>OZ018305.1:4518781-7302843 GCA_963969485.1 Nomada goodeniana | reverse complement strand
CTGTACCATTGAAAAGTTCAGTACACTGCAAAAAAAATTTGCGCAATATTCGGCTCATTCCTTCTCCGCTTTAAAAACTCTATTTATATTGCCGTGCATGCAAACGGACTCAAAACCCGGCGAGAAATCAATGAAAACGACACTCGAGCAAGGCCAATTGAATTTTCCACGGGAAGAATAATTGAATCGTCCTTCCTCGGAATCCCTTTCCAGGATCATAGATCAAACTGATAGGCAAATCCATATCCCGTCGATTCTAAGCTCCCCGATTTCAGCCTCTAGCGTCTAAATCAATAATGGAAATCAAATGACCAATACAATGTATGTACCTAGCCTCAAGTTCCCCTTGAAGAGTGCCGCGAGAACGCCTTTATCGTTTCCTACCACCACGCCGCAGACCAAATGCCAAATCGTTCCCAGATACCATTGCACGGCCGCACGGGGGCACGGAGAGCCCCCCATGGAACAACGCAGGTACAGCCTGTCCCCGTTTCAATTATCGCGTGCGGTCCCCGTTCAGGAATCCGCGTCACGTGCCGTCCGCGCCTACGGAACAAACATACAAAAACAATCGCCGCAAAAAGCCTTTCGCCTTGGTCGCGTCGGAAGATAAACGTCCGTCGACGCTGTTAATCGACAGCCAATCAGGCAGGGGGAGTGTTCCGGTGTTAGACCAATGAACAACGAGCCGTTATCATACCGCCGACTCATATAACCGAACGCTAGACCAGGACAACGTGCACAGAGGGTTTCGAAACGGGCTTCCGCGCGGACCGGCCGTTCCTGTCATTTTTTTTTCCATTTTTTTTTTTTCTCTTCTTCCTTCCATCGAGCAACCCGCTCTCGTCCTCGACGTCGCGTGCACGATAATTCTCGATGCGTCTGCCGATGCTCGCACGCCCTCCTTCCTCGTGATCCGTCGAGAGTTGAGGCCTTCTGACGGTGGTGTGTGCCGCAAGCGAGAGCAGCGAACTGTCAGCGGAAGGCCAAACGCGATCGTGTAGCCGTTCATAAGTGGCGCATATCAGTCTGTCGGCTGATCGTCGAACGATTCGGCTGTGTTGTCGTTGCTGCGAGGCAGACAGGCTGGTTGCACGGCACCGCGCGGCACGGCCGAAGTTCAGCCGCGGTCCGACGAGGTTCATCGACGTTTAACCCGTGTCGGGTCGGACGTGTGACCCCTTCCAGGAAACACGATGCCAGATGGACTTTTGATCGTTCTCTGCGCGGCGATCGCCTTGACCGATGCCGCCTCCATCGGGCATGCCGGCGTCAAGGCCACGGACTGCTATAGGTGAGTGAAAGGGAAACGACGAAGGTGCAAGGTGCCGCGCCGCGCCGCGCCGCGCCGCTCGAATCCTGCACCTTCCGCGCTGAAAACTTCGCGCCATCCCGACGCGACCAGCGGCGTCGCGTTCCTACGATCTTGGCCCAGAAACTATGAAGAAGCTCTTTCTCGCCACTTTTCCACCCGTGCGACAGTTCTCCTACCACGGTTCTGCTCTTCTTCTTCGTTTTACCCCTTTGTCGTGGAAGGGAGTTGCTCCGTTCGTGCCCGATTGCCCGCGTTTGGACGCTCGGCGATACGGCCGGAGGACCTGGTTTCGTGAATGGGACGCCGGGTTTGGGAGGCGCGCGGTCGTTCGCCGGGGTACTGGAAGTGTTTTGGGGTCTGGAGTGCTTTGTGCCCGCGGTTATTTCGGAGACTATTTTGGATTCTGTGAGGCGAAGTTTCAGTTTCTCTACTGACAGGCGAAGGAGATGTCAATAGAGGGTTTAGGGCTGTTCTTCGTTTTACAAAATCCTTCGATTTCAATGCAAAAGATGGTCGTTCCGATTGCTTATCTGTAGATACGTACGCGTTAATCATTGCCACCTTTAATGTCCGGTGAAATAGCTTCAAACGATCGTTACGTCCAATGTTATTCATATTACGGAACGTGTAAGAATTTGCAGCACCTTACTGACGGTATCTACAACATTCGTGATAAAACGGTTCAGTAAAATGAGAAAGAATGCACGCATTTTGTAACTATTCGATATGCTTTTTTTTTAATGCCGCATATATATATATGCTCTAGGCTCGACATATTGCATCAAGATCATTTGCAGGACTTTTTTTTCTTGTCGAATGGGGAATCTCCACGTTCTCGTGCAGGATTGTGAAAGTCTCTTACACAACTGAGGTGCCTCGCGTGTTTAAAATCGTATGAAAACGTAAGATCGCGTTTATTACATAGGTTAAATCTGCCGGCCAGAATTATGCAGAATTAAATATTCATTATGAATAACGATCGTCGTTGATAATTGGAAATTCCCCTATTCCCCGATTTCTTCGATTCATCGAAACGGACACGAAAAGTCGCCTCCTTGATTGAAACGTACGACGCGCATCTCCGTTTCGACGGAATCGAGTTGCACCAGTACGGATACAAAGTCGTATGCGGTTCAATGTCTTGCAAACATTAAGATATAAATTATGACCGGGCTTAATACTACAATATGTTTATACTATCCGCTTATATCGCTCACAGTTTGTGTTCTTTCTGGTGGCAGTTTCCTTTCACCGCACTTGTCAAAATTATTTCGACCAGCTATCGCTGCGGAATGTTGTCATCGACGAAATAATCGAACGGTATTCTCTATTAATTAAACCCCGGACCGACGAAATTAGCAGCTGATATATACTTCGACGAGTCCGCGAACGATATCACTTGCGAACAACGTCCGCTTGTGCGATTAACTCTTCCAGCGCGTAGTTTGTTCTTCGATTTCCCTTTTCTCGTTCGTCGTTAAAGTAAGGAAACATTCACCCGCACAAACTGCGTCGAAAATAACGTGAACATTCGGCGATCTGGTTATCCACTGAAATGAATTTTGCCAGCAGCTTTGATTACCGCGACACGGAAATGCACGAATGTTGCTTGCGTGGGTAGGAGCGTTTTACTTGGCGGTGAAAAAATTATGAAATCGCCCGGATACCGTGTTCTATATTGACGTAGGAAGTATGCACATGAATGCAATTCGAGTGTTCTCAGAATTGTTTGGGTTTGTCGCTACCATTATCGAGCAATCCAGATCGTCGATATGATTCGGCCGCGCAGGTGTCTTAATTTCGAGGAAAGCTTCTTTCCAATTTCCTAATACGCCTCGATCGAATAAATTACGAATTACATGCCCTTGCGTAACGTTTAATCAGAGGATCCATATAAAGCGATCCGCGTCTAATCTCCTAATAGGATCCTTATTCGATAAAAATAGAGCGTTCCTCTTGTTCCACTTTCGGAAGTGTCATCCCTCGCGATTAATTGCAGCGCAGAAAGGTATTCGACGGATTCCAGTTCCCCGCCACGACTTTATTTACGATTTATTTATTGCACTCCGCTGCGATACAAGGTTGAAAACTGTTCTGGAGTCGCGCTTGCTGCAAACGGTGCTTAATTACTTCTTTTATGCAATCGTTTCACGCATCTACACGTGTCATTATATTCGTTTTTTTCTTTTTTGTCGGTATCAAACGGAATGCGAGTCGGAGGAAAAGTGCCGAGGGGGGCGGAACTTGTGCACAGGCGTATAATGATAATGAGATCGCTAAGGCTACGATTTCCCACGGGCGAACACATCGTGCCCGATCGCTCGATTTACAAAATGCCGCGGCGTTCTTTGGATCGTCCGTTTCGCATCTTATCGTTACAGGAATGAAATTAAATTTCGTTTGTTTATCGTCGATTCATTTTCTGCTCGTTCCTTTCGATAGCCAAAAAATATTTGGCCGGTTCTAAATACGGTCGAGCGTGTGTCATGATCTGCTAGATTAGGCATTAGGTGTTCACTTAGGCATACAAGGAATTATCACCGGCGTTTGATTCGAAACGGTTGATAACATTTTCACCAACCTGTGTGCGCACGTGCTGGGACGAAGTAACGTTCGTTGAAAACTCGGACCCGATGCTGTTACGCCTCGCGGCATCCTGATTGCCATAAAGCTTCATCAAAGTTATGCACATAACAGCTGTTTCATTATTTATGAATTTTTCGAGATACGCGTCACTCCGTGTGAAATCACTTGCAATGTTTATGATTGACAGGTTCGTTCGGTATGTAAATGTGCTTTTTTCTAACGAGAACTTCCGCATATTGGACTGCACAGATTTCTATCGTAAAATAACAATTCTGTCTCGAAGCGAATACGTAGTTAATTGAATGCGAAGCATTATCGCGGAAACAAATTTCAAGATGCAACAAATGTATTGGACAATAAAAGGAAATAGGTAGAGAATCTTACAGCAGCCTCGCGATCATTCTACTGTAGCATTACGAATTTGCATTAAACGTGTCATTATTTTGTCGCTTATTTCGAACAGCTATTCAATAATTAGAATAGATTAATTAATTAACACGAGCTGGTGATTGTCTCGCAACGCGTATCGTTCATCACACCACGTGTGCTCGATCATTCATGCTTGCACTCCGCTTGTTCAACAAAAGACTCTCGATACGCGGCCAACGCCGGTTTCGTTATCAGTCAGTAATGAGGATAAGTAATTATCGCGAAACCGTGTGCCTCGGTTTGCCAATGAGACCGTAAACTTTGTCCAACGCTACGCGAATAACGCTTCATCGATTCGCCTCACATAAACGGTTATAAATACCGATTAGTGCAACGTATTTCGCATCCTTCTACTTGTTCCCCTCTTGTAGCACAGTAATTGAGGACAACAGTATGCGAGATACGGTAAACGGAAGTTGTCACACGCAGGAGAACGCGAGTTCCTTCGGATAAGGCATTCAGATATCGAGAATAGATGACGCAATTCTATTTGTCGCAAGTTTTGGACAGGTCATCGTCGTTTCATTTATATCGGACTCCTTGGAATTTCGACGTTTCTCTTTTTCTTAGAACCGTTTATAATCCTTCTCTCGCCCCCCCCCCCCCGCCGGCGATTCAACGAAGTTCGACGCTTTAATAGCGTTGTTTTCGTCGAAAAAATTGTAGATATTAATTTTCTTCCCAAGCTTCTTGCACTTTATCTTTGTTCAAATGTTCAACGATTATCCTTGAGACCACTGCCCTCTTGCTTCAACGCCGTTCCGTTCTCATTCCCTCCAATTCTGTCGGCTTCGATTTCTCATTCGTTTTGTCTTGGCCAGGAGCGCCGCGACAATGAGTTTTCTAAACAGTTTCGCGTATCATCTGCCATTGCGAATGCTCCTCGTGATTATCAGTGTACCGGTCGATAGTGCTCCCTTTTTATTTCTATTTTCGACGGTGGTATCGTTTCTTAGTTACCCGCGGCGTTTCGCAATCTCTCCTTTTTTTTTGTCCGACCGCATTTACGGGAAGGACGTACCCGAGTTCGATTCGGAATACGATTTCCCTCCCCCTGTCCGGGCAGCCCTCCGCGTCTGTTTCTCTTTTGGAAAAATCGCGGACGAGCGAAAGGATACGCGAACGAGATACCCGATGCATGAAAGAATTCCGTTCGCGTTCATCGATGCGGCTAAAAATAACGAGAGCAATGGTGCTGCACTTTCGACGTGATTAAATGTAATTGAACCGGCCTCATTGTTCCACTATGAATCCAGTTGAACGGCTTACCTTCGAGTTCAAGGCTAATTCATAATTCATACTCGCCCTGCGACACGATTTCTTTTCTTCTTCTTCTTCATCTTCTATCTTGCCGTGTACTGCCCTCTTGCAACTATCTTGCCCTCTGCAACGAGAGCAAATATACTTTCGCTCGTTCCCTTCTTCTCGATTCAGTGATAAGAAGAATCATATTATTGCGCAAGACTTTGCTTATTAAATGGATAAATCTTGTATTGGATGAATGGGAAAGATTTTAAATGATGACGATGTAATAACTTTGTTGGTCAGTTTCGTTTTATTCTCCACGTGTTTGCATCTTTCGTGCGTTTAATTGTACGGGTATTTCCGATGTTGTTTCTTCTTCCTCCTTTTTTTCACAATCAGTTGATTAGTAAGCCAAGGTGAGGATTAAAAGGCGGGCCTCAGTGTCGCTGAACCTCGACCGCATCATATTTTCTTTACAATTAGTTCCTTTGCATCCTTGCTCAGCAACACCGTACTTTGCGATAAAGATGTTATAACTATTATTAAAAAGCGTTGCATAAAATTCGTATCCTTGTTAACTGTAACGTTCGTGATATTCAATCCGTTTCGCTTGCAACACGTGCACGACCGTTGGACCATTTAGAAAGCTGAATAATATTTCAATAAATTAATATTATAATAAGATATTGTTAAGTCTGCCGTTATTCTGTATAAAACAGTGCAGTTATCTATCCAGTGTCATTTACAAGACAAGTAGAATATTGTTGGTTTGTAAATATTGCAGTTGTATAACAAAAAATTCTGCCATCAATCACAGCCGAGGAAACCCCATGGGTCGGAAAGAAATCGAGAGCGAAAAATCCCTTGAACCTTGATTGATCTGTGTGTGGCACGTCGACGCGAATTTCGGTACGCCAGAATTTATCGATTTTCCAGACAATCGAAGAAAACTTCTCGATAAATCTTGATAACCATTCTAAAGTTGAAATCGTGGCGAACAAAGTCTCACAGTCAGAGGAGTCGTGTAACTTGAATGTCGACGCAGAAAACGAAGAAGAAAAAGGAGACGAAGAAGAAGAAGAAGAAGAAGAAGAAGAAGAAGAAGGGAAAACTTGTTTAAAACATTCATCGCTTCGTTTCCGCAGTTGAATTTGCGGTGGTAGAGAAAGTTCTTCGTTTCGTTTGGTAGCAAGGCGTCGTTTGCAATGAAACTACAGACACTTCGATCAGGTATAATATTGCCATAAAGGCCGGTTTTACGATCCCTATGAAAGCCAGCTCGTCGATATCACGTAAATTCGCGGCCTAGGTTGCTGCCAAGGTAAATCGTCCAATGATATGGGCATCGTGTTCTCGTTACGCATCGAATAATAATCAAAAAGCCTATAGAACACGTGTTTCATTCGAACAAATGGATCGTAACGCGTGGAAGGAACGATAGGACTATTAAAAACGACGCGAACGAAGCGTGTATCGTTCCGGGCGTTAAAGGAGATTTCTTATTTGAAGAAAATTACGATGGGCAGGCTGCGCCATAGTGATCGCCCTATCGACGCGTCTCATCGGGCAATCACGAAACACCAATGTGTTCTTACAATTAGTAAGAAGGAATAAGTATTCCCGCAGAAATGTGTTTTAGGGATATAGTTGTTACATTACCATTGGAGATACTTTAATTGCATCTGTGTTAGTTGGGAATGTCAGTGACCGAATTTCAACCAGTATCCATATAAAATTGATTCCTCGCTGTAATTTAAGGAGCATCGCGAATCACGCGTTTCTTGCACAAATAGCTGCTCCCCAGCATTGTCGTCTACGGTGCTGTACAGGGTTCGCGGTACGCTCTCGATATTTCTACGAACGTCGACATAAAAATGTTGAGCAGCATCAAGAACGAAACGTTTCTCATTTCTCACCGCGGAAACGGCCCGTGCTTTCGTCGTGAAAAGGAATATGCATCCGTTACACGAACTCTTAACATCCATTTTGATATAAAGTCGAAACGTTCGGCCGGTGTATTCGTAACTTTCTGCGGCGGAAAAATACCTCCGACAAGGATGAGGAAAGTTCGCCGTTTTCCTTATTTCGGTGTCTACGTGTGCGTAGTTACGTAACGCCTGGATCGTGTGCCGTGTATCAACTTTCCAACGTAAACGTCTGGTCTGGTAACGCTTAAAGAGGTGCAAGCAATGCATCGACACGATCGCGTATTATGGAAGTGGGTCGTTGAGCAGAGAATTGAACGTTCGACTCGGGACAAGCATGCGAGCCGCTGTACTTTACCCCGAATGATCAAGGGGATCCAGGGTGCACAGCCCAGAAGAGTAGACGCATCTGCCGAAAGAAGGCCCGCTGAAGTTCTGATTACGCGACGAGCACCGTGCAACCGTGTCCAACCCCTTGCACTGTGCTGGCTCGTTAGAAACGCTCGCTCGTTGAAAACGAAACGAAATCACGAGCAGACGGGACGTGTGAAACAGAACGGACGAATTTTATTGTTCCACCGTGCTGAAGATATCTCAGGGAACTATATACCAGCTGTTCATGCCCGTATAAAAACGAGCCGATACGTATTCTGGAACAAAGTAATAAGCCGATACTTGTAATAAAGTATCGCCCCAGCTGTGCAAAGTCTGGAATTTAAATGGCGCACCGTTGAAAATGAAAAATTGACGAAATTTTTATCGCTCGTGCGGATAATGGACAAGGTGGAAGTTTCTTGTGTCTCGTACGTACGCGTTCGTGACCGGTGATGGTTGTAGATCTTGACTACGTGTGAAAAAGGTAGCGTGCAATTACGGTCGGAATCGGTAGACAGAAGTGAAACTCCGAGGTTTGGCCTTGTCATAAATTCATTATGAAATGTTGATTGTCCCACTCGATATAACTGAGGGACTCGATAATGTCTTTTTTATCGTGCTCTCGAAGCTCTGGTAGAACGAGTTCATCGAGAGCATAGCTGTCGTTTTATCAGTGAAACGCTCGCGCAAAAGCCTGCCCGTGCTGTAATCGTTCGATGATAGAGGAGGGACGATCTTTCGCGGGCACAAAGAAAAAAATAGTTTATGCAAAATAATTGCTTGTCACGTGTTTCTTCTTTGCTCGCGAAATTGCTTTAACGCAAACGTAACGAAAAAAATGAAAAAGAAGTGTACTGTTACCTGTCACGGTATGGGAAACTAAGTTTACAGGAGTCTGTAAATTGCAGGCCGTCGATGCGAAATGAATTTTCGCGGAAAAAATGTAGCGCCGTACGCATTAATCGGGCCAGAAGTGTAGCTTCCGGAGACATTGCGAACGCTGCGCAGTAAGAAACTAACCAGGCATCGGAACACTTTAGCTGGGGTCGTGAAACTTTCTTGAAATTGGAGCGTTTCGAAACGAGAAACATCCAAGACGGCCGTGACAAGGGGACACAGAACGCTGGAGCATCGTTAGATCGAAGTACCGGCTCCAGAAATTGAGCGAAGAATACGAAGATAGCAGTGGCCGAAAAAATAGAAAAGGGAAAACAGAAATCCCGTCCGAAGGATTTTCGTCAAAATTCACGCTCGTTCAGGCTTTCGAGAATCTGTTGAAATTTTCCTCGACCCTCGATTCGCAGATAACTATGCTAGTCAGCCAGAGTTATCTTCTAATCACCATGGCCCGGCACATTGTACTTTAAAATTGATTTAAAACGTCAACATATTTTCCAGAGGATGACGCAGAAGTGGAGGATAAAATAGGAAACAAAATCGGAGGATCAGAAAAGGCGGAGAAAAGGATTGGAAATTTTTCCGAAGA
Source organism: Nomada goodeniana (assembly GCA_963969485.1). Classification (NCBI taxonomy): domain Eukaryota; kingdom Metazoa; phylum Arthropoda; class Insecta; order Hymenoptera; family Apidae; genus Nomada; species Nomada goodeniana. The sequence goes on along the minus strand of OZ018305.1, from coordinate 7,293,482 downwards.
AGAAAGAGCGAGCAGCGTAACCGCGACAGAGGGGAATCGTTATCGGTAGAAATTTTCCATCTTGTCGCGGCAATGCTTTTTTAATCGAGCTGCTAAGCTTTCGTGTCTTGTGGAGTGGTCGATGTAGACGGAATAAATCGAAGGAAATTCGTTGTTAAAAAAAAAAAAACGAAGTCGGAAAGAAGAGATATGCAAGCATGATCGGCTCTTCAATTGACCCGTGAAATCTTGAAATAGTTCTTCTCGGACCGCGGACAGGCGATAAGCACGAGTAGAAAGGTCAAATTGCACCGATCAAAGAATCAATTCGGTTCGCTACTGGCTCAAGCCGATTCATAAAAACGAAGGTAGCCCCCCGGGGAATCTCCGCGACATGCGATCAATATTCAAGGGCAGCCACCCTTTAATTTACGAGCCAGATGCGAAACGGGATGTAAAAGGAATTTCTTAACAAGTGATCACTGTATTGTAATAGTAGGTGTTCATACAAATTAATATTGACACGCGCTGATTCGTAATATTTAAAGCTTAACGAATGCTCGAAGCAGATAAGATGTTTTTTGTGAACATTAGCAGTTCGTGAAGCGGTAAAAAAGTCAACGCAATTAATAAACAAATCTGTCGTGGTGTTATTATTGCCGCCAGAATAATTGAACGATAAATTGTAGAATATATTTGCACTTGTTTTGACAGTAATTAGCGACAAAGAAAACAGTTTATCGCGGTAATATTTTTAACGTTGCCGATAGAGAAATATGTATTCGTTCAGCGTGGTAGTGTCGAAGTTATTTTACGATGTGAGATATTAATGAGATCGTGACTATATGATATTCTACTATCGCCTTGAATTTCCCAGTCCTTTACCTGTTGCTTACAGGAAGCAAATCTACCTGTGTGTTAAAGTGCACTCATGTTTTACGGGGTGCTCGGAACGACCCTGACGAAACTCGGGCCCCTAAGGCTGAATATGTGTATTTTGTCTTATTTCGCACCAATTTTTACGCCACCCAGTTTCCAGTTGTATCATATTCGCGGAACTGATGCACAAGTAAAATGGCAGAATTCCACGTGACGCTGGGTAATTGCGGAATCCTGAATTTCCCTCGTTTCTAACCACAGACTACTCGTATCAAAGAAATAAGCAAAACAAATATATATATATATATATATATATATATATATATATATATATATATATATATATATATATATAATATCTGTATTTCTATATATTCAGTATTGTGACTTTATCATTTTATTAATATTTTGCATGAATATCTTTACAAGTAATTGGAATTTTAAAATGATAGATGTCTGGAAGTCGCTACTTCGGGCACAACCGATTTTTGTAAGGAGAAATGAATTTACTTAAATTAAAGTGTTCATAAACGGTGCAATTTTTAATAACGATTTGTCTTGTCGTCTAATTTACTAATTTAGTTTCATCGTAATACAGTTCAAGTAACACAGTGACATTGTTTCTCGCCCTTACTCCTCTGCTAGTTTCTCGAAAATAATTCTCCTTAATAGATAAGCCGAGGTAGCATTGTACTTCCCAATTTACCTGGTACACGTCGCGATTGGACAACCTACAGGGTCTTAGTTACACAAAGTGTCGCTGTTAACCAGGTTCCCAGTCCATTTAACACTTTATAGTTGCAATTCCCGACAGTGAGTTTATAGTTCCATGTTCTCTACCAGATTCCCACAATGACGATTCAGAAATCGATTACGACCCTTCTCAAACGCTTTAATCCTGCACTACTGTTATCCTTGGGTGTCGGTTAAATGAGATAAATCGCATCGATCCAACCCTTTGCGCCCAACAAAGCTCCTGTATCATGATTGATTTTACCATGGCGATGGCCTTTACGGAGTGTGCAGAAAATTTGATGCGCGTTCAAATACTAATCTCATACTATTTGATTAAACTCAACGTAGCATCGAAATTACGTATTCGTCCATCTGAATTGATTAAACATTACTACATATGAGGAAGAAATTTTAATCTTCGTATTGAATTTCATTTTCAAACCCCGTTCATTTTCGTTGGACCGGATCGTTCATTTTTGCTTGAATATTCAGAGATTTTCTCTTGCCATGAAGATTTTGATAAATTGATTAATCATTATAAGTTAATATCATGTTAATGCTTTTTCCGTTTACCGTGCTCTCGTTGTTTCATGGTGCTTGGTCTGAAAATGAGCAAGATTTCCTTCGCGTTTCCGTGACTCGCGGTTCCCAGCAATTCGTCAAGGGCTTCTACGCAATTTATGATCGCGGAAGTTACGATGCAGACCGATGAGACGATTCGATTTCAAGTTTTAATCATTTGGCGTAAACTGCTGCAACTGCCGTGCAATTTCAGCCAAGGGTTCGACGGTTTCACGGTTTTGTATAATTTGCCATCCAACATAGGGATGTCGACCCCATGTACCACGAAATTCCCCGAAGAAATGTATAATAATACTTTCAGCCACCGAAGTGAATTCCAGTCGAATAAAAAATCAATTCCTCAGGGATATTTCTCTGAAGTAAATGTGGAAATTTTTTCTATCAAAGATTTGCCACTTTTTTCGCGATTCTAAAACGAAGCGTTATGGGAATGCACCGTACTGTTCAAGGTGTTTAACAAACGACGGTAACGACGAGAGCAGCCGCTGTTTAACATCTCTGACAGGTTTGCCTCCTCGGTGTCACACGTTGAATGAAACACTCTGTACATTCATTTCTTTCTGATTTTCATATTTTATGTTTTCGCGAGATGCAAACTCACGCCCGCGTTGTGGTGTTTGAAAAGGACGTTTTTTTAAAACAGAGGAATGTCTGAATATTATTCCTATGAATGGATACGTGAGATTTGAGGTATGAGAACATTTATCCTTTGTCGACGAGGGAAGAACACGGTCCGCACTTTTACATGTGCATCAGTATGCGCTTTCTTGCTGGGAATAAGCTTCCTTCGATCGCCCTTCACATTTTATTATCCGTCTTATTCTCCTGTATCCCACCTGTCCGAAAATATTCGTACGCGTTTCCACCTATCTCCAGTGCACAAAAATCCACGCAGTTGTTCGATTTGAAACATTTTCTTTCTGCAACGGATTTAATACTCTCGTCGTCGATTGTTTCTCTCTTCTTTTGCAATTTTTCGATGGTTCCTTCCATCCGAGTATTTAATAAAACCTGATTTCTTGAAGGGGCAAAGGCCAGCTTTAAATATCCTTGTCATATAAATCGCGTTCCTCTGGATCGGGACAATTAATCCAGTTGCCACGAGTAATCCTCCGGTCATATTTTAAAGTTTCAGCGCAGTTGAAGGAACTTCAGAACTATGTACTTGTCTGACCTTATGCCACGTTCCGCTGTCAGGCGGCTATCATTCGAAACTTCTCGGAGAAGCAGATTCAGCCTAACCGGCAAATCATCATTCACTCGAGATACAACTCCATTCCCGAGGGGTTAGACTTACCGACATTGCCCATTCAATTTAGAACTTTCCTGCCAATTTATTACTCCTTTGCCGTGCGTGAAAGTAACGCACTCCGGACAAGCACCACGATACTGTCACGATAATTTGTTTACCATGCACGTTTACGTGGTGGACATCAAATGTAATACACTATACAATTTCGTACTTCTTCGTCCAAGTTCGTAACAAGCCTGAATCCAAGGGCAATTTGTATTGAATTATATACCTACGAGCTAGATAAAATGGAACGTGGAGTGTTGATTAGGTCAATTAAACGAACCTTCCAGAAAAGACCTTTTCCCAAGAGATCCAGTCTCTCTTTCTCTCTCCGTCTTTCTTGCTTTCTTAATTACACCTGCGTCGATTTCATGTAATAATCTTAGTCAACTTGGGGGAGCCACGAATATTACCAACGGAGAAGCTGTAGAAGAAAAAAAAACAACAGATCTAGGAATATGATAACGAGGGACGAAAGTTCCTAATGATAATTTTGGGCCGACGGTTTATCTGATGGAACCTCTCCATGACCAGCGCAGACGAGATCACGCGATATCGTTAAAATATTCAGGTGGTACGGATAGAAGTCGAGCAAACGTTGTTTAATACCTTTTGCTCAATTTCGATTTCGATCATTAACGTTGGGTGTATGCATCGTAAAATCGAAGAAGCTTTGGTTGCACTATGAGTAAGTTGTGCCGATCGAGCGAGAAGATAATAGCGCGAGAAGTGGCTGGCCTCGGGGAACAAAAATTCATGACTCGCGTGAAACGGTTTGCTTTATATGAAATACCCACGAAGCGATCCAAACAACAGCTCCCATATGGAGCGGTAACCACCCCAAAATAGAGAGTTTATGATTTATTTTACTACGTAACTCTTGTAGAGTGTCCCGTATATTCTTATCCCTTTTCGCTTGATATATCTTTCCTCCACACGATATAGCAATTCTGTTCACATTGTCCGCAGCTGTGAAATTTCACCCGCTCCACGAACACCTCTATTCGTTATAATATAACAAAAATTTACGGATGAATTAATTTGATGGCCTTTCGGTGTATTCCAGCAGCTGGGACATATTTTTGTTATAACAAATCGTCTTTAGTTTCTATGACGAAATAATATTTATTAAGAATTGTCACTCTCCGCAATCGTTTTACCTTGCGACGTTTCAAACGTAAGAGTTAAGATGTCAGCTTAAAATTGTATAGATATTACGCAAGACTGTTGACAAAGCTGCAGATTATCCATTAGAAGTTTCGGATATTCTTGTGAAACGATTCCATCCATCAGGAACCGACTTCCCATTCATCCCTGAGCATATCGAGGGTATAACTTTCTTACGTGTATGCGCGGGGGGAAGGGAAACTCTAACAGGATGACGAAGGTCTACAACCACGACAGGTTCGTTAGTTTTTTGGCTCAGGGGTGACGAGTACAATATCTGGAATATCACGACATTCGCTGCCCACGATATTGTCATTGCCTCTTTTCATCCTATATTTGCGAGAAGGTGCGAGTGCACGAGTACGCGTTGAACAGGAAAGAAATTCTGCTGGTGGTGATTTAATTTTGCTCCTTTTCTTTTTTTCGTTCAGCGAAAAAGGATCGCGATAGGAAAAATTACATCTTCTCCGGTTTCAGATTGGATTTTCTTGAATATTACTCTTAGGCGTAGCGAGAAATATAGACAGAATAACGGAACGGTCGTAATTTTAGGCAAATATTTTGTTGTTTGATCAAATGTTTCGCGTTGACGTGGAAATTCGTGACGTTGCACGCGGTAAATGAATACCATCGCGAGTAATGAAATTTTTCACTTCAATTAACAGCGCGGCTCCAGTTTAAATTTCGCGATGTTTCACCGTGTAAACGAACACACATTTTAATTTATTCTATGACGGGAGATTATGGATCGTTCCTAAATAAATTAAGTAAAATAAGTCAATTTCTCGTTCTCGTGTGCATGCGTGGTCACTAAAGTTCAATGAATTGCTTGAAGTTTCGCTGGTCAAGTGGCTCGCGATATAACGGCTGGCAGATAGAACTACCTTTACTTTTCCGGCATAGTTACGTGACACTGTAGAATCAGTTATTTCGCTCGAAAACGGGTCAATTGTTTCTTCTAGGGCAATCTGTGGTCAACAAATTGATAATCTACCATTATAAGTATTCGTGGGAAAAAAAAAGAATAAGAGAGACAGTAATTGCAAGAAAAAATGTTTTCTAATGTCCCACGGCAATGATATAATAGAAAGCAATTACGACTTCATTGATTCAAATACCGAGAGCACGTTGCCAGCTGCTTTTTCGCCGTTTCTTTTCGAGGATCGATGTTGGCACCGAGACGGAGTTAGCTTTTCACCGTAATTCCCTTTCGTTTGCCGAAAGCGTAGAACAGTAGGCGCCTTTGCGGCTGCAAATTCTTCGCTCGTGTCAACTCGATGCCAAGTCCGCATCGGTTATAAATTTTCCCGCCGTCGTACTTCTAACCCCTTTTCTACGCGCACTTTTACTCGGGATCTTTCGTTACTTGAGGGCTATTTATCACAAAATTTGTATAGCAATGTGTAATACACGAAGGGTGCACTGTACACTGTGCGGGTTGAAATAAGGACGGTTTCTAGAATCGTGAAAGATGGTCCACGGTTTTGTTTCGACAACGACAGGTACACGAGAATAGCATTTGCCTGACACTGTTTCCGAGTTTCAGAAGACCTACACATTTTAACCATTGTCGCTTACATTTTTGTGTCCGTTCTATGGTGCTACTCCGTTCCCGTAATTAGTTTGTCTGGCTAGATGTTTCCAAATTTGCCTCACGAATGATTAATCGAAGACGTCGCAGTTCCAGTCGAGAATGAATATTTTCGCGGCGATGTATAATATCTTATTAAGTGCGACTAGAATATCGTAGGTGCCACAGGGACAGATTGTGTTCGATTTGAGCAGAGTTTTATTGTAGATTTTAATCGGTTCACTTCATCAGATTGTCCAGTAATCGACGAGGGGAATGATTGAATAATAACGCGACTGGATTATTGATTCGTATCACTGTATATGCAACTAGCTACAACGCGTTGTAGTATGTGTACGCAATTTGAAATAATTAAAATAGTTTGTATCTGGTAAATTACATTGATATAACATAAGATATTATAACGTTCCTATAATAATAGATTTGTAATTTGATCAATCTTATCGTTGTGTATTCGGTGTTTCTAATGGTTTTTCCTTTTCTTTTCATTTTTAGCGAGATCTATTGTACTGGGGAGTTATTGAAGACAATACAGCTAGCTGAAATTTTCCCAGACAGCAAAACCTTCGTCGATATGCATCAGAAAAATGATCCCGAGGTAACTCTTTCGAAGTGAGTATTTCAATTCGAACAAATACAATTGTTCACACTTTTACTTACTTTGCGTTTAATACATTTCGTCGATTTTCATAATGAAAAATATTGGAAACGTAAATATTTACACACATTTCTGTTCTCGAAATAATATATTTCTCGCCAAGACATAGCGGAACGCCAAGAATTTTATTGATCGGCTATCTGAAACAATTATACAGTTTACTGCGCGAAACTTGCCTCCACAGACAAGATATTTTCCAATAAAAATAAACAGCACCGGTAGCCCAGAAGCTCTTACACATTTACCTGTATTCTCCATTACTGGAGCAGGTGAGACCGCGAGCACGCACATTTGTTTCTTAAACTCCAAGTGTTCTTGCGATACTTTTATTATCACTATTCCCCGGGACATTACGACTTCCAGATATCATTTTCTCGCGCGTCCGAGCACTCTTTAAACGCGACAGTAAAAAGAATCCCCACGTCCGAGAGTAAGAGCCACCCTTCTGTACGCGATCGCACGCCATCAATTTTCCGACCACGGTTAATCGAAATCAGGCTGACCAAGCTTGTTTTTGTTTATTTATTATTTCTCGTTTAAATTAGCCTGCCTATAAATCACACAGCTTCTCACGGGATTTATAGCGGGCCACTTTACGACGTTGGGTTCCGTTCACTTTGGTCTACCTCCGTCGCGTCGGATATCTCTTTGAAGTTGCCGTGTCGTTGAGTGCAAGTCGAACGGTTCGATCTCGCGATAGCTATTGCTCGTAAATAACCACACTAGCAACCCAATGGAAGTTAGATTGTTGTGCCAGAACGAAACTGGAGAAACGCAATGCTTGCTTCGGTGATCGGTTTTTTCCTTTTCTTTTTTTTTTTCGCCAGATCCAGTTTACCTTCCGTACACAAACCCCCGGTGTAAACCGAATATTGTTGCGACGAATGTTTCAATAGAAACTGTACATACAGCTGGTAGTTTGTCGGTGCTCTGTACCGAACGCAGAACCCACTCGTGTTTTATGACGATTGTAAACCGAATTCGAGGAGGACGTAAAGCTCGTCGTAAGTTTAGCGTTAACGATCGATGGAACTGATCGTTTTATAGCCAATGATCAAATATTGTAAAAGATCGGCGTGCCAATGTTTATTTTCAATCGAATTCCTTTCTTTCATTTTTTTAGATTATTCATTTATTGATTTAGGGAATTTTTTAAATCGAGCCCGCATCAAGTCCACTATTTCGTAGTGGACGACTATAATTGTGTCAGATTGTTTCTATTTATATATTCGGCACGTTCCGTGCATTGAACACGAACGTTGCAGCGTATTGCGTCAGTGAAAATTTCACATCGGAAGAGATTAATTCGAGAGAATGTAAGCATCGTGCATACATTTTACGTATTGGAACATTACTACGAATTAAATTATTTCTATTTCTATTAAAAACGTTTTTTACATTGCTGATATCGCGTCCGTACGAATTAATTCTCGTTGTTTTCTCCGTTTCTCTGTCATTTATACCAGTATTCTCTTATCAGCAGGGCAACGTGGTTTGCGCTCTTTAAACGCGGACGATTACAGTGTTATGATAGCGGGTTCGTAATAATGCTTCCTGCAGTTCGGTATCGCGGTTGCATAATGCTATTTTGGTCGGGCGCCTGTTTAATACAATGGGTTTCCTATAATCTTACTGAATCATCTCGGTGGTTTTTCTTTATTAATGAATTTGTTTCGCCATCGCGGTGCTGGAATATTATCTTCGTCCATTTTCGAGCAGTTTCTACGACCTGATGAATGCAACGGGCAACAAACCGAGTCGTAGTCAGCTGACTGAGTTTGTTAATGATAATTTCGAGTCGTCGAACGAGCTCATAAATTGGACGCTGCCGGACTGGACGGAGAATCCCTCAATCTTGTCACGCGTCCAGGAGCCGAAGTATCGCGAATGGCTAAGACATTTGAACGAAATTTGGAAGGGTCTGGCGAGGAAGATGAACTACGACGTGGCGAAGTATCCGGAAAGGCATAGCTTGATTTACGTGAAGAAAGGTTTCATCGTTCCTGGTGGCCGCTTTAAAGGTAAACGAATTTCGTAGGCAACGTGTGAATTGCTGCCGTTTTTTTTTTTTTTTTTTTTTTTTTTTTTACGTAAATCTCGCGTTCAATGAGTTTCGATCAGGATTATTCTGAAATAATAATAAAAGAACACCGGCTTACTCGTGGCAAAATGCATAGGGTGAAACTTGGAGAAGGAAGATAAAAAGAAATAATTGAAACGAAAGTTAAATTAACAAGTTAGGGGAGAATATTAATTTGCCAGAGTTTACCACAACTTGGCCGCTGCTTAATTTCGTCCGGGGTCGTGAAAATACGCAAGATACTCGAAAGTTTTAATTCAGGGGACGTAATTAATATCGCACGTATTTTTTTTTTTCTTACCAAAATTTATTCAATTATTTACTTTCGAGTTTCTCAAGGAACGCCCTAAAATTGCGAATGTTTCACGCTTCAAACTATTAAAACGAAAAGCAGTTGCGTTAAAATATACAGGTGAAATTAATTGGTATCGACCTTTTCACTTTCGTTCCAAGCAACAAATGCCACGAATCTAAAGGTTCAATGAAAACTTATTTTCTGCCCGCAGAGTTTTATTACTGGGACAGTTACTGGGTGATCGAAGGGCTGCTATTGTCCGACATGTATCAAACTGCCCGTGGAATGATAGACAATTTCGTGTACATGGTGGACAAGTACGGTTTCATACCCAACGGTGGTAGAATTTATTACCTTATGAGGAGCCAACCGCCGCTGCTACTTCTCATGGTACGTTATGGTGCTTGGCGCTTTGAAAAAAAAAAAAAGATTTCTTTTTCTTTTTCAAATGACATGTCTATGCAATTTAAAAACCCGATCGTCACATGCGCAGAACCTTCTGAAATTCTCTCGCTTCTGTTTTCCTAACAACAAGGAAAACTGTTCTCCGGAAATAAATTATTCCCAAGCAATTATAAGGGAAAATATTAGTTACGGAATACGGTCTACAAAATCGATTACATTTTCGATCGCGTTCGAACTACCACTTTGCCGTGTATCACTCGCGATCATTTGTATCCCAAAATTCACCGTTGAAATACGCTTCACTGATATTACTATTTTGCAATCTCGAAGAGCTGCCCGATGAACGAGAAACATCAAGCTCAGGGGTAATCACATGATTAATTCGATAACCATATCGGAACTGGCGCTTTCGAATAATTGTCAGTTATATTGTTAATTACTGCGCCATTGTTCGCGTGTTCTCTGCCCAGTCGCTGGCTCGATGATACATGTCGCGCACTTTAAATTCGCTTGGCCGCAATTTAATATCGTGCCCTCTGAAATTTTCATCAACCCCCGACGATATATCATCGAATCGTGAACGAAACCGGCGTTCGAGGGACGGAATAAGAATGTTAAGCTCGCGTCGACTTCGACTTCCGGGCTAAACCGCCGTGATCAAACTTTTCGCGTTTCCATTCCTTTGGAATGGCAAGGGACCTGTCCTCAAAAATTTCCGTGCAATTGAGTCCAGGAAATTCGGTAGCCGGAAAATGTCTGCAATTTAAGACAGGAATCGATACAGGCAACGCGCGCCCGGTTAATGAAAGAAATAAAAAAAAATGCTTACCTTTTGCAAGAACATTTTTCACGAACTGCAAAGCGCTCCCTTGAAAGAGTTAATTGCTACATCTGTCGCGGGAAAGTTAACAGATCAAACCGAGGTCTTTGTTCCACGAAGTATATACGTATTGCAATTTCGTTCTAGCGTCGGTGTAAACATTGCTCTTTCCTCTGAATATCGCATCACGAATATAAGAATAAATCCGAATATACATATGAATGAAGACAGGTTTGAGCCTCCGACCCAATTATTTTTCAATCAGAAGATCCTTCTGTGCCCGGGAGATTAAAATTAACAGAATTAATTTAAGCCAAATCCTCGGAAAGTAAATATGAAAATACATTTTCAGTCGCTATGTGACGCTACATTGGAAAGATGCGCAAGGTATTGGCAATTTAGATATCGAGTTAAGTGACCCATTTTAATTCAAATAAAATCTCTCTACGTCGCGAGGTTCGCGTTACATAATAGTCCTAGCTGAAGGGAATCGTTTAAGTCTCTCGCAGCGTTAACGAGAAGACAATGATTTTTAAATTAATTAACTGCAGCGCTTTTATTCCAAAACGAGGAATCTTTGCAAGCGGAATGCGCGAACCAAGAAATTCAGCGTCGTCGATGTTATTCTCCTTTGAATAAATCCGGGTAACCAGGAAGCACCGCGAATCATTACCATGCAAACTCTTTGCTGCCGCAAGGAAGGGAAAAGCTCATTTTCACAGCGTGCGGAAATCTCTGAATGTAACGCGGAGACTTTTCCCTGAATGCACACGCCCCTTGTTACCCAGCTTTTCGACAAATCACAGAGCAATCTCGGGGCCTTCTTCGAGTCACGTTTAGAAAGCTCCTTCTGGATTAAGGGAAGTTTCTTGGATAGCATCCAAATCAACTTCATTACTTCGACGTATAGTAACGTAGCAGAAAAATATTCGTTCGAGCGAAGGACCGACAACTCCGCTGTCCCTCGGTTAGCATCTGCTCGAAAATTGAAGATTAATCGTCGAATTTCAGAAGGTTCGTGCCCCCGTGGTCTTTCAAGACTAAAAAGCAAAGGACAGTTTTACACAATAGTCCGGGAACAAGACTCGGCTGCTATACGTGTCTCGAAAACTTTCGTTCGATAGTATAGCTCTCGAAAAGTTCGATACCGAGATTGCACGCCTATTCTCCGATGCCGGGAACTCTCTAAACGCGTTCCCGATAAGGATGGTACGGATAGAAATTTCACGCGTGTTGCAGCAGAGCTTGTTTATTCCAAGGATATTGGAGTTTCGAACCGCATCGCACCGTCGTGGATATCGCGGAAGTTTGCCGGACATATACATTTGTTTGACTGCTGTTGAATTTCGCCCACCGCGTGCGTGCATGTGTGTGCTTTCCGTTCCGTAGGTTTCGAGATACTTGGATTTCACCGGGGACTACGATTATCTTCGCTCGATTATGCCCACGTTGGAGAAGGAGTTCACGTTCTGGCATCGACACAAGATGATCCAGGTCGAGAAGAATGGAAAGACGTACAGGATGGGACATTACGTTGTGAACAGCACCAGGCCTCGACCAGAGAGTTACAGGTGCATTTTTTGTCATTCTATTGAATTGCCACAGCCGCTTGTTATTTGTTAGGCTGTTTTTCTTATGGTTGAAATTGTAGTCGGAATATTTTGTTGCTAGGGACGCGTGTACTGTGCATTCAACATTTCTAATGTTTCTCTGGTTATTATTATTACTATTATTATTGCGTGGCGGAGAAAAAAGGGAACCAGTATTGTGTAACTAATTTTACCAATTGTTACATGCACTTATAAGATTTCGCTTGGCACAATTTTATTTGATAACCGAACAATATGTCTTTGCTACAAATTGTTATTTCCACTGAGAATTAATTGACGCGGTAAATAATATCGCAGGCTATCAAAATTAAATTAATGTGTGGAGCACGGATCCAGACGCGGGCACGAAACTTTTGCAACCCGAGCTCTCTATTCCACGACGCAAATATTTAAGTGCTCCCCTGCTGTAGCCACTTAGAACCGCTAATATGACTGCGGCATAATCAAATGCAAATATACGTGCATCCACCAAGCACAAACGTATTCATACTGCGAGATGAATTCGGAGGACTACCCACTGTAGTCGAAGTTCGCCCTTGCGTTTGCGGTTCGTCAATGTGGAAGAGACATTATTACAGTCCTGTTGCGGCTTACGATTGATTTCACGAGAGACGAAGTTTGATACTGGCCCCTCTGTTTGGTTAACTTCCACTTCGCTTTAAATCGTTTCGAAGCAGCAACGAGAATTAGGTCACCCAAGGGCTACTTCAAATTCCTAACACTAAACAAGCTATTTGTTTTTGATTTTAAACAATCAATCTGTCCATTCGCATAGACTTTGTGCAAGAAACGATTTAACGCGACGACGATGAATATTTTATTGAGTTACGACGGAATTGGTGTCAAACAAAGTTCGAACGTTGCTTCCCAGTTCATGTGTAAATCATTCGAATCTATTCGTTATAGTAATTATAGTTAGCGTATCAGCAGAGGGTAGATATCTTGCGGCCATTTATTTCATTTCTCTGATTTCAGCCGGTTTTTATATCTTCGATTTGTCAAACATCCATTCTTTAACCCGTCTATTTCTCAAATCCTTGACTCCTTGGTTCATCAATTTTTCAAGTCCTCACTCCGGCAATTTTTCATTCCCTTAAACGTACAACCGCACGATTCGTCGAGGTTGCAATTTATAAATCCTACTTACTATAAATCCCCCTCCACCCCTCCCCACGACTCGTAAAATCTTTGATACCGTAGCTCATCCGATGTTTCCAATCCTGATTGCACGAGAGAATAATGTTTTAATCAATAATACGCCCGCCCCGCTGATTTCAGAGAGGACTACAACCTGGCGCAAAAACTGCCGAAAGAATCGCAGGACTTCTTTTACAATAACATCAAAGCTGGAGCCGAAAGCGGTTGGGACTTCTCCAACAGGTGGTGCATAGGAGAAAACAATGGCGGCATGCTCAGTTTATTGAACATCTCCACGCAGTATATTATACCCGTTGACCTTAATGCCATTTTGCAACAGAACGCACGACTCCTCAGTGAATTTCACACTCTGTTGGGAAACAATGCGGTAAGCAGCGGCACGTTCGTTGGCAAGCGAAACCATGCTTAAATTTTGCCCATAAATTGTAGCACGCCATGCGCAGCGGAACGCTGGCATAGTTAAGAAGGGTTAAGCGATTTCAGATCAATCGCTTAACGAGTAACTCGATCGAACGGATCAATCGTATTCGTTCCTTGACTAATTTAGAAACGTTTCGTCCCTCGGACATGTTAGCTTGAAGAGTATTTAATGGTCAAAGTGTAAAATAGAGCAGTTACGTTAATCGAGAGGGGTTGTATTAGGGGAACGTGCGCAAGCATTCGAAGGGGGCATATTTGATAAGAGCAGACTCTATGCAAAATTATCTCTTAAGACACCTTTGGATCGAAGCATGATTGCATTGTATTTGAAATAGGGAATTGTTGTTAGAAGATTACGCTAATGTATTTAATATAGAATGAGTCTTCTTTCACGTTTGTTTTCGCTGTTTCTCGAAGCTTTAGTATTTTTATGCAAACACTGTCACTTTTAGGCGCATTTAAACATTTAAGGAGACACGCTTTGCTCTTCTTATTCGCATAGAAAAAATAATATCTAATTTTACAGAAATCTCAGTATTACGCAACGGTTGCGTCGGACCTACAAGAGGCTATCGATAATGTGCTATGGAACGATGAAATGGGAATATGGCTGGACTACGATATGATACATCAGAAACCAAGAAACATATTTTATCCCTCGAACCTCACCCCGTTGTACACGAGAAGCTACAACCGCCATCAGCGTGTACAGTACGCGTTATCAGCGGTGAAATATCTTACAATAGAAACCATCGACAGCTTCTTCGGTGAGTTCTCGTTCGTTGAAAAACGAAATTATGCCTATAAACCTAGCAAACTGTAAGACAGAACATGCGGATCTAGCGTAGTATGGAGCATCCTTTTTGTGGCTACAGAGTTTAGTAGTGAATCTGCCTAGATTTCGATAAACCTTTTGTACCGCCGAAGAATTTCGAGGATAAAGGGTTATTCTATAAGAAGGCAATCGAATGGAATTGTGATAAGGAACAAAGGCTTTCATGCCTCTACATCTGTAATCATGTTTGAAAGCTTGTCGCATCACGAATTGTAGAATGCACGTGAAATATGGATAAACGTTGGTCTCGTTGCCCATGCGAATTCTATGCGTTACAAATTCGATATATTTTTCATAAATTTCTCGTAAAAAAGAATACTCTTGAACAAGAACAATTTATTCGAGAATTTGGAAACTAGAATTGAAGAAATTTCAATGCTCCTATTATTCTAATACAGCTTCTATTCCATATAACTTTGCTCGCCAATAATCGCGCGTTCCTTTTAAATATTTACACCTTTACGCACCACGAAAAAATGGACGCAATCGATAGTGGATCCCTTAAATGTCGATCGACGATCGATCACGCTTTCGTCCAGAAGCTAACAAAATTCTGTCGAACTTCGAGCTCAAACTACACCGCTGAACGGTAAAAGATTTTCACACCAGTCGCGCAGAGCATAGCAGAAAGTGTGCACCTGAGAGCCGTTTTTGTTTCAAATCGATATCTCAATTGGTTGCCGAGGTACAGAGAATTCAAGTCTAACACTTGAAACGTAAGGGATGTTGAATGGTAGCCTAATTCACGGAAACGACGTGATCCACATATTTCTTGCTCCTGGACATACGTACGTCGGTCTGTAGTAGTAGTAAAAAGATGCTGATTCAGCGTTTATCACTGACCACCCCACAGGTACTGCGCGTGAGGCTGGTCAGTGTCGCGTGAAAGAGGGATAAAGAGATTCGACTGTGCGAGCGAAACAGCGATGGTGAAATGCTGAAAATGACGGTACGCTTTAGACGACGATATCAGGGCAACGGAATGTCTCATCCTTTTGAAACAGAGGCCATTTCGAAGGGGAGAGATCGAAGTTTCTTATCGCGGCAGATTTATTAAGATTGCCTTACGTATTTTCGGTGTTTTCGGTAATTCTTGATCAAATGTTTGATCATTCAAATACCGTCGCTCGGTGGGATTCTTTTAATTTAGCACTATTTCTGCCACGAGCTGTCAAACGACACTTCTCCAATTTTATCGTTAAATTATTCTCTAAGCACAGTAGAACCCCGTTTATCCGCACCTCGTTTATATGAACAAGTTAATGCTCAACGGCTGTTATACGAACTCGTGGGAGATTGGAGAAGCAGTTGCCTATAAACGACATAATCAACTTCAGTTTTTCGCGTGCCGGCTTATATTATTCGGACTAATAAGAACAGCTGGTGGGGCTGTGTAGTGAACCTCTATCGTCCGAACAGCTCGGTTATCCGAACTGCCTTGTCCCCCAACATGTTCGGATAAATCAGGTGCTACTGTATAATCGTTAGTCCACAACTAATTTGACGAGTTTTACTACAATAGCTGTTAAATTAATTCAGCGATATAATTTGCACATGGTACATATACCTATTTCTGCCATGGGGTGTCCTTCGACGCCGTTAAGGATTTCATGACGAATTCTAATCTCAAACCATTTTACATATAAATATCAACACCACTTTACTGCATCATCTCAATTATAATCAGTTTAGAGAATCCCGAATTCTGTTGTAACCGAAAATACAGGTGTTGCTGCACAACTTTGATTTTCCGCCATGTTGCATTTTAGTGTAGACAATTCCCAACCTAATTAAATGATCTCTAGTAAATATGCGTCAATGTAAATAAAATAAATATATTTAACTGATAATTTGAAATCCCGACAGTTTTGTCAATTACATACATAGAAACGCAAAGGTGTCCAAAGACACCTTTTGGTCGAAATAGGTATACACAAAATCGTGGTAGAAATAGTGTTAACAGGTAATATGGATTCTTGTAACTTCGTTCGCCAATTTTCAAACGAAATGCGTGTTTTTGTATAATATAACTTTAATTACGCATTAGTTTTTTTTAATAGACACGAATACATAGTGTCTATATTTTTGTACCGCCATACATGTATTTCTGCTCCGTTTTTATTACGTTTTATAGCAGTTGATCGCGTCCCGGTGGCTGTATGAAGTGTATGCTCGTGTGTTTAATTGCGTAATACATAAATTGAAAACGATGGAGCACACCTCCGAATATAATCAATGAACGTAATATAAGGACGCGATAATTAAACTCGTTTTTATTGCAATTCTCGCAGGGGGTACACCCACATCCCTAAATCACACAGGAGAGCAATGGGACTTTCCGAACGCGTGGCCACCGTTACAGTCGTTTGTTGTAATGGGCCTCTACTGGACTGGGGTCAGGGAAGCGGTGGAACTTGCCCGTGAATTGGCATTTAGATGGCTCGGGGCTAATTACGCTGGCTACGCCGAAACTGGGCAAATGTTTGAGAAGGTAAGTTAAATACAAGTATCGAAGGGCAATAAATTTCTTGAAGGAAATTGGAGAAGTATGAAGGCGAACGAGTTTGCCGTCGAAAGAAACAGTTTCAACGGTTGTTTCGTCGTCGTCCGGCGTTACACTAATTTAGAATACCTGCCATTCAAACGGAAAAGAAGAGAAATGATAATACAATTGTACCTGATTAAACGGGGCGAGGGTGAACCTAAGCAGCAAAAATGTTGAATTTGCATCGGTGCAAGGAGGAAATTGTTATCGCGAAGCAAGACAAGGCATCAAGACGGTGTATCTTCCACCGTTGATAAAATTTCACACTTCACTTCCGTTGTCTCTATTCGCATCGGGGTTTCCGCTGAATAATTCTAGCGAAAGAATTTCCCACCGCGCTGGTGGCGGCGACACTTTAGTTTACCAAAATGTGAAGCGCTTGCTCGAAAAATTTCTCAGAATTCCGTCAACTATATTTCCCTCCTATTGTTCGACCAAAAAACGTGCCGGCACTGCCCGTAATTCCGTATCTTTTTGCATGCCGGAAACAACGAGCCATGCACAACAGAACGCGCAGAGTCTTCTCTCGCACGCAAACGAGGTTTTACGACGTCACTTTCCTAACTGACATACGTCTGCCCCCGAGAAAAAGGCTATCTACAATATAGATGCATAAATTTACGCGGAAAGTGTTCTCCTCTTGGGAACGAAGTATATGGGACTAGGATTCCCTTGGAACGAATCACTGTTCATCATTCTTGAACCGTCTTTTTTACGTATCCAGAACCGTTCGATCCATGTTCGTTCCGTCTCGTTTTTTTCTTCCACTTTTTCTTCCTTTTTTTTCCTTTTTTGCGTGATAGCTTTAACATTTCACGATCGCGAAGCAGATAGCCGAACGTTCGCACAGAACGTCACAGAATCACCGAGTTTTCGTGCCTCATCGTCCGTACCGTGACGTAGAAGACAATTTATGAGGCTTGTTCGCGGCAAGCCGCTTACCGTTGAAAAGTGTCGGTACGTTTTTTTCTATCACGTTATTTCTTCGCCTCGGACAAGACTAGTACTAGCGTCGGTATTGTATTTCAGAAGTTCCTTCCGAAGGTAGACAGTTTACCGGTTTAAAGTGTCTCGGGGCGAATAAATTGCCAAAATCGATAGAGAATTGCTTTTTGTAGAGAAACACTTTTGTTAATTTATCTAATGTACGCGGTTAACCTCTACGAAATAGTTCTTCTTCTTCTTTCAATTAGTAAAATAAATATCTGCATTTAGTTGAACAGATCAAATCGAGTACGATTTCTACGTAAATATTAAATTCAATCATTATTTTAATTCGTCTGCCTTTCCGTGCAAAATTTTCGACAAACAGTGCCGTAATAAATCACCATAATAATTACGGAAAATGAATTACTAATGATTATATTCAATTAGTATTGTTAACAAGCGCAAGTTTACTCGCCAAAGCTCGTTCATTATACAAAACTGTAATGAAATTGACGTGCACGAGCTGTTAACGGATATTCGTTATCAGTATCAAGCATAATACAGGAATTTCTTGTCTACATAACTTTGAAATCGCGTGTTGGTTTCCCGGGAAAGCGTAATTTAATGTAGCCGGTGTTATCGGATCGCGATGGCAAAAAGAAATAACGATTCGAGGCGCGGACTCGAGATACACGATTTATCCGAGGAATTTCTGTTTCGAACGTGCCGATGCGAGATCAACAATCATTTCAGATATTCATTGACGTCGTTAGAAAAGTGGAGTGCGCCCCTGGGAATATCTTATTGCCGCGGTGGAAATGTCAGCAGGAATTGCAAAAATATTTGATGCGTCGAGAACGTATAGAAATAATACCTCATTTCGATTTGTACATCGATCGCGAATGTCAGCAATATGTATACAAGATTTATATAATATTTTAGTCAAAACAAACTTCGAGCCATTTTTTCACGCGAATTAATTCCACAGATTTTACAAATCTGATCGCTGTTGGCTCAACAATATTTTGCAAAGTATCTTTCTGCTGGTATTCAAATTGCCGCGGTTTGCTCTTCTTCGCTTTTAGATAAGAAGAAACGTTTGCCACTTTAGACGATTACAAGTTTCAATGGACCTTCTCGAGTACGATCGAAGTTAATCAACCGCGAAGGCTCTTGCAATGATTTGACAAAGCGAAAAATGATTTTTCGGTGCAACACGGACATTTCTGATAATCGTTTCGAACGGTGCAACAGCTTGCAATGAATAATTGTAAGTGCATCTTTTTATGTTCAATTGGATAGCTTTTCATCGCATGCTCGGAGTCTTTATTGGACTAGCTCAGAATCGAGAAAGAAGATTTAAAGGGGTCATCCCATAATTACAGCTGCGTCCCGAGCGACAATAATTCTCAATTACATTTCCGACATATAGGGACAAATTATCGTCAGCCCTAAATTAATTGAACGCAATAAAACTATTAATTAATGGAGACATTTATCACGGAATAAAAGCGTTATTATCGATACATTATCTATACGCTGTAGGATACACTTTGGAAACTACAATTGTAATAATAAAACTCAGGTTATTAAAGATATATTATTAATATATTATTAAATATATTGTATACAATGACAGAGAAATGGGTGACAGAGGTTTCACGGATTCTAATATCGGAAGAAGTTAATTCCTTTCCTTGCCGGGAAAGAGTTTACTTGAAACTATCGTATTAGAGAACGCAAGAGTGAATTAACACTCCCTCCGTACTCATTCTGTAACGTCACGCGTAGCGAAAAAAACCGCGGGTACATTTGTAAAGAGTACATCTATGCATTTTAATTTAATCTCGCCCTCCACTGCCGCAGAACTTTGGCGAATTAAACGCATTCGTCCGCCGCGAAACGGAAGGAGACCGGCGCAAAGAAATGCAAATGGCATGCGAAGGGATAATGAATTTTCAACTACCTACCACCACCTCCGCATAACTTTCGTTCCCACTTCATTATGAACTCAAGCTACCATCGAACAATCAGGCATATCCTCGCAAATTAATTCGCCGCATTTTTCTCCGAAATTTATCGCTGGTACAATCAGTGTCAATAGAAAGGAAATCCGGTAAACGCGAAGATTTTTTCGTTTGCCTAAAATTTCGTCAATGGTAGATCTGTTAATTTCTTTCCGACCGTGGACTTTGCTAAATTTAATTAGCTGGTGCTCGCGAACGCTTTGAAACGTTGATTACAGAATCAAATAAATTCCAAGACCAATTGTTATGGCTGAACTCTTGTAAAATCGAACGGTCGTCTAAGGTAACATTCCCGGCGAAAGTTAATAATGAATAGCACTGTCGATCGTTGCGTGATTCGATTGCACGCCGTTGGGACGACTGCTTTGAGAAACAGGAACGCGTGATTACTCCGATGTAATGAGCGTTTTAATTGCAGTACGACTCGATTGTGCCTGGCCAAGGTGGCGGCGGAGGAGAATACAACGTGCAAACGGGTTTCGGATGGACGAATGGCGTGGTTTTTGAGTTCCTCAACACCTTCTCCTCCATCAAAGTGAGGGAGCTTGGATACGAGGGTGACTTGAACATGGAAGTGGGACACTAGCAGGTGAGACCTTTAATTGCTGAACATATCAACCACTTAACGGGGAAAAGTAGGGAGAAAGGTAGGGTGTGGTTCACATATGTATAGCGATACGTAAATATAACATTTTTGTTATAACTCCTGGCTGTAGTACTTTTGTCATTATTTTTATTATTTTTTTTTTTCTTTTAATATTGTGTACTATTTGTTTTCGTGCGGACTGCATTAAGCAGGTTTTATAAACAGCTTGCCCAGGTGCAAAAAGAATATAAATGATAGAAAAGTTTTAAGACGTAATATCTTAGCTGACACTGTAGATATACACAGTACCGCTCATATTAATTTTTAAAAAGGTACAAACTCCGCGCGAAAACAGTATTAAACAGGGAGGGGGATAGGACCGTTTTTAATGTCGTAAATGCCAGTAGATTGTTTGTATCATTTAAACTAAGATACATTAATGCTTCATTCTATGTTAATCGGGCGTTCGTCGCTTACACTCTTACCCGAATACAATTTAAACGCAGCCTGGTTCAATCTTATTCAAGACTGACAAATCAGTGCGATTATTTTCGGATTCCGACGTATCCCCGCTTACAGAGTTATGAATTTTTCTAACATTATTGTATTTTGTTTTAGGCTTCGCTGATGGCAATGCAACGCGTATTTTCCATTGAATCTAGTCTACACGGAAAAACAGGGCAGCGCGTTTTATAAAACCCACCGTTTGTTCGATGCAAGTCAATGCGTACATTAAGAGAAACGTGTTTCTCTTTTTCTGCAGATCGTGACCGACTCCTCGGTGAACTATTATTCTTGTCTGTGTTAATGGCAGATACTTGCAGTTTTGAGCAAACGTACGAATAAGATTATACAAGGAACTGTTGTACATAATAATATCGCGACGGATACAATCCGTCTCCTATTATTAAAAATTGTGCTTAGCATTTTTAATTAGAAACGAAATTTCGTCCGCTGTTAGTGCTTCAATTATAGCGTAGGAAATTTGTAAGAATTATTCGTCGTTAAGTAGAATAATTGTTTTGATAAAAATATCCGTGTCATGGTGGATCTTAGTGGAAATATCTATGAGCGCTATTTTTTTTTCTTTTTTTTTTTCAACACAGCTAAAGGATATTGTACATCGGGATGGAAACTTCAAAGGATTAGCGGTGTCAGTGACATTGTTCGTTGATTATATTTTCTTATATGTACAGTCGAACTCGACAAACACGTGTACGTCGTAACACAGGCAACACGAACACAGGAAAGTAGAAAAATTACGTGTAACTCGTCAGTATTCTAATTTAATCCTAGGTGTAACGATAAGTCAGGACCGTGTGTTAGAAAACTGGCATGCGTTTTCTAGCGTTTCGCGTGGAGAATGACGCTGGCGACAAACCTCCGATACATTTATTTTAAGCTTCGTATATCCGTCTTGGCATGTATACCCAAAGAATCGTTCTATCGACGATTGTTATGTAACGCTGTTAATGTGGAAAGCCGTGGAACATTGTACCTTTATTTTTTAGTAAAATATCGCTGGAAGCAATTGAGCGGACCAGAGGCAACAATGATACTGTATAGATGCAAACGCAAATAATAAAAAGAAATATAAGTTGACGTACTCATCACTGTATTATATGAAGGACCTAATTAAACGACATGAACGGAAGAAACAATATTCCGAAATAGGCACGGGGCATTCGCGAACGGAGCATTAAAAAGTAGCGGAGCAAATTGCGGACGTATTTAGATAACCATTTAATTCTGATATGCTTTGTAATACGATCGGTGGTAAATAACCTTCTTTATATTGTGCTACATCAGCTGGAAACAAATAATGGACACGGTGTTCATTAAAATTCTCTCTGGAAACGTACGTATCTGGGTTTACGGAATACCCGTGTCCCGTACTCTTTATCA
This sequence comes from Nomada goodeniana, assembly GCA_963969485.1. NCBI lineage: Eukaryota > Metazoa > Arthropoda > Insecta > Hymenoptera > Apidae > Nomada > Nomada goodeniana. The sequence goes on along the minus strand of OZ018305.1, from coordinate 7,270,984 downwards.
GAAGGAAATCCTTTTTTTCATCCGTCTGACTTTAATACAACAAAGCGAAGCGCAGAAATGAAATAGTATACGTAATATTACCCGAGAGTTTGCGGAACTACTCGTCCCAAAAATCTTCATATCATTATGCTTATACGTCCCTTCAATTATTCACCTGGACAAGAACGATCCTAGGCGTAGCTGAAACTGAAAATCGAACGCGTTTATACGTATTAAAAAGCACGTATCGCAATTAACATCGGCGCCAGGCGTAATTTCGCGCGAAATTCCAGGGCGATTTTTCGCCTGGATTGGTTTTAAATTACTGCGGGCCGGCGCCATCGCCACTTTCATATCGCACACGCTCCCCCGACGCTCTGTCGACACTCCGTGATGCACACTATTCGACAGATTTTATTACGCCACGAGGGAATAGAATGAAATTGCAAAATGCATAATTTCTTTCGATTCACTTACCTCGACCGTGTATGATGCTCTGCCCGCGGTGAAGCACCGGTTCAACGCCAGTGCCAGTTTGTTCGCTCTTCCGGAAAGCGATAAATGAGAGTTAAAAGCGACGCACTGGTCGCGAGTGCGCCCTCAAATCGGGGAACGAGTTCCTCCAAGATGCTCCTCGATCGGTCGACCGACGCTTCGAATAATCGCGAGATTCGATTTGCGTAATACGATATTGCTGCAACGCAATGCGAGCAGCCAAGGAAATTGCTGGATCGGGGGGAGAAATAATTTGAGCAACGCTTCCGAGGAGACACGTCGGACGAATCTTAGAAGCCGAGAAATCTGGAGAAGGTACGACCGTGCCGGGTTTCGTCTTTTCAGAAAGGGAGGAAAGAAACTGATGCTAGTTTTACTTATTGACAGATTAAAAAGTGTCACGTTTCCGATTGGAGCAGGCTGAAGCAACATTGTCCCTTGTTACCTCGTGCTCTCCGCGCCGCGGTTGGCATTCTAATTCGTGCGTTCGAATTGAACCTCGTGCATCGAATTCTGGGGCAAAAAGGAAAAAAACCTGTTTGCGAATATCGAGATACGTCTCTACACGGCGGCCGGTTTCAATGGTGATGGGGTAGCATGGAGCAAGGGAGCATGGATCTTATACACACTGACGTTTACGCTGGTTTTACTGTCCGTAATAAGGCGCGAAATTTCAATTACCATCTTCGTTATCTTCGCTCGTACAAAATAGAACCGCGGTACGTTTCCTTGGATCGTAAACTGCAGCGAAGGGTAAGGACTGTTACACACTAAATAAATACGGTGTCGTTTTGGCGGAATATTATTTTCCCTGCAACCGGGCGATGTTTTATAAATTACCGCGCATATCGCGCGACGAAATACGTTCACGTTTGAATTTAATTTCCCTGTCCATTTTCCGGACGAGCATTTTAACGGTGAGTCAAGTTTGCGTGCGCCTTAATATTCGGATATTATCTTTCACATATTATCGTAATTTTACGACGCTTCATAAAAGGGTCCTCAACACCTTAACTCATATTCGCCGCAATCTTATCTAACGCCGCAGTTCCTAGCTATAAAATAAAACGCCCCGAAGTGGAGCGCTTGTCGTATTCGCCTCAGCCGTATAGGAAATTGAGTATTAGCACAGTTTATATTAATAGGACAGTTGGAACAGACGGTGTCATAAAATAGGCGAGAGACTGCAGGGCAATCTTTTTTTTTTCTTCACTTTCGTTTTCCTCCCCCCGTTGTTTTTTGCTTTTATCGGGTGGAAATAACTGCCGTTCAATTTTAACTTTTAATTTATTCCCGCGCCGGATGGCTTTTCCCGTTTGTTACGATAATTGCGCTGCTTAATGCAAAGAGATCCGACTTTCTTCAACCGTTACTTGTTAATTTGCAATTCACCCGGCGGCATTTTCTACTCGTGTTCCCAGTAGCTTCGTTAAGACTACTCCGCGTTCATTTTTGTCGTAATAAGCACAAAGTGCGCCGCCGACTTTCCGCGGAATGTGGTTAACGCAATGGAAACGAGCGTTTCGTGTAAGAATTTCGTTTCGTTTGTTTCCAATGCGGGAATCTATCGTGCACAGATTCCGTGAAATTGGTCAATCTTTGAAATCGCATCCACCGGTCTGTCGATGTGTACCTGCTCAGTGAATTCCTTGCGCATCGCGTCAACGATGGAAACGTAAAATGATTCCTCGGAATAATCCGTTTCATTCGAGGAACAAACACGGAGATATCGTGGAACGAATAAAGGTTAGAATAGTCGCAATTCCTCTTTGCAACTTCGAATAGTAAAACTGGCTAAATATTTATTATTTACTTGTCCAGGTTTTAGTATGGGTCGATAATACTCTTGATAAGGAAGTGAGAAATATTCATATCTGTTCACCTTTTCCTTCAAAGGCAAACCTGACATCAATCGGAAATACAAGGAGAAATTTATCTTTCATCGCGAAGGATAAGGAATAACTAGACATGTACACGACACATTTAGAAAACGAATCCTTTATTATTTCCAGAAAATCATTTTCTCGTTAGAAAACTCCTCATGTCTATTAAAACAGTTTTACTCGGCAATAAATTCCAAGTCTATTATATTTCCCCTGGGCAGCGTGACAGATGCCTCGACCACAATGCACTCTACACTCTTCGATACACTGCACTCGTGCAGTAATGCACGCGCAGAAGGGAGACCGCCTACCCGTTAAAACGTCGGTATCACTCTTCAGTAATTAATTTTCTGTTAACGTCTTAATTGCCGCAGGAAACACGATAACGAGCGCGGTTGTTAGCAATGCAACTTTTCGTAAATCCTTCGCCGACCTGCTTCACGTCTGTTTTATAGACGCGAAGTTCAGGAAAGAAGGGAAAGAAAATACTGGCTTCGTAATCGGGGCGCTTTCCGTCGCGCGACAAATCTCGTTACTTCTTCCGCTTCTCGCCATTATTGTAGCCGAGCTTGAAGAAATCTTTGAGCACGACGTTGAACGTTACGGTAACAATACCCTCCACTCTCATGCGCGTGACTGCAATTATAAAAGAAGTTATTACTCGTTCCCGCCCTTGACGGAGAGAGGCGAAACATCGGGCGCGCATAACTTTTCTCTACGTTTTATAGCGTCTGTTGCGAGCGCCGTGGAAAATAAACTGCGTTTTCGAGTTATTGCTTCGCTCAAACCACTTTATTCATTCTTGACGATGTTACTGTCCCGAGGTGATGGTTGAGCATCGCTTGAAATTGTTTGCTTTAGGCGTTGGTTAATTGGCCAAGCGTTCATTGCTTCATTTCGTTCTCATTTTCTACCTATGAATTATTTTTTCCGGGGGCACAGTTTTTAAATTTACCGAGGACATGTGGATATAAACTGGCTTCGAAGAAACGTTCTACTTGAAAACTTTCGGGTGACAATGTATGTAACCGAGGGTGAACAAAATTCAAGGGATAGTTTGCGATTCGATTGGTGATTATTGATTGGTGAGTTTCAAACATTTTAAGGGTATACAACTTTCCATCGCTTTATGCGGGTGAAAAGTAAATAAATATTTACCATTAATTGATAATTACTTAATACGTTGATGCAATCGATTATAGAGAAACGGAAAAGCAAAATAATTAACTCGCGCTCGTTTCTGTCTGAAAATATTTCACACGCGCAATTAATGCTCCCGGCATAACAATTGGTTCGAATACGTAATAATATGAAGGGGTTCAATTAATTTAATGCCAGCAGCATTGCACGTCGCCACGTGCAACACGAAATACTTCAAAATATTGCCTTACGTTCCCTTCCGCCACCGGAGGCCAATATCGCCGGATCAATTAGTTCTGGCCGTCTTCCGGTTAGCCAGGCAGCAAATCGTTGCAACGTCGAAGAGGACTCCGGCACGTATACGGATACCCTGAAAATTTTCCACGTGTTACAGGAACAATTCGTAGTAATCATTCCCCGGTCTAATTAAAGCTTGATCGATGTTAACTAAATTGATTGGAACCGATACCCGATTGTTGCGTCCCGAGGAAAACTTTTCGATTAAATTAACTAAAGTAACTATGTGTTTAATTTACAATGTTTTATTAAAAAGAGGTATTTCCAGAATAAATTATAGTTAGTAAAACTTTATTATCTTCTTTTTTTGATGAAACGAGAAGCCAAACATGTTACATTTTTACATTATTGTCTTTTAGATAGAAATATCTCAAGTATCATTGGCGATGAATGGCGAAATGATTTCAAGGTATGCAGTAGGGATGAAGTACTAGAAAACCATATCTGGCTATAAGATAATACCTTTTCTCATGGTGACCCGTATTCAACGGCAAATGACACACACCGTATCCTCTGACGACGTCGTGGTCGAAAATGTCCAGCCCGTAAAAGGACATTATTAGCTGTGGCCCTAAGACACAATGTTGGTCAAATTTGACAACGTAATTTCCATTACTTTTCAGGCCCACAGTATTCTCGAAATTTGCGATTACTTGCTCCGAGAATGATTCAATGATATTCACGAATCTGCTTCTTTTAAATACCGCTCCGAAAGTTACCATTCGTTAAGCACGCTTCCCGAAAAAAATTGCGACCTTAACTTCTCCCAATTTCTCCCTTAAAGCGAATCAAAGGCTTGACCAGCGTTTCTAATGAAAAATCGTGCCGCAATAATTCGGCAATTTGAGCGGCTGACCGCTGAATATATCCCGGCGCGCATCAATATTCCGTTCACTTACACCCATGGGGATTAGTGCTCCTGAACGTGACTTCCAGCGGGAAATTCCAAACGGCCAAATTTCGCGGATCGTTGCTGCATTTGCACATCTGTGTCAGCCCCTCCTCGATACCCTAATCGAAACCCACAAAACACTACAGACGCTAAAGTGTACACCGTTAGATAAGTTCGAGCATCGTATAAGCAAAACAACTCACTGCAATCGCGCTCCATTCGGGACCGAAATGAAATCCGTATTTGCAGTAGGCGTTATCGATATCGTAAAATTCCGCGTGCTCGATGGAGCCTGTAATCGAGAGGATGAATTCACCTTCGACCGACATGACGAACTTTCCTTACGAGTCTCACCGCCCACGATAGATTTATTCCTGTTGAAAGCGTTTCTTTCTTTGAAGTACAAGCAGATTGCTGGAATGAAAAGCGACTAGCAGTAGACCTGTTTACACTCTTGGACGGTTTGTGTACGGTTAAGAAAATTGGTCGTCGTGGTAACGAAGCATGCGCCCCACCTTTGTCGAGCATGTGGTACGTTCAACATTGAAAATACGCCAGGTGGAAGAATTTTGCCGTTCGATGGTCGGAAAACGTTAACCACGTCCATCAATGGTTCTGCATTTAATCTTTATATAGATTGGTTTATTGCAAAAAGAATGTCCACCTGAGAATTAAATTAGCAGAAAAGTTGAGAGAGAAAGTCATAGGGAATGTGGACGAGGGGCATGCAATGTCGCTTACTCGGGTGGATGAAATTCAATATGATAAGGATGCAGAAATGATTAAAATTATTTAATTGAGAAGTTAAATTCTGATAGTAAAAAGCAGAGGCGTTGAAATATATTAAGGAGGAGATAAAGAAATTAATGCTGGGAGAAGAATGATTTTATAAAGTGTCATTATAAAATGACGTAAGTACGGGTAGTATTAAGACTTTTAAATATTGCGGTAATCGCGGCGCGCGTTTCAACACCTGAGTGGGTATCATCAAATCGATTTTTAATAGAATAATCCTTAAATTCTATTCATAATTTTTTATCGACGATAAGATAAATTATCTTCTGTCTGTTGCACCCCTATCAGAGAAAGGTAAGTCGCAGGTCTTTTAATCGTTACCCTTGGAATCATTAGTTAATAATTTATACGACCGATTGAAATATAAATACATAATTAAGTTTTTGTTCTTAATATCCTGTTTAATTTACTTCATCCAATTCTGTTCGAATTCTCGTTCGTTTCAACTGGAAACGAGATTTATTTCAATCCTTCCGGAGAAATACAGAGCCTTCGCCGTTAGCAGCAGATGGTGACGGCAAAAAAAAATCGAGCACTATTAGTGATCGATTATTAAAAATGATCACAATCGTATGATTCCATTGCAATAACATCGAAACGATTTTCACGAAACAATCAATCGAAAATAAGTCGTTTTGACAATTATTATGCAATGCAAACAGTGTGCTCCGTTTACCAAACTACTATCGCAAGAGCATTTGTTGGATCACTGTAATCTTCCGTAAGGTATTCCATCGTTTCCAGTTAAATGGAACACCCCGTGTGCCAACCGGGAAATAAAACAAGCGTGCATATCAGTGAATTACACAGCAACAATATTTCGGTCGTCATGAAACGTTTTATTTCTTTCTCGTATAACAACAGCGATCAATTACATTTTATTAAATCAGTCGTATCTAGAAAACAGTGTAACCATGATGCGCCCTACAATTGTGAACAATATATAGTATATACAGAAGACACCGTCGTGCAAGAACGAAGCTTGCACTCGATAGGAGCGTGCAATCCCGACGTGCCATCGACGGGCTGTACACGATTTAAAAATGAACACGCTGGCACGAGCGAGTTGCATCGCCAACCTATCGACGAGTGGAAGTTTCCTCTCGCACTTTGTGCGAGACGCAAACGCAACCTCGATGCGACGCATGATTTACTACGCGACACGATCGCGAAAAGGGAAATCTGAGAACGATTCGACTTATACCTCCCACTATTTGCGGCATCGGCGCTACTATAGAAATACTCGTTTCCTTTGTTTCTTCGTCGTTTGTCGACATCACCCGGCTTTGGCTTATCACGTTGCTTTTCATTTACTACGGGTAGTAGACTAGTATTGAGATATCTTGGCGAAAAATACGTGCACGCGTACACCATTGTCGTCGAACGATCCCTGTGGACGTTCGATCTCTTCCGCGCTTCCTTTTTCTTTTTTTTAAGTAACCTCCCCGTTTCGTTTCTGAAACGCCACGTCGCGCGGAGCAACGGAAGCAACCACGCGGACCTTCGCGATCACGTTACGCATATCTAACTGGAAAATTTAGAGCGTCATACCGAACGGCCCTCCATACCTGTCTCTCCTTTCGGTATACACGCAGTTAACTACGGAGATCGTGCACGTCTCTTCAAAGCGATATCGGTTTCGCGCGACTCCTCGATGCGCGAGAAGTTTACTTGCCACTGGCAATCTCTTTCATGCGATTCAGGGCCGAGCCCGCCTTGAACCAGGTTATTTGCTGGTCGTTCATGGTATGGTTCAGGCTTATGGCGTCCACCTTGCCGTCCTGGTGCTTGATCTCAGCTTTCACTGGCTGTGAAACAAAGCCCAAGACTTTATCGTTTCGATCATTTCATTCGATATCGTTCAAATAATACGGAAAGGTCGCTGAGCGTTTATGAATCGAATAACAAAATCATAAGAAACATTTTCATAACGTAGTATCGTACATGTGATCGAGAAATAAATACGTACTTTGCCAGGTGCGAGATCCTTCAGTCCCAGGAGTGTGATCTTATCTGTCGGTTGAATCTTATCGTAATCGCTGGCATTCGCAAAGGTTAGAGGCAACAGTCCTTGTTTCTTCAGGTTGGTCTCGTGGATACGCGCGAAACTCTTCACGATGATGGCGCGGCCGCCGAGATGTCTTGGTTCGAGGGCAGCGTGCTCCCGGGACGAACCTTCTCCGTAGTTTTCATCACCGATGGCTACCCATTGAACACCATTCTTCTTGTAATGCCTGGCGACGTCAGGCACTTTGCCCCAATCACCGGTCAACAGGTTCTTCACTTTGTTCATCTCCCCGTTTTCAGAATTCACCGCTCTGCAAAAGTTATTGTGGCAAACACATTTATCGGTGCCCGATTTTCGATCGAGCGACGCGAGTGAATCTGATTTCTACAAAAATTTCGGAATTACAGATTCGGTTTTGTCGAATGAGTTTCTTGTAAAGTTTACAATTTTTTCATTAACTCAGGCAGCTGTGAATGTTTACCCGATGAACATGTTGTTCGAGATGTTGTCCAAGTGGCCACGATATTTAAGCCATGGACCAGCGGCCGAGATGTGATCGGTGGTACATTTTCCCTTGACTTTGATCAAAACTGTCATGTCGGTGAGATCCTTGCCGCTCCATTTATCGAAAGGTTCCAATAGCTGTAATCTGTCGCTTTTCGGGCTCACATCGATCTTGACCTTGCTACCATCGGATGGTGGTGCGTCGTACGTTTCCATGCCAGGGTCAAAGCCACGGCTTGGAAGCTCATCGCCTAGAATAAAATAATGTTTTATATCATTTCAATAACTGAATAGACATCAAAATAATCTAACGAAGCATCGGGAAATATAGTCAGTGATTCTTATTAGTGCTTTAAAAAATATATTTAGACACATGCCGCGAATTCATATTCAACAGTAATTATCAATTTTATTAATAACCCGAAACGTAGATACGTTAACTTTGCTCGGTTCCTTCATAACATATAGAAACGACGGGTTTCCATATATTCTATCGCCTCGAAATAATCTCGCAAAATTGAGGAAGTTTCACGATCCCATTCATCCTCGACTAATCATTACTAATCAAGGTCGAAATTTACGCAACATAGTTTGCATCGCGATATCTTTTTTTCCGCTTGTGAATTTAATACCCTGTATTAATTTTATCACTGTAAACAGTTACTGCTACACCCGCTATCACGTATAACATTTTCTACCTCATTAGGAGACAGTCACGGTCCGTGACTCATGTTTAATTATCTCTCAAGTAGCTACCATCGCACTTACCGTCAGAATCGTTTAAGTGCACATTATCACGGTGTCTGCATACGTTAAATAATTTCTCAGATTGTATTCGCACTTACCGAAGGGATCTTTCAGGAGGAATTCCTTTCCGTCCTTGCCCTTGAGCTTGTCAGTGACTGGGTTAAAGTCTAATCGTCCAGCGATTGAGAGGGCAGTGACCAGTTCAGGACTGGTGACGAATGCATGGGTCGCGGGATTCGCATCGTTTCTTCCGGTGAAATTACGATTGTAAGAGGTGACGATCGTGTTCTTGTCACCCTTTTTGATATCCTTGCGGTCCCATTGACCGATGCAGGGTCCACATGCATTGGCCAAGACGGTGCCTCCGAAATCTCGTAGCACTTTTGCCTACAGAATAATCGGACAGAATAATTGGCGATTTTTTCAAGTTTGAAATACTTTCTTTAGAATTCTGATGATTATGTATTTTGTGTATTTTCGATTCCCCTGGGATTCCTAACACATCTCGAGCTTCTTGCATCGTTGTCTATGTTTCGGCCGACTGAATTGCAAGATTCGTTGCGCGTGGCTGGTCTTGCGAAATTTGGAGATGGAGATGTTTTTCAAGTTCCGCAAATCCGAAAGATAAGTTTCAACGACAGACTTATAATTTTTTTAAACTTATAACGACCTTTGTTCCCCCTTTGTCTCGTGTTTCGACACTATTTCATCGTTAGCACGAGATACTATGATATCGGCCGAAGTGGCGAGGCCCTATTTTTCACCTCATTATTATCAACGTACATCGACGCCAAATTAAGAATTGGCGTGGGCAGTGCTACTTGCTGCTAAGTGACATGTAGCAATGTTTGACACAGCGCCAGGACAACTGTGCAACTGTTGGGCACTTTCTAATCGACACGCAGTTTGGTATTCTGAAGGGAAACTCACGATTCCGTCGCGCTCGATGGTGGCACGAATCTGTTCCGATCCCGGTGTAACGTTGAAGGCAGACGTAGCTTTCAGTCCATGTTCCAAAGATTGTTTCGCGATATTCGCACATCTACCCATGTCCTCGTACGAGCTGTTTGTGCAGGAACCGATTAGTCCAACCTTGATCTCCATAGGCCAGCCACTCTTCTTGGCAGCTTCACCTGGTAGCGATCATTATAAATAATTCTTACTGTTTACTTTTTTCCAGATATATATTATATTGGGGGCTCAGAAGCCAGTCAGTGTAAGTCCAACTTTTCCTTAAATACGAGTTTCGTAGTTCAAAAACCTCTTTATCGTTAAAACTTTCAGTTGATAAATCAATTAGTTCACTATTTTCATACGTGAGCAATAGATGACGACACTTTTCCAAGTAATTTGTACAAAACTTATTTATCTCGGTTGGAATGCTAATGGAGTTACACTGATTGGCTTCTGAACCCTCCATATATATCGAAAGTTTTATTTCGATGAAAAGTGAAGAAAATAAATTGAAGATCCCCTTGTCCTTTAGATTATTCCAAACTAAGCTAAGTTTCATATGCGCTTTCTTCAAATGAACATATATTCTTCAGCTTCTGAGTCACAGTCGGCATAATTTATTAATCGTAAACGGTAGGTGAAAATATTTTCCAAATTTACTATTACTCTCTGCAGAAGATTAATACTAAGCTACCCTAAGCTACACGAAATCTCTCATTACCTACCCAATTTAGAAATCGGATGAGCCAGGTCTGGCGTGAACGGTCCATTCACGTGCGGCTCCAACGTGGACAGGTCCAATTCAATTAATTGATCGTATTTCGCGTTGGCGTCGGCAGTCAAAAGGCCCATTCTGTGCTGATCTGCGGCCGCGGCGACCGCGGCTCGTCCAGTGGCCTTCAGATAATCCTGCATACGATAATTGTACGGGAAGATCGAGGTAGTTGCGCCAATTTCAGCGCCCATGTTACAAATCGTTGCCATCCCCGTGCAACTGATACTATCGACACCTGGTCCAAAGTATTCCACGATTGCCCCGGTTCCACCTTTCACCGTTAGAATGCCGGCCACCTTCAGGATCACGTCCTTAGGACTCGTCCAGCCCTTCAACGCGCCAGTCAGTTTAACACCGATGACTTTGGGACATTTCAATTCCCATGGGATGTTCGCCATTACGTCTACCGCGTCTGCACCGCCGACACCGATGCAAAGACAGCCTAAACCGCCTCCGTTAGGTGTGTGCGAATCGGTACCGATCATCAACAAGCCTGGGAAGGCATAGTTTTCGAGGATGATCTGATGGATGATACCGGAGCCAGGATTCCAGAAGCCGACACCGTACTTGGCGCCGGCGGTTTTCAAGAAATTGTAGACTTCCTTGTTGATGTCCTTAGCACGCTTCAAGTCTTGGTCACCGCCGACCTGTGCTTCGATCAAGTGGTCGCAGTGGATCGTGGAGGGTACCGCGACTTTGGGCAATCCTGTGAAATGTTGAAGAAATTAGGAATTCAAGCGTGAAATAGTTGAATATTTCTTTCTCGATGCATCTATGTGGATATAACGTGAAAATGATATGTCGACTTCTAATACTTCTAATAGTTTTACGGACATGTTAACGGGGTACTAATTCTTGACAAACTTTCGCCAAATGTACAGCGAACAGATTTTATAGAATAATTAGCGCAATCAGTGCCGGTGAAAACAAGAATATCTGAATTAAAGAGGCGCACAAATTTTATCTGGCAAGCGGCCCTCGAACTCTGTCGATGAACTTTACTCGAAATTCCGATAAAAAAAGAAGAATAGAAATCTCCTCGACGGAAACACGGCGGTAGATACGACAAATGAAAACAAGTATCGTAGTTTTGATTAAAATGTTGAATACTTTATGTCTGTACCAGAGCTGATGAATTGCAACATGGCCATCTGAGCAGTCGCATCTTGCATGGCCACACGATCTGGACGCAATCGTAGGTAACTGGTACCACGGGTGACTTCCTGTTTCGCGGGATCATCCAGGTGAGAGTACAAAACTTTTTCGGATAAAGTTAACGGCCGGTTCAATCTGCGGGAATTTTAATATTCTCAGTTACGAAATTAAATGCGAATTCTGTAGTATAACATTTCCGGTATATTTACTTGCCTCTTCCTCACGACCTTAAGATTCGCCTCGAGTTTGTCGTACGGGAGATAACTCGTAGAATCGAATTTCGACATTGCCACCTTCTGTGCGGCAAAACTCAGTGCGCTTGCACTGAAACATCTTTGTTGCACATCCGCCGCGAGTACGGCCAATTTCTGTAAACAGAAATTGTTTTTCATCAATGACTGTATCAATTTTGAGAAATCGGAGAAGGGAAACATTGAAATTGAGTAATTGGTTTGCTAATGTAAAATTGAGTTCGATTTAAAAATAGGAATGCAGTATGTATAAATTTCGCACACGATATATAAAACTGTACTTTTATCAAACAGTATTCTTACTGTTACTTTAACATTAAATATTACTTCCAGATAAAAATATCATATTATTTATTAAACAATATTATTGTACATTATGACATAAGCTCGTCCAGTTTACATAACTGCACGCTATACTACGTGACTTAAGCGCGTGCTAGCATAATTGTGTTTTATTGACAAGAGTAACGCCTTTGTCGCGGATAACGCGAAGAATAAGAACATGCTTCCAAAGGGGAATAAAGAATTTGTATTTTTAGCCACGCGTCGTTAGCCCACAGCTAAATATATACCGTCCTCGTGAAATAGAATAGCTTAAGAAGCAGTTATGATAATAGAATAACGTTTAGTTATATCCGAACTTTATTATGCACTTAACTTTGTTGCGCATAAGTATGAACTAGTGACGAAACAGTATGAACAGGTTCGTCTATATACATCGATAGTTACGTAATTCGATTATTCGGGGAGGTAAAAATTTGGAGCAATTTTGATATTTTCGCAAGACAATTTGGAAATATGTCACACTTAGAAACATACTGAAAATGGAGTATTACAGACAGTTGAATTGCAAGTGAGCAATCGTTAGTATAATTTTATATTTAGAATCTTACAAACGCGAACTTGTCAATTCGTTTCAGTAAGTAGGGGATCAAATTTTCCGTATGCATATTTCCCATTCATCTCTACCCGCCACCATCTAAACTCCTGCGCAATGGAGACCTAACCTCCAAGTGTTCCCAACAAATATAGCAAACACATATGTAGCATCATTGAAACGGATTATGTAACGCGATAATATCGAAGTACACATTTATCTTTGTAATCTACCCAATCGTTATCATTGTGTCTTATTTTCGCGCAAATGGGGCAGCTGGAGTGTGCTCCAAATCAGTAGCAGCCTTAAAATACCAATTTCATTTTGGAGCATACCTATCGCGAAACAATTGAGTATCTACATCGAACAATTCCTCAGCATGTCAAGAACGAAGGTGTATAAGAAGATTAAACTACCCCATCAAATTATTATTCATCGCAAGAAGATCGGTATTTTATGTCCCAAAACTAAAAATATTATGGCATTAAATTTAAACGAATGTTTGCATTTATTAACTTGCGATTTAACGATCGATAGTGTGACACTCGAAAATGACACGATCGACCTTGATAAGGGGGTCACGCGGTCAAAATCAAAACGCAGTTGCGGTCTATCACCGGGTTCAAAATTTGGAGTTCAAGCTATTGTATTATCGAGATGGTCGGATAATTCAGCAAGATGGAGCATACCTGGCCTCGAAGAATTCGAGTGCAGTACGACATTGTCGCGGAAAAAAGACACCCAGTAACGTCACAATTCGGATGAGCTTGTAGACGGAGGGAAGCGCAGGCGCGAAACAAAACGAATGAATAAAAATATAACTTCTCTCGTGGCAGCCCTTCTCAAACCGGCCACTAGAGAACTGAGGAGATTTCAGCTTAGCTTCCTCGTTTGTCGATGCAGGAGAGCCACGCATGCGCCTTCTTCGTTGACCCGTTTGAATACGAATTCCATGGGAACTATAAGCTGGCGCCCTCATGGTATCGTATCGTATTATTTGGAGTGCAACTGCGGTCGTAGTCATTGAGCTAAATAGCTCAGACGAGATATTGGAACAGACGAATGACCTTATGGACTTCCGTGGCCCAACGTGACTGCCGTACCGACTCCGAAATCCGACACTGATGTGTGCGTCCTCTCCTCATGAACAATGTTATGACGAAGAACTATTATTTACTGAAGTAGTGTTGAGGCCGGGAATCATGCATAACTTTCGTAGCTTGCTTCCTTATTTCGATTATGAGACACTACTTTCTCGTCAAGTTTGAAAAATTTATTTATTTGCATTTTTATTTATACAATGAAGTTAATACAGCATGAAAATCATATAGCTACATTCTTGTTATTCTTCTTAGTTTAATAAATTGTCTAGGACTATACCTTGCTCTCTTGCATCCCTTTTGATACACTGCACCCCCTTTTATACGCGACTAACCAATCGCACGTAATTGCTATTTAAATTGTTTGCTTTCCTATTTCTTTCCTCCTCATTTGACACTTAACAGATTAAAAAATAAACACGAGGAGCCGAGATATAAAATTTATAATTAACAACGATTTTTATAATCTGTCGGTAACGTTGTCGGTGACATAAAAACAGTAATGGAGCTGTAGAACTCCACATCAGCTGATAAAGGGACATGTGGCGCCATCTCGTGTTTGCTGCCTTTTTCGCAGTTTACCGTACCTTCAATACCAAATTTCGGGATTACATCGTTAATTTAAACAATAGCGTTTTTCTCGGCTTGTAGTGCGTATATTTTAGCCGGACAGGTCTCAAATTAAAGCTACAAACCATAGGTTTATTTTCCAATAGGTTTCGACAGCATGGACATTGAGACTCAAAAGTTATTAACAATTTAAAAACCGACAAAAATGCACATTCACATCGGGTCAGTGTAATTATCTTGGTTCCTGGACGTTATTTTTCAATGTATGAAGTCTCAAAGTTGACCGTACTAACAGTTTTCATTGTTTAAATGAATCTTACTTGGAATAATGTTTACACCTATTGGAGATGCCAGCTTATACACCTAGCTTTAATTTATGTTTTTGATCGTTTACGTAGCTCCCCTAGAACTCGAAGTAACTGCGTTTGTTTATAATTACTTTAAAGAAATTCAATTATCTCGCGTCCTAATGTACCGATTTTAATCAACAATCTCTTAAATTAAAACTCTTGATTCAAGGAACAATCTGTTTCTGTTTTAGGGCGGCCCTTGTACATGGGTTAAAATTACTGTGTAATTTTCAAACGAATTCTTAAATTCTTAATAAAAAGTAAACAGCGCATGGAGCAATAGTAAGTCGTATATTGTCGTGTAGCTGCATACTTTACCTTCATTTTAAGCACTGGATCATTAATGTAGCGCCACAAGAAGCCGAGATAATTAAAACGACCCGGGGCGCATTTTCGTCGATTCTTTAATTGTTTATAACTTTTAAACCACTAAATGCCATATTGTTCAACCTGTTGAAGTAGATTGAAGATAGCTGATGTATGTAACTTTAATTTAAGACCAGTCCGGTTATAATCTACGAACTAAAAACCGAGAAAAACGCAATTGTTCAAATTAACGATGTAATCCCGAAATTTGGGTTTGAAGGTGCGGCAAACTGCGAAAAAGGCCACAAACGCGAGACGGCGCCACATGTCCGGTTACCGACATATCGTTACCGATAAAATTTGTAATATTTGTTATCTCGCCTCCTGGTGGTTGTTTGTTAATAAATATGGTGTCAAATTAAAGGAAATCAGATAAGCTATACAGAAAAAAGTGTCCGGTGGCGTTAACTATATGCAGTTGGGCGTAGTAACAATTTTATTGGTTTAATTGTTTATAATAAATGAACTTCACATGGAATAGTGGTCACACCTATTGGAGATGGTAGCTTGTATTTCTAGCTTTAATTTATGTCATTTGTTTATTTTTTCTTTAAACAAATTCAATTATCTCGCGTTAATCAACGACGTCTCAAATTCAAGCTCTTGTTTCAAGGAACAATTTATTTCTAAATTAGAGTAGTTCTAGGATAAAGTAGGTTTATATTTACAAATTTCGCACTTTAGAACTTTCCACCTGCCACGGTCCTGCAGTCGATTATCCTTAGACACCATAACTAGATATTTATCAAAAAGCAACAGATTAATTGAATATTATCATTGCTTAAGAACAATAAATGTTAATGGAAATATGAATGATAAAAATGTATAATGAAGGGTAATAAATATGCAAAATGTTTTACGATAAGCAATACCCATATTTATAGGGATAATTATAAATACATGACGAAGAATACCGAGTACGTACTTAGCAAAGTAAGAGCAGAATAATTGATATGATTCGATTCATTTCGAAATTTCAATGCTTAATCTATTTGTAGTGACGTCAGAATATACGCTGTATCAGTTTCTTTGACGTCAGTTTCCACTGCAATATATTTATCAATATCTTAGGTAAAATAAAAAAATCCATTTCACGACTCATACTCGATTTCGTAAGCAACATACGTTTATCAATTTCATCATGGTTCACAAAACGTTGCACGCGTCTGGCAAGATAGTATTTCCTGTTCTTGATTAATTTTATTCTCGTACTACACAAAACTTGCACTAAAAGATTAAAGCTAATCTGGCGGCAATCAAACTATTAGGACGATAATAATTGAGGCAAAACTCAGTGAACGTGCCTTAATGGTTTGCAAGCTTGTAAAGGAAATCAAAGAACAAAGTAACGCAATTTCGACATCGCAACGAAATGAAAGAAAACAACCTCTCTCCTTAATTTCTGTTGCAAATTCATTGTCTTAACCTGATTTCTACGCCATAATACAAAGACAAGTGGGATTAGCATAGCATCAAACGCGTTTAATTTAACCTGCTTGATCGCAATGAAAATTATACGTTCAAAAAATCGCCGACTTTTACCTTCATGAACATTTTCTTTAACACACGAAACGAGGGTGACCGGGTTGCATCGGAATGTGGAAGATAAAGTAATAAAAATGAAAGTAAACCGATGTGGTTGAAGTCACGATGACGATCTCATGCCCGGGGTGTAAGCTTTTATAAGGTGTCACCTGGAATTTACAGGTGTCGATTGAATCGATACCCATCCGGATATCAGGCGACAATTTTGGACAGCTTACTCTTTACCTGAACGCTGTTCATGCGATTGCATGGAAGCTTTGGCAGTCTTATTCGACTGTGGAGCAGGGTATTATTTGAGCGGGTATTTACTTTATAACTCTTTCTAATTGCTGTGCGTACTTGACAGTGCATACTGCCAAAGAAAAATGCGATCAGAAATGAAATATCGCTGTTAACGTCGCGAGTATGATCCATAGGGTTTTATATTTTTCTCAGAGCGAAATAGAAGTAATAGGAGCGAGAAAATTATTTCTACCTCATTACGACATCGCAGAACCAGGTGACATTTCATCGTTACATCAATAATTTGTTCACTGACAATAAGATTGGATCATCACGAGTGATCTAAATATCCATATCGTATTCTAGAAGAAATGTGTAATCCTTTTCTACGAATGCGTAGGAATAAAAGTCTATCACTGATTGGCAGTATAATGAAATCAGCGGTCTGGATCATGGAAATTATTTTAATGCATGAAGTAAACGTAGCGTTTAACTATGCGAGGTGTTCGATGACGCTGAACCAAACTTTAAGGGAATACAATCCTAATTAACCAGCTTAATAATTAACCCATATAAAAATTAAACAGACATACAAAAAATCTCAGACTATCGAGAAAATTAATGGAACATAATATAAATATAATTCCTCTCTTCTAGTGATGCGTAGTAATAATTAATTATATGTTTAGTGCAACAAGCACGAGTCTGTGCTCAATAGTAACAGTATAATATTCTGTCGAAACACTCGATTATTACGATTATTCGATTATTCGATTATTTTTGCTCGACAAACTAACGCAAGCTAGAGAGCGCTAAAATCTTTCGGCACGCGCTTGAATTCCCTTAAACCCTTTGCCGTGAAATGGATAATCAACAGCTGAATAAAATTGATGCACGTTGAGTGCGCGTAGGGTTAAGAGGGTATTATAACAGGATTATACGAAGCAAAGAGAAGCCTGAATGGGTCCTTGACATGATTAACTCTTGTTGTAGGTGGACCATGTTTCGACACTCTCACATTGATCCTGCCCGTTGTCCCGCAGTCTTGTCCTTTGGTTTGCAATTTCGTGGTAAACAAATTAGTCAGTGCACGATTAATGCACTCTGCGATCGAAAAGCGGGCGTGCTTAAAGTTACGCATTTAAAATCCGTAACACTCGAGAGGTCGGACCATTTAGTGCACATAAATCAAAAGTTTTGTAACTCTTCCAAGAATTTGATACATCGGTTCCTTATCTTTATTACGGATGTTTGAACAGGCCGTCTCTAATGTCAGTTTTCAAAGCCCCCCCCGCGAAAATGACAACTCTGTCGTATAATGGATAGGTAGAATTCTCAACGGGCGAAGGACTTTCGCGCAATGACCAGTTACCCGCGATAGAAAATTACGAAACTCCTCGTTCCAAGGGTGAGAATAAACTTCGTTTGTTCTATAGAAGGCATGTGGCTAATGTCGAAACTGAAGTGACACGCTTCCTGGACATTTTATACCTTAATTGCACCGTGCACAAGTACAATAATCATTTCGGTTCCCCGCAGAGAACTATTCACTCCCGTGTTACCAATTACATAGTTCACTTTCACAATTATCGTGTTCCCTTCACAATACGTCGACTGCGATGTAAATTTCGACCGAAAACGCGGCACACTTGGTACGCGTCGCTCAAGATAGCCAAGCGAAAAAGTATTCCTTATAGCAGGATCAAGTCGAGCACTCCTTGTACAGCAAACGAGTTTCAATTTATTTATCTCACGAAGGTCTGGGTTAGGTGCCCGCAAACAAAACGGCCTTGCCAATTTGATAATGTCAGTACGATACTAACGATCGGATTGATCCGATCCGAATCGAATCCATTCAGTTTTGGCATTGCACGCCTCATAAATAATCTCTCTCTCTCTCTCTCTCTCGGTTTGCACAGGGCGAAAATGAAAGATTGCTTAAATGAGCCACTTGAATTATTCAGCCAAGAATTCAAAGCCCTATTAAATTCGAGCCTTAATGAAGCAATTCGAAAAGCATTAAACCCAAGTCGAACAATGGCTCTTCTTGAATTGCTCGCCGACAAATCATAATTTCAGCTGACGAGACGAACGGTAATTGGAAAATACATTAGCGACTTCGAAATCTTGAACGAATAGCAAAAATGACAGAAGCTGGGCGATATTTACGACAACCTCTTGAATTCGTTGTATTAAATGATGCTAATGAATCGATGAATTCCTCGGTACTGGTACGTCGTGACGTGTCCGCGAAAATTACGATTTCCACGCCCTGTGACGGAATGCTTTCCTTGAAGTTCCTGGAGAAAGGAGGAATACGCTACACTCTATGGCAAGTATTCAGACAGGATGACTAATCGGGCAACTGGATGCTGAAGAAATTTAAAGTCGAGCATGTTTCATGGGTCAGTGATTGAATATTCTATCGATTCTTCTAAGTAGTGAGTAAGTCTCCTGCAAGTTCGCTTTGAAATGTAGGTACTAGGATCTAGAAGCTGTGCAATATCTCGAAGAGTGTGTCACAGTTCTAGAAATAGGGTCACATTTATGAACGACTCGAGTGGGTCTACATTTTCATTGAATTTATAGAACGTACTGTTTACTGGATTTTTTTTTAACATTTTATTTCGCGACATATTTTCAATTTCATTATTGAACAATCCAGTTCCCAGTAGTTATTAAACGAAACTGTATAATTACACACCTTCTCCTTTCAAACGTCAATTCTCTCAGTACGATTTTTTATTAACTATCCAGACCATTGCCTCGGGCCTTTCTATATATTACAAACGTAGCCTGCAGCCCCAGCGAACGGCAGCATGAATTAACAGTTGGAAAATTTGGATCGATGAAGCCTATCTACATGCGTCAAACTCTCCGCTGACTTTGCATGCACAATTTAAATAATCACCGGCTACTGTCTTGTCGCACTTATAACGTACGAATATGAAAATAAGCCTAAATGCTCGATTCCACCCACGTAACTTAACTTTAAATGGAATGAAATTTTGGTTGCTCCTTCTGAATACAATAGAAATTTATGCGACCGTGTCCAAATAGTTTAATTTCCAGGAAATTGACAGAGGGCTCGATTACAGGGCTCGCGAATATAAATATATTGCGATTATTTGCTTGAAAAAAAACTTTTGCGTCGCCAAGAAATTCGGTGGCCTGTGTCGAGGGTGAAATCGACCTCGAGGGAACGGTCACTTTCGCCATGCTGGCCAGAGGCACTTCTCGATTCATTGAAATCGAATAATTTAATTGGCTGATTAATAATGATTTTGTGCGGTTCAATTTAACACTTTGCGAACCGACAGACGTAGAGAGATATTTCATGTGCTAGATAAATGACAAATGGCAATTAATAGCGAAGCGAATGTTACATTTAATCATTACAGTCTTGGTTGCAAACATAAATTAACATTTTCAGATTTTTAATCAACTTTCTGTTACTAAACTAGGCAGCTGAAAAAACTAGTACATATTATTAAAAGGCTGCAATGTACTTTTTCAGAATTATATTTTTGTTATTGCATGGTCTTGGTGTTTAATTAGTTGCCGTAAAATTTGGGAACAATTCTTTCCCAGCAGTACAACACTAATGAATTGCTGTCCCAATTTTGGTACATGCACTCAATTGTCCATATCGAATTATTTTTGTACAATAATTTTGCCGATTCGGGAAAGAACACGCAATTTTAGATCAAGGTGAGCGGTGTCTCATTGACAGTGGTGTTCTATGGAGCATGTCGATTGACCGTGGCGATAGTTCGACCATAACGAGTCGTTCTGCACGAGTAATAGAAAGATACAGTAGATGTGTATGCACTATTATAAATTTGCTGGGCAAGTGTCGGCGCAAATGAACCCTTTCGTCTCGGTGCAATCCGTTGGGAATTTTGTATTTTCCGCGAAAATCGGATTACACCTCGTTGCAATAAAATTTTCCCCGCATAGCTAAGAGAGAAAAAAAAGACTAAAGTATTCTTTGCACGTGGAACGCATGTAATTAAAGTGGCAGAGTCTTCGTCGATACAAACTTTCACCATTTTTCTCAATCCATTGTTCCTTAATCGAACATTCGCTCGAATTAAAACGATGAGTCGATGTTCTGCAGTATTGCGCGTTCATGAATTATACAAATACGAACGTCTTACCACACGCGGGGTCAGCTAAATGGTTTGATTGATGGCACAGCATCTAGGACTCGATCGATTGAATTTTAGACGGTGCCAAATAATCGATCTCCGTTTTCGGGAAGACTGGTGCTTTCTACATCCGAGCTAATCGAGATTCCTCGATAAATTACAACTCTGCACGTGACTTACTAGGGAATAATTCGCACACCTATTGCACTAGACTTTGGACGAGTTTACGGATAAGGCCAGCGAACTCGAGTTCCAGCTGATGCGATGATATGCAGTTAACACACATGGCAGGTAATTACGCATTTTTCGCATAGAATTTCCAACGCGGTTCGAAATGGAACGTGAATAAGATCTATTATAAGATTGTATAATCTCTGATCCTTCGATAAACAAGAATGATTGAATCGGGCTTTCAGAATGCGTAATAACTACGCAGATGAATGATTCAAATTATATTTCAAGCTCAGTACATTTTTCGTCAAATATTTTCCACGCTTCTGCAACAAACAATATTTTCTTCGGTATTTCCAGACACTTCACGTTCAATGGCATTGTCGTTGCCACGAGTGTCGATTTACGTGGAATTAATTTTCTCAATTACTCGTTACTTACTATCGTTCAGACCCGAGGTTGGAATGTTTCTTTGGTCTCTCCTGTTCAAAGGAAATACAATTTTAACATGGATTTGAAATGAACCAAAATATATCCTTGTTTTCGTGAACTGACGACCCTTTTTCTTTTGCGTTTGTCACAGTGTTACACTTTTACTTTCACGACCTATAGAAAGTCCAAGAAGAATCATTCTCCAATATCCCGATCGGACGTGGATTTGAGTCACCACGAGTGACCACCACAAGTTCACTCTCATTCTAGATCGTTCTGAGTGATTTCTAAACGGGCTATAAAGACAACGTGTGCGATTCGTGTCCACTTTCTTTCCTGCCCGTAACTCCCGTCGAAAACTGGATTCTTTCCGCGTGGCTGTGCTTTCGTTTCGTTTTTTTGCGATCCCGACAACGTGGGTTGACGTCAATTATGCTCGCAAAAGCTGGCGTTTCCTACTCGGCTGGGTTTCACGTAATCTGCCCAACTAATCGACGGCAGAAAAGAAATGAGATCGATGGTGGGAAAAGAAAGGGCAATAAATATTTCACGATGCAAGAATTATTTATGACGAAATCGCCGAAACCCCAAACTTGGTCATTATTTTTTCTTAATATCCAAATTATTAAGCGTGGTCAATAATGTACACATTTGATTCGTCTTGACGAACAAATGGAGATGCTGGAAAGAAAGTTGCATTCTATCAAAGAAATGTTAATAATTGTCCTTTTATTTTTGAACAAGCTGACTCTCGACGAGGGAACGAATTGAAATAATTTTAATATCGGTGAAGACAGTTGAGTACACGCGAATCTCTGTTCGGAGCGCGGCAATTTTTTGTTCTGCAACAGAAGTTATGACACCCATAGATTCAAGAGATTGCGTGCTCGGAACACTCGTGAGTAGCCAGCGACAGCGAAATTATTCTTTCTCCTTTCTCAATTTGTCCGGCGTTCTAAACGATCACTAGATTTGGCCCTCACGCAATTTCGCGACCGACGATTCAAGGCGTGCGATACTGTTTTCGATTCGACTCTCCTCTGTCTGTAACTCTGCACTAGCCCAATTTGCGTATGATGTAACACGGGCGCACAACGAAAAAACGATATTTCGTAGGTGTATGTACTTCCAAATGACTGTGCGAAAACGAATCCTTTGTAGCGCCTCGTGGTAAAAACGACGGGAATTAGCACATTTCATTTCGCAAAAAAACTATTTATCACGTAATAAAAATTATAACAGATGTATGGCAACGATTCTAATCCGCGGAATTTATTGAACCCGGATTTCATTTATATTTTTCCCGAAAAGATATGCACAAAAACGTGCCTAGTATCTGTACAGTCCAATGGAGAAACAAATTATAAAAGTGATGGAAACTATTGAGCATAACAAAATTAAATTAAATGCGTCATCGAAGAACTTGCAAAATACTTGCTTACTTATCAAATGATATAATAATTTGCAAAACTATCGTTTGGCCCGTCTGTGTTCCCTTTCATTTTTTTTCTGTAAAGCAAACAATTCGTGGTCTATCGTGGACACGGTGGTTTCTATACCGGTACCAATATTCCGGAGTGTGCGCTGACGAAAATGTTTGCGCGAAATTTATGCGCCCGCCTGTGGCAGCGCCCGAAGCAACCCGTTGCTGTAGAAATGGGGTGCCGCGGTACACGTGTTGCGTAATTTTGGAGAAAGTGGAGGCAGAGCATGGTCCTACGAACGGACATCTCGGGTGCTACCAACACAGGCGCCGGAATGCGAAAAGCGAAATGCGTTCGAAGATGGATCGCGAATCGATTACGTAAAGAACAGTTTCGACCGTGTGTACACTGGCGACAATTTAATAAGGTTGAGGTGCGGTTGAACGAAAATGGATCTGTTAACGCGTAAACGAAGAAACGTGTAAAGCGAACGAAATCGTAAATGGAATTGGTCCAGTATGCCTTGATAATCAATGATCGTCAATCACGTTTGCGATAAAATGATAGCAAATTTTCCGTGCATTTATTGCAATACAGTGCAATTGAAACATTGCGACTGGCGGGAATGGTAATCGATCAGAATATTAAATGGAATATAAACAACAGTAGTTGTAATTGATTGTATTATGATTATATTTTTAGAATGCTAAGAAACTAGGGGTAGTTCCATGCTGAAACTAATAAAAATTCTAACGAAATCTTTTGAACCAATTAGGCATTTAGAACTTTTCAAGCGTAGAATTTAATTAAGGAATGATTGGCATGTACTGTATTAACAGTTACGGCCTTGGAATGATTTTCATTCATTGGGAAGAGAAATTGATTGAGTATATTAGAGAATATTAGAGTGTCCTTACATAGTAAGGACACTTCTGTCATATTCTAAGACTTTCCTTCCCTCATGTGCACACGGAAATGAGGAAAGAAGAAATTCTTGGCGTTACAGCAGGGGACATACTGCGATGATGAGACCTAATAATTTCGCAACTCCGACCTTCGGGTTCGCAGCACCGTTATGAAAAAAAATGACTTATTAAAATACCTTCGTCCTTCCTTTTCAAATCTAATTACTTCCTTTTAACCAGTGGCCTTGCAACACGTGAAATTGCAACGTCCAACTATTCGAATTGCGAAACACGGAATTGTCTTTAATTGAGTATCTGTACTGACAGCATGTACAATGTCTAATTTTTCTGCGATTTTCAACTTTATGCTTCATGATAGTCCGAAATAATCTCGGATGAACGATAAGGAAAATTATGCCACACGCGGCGGCCTTTGTAATGGGTTTACTTTCAAAGGATTCCACGTCACCTTTCTCTAGCGAATGCAATTAAGATCTATACACGTTCCTTAAAGTGGTACGTAACGCGTGACATTTCAGAAATTTATGGAAAATTTTCCATGTTATTCATTTGGTCAGCATCCTTGCGCATTTAACTTATCAGCCAAAGAGATTAACGTTTATTTGCTTTAATGATATCGTGTTACTAATTCTAATTTCTTGAATCACCGTGAATCGCATCTACTCTGAATGGATCGTTTAATTCCCTTTATTCTGATTCTATACCGCAGAATATACCCAGTGATACATGTATAGCTCGCCGTCTAATGATCTGTTTGTAAAATTATTTACAGCCATATTTAGAAGACGAAGAACGCTCGTTATGGTGTACGGTGCACAGAACCGAGCGTGCATAATCACGTGCACTACGAGTCAAGTATTAAGTACACGTATACTGTAAATTATCCTGCGAAATTCTTTTCTGATCGCATCACTGGCGGAGTCGTTAGGGCCTTGACAGTGCAGAATGGTACGTGAGAAGTAGAAAAATTTTAACGCTTTAATCATTACCACCGTTTATAATTCACTCCGAATTTATACAATTCTCGAGGAATTTCAAATAATTGGTCAGTCGCGCGTCTCGTACACAAACACGTTCGTAATCGTTGGTCACTTTGTTCAATCTAAAGTGCTGCACTATTCGTCAAACGTAGAAAAGAATTACAGTATCAAAGTTGGAACTTTTGTCCAGTCGTTGCAGACTTCGATATACGCGAAACTGATAGAGATCGTTATTCGCAGGTAAACGGCCAAGTTACGACACATTTGGTCGAAGGTGTGATCCTGTTTTATCCACACCGTTCAGTTGTTATCGAATGCAAATAAGCCCTTTCCATCGGAGAACTTTCGTATCGCGGTGGAATCGACTCGTCAAGAATCCACTTGCCTGAAACGCGTAATCCGAAGCCCTGCGGCTTACCTCTGACGTGCCTTTGTCGACAATCTCAGGACTTATGGCTCCTCCGTTTCCTGTCAAGAAGTAGAAATTGGATTTCTTGGCGAACACGCCCACCACAAGCTTGGACATAGTATGAACTTTTCAATTTGCTTTGCAGACGCCCGGGGACGTTCGAATTTTGGAATACTTCGGGTCCGAAATATGGTAGAGTTCGGTGAACTTGAAATTCGTAAAGTAATCTACTGAAATTATAAAGTATAATATTATATCAATTGCATGCTACTTATCGTTGCATGTTGATTCTTTTGTAGAAAATAAGGGAGTAACAAGGCGTTCCTATCTATACTACGTTCATCTAGTGCTACGATAATTATTCTTTCATATGGAGTAAATTAATCGTAAATTCAGTGCACGGTAGTTTGTCGGTGGTTGCGACCCCTTAATAGACGCGAAGAATTCATTTCGTTGGATTCGTTTCACATTGAGTGTAATACACTTCATTCCACACTTACTGAACTGAACAACCGTTTTTTATTATCGGTAAGTATGTAACGTAGTACAAACACTTGCGATATCGTTCTACCAATTGTCCCTGAAAATTTATAAAATACGTGCTCCTTTTTAAATGACATTCGTAATGACGTTCGTAAAATTAGACTTGAGAAGAACGGGACGAAAGGAAAAGACGGCTGTGGTGACCTTTTGTATTACACATGGGCAGAGTACGGTTGAAAATATGGTTTATGGTGGCGCCGTGGCTTTGTCACCCCTTACGTAACTGCAGCAACTTGGTACACGTTTTCTGTGGCCCTCGGGTACATGGGTGCGGTTCCTTTTTCACACAAGTCCCGTTTATCGAATAATCATTGCAGATCGATCAATCTGCACGCTCCGCCCGATCTGGACATATTTCTCCCGAGAAACGGAACAGGAGCAGTCGCTATTTCCTTCGACATTTCAATCTATCGACAACGCGGTCCGATTGAATATTTATGTCCAGCCGATATTTCTAGCTGATATATAACATTTCTCTGAATTATTCTTACGACGCTGATTGTTTAAGAACGATTACCGAATTACGAATGTTCATTATATAAAAGAGACAACGAGAGAATTGCTCATAATCTGCACTCTAAATCAGCGCATATGGTATTTTAACAAAAATGGGAAATATTAATGAGAATTGTGAAATAAAAAAATCGAAAGCCTCGTCACCAACCGTCAAGAATTTTCGAAGCATCCGGATATAAAATATACGAAAAGAAATTGCGCATATAATTAAAATCGTGTCTTTTCACATCCACCGTTTTATTCGCGCGTGATCCATTAAATTTCCCGTTCTCTATTGGCAACAAAAATCTGACGTTACGAGAGAATTCAGAATGCTTAAGGGGGACTGACACGATGTTCCCAATCTAGGTAACAAATTTCGCGCCCTTGTGCCATAATAATAACCGGGCATGCGTGATCGTGTGGAAACACCGGCATGGTAGGTACTCGCCGCGCATATTCCTGTAATTCACCCAGCCTTACGTCCGCTTTCCTGACCTTGCATGTCTCCGAAATCCTTTTATTGTCCGCCGTACGATATTTTGGCAAGTGACTTCGGTGCGGCGCGCACGAAGGCCGATCCGCGTGTAAATTACGAAGAGACGTGGTTACCAGCACGACACGAGGCAGCAGGTTTCATCGTCGGGCTTTGTGTTTTGACAGATCATTGGTATGATAAGGAGAAGGCATTCCCTTTATTTGCAAGTACAAGCTCTTGCGCCTCGGAATAAATTTGCAAGCACTGCGAAGTTTTCCTGCGACACATTGAACGTCATAACGAGATTCGTTTCTGCGAGAGGCCTGAACGAAAGTATTAGGTCATCCCATAAGTAATGGGCATTTCTCTTTGTTCATGATACTGTCGGACGAGAATGAAACGAAACGGTTCATTCGCAATGGTTGATTATTATTTCAACATATATATATATCGATAATGGTTGATCATTTATCGAAACTAATTCGAGTATACGGCATAGTTTATATGTATATTGCCAAATATATTAGACCCAATTATTCGCGACTTGTATTATAATATTATACAGGATTATACAGGAAGAATCATCAGCACCCAGTTATCTTTGGACCAATTTCTACAAAAGTTCGTTCCCGCCTGGCGGCTGATCCGATCGACACATTTCCTAGAATATGCAAGATGTCACCGGCGTCTAACAGATTCTGTTGATGCCGCCGGACAGATGGAAATTGATGGTCCGAGCAGTCGCGAAAAATATTTTCCTCGTCACGTAACGTGTCATTTTCAATCGGGGAACGTGCTACCGGTGCGTCACGATGAAACCCACGGCGCAGGTAGAGTTTGTAAAAGGCGGCACGGCAACCTAGACGCCCACTAACGAGGGAAGACTCTCAACTTGTCGACTCGGATTTTAATGTCGTTTTGCAGGTTGATAATACACAGGCTCCTGATGGTCTACGTAAAATATTAGGTGTAGTTATTCAGAAACTTTAAAGATATTAACAATTAAAGTTACATACCTTCAATGCAAGGCCATATCTTCTATAAATAGAGAAGGATCCTCAAGAAGATTGGTAGCCAAGTGAGCTGGTGTATGGCTTGCGCCGTAGAGGTCTCGGGTTCGATTCCCGGTTAATTGACATTTTTTTTTTATTTGTGGTTTCATTTTGGCCACACTGTGCACGTTTCTGGATGATAGTTGTCATACATGCAATTGAAACACAGGAAAGTGCGACACCACGCACACACAATAAATGAATGTTTGTTACATGGACATATTTTCTTCTTAACTTCGTCGGGAAAAGCTACTTGGTTTACGTTAAAGAATATTTCGCGGCATGGAATTAATTTTGAAGCATACCATGCATATCTTAACATTTTTGAATATATGGGTGCTCGTAGTTGGTTGTGGATAAGCGAATGCAAAAACTACACTGATTCCTGCAGGACTAGCTATGCATCTTGGACCGACATCGAAAACTCTTGAGTTTGTATATATTAAGACAAACTAATAAAGATCGCAGTGTGTGGGGAGGTGAGCCTATGCGTGGAATTAGAAACGTACTCCAGTTTATCTCCAATCTGATCATAAACACTGTGGACCGCATGTTCACCACACGCATTGTAAAGATATACTGTTTCAAAGTTATTAACATTTGAAAAGAACTAGTTATCATCCAGAAACGTGCACAGTGTGGCCAAAATGAAACCACAAATAAAAAAAAAATGTCAATTAACCGGGAATCGAACCCGAGACCTCTACGGTGCTAACCATACACCATCTCACTTGGCTACCAATCTTCTTGAGGATCCTTGTCTATTTATAGAAGATATGGCCTTACATTGAAGGTATGTAACTTTAATTGTTAATATCTTTAAAGTTTCTGAATAACTACACCTAATATTTTACGTAGACCATCAAGAGCCTGTGTATTATCAACCTGCAAAAGGATATTAAAATCCGAGTCGACAAGTTGAGAGTCTTCCCTCGTAAGAGGTAGGTGCCTCCTTTTCAAGTGACCGCGGCCTTTTTACGGTCTCGACAATTTTCTAAAAATGCTCCTTTCCCTCGGTGCGCACGTCTCTGTGCGTGCATTGTTGCTGCCGTTGCACCAGATCGCCCGAAGCACGTGAGTGATGGACGCGTCGCTTTTCTTACGTTGTCACCGCGGACATTGGAAGTAGTTTCAGCCTCTCGTGCTCGGCGACCGATATCTGTCCCGCATCGAGATTTCGTTTGCCACGCGCATAAACGCCGCACGATCGTGGCATTAATATATATTTATAATACTCCGATATACCTACTTATTGAATTGAATGTACGATTTAGTGCAGGGGCTATTTACCATCACTTTTTCTTATGCATTGAGAGCACATGTTGTAAAACCAGAAGTGTATTGTTAATTTTTGGTACAACGGCGGATGTAAAAGGTAAATTGGTTCTTTCCTTTTCATTGTGTGAAACTCGAAAGATCATTGCGAAAGTCATATTTTTCTACCGTATTTTCTACGGCAAGGAAAATGGCCAATTATAAATTTGGATACCGACAAAAATCTATTATTTATGGAACGACTAAAGGTGCTCGAAGAGTGTGCAGTCTTTTCTTCAACGCGACGCAATAATTCATTGGATATTTATTATACCTGCACACTCGTCGATTCTACGTGGCAATCATAAAACCCGCCACGGAAATCGCGACAGCAAGATCATTCTTTGTCGTCGTTCTGGAAAGTGACGTAATTCGTAGGAAGAAACTGCATCGGCGTGAAACACGTACGCAGACCTGGATATTCGCGGCACGACCTTATTGGCGATGATTCACCTGATCATCCATCTTGTTTTCACCGTAAGGTCCGTCATGTTTTATTGGGAAGAAATGGTCTCTGCTCAAATGATAGCGAGGGCGAAAAAAGTATTGGAAAGATTCACGTATAATTAGAATTCTTAGGAAATATCTCGGAGGTCGGGAACATAATTTTCTGCACTTTTACAAATTCTTGCCATCACAAATATCAATGAATAATTAGTCGTAAAGGGTTTTTGGAATCCTTGGTCCCTTTTCTGTAAAGTCGTAGAACTTCACCAGCTTTTTTATCATTCTTAAATAATCCAACATGCAAACCAAATATATGGATCTCAACGTTCCCGAATATTTCTTAAATATAGTAGACCCTTTGCATTTGGGTAACACATGCTACTGGAAGCGAACAACGAATGTATGCGAGACCATCGGAACTATTGCCGAGCCGCCAATCCTTTTAAACTTTCGCCTCTAATTTCTCATTGATAGGTTGTAATATCTCTCGGTTATCGGGAAACCAGTTCACCCGTGATTGTACACCCCTTCTCGTAACGGTGTGCGTTCTCACGATTCTATGTGTGTTTCGATGACGATCACCTTTCAATGATCTATCTGCCCATTGTCAGACAGATATCGGGCCTTTTTTGGTTATGACCTCGATCGATCACGATTTAGCGAGTTTCGCGGCCATTACCAGATCATTATTCCACCTTCCGCACAGAAAAGGTATCAATGTCGAGAAAACAATGAACACCTTTTCGACCTTCTTGCGGATAAAATATTTCCAGCCAACCGTCAGAACGAATAAAAATTGTTTCACAGAACGGAGAAATAAAACATCGTTGAAGGAATATTACCTGGCATTGATTATAAGCGTATCTAATTTTGGAATTCATCGTGCAACGTGACAGCCGGACATTTATTATTGACAACGTCCGATCGTACGTTGAAGCAGCAGGTGCAAAGCGCAGCCGTCTATGCGTTAATTCGTAATATCTTTAACGCGAAAATAATACGCGAAACGTTCGATGACGTAACGTAGTATCGTGAAACGGTGATCGTTTGCCGATTAACATACGTCGTTGATTAATCCAGCAACAAGCGGGTTTAACGTGGATACTGGATAAACCGGTAAACACGTGCAGCATCGCGACAAGAACGATTCGAATTATTTGAGGTGCGTACTTAATTCGAGTCAGGCACACGTGACGCGTGCGCCTTGTCAACGGTGGGCCAGGTGCGGGGGATTCCGTTTTATCTCCAAAAGTAATCCGGAAAGGGTGAAACGCGACATTAAAAAATTGTAAGTCACGCATTGAATCATCGTCACGGGACGCTTTTCTCTGTCTTCTCTGGATTAATGTTAATTGTCATTCTGTGAGGTCTTATACGGATTGGGATAAAAATACATATTCATATATATAAACAATAGTTCCCTTTTCATGGCTGTGAGGCCGAAAAGTAAGAAAATTCTATTCTATATAAATAATAGTAAGAATATAGAACTAAAAGGCTCAATATAAATAAACAAAATTGAATTTAAAAATTACAATTGTATTTTACGTACAAAAGTTTATCGTATTTAATATATTCAGATTTCTTGGTATTTTAAAATACTTTTAAGAACAGAGGAATGCCAGCTGGTTATTCTATTTTGTCATTTGCAAAGTATACCTGTAACAAGCGTAAAGCCCCCTCTGCCTTCAGACTCTTTAATTGTACGAACACTTTCGCCCATTACTGTATTGGCGGGTTACTAAACCAGCTTTAACGAGCGAGGGGGAAAAAATCCTCTAAGGATGCTCAGGCTGTCCGAGATTACGCCAGAAGGATCATTCCCGTTATGGCAATGTAAGCACTGTGTCAACGAAAGTATTGAACTGTACGATTGCGGAACGGGAGTAGTGCTTACACTAAGTAAATTCTCCAATGAAACATTAATCCTACGCAGCACGGTAAATTATTAACAATAACATGTATATATGCTTGGTGTAATGTTCCGTAGGCAGCGTTACTAAAAGATCGATATGATTTATAATGGAAAGTATATTTGATCGAAACGTACGACCGAAGTAACACGCGGGTTCGTCATTTGGTCACAGGTATATAAAAACCTCCGCGCAACTTGTGTAAAATAATATATCTGACAGAGAAAACGTTGTCCTAGAAAGCAGAGGCTTGGCCGAAATGCGATACATTTTTTCGTTCGATATTTCGCTTTAAGGTGTGCCTTCTAAAAAATTATGACGGAAGCCAGCAGCGTACCCCCGAACCTCCCACAAAAATCGTAGAAATCAATTCATTACAAATATTTTCTTCCAATTAAACTGTCCCGTTAGAAACGCAATAAAAGAGATTTATATATATATATATATATTTGTCAACCGATTGACTTAATTAACCTTTTTTTTGAAACGTCAATTCAGTACAATTCTAACCATGAATCGCTTCGCACCGAAACAGCGCGCCGAAATAGTGACGCTGTACATTGAAAATAGTCGTTCAGTTGTGTTAACTCAACGTGCATATCGTCGAAAATATCGTGGCCAAGAACCACCGTCTGACAACACTATTCGTCGTTTGGTGTCGAATTTTGTTGAGCATGGGACAGTGGGAGATCGTCCACATGCCGTTCATCAACGCCCAAGACGTTCCAATGAACTGGTTGATGCGGTAAGAGAGAGTGTTGCCGAGAACCCACATGTGTCGTATCGTCACCGCGCTCAGCATTTTGCCGTCAGTGGAACCACCTTGAGACGCATTTTGAAGGATGATTTGCATTTATTTCCGTATAAAGTGCAATTGACTGAAAGAATATTGCCGACAGACCGTCCACGTCGCTTGGAATACGGCCAAACAGTCGCTCGAATGGTTGACGCTGAACCTGATTTTTGGAAGCAAATTTTGATGACCGACGAGGCCCATTTCACACTCTCTGGCGCCGTTAACAAGCAAAATTGCCGCATTTGGGGAACGGAGAATCCACACGAGATCCATGAAACACCATTGCATGACCAAAAAGTGACTGCTTGGGCCGGCGTTTGCGCCAAAACCATCATTGGGCCATTTTTCTTCAGAGAAGGCGAAACAGTCGATGGGAATCGATATCGGTGGATGTTGGCTCATTATGTGTGCCCACAAATGTGTGAAAAAGGTCTGGACGGTTACTGGTTTCAACAAGACGGTGCGCCATGCCACACTGCAAATCAAACAATGCAGTTTCTGCAACGAAAATTCCCTGGACGTGTGGTGTCAAAAAATGGCGACATTGACTGGCCACCCAGATCTCCAGATTTGAGGCCTCCGGACTTCTTTTCGTGGGATTATTTGAAAAGCAAAGTGTACGCCAGCAAGCCTCAGACCATTGACGAGCTCAAGGCAAACATTCGTGCCGAAATCATCGCTATACCGCCTGGGATGCTCGAAAAAGTGATGGGAAACGCAGCAAAAAGGGCACATTTTGCTTTGGCCAATAAAGGCGGCCACTTGATTGATGTTGTATTCAAAAACTAGTCCAAATAAATTGTAAAGGACCAAATTAAATAAAAATACCTCATATATGGAAATCGGTTGTTTTTTTTTTTTAAGTTATTCAATAATCACATACCGACACAAAAGATGGCGCACCCTGTATATATCTATAAAAATAATTCGAAGCGTTACAAACACACGGAAATTTAGATAAACCATTGCAAATAATTATTTCAAGCTAATCTACATGCATTTCTACAAAAATACAATTATCAATCTACACGCCACGATGGTAGTGGAAGGATTAAAAACTGGACGACGATAACGTTGCATTGAGGGACGTGATCCACTACCCACAATCACCAGAATATTATTAACTGCCACAAATGTACGCACACTTGTCTATAGTGCATCTTAATTGCATTTTCGTGCTCGTCTTACACAATACTGCAACTTTACCCCGTCCACGCGAGCATTTCCAAAAATAATACCGCGCGCAATAATTAAGCAACCCGTTCGTAGAATCCTGTCCAAGTGCTAGAATCAGTACAGTAAAGAGTATCTGCAGGCATCCGTGAAAAATTTCCCAGTACCTCGAAGATCGAGAGATCCTAAAGATCACTTAAAATGAAGCCCCGTACTTACCTAGATTCTTTCACACGAAACCGGTTACATGTATGCACGTACGTTATCTCTTCCTAAAAACAATCATGATGAGCCTTGAGAAGGAACAACGCGCGGAGACCGTGATTTTCGTTCCTCGAGCGACGCTACAAGTTTTTATCTGTTAACATAATGTCTTAATTGGTCGGGCGTTTTAAAAAACTTGTACTTGCGTAAATATGTCGGTCCTTCGAATCACTTTTAATTTATGGACACGGGAAGAGTCGCGAAGGCTGAGAATTGGTGGAATTAATCGTCGGACCAACATATTTCCTTTTCTCAATTGCAACAACGAGAAATACCTGATAATTAACCCCCGTCGAACAAAGTAACATTAAAAACGAATACTAATAGCTCAACATTTCACGTCGCTTCCTCGCTTTTACAAAGATCGAGACATTCGTTAATCTGCTGTTCCAGAAGCATCAGTTCAACCGCAGCATTATAATTCTTCCAACAAAGTGCCGTTGCCGCTTAAAATTTCCACTAATAAAAATTTCGAAAATACCTTGGCGGCACTCAAACGCACAATAGAGCATCTCTCCTTGCGTCGCGCCTGTCGTCCCGAAATTTATAAAACAGCCGCGTCGATCGCCTTTGCAAACTGACCCCGCATAAAACCGTCAAGGATGCACGGATCGGTACCGTAACGACATTAACGCACGGTTTATCGAGTCATCCTATTTTTAACCAGGCTGTCGCGTACGCGTAACACGGAAAGTGTCCCGATCTGGGCCAGTCCAAGTTACCCCACCCTGCAACCGGTAATCCGGTGGGCCGCATTATCCGATCTCCTGTTCCCCCTCGATCCTATCCGGCGACTCCATCTCCCTCGAGGTTTGCTCCTCGTCCGCGCTTCCATCCGATCGGTAGGGTTTACTAAGACAGCACGAATCCTCCGAAGGTTCAGTGTGAAACGCGCTCTCGAACTCGAAGGATCCTTCGACTCCTTTGATCTCCCACTCGCCACGGACGAACGGAACCACGGAAAGAGAGAGGCTTTCGTTGCCATCGAGTAGAACGATCCACTGTTTTCTGCCGGTGCTTACGCGGGGAACAGTCGTCGATACCATCCTCCTGGGATACTCGATGATCGCCGATCTTGGGGGTCGGTTGTTCGCGCCGCAGTGGATCTAATGCTGATCTAGTGGATCTTGGACGATACCGGAGGAAGATTTAGAACGACGAGGTTGACAGGATGATCGACAGGACAAGCTTGGCGGTCCTTCTTGGACTGCTGAGTTTTGCGTGCGGCTTGCGTAAGTTTTATTGCGTGAAGTATTTTTCGGTTACGGCGTTGTCTATGGGGGATGCTGCGGGCGAATAAGAGATTGATTGGAGGATTGGTTAGCTGGTTTTTTTGGCTTCCTATTTGCTTTGATTGGTTGTATCGGAGGGTTGGTTTTGTCGTAGATGGATCCTTGGGATCGTTCTGTTTCCTGGAAGCTCGTGTGACGTTCAGGGTTAAATAATTCATTGGTCGGGTAAGGCGTTTATGAGGGAGTACCATTACTTAGTCAGTGGAAGCGAGGCTATACACTATTGGGTTAGATTTTTTTTATCGTAAATATAACTGGTAGATAGTGAGGTGGATATTATGTTGCAATGTTATTCGTTTTATTATGACATGACTCTCGAGTCGTCCTCTTTTCGATACGTTTTCGTTTTCTTAAAAATATATTGACCCCGAAAAAATGTAATTAATTGCAACTTGAAATAAAATAACTGTAAGGGTCATTATAATAGGTCTGCCGGAATGTTCGGTCCGTTTTTTAATTAAAAGAGAATAACACATTTTCAATACATTTATCAATATTTACTGAACAATATAATTTCCATCCTTACTAATGTAATTTAGAAAGCACATATATAGAAATACAATGGTAAAAAGAGATACCATTGTATGTTAAAACTTGAGATGAGATTATCGGACAGAACTTTCCGTTAGACCAAATACCAAGTACATATGTAGATGTTTCTGCCTGAAACAGTTATCGCGCGCAAGGGTCGTTGAAACCATTTAGGCCCAAAATCGAAATTATTTTCGGAAACTCTGGGCCGTAATGGGGTTTATCTGTTGCAAAACCGAGGTCCTCGCGGTTTCGCAGCATGTCATTCTCATCGGGTCAGTCGTTTTTCGAATCTAAATACCTGGCACATTCTGCTGTTATGAATGAGAGTAATGAATGAACAATGCCTAATGAAGTACACTCTCCGCGGGCTCCGCGCGCGTCGTAGATTTGTCGCGACTCATGGTCCAAGATTAACGACAACTCCTTAGAAACGTTCAGCTTACGAAATTAATTACCCTGCTCTCGCCTTGAACGTTTTCCCAGTACAACCTAACGATCGTCAACATTATGTAACGCAATTTCTACTCTAGTACAACCCTGGAAAAAGTACGACCCAGGAAAGATGAAAATTTCATCTGGTCCCTATACACCGTATCAAGAACACTCGTGCAACAATCCCCGTTACGTCGTTCTCAAATAATTAAGCGTCTCTCCAACGCAGAGCGTAAATTCCAACGCGCACTGGCCCACGTTTCACCGTCGTAATGTTCCCGTTGATTATCAACAATTTTTGTCTCGTCTAACACACCTGCAAGCAATCGAGCGCGCTACTTCTTTCCCAATTGATCGAAACGAAAGCCGTTGCATGCGCCGCAAGAAGCAACGCCCATCCACGTTCCTCGATCTTCTTCTCGTTTTACGCACTTTCGCCATCGTTTCTCTCGTGCATCGGGAACACGTTGTCCTCTAAGGTTACATTACGCCACCGGCAACTGGAGCAACGATCCGCACAAGGACGGTACCATTTACGCTATTTAATCCGGTTGATCTTCACTCGTGGCACGTGCACAAATTCCCCGAGAAACAGATTCCGATGATGGGCGGCCCGTCGAGCGACGTGTCGTCCAGCAGAGCATCGGAATACGGGAACTTTCGATTTCGTTTGTGGTGGAATATCGCGCGAGTATGTGCAGAAAATAAGCACGATCCACTTGCACTTTCTTAAGGTCGACGTCCTGTCGAAGTAGATTAACGTACATTTCGTACACGAACAGTATTAATCCCAGTTCACGCTGCTCGTAGAATAAAGTAAAATGGGCGGTTATTAAAAATCACATTGTTCGATAAGCAACGATGATACCTTAGACGCAGTGGAAGTTCGAAGGGGGATATAAAATAATTGCACGTAAAAAGTTAGAAATTACTATTAAATCGTTCAAATAAAAATATCTTTGAAGTCTTCGTATCTCATAATTTCTATCTACGCACTGACTGCTCTCTTATAAATAATATAATTTAAAAGAAGGGATAACTTATTGTCATCGATGCAATTTCTTCCAAATAATTACAAAATCGTTTTTCTATTTATCGTTCAGATTTCTCCTATTGTTCACAGAGTTCGTTCGAAGCTTAGTTCATCGACGTTTCTCCTATCATTGGTTCACCTCTGTGAAAAGCCTTTACCAGTAATCGATGGCGCGAGCCGCGGCATGCAATAAGATATTTATTAACAATAAAATGCGCTGCACAGCAGGCTGTTTTCTTGTGCGGAGCATCCTCTGCGTGATTCCTCTCTTTCTCGTCGGCAAAGCCGCAAGGCTGCGCGGCTATGTAAACGACTATTATAGCAACAGTTGCATGGCGTACGCGAAGGATGATGTCAACGGCAACGTTCAATCAATGTACATAACGAACGGATCTTTCGAACCTACTAATTTTTGGCTCGTCTATTTTTTATTACACTCACGGCCACGGGAAATTGCAGACCGATCCCGTTATTTTTAGTTCGCCTTCTTGAACGTGTAAGTCGTGTTTAGGCGCAAGTGCATTCGTGTAATCGTGAAATTGATAACGATTAAGCGAATGCAATGTTGCCTCGCGCAAAGCTGGTGCTCTATTAATTTAATTTGTATTATTTCTGTCGCGACGTAACGCGGGGTACAGAGAATTCGTCTGCCCACTGTAATTTGACTCTTGTACGTGTGTACTACTTTTCCCGTGCTATGGTTCCCCTTGGTTAGCATTGATAATCGTGGCGGGATCGGGAGAAATTTATTAAGACAAAGTAATATTTTCTTCTGTAATCATAATTGACGTAATACGTTTGATCGATATTTAAGTACTGCACTGTGCTGGAATGATTTTTTTCTTGCTTGTTCTCTTTGATTTATTAAGACCCTTTTATTTTTTCGTAAAAAGAAGAATAGTTTGTTGCTTCTTACTTTAATATCTTTATTAATATTGGAGCAAGTGTTTTATCGAGTTTCGTTTCATTCCAGAATGCCCAAAGCAGATGACATCGCCAGGCAGAGAAGTGGTCTGCTACACTTCCGTTTCCAACGTGGCCGAGCTGACAGAAGCTGTTTGCAAATGTACCACTCTGGTGCAACGAAGTTACGACGTGCAAAATATCTCGATATCCGGTGAGTCCAAAGTATATCTCCATCGATATAGTTGACAATGATCGTATGCAGCCATTAGCTGGCGGATTCATATCGAGGTAAATCGACGATTATTTGAAAGACAATTCTTTTGATTCGGGATAATCGCGACAATGGTTAACGGGCGATTGTATCAGACGTTTTCTTATCCGTTGCGATCGAAACGCGTTTAGAAAAATATCTTCATGTTTCCGGCGAACAACAAAGTTGATTCTCGGAAGGATCATTTATAGAAAACTTAATTATATTGATCAATTCTTTGAATAAGTAGGAAATCTCATAACTTGCGCGAATGAATGCTAGGTTTGGTAATTTAATTGAAGAAATTGAGGAACTTGGCACAGAAAATTGTTGAAATGAAAATAATTAAGTTCATTAGCTACGTACTACAAGGGAACGCTCGATAAATATAACAAGGTAGAGTCAAATAGTCGTGAAGATTATTTTTAACATGCACCTTTAACAGGTAGCTTTATATTTTTATTTCATACATTTTATTCATATATTTTAATTTCATGTTTTTTCATATATTTCCATTTAAAATAAAGTCCACAGTTGTTATACATACAAATCGAGAACAATTTTTCTGCATCTTAATGGAACGAGACAAAATTCGTGTAAAATCGGCAATTAAAAAAGATATTCAACAATTTATGACACTTAAGTTCTTCTACATCTGCTGAACGATTAATATTTGCGTAATCAATATGATTCTATTTTTTGCGATTGCATAAATACCAGTACATGTACAGAAGTGCGGCTGCATCTTTGCACTTGCAACAGGATATCGAAATTCAACCACAACGGGCATATATTCTTTACGTCCAGTGATATTGTCAGTCTTGGGAAACCGACTCTCGGTTTCCGTCATCAAACTTCAGGATACGCATAATTTATAACTATTGTTCCTCGAATGTTACACGCCTCGCTATGATATTTTCAATATTTCACCCGGCAACGATGATTAATGCATATTTGCCTCGTAATTTTATGTTAATCGTTGGACTCGTCACATTGGCCGGAACTGTCATTATATTTCACTTATATTCAGTTATAACGCTGCTACTGTCTTTTTTATTTCCTTCTTACTTTTTTACTTTTTTTACAATAATTATAGTCTTATGATTATACATATACTACCATGTTAACAGGTTTCCGTTAACATTGTTGTTTGTATTGTTGCCATTAATGATGTATTTACTTTACCAATTATAATTAACTTTTTTAAATTTCTATTGCCATTACAACTAAAAAAAAATACTCGAAATTTATAACAAAATCAAGTATCTAGTTTGTCAAAATTGTGTCAATGACTGTCCTCGACCTGAACGAACTAAACAATCCAAAAAAATAATTCCGCTTTGAATCAGGAAGATGCGTTCAGAATGTGTGAAATAAAATCGCAGACATGGCTAGCGTAACACGTTAAAATATTCATAGAAGACAATGCTCATTGAATGCTGAAGTTGATAAGTCGTTTTAATCTTTGACGATCAATAGACAGTAGTGGACATTTCATTCGGTGTCAAAAGTTTTGATTATAAAACTTTAACGCATCGATCAATTTGCACGTGTGAATTAATTAATCGCGTACAAAGTATCATATATATTATGCAACCTGTATGAACCGTCAGTTTATTCTTCCACTGACTGCGTAAGATATTTCCCAATCGAATTTCACGATAGCCATTCGATTAATTAAAACGTTTAATTGATTCTTATCAGTCTTATAATTAAATGGGAATGCGATTTTTCCAATTGCTGTGAAAGTATTCTTCATTATACGTCTACGGGAGAAACCAGACTTATGTACATATGTACTTAGAATAATGTTTATTTTTTGCCTCTGGAATTCTCTAATCATGAAACGGTGGCACAGTAGAAACGGTGAATAAGCTCTATACCTTATATTACGACCTTTTCACTTTATGAATAAATATAATCGAATATCTCGACATATTTATTATCATTTTGAATAATTAAAAGAAGCAAACATGCAGCATACAAGCATGGTAAAATCAAACTTATTCTATTAGGACGTGTACGTAGATATATAAACAAATCTGTCAACTTACCGCAAGATTGCGTTAAGTACGAGAAATTGATACGTGGCTTTTGAATTACTCGGTCGCGAAAGACAAGAAAAAAACAGGGTTGATTACGAAATTTCACGAAAATCCATTTGTTACGCTTAACAGAGTGATGCCCGGTTAACGACAGTATGTCACGCGTGAAATTCAATATTCATCGTGCGGACCGTGGATCACGAAATCGAAAACAGGATGTACGTAGAAGAGAAAGAAAGGAAGAAGGAAAAGGGTGGTAAATGGAGGTGAAAAATTCGTGGCAAGAGAGATAGAAGGGGAGTGGCAAGGACAGAAGTGTCTACACGAATCGCGGCTTGTGACATAACCGCGCGAAAACGTGCTCCAAGTTGTTTTCTTCCTTTTCTTTTGTCGACGGTTCTTGCCATGAATGGCTGCACTCGACCCGCCTCGTTTCATGGAAAGAACACTTATTCGATAATGTCAATTAAAACCGAACTGCAAGGACACTTGGAACCAGTTCGACTTGCAAGACTTCAGCCCCTTTTCTTTTTTTTGGCGTGGGGTGATATGTTAATTAGACCGGTTGCATAATGTTCAGAATTATCGTTGGGCGACTGAATAATTTTATGTATGTCAAATTCCTTCTTACTTTTCTTTGGAATAATTATTGTAAATATGTTTGTATAGGAGCTGTGGTCGTTTATATTCTTCACTGGGGTAGTTTGTGTGATGGTACGTAAATGTACTAACACAAATGTGCAGTCAGTAAAACTTATCATTTTGTAATTATTTACATTATGTTATTATGTTGAAATGATTCAGTTTGCAGTAAAATATTTTGTATTGGCAAAATATAATATTATGTACAGTAATATAATTTTCAAAATTATGATATTAATATATTATACATTATATACGAATTAACATAAAGATATCGTAAAATAAGCATGGATATTTCAATCAGGAAAGACAGTAATCATTATTCAATTGCACAAATTTTGTATTATCAGGGAAAGATTAATCTAGTGAGATGTATCGATTAGGTTTCGAAAACTCTCGTATGATCGTGCCAAATTTGTGCATAGGTGTGGCTAATGAAACACGAGAACAGTGTCGTTGAAAGCGGTTCTTATAGATGATCCAGATGTAACAAATAACACTTTCCCTCGTACACTGTTGAATTTTATTTTACGTCCCCGAGTTCATTTCTTTTCTTTCTCTCAATTTCTACTTCTTTCCTCATGAGCAAACATTTTACAAAATTTATGCAATTTATGAAGTCCACGGTATTACTATTAAACATTCGAAATTTTATAATTGCCTCGACAATTTACATATAAGGAAACGTGAACAGAAAGTAATGGGAAATAAGTTTACTGAATGACTGCGATAAATGTGACCTGATTGCAATATAAACAGAGACAATTTAGGACGTCTGTTGATAAGAAGTAGTTTTTAGAAAAAGAACCACTGTTACCACCAATTACGAAAATACGTGAAAGTACCTGATTAACTGTCGGGCGACAGTGATTTTCTGTCACCCAGCAGCATCATGCCGTGTTGATTGTGCAACGAGATTGACAATCAGGTGAAAAGGAAGCCGGAACTTCTTGGTAACATTTTTTACCTGTAAACGTTACAGAATCTTGAAATCTGCCTGGTCATTGGGCAATGTATAATATTGTCTAAACATTTTAAACATTATCGTAGTAATACAGGGATACTTGAAACGTCATGTGAAAGTCGAATTTTAAATAAACAGGTAGGAGTACAGAGCACTTTAAACTAAATCACAAAATAGTTGTTATATAAAATAGTGAAATTATTATTTCACACATAATAAATAAAAGAAAAGTCAAGAAACAATTAATATTTAATTTTCTTCTGTTATTGTTGAAATTTGTATCTTATTAAAAAGGATTCTATTTAATATTCTTTAAACGATATTATCAACATTATCTTCTATGAACCTAAATATTCTGTTCCGTTACATTAAATTGGGTTATTTTATGTCGCGTGCTTTGCAGACTTCGAAGGATTTCGGAAGTCGTTGAAAGAGATCAGTCCGACCCTACAGTTCATGATTTCCGTGGACGACCCTGGAAAAATGCTCAGAATTTCCGGTACAGTTCGTCAAGAGATCGCCGCACGTTTGATCGGAGTTCTAAAAGAGGCAAATCCCATTTCTATACCTGTCCACTACAAAAGTCTGGATTAATTGCTGCTAACTGAACGACGTTTATCGATTTGGGCAGGTTGACGGAGTGGAACTGAATATGACAGCAGGATCAAAAGAACGTTTATCTCACTTCGTGAAAGGGCTGAAGGATGAGCTGACGAGAAAATCGTACGACAAAAGGATATTTCTGGTGCTGCCAACGAAATCGGAGGATCTGGCCAAGCAATTCGATCTTAAGGAACTGTCGGAGTAAGATTTATTTTATAATTTTATTTTAATTAACCCGCATTTACTGTTAAATATAATACTTTAATCATACGGTATTAAGAATGAATTTTCTGCCTTTATTATAACATAGAAGATTAAGGATTGACATTTTCTGCAATTTCAATTGCATTTTGCGTAATACCCACATTCTTCAAATACGTCACCGCTCTTTTACCAAATAATAATCTGTCGCATTAACACCGATAAAGATTCATACAAATTCGACCACGTTTTAAAAAAAAATTTCTAATCAGAGAAGGACGCCATTTATACTATACTATCGTATTATTACTGACAGCTTTCTTATTATTTTTCACATTCTCACGGGCTTATTAGAAAACGACACATTGATCTAAGCCAGACCTAACCCAGACGCATTCTACGAGCGTGTGTCGCTAGTGCAATCAACTTCATGAATTATTGACCGACGCGACGGTGTAAGTGAAAATGAATTCAGTAAAAACTATCTGACCATGTTCGGCGTATCTGCCTAACCTTGTGCCAGTTGTTACCTCGATATCGTGTTCAAGTATGCTGTAACGTGCCGCGAGCACCAGGTGATCCAACGATTTTCACGCTCCCTGCAATTAACAGATCATCGGCGAGCAGTCGTTGAACCGTTCGCCGTTTTTCATTGAGTATGTATGAGCGATCGAACGGAATAAACGTCGCCGAAGTATACAAAGTATGTAGATCGTCGTTGACGAAAGTCTCATCGAAAAACGAATACGACGGAATGATCGACGCTCATTTTATTGTTAATGAAAGTGTGAAACGAAAGGGTTCGCGAAATGTCAAGGAAATCATTTCGTTCGTTCCTTAACTGCGGTAATAATTTTTTGCCCTTCTTATTAAAGTCATGCTTATTTTTAATTTGATCCCCGCGTGACGATGGGACTATATTCGACCGACTGAAACATTTATGGGCGCATTTTATTTCACGGTATTGTTACTCGCGGGAGAAAGATAGAGTAACAGTATAACAAATGCAAATGCTAGAAAACTATGCTCGTGATTGGCATCACGCGACAACCGTGCTGGGAATGTTTCATTGTATTCGGATGACTTTAGAACCCTCGAAACTGTTCTCGAAGTATGAGCGAGAACGCTCTCAATAATACTCTACCTGGACGACACTTCGTTGTAATCGTAATTATCATATCGGAGGAACGACGCGTCTGTTGAACGACGATTGCATTGTTTCTAAACACCAACACGTGCCGCGTATTTATTCTCAGAAGTGATTCACGGAATTTCATAAATCGTCTCACGATTATCTTTGTTATTTTTCCCCCCGCTG
This sequence comes from Nomada goodeniana, assembly GCA_963969485.1. Taxonomy (NCBI): domain Eukaryota; kingdom Metazoa; phylum Arthropoda; class Insecta; order Hymenoptera; family Apidae; genus Nomada; species Nomada goodeniana. Next base: position 7,226,891 of record OZ018305.1, on the reverse strand, counting down.
TCTCTTTGTTACATCCGCGACCGTCCATTAATGCAAATTACTATTCTACAAGTTCCGTGTACTTGCTAACAGGCACGCCGATTTATTCACAATATCAACGCACTACTTGGTCGAGGATGATGAGGCCTATCATACGTTTCATCCGTCACGATTGATGGGCCTCTTCGATATGTTCAACGCGGACAGTTTGATCGACTTAATCAGCGGATTGGGCGCGCCTAAGAGAAAAATTCTGATGTCGGTGCCAGCCAGCGCGTACAAGTTTACGCTGAGGGATCAGGATGACAATGCCCCGAGGGCGTCTACCGAGGAGATCCAGCCGGTTATCATTGATCAGAAACAGGTGTGAAGCCGTCATTATTCGCCGGAAAGTTTACTGACACTCGACGAGTCGAACAGGCCGCGCGGAGTTTATTTTAATGTTGCACACGACTAATGATCGATTACTTTATTGCCACAGCTGTGCAAATTGATGAGCAACGGAGAATGGACAGTGGAGAGGGATGAAGATCTCACTGCACCTTACGCTTTCAAGGATAAGACGTGGATTGCCTTTGAAGATAGAATATCAATCGCGATTAAAGTAGGGATTGCTCGTTTGGAATTATTCTTTGGCGGAAGAATAGGACGGTAGAATTAATGGATCTTTCATTGATACCTTAGGGGAAGTACGTATTGATACGAGATCTGCCTGGGCTTGCGATATACGATATAGAGAATGATTTTAAAACCGACTGTGGCATACCTCTGACTTATGAGACCCATCATTCGTTTTCGGATTTTAAGAGGAAATCCAGGGCGGCTGTATTAAACGCTTTGGAAGACGATTTACATGTAAGTCGGAAGAATTGTATCGTACAGTGTCCGTTATCGTTCATCGGTAAATCAGGTTCCCTTATACGAAATTAAATGTTTTATGAAAGGTGGAATTATTTAATGTCGGTTCAAGAATAGTTTTCTCAATTTGAATATAACTTAAATACAGGGATAATTTAATAATGTTCGATTCGAGAAATTATTTGCAATTAATTTTGTTAAATGGAGCACCAAAGACTACATTGGTACGCCACCTTTTACTGAAAGTGTGGATCACAGAATTTCTGTCTGTAGATGGCGGTGAGATTTAATTCCAATTTTAATTTAAACTCATTTGAAAAACAATCGAATGTAAATTACTACTCTTATATATCTTATTGGTAGCAGATAATTTTAGATTCCATATCGCATTAAATTCCACTGTACCTTCGGAGAATGTGTAACTTTGAAATTGTATGCAAATTAATTTATAATTTCAGCAAATTGAATTAGAATATTCAACTAAAGTAAAATCGTCCGATTTTCGAGTTCTTCGTGTAGTAGACACAGAAGGTCACATTAGAGTAGTTCGAGAGAACACACAGACCGAATTCACTTGCTCTAGGCAAGGCTATTTCGTTCACCCCAAAAGTTGCAACAGGTAAACGAAAATACTGTTTAATCCAATAAATGCTGTTTAAGCAATTTTACTTTACGTACAAAAATAAACAATCCTTCCGGTTTCCACAGATTTTATCGATGCGTGAAATTCAACCAAGAAGTAGAGGATTATTCCGTGTTCGAGTTCGATTGTCCTGCAGGCCTATCTTTCGACGAGCGTACAGAAGTATGTGTTTGGCCAGGATCGATGCCCGAAGGATCTCCATGCCCTGGAAGCAGCGAAATTGCACCTGTAACTCGAGTTAGATTCGAGTGTCCTCCTAAACCTGGTTACTACGCGGATCCTCAAAATCCCCGATGGTTCTTCGCCTGCATTGATCTAGGTTTCTTTAATTTAATTGCACACTTGGTTAAAGCAATTTTTAATTTCATATTAATCGTATGATTAATTGGAAATTATTGTAACAGGTCGGTCTGACGTAATGGCCTACGAATTCCGTTGCCCATACGGTTTAATTTTCGACGAGCAGAAATTAGTTTGCGAGTGGCCTTGGTTGGTGCAAGGTTACTCTGAAACTGCGTACACGAGACCCGATTACGATAACAGAGTATACGGTGGTACTGGATCTACTCCAGGCACCGGTGGATATTATACGGGTGCATTGCCACATGGATACACTGGAACAACAGCAGGGGGAGCGAATTCAGGATCAGCAGGTGGTTCTGGCTACTCTGGTGCCGGAGCAGGATTTTCCGGAGCAGCTGGTGTTGGATATACTGGTAGTCATGGATCGTCGTTTGGCCTAGGAGCCCCCGGAGGTGGATATTCTGGTTCAGGAACAGTAAGCCCAGGCCATGGATCTTCGTATGGTGGTCAAGGATCTACTGCGTACAGTGGAACGACTGGTGGTGGATATTCTGGATCAGGGACAGCAGGCCAAGGAATTTCGTATGGTGGTCATGGAACATCAATTGGTCAAGGAACTACAGGATCTGGAGTAGCTGGCCATGGATATAGTGGTCAAGGATCTACCGAATATTCAGGAACAATTGGAAGTGGAACTGGTTTTAAACCAGGAGCAGCAGGTCATGGATCTTCTTACGGTGGTCAAGGATCTACAGGATACTCTGGAACAACCGGTGGAATAGGATACTCTGGATCAGCAGCAGCGGGCCATGAATCATCTTACGATCAAGGATCTACGGGGCATGCAGGAACAACTGGAAGTGGATATTTCGGCTCAGGGGCAGTCAGTCAAGGAGCAGCTGGCCATGGATATTCAGGAAGTGGCACAGTATATACAGGAACAGGTCATTTCGGACCTACGGGTGGAATAAGTACAGGATCTCAAGGTACAGGATACACAGGGGCTTCAGGCAGTGGACACTCAGGAACAAGTGGAATATATAGTGGAACAGCTGATACTGGTTACACTACTGGATCAGGATCATCCACCCGTGGACACGATTATTCAGGACAAGGAATTGATCATGGTACTGGAACAGTATACTCTGGATCAACTGCAAGAGAATATTCAGGATCCAATGGAGCTCACGGAGGATCTATTGGTACAAGTTATACAGGATCTCCTGGGGATTATTCAGGAACAACTGGCCACGTCCATGGTGGATACTCTGGATCATCTGGTACAGGATATTCAGGATCAACTGGCACTGTACATGGAGGATACTCCGGATCACCTGGAACAGGAACAACTGGCACCGTCCACGGAGGATACTCTGCATCATCTGGTACAGGATATTCAGGATCAACTGGTGCTGAACATGGAGAATACTCTGGATCACCTGGAGCAGGGTCAACTGGCACTATACATGGAGGATACTCTGGATCATCTGGTACAGGATCTACAGTACCAACTGGAAATGTACATGGAAAATACTCTGGATCACCTGGAGCAGGGTCAACTGGCACCGTCCATGGAGGATACTCTGGATCACCTGGAGCAGGGTCCACTGACACTATACATGGAGGATACACTGGATCATCTGGTACAGGATATTCAGGATCAACTGGCACTGGACATGGAGGATACTCTGGATCACCTGGTACAGGATCCACTGGCACTATACATAGAGGATACTCTGGATCATCTAGCACAGGATATTCAGGATCAACTGGCATTATACACGGAGGATACTCTGGATCACCTGGAGCAGGGTCCACTGGCACTATACATGGAGGATACACTGGATCATCTGGCACAGAATATTCAGGATCAACTGGTACAGGAACTGGGCACAGTGGCTTCATTGAAGGATCGTCATCTTCTAATGGTGTTTACGGAGGGTCTCACGGAACAACTTATTCAGGATCTGTCGCAGGATCCACTGCTGGAACTCACGTTACTGTAACCGAAGGCTATAGTGGTTCAGATGTAAAGGGGGGAAGCTATTACGGCTCACCTGGTGTTCAATATTCTGGACCTACAACCCCTGGATCTGTGAGCATTGATTACTCTGGTTCCCATTCAGCTGGGGTAACTGGAAATGGGTATAGCGAACAAACAGGAACCAAATACTCGCAAGATCATGCTGGATCATCTGTGCCTGGACAAGGTATTACTTTCGATACGCATTCACCGGGAACTCCGATTTATGTTTCTCCTGGTGCCACTGGAACTGGAATTCAATCACCCGGAGTAACAAGTATTCATGTGCAATCACGTAAGTGTGATTTCCATATAAAGTGCCTAAGTAGCATTACGAAGTAAACAACTAAATTAAGAAAATTGATTAATTTAATTTGAACTGGCTCTTCATTTTTCAGCTGGACCAATTGTCGTACAAAAACCAGACATACCGAATTGCGTTACATTAGGCTGCTACGCAAACAGTCTACCAACAGGCGGCCAAACGTACCCAACAGACTATCTTTCTACCCACGGCATTAATTCTCAAACGAACGTTTATCAAGACACCCGTGGGTACACTAGTGGCTTAAACATCACCGGAAGTCACGTACCTTCCATCGGAGGTCCAGCATACCATGGATCCATCACTCCAGCCAATGGCTATGGAATCACAGGTAGCACAGGCACTGGTGCAATCGTCACAGGTCACAATATTCAAGGATCAGTAGCCACTGGGGATTCCACTCCCGGTACTCTCATTACTTACGGCGATATTTCCGGTTCGGTCATCTCAGGCTCCTCGGACCAAGGCAGCCTAGTAACAGGTGTCAGCAATCCAGGATACACCAAAATTGCCTCAGGTACACCGGGCTACGTAATCACCGATGGAGTGAAGACTGTTTACTCTGGTTCGCCCAATGCTGGAACAGTAATCTATGGAACACCGTCACCAGGTGTCGTAGTGACTGGAGCAACTAGTTATGGAACAGTTATAAAAGGACAGTCGAGTCCTGGTATAATTCTGACAGGCCAAACAGCACCTGGAGCATCTATCGGAGGATCTATCGATCAAGGTACCATTGTTGGATCCACTGGGCATCGCGTATACCCTGATTCGAGTTACCAAACGCATCAAGCAGGTGTCACATCTGGGTCTCACTATGGAACGAAAACTGGAACCGGGTCGTCTACTGACGACGGGGACACTGGTTACAAGACCAACGAGTACCACGACAACGGGGGTCGTGGTACGATTAAATTCAACAACGGCGACGTAACCACCAAGTATACAGAAAATGACATTCCAGACTACAGACCAGCTGGCGGAATAATTCCCCCTGACACTGTTATCCCTGGAATCAAACTTAGCCCTGGAGTGTCCGCACCTTCTGGATTTACAAAGACTGGCCCTACCAAGACTGGTTTCACTACTGCCGCTTTGGGCGGTGGAGGAAGTTACGTTATTGGTGCAGGAACGAAACGTCCAACACCTAAGCTTGACAACATTGGTGTGAAAGCGTTCGAAGGAACCGTGGCAGGATACACGGAATCGTCCACTGAAAGCACAGGAAAGGCATATGCGACACACGGTCAAGATTTCAGTCACGTGGACACTTCAAGAATTACTCTAGGTCCGTCAATGAACACTGGGTACTCCTATCCGACTCCTAGTGTTCTATTTGAGACTGGACTATCGAAGAACTTACCTGTTTCTCATACTGAAAGTAGTGTCCTTGGTCCAGCTACCCCAACGCCGTTCTTAAATGTCGAAGTGTATAATACGCCGAAGGTGGGTGTGTCAGTGCTCGATGGTTCACCCGGATTCACCGGCACCTATCAGAGACCCAGTGGATTCACGAAGGCAGTTGCAGTAACCGGTGCGCATGGAGTTTATACCACTGGACCATTGGTAAATTATAAGACGAGTGGATACCAAGACGCTAAAATACCTGCTACCACTGTCGTCTCTTCAACGCCAATACCTGTAACGTTATCGGAGGACACGTATGATGGAGTTGTTTCGACTGGATATCAGTTGGAGTTTGGGGCAAAAACGAAGCAGAATGGATACCAGAACGGATACGTTTCTAGCACGACACCCTCGTCTGCGTTTGGAACGACTCCGACGTATTCTCGAAAACCGCAGGTACATTATATTTTTTATAATATTTCAGTTCATGCGACGTCTTTTAAAGGTGGTCGATTTATAAATTTATTTGAAACAATGAAAGTAAATCGTCAGTAAAAATTGCATTGGAATAGTAAAATATTATGAAAATTGCCGTAAAAGTAACGTTGCAATTTTTTCTGCAACATTCTATAATTACTTATATGTCCAATTTAATTCAAGTTCCAATTATTTGGTCAAATTAAATTTGTGCATCTTGTCAGGATATTAATGAAATAACGTAAAAGGCTTTCTTAATCATGAATAAAAAAAATACATTTATCTGACACGTTAATAATATCTACAGTGTGGCACAATATTTCTACATCATTTATAATAATTATTCCATGTGTCTGTAGATCAATTATGGTTCTACCACTCCATCATCTGGATCTCCATACTTCGATTCAACGTCGAAACCTATCTTTGGTCAAAGCGTAACACCTCCAGGCACTCCAGGCTTATTGAAACCACAGGTTAATTTAAACCAATTTCTATTCACTCCCATCAAAACTGCTTTACGTATACTCATTCAAAGTATTAATATTTCCAGACTCAATACTTGCCAAGCGATTCCGTTTCACCAGGCATCGGTGTTACCTACAAAAAACCATTCTCACTGCCCGACGTTACCTACCAATATTCCACACCGATCACACCTGTGACATACACCAATGCGCCACCTGGCTACAGCACAACTACCAGTGACTCTCCAGGAAACGTAGCCATTCACAGAGACCAAGTTGGAAAACTTATTACCAATTACAACAGAGGCACCACTAAATACGTGCCAAGCGAGTACGACGTTTACACACCTGGATCCACCTCAGGTGTTGATTACTCCAGGCAACGAACGTCTTCCAATGCGCAAACCCTCCAACAAGGTTACAGATCATCCACGCAATCCTCCATCAGTAAAGTTCAACCCTCCTACCCATTGGCAACTCATTCTGGCGGTTACTCGACGCCATCTTCGATTATCACGTACCAAACCACTGCCAAATCCACAGACCTAGGTAAAGGGAAGGTGATCGTGAAATGGAGCGATTTGCATCCCCTACTGCTTGGAAAACTAGGGGCGGAGTGCACCTGCAGGGGTGATCCTTTCGCCAATCTCAGAGGACCAGGTTCCAAGCTAATCGATTCATCGAACGGCCAAGTGGATTTGTCTAACTACGACGAATCCGAGATTTACGTAGACCTTGAGAAGGAAGAGTCCTACGAGGATAAGGATTACGTCACCAACTACGAATCGTCGTCCGTGGGGCCAGTTAAAATCTGGAACAACGAAATACCCATATTATTAAGTTCTCCCAGCCCGAGAATTTCCGAGATACCCTCGTCCACTTACCTGCCAGGCATTACCGCTTCCGTGAACCCCGATGCACGTGTCGACGTTTCAGGATTCTCGTCCAATCGCGGGCTCATTGGTAGTCACAGATCTGGAAAGAGTTTGGGCAGTCCTGCAGCTTCGACTAATGGAATCGCCAGTCGGGACTCGTTTATCGATACTGGGGCATACGGCGAATCGGAGGAAACGATCGAGGGGGCCACTAACTGTGCCAGGCCAGGTTTGTTCAGACACCCTAACTTCTGTAATAAATTCTATGCATGCCACTGGGACGATTGGAAGAAGGCATTCACCCTTCACGTCTTCAACTGCCCTGTGCATTTAACTTTCGACAATGGCATGAGCGCCTGCAATTGGCCCAGCATGGGTCCAGCTTGTCAGGACGATAATTTGTTAGTTTAGGTGGTTCACCGTAGACGAACAGGTCGTCGATGATTGACACCGCGGCGCGTCGTAGAGATACTAGCTTCTTCGTTGTTTAAATAAAAGGCATGGTTGTATTTCGAGTACGGAGGGTATGAAAGAGTTTGATGTAAATTATGTTATCACGAGTAAGCAATTTTATCAATTAATCTTTCGTAGACTTTGATCGCATTTTTAATTGGCTCGTTATATTCTTCTTTCTTTCTGTTGCTTCACTAATTTCTGCACGCAACACTTTCTTATCGCCACAATGTAATTATCATGGATATCCTCGATACGAATTATTGGGTATGTAATTTTTAATTATTTGCTTTGAAAAATTTGTTTGGTACTCATGTACATTTGGCGTACCCAAAAATTACCATTCTGTTCAGAATGTTGTATATTTTACTATTTCGAAGAAATATTTTATACTTTATATTTGTTTCATCGTGCACCGAAGTTTTCTAGAATTTATTCACGCTAGGATCAATAGTCTATTCGGCTACTTTAAATGCACGTTCTCTGATAAGGAACGAGGCGAAGTGAGTTAACGTTTAATTATAACGTGGTAAGGGTTTATGTTAAATTTCTTTGCATACCATTGAGATACGTAGAAAGAGCGTAACAGAATTCTTACTCGGGACAACCAGAATGGAGACAAAGAGGAAGAAAGATCCAAGGCGATCGAGGTGCCGCAATGCGAAAGCACACTGTTCAGAGTGAAAGTCAAGTTGTGCTCGACGATCCAAATCGCGAGAGAAGTCGATGGTGTGTGCGATTCGATATTGCCGACAAATCATTGTAAATAATGTCCCCCGTTCTTCTAAATTTGTAAATAATAACAAAATATTCTTTTTTAAAAAAAATGAGATAGAGATTTATAATGTGGTATCGAAGTACTGAATTGATGAAACAAGAAATTAGGATCATACATTTAATTATATACAAATACATACAGGATTGATTTTATCTATGTTTTACGATTCGAAGTAATTATCCGATGATTCTTATCGGTCGCTATGAACGTCTGCACTTTTGCAGACAATGTTCGTGAAATTCTGAGAAATCATTGTGCGATTTATTTTTTGTATATATTATACTTAGAAAGGTGTGTCGATATCGATAATGCGGTTCGAATAATTGCGGTATTCTTTGAATTAATTTACTTTCTTTTCCGGATTTCTCGAGCTTCCTGTTCAATGGCTGGACGCTAATTTTAATATTCTTTATGCACTACTTAAGCCTGCCTTGATTCTGTGTTCATCTCGTTCCTATCCCTCCTACAGTTCTTCCATTTCTTCTCGATGCAATTATTATTTATTTGCTGCTTGTTATTTACTTAGAAATTAAGGATATTTTACGATAAATCCCCCTATATTGTCCCTTCCGCACACGTAGATCGGAAGCTCCGACGATCGTGCCATTTTATTGTGGTTATCTAATGTAATATTACGAATTTAGAATAAATAAATATGATCATTGTACAAAAAGCGAGGGAAAAGAGAAATTATTTTCTGGGCTCACTTCCCGTCCATTGTTTAATTGCGATTGCGGGTACGGTAAACCATAGTTTTGTTTCGATGTGTCGTTTAGCAAGAGAAGTGACAACTTTGTGATTTGCTTGCACAGTTGAAAGCTGTACTTTCCTTTGCTGCATATAGAAGTATGTGGTGACTTTCGATTTAATAATGAAGACCTTCATTGAGCATGTTGAACTTTTAAACAAAATTCTTGAAGAAATTAGGGAAGTCATAGAAGAATTCCTTAATGAGAAGACTCTTCTAATCGTTTCATTTACATGGAACCCTTTTGGAACTGTTTAATACATCATCGATATCAGACAATTTCTATAACTTCTATTGTGCAAAGTAAACGAATGGTTTTCAATAAGTATGTCCCGCTACATTATGTACCATAGCCTCGATACGTGGAAAGCCGTGCTAACCATACAGTAATAATTCATTCTCTATGGAGGACGTTGAATAGAAGCATGAATAATCAATTCTACACTCGTGCTTCCAACACACTATCATTTATTTCTCTGTTAATCTTATGAAATCGAATGAATGCTCGAAAAATATTTGCAACAATTATAATCGCAGCTCGATTAAATTTCCAATCATTTCTAGTTTAATAATTCCTATAGCCCATCTTTTAATATTAAAAGCAGCACGCTAAAGGAAAAGAAAATCAGAAAATGTAATTTCGCCGCATCAATCATAAAGTGGGGAAATGATAAGCCACGGCCACACTTGGCAGCATAATTTTCACTATGCACCATTGTACGTCGCGCGCAGACCGTAAATTTAAACGTACATTTCCAATTTGCGAGAGAAGTCAAGTGCGTGATACGTACTTTGCAAAACGAACGAGCGACGTTCTTTTTGTGCAAATAGTTGTAATGCTGCAACAATTTTATATGGACAAGTTTACTGTTATCCGTTGCATCATACAGCAGAATATACTGCCGCAATCACGTCGGACAATTATTACTCGTTGCATCGAGGGCACTACGAAGAAAATATTATTTTGCAGACAAATTGGTGTTGTTATTGATTTTTGAATTAGAGCATGCTTTATTCCCCGTGAAAGGAAATGGAGAACCTGTAAGGATAAGGAACTAAGGAGGTCACTCGAGATACAGTCTGCCTCCAATGACCCACTGAGACATTTTCATCGGCTCGGTAAGTGGGAATCGACACATAAACACATTTATTTTACCTACTTGTTAATCGCCAATATTATTATTAAAAATCTATGGAATAATTCTTTTTTAATATATATTTACTTATGAGTTTGACTTTCGCTATCATATTTGATATTTTATTTTCGACATCATAGTTATTGTATGTATACATTACATAAACATAATTGGAGAATTGTTGTTACCCGGCACAGAAGAAAGCGAACTTGTAATTTATAGAATTTCGTTTAAAAACGGGAATTCTCCGCGAACTACTGGATACATGACCACCTCAATTATGACTTCATACTTTCATGTGCCGTTTCGGGTCCTTTCTAGTGTAATTCATGGATTGCGCAAAACTTGCACGTTCTCCAGAGAAAGAGCAGTTGCTTGACGGGATAGAGCGAGCTACAATCTTGCCTCGCAACGAAATACTTTTCCATCGTATGGTACCATTTAATTCATATGAATAATTAATTGTCCATCCTTTCTGTTTCCCATTAACAAATTATTGGTCAATCTTCAACGCGTCTATAAAATTGTTATTCCTCGTGCGAAATACTTACGCTTTCGATTGAAAGGGTGTCTAACAAAATTGTAATACCACTTCACCATTGAATGTAGCCTGAATTACGTGTTTGAAACTGGGTATGCTCGAGCCCGGCTTGTTTAAAAACAAAATATACCCGTTATGAACAAAAAATACCCGGGGTTACTTTCGGGAGCATGTGTAACTAGTGAACGCGATGGTGGTCTGAGAAACAGCTTGATATAAACGAGATAACGCAAACCGAAAGCCAAAGTGAAAGTTATTTTTCATGACACATAGCAATCGAATCGATATATCCTAGGCTGGAACTTTGTCCCGATCAAAGATTGGTACTGTCAATTTTTGCATACATTTCCATATGATCTAAATAGGGATAAAAACTTGCCGCTCGAATTTATCGGAGGAATTACGCAGCCATCGGTAATTGCATAAACACGAGCGTGGAATATTACTGACTAAATAACCGCTGATCGCATAATTCGAACACTGCCGTATAAATTTCCGTGAAGGAAAATCAAATCGGCAAATGTATTATGATTATCGATGTTGGTAGAACTACATCGTACATTGATACAATGCCGTCTAGCAGACAGTTGCAAACGTACTCGCAAAATCCCTTTCCATTGTGTCTAATAAAGATAGCGCGTACTAAATGAACACCATATTACCTACCTACCTGGAAATGTCACTTGAAAGGCTAGAAAAATTCCAATCACATGTACACCACCCAATCGGCGAATAAATTCATTTACCGATCATGCATACAACTTTTACGCAAAGCCTGGCAGAATAGTAATAGACTTCCGCGTGTCTATTATGTGCAAGGGAAAAATACAATCACACTTTACACGCAACCTACGCACCCAAGTGTCATATCGAAGGAATGCCAATGGATTATTTTGCTAATGCAAATTCTAACGTATAAAACATCGAGACGGCATTTTATTTCTAACGAGAAGATTTTTCATAAAACGAGGAAGATTTACAGTTATTTCAACTTTATTAAACGATCAGACCTGTATTTTCCACCTTGTGTCGAGCGTCGAAGAATGAATTTGAGAGTTGCAATCAGCATCTTATTTATGTATTTAATCGCAATAGCGAAAAGCTTGCCAGACCAGACTTCTAATAATCGAACACCACGCTATATCTATTCTTGGCTGTCCCTAACTAACATTGGCAAGAGAGTGGGGACGTAAGACCGGAGCACTTGACACGAGGAAAGGAAAGGAACGAGACGAGGGAGGAAAGATATTGGAGGTGGCGTCAAGACCAAGCTGTCCGGGCTCCAAGGTAATATAAAGGCGTACGTCGACTTCACCTGGTTCAACTTACCTGGAGCATCGAACAGCTGCGTTGTCCAGCACGACCGACAACATCCACCAGTGCCACACCACTTTTTACCATCATGTAAGTTCCATTAATTAATCAATTGTTAGAATACTCATTTCGTTATTCTTTATTAATCATAGACAATTATTTAATTAATATTTAATGGTGCAATTTGCTTGCTACCCGAATAGCAATCGAGTTTGTGATAAGAAAGTTGAATGCGTTAGTTATGTTTTAAGTTAAGATTTATTATTTTGATCCCGAGCGTTTGTACAGAAAAAAGAATAGTGTCGAGGGAATTGTATATTGCATTATTATAGTGGGGTTTTTAGGCAGATTAATATATCGATGTTGTTAAATTATTTTCGATTGCTATGGCTGGTTAATTTAAGTCTGATAATCTTGAGATTAAGGATCATTTTTAATTAGTTTTGAATTTTAAATCAGCATCCGAATTATTTGTTTAAACAGATATTTCAACGCTTTGGTATATCCGACGTTTTAGATTATAATTCTAAAACATTTAAATCGGAATATAGTTCCAATTGCTGTTAAAACGCACAACATTGTGAGTTCATCGCAACATAGCGATAACAACGTAATGCATGCGAACTACTCGACCTTCGAATTAGAATAATTTTTCCATCATTTCACGCCTAGATCTCGCTTGTTCGAATTTCATTTTATTCTACACCTATTATGAAGTTGGTCTACGCAGATGACAATCGAAGACTGTCAAAGAATACTCCAAATGTGTCAAGGAGATTATGCAATATACAGACGTGTCTTATCTTGTTAATTTATACTTGGCGATAAATGGATCACATTGCATATCGTGTTATCACGTATGCAGATATGTTGCATAAGATGACCAGGATTACATTCTAACACGATTTACGTAAGAAAATCGTAACTGCTAGGTCTTCGTAATGAATTAAAATATATCTCAGAGATCCCTTTGAGAAAAAAAATAACAACTCTTAGAAATCTGAGAAACAAATTGCTCGATCGACAAATGAAATACGTACATAAATAAATATACTCGCATAGATGGACATTTTACTCCAATTCTCAGATAATCGATCTCACCCAATTTCGTTTTAACTGCATTCACAAAAATCTATAATTGCAACCCATCCAAGTTCTCGTTGCACGCAGCAACAAATAAAATGGTTTTGCGTAACGGACCGCTTGAAATCGTTTCTACGAATAGCGATAAAAGTGCGAGGCGTAACTTCGATCTTCCGGCTGATATCGATGCACTACGATGGCCTTGCCTTTTTATCCAACCAAGTTGCAAATCGAACTGCGCAATACCCGACAAATATCGGACAAGAACGAGGAAACTATATTTCCCTTGTATTTCTCGAAACTAACACAAACGTGCATAGTCCGTTTTTACATCCGTACCTCGGCCCTTCGAACAATCGTTGTATCGATACAATCAATTTTTGTCGTGCACATAAATAAAACGTTAGACAAGTTTATCGCGGGATCACGAATTGTCGGGTTCATTGTTTATTTCGATCGTCGTGTGCGACAGAAACGTGTCGCACGTGAGACACTTGCCTTGAGGCGCGCGAAAGTGAAAGGATTTCTGATTTTCTGTTGCACAAGTAAACGCGATTCAAGGGTTGAAAGTGCACTACGCCAGTTATTCTGGCTCGTAGCCGCGTGTACTTTTATTTTTATCCTCTATCACGACTTTTCATTGGCGCTTTCGATTGGGCGCACATGGAATGCCTTTCAATTATCGCTGACTTAATTAATTGATCCACTTTACGCGCCGCGAAAAAGATCGTTGCCCGCGAGCAATAGATCTTTTTCTCCTGGAAATAGAATTCGTTTCGAAACTATTATCAATACCGGCGTCAACGGCGCAACAGACTTGATTCTGGTTAATTGATAACACGGATTAGCGTGTGCAATTTAACGGTGGAGGAATATTTAGTACAAGTCGACCGATTGAAATAAATCGAATGGCGACAGATTATGGATAAGAAAATTGTAACGCATAACGAAACTGTGAAGCAGAACTTTCTCCGGATACAAATAGAAAGTTCAACTTGATTAGCGTATCTGATCATGCTTGACGGACTTTGCTTTCGTCTCACAATGTATAGACGCGTTTATTATCGGTTTCACGTAGATTATCGTGATGCCGGATTATTATATTGTGGCACAGAAACGGTATAACGAGCCGTCTGTTACCGGGGACAAATTATCCGTTAAGTTGAAGATTGCGTAAAATATTATATAGAATAAACGGACGAACTGCAACGCGAAGGTTGTGCTGCGTTCAACTTGGCGTGCATACGTTGAGGAGATCTCGCGTCGAACAATATCTGGTGCACGGCGGAAAGTTGCGATTTCACTGAACAGATAACCAAAACGAGTACGTTCGAGAACGAAAGTAGTTCGAGATAAGAAAGATCGAAATAAATCAACGAAGAAAGAGGATAAGGCGAAGCGGGGAGAGGGACAGAAGTAGCCGCGAGCAGTGAAAGTCCGCAAACCAGGTTGAACTTTGCCGTGAATGGTCATGCCGGTGATTTAACGCCGCAAGATGGGAAGAAATAAACCAGATGAAATTATAAAAATGCCCTCAACGCCCACTTGAACTCTTGCGTAAGAACGAGTCACCGGTTTATTTTTCAGTCGGACAGTTCCGTTAGTGTGCGAGTCTTAAATGACCGGTCTAGTTGTAACGCAAGAATCCATTTCTCTTTCTCGGTTCTGTTCTTCGCCTGTGTTTCTTTCAAATGAAATAATGATCGAGATACTTTCGGTGTAACGCCACTGAAATGAATTCCACGTTGAATTTATTGTTACATAGTTGAGCATCAATTCATTCGTATTGGGAAATAATAAATTTTGCACCTTCTTGATTTCTCGGTTAATTACAATTTCATTCCCAAAGATACGCAACAGGTGCACGTGGAAACGCGTTAATAATAATTTGAATACGCGAAGCGATATGCGAAATCAGTGAGTCATATGTAATTATCTAGAATTGTGCAGAGTTAAAAGTACATAATTGGCATTCGTCGTTTGAACAATTTGTTGGACGTTCCAGGAAGCACATGCAAAAATGTAATTCTATTGATGGTGGTTTTAATGTGTCGTTTGAGGAGTTAATATACTTTTGCGAAATGCATTTGTTCCAGGGTGGTGTGGTCGCTGTTGTTAATTGCAATATCTATCCTGGCGGAAGCAGCGGTACCGGATCCACCAGCTTCCGGTATCACAACTGTTGGTTCCTTGAAATTGGCCACAGCTGCTGACTGCGCCGGTGTTGTTGCATTTTCGGCGACCCAGGCATCTGTTGATGTAAGTATATTTATACATATACTTTTTTTTAAAGAATTTTTAAGAATCAACACGGGAAATGTACTCCAGTTAGCATTTAATTCGAACGATAGAGAATTGTATTTCAATAATATTATAATACTACTGGACCTGATTATATTCATCGTTAATATTAATATTAGTTAAAGATCATCACCATTTATAAATTTAATTTACTCTACATCTTTAAATTAAGAATCATGTCGTGAAACATTCAGCATGGCTAACTTCACGAAAATTATATTCGGAAAAAAATATTAATATATCAATACTTAATATCATAATTTTATTCCACGCTGTTTAAAGTAATTTTCAAATTTGTCCAGCATGCCAAGGTTATCTTCACCACGACGCTGGTCGACAAAGGCGTGGGTTACATTGCCCAAACAGGAATTTTCACCACCCACTGTCCAGGCCTATACCAGTTCAGTTTTGCTGGTTATGGAAACACATCTCTTCAACTCACTCTAAAAAAGAAATTGAACAATTCCGATCACTGGAAACCCGTGGTCAGTGCTGGCCCAGGAGGCGGTTCTAATTTGGTCTTGCTGGACGTCGAAGCTGGGGATCAGCTTGCAGTTTTCGTCGATGCTGGAAATATATCAGAGAGTGTCACCTTCTCTGGATACCGAATTGCCAAAAAATAATCAACCGATACAAGAATTAAGCGACGTAAATGGAAATTCATGTTTCCAAGAGAATGGAACAATTTTGAAAGAACATTGGGCCGCTTGGTCCATTCAGAACGGAATCAGACAAACCATCGTGCGACAAGCAAATTACAATAGAAACGTGAAACTGTTTTTCTACATTCAAGAGGAATTGCTGCAATAGTCAGCAGACAAATATTTTATTGATTGAAATATTCTCAAGCCGATTACCAAGATTTCTTGGGTCGTTCTTCAAACATCGATCCCGTACGAAGAAGTTACGAAATTGAGAGTTTCTACTGACTCCTTACAGATGAGCATCATTGGATTTAATAGTATTTCTGATTGAGAAATGTTCGATCTGAGCGGTTTTAATCTTCTCCACGAACTTAACGCCATGTGATAGCTCTCTTCCTACGTTCAATCTTCCTGCAGTCTCGCAATTTCACTGATCATCTGTTTTAAGTATTGAAGATCGCATCGGCACGGATCAATGAAATTGCGAAACATACCGTACTCCTTTACGACTATCAATTGGTTATATTGTTTTCCTATATCTCTTTCACCTCTATCTTTCTTTCGCCACTCTTTCTCTTCACTTATTCTATTCTATTCTATCTATCTTATACTACCTACAGTTTCCTTCCTGTGCTTCGTTTCTTCTTCAATCATAATTTCTTCCCCCTGTTCTGTAAAAATTATTCTTTTCATTTTATTCTATCCCTGTCGCTGTCTCTCTATTTCTTTTCTTTTCTTTCTTGGTGCTGATTACTATTCCTTCCTTTCGTTTGTTCTTTACTCTCATGAATTGTACACTTCTCTTCCCGTCCTCTATTCTTGCTTCATTCTTTTCCTTACTTGTATAGTATCCTCGAATACCTATCAGTATTAAAATCTCGAAATTTAGTTGAACTTGCCATAATATACCTTCTACTTATGTTTTACGACATATAAATCTACCTTTCTTCCCTTCTCCCGTCTATTTTCTTTCGTTTTCAAACATCTTGCCTGGCATGCTGTCTCTTGCAAATTTTTCTGTCTCCTATGAGGCTATAATTATCCGCACTATATTACTCTAGCTAGTTTTTGCTCCCTTTACTGTCTTATTCTTTTAATGGCAAACTTTCTCCGCAGTTTCTATTTCTCTTACTGCTTTGCCTTTCTCATTGTTTGCTTTGTATTTCAGTTCGAGTCTTACTATTTTCTTCTCTTTTTAGGAGAACCATTTAAAAGAATACCGAAGTACCTGAAATTTTTTACATTATAGATCTCTTACTTCGTTTCTGGGTGCTACCTCGCGTTTACTATATATATATATATATTTTTTTTTTCTTCTATAAAGATTTATTTGAACATTTTTTTCCTTTGTTATTTCTACTCTTACCTCTTTCTATGCTATTCTGTGATCGTCTTTATGCTGTTGCTGTAAATTGTTTTACAGAATCGCTCCAACTCTTTCTATTCTTATTTCAGTCTGTCCTATCTTCTCCCTTTCTACCCTCTTCTATTTCTGTACTCTGTTCATTCTGAATTTGTATTACAAAAATTCTTCTTCCGATTACGATACATCTGTTACCTTCTATTACGATGTACAAAGTTTATGTACATGTCTGTACTATTTCTATTCTTTGCTATTTCAATTTCATTTTTATTCTATTTTCACTTTTGTATATTCTGTTCTTTCCTTCGCGTCTTTCTCTACCGTTCTTTTTTATTCTTTTCCTTGAAATATATTCCAATTTTCGTTTCTACTATTTTTCTATTTCTGACACACTATTCTCTGTTATCTGAATTGAATCTTACTTTTCTTTCTTCTAAACTTATTCTTTCTCTTCTGTTTCCGATTTTTCAGTATGGCACCTAAAAGCTTGGATATGCTTCCTATCTGTTATACTGTGTACATATTATCTTTCGCCTATTTCTGCCTTCTTTATAAAATTCTTACAGCCTACTCTTCTATTTCTTCTTTTCTCACTATGAATTCTATCTACGACTTTACTTCTCCCTTTTACTTCACCCCTTTACTCGTGTCTTTCAATGTTGTAAATACTTCTTGATACTTTCTCTCTATATTTACAATCTACTCCATTTCTATGTCTATCTCTTACTTCTGTCTTTCTTACATAAAATTTTGTTCTCTGAGAAATAAGTAATTACTTTTTGCAAATTTATGTAGGACTGATCGATAAAACACGATACCTCCTCTAGTCCTGTTATCTACATATCGATGCGATTTCATTGATACATTTCAATGCTCCAATAATGCTGTGCAACGTACTCTATAATCTACACTATGTCTTCCATTCTTCCCCTTTTCCTATCAAAAGTCTATTTCTTTTACTTTCTGCGTCTTTCTTCCTTCTATCAAAAAATGTACATCTATCGAAATTTTCGCTAGTCCATTTCTACTGTTCGCTTTTCTACACCTTTATCCTCCTTCTGTTTCTACACTCATTCTTTTTCTCCATTTCTACTTTCTGTTTCTCCAAACTCTCTTTGGAGAGACCTTTTCTTCTCAACATTCTCTCCTACATCTCAACGAAGACTTACACATACTCTTTCACGGGCCGAGAGAATGATCTGCGTGCCACTTGAAAGCATGACAGCGAAAAGATCTTACAGTAAAACGAACGTGCTTACTTCGCGTTACTTTCGACTAGGGAACCGCATTTCGCCTTGTCTTCTCTTACTTCTAGTCTATTCTTCCCACCTACACTTACCTGAATCTATCCCGAAAAAAGAAAAACCGAAGAAATATAAAGAAAGAATAATGCGTGATTCTCCTCATGCTGTGATTCTCGTGTACTGATCGCGTTTATACGAAATCGAAGGCCCGCTGTGCTTTATCAGAGCCATTATTACTCATTTCAACTTTGAAACTCTGTTTCCTGTATCAGGGTAAAGCTACTTTTAGTCTCTCCTTCCTGTAAATTGTGACGGTTGCTTGATCGACCGCAATAGCAGTGTTTATTTATTTTGTTGTTTGGACAAAAAGATTCGAGAAATCAGTTCGATGAAATAACGAAAGTCCGAATAGAGCAATCTTTTCTCTCCGACGCCAAAAATAAATGAAACAGAAAAGGAATTAATCTGGTTGGTGATTAAGCAATCGTTACGCGCTACATTTCCACTATCTGTTTATAATAAATAATCGGGTCTTGTATTTCTGTCTTTCTTTTTATATCATCTACTCTACCTTTTCGTTTAAGTCTGTGTCTACCTACTTCAACTCTCTGTCTTTTATTTTCTCCGCTTAAATGCCAACGTACTTCTACAAAATGCAATTCGCGTGTTTCTTCCGCCCTCTTCTTTACTTGCTATCACAGCAGTTACGTTCTCGAGAAGTTTTTCAATGACATAATTGGAGGAAGATCTTTTGATTCACGGCGAACAGAAAAAAAGCGTCCTCGCAGCTGCGAACAGTGCATTTACAGTACATTTATCTGTTTTATTCTGTTATTACTCTTGTAACTTTCACAATAATTACAATCTTAATACGCATCACCTTGTTTCTTCGCTTTGAGACGTTAATATAAGATGAGCAGACAATTGAATGGAAACAACGTGCATAAAAAAAAAGGTTGTAAAGTTGTTAGAAAACTACCTCCCCTAAATTCCCAGTACAAAAAGTCTATTCTTGTTAAATTAAATATTGAGTTCCACGTTTCCGCCCAAACGTCCCTTGTAATTCTCCAGTACGGGGTACACGTCCTCCTCTAAGAATTCGACCACCTGCTCAGGTGCTCTGCCGACGAACGTGCGGGGATCCAAAAGGGCATTCAGTTGATCGAGTATCGGCGCGAAATACGGTTCGTTCTTGATCCGTTCCACTAAATCGTTGTCTTTACCGTGTTGCTTCACCTGAGCGCCAGCTTCATGAGAGAGTACCCTTATTTTCTCGTGACAAATCTATTTGGAAAGTGCATCATTAATTCGTTTGTTATTACAAAATTCATTTCACATAACTGTCAATGTCTTTGTGTTATTGGTATTTTTATAATTTCTCTTAAAAATTACTTTGGTAGCACACAAATTTTTTGAACTTTGTTTTTCTATTTTTCACCGACCCTAGTTTAACGTGTTATTATTATGCAACTATTCGACACTCAGCAAAATGGACGTATAATTCTAATAACATGTACTATCGCAAAATCTTTACCTGTCTGTCGCCGCCAGCTTTTACCATAGCCATTATTATGTTCTCCGCGGTCATGAAAGGTAATTCCTGGTCAATGTGTCTGGCAATAACCTTAGGATAAACGACCATACCTTCAGTAATATTCTGAAGGGTCATTAGAATCACGTCTGCCGACAGGAACGCTTCCGATAATGTGATTCTCCTGTTAGCAGAATCATCGAGCGTCCTTTCCATCCATTGAGTCGCTGCCGTTTGCAAAGCGTTGTTAACCAGAATCATTAAATGGCGCGCTATGCTGCAGCATCTTTCTGAACGCATCGGATTTCTCTTGTACGGCATCGCGCTTGAACCGATTTGTGTACTCTCGAAGGGCTCCTCGACTTCTTTCATGTTAGCCAAAAGTCGAATGTCGCTGCATATCTGAAGATAGAAATGATAATAGTGTAAAGTATATTCGTGTATTTGGAGAGCGAGGATTCAAGGAATGAATATTCTATTCTTATTATTGTTTGTCAGTAACCTTGTGAACCGTGGAGCCTAATGAGCTCAGTGCGTTCAGACATTCCACGTCGACTTTTCTACTGTAAGTTTGTCCTGTTACAGGATAATGCTTTTCAAAGCCGGCCATTTGGGTTACCAATCGATCTAGCTGCTTCACTTTCGCCCCATCTCCTGTAGAAATGAACAAACGGAACAAGAATACTACTATTACCATTCCTTCCATCCAGATAACCGAGAAAATCGAATGAAATCAAGTGAACTATAATTGGGAGAAAACGATCGCCGCGTTAAAAAAATCATAGAAATTGTTAGGGAACAATTGAAATTATGTTATTGAGAGTACAAGAGCCCTTCTGATATATCATAGATGGTAATCAAAGAATTTACTACTAGGGCCAACAGTATGAATTAATTAACGTTTAGCCAAAAAATCAGTACTACGAAAATTGAGAGAAGATTCCCAATTGCATAAGAAAAGTATCCATAAATTTTAAAACATACAGTGTCCATATTTTGTTGCAAGTTGTCAGTTATAAATACCATTGAATAATTGAAGAAACGAGGCCTGAGTACCGGTTGTGCCTTTCACACCTCGAAATTTCAAATCGTCCCTGGCACGACGAAGTGCTCTCTCGTCCATCAAGAGATCGTGAAGCCATAATGTAGCTCGTTTTCCAACCGTTGTAAGTTGAGCTGGTTGAAGATGAGTGAATCCCAGCGTTGGCAAGTCGCGATATTCCATGGCGAATTTCGAGAGGCGCGACAGAACGTTTGCCAATTTTGGTAAAAGGATATCGAATCCTTTGCGAAGAATGATCAGATCCTTAAAAATATCATTGCATCCGTCTCATTATTATTCGATGCACGATATAAATTCGGTGCGTTCAAACGTTTGAAGTGGAATCATATTTATACGTTACCGTGTTATCCCCAACGTAGCAGCTGGTCGCACCTAAATGAATTATAGGGGCAGCTTTTGGGCACTGATTGCCAAAAACGTGAACGTGAGCCATGACGTCGTGTCTGGTCGCCTTTTCTTCGTTTGCGGCTGCCGCGAAGTCGATGTCGTCCACGTGAGTCTCCATTTCAGTTATTTGTTCCGCAGTTATACCCAGGCCGAGTTCCTGAAATTGTTTACGGTAATAAATATAGAGTGTCTTCTTGAGCTTTTAATTTAAAAAGATTTTCAAATTTTTCGACGTGTTTTGTCTCTTCCGGCAACGCCCGGCATGTATGCATTATTTTTCCATTACTATTCATATTACTTCGCTGGCAAAAGAAATCAGTTACTATAGACAAGCAAAAAGTGTTAGTTGGATTCGAACGGACCCAGGCGTCGCCGTCCGAGTGGTAAAGAACGAATATTGTCAGGAGGGCAGACTAAATTTAACGCTAACCGAATATTATTCGGGCAAATTTATAAATTATAATGTACAATCGATTATCTATTTCGGACGAACTTGGTGAATTCATTTGTATAGAATAAAAAATTCTACCATAATTAAATGTATAATACTGATTGTAAAGTTAGGGTGGATAGAGTCTAATCTGCTGTCAGAATTAGGTCAACCATATTTTGACGAACAATTCAGAAATAATTTGTGATAAGGAACGTTCGTTTTATAATATTATCAAATATTCGAAGGAATATTGTTTTCTTCAATGGACTGAAGTCGAAAATATTAGAGTACTCTAATTAATGATGCTTCAACAGTTAATTGATTAAATCAAGTTTACTTTGTAATTACGGGGAAGAATATATTATCGAACGAATTAGGTCAATAATATATCCAAAAGTAAGTATGTAATTAATGCAGTGTAAGTACATACACGCACAGTAATACATCGGTCTATTGCCAGTAAAATACGCATATTAAATCGTAAAGCATATAGTATTAGGGCCAGAAATAACAATAAATATTATATTTCGATGCCATCAAGCTATGTTATCGTACGCGATAATACAGTATAAATGTACAGGTACTTTCTACACGTATTATCCCCCATTCGAGGTACGCTGCATCATCTGATTAGATAAAGCGGGCCTGGTACTGGGTCGAAAGCATCCAGCACTTCAGAAAGCGTTCTATTTCATTCGGTTTTCCTCTTGCCACCGTGAAAAGTTCGCATCCAAAACGTAGTCATGGTGTCTTTGGAAAGTGTCGCGGGTATAGTGATAAAAGTTCTCAAGTTGGTGAGGAGAAACATTCTTCTATGGTTGCTCATTTATGAAACACTTTATTCATGCAGAAATGGAGTAGCACGAATCGATAATTTGTGAGCATAGAGTAGAATAAAATTGTGCGTCCATTAATAGAAACTGAAGTTTACCATTGTGCGAGGAATGGTTGAAAGGGAAAAAAAGTTACACTCCTAAATGATTCGAAAATTTCTGATTAATTCAAATTTACTCATTTTTCCACGTGAATATAACAGTGCTTGGCTTTTTCGTTTCTCTTATTAGAGAAATAAGTATGATAAATCGCTGAAATGAAAATATATAGTAATTCATTGTTACCAAACATAATATCTACTACGGTTTACTAAAAATATTATTTCAGTGAAAATGTTAGGCAGTCAAAATTTGACGAGTTGCTCAGTATTTTATATAGATACAAGTCTCGCGATATCACGACTGCCGATGGATTATTAATAGATCTCGCCTGATCAGTGTAAAAATTATTTCCGATTTACAAAATGAAGTGATGATATTTTGACGATAACTCAGCCATAACTTCGAGTGTGCGTTACACGTTTGATTAATAATTCCAGATCTATCAATTGGAGTAATGCCGCCGCGTTGGTAAATCATTCTAGCTAGACTCATTCACGAGACATCTGTACATAGCTCTATGATTCATTTCGATCCTTATCGCCGAGCGATAAGGAGCCTTGTTTGCAATGTGATACGACGCCCTTTTTACTGTACTATATCACGATACAAGCGTACTACTTTTGACTAGAATCAATGTTACCTAAAGAGACTATAAGAAACGACATCAAAACCATGTGCTCGCAGCAATGTTAAAACCACGTACTATTTTACGAAACTATTCCCATGGACCCGGGTCTCGATTTATTATTACAGAATGTTCTGTACAATGTAGAAAAAAATAGTAAAGCTATCAAAATTTAAAAGAATCAAGAAGTTCTGATTCCAATTGAATAATTTGTTTAGATGTCGTGTTTGTCAACCAATGCTTCACTGGCTCATGCAAACGGGAATTACAATTTCAGGTGATTAATCTCATTATCCTCATCCTGTATCGAACCGGATACAAAGGTGAATTCTTAGGTGTTGGTGGAACATGGAACTTGAACGAGGACAAAAATCCGGACGCAGAAATCGTTGCATCTGGTGTCCTAGTTGGCTTTTTCATATACACCAGCGTCGTTCTCATTACCTACTGTTTTGGAACCACGTATCACAAAAGGACACTTGTTGTAAGATTCATTGCTATTCAATTGCTCTCGAATGTATATAATAAATTCAGCCTTGTGCATTACGGAGTGAACACTTGGGCATCACGGCAGAATTCAAGCAGAAACAATATTAATTACATTCAATCAAAATATAAGAGTAAACACGGCCTCGGGAATTTATGATTTATGTTTTTCTATTTAGGAAATTATAATGAACTTCGTCGGAACGTTCATGTTCGTCGCTGTAGGTGGTACAGCACTGCATTATTGGCACGGCTATCAGCCGGAAAATAAGTTCGATATGATTGTTCAAGAACGACAGGTAATCAATTAATTAAACGGTTAAATTTCTATGGAGTAAATTCTGACGACTAAAATACATCAAATACATTTACGGACTATTCGATAAATTCTGAAACGTTATGAAATCCATTTGTTATGTTAAACTTTCTAGGTGGGCCTCGCTGTTGGATCGTTGTGCGTCATCGAAGGTGCAGCATACCTGGTCGATCTAATATTGAGTTTTCTGCATTTTGCGAAGAATCACGATGAATTTCTAGAGTAAAGTCACGTTTTACGTAGCATTTAAAATTATCATTTCATCGCATCTATTTTTCTAAATATAAAAACACGGTGTATTTGGTGAATTAAAAATTAGCTATTGGCTAGTTTGAATTAGGCAAGAAATACAAAAATCTGAAGCATCGTTTCGTTGATTATTTTAGTGTTCGATCGAAAAAAAGCACCCTTTTTTTATGGTTAAACATGCAGCCATTGAAACAAAATATTTTGTACTTTAATTATCGATAGGGTATATTAAATGTAGAAATTAGTATAGGATACAATATTTAATTTTTTTAGAGCGTGACTAAAATTGTATTACGTGCAAGGTATGTACAAGTGATGTGCATTTACTATCTGCCATCTACGTATTCATAATTGTACGACGTTATGATGTATGTACTTATTTTGATAAATTTTCAGACAAAATAAAATAATAAATGGATAAATATCTTTCTTTTATCACCAAGATTTATCGTATCGTATAATTAGAAAATTCTTCGTTTAGTTTAGAACAAGATTATTGGATCCGTTCATAACATTATAACGTGAATACATAAACATATTTGTCCATTCGAAAATTCGAGACTGTTTCCATAAAATCACGATGTTCAGGACCAATTGCCTCTCTCTCAACTTCAAAGTAATTAAGGATTAGGTTATTAAATATGTTTGAACAATTTAAACGACTTTTCAGAGATTTCAGTTTTCTCTTGAAAATACTGCAGCTGGTAACATGATCTTCCATATAAAGAGTTGTGATTTCGTTTCTCAAAATCAGGTTCTGAAAATTTCTCGATCCCCCAGATTATAGCTTGTGTGTGCCTGGATGAAGTGAGAAAATACAACGAGTACTCGATACCAAGATGGCTGTGGGTCATTTATTGTATAGATACGTCGACGTACACTATTATTTATTTTTGTATCGCAATGGCACACATATTTGAGAAACCTCCCCTGATACCAGTTAGTTTTACCTCCATCTCGTAAACAAACAATTAAATAGTGGCAGTAATTCCAATTGCAATAGTTTTAAGTTTAAACGAAAATGGGAGGTGACTGAAATTGTTCAATATTAAAATTGATATATTACTAAATGAAATAGAATTAAACATTTTCATTAGCATTATTTGTAATTCAATTTTTCCACACCCCCATTTGATTTCTAGGCGTTCTCATATTTTTCCCTCGGGGCGATTTTGCATTTCATAGGAGCAATAGCAGGTTTTGCTAGGTCACATTACGCAGATCTAGACCAGACAGGTATAGGACGAAGCGAATTGAAAATCGGCTTGCTGTTATTCGGTGCATATTTTTTCTTTTAATTTCTCTTACCACTTTACCATCTTTACAATAAGCAAAGTTAAAAAAACAACGTTCACGTTTCAGCCAATTTTATCGTGTTGTTCGGCCAAGCTGCCACTATCGCTTACGCCGAATATTCCAGGGCAATAAAATCCAATTAAATGCCAGTCGTTAATGGGATCGCAATACTCAATAAATTAACATTCTGTATTCTATGCGAAAGCGTTTCTTTCATTTACCAATTATAAATTTACATAGAAAAAAGAAAAACATTAACGGAAAGAAGAGAATAATACGTTCCAACTCCCATTGTCCGATTAGATCGATACGAAATTATCGATTCGTAATACGCTGAAACTTCTAGTCAATCAAGTTACAAGAGACGGTTTCTTTTAAACAAAACAATATCGTGAATTTTTCGTCGTTTCCAATGAGTAAAGGGTACCGAAAGATTGTTGTCCCGATTAAAGAAATAGTATTCCCTGAGAAAATGGGTAACATAATAACACCCTTCCCCAATTTTCGCCTGTACGCATCGACTGCTGAGAAGAAATTCTTGATATGCAAAACACTTTGTATGGTACGTTCCATAATAGCTGCGATTGTAATTGAAATTTGTCAGATTCATTCTGGTAAATGCGTTCTTTCGGATGACATTTTTCAGGCTGCTTGCATAATAGGCACTGCAGTGTACATGAGCCCATTGGAACCGTATTTGGAGCAACCGTCTTTCGGAATTTTCGTGCCCACTTTTATATCTGGCTACATATTGATACACTCCACAGATATTTTTATCCTGCTAATGAAACAGAACTTTATCTTTCTCGTGAGTAAGTGAAATGTACCGAATTTGGCCGGCGCGCAGGAAATCTGCACGAGAAATTATTAACGTGGTGATTTACATTTATCAAGGAAATTTGTTTAACACTAATCGGTGCGACCGGTAGTCTCATTTGTGGCATCTACCAGTTGTTCAAGTGGATCAGTTGGATGATCGATACGAGTCGTGACGGCGACAGTGACTATGAGTAAGCCGGAAAATGTATATCGATATATTAATTTAGGAACATGCGCCCTGCCATAGGAGAAATTTATTGGCTGTAACATATTCTGCTAAAATCTTCACGGGTGTTATGCATTCCTATTTATATCTCTTACAAAATTCAGAAATGCTGATTTCCTATAAATTAATAACTGATATAAGCTTCGCAGAATTCGTGCTGTCCCTCGTCTTCCTGCTCCAATTCTCCTCCCAATGCGCCGTGATAGTGTTTCATATCTTTGAAAGTTCGGAAACACAGCCCGATGGAGCTGTAGAATAGCGATAGTCGCAGGTAAGTTATGTCCATCGAAGAGTCACGATATCCCGACGCAATTTCACACGAGAAACTTGCGACTTCTTTCGCAGCGGTATCCAATGCAAGAGAATACAGAATTTCAAACAAAGAGATTACAAAAGGGCCGAACAAGAGGCGGGACAGATGAGTCACAAATAAAGACACCGTGGCTTTCGTTCTAATATACGGGTAGTGTGGCGAACGAAGTTAAGAAGGGTTGCAACAGCGGCCACGATATGCATCAATTAGTCTACTTGACCTCGTAATCATCGTGAATGACCGTTACAATCGCACACCCACGATCCGGATACATAATCGCGTTAATTACGAACGCTGCCAGTCATTTAACCTTTCGAAACTTAAACTCGGACAACGTGAAACGGGCGGAAAATCAAATAAAATAAGATTAATTTTAAGTGACGTATCAATTAAGCCGAGAAACTACGTCTAAAGAAAAATTGTTCATCAATGTAATCGTTAGTGTCGCGGTAACGCTTTGTTCGCACATTCTTCATTATCTATAATTACAAATTGATAGTTTAATGTAGGCACAGGATGCGCCGTTGTATTACTAGCTATCCGATGATAACCTATTAGTATTGCATATAAGAATAATAATTTCTTTTTTCAACAATGTTCGCTCTACATTTTTTTGCAGAACATACAAATTGTTCCAGATCTCGATAATCCTGCTGAAATAAATATTCCTTGCTCAATCAATTTTTTCATACATGATTATGTATGGACTGAATTGTGCATTCAGTACATACGATCAAATATTGCTTTTTGTAGCAAGATCTTTGCTGCACAACATTTATCAACTTGAATCACACTCCCAGCTGCACACTATACATGTATATGTATATACACCCTCTGTCCCAAAAATAACCGAAATGGCTCTAGTTTAACGAAATTAGTGGTGCTATCTGTTGTTTTGCGATTGATTTAAGAAGTGTTAACTTTCCTTACCAATCAGTACAAAATTTCATCAGATTTCGTTCACTAGAAGCCAAGATACGATGCATTAACTGACACTAATTGTAAGTAAAGAACACCTTCTCGGCGTTCGTCAATTATCATTGATTTTTTGACCAAGAAACAAATTTTTTTGCTCCGACATCCCCCTTATTCACCGGATTCGCCTCCCTGCGACTATTCTCTATTCTCTAAGCTGCATTTCCCGATAAAAGGAAACCGTTTTCCATCAATTGAAGATATTCAACGGACAACGACGAGTAATCTGAACACCATTCCAATCAGCGACATAAAAAAGTCATTTGATGCACTCCTTGAACGTGCAAATCGTTGTATCTCTGCTGAAGGAGAATATTTCGAATAAATAAAATGATATTTGTCAAGCTTTTTGCACTATTTTGGTTTTATTAAACCATTCCGGTTATTTTGGGGACAAAGGGTGTGTATTTTATATTTTGTTAATTGTATATATATATATATATATATATATATATATATATATTTTTAACCATTTTTATATTGAACGTTTCTAAAACGGAAATCATGGTACGTAGTTCAAGATCAATAGGGAAATTGCGTAATGTAATTGTTAGTGAAGATCAGGCCGCACCTACTGACCTAGTGAACACGTGATCTTCCGTGTGCACGGTTCTGAATGCGATCACCGGTGTGTAATAATGGCATTCACACCTGCGTTAGCGATTGTGCTCAGGTACGATACGTGTACGTAGAATAGTTTTTCTGTAATAAGAGTAGCTGCGTGTTAAGACTATTACGCAATTAGAAAATAATCTGCTGTTGGTACATACACCTATAAGTCAAACTGGCTTTAATACGCCAGCATTTTTCTTCTCCTAATTGTTCCATGCACAGGTACAGGTAAATTGTAACTGCTCTTTTGGTTCCTTTCCCGACGGTGGTTATGAAAAACATACTTTCATTGTTCAATTTATTTTCCGAAGTAAATGAACGTTAAATATACTGTTTCGTGCAAAGTATTCGTCCTCGAATGGTTTTCTTTCGAATTCCAATTACTGTGCTTCAAGTCACACGATTTTATACATGGCACAGTAGATTCATGGTCGATATCGGATATAAGTATGTACGTATGTAGCTCGCGATTACGTCGACATGGTCTCGATTCATATTTAACGTACGCAAAATTACAGACATACTACTACTTATTGCAATATTTACGCTGCACGTTTATCGTGTCACGGTCGAAACGTTACAACTTTCCGTACCTGGTACTCTGTTTTAATAATTGTGCAATGACCTTACGAACTTTTTAGTGTTCCCCTTGCTACTTTCGCATATGCGCTCCATTATCCAAACCTACACGGATTTATGTACTCCTACAATCATTCGTAGTCCGATGAATAACTGCTTCAATTAAAGATAAAAGTCTATGGCATGCAACAACAATTAATCCACTATGTGTTCCTTGACTTTCTACATCATTTTTCATTACGGCACCTTCAAACAATCCATTCCTTCACTGTTATATTGTAAATTACGGTTTCCTGGTCGGTCAAAGAATCGAATTAGGAACGGTATAGTCACCTTTTCAGAGAAAAGTAAAAGGTACTTTCCTTCACAAATTTGGAATAACCGTTTTTATACGAATAACTAATTTCATCTCCGTTTATAATAAATTCATCGAACGAGCAACAAACTACACATATCAGACTCGTTTGAAACAAACAAACAAATATCCCATCTTCCCGGTCGACCACGAACTGTATTAATAAAGTCGTATGCAATCTATTCGCCAAGTGTACAGAGGCGTTCGATAGCTAGGAATACTCGTTCTCATAATTTATTCAAGAAAATGTGTTGCGCATGAAAGACGATACACCGCAACGAAGTCGGGGAAAAAGTGGCTGTATGACTGAGATTGTTTCGCAATGTTGCACAACAGAAATACGATTCAGGAGGCAGGTGGACGATCATACGGATCGTTTAAAGGAAGCCATACTCGAGTTTTCCTTCATTTCTGGCGGTTCTTGTACCGATCCAACCTCCTGTTCGTGCGTGCTTAAATTGCACCTCGCTGCGTCTTGCGAAGGTTTCTGCACGCGTACACATCCGCAATACATACTTCTATCCAAATTATACACGTTGACTCACGTGAAGTTCAGCATGCACCGATGCATACTTTTGCGACGGGACGTGCTCCAACAACACGTGCTCGTGAATTAAATGCCGCAGTTAAATCGCCCATTGCCGCAGGCTCCGATTGCAGAAGTCTCATTTCCCTTATTTTTTTTTTTTTGAACTCGTAACACGAGAAATTATTTTTTCCGTCGCCTGAGAAGTTATTTGGCCACGTGCTGCATGCATGCATTGATCGAACGATAAAGGAAAATGTGAGCAGGTGTTATGGAACGTGGAGAAACGAACGATCGTGGACCGTATTTGTTTGGGGAAAATAATTTATTCCGGATTTGTGGAAACCAGGAGTTGGCAATGAAACACAAGTGTACTGAGACGATAAATTAACTTTCGCATTGTGTGCACATGTTTCAGTCATGATGATTCAGGATGAGTTTGTTCTGGGGATGCAGGAATTTTAAATTGGAAGAATTTGATCATATTATTGTCTGCGGGACTTTAATTGAATAGAGATCTCATTCGTTCTTTAATAATGAATCTCTCGATTGAGTAGTAAGCATAAAATTAGTTTAAATTAATTATTATCTTTAGTATACAGTGTTCTAACGAGATATCCTGGTTTTTGGAATAATTAAGAAAGTCTATATTACGTTCGGCAACTTTAATTTGTAATACATTGGGAATTTTGTTAAATCCTTGGGGCTAAAGGTGGAATGTCATTGGAGATTGGCAAAACAGTGCACTGTTTCTCTTCCCAGTACCGTTCATGCGGTACACCATTCATGGCACATAATAATATGACACTGACTCTGACAATCATTCGAAAAACATTTTTAATTGTTTGACGACCGGCCGCACGACCTGCGATCCAGACATCGTCGTTTCATTCGTCAAACATTACATAAAACACGAAAGATACACGGGCGAAACGATACAACGAATTTCCCTCAAAGCGTTGTTCACAAATAGATTCTCTCGTAAACAGTGCAAACACTTTTTCTCATTACATACGGTGCGTACTGTGCAAATTATTCTATATAATTTCCCCTCTTCTTTTCCTTTTTGCTTAATTTTTACAACAGCCAATTCCCCAATTTCCCCGACACCAAGCTCACTGTTCAATTTCTCCAATGCCGGAAATAAAAATAAACTGGAAGTAGAAAGTACTGTAGCGATAATATAAAGCAAGCTACTAATAAAAGGAATAAGGTGAAAAAAACTGAAGAAATAAAGACAAACAATCTAACAGTAAATCAAAGCCTTGACACCCGTAAACAAGTCGGAAGTACTCTGTAATTGTTGCATAATCTCAGCTGTCTCCCTCTACATATTATACAATCCGCTGTAAAAAAAAAAGAAAACAGAAAAGAGCATCTCGCTCTTTATTAATTCGATTGGTTTAAAGGGGGGGGGGGGGGGGCGAATTGAATGAAGACGAAAGTACGTGACCAGTGCTTTCGTGAAATTGCGCGCCGGTTTGTACTATCGGGAGCAAACGACTGGAACATGGTCATACGGTGAACCTGGTTAACAAAAGTCGACACAAACCGCCTGCGCAACTTGCACGTACGACGTAGCTTCGGAGTGTGTCACGCTTGGCGTTTCAGTTTAAGTTGGTTCGCCGCCCAGTGTGGAGTTGAGTTTTTGCCCGACGATACCGCATTGTCCGGAGACGATCAACGCGATCGAGATCCCGTCAGATCGCTGAATAATCCTATTGTGTATTGGTGTTGGAGTGGAAAAGGTATGGTTTTTGAAATGTTTGATGAACGGGAGTGGACGATTAATTGCTTGGGGTGTTTGGTGGATATTTGTTGGGGACATGTTAGAAGTGCTGCTTGGTGGATTGGTATTTATTAATATTTTTCAACATGCTCGATAGTGTAGAATATTGTCAGTGTATCGTGCTGCTAGTAGCGTGATTGTGTTACGCGCGGTAATTTATTATAGAATGCTGCGAATGCTAATTGCTCGGGAAAATGTCGATCCCAGTTAGTGCGATATAATAATGCGACCTTCGATTCACGGTCTTCTAAGTAGAATATAAATTTATAAATTCTTCCACAATTGTGTGAAACTTATCAAACAAATTATACCAAATACAACAAATGTAGTTCCTTCAAAAGAAGATACAATATTTCGCATAAGGTACAAACTACGTCCTTGTGAAATAGAAAAGAAAGATCATTGTTTTTCAAAAGGGATTCTGCTAAAAAAGTACCGTAAATGAATTCTATTTAATTATGATTATTACTTTTCTTATTATCATTGAATTATGATTGAGTATCAAAAAGTTAAGATAATTTGCGACAAATGTCTGGAATCAATTTGAACCTACACGTGGCCCCACGCATTATTTGTGTTTATAATTTATGCACGCAATCCCCTCCCCACAATATTAGATGCTTATCAGGTTATTCATTACTAGTAGGTTCAGTGTGCTTGATGAGAGGAGATTAGATTCAGGGTGGGGTGGAAAGAATTGATCGTGAATAAAGAGTAGACGTGAAATCTTCAAGCTGGGTGACGGAAAGGGAAAGCACCGTAGAGTCAGGATGGCTGAGGACAATCAACAGGAGCAGCAAATCACACGGAAAGAACGAAAAATGATAAGGCACTTGCCATTTATGATGAAGACTTTGGAAGTTGTAAGTAATCTTCAGTGTTTGAAACGTATCAGTGTTTTAAATATGATAAATATCTTGATGGGTCGTTTAAATTCTTCTCAATTATTTCTACAATAATTTTTTCATTAATTTTGACCATCATTTTTAATTAATTATTTAGAATTCACGTCAATTACTTTTACTATTCTTGGATATACAAGATTTACCTTTTATCTTGTCACTTGTTACCAAAAAATGTTACCATTAAAGGCAGTGAGAACTGATTATAATAATTTAATGAAAACATTTTATAAATACCTTTTTTAAACAATTTTCTACAGTTTCGAAATAATAATAATATTTACCATCATGAACAGTAAGAAATTACCTAATTAATTAAACTAACTAATATTTAAATGAATAGATACATAAACAAATTTCGTGAATGCCTGAATATCTTTGTTTGCCAGATCCTGTCCATCTTTGCTATCGGATTAATAGTCGATCCACTGAATTCATTCCAAAGAATTCTAATCAGATCGCACTTCAGATTAGACGATGCTGCTATAATTTACATCACCATCGCTGGTTACCTTATAATCAACTCTCTTTTCATCATCTGCCATTTTCTAGGGGATCAGATACCAAAACGAACGGTATGTTATAAATTGATAATAAGCTTCTTTAGAATAATATTCGTAAGATTACCAAACATAACACCTGATGAAATTATAAAATAACAAATATCTTGACAATGAATAACAAAATGAAACATAGTTACAAATTGCTGCACGATTGAAAAAGAATAAATAGTTTTATGATAGTTTCCATAAAAGGCACTTAATCTACTATCAATGGTGGCAATGTGCAATAAATTTATAAAACTGGCACCCTATATCATGTTTCGCGATAATAAATCGACAAACGGGACACAGCGATCAAGGGATCGCGTGACGCTCTCAAAAGCGGGAATAATGTCGCGTCAGATTCGTTTCCTCTATTCAGTAATTTCGATATAAATCCTCTCTGGAAGGGTTGAAATTTCTGGCATTTCATTAGTCTCGGTCGAAAGTCCTATACCGTTCGAGTGACTAAGTCGTTGCAGAAGCAGCACATTCAATAATTAACAACTGCGTCATGTCCTTCGTGACTATGCCAACAAAGTCTTATGTGCTCGTACAATTATATCCCTGTGTGTTAGTATCAATTAACGGTTTACTCGTAATAAGCAAAGTTGAAGAAAAAGTTGCTACATTGGAGAGTTGAGCTTTCACACATTATATTAACTTAGTCAACCGTAATATTAATTTATTTGATTGATTTGACAGGCAGTAAACTACATTTAGAAATTTAAATAAACAATATTATTTTCCGTAGAATCATTAATATGTAAAGATATTTATAGTAATAATTTGTTGCATGGAAAAGTGCAGTAGTTGCACCTTTTTCAGAAGGCTCTTGCACGAGCTCGTTAAGTATCCAAGGCCGCTTAATGAAGGTTTACATGTTTTTCATAGCTAATAAACGACCCTGAAAACGCGAACGGCAACTAAATAGCACTATCGATCTAGCTTTAATATTATCCAGAAAATCTGTCTTTCTGATGCATTTGAAGAAACGTTAGAAGCTATAGGTAAAACTCACTCGGGCAACGAAGTTAATTTAACTTTAATGACTCTATTGCCGTCGTCGACATTTTCGAAATGCCCGATCCAAATAATTCTTATCATTACATTCTGTCATATTTGTAATGAATGTCGTATTTAATATTTATTCGAACAGCATATTGATTCTGAACATACTGTGAAATTAACTTTCCCACAAATGTTATACCTCGAGTTTAAAGAAAAAACGATATTCACACTATTATTCCACGTGATAATTAGGAAATTTGGCAGAGTATTTGATGGAAATACAATTTACGAATATATTAATATTATACCTTTTCAATAATTATTGTGCTAGATTTGTATAGATTCTAGACCTTTAAAAGTACGGGAAGATATTTTACTGCGACTATTTTCATGCTACCTTCTCTAAATATGTATATGCAAGGTGTGTTCCGTTCCAGTTCGATAAAAGTTCATAACTTATCAACGTCTAAGTTCCCATACGCTTATCAATCGCCTACTTTGCGACAGTTATGCTCGTCGAATGATCGAGGTTTGTAGTATCTGGGATTGGTCACTTTGACAAACGCGATAATTAGTGTCGTTCGCGGAACGGAGGCATGATAACACGTAGAATAATTGAACAGTTCGAAGGGAAAGTGAATGACACTGTGGCCTCCTTTGAATGGGGCAAATACGTAAATAGTAAAATAGAATATGCACTTCGTTCAACGTATCGAATGTGCAGTGCTGTCTCTACATTCGGTAAAGAAAAGTTACTTTAACATTATTTCCAAGGAATTGTCGAGAAGGACGTTTAGAGGTATAGCGTGGACAGAAATAAAAGAGACTTTGTGACCTGAATTTTACACGAATATAATATTTACCTTATTTAACTTTACGAATCCTTGGTAAAAAGTCGGAAAATTTGTGGGCAACTATTTCTTCTCGAGACCACGATATAGAGGTACATAGATTAGTTACTTCAAAATTAAATCGACAATATTTTGATACTTGAAATATTGCCAAAGCGATGTTGCAGAAATTAGATTTCTCGAATTTACAAAAGGTATACCTACCATAATGTTTTCCCGTGAAACAAATTCTGAAAACAAGACAATTATATTCTCGAATAAAATTATCCGTACATTCGTGTTTATCATTTCCCAAAGATAGGAATAAGGGTAAGTATTTACAAATTGCATCGATTTGCTCTGATTACAGTTGATACTGTTCGCCTCGGTCGGTTCACTTCTGCACATCGTCGCTGGAGGCGTAATTGTCTACAATTGGAGGAAGATTCTCGGGCCTTATCACAACAACAATGAATTTTATGCGAGCAAACAGTACATGGACATGTTCATATCGGGAGCAGTCTTTACGTTTGTGAACGCAGTAGTTTTCATTTTGGAAATTATCTTCACTATTAAAGCATCCCCGAAAACCACCGAGTGAAGAGAGGAAAGTGCAATCTTTACAAATTATAGAATTAAAAGAGAGAAAATGGATAATCCTGGAAACTATATTATAGTATTCTATATCACAAATGTTAATTATGAAGGTACAATTTTTGTTTTCAATTCGATAAAAACGAACAGCAACAGTCAAGTGCTTGAATAAAATTCTAAAGCTTTTCCACCAAATGTGTTCTCGATCATGCAGTAGGAAAAAAAGATTAAATTCTAAAAGTATTGAAAGATACTGTACGTATAGGCCCGAAAATAATTCACAAGCCAAATATTCATTAAATGTTCGTTCATAATTATTAGTAGTAAGTCACGATGCCGTCCAATTTTTTTAATCGCAGGTTAATTTTATGTATTAGTTATCTGTAGACGTAATTAGTTACAAACAGAGGCATTTTAGAAAATGTACAAAATAACTAACAAAACAACGTAAGTATGTAAATTATGTAACTGGTAGCTTTACTATTATAGTTTAGACTCTGATCATTAGATCAATCATAATTTTATAATGTGTTGATAATTTTACACTCTACATTTATCTTTACTGTTCTCTCGGCAATAAGGTAGTTCTAGTATTATTTAATGTAGAATTATTATAATATCCAAAGATTTTTCTATACACAAAGTATATTTTATATTTTAGTAAGAATATAAAAGAACCACCGAAGAATGCAATCGTATAATAAACCTAATTGCATGATCCAAAGTTCATGTTGTATTATTAAGTACGTAATATTAAGTATGTACTATTGTCGTGTGTATTAATGTAGGAGCAAATATGTTACAATTTAATAGTACTATTAACATTGTTAACAACTGTACGTAATTTTTACTTGCATTATACATTTTACATTCACTACAATTTCCCAGAATTGCCATAAATATTTCTATGAATTACACGTTTAGACTAGAATTAAGAATTATACTTTTGTACCGATACTATAATTGTACACGACGAGACCAAAAAGCTATGATTCATCTTTATTTAATACTTATATTGTTCAAATATTCAAATTGTAATTGTATCTTTAGACTTAACGTGAATCGATGTCTTTATCAAAATTAATTCCGTCCAATTAATTATTAGAATAGAATATCTACTAATAAAAATTGCACATAATTATTTCTTGTTTTAAATGAATTGATAAAGAATAATCAGTGTCTATGATGTAGTTTTGTAAGCTAAATATACAAATCTATTGATATAAGGAAATTGGAAATAATTTCGAATTATTGAAACAATGTAGAAAACGATCATTTAGAACCAAAAATGTATAAATGAAAACATGCAACAATATTTTTAGTACAATAAAATTATGTTTAAAAAAATGTCTAAATAAGATGGAATTTATTTCAATAAAATAATCGCCCAGAAAAATTGCTTCTAAATAAAATCAAAAAGATAAGGGAAAAATATTTATAAAGTTGAACATAAAAGCAGTTAGTTTTTATTACTTACTTTAATATAATTTACAAAAATTAATTGTTACGCTCCTAGAGCAGCTTGAATATTTCCTATTCTTATTATTATATTCTGAATTATTATAGTATCTAATTGCTCATAATTGTTTTCTGACAAATATATGAAGCATCATACTTAGTATATAATTAGTCTTTATTTTCACCGTGTTACACGGTTCACAAAGTTTTGAATACAATAAAACGCTGCTACTAATAATAACACGCATAACATTTTTTACTTTGAATGCTTAAGTCGTGCAAAGCATCTAAATATACGTCACATCTTTCCTACCATTGTGAATCAAAATGATAAATTTCTATTGAATATGAAACTAGAAGAGCTTTACAAACCTATCGATACGCGACACATCGATTGCAGCATACAAATAAACAAAAAAACTGCATGACACGTGAATACTCTCGTACTTGATACACATAGAGGTTCGATCAATGATTGGAAGTTGATGAAACTTCTTCGAAGGAAGTAATAATGCAGCATACAGGTTGGCCGATCTCTCTAAAGCATCCCCTACGAATTTTCGCCCGCCCGAGTGACTAGAATTCCGATTTTCCGCAGCATCGGAAAGGAAGAGCGTGGAATGGGGTCACCCGGAGAAAAGCTCAAGTCCATTAGGTGAAATGAAGATGGACAGAATCGCCACCTGCGCTCAATTAATAACGAAGCCGCTCAGGATATTTCAATTCGTGAGTAATAATTACGACGAACGGTACTGCTCAGCGCGACAGTACCCGTGCCCACGAAACTATTCCCATTAAAAAATCAATAGAATAAAACTGACTGATTAGACGTGTGATAATTCATTTAATTGATTAGCTAATGGTGCTACTGATCTTTGTACTTATCATTTACACGATAATGTTGGCCGATCGCAAGTTATCATCACTAATTTGCATTCTGCTCATTGTGCTCAGTGGAGTTTATTTGTTCGTCTTGTCGATCGATTTAATTAATCAGTTCGTAGGACAAGATACGCACACGATACCGGTAACTCTACTTAAAAAGAAATTCTCCTACCAGAATCGTCATGTCGTCCGAAGTCGATATCCTACGTTCTATTTGCAGATATTTATCTTTTCGTTCCTGGGCACGATATTCTATGGGGCCGCTGGAATTTTTGTATTAGCCGTTAATCCATCCACGGCGCCGTGGTATATTTTAACAACGGCGGGCATTCTCCTCTGCGTCTGGATCCTTTTTATAATCGACGTTTTGGTGATAATGGTGTAAGTTCCCGAACAGCGCGGATTACGTGGAGCGTTTCGTGTCACTCAAGTCCGGTATATTTTTAACATTAGATTCTGGAGGCGAAATTGTAACTTATGCCAGCAGTGCTGTAACGCGAGGCAAACTGATGTATTTCTCCAAAAGGATACTTGCCACCCTGGGTGTACCGAAGTGAGTTGATTTGAAAGTATTCGAATTATTTTATTCCCTTAAGTATTTAGTTCAACTTCGTTTACATTGAACTATAAATTAAACAATAAATTCTAACGTAATTTTAATAATTTCGAAGCATATTTTTAACATGAACACTTACCACTTATACAAATCCTAGACTGCTCTACTATTCTTTTTCCTTCGTCAAGAGTTCAATAATGTAGCAGCATTTATAATGAAAGAATCGAAGAAAAGTAAAACCTCTGAATCTCTGATACGAAACAGTCTCGCGATAATACTGTAATGATAATGTACGTAGTTCGAGGTACTCTATGTTCCTGGAGTGCCACGTTTCTTTTAAGGTGTCTCTCTGCAATCTAGACGGTCAAATACGACCTGACGACCAGCATTAGCAGCATCAAACTACATTCCGGCGACGAGAATCCTGATCACACTCGTAGGAAAATCGGTTACGGACATAGGCGACAATACGTCGATTGTCCAACGAGTGCTCGGGTTCTGAGCTTGACAGACGCTGCTGCCATTCAGACAGAGCTCCACGAGACTAACACCGCGCACAGCCAGGTGAGTGGTAAGAAACGGATGATACGAATCAAAATATCGATTGCAATTTTATTCCAACCGTGTACGAATAGTTTCCCGCAAGGCAAATTCGTTTATTTCTCTGCAAAATCGTGTTCCGTTTGCCCGTGGTACTAATTATACAGTATACTCGTTGTTCGTTCGTTCGATATTGGGAAAATCGCAGCGATTGTAAGATTTTTCATAGACCCAACAAGACATGAAAGAGAGCCCCGTGCAAACGGTGAGCAGATGCGAGCTATGTAATCGAAAAATGCAAGTTTTCCCGGACAACGCGGACCCGTCGTTCTTTGCAGCACCCCAGCCACCCATTGCACCGTGCCCCGCACTTGTGCAACTACTCAGTGGATCGTCGTGTTGTCCAGGGTTCGCATAATTCGTTCATCATTTTATACGATTTAACACGTGTTCAATACGTTGGACGGAATAATTCAGACATCCTTTTGCATTATTTTTGTTTTTCAGAGAACCTTTAAGTCTGTCATAAAATTCATTCTCGTATTTGGATGTGTGTACGTATACAAAAGTGAAGACGTAGCAATTTAATTTTACCAAATTTGAGAGCAATAATTGTTTCGTCTATTAAGCCATTGAATTAAAGATGATTAAAATTGAATTATTTGAAGCCTTTTCCAATTATTTAACTTTCATTAGGTATTTTTTATGAGATTTTAATAAATACGAAGGATTCGTGAATCAGAACGATACCGATTAGAAATCGAATTTTTGGGCAAACGGACGAGATAAATCGCAGTTTATTGGTCGTGAACAGGTGTAGATGTATCACGGGTATAATACAAGTGCCACAGCAGAGTCAACAGCAGCAAACTAAGCGGGCGAACGAAACGAAAGAAGACAAGGAGCCTCCGAAAGATCGGGCGCAGCGGACAAAATCGACGGACAAAAAGGCCAACGAAATGTTGACGAGTGAGAAAGACCGACTCCATCAGGTTGCGTGTACATGCGATAATTTGACAGAGAACGTTTAATTTCCTTCGT
The DNA here is from genome assembly GCA_963969485.1 of Nomada goodeniana. NCBI lineage: Eukaryota > Metazoa > Arthropoda > Insecta > Hymenoptera > Apidae > Nomada > Nomada goodeniana. The sequence continues at coordinate 7,186,115 of OZ018305.1, read as the reverse complement.
TAATAGAAACGTTCGAATGCCTATGACAAATGCACGATCGATGCGTTTAAAAGAGTAACGAGGACATTGTAACACATTATACGAGAAATACTTCTTAATTAATATATTCATCGGGATAAACGATGTCTGATATCTCTTTACGTAAGAAACGAAAGAAATTTGGCAGACTCCTTAATTCTCGGTTGTTCCCTTCTTTTTCCTTCCAAAGGCAAGGAGCATCAACTGCGCGACCCAAAAACCGGGACTATAACTAAGCTAACACTCGCATCTTACCCAATGGCGGCGGTAAGGACAGACGCGTCTTGTCAAACCAGCAATAAAGAAGCAGACACGACGATGTAAGGCAGAGGTTCGATAATTTCCCGACGAATCAAATAAATTGTTCAAGCGAACCGTTGTATTCCAGATGTAATAGTGCCAAGAAAAATAACGAAGAAGGGCGTGCAAAGAAAGCGAAGATGCCTACGGAGAATAAGGAAAAGGAGCGAGAAAAGCTGGACGTAAAGAAGAACGCAGAAATGTTCGTTCCGGAAAAGGAGAAAACGGCGAACAATAATACGAGAAAAGCGATAAAACCTTCTACAAAAAAAGGATTAGAATCGCCTCCGAAAAAGCTGTCGGACAATTCCAAGAGAGTGAATAATAGGAAAGAATTGTCGGACACTGAGAAGTCGACAGAATTTTCTACGCAGGGGTCGCCGGAAAGTCACAATGAGAAAGTGAATGATAATCCTGGAGAGCAGAGATCGGTTTTTCATCCACGACAGACGGTGCAATTAGTGTATTGTCCAGCGGATAAATGCAGAGAAGGAAATCCAGCTGCTTCGTTGCCTGTCTCGCCATCGGTTAATAAAAAAACGAGGAACTCCGGCGATTTCATACAAGGAACGCAAACGATAGCGACGACCGCGAGAACGAACTCCTTGGAACATGGAGGAAGAGATGCCGATTCTGATAGAACTGTATCGCCAACCGGAATTTCCCCAGCGCAAAGTGCGAAAAAGCAGACGCTGAATAGCGCGAGGAAAGTGGACGAAAATGCAGGCAAAACTACAGTTTCTGACGACCAGGCTGAAGTTTCTGGCCCAGCCACGAGGACGGAACAATCACAGGAGACTGACATGATAAACAAACCGGACATAGGAATCCAAACGTGAGATATATATCTTTATTTGCAGGCGACAATAATATTTTTAAATTTAATGTCGCATATATTCAATTGAAACGGAAATTTCGATAATAGATTCGAGAGAAATTTATACGATTAGCAATTTTTCTTTCACGAGTGTTCTTCAAATTCTTGGCAATTTATTATTGCTAAATGTTTAACAATTATTATAATTAATATTGGTGTAAAGCGGAGAAAAAATTATTTTTAATCTCGCTTGGCCTCATTGCACAGGCAACGTGTGCATACCGGAAATTATTCTATGCAGTTATTATATGCTTCCTTGTAGGCTTTAAACCTGTTTAAAGGTTTGTTATCTAGGCCCATAAATTGTTATTCGCGATAATTTCTAGATCTTACAAAGCAGCCAGTTTGAAAAATAAAAAACCTTTCGGCTTTCGGAACAAAAATAAGATTGTACCTGCCGAGATAAGGTAAGAAAATGAAACGTATGCGAATCAATTATTTTACTATTATTAGACAGGAAAAATTTGTACTATAACTTTATACTCGTGTATTTAGACACACTGATGCAGACATTCAAACTGTGGATTCCACTGATAACAATGCATCCACGAGTAAGCAAGAGCCGGAGGTAATCATAATGAAATTGTATTGTACTTACTTTTATTTTCAGGGACTCAGAAATGAATCTGACGTGTGCGCAAACTGTGGTCGAGCACAGGCACGTGTACAGCCAACAGTATCGGCTTAACATAGCGTAGAATTATTATTAGATAAATAAGAAATAAGAAAGGTAATTGCATGTATATAAATGGAAATTGTGCAACTTAACATATTGAATACAAAACGAAGAAAGAATTCGTTCGGCTGTATGTATCGGCCTCGAAGTTCTGGAAAAAATGTAATTCATGCAAAATGAAATATTAACCATCGCAAAATGTAGTTTTATGTATTCCAAAGCATCTTTTATTTTCTTTAAGAGGATGGTAGAGATCGTTGATTACAAGTAAAAAAGCCTTTTTAACAATGTTACATAGTAATAGATGATTGTAAAATATCGTAATGCATCGTAAAACAGCATTGTATCCGTCTTAACATTATATTTAACGTTTCTAATAAATTGGAATTTTCCACACATACGTTTGTTTAATGCAAATTATTTGATTAGAAAAATAAAGATGCACGCGTGGATATTCTAATCCTGTGCGATACAAATCAGAAGATACAAAGAATCGAAGCCGGGGTGGGTTTAACAATCTTCGATTTTCAGAAAAAAAGTGTTACAAGCAACGTTACAAGTACGATTAGAAAATAAAGTGATATAAAGTTCGATTCCGATTCTTACGACTATAATAATAAGAAATAACGATCGCCAAATTATTCGCTACAATTAATAAAGATTAATCCTTTGGTATAAAACAAGGTCGCGTCGTACGTTCATGGCACATGGAATAAACGTTAAAATGATGCTTAACCATTTAAGAACTTCAACTTATATAAAATTCGAAATCTTCTATATGCACATTTCCATTCTTTGAGGCACGGGTTTAAAAATTAATAAGTATGTATACCTAACGAACAAAACTTTCACAAGATTCAGAACACTGATTATAAAAAAAACAAAAAAAAAATAAATCATTGCTTATTTCTTTTAAACATTGATTAGAAAAATCTCTCCATCCGATGAAGGCACGTGTCCTATTCGCACAATCCCACCCAATTATTCGAACGCTATCACTTACTGTTCAGGAATTTTTCCTGCAACTTGGTTCTACTCTATCCCACAATCAACTGATAAGGAAAAAAGTTGAGAAACACGACGAGATGTTCGCATGAATTCAACTTATGTATCTTTTACTCTTTGATCTGTTTATATAATATGACACCCAACGAAGCAACCAAAAGATAAAGTTACTATAAAACCAACATCTTAATACGTATACGTATAGTTAACTAATACAGGAATATATAATTTCTCGCAAGATCTTATTACCAACAACGAACTTCAAAGCCTTCGAAAATTCTCCCCCAACTCTCCTTTATTTTCAGCAAACGGATCTTTCTGACACAGTATCGGATTTCCACGATTTTCATACGCGAATCTACCATCAAATTTTGCAACAGAGGTATTTAACATCGCCTCGTAATTCTGTTGCTGCGAACTGTTAACCATCTGTTGATTATTCCCAAACTTATTCTGATCACTCGATATTCCATTTGGCATTATGTCTACAACTTTTCGACTATCGCGACAATAAATGTTACTAGCCAAATGCGAAGGGGAACACCAGTTAAAATTCTGACTAATCATCACAGGTTTAACATCGTTCGGTAAAGCCTGTTGGGAAATGTTATACTCACAATTCAGATTAGATTCCTTGCGGAACAGGGAAGGTTCAAGGAAGTTTTGGTAATTGTATCCCACACTTTGATTCGGGAAGTACGTATAAACGAATCCTTTGTTCTGCTCGGCGGTATTGATCGGAAAATGTTGATAATAACTCGCGCGTGGAATACAATTTGCGATCTGTTGATTCATTCCGTTCGGGGCACTGACGATGGAGAAGTTACTTAATGCATGCCCAATGTTATTTTCTCCCGGGACCGGTTGCTGATTTTTGTATGGATTTCTGAAATCGTGGCCGGGGCAACTTCGATGATCGTACTCGTTGGTGATTTTCAAAGCGTCGGGAAATTCCTCCACCAGACTGTCCGTCGTGTTCCAGATATTGCCCGACTGATATCCGTACGAACGTGATCGCGGCGAATCCGGGCCATTATTGCTGTTAAACTCGCACGAGCAATTGAACGGGCACGCATCGGCTAAATGGTTGGGCACGCGTGTGAAATTTTTCGCGAGCACCTTGAAATTCTCGTAGTTGCGCAGCGTCGCCGCGGGAAATTGGTCCACGTCGTCCCATTTTGCGGCCTTCAAGCGTTTACCTTTGTTCAAGTATGTACTGATCGATGGAAGTATCGGTTGCGATCGATCCCATTGCGCGTAATTCTTCAAACGTTCGTACGATAACGACTGATCGGAATTCTTCTTCAGATTTCCATTATAATCCCAAACCGGACAAAGGTTGCCCAACGTTTTGCATTCGTTGCTGCCGACGAGCTCCATCGTTGAACAGTTGCAGCTCGCTGTATTTCTCGACCGGCACGTCTCGGGATCGTACCGACTTTCCGGAGTTTTCGATGAATTTTCCGTCGCAGCTCTGATAGGTCGGCCTTTTTGCACCGTTGGTTCGTGATATTTTTGCGATCGATGACCATTTATTATGCTGGCTCGTCTCTCGATGATTTTATGTCTTGCACGTACTATGACTTTCTTACTCTTCACCTGTTCGATGAAGATTTTCGATATTGTCACGTTGCCGTGTTCGTCGCATTTTCCACTCTCTTCGTACTGTTTGTAGTTCGTAAATAAATTAAACAAAATCTGAATTATCCTGTGCTGAGATCGCTGTGTTCAACTCATTATTGACGAAGAGGTGTGTGCTGTGTTTGCAAAATCGTATTACATGCTATCGAAGTTGTACCCGTTCACGATAAACTATCGATAATCCTTTGAAAAATAAGTTTCCAAAAGATTTCGAGCAATAAACCTTACACGGTAAGAATAATGTCGCAATAGGGCAACAATTTAAGAATCGTATATGATTTGCATGTACGGATATTAAATTATAATTATATTATCATTTTATATATTGCAATAATTATTATTTAATACATTATCGTTTTATTGATCCCCGGCCTTTAGCACACAATCGTTACTACCCTTGGATAATTAAAAATTGTATTTATAAACTGCATCCTCCATTTCAAACATTAATATTAAAATTCCTCTTCAAATTTAAATACCTCGTTGTGCCGATCAGCTGTTCATTACTAATACAATTTGATCGATGTATACCATAGAAATTACTTAAAATAATTATTTCAATCGCGAGAGGCGACCGACACAGAGGGCACGATGGCAGCAAACGATGGAAAAACGAAAAAGAATTTAATATTCTAATTTGCAACAATTACGAACCATCTCTGCTTTGGCCAAGTAAATCCATAGCTTCCGCCACGTGCTAAACTTGTGTTGATCACTGAAGTTGAAACGCATTTCCTTCGACGCGTATCTTGTGGCCAACGGGCTTCGATAATCACTGTACTCATTGTTTTCTACATTTGACGCGCTCATTTTTGCGGGTTTTCTCTTTTTTTCGACCGGGTACTGACAGCGACAGAATATTTAAACGAAACTTTCGTACAACACGAGAACGTAAAACACTCGATCAGCTGATGTGCCAGGCGCGACTACCGCTACTCATTTTGGTCAATGGAATCGAAGCGCACGTGGTGCCTCTTACGATGGTATTACGAACTATTTCATTCAAATGGTCGTACTATGCATCACGAAGTTACGTTCATTCTTTCGCGTAAAATTTGGTAAATGGAAACATTGCGCTCGGTTATTCTTCAGTTTTATTTAGGTGTATCAATTTTGACAATAAATTTAAATCGTTTGGAATGGCGTTTTTTGATTTTAATAATGATACTCTCTTTGATGAAAAAAAATATAATATTCATAGGGAAGAAATATTCGTGCAGGTATTGGAATTGTAAATGAGGACCTGTTATATAAATACATTTTTCAATAACACAGATGCGATGTGTAATTATTAGGTACATGTGTCGAGAAGCACGGGGCTGGTAAATTTGTAAAAGTAACTGAAACTCTAGAATTGTTACAAATAAACAGCGGATTCTTATGCAAATTTTATTATAGACTATCTTGAAAAATGTAGTCGACATTAATTTATTTTGCCAATAGACAATCGTGAAAATATATTCACTTATTTTCCATAATATTGCATATTTTTTGCATACATCCAGCATATATCATTTTCAATTAAATTTCACCAACAAATTATGTCCATTTACGGGCAACGAAATTAAAAGAAATACTGTAATATATTGTAATGCAACCTACAATAAATAAAGCAACAAAGAAAACACGCCTTCATAATTGAAACTATTATAACTGTATCAAAATCTATGCTTCCAGTTATAATTATAGCACCTCGTCGTTTCGTTGCCATGGTTATTAATAAACAGGCTACTAAAGTGATTGTCAACTTTTTCTGTTACGATTAACGGAAGCGGACTCCGTCACCATGATGCCAGAAAATATAAACCGTGATAAAAAAAAATGCAATTTGCGAGCGCGTACTACATGAAACGTTTTCGAATCTCACAAATCGCAATGCTATTTTCAGAGACGAACCGACAAGGGAAAGTATATACCCACGTCCTATTTTCTCGTGGGACCATAATTGACCGGTATGTCATTGTTCTTTTACATAAAAGAAAAATCGTACTGCCACTCTGATGCCGATTTGCAAACACCGACCCCTCTTCGTCGAATTCACGTTCTCGAACCCGAACGTTCTTGCCTCGACAATTCTTACCGAAATTGTAACGACATGGAACGAGACTGATTTCAAACAATCGAACGAAGCACCACCGTTCCGCATACATACATATATCTAAATATTTCTATTTAATGCATTTCGTATACATACCACGTTGGACGGTGTCATATTTGGATTAGCCCACTCCACGTTGACTGCGCAATTTTTGAAAAGTGTCTCCGACTCGGGCACCAATCTTCTCCTGCCCATCGCAGTGCCTCTATGGGTTTTGAAGGAGACCAGAACGTAACAAACGAAATCGTTCAAATTCCGATAAACCGCAACCTTGTCGATATCGTCGGTCACCTCGCAGATTCTCTAAATTCAGAAATGAAGACAATCCTCTTATTAATACGCCTCGTTTCGTTATTCGGACTCGCCCCTTTGAACGTTTCAATTGCGACAACGAACCCTGATAATAGACGCAGATTCTATAGCCCTGGGCAGCTGATTGATGAAGAGCCGACAATTATTTGTGCTCGCGACAACGCCGATTCTTTTTCCAGGATACACTTCGTACTGGTCTAACTCTCTCACTGCACGTGCCGCTTCGTCCTCGGTCGTGTACATGATGAAACAGTATCCCCTGTTCGTTCCGGAGAACTCCATCATCAAACGTAATTCGTAAATTCTCCCGACCGTGCCGAATATTAGAACGATTTCGGGCTCGTAGTAGTTCCGTGGTATATTGCCGACGAAAATTTCGCACTTCGGGCCCGGCGCAGGCCCTGTCCATTCCAGCGGCGGCCCCAGCTTCCTCTGACCGTTGACTTGGGTCAAAGACAAGTCCGAATCGGCAACGAATTTCAATAATTTTAGGCTCGTCTCCATTTGCTCTCTGGCGTTTGGTATCCTGCTGTTGGCGGTTCGTGGTTGTATCATCGACTTCCTGCTCTCCAAGCATGCTGGATTTCATCGAAACATTGTTTAATATTGTCGTAATGTCAGGGGCAATTGCGATACTTTTCTCGAAAATAGTTTAGTTTCATTGTGACAAATATGTAGGGTTTATTTCGTTTTAATTCGCAAGGTTACTCGGCGGGCGTGTTGCAACGATTAATTAAAACATAATCAATTGTGCAGTTACAATGCATCGTGCGACGCAAACGAGCATACGTTATATTTCTTTGAACAAATGACGATTGCCGAGTCGTGAAGAATTCTAACGGTAATTTTATGTTTTGCGAGAAAAGATTGTGGATAGAACGCGATGCCTTTTTATTGCGCTAAATAGGATGTAGCTGTAATAATTGTGCGCAATTACTGTACAAGAAAACTGCAACGCAATACTTCTAATATTTCATGAATGGTCCTCGATACAACTTACCCAATCGTGTCTTTATCTCGTCTTCTTTGTTAAGTTTGTCCAAGCGCTTATTCGAAGATTGAATTTTTAAAGTGGAAATCAAGGCTCCTTCCCGATGAAGATGAGCCTCGTCGTTGTTATAAATGATTGACATCTTTTTGTTGCTTCCTTTCTTTGGAACAATTTTCACTGACAATTGCAATTCACGTGATGGTATTGTTAAATAAACATTTTATCAAGGAATATAATTTCTCTCCAAGTCACGTGCAGCGGGGAAAAGGGTTGATCTGTTAAAGATTCCTTCACAAAGAGGGTACGGAGACAGTGATCGAAGTCAGGGGATCGATCTTCAATAAACACACGACCACGGTTCGAAAGAGACTGATCCTCTAAAGCAGGGCTGTGCTATGGGTCAAGTGTATGGGGTCAGATGGCGCTTATTTCGGACTGTTGCTATTGGATTTTATGTTTTTTTATTATCCTTGGAGGGGAGACAGCGTTCGTTTCTTTTTTCAATGGGTAAATCCTTTTCCCTCCTGCAAGGCATCCACGCTTTCTTCCGCTTTTCCTCTTTTTTTATGACACGTATCTGTAGCACATATTTTATGTATGTACATAATTTTATAATACATATTCTTCGATTGCTTTGCAGAATATAAAATATGATGCACACGTCTGTAAATATTTTAAAGACGATAATTATGGAAGTTTTCGTAATGTTTTGATAGATTCATTGAAATGGAAAACAATGAACTAGATAACTCAACAAGTAATTATTAATCCAGCATTTATTTACTTGTATCTATCATTCGAATGTACACGATTTTTAACATTCATGTATTAGCTATTATTAACGTTCCAACAATATACATATTTCATACGTGTACGTACGCATAAAATAACAGAAAAGCTATTTAAATGACAAGACAAATGTGAAATAGTTGGTTCTAGTCATCTGTTTATTATATCAATTATACGTCATATTATATTTATGTTTATATTAAACTCAGATTTACGAACACATATTCTGGATTCCCCACGATTTTAACGAGCATTCAAACCATTCCGCGTAAATTTCCATTCGATATAGATGTTACATTGTTTCGTGCGCAACCTGATGCCCAGACGAAGATCAAAATCAAGGGTCCTTGGATTGAATTTCCAATACAATGTTTCTGAATTGCCACGAGCATGTTTCGACGAGCAGAAAAAGATTACGGGCTCGCTAAAACGGTTCTAAATTTTCAGCTGAATTTCGGCTGTAATTATTAACGAAATTGCTGCCAGTATTGCCAATAAAAATGCGCGTTTTCTTCAAAAAATTAATTCACCTAATTCAGAAATGAAGTACAATTTAATTCTATAATATTAACGAACCTTCATTAATTTCTGTTTTTCGAATTCTGACGTGCGTCGAACTGATACGTCCCGTAAACCTAGTGTTAAATGATGAATAAAATAGAAGAATTACACGGTACAGAACCCCTTCATTTCCTCTTCCAACTAGGAAATCGGAACAATTTTGAATTTACCGGATGATTCACTCCACGATTCAATAAGAAAATCGCGTTGCACAGGAAACCAACCAGCAATTTCATACCGTTGCGATCTTTTTTACGGTATTCCAGGCACAGGCAATGCTGTTGTCACGTTGAATCGATGAATCATTAATCACTGTATAAAATGCACATATGCGCACGCACTTTTCGAACACTTTGCATCTTCAATCCGGGGAATTGGGATTTGTATTTTAAATATTTAAAGTACGCACATATCGATTGTGCGCAACGGAAAGCATTTTATTATCATTCGAAACATTATATACATAGAGTAGAATAAATTTCGGCACCTTCGCGATTTCAACAGAATAATTTTAAAGACAAAACAAAAATATATCAAGATTACTTAGGAGGCTGACTAATCTAATTATGACCAGCTAAACGTATTTGCGTGTTTCGTTTAGCAACGCAACGACCGTCTTCGCAAATTCGTTGAAGCGCTATCGAACCGGTTCAAGGTATCCGCGGTTCGTTAACCATTTCCATGGTATTTATCGTGAAAATTCACACCGTGCTGCGCCAATGCACCGTACGATAATAGCATTGTTGTACCTGCGGTACGCAGACCTTATTACGTGTCACAACGTAGCCCGTGCAACTTGAACCGCCATCGTTTCTATCTCCTCAGTTGTCGTTCGGCGTGCGTCGCGATTCGTCTTGTAACGCTTTCGCTCGAACTCCGGTAATGAGAAAGATTACGCGTACATGCCGCTCATTCGTGTACGGATTTTTTTATTTAACGTAATATCGACTCTTTTTTTTGTATTTCATTAGTGCAGTTTCGTTCGACTGTTAAATGGAACGGTGGTGATTTTGGATTTAGTTAAGTTTAGTTGGATTTAGTTGCATGGCGAAGTATTGTGTATACAATATATTTAAAGTTTGCGAAAAGTGCAAGAACTCTTGTCAAAACTAAAACGAAAAAATATAATAATGATTAAGGAATGAGGAACATGAAATTGGCCAGTTGATAAATAAAATTCGACATCGTTTGCATATTTGGAACATGTGGAATCGAAAAGTGTTCATCAGGATTATCGAAGTGGTGCGTAAAAGCAATTGGAATTTACTTGTTTCAATAATATTACAATATTAGACGATATATTTGTCTATACATAAAAAATAATATAAAAACAAATTGTTCTACAAATACCTGCTGTATATAGAATCTGCATTCGAATGATGTATCGTTAATTTATTTTATCTCTGTCTTCCCACGTTACGGGATAATTCTCTTGAATGTTCTCACGATTAATTGTTTATAATTGTACTTGCACAATATAAAAAATGGGCGAAGATGGGATACTAGTTGAATTTTCGGTCACTCCTTTTTTCCCTCGTGTCTTCGTCGAAAATAACATAAATAGATTTCTAAAATATATATTCCCATATTTGATTCACAGATACTTTGTATTGCCTGTGTGGTAGCACTTAGGGTGACTGATGACGAGAGTCGAAGGGTGTTTCATTATTTGAGGAGTCGTAGCAGAGAATGGTCTCTCTTGAACAACATCACATGGGGTGCGATCGGTACGAAATTATTATACATATGTACCATAATTAAATAAAAGCATCATTTGTTTAATAAATAGATTTAATTTATTTTAAAAATTTGCTGGAGCATTTATATACATATTATATTTCTGTAATATTCTCCGACGGGAAATATAGTGATGAAATTTCAGAGATTTCGGAGTTTTGCACATTTTTGATAAAAAATAATAGTGCAATAATCCGAGCAATTAGCAAATTCTTCAACATAATTAGTATTATATGGACGGAAAGAAATATAAAACACGCAATCTTTTCTCTTGTTAATCTAGGCGCCGCTCTTGCAACTGCAACATGCGGCGGTTACATAATAATCACGACAGGACTTCTCATTGCCGCTGCAACAGGCGAACTCAGTGGCCGAAAAACGGTAATTGATTTTTTGTTATTTCTCTGAAACAGTAGTTCTAAGAGGAGAGAAAATTCAACGCGCATTTTAGGAATTTTTAATCTCTTCCTCAACAATTATACGAGTCATTATTCCTTAATGGTCTTATTGTTTCGACTCTTCAAGGTATGTATTCTTTCTCTTTCATGAGGCGCAGTGTCCTTCGACGACACCGATTTTATCGCACATTCATGTCATCCTTTTCAACCATCTACTCAGGAGCACACATTTTAATCACTTGGCATAATAAGCAATAATTGAATGAATGAATCTACAAATCTACAGAAAACACGGGACTCTATAATCGCTGTCTAATATCATGGATAATTGTAGTTCACCTTAATTTAATGTTTCAATCTATACAGGCAATAAATATCAAACAGATATCGAGATAGGCTTATGAAATTGACCTGCACTTAAGACAAGGTGCAAACAACAACTTATCCAAGGCAACTAACTCACCGTTCCCACGACGTTAATCTGGATCATCGTTGCATTTTCCGTTATTCTTTCCTGGTTGTAAATCTCATTTTCCACGGACACTCCCTGTTCGCTTAGTCAATCGGTGTAACAGACGAACCGAATCGCGATGTGCTGAACTATGCCAACAAGTATGTACTTTGTCTCATGGCTACATACTACATTTTTTTTATTTTCCTTTTAATCTATGCAGATCGAGGCGTACAACGGGGAATCGGTTAAATATAGAGCAAGTGATTTAGCGATAGCGTGAGAATTATGCCCCTTCGAGGAGTGTCATTGAGGGGCAAGGTTAGAAGTATCTTTAATGCAAGCAAGTCACAAGAAAAAGCACGTAACAGCATCCTTGGTGCACAGCAATTGATGCCACGTAACTCGTCCGTTACTGTGATTTATTTAATGACTCAGAAATAAGGCTGGGCTGATTGCGATGATTTCTGAACGCTGGTTCTATGCATTCGTAGAGACGGAGACTGAAATTTGCATTGAATTAAACTTTTTGTTATTCCCGATTGCGAGGAAATGGTTTTTTGTTTCGCGCGTAGAGAAATATTGCGTTAAAACGTACAGAAGTTTTTAACGGAAGTGAATACAATCGCTATTGTGACGACATCTTTCGAAAAAAGTATCCATTGTCAAATTATTGAGGGTCGTACTATTATGATGGTTATCGTGAAATACTTCGGGACTCCTGAACGAAACTTTCGAGGGGAACTTATTAAAACTTATTGAACAATTCTTTGGAATTTCTTTATTTAAGGAATTATTCTTCCTTGGACTCGGCGTCATTCTCTTTGGCATCGTTGGAGCTTTATCAATGGCATCTATTGAGAATGTACCGGAAGATTTGGTAGACAATGCAGCAGTTTTTGGGGCACTGTGCCTGGTGACGGCGTTGGTTTTCATCGCTGATTTATTAATGAGCTCGCCGAAGAAGGACAAACATAGTATGGTGGAGCATGTGACTGACAGAATAGGTGTGTACAGACATTGAAATAGCCAAACACGTATTCTTTCTACTGTAGTATCTATTTGGTGGAATAGCAATGAATTTATATCTCGTACAATTTCCAATTTTATAAATATTATATAGACAAGCGACAATCGACGACAACTCTGATCACGGAAAAGGAATCGAAGTCAGCCGCGATCAGCAGTCCCAAACTTTTGAAGAAGAGCGACAACGGGAACGCAAATGACGGATTCGAGAAAGTGGAGGAGCAACATCAAACCGCCTCGACTCAGGAGCAGTCCGACAGTTTTCGAAAACGGGACCAAGATCGGCCCTCGAATAGGCATTTGAAGCAGGCTCACGGGACCGAAGGAGATGAACGTTTCAATGGGGACGAAGGAGAACCAAAAGAGTACGCGCAGAATTTTGAGAATGGCAGAGCTCTCAGGAACTCGCAAATGTATCGAGATTCAGAGATGCCAAACGTTGCGACCAAGGAGTCTTACCAAATGGATCGTAGAATGGAAATGCCTACTGTCGTGTACAAAGCACGAGATATCTATCAACGTCCAGTTGATGAGGTCGACACACCACGATTTCCGATCGGCACGAATGGCAGAAATGAACCGGTGTTCGCAAAAATAGTAAATCCTGGTGTAAAGATTATGAAAGTCGAGCACGATGTGGATGAAACGTTCGAAGGCTACAGGTAGGAAATAAATTATATGTACTATTTAATACAATCCAATTAAAATTTATAATTGTAGATTCGATATTCATGTATAGATAATAGAATCTATATTTAATTCATTCAGCAGCGTGTACCATTATTTCTATTTTTATCGTGCACTGCCGTTTGTTGCAACAATTAGATACGTTTAATTCAATATGTTCGCGAATCACGTTCATTTTCGTTTTCATTTCCTTTACGACAGATACTCCGACAATAGTCAGTATGATAACGTGCCAATCAGAATGAGAGGTGAGAAAAATCAGAAGAAACACCGCGATGTCACGTTCAAAGTTCCACCGCCTCCAAAAGCATACGAAAAAGAATTGGACAGGACTAAAGATGAAATCGAGATGCTGGAGGAGTGTTTTACCTCGCTTCGAACTGCCAGCACAGGTACGCAAACACCTAACGTTCGAACACCTTCGTCGCCTAATGACCCCGGGTATGTTCGACACACTGCCAGTAATTGGCCCCATGAGTCGAAAGCAAAAACACCTGGCTCGAGTCCAAATCGTACGAGAAATTAATACACTGTGCACTGAATGTAGCAATTAACCTGTTGAAGTGTATACACGCGGGAATTTGCCTCTTTGAATTCTCAGATTTGGGTACCAACTATCTTTTTCTCTAAGTATTTAATATCAGATATATTGCCTTCAGTAAATAGCAAATATAAATAAATGTTACCTTAATTAGAAATTATAATACTCCTGTGTCTGTGTTGATGAAATTTGTCCACTTGTTTAATAACAACAATAATAATTACTGTCCATAGTGCAGGAGTTCTTAAATATTTGCCATTGTTTTCTTTATGTTTTTCATGAATTTGATTCAATGATACTTAAATTGCCTGTTCTCTGTGCGATATATTAAAATTTTTATAAAATTACAAATGTTACTCTGACCGCATTTATTACGCATAGTATATTATTTTCTCTCACTGCCTCTATGTATCAATAAATAAACCAAAAATCGTTTTCCTCGTGTCCGTTATTTCTTCACTATTACGTGTCAAAGTATGTTAAAATTGTTTTCACAATTTCTTTACTCAATTTATTTAACGAAGAAAGGAGGGAGTTTTGCAGGAGTTCAATCATTATTATTATATATATATGTATATGTAGAAACTTTTAATATAAAGTTTTAACACCTCCGTTCACATCGATACGCATACGTACAATTATTAATAATAATGTCTCCTTGTAATAAACATATAACCGCAACTTGTTAGTCACCATCAGAATGTGTTCGTTAAAGATATTAATCTTTAAACGGCTTTACACGATTTCTTATACATATACATTATGTACGTGTACCGTATGCTTTCCTTTTCGTACGATTTTTATATAAATAACCAAAAATCTATCCGATAACGAGTCTCATCATTTCATTTCCTCGCCGTTCAACGAGACCGACAATTTCTTCGACTGTTAAATAATTTAGAAGAAATTCGACCTCACCGGAATTCGAAGAAAAAGAAATCAATCGGAGGACGTACATTGTCAAGAGCCATCGAGAGTATCGACGTGTCCTATTACCGAATTTCAATTCAAGAGGGCTGCCGTCGAGCCATTCATGGATGTTTTCTCAGCGTCACAGAACCGTCGTCCTCTCGTCGAGCTTTTCACGCAGGCCTCTCTTTCTTTAAACGTTTCTAAACGCGCATGTATTTACAGAGCTGATAATAACTGCTTAGATAGTTGAGCATTCGTTCCGCTTCTTCTTCTCTTCTACATATCCTCATCTCTTCTGTACATCAACGTTACGTATACAGTTAAATTCACGTTAATGAAGAAGATCATTTGTCGGACGTTCTTATTCTTAAAATTCTTGTGTAAGTACAACTAGATTGCCATTTTATCAAGTAAAACGATATTTTCAAGGCCGAGATGTCGTTCAGCTTGTATCCCTTTGTATAATTGCATTTTAATACGGGGCAATATTTTCTGTTCTTCAATGTTTTGTGAACGAATTTAGCGTAACATTATTGCGGGTCTGGAGCTTGCATGAAACAAAGAAGACGCGCGAACAAAGAAATGTTTCCACATTTCACGCCCTGGTTTTATTCTTCGCCGCTTTGTCAGAGCTGAGTGCGACTCCACTCGATTTTTGTTACCGTCGAGCCGCAGAGTTTTTAACCCGAGAGAGCTTGAACGCGCCTACCTAATTAGAAGCTAAACATTATTTCTGTGTTACTGGACGAGTACTGTTAATAGACGAGCTGTTTAAATAAAATGTAATTGTAGATTAGTCGTACGACAATTTATTCTGTCGATGGTTATGAGGGAAAAATTTCTTAGAACGAGGCGACACTGTGATGAACCACCTTGTCCCGAAGGCAGGTACGATTCTAGTGACATCGTCTTTAACCAACACGAACAATCGACCTTCGTTTCTACGCGCCATTCTGATTTCGCTTCTTCTAACTAGATATATTTACAGATCGAATTTTCCAACGAGAAATCTTAATCGGACCGTTCCGCGAAATTTCGACAGTCTCCCGTTTCGTGAATAAATAAGTAACAAAGGAGTAAGCGCAATTATTCTTATTCACAATCCTTCGCAACATATCCAAACCGGTGAGCAATTAATTACTTCCCATTATTTGATTTGTCTTCGTCCATAACCGAATCCTTTGTCTGCTATAATTTTTCGATTTTCCACACCTCGTGTACGTTTAAGAAACGTCGATAGCAAGCAAGAAACTCGTTCGAAGGCGCAACGAAAATTTCATATTTGAACTTTCGCAGCATCTTCGATCCTTCGTTACCAGTTTCCCTCGTGACGTAATTATTCATCTTAAATATGTATTTACAGCGTGTCTTAACTCCATTAATCGACGAAAACAACAATGCACGGGGCCGAAACATTTTCCCACGTGGCAAACAGCAAATGTAAAATACGTACGGGGGAACTTTTATCTCATGCCAAATCCAATGCCAGCACCTTGGGCATTGGTAGCTCTTTGTTCCATAGTGATATATTGCCTAATTAATCTCGAGATTTCGTGAGCTTGCTCAGTCTGAAGCCTCGTGATACGTTGCTGCATCAAATTGCCGCACTTCATGTCCAAATAAAGCGTTCCTTCCTCGGATTTCACTTTCCGCGTGGAAATTACTTCGGAATAGGGATAATGGTATAGAGTTTCCTGTAATGTTTAAACACTCTGTTATAAACAAATGTAATGACTAATTGCTATTCGATATTCGAAACGGGGATTTAATACCGGGTAATACAGGTACATATTAGGTTCGCCGAGCTATACCGCAACCGACATACCCGAAAACCGAAATAAAATACCGATATTTTTTCGATTTTTCTACTGTTGGAGAGTTGCGTTTAAGGGTCCCCAAAGGGAGACAGCCCGTCGCCATTATGCTGGGGGGCGGTTTATGATAGGTTATGGTGCTGCGTGCGATCGCAAGGAGGACATAGACCAGAGCCTGTGACCGTAGGTTACACAAACATCGGGTGTCGTGTGTCAGCTTAGAGCAAGTTTGGGATTTATTTGTCGCCAAGAGCTGGCCACGGAGTGGCGAAAGGAGGGGTGCCTTTTCTCGACGCACGTGGCACTTACACCAGAACTGTTTATTTGTAGAAATCGAACTTTCTTTGACACCAGGTTTACGGACAAGTTTGAACACTTGCTTCTACTGACTTCCCGCAGATTAATGATTGCCAATAATAATGCGCGTTTTCTTTAAAAAATTAATTACTGATTTGGAAATGAAATGCAATTTATTTATTTATATAATATTAACGGATCTTCATTCTTTTTTGTCTTTCCAATTCTGAAATGCGCGAAATTGACGCGTTCCGTAAACCTAGTGTTAAACTGATCTCTGACATGTATATCGGTTGTGCTGCTTTAAATCCGTGTCCACAAATATTCGAATGAAAGAAGAAAATGGAAAAAATACCGGTATAAGTCCCTGATTCGAATGTGGATGGTCGAGATCAATTACTCACGTGAGTGATCAGATCAATGAAGTGTACTCCGTGTCTGTTCAGCGCTAGAATATGATCTCCACCCTTTTCTTTGCCCTCGGGCACCCTTTTCACAGCGAAGAAGCTGGATCCAAACAGTGGCCACTTCCACAGAATTTCTGAATGATAAATCGAACACAATTCAATTCAACGTCGAAAGTGAGGATAAAACGTAGTGTACTGTCAATTTTGTAGAAACTATAACGATTCATCGTAAATGTGTGTCGAAAGACTTACCAAGCACCTGTGCCTTGCAAGCTGCTACCGTATTGAGTTGCACATTATTCCACGCTTGTTGGACCATATTTGACCACTGTTGCGGCCGTGGCTCTCTCAGACTGAGCACTGGTTTTGGTAACAGATACTTAATTTCCTTCGTGGTCGGTTCATGAGTCATATCTGCCGCCCTGTGTAGAAGTGCAGCTATCTGAGCCATATCGTACTGAAAACGTATTAGAAAATGTTAATTGAACAGTTGGTAATAAGTATCGATCAAGGGCGCGGAGTGTGAGAACGTAGGGGAGAGACTCACTACGACTTCCTGAGGTAAATGTTCACCAGGTAAAACTAACAGAAGACCCTCCAAGTAGTCTGGAGCAATCTGATTGAACACAACTTCTATATACAACGGTGCGTCCAGTCTGAGGGGATAGTACCAGACGGATCTAAATTTCAAACAATTGTAATTCGAATTAAATATTCGTCAAACTGCGCTGTCAATTTTTCTCAACGACATCTTCGATCTTTGTTAGATTATGTAACAGTTTGTGAAAGATGTTCAAGTGAAACGGGTCCTCGAATAATTATCAGAAATATGTATATACCTGCAGAATATTAGATAGAAGACCTGATGGTTCTTATGAAGCTCCGTTGTTACGTCTAATACGTATTCATCCCTTGCTAGGGGCATTGTGAATGCATCGCCATCGACAATACAGTATAACGAGAACTCGTCCATTTCATGTGGATTTCTCACAGATATTATGTTGCACATTTCCTCGATAACATCCTGTTAATAAAAATAATGTATTATTAATTAATTATACGGTGCAAAGAGTACGTGTATCCCTTGATCTTACATGTATTATTCTTTGTATTTGGAGCATAGCTTATATATATCTTCGAATTCAACGATTTATCAAAATTTGATTAATTGTCGTTATTTCTAATCATTTCCGTTAAAATGAATAATAGCAATTTTCTGCTTTCACCCTGCTCATCTACCCCAGAAGAGAACATATCCTCGATTCTATCATTTACAACGACCTACTGAGAATAATAAACTTGCCTGCACAACTGTCGTACACTTAGTATTGATAACCCTTTCAGTTCCACCTGGCAGTCTGTAAATTTGCCTCTTCGCATTCCTGCCGGCACTGATCGCCATAATTTCGTCCACGCTTGGCACATTCTTCCTTCCTCCGTACTTAACTGTCTTCCTGAGATTTTGCAGGCACACCGTGGCTGTACCGTGATAAGCCCTCCTCTTATCATAAGCCGCGGTTTCCAGATATTTCGTGAGATAAGGCTTCAGGCCGTCGCTGCAGGTGAAATATGCAGCGACGATGCTGAAGATCCTCCAGCCCCGTTGGCAGCTGTCTGGATTTGGACTCTTATTGTTCGTAGTTTGTTTCATCAATTGACAATAAACTTCGTCACGAAGCAGTTCGTACTTGTGGCAATGCTGCAATCAGATTACAAATTTAATTGCACTTAATTGTGAAGATCACTGCCGAGTATCAGACATTATTGCAAGTCAGCGTGAGTAAATGACGAGACACAAATAGTTTAATAATATGACACTCAATCCTTTACTTCCTTCCAATTCCATTACTTTTCCTATACAGAGTAATTTCGAATAGCAAACAAAATTAGGAACCAAACGTAGGCTATTGGAATACCACCGTTACCGATTTTCTGTCATTCTGTACACAACGAAAATACTACAGAACACACTATAGAATCTAATTACGTATTTCTTTCCCAAGCAAATTCTCTAACGCGGGAAAACCATTGTTACCCACCATTAGAATAGTGTAAACACATTTCACTTCGCTGGTGTCGGCAGGCAATGGCTGGTCGCCCATGTACCTCATCAAACATATAAAGCATTCCACTGCCAATGCGCTTAGCTCTGCATCCAGTCTCAGAAGACTCTGCTCGATCGGCACAGGGGAATATTTTACGAGATCCACCTGTTCCTTCCAAGTCCATTCGGCGCCATCCTGTTGGCCCTTGCCTTTCTTCTTCTTTTTGCTCTTCAGGGACTCGATCACCTTAAGAGACCCGCTGATAGATCCATCGGCTGTTTTCAGCATTTCGAACCTTGGGGGAGAGAAATTTTCCTTTAAAATTTTTACGCTTGCAAGAAAGGTAAACACTTTTATATCAGCTGGAAGTTCGAACGATAGGAAGGGACTGTTGGAATCGATTTCTCGTAGGAACGGGACTTGCGGGTGACGTAAGTAATAGGTCTTCCAAAACGGAAGACGTCTCGTTGAAGGAGCGCGTCTCCGTAAAAGGGATTTCCATTGCAGGATGTTGCTACAGACATTAGAAAAAGTCCCGTTCAGAGTACTGGCTGGGTGGTCGTCGCTTGTCAACGTCACGTTTGGGAAGCATTTCGTTCTAGTTAAGCGCTTTAATGACCCCTCGACTTGATTAAAGCGGAATCTATCTGTATCCCGAAGGTTCGATATCGTTCTTGATTATTCCCCCCGTATTTCGTTCATTTCAGTCGTTCATTTGGAAATGAATTTTGCAAACGTTTCAAACGCCCCGTTTCAACTCTTGACGAATAATGGAAACTTTGCAGGGAACGGTGAAAGTCGTTCCAATTAATTCTAATTAAGTGCAGATACACTCGCAGTTAATGAATGGATCCGAAGAATATAATGGATTTGCAACGCTACAGGATTTTGCACACTCGATGAAAGTATAATATAATGTCGCGCCACTACGTACAATCGATTTAGAAATTTGCTCATTGGTGACGTATCGAATTCGAACTGGCCGCTTGGAGCATAGCTTCTTTGCGGACGAAGAAACGATAACAAGGACAAGATAAACGGAGTACTGCGGAAATTTCTTAGCAAAGTTCGGTGTCCGATGAATAACGTCAGGGTTTCCCGACGAGATCGAAGGCACTTTGAAACGGTAACTGGCGAAACCCGGGACAATGCCAAATGGAGACGAGCTGCGCTCGTTAGCGCGCGTTCACCAAGATGGTCGACGTTACTCTGAGAACCGTACTGCGTTATGCTTTCTCAACACGGCGAACACTTTGTTTCTTGCGTAAGAGAGACTAATTAGTCTACAAAATTAATTTCTCTTTTGTTACAGCCCCCGGTGTTTCGGTAAATGTCTTAGTAAATTACTAAATACATTTTGTTTTGTACTTACTGATACGAGTCTGCAGTGTACTGCGTGTAACACGTTAAAAAAGAAAGGCATTCAAATTACCACCGCTACAATTATATCCATTGTACGTATCTAGTTCCGTTCAAATTGCGATATTATAGAGACCCATCCCTGTTTACTCAGAAATTTTAAACCATTTCTATTTTATAATCGACCCATATCTATTGGAACGTACAATTGAACGACCAAGATAAAATTAGTGACAGAAATTGAAGAAGAAATACGTACTTCTCCGTGCTCTGTCTGAAGTTCAGCATCGCGTACTGTAACAGAGAGTGTTTTCCATCATTGACGACTGGCCCGCTCTCGTAGATACCATCTTCTTGCGATCTGCCGTTGTCTTCCGGTTGTCGCCATTCCTGGTTCGGGCTGAGACGCTGGTTCTGCTGGTTCTTCTGATGGTTCGTCTGGTTCGTCGCGGACACGTGGTTCGGCACACGACTGGCCGACACGTGGTTCTCGTGATTCGAGATAACATGATTAGACTGACCGTGGGACTGGACGTGATTCGATGTACTGTGATTCGCCTGCGATTGAATCGATTTCGTGATCTGCGAGACGTGATTCTCGTGATGGTTCGCCTTATGCAGTGGCTTCTGATCGACCTACAAGCACAACGAGTCAAATCGTTAATTTCGAACCGCTCAATTTAACGAACAGCCTTGTTGATATTATCGGTGCCCGTCATTCTGATTGTCCCGTTTTGCTTATAATAATATTCTGTGCAATTTGAACCGGTTAGAAAATCGACGGGCAAACGATCATAACGCAGCAAGGATTCGTTAGAAACAATTTCGAACGTGAAAGTCGCGAATCCTTTATTCGCTGCTCTTTAATTACAAGTTTTTAAATATAATCTGGACGTCGATACAGAAAAGTATGACAGACGCGGCGAAAGTTTAGTTTTCAAGGAAATCACGATATCATTTAGTAACGCGACACGAAATTGAACTTTCACGTGATTCTCGACGGGTGAAAAGCGTCGATCTAGATCAGACGGAAACTGTTTCATTTTTCGTTCAGAAAACGACTATTTTCGTTTACTCGAAACATTAGGAATTCCACGCGAAAATATCAATACGATATTGCCTACCGGCTGTATCATTGTTCTTTCTCGATAGGGGATCGCTGCTTAACAAATATGTTCGCGCACGAGTCCCTTCCGTCTTTTCATCTCGGTTAAAAGATCTAGAAATCACGTTCGCGTGCGTAAACCACCGGCGTAAAATCTTCGCATGCGGGCGGCACGCCGCCCTGGTTTCACGAGTGATTTACACGACGGTTTCTCGACCTTTCCTATTATTCGTTTTCTCTTTCAGTTCGCGTTTCCTGCTTTTCACCCGGCGCGGCGGCGAATATCTTGCACCCGTCGATCGATCTCTCGGACGAGAAAACGGGTTTTCTTGCACGCGAGCTAGAATTGATATCGGCAAGAATTCGAGGAATACGTCCAAACGAGCTCTTCTTATAGTCGTTTCTCTCTAACCGAACGAATATCCCAACGAAAGCTAGCGAATAATCCGTCTGAACGTCCTTCGACCGACTTCTTCAACATTTTTCCCGTGCTACGTCCGGGTAACTGGTCTCCGAGGGGAAGGAAACTGGATTCTATGCGAAGTTTGCGAAGCGTTGATGAGAGAAAAAATGAAAGGAAAGTGCAGAAAGTGCAGATGGTTTTGACGGATTTATGAAAGAAACTCGATATAATCCGCGATATTTAGAGGCTCTGAATTTTTTCGACGTTCCCGTGAAAGTCCAAGTTTATATAGCTCTATGCGATCGGCGTTACTATTTCCATCGTTGACGTATACATATGTTCGCGAATTACCATTTCTTTCATCTGGCACTGCAAATTTTCAGTGCAGTGCAGTTTCAATGATACTGCAATAACGCAGCCCTCAATTTACCGCAATTTGCAGAGCAATGAATGGCTATTATACGAAAATAAAGGGGAATTTAGTGCGTTGGCTATTCTTAATATGCATTATTGTAGTTTATTTTGTGGACAGTCTTGAGGGGAAAATTAGGGTAGAAATTCTACGACTTGGAAGTGGAAAGAATCATTGACTTCCCAAGGTATGAAATTCAGCAAAAACTATGTCTGTTAATTAAGTAAGTAAGTAAGTATGTTAACATGCAGAAAATGTGTGCAATTTGATTCCAATTGAAAGGGGAATTTCTTAATTTTTATTGCCTGCTGAACAAATATATCTACGGTCTATTGTACAATATCCCAGGGAGCTAACAATGTGGTAACCGATATATCGGCAGCTGAAACCTGCTTAATAAAACCTGAATGTACCTGTGCGAGCGAGATGCATAGATGCTGACCCTGACCTAGATAATCGTTAATGCATCCATGTGCAGTCGTAAACCTGGCCAGACATAGTTATGCTAACGATATTAATCAAAATAACCATCCACTTGATTCTCCCTATTATGGTACAAATTATGCTAAAGCATTGTTAATGATCCACGTATACACTTATGTGCATGCGCATATACCTAAGAGATATTTACATGCCAAAGCGGCGCTAACTTCAATTTTTATATTTAAAACAAATCCCGATAATTGTATTCAACGTAACTAAATCACAAATCTTCGCATGGCAGTTTATTGATAAATAATTTACCTGACGAGCAAGCGTGATCAACTCAATGCGATAAATCAAAATAGGAAATTTTGGTCGAAACACATATACATAATATAAATAAATATAAGTATAAATATATATATATATATTTATATATATATTATATATATTATGTTTCGACTAGAATTTTCTGTTTTGATTTATCGCATTCAGTTGATCACGCTTGCTCGTCAAGTCAATTATCGGTTAATTTATTCTACGATGTATATTGGAATGCATATCTCACAAGAAGTTTAAAAGAACAGTACATACGAATTTATACAAACTTCTCCCTTTTTCTCTTTCTACATTACGAACATTAAGGCAAACTGTTTTCTTTCCTGTATTCGAAAGTATGTCGCTAAAGCTGCGCTACAGAATCACGAAAAGATTAATGTCCTTTCCTTCCCCCGTATTCTCGAATGCATGGACAAATGTAAAACAGAATTGAGATACACCTGAATCGTCAACCTCTCTCAAAAGCCGACCCACGCTATTTCAGGCGCTATAAGGTCCTAATTTGCTCATCGTTTAACCCTATTTTAACCCTATTAGCTGGCGAACGCGCACCCCCCAAAGGTGGCGCCGTTAATTTTCTTTTTTCTCCACTCTTTCAACTCTTTAATGGTTCCGCTCGTTACACACGACGCAGCCCTCAATTACGGTACCTTCAGTGCCGGTAACATTTTACTAATATCCTGGTACAAGTGGCGATTGTAAACAGGATCGGTTATGCGAGCATGCACGAGAGCAACCTCTGCATTCCTTTTCGGTGCTTTGTACCGTCTTGTGTAACGGTACAGGCCTTCCGTTTTTTTCTCTTTCATCTTCGACGATTTTATCGTCCTGCGAATTTCGACGCGGCTCCGTCTGGGAGCGAACGCAGGAAAATTGATTCCCGCGCGTCGCGACGTCGAAACCGCGAAACGAAACGAGTGAAGGTGGTTCCGACGTCATCAAGGGCAGCCGTGGTTTGGATTAATAGGAGAAGAAAATTTATCGCTCGTAAAATATAAATGTTGACGACCCTGTCCGGCAGACGCCTCTTTGCGACGGGCAGAAATCATGGGAAGGAAAACTGCTTTCAATCATTTATGAATTAATAGAGTCTCGTGGACCGAGGCTGCCTCGAGCGGCGTTTGAAAAATGTTATGTCCAGCCGTTCGTCGGGAGGCGAATTAATAACACGCGGCGAGTAAACGATTTTTGGGAACGCGCTGTTCTAATTAGACAAGATTCTAGCATCATGTTTCGTTAAGATCGTAGATTTGTACGCTCGGCTGATCGATGTTATGTAATTAAGATACCCGCGGACCTCCTCTTTTGTATCATTCTTAAAAAGGTATTCAGATATTAATTAGCTGAAATGTTGTATTATCACGAAATCTGTATTACACGTGACTTAGTAAACGGGATTTTAATTAAATCGTTTACGGTTTAATTCGATTTTCGACCAATTAAAAATCTACTTCAACGATTTCGAAAATAAACACGCTGAACCCAGCTAATTGAGATTTTCAACAAAGAAGAAAATTTGGAAATACGCACACTGTTCCCCGTCGTTTCCATGGATCAATAATAAAAGAGGAAAAGAGGAAAAGTAAAATCGAACGGTGCACGTTTACGATCGCGTGAATAGGGATCCCCGATCTCACCCAGAATCCTCTGAGATTTACGAAGTATTTATTACACGAGGACAAGAATTTTATCGGGATCGTGACCTGGTAGCTCTTGACCTTCTCGTCGAGTTTCTTCAAGGTCTCCTGTATCGTGGTGAGCGTCTTGTCGTTCGACTTCTCCTCCACTTGCGCCTCGTTCTGCGTCCTCAGCTCCTCGAATCTTTTCAAAATCTCTCGAACACTCAGCTTGCTTCCATCGACATTTTCCTCCGCGATCGTCTCCATTTTCGATACCTTTCGTTCGCCGTTCATTCGGCCGACAATCTGATCGCTGTCGTAGAAATCCTGGAGCAGGGCCTCCACTTGAATATCGTCGCAGTTCTGTTTCTGCCCGACCGGAGATTGCGCCCGATACTTGAGCTCGAGGCTCTCGTTATTCATTATCGAGCCGGTCGGGCTGGCGTTCTTCGAATTTCGTAACAGACAGCCCTCCTCCATTCTCAATTGTTCAATGGTCGGCTGCGTTTGCGATCGTTCCGAATTATTGTTCAACGAATTGATCGTCGACGTTATGGAGTTGAAGAACGGTTTCTGATCCAGCCTCGACACATCGATCCTCGGTATATTCTCGTACTCGAACTTCTGCTGATTGGCCACCTTGAAATCTTTCTTATTCGACGGCATGTTCTTGGAGACTTGCACCACATTGTTCTTGTTCACGTCCACCTGTCCGGAATCGGGGGACACCTTTCTCTCCTCCTGTTTCTTCTTCCGTTTGCCCTCGTCTTTCACGAAAAATTTGATGAATCTGTTCCTCTGCTCGTTCTTCGGCCCCTTCTCGCTGTGCGAAGCCTTCTCCAGGAAGGCGCCGGAGTCGTCCGTGTGGCCGTACTCGTCGCTAGACAAATCCGACTCCGAGGATTTCACCAGGAGGCTGTCCGGCGAGTTCGTCTTACGTTCGTCGTCGGAGAAATTCTTCTGATCGAACTTCCCGACGAGATTGCTCAGACTTCTCCTTCGGGGCCCCAGTTTCGAATCGTGGTCGTCGTAATGTTTCCTGTAATCTTCGTCCACGCGACAGATCGAATAATCCACCGTCGATCTCTTCTCGATCTTCGAGTCCCTCCGATAATCCGTGCCTCTGACGTTCTCATTGGCGTCCAATTTCCGAAGAAACTCGGACCTTCTCACGATACGTTGGACGTTATTGAACGGTCTCAGCTCGATCTTTCTGGACTCGTTTTCGGAGATTTCCGAGGGATCGACGAACTGACAGAGTATTTCCGGTCTATGCTTGGGTTTCTTTCGCAGGGTCGTTGGCAACTCCGCCCAGTTGCTGGACAATCTTTTCGAAAAGATTCCTTCAGTGTCCGACACTTCCCTCTCCATTTTTTCTAATTAAAGATGGACACGCTTGTTGGGTAGTTCGATGCGGCGCATTTGGTTTACTCGTTGATGCCCATTAGCATTGCCGTGCGATGTGGAATCATCGTGGTTGAATATCCACTAATTATTCGAGAAAAATAATCGTTTTAAGTTGATTACGCGCGCAGGAGAATTAATTTTTTAAATGTACCGTGCACTGTTGAGTATTCATTTATTATTTATTCAAGATTTTTTTTAAACACTATTTCGTACACTATAATTTCCCAGCTTTAAAAGGCATGTTCGTTTTTCAAGGATTTTCGTTAGATCTATGTTGGGTGACAGACCGTCCGATGCAAATAGAAATAAATGTAAAATATTGCGGAAGTAGGCCAAACTTATTATTGCAAATAGCAGGAAACTTGTGTTGAAATATCGTTCTAATTTATTTCAATAGGTTCCTCATGTTCGTCGAATGGATCAAAATTTCCGTTTGCTCCTGATGCAAAATAAAATGCCTGCCGATGTAAGGGTCGCTTTGTCGCGAGAACAACGCGACAGTAAATTTCAATGTCGACGCAACCTGAACCGTCGTATTTTCTATATTATAGACAAAGATATCGACCGAATACTTTCGAACTCAATTTCTTCATGACATATGCTATGAAGCACGACGAATGCATAGAAATTACATTTCATAGAATGTAATTGACCTTGATTCATCGAACTGAAGATGTTTTACGCAGGACGACCGCGAACTTTCTTCGACCACCAATCGAAAGGCCTCTAATACTAATTAACGAGAGAAAAGGAAACTCTGTGAAGCGAATACAATATAAAAGAAAAAAAAAACCTCGGAGAAACTCGATTGTAGGTTAAAAAATCCCATCCATCGTTAAACATCCATGGTATTCGCATTTCGCATGGAAGTGCCCAATCAGAACCGAACTTATGGACACAGAAGCTGCAGAAATGAAGTTGACACGAGAAAGGAGGAAAATATCTGTAGAATTGTTACGAATCAGTTTTGTTCATTCTCGAAAGTGTTTCATATCCTTCCTCGGCCATAAAGACGAATCTGCTCGAAAACCATAGTACTGTCCTCGTTACGACACGCGAAGACGAATGTGGATCACGGAAGAAGGACCTTCTTCAGGGCCTCGTGAGAAAATCAACGATGAAGCCTCTCGTGAGAGCAGAGAACAATGTACACTTTTCATTGCAATTATCTTGCGCTAACAAACTCTCCTTCGTTCCGTCAGCGAACGAGAAAGGCCTCTGCTTTCCTGGAAACTCGGTTTATCGCACGTTTAGAATTAAAAAGGGCCCTCGCTTTTTAGTGGCAACTCGTGTTTCTGCTCGATCTGATAAAAATGGCGATGGCGAAACGGAGTAATTATTCGATTAGCAAATTAATCATAAATCTCTGAATCTTCATAAATGACAATTATAATGTTTGCGAATAGTATTTCATTTTCTTAAGATTATCATCCGACCGACTGGAAGAGTCCTCGCGCGTCCTCTTTACCCTCGAAGAATTTCTATAATGTGGAACTCAAAGTAGAAGTAGGTAGAGATGGCTCGTCGAAATCGTATGGCCGAGGAAAAAGTAGGAAGTAGAATCTGTGCAGCAAATCCTAGTCAGTGTGTCACTATACTGATGGAATGAGGAATTTCTGACCCACAAATCGATTCTCATTTTGCATCGATCGTAATCATGACTGTGCGATACACGAAAGGCACTAAATGACGCGGGCACAGTTAATCCATCTTCGCGTCGCAACTTTGTCACGGATATTTTACATGCGGCGTACATTTGAAATTCTAATTTCAGCCTTGGAGGGTAATTGTAATGTTCATACTTATTTTCGTTCGTTTTTCAACGATTGCCGCGGAACAACAAGTCGAAGACACGGATGCTTACGTCTGGAAGTAATTTATCCCCCGTCTCATCGAACCTGTTTTCGACCGGCAATTTTTCACGATTAAATCATAGCGTTCCTCGCACGGGGGACCCTCTATTTTCGCAAATGACACGCAGCCCACGGTGGGAAGCACAGTTGCCAAGGATATCGAATTAATGAACTTGTTGCCAGCCGCTGGAGAGCCGAAGAATTTTTCTCCATTCTTATTATTCGTTCCGCAAAAGGACGGAGAACAATTGGCGAAGCAACAGCTAATTGCCATTGTATTGTTCTGCTCTGTTGCTTGGCACTAATTAAACGACAAGCACTGTGCCTCTGCGCGGGCTACGTTTCAGTTAGCAGGCGATATTAAAGATATCGCAGGTGTTCTTTTTTTCATTCGTTACTGATTAGAGAATACGACGATTCTCGATAGTTCAAATGTTTACATTTAACAAGATTTCACCCGGCTTTGCCTCGGCATTAATATCGGACGAACACAAATTGAATTTTCTTCACCGGTATTTATAATGAACGTGCCTGACGAAGCTCGATTTGATTTCGTCGTAAAAATACATACATCTTCAAATATTAATATTGCGCGCACGTTTTGTTCCTTGGAACGATCGATCAATTCGTAATATCGATCAAATTAATAACGATAGATCGTTCATTCGTATTACTTAAGACTCCTTTTTTCCGCAAGGTGTTGAAACAACTTTATGGTTAATCAGTGGCTATTATTCCCAGCTCGATCAGAGATCGATATCTATAGCAGAGAGTAGCTGCTTTGGTATGCTGGCAACCGCTACGCAACTATCCACGGAACGCGTAAACTTACGTATAGGAGGATCGTTAGCGATCTCGCACAAGACTGGTAGGCTTGCGTAAGGAAGATCACGATTACACGCCCATTTTTCTATTCCCGTGGTGGCTTCTTCATCGAGAAGGGCCGTTGGAAAATAAACGGCAAATGAAATTCCTTGAAACTATGCATTGTAATAATGTCCGCAGTTGGAGGCCGATTCAAATTCAATTACAAAACTTGCGTACGATCGTCGGAAAAATTCCAAGGCGATTCTCGATTGTAAATACCCCGTTAATAAATGAAATTTCTCTTATTCTTTTTTTTCAACATGCAGCATCGTTTATTTTTCGAGCCTGTAGTATTAAGGGAATAAAGAAGTCAATCTGTCTCGCATTCCTGTGGACCAATTATAATGAAATTTTCAGTAACCCTTTCATTACAAGCACTGTATAACGCAAGTATGTAATGTGCATTATCTACGAAATAACCGTACTCTTAATTGCCTGTTTTTCATCCATCCATCATTTTTTTCAAGCATTACCCGCCCCGTTACTAAATTCCAGTCAAATAAAAGCAGTCCTAATTATTAATCCCAGTTGAAAATTACCGTCCACGAGTCTAACGACGGGTCTAACAAATGATTCTAACACGTGAGAACACGACTACCAGGTATCGTTTCGTCAACGGTGCCAGAACTATTGTAACATATCGTCACCCATTCGAAGCATTTCGTTCCGTCGATCCAGGTGCACTTAATCTCGATTCGATCAGGGCCCCAGCCAGGTACAGTATAATCGTTACGACTGTCGCGTCACCCCTCGTTTTGCATCGGGCAATCTAGCCAGGTAAACAGCGCGGAATGCTTGCACGGAGCCGTAATCGATACAGCGAGAAAGAACGAGGCCCACCTCATCCCGCGGGCACACAATTATAAGGCGTGCGCTGGATTCTGGCCACGATGGGAAGGGAATATTTCTTAACGGGTTGGAAAGGTGTGCTGCAGCACCGGGCCGAGGTAAACAACGTTGCTAGACGTAATTGAGTTTCGCGACACGAATACCAAGATTTCGCCATGACACTGGTGCGGCGAAATCGATTTATTGCGACACGATCGCCATCGAGATCGAGACCGTTATCCCCGTGGTTACACGAAAGTCGAGGCTGCGGGCTGAACGCGTGACATTGCTCGTGAACGGTGTGCAGCCTTCGTTTTTTTTTTTTTCCAATGCTCGTGTCGTCGACAGGTATCGATGAGTGTTTTACGTTTTCGTTGTGCTCCCGATCGATTACGAATCGCCGCCCTTTGCACTTTCGAACCAGTTTATCAGAAATCCTCGTTGCTAGTAATAAATGATTGCCTTTTTCTTTTGGATCCAGGATCATCTGATCCGCGCACTGTTTTTCAGTATATACATATTTTTTTTATCCGAGTCATGCGCTATTAATTATAAGACCGCCTGCTGATTTCACGCTACTGTACGGTTACTGTTATACGACCGCGTATATGAAGCCTGATTTTCAAGACGATACACACTATCGTGATAATTATCTGTGATCGAATGGGGAGCAACAAGGGAGAGACTTTTAACGAGTCCTCCCGTCAACAGAAGGAGACCGACCGCGACAATTAACGCGCCTGTAATCGTGTAATAAGTAGCGTGGGAATGGTACGAATTTCAAGTTTCGTGGGGAAACAACAATCAATTCTACGAGACTGGCCGACTCGATGGAAGCAGGTTTTCATCTGAAATTATTTCCCACGGGATCAGGATCATTGTCCAATTGCGCGAAATTTAATTGACGACTGGTAACAAAAAATCGCAGCATACCGACGTTTCGTAAGCGTCAATGTAAAATACTTTTTTCTCCAAGATATATAAATATTCAAACGCAATATGACTACTGCTGTCGCAAGAAACTCAAAGGCGGAAGAAACGTTCATTACGTAAATGCCAGAAGTTTGAATGATGCATGGAAACAGTAACTGCGCAAATGGAGCGGGCATCACTGGAGCAAAAGATGTGACAGGCTGAACCCTCGTTCGTTTCCTTTTCCTTTTTTTCCCCCCTTTACGATCCCATGCAATCTACTGCGTTCAGAGAATTCCCTTGTCAATTACGCAACACGCTTCTCCGATACCTTTTTGCCAACACGGTGTTCCGTCGTAACATGTAAAACCAGAACTCCAATACCAAACAAGATCGAACTACGGGGGAACAATTCCGCCAAAGCCGAATGTAATCCTTTCGCAGCGCGGCGCAATTTCCCCGAGAGAAATTGCATCTCGGACAGGAACGCCGGTATTGAACGGTTCGTGTAACAAATGACAGCGGCCGACCGCAAATATTCCTATATTGCGCTCCGAAGCAGAGGCGCAATTGATCCTCGAGAAACGACCAGGTGCATCCTGTCAACGGTACACAACTGTACCTCGAAATGTTTCCGCGATACCTGTCATCCGTCGAAGGGTGAAAAGTTACATGGAAACCCTCGAAGAACATCCTGATCAATTCCCCCCCACCCTCCCATTTGCCAAACTCTGTACCCCAATATGTAACACGTTCCATATTTATCCAAACGCACGTCGGTACCAACAATTCAATGTTCTCCAAAGTGCACGGTACATTCGGGATGAACAATAAAGATTGGCGAAGCAAGCCATGCAATTGGTCTCACATTGTCACTCGTCGATTATTCGCCCGAATATTCACTGACACACACTCCCGCCACTTTGTGCCGGCCCGATAAGAGAATCGAAGGCAACCCAGCGCGACGTTCCTCGGATGTCAAAGTTGAACGCTGCGCGTGTACCACGGATCTCGATGGGGTGTGCACGGTTGTGCGTGGGGTGCGTGGGGTGCGTGGGGTAGAACGCGAGTAGTATGAGGCGTCAGCGCACCGCACGACGACAGTCGATGAACTGAAGAACTGTGTAGCTTCCGATAGACAGCGCTGTTCCCCGCTGGCTGCGCTCCGGCTAGCCGGCACCTTCGAAACACCGATATCTGGGTCGTACCTTTCCACCAGTGTGTACCTGCGCACGTTTCGAGCAGCAATGAGCACCCGACGCGCGGTTCCGTTTGCTTTTCCGAGTGAATCGACGGAAAACCGGGGAGAATCGATTATTGGAATCTGCAGCGAGACGTTCGAAACTATCGAGCATGCGTACACTGGCTTCTCAATGCGTACCATACGTTCCTCGATTTCTGTACGCGTGATTTGCTTTTACCTTCGCGGGGAAATTGGTAAACGTACCGGGAATAAATAATTTTGGAAAAGAGGCGAGGCCAGAGGGGGAATGTGAAATTTCACGAATAACATTTATTGAGAATTTGGCTAATTTCTCGTTACAGAATTTAATTACCCGTTGCGCGGGGTTTGCGTATGTTTTGCTGTATCGTCTGAAATAATTCAGCATGAAAGATTGACCAATAATGGTTTAGGGGATGGGATGTTAAAATGTAATATTTCGGAAGTGTCGTTGAATCCGAAGCGTATCAATGATGCTGGTAATTTTATAGTTCGAAAGAATCGCTGATTTATGGCCCGGTTTACTTCGAGCTCGGCTGACGTATTTATAGAAATCGTTTTAGAATAAATGTATTTCAATCGATTCAATGAACGTCGAAGTATTTCATTCCCACCACTGATTCCATGCATTGAGAACATCCCAGTGCCGTCGACCTGTTCCGCAGCCTCTCTCCCTCTTTCACTCCCGTCGTACCTCCTTTATTTTTCATTACACACCGAATGGAATGCGCATAATGAAGCGAGGAATGTAGTGTAAAAAAAGCGCTCCTTCTGGATTGCCTGACAAGAACCACTGCTCAACCAATAAGTACGTACACATGTTGAATGAATATCGACATGGACGTAGTTCGATCAAATCGAACACATTATATCTGGTAAATCGGAAACAGAAATTACATCATTGCGGGTCGCCGGAAAATTCTCCAATACCTGCGATCGAGTTGAACGATGACTGAAAAAAAAATACGTATCCTGTTGACGTTTTTGTAAGAAGAATAGAAAGAGATTTCTTATATTTCCATCGATTTCTATACACATACCGATACGTTGTGAAATCGTTCGGATACTCCGATAATTCTGAAATCGTTCGTTGAATTACAACGGTCGGAAATTGCTCGCCCAATTACACGAGTCTGCATCCCATCTGCATTTAATTTTTCCGTTTGGTACGTTGGAAGTGTGTTAAGCGTAGCAATTTTCTAGTTACGAATGCGTCGCGCGTGCCGCTGAGCTATTCGAGTATTCAGCAGTCGGTGAAAGAATGGATAGCTTAAAGGCGAATTAACATAGGTCAGTGATGTTTATTACATAACAACGAGACTGTAACGTTTCCCGGTCGCACAGGTTTTCGCAGCTTTTGGCCGGAGTGTGCGATCGCGATTTCGATCGTGCATCGATTCGACGATTCTGCACACATCGGCTGCCAATATGAAATTTCTGCATTAGCATGCGCGTTTTAATACTAGGATTGCCGAATAGAAAACATCCACCTGATTACCGCAAGGAATGCCCGTGTATTTCGTAACCGGCGAGTGAAATTTTCTGGTCGTCTTGTATCATTAAACACCATTAGTTTTGGTTTCTTTCGAAACAGAGAGTTTCATGAGAAACGCGGTTCCCTTATTAATTGCACGTGCTCGTAGAATGTTCAGCCATTTCACGATACCGACCATCGCTGATCAACAACTGTATCGAGCAATTTTTATCTGCAACATCATCGGTCATGAGTGACATTACGTGTTCAAACTGCGCCGTCTTATTACAATTCCGAATCTCCAGCTTTTGATTCAGAAAGATCGGTGGCTTTAATTTACCACGTTGACGGCACGTTTATTTGCAAAGGTAAAGTCCACGTTTGCATGCTAGACGAAGCGTTGCTATAAGTTTTCATCGGTGACAGCTGCTTAACAGCTCTCGCTGCTGGTAATAACTGATCGTTGAAAGGAGAAGAGAAACCGTGCCGGGTAAACAGGAAGTGAATTAATCCGGATGATGGAAAACTAATTGTTTTTTAGTAAACCTCTTTTCCTAGACCGATGTTTCAATTAAGTATACGATTATTCACGTGCCGCGTATAAACATCTGATCTATGGGAATAATTCGTGGTATTTGTGTCTCAACAATTTTGAACGCGACAAACGAGTCCTTCTGAACGAAAGGCAAAGGGGAACGAAGAAGCGCGTAATGGAATAGAAATGAAACTTGGAAGGAATAGGAAAAATACGGAAGTGATAGTTGCATACCACGAACGATTGTAATCCCGTCAGTCAATGGTCAGCGTGTACTTGGAAGAAATACAAATTCCAGCACGTGAAAGTATCGTGCGTGTATTTTGGCACTGAAATCGCTAGGAACTGTCGGAATAAATTATTTATGCAAGAGTCTGTCATAATAATATAACTCTTTCTTATAATAATCACCGATACGAAGGGAAAGAACTCTACTGGTTATGCAAAGCTTTTCGTAACACTAGAGAAATTCGTCGGGAGTATGAACAAGATTTCCATTACTTGAAATTCTTGGCCTGAGCTGCTTATGAAAAGGCGCCACACAAAAGATACGTGATTCATGCCTATTCGTGTAACAGCAGGTGCACCTGTCGTTAACGGAAACGAACGATTACACCTGAGACCCTTTTCAGGGTCCCATAATACGCAGGCCCCTCTGAGAAGCATCACGATCGTTAAAGCATAAACTCATTTCCATTTCCTAAAAGTAACGATACCCTCCCTTTCGTCCCCTAAATTTTACTATGATATAATATTAAGCCAAAGGACAATTCGTGTCCCGAGAAAAAAAAATTTATTGACTTTTATATACCGATCTACATCATTTTGGAATATCTTCTGGGAATCAATTGTATACATAATTTTTTTTGGATTGTAAAATTGCACAACTTAAGCGGTCGAGTGCAAAATTTATTATTTATTCACTGGTTCGCAAGTAGTCAATACGTATGTAAATAAAAATGTTGCAAGTGAATTTAAGCGACGATTGCCATCCATTCCCGCCGGAAGAATCCAAAGACCCCTCCACTTTTGAACTGTGCAAAGAAGTTCCCACGCTTCTACGTGCACGACCGTATGACCTCCATTTCTTTTTTTTTTTAATTTGTGAAATTGTTAATGACTTAATAAGCTCAGCGATACGAGGCATCGTCTCCAGCAGTTTCGTGCTCGAATTAAAAAACAGTTGTCCCTAAATTCTTGTTTCATGCACCGTTCAACCCCTTTCATTTATTAGAAGTGTAGCGCATCGTTTCAATAGACACTTCGTTACAAAGACAAGTTATAGGCTTTTTGTGTTCTTTTTTTTTTTTTAAGAAATTATATATCTTGTAAAGGATCATTTCTACTGGCTTCTTTTAGCCTTGATGAAACAGCGATTTCAGAGGCTTCCTTTTTAAGGAAACTCGATCCAATTTCCGTCCGACTCATCGTAAAACGTTACAACGCTTTCTCGCCTACTGTTCTTCCTGCACAGAATTTTCTAACGAGTCGCATTTTTCCCTGTCGCTTTTTTTTGTGCATGACGCCGAGACATGCCGATGTGGCGAAAAGAACACGACAGACGCGAAATCTTTTCCCTGAACGCGATCATGCGCTGCAAAAGGCGTCTGCCGTGACTGGAAAGACCAGACGGCTTTTAGAAAACTCTCCCCTGTTACACGATTAGTAAGTGTGCGTATTTTCCATTTCTAACCAGTCACATATCGCGATTCCTTTTTCCTAAACGCGCGGCGTTCCGCGAAATTGAAAAGGAAACACTTCATAAACCGCGTTGCTCGCAAAATGACAAAGAGAACATTCGGTGTCACGAGATATAGAAGAAAGAAAAAGGAAAAGGCGCAATAAATGATTGCAATGATTGCGACGTACGATTAAATAAATAATTAACAAATTTCTGATCGAACAAAATCATTAAAACGTATACGCGTATGCATTTGCTCGACGCTTCTGTTACATCCGTTAAACTTTCTTCCGACCGACGCATGCCCAGATGTTCTTCGATGCAGGTGAAATTTCACCAAAATTATTCCCCGTTAAGTACGACAAGAGGAACTGTTCCATTCTCAAGTTCGACAGAAATTATTCGACGCACGATTTACCCGATTGCCATTGTCCACGGCGTACAATAAGTTTAACCCTTTGAACACGATACGGGGGATGATTCATCGACGACATGCTGGTTCAGAATCCGTTCAATATTGGGAAGGACACCGCGAGGGAATTTAGGCCAGACACTGTGAGTGTCAGAGAAAGAGAAAGAGAGAGAGAGAGAGAGAGAGAAAGAGAGAGAGAGAGGGGGGAGAGAGGGGGGAGAGAGAGGGAGAGAGAGATAACGATCGTTGCCAGGGTCATTAGCAATTCAAACGGCTTCCGGTCTCCATGCTGGTATCGCGTATACGCGAGAAGGAAGGTGTTGCCTCCGGTAAACACGAGTTGCTTGAACTCTGAATCGCTTGAAAGAAGCCTAAGTAGCCGTAGTCCTGAACGTTACGTGGCTTCGGCCTCATCAGCCGAGGAATATATCCAAGCCAAGCTGCCACGTATGCAACGGTGTGCAACGGATCCGCAAAGGTGCCTCTTGCAAACG
Source organism: Nomada goodeniana (assembly GCA_963969485.1). Classification (NCBI taxonomy): domain Eukaryota; kingdom Metazoa; phylum Arthropoda; class Insecta; order Hymenoptera; family Apidae; genus Nomada; species Nomada goodeniana. The sequence goes on along the minus strand of OZ018305.1, from coordinate 7,149,184 downwards.
AAAATGGGAAATTCATGTTTTCCATAGGTTATCCCTTCTTTTCTTCCTTTTAGTTACTATTAAAGGACAATGGTAGAAATAGCCTAATTTCGTCCCGAGGAACTCGACACGCATAGTTATTTACCCCGGAGATGATGGGAAAGTTTAAAAAAAGGAGCTGAAACTTCGGATTACTGTGATTAATAAAATTCAGCTTACTAAACGTCATGGTCTTCTTCAGACGATGATGATGATGTATCAGTATTATAATTACTCAGGAATTATGCAGATTCAGTATATTGTTACCGATCCTATTATAATGCAATATAAAGCAATAATCGACAACCCAAGCACCGTTTTCGTATTCATAATCGCAAACAATGCTTGAATGCTATTTTATGATAATGAACGCTAGACTTCAAGGCGCTACGGTGCAGGGATGAGAAAGAACTTTAAACTTGAATCGTCAGATATACTTTAATCATTATGGCGCATGGCAACGAAAAACTTTTAAATGTTCTACAATTCAACACAGTGTTTTATAACATTACTAACCATCTGCCAAAAATTTAATTCAAGCATTGTTTGCGATTGTGAATACGAAAACGGTGCTTGGGTTGTCGACTATTGCTTTCAATAGTCGTGACAACAATATTATAAGGTTTTAATGGGATTCCTGAATAATTATGTTACTGACAGATCAACATCGCCTGAAGAAGACAGTAGTAAGCTGAATTTTGTTGAACAGAATATTTCGAAGTTTAAGCTTAGTTTCTGAAGCTTCCCTTGAGACCCGCCGAGCCATGGCTCATAAAAAGGTTTCATTTCAGGGCTATTCCTGTCATTGTCCATTCAATTTCAATTTCAATTTCAATTTGAAATTTTTCCTTCGACACAGTTCTAATTTGGTTCCTGTGCTTAAACTCGTTCGTAAAATGTCACTTCTATATACTCTACATTCCCAAAGGGTAGATAATAATTTGAGTGTTCGACGAAATTCAACCGACCAGCAATCGAGAGGACATAAATCGGCTGCAATTTTCTATTCGATGTATTTAATATAACGTCGCACCGTGGGGAGTATACGCAATTTATGCACGACGCTGTAAGCCAAGGGTTAATTTAATCCATCCAGTTATAATACATTTTACAAACTCGAGCAATAGGTGAAAGAACATTCCTTCTTTTCCAACAAACTATTTATCTATGTTCGTGCTCACTAAAAAATACCGTTGTACCTGTTTCTACGACAGTTCCGAATAATCCAGCAACCTTCTTTTCCTTCCACGAGAGACGAACAGGAGTAACCCTTTCCTCGTCGCGCAATCACCCCTGCGCGGCGGTATAACAGTCGATTATTTTTATCGAATCGACGAACCCCTACGGCGAGATCGAACTTCTCATAGCGTATGCGCTGTGCACGGCGCGCACGACGCACCGATACACCTGTGCAGGCGGGAATGAGATGTTTACAATTTGCGAGGGATTTCTTATTACGCGGTCGCGCGAGCCGAAGCAGAAGAAGAAACGAGAGACATCGCGGCAAGACGAATTGATATTTCCTTCGCGCCGACAGGAATGCCTGTTTTTTACCTGTTCATCTTCCTAAGACGGAACGTCGGAGCCCGATTGGTACATAATAAGATTGCGAGTTGCGCCGTAAATCGCGCAACCACGGAATAACACACCGCGAGCGGTGTACTATCCGGGGAGGAAGACTCGCGGGAGGATCTCGTTGCCTGGAGATCTGCTCAGTGTGCGTAACAAATGAACGATTATTACACTTGCTGGTGGAACAACTGTTTCAGATGTTATCGACCCGATTGATTGAAATATTGAAGAGACAGAATGACTGAATCGGAGCTCGGGCGAAATGATGGACGCGAAAACGGTAGTGAAAGTTGGACTCCAGTTGGACTCCAGTCCATCGTCAGTGAAATAGACACTCGAAAGGTGCCAAACCGGTAACAAATTGCTGTTTGCCTCTTTTGTCACGAGCGAGGTGACGACATCGCGCAGAAACCGCGACGCGTCGCTTACAATGGTCTACCTGGCCGGAAGATGTCGGCGTCTTCGAAGCCTTTATATGTATAGTCTTTTTTTTTTGTCGCCAATTCATAGAATCCCCTGTAATAATGGTCAATTAAATCCCAATTCCCATCGCCCAACGTGCGATCCCACTGGTGAATCCAACGAATGTGATTACGCCTGCCGATTTGTCTGTTTCGTCTTGAACAGTTGGCACACGTTGAAAATGTTTGATTACGTCTGTATGATAATATATTATCATTATATTATTATATTAATGTATTATTTTTCATTTCATACGATCCCATGCCCGACGGATATATTAATATTTACGATGCTTGTTCTGCAGAATTTGTCGCGTCCCTTTATCGAGGAGAAGATTATTAAGTTGGTGAAGCGCGGTGTTTCTGTAGGTATTAAGTAAAGTCTGATAAATGGGAAAAATTTAAATCGCGCTCCCGTCTGTAAATGTACGATCGTGAATCTTCTATCTGAATTGCGTGTTCACTGGAAGAAAGCTTTCGTTCGGTATCGTGGTATATCCGACGCGAATAAGACGATATTTTCTAACCATCCTGACGCACCATCTGTTAAATATTAAAAGTGATTCTGTAATTGAAGACCGATCTATCATCCGAGATTTATGTTTAATCAATTGCCAACGGTGGCCTTAGAAATCGTATTCCATATTGCTAATGCCTTAATCTGTTTTCTTGGAACGTCTGTCGTGAATTGAATACCGTTCCGCAGCCTCTACGTTTCACGTCTCACCCGTGAAATTTCGAAACGGCAGCCCTCTTTTCGTCGTCGGAACAAATTATTGGCACATTAATAAATATTCTGCGCGCGTTTGCGCTTCAGCGGGTTATTGGAAAAAGGCCTCTCTAAGTACGTTCATTTGAAATTCGATTCAAAAACTCTGCTGAACCGCAGAGCCCATTGGCAATAAATCTCTACCTTATTTAGCGGAACGCTTATACGGTCACAATTTATACCGACGAATTCCAAATCTCCGCCTATAAAACGGATCTAAAAAGGTAACAGTGTGGAAACTCGCGCGTCATAAATACGCGAATAGATAAATATTGGCCGACATTGCGCGCTTCTTGTGCAATGCATGTCGATGATGAAAGAAGAGGAGCGAGGAAAATGTGTCACGGGGAATCTCTGTCGGCGTTCGCGCGTTTCTTTCGCGACCGAACCGAAACGCAATTGGGCCCCCTTTTTCTGCAATTTCTTCGCCCCTGAAAATTGTTCCGGCCAAGCGATCGAACCGCAAGAGATCGCCCAAGTCCAATTAGCGACGATCGGCTTGGAAATTCTAACGGCACGATACGTATAGTGTAATGCAACCGGGCAACCTGGGGCAACGCCTAGTGTAAATTGCGTTTCCAGTGAGTGATCATATATGCTGGCCAATGCCTTCTTCCACTGTTCCTTCTCCATCCGGGGAAGATATCGACGAGGTGTAATCCGCGTAGACAGACTTCGAATGGTCTTTGATAGAAAATAGATCGACGACGATGTTACGCTCCTTTAAAAATCGTGCATACTTTTGAGAAAAATAGTCGCAAATAATGGAACCCTTATAGAAATATGTACTTGCAATTCGTGTGACCCCAAACTGTGCCTAATTGTAAGTTATGATTTCATTACGGGATTAAGGAATCGTTGGAATATTTATTTCTCTCGATGCATTTTAGCTTGAACTTTTCACGGAGGAGTGCAACTTTTCTTCGCGAAAATGAAAGGAAAGGAAGAAAGCGAGGCCGTCGCGCAAAAATGGAAAGTGTAAATCTCAAACGTGGAAATTAAACGTATCCCCCTGATTGTTTTGTATTTCGTTTCTTCGAGTCGCACGCGAGAGAAACAACTTTTGTTTCGACAGCTCCTGAAAACCTTGCTGCATCACTGACCGTCGAAGTAAAATGATAGGACTGATCGATCGACTGCTCCCCCCCCCCGCCCCCAACACGTTCTCTGTGAACGCAAAAAGATTCAATGCATACGGTCGAGGTGTCGCACGAATATTAATATTCAATGTCGCATAGTTTACTTCGTGAACAGGTTCAATCGGCCACCGATTCCCTTCGTATGGTATTTTTGGTCGAATAAAATTATGGATTTATAATATGAGTGAAAATAAATGTTTGAATACTAAAAAGGTCAATGTCTGCGTTCAGACTGGTCACAATAGACAGTACGATAGTAATTTCAGACGCATGGACCATTCATCGGCAAGGTGGTATTCAAGAATGAAGTATGGATCGGGGTCGAGGAAGATTTCGAAATAACGGTTAAACGAAGCATCAAAATGCGGCTCTTCATACATTCGGCGATGGATGTACAGGTCTCGGCGTCTTTTATGCTAATTAATCGGGATTCCATTCATACCACCTGACGAGACTACAACCTATTGTTGCGTACGTACACTATCGTTCCGCAATTGCCAGCATTCTTATCGCGAGCCGTTTCTTCGTAACATTGATAACCCTTCTCTGGGAACGGTGTCGTGCGTTTCGTAAGGTGAATCGCTTGGATGTCGCGTGTAATATTCGACACCGAATCGACAGGTAGAAAAATATTGCCCGTCTCGACTCGGCGGGCTGGCGAGACATCGAATTGTTCCACTGGATCGGGGAATCGATTGGAAAGCTGCCGCTTAGAACGTTGACGCGTTGATTTTTTATATTTGGAACGAACGGACTTAGTTTGCAGTTATTTTTGCAACGAACGATCGCCGCTTTCAATCTACAACTATTGAAGACAGATTGATGGCGTTTGCTTCACATTTGTCCTGAATTTCATTCGCCCGTGTCGCTTGATCATTTCTGCCGTATAAATGAATATTTGAATAAAATTGAACGCGCACCTGCGATCAAACAGATGAATTTCATAGGAACAGAGGATTGCCCGACTTTCTTAAGCCCGATTGGAAAGGAATCTATCGCTGGATGCATCATTGCTCGCAACAATTAATCTAATCAGGCCATCGAAGGATTCCTTTCTCCTCGCGCTAATATACCGAGCAACTCTTGCCGGCACGTTCGGGAAAACATCTGGCGATTCCAATTGGTAAGAAAAACCCGTCGAGCAAGTGACAATTCGCAAACTACCGCGGTGCATACCGCCGTCTCGCAGTACATTAGAAAAGAATCCATTAAATTCCACGCGAAACTTGAGCGCGTCGAGCATATGGCTCGCCGTTGCTTGCATACTTCTGCGAATCCCTCGACGGAGAGGTATAGTCAATTACGGTGCAACACCGCGATTAAATAATCCCAGGATCCGTCGGACGTGCCCTCGACATCTTAAAACCACATCTCGACCGTTTAATCTCGCCTGGATCATCAGCGTTCACCCAACGAGAGCAAACGATGCTGTAATCGCGGAGCGAATTATTCCGCAAATGAAGGTAAAACCAAAACAGGTAAGTGGCCATCGGCGATGGTAAATGACAGAGCAGCAAGAACACGTGGAAATAGGAAACTGTTCTTCATCGGCGAAGCGATCGATCAACCCTGCGCGTACACGTATGCATGCGTATGCGCATGCACGTGCAACATTCGCCATTCGTGTGATATCAGGCTCGACTAATACGCATTCTAACGGGGCTATCAGATAGATTACGTTTACCTCGGAGCCAGCGATTCCGTTTTTCTGCGTTCCAACGACACGCGTGGACGACGCATCCCGCGGGACGCGTCGCGTCGCGTCGTTACCCCGGGACGGTGTTTTCTCGAGGAAATCGTGGGTTTGCTTTCCGCTACCCACGCATTATCGAGGTGGAATGCGATGCCCGTCGTTGGTGTCGGCCGCGCGCCCCCAGGCCTGCCCCTCCTCGTCGTTATCCCTCTTGGAGCAGTTATTACCAGCCGCGTAACGATTTCTACACGCGCGATCGCGTTACGTACACCGGGGGGGCTGCGTATCCGCGATTAATTGCGCAAAAGCTCTGTACCTGGCCGACGACCTTCGAGGATCACGGCATATAATTACGTTTCTTTTCGTTTGCTTTGTTGCGCGGGTTGGAACGGCGGGACATAATGGATATCTCGCGTGAAATTGAAACGATCGTTCGGTAGGATAGAGTTGTAACGTCGCGTCTCGATTAGGGGTGATGCATTTGACGTATTGGATCGGCGTAGCGGATTCGATTATATCGTGGATTATATTACGATATTGTGGAATGTTTGGCAGTTGCGAAGGCTGGTTGGAAGGATTGCGAGATACATGTATGTAGATTTGAGATTGGTTTATCGAGTGATTCAAGTCAGGTGGGTTGGATAATTCGTTCGCTGAAATGTTTGTTATTGCAATAGCCCCGGTACCATCGGAGGAGTCGGCCGTTCTGAGAAGCGAATACATTAGTTGTGATAATAGGGGGACAGTAGCTTCCTCTTCTACTCTGTACTTGCGCGTATCGAGAACAGGGACTGCATTTCAGGATGCTGTGGACGTGTATATGTGCATTTGGGTTGCGCGCGTTCTTTGGTCTGGTAATGAGAGCTTAACTATGAATTCATTATACGTGCAACTGAACATTAATTAAGTAGAATAAATAGAATGCATATAAATGGGGCAGTTTCGAATGATAGCAATCAGACGTCTGATAAATTTGATACATGTATATGATAAATATTAATGAATCACAGTTATAGAACGCGCTGCAACTTGTGGAATAGATTGGACCGATCTTGAATGTATCAAAATCCGAGTAACTTGTAATCGTCTAGCCTCGAATTAGACCGCTGTACGAAAAGAATATGCGGTTCGCGTGTCGGTGTTTCTTGCATAGAATGCACCAGCCGTAAAAACAGTAAGTAAACCGTAATTACTTTGTAATACGCGTTGCTCCATGCTAGTTTCCTTTTATTAAATTACACTCGTGGCACAGAATTATTTAGTAAATATGTGCGCGTATAACTGTGCTCGTCGAATTGCAGATCGACGCGGCTAACGGTTATAGTCCATTCTATAAATTTTATGGAGTAGATGGCTCAAGGCTCGAGAAAACGACGAGCAGAAGTCGGTCAATTATGGTTCCCCACAGAAATTTCAAATATGCTCGACTGTTTTTGCAGACATTGCACAGCCTGTACTATTTCCCATGGAAAGCTAATTCCACTCCAGTTTCGCGGCAGCAGGAACAACAAATGTACAATACAGCATCGGAATAAGTGGACACTACTTCGCGTTCCACGAGCGTAACAAAATTCTATGGAAACTTCCTTTCTCGGATTGCTCGCAATTAGCGTGTTCGATCGAATAGGTTCTACTCACCAGTCTGATGTAAGTGCTAATCATCTCTGTCAATTGTGGCGCACGATTTGTATGCAACGGCAGCCTGACACCCGACGCAATTTGCATAACACAGACACCAACCCTGGGGGAACTCACGGCGACGATGTCTTCCAGAGGTAGGGTCTCCAAAATGATTAAATCACCATTGGGCGTGCGCTTTATAAGACGCAACCCGTGATGGGACACTGCCACGTGCTGAGTTTCTGGATGCTGAGGACCGATCTGAGTGGAAAGATATCGAAAATAATGTATCAGCGTCTAGGTAACAATGAAAATACTAAAGAATGTTAAAGGTTAAATATTAAAAGTGGCAATAGAAAATGATGAAAAGTTAGTGCAACGTTATTTTGCAGTTCAGCGCCCCGAAGTCGGACCGGCAATCGAAATATTACAGCGCAGTAATCGAAGGCGCGTTTCTTAATGTAACCATTGCAGTTTCTTCTCCCAACTTTCCTTTCGAGAACGCGACGTGCGATTAACCATGCATAAATACCATGCTAATTGTTACGTGCAGTTAATCGAAATCGATGCAAGAAACAGAACAGCAACGCCGCAAACTTTGTTTCGCGTGAAATTAAATAGCATAAATCGCGAACATTGGCGTGCACGTAATATGCAATAGACGCTCACCGATACAGGAAATATCCTAGCGAAGTATAGGGGCCACTGTTTCGCCATGTCGACTACGTTCTTCTTGATGGTAATCTTGTGCTGAGTACTTTGCAGGTTGTCCAGCGTGACGCCGTAATTGTCCAACATTTTCAGCATGTTCTGTCTATCGTCCTTGGTGATCCTGATGCTAGACGTCGCGAGAACATCGTAAGCAACCTGACAGAAGACCAGATGAAGGGCCAAGGGGCTGTTAAGGGTTTCGTTCGGGGCGAAAACTTCCTTCTTCACCCTCAACGTCCAGGTGACTCTGTTGTACGTGAAATGAGCCGTGGACGTCTGAGGATAGAGTTTCGTGTTCACGACTTCTTGCACCTTCTCGATTTCCGGCTTCTCGGCCGGCGGCATCACAGGCCTCAAAAACTCGGGCCATTCCTCGATCTCGATCCTCTCCATCTTATCCGTGCGATGCGTCGATGCCACGCTGGATCTTCTGTCGACGTCGCGATCCAACTTCTTGAAACTTTGCCGGGCAACAGCGAACGATTCCCTCGTGTTCGGCATCACGCCGAAGTCCCGCGGCGACGGCATGCCGAAACTGTCCCGGGACTTCGGCGACACGTCCCTGGTCATTCCAAAGGGATCCCTCTTGGAGCTCGAGTTCTCGAATATGTCTCTGGTGTATTTCGGATCGAATATGTCGGAGTTCAAGTCGCGACGGGAATCGAAGTCGGAGCTTCTGTCCCTGGTCGAGCTCGCTATGTCTGTGCTGTCCTTTCCGTAGAAGTCTTTGGATTTTTGTTCCTGCGCGCGGGCCTTGTCGTAATCGTTCCTGTACTCGTGATTCTCCCGCAGATGTTGCTGAGACGCGAATATGTCTCGGCTTTGGCTGAACATGTCGCGCTGCGTCTGGGAGAAGTGATCGAAGGCAGCCGAATCGGGCGACGTTCTAAAGGAGTCCCGAGTTTTTGGCTCAACCGGAGCTGGCGGCGATCTCGGCCGTGGCACGCCCGATTGACTGCAATCAGAATTTGGTAGTAAATAGAATCATTGGAGTCGGATTTCTTTCCGTAGTTGTAAATACTTGAGATGCGAATGATGTACAGTGACGGAATGAAACGAAGCAAATTAAAATAGAATGGACTCGAGTGAAATTGAGACGACATAGAATCATCGTTAAGTTTTAGGAATGAAGTAAAGTGTTACGAGCGATGGTAAAGGAGGAAAAACAAAGGAAAAGAAACCTATTGCTGTACATGCTTCCACTTCTTGGGCTAGGGGGTTGCGGAGGTGTGACCGGAAGCGGAGGAGGCGCAGGCCTCTCCATTCTTTCGATTTGCGTTCTAACAACCTGCGCCTGAGTCATCATGTCGGTGGTCCCTTTCGAAGTGACGCTCTGTGTGTCATCGGCTGTCGACGCGTAATCGTCCCAGCGTCCCCCTTCAAAATGTCAAAGAATATTACCAACCCATCACCATTAATTGCTTAATGTCCCGGAATAGTTTATACCACATGTACCTAGTTGCTGTTCGAGCAAAAGTTTTCTATTGTCCTCTAAACGTTTCACTTTGCCATCTTCCCGTGGAAGAGCAGGTTTCTCAGCTGTTTTCGTTGATCTCACGCTGTGATTCGCAGTCACTTTCTCCAATCTCTGCCTCATTTCCGAGCTGAGTTTCAATTTTCCGATACTGCCCGGCGACGGCCTCTGAGCACCTACCTCTAAGCCGGATCTGAAGGAACATCGATTAAGTGATTACAAAACGACGGCTACCCGCAACGGAAAATTGTATAATTGGGAAAGCTATTGTACTTCGATTTTTTCTTCTTCTTTTCTCCTTCTTCCTTGTATCCGTTCTCGTGTTTGGAGACCGGAGGCGGCGCGTGCGTCACTACCGCCTTCTCCTCGTTTCCAATGATATTCTCAATTTCAAATTCTTCCCACTCTACGCCACCCTCTGCGCTCAGCTCGGCGTCGCCCTGATTATACTCCTGATACTGAGGTGTGATCTTGCGTTGTTGATGCTGCTGGCGCATCTTGAACTCTATGAAGCTGTCCTGACTCTGATTTTCGTTCGAGTCGCTTGGCGGAGGCCACCTAGACGCACGACAAAATTGTGAGCAAGATAACAGGGGAGAAACGAGAAATGTTTCCTGCAATTCGTATTGTTTACCTCCATTTGCCAATTCGAACTGTCTTTGCTCTGCCATAAGGATCGAGGAAGGGCCTTGACTCAGATGGATCGTGAGATTCCAAAGGCGGTGGCATAGGCGGCGGTGGCGGAACACCCTTGTTGTTACTCGAGTTCGACAAATTACTGTCCACGCTGCTCTTTCGATTCTTCAGTTCGCTCAGCACATTCGTAAAATTACTCTGCACGTTGTTTTTGTTAGGATGGGGCCTCTTGGCGTCGGTAACGCCGGGCGACTTTTTATCCCCGCCTTTCCTTTCGACGCTGACTTTCCTCACAGCGTACTCCACGCTGGTCTTCCTCACGATTTCCGAGTTCTTCCTTGGCGGACTTTGCGACCGATGAATCTGAGCTTTTACGGTCAATTCTTGACGCTGATTGATGATCGACGATTGAGCGGACGTTCCTTGCTTCTCGGTCGACCAAAGTTCACCGTCCTCCGGTTCTCTGAAGGATACCTAGCAATTTCGAATAACGATTCATGTCCCGCTTTCTTTGACAGCCGATACAGATATTACGATACGATTTTCTACCGTACTCTCGATTAAGTTAACAATGATTCGAAAAGTATTTTACAACGCAACGATTTATAAACATGCTTGAAAAAAAAAGTGCTGCTATGTACAGTGCTGTGAAAAATTGCAGATCGCCACAAGTATCCAGTGCTATTTCGTTCGATCGTTCCGTTTGCTAACGAAAATCGTTATTGAGAGAAAGTGGCTTGCGAACTGCAATCGAGCGTGACTCGTATTCGATCACAATTAATATCCTTTTTCTGTCTGGACGTGACACGATCGTCTGACACGAACAACAAACAATTATATATTATAAACTGTAACCAGTGAGCCAGCCACTTGAAACAAATAGTCCAGTACAATGATTATCCGTCCGAATAATATGTTATTGCGAGATTATTAAACTCGTAACAAATTTCTCCAAACCCGCATTCTCCCACACCACTGTACCCCTCGACTTGGCAAATTTTTCCCATAACCGGTTAATTACTTCAACATATGTTACAACATTTGGGCCAAGTTTCATTGAATATCAAGAAATCATCTGCACGATATAATACGGCCAATCTATCGCCGACTATGACACGTTCGACAGTTTTATTTGTTAGATGAAATCAGTAGATACCTTGGAGTAGCGTCCGATAGAATCATTGGGCCCCATTTGGGCACCGTTTTGTGGGGCTGGGGGGACAATATTCATACTGGAGGGGCCTGCGGACAACACCGTGCCCTGGAAACACACACCCACGCCGCGATGCGGCTCAAAAGCCCACAGGATTGTCCAAAAGGACATGATCTCTATCGAGAGTGAACGCAAACACTGAAAGCTGTTCGTGCAGTGTTGCGCAACACCGGTCGTGTTAGTACTAGTTATGCGATCGTGAAAGTGACGAACGAAATGACGGCCATCCATTCGCTTTGATGACATTTTACATGCAACTCTCGTGTTGTAGAAATGTTACGGTGTCCGTCGATATTATTGTGCGACAAGTTAATGTGTTTCGGGAACAAGTGTTCGATCAAGTACGTTTTTCTGTACAAAGTGTGTTGCAAATCGTTTTACAGGAGATATCGCATTTAATTTTCCGTTCAACGGCTTACTTCTGACCTGGGACCATAGAGTATGAATTATAGATTCGTTGTGGAGCGTAGTGTAATGAATTTCTGTGACGAAACGATGTAGTAAAGAAATTTTGATAAAAGGTAAGTAAGATTTCAAAAGGATTGCCAGATTTGTGTCGGGAACAATATGGACGAGTCAAATATCTAGAATAATTCTGAAATTCTCTAATGAAATTACAAAATTACAAAACCGACCGCGCGTGTTTTTAATTAATTTATACTCCGCGAAATCTATCGTTCCCAAGAACAAAATCCAGCAAACTTTTCGCGTCCCAACATTTTTCAGTATCGTTACGTACCGCTGCTATTTACCATTATTAATAAACACTTACCGGTTGCTGCGACGAATTCTGAGGGCTCTGCACGAGCAACTGTTGAAGTGCTTGATTCTGCGCGAGTAGCTGCTGCTGGATTTGTATATTCTGCGCCATGGCACTCTGCAGGAACGCGCGTTGCAGGTTCTGCTGATAAGCCATCATTTCGTTGTTCTGGCTAGGCGGCGAATTCGGATACTGGGGCAGGCTTAACCCCTGCATGCTGTAAATCGGTATCGGCATGAAACCGGGACCCATGTTCATGTTGCTGCTCTGCGCCGGTGGCACTTGTTGAGGTGTGCTGAACATTGGCATCATCATAGGCGGGGACATCATTCCGGGATTAATGCCACCAAAATTGAAGGTGGTATTCTGATTTGGTATATCCATGTTCCCGCCTCCTTTGATCCTTCCGGCCAAATCCATCGCAGAGATCGTTTCACTGTCTGGACCCTTCGTCATTGATTCGATAAAACTTTCCACTGTTTCGTATCTTCGTTCATGTTCTCGTTTATCGAAGATGTCGCGTGAAATGTTATTCCCTAAGTCCTCGAGGATTATACCACCGCACCGCGACCTATCATCCTTCGTACCCTTAATACTAGCTGCCAAGCTTCTGGCGTCCGACAGCTCGTCCAAATTACCGTCCAGCACTGGCATGAACAGTTCGTCCAGGAATTGATCGACGTCCGACGCCTGACTAGGTACCCTGACTCGTCTCACGTGCGACGCCAAGGACGGAGCTTCGCTCGTGTCCGACATGGCCGAGGATTTTACGCCGTATTCGCTCTTTTCAATGTATGCGCGACTCGATTGACTACCTGGCAGCGCTCGTTTTCCTTTAAATCGGGTTAGCAAATCAATGATATTGTTCTACGAAGGCAGGGAATGTTGTTCCCGAGGGCGATGAACGTTCGATTGAAGCATCGCGTTCGAAAACTTACCGGGATATTGCGACTTGATGAACCTGGTCTGCGATCTGATGTAGCTGCTCTTGTCGTCCTCGGATCTTCCGGTTTGACTGACGGATTGTATGTCTGGGTATTCGAAATCGATTGTCAGGTCTTCCTCTTCTATATTCGGCTCCGTTGTCCTGGTTATCCTGCTATACTTTCTCTCCTGCGCCAGTTCATTCCTTGTCATGTATTCGACGTTACTAACGGCGGACGTTTCGCCGATTCTTTCCAGGCTGTGGTAGCGCTCGTTCAACTTCGACGAGGATAAACCGAGATTGGCTAACTTAACCGGAGGGGTCACTACGTCGGTCTGAAGCAAATTGTCCAAGCTGCGGCTACGTTGCTTTTCTTTCTCGAAGTACCTGTCGTTTAGAGCGGATTTACGCGAAAGGCCGGTCTCCGTCGTGGTTTCCAACATAGCCTCGTGCGATTGCTTTCTTACCTGTCATTCGAACAAAACGAATTGCCAGATCAGTAAAAATCGAGCCATTCAAATCCTTTAAAAGTTAACGAAATTTTCTACGATTGAGGCTGCTAAAAATGAATACCGGAAGGAATGGTTGTTTGTTATTAAAATCCCTAATGACGTTGATTCTAGGAAAATGCCCAATAGAAAATTTAATTCACCGATGGCTTAGCTACTGGCGGCTGTGGCGGCGGAACGGCCGGCCGTCTCGGCGATTGAATCTCCGCTTCGACAGGTTTGTCCACAACCTTTGGTACCGGCTTCCGTTCGAGCGGCTGGAAGGTTTTCAGAACCGGTGGTTCCATTTCCTGCTCCAGGTCTCGAATTATCTGCGTGTGCTGGATAAGCAACAAAGTATATCGTTTTCAATTCTCCATCGAGCCCGGCGAAATTCATCGCCGCAAGAATTTGCCTAACTTACTTCTCTCTTCTTAATGGGAGGGAAACTGTGCTTGCGTTGCTCCAAGAACATGTGTTTAGCAGCGGGGAATGCTGGCGCCAGTTCCATTTCCGAAATTAAATCCAGAACGTAATCGCAGCCGTTCGTCTCTGTGACAATCGCGTCTGGACCGTCCAATTGGTTCCACAAAGTGATAGTCCAGCCAGAATTGTCGACACCATGATTGTGAACCGCGAGATTTGCCAGTTCCTCGCAGGTCGTCCAAGAGTCCACCGCACACGTGACTATCTCACCTTCAAATAATTAATCAGTTAAGCACCAGCTTCGCTCGTATTTGCTTTTACACGGCAATTATTTTTCAACGTTTCCATGATTAAGGAATAATATTACATATGTTTAAACGAAATTGAACGAACCGTCATAAAATCCCACGCTCAGTGCCATATTAACACGATTTCTATTCGCCCTCCATTCCAGCACGCAAGGAGGATAGTTTCTTGGTACCTGATGAACGACTTGCTGGTTATTACTGAATATCCTGAACATTGTCCTCTCCCCTTGCAAAAGTTTCCGCTGGCAGTAAGCCTTGTAACCATCGTACGCGTGATCGGACACGTATTTAAGTAGGTACTTGAATAAAGTCGGACTAGGTTGAAAGGCTGACAAACAATTCGATAGCAACAACCAGCCCCTCTCCTTGTTCCCATCGTTTTCGTTCTTCCACGTTTGATTGGCTAATTGGCACAGAATTTCGTCCCGCAATTTCTCGTTCACGATTCCCTTATTTACAATATAATCTCCCAGAGCTTGCTCCCGTTTGCCGCTCAAGTTGTTCTCGTTCATGAAACGAAGGATCATTTTGAATATCATCAACGAGTCTGTGTAATCCTGGTCCCTGGCCTTCGCGAGAAAAGGCGTCTTTATTGGTTCGCGCTTCATGCCGAATATATGGCTCTTGAAATAGATATTCGTGAACTTGGAGAACTGATGCTGATCGATGTCATTTGGCAAAGCGTAATTGTGGTGCATGGGTATCACTTGACCGACCACTTTCAACAGATTCCGTTCTGTATGCGTGGGTTGCCAATCTGTGAACACATTACTCATCGTTCAATGTCGATGTAACAGTTGCAGCTGCAAGACTTCTCTTGAACCGAGTCGGCAAAGAAAAGAGCTTGTTATTAAATTGAAGTTGAAATAAAATTCTGACAACTACCATCGAGTTTGCTGTAAATGAAGGCGAGTTCGGCAGGTATTTCCAAATGATTCACACCGGCCACAGCTCTAGATGTTCTTTCCTGTTCCTCCCTCTGTTGTTTCGCTTTTGCTCGTTCCTTACTGGCACGTTCCATTTCCGCCCTCTTTGCCATTTCCTCCTTCAAAACCTTAAACTTTTCACGCTGCTTGTTCCCCCTGTACACCTTCTGCGCCATAAGTACGCCCCTCTTCAACGCGTGGAACTTCTTTCTCTCCCGATAGCCACGATAAACAGCTTGGATCAACACTGTGCTTCGAGAAATATTGAGGAACCTCCTCCTCGCCAGAAAACCCCTAGTATATCTAAACGAAACAAATTAAACAGACCACCATTAATTCAATATCGTAAAATCGTACATTTTTTCTTCACTAAGAAATTTTTTATCATCCCACGATAATAACTTGTCGACAATAAAAATTCCATTTGCAATGGAATAAATACGTCTCACCCAAGACATACGAATATTTGTAACTCTTCGAAGAAATTTCGATTACACTTGATTAATCACCTCTGAACAGTTATGGCCGCCCTTTCCAAAATCAATGCCCTATTGTACTCTAAAGTTCTTTCCAACGACTCGCGCAGGAACACTCTAGTGAGGCCAAGTTGATACTGAGATTGCGCTTCTCTTGGCGCAGCCTTGTCCAAGATTATGCGACAGAGTTCCTTGTTCGGAGCACCTCTAGGCAGGTGTGTGGAAACGAGGTATCTATACCTATCCACGAAGTGGCCGAAAAGAAGTCGAACGGGGTAACCAGTTTTTCGAATACGAATCGTCTCGAGCATCCCCGTGTAACGCAACTGTTCGAGCACGCAGGGCATGTCGAACTTCATTGGCGCCTTCTCTGTGTTTGGCTTAATGCACCTAACGAACCATGGATTGCACCTGACAGAAACGATCGAAATAAGTATTAGACAAATTCAATTTTTTGTTCCTTTTGAAGATGTATGTTTCATTTGAGCAGAAATTCGTGGTAGCGAACGTTTCGGAATATTAGATTTACATTGACGAATCAACAGTGAAGAATGAACGGCACTGAGCAAGAGAGATACGAATCGTTCTTACTGAGACATGGAGTCCAGAAGCTGCTGTAAACTGTCGTGGAATCTCGCGGACACAGTTGGTGTCCTTGGTTTCATCGTGACGAATCTGCCGTTCGGTTTATTCATAGTTTTGTTAGCTTCGTGGGTCGTTCTTACATGCTGGAACATTTTGCTAACCATCTAAAGAAGAATTAATGGCTGATTTATACTGCAAGGAAACCGCAAATGGATTTTCATCGAACTCTGGAGAACTTACGGATATCTTGCTGCTTATTAATAATTCCACCACGTCAGGCCTCAGGGTGTCTCTATTCTTATCCAAGAAACCATCGACGTTATACCATACTTGGCCGGCATAGTGTTTAATCGCGAACTCGGCGGAATTCATTCTCGGCCTCGAGTACAATTCGCTCAAGGCGTGATTGTAATGACACTTCTCTAGGAAGGAGAGATCTGTGGCTTTCGGGAAATTACTTTCGTCGTCCAGCAGATGAAGAATACCAACTGGCTTCTTGGCAATAAGGTGTATCACTGGCAAATTATCCTACAGATCGAACGGGGAAATTTGATTATTTTCCATATTAATTTCGTAAAATTTAAAAATCTTACATTTACCCTAAGAGTCTCGAAAACGAGCGTCGTCGAATTGGCAAGTTGAAAAGTGAAAAATGAAAACTACTGCCTTTGCGTAAAAATTATTTATTGTCTACCACTGTGTATGTATGGCGAAAAACAGCGTGCACGACGAAAAGAAAGTGAAAATATTCCTCGGTGAAAATTCGTCGAGCAATTTGTTTAAAATCAATCGAATCAATGAATCCCTTCGACGAAACAATTTTCACTTACAGTGTAATTGATCGTCGTCCAATCGATTTTTTCCTTCGCGTACTCCTGCTGCTCCAGCTTGAAAATGTGCTTGTTAAAATAGAATTGAAGGTTCTCGTTCGCGTAGTTAATGCACAGTTGCTCGAGGCTGTTCTCCGCGAAATTCTCGAAGCCGAATATATCGAGTATCGAAATCGCGGCCGTCTGTTTGGTTCCTTTGTACACGATATGATTGACGCGGGCCACTAGCCAGGAGAATAAGGAATTGTACAGAGCCTTGGCAAAGGCATCCCTGGCATCCAAAGCTTGATCTATATTCAACGCTGTGAACACTCGTTCGTTTCTTGCTTCCTGGGGAAAAAAAATAATCGTCTATCGGTCAAACGAAAATTCCCCAAAACAGGAAACACAAAAAAACACACTCAATAAATTGTTTAATTTTTAACATACTGTAGTCTTAGTTGTGAGAGCTCTGATAATTCCATCGGAATTGACCTGCAGAAGATGAGCAGCCCAACGAATCTCGGCGTCGGAACCGACCTCCACACCCTCTTGGCCGTGCCTCATCTGCTTCCGATGGAAGTACACATTACCAAGGTGTAAAACGCTCGCGAGAATTTTAAAGATCGTGTCCTGTTCCTCAGAAGTGAATCCTAATACTTGCATCGCGGATAGAAGGGCTTTGAAATCCTGGGTGTCGCTTTTCCCGTCGATTTCGCAGTTTCCACCCTGTTGAATAGAAATTTTCGTTCCATTTGCGATGCTAAGAATGTCGGCCGAGGAGGTATCAAAATCTCGAATCACCTGGTTCAAGTAAAAGTATTTGTCTGGCGTCAGCAATCCGTACTTATCCCTGAGCTGTTGGTCGAGACCTGCCAAAAGCTCGTAGAACACATGATAATTCCTCTCCTCCGAGGCTTGCGTAACTATTCTACTCTTTTCTAGAAGATACTGAGTTATCCTCCCTCCAACGATCACACCGCTGAAAGTAAGTTACATTACGAATGATTACGTATCCATTCCTAACGAGATCCCGTTGTAAAAATAACGCAACTTCATTATCCTGTAATTCAATATTAACGTACGAGTGTATTTCTACGTTACTGAATTTTGTAATTTTATAACGATCTCTTGTCAGACTCATTTCTCACTCACTCTCTAAAGTAAACTTCGAGATATTTCCCAAATCTGCTGCTGTTGTCGTTCCTCGGTGTCTTCGCATTTCCAAAGCTTTCCAACAAGGGGGTCGCCTCGAGGATTTGTTCGGTAACGAGATTGTTTGGTGCCCGATTAACGGCGGCCAGGTACTGCATTACGAGTTTCGTAGATTCCGTTTTCCCCGAACCGGACTCACCGGAAATAACGACCACTTGATTCGCGCTGGCATTATTCGCAGCAGTTACCTGACTGTACGCAGACGAGCCCACCGCAAACAGATGGCTGCAATTGCGTCGTAAAAATTGTATTTGTTTTTGCCACATTACACAAACGAGAGGGGGATACGTTGCCGCGTAAAAATCGTGCTAAGTTTAATATTGAATTTATCGCAGTGGGAAATTGATTGCCCCGTTATCACGCATATACATTTTATTTAATTGCAAATGGAATGTATAAAACTCACGGTGGCAATGTGCCAAGTATTCGTCCTTCGTATAATTTCACTTGGTCCAAGCCATAAATGTCGAACATTTTATAAGGATTCACCGCCACTAAAATGCTTCCCGTGTAGGTCTGTAGTTGTTTAAGAATGTTAATTGAATTATTATAATAAAACCGCTCACTCGTAACATTTTAATAAATCAAACGGAAGATGAAGAAAACATACATATATTAACTCCTTGTCGTACCGGATCTTCAAGTTCCATAATAGAGAAGCTTCATTCAGGTCGCTGCAATTTCAATCGATTCTTTCACAGCAATCTAATTAACTTGATTACCATGCGCGGTGTACGTAATGAGTAACATAAAACTCACGTTAATTGTATCATGTCTTCCACTCCATTTTGCCCAAGATCCTGCCTTGGTTTCACTCCACTCAAATTTGTAAGGGTGAAGATTTGAGGCTGAAACGTAACAGAGGCGATTAATAAACTCTTATTATTTGATATATAGATTTATATGAATTAATAATCTGCTCGATCTGTGACCCTTCAATCTATAAACAATTAGCAATAATTAATCTCCAATATTACGCATGATTAACTTCCAACATAAAGAGAAGATTTTCATCAGCCTAACGAAAAGCCATGAAAGAAAAACGTTATCGAACTTTGCCTCGCACCGCATTACATTTTCGTCGATCACACGAACACAGAGATACGTCAAATTTTCTGGAGTCCTCCTCATCTTCGGTCTCAGCATAGAATCGTTAGACCTGGTTCTTCTCCCTGTACCCTGTCTCCTCGAATAGCTACCAGTGTCACTGTCGCCGTCCTCCCCATGGCACACCCCACAAAAATCGCGAGAGAACGTGCTCGTGGTCGTCGAGAAATCGATCGATCCATCGGTGGATTCGTCAACGAAATCGTCTCTGCAACCAGCATCGTCGAAGGCCGACTTCGAATTCTTCAACACCGATTTCGTCGTTTTGTAATGCCACTCGACAAAGTCTTGCTGCGGCGCGCACAGGCACACATACTCGTCCCTCCGGTGGAAGACACTTTCCTCCGCGTGTAACCTTGACTTCTGAACAGGAACATGGCAGTTCGACGACTTCGTAGAAAATTTCTGACATTTGCACGGTGCTGAACATGCGGCCAGTTCACTTTTCGAAGCAAGGCAACGTTCCTCGGCCCAGGTGTCGGTGTCCACAGTCCCCGACGAGAGTGATATGGACATGGATGACCGCGATGATGGAACATCGTAGTTATAGTCCTCCTCTTTATCCATAAGCACCGAATGTAGCTGCCCACCAATTTTTCGCACGACCGAGAAGGAATCGTCGAAATATAGTTTGTAACCGCGTCGTTTCTTCAGGGCTCGAAAGCGTTTGAATGGGCTCGTCCGAGTTGACCGCTTCTATCCATTCCGATAAATGTTTCCTGGCGGTTGCCTTACTTCCAGGCGGTTCTTTTCATCGGATTTTCTCGACTGTTGCGACCCGATCTCCGGAGAGAATGCACGATAAAAAAAAAAGGGAAGATTCGCGCGAATTCACATAAGACGCGAAAGCCTCTCACGTGAGACTTAACCGGATACCGGGTTGCCTGAGTTTGCAGTTGCAATTCCATTGGCGTCGCCGTGATGCAATTTACGGAAGGATATAAACGTTTTACCGTACTGTCTGTGGTAAACAGAAAACGATCCCGTTACCGGCTTTTAATGAAACCTCCAATTATGTGAAATTATGACGATTGCGGTGGAACTGCCCGGACGAATTAATAACGATCTTTCGGGTGATAAAGTTTAAAATCATTTCTTAATCATTGATATCGGCCTGCTGTAAATTGTAATTCGCGGTGCATTCGTAATATTTATTGTACCAAGCTACAGAAGTGCCCTGGAACGAATTTTTGATTAATTACTTAGCCCCGACGACGAGGATAACTATTTCTGTCGATCAAGGTGAACAACGTGATCGATTTTGTCACGTCGTTAGCAGGGGACAATGCCTCATCGATTTGTCGGAAGTTAATTACACAATGGCTGTTACATCGTCGTTACACGACGGACAACTGTGACGACTAATAACGTGCCAGTATTATTCACACAGGTACTGAACGTTCGCATTATGCGAAGCTAATCTTAACGCAACCGTAAGAGTCCCATTTCTACGCCTCTGTGCATCGTCATCTATAATGGGACACCGTTGAACTAGACTCCGCTACCGATGCACGACGGTGCATCAAGAAATCGAATACAAGTCGCACCAGTACAGCCGGGCAAAAATAATCGATACTGAAATCCAACGTAGACCGCCGGCAGTGGATCACGTGAAAAAAGAAAAATCCACCATCAAACTGCTCGACTAAAATGAACGTCAACCCTATCCCATATTCAGAAACACTACTGCAGTCTCATCAATGTGACTGCCTGTTACCTAACATAATAAATCACGGAAATTCGTCACGACTTTTCTCCACACTCGACTAAAATGAAACGCGATTCACGCGGCCTGGAAAATTCATCTTAAAGAACGACGAACTCGCAAAGAACATCTTTGCGCGCTCATTCAAGTGTCGGCGTTTGGACGAATTCGCGCCATCGCACGATTCGGGAAAAAAATTGTCGCACGATCGCCCGATCGAAGTCCGCGATTCAATTTTCCAACGACGACACGAAATATGAGTGGCGTACACGAAAAAGGAGACAGCAAACCGACGAAAGTGAAAGACGGGTTACGCGAAAAACACGGGTACACGATTGTTGCCAATACGGTGTCCTTGGAGCTTGAAAGTGCAAGAAGGTGTTGCAAGCCACCGGCACGCTGCCCCTTTTCGATATGCACTTTCACGCGCCGATCGATACATCGCATCTGGGTGGACGCATTTTTCTGCTTCGTTTTTCGAGACACCGCGCTGGCTACTTTCGCGGAAGCATTTCGCGTTGTTTCGCCGGGTATGCGCGGCATTCGACGTTTGATTCGACTTTCTAGCCGGGACCAGACGTATTTGACTACCCCGTTAAGTGGCCGCGACGGAAATCTCGTTTCTCCAGCAACGCGTCGCATTCCTTGTTCTGCGACACGTCGACGAAACAAAGCGAGAAAGATTCTCTGAATTTCTGACGACACTCGCGACCGTACTTTTTTGCATTCATCCGACAGCCGCGAATTGCAGCGTTTTCCTAACAGTGCAAGCACAATGCGAATTATTTTGCACGGTGCCTGATGCTTGCTCGACGAAGATCGTTAAATGGCGAGCAACTGAATTATAATGGGGATAACAACTTCGACCATCCGTATTGTGCCCCGCCTCGCAATACGACCGCAACGACCGCTCTCTACTATTGTTGCTGCGCCAAATTGCACCGAGAAAAAGTCAATGGAACATAGTAGGAACGTCGACTCGACCATTCGAAGCGTGGTTCGCTTTAAGGAAATGCAGAATAACCGGTTGCTCCGTGGCCTCGAAGTGGCCAACTAGTATTGTTGACTAGCGTGCACTCTAACACGCGTCTATCGTGTCCCTCCAACCCTTCGAGGTAATAATGTACATCGTAGTCCCATTGTTGACGTGTCTGCGGGGCGAACGGTAAACATTCCTATTCAGTCGTGGAAGAAACGAACAGCCCGATGTTTAACGCCGGCACAGGGGACGCATTTCCACCTCGTGCATCATAATCGAGATTGTGTCACAGATCTTGCATAACTTATCCAGTCGATCGTTTGAAGCGCGAATGATTTGCACGTCCAGGCGTCCCCTTTCACAGTCATCGTCGAACGTCTCAGGAACGTTCATTCAGAATAGAGATCGCCTTTTTGTTTTCATCGGAGAACGTAAATGGATTTTATACCTTGCTTGCGATCACTGCTTGAACGGAGAGAACGTTGGCAGCTCTGTGGTACTCCAAAACCTCGCCTGGTAACACGTGGCCGACACCTGGGTCGAACCACACTAATTCACCCTGCGAAAATAAAGAAATACGGACTTGATGAACGAAGAAACGAGAAACTCACCGTTTGACAGGCAAAGAATTTTGTAAGGGTTAGTCGAATTTTTGTTAACAGTAGGGATACATAATTATCAAACGATCTCGAAGGATTTTCACAGAAAGATTTAAGAATGCATCGTAGATCTTCTCGAATATCTTCTCGGAAAATCGTATAAAATTCTTCTGCGCGTGCAGATTTCCAAAAAACACTCCGCACAACGAGCAAATAGTCGACTGCAATTTTCTTTTCTAACCGTTCTCAGGTTCCACGTTGGACAGGACGAGACGCTTTCGCCCTGCGTTCCACTGTTGGACAAGGATTGCACTTTTCGTTTTCCAGTGCAGAATCCAAAAATCGAGGATGTCGTCACGGGTGAATTCGACCGGCCGCTGTTGGCGTCGCTGAAAGCTCTAATATGACCGCCAGCAGACTTCTTCACGTAGTTCGATCTCTCCTTACTCTGTTTCGACGAGATACCAGTTTCCTTCGACAATTTTCTGCGCCTGTCGATTCCTGGCGGGCTTTCGTTCGAACACTTTCTCGAACTTTTCACATAACTGGGAAGAGTGGTAGCCAGCCTGGCCGCCGTGCCGATCTCTCGTTGCGTCAAGCGAAAGTTTTCGACCAGCCGGCTTTGCGACTTCGATCTGTGCTTGGTTGCCTCCTTGGACTTTGTCGAATTCTTTCCCGATCGAGAATCGCGTCTGCCAGCAACGCTAGTTCGCCCAATGTTCCTCTCTTTCGATCGATCGGCATCCATTTCACAGTCGGGATCATTCTTCTCCCGAACATTGAAGCCTCTACCCAGATACGCCTGACACTCCGACTGAAATTCGGACGGCAATTCTGACTGAAATTCTGACCGAAATTCCGATTGAAATTCGGGATGACCCTCCGCAGAGCCTTCGGTCTTCGAACTATTCGGTTCCCCGTAACCGTCCTTATCCATATTGTTAATGATTCTCCTCCTAGACATAGTCCTGTGACCCATATCTACTTCACCCTCGACCCTACCGTCAGCACCACCTTTCGAATCAGCCTTGTTATCGCGGCGTGGCAGGCTCTTCGACGTTTTTCGAGACACTTTGGCGTAAACCGCATTTCTCTGAGGATTCGTTCTCATGTCAACGAGAGGCAACGTGGCTGAATAGTACGGCGTGTCGGGCACAGGATCACGAAGATGCCGGGTAGTTGCTTTAAACTCCACGTCCACAGCTCTCTCTCTGACGGGAAGAGTGCCAGGTTTAGGGTACCTGGTCAGGGTGTTCGACGAGGATAAAGTGCTTCTCAGAGTTCCAGTATTGGCCGGCAGAGAAGTCTTTCTTCTACGAATTCTTCCATAGACCGGTGGCTCCTTTCTCACAGCATCCTTGGCCAGCCTGGGGCTGGCCCAATCCTTCTCGAGTTTATTCGATCTCGACGTGTCCACTATCTTGGGCAAGGTCGATGGCCTGGGCACAAGGCCGCGAGCAGTGTCCTGCAGCTTGCCGGTGACTGACAGGAAATCACAGACGGACCTGGACTCTCTCCCATCCTCCTTGCCCCACCCGGGGTTCCTCGATCGCGGGACGTTCCTCGGGTAACTGGAGGAGGACTTCGACGTGCCACCTTTCGCCTCTGAACTTTCTAGCTTCTCCGCGCCGTGGTTTGCTCCACGCGAAATGCCGACTGGCGCGTCCACGCTCGCTCTTCTGCGTAATATATCCTGCCTGGAGATCTTTCGGAATCCCTGCGACGGCTGAGAGACTTTTCCTAGATCCTTGTGCGATCTCTTAGCTATGGCCGGCAGAGTTCTCGGCCTGTCCTGCTGGTCCTTGTCTATTTCTATCGATCGCGTCCATCGAGAGCGTTGCGTTTCAAAATATTTCGGTTTCTCCCCCTCCTCTTTCTCCCTGCTGTATCTGCGAATGATTTCCCTTCGGGACACCGCCACGTCCCGTGGCACAGTGTAAAATACCTCGCCCCCGTCCGATTTGCCAGGTCTTGGACCATACTCGACGACGATCGGCGGGTCCAGGCTCCCCGCACCACCGGAAGCGCGGTGTCCCCTGACTCGTTCCGTCGATCCGCTGGAATTTGGGGCGGAATTTGTATCTGGGTCTGGGCCGGTGGAATTATGCAACGCGCGTCGAACGGATAACGGTTCAGCGCAGACGTAGAAAGCTTCCGAGCGCGTGTTTCGTGACGAAAACCGATTCCTCGGGGTCGACGATCGCGTAGGCCTGCGTTCAGCTTTCTTGGTGCACGCTATCGCGGACTCCATGTTGCGTATACCGGTCAGCGTTCGATTTTAATCGACATTATTGACTTTCTTCGATGCCGACCGCGCGATTATCCCGAGGAGGGCGAGTCCGGATGGCGGCGGACGTTGTCGTGGGTCGTTCGACCGCCGGTTTCGAACGATATCGTTGGAATCTTTCGACTTCGAGTGTTTCTTAGAGCGAATTAAAGAATACAGAAGTCGGGCCGCGGTTTCTCGAGGCCAACTTGCTTGGACAAATGTCCCGCGTCGTCAAGATTATCGCTGAATATCGTCGAAATCATCCATCTGGTCTGTTCAAACAAATGCTCCGCTGCGAAACATCTTTAAACTAATCTTTGCGCTAACGGTGCCGTCCATTAAATCACAAACAGCCCGCCAAACACGCTACTCGGCAAAGCTGTTTGGCGTTTCCTACGCGCGATGGTACGCGTTTAACAGCAATTAACACTACGAGGAATTTGCCTGGGAGTTCACCTAGACCTGGCCTTGTTATCGTCTCTAATCGCACGAGTTCTGTTAGTCACCAGTTTCTCGTCTAACCAGAAACTAAGCACCAGTTGTCTAGTATCGTTCGCGTGTAATGCGGTTTCGTTATAGAATGTACACCGGCAACGTTTTATCAGCCGACCGTTTATTAATCGCGTAGAAATTGACAGGAATATTTGTTTAATTTCCCCTCCAGGTTTCGGGCGTGTACGTTTTTCGTACACTTGTAGTGCGGTTAAATACGTTTCCTCTGCGTCGCGTCCCTCTTGGCACGAGGCAAATGCAAAGCGCTACGGAGTTCAAGGCTAACAGACGGCTAAGACTCCAGCTCCTTTACCCGTGGACAGTCTTTCTATTTGCAGAAAGTATGAGCAAACATGACCCGACTCGTAAAGTCGTCCCTGAGGAACGGCTTCTAGTTAAAACCAGGCGTCAGTGACCTTGCTTTCATTCTGCGCAAGCAGCGTCGTAAAAATTTCAGTGTCCTTTCGCGGCGAACAGTTCTTCGCGACGCTTCCTGTGCTCCTCTAACGTCGCTCTGTCCTCGAAACCTTTTTCTTATTCATCGTCAGGATAGACTCGTTCGGTTTAGGTTTGGGTTAGGTTTGAGGAAATAATCGTTTCAATGCGCAGTTTCAATCGCAAGCATCGCGCGACCAAAAAACCTATGCTCTTCCCGTGGCCCAAAATGATTGTTGGGCAGCACGATCGGTCAGCAAAGTTCAGCACGCTTAGGAAGCTGGACACGTTCGGCGAAGATTTGCGGCAATCGTGCGGCACAACACGGCCATGCATTTTAAATTCCGTTTAAAAGAAGTTAGGAGGCCAACCGAGACGGTTACTATTTGGCGCATTGGGTCACCGGTGCTCGAAAAATCTGTGCTGCTCGCATAGAATGCATTAACGGTCCCTCCGTTGGACGTTTTGGGAATAAGTCCGCGCGGTGGCACGGCCGTCAATCCTTTGAGACCTTTGTGGACGCGTCACTTTGCATTTAAATAGCCATAAATGTCCACGGGCCGGCTGGCCGACTCTCCGGCAAGATTTTCACCTCCGGCGAACTTTATATTCGAAAAGTAAATTCAGCTCGATGACCCCGTTCGATCAAACCACCGCATGCCTCATCGTCGAAGGAATGGACGTGCAAGTCGCGCTCCTCGATGTCGATAACCTGTCGGAGTTTTCTATTCGCAAGCACAACTCCCGGAACGTTTTCGCGACCCTTTCCTCGCGTCCTTCTCCACTCGATCCCGGTGTCCTTCAACTCGTTTCACCGGCTAGTTTCACGTACAAAACACGTCCCGGCGTATTCAACGTGTTCGACGATAAACACCGTGAGACATATCATTCCAGCACTGCATGTTCGAACGAAGCTCGGGAGGCCTCTGGAGAACCCCGTTCTCGACTAAAAGGGGGTTTCCTTTTTGATTCGTGCCACTTCTTCGTGGAACTTCTTCGATCGTTGAAACGGGGTCAAACGGAAACACCGCGAATCACTCGTTCGTGGCACGAAGGACGCGGCGATGCACGATAAGGCATGGCTAAGGGGGTGAATTCGTTCGCCGGCGATAACGATAAAATGGAGAGAATAGAAAGAAAAAGAAGAAAACCCGTATACGCGACGAAGAGGCATCGAGTTCCGCGATCCGGACGCGAGGATGTTCGATGCAACACTGGAAGTCATACGCCTCTTCTTCGCAACAATTGCTGTGCATGCACAGTGGCGTATGCGACTTTTCTACTGTTTCTTTTTTTTCAAATCGAATCCCGGCATCGTCGATCATTCGCTCGCTACGCGCCCACGGTAAATCGATCTCGCAGCCTCTCGATCGACGAATCGGCGAAGACGGACCGCACGCCCGAGGTCGCCACTGAAATAACGCGAGACCCGTTTCGCCACCCGCGCTCGCAATGGAAACTACGCGAAGGAAGAGGTGCCGGCGCCAGTGGATCGAAGTGCTTTGGGGTGGAACCAAGCGTGCCTCTCTTCTTATATAAATTACGCGCTAAATACGCGTACGCCTACGTGGAGCTAGCTGGATATAGGCTGCGGCCGCCGCGAACGGGAAGCGATTCTCTAACTAGCCACCGTGGCGAGTTGCAGAAGCGGCTTCGCCTGTCGATGGTAAAAACCGATTGTGTTCGCAGAGGCGTTCAGCGCGCGTTCATACGGCTTCGACGAGGCAAAGATCGAGAACGGCCCTTGCAGTTTCATGGTATGTCGCGTCTTTGTTTCCTTTGACCGCTAAAAAAAATTCGCGAGTCCGTTTTGAAGTGTGCGCAAGATCTCGTCTTGTTCAATTGGTTGCTCAATTAGTTGTGCCCGCTTGAGTTTAGATCGCCTCGTCCCCTGGGGGCGAAGGGAGTCAGTGCTGTGAGACTTACGAACATCGTGGTGCGCGGTTTTAACTAGCGAAATCTGTGCAAGTTTTGCAACTTCTTTTCCCGCACGGGAACGAAAATTGGGGAAACGAATAGACGGGGCTGAGCCAGGATAGAATCCCGGTGCCAGGCAGAATCGATCGACAGCTCGGTCCGTGTATTCGCCCGCGTTCATACTTTTACCCGAGACAGTATTATACCAGCCTAATCACGAGTAATGAGCTGGGGGATAATTGAGGAAGACATCGTCCCTGGCTGAGCGTAACCAATATTATAGGAAATTGATGTAATGCAACAGTTATTGCTACGATCTGGATAATCAATGCGCCACAGTTCCTTTTCTGATTTATCGAATACCGCCACCGAGTATGGCGAATTTTACGCAATGTATTCTCGAATAAATTTCTCACTTCGATTATGCAATTTTTTGGACACAATTTTTATTCTATTCTCAATGCGCGTCGCATAAAACTGGATTAACTAAGGACGAAGATTATTCCTACTATTATTTAAACGCCCATTGCGCTCAATTGTATCTCTCACGTGTGTGTACAGCACGAATAATTCTTTCCTAGACAATCGAGCTCTATTTGCTCCCCGACAGAAAGCTATAGCTAGCTTGTAAGTTACACAAGCTGCGCACAGAATGTGGCATCATAGCGCGGGAACCATCTCTTTGCCGGCAAGCCGAAATTATTCACGCGATTCCCGGCAGCGTCCTCTTTTCCATCTTTTCGCCGATTGTCTCCCGGGCGGCGGAGCGAAAAGCAAAGGGTCGAATGCAGCGTGCCCGAAGGCGAATAGCGCGCGAATAGGTCGCTGGACGAGGCAAAGCGAGGCACAGAGGCATTCGAAAGTGGATGGCTTGCACGGCGACGCAATTGCGTGTGCACAGATCATTGACTTTAATCACGCAACAATCCCTGCTACGATCCCGACCGCGTAAACATTGTGCAACGATGCAATAAACTATGGAAAACGTTTCTTTCTCGTTTTGAGGATTTCGCAATCGTCCAAGGTGCCAGTGCAATGCCTCCGATAATAATAGGACCCGTTAGTTTGCAAGAAAGTATGATAGCTCGTTTGCTTAATTTTAAGTTGGTATTTCGATCCCTACATTGTCCTTAGATCAATGACGGAAGTAAGAAATTCGATTGGAAATATTGCAGACAGAGGACAATTGTGCCTGCTAGATTTGTCATTGTTCCTTTTAAGAGGAACAAATTGATTTGTTTCTACGAGCGTAAAATATCAGGAGAGAAATTAGATATCTCTCGCGTAATGTTAGTCTAAGTTAGATTCGAGAAACTATGGTTGATCTACCTTCTGCCACTCGGAGTACATCTTGATGATTGCGTTAAATAACCGTCCAAAGGGAACGAGCTACCCACATTTTGCACGGGCAGGTGAGATTGTTGGTCCTTTCTTGCTGCAAAATATAAATGCTTTTATTAGTTTCGATCAGGAAGATATAATCGATCGAGAAACTTAAAGGATAAATTAATGCATAAACAGGATCAAACAGGATTCCTGGTTTACTGCAATGGGATGACCGGTTGTAGTTAAAGAACAACCGAATAGATAAAACGCGTTCTCGTAATTATTCTTTTTTGCAATAGAATAGACCCCGCGATAATTATCAGGAAAGCATATTCACTGTAAATTTTCATCGCCAAGATTAAACGAAGTTTAATTAATCGGGTTATGTACGTCATTTCTTTCTCGAATGCTTTCGAGTTCCCCCGATTTTAAATAGGGTATTAAAATATGCTCCAATGTGAACACGTACATAATACCTTTCGTCCATTCAAGCGTATGACGACCACGTAATTAATGCCAAGCAGATCTGAATGAATGGAAATGGATGAATTCGATTAGCCTTATCTTATTCGGATGCTAAAACAGCACCAAATTCTTCGATTATCTGAATTTCGCGAAACAAAAAGCATTAGTCATACTGGTTTACTGTCGAATAAAATGATGAACGATCGGTTCGACGTTATTACCTCTGCGAAGCACGTGACGAGAAGGAGTAACTCGGCTGTACATAGCGGAAGTATCGTGCAATGGTTGATTATTATTCGATTTCCGGTATGAGAGACAGCCGACGAGCGCTTCAGCGATGGAAAATGAAAGATTCGTTGAAGAACGAGAATCATTTTATCCGACTGACTCGGGATGGGAAAATTATTGCGTACGCGAGTCGTGTCTTTAGATTCTGGGACGTGATGGGAATCTCGTGCCGATGGCATCGTGTTTACCGTAAAGAAGAATTGATTAGAGGATTTCAGGCTGCTCAGATCACGTTGACCTTGGGTTATATTCAAGCAGCTGGAATGCGGATTATTCGAAATCCACCTGCGGGACCTTTGACCAATTCGACGAAGCAAAATTTCGTGTGTGTTAATGTTTTCAAGCGTAGCCCACCGTAACGCACCTCTTTCTTCGAAACGGCGGAGACTGTGAATAACGGAATTCTATCAAACTGCAGACGAATTTCTATTGATTCTTACTGTCTTAATTGTATTCTTACAAATCTTGGATCGTTTCCTACTTTTTAAAAACATTGAACTCTTATTTTTCGACCGTTAAAAACATTTGAATATTATTGGGGGTCTAATACAAACTTTCTGTGCTCCGCGATTTTCCAGAACGGAGTACTTTAACAGTGTCCCACTAAACATTATTAACTCGCCCGAAAATTTCGATGGATTTGTAAATTTCAGGTGATGCCAAATTGCTTGCCCGCAGTATTTATACATATATTGTTCGCGTGGCTAGTCATTGATAATAATCGCGCGGGGTTTCGGAAACGCCGGAAGTGTCGCAAATTGTTCCGCGTTTGCCTGAAGAAACGATGCACCGTTTCAGAAAATTGAGATATCGTTAGGTCCGTGTGATTCACAATCTCTGCATAAAGCTCGTGGCGCGTTCGATGGGAAAACAACGAAAGGAAAATTTCCTGCGTTTTCTCAATACGTTTGGAAAGCGATTTCCACTGAAATCGAGTAATTCGCATTCCCGGAGTGCCGGAAATGGCGCAAAGAAATCATTCCCAAGGTCCAAGACGATCGTTTCCATTCCATCATCTTTCTTCCTTTACAATTTTCTCTCTCTTTCCCGTAAGTATCGTAAACGAGAGCAGATGCTTTAGAACAAAATACTCGATACTGCTTATTGCTAAAGGGAAAGTGCAAGGAAAATGTAACCCGCGATGCGTAAAACTTTTATTCCCTCGTAGAATATTTGCAGCACTGCCTAACGAGAGAGTTCGTTTATGAACACACGGAATGGAGCGATAAACTTTTAATTTCTTTTCGAACAGTCCAGCAATAAAATATCGAACGATATCCCTCTGGACTAATCGCGATAACTCTATCGCATCAACTGCTCCATACATATTGAGCATCAATCTCAGCGCCTCCCAATCTTTCGAAACGATATCGTCCCATTCTCTCCCGTCCATTTTGCCATAGTTCGAAAATTCCATTGCGACCATTTTGCAACAAAATTTCACCCTTCGAACACTCGACTGCATTCGTCGATACCATCTCCGCGGTGTTACTGGCGCACACTGACGTACGTTTTACGCTGTCGATAAAAGGAATCATTGCCGGTTATCGCGATTCGGTCAGTCCACCCCTCCAACGATCGTAAATCTCTCAGTGCCGCTGCAAAAGCCATTCGCACGAGTCCAGTTAACGGTCATCGTCATCTCCCGTGGTCAACGGGGTGAATTTAAGGATAGGAAAGAACAATGAACAATCGGCGGTGTCGAAAGGCCAAATTGCCAACGCTATTGTTCGGCGTGTTCTCTCGTTTTAGCTACGCCTCTTCTATTTTGTCGCCGACAGCTCGCAGATCTCCGCGAATCGAACGCGCCGAGGTGAATCGAAAGACCGGAGGGGTGACTAACGAAATTAGCATAGGATTGCAAAATACATTCCGCCGTTGGTACAGTAGAAGGACGCCAGGCGATACTTTTACTTGACGATTTGTTCGCATGATCGATGCCCGCGATCGTTTGCACAGGCATCCGTAACTGCTATCTCGCCACTGAAACGGGGACATGGGACGGCAGTATCGTCGACGTTTCTGTAACTGAATTCTTTCATCGCAACTCTTGACGGTTCTCTGTGCGTTGAACTGTACATATTCACGGACACGAATTTTCGGCGATACGAAAAGCTGTAATGTTTGAACAAGTGCAGGGACTGTGAGTTTTTATAGACACGGACTTGTACGTTGGCGAGAGATTGGATTGCGATTTGGGTCTTTTTTTATTTATTTATACAAGGAAAAGATATTCATGTTTTACTTGGTACTGGAAACATGTTTGCAGAAGAAGATCTTGTAGTCGATATTGTCTGTTATAATTTGATGTGAAAATGTAACGTATGGGTTAATAAATTCTGAGAGAAATAATTGAGTTACAATATCTCAAGCACGAACCGAGGATGGTTGCAGAAAGTCGAATCTCTCGTTCTATTAAACGAACATACCTTTTTATGATTTTTGTACAAATTTATTTAGCCATTAATAATAATAATAGCGTGAGCGATTTCTGTTGCTCAGATAAATGAAATTTTACAGTCTTTTCTGTTAAAAATGAATGCACGGCATGGAAAATTCGGTTTCCTTAATACCTGACCTGGTAATATTAGAATCGGATGGTCTTTACGTGACATCGTAGAAGCGACCCAGAAAATAATACGAAATTACAGCGACAAATCATCATTGCAGTTACGATACGGTGAAATAAATTTTCAGGGCATTGAATAAATTGCATTCCGTTTCGTTGAAATGAATAATTTGCATCTGTCAAATCGTTCAGCAAGAAATATTGTAGGTAGGCACGTTACAAGACGTGATCGCTGCTGAGTATGTATGAAGAAAGAAAACAAAATGTTACGTTGTTTGCCGTCGTACAATATTGCTTCGCAGTAGTATCGCATTATTTTTCTCCTCGTTTAACGAGGAAAATTTCTGGAATATTTTCACAGAAGACGTTTTGGTATGATAGAAACATTATTTAAAAACGTTCGCCAATAATTTCGAGGAAAAAAGGGGAGAATTCGGAGCAAGCTGCCTCCATAATGTATCACGCATCGATTCGATACAACAGTATACCTGATATATGTGGTCATTAAGAAACAATTGTACCCGGCTCTGATCACTGACGATAAATAATGTATTCCTTCTTGTTTGCATTTGATGTACAGTTGAATAGCTTGAGAAACGTTCAAGCCTTAAGTAGCTCATTGATTTCCTCGTGAATGTAACACTACGCGTTACCACGTGAATTGAATTCTTAAAATTTTTATTCATATTAGTACTAGTCTGTGCGTTTCTCTTTAACGTATCCATTATCGTATTTACTTGCTTACAACCTGAGCTCGCGGCTCGTAAATAATCGCAACGAGATTCATCTTAAGGACGCTATTGCCGCAATGGAAGCCAAGTGAGAAAGATTGAGGTACGGCGCTGTAAAATAATGATACCGAAATAAACGTCGACGAAAATCAGGGATCGAGAGAGTTTCATTTCTGAGACGAATGCACGTAGCCGAATCTAACGTCGAAAAAAATCAGGGTCTTGTCGGGCAAGTATCGAGGTCAGGCAGAGAAAGCAGCAGCTTGCCTATGGTGATACAAGAATCTTATGTAATTCATAATCTTGCCTCTCCTTTATCGAAATAAAAGACACGCAAGAGATCGCTTATCTCCGTGTCGTTGTGTATAACAAATAGCAATTGAATGCAATTGTTTCCAAGCAACGAAAAGGACACACCGACACTCAGCGGTAATTATTTCCACGTTGAAAAGTTCTCTGATTAGTCTACATGTACTGTAGGGTGCAGTTACAAAATTATTAATCACGAGGATCAAAGCAATTTTTTCTAAGGAGACAGGTATTTCGTTTATTTGAAGAAATACTTATTTATTAAATTGATTGTTTGTCAAGTTCTAATTCTAATTTCATTTCTAGCGAATTGAAATTGCAAATATCTAGCAGAATCTAGTTTTGCATGTCCGTGAAATGTTGTCACCATCTAATTGGAGCAAAATATCCATTTAGCGCGGGATGATTTCGCAAATATAGCGAAAGGTGGCGAGAATATTTGTGGCCGCGAGTAATTAGAAGAGATTGCCACGGCTGGGCTGTTTGTTGAAAGTTCGGTTGCAGTTGATACGAAACGGGTTAAAATTCGCGGTGAAAGTACTTCCTAAAGTCAGCTTTCTTATCGATGCGCTGACTGGAAGCATCAAACGAGACAAGCGTTGCTCGATGTGCAATTAACGTGAAAAAATTCCTCGAATCGTTCTACACTGTAACTGAATCAACATAGTGCAATCTGTAGACAATATCTAGCCTGGCTCGGAATGGTTTCCCCGTTTATGTAATTCACATTAATCGCGATCGAAATTATTATTCCGAGGAAACAAATGATGTACGAGAACCAAGTCGAATGAAAATTTATTTAGATAATACCCTTGTGAAAGAGTGATATGACTGTTGGATATATATCTTACAAAGTTCCGCTGCGCTCCGATCGAGCGGAGGAAATGATTGCCTCTATCGTATTGCAAAGTAGCAAACTGTATACATACTCCGTTGCTAATATCCTCCCGACGCGTACGAATTTTTGCGTGACATGAATGAATGTTAAATAACGGGACACCATCTTTCTCCAGCAACAGTGGGAGGTCACACGATTCACTGTCCTTGAATACTTTCGCCTAATCGGGCAACTAGATCAAACTGTATCCTGATTTTTAATTAATAACAATTCAATTATTACGCGACCCGCGTTCGCTCGGCAACGAAATCCAATCGGCCACGCTCCAATCTAATTTTCCCGTCACACATAATCGAACCAATTCCATGTAACCTTAAAAAAGGTATTAATGAAGCTGCTCTTCGAAAACGCCGTACAAAAAAGGGCCGAGAAAAAGAAGCTCGAGAAACCTTAACTCTTCGGTGCACAGTGTGGCCCAATGTATCAACCATTCAAGCATTTCTCAATGAAGTTTTACTTTAGACCGTTTGCACGATACTTGTCTCGGAACAATTCTGCCCAACCAAAGAGTTAATCAACGAAACCCGGAAAGACCGGTACTCCCGAAGAATCGTGGAGCAATTCAGTAGGTGCCCTTCGCGAAGCGTGCAACATTATAAATAAACATGACCACTTGCAACGTGCATTACCTATGACTCACAAGAAGGCCCCGGATAGACGAGAGCATAATACACGCTATGTCACAAGCAAACAGCATCTCTTTAATCTCTCCTCTAACGAGCGGTATTTCTTCAACGTCGCCGCCCATCGTCTCCCTCGTCCTCCGCGCTCGTTACACCTGAATTCCACAGAACCTACCGTATGATTTTTACCATCGGTCATATTTATTCATCGATCCCCGAACCAACGAACCGTTGACCCATGCCCCCTCCCCGTCCTTGAACATTTCTGTAAGACTATTTCACGACGGCCACGACACTGTTCCAGCCAATAATACCGATATATCCCGTTGGTATGCGTGGTCCCCGCGTACACGGATCGTGAGAGTTCCGTTGTCCCCGGACGGGGAACTGGTCTGCCTCGAATCGACAACGTGACACAGGGAACGTGCTCGAAACTCCATGTTTATGGCAGCGAAAGGATACGGGCCTGGGAGGCACGTCCAATGGCATTCAACCGTTCGCAGCATCCGGACGGCAGGGAATACCTGGCGTACCTGGGGTGTCACACGGCGCGCCGCGCCATTTTAAAATCGATCCGCCGAAAAAGAAACGACACGCTCGTGCAAAGAACATCAGATTTGAGCACCGTGTTCCTATTATCGAGGGAAATAACGCGAGGGAAAAGTACAATAAGGCAACGTGTCTCTCGAGCGACACGCAGAGAAAGAGAGAGAGGGAGAGTGCGAGGGCGAGGAGCGCGTGTCTTAACCGCGCGTTCATATCTCCGAGTCTCGCCTCCATTGAAATACATAGCACAGATCTTTCTACTCACTCCGCGGCTGCCCGGGCACGGGTTCGTCCTCTTGCTTCCTGTGTCTAACAAAATTCCTCGGTGTCGCGCCGATACCACCGTGAGACGGTGCTAGGGAACACACGGCGACGGTAATCGGGTTTGCAGTTCGTTCACTGTCGACGAGCGCGCGTTCGTTCGCCACGAGGATCCTCGAACGGAACGGACGCGGCGGGCAAAAGGTGGAAAGACGGAAAGGAGAAGTGAAACGGAGAGGAAAACGAAGGTGGGACCGGTCTTCGTGGATCCGTATAGAGGGAACGGTTCAATTGCAATGGAAGTTTCACGGGTCGATCGGCGTTGCGCACAGTGTCCCCTGCGGATCTGTCACTTGAACTTGTCGTCGTAGAAAAAAAAAAAAAACCCACAGAACGATGAACGATTCCACGTAGCGT
This sequence comes from Nomada goodeniana, assembly GCA_963969485.1. Taxonomy (NCBI): domain Eukaryota; kingdom Metazoa; phylum Arthropoda; class Insecta; order Hymenoptera; family Apidae; genus Nomada; species Nomada goodeniana. Next base: position 7,113,024 of record OZ018305.1, on the reverse strand, counting down.
TTCGTTCGATTGGTCCAACCCCTTTCGGATTATTCGAGTCTTCCCGGACGACCGGACACCGACTGCGTTCACGACGCGATTCCGGATCGTGGTATGCGGTCGTTCGACCTCGCCTAAGAAAACTTTAGTTCGAGTCTTCGGCAATCGGCGCCACCGTACGATCGCCTGTACCGTTACACATATTACAGGTGACTCGTGGCTTGGTGAACCCCCTCTCGTGTCCCTGTCGGAGTCTACACGTTTACCTGTTCACGGGTGTCGTCGAGGTTCACAGACAGGCGGCTGGCCTCAGGTGTATGTATACAGGTGCATACCCGGTCTACCTGCGTCGTTACCTAAATGTATATGTATATGTCCAGCTTTGCAAAAGGGAACACCCCCAAAGGGGTCATCTAATCGCCGGCCATTGTCCTCGTACGGGACTCTCGGAGGCCGCAGTTGAGGCCTCCAGGTCTCCGCTTTTCACTTTTGCTCGAACCGGGTCCTCATTTGAGCACGTGTTATCGAAACGGTGCGGGCCTTGTCGGGGAATCGGGGAAATGGGTAATGCTAATGCGGCTCGTGGGTAGAATGTCCTGTTGTTTTTTCTACTTCTTTCTATCCCTTTCTTCTTTTTAATTGGGTTTAGGAGTGCTGTTCTGTGGGTTTGAAGTGGTTTGATGCGGGGACATGAGTAATTTATGCGATTGATTTATTTGTTGTAACCTGTGATCTTATTTTTATGCGTGATAATATTATGTGGTGGTTGATGAGGCATGGGGTTTTTAAATGAATAACAGGTAATCCAGGTATAAGGTTGATCGTGCATCGTTTTATTATGTTATTCTATGTTAATTTGTGTTTTCATCATTTTCGTAATTCAGCACCATGGACACATGCAGCGATTTAATAGTGGTATGCTAGGAATGTATTATAAATTTTCCATTCACCCTCTTCCAGATATCTTAAATGACCGCGGTACAGAAGGACTGCCCACTTTAATTGAACAAGTATCTGTAAATTATTGTATTCTATGGTGAAACGATTAATTTTAAAGGTTTCATTGGTCTTTCGTGGGAAATATAATTCGTTATACTTTGGATTTAATTTAGTAGAACGATTTATATTTCTACCGTAGCTTTACTTTGGATGATTGAATATAACGACTGTTGATATATAAATGATCACACAGCCGAGATGTATGAATAGATAAACTGCATCAGCCCCCGTGCGATTTGATGCATAATAATGCATTCGGTGCATTTAGAACAATCGTGTGCATCATTGTTATGTTTATCTATTATACATTTTATATTTAGTTCATTCAACAGATATTATATAAATCTTAATATTACTTTTATTGTGTGTTCTACTAGATGCATTTAATATAAAATGAAGAATATAATAAATAAGCTGCATATGCATAAGTTCAACAACTGCTGTAATTTTAATTTGCTATAGTTATTTGTTATTGACTTCTACGTAAAAACTATGTAAATCATAGTATGAGTTTCTATATTATTTATGTTTATTGTACATTTTATATTACATAAAATGAGTCAGACAGGAGTCATGCATAGCATTCGTAGCTATCTTACTTACAATTAGATTGATTCTAAAACATTACTTTTTCATCAAGCTTGAAATATTGGTCTATTCGCCTTTTTATTGATAAAATTAAATTAATGCAGCTTGAAAACCATGCAGCCACATTTTTGTTAATATTACTACTACAATAAATTATCTAGTACTGCGGCTTGGAAATTAAGTTCCTCCTCTGCATCCAGGTGCCCACAATTATTATTTAAATTGATTTCCTTCTTAATTCTTTTCCCTTCAAATGACACCTCGCAAATAAAAAATTAGCCACCATGAGCCGAGACAACAATTTTTTTAAATTGCATCGGTAACGTTGCGTGTGACATGGAAATAGCACTAGTACACCACAGACGGTCGATAATCAGACATGTGGCACCATCTCACGTATACAACCTATCTTGCAGTTTGTCGCGCCTTCAAAACTCAAATTGTGGATTACTGGATTATTCCTTTATATAACAATATTTTGAGCTCGGTGAGGGTTCATTCGGAAGAAGAAGGTTCAGACGAGTGCGCCAGATATATTGGTGAACGAGATTGTATTGTTATTTAAGAATATGGGGATTCAAAGTGTAAGGAAAAATCGACAAAATTCATCCGCCGAATAACAGTATTTTTAGGTCACTAAAAGACACAATCTCATTCAACAATACATCTGGCGCACTGCGTTGAACTTTCCTCTTTCGAATGAGTCCTAACCGAGCTCAAAATATTAGTAAAAATTAATATTAAGTAAATGCATTCCCACAGACGAGTTTCACCGTCCGCCGATCATATTGCCGTTAAACTGCAACGTAACAATTGTAGCATAAGCACATTTCAAGTAATTGAAATGTATAATGAATTTTCTACGCTTACACTACCAGCAGACTTTCCGGCCAAATCTCAAGTTCAACGCTACAGTTTGGAATTTCTTTCCGCATTCAAAATAGAGTATCGAAATAACAAGCAGCTCCCTCTCGCATGTCGGTATTACCATTTCGGTGCACGAGAAAGATGCTGTAATACCGACCTACCAGATTGGAGAGGTCACGTGCCGTGTCTACCCCATTAATTTCAACAATCCTCCTACCGTTGTTCACTTTTTATAAACAATTTAAAAATTCGTTTCAGAATTCCATCGAAGCTATACACAAGGGCCGATCTACTGGTATATCAGATGGTTCCTTGAGCAAAGAGCTTCAATTTGAGAGGCCGTTGATTGAAATCGGCCCAGCAGTTACAGAAACGGGGTATTTTTTATCGTGTAGCTTATTCTCTTCCATGTCATTTGACACCTCATTTATTAAATAATAACAACCAGGATCCGAGACACCAATTTTTAAAACTCTCAGTCGATAATCGTATCTGTGGCGCCATCTCGCGTTTGCGGCTTTTTTTGCAGTTTGCCGTGCCTTCAAAACCAAGATTCTGGATTACATCGTTTATTTAAACAATTGTGTTTTTCTCGGCTTCCAAAGCGTATTTCGTAACCGGTAATTGGTCTTAAACGAAAGCAACGGACCATAAATACCTTCTCCAACGGTTTCAACAATATGGCTAATATATTTTAAAAGTTGTAAACAATTAAAAATTCGGCTAAAATGCACACCAGGGCGCTTCAAATATCGCGTCTTCTGGAATCGCTAGAGTAATGATCGGGTGTGAAAATGAAGGTACATGATGCCGCTACACGGCAACAAACGATGTACAAATGCTGTATACGCCGATTATTTTTTATAAACAAATTAACAATTCGTTCGAGAATTCCACCGAAGCTATGCAGAAGGGGAGATCTAATGGTAAATCAGAATGTTCCTTGAACAAAGAGCTTCAATTTGAGAGGTCGTTGATTAAAATCGCCCCAGCAGAAGCTGAGGCAACTGAATATGTTTAAATATATTATATACAATTTGGTTACTGCGACTTGTAGGCCTGCTACATCATAGATAAACAGACATAAAGTACAGCTAGTAGTATAAGCTACCATCTCCAATAAGTGTGGACATTATTCCATGTGTAGTTCAGTTGTTATAAACAACTAAACATTTTATATTGTTATTACGGTCAACTGAATATAGTTACAGCAGCGGGGTATTTTCATCGTGTAGATTATTCGTTGCGTTTTCTTTTGACAGCCCATTTATTAAAAAATAACCACCACAATCCGAAATAACAAATTTTTAAGAATTCAGACAGTCGATAATCTTACATGTGGCGCCATCTCGTGTTTGCGGCCTTTTTCGCAGTTTGTCGTGCCTTCCAAACCAAATTTGCGGAATACATCGTTAATTCAAAAACTGCGTTCTTCACGGCATCCAGTTCGTACTTTTCAGTCGGACTGGTCTCAAATAAAAGATACGGGCTATAGCTATCTTCCCCAACAGTTTCAACGATACAGCAATTGTTGTTTAAAAGTTATAAACAATTAAAAAGTCGGCGAAATTGCACTGGGGTTCGTGCCAATTATCTCAACTTCTGGATGCGATAGATTAATGAACGACTGCTTAAAATGGAGGTAAAAGATTATGCTACATGACAATAATCGATTTACAAATGTTCCACATGCTGTTTATACTTTACAAACAATAAAAAAATTCAATTGAAAATTACGCAGTAACTGTACATGAGGGTGGTTCCAAAATGGATAGAGGTCGGTTCTCCAACTAAAGAGCATGAATTTGAAATATCGTTGATTAAAATCGGCCCGGTAAAACGCGAGATAAATCAAATTGCTTAAAAAAATTATCAACAAATGCGAGTATATAGACTTGACGGCCAGCTACATCAATGATCACTGGACATAAATTGAAGATCCAATTATAATAGACCATCTGTAATAGGTGTGAACTATACACGATCTCTGGTTCATTTGTTAATAACAATTAAACAATTGAAAGTGTTATTCCGCCCAATTTCATTAAATCACAGCAACGGGGTATTTTTTTCCGTGTAGCTTATTCGTTTCCCTTTCATTTGACCCCCTACTTATTTAGAAATAAGCAGCAGGAGCCGAGATAAGAATTTTCTTTATTTTCAGGGAGTGGATAATCATCCATGTGGCATCATCCTTCTCGCGTTGGCGGGCTTTTTCGCGGTTTGTTGCGCCTTCAAAACCAAATTTTTGGAGTTAGCGTTAATTTGAACAATTGCGTTTTCACGGCACCCAGTTCGTACTTTTCAGTCGGATTTGTCTTAAATTAAAGCTAAGAACCATAGCCATATTCTCCAACATTTTCACTGATATAGCAATTGTGGTTTAAAAGGTATAAACAATTTTGGAATCGCTAGATTAATGATCGAGTGTTAAAAATGAAGGTAAATGATGCTGCTACACGGCAATAAAGGATTTACAAATGCTGCATGCACCGATTATTTTCTATAAACAATTTAACAATCTGTTTGAAAATTCCACCGAAACTATAGACAAGGGCCGATCTAATGGTGAATCAGATTGTTCCAATAACAAAGACCTTCAATTTGAGAGGTCGTTGATTAAACTCGGCGCAGCAGAAGCTGAGATATTTGAATTTGTTTGAATAAATTATAAACAATTAAACACTTGAATTTGTTATTACGGTCAACTGGATATTGTTACAGCAACGGGGTATTGTTTATCGTGTAGATTATTCGTTTACCTTTCATTTGACAGAACATTTATTAAAGAACAACCACCAGAAACCCAGATAATGCAGTGACCGGGAGTGCATTTTCGGCGAATTTTTGATTGTTTATAAATTTTAAACCACAAATGCCATAATGTTGGAACTGTTGAAGAAGATAGCTACGGTTCGTAGCTTTACTTCTAGACTAGTGCGGTTAAAAAATACGCTCCAGAAGCCAAGAAAAACACAGTTGTTTAAATAAACGATGTAATCTGGAAATTTGGTTTTTAAGGCACAGTAAACTGCGAAAAAGGCCGCAAACGCGAAATGTACGATTATCGACTGTCTGAAAATTTTTAAAATTGTTATCTCGGATCGTGGTTGTTATTTTTTAATAAATGAAGTGTCAAATGAAAGGGAAATGAATATGCTACACGATAAAAAATACCTCGCTTCTGTAAATATATCCCGTTGACCGTAATAAAAATTTCAAATGTTTAATTGTTTATAACAAATGAACTGCACATCGAACAATGTTCACACTTATTGGGGATGGTAGCTTATACTACTAGCTCTAATTTATGTCTATTGATCAATGATGGAATAGGACTACATATCGCAGTACTCGCATTTGTTTCTAATTTATTTAAACTAATTCCAATATCGTTTCTTGTGCTGCGCCGAGTTTAATCAGCGACCTCTCAAATTGAAGGTCTTTGTTCATGGAACAATCTGATTCACCATTAGATCGGCCCTTGTGTATAGCTTCGGTGGAATTTTCAAACAAATTGTTAAATTGATTATACAAAATAATCGGCGCATGCAGCATTTGCAAATCGTTTATTGCCGTGTAACAGCATCATTTACCTTTATTTTTAACACCCGATCATTAATCTAGCGATTCCAAAAGTTGAGATAATTGCAGTGACCCGAAGTTCATTTTTGCCGATTCTTTAATTGTTTATAACTTTTAAACCACAATTGCTATATCAGTGAACTTGTTGAAGAAGATGGCTACGGTTCGTAGCTTTAATTTAAGAACAGTGTGGTTACGAAATGCGCTCTGGAAGCCGAGAAAAAAACAATTGTTTAAAGGAACGATGTAATCCAATTTGGTTTTGAAGGCGCGGCAAACTGGGAAAAGGGCCGCAAACGCGAAAAGGCGCCACGTATATTATTATGTGGCTGTAGATTCTAGAGCCTTATGAACATATCATCACTGACGAGATATACAGGGTGGCCCGCAAGTGTCGCAGTATTTTTAATTTTCTTTTAGCTGAGGAGATGCTGAACAACTTTTTCCATGACCAAAATATGCTAAGTAGCTTCATTTTTGAGTTATCAACGAAAAACACTGGCCAATGAGCGCGCCCGTATACGGGCGCGCTCATTGGCCAGTGTTTTTCGTTGATAACTCAAAAATGAAGCTACTTAGCATATTTTGGTCATGGAAAAAGTTGTTCAGCATCTCCTCAGCTAAAAGAAAATTAAAAATACTGCGACACTTACGGGCCACCCTGTATGAATAGACCACTCATCTTATGGACTTTCGTGGCCCAACGTGACTGTCATACCGACTCAGAAATCCCACGCTGATTCGAGCGTCCACTGCTCATGAACAGTGGTCACTTGAAGAACTATTATTTACTGAAGTAGGTGGGGACAGGACTCATGCGAATGTGTGAATATATGTGAAATGTTTAGGGGGAATCAGGAAAGCTATTTCTCGGTCAACGTTTCGGTAGAAAAATTGAGCTACGGTGCCTGGTCGCGAGATGCACTTCTGTTTGGCTCGAGTTGAGTCGAAATCACATCGGGGCGATGAATTGCGTGTGTCGCGTATAGCGCACTTTTTTAAAATATTTATTTTCTAGTCCAAAAATCAATTGCTTTAAAGATCTTGAATATGCTACATTTCAAATAAGGTGTTTCAGATACCCCGCTTAACATTAACACACCTTTACATATAATTGCCACAAAATATTTAGTAATATAAGAAAAATAAAGTAATAATAATTTTCTGGAAAAAATGTAATTAATTGTAGTACATGTTTTGTAATGTATTTTATTTTTATTCTAAATCGTAATATTTTAATACAATGCAATGTACTTTTACAGAATTAAATAGATTTTTTTATAAAAGTGAATTTGTAACACTTTGCTCATAAAATAAAAATTTGAGGATCTTTCTTCAGTTTCTTATTTTCCTTTTTTTCTCAGTTGCAAATAATCACGATAGTTGACTTCCAGCTGGGTGAACACCAAACCTGCGAATAAGTAGCTATGATTATTATTAACATAAAAGGAAAGAAATTATAAATGCCTTACTTTCACTTTAGTTCCATTACCACTATATCTTTATGTGTATATGTACATAAGGACGTATTCTTCTCCCGCTTCAATTCACTCCCAAGTTTTTTAATTTCCTCGTGTTCTCTTTTTTGTGAAATATCAATACGATCTTCTAATACATCTTCACCATTAATTGAATACAAAGAAGGTATAGAACCTTTTTTTTAATCTCCCGGTCGGATAAAAACTATCTGCCGGGAAATGCTTACTACAAATATATTTCTTTTTTAATTCAATGTTGGACATTTCAACCCAATCGTCTCGTCCGCAATTCACTATCCACGTTATAAATTTGTCATCGGTATTGTTAGGAAACGCGTAAAAAGAATACTCGATTTTGCGAGAAGTAGAATCGCAACTATAGTACGAACATTTTTTACAACCTTTTCTTTTATCTTTTTGATGTTCCATTTGATCGAAAATTAGATCAGAGTATCTAGAACCTACTACACAAGAAAAAGAAAAGAGGGAAAGGAATTAGTTAGTTAATTATATACAAATTAATTAACTAATTCTAAAGAAACTACTTTCGCCAACTTATTAATAAATTAGTGCAATAATTAATTAGATTTAACCTACTTACTTGTACGCCTGAATCTTGCAGTTTATATCACTTTTAAATTATTAACTACACACTTTCTATTACTAGTTCACCGAGCGATGAAAAACTGAGCGACCGAATTCAACGACCCAACCGACAATGCGCGACTAAACTCGACGACTACAATGTTGTCAATATCACGGAGACCTTCGAACATCACGGATGTCGAATGCATTCTTATGTTTATGAAGATACAGTAAAATCTCGAGTAGTGCACTTCGCTCGGAACCGAATGCAAACAATAATCGTTTGCAGACACGTTTATCGCAGGAATTGCCTTATATTAGTAAATGAGTTACTTCGTTTTTTGTATTTTTTAATTAAAGTTTAACGTGGCATCGACACCAGGGTCATTAGCACTTCGTTATTGTTATTAGTTGAATATAAATAAGAAATTGCGTCTTTCATTAACGATAAAATTGATCCAAGGAAAAAGATAATTAAAGAATTTGTCTAGTAACTATATAGTTAACAATTGTAGTACACAATTATCATCACTATCTTTTTCATTGTAGCAACTTTATTGTTTGAGTGTTCTCTCTTAGCCCAATTTTTTTTTTTGTCATTTATCAGAAAATAATGTAGAGTATAACTTTAAAAATTATTTCATTTATTTATATTTATTGATAGTGACAATTGAAATAAGAAAACTTGTTATCATGTGTTTCTTTAATTAAAAGATTTTTAATGAACCTTAAATGTTTCATATCCTCTGTTGCCTTCCATTCCGGCAAAGAGCAAAAGAATTCTGTAAAATTATTTAATTTTCGCATCGTTTTCTATAATCTGTGGGTAGCGTTGCGAGTGACACGGAAATGGTAATGGGTCCCCGGGACCCAGAAATCGTGGCCGAAAAGATACATTGGATGAGTGGTCTATTCATATAACTCGTCAGTGATATCATGTCACCGACAATGTTACCTGCACATTATAAAACGTGATTTTAATTATAAATTTTGCATCTCCACCTCTGGTGTTTATTTTTCATCTACGAAGTGTCCAATAAAAAGGAAAGAAATAAGCTACAAGCCTGTAATCATTTCGTTGCTGTAATGTTATTCAGTTTCACATAATTATTGCTACTGCACCTCGAATGTGAAAAAGGGCTATTGTGTACAAAAGTAAATGGGCAAGATAAAAATATAATCAATTTTAAGGAGAATTAAATAAAATTCAGTTTTAAAATTTTGATAGTTATGCTAATGGGAAATTGGAGAGTTTATGGGGAATTCAATATTAATACTGCAATACGACAATGCATCCTCGCAATCTTGCAAGGACGTTCCACGCGTGTCGCCTACTATGCAATAGAAATAGCGTACGCAGTTCTAGGAATTTGTATGGGCACACTGATTGTCTGTCTTCATTCATAGTTTTCTCGAAACTTTAAAAGGATGTAACTGGATTCAAAATTATCGGATTGAGTTCGAAAAAAAGCAAAGTAATCAGCGCGAGCTTCTCCGTGGAATAGGAATCTGTAGAATCAATTCTGTAAAGTGCCTATAATATGCATTCTATTAGAAGTACATGTATTCAACTCCTGCCTTCCTAAATAAAATATTACAATATTAACACATTCGGACCGATGCGTGTTCGTAGTAAAGGAACGTATACTCGGTAAATGTTCAAAGCTGATTTTCTCGAAAACAAAGACTCAAACAAGAAAATTTTGTATTGAATTCGCATGCAAAACCACAAGATTCTCAATGGAGAACTTGGAAATTACAATATTACTCGCTTAAAACCGGAACATCTACTTAGCGTTTCTTATATTGCTAAAAAGGGCAAAGGGCTTCGATTATGTGCTGCTTCTCATGACAGTCGGTAACAGTGCTAACGTGAACATCATATACCGACATGGTGTAGAAAAATCGCGCGAGGTAAAGGAACTCTCTCGTAAGCTAAAGAAAGGTCGCCCAGGGTAAAAGGACACCACATACGGTGAAGGAATATCGCATAAGGTACAGATATGATGATTGAATCACAGACGAGATGTAGAACAGCCGGAAGTCTATAAGGTGATTTGTCTATTCGTATATCTCGCATGTGACTCGACCTATTGTCACGTATACAAGTGGCGATTTGTTTTACCAACGTTTTAACTCGCCGAGTCTCAACAAGTCGCCACAAGATGGCCGCGGAGCGTGGTCGTGCACCTGTACTGACAGCGCAAGCTACAGCTGAGTGGCGGTCTCCGTCTCAAAGAAAAGTGAGTAAAATTGTGTTTTAAACGTGTTTGGTGCTTTCCTGGCTCTACCTAGCTGTTTCCTTTTGTCGTGTCGATATTGTGTTTGCGATTATACCCTCGAATTCCCCAAAATATCAACGTGTTCGCCAGAAATATCTCTCTATTTACTCGACGCTCGCACATGTGCCGCCAATGCAACCATAATAAATGGTAAATCGGTAATTAACCTTGATAAATAAATCACGTTTATTGATAAGGCACGTTTTTCGCGAAGAATATAGAACTGGCACTAGAAAAATCGTTCTAATTACGTAGAAAGATAATTCTAATTCAACTATTGCATTGTTCCAAATGAATCGGAGCTGTGTTTTCGATACTAACCTAACCTAACCCTTTTCGCGCTTACTCCGAAATATGTATCGTTTAACCCTTTCGAGGCGGATGTTTTTTCAACATTGAACGCAATAGTATATAACGATCCGTTCTATCATATATATTCAACTATGAAGAATGCATTAGGTTAAGCAGAGCATAGAGACATGTTATTATATCTTTTACGAACAAAATATTTATCTAGCATTTGCTGGTTGTTCTTTCGACCATTTGAAGCCATTATTTTTTAATAAGTGAATTACTTTGCCCCCATTTCATCGTTTACAATTTCAGGTAATTATACTTGTTCATCTGAGGAAAACTCGAATTTTAAAACAATATGTTTGATTATTTATTTGCTAATTCAATTTGATCATAGGTCATGATTTCGAATTATTTCACTTTGATCACTGGTTTTCATAAGTTCCTTGGCGTATTGGAGCTCCTGATTGTAGGAAATTGAATTGCGAGTGTATCGACAATTAAAAATGTATCCATTCAATGTGCTTGAAAATGACGTGATAAAATCGAAGCATGACTTGTTGATACTGATTCTAATCTATGTGCCAATCACGTTTATAGGCATTGCAGTAATATGCTACGTTTAAGTACTGTACAATGGAATATATTATAATAGAGTATATGCATAATAGAATATATAACTAAAATTTTCGTTCTGTTTCATTTTTTAAAGGTCGTGTAAGTCATACTTTTTATGTAATTACTGAAAATGATTATGGAGTTATCGTATTCTTGTGATTTATCGATTATATTCTATCTTACTTGAATTTCTTTCGGTTACATAAACGACACCTATATCCTTATGGTATCAAAGTGCTTTAGTGTATAGTCTTGTGTATTATATCTATTTCATAAATTGTGTTAAAGTATGATGCGGTAAGTGATCAGAAATTTAGAATATTCTTTGTGGATATGTTTTGGCATTTATATTCAATGTCTATTAGCTTCTATATATTTTTATTTTCAAAAGGGAAATAATTTTATGTATATTATTGTAATGATTAGTATCAACCAATATCAGGAAACGTAATTAAAGAAATTTCTCATTCTTCATATCGCACCAAGCCACATAAGATAAACAAACACGCAATATGGTTTATATCGAATGTGTGACCCATTTTGCACATTTGTCCTTCACTAACGCTAACGTTAATTAAAAGAAACCATTGCGGCATTGTAACCGAAAAGAAAAACTAAGAAGGCTTAAGAATACTTTGCTTTTTATGGTAGACACCAAGGGCGCTAACACGAAATTCTCGTACTTTCAGGTGCCACTGAATATTGGTGGGAAAAGAATGAGCTGCTTTTATATCTGGAGAATCTAGCAAAGTGAGTTCAATACTTTTTAATTTCTATCCCCAATTTATGTATAATTTTTCTTCGATTTTAAATACGAACCCCGGCACGTGTCAACACAATTATATGCATATGAATCAGTGCTGTTTCTTAATGAAAAGAATTAAGTTCAATTTAATAAGGAAAAATAAGGAATGGTGCATTAATATGTACAAGCATTTAATATGCTTGATGACGGGCGTGATGGGAAATGGTGAACAGGCATGTGAAATGTAAAAACGTGAATTTGATCAATGAAACATGTTTATTAAAAATCTATCCCTACGTCTACAGTAAATATCACAGGTACATGTTTCTCTATCACAAGATCCTCTGCTCGGCCTATTAATCCTGCTGACAATATTCGCAGGAACGATCTATCCTAAACGGTGGTCGGGTAATAAAACATTTTACACGATTGGCCGAGGAGAATGCGCATACATAACAACGTTTTTCCAGCGCGAGAAAGCATCGAGCGGCGCAATAATTGTTCCCGCGCCAAAATGGACAAAATAAATGATTCTCGATAAAAGTATGAAATAAACAATAGAAAACTCTGTCAAGTAACTTAAAGCTTCAGCGGCGACGCTCGAACGCGCGCGCGCCCACTGTTACATCGAGATCCTAATAGTTTCAACTATTACAACCAGTATTCGAACAATGTACAATATATTCGTAGGACGATGCTACTAAAAAAGAACTTATTCCCCTATACCCCCCCCCCCCAACTCGTTCTTTTCTTCTAATTCGAAGTGTATTTGAGCAAATAGAAAGTCTTAAAGCCTATTTCTTCTTCCCTTGTGTTGACGTACTCTTCTTATTCTTCTTCTTCTAAGTCTTCGTTTCTTCAGAATAAGTTATTTGCGCATCAGGTAGGCATCTTTCGTGTCATCAATCCCTCGTAGAAAAGAAACTCGTTCTTCCGTCCGTCACGTCGTTCCCTCTGGTTCAAAGGGGGGTGCGAGTTATACGCTCTCCCATCACAGACAAAATTGCACCACCGGTAATGGTTCTCCGTACAATGGATTCGTTTCAAATGGCAGCCACGGTGATTCGTGACCAATAGAATCCAATGGTTTCGGAAAGAACTCGGGGTTAACCCGATACGATGTCTTTGCCCGTTCGAGTTTCTTCGTTCTTCTCGATTACCATGGTCTCCAGACGGATTCGTTGGGTTTTGCGACCTGCAGGAGACCTTGGTGACTCTGAGACAATCCCTCGATTTCCGTTCTGACCGGGGATGGCTGGCTGGAAGCTGGTGTGAGTGGCATGGAGTACTCGTCTGAACTCAACTCGCTGCCAGATGATGGTGAAGACTGTGGTGCGGCCACGTGGATGGTCAGGGGGCCTGTCTTGTCCATAGAGTTCAGTTTGTGGCCCAAGTGGGTCATCAGTTTGGTCCCCAAGGCGACGTCGACGCCTGGAGTGGCGGCGAGGCAACGGCTAACTTCGTTGGCACAGTGCGTGTAGCCGGCTCTGAATCGATCCGCGTCGATCACTGGATTCGCGGAAAGTCTCTGTTGCCTCTGGAGTTTGTGAAGGTGACGCACAGTCAGCTCGAGAATGTCGGCCTTTTCGAGTTTCGCCACGTTCTCGCCGTCACCGGCTAGGGCTGTCACCATCAAATCCTTCAGCTCGTCCAAGCACCGGTTGATCCTTGCTCGGCGTTTGCGTTCAAGCATAGGTTTCATCACCTGTAAATCAAAAGTAACGAACCGTTATAGACACTTGCTCGGAGGATCGAATCGGTCGAATTGAGATCAAGGGAAAATATTCGAAACTAGTGGCGATGCTTTCTCAATTAGAGTGCTTTAGATTGTAGTGAACAGCAGGTGGATATTTGATCGATGCAATTGTAAAAGACGCTTACCTTTCTGTATTGATAAGTCCGGGAGATGGGTTGCTCCTGTCCATCGACCATCATGATTGGTTCGTGCATCTGCATGATTAATCCTTTTGTCGTCGGGGGGTTAGCGTCACACAGATAACGTAACTTCACTGATTACAAACGATTCGCTCGATCGCGATATCACACTTGTCGATTGTATTAAACGTCGCACAGGTTGTTTCGGCTAATTGTTAAACTGCTCGTTAGTTCGCTCGATTCGATGGAAACGTATCGACTGGTCTATCCGACGCGTCTCCTGTTCGAACTTTGTGAACGTTCACAGTGATTATGGTGGCTGTCGGGCGAGGCTGAAGCTTATATAGTCAAGGACCGTTCGGTATGGTGGGGTGAGGGGATGTAGTCAGGGTCCTTAGTGGGGGACAGGCCTTCCGTGGGAACGGTCCGTAGAGGTTGGTTCCCAAGCAAGCACACCACCTGTAAGCGGCAGCTGCCAGACACGCGCCCACACCAAGCCATCGTCACCGTTTCTTTGTCCTCGTCGCACCTATCGTTTCAATCGATGCATCCTACCTCGTCCGATCCTCCTCGGGTAGTCGTGCCACGGTATGCACGGCTCAACGTTCTCTTCTCTTTCCCTCTTTGCCCCTTTCGACTCGCTGTTTCACGAACGTGCGCTCATACGGAAGGACCCAGTATCAACGTCCTTTCCTTCTCTGGGATTCAAGTAGTCGGAGTAACCGAGACAGAAGAGGCCAAGTCCTCCACCTTTTTCCATTCTAGCGCCCGAGGAGGGTGTATGTGTACACTCTCGTGCTACGTCTTCTTATCGTCGTAACCTCTTCGTCTGCCCTCCGCGTCACGCCATAGCCTCGTCTCTGTTCGAACGGAGCAGCTTTGTGGAGCGTGCTGGGCACAAGTCTCGCCGTTCACCCGATCACAATCCCACTAGTTACACGTTACTGAATCACGGGACGTGTGTCTATGCTACCGAGCCACCGCGAAACGATACTCGTCCAGCTCGCATCCTCCTCGCAATTGATCAATCATTTTCTGCCGCGTGAGAGACGCTACGCGGATGCGGAGAGACAAATGTCGCGGGATAAAAGTGGGCCTTATGAAAAGGATGCGATGAATCGTTTATTAAGAGCGTCGCGTGGGCGCTGGATCTGCGCTGGGGAAACGTAGCTGTGCATAATTAAATGCGAACGTTTTTTGTGATCGTTGGCGGTTGATTGTGGCGTCGGTTCACAGAAACGGTGTGCCAATTTTCGACGCACCGTAGGATGGGGTGTCGGGCTTATGGGACCTCGGCGTCCTTCGAATCGGGTTTCAATTAAAATGCGGCGACTCGGGCGTAAAATGTGTTAGACGGTACATTTTTATTTATCGCGGGTCACTTTGTCGCTTAATTAGTGCTTGTTTATAGGCAGGTCCCTAATGTCGTGTGGATCGTGCTGATTAGCGCGTATACTCGTTTGAGTATATTTTGTGCGCGTCAAAGTTATAATAATAGTAACGTTAAATAGTGGAATACTGGCGCCTGAAAATTTTGACACGTACGTTGCACACGCGTTTGTACATGTTTCGCCGTTACCACTCTTGCATGGACCCAGCGAGTTATGTATGTGATTTCTATAATTTCAGACAAGTACCTAGCTCCATTTACGTATTACACGTATATTGTATGAAATAAACGTTTCGTCTTTAACGTAAATTATTCAATAACTAACCGCCATGCAGAGTTTTGTCAGTTAGAGGTAATGAATAATTATTATCAAAGAAAACGTTCGAACAATGGAGCTAGTCGATGCGACCTGTGAACGGTTCGTATAATTTTGCGTACAATTTACCGAACGCGTAACGTGCCCCGATACTCTCGTGGCCAATTGTAAACGCTCGCGTTCAATTTATAGCGGCGACGTACGAACCGCTACAAAGATTACAGATTCTCAGTTTGGACAATCGATCGCTGTCAGAAGTTGATTGAAAATAGCCCCCGGGAAGATCTGTTTCAGGCGGGGGTTTAATTTCTCGAAGACGCTCATAAAATCGTCCGCCGCTTTGGATAGTCATCGTCCAGAATGCATACCTCGACATGCTTTACCTGTACATCCTGCTGGTCGCTGGAAGCACTTCCAGATACTAATTTCGTCGAGGCTTTTGCTGAATTATATCCTTCGTACCCCCTTCCAATCTTTCTCTATCCTTCTCCGTATATGCCCGACCGCCCCATTATTTTTTCCCCGTCTTTATTTTTCTTTCCTTTCCCACCTCTTTCCAACGCTCGCTTCCTCCTCCCAACTACCTCGCTTATTTCCCCGCGAGTGGGGCACTTAAACATCGTTCGCACCGAATAATTACGCACGTTACTCTCATCCTTCTTCCCCTGTCTCGATTCTCGCTCGTCCGACCACCTTCTTCTTTGCTACCGCGATTTTACGAGGCATCCTTCGTCTTCTTCTTCTTCTTTTTCTTCTTCTTCTTCTTCTTCTTCTTCTTCTTCTTCTTGTTCTTCTTCTTCTCCTTCTTCTTCGACTTCTTCTTCTTCGTCTCCGTGGCCCAATACCTTCCTTGGCTTCCTCTTTTTTTGGCTCCCTGCTCACCTGAGCCAACCAATTGCACGTGTCCTTAACGACGCCGGTACCTTCGTAGAACTTACGCGATTCTGAGATAACGCAAAGCTTTAATCTGTTCCCCATTCCCTGGCTCTTATTCTTCGTTTCGACCACGATACTTTGCCAGCATCCTTTTACCATTTCATTCGCTTCTCTGTTGCACCGTGGGTTATTATAGTATCAACCCGATGGTCAGTAATTAACGGGCTCCAAAAAATCTCGCCCATTTCTCACAACTTGCTCGCCAGTTCTAGGATAAGTAGTTAGTAGAACTTTCAGAAATATCTATTGCAACGATTTTGTCGATAGTAGCGCGATTCGAAATTAGCCAATTTCTATTTTTATTACACTTTGAACCGGCCACAAGAATGATCGATACCATCGATACAGATACGTTTCACTTGCAAGATTTATACGATAATCCGTTGACTGATCGTGAGTCACGCAATCTGTGCCTTAACTGGTCAGTGGCTACCCAGTCGTGTATTACATGTAACAATATACGTTGCCGGGTTTCCCCGGGCAAAAAAGAAAAAAAAGAAATTGAAAACGAAAAGCCCCAGAATGACTCGGGGAAGTCTTAGGGGTGTTTAATAGCTAGTGACCACGTTGCCGTTGTAAGAAGGGAAGAAGATTACGCGACGGGGCGCCGAAAGCGGTACATATTACGTGTCGGCTGAGACCGCTTGGATTTCTTCTTGTTAATGTCGAAACGACGCGACGGCCGCACGAAATCCAGGCGACAGTGATGAATCGGATCGGAAGGGTGTCGTGCATTTCTCGCATTCCAAAACGGGGCTACTATTATCGTAAATGTTGAATTTCAAGCACGTGCTGGTGTTTGCCATTCCTTCCAAATACTTTTAAGGCTAATTAAAATAATGAATCAGCGAAACTTTGCTACAACTTTAACCTTTGTATGAATGGTACGCACTCCAATTTGGTCGTTCGATTATTTCAATTATTTATACTTGATTTTCACGAATTTACTGCAGGCGTAGAGCGTCCACGGTTTTCTATCGGAGCGTATTCGTCGAAGCGTTGTATTATGTAAAATGCGAGGAATGAATTTTTTTCCGCGTGGAAAATTCGTCCCGCAACGCAACGAAATGGAAAATTTTGATTATCTTCGAATCTACTCGATGGAACACGAAGTAGCGGGGAGCTCTGTCCCACGAGGACTATCGTGATCAATGACAGTCCATTAAAACGGCGCGGTCGTTGAAACAAACTTAATGCGGCCACGTGGCGACTCAATTCCAAGTCAGCTTCCGCTCACGTGCCGCTCATTGTTCGTTTTTACACGATCTGGGTGGGCAGCACGATATTCCTACTGCGTCGGCGGATAATATAAACCTAATTCGTCCTTCTGATTAGCTCACGTGCACGATTACACGTATTAAAGCTTTCAGGCGGAGGCAGGCTACACGTGCCGCGGCAGTGCGCTGCTTAAATCGTAGCAGCACATTAACCGGAAGAAAGTGCAGTCAATATATACGTGTATGTACTTGTTGCCCCTGCGGTTCAGTAGTTTCCGTGCACATGCAACGAATCCATCTCTATATATCCATATAAAAAGATGGTATCAATCTTTGCAACCATTTAATTATCGAAAATAATCCAATCCAATTAGGACACCCCTTTCTAAAGGTCCTTGTAAATATAACAAGTGATTTAACGGAGATATTAATTGGGATATTGGGAAGAAATCAATGTGAAATAGAGTGACTACTAAATTATAGAAGAAATTATTCAGGAATGATTGTTACAATACATTTATTATTTTACTTCTGTCGAGGAGAAAGATTCGTGTCGCTTTTAAGGCCGCAGGATCCCGGGAATGTTTTGAAAACGAAGATACTGAAATATTGATGCCAGATATTGTTATTCGGTTGAAATAAGAAGGGGGCGATTTTTTTGTCGCGAAACACGTGCGACGCCCGGAAATTTTCTCACTGCCACGGTCATCTGAATTTCCCATGTTTCGTATGCGCTCGTAGTATCATTTATTTCAACGGCGAAAGAGGGACAGAGAAAGGCTAGCTTATTAGCAAGCACATCAGCTGTTCGTGAACATATGTCGCGGGCCGTTTGGCTCGTGCCAACGATACCGTGGCCCCTTCCTCCCCTATCTCGAGTATCAACCCCTGTGACAACCGTTCGCACGCGTCGATTTCCGGCTACGCAATATCGAAGGGGGCCTCATAGGGGTTGCGCGAGAGATAACAATTGAATACTTGTAATAGTTCCATGTGAGAATTTCGTATTTTCATCTTCGAACAGAACTCTAACCTACTCCATCTGGTGAACTTCTAATGCGTCACAACATGTACAAACATAATTATACGAACACACGATTGCGTATGAAGGAAACTGTATAATGTATTGTTAATTTATTGGAAATTATTCCAGATTTTTCACCGGAAGTTGTCGCATACAAATAAATGCAAGTCACGTTCTTAGGCGTTTGATACAATACAACAATCCAGGAACAGTAATATTTAATGTGATAGTTTCGTTCCGGCTGTTGTATTCTGCAATTACCTTTATCCTTTCGAGTGCCGCCCTTGAAATGAAAATTAGGTGGTATGCATATGGCTTACCTTGTCACAATGGACATTATGTTTTCGTTGCAAGTCTAAACGTTGACCAGGATTTAACCGAGATTGTCTGCGTTTGGGATTTCCGTAGAAAGTGTATCTTTGTTCCCCGGCCATAATGCGGCACGAAAAGCATTTGTGCTTGCTTGGAATTACTAGCGAAATACACGTGCTACTCATCCGGCAATTCATGCGGATCCCACTTTCCGTCTTTTATGTCTCTTCTATCTCGCATAACCACCGAGCTACGAAATTATGGTTAACCCGGGGGCTTCTTTTCGAGGGAAAACGCCATAAGAAAACAATAACACCTCGCATATTTAACAGAAACGTATTTGCTGGCGCGAGCTGTGGAAACTTCTGCATACCCCTTCTATTTCAATACAGCAGTTCCGTACTTGTGTGAAAGACTAAGAGTCAGATTTAAAGTGCAGTTGATCTAGGTCCTAAACGTTATGGCGGGTCATCAAAGCTTTATTAAGGCCGCCTATGACCACGACGGATATGCGATTAAAAGACCTCACGCAGTGCGCTTGGGTTTCGGGGTCTGACCCTTGTTTTCACTCCTCGTCATCAGTGGGTTCGTGTCGTTACCATTTCTCGTTTTATTAGCTCGGTGTTTGTCGGGACCATGCTGTTAGGACCGCGAACAAATGCCACGCAAATGTCGAGAAATTTTTGGGAATGATAAAACTGTCATGGCTCGTTAAAACTTAGAATACAACGTTCTCTCCGACATGTCCTATAAATCTTTTCATGAACGCACACAAAGGGCAATGTTTTCAACATTGTACCGTGACTTTCTGTTCACTACTACCAGGTTACGGATTAAAATATAAACATTAAACAATTTCGTAGAACAGCAATTATATTATAGTGGAGGTCCATTTATGGTAAACGAAATTTTATTTCATGCTCGATTATCCGAACTCCGACTGAGCTTTTATTATCCGAAGTACTATCGTATGTACGCGTACATATGTACATGCCCCCCGCTGTATGAATATCAACAGCTACCGGAGCGATATTCTGGTAATTGGCTCTCGAAATTTGCTGGTAACAACCAGCAAACGTAGGCTCGGATCCACTTTGAACTTTTATTATCTGAATGCAAACCGTTTAAAAAGTTTCACAAGCTTATTCATTAATTTGTAAGCGAGTCATATTAGTTGCAAATAGATATATGTACATGGATATAATTTTTTGTTCAATTTTGTCACTTAACTCTACTTGCTTCCAAGCTGAATGCCGAAGCGGATCGTAGTCCCCTACCAGATTCTTTATTTGTGGAATTTTTTCCTTATCTAAAATTTATTCAAAATACCACACTGGTATATAATCCATACAAATCCAGAAAAGAAACCGCTCGGTTCTTTTGTGAAGCTGGTGTTTAGATGTGAAATTTGCATGTTGCGCCGTTACATCTATCGGAACACGGCAGACCTTCTGACCTACTGGTCGGGCAGAGTAACCATGAAGAATAAGAGGAAAGAAAGGAGAAGTGAGAGCATTCTCACGGAGTGTCGAGTTCACCTGGTGGCGTCTGCACATACCGTGTGCAAGTTCGTTCTATTTAAATGGCCTTTTCTGTCCTTCTTCTTTTTTAATTGAATGCTACGTCGTGGCACGTGCTCACAATACCGACACACGTCATAGCTTCCGTGTACACGAACCCCGACCTTGTTTCGCTTACGTGGGATCTTCCGGTTAAACCGGAATCGTTTAGCTTCCTCTGACCTTCCAGCTCTTTTTTTCCCCTTTTTAATCAAAATACCACTAATCTCGCATCAAGAGATCCCTTGTTTACTCTAGACCCTCACCTGGAACAGTTTCAGTAAATCACCCAATCCCTTCAACCTTCGAATATTTTAGTTCAAATTATTCAGCACGAAAACAGTATTCAGTATTCGCGTTGGCGGCAAACTTGCAGTGCAGTTTATAATACGTATGTTCCGAGGACAATATTGATTACAATGTGCGCGTTTATGTTGTACGGCGTTTTGCGAATCGAATGGGTTTATAACGAGCTGCCAGTGGGTTTCAGCACGTGCTACGTAGGTATATAAATACATGCAATAATGGAACAGGATGGCTTATTGATCACAGGGGACATTGGACGACCTGTTGTTGAGAATTTTTTCATGTCCCATTGTTTCGTGTTTCGCTTGCTGAAATCCATTTTCAAACATTAGATCAGTCACCTCATTCCTGTACACGCGTCAGTGAACGTGCATTTCGTTAAACTATCAAATAACACCTTTCAATCGTCGAACAGTTCCCCGATATTCCGCGCCCGCTGTCGTTACATATTATACGAGCAACAAAATATATTTTGAGAAACATACAGGGGTGTCAAAATTCGTGGCCCACGAATGGGAAATGCAAATGGACTGATGTCACGTTTAGAAGTTAGGATCGATAAAGGAAGGAACCCCGTGGTCTGGCGTTTTGGTAGGGGGAAGTGGCCCCGATAGGAGTCCCAAAGGCGTCCCAAAGGCCTCCTTTGTGGGGCCTTAGGCTCAAGATTGCGCACGTGCTCGGTTTTCCCACGCGTATAGCACGCAGCCGGTCTTCGTCCAAGAGGGAGGACACCGAGGTTGAAAAGGGACAGGCTGCATTGTGTGGAGCACGGGTCCTGAGACACTGGAAATTAAAGGCCTCCTCATCTTCGTCTTTCTCCTTCCCACCCGCGGCAAATAATGACCGGTACAAATTGCCGGTAGCGTAGGAATAAAAGGAGACGGTCCCGAGAGACCTCTTTTGCTCCCGACCGGGCTAAATTGCGCGTAGAAAATCATTCGTGGAATATCTTCTGTACATGTAGTTGAGAACGTAATCATCAATCGGAGAATATTGTTCATAATGCATTCGATATCTTCGTTCCTGTCAGATATGGAAAAACATAAATTACACTTTGTTTGCTTCAAATGTTTCGTGCAACGAGCTATTCGGATCAGATATTATATTTTCTTTAACAATTTTTTGCACAATTTTTAAGAAAATACCGCGAAACATGCTCATTTTCGTCACCTTTACGTCGATTCACGTTTCGTGCAGAATATTTTAAACAGCTACGCTTTTAGGCTCACCGAACATTTTGGTTGTCGACATGAAGGCTATTATTGGTAGCTATTGTATTAAATAAATAAATATATTCTTTCTTTCGTTGAACATTGTTCACCTATATCGCAGCACGTTATTTGCAATGTGCAATTAGACGCAAGCAAAATAGATCGGGGCATTTGAGAAGCTTGTTGCGATTGTTTCGTGACAGGGAGATTAGGGTTGATTTCGACGTTTAACGCTGGCCGTGACGCAGCTTTAAAAACTGTAACCAAAGACCACCTACGCTGGATATGTTCACAGGTACCCTTGATAGACGTGGCCGGTTCCTTATCCCGAAATTCCGGCGGAGCTGACTCATGCATCTCATAATTTCTTTCGAAATTGAGACGAGACTCTACAAGGAAGTCATTGCGATGACTGAACGAAATTTGTATGCATATGTCGCGTTTCACGCTGCGTTACACGGCCGTTTCTTGCATTTAATTTCTCCGTAATTTGCGCCGGTATTTACGTTCTCCCCGCCTCGATTGCTTTCTGTTTGCGCCTCGAATGAAGTTTGCTGGACGATTTTCGAAGTGACTTCGCATTCATTTCCGCGATGATGGCGCATATTAGTACGTTTTATTTTCTCCGCGTGCTTGTTTTCGAGAAAGCATCGAATAAAGGGACACCATGAAATTATACCTCGTGTTGAAATAATAGAGTAATGAAAAGCGAGCGATCCCTTTAACTCAACCTTGAAAGGGTTGAACCTTGAACCAATCTGTCCTAAAATCCTGCGACACATGTTACTCATTTATTAACACACCGCGGTTCAGGAGTACTACTATAATTTTAATGCGTTCGACAAAAATTGAATACCCCTTGACCCGGAGCAAAGGGTTCAATTATAAAAATCAGGGAAGGGTGGGAACAGCCTCGCGAGTCCAATTTCTCAGGTTCCCATCAGGTGTATAAATCCACCGATAAACATACCTCCTTCCCCCTTCCCATTTCTCTCTGCCTCTCTGTTCCGCGTGGCACACCGTTGGCGAACTTATTAACCAAGTGGATATCGCGACAGGCGCGTAAAAAAGTGTTGCCCGGGCGCTCATGATTTCTTTTTAATCGAGCCGGAAGCTCTCGTTAAGGGGCACCCGTTAATTGGTCCCGGCCTTCGGTCATCGAACAGAAATATGTACCCGGCCCCTCGTCGATAGTCGTTTCATCTCTTACAACACTATCTCTCTACCTGCCTTTGCACGTGCAGCACACACGTATAATACACGCGTGATGTGCCCGCACGAATGAATGGCGCTGCCGGGCGGAGAGGCACATCTCTCGTTTCTGGACTCAGAGATCTAACTACCACCTGCCTCATTTTCCCACGAGCTCCGGGCGAACCTCTCGAATACCGATGAGATAGACGAGGACGTAGCCGTTCCTGCGTTGGAACGAGCAGCCCGAAGGACAGCGGAGCACACCGTGGACAGAAAAGGTGAGCTGCCTGTTTGCGGGACAAGGATGAACAGATCGAACGGAGGGTGATAGAAACAGGGTTACCGTAGGGGTGAGGGGAGGGAGAGTTCTCTTCTTTGGTTGACGGAAGAGGTAGATGAAGAAGGGGGGTCGCGAATGGAGATGGGTGAACTGGGATGCATGGGTTAAAATATCAGAAATAAAGGGCGGTAGAGGGTCGAACTGAGGGAAAATGAAAGGGAGAAAGCATCGGAGGGTGGACGAGATTCTTCTCTCGCGGTGATGGCGATTCGTGAGTGTGTACGCGCACGCGTGAGCACGTGTGCAAAGGGGTGGTGGGAGAGATGGATACGGAGTGCCGAGAGATCCTCCGAAGGCGGGCAGGTAGAACACGTGCTGGCACGAGGTGAGTCAGACCCGCGGGAATATCGAAACGCGATCTCTGCATCTCCGTCGCCGCCTTTCTCTCTCCGCCGTACTGATTCTTTGTCTTCTTTTCGCATTTTTCTTTTTTTTTGCGAGAAATATCCACGGAAACACTTTCCGGGGTTGCTTAATTCGATGGACGCGCGATGAGCCGACTCCCCCGGGGTAAGGCACGTTGCTGGGGGCTGTTTACTGTTTGCTTCCAACAAGAGAACCTCTTTTCGGGTATCTTGCCGATATTTACGGACGGTTTGTTTGTTTACTAGATACATATATTCATTTTTTGTGGCTATGCTTGAATACTTTGCAAACCCTGTTTTTTGCATGAATCGCTGAATGTTATTAATTGTCGGATGTTCGTAGCAGATTTGCGAGACAGTGGAATTGGTTTCTAGGGAATGTATTTACTAGAATGTATGTAAGAAGAGATTTTTGTACAGAGTTTTGGTAAATACTTCCCTGAAATAGAATTGTCTATTATAAATAAGTGTGAGTGCTCTCCATCTTCTCTGTTGTAAATGATTCCGTTATTTAACGTAAGTGGCCAATTTGTTTCTTTCTTTAACACCATTTTCGTTTTAATTGTTTTATTGAATTTTATTGGTCCAAAGAGAGAAAGAAGAATAAGGCGGACGTGACAGTCGCTTCCGTCCTTCTGTTTTTCGTCGATAAAGTAATCGAACGTGCATGCACATCGAGGCTCTTTAAATGAATCAATTTGTCTGTAGTCGTCATACCGCGTCGTGTCCCGTTTATCGGTTTTACTTTCCTAATTTGGAGGTCCATTAATGCGCTGTCATTAATACACATATCTGAGAAAGTAACATTCAACGTTTCATACGAGACGATTCAGCGGATACGTAATTGGCGGCCCGTTAAACGTCCGTTCGTAATTTATCGATAGTAGTTATGAATGTAAAACAAGCGGCGAAAGGAACAACAGTCGTAAATAATGTGCGCCACTTGCACGCACAGGTATACGAGCATTGTTCATTTGAGAATTGGTAACGTTCGATGTACGCTTATTTGTTGACACGAATTTCTTCGCATTTTATTACTCATGCGCTAGCATCCACCGACTGTCGTACCGCTTAATACAATACACATCCACGAGTTAACTGTTATTTTTTGGTGGAGAAATGTTTGTCACTGCACGAGCTACTAAACGTGAAGATGAATCGGTGGGAACGTACATTATGCTAAAACTTCCCGTACCTGCGCCTCCTCTCCCATTCTTGTTCGGATTAAGTTATTTTTCAGGGATTCGAAATGGTTCGTTTAATCCAGATTTATGAGACTCCTCCTCGTAACTCTTTAGTTCGGTGCAGCGTGAACGAACGAACTCGATGGAGTCATTAGACGAATAAAAAAAAATCCCCAAACTTATGAATCCTACCTTTTTATGCTTACACATACAATACATTTTCTTGTACGCATCTCAATCCGTGATAGCAGCTAATTCTTCTTTGCCCTCAAATTTTTCTGTCACGTTGCATACCTACCTAGCATACAAAAGATCACAGCAATATATCAATGGAATTCATTCGTTCGCTAGGACATCTCCATTTCCACCTCGACCACAAATTTATCACCGAATCCCATTAAAATATTTACCATTGCTCGACGGGCAAATCCGTCAAAGAAATATATATTCTCAATCCTGAGCATCGAATGTACGTGGAATATGAGATAATCGTTAAACAATCCTCCTCCGTAAACGGGAGAGATCTCGGTTAGAATGGTCGCACCTGTAAACTGTTTCGAACCGTTACCTTCGCGGCGAACAATAAAGTAAATAAGTAACGACATCGGGCATACTTTTGACAAGCTTTCCGCCGTTCCCATCGCGCTTATCTGTTAATTAAGTACGGCGAGCGAGAACGTTAACGAATTCCCCCGATCGCGTCCGCTTTAATTGCAAGGGTATCGACGTATAAGGAGGTGGAATAGTTCATGGGTATCGGTGGGGGCCGTTTAAAGAATGCGACGAATAAACAGGGGAATCTTAACTGGCCGATTCTCGCGCGAGAAAGAGAACGTGCCCGATGTCGGTTAATCGGGATTCCCGAAGCTGACGAAGAAAAGCCTTTTAATGTGGCGTTATTAGCATGCGAATCGCCGCGGGGGAAGAAAATAAGGCCCGATTATCGAACTCGAGGCGATAATTGAATGGAAGTGGCGTATCTGTACGACGATAGGCAGGCAATCTTGTACCGAAATTAAAATCCACACGGTGACACGTGAAATCAGAACGCCGTTACGATCATTATTACTTACCGGCCGATTCTACAGACACGGTCGTAAGTATCGAATTCATGGGACACGTATACAAATTGTTCAGATGCTCCCTTTCGATTCCCGTTGCGAGCCATTCTGCTTTCACATTGTGGTGCGTACACTTGCACGAGCACCAACGATTTCTACTTATTTTGGGGCACACTGATTTTGTTCTTTCGCAAGGGAAGTCGAGGGACAACGCACTGGCTGAACGAAGGTGTAAGAGATTAGCGGAGTACATACGTTGGAGTACGCAACGAAGTACATATCTATACAGGTAATTAATTGCGCGAACAGTTCGACGCGTGAGGAAATAATCGATCGCCATTGGACAAGGAAGATCGTTTATTGTTGTAATGAAAACGCGAAGGGGAAGACGTGGATGCGGGGCAGAGTAAAATTAATAATTAAACATGCATGTAATTGCGTAAGTGTCCAAGGGAATGATAAAAGTCCGGCCGCGTGGAGGAATACGTGACGGTGTTTCTTGCCGATTTATCTTCGAGAAACGTCGATAAATACATAAGCTTCTGCCGGAAAAAGTGTAATTCTTAAGGCGCATAAGGTTTTTTGTTTTAATCAATGTTAACGTACGTTCGTGTTTCCATTCCACGCTTTCACATTCATTTTGTCGCTTCCGGTCACGATTTACAGATGTATAAAATCTGTTAACTGGTAAACACATTAATTATCGTTTACCTAACGACGTAGCAAATAATTGATCGATGTCTCGGGAATGAAAAGAAAGTTCTTAATACCGGGTGGACTTTGGTAAAACGTTCGTTACCGTTCCCGTGCATGTTCCACGGGCATTTCAATTTCGCGTTCGGACCAACCTTGACCCGATTTTTACACGTTTTAAATCATGAACTGCGCATAATTTGGAAATATGAACATGGAAATTTATCTCGAACGCAGTTCGTAATTATAATTATCCTCTTATGCAATCCCGTTCTACCGAAAAGGATATCAAGATCCGGCAACGCCAGTTCGTTATAATTTCAACTGGATCTCGCCATTATTTCTGAAAAAGTAAAATGCAACAATTTTTAATTAAACAGGAGCACGAAGTATGCATATTGCATTTAATAAATTCATTTTTAGTTGTTCTGTATTTAAGTTTACCAATCAAATTGCACAGAACAATCGGTCCGATGGAGTTTAGTTTCCCGGTTGCAGCAGAACGACGAGTAATAGTTGATTAAAATAATTAGTTAGATTGAACCATACGAATCATTAATACTTACAATAAAATCGTTATGAAGATCGTTCGAGATTGCAGTTTTCTGTTTTTTTCAAAACACAAATTATGTACAAAGACAACTTCCTTTGGAATGAGAGCACCATCGTCTGGCCGGCATGCAATGTGTGGTCGCGTTCGGAATCGCACGTATCGAGGTCGACGGCGATTAATTACTTCGTTTCCACCAGGACTAATTATTCTTGATGCAATCGAGAACTCGCCTAATGGTGTGTGACACGTTTCACTTGTTGGCACCACTGAACACCGTCGCGACACTCTCATTATCAGTGTGCCAACGTACTTACGCGTGTCGGGACACTTCTTCCAGAAAGAGATGTGATCGATGGAGGCCGACCGTCTGGTCGTGATTCCTCGTGAATACGTGAATAAATGTGTGCAGCGCAGAAATTACAGTAGGTGATTAACCGACTTAATCAGTAGGCAGACAAAGATATCCTTAACCCGTTAGGCACTTGTTATCTGTGGTAGGACATTAACTCTCTGGATGTTTTATTTCATTCAGTCTTTACCAGTAATACCCAGTACTTCATTTATTATTACACTCGAATTTGCAATAATAATATGCAAGTTGAAAGGATAACCATGACATCGCTTATATTATACTTTAGGAAAACATTGCCACACGAATTTATTTTCTTAGAAATGCACTGATGCGTGGTGCTCGAGGGGTTAATATCGTTGCAACTTATTATACGTCTGGTTCTCGGTACTTAATCGTTATTAATATTCTGGCTTTTGTACCCCGCGTGACGGCTTAGACGTGATTTCACAAGCGTACACTTGGCACAAAGGCGCAATTTATAATTCTACGTTTGTCGCGCGTGAAACGGTCTGAAGGAGGAACTTCGTGTATCGTCTCATGAAAGTCCGACGCGCGTGTTATCGGCGTCTTTTAGACAGGCCCTCTTAGAGGATCACAAAGAGTCCTTTCATTCCGTAATTAGGATGCTTTTGAAGCACTTACGCGGTGAATGTACCGCTTTGACACCGGCTTTCTGCCTCTATTACTGTTTTCAGACTGATTAACGAGTAGGGCGGCGTGCGTTTCACCGTTCTACAAGTGCCTCCGTTCGTATTGAACATATTGTGAAGAATGAACTGTCTTGTCATCAAAGTGTAGAAATTTTTGGAGCAACTTCGCTAACCAATATTCTTTTGGTGTGCTCACTCGTGCGAGATAAATATGAAATATAGCAACGGGGTCTTCGTGTCATTTCCAGTGTAGTAACTTTGAAATTGATTTCCATGTCGTTATTCGTAATCGTGGGATGTTTGCACTTTTCGGTAACACGTCCTGCGTCGAATATATTTACGGACTCCGTTGGAAACAAATATAGCTCGCGTGGAAATGATTAAGCAGCACCAATTAGGATTCCCCCAATTGGGATATGGAAGCGGTGCCGTTTTATCTTGCTTGCGATCGGCGGGCTTACGGGAAATATGGCTCGATTACTAATAATTGTACTTTTAGTCATCTCTGGTGAAAAATTTGTTCAGATAAAATGAATCCTCATTGCGCAAGACGAAATTTCTCAAGGTTGCTTCTGAATGTATGTATATACCATTTTCTCGATATTTCATATTTCAATTGATGCTAATGTATTCCTACGAAATCGCGGCTTCCTTGTTCGACCTGAATGCGGCTTCTTAGCACGAGCCCCCCCATAAACGTAACAGGATCCCATACGGGTGTTCCTCGGTTCGTTTCTTGTGCGGCTACGTTCCCACACTTTCTGCCCCATTGAAACGTACACCAGAAGAATTCACCCCTATACATACCACGAGGGTGGCGGCCAGAAAACTCGGAACCCATAGAAATTAAAAGCACCCTCCTTTCAGGAAGTCTTTCAGTGGAAGCGTGCAATGCACGAGCTGGACACGATATTGAATGAACGAACCGTTTCCGCATTTTCTAAACTTGACCCCGATACAACGAAAATTCCATCCTTTTTTTCTGTCGCACCCCTCGTTTTTTCTCGATGAACGGGTGTCGTTATGAATTGCGGGAAAGGGGATTAACCGATGCAGAAACGTTGCAGGAAAAATGTTTAGAAATATTCAATAGTTATTTTATTTTTTATTAGCGATAGTAACGAGTAGACTCTGTACATTCACGCAAATATTAAGGACCGGTTTAGCAGACAGCGAATTAAAGCGAACAATCATGGCTGCGAAAGAGTATTTATTATACAAATATATTGCATCCTGTATACTCCTTCTGCACAACACCCGAGTAATTTGATGAATAAATCATTTAAACTTCTGAACGATTAAATTACAACAACCACTATGATATATTCCAACTTACATTATAACAATATAAGTAATAATGAACAAGTATGGTAGATACACTTTTTACATGTAACCTACATTCGTTTCGGATATACTCTACATATTTCTGCAATGTTACATCCGCATGAATATCCGAGAACTAATAATAACCCTTTCATTGTGCCAGCTACTATAATAGAAAGAATTTACGTCTCTTTGAAAGGGCCAGCTTCTATTCGGTGCGATGTGTCGTCAAATTCCTCGGCGTCTTTCTTCCGCATAAACGGTGACTTTCACAGAAATGTCGCGTGTATTTGCATTCGTCGGCGCGGGAAAGTCTTCTGCATTCCAGGGGGTGCGCGCAGGTGCCCTAGGAAAATTGTAGCCGGCATAGAAGTGCACGTGTGGTGTGCACAGTGCGCCCACGGTTCATTCAACAGGTAGCCCTTCACTCTCGTCAGGGTTCCATTTGCGACAACCCCCCTCACGGAGTTGGCCCATTGTACGCATAGGGTGGGAAGACCGTTAGCGTTGTGACAGCGAGGGGGGATGACGTTTTATCGGCGCACATGCGTATGCAAATTACTATACGCACGAGTTACTGACTTACTACCCCTTTCGGTTCGCTCGACCAACGCAGACCACGTGTGCAAGGAGGCAGAAAATTCACAGCAATTTCCTCCAAATTATACTGCTATCACAGTTGCGCGAACGAAAGTAATTTGCTACCATTTACATTCTCGTTAACTGTATCAACGTCATCAGTTTTCGAATTTGCACGATTAACCGAAGAATTCAATTTGCCGTCACTATCCCTCGCAGATTACGTGGAAGGAATCACGCGTATACACGAGAATGAACTGCCACAGGTGGAAGCAACGTGTGTACTGTATACGTGTATGCATCTCAGAAGTGGTTACATTGCACGTGGTCGACACGAGACCAAATCGTCAACCCTCCCCGTGAATCTCGTAGAGGTTCGAAGATTGGGGTGGCGGCGGTGGTCATAACGAAGTATATCAGCATGGAAAGGGCGATTGTGAGGGTAGTATAGGGCCCTTAGTTCAAGCAGTTTAACACACCTAGTCGCGAATAAGTGTGCGAGGCGCGCATTTAGCGCCTGGAGGCTATTTCACGATGCACGCTTATGCGAAGATATCGGCAGCTGGCCTGGAATCGTGAGAGACTCGGGCAGATGGCCTGCCCTGAAACTCCTCCACGGCGCTCGCGTGTACGTGCACACGACCACTAAGGATCCCTGCACGCCTTCCTAAGGAAGGAACCACCGAGGATGTTTCCCACGGACTCCTGCAGCCTCTCATCTGCCGTATTACACACGAATATGCCCTGGATTCTTTCCCTCCTTTCTTCTCGCTTTTTATCTCCGTCTACCCTAACAGTTATCTTCGTCCCCTCTTCCTTCCTATTTCGTTGCTGTTGATGCGTTAACGTGACACGGGGGAAAAATCGTATACCCCTTGTCTCTCAATTCCGTCACAGGGTGCCCATTCGCCTGGGTTATTGGCTGACTGTAGAATTACGGGATTTAACGGTTGATCCCTCTGCCGTTGTCTGCGGGCAATTGAACGGTTCGATTCGAGCACGCGGAGTTCCAATTTTGCTGTCTCGCTACTTTCGTGGGGGGCCGGGGGAGGGGGGTCGGGGTGATATGGAAAATCCTTTTAACGAACAAATCAGTGCAGCATTCGTATGCATCGATACTATTGTCTTCGACTGACCGCTTGTGAATTAACTCATACCATCGTCTGGTTTGCATATACTCTTCTTTTATTGCAAAATGGGTCAATGTTGAACATAATTGTTCCTGAACCGCGGGCCCGAGTATCGTTTCATCGAAGATGATGCGAGGCTCCGATTTCGAAAACGATCACTGCTCGCCCCTGTCTACTAACATCCCTTCCACCTCGTTACCTTCCAACGACCGCGCCATCGTCCTCGCTTGAAGCAACGGACCGTCATTTAATTACTCTACCATACTCGGTGAAAAAGGGAGCCGTTTTCCAATTCGATAATTGAACGTATTATGTGTACGCATGAAAAGCGACTCGTGCGGTACGCATTCCGATACGCGTGTCCGATGATACCAGCATGCACACCTATGCATACAAACGTTCGTTGCCGTGCAATTTGTCGATGGCACAGTAAATCAGAGCGCGAGGAGTTAATCGAAACCTGTTGCATCGCGACGAGCATTGCAACGGGAGTATGTACACCGTCGGCATGTGTACACGTAAGTACGTACTCGGCCACGCGTGAACACGTGTCGGTGCACATGCGTGGGCTCGTGCACGAGAGTCAGGGATCGCCATTAAGTGGGTGGCTAAGATTGGCTCTCGTTTACTTTTACCCCGTCCTTCTCCTGCTTGTATCGGCCGCCGCGTACCCTCTTTGTCTCCCTTCTGCTGGAACTTCTTCACAAGTCGACCTCTGTCTTCTCCCTTTTTCTTTTTCGTGCAGGCGGGAAGACGCAAGGAGTGGTCAACGATTAAGAGAAATGACACGAAAGGCGGGGGAGGGGGCGGAGAAGCAGTAGACGTAGACACGAGTGGACGTGGCGTTTAAATGAATGATGCGCATATCTACTAAGCGTGTACCTAATCACTCTCCTCCCCCCGCCCTCTCCCTCTCTCTCTCTCCCTCCCGACATTCGTACACGATTCACTACCTTCGTGGACACCCGGTGTGCTAATTGAGATGAAACCGAGCCGATCCTTTTAAGTGGCGTTTTAATGCTCGTGTTTATAGCGGGGTGAGAGCGGCGCAGAACGTCGATAGCATCCGGACGCTACGATGCAACGAGGACAAGCAAATTGCGATTGGGGTGATTGGAGATTGGATGCATATTCTAATCGTCGGCTGTCACACGTTGTGCACGGTTGACAATTGTCGCACTGTTCGATGTTGATTATGAATCGAAGAAATTTAGTAACTAAGGAAACGTTTAGTAAGCGGGTGAACAGTAAGCGACGTGGCGTTGAAAAATGTATTGAAAATTATAAGTACCGAAAGTTAGAGATTAAAAGGGCGGTACTTTTGGAGTTTCGAAGAAGCAATTTACTTGACGTAAATTGAGTAAGGATGATATATGAAACGAAATCAATTTGCTGCCATAAATAGTTAAAAATTCTCCCTTTTCAATTACTGATAGCTAGTCCGACTATCGAGGGTTAATAAATATTGCCGAGCACGAATGAAAAATCTGGCTGAACTAATGAAACTGATATCTCTACGTAAGTGCTTTGTATTATCTACTGCCTGAACTGATACTGCGGCATTCGATATTTATATAATTGTTCGTGCGAAAGGGAATCGTAGAAAATATAAATCATTGTCGCGATGCAAGAATTTTAATGGACCTCGGAAGGCGTTATTATTATTATATATTTATGCACGTAAGGAACTCGGTCAATCGTGAGGAAATAAATAATATCGGAGGCGTGAAACTTTATCGCCGATGCGATCTTTGTTTCATTTCGCAATATTAATAACAGTTTATGTTAAATTGCATATCGAACGTGCCGGGGTTTAATTAACTTCGACTGCAGCCACGTCGCCGTGGATATAAGGTAGATAAATGGAAATGGGAAACAGTAGTATCGTACGCGTAGATCAATCCGATAGCGACACGACTATTACGATTGATAAGAGGATATTACATGGCCCATTTAATTTCCAATCACTTTCTGGACAGCTTCCGGGGCCGGTCACATTTCTGACAAAATTATCGTGGGTCTGGTGTATGTACGTATCTCAATTGAATATTAACTGCACCATCCTTTTTTCAATTACGGGAATACGTTATGCCGTCGATGCTCGAAACATTTTTACATGGACGATAATGCATAATATACGACATTATACGTTGGTTTTCGTGCGGAATTTATAACGAGTTTTGATCAAATGCCACAACGAGTAGCCAGCCTAATTAAGCCGTTTTTAATGTATACAAAGTGCAACGGCTGTAATGAGATATTGCGCCCCTTCTTCGCGCAATACATCTTCGAAGTTACTCTTTTTACAGTTACAGGCGGCCGAAGTGAAGAGAAATTTCCTTTCCGTTATTTTCGATACTTCCCCGCTCAATATCTTATCTGCCCACAATTAACACGACCAACCGCGCGTCCAATTTGCACGCAATTTATGCTGGCGCGGCAATCGCCATGCTTTCACGAAACAAGAAGCGCAAAAGTGGATGCACAGAAATGACAAACTAGAGTTCCACATTAAACGGAACAAATAGAAGGAAGTTATAACGAATCAGACGGATATCGGAGCTGAAAATAAATATCTTCTTCCCTCGCGGAGGTGTGGTGTATTTTGTTAAAAATTGTCAGGCACCATTAAAATCTCGTTCACGCGAACGGAGTTCCACTGTACCAACATCTCAACGATTTCAGTGAGGTATCCTTCGTGCACGCTATCACACCTGACATTCCACGGTACACGTATACATATATACAATATACCTCGTGTACACACGACACGAAGGCGAGTATATACGGCATGGGTATACGTAAACAGAAAAGCACTTAGCCGAGCGGTGGTGGTGGGCTGTTTTGAAAGGCGAGCCCCCTTTCGAAAAAGCGCGGCAAAAGGGCGCGCGTGCACGTGAGTGCACGTGGCCGGCCTTCGGTCGCCTCTCCCGGTGCAAAAGTGCCGTGTATGGGGTTGCGTTCGGTTCTGGTGATGGCGATGGTGGTGGGGGGTGCGCATCCTTCGTCTTTTCTCGGGACTCTCCCACAAGGTGACGCCGATGCCTCGGGACTGTGGGAATTCGGGACATGTGCGTGCCTACACACGCCGTGCTCGTGGTCCGCACACGAGGGGGAAATCTCGTGGTGTTTGGAAAGAGAAGAGTAACCGAGGGGGAAAAAAAGGAAGGGGGAAGACCGGACCTATGCTGTCCGCGGCACGTCGGCCGCCATAAGGCAAGGAATCCATGGGAATATCGAGCATGTGCATCGGTTCGCTCGTGTGCTGCACGAGTTATGGGGTGGCCGGCCACCCTTATTTTTCCTTCTTTCTTCTTCTCCCTTCTTCTTCGTTCTTCTTTTCTTCTTTCTTCTTTCTTTCTTTTTATTTTTTTTTAATTCGTTCCTTTACCACTTCTTCCTCATGCGGAACTCCGTGACCTGGCGCATTCAGGGATTTCTTAAACACGTGGCTGCATAGGGAATCAGGATGGAACGCGGGGTGATTTCCCCTCGTGGTTCTGTTGTCCCCCCCTGTAGCTCGTGGTCGCCGCGTGTCAGCGACGTGTCGACCCGTTTCTCGAATTCGACTCGTGTCTTTTAGTGGGACTTGTTATTCTCTACAGCTGCTCGTTTGCGCGTTATCCATCGATTGCTCCCTAGAAACGCGAGACCCGGCTACTTTTTTTAGGTTTATTTGTTTCATTGGAGATGTTCGGGGTGGTTCGATCGACCGAAGCTGAATGCGTCTCTTGACTGTTCCGCTGGGGGGTCCAGCGAAATTGAAGAGGCTCTTCGTTTATTAGTGGGTGTATTAATCAAATTACACAGTACGGTATTCCTTCGTCATTTTTATGACTTACTATATCAACGTTGTAGAACAATTCATTCAGGAGATTAATGACCACTTCTCCCGTACCTTTTACTATTTCTTTTCTGGACCGCTAAAGTATGTCGGTCCAACAGGTACGTTGATTGATTTTTGTTCGCGACGAAATGTCCAGGCTGTTTTAATGCTTGCACTTGTTCATGTTTTGTAAATTAATTTTATCAGACTGTCTTGCTATTCGAATAATGAAATCGGTAAAGCAATAGCAACTCTGTTCAATTAATTGAAACGCGACAACCGCTAATAAGAATGATATAGCATTTTGATTTTGCGCGCAGTAAGTTCTTCGTATCGAGTTTCGTAAGATTGATCCCAATCTTACGAAACAATAATTTCCGAACCCTGTAACATTGATGGTACCTGTTCGTTTAAATTGGACGTTTCGTTTGTCCCAAATATGGTAGCCATTCCTGATACCGACTGCGAACGATATGTGTGCTGCGTTAAATAAGATATTGGCATTTGATCTTGAATCTTGCTTCAGCAGCTCGCATATCTTCTGGACGGTCCCATTATCTTGCCAATATTCGCGAGTCACTCGTGCTCGTTACCCGAGATACACGTAACGCTGGCGAAACTCCAAATGCCACATTTCCTCCCACTTGTCCTTTCTCCCTTGGCTAAATATAATAGGGACGAGCGTTTCGCATTGCACAGACGTAAGCGCGCCCCTTCGGTTGATCGGATCGAACGGAATTTCGATTCGACGCCAGAAAATCGATCTGTATCGTGTGCGATTGAAATCGTTTCGTGGAAGCGAAATCGCGCACTCGTGTATTATTATTTTTCTGTCTGCTGCACGGACAATTTATCGCGTGGCTAATACGTATCCTCGGTCCCTTCTCTATTTTCCAATATCGTAAACTCTTTAAAATGATAGCCAATTTCCTGCGCCCCGCAAGAAACACGATCGTTACATTTTATTAAAACGAAGAAATCGCGCGATATCGAGGTGTACGCGGTTATGCTCTTGCGCGTTTATTTGCCTTTGCCGGGGATTGGAAATTGGAAAACGAACAATGTCGACGGACGCGGAAGTTGGCCTATTTTCGATTATCGAACTTGAGATTCTCAAAGGGATTGACTGTTTTATATAGCGATCGGTCTCCAACTTTGCAGCCGAGCAGACATTTCAAATGATTTGCTGAAAATAATTTTACGTCGCGGCAAGTGTTGCCGCGAAACATTTGTGCATAGTCATTATCGTATCGGAAATGCAAAACGCTTGTCGGTATTAATTGAAAGTACAAACCGGAGTAAATCTATGCAGGGGAAAACAATTCATCCCACGAGACCGAAGCGAAATGCAGGCGAGAAACAAGAGTAACCCTGTAAATCATAATTTTCCAATGACGCGGCACAACATTGCCGGATCTCTCGAATTGCATCTTTCGTTCCGTAACAAATCGTTCGACGGTGTTCCTCGTTATATACCCTGCAGCTCCATTAAGGTCCAGAATGCGCCTTGCACCGTTTCATTATCGTCGGATCGATGTTTTGTAAATAGTCCCTATTAAACTAGATCAACGGATGGAGGATTGCTCTATAGTGGTAACACTTATCGAGCGTTGCTTGTTTCCTTTCGCGCGGAGTAAATTGGCCGGCCGGGGCACCGATATTACGAGATGACCAAGGGATAGAGCAAAAGGATGTACGGTCATTAAGCAGGATACACTTTTTACGTTTCATTCGATACTCGTGGCCGTTCGTTACTCATCCGTGTAAGATCGTGGGGAAGGGGTTATCCGGTGTCCATTCACTGTGTTATCTCCGCCTGGACGGATGAGAGAGGATCCAGGAACGACGGACTTTTTTTCCCCCCTCGCTACAAAACATTGCCTTCCTTTTCCACGTTGGCCACTTTGGCCACTTCGCCTCGCACAGAGAGCACCTGACCGTCTAGTCCGCGTAACATTAGCCCCGACAACTTTTCGGATTAAAGTGGTCTCCGTTCACCGTTGCCTCTGGCCGTCTGCGATACGGCGGAAGTTACCATTGACTTGGAAATTGTACTTCTACGCAACGAATCTTGCCACCTACCTACCCTTTTCCCACGGAGCAAAGGCGAGTGGGCGAGCCGACAGAATTAAAATTCCGGTAGAGCGTTAGGTAACGTTTTGGGGTATTCTTTAAGTGGCGCGTCAGTCGGATACGCATACGTATCACAGGTAGGAAAGCAATTAAGCTAATTTATGGAAATCCCTCGAAGGTTGGAAAATGTGGTTTAATCGTTTCTAGGAATCTCGACGACCGTTCGTCGAAATTTTCTGTCCTATTAAGGTTCCATTCGAATCGATCGTTAGCGGGCTAAGTGGCATCGAAACGTTTTACCTGTTACAGCTGAACGGAAACATATTCGGCCAAGATATTCATTGAACTCCGCGCACAATTCGTATACATAGTAATGCAACTCTTAATCTCTATTCCCAACAAATACTCTAAACTTTCTTTTCCATGCTACCGGGTAACATCGTTTTCGTATATTTATTACGAAATAACCGAACATTAAACGAATACGAAATATTCCCCGATCGTTCTCTAATCGCGGCTTCATGTCCATTTTCGTGGTCAACCGTATATAATTAGTAGCCCGTGGCTAATCTAATTTAACTCCTGTTCTCCGTTTCGAAAAATTTCGTAAGCCGTTTAAATGATTCGTCCCCGCGGGGAGCTTTCATGAAACGTTCAACGTGTACGAACGTTGACGGCGACGGAATAAAGACGGAAGAGCGACGCCTGCGTGGAAAGCGTCGGCGGGAAAAAGTGGCGCCTCGTTACTTTCCTGCTTATTACGGGACACCTTGTCGGACAATAAAACTCGAGGAAGGTTATCGGCGTTTAACAGTTCGACTCGCCTCTCAAAGAAAGCAGGTCACGCTCGGAGCTACTCGTAAATGCGATCGGTTTCTCTCTCGTTACGCGGTGAATAATTCGGGGAGCGGAATGCATCTGAAACGTCGATGAACGACGAGATCGGCTCCCGTACGAAGTAATTATCGAGTAATTATTCGTTGCCGATGGTGAACGAGGCGGGCACGGCCGCGGGGCTTTTCTTTCTTCGAACGAGAGGTCTAAGAAATCCATTGCCCGAGGAGGGAAGAGGCTTTCGAAGTGTCCGGCAATTATATTGACGTAATAAATCGTCGCCTGTCACGCGATTTTCTGTCGTAGCTACCGGCACGAGTTTCGGGCATGGGAGGTCCGATTGTTTCGTTTTAAATCATGTTGATATTATCTTCGCCGACGAATGCTTACGTACAGAGAGACGAGTTTCGCGAGACGATGGATCGATAATTAAATGTAACTCACTTGCAGTTCTACTCTTTCGGTTTCTTTTGATCGCTGCTAACGGACGAGTCGGTGGGAAGTTAAGTATAAGTACAGGGTGGTATAGTACTCGTGGAACAACCAGGTGGGTTGTGATTTTTCACGAGGAGGAAATAAGTCGAGATAGCAGGGCAATACCTTTGCCCGGTTTGCAAGGGGAGTTACATTTTCTATATAATAGGAAATTATTTATTTTCATTTTCTACCGATTTCTGCCACGACCACTGGAACGCCCTGTACTTATCAAATAAAATGTACTTTCATTTTTTCTCCGGTATGACGTTCAGAATTCTTACGTGATAATTTTTACCCGCATACTACAGTTCACGTCCACGCGCAACGTGCGTAGATCGGTTCGCGATTTCAAGGCACGACCGATCCGTTTCCAGTTTCCAGATCCGTCTCGTCCACCGCCCGATATCCGATTGTGATTGATAGTTCGCGTGAGACTTTATCCACCACGCGTGCTGCTTTCATTAACCATAAAAAGAACGACTGTGTCGGCGACCTGTCAAAGTTTTCGTGCTGTCACGTAGAGCCGCCGTTTCTGCGTTACCTGTAATTTCACCTATTCCATATGCATGCTCGAATTCATTTCTCGGCGGCCTGCGCGCCGCGATAAGAATCAGTATTTCTCTGACTTCTGAAAACCACCGATCCTTAATAAACGATAAAAACCCGGTGTCGCAATACTTCAACCCCTTCCATTTCCGACACGCACACTTCACAAACTTCGCCGGCAATAAAGTTTTACTTTCCACACGGGTTACGTGTATTGGAGAGAAATTTTATTGCGGAAGACACGATCGTTTGATTAAACAGTACATAATGAACGAGGTTTAAATTACTTTTTCCTTCGGTCCGCCCTTCTGTTTTTGTATTCCTAGCCGAACCCCTCATTGCCCGATCAATGAATGGCGACACGAGTTTCGCCCAGGTACAATACTAAACACGCCAAATCAATATACAATCAGTTCTATTTCCCTTCAAGATTAGTACAGTAACTTCCAATCAATAAAAATTACAAGGAATTCCTGCAATATCATTTTGCGCTCACCGATTACACACGCCAGTCCATCCGTTTCTTAGAGAATTTCACGTCGCGACCCTTTTCATCTAATCATTTCACACCAATGCGACACTAAAGCTCCCCGCCAAACAAGCGAAACAAGCAATAACAAAAACACAGACTTATCCAAACTATTATTAAAAAACGATATATCATTCTCAACAACACCGCATACCAATCTCAAACTCCTTGCAACGCCAACACCGTCGCGTCGGTGGTTCGCAAACAATGTCCGCGCAATTATCGATTCCCATTCCTGCGTGCCCCCCCCCCCCCCCCTCCGGGTCATGTATGCACGCATATGTATATATACATATACACGGTCAGGGAGGGCCGCGGTTAACGATCGGCATCGGTCGAGGAAACGCGGCGGCAAGAAAAGGCAACACGAAGAAAAGGGCCACGCTCCGTACACGTTCCGTACACGTTCCACGCACACGCCTGAACCGAGCGCCTAGATTACAATCACGGGGCAGCTAGAGCAACGCGACGAGGGAACGGTGTCCACGAGGGTCGGATGAAGAGGAATAGACTCGGTACGCCGTTGCGCGGAGGGAGAGAGGGATAGTCCTGGTCACGACGATGATGAGCGCGAAAGAGGGAAGCCGAAGTGGTAAGCGGGTTACGGTCGGGCGTATAATACACGCGCCGGCATGTCGTACACGTACACCTACACGACCTTCTTATAAATACGAAACAGTGCGTGGCGCACTTGAGAGAAGGTGCGTAAGTCCGCATCTGCCCGAGATTCTCACGCGCGACGCATCTGTCTCGAGTTCCCACGAGAACGGCCCTGGCGAAGCCGTGGCCGGGAGCTGCAGTCGTGAAAGTTTCGTCCGTCGTCACCGGCGTGACCACGTGGCCGAGTCGTGCCAAGATTCGCCACTGTCTTCCCCGTCGCATGCCCTCCCCGAATCGCCGTGCCCGGATTAGGGATGCAACGTATGTGGAATATCCTTGAATCGGGAGGTTCTCTTCCTTTATTTTCCTGCCTCCCTTTACTTAGAAGCTTCTGATGATACGTTCTGGATCATTATTCTCTGTTTCTGGACCGGTTGCCCGCTGGAGCATTGGCTATTGGGCGGGGGGAAATCGTTTACGTGGAGTGGACGATAGCGACGGAGTAGTTTGTTCTTTGGTTTTTGTGGCTCCGCCGATCGGGGTGGGGGTGGTAGTTAACGTCAAATGGTGTTTAAATGGCAGGTGAATCGAATTTGTATTGCTGTTACGTTGGGCGTACGTATGAATTTTTTGCTGAGGCTCCACTTGTACGCGTGCGCGGCCTACCTGTATGTAGGGTATTACATCTTCGCCGGTTTTGTTATTTAGCAAGGAGAGATTCAGTCCCATAAGTAAAGCGATGTTCGCTTGCTGAACAATTGTGGCGGTTTGTTAAACAATTTCTTGGACGATTCTGATTCCCGCGTAGTAAAATGGCCGGAAGATATTTCATTTTGATGTGGCTAAAGACATTTTTCGTTATACCTGTACCCTGGGTAACGACTAGACGTAACAACATCTTGTTATCGCTTATTCGTGCCAGTGGAACTTGTTTTTTTTATAACTTATAGGAATAGTGCAGCATTTATTATGGAAAGTGATTTATTGAGTGTAACATTAAAAACAATTTTTGGGCCAAGGCATAGCAAAGGATATCTGCGATTCTTCGAAAAATTGCGCTCTGCCTTTACTGCATTGTCGTAACCTTTTGTTGCAAGTTTATATGTACGGTGCACAGCCGGGCAAGGTACACGTAGAATAATTCAATTGTCGGAACGGTTTAGTGTAATGGTACTTTCACTGTCCGTTGCAATAAATTACTTAGTAACGGCCTATTGTTGCTCCGATCGGGCCTTCCACTGGAATTACTTCATTATTGAATCAAACAGCAAACGAAAAGAAAAACGTAGGAACGAACTGCTGTTAAGTAATTTATCTTGTTTCGTTTCCGTTTAATTTCCTTTGCTGCCACAACAATGTACGGGCATTCCCTTCGACAGGGGAAAGTTGGCTGCGCTTATTAGCGCGCGAAACAATCGCTGAAGTTTATACCTGCGCTAGTAAACTATCCAAATTCTGTTCCGCCCTCTTCAAGGGGAGACACTTTTTCCGTTACCTTTTCGAATCAGTCTGCATACACACGGGAAGACCGCTGATAAGGCTCCGAAG
This sequence comes from Nomada goodeniana, assembly GCA_963969485.1. NCBI lineage: Eukaryota > Metazoa > Arthropoda > Insecta > Hymenoptera > Apidae > Nomada > Nomada goodeniana. The sequence continues at coordinate 7,071,001 of OZ018305.1, read as the reverse complement.
GCAAATATCTAAATCAATATTAACTTCCTATCTTTCCTCCCCGATAAAAGAAATTCTCGATGTCCCTGCTTCCTCGAGACTCCCTGCACCGTGAGAAAAAACAGGTACCCACCGTGGAAATCAAAGGTTTGAGCCCTCGGGTTGAAATTAGCGAAGCGCGAATTGAAAAATAAAACACGGTGTAAATGCGAGGAGGCACAACATTTCTCCGCCGCACTTTGCGACGTGTAATTTCGACGAATATTCAGGGAGAATCGTCCGAAGTTCAACGACGAGCAATTTATTCGGCTGTCACTACGTCTTCTCCGTTTTCTCCGCCCGGTCTGCTTAAGATCTCGTAGGCATCTTACGACTTTTCGGCCGTTTTATGGCCTGCTACCGCGCTATTATGATGTCTGGCCATGCAGAAAGGGATCAGGTGGAAGCGCCATTACCTTCGACCGGGGGTTGATTACTTTTACAGCGCCGTGGGACGACCTGCCGTTTCATGGTTAACAGGACGGTAGCGTTCGGATAATGGATGGTCAACGGTAATCCTTATTTGCATGTTACCAGCGGGGCTATGTTTTGGTATGTTTTCACAGCAAATTGGTGTTTCATTCATTTCTTCAGACTGGTGAGACTAATAAGATTAAGGGGACGAGGATTTATTTGCCCTTCAGGTACTTACGAATAATTGTCAATTATACAATTTCAATGTAGTTACAATGGAGACCTCGACTGACTATGAGTAATCCACCAGGTAAAAGTTAAAGGAGGTTTAACCCTGACGCTAGCAAAATGGTGAACAAGTTCGAAGCTTGATTATTTAAAATATTTTGCATACGTTTGTTTTCGCAGAATGTCAGTTGACGTGAAATTGTGCAAAGAGTCGTCATCTGGAGCGGTCTTGCGATATTTCATCAAGAACATACAAAAATGATCGAAGCAAATATAGAAATGGGTACCCGGGTACGCGATTGTTAACATAAGTGTTAATTTCAAATTCAGGGATCCACTTCAACGATAGTGATGTGAAGTATGCAGTGGGTTAAATTGGATTTCATGTAAGAAGTTTTTTTTTAGTAATGGCGAACGATTCAGAGAAACGATGTTTAGTAAAGTAACTGAATTTGTTGAATTGAATTGATTGAATATTATAAAATATATAACGCATTTTAATCTTAAAATTCCGTTTGCCGTAAAATCTTCTTTCATTTTCGTCGAATCTTCGTTTGATTCGATTGTCTTTTTTCACGTAAGAAAACAAAATTGTTTTATATCTGCACTAGCAGATATAATTGAGAGCGTTCATGCTTTTAATGAGAATACGATTTCGATGTGCGATTGGTTTTAGTTATCTCATTTACAATGTCAGCTGTCAGTTCTCCTCGCAAGATCTGTACACGGTTTTGTCGAGGTCCTTTCGGGCTCTCTCTTCGGCGACGTTGCATGTAATTTTCTTTTGATTCTTTTTTCACAAAATAAAACTCGACAAGGGGTAACACGTTCACTTGACAACGTTCGCTACTTATCAGCAGGCATCACTTCAGAATTTTATTCTCCGTTCCATTGAGTTGAACTCAATTAACTAATTTCTTCTCAATTAATCGAATATATTAATAGTAACGGAACAAATCCATTCTTCAGAAACTGTTGCTATTTTTAGACGATCAGAAATATTTAACTTTAGGAAATAATCGCAAAACCTTATATATTCCGTGGAAATATTTTCATTCGTAGCCAGTTTGTTTATTTGTATTGCATAAAATAATTCATGTTCGCACACATTGCATACACTGTTTATCTGTTTATCTCCGGTTCGTCCTGTCGATATTCTGTCGTATAAAATTAAGGGAAAACGGCGCGCCGTGATTCGTGCCTCATTCAATTTAACGTCTCTTCGCTCAAACATTTAACACGGAGCGCGGCGTAAATTACTACGGTTCACCAATCCTGAAAGAAAGATCCAGGATCTTATCTCAGGAGGAAATATAATAGCCGTCCCTTTCAGAATCTCCCGTCGCGTCGTGCTGCCAAGTTTTTTTCTTCTGTTCAAACTCCTCGAAATACGGTGAATTAATTACACGTACCTACACGGCCGAGAAATAAATTCGCGTGCACGATCGGGGAAGATGAATCATCCTGCATTCCCATTTCGTTTCTTCTCCGTTTCTTCCGCTGTCATTGAAGTTTAATTTATATTTGGAACAAAAACGTGCCGCCGCCGGGCGACATATCATTTTTGCAAATGGCGTACCTACAAAATGCAGATCAATTTTCGCGAATACTTTTATTCCTCCGACGTTTCAAAGTGGGGAGTAATCTTTTTGTCGCGGGTGTCAGATATTCTTATCGCCGACATACTGGAAAGAGAAGTGGCCTTAAATGATTTGCCTCAAATAGAATGTTTCAAATATGGATTTGATAACAGTCGGATCTGAAACTTTCAAGACGCACGATTGTCAAAGAAATAGATCTCCAGAATAACGGAAACTCTGGCATTCTCCTAGCATTTTCCGTTGCGCAGCGGTGCCGAAAAGTTGAACGCGTAAAAATATCTGTACACCGTGTCGCCAATTTGATTCCCAACTGACGCGGATTAATTAACTCCCTGCGTCGACCGTCCACGCGCATACTTCTCTCCTATTCCAAGAAACCGCGGTGGCCGCTGCACCGTGAACACTTTCAATTTCAAAGGTGTCCCAGCGAAGGGGTTAATCAACACCGTCGAACAAGCATGCTCGACATCGACCATCAAACGACCAATTACGTAGCCATGTCCGCCGACTCGACCCGAATCAGCCGCGTGTTGCGTTTGTGCGCAGCTAATCGCGCGAAACTAGCAGGTTCGTTCGAAAAACGTCAGAAGCACGTTGCGCTCTTTTCCGCCGCGCTTGCCGGCGCGAATTCCAGCCGGGCTTGGCAGCGCGACAAGAAAGCTGCCATATAAATCTAAGCAGGAACAGGCGCAAAAAGGCCGGCAGCTCGTGGCCGCTATCGCTTTTAATCCGCGGCGCACCGCTCGCGGGACTAATCGGTGCTCGCGTCACGTGCCTAGTTTGCTCGGCATGTTTCTAGTCGTTCCGGGCCTTAACTGTCTCTCGGCTGCCTTTTGCCACTCGACTGCTACCGATCCGCGGTAGCCGTGAGTTCTTGCTTCCTTTCTTAACGAATCGCCAAACGTGACGGCGCACGCTGCACCCGACGTATCGCCGTGAGTCACCCGAGATGGAGATTTGCACGCCTTCGGACTCGGACTGCCACTGCGCTCTTGGGACTTGTATGCGCATGTGTGTGTACAGTACCGGGGAAACTTGTAGCAATTGACCAGCGATTATTCTGCGGGGATCAATTTTTTTGGCTGCTCGTTAGCGGAGACTGCGGAGGCCTTGCACGATTCTATTTCCACAATGAAGATCGTGACTTCCAGTACAGCAGAGTTTCGATCCCAGTTACGACTGTTTCCACGAACAATTCCCGCCGCGTTATGATACGTCCATCGCGGCTCCAAAACCACTCTGCACGGTTCAAGTAAAGGAATCAGCGCTTTCGTTTCCAATGAGCCAAACAGTGTGCCCAGTCCCCTGGTCTTTCAGCAATCGTAATGCGTACATCGTCTCGATACTTAGACGAACGTCAGCGAGAAACCGGTCGCTAACGACCGGCGGAGGTACGCACGCGCGCGCTTACCTGTCCCGTAGGTGTGTTGTATACCTGGCACACACGGCACACGTGACACGCGTGCGTACACAGGCGCTTACATCGTGCGAGCACGTGTACGCTGGTATTTATACGGCGCTCTCTCGGGGCCGTGGGAATGAGCGGGCACAGAGAGACCGTTCTGGCACGAGCGCCGCGACGAGCGTCGACTCGCGCGAAAGCGGACGCGGACAGAGGCGAGCCGATTACCGTTCCACGCCGCGAGTCGACTGGAAACCACGCCGATTCCGCGACACGTGCTTTTCCATCGGCCGTAAATCGCCCGGAGAAACGCCGCGCCGCTGAGAAAGTATCGGAAAGGATGGGAAGGAGTCCCCCCCTCCCTCTTCGTTTTCGTTAATCCTCTTTGCGCCAGAACGGAGTGGCGCTCGCATTGTTGGGTTTAGCAGGTTGTTCTCGTGGTCCTATCGGTTTCTCGAAGCAGTAAAACGATTCGAAGGTATATTTGTCCGGCGCGAGGAAATTCTTTGTCGCGACATTGCGAGAGCAATGGGTCTCCTGCGTTGTGAACCGTTTCGTTGGTTTATTATTTGGCGTTAAGTAATATGGCCCTTCGCTTTGTTTGGTATTTCCGGTGTAATTATCGGTAGGACCACGATCTTTGTAATAATCGGGGCAAGTTTATGGGCGGCAATTATCATTTACTGAAATGAACACTTTCGCTGTTCCTTAGCCTATTCGTAAATAATTGATACTAAATGTTATTAGAACCGGAAGGTGTAATAATTTTCAACGCGCAACCGTATTATATTTATTTCTTGAATTACTCGAATTTCATATATTTCTTTTATTTTATACTTAGCAATTTTTATCAGTGAATCTTTAACAATGTCGAGAAGAGACGTATTATGTCTGCATAATTTCGTAAAATGTTGATTTGCACCTCGACCGTTCGATATTTTAATTAACTTTCCAATTAATAACCGGTGATTCTTGGAAATGTTTAATCAGTATGCATGAACGAAATTTCGCCGACGTCTTGAAATGCTATTAAAAAGTTCCGAGAAGACCGCTTCATCGAAATGATAATTAATTTTTTTTCCATTATGATTGATGAGGTTCGATTACGTAACGAAGGATTAGATGGAATTGAACTGAAACAACGAAAAAAGAGAACGATTGCGGACGCAACCAGCCCGAACGAGGAGAACTATGATAAAGACAGCAAGACATATTAATCTCTCTTCTCATGTTACGAACTATATAAATGAAGCAATAAAATCCACGAATTGCAGTCGAACGTTTACAAGGTTGCTAATTAATCACTCCGTCGCGAGCAGCGTTCTAAACTGAACTTAATTACAATTTTTCTTCATACGCATTACTCCTAATTACGTCACGCGGTGGCAGAAATGCACATGCCGCCACAGCGATCACCAATGTAACGTCTCAATCGCGTCAAGATCCATAATGATTCTAATAAATCCATATTAATGTAGCAACGAAGGAACCCCCGTCAGGCATTTATGAAACAAGGGCGAAGGGCGAGGAACGAGATGATACAGTTTACCGCGGTGCCATGTTTCCTACAAAGTAACCGCGTCTCTCTGCAGTGTAATTTCGTTACTTTTGGAGGCGCCCTTTAATTTCGGCCTCGTTCCGCGTCTTGACGTTTCGCACGCACGAAACACACCTTCGAACGAATTAAAATTCCGCCGTATTAATATCAGTATCCGATTACGCACGGCGTCGCTCCTTGATGTTAATTGTCAGCCGCGTGCCAATCCACGTATCAATTCCTTAAACGGGCGACAGTTAGTCCTGTAATTTCCTATAAGACGCCGAGGTAAGTACGCGTCCGCGGCGAAAGAAAAAGAAAGTGGAATTGTTGTAATACGCACCTTGACTCGAGGCAAGGAAATTGCATTACGAATATCCGCGGGGCGATTGGAATGACGTGCAAAGTGGCCATCGATAGCTGAGGTCGCGGTGAAAGTGTGAAGGTAAAGTGCGAATACGGCGCGTCAATCAAGCGGTAGCCGAGTTTCCGTATTCGGCGTCGTCGAAAGGTGTCGTTTGCGAATTGCCCGGAATCGAGCGGGTCGCGGCGACCCCGCCTGTCGCATTGGCAGATCTTAGGCATTGTCGAAACTTCGTATGTACAGATCGGTTAGCTGGCTCGTAGCCAAATCGACGAAACAATCACTTCGCGCGGGTCGAAATTTCTCGCGCGACCGACATACGCGAGATAGTTATTAACTTGGTTCTGTCTTAAAAAAAGACGAATAACAATATTGGAACGATGAACCCACGTTGAGCAACTACCTTCACGCTCCCTCGGCGCGTAATCGTCGCGATTACTCGACGAGGAAAAAAAGAGTTCCTGGCAACAGAGCTCGATTCGCCACTTTTATCGGTGGATCCGGAATCGATGGAAAAGGAAACAGAAAACAACGTCTCGGGTATATAGGTGCGCAACGACGAGCGTAATGAATTAAGTTTGCTGGTCGAAACGGCGCGGCGGCGTCGATTAAGTTGATGGACGAGAAGGAGCCCGCGAAATTGATACATTTCGTCTGGCGACCTGTTTACCTGCTTTAAGTATGTGCAGGTTCTTTTACTGGCGGCGGAAAAATTGCCCTTTATTGCTATTGTATTCGTGTGATTGGTATTATTTATTACTACGCACTCTGAGGGTGCAAAGGTACATAGTGAAATAATTGAACCTTTGATTCATGTTTGTTTATTGATAAGTAGTAATACAGTGTAATGTAAGTGGTGATTTATAGTACATTTAATAGCGCAAATGCGTTAAATGAAAATGTTTGAAAGTGTGCTGTCTTTCTCTTGGGCTATTTCGAAGTACAATATATATATTATAATGCTATAATGCTGTCAACAGACTTTGCTGAAAATGGGTCGAAATGGTAGCAGGGTTTGTTGTAGTGAAAAGAATGTTATATATATATATATAAGTGTCAAAGTTAATTTAGAAGTACAGACTTCCAGGAGATGCTACTAGCATTACCAATCGTATGAGTCTTTCAACTTTTTTCATTTTCATCTTCTGTATTGAGATATTTAGAATAAATGTTTTAATTTATTGTGTTCATAGAAATATGAAAGTAAAAAGGGTGCGATAGAATTATAGAAGTAATTTGCATTAATAGGATTTAGAGTGAAGTTAATGATTGAATCCACATCGCAAAAATGAATGATTCAATGATATTTAGTTTTACTTATAAACAAAACGATTGAACAGGTTGTATAATTTGATGTTAGGCAACATACTTTTCTTATGAATTAAAAAGTGCTACTCATGTGAACAAATTTTTCCCGAGTTCTTTTTGTAAAGTCCTTCTCAAACATACATTCGGGGATGTTCCTAACGCAGGTCAGTATAGAGGGTTGCCTACCCTACAGGATCGTCTGATCTTTCGGTATATTTTTTCTTCATACCTGTGTACAGTATTTCATTTATTTATTTCTATACTGTGGATACAAACATGGTTATTAACATTTACGTGCTTAAGAAAAACTATCCGATTTACATTAAAAGTTACAATTACACATAGTCCGAAATTAAACAACAAACGAACTAAATGTTCGTCATTTATTACAAACATTTACCATTACACTAATCTGAATTTGGTTTTCGAATAATCAAATAATATCTATGCGAATTTTATTAGACACTATTCACCATATTCATATTCATATTCATTATTCATACAATATTCATTTTAATTAACTAACACAAAGTATTTATCATTGTATCTCAGATTTATTTAACAAGTATCTTAATATTGAATAATATTCGCCTAACTACTTCTGCATATTAATTAGATAGATCAATAATCTTTTGCCGTGCGCCATTCTGATATTTAACATAACATTTGCGCCTTCAATCCCTTCGAAAGGGTGCGTTGAATTCTACTGTACAAACCGGACACTCGCCGTGCGGTGACCGTTAAGTAAATAGAAAATTGGCTCAACCCTATCATCGCTCTGTCCCAAAATTATGCACCCCTCATATTGTTATATTACTATCTGCTACACGAGCCCGGAGCACGGCGTAATCTTTTGTTGTTTTTTCAAGTAGAGAGGGCTTCGTTACCCCTCTAACCGGTCACGGAAAATCATGTGAATTCACGCACCCCATCTACCCTTACTGACATGTGCTTGTCACATATGGGCAACACGTGCGCACATTTTCAATAAACGAACTTTCGTCTAATAGTCAGCATCAAGCGTACTTTGTATATTTCCAACCCCCCAGAAGCTTACAGCTTTTTTTCCTCTCAAGATCAATTTACATAACATTCTCGACATTTCGACAATTTAAATGGCTTTTTAACTTGAAATAATAACGCGTTATGTTCTTTCGCGATAGGAAATAATTCCTCTTAGAATTTCGAAACGCCCGTAAGAGGCTGGAAAATGAGGGGAGCGAATCAGTTTCTTAAATCTTGCGCAAGGAACCAGTTTTACTTAATGCGAAAGTGTCACAGGTGTGTACATTGATTAACCGTATGAAAAAACGACGAATTGGATGAAGTCGTGTAAAAAGAAATAAAAGGATTCGGCAATTATGGCAGAGAAAAGGCGGGCATCCGTAATTCCTCAAAGTTCTTCGGTTTCCTTTCAACGGTTAAAAATTGTACCCCTGGGGGCCGGGGCTTTTGAAATAACACCGAGTGGTTCTGGAAAATGTCTGTTCGTATCATGGGAAACTTTTGGGAATCCGGAGTTTCTCGTAACTCTGCCCGAAGAAGTTTTGTCCAGAGGCTCTGCGAAGGTCTATGGTATCTCTGGTCAAATCTTCCCCGTCACGGTTAATCCGAAATTCTTAAGAGATTTTTTTGAATCTCTACGGTTGGAAGGGCTGAAAAGACCCCATTTACTTTCTCAAACCAGTTTCAGGTACCAATGGACCTTTCTTAAACTTGGAATCTTTGTTCGAATGTACTATTGTTTGGAAAGGGCCGAAGATATTCAAAGATCGCAGGTGTATTTCGGAAACGAGCGAACTTCCTCAAACCTTTTTTCTCTTTTCCAGGAAGTATCTCGTGATCGGGTTATTCGAATTAATCTGTTAAGGATTATCGAATATGATCCCGCCTTTAAAAGTATTTTATTACGTATTGCATTACGTTCTAATTGCGTGCTTAACAACTAAGGTAGAAGGGTGTAAGTAACGAATCAGGTTATTTAGTCTTACGAGTAAATTTATTTATTCTTTTAACAAAATGGAAGACAGTAGGAAGTTTCGTCAATACGACGACGTAAAGTCGATATCACAATGTATGTGCTACAACAATTAACCTAGTAGGTACAAATATCACAATTGCGACCAATCTGTCGCAAAGTTTCAAATAAAGACGTACAAAAAAAAAATAATATTTTTCTCTCTAACTGATCTTCGGAGCCAAAGTGCTACATAGCGCACGTGAAACAATTCACAATTTCGTTCACAGTGAACAACGATCAGTTAGCAAATCTACAAGCTACTTATCACAGTTTCGATCATATTTAATCTAAAGGCAGCTCTGACAGGACACGAGCATTGTTGCCTCGATGTCCTCAGGGTTAAACTTTCTTCGTACTGGGATCACAACTCCCTGTTGTCCTTGCTGCCAGGAGGATCAAATGTTTCTCTGTTTCTCGTCGATTCAAGGCGCGACGAGAAACCCCTTCCCATCAGGTTTCAGGTTCTTCAAGGTCTTCGGGAGTCCTCGAGGGCGTATCGAATATGAGGTAGATGAGGTCCATCCTATCCCAATGATCTCGTGCTTCACGCGACTTGCATCTCAGGCGTTTGATGCTGCGAGAAGGCGCGTTCCTTGTAGCACAAGTCACTGTCCGCCATGCTCATGGTCGTCCAGTAAAAGTCACCGGCGTGGGTGTGCGCGAAGTGAACAGGCACGTAACACTGACCAGGTACAACCGGGACAACTGTCATCTGTCCGTCCAAGCAGACAGTGATAGCAGCTCCCTCCTCGGCACCCTGAAGATCAGCCAGGAGTCTCCTTTCCAGTGCTTCGTTAGCGTTGTTCTGGTTGTCGACCTCCTCGGTGAAGATCTCCGCCTGTGGCACAGCTTTCTGTCCCTTTCCTTGCTTGCCCCTGCTGGTCTTCTTTTTCAACAGCTTCAACAACGGCTTCAGTACACTTCTGACCCGCTTGCTGCTCGACGTAGTCTTGCCCGACATCTTCAGGTTGTAAAGATTGTCGTTCAGCTCGTTCTCGTACTCGAACACGTGGCTCATCGTGGTGGCGGCCATGTTTACTCGTTGCGTTTGTCCTTTGCTGATTCACTGAACCGGTTTTAAAGAAGCCAAGACACGTCCGTGTCTTGCACTGGCCCCGAATGAACTCTGTAGTTTGCGCGGCAAAACTTCTCACTACGAATCCACGAAAAAGCGTCTGGGTCAGCTTGTTCGTGAGAGTCGATAGAAGAGATGAGAATGAATCGTGTGTATCGTGTGTAGCGTGTGGTAACGTGCCTTAGCGTGTGCTTTGCTGAGATGCTTTGGTACGAAACGCTAGTGAGCGAATGATGCCTTAGACGAGCAACCCCGGACCTTATATAGGCCCGGCCGAGCAGGACGGGGTGCCAGAGTGGGGAGGGCAGGTGCACTCTGGCTGTGGGAACTTGGAGAATTCGGAGCTTCCCACGTCAGGGTCCACGCCGACCATCTGCCGTTCTTCTCCCTCCTCTGACACCCTCCGACACTAATCCAACCTACCACCCCGACTTGCACAGTCGCTTCACCCACCCCCGCGGTCACCCCCTCGCTCGTAGACCTTCCTTTCGGTGGATCCTTCCTTTCCTTTCGCTCCTCTCCGGTTTCCAATGAGAGACGAGCAGCCAGAGGGGTTCTTTCGGCCCTTTTTCCACGCATATCAAAAGGGTGGATATTTGCTCGATTCAGGGGAGAACCAGCTAGAACCTGTTGCGACAGGTCTCTCGATTCGTGAATTGGAGGTGAATTCGACGGCGATACCTCTGTCCTTTCTCCGTGAAAGGGGTTTATATTAGAATGTATGAAATAAATGTTTTTCTTTGCACCGGCAGTAATAGCAACTTTAGCAAAAATACGTACATGTAAAAAAGGGAGAAATGTTGATGACGCTCGTGGTCCGAGTCGAGTCGTCTTTAAGGCTATCACTGGGCGAGCAAATTTTTCTGCCGCGTCGATCTCAATTTTTTTTTGTCGGTATCGTACGTTTTCCTTCGTTTTTTATTCTCGTTTTTATCGGAATGGTCTTGTAAGGCTTTTCAAGCACACATTTGCAGCCCGTTTATTTGTAAAATATCGACGCGTATACAAATGTTTCGTTTCACTTCTCAAGATTCATCGCATGATTAAACGTGATACAGGAACTCCTTTCTCGACTTTCTTTGCTGTTCCATATACCGCTCTACGGGCACACGAAAACGAACGCATACATCACATACGCATTTCCGTGTCAAGTTATTATCTCCTCGTTGCTCCAAGCGAACTTGTTTTCGATAAAATTACACTTCTTCTTGTTGCATCTTGCTGTTAAGCCGCCGCCGTACGAAAAGTTTTAATGAAAGTCCTCCGCCAGGCGGCGGAATTTGAAATTCACCAAAAATGTTGCTATTATTAAACCGTATTTCACCCGGTAATTGTTACCATCGGGTGTAATTTACCGCCGCCAAATTCGCTTTCGAAATCCCGCTGTACGCACCTAGACTATTATTAACCCCTTCGTCGCGGACGCTGCATTACGCAGTCTATACGTGCCGTATTTAATCAAGCAATGGTGCAATTGATGCGAACAATTTGCAAGGATAATGCGGTCCGTTATCCGTAAGAAAAGAAAGAAATGAAACGTTCGTTTACGTTCCCAGGAAATAAATTTCCGTACGTGCCATGGTTCGAAAGGGGTTAATCTGTCGATCGTCGTCGAAAACTTAGTGAAACGAAATTTCATCGATATACATGTGTCCGTTGAGTTATAAACATGTGTATAGCCGATGATTCGCTGTTTCATCTTGCTGACAGTATTTATATCTATTCGCGGAACGATTAATTCCGCCAATTAGACGAGGCGCTCGATACGGGGAGCCCCGACGACTCTTAAATCAACAAGTTGCCGCGGAGCCCCTTAAGTTATAATAATTAACGCGCTGCAGTAATGCTCGTCGGCTTCCTCCATTACCCCAGCGTGCTCGAGAGATTTAGGGTCAGACGTCTAGACACGTCGAGATAGGTGCGGCACCCCTCGGAATCATTAACTACGCCACAGACCTTTTTTCTTCTCCTTCGTGAAGAGGGGAGAAAGTCCACATCCCTGCGGGGAATCGTACACCCTCGGACACTAACGTATATTCGTTACTTGGTTGGAATAAAAAGTATACTATGGATACCTTTTTTGTTCCGTTTCCCTCTACCTATCCGTTTTTTCCTTTTCACCGCTTGTTCCTCTTCTTCCTCCCTGTATCTTGCGGAATTAACAAGTTTTTTTTTCGAAGGGGGCGCTTTTTTTTGGGCGACCTGTTTCCATCTTTGGAATCAGGTGGATCGTCGAGTCAAACTGTTAATGCGACTGTTCGGCTGGGCTGCTGAATGACGCGGCGGGAAGATTGTTGGCGGGAAGACGATCTTGGCTTTAGGATTTGCTGCTTTGTATTGTGTGAATACGGAAGAATGTATTTGGGATATATTTTCTTCGACACTGTGTATATAGCGAGGCGTGGGACGAGCGTTATTTGCTTAATAGTTTGTCTGCTTATTAATCTGCGTGGGTATATGCAGTTTGTGTTACATGCTGCACGAAGGGTAGTGAGAAGCAGTTCTATGTTACCAATCATATTTAATTTTCACTAGAAGCGCCCACGAAATACAGAAAGAACGCCAAATATTTTCTACTTTGCATACATACGCGATACTTGTACCGTCTTATTTACTCGAATGAAAGAAAATATTTATAAATTAGAACAAGCGATCGCGACTAAAGAGTAGCGATCTTCCTGCTGACAGAGACCGTTCACGGAACGAGAAATATACCGGAGGTTCGTGATTTTTTCCAAGTCTATCTCCGTGCTCAGCTACTCTTCGAAAAAGTACCTGTCGAGGTCGGGATGAGGGGTTCCTGAAGGTCGCAGCAAATCCCGTAGGGCCGCCACGTTTCGCCGCTTCGTGGGGTATCGTCTACCCTCCTAGAGGACAGGTACATCAGGGGTATTTGTTTTCACTTTGCCCTCCGGAGTCTGCAGTACAGGGCAGGTGAAGTGAACGTGCTCGTCAAACCTGCAGGCGTACGTACCTGCGCGCAGGAAATGATTTTACTTTCATGAAGGCACCGTACTTTTGCTCGTCTCTGCTATGTTGCCGTAGTCAGTTTGTATTTTTGTTTGCGGGGGCAAGCATCTCGGTAAGTTCGCACGGTACTTTGCGTCAGGTGCGGCGGGGTAAGAATCGCAGCAGTTGTTGGAGTAAGTTGATTTTCTCTTACTATCTTCCCTTAATGTCCACTGTATTTGGCTCGAGCTGTTTCCGCTCGCGGGGGTTACGCGAAAAAATGAAAAAACACTCCCACGTAGATATTCTACGATATTATTCGCAGTTAGTCGTACAGGATTGGTGGAACGACTTGCGTTTATATTTATATGTTGCACTTCGGTTGAACATTTAATAACATTGGCATTGGAGTGCAAGTGTTGATGTACGATAATAATTGTCCTTTTTTGTTACGTTTAATTTTCTGTTTAATATTCTGCGTTTAATATTCTGTTCGAATGCATGCATTAAACTTCTGATTGGCCGGGATATTTAAACGAACGCGCGACGGCTGTTGTTTTGGTTAAAGTTCGCAAACTATTGCTTTAGAAAAATTAATTTGAAATCACCAATATTGTTGCAAATCGATATCCGCGAACTATATCTCGTTATACTCTATCCAGAACCGAATGGTAAATCTTGTTCTTAAATCTCGGAATGAGTTCACCTGGCTAGTGTTTATCTCGCCAGAATCTTGTATAACGCTTTGAAATCACCCAGTCTAATAGACGTAGCACATTTCCCTTAATTTTCCGATTCTTCGGCGTTTAAGAAAATTGAGGAAACAGGTAATTTCCTGTGTCACGTGTCTCCCAACGCAAGAGAGAAACCGGTCGTGCAAAGAGATACGCCACGGCGTTTTGTTGGAACATTTTAAAATGCCTCACGTCAACCTGCAACCGTCTGTCCACCTCGTGTTTCACGATCCTTGAAAAATCGAATCCTCGTTCTCGTTATTCCATCGGATGGGCCTTATAACCGGTTCCTAATACGGTCGTCGAATCCTAATCAATTCGAGGCCGCCCCTTTCGCTCTGATTTAGAGTCACCAACTTAATTGCCCCTACGTGCAACTGCGCGCAGGTATTGGTGAACGTACCACGGGAAAGAATGCTCGAACTGGTTCCGATGAACTGAATTTTAACGATTAACTGCGGTGGCATTTTAACGAATTAATTGCGATGCGATCGGAGACAAGCAACAGTTTCTTACATCGCGTTGAATGATCAATGATTTACAACGTTTCATTCAATTGTACAACAAATTTATCTTGTTTCGCGTTTATGGTGATTAGCGTTTTCATAGCGCGTTAAAAGTATCTATATTGATAATTAATTTGTGAGAATGGGGAACGAAATTTGAGAATTATTGACAATAGAGCAATAAACACTTGCAGAGGTAAATATTTAATTGATTAATGATTACTAGTTGATCAGGAATGTTTAAAACAACACTGATTCATTCAAAAATACGTATAAATACTTATCATATTTAAAATGTAAGTAGGAAACATAATAGGCACTGGATATATCGCATCAGTGAGATAGTCAAATCTTCCATTTCTGTCTTATTCAATATTTGTATTGGGAAACTACTACTACTGCACGGATATTGTATTTGATAACAAGTTCAGGCCATGCACTTTCGACCAGAAATAACTTAAACCCTATTCTTATGAGAATTGTATCTCCCATGTAAATTTTGTGAGCAACCGAATAACTATTCCCGATATTAGATTATCTACGATACTATTAAAGTAATACCTAATATCTAATAGTATTATTAAAGTACCTATATAATAGTATAGCACTATTTTTTCCTGTCTAGCGCGAAATGTTCAGAACGAATTTAGAATTTGGCCAGAAGGATTCGTTTCTTTTCCTGCACGCCTATACACCTACATACATACATACATAGATACATACATACATACATACATACATACATACATACATACATACATACATACATGTATATGTATGTCATACAACTCATCCCTTAAAACAAGGTGTCAAGAGCCGTTTTTTACAAGAAGAAGCGACAGGTCGGAATACAGTTCTGTCCAGCGTTTCAACCTGGACCAGAGATATTAGATTATGCAAATATGCCCATGGCAGGTCGAACAGTCTATCAGATAAAACGTTATCCGGACGATTCTGACGTTGCTGGTGGCATTAGGCGAACGGAGTGACACGATCTTGATTAAAACGCCGTCCACGGAATTTCGATTGTATCTCTGCACGGACGTTTTCGCGGACATTTTAAATAATAAGCCCGAAACGACTCAGCTATGCATCGTCGCTTCGTGTCAGGCGATAGCTTATGGCGAAACGGGGGGGAAATTAGTTTCCTTTCCACTTCACACATTCTCATTGCTGATTGCCGGTTCTATGTTTCGTTCCTTTGAGTGCGCGTTCCCTGTGGGCCAAAGTGGCTCTGCTTTATTCAAATATCTAATTTTTATGAGTAGCACTTCGCGGCGGATATACAAATCAGCTCTGTTTCATTACTGTGAAAGTAAATTCAATTGCAAATAATCTGTGCATAATAAATGTACGATACGTAATATAGCAGGTACATAACATTGTTATAAATTACTGAATACTTGCCTACGCCCTGGAAGGGGTTTAAATCGTGCCTGTGCACATTCCTACCTCTGCCGTGAGTATATCATTAATTTTATGCAATGAAGGGGGGTGACATCGGGTATCGAAAAATTTCTGACAAAAGTCCAGTCGAAATGACCCTTTTCGTCCGGTCGTTTACCCGGTCCCACCGGTCGGTGCGTTGTGACGGTTGTTCACAAGACAGGTTACGTCACCGAGAAGACACAACCGGTCGAATTGAAGTTTCAACGCGTTGGTCCCTCGTCTCGATATCCATAGGCAGGCCGATCTCTCGCCTTTTCACGGGGTTTTTCATTAGCATATATATAATGGCCGAGTAAAGGGGAGGTGAGTGGTCTTCTCGCGATGCTTCGTGTAGCCTGTGGACCACGTGAAGGGAGAAAAGAAAAGGACGAGAAGCAAGAAGAAGCTGATGCACGGGTTGAAACAGTAGTAGTGACCCCCGGGGCTGTTCAGCTCCAAACAAGAAGTCCCTACTGACGTCACCGGCAGGTGCATCGGGAAGGCCATCCTTGTTACTTGTTACTGCCTCTCGCTCTCCCCCTCGTCTCTTCCCTCTCGCTCCACCCTTAACGTTCCCCTGCCCCCCTTGCGCTCGACCGTGTAATCGTACTGATTTCATGATCGAGATACCAGGTTTCCCTCCGTGGATTTGGTTACCTGCTTACATGACGCTGCCTGTTTACGTGTTTGTTTTACGGTGTACGTACCCGCGTACGGGTCCCTTCTTCCGTGGTGGAACCACGATTTGGGATTAAAGTAAAGGCAATGTACGTTTTCATTTTTCGCAAAGTTGTTCCTTCATAGAAAGGTGAATTTGTCGAATTTGGAGTGTGCATACGTGGATTTGGGGAATAGCCCGGTGAATTTAGCGGTATTTATTTATTGGACGGAGAGGAATTATTTTTGGTCGGCGTTTTTACGAAGACGCTCAGCAATGGTGGATGGAATTTAATGGATTATTAATGATTGAAGTGTGCAGTTAAAATAATGGAAATAACGTGGTAAATTAGTTAATGTACGCTCTTGTTACTTTGCAGGGTTAGGCTGTTAAGATATTTATTTATTTCGTTCCCTGGAAAATTGTATTTTATATAAAAATTACGACAATTATTATTATTTAAGATTCGATCGTTCGATGTAATGAATACATTAAGTTACTCAAACCGGCGAAATATGGTATTGAATAATTGCTATCAATTATTGCATGAACTGTTCTGTATCGCATGTTATAGCAATAAAAGCCTGATTCTTGAGGGTGTAGCAGTGGCGATGAAAGAGGCGCCAGAAAAAATTGGCCAAGGCCACCGATTAAACCATCTAACCGTTGTGCACACCGAGGATACAATTACCTTTTGTAATAACAAAAGAAAGCCTGAGGGGTAGTCTTTTCGAGTTCTTCTACTCGAATTTCTCTGTATAAGAAAAGCTCTGTACAAAGATAAAAGATATAAAGAACAGTCATCAAATATTGCGAGAGCTCATATGATTTAGAAAATCGATTCTTCCCCTAGTTTACAAAGTGTAGGCAATTAAAAACGGGAGATTTACTGTAATCATTTTATGTTTCGTCATCTAAGAATGTTGGCTGCTTCAGTTTGCACTTGTAAAATGGAAGATATAGATCTTACAACAGAGGGTGCATTCCATTCAGAAAATAGAAATGACTCGTCAATCGAATGATTCCGATGATCGACTAACTGAGCAACTACCACGAAGGGAACGTCAGATGGAATCTTAATAGGTTCATTAAATTTCGATGACTTTGTACTTCTATACTTGGCAGAGATTGAATTTTATTTCCGTCGAAGATTGCGAGTGAAGCGCCAATAATGAATGCTGTAATTAGGTGCTACTGATGGGCTCCCACTGATTATTATTGCCACCTGCACGAAATCTAAAAGTGGTTTCTTGTAGGATAATTATGCTCACTTGTAATTATAGTGTCGATACATTAAAGCGATCTGTACATTCCTGCAAATGTTCTTTATGCTCGATGTATGTCCCCGGCGCCGGTATCTACATTTTTATTCGCAATGCAAATTCTGCTATCGATGCGAGTCCCTTGTTATTTTCTCAGAGCCACATCGACAAGTCGTGTTACCTGTTCCCAAGAAGGAGCCCACAATTTTTCGCACGCGACAAATTTCTCGAGATTGTATTACCCGTATCTGTTATGAAATAAACAAGGCCAAGGACTGCTACATTGTAGCAAAAATTAATGTATCACCTGCGAAAACTACTTCAACCTGCAAAGCTGTTCGTCCTCGTTCAATCTTTCTCTCTCAATCAGTCAGATACTTCCGCCGAAAAATTACGCTAATTACGACAGTGCACTTCTACAACAAATATAAGAGCGATTGAAAAATCGAACGATTTCTGGATAAACAACACGGGTTAACGAGTTAAAGTATAGCAATTAACGTAACTTTTCTGACAAAAAAGATAAACCAATGAAAAACGGGACGTCGTGCAAAGTAATACATCATAGGAATCACAGAGTGCACAATAACGTTGTGTCAGAAAAAACGAGAAAAAAATGAGGCAAGAAGAAACGTTGGACGGGGAGGAGTGACGATCGAAAAAGTAGACAAAAAAGGGTCGCCCGTTTTACCTCGAGGGTAAAATAACCCGCAATACGGACTACCGTATTCATTTTTTATTTCTCGCTTCTACGACGCTGGTAATCGTTTTCGGCAGGTAGGCAACGGCTGCTTGGATAGAGGTCTTCGTAATTGGAATTTTATCTCTTTCTTTCTCTTTAACCGCGCCCTGCAACAGGGTGGATTTATAGTAGCTCGACGCTATTACGCTTTTTTTGCCGCTTATTAAATACTTTTTAGGGGTGTCGGGCCGCTGGGCGAATTTCGGTCATTAGGGCGGCACCGTGCGCAATCGGGCCCAATTATTTTTTCGGGGAGTGGACGAATGGAGACTTCAACGCGGGGATTTTCTTCGTCATTGATACTCTGACAATGAAAAGATTCGCTTGGATTTTTGTGTGTGTTTTTTTTCGTTCGGAAAATTTCATAAGCAAGTTTAACATAGTGACGTCTATTATGCCATCTTTAAAGGGCTGAATAATAATGTTGATTTAATGAATTACATCTAGTGATTTTAAATTCCTCAGCTCTGCCCTTACAAAATTTTGTTCATTGCTCATAGCATCTATACGCACTGTTTAATACATAATATTTCTATACATATATTTATCCCCTTCTTAAAAACTCTATCGGAGTTTCCATATATTTACGAATGGTATAATACCTCCTTTATTATCGCAGCTAAAGCTATCACTGGAATCGGAAAACTGAACTTCCTATTCAATTTAATTCACGATCATTTCTGTTACAGGTGAAAGACAAGAGGGACCAGCAAGAAGTTTGTAGTACCTCCCAGAACGTGTACGAATGGGTGAGTGAAACAGGCTCCATTTATATACTTTTAATTAAACCGCTATAATCGCTACTCTCAGTGCACGATCGTGCAGCCATTAAAAGCCAACCATTGCATCCCGCTAAGCCGCCAAAAAAACTACAATACGATAAGATCGAACGCGAACGTTTGTCCTGTTAATCAACCCTCTCTATCCTTTCTATCCTCCTCGTCCGTGTCCAAACCCCACTTTCAGCTCTCCAACCCCGCTGTCCGTCATTGAAAACCAACGTCGAATCTTTTGTCCCCCGGACCGGTCCAGAGAATTTCCAGGGGCACAATAATAACGAGCGACCGTAGTACCCCGACACGGACCCTTTCGATCTCTCTGAAAGGTTTCATCGTGGACGCAGAAAAAGGGGGGAATGTAATATTATTCAAAATCACGAAAATCTCCGCTTGGAATTTCGTTATTTTCCAACCTATTCAGGCCCGTAGATGCATATCTTCCATCGTTTGAATAGGCCACCGTACGGGGTAAGAGCTCGCTGTTTGTTCGTGTTTCCCTTTCGTATACGTCTCCTTCCACCCCCGCGCCTGTACGGTTCTCTGTGTCGTAGATTCAGGTAAAAAGGGTCAATCCGGTACAATAGGGCACACGTGCATCTTATATGTGGTCCTCTCCATTGGACGCAATCGCGAAAGGGGGGACAGCGTTTCGATCGAGGTAGGACGAATCGAACGGGATGAAAGAGCGTTTCTGAATTCCGCTTCAAGGGTTGCTCTCTTCTCATTCGATTTTTCTCCTTTCTGCCCGCCGAGAAAGGGAGACGCGGCGGAACGCAACCCGCGCGATTCGTGCGCGCGAAGAAAAATAAGTTTTTCGCAGCTGTCGCGATCGACATGTGCACCAGCCTTTCTTTCCATGTTTTGTGGAAAAAGACCAGCTGCGATTACGCGAATGCTCCATTTTCGAACACGTGCGCCCGCGATTCGCTGTTTATAGGGCTGGTGATTGGAATAATTTTTTTTTCTTTTTGCTCATTGTCCCGTTGCACTTGCCGCTGCGCGGCTCGGGAACTGTGTTTCTTTTGTCCGTTGCTCGGGTTAACCCTTTCACAGGTGAACCCTTTCGCCTATTGTTGCCCGGTTTCCGCTAACCCTTTCTGTCTGACCGGGGATGGGTAAAGGGTTAGATATTTGGGTTAGCAGATCGTTTCCAGCAGGTTAATCGTTTTAACGGAACGTCCGTCTCGCAATCGGTGTTACGCTCGTCTCTGGAAGATCGAAATGATAATCGTCGCTCGTTTACATTTTTGTATTCTTTACTTTGTCAGAAATTACATAATGCGCTTTATGTTTGGTAGGGATGATTAGATGAAAAGTTGTACGAACAATGTTTACCCCGCAGTTCTAGTATTGTTATTACATGGAGTATCTGGATTTGTTGTCACATTTTTTAATGGACTTAACTGAGATGAAGCTCGAACTTTCTGGGCAACGGTAAATTATTAGACGAATAATATTTAATAATACCGGCCTATTCGAAGCTCAAAGGAGGCTCAGCGATCTCCGTGTTCTCGTGCCAAACAATCCCCCAAAGAAATTCTATCGTCGCAGAAGCTTCGACTTCTCCCAGTGTCCACTATCTTCCAAAACTCTGTCATCTTCTTTTAAGCAACTCGCAAGCTCGCTTGAAAGCAGGTCGATGCAAGTTCAGACAAGTCCCTGCCTGCTCTCTATAGACTACCGAAGACGGCAGGATCGTGCGACGGCGAGGCTTCAATCTCGAATCGACCTGCTTTCCTCCGTTGCAGGTTCGAACCTGCAACCGGCACACAATTCACTTTTTTAACTGCCCCTGTCAACAGGGAAACGTGTTCAAACTTGCCCGTCCCCGGGATATAAAACTGGGAGTTTAACTTCCGTGATGCAACGAGGGATTGCCCACTAACCTCCTTTCGCGATTCGCATTAACCCTTTAGGTACCAGGTGTGCAATTCAGGGTGAGTCACGCATTCAGGTCGTCCCGAGCGGCGTTCGTACGGCTTGAAATGGGAGAAAGAGAGGGTGGGGAGGGAAGAAGCAGTCATTACGAGATTAAGATGAAAGCATTATATTTTATTTTAATTAGCTTCCTCCGCGGGCGGACTTTACGACAAGCGTTTTACGGCTGGTGTAGTTTATGCGAACGGTGTTGGAGGTTCCAGTGGCGAATTCGGTGAAGCGTGCGGATATTTTTGTGCACAGAATTTACCTCGTGTGGGAAAGATTTCGGGAAAAATGGAAAGCGTGCAAATTCGCGCTCGAGACGAGAGAGAGGGAGAGAGAGGG
Source organism: Nomada goodeniana (assembly GCA_963969485.1). Lineage (NCBI taxonomy): Eukaryota > Metazoa > Arthropoda > Insecta > Hymenoptera > Apidae > Nomada > Nomada goodeniana. The sequence continues at coordinate 7,049,711 of OZ018305.1, read as the reverse complement.
AGAGAGAGAAAAAAAACGAGTCGTAAAAGGATCGTGTAAATTTTGCCCCGCGTCGCAATTATGTAAAGTGCGTACGAATATATGGGCATTAGCCTCAGGTTTGATGTGGGATACAATTTTTGAGCGAATCTGTTTCAACATGTGGCCGTAATTGCTGTCATAAAAAGTTAATGTGTACTTGAGAAATCTCGCTTCTGGAATATTAAATCATTTGCTGTGAGAAGCAGAGGCCTGTAGATTTGCCTGATATCTACTTGCTGCACACTACTTGGCGGATTTTTTAACTCATTATTCGTTTGTATGTTTCGAGAGTGTTACTTAACGAAGTTCGTTCACAGGCGGTTAATATCAACAACGGAAGTTTACTGTAAAAGAAATTGGAGCGGGCGATTATAGTGTGTGATCGATAATACATTGAAGTGAAAATTATCCACCGAAGAATGTAAAGATTTTAAACAGCTTTTGTGATAAATCTCCTTCAACCCCTTGATCAATGTGAGAACCGACAAGTACAACAATTTTGAAAATAATTTTCTATTATATATTATTATTTAGAATACCTTTTATTGAAAAGCGATGCAACTGAAAACGGGTGTAAATAATTTCCATTCGGCTTTATTAAATGTATCGTTATTAAATACTGCCTAATATTATGCCAATAGTCTTGCGTCGGGGAAAGTTAAAAATTGACTCGCAGAAAAGCGATGAGAATTGCATTGAAATAGAAGTTTCCGAAAAATTGTAAAACCAGCAGACCGAGAATAGGAGGATCCGCTTTGAAAAGTCGCGCAAGTTCGGACGAGTTTGCCTATTGTGCGCTTCAAAAAGGATACTTTTGCTACAGAATTTACGTAAAGTCGAGGCGTTCAAAGGAACCAATTCGAAACGATCTTTTTCGTCCCGCTGCAGGTTCGAACCTGCATCCACGACTTGGTTTTTTTTATTTCGCGTCACATAAATCAGAAACTGTAGATACTCTTTACGATTTTTCGATGGTGAAAATATTTTCGATCCGTAGATTTATTGTTTAGAATATCATCAATAGGAATTCATTTTGCAACGCATTTATATACTTCGTCTTGCATTACGATAGTTGAGTCTGAATCGAAACTGACGGTAAAAGCCACGAAATGAGGTAAGCAAAATTAATATTGCATTCACGCAAGGCGAAGAAGAAGGGGGGGGGGAGTGGTGAGGGTATAGAAGGCGCTGACAAAGGGAGTTTAAGATTTCAGGGGCGTATAACGCTCATCTAGAGAGGCAAAAAACGCTTAGTCAACGCAGGTGTTAGAATTAAGCCTTTTGGTGAGAAATGTGCCTTTGTGCTTCCAAAATTTCGGTAATATCGGCGAACCTCTTCTAGACACTTTCAATGCAAACTGACACGTGCTTAGCGTACACGTAAAATTATTTAGCTTCTTTTCTTATATTTATATTTCCAACGGTTAGTAATACCTCCTTATAAAGTTACAAGTATCCTCTGACCAAAGGACTGTTCTAAACGCATACGTCGATATGTAGTTAGAATCTGGTTCACGTATAATATCTAATCAGTTGTAAATAATTTGTATCTACCTCACTTTACTCCATCGAAAATCCTGAGCGGCCAGGAAAGTTTTATTCGAAACGTCTTCGAAATTTCGACATATCCCTGACGGAAATTCATCAATCCTTACAAATGTAAAATTTATCGTCGTCTTAAGAAGGTCCACAGCGGGCCGGTCACGTTTTCCTCGGAGAAAAGGCAATTTTTCGCGGAGGATTACGTTAGTGAAGGGCACCCAGGGATACCATTCCTAATCGAACGGGGATTTGCCCCAGTGCAACTTGGCACCTGTGGCTATCCAGGATACAATTCATCTCGCGACCTTAGGGCAGTTTGGCCAGGAAGTTGAATCCAAGTAGAACTAGGTACAATTTATCCAGGACTGGACATAGATCACCGTTTCACGGGTGTCCTTCCCAAAATTCAGTCTGCTGGAAAGGATCCTACCGGATATAAGGATCCTTGGGACCTGCTATGTTGATTCAAAGGGAAATGTAACGTAGGTGGGTGCAGGATTTCACTGAATAAAGGTTTCAAAGGGGACGAGTTTTAACTCTCTCGTTTGATGCAAGGGCACGTATCATTGAATAGGGAATCTTGAATGCATCGTGTGAAATGGGAAGACTCGTGGTACGATTGATTGTCTGTCAGGTTTCAGCTGGATGCAATATTACTGTGCTCGTCGTTTCTGTAAATGTTGATGCAGGTTGCTGCTGTGATGTGCGCGCAGTGCTTTTCTCTTAATAGCGAAAATGAAAAATCGAAGATAACTTAAGACATTTATAATGTACTGCAAAAGATTCGTTAACGTTTAGAATAATATTACCACAACACTCATTTTATTATTTTAGGGCCCGTTTCATTTTTTTCTACCTGGAAACTAGGTGTTGTGTAATCGGTATTTTTTGAATTTCATTCGAGATCAGATTTACTCAGGGTTCATTCAGAGACCAATTGGAATAATTTAATAAAGAAAGAAACATCCGAAGGCTGACCTTCAGCAATAAAGTTATTGTGTCATTAAATCTAACTCTGATAAGAATATGTGAGTAGAAGATGTTAACGAATTTTAACAACAGCTCCTCGATACTGCATTAATGCCACTTCCAATACAATCGAATACAATGTACATATTCTGTACTACATTCCAGCATTAAAATTCATTATATAGGCGTATACCCATGTATACAATACTCCACCTGACAACCACACACTCGTATTACCCCTAATCGAATTACCTCAAACCGAGTCATGAAATGTTCAAATCCAACAGTCAACAGTCAAACACTATCAAGCACCCACTCGAATCACAAAAATCCACCAAACCGACTCCCTCTATACTTCCAATTCCTATTTCTAAATATTCTCAAGATACGATAAACTCGCGTGTCAACACTAACTTCTTCCTATATACATACATCGGGTACAAAGAGAATGAAAAAAGGAAGTAATCCAGTATCCTAATATCAAATATTGCTCGGTACACGAGATCGAGGGTGTGGGCAAACGTCTTCGAACAGATTCTCCCCTACGTCACCGCAGCCACCATAGAAACGATCCACCGTCACGATCGTTAGCGAGAGGCACGAACGAAAGAGATTCGGCCGTGGAACCGTAGATCCGTTTCCATTTACCAGTTCCCCATTATGCTCCTAAATAAACAGTCTCGCGAGTTCTTGCACACCTATGTAAACACACGGGAGCCGGACGAAATTCCCGACAGATTCATCGATCCGAGATTCATTGGCGCAAGAGGGGGGAAAAAAAGAAAAAAAAGAGAGAAGGAAAAATCGACCGGACGAGGATTTTTCAAAGGGACGAATAGGAAACGCAGAAAGCGAGGGTGGCGCAAGCATTGACGTTCGTAGAACCGTGAATCTGCCCCCGGAGCACGGACCCATTCTTAAAGGATTATCGTTATAAATTATACATTTCCCTTCTTGCCCGGCTGCTGCGATCTGTCCGCCATTTTGCTGGATGACCGGTAGCGGCTTAGAGATTTCTATCGTTGGATTAACGCGGACCGTGTCATCGCGGTATCCTGTCTATTTTCTACGGGCGATTCTCGTCTGTGACGGAAAGAAAGGTGACTCGCGATTGGACCCTTTTGGGCCAGTGCGTATCTTTCCTTTTTTATTTTTTTTTTCACGGCGATCGCAGCTTCAATTTCTCTCCCCGGATCTCTTGTGTATAACCGTTCCAGGGGGTGGATCACGCGTTTCTGGGGTGAAATACGATCCACTGGCCGGCTGTTACGAATTTTTTTTTCCTCCTTTGGTCCCCTTTTTTTTGGTTGGATTTAAGGGTCGAAGGGCAATCCTCGGGGAGGATTTACCGATCCGACTGGAGTGGACATGCCTGGTTTGTTATTTAAATGACTCGAATTTCGTGAATTTTCAGTACGTCGAGAAACGGCATAAGAATCATTTTTTTTATTTTCGGCTGACGCTGCGTGGCAATCATAGAGGTTCTACTGTCACTTTTCCATAAAAGTGCATACAAACGAATGAAGAAAGTAGAACTGTAGAAAGTGTACCCAATTACACGCCCCCCTGCTCCCAGTTTTAGCATTAAAAGCAATTTTTAGTAAATCGTTTCAGACATTTTTAATAAATTTTGTAGTCGACTCTCGCACGTTTACGAGGTGTTTCATCTACATCACTATGAAAGTAACGTTTTCATTTATACGATGCACACGCATTGAATAGTTAATCGTTAATTTTCCTGGAACTACGCGTAAACCCCCAGCCTGCGAAGGTGCGACAAATTCTGCCTACTCTATTTACAGAGCGGCCGAGAGATGTTCAACCCCCAGTGCAACGTAGTTGCATAGAGATCGTACTATCCGAACGGAAGAATACCAGGTCGTTACCGCTTTCATATATACGTCCGTGATCTTTCGTCGTTAAAAATCGTGCCTCAAAGCCCAATCGATTCCGCGCGGCCGCATTTACCCTGCGAAAAGCGTTGTACGAGTGTCGGGCCCACAGAACGCCCGATACCGAGCCCCGTTTCGATTCTTCCCTTGACTTCGCCGCCCATGTCCACCCCCGAGATACTTCCGCGATTATTCGAGAGCAGCCGGCCTTCGTATTCAACGTTTCCTTCACGAGCTCGACGTTCAGATAGGTCCATCAAGTTATACAATGACTTTTCGCAAGAGGAACGTAGTTTCCGCCAGTTTCTTCTTTTTTTTTCTTCCTCTTTCCCTTCTTTCTCTCTATACAGCCGACAATGTAAGCGCCAGAAGAAACTGTTTGATGGGTCTCTCTGGCCCCTCGAGCCTTTTTCTCGAGCTGGAAGGGTCCTTGTGGGCGGAGCGGTCTGCCAAGAAAAGACCTCGTTCGATTCTAACGTGGATCCAGGAGGTTCCTGGCCAGCGGAATAAGGAGCCTTCAAAGGGGCTGAAATCGAACACGTGCAAGGGTGACTCAGAAAACCGGCCACCGTGGAAGGGGGCTGGGGGGTCCGGGGGCCCCGTGATACAGTACTGGAGGGAAGTACGGGGCCCTTCTTTTAGATCTTACAGCTAGATAGCCCCTGTGTCTTCTACGAGACGAGGACCCGAAATATTTTCCTTGGCGACTGGAGTATCGCGTCTCTTGAGTTGTCTACGGTTGAGAGAGGATTCTTGGGGTGGCTTCATGCGCAGACAGAAATACTTTACCCAAGGGCAGATTTTCGTCTAGCCACCCTGTCGGGCGCTGGATATTATTGTAATTTGGGATATGCTGTCTTTCGGTTTTCGGTTTTGGGTAGCCTACCAGACAGTCTGTCTGCCTTGTGTGGCGACAAACGTATTTAGATAAGTTACTTGGTTCCTGTACGGATTAGGTACTTAATGCACTTTGCGCTGTTGCAAGCGGAAGGGATTATTAGCTGGTCTCTGGTATGCTACGAGAGGGCAAGCTTGTTGGAATTCACCTTCGACGAAACGGTGCATAATACATACGTACATATATAAGATCGAATAATGAAAATCAAAATAGAGTTCCGTTTTCATGAGGTCGATGGAAATAAAGGAGTAACAAATTTCGACGTTATTTGGAGAAAAATCACTTTCACGAAACACGTGCTCCGTCGATTTAGTTATTGTTTGCACTCAATTGTTTCTAACATAATATAAAGCGATACAATTAATCCGCTTGCGGCTACAATTGATCTTGTTTAATGAAATTGAGTTGCAATAAATAATAGGAATCTATGCATATACGTAGACGATCTGAATGTCGTCGTGTTCCTGTCCATTAGTTTTCAACAAAATAATTGATTCATGGCCATGATCCCGCGCCCCATTTCAACCGAGGCGCGTTACTTTTTTTCCGGCACAAGTGTGCGGATAATGATTCCAGTTCCGTGTCTGGTCCTTTTCAACACGGTGAACCGTATACGGCGCCCATTAACGTTTCATAATGCACGATTATCCGAAAACCGATTTTTCCCCGAGATAGCTAGACATGGTAGAGCCGGAGTATCGTTACATGTACCTGCAGGCTGAATTAAACGAACCGCCTGTGAGTTTTCTTTCAAGCTGAAATTCCTCTACTTCCTACGCAGAGAACGTAGACGGGTAGGAAGAAAGAAAAATCGACGGGTAAACGGCGGAAACAGAATTACGCAGGCTTCGATGGCGTCGAAACTATTGTGCAAACTGTAATTGTTTGCTCACGGCGAACAGAAAAAGGCACGTTCGAGCGATCGTGAAACGGAAGTGGATGATAGAGTGCCCTCGACCGCGTAATTTGTACCGCACACTGCTTAAAAGAGAGTTTGTATGGCCGGCCAGAATTTCCTCGAGTGTATAAATATTTGCACGAGTTTTTAGCGATTGGGTGGTTCACCTGTTGTTTTAAATAAAGATAGGTAGGTATATATATAATGCGTGGTGTGAAAGGGTATAGAATATATGAATTTACGCTATGTACAAGGGTGGACAAGAATTAATCAAGTAAAATAGTAATTCAAGTTTTGTTGGTACTTTCCAGCAAGTGCAAAAGTTTAATATCCGCTGAAGAAATTTTGCAAGATCAAAATAATTCATGCAGATACTTTACTGAAATAAAACAGTTGAACAAAATTATTCAATGGGAATTGACAGTAACGAATTGGAATTTATCACAAATACGTTTTCCTTGCCAACCAAATTTTTACGTTACAGTTTCAAACGTCATGGAAGATTAAACATCTCCGACTCTGAATACCTTGGAATCCCTTCGTAATAAAACGCATGGAACTTTTTTTTGTGTGGTGTTCATAACAGGAGGAAACACTTCTATGTGGAAAAAAAATTTTCCGTCCAAGATAAAAGGAACAGTGGCACCGACTTTTGGGAAATCTACGATAGTCATTAGGCTATTTCGAATATAGGAATCTTCCTTGATGCACCGTGTTCTTTTTTTTGTGTGCGTGTGTTTGCCCTAGGGTTCGTAACGGGGCACTTGTTATGTTGGTGGATGCACGTGTTCTAATGGCCCGTTGAGGTTCGTGGACGAAAAGGTATGCAGGGAGGAAAGAAAAAGACAAGACTTGCGCTAGGAGCGCCGATTTCAGGATCCCCGGTGGCGGTCGAAATGATAGTCGAGATAAATGACGAGGAGCCGTGGCACCCAGAATTACATTGTTTCACTTTGTTCCTTCGGGGACATTTGTATGCAGCAATAGAAGTGAACAATTTTTTAATTATAATTTCAATATATTGTTCTCGTGATATAGGTAATGGGAAAATTGTAAATGTAGTGTGAAATATTAAAAATGGAGAAATAAGAAATAAATTAGAAATACTATATAATTAGGAATATTAAAAACATTTTTACATTTCTTAGTTCTCTATGTTTATTGAGATCATTTAATTAGGAAGGTTTCGATGGAAACTTTTCGGGAGAGGAATTCATATTGATAGATAATATAATTGTATCAGCATACAAGTGAACTGTAAATGAATTATGGCTGTGCAATAGAATACCATCAGCCCCTTCCCAGCTTATGCGATGCAACATAGATCGTCCGAAATTGTATTATTTATTTGTGAAATCTTTTTACGCTCAAGCAAGAACAATTCATTGCTTTATCATTATATGAACTTGTATTAATAATCTTATCAAAGTAAATGATAAATTACATTTTCTACCGATATTATTAACCGCACAATTTTAAGAAGAACCAATGATGTACACGTCTGTTTGAATAAATAACAGTGGTAGCGTTTTTGCAGTAGTAGGGGAATGTTTCAGAAATATTAATGGTTGGTTAACTGAAAACAACAATTTACTTCTATGAATATTATTTTATTCTTAGATTACTGCAGACAATAAACAATGTAGTTGTATACTACTATCATAAATACCCCGCACACATATGCGTTACACGAATACTTTCACGAAATGAATACCCTTGCAATTTATTTAAATTTCCTTTCGTCGATTGATCTCGAATTTTGTATTAAGCAAAACGAACCAATAGTCCAAGTACTTAACAAGTACCCTAAGAATTTCGCACATTCAAACAAGCATACTAAAACGCATAATCAAAAAGGAATATCGCATGTACGTACCACCAATTCCCTTATCCTCCGCCAAATCACGATACGCAGAAATGTCCACTCAACCTTTATCGTGTACCTCCATTCCATTACCATACAACAGGACTAATTACACAACCCTTAGAAACTCCTCCATGAAAGACAGGCCGGTAGCCGAAAACGAGGGCCTCACAATAAATGACGTTTAACTAGAAGGAAAAGGAGCCGAACCCCGGCAACAATAGGAGAAGGAGCGCGTGATCTGTCGTCACGGAGTATTAGGGCGGCGTTGAATCTCGAAAGGGAGGCCGGCGGCGACAAAAGTGGTGCGCCGCCTCGTCTAAATGGCAGCGTAAGAAGCAAAGACAGTCCGGACAGAAGGGAAGTGAGAAAAGAAGAGGACGACGAGGAGGCGGCGTTATAAAGAATCGAAAGCCGTCGCATAGAGTGGCAGGAAGAAAGGGAATGGAACGAGGCTCGAAATCGGCGTATCGGTTCATTTCAAAGGGAGAAACGGTCGTGGAAACGACTGCACTAACGCGGCGGAACGGGTGGTCCTATTGGGCAGAGATTCTACGCGAACACCAAAGGCAGTCGTTTCTGCGTCTTTGAAATCGTTCGTCGGGGTTCGTGCTTGATGACCACGGCGGTCGGATCCCGCGGAAATCGGCGTGACGCGATCGTCCATTCGACGGTCGCAGATTTCGTTTCCCTTCTCTTTTTTCCTTTCCAGCGACGTTTTATTCGGCCGTGTACCAGCGAGCACCCCGATTCCGTTGACAATGCTGGCCGTGTCGTGATAAATCCTGGCACCGGCCACGGCCAGGGTACCGTGGAAAATCGGCTGACAGAGCGTGCAGCTGGTCCCGTTCAATCGCTTTCGTTACCGTGGCACCGCGGAAAACAGCCGCGAAAATTCTGCGGCGACACCGTGTCCACGCGGCGTAGAGAATTATTTCGATCTAGAACCGAGTGCGGATAATTTCCCTTATTCGATCTACGGTGCACGCTTGTTCGGGGATCGAGAAGTGCCGAGGCGAATTAGACGGCCCCTCGAAGTACACCGTCGCGCCTTGTCGCATCTCGTCACGGTATCGTGGTACAAGAGGGTGAGACGTTTAACGCGTTGCGTATGAGGCTAAGGGGGCCGTGAAGGATTTGGACAATTTCATCGGTGGTTTACCGTTTTTGGGATTCGCTCGAACGAACGAGGGGTTTGCGTGGCGATCACTGGTTATTGACAGGGATTTTTTCACGAGGATGAGATTGCCACGGGGTAGCGTGACGCTGTAGAAGCGTGGTGATGCAATTTAATCTTCTTTGGACCGGCATGTTGGATGTTTAATGCCTTGAGGGATATCGTGGACGAAATTTTGGTTTAATGTTGTATGAAGCAGGTTTAATATTCTAGGCAGATATTATTTAGGTGATTTTCAGTAGCGACCGTTTGATTGCACATATTTTGTTATTGGAGTTTGACGGTAGCTTGAAAGCGTTGAATTGTTATTTCGCAGGCGTTTGTTCAAATTGGTGCTGTAGGGGTTTGTTTAGAAAATCTATAGTATTTTTGTAACATATTTATGTTTGGGGCCAAAATAATTGCGGTTTTTATGCGAATTCGAATAAATATCAAATTACTGTTGTCTGATCAACTTTTCATTCCTTTGTACCCTCTTGAAACGTTTTTCGAGGGTCTGGTTCGATAATAGCCCTTAGTTCATCATTACTAATTACAGAATAACGTCCACAACCGAAGGGGGTTGTGTTCCTCGAGACTCATCTCCCACGCGGAATTTTTTAAACTCCGACGAGTTGCACACTGGTTAATAGACCCGTTAACAAACGCGTTCTTAATATTGCGACCAGTTTTCGCAGCGTTACGCCCCAGTTTATACTTGTACAACAATATCGCTCTAACTTGCACTATTTCGATCTTTACTTTCCGGACCAAATACAGCTACAAATAAACAGTCAGAAACAAGTCACAGACGTACATCGATAGAGACAGCTTCAAGCTTTGAAATGGCATACTACACGAACGTGATTACAAAACAATTCGCTTGAGACCGATAACTCAAGTTTTGGGTGGCGAAAAACGCAGTTATTGTTGCACCAACCCAATATTAATTACTTCTGGCGAAATGCGAATTCATCCATTTATTTGTCGCCTATGGTGCCCCATAGGTACTGCAATACCTGTACCATATTTGCCCAAATAAATAACGAATAATTCTGTCCTTTATTATTCCGCTACGAAATTGACTAAATACCTAACGTGTCCCAACAAAGAGTTTCAAGCAAATCGAATATCTCAAATATTCCCTTAAATCATTCGAAGCACAAATGGAGATTATCAAATCAGGCAGCTGCGCGGCGAAAGCGTGTCAAAAGAATTTCAAATCCCGAAAGATTCACTACTGAAATCATCTCCTTGCTCCTCTTGCCCATTGTACGAATTTGTTGATGTTATTTTTTTTTCTTCTCCTTCCTTTCTGGCACGTCCCGTCACACGTTCAGCGATGCGTCAAAGTCCACACCTCTTGCAATACCTACAGTAGGCAGCCCCGTGGAAATCGTATCGTTAAATTTCGTCGGTGGCGCGTGAAGATTGCCAGGGTGGGACTCGTGTTTTCCAAATAGCCATTCTGTAGGTCGGCTCAGGCCCGTTTCAGAGACGATATAATCGCTCCTCGATCTCCTATCTGGCCAAGCGAAGGATCCAGATCGAGAGTAAGAGATCGTATTTAAGGGGGTTAAGAAGCATCCCACGCATGGACGATTTGTTCGTCGCTCTCTTTCATGGATCAGACGTGCACGACCCTTCGATATTTAGCAAAACGTGCAAAAGCTTTGGCTTAACTGGTCCCATGGAACTCTATGGAGATTTTCGTGTAGGACAGATTTAAGGCGGCTTATTTTTAGAATGGCTCGTGCGTGATCCTGCAGTTTCGGCATTCGTACACGGGGACGGTATGTAAATTCGTGTGGATGAATCCTTTGATGTAACAGTTTGAACGATTATGGAAGTTGTGGTATTAACCCTTTAAAGGGATTGAGGATGGACACCAGGGACAGAATGTTACAGAAATTTGACCACCCATGTACATATTTTGTAAAGAGTACAATTTTCATTTAACTGGAAACGCTGGAATATCTCACGCGAGACTAATTCTTCTAACAATTAAAAATATATTGCTTTTACGTTTTTTTATATTGTGAAATATTTTTACTTGGTTTCACTTGCGCGCACTCTAATTTTATAATGCCAATGAAATATTCCAGTAGGACTATTTTTCATATCTGTAGATACATTAGCATTCTTTAATGACACATTGGCAGTGATTTATGGCCGATCATAAATATGTTTCATCTATCTTACATAAAATCCGGGGAAAGTCGCTTTAAAGAACAATTAACATACAAAATTTATCTATAAACAATTTCTTTGAACAGCCATGGTATTTTATATAAACAAGCAACAATAGCCCAATATATGGATTTTCGATATTATTTCGTATCCCTAATGTTACCGACGAACTATTTTCTACGATTCTTCAAACGGGACTATATTATCCACACTTTTGTAAGCGCTCATAAAATAACTTTTTTTGTTCATTCATGTTAAATTCATTGAAATTACTGTTCTTTTGCCTTCACATTTTACCACATAGGGTAGACCGAGGCGAATCGGATTATTTTTGATTCGATGGTTAAAGAAAAGTGGTTAAAATTTAGAAACGCAATATTTCATTACAAATTCGTAACGAATACCCATTTAAAAATATAAATAAATTAGAAAATTTCCCTTTTATGCACAAAAGATGAAAAATTGTAAAATTTTATGTTTTTTTTTTATATGAATTTATAAAGTTAGAACTAAAGATTATTTTACGACAAATTGTTTTTTGAGAGGTAATTCGGAATATCCGATTGGCCCCAGGATATTCCACTGGATTTACCACCTCTACCTACGTGTATAAATTATTATTGCATTTAATGTCGTATAACTATTTCAGTAACAAAAAAAGAGTAATCCGATTCACCCTATATAATAATAATTTTAAAGTGAATAAAATACCCAAAACAAATTATGATATAATAGTGAAAACTGTATCAAATATTATTTCCGGACACTATACTAATAATATTAAACACATTTGGATGGGAAGCTTTGCCTTTTAATTTTAAATAAATAATTTAAATAGAAAGACAACTGAAAAAGGTGCAGGAAAAGGGAGTGAAGAGTGTATGCAAAACCCAGACGATTTGTTCTATGTTAACATAACAAATTTCTTATTTAAATCCGATTCGCCTCGGTCTACGTATTACCTTACTAGTTTATCTACGTTTTAAGCAAAAATATTAAGCGGATCCTGAATTTGTCAATTTTGCAGTTGTCAACTAGATTTCAGGAAGGAAAACAAAATCGGGCATGCCAAATTGCCATCCCTTCTTCTAACTCTGTACGTCTTACGCGACGATAACATAAAACACAAATTTCTTACGCCCAGATCAAAGAAAAAGACCGTCTACAGAGGACAGCGATTACAATAAGAAAATAATTCCACTTTAAAAATACCTACCTGCTATTCATTCCAATATTAATACCCAATAATTCATCCCGAGAAATAACCCAAATCAGTTCTCCCCTCCGTGCAAACCCATCAATATACAGAAAATTCCACTTCATCGCCCCTCGCAAACCTACGGGCACCCCACACCCCAATCTCACCCTTTCAACAATGCCGTGAACATCGATCGAGAAGCCCATCATTCCTCTCCCGTCTCCCCTTAAAAAAAAACAATAAATACCATTAAAATCGGACACGATGTCAAAACGAAGATGTTCCATATAAATATAAATAATTCTCGAAGTTCATCGAGCGTTTTCACGAACGCAATACATATACATATACGGGTTCTTGGAGAAGTTCGAACACCTGCACCCTCTCGCCGGACTTAGTTAGCCCTGATCCCGCATGCGATCCTTTTTCTGGGTCGCCAGGGGCAGGTCCCCGCCCACAAGTCCGTGGGGCCCCCATTGAAATCGTGCAGCGGTCCCAATTTACGGGCTCCCAGTTTTTTTTTCTTTTTTTCTTCTCTTTCTCCCTCTTCATCCCTCGCTTTACCTATATACGTATATGTGTGCGCGCCGTTGTTCCGTAGTCGTTGGTCCATTCTACTGCAACGCGGAAAGGCGAGGTTACCGTTCGAAACTAATTTGACTCATTCCAGTGCTGGGGTCCCGGCGACCGGAAGTAGTTTCTCGAGCTTTCAGGAGTCGCCGACGATCACGTGCAGGTCCGTTGCCGCTGCCAATTAGCGATCTCCGCCGTTAAATGACGTGACTATGCCCGATTCCAGTCGTGACTTTCTAATTTACCATCAATGTGGGTGTCCTCGCGGCAGCTTTGTGCGGAGATACATGTATTGTTCTAATAGGGCGTGTAGAATCGTGTAACTGAATATCGGGGTGAATTGGTCTTGATAGAAGTTTGGGGTGGCTTTGGCGCGATCTGGGGTGCAGGTAGTTTCGTGACTTGACTGTTTAGAACGTTGAGTTATTTGCGAGAACAAAGCTTTTGGCGTTATGGAAAATCTTCTTCAATGGCTGATTCGAATTATTCGCAATCAATTCTCTGCTTTAATACTTGCATACATTTATTCGTGCATTCCCTTTCGTTCCCATCCATTGATCCCTGGCCATTACAAACTCGAGCTGCACGAACAACTCTCTCCCACACCGCATGTACAATATCCAAGTGATTACGAAGCAGCTATTCCCCCTGTCGAGCCGCGCGTCGACGAAACGTTATCGAAAAGCTCGAAGAAATCGCACGGCAACGCGTTCGTCAACGCTGCGCCCACTGGAGGATCGCTTGAATGCCCGCTCTTATGTCCCGTCAAGGGTGAAATGCGTTTTTTAGAGGCGGCAAAAACGGTCGACTGACGTTGTCCAGGCTAGACGAGCGATGGTGTGGTTAAAGTGGCGTGTTCACGCTTCTCTTGATTCGATGCACGACACTTTCTATCTAAATAAGTGGGCCCCTGGAGAAGCGGAGCAGAATGTGCTTTCACTATCTTCGACCGAGTGAGTCGTTGAGATCCTTCCTGGCAAGGAGATTTTAACGCCTGGAGACTTTTATGGCCGGGATCACCTTGGTAGGTGAAGGGCGGCCTGTTTTCAGCTTCGAAAGGGCCGCGGTTTTTATTGCGTGCACGCAGACGACTCTATAACGATACACCCGATCGTTAGTTGAATCGCGCCTTCTCGACAGTCGATTCCCTTCGAACCAGCACAGACTTCCGTCACCTTTCGAACGGCTAGATGAGAAATCTGTTCAGACGTTTAGCTGAGGTCTTCGACCTCTTTCGAAACGAGTGTCTCCTCTTGTATAACGCGGTCTGGAAGTGTTTGCCCGATACTTTGATGTCGAGGAGAATATCTTTGCTCCACTTGTGGGGGAACGTGCACTGAGAGTAATGATAAGCTTGAATTATTTCGCGCGAGATGGTGTGGCGGTGGAGCATTTCATGGAGTAACTGATGCAGTTGCGAAAGTAGGTATTGTATACATATTGCGCTGGGAATATTGTTCTTCTGTGAAGCACAATTTTAATTATGTAACCTTTGATTGTTACGAAATGTCACGGAATTCTGATTCGAACGACGTTTGATTATAGATCTGTGTATAATTAACGATACAGAGAAGAATTGCGACAGCGTCGAAATTATGGAGAAATAAAATAGTAGAACACTATTTATAATATAAAAGTGGTATAAGACACTTAAGGTAGATAACCGAAATTTGTAAGTAGCATTCGTACTTGAAACAATTATTTTACAAGATTAAATATATTTGCTCCCTCGTTCTATGATCGTACAAAAGTATTCCCCAAATTATAAAACCAAAACCTCGTGTCTACTCATTCCATTCAACATGAATACAATATGTACATACATTTCTCATCGTTATTCAGAGCCTGTGCAAGAAAACGATTCTCACAAATATCTCCTTAAACGTTACACAGTAACTGAGATCGTTCTCCAAACAAGATAACTTTCGCTTGAAACCTATACACACATACATCGAATCCACCCCAAAGAATGATACCAATTCTCAATTTCGGAGTGCGTATAGTATAAACCTGAACATGGTATAATCCCCGATCAAACAAGTCTTTGCGCCATCGTGCCGGCAAAAGTAATACCTCAAACAGGCTATGCATATAATCGTAGAGCCTGTACAGAGAAGGAAGTCTTCGTTCGAGGAGTATCTTTAGCCAAGCAGGATCCTCCCCCTTAACACCCTTGGCCTCCTTATCCCTCTTGCTTCAACGAACCATTTACGAAGCCACTTTTATTAGCGGCCGAAGTTTCTCTCGTGGGCAGATCGAGGTGTGGCAAGAAGGAGGCCGAGTAGGGCGGCCTGTTTTTGCCTGTGAAAAGGGCCAAGCACGATGCTCGAATGGAACGAACAGCTCATGCCACGATGAGGATCATCGTGGATGATCGAGTCCAGGGGCGTCGAAAGTGACACCGTTGTCTGTTGCTACCCCGACGAGACACCCTCCCTTTGCTTACCTGTCACGGTCGTTTCGTGATTACAGGGCGGAAACAAAGGGGGAAGGGAGGACTCGCAGTTAGGTAGAGCTATCCTCATCTTCGTCGGGGTATCGGGAAGATTTTTGGAATTTCGTGGCGATTGTTTGATTGCGAGGAACTTTGCCGCACACCAATTAAGCTCAAGTGTAATTGGTCTGGGGAGAAATTCCAGGTCTGCGGATACATATTAGGTGATAATGATTGACGGTGTTTGCTCTCTTTTCTTTCTTTTTTTTTAGGGGTGTGATTTGTGGTACTTAAGAGGGTAGTGGTGAGGGATGATGATAGCATTGATATTCTTTCTTTTGCTTTTACAGTGTTACGCATCGTAGTTTTCGGACCACAAGACGCACCCCTTTGTGGGATGATTTTCTGAAAAGAATGCTTTATTAGGCATACAAAGATATTTTCAAATTCTCGCTTAGGTAATTTTTATTTATTGTTAAACTAATTCGCCCCAGCAATATTCAGTTCATCTTCACCCTCGGTGCTATCGCTCATCTCTTTAATGTCACCGTTGGTATTACTTTCGTCTGAACTGTGTATTCTTGTCACTTCCTTCAAAAACTGCGACATCTTCGGTATCGTCGAATGACTTGGGCATCGAAATGTGTTTTCTGCGCACGAAGACGTACATGCTGTTCTCAGTTTGGGATTACCTTACATACACACTTTCACTGGCGTGCTGTACTTATTTTATTAACATATCGCGCCAGTAATTGAACCTCGCTAATAGCTTCGATACAGTATAAAGAATCTTATATTTTGTTACCTTCCGACCATAAGACGCAATCCAATTTTCAGTCGATTTTTCTACGTAAAATGGTGCGCCGTATGTTGCGAAAAATACGGTACACTTTTGACTAATGCGGAATGTATGGGGTTGTATGTACTTAAATAGCAAATCTGGACCGTGAACCGTTAGATTATTTTCTCAGGTGATTTTCATCGGTAGATCTTCGATATAGGTTATGCTAAAGAAATGTAATATATTTTGGCGGTTAACTGCAGCCATATTTTTATCATAAACCCGAAATGTTCTTTCTGTAGACTTTATAAGTATGTCGATTTCGTTAGCCAATCGTCAAAACGAACACCTACTCCTTTAAAATTGCGTTTTTTCTCCCGTTAATATTTTCGATTTCAATTTGTTGTGAATTTCTTTCTTGATCGTCGCTTTCTCGACCAGCCCGAGAACTCCGACATTCCACTCTTGGAAAGCGAACAATATCTCCCCTGAACTTCCCGGTTCCGAACATCCTCTGCCTAGTTCTCACCTAGATCACATTATGGTGCTACAAAAATGCGAACAGTGCAATTTTTGAAGAACTCCGCCGCGGGAGGAAGCAGATGCGTCCAGCGGGACACGTTCTAAATAATACATAACAAGTCCGTGATCGAGAAACGGGGAGCCTAGAGAAAGAACTCGTTGGTCAAACATCGGCCAAGGAAACAGCGTGAAGCTGGCAAACTTTGCCTCGTGAAAGACTATTTCGCAGACGTTGTCCACGAAATTTTTTTGGGGGGGAACGACGACCGGCCAACTCCCCGTGGTACTTCCGCGACAATATCGACTGTTGTTAAATATTTTCGTCAACGGAGACATCTTTGTGAACGTGGCCGACCCGTGGTGAATACCTGAAGTAAACGCGGGCGGTCCGAAGTAGCTCGTTAGACGATCCATTCGATTATGTCACGAATGAAGGACACGATTCGCCATTTCGGCTATGCGATCTCCCCGAGGGTGTTTCTCATTTTCTTTGTGAATTCGTCCCGGCTGAACCTTTCCGTATGATAATCCTAGAGTGCTGGACCACCCAGGACAATTCCGGTGATTTTACAACGACATGACGAATTTGTGGGGGTGACAGATTAAAAATATTGTGCCTTAAAATCGGCCACCAGGAATTTCGTTTCGCCTGGACCTTCAGAATTTGTTCCAGCGGATTAACGAGGAGTTCACGAATATGGAATTGTTGAATTCGGTTAAAAATCGGGGGACGAGTGGAGAAATTGTTTATATTACTGTTATAAAAACTATTGATTTACTAGTAGATATTTAGTAGTTAAAGAAGTCAGATTTCGAATATCAATGTTAGATTTCCATGATTTCGCGGAACAAAAAGCGGAGAGAATTGACAAATTCATATATTAATTAGTTCAAAGATTTCTTATTGAATATATATTGAAACAGACATTGTGGAATATATTATTACAGGTATAGCTTCGAAATTTTCTAATTCAATTCAGCATGAGGAGTAAGTCGCATTCGTTTCTAAAACCAAATTATTTATTTATCAGCTGCCCTACGAAAGGTTTGATCATTTAATATATACCTGTCAAGGCAATTTATTGTAATTACAAAAAAGCTCCGCAACGATCAAGTGTTTAGGTAGTAAAATCAATGAGAAAATTCAGAAGGTGAACAAATGTCTCGTACCTACATATTATGTACTTAAAGTAAAATATTAGGTCTGCCGGAAACTTCCGTCCGATAATATCATTTCAAGTTTCACAATTATATGGTTGCCTCTTTTTACCATTGTACATTGTATTTCGAAATATGTGCTCTTCTAAATTACATTACCAACGATGGAAATTATAGTGTTCATTAATTATTAAGAAATGTATTGAGAACAGAACTTTCCGGTAGACCTATTTATATACAAAATTGGGATTATACGCGATTCGTCAGTAGAAGGAAGACTTTCTCATGCGATTCTGATTATGAGAATTTGATTCTTCTAAATAATGGGCCCACCGGAAAATTCTGTTCCTTTTTGAATTCAACGAAAGTGATTTTTCAACATTTTCAATACATTTCCCAATATTTACTCACCAATATAATTTTCATCGTTACTAATATAATTCAGAAAAGCGCTTACGTAGAAACGCAATGTAAAAGTGTTGCCATATAATGTTGAAATTTGAGACGACTTTATCGGACAGAACTTTCCAGTAGACCCAATATTAATATTATTTCATCCACCCCGTAGGGCCCCCTCTTTTCCAGCCCCAAAATCTGCACAAAAATCCGTCGACGTGTTTCTAAATAAAGGACGCCTGGGTGTATTAAACCATCCCGTTCAATATACCGTAGACGTGACTAACATAATCATCCGAGGACTCGAAACGAGCGAACACCTAAATCGTATACCCTCTTTCACTGGCCTGAGGTCTCATTTTAACGCAAGCTGCCGGCTTCCCTCTAACAATGCACGGACGCCAAATATTTTCGTCCTCGTCGACATCTCTGTGAGACTGACCACCTCGCGGCGCGCCATTCCGCAAATAGCCGAAGAAAGGGACGCGCAGGCCGAAGTGGCTCCAAGTAGGGTTGCTTCACGCACGATCTGGACCATTCAGACTTATAGGCGAGATCGAAAGTGACCAATCGTTGCGTACACCACGGCCTTCCATTCTCTCGCGGTTGTTCTCCGTTCCAGGGAGCAGATGACTCGCCCGAGAAAAGACTCCTCCGGTTCTTGATTTCATTGTTGCCCGGATTCCTTTCTCGATCGTTTGTACACGCTGCGCTGTGTCAGCCAGTTTGTACGCTGCTCCGCGGGGGCGGTCACTTGTATTAAGGCTTGCTGTCGCCTCGGATTCACGAGGCTGACGTCAATACCATGGTATACACGTAGAATGGATAGAACGTTCGGCCGACCTGATTATGGCAGTCCGACGCGCATCGATGGACAGAGCTTGCGGCGTTGGGGCTCGATGATGTGAACTTTCTTGGGAGAAAGGTTGTCGGTTCGCGCGGGGCAGTTTGGTACGTACGTACGCACGTAGAGGAATGTATCCTCCCTTTGGGGAAGATTATGTAGGGACATGAGATATACGTTATAGCATAGTGGAATCACGATAAATATTGGTATTGGAATGTCCAGCGTAGGATACATTTATGGAGGCATTTTTTAGTGTCCGGTGTCTGGAAGTAGTAGTCAGCCGGCTTAATTGGAAGATCGAACCGGCTCGTTAAGTTTCGTCCGAAACGAAATTACCATTTCTAACAGCTTCCGTACTAATACTCCTCGTCGCATTGCAATGTACAATTAAAAAGCCAATGACATGTATCTGATTCATTTTCCGTAATCCCCGACAACATTTGAATACTCCTACGGAATATCTGTTGATCTTAATCTTGAACAGTCGCACGAGATGCTCGTAAAATAAATTTCCTTGGATGACACTGGGCTAATATGGGCTTTCTCATTACCCGCTGTCTACGACAAAAATAAAGTTATCGACGCAGGCAGTTCTATGATCGTCACGTAAAATCCTCGGATAGCTAGTTTCTAACGAGGCGTTCGAATTTGACCGATTGCCACAGAAGGAATATCGACCCGAGTCGAATACGGCGACACCGGCTAATTGGTTTTAAAGGAAGCGTAACAGTTTTCGGGCAGCTGCAGTTCGAATTACCGACAGTCACTCCAAGGTACTCCGTTTAATTAGCGGATAATGAGATTTACTGCCTCCTTGTAGTTACCAAAAATACTCCATTAGGGATTCAATAAACTTAACGAAGGGTTAAATCCTGTTTTCCAAATTCGGAGATCGCATAGGTCGAACTTTTGGTAGAGAAATGTTTATCCATTTTCGTCTCCTCTGTCTTCCATGGTTTTCAAACCTTTCGATTTTCCTACGAGATGAATATCTTTTCTTCATTTTTCTGCATTCGTTGTTTTCATGCACGAATTGAAATGCTGGATTGTAGCACGAGTCTTAAATCTTTTCTGTTATAAACTTCCAATACCTTGCCATAACGACGATTAAACTATGATAAATATTTACTATTCCGTTTCAACGACCTTCTGCCATTTATTGGCTAGTGCTAATTGACATTGTTTCTCATCGGGAAGTTACCCGTTTAATGTATAAGCCTTATCCGACAATACAATATGTACGGAGCGTTTTTTATCCTATCCAATCTTTACTGAATTATAGTACCTATGCATAATACATTCCCAAACGAATCAAATTTCGTTTAATCGAACCCACGTATTAGTGCTTTGCGCACGTGGGTGCCTAAATGACCCAACAAAATAGCCCCCGTAGAAAGAAGGGACTCTCGTAAATAATCATTCGGGAAACTCAATTCATCAACAAGTGGTTATTGGATTTCCTTAATTACGTGCAGCTGTTGCGTTCCACAAACGGGGGTCGGGCTATTTGGGTAGCCTGGTTCACGGATATTTATCCAGATCCTGCTAATCGATCTTTAACGCCGCAAGCGGATGAATGGATGATTTCGGAGGGAATCCAGCTTCGAACGTAAATTCTCCGAGGGGACAAAGACACGTCGGGAACGACTCGGGGGTCGAAAGATTTGACTGGCCCCCTCGTGCCCCGTTTACACCCACCGAAAGGGCGAGGCCAAACAAGAGACAAGACGGGACAGCCAGGATCCTACGGGTAACCATAACAACCACCGTGGCCTGCCACAATGGAAAGCACGGAACAGTGTTGTCCCATAGGCTCAATAGATTTTCCGCGAGGTCGAGCAAACACAAGCAAACATAGGGGCTGTCTCGTTCCTCTGCCTCCTTTTCCCCCGTCCCGAGGAAACCCCCTCCGCTCTTTTTCTTTCCCTTGGCCTACCTTGCGTATATACCATCGTCAAGGAGTCAGTCATTGTACCCATTTATATTGGGCACTGACAACTATTTCGTTCGCGAACATGTGTACAGCTGGGAATCCATTTAATCGGCGATGAATAAGGGCCCACGGAGACGAACGGCGAGTTAAACGAGAGCTGTTCCCTTCTACTCGTGCCACTTTCTGGACCACGACGGGTGATTTGATTCGAGGAAATCGTGACCTTTTGTGACCAAGCTGGAGACCTGGTCTTTTTTTGTGCCTGGAAATTGATTGGAACGTGGATAAGGGAAATGTAATGGGGTAGAAGAGAATGGAGGGTGGCATGCTTATGTTGTATCGTTCGTTGCTAGTCGGTTGAGGTACGTGTTGAAGTGGGGGCTGTTTTTTTCCTGTGTTATTAAAGAATAGATGGGGAGATAGTGTGTAGGTAGAAGGGGTTTGAATTTGATTGGATATTTGTGCGAGCATTTCTTGTATTAATCCGTTTTGTAGGAAACGCGGTATTAAGAGTTTAAACAGATATCTGAATAATTTTTACTGGAACGTGCGTATTCCCCGTACAGATTGTTACTCGTGGTTTAAAATGTGTAACGATCTGCAAGTACAGGAAATGAAAACACGGTTTCGTTGAAGGGACTTTTAGGTTGGACCTGAAATCTCTACGAAGAATAATTTCATTAAAAGGCAGTGTACTCTGCCACAAAACAAACAAAATGTATCACAAATGTCACTCTTTTTTCACCCATAAATCATTGCACAGTTGATCCTATGATAAAGAAAATTAAACAACCCTCTTACGATCTGCTAAAAAACAAATCGCAAACAAAACCATCCCTGTCAAACCTAACAAGTATTGAATTACTTCTAAAAACTATTTCTTTGTACGACCGTCGCCCAAACAAATTGCAATCCGAAAACCCTCCAAACATTTTCCACCTATCCTGCATTTCAAACATCCCCTAATTGTACACCGTCCAGCCATCTCCATCCCTTGAAAGAAATTTGGACAGTAACCAGCAGGCCGTTCCATATTTGCCCAAGCATCGTCTCCACGGGTGATCCAGTGAGTCATTTGTCGAGACACTGTCGTCCACGGACAATGGAAACCCGGCCAGAGCTCGAGGAAACGTGAAACCGGATGCTGGGATTACAGATTTGTACGCGATCGTCCGAGAGGACATTGCGTTGAAGGTAAAAAAGAAGGAAGGGAGAAGAAAAAAGAGAGTCGCATTTTACAGGTATTGTGCAACGGTTTCCTGTCCGTCCTGGTCTAAATGATCGCGGTATCAAAAATGAAGAACGGAGAGCCCGACAGAAAAAGAAAGATTAGCGGAAAAAATTATAGTAATCCGAGTGGTTGGTCGAAATGGCCGTGGCTGCTTACGGTTCCTCTATCTCTCTCGCCGTTCTTTCCCGTTCAACGGGACAGAGTCGCAGGTGTGACCGTGTATAATATTACAAGGAATGAAAAAGGGGATCCACAGGAGCCGGTGGATAGGTGTAACAGTGGTAGCAGGGCTAATGCGTGAATCTACGGTGTTTTTGGAGCAGATTAGAACGAAGCGGGCCTGGGGTTGCCGCAACAGGTGTACCCTAACCATCGAACCTTGCGGTGGCTGTCTTCGTTCGTTTTTTATCGTGCGATTTTGGTGCCCTCCTAAGATGGTAATGGATTCGTTGAGGGTCGAGATGGTTTTTTGACGGGACGATGTAAGTGAATATTGGCTACAAGATCCGCGGGAAGTCGTTCGTCACTGACAAAATAGCGATTCCGGGGAATTGCGAGTAGTTTCATATGTCCGGGAGATTCTTGTTTTTTGTTATATAGAATAGTTTACTACAGCTGTATCTTCATTTTGTTGTATCGAATTGACAAGGAAATGTTGTTATTAGTAGATGTCGAAGGATTGTGTGAAGGCAATAGTTTTATATTTTTTAAATTGTACCCCCTTGATCTAGATTCTGAAATTCTTCAATGATTAATCAATTATTATTCTCTTGCGAATTTGCTTCGAACCACGAAGTATTCAAATATTTGGCGAGGTATTCCAAGTAGAATTATTATTTCAATTTGCTATTTCTATGGCGTGCGGACCTTCCCTTTTTATTACACCCCAAAGTAATTACCAGGGGTGAAAGTAATCGATACAGCAGTCTCTGCTTTCGAGACAGCATAGTAGAAAATATTATTATCGATAGTACGGGGTGATTCGATGGGGTTGCGATTTTTCCACGGCGGGCTTCTTTTTCAGATCGCATGTAACGCGGTTTGAAATTCGAACGCGATCGACCCGTCCATAAATTCATCTGGAATATCCAGTTTCGTCGTTAAAAACTTAAATTGGAAGAAACCTTTCCGTTCTCAAATTGCGATAGGCAGGTAAATATCACGTTACAGGGGTTATTAATCAGACGAAACCTCACATCGTAACCCCGTGAAACTCAACTCGCGATTTATTACATTGAATCCTTGTCTCTGTGAGTTTTCTATGATACGCCACACCGTGGACGCACCCCCGTATCAACACGTCACGCTACAATTTTTTGCTTTTCTATTCAAATTGGTGCGAGGTGAATTACAATTCCATATTCGCGGGGTAAAATTTCAAATACATTTTTATTTGGTAAAGTGCGGAAAATGAAATTCAATATAATATGCAATATTTATATATCAGTTATTATACAGAAGTGAAGGCCGTTACTGTATTCAAAATCTTTAATTTGCTGCTTTTCCTAATTCGAAAGAGCGCAATATATCTAATACTATATGATTCACGTAACTTACCGTAACTATACCTGAAAATAAGGCACGCATAACCGTGATTATCGTAGCAGAGAAAAATTAGCTGGTGATTCCTCACGAAAAAAGTGAAGCAAAAAAAGGTAATCCACTTGCGGTTAAATCTTGAAAATCACTGAAAGGAGGCTGATCCCGTGGAAAAAAACGGGGATGATACAATTTAATCTGGAGATTTGGGGCGCTTCAGCGGTTAGGATACCGACGTCAGGCTAGTCTCCGTTTTAAAAATTTTTTATCGTATCTTGTCTCTTCCCACGGCGTCACGTGTGCGACTGCACGTGGTCAGTCAGTTTTTTCTCGACCCAAGGCGTTTTTTCCGGAAAGGTTTTCCATTCGATCGTAACCGTGGCTGGAAAAGATTATCTATTAATAGGCGCGAGCCTGCTCTGTTCCCGTTTTATGGACCGTTCTCTCTCCCGAGTTTGGGACCATGTTTGGGTAAAAATGCATTTTGGAATCCGAACATGACTCGGTGGTGGAAACACTTGAACCTTTATTCCCCTTTTTCATATTTTTTTTTACCATCGTCGATCACCTTTCCTTCCGGATATCACTTTATCGCTTTATTATGGATCAATTACGGAACTCGATTAATTACCTTGCAGTTACACTTGCATTTTCAATTCTTCTTAAAGGCGTGACATGCCTCGCGGTTCTTAAAACGAGATAGAATCGTCTCGCTTTCTTTATCCCCTTTCGATTTTCAAGTTAAGTACTCGCCAAGAGGAACGGCTGTCAGAAATGACAGATTAATGGTCTTTATGTAAAAAGTATCGCTGCGATGGGTGATCAAGTATAAACAGAGGTGTAGTTGACGGGTGATGAGCTTTTTATCGCGGTCAATTCGAGCGTTTTCGAACGATACAGAATGTTTTGGTGATATTAAGAGGTTTGGAATGCAATTAAAGTGGAGCATAACGCCCGAGTGCCATTTCACGCGGTGCACCAGTATGGACAAAGTTTAATGCAATAATGATACCAGTTGGCCAGCCTCAATAAAACGCAATTAGTTCCGTTGGATAACGACCGCAACCTCTTTTACAATAATTTCGCAGGGCCAATAACGTGGAGGCATGAAATCTTCGTCGTAAAAAAAAAGGGAGAAAAACAACAGGTGGATCGTGTTTCGTTGGGATACTTCACTTGATTGGATCGGGGTTATGCCAAGGTTTCCTTTCTCATTTTCCCTGTTTACTCTTATCCATTCACAAATTTGCTCTAGCTTCCCGTTTGTGAAATGTGAAGCACGAACATCAGAGGAAAAAATGGAAAATCGAGGAGGTTATTCAGTCACGTTCAGAGAAGTTGATGCCGGCAGGATGAAATTGTTTAAAATCAATTAACCCTTTTAATACTGATCGTAATTTGAGAATTCTTGCTTAATTATATGACATTTTTTTGAATATTAATACAGAGGTAATATTAATTTAATTTTGTAAAGCAAGCAGGGTGAGATTATTGTTTAAAATCACTTAACCATTTTCATACGGATCGTCAAATAAGAATTCTTACGCGGTTGTGTAATATTTTTTAAACATTAATATAGAGGTAGCACGAAATTCATATTCAAACAGTCCTGAAGCATGAGCTGTTACATTATTTCTTTACTTTTATATTTAAGTTTCATAGATTTTTCTCGTGAGTTTCTTCGCATTAAATAAATTACCCTGAATTTCATTTCTTTCGGAAAAGAAGCTCCCTCCGCAACCAGTTTCGTATCACAACCAACTAAGAAGGACCAACTCTAAGAAGGAAAATCTCAGCGAATTAAAGCCGAATGAAACTATACTTGCACAATGCTGAACGTTCTCGATGTTTTCAACGCCGATGATAAAGCAGGAAGCATAAAATCTGCGTGGCAGAAAATTGACGAGAGTCAGGCGATCGTGTTTCGACGAGAGGAGTACATACGTACGGAGTCGTACGGTTAGATGAGAGAAGTTACCGGTGAAAGAGGACCGGAAGTGGTCACTCGAGGCCAACGATAATTGGCCCGGGGCAGGCGCACTCTCGACTGCTCAGGCATGTGCGCAAAATTTCGACGTGGTCGATGGAAAAAAAAAGGGAAAAAAGAAGACTACATACTCCACGTCCGTAATGCGAGACACACGTGGTCGAAAGTTGAAACTGTTCAGGCCCTTTCTCCTCGCCATTGACAAATATACTAACGGCAGACACTTGCGTCGCCTCGACCCCCCGAAGTTCCGCTACAAACTGCTCTCGTTTTCGGCGCTGACTGCCTCGAAAATTGACGTTTCCCCATTTTCACAGTCGTTTCACTTTTCCTTAATTTGCCCTTAAACTTTTGGTCATCCTGGGGACCGTCTGGACGAGTTCCGTATCGTTCCGTCTGTGCGTTCTTTCTATTTCTTGATGTTAATTTACACCGCATTCTGTATTGGACACCTGCGTGGAACATTTTCGCGGAGGGTATTTAAATGTAAATTTACTAACAGTAGGTCCCAAGATTACATGTCACCCTTAACATTTTCTTATTATTGTAATTGCATTCCGAATGAAGAAACCTTGATAAATGAATTGAATGATCGCAACACGATACGACAAATAAAAAAAAGATCGACACGGTCGGAATACTTTTATTTATATCCGACGCAATTATCCAGAACGCTGGAACAATCATCAATTCCATTGAATTTATAAATTTATAGCCGAGCCATTAAACGAAGTGTTCATTAATGAAGGCGAATAAACGTGTTCGTGTTCGTGCTACTATGGCCAATCAAGTTTCGCCCCTGGTGGCACATGTGTACGAGATAAACCCGTGTATTGCCACCATTGCATGCTTCGCCACGTATTTTTCCACTAACAATCGATGTCTGCTGCAAGGTGGTAGAGCGGTATACAAAGTGTCCCATAGTGTCTATATATTTAGAACAGTCGTTGAAAACATTTGGACGAGGAGCTTGAACGAAATATCGTGTTACTAGTCAGTTTTTCGTCATTGTCGCCTGATACGTGTTTAACAGTCGTCGCGTTGGAATCGCCGGAGGGTTCCATTCCTTCTGGGGGCTACTGTAATTAATGACAGTGTTAGGTGGGTGATGATAGATGCTTCTGCTTAGACGTTCTTCGTAGACCTCTTTCTACATCGCAGGGGATGTTTTCCTCTAGGGAGGAAAATCGTTGAAAACAGGAACACACACTGATGCCGAGCAACTGCTCACTTGTAACAGTATACAGTTACTTTTAAAAGTTCACCATTCCTCTATTTTTAATTAGGAAATTGGAGAGAGCAAGTTACTAATATACGTAATAGGGCATCTTTTTCCTGAAACCACGTGTAAACAGAATTCTCTATGGTCAAAGTTATTGGAACTTTGTAAATATATTAACGTTCCGAAAATTCGTAATTTGAATAGTATGTATGTATATACAAGGGACTGTATTAATTGTTCTTGGACATATTGAAAATTATATAGTATTGGTAAGTGTACTTCAGAAAATGATTCAGTCCCCATAAATTTAAGTTTTTTCGCCTTTGTCAGAATTAAAAGCTTAACAGGGATTGATGAATTCGTGTTCATTACAATTCTTTCCTATTAGTTTTCCAAGTGCCACATGGACACCGTGTCTGGTCAATACGTGCTTCGTGAATAATTATACCACGATTTGCAGCAGCTTACATTGCCATTTTCGGCAACAGTGTAATGAAATTCCAATCACTTTTAGGATTTATTGCGGGCATATAACCCAAGGGTACAATCTTATTTCTCCCTGTCTCGTCACGCGATTGGGCAGTATACATTTTTAAATTTTTAGGTGGGAGGAAGGCTGTAATTTCACGTAGTCGATTTAAAAGCTCTCGTACCAACCTGCAATTTATAGTCGGTCATGCTGTGTCATGTTGAACGAAGAATGTTGTTTAGGGATACATTCTTTTCTATAAATGAATTGTATTTTATTACAGTACACAGTTTGGATAATTACATAATTGTCGTGATTTTTTAAATCTCGTGCACATTCTATTAATAGTCTGTATTTGAAGGAACACACGTGTCGAACATTTTACTCACAAACATTTCTATTTGCATGCAAGAAATCTACAGTCTAAAAAAATTGAATAACGTTGTAACATTTTCAACATTCTTGATTATTTTCAAAGACACATTTGAGAATACACCAGTTTCACTATTTATTAACTTTATAAACAATTGCAAAATTAACTTTCTCCAACATCTACCACGATTACCATGCAGAATCTTTTAAATATTCCAAAACAGGAAACATTTGCACCAGATATGACGGCAGAAAAGAGTTCCATTGCTCGTCCCTCGCAGTATAATTCCTCCAATCCTATCGCACATGTAAAACACCAGTGTCTACTGCTCATCTATCCAAAAGGCATCAAGATCTCGCGTTGAAGTACTACTCGAAACAGCACTCGGGGCCAAAAAAGATAACCGGCGTATTCCTCTAGAGAGGCAACACGGGAGTGCTCTCGAGACACTCCAAGACCTTGGTGCGCGAAGTTACAAATATTTCTATCATTCAGCCGCTTTATACAATAGCCAACGACTAACAATAGGCCCTTAGACTCGTGAGTTTAGTGGTCCTTCGTCCCTAGACCGCCGACATAGTCGTAACTTCCACGTTTAAGGATTTTCGTTGCACGAAAAAACGTACGTACGCATACCAATAGATCCTCCGAAGGCTCAGACGGTAGCCACCTACGCCAATGGCCCATTATCCACTTAGTATAGGTTTCCACGAGCCCTCTGTATATATGGGTGCGCCCTAAGTATCCTGACTGGTCTCGTTCTCTCTCTTCTTCATTTTCTATGGGGGGTTTTCTTTAGTTAGATTTACGATTTCTCGTGCACGTGTTCACAAAAGAATCGGACTCCGACTCGCCTCAAAAAGCGAGAGAAGACCGTTCCAGTGGAACAAACCGATTCTTCCACCGATATTTTTTTTCTTCTTCCCTTCCCTTCTTCTTTTCTCGTATGAATTGTCCGGGATATATACGTGGGAGGATGAGTGTAAGAAAAAGGGCTCGCCTCTGCTCGGCACGATTGTCAAGAAACGCAAGAAAAATCGATACCTAAGTGGCAAGGGATCTCTTTGATCGGTTGAACGTTTTTCTTCGCCCGGATAGTATCTTCCCACATTAAGTGCCTTCGTATATCGTCGAACGTTTGGAAAATTCGCTTTAAAACGCGCCCCGCCTGCTTCACGGTTTCTTTTTGGCCGTTTACGAAACTGCTGTGGACTGTGAAGGAACTTTCTGTTAAGAAATGATGAGGGTAAGCTGGATTCATGCACAGGTTTTGGCTTTCATTTTTTTTTTTTTTTTTTTTTTTTTTGTCAACGTCCGAGCATTTTTTTAATAGATAATTTTGGTACTCTTGGATCACCGAACTGCGCCATGGGAATTCGTTGTGACCATTGGGTACTTTTCGCAATACAAAATAAGCATAACAATATAAGGATAAGGGAAAAATTAATAATAGGCGTCCAACGTAACTTAAAAATTAGGTGTACAATATGCCAATCAAAGATCGAAGGTCCAGTTTATTGAAATAGTCACCGAAACGTTTCCATTCACATATCTTATCCGCTCCTCTGAAGGCATTATTTATCCCGACGGGCGGAGCTGAAATTTTCAACGAGATTTAACCACTCGGAGACTTTCGTTGCCTTTCAGCTGACTGAATCTCATAACAAGAGACTAGGTTTGACGTTCACTGTCACTTAATATGTCTATTATCAGTGCCAATAAGCCATGAGGCCACCTGGCCGCGGCTCGTTCTTTTGCTTTCGTTTCGAAAATATTTCCGTGGCTGCGAGCAAGAATAACATCCCAACGCGAATTTTCATACGGTGAGTTGATCCTTTGAAAATATTATAACATTCTTCCCGCCCCGCTCTCGCGCTACGGAGCCTGTAGAAAGTCTTTAAGTTCGTTTTGTCGGGCTTAAACGGCGTCCAATAATACAATAATTGTCCCTTTTAAGAGTCGAAAAGGTACATTTTTATGAAATTTGTCTCCCCAACGATATTGTAGTCGAAAACGGCTTGTTGAGCCCCAAGTCAGTTTGTCCTGGACCCTGATACCTACGAGTCCCAATGGCGTAGCAATCTCTACCTGCCCATTCCTTTCTACCCCCAACACCAAACTCCTTGCTCCGAGGAAATCAATTTTGATGTTCAACTTTTCAGTGACATCAATTGTTTCACTAAAAGCGTAAACTCTACTTTCTACTTGGTACGATAAAGTTAATTTAATTTTTAGTCCATTAAATATAATAGCCACTGGCGACACTTTTTACAGATTTGTTATTATGGTCTGTTGTTATTATTTTGTTAAATAATATTATTCGTGTGACGAGTTCGGTATTATTCGTTTGGTATTCAGTGTTGATTCTTTCTCGGAGAAAATTTTCAGTTCGAACCCTGTGACTTTACGCCACTGTTCGAGGGATGTTACAATAGGGATCCACAGGCTAGACCGCCTTTTGTAGAAAATAAGTCGGAATAACTCGAAAATCACTCCATAATTCTAGGTTCCTGGACAATAGACGGCCCTTTAGAAACTCCGATACGTCGAGACTGACTGAAGGGACGTTTCAAATGTATTCATCTCGGATGGCGAAAATGAAACGAGTGCCAGAAGAATCGAGAGGTTTCTGGTACTTTGTTATAAAACGCACCGTTCTGATACGTATCTTTCTCTCTTTCAAAAGCGTATGGTTGCTTGCGTGACATTTATGATACACATTATTTACGACATAATTACATAATAGCTCGATATATTGAATAAAATACGTAACACACAATATCGTGGAAAATATCATTCAATCCTTTCATCTAATACATATTCCATATCATTTTTATACGCTTAACAAGAATCGTATTTATTATCCGATCACCCAAATAGAATATGCTTGATGTAGACCAAACAGTACACACATTTTCTTGACAGAAACTCGTTTATATTAATTCTCCATAAAATGGCGTTCGGTTTTTTCTTTAACCCCGAAACATGGATTTCTCTGACTCTTAACGCCATACACCCCAGCTATCGTCCGCCCTTAAACCACCCTAAAATCATTGAGAGAAATTACAACCACTAAGTAGCGTCATTTCCATTCGAATCCCCGATTCCTCCGGTGCGGACCGAGTTGAGGCTTAGGGTCGGATATCTAATCCCGAAAAAAGAGGGAAGAAAAAACGTGAGGCGATGGCACGCAGCATCGATGGAACAGATGAAAAGGTCCCTTTCTGCAGCGGCATCAAATATTTGACAATATTTCCAAAAGTTTCGAAAACGTAACCCAACACTGCGCCACTTTTGGAGCGAGATTAGGGCCCCTAAATTGTGGCAATGGAATTCCTTTATGCGGTGGTGAAAATCTCCACGACGAGGAAGATTGTACCTTTCCCGTAGTGCCCGCAACGCGACCCGATCGTATCGCGTTGCGTTTCCTGAGGGTCGCGCAACAGGTTAGATCCGCGAAGATCGACGCGATAATCTAAATGGAAAATTGTATTGAATCAGCAGCAATATAATGAAAGCTTTCAGGTAGTTGGCTACCCGTATAATGATAGTTAATACACGTAATCCGAACCGTGGCATTTTTTTTCGAGCCGCCTAGAAGACGGAACGAACGTTTATTATGTATTCCTCTTTTTCATCCGCCCGTGCACTTCGTTCGCCGTATGCCCTTCCTTTTTACCTTTTTCGGCTATTCTGTATCGCGTTTGCGTGTCGTGTCATTTAATACCGCAATGCCATGCGCTCCCCTTTGCGGTCTGCCCCCGAATCCTGACTGATGAATCGCGAACACCTTCATTAATGACGCACCACGATGGATTAGTCTTATTTTCCTCGAGGATGCGCGGCGCAAGGCGTCGGGCGACCGGATGCAAAATTCCGCCTTACCTTTCTTCGTGTCACGCTCCGTGTACGCAGGTTTGCGTTTGCTTTGTCGCGACCGCGGCTCCTCCTTTATTTCAGTTGAAAGTTTTGCGAAGCTTTTCGTAAATGTTTTAGTGAAAACAATCAAATATTTGGGGGACTTCTGGTATTGATAATTGATAGGATGATAGGATGAGTCCTTTGTTTTTGTTTTTTATTCTTATGCAGAACTTTTTCAATCAAACAAATCATTGTAGGGGAATTAGTTTAAAAAACGAAGCGTACTATTCATCGAACAATAAGTCTGCATTGAGATCTTTTTAATCTGATTTATTGTAAGAATTTGCTTGCGTGGATATGTATAATTGTTTTGATTTCTCTTATTTGTTTCCTAAAGGAATCGTATGTAGAACATCTTCGGCTTAATGCAATTAGTGACACTTATTATAATACATTTATTATAGTATGCCTTGTATTAAAAAGGGTCTGGCTTGTTATGGTGTAGGTGTGGTGGTTGCGTTGTAAATGTGAAGGGCCCGAAGACCCTTTGGATGATCGCCATCTAGCGTTGGAGGGTCACACTGTGCAGTTAAGGGAAGTTAGAAGGGCTAATAATAGATGGTGCATTGAACGTTGCAAAAATTGGCGGCAAGTGTTTTTTTATTTTGTCCTTTTTATCAGCACTAATCATTGAATTATTATTCTCATTTATTATTCATTTAAAATTAGTTTCGTCAAACTAAACTTCGTTTAAATTGTTTGAATTGACTTTCATATTTAAATTACAGCACTATACGTATAGTTGTTTGTTTAGACAAAAGATTTCTTTCCTTTTGCGAAAGGGAACAACTATTCCTCTACCACATTTTATGACAGAAAAATCTTTTGCAGTATTAATAAAACGCCATAGAATCTTAACTGTAGTTGCTATAATAAAAACATGACTCATGTGTATAGTCGCAGAAAAGCAAGCGACACGTTTTCCAATCTAATTGTAATTAAGTGTCCTTCCTTTTACATATTTCTTTTCCTGAAATGGATAATGGAAACCTCTTACACTATACTATAGTCCACGATCTAAAAAATACTTATAACATATTATAACAGTAACATTCGCTATTTGGATCGATTCTTTTTCAAGCTGTAAGAGCGAAAGATAAGTAGGGGTTGGGGGTGAAGTCAGAAGTACAGAAAGTTACATTCTCACACAATTTATTTATTCATTTGCTGAATACAATTACAATAGTACCTTGAAATCAAAGCAAAAGAAATTGGATCATGCTGTCCAAGATCGAAACGAAGAAAACAATACGAAAACGCAACACAAGACGATTATACAAGAAATGGTGCAAATTAACCTAAAGATTATAAGCAAAAGTGCACAAACCGAGAAGACAAAAAGCGACAAAAGGTACAAAATATACGAACACGAATTTCGAAAATAACCCAAGAAATTAAATTCTGTCACACGAACATCAATCTCATCGATCAATTGATAGATCACGTTCGATTTTGTTGGATAACTACAAATATCACAAGATATCGCTCGAGCTGTGATTCCATTAATTCTAGCGTAACTAAAAGATACTCTAAATCTACATCGTTTACAAATTACTATCACAGTTTTCGTTTTCTCTTTATAATTATCCTAAGAACGAGATATAATCTTTACTAAAAACTAATATTGCAATTTTTCGGAAGACACGTACTGAGATCACAATTTCGTTACAATAATCGTAGTATTACTTAAAGCACTTTATATCACAGTTTTTCAATTTCCTTAAAAACTAATATTGCAGTCGTTTCGATTAATCGCTAGTATCACAGTTATATCAGTTAATTGCTAATATTACAGTTCTCTGAAAACGTTGTTCCTAAGCTATATCACAGTTTCCATAATTTCGATTATAATATAAAATTTCTTCTCTTATGTATCACAGTTTCTGAGATAATAGAATATGCACTGGGCGGCCTATATTCTCGAACGGGGTTCGAGGAATTACAACTACGATACTCTATCGAATATATGTCTCTATACCTAATAAACCTAGTATCACAGTTTAAGTCAGTCCAATAATATTTTCTAACTTAAAACGACCGAATTAATATTAACATTGCAAACGTCCTCTCAACTCTACATTCTAGCACATCGATTCTTTTCCCCAACAATCCCTTCCAAACTAAAGCAGTTAAAGCTTCGAACCAGGAGTTCAGTGTCAAGTGAATTTAAGCTATCATCTTAATTCTACAAGAAAGACGTTGATACTTAAAGCTACCTTAAAGATCACAATGAAAGACCTTACTAATCGTATATCTACAGATTCTCGATGATCGATCCATCGTCATCCTTCTTCTATGGAAGCCCTTCGATTTCCTTGCGAAGTCATCTTCTTGAATTCAACTCCAATCAGTTGATCTTCATCGCCAATTCCTTCAGCTCGTTCTCCAGGTTTTCATTCCTCAAGTTCCACAGCTCCTCCTCGTCCAGTTGCATCCTGGCCGATGTCAGCTTCACTCCCATCTCGTTAATACGATTCTGCCGGTCGAGCTTGTCGTATCCTCGAGTAACCTCTCGACGAAGCTTGCCGTAGAGACCACGAACGCTCGTCAGTGCGTTCTTGACGGCGCGTCTGGACAGCAGGCCACTGTCCATACGTCGATCAGTCATCGAACTGTCGCTCACTCTCGTGAACTGCCTCCTCATGGTGGCGCCGACGCGACGGTGTAGAAAAACCGGTCGTGATTCTTGACGTTTCAGAACCAGACTGCTGGACCCACGGTGTCGTTGATCGACGATCTTTGCGTCGACTGTACTTGGACAAGTAGATCTGTCTGTGTGTATGCGTATAGTGTATCTGGTACAAGCACGGCAAGAACTGGTGGTCTGAGCGTGAGTGAGAGGGTGAATAAGGCGGAAATGGAACGAGATGGACACGTGCAACAACTGTAACACGAATCACAGTGGATGGATATGATTCGACTGTGTCTCGGAAGATGTGCACGTTTTGAGTAGGTGTGATTGAGTGTGAGCTAGGGTGAGGAGTGTTCCTCTTATATAGCTCCAAGGGCTGCGCATGCGCTGTCCCGAAGTCGTGCAGGGGCAGAGGGTGGAGACAACGTTCTTTGGCACATGTCCACGATGCGTAGGACGTGTGCGCAGAAGGGCAGGTATTTCCACCCCTGTTTGCTGCCTCCACCCCTGTGGAAAAGGACGGTAGATTCATGATTATGTCATTTGCATTTCACGTGTTGCGCATGGAATTCTTGCACCCATCAGGGGTTGGATTATTGTATTAAAAGTTAGGGGTCAGGGGCTAGGGGGGTGCAACTTCCTGATCAAGTTTTAGTATAATACATTTATAGGTGCATGCGACTTTTATCGAGGAGGAAGTAGTAGCTACATAATACGAAAATGTGGGGAACTACCGTATATGCATATCTATAGGTGACTCAGGAATTCATGATTAGAAGCTATGTATTTATGTTATAAAACGTGTTTAAAGTAATCTTTATCACAAATCTCAAATATTACTCAATTTTGTTTTACCCCTTTATTGATTTATTTAATTCAAATTATCCATTCGACTGTATAAAAGAAAAATGGGCATTCATGTGAAATAAGAACTTTTGAACAATTTCCATTATTCATATATTATATATAATGGAACGTTTTTTACGTTATCCTGTATACATATGGGAGTCTAGATAAAGAATGTAGTAATTAAATGTGGTCATACTTCGAGATGTAATTAAAAATGCTACGTATATAATGAAGAGCGAAAATATGACTCAAAGAATTTTTCCCTCCTTATTTAATAGGTTTTAGCATATAATAGATTTATGTTCTGCGCATGCGCATGAACTATTCCATTTAACAAGAATCAAATCTAAGCGCAACACTGAGCGCTTTAGAAAGCATAATTTTATATCGTGTGATACATTCACAGGAAATTGATAACATTATATATTTCGATATAAGTACAATAAAGTAAATACAATGAAGAAAGAAAATACAAATAAATGGGGTTGACATTTGCGCTCAGCTAGAATTACGCGCGGTTTGGAGGTGGATGCGCATCGTAACGAAGACAAGATAAAAGAATAAAAGAACGGTCAAGGAAAACAGAATAAGAAACGCAGAAGCTGGCAGCGTTCATAGAGGTAGAGAGAAAGAGGAGGATGAACGATTAGCGAGGTGACGAACGAGAGCAAAAGAGAAAAGAAAGATTGACCGTGGCGTACGCGCAGCACGAGCTGCGCACGATACAACAGAAAAGCAAAAACCCGCGATGAAGAAGAAGCAGGCTAAGATAGAAGAGGAAAGTAAAACGACGGAGAGAAAAAAGAAAGGGAAGGAAAAAACATTACGGAACCCGTGCAAGGAGATAAAACAAGCCCGTCGAACAGCGAGAAAGGGACGGATAGCGGTTAGAATGAAAAGGGACGCTAGGTGTTTTATCGTGGCATACGCTCTGCACGAGCTAGCCGTCGTGTAACAGACGGAGAAGAAGTTATCGAGTAGAAAGAAACGGAGATAATACGGTACAGGGAACGGAGAAGAGGACAGAAATCGTGTAAGGGCCATGGACAGAAGTCACAGAAGCAAGATAGAAGATTTCTTTGAAGAAGAACGTGGATGGAGGAGGAGAAAATAGGTACTTGGTGGCGCACGCGCAGCACGAGCTGCGCACGGTACTGTAGAAAAAGATGCAAACATGATAAAAAGAACATGGGAAGCGGAAGGAGGACGGAGAACGTACTGAAAGCCAAGAAGCCGCCGGAGGAAGTAGCATAGATGATGGAAGGAGAAAAGAGACACGTGGCGGGAGAATGGAAGAAAAGAAAGGGCGCTCGTTCCTGGCGTACGCGCAGCACGAGCTGCGCACGGTAGCAGTAGGCGCATGCGCGGCACATGCCTGTACTCTGATCAGAGAAGCGAGTGCGAGAGAAGCACGTGGTGAGGTTATGCTGGAGTGGGAAAGAAGTTGCTTCGACATCAAGGAGCAACAAAGGATAGAGAACATCGTGTATACGTGAAGGTGAGTGAAAGAACTGGAATATTCTTAAGAAGAGAGAGATGGATGAATGTAGTCATTACAGGGGCGCGTCACTGTGTCAAACTGTGAAGGAAAAAGGATTGTACGGGAGCGAGAGAGAAACGTGTAGATTTATCGAAATGGAGGGGGTAGAAGGATAACTTGTTGCACAGAAGGCCGTAATACCACGAACTTAACCTTAGATTGAGAATGGGAAATGGAACGCGATTTCTGTTGCGGTTTTACGCGCTCCATGCAATTTCTCTGGTAATTTTGCATTTAACTCTGTCTTTGTTTTACAATGATTATATTGTTTGTTTATGCGACGTACTTTGGAAGTTGTATTGGTTACGTGAAATTGATTTAGTTCGAATACAATACATCTTGTATTGTATTTCCTTGTAAATATTCCTTTGCCATAAAACTTCCAAGGAACAAAAGCATGCAGCGTTATGTATACTACGCGAATCGCATGAACATCCAGAGTTTGAGGTTAAGAAATAGGGGTAGAATATGGAAGGCCCGAAAAATCCCATATTTCGAAGATGCATTACTTGTTTAACATTTATTACAATTGGAACACTTTATTATTTATTCTGTATATAGATAACAATTTCAGTGTAATTTGTTTGAAGCATCAACCTTTCACACCATACTTATTGTTTGTCATATATCTTCAACGACTATATTTTAATTTAACCAAGTCGATTTGCATAGTACGCCATAAACATTTTTTCAACGTAACACGCGTCGAATTAACATTCGTACGTGATACATCTGCGAAGGAAGAGGTGCGTAAATGCATGTATTCACGCAGAAAACGATCGATAAGAAGCGAAAATCCCGTGGACGTGATTTACATTCCACGTAAATAGAAGGCTCGGAGGGCTGCTCGCATTAAATGCGGTCGGCGCGAGAAAACGCGCGGATAATGCTCCCGCATATATACACTCTTGGCCACGGGTCGGTCGATTCCAACTAAATCGAGAGAGCTTCGGGTTACAGCCGGTAAGCCAGAAGCTATTACTACGCTCCGATCAGATTCAGTATCAGCAGAATAAGTTATAAAATGGGTCGATACCGGGGATAATCCGATCGTTTAACTGGCCCGCTTCGATCTGTCGATCATTAACGCCTCGTCGACCTCGAACATCCACACGTGAATCCATTTCTGAGATATTTTAATCCCAGGACCTTCTCGGAGATATTTTCGGTTAATAGCCGTTCTTCGCTTTCGAATTGCAATTGATATCTTCAAGCACTTTCCGAATTCGCTTGGTGGTTGATAAAAATAAAGGAGTAATGATTTTATTTCGAGAAAAGTTCATTTCCTTCGACGGTACGACCTGGAATCTGAGTTTTATCTGATAGGGTCGACGAATTCTATATTCGGGGACGATCGGGTGTTCGTATATGGTACTAGCAACACGGTTGGTGTTAAATGTTGTAAAGATTCGTATGACGCTTTATTTGGTATAGTTTTTTTAGTGTCTCCTTTAGGCTCTTTGGTCTCACTATTCCTTTAAAATAAGCCGTAAGGTATTATACAATTCAGTGTAACAATTCGCCACAATTTATTTCTCTTGAAAGCAGTTTTGCTTCGACGTTTATGAAGCAGGTACTTTCCTACCTAATGACTGAACTAGACTAACGACGTACAATAATTTATAATAAAAACACACCGCATTTCCGCCAGTAAAACTCATTCTACGTTTCGAAAAAAACAGAAACCCCATCGTTACTCAGCCGCGACCTTCGAGCGTCGCTATACTTTACATCCCCTGCTTCATTAAAGCCAGAACAAAAAATTACACAAAGAAAAATAAGTCGGCATGCACGCGTTCGAAGCTGGACACCTTACGTTACCTATCAATGAATCTTTTTTACATACCACTGGGATATAAAGTTTCGTTGATTCCTGTCCAAGCTGCCAAGGGAAATACTTTCGCGTCGAGGGATCGTAAGGTTGCGTTAATGTACGGTGCAATCATAAACCAGCTTTAACGGCATTTCACCTTCGGATTTTCGACTGTTTAAAGCATGAAATAGAGGCACGTCCTCGACGTCGCGAATCCTTGGAAACCGGCGATCCTCTAACGAGCAATCAGCCTGAGATGAATGGCACGAAGCTCTCGATTGAATCGCAGTAAAAATATATATACGTTCGCCGTGAAGTACACGTACCTATTTTATGTGCTCGAAACAGCGAGGCATGTAAATGCAAGCAAAGGGAAATCCTGGACGAAGGGTTTCTGCTAATGGCCGAGTCAGTTTCAAGATGAATGGGAAGCGAGGGGTGGCAAGGGGGTGCCCTAGGCCTCTCCACTCGCAATATTTAGATTCCTGACCAACCGCACGCATCTGTCGGCTTCTTTTTGTCCGATAGTTCCCTCCCTTTTCACCTCTTTACTGCACGCACTTACGTACCAATGCACGTGGACACGTTTGCACGTGTGCATGCCGACGTTCGAGCAACGGACAGGAAATCTAGCTTTCTGCTGGTCATGTTCGAACACTTGCTTAATGTAGTTTTAGGTTCGACGAGTGCGAGAGCGAAATGCGTATCCGCGTTTTGTTGGCGTGGGGGTAAACGGAGTGTAGAATTTATGTTGATTCGAAAATTGTGAACATCGGAAAACTGAATTGCGAGTATGTATTTGCAAACTTTCGTTGGTGTTCGGGAATTTTATTTGACTCGTAAATATTTCTTACGCATGGGAGATATTTTATACCCCGATTTCTTTGATGTAGCAATCAAATTTAATTACTCTCAAGTACATACGCCACGAAACTTTCTATATATAAAATCAAATTTACCTGTGACACATGTTAGTGGCCGTAAATACTTTATAATTTATATGTATAATTTACTTGACTGTTTTGTAAACATCCTAAAACAGCAACATTAGTTTGGAGGTTTTTTAATCGGGTACTTGGTACAATATTTAACGTGCTCCAATCTTGATTAAACACGGCGATCTTTTATTGACGGAAATGCGTATTACACGTGTTATCGAGTTTCTCAAATATTTTATCAGCGTTCTCCAATCTTCATTAAGAAAAAAAGATCAAGCATCCTCTGAAAAGATCATCGGATTGCCCACAGAAATGTACGGAGATCTATAAATAAAAAAGCTCAGATCTACATCAATTATCATCGTCCGTTGGCTCGCCCACCTCTACAAATCACCGGGCGTTGAATGAAACAAAATTTCTGACACGGACACTAACTAATTGCCCCATTATAAAGAAGCGTTAACCCTCGCGCTATCTCGCCGGGATCTCACTAAAAAGCAGAACCACCTTAAGCAGAACGGGCAAGTGTCCAACGTGACTTACGATCAACATATAGAGCGGGCACACGTATACGTATATCCGTGCAACAATAAACAAGCGGGGAATCTAGGCGAGCGCGTAGATCCGGGTAAGTGCACGTGGTTACGCGTGCACACGCACGCACCAGCGCAGGGTACATGCGGGTGCGTTTTTCGAGGGTGTGTTGATCAGCTCGCTCGCTTGCCTGCCATCGGCCCCAACAGCGTGTGTATATCTCTTGGTGGCAGCTGGAGGTTTCGCGCGTGAGAACTCGGTGGCTCCGAAGTTCCCTGGTTTCTCGTCGCCACCTGTCCTCGTGCTGCTCTCTCGAGGCGACTGCCAACCCTCTTTCCTTGTCCTCCTTTTCCTTATGCCTCTTCTCTCGCCTCCTCCTCCCTCGTCGCGCTGCCTGCAACCCTTCGCGAAGTAATCACGCCTGTCCAAAGGCCCCGAGGGCCCCCGGATCGGAGAAAGCATCGGCATGTTTTGACGCTATGCTAATGGCTAGCGGTTACGATTGTACACTTATGGCAATCGATGCAACGAAATGTGGAGGATCAGTGGCATGTGGGGGGTTCAGATCGGGTCGACGCATGGGGGTTACATTGATCGACCGGGGAAATTGATTGATTAACCGACTGAGCGTGTTATTGTACCGGCGTTCGACGCGAACGGTGGCGATTATTATTAAGACAGTCTGTTGCTTCGTTAGAATGTTTGGTTATCGGTTTGGCTTGATCGATTGGGTATTGGAGAATTCACGCGTGCGTTCGTTGCGTTGGCGGCTACCGATTGGTGTCGTAAAAGTATATTTGTGCGAGGCATATTTTGTCTACTGTTCGCACAAAATTTATCGTCCACCTTCAATTTTAATCATTGCATCTTTTGTTCAAGGTATTTCGTGCAATACACTATGGGATATGTATGTATCAAAACTCGGTAGAATTCGTATTGATGAATATGTCTATATATCAAACTTCCCAGAAATTAGATTCGTCGCACATCGGTCCACGTCCCAAGACCCCAAATTCCCATTAGTGCTTTGAAACGAGATGTTTGCTGTCCACGAGAGCAGGCCCAATTTTCGAGGAGGACAATTGGAAACATTTGTCCCGCTCGGCGTGCATCTTTTCTCGAGTTTCACCCCTGTACCCTGGGTCTACCGCGATCGGCCGCAGGTTGGTCGTGTGCGAGAAACGTGCGCGTCTTTTTGGGTCCGTAACCCCAGTGGTCTCCTTGCACCCTCCTCTTTTCTCGGGTCCCGTGTTCACAGATCCCGTGGCCAGCACGCACCATGTCGAGAGTCTTCCGATAAGAAACAAAAAGGCAAAAAGGAGAAATGAGACAGAATGAGAAAAAATTGGGCCTCATAACGGTCACGACGGAACTCGTAGACATCGCAACGGAAAAGAAGAAGCTGTATGTGGGCAGTGTCGTTGGGACACCGGCAACGAAGTCGCGTTTTGGGGGAAACGGAAATGTTCTCGGACCCGGGGAGCCGTATCGTACCGTAATTTCGACCGGGGGACCGTAAATTACTTGCGGATGTGGCAATTTCTTGGGATCCACGGGGCCCAATCTCGTGACGTGTAAACTCCTCTCAGCGACGAGTCATTGAGGTCAACGGTAGGGAAGAGTTAAGTGGATTTAAAAGACACGACACGAAGCGAGAGTGCAAAGGCGCGGCTGTAATTAAGACACACGGCCGCGCTGAGTTTCGCGAAATGAATCGGCGCAATAAACGAGTTGCGAACGTGTGACACAGTTTTGCGCTTGCTTCCTCGATGATGAAGAAACGAGGAAATTTTTATACGAACCCGAACCGTTCATGTAACTTGTCTGCCTTTCCGCGCGCCGCGCCGCGCCGCGCCGCGCCGCGCCGCTGCGATCGTTCAATCATACTGGTATTGGGTGTCGTGGGTTTTTGAAAGCAACGATGTATAGCTGCGGCTTTTGTTTTTCTTGTCGATTGGCATCGCTGACGGGGTTTCTTATTGCGGCGTGAATGTTCATTACACCAGTCAGCTATGGGACAATAATTATTTGCGGGATTATACGCGATTTTTCGTTTCGTTTTTGTTCCTTAATGGAAATCGCATGAATATGAATGGAACGGTAAAGTAAAAAGGGAGACAATTTTCTGTTGTTCTATTCGTTTAAATTTGGAAAATAGATCCATCCATATAAATGATGTTTCTTAGAAATTCTGAAATTTAAATATACTTTTCATTGTCTGCGTTAATATCTTCTAACATTTGGGATATGTCTGAAAGTGTTACAATCCTGGTGTACTATATATCGTTGTACCTTTTCGTTAAACGGATTACGATGCCTCTTTGCACGCATTAAACTTTTAATTTAGATCAAAATTAAGAATATTTTCTTTTCATGGAATAGTAGATATAAAGTTGGAGACTATCTGTCGAACATACTAAGAGAAATTATCGACATTTCAGAGTCTGCAACTTTTTCCCCAT
This sequence comes from Nomada goodeniana, assembly GCA_963969485.1. NCBI lineage: Eukaryota > Metazoa > Arthropoda > Insecta > Hymenoptera > Apidae > Nomada > Nomada goodeniana. The sequence continues at coordinate 7,006,929 of OZ018305.1, read as the reverse complement.
ATCAACGACCATGACAAATCCCAGAAACAGTCCATTGAACCATCACCTTTCACCCAAACTTCCTCATCCTTCAACCCGGCAGCTGACTCAAAGTAAGTTTTCTTAAAAAGAATCTTTATATTTTCTGCAACATGCGGTGTTTTATCTTACATGATATTTCTGAATGCTTCCTCTTCTGACTAGATAATACTTTTATTACAAATATAGGAAAACGAGGCGGATTTTACAAAGTTTAAATATAACGTCAAACCAAAACTGACAAGTCACGAAATATTTTCACCAGCATAACATAATTCTTGATTACAGTAAGTTCTAAACAGACATCCCCCATTCTTCAGACCGACGAGAAAAAGCTCGCAACTTAAAATAACACTATACTATACCTACCTAAAAACAAAAACCACCGACCGTTCATACGATAGAATATAATCGAAATAAATTCCGATTAGCATATCTTTTCACTTTCGTCCGCTCTTTTCGGCGGCATCAGCACTAAGACGAGAATCAGCAATCCAGCATCGATACACAAATAAAATCAAACCGCAGCTGACGCGCGTGATTCCGCACTTCCATACATTGCCACCTTATCGGTGTCACTCTCGTGTTAAACTCTGCAAAAGTGTTAAACGGCTGGGATCCACGACACCCAGGTGGGACGTTGCGTTATATCAGGCATGTTTTACGTCGGATCGATAAGGTCCCGGCGGAAAGGGAGCCGGAGTCATTGCACCCGGGAGAGTACGTCTCTCTATACGTGTCCCGAAGAAATCGTCCGGACGAGATAGGGTGGACACGTCGTCGTGGCGAGTATTCAACAGGCGTCGCGCTTCATGAGAGGCGACATTATTCCCGGCGTGACTTTGGCAGGAACACGCGATTCGTCAGGTGGGGAGGGACGTCTAACGAGTGACAGTTCGATACACGGGCCGATATCAGCGTGTCGGTCGATCGTGGAGGGAAAAGATCGTTCGCGAGGACCGGTAGAACGAGGTTTGAGCGTGGAAACCACCACGTGTGCCCGTGATCACCCGTCCCTTTTCTGCCTTGCCTCCGCTTAATCGATTTAATCTCCGTCGGTCCGCCGTGAAAAAGCTGGGATATTTATGTTGTTAGATCGTAGCTGGGTAATCCGCGTGTCGTCGCCGATTTAATGCCGCGAGTGTATTTTATACGTGGACGTATCGATGGCTGGATGCGATCTCGAGAATCGTGAACGGTCCCCGAGCAGGCAATTTACAGTTAGCCGAGACTGTCGCTACTTTTATTACGCTGTCTGGCTGGTTCGGGTTAAGTTTTCTGTACTTACATACAGCCGCGCGAGTTTTTCTGTAGCCGTGTTGGAGGTCTTTGGAGTTATTTATTGCACTTCACGGTTGAATTGGGTTGGATGATGTTTGGAAGTTCGCTAGGGGTACGGTGGCCATGGAAATGGATATTGTACCAGTATGTATCTGTCGTTGGATATTATTTTCCAATCTTTATATAAATAACGTGGGTTCTATGTGGGCATGTAATAAATAAAGTTTACTTTGTGCTCTTGTTGCATATAATGGTTTTATTTTATTAAGGGTTGGTGCTAAGCACTTGTCCAGCATGGATTATATAATATTTGATTCCAATGCAAAGAAATATATTTTTCCTGGAAATAATGTCAAGTAGGTGCACCTAAAGATAATCCACATTAGATTATGCTGCTCACAGTGTCATATGACCAAGGCGAAAAGAATTTCGAAATGTCCAATATTTTTCGGGAAAATAGCCCTAGATCTAGAAACCTAGTATCAGCTGTAATGCATTTCTGAGACATTTGAAACGCAATTATCTTTAAATATATTTAATAGTTAGCACTTGCTCGCGAAGAACAAACATACTCGAACTATAACGAAACGAAGCTCGTTTTATAATACACGCAAAAGTGGCATGTTCGTGTAAGAGGACAAAAATAACGATCATCCTCGCGATCCATTTTATGCCTTTTCTCTGAGAAAATATGTACAGAATAATTACAGGCAATATTGAACGTTGAGCTGTGTACTTATGATAATAGAGGGAGAAGTGTGTTAATAACTCGATGACAATTACGCTTATCGCGAAACGATGTGCAAAAAGCCGCGACAGATGCGACGAACATTTTGCAACGTGCAGTTATGAACAAAATATCACGAGATCTACCAGTGCTGGTCTTTTCGCGTAAATCAACACCTGGCGCGCGCAGTTGTCCACCTTCGTTGCGTCGAATACGGTGTTCCCCATTGGACGACGTTTTCCCTAATTCGTTTTCTTTCATGATTTTCTACGGATTCCGATCCGTGTCGTTATTTGTCCCCTCTCCCTCATGTCCAATAGCGGCCTGACTGATGAAAGTCTTTACCGCCAATTAGCGTGAAATATCACCTGAACCATCATCAATTCGTTGGTATGTTGCTTTCGTTTCGTCTGTCGGTGAAATTAATATTACAAATTGCTGCAATTTCATGGTCGTTAATTGGCTCGGTGACGAATATTGATCGGGGACATTGATGTCGCTATCCTTACTGAATGGTATGTTGTACTTCTTATGGAAAGAATTCAGGCGAAATGTCAGCGACTGCGCAATTATAATAATTCATAACAATTAATCGTTGGCGTCGATGGCTATCAAAAATTGTATTCGTTATTTTCCACTCTGAATCTTAGTTTATTATACTATTATATACTGTTATATACTATTATACCATTATTATACTAGGGTACAAGCCTCGCGATTTTCTAAATTCTTATCTGCAATATTAAGGGTTAAGGGTTAAAAAAATGTTATTTACCCATTTCGCTGTGCTCAACATGCGCTCAACTGTTCACTATGAACGTTCTCTACCGTAAAATATATCTATTGAGATTATTCACACAAATTACATATGCAGTGGGCTGTGGCTCCTCGATATTTAACGAAACGCAGCACAGTTCTGTGCATCGAGGACACCTCGATTTTTTAACGATACATACCACGCAAAACCACGCGTATCCACGAGTGATGTGCCAATCCAAGATGGTGTCCTCAGCACGAATAGTTAGCAGACTGTTAATACTAATTATTCCCCCGTCATTCATCCATTTTTATAGCAACTAACTACCGTGCTGTACAACGCTCAGCCATGCATACCAAACGCCTTATCTATTTCGCATTCAAAGCAGATCCCGCGTTAGAGTATCGTGTGCTCGCTTGCAGCTCTAGGCGAGCCGTGATTACAGCAACGAGGCATAATTCGTGCCCCCTAAAAAAGAAAAATCGCTCCTCATCTCCCTGACGGGCGTAATCGGACCAGCTATCGCGAGTAAACGCCCTTGCCCGATTAAACCCGTATGTACTCCTGAAACGTAGGCGTTAACCTGTTGCTCGCTATAAATAGCCACCCGATGGAGAGAGAAAGAACGGAACGTACTATTAAGTCGTTCCAACCATATCACCCTTCCTCTCGCTGCTCCACCTCCTATTTTCCACTCGCTCTCCTGCAACCCTTTCTTTCGTCCCCCCAACCACCTCCCCCGCCCCCCTGTTCACGCCGTTGAATCCCCCGTGACTCTAGGGGAATTTATCGGCAGAACACACCTGTCGAGTTCACCGATCCACTGTAAGGATAACGCTCGAATTAATTGAATCGTAAACATTTTCTACCGGTCGGCTAATTAATTTTTCTTCCCCCCCGGACCGGATGGAGCATCGAAACCTTTCCCCGCGTTCCCTCGTCGACGATCCTTATCGATGAACGCGTCCTTCTTGCGTTTCGATTGGTGTTACGTGGATTATGCAGTATCGTTGCGCGTTCGGAGTCACTTGTTCACGGAGGATCGCCTCTGATTCTGCCGGCGCACAATTCGCCGGTGATTTTTTCTCCTTTTTCCCTTTTCTTTTTTTTGTATTTCGCCCCGCGAGTGTCGCCGGTTTCTGGCCTGTTAATTTGTTTGTAACGGGTTTGTTCATCGGTTGTCGGACAGCGCAGCTGGTCCACTGGCTAATTAAATCGATTTATGCGGTCGCATTGTGGAACAGTTTCTTCACACTGTCGCTAATGTGCAATATTTTAAATATGATATACCTGACTGTTCGAACTTGATTACCTTGAGGTGAATGTTTCGCTCATCGCGTGGAATTCCTAGTTATTTTGCCGCAAGTTATTTTTTAAGCAATGGGGGAGAGTTCAAGGAGGTGGGATGATTAGAATTTCCATATTTCACCGTCGACAGATATATACATTTTATGTATCTCCAGGATTGTATGTAACTTGAAGATGATAAAAAAGGGTTGAATAATGTATAATATTATTAGCACAAAATTCAGTTATTGAAACGCTTTCATTGTGCGTCTAATAATTGTACCTCCTTTTAATCTTCTCACAATTATTTAATACTGGTTACAACATTGTAACAGTAACTGTAGCATGGCTCTAATTAATCGTCTTATCCACCTGTTCAGAAATTTCAAAATGAGCTTCTGCGGTGATATTCGTGTCACATTTAAGTTGACCGACTTGGAACTGATCGCCATTATTAACTTCCAATAATAAGACTAAGGTACTCCCGGTTGTCGAGAATTTTCTCACTCAGATTATGTGAGAGAAAAAATGAAAGGGTGGACTGTAATTACACGGACGGATAGCTGACGATTACAATGAACGAATATTTCATTAATGCAAAGTATCGAGGTAATTACTATGCGGACATCGACAGTCAGTTGTTATTACCGTCGTCCACAGGATTTCGACACGTAGATTGTTACCAATGGCAGGTAACAGTGTGAAACAATAAATTTAATCACACTACATACCACCTGCGACTCCTTGCCTACAAGTCGTACATGTATCATCAGATTTTTAAACCCAATACAACTCTGACACGTATACTCTCAATTTCTCGCCTGGTTACTTACATGCCTTTGGTATTATAAATAAATTTTAGTGCGCTTTCTTCAAAAGAAAATGAAATTACGTATTCCGTGCATCTTAATTCGTATCCATGTGGAAAGAATTTTCGAATCCATGGTCAAATAATTATGACCCGTTAAAATTGTTTATCGTCGCTATTAACCAATAAATAATTGGCAAGATTAAGAAACCTATTTTAATATCATCGACAGGCCAGCCAGTATCGAGATTACAACTTTACCTTAACAATGTGACGTTGTATACGAATACGACATGATTTACCGATCTAGGGATAACGTGTCTTGGCTGGATTCAGCAGGAATAAACAAGAAATTAAATACCTTTGTAGGCAAGATTATCTGAAACGAACCATAATTACGAGCAGTCGCGGAATCGTTTCAACTAATTAACCGCTTGCATAATTATAATCGTGGCTAGTAATTAATTTCAGAGCTAATTCGAACGTATCAGGGTTGTGATCGACAATACAACGTGAGCGAGGCGATACATCAAGGGACGTGTAGAAATTACACGTTCTTGTAAAGAATAATCGATGGACCGGTCGATTCACCGTGGCATCGGTAATTACAAAATTTCTTAAACCAAATTCCTTCACGGTGGAGCGTTGATTAATGGCCGGTGATAAGTATCTTCTTTATTTTATTGCATTTCGCGGAATATACAGAAACATTGTCGTGGCACAATATTTCATTAGTATGATGTGTCGCTTGGTAGCAATAACCGTATACTTTTCAGTGGTGATTTACAGATGTCCACAAACAATGTGTGTCACGGTTAATAAATGTAATGGAAATGAATGTTTTACCTTAATTAACGAATTTCGATGGAGCACCTTGAACATTATTAAATATTGCAATGATCGATCAGCAAGCAGAGTTAGAATATTGTGTTATTGTAATTAATTTCATTAAAAATATCGACGAAATCATTATCTGAGATAGATTGTTATTAATGAATTGCTATAATATACAATAATTGCGCCGCAGGCACTGAAAAAGAATAAGCAATTGAACGTCCATCATTGAAAGTTCCAATTACCCTTCCCCTTTTTGGTGTTAAGCAATTGGTTGTAGGACGAGTGCTGCTTCATTGATTTCGGTGAATCCCAATTACTATAACGTAATGAATCATGCACGCATGAGAATTTCACGTGCATAGCGGCCATTCATTATTGGGCTGGCTACGTAGGCAATAACTAATTCCCCTTTCAATCTCCGCCTGAGAGTGCTTATCGAATCTAATTAATCGGCAATAATACTGCACAAATGAAAGATTAAAAGGAAGAATTAATACAAAAATGTTAAGGTATCTAATGATTGAAGGATTTAACTGCATCCCCCTTTTTCCCATACATCTCTTACACGTGCCCGCTACATTGATCCCATATATTTTATTCTTATCCCTGGTTTTCTTTTATCCCAATTACACTAAACGACTTCCATCGCTTTAATTATTTTCCCTATAAAAATGATCACATAATTGCAATGCCTGCAATTGCAAAATTCCAAAAGCGTTCTTCCTATAGCATTACCGGTTTCATTGAATACAACCCATTTAACTTCCGCTGCAACATCGTCATCCTCGAATCTTGAAAAACTACCGAATCCCAACCAGAGCCACCGCACTGGCGCGCGGCAATTTTCACCGGCAAAACGGTCCCTCACTAACGTGTTAACAATTAAACGTATCAGCGTGCGGTAGAAGCCGGCGAGCGTTGTAACGGGTGCAATTAACGCGACGAGACGATCCATCGATCAGCGAACGATGACGACCGATAATACCCCCCCCCCAATCCTTATCTATCCCCTGTCCCCTCCGCGCCAAAGGTACGTGTCCTGTCTGTGCCGCAACGATGATCTTTTTACTCCGCTGCGTTTCTGAACGAGCGTTGCTCATCTACAGGAGGCTCGCCGTTCATGCACGCCCACCGCGGCCGTGACCACGTGTTCCACACGCTTCGTCCACCACGCTTCGTACGCGTGCGTACGGCTGCGTGTGTGCGCGTCACGGCTCCAAGACCTCGCGTCCCTCCGCACGGAGTCTCAGCTCGAGTCACACCTGCTCCTTTTTCCCACGAGATCGCTTTGCCCCCCAGCCACCACTCCTTCCTCGGACGTCCTCGGCCACCCTTGGCTCCTTTCGCTCTCTGACAACCATCGACTCGGCCAGGGGCGGCGGAATTGACTCGTCCGTGCCGCCACAGAGATTTCTTCATCGTGTCCACTCTCCGGGACGATTTGCCGCGCAATCGAGCCCCTTTCCGATTAGTTTGACGTCACTTTCACGATCAGGCCGGATGATAATTTCGATTGAAATTCCCTGCCGGAGGGCGGGGCGGCGCTGGACACCGGCAACGGTTGTCTTCTTGCTCTGTTTGATATTCTTCGAGCTCGCAATCCCGCACTGCTCTTAGAAGGGAATCGATTGGGGCATGTGAAGCCGGTATTAATGGGTTAACAGGCGGCAGCCCTTCTTCGTATTTTCGATCATTCCGATTGTGAAGAATTATCGATCCGTTTCTCCTTTCGATGCTTTCGGAAACACCTTCGGTTCTTTCTGTTTAGTTAACAAATTTCTTGCAAGCGTCTCAAACCTGTAATTGAAACGAACGTTCTATCGGTCCACTAGCAACGGCATGCAATCCGAGCTGACCACGTTTCGTAGTTCATCCCTTTATAAACATTAACTCGTCGAGACATTGGAGTTCTGCATGAAGTGTGGCTACATGATGTAGCAAGGAGACTAGCACTTGGCTTTTTACACGCCCCGCCGTTTACTATTGTTGTATTAACACAGAAATGTGTAAGGGTAAACGCGCCCCTGTTCTTTCGACGTGTACAGATCTCGAACTGGCGTTTGTCGTGCCGCAAAATCGAAGATCGATTACCAGCATAAGATGCACCCGTCGTATCTTGCATTCTTAATGCGAACGACACACAATATTCCCCGCTGTGCAACACAGCCTTACACTGATATTCGGTGCGCGCAACGCATAGAAGGTAGATCGAAAGCGACAACTTTCAGAGGCCTGGCTTGTATAATAAGTTAATTAATTGTGCCTCTCGTTTGCGCATCTATCTGTATTGTGCCGGTCGAGTTTTTCAACGAGCGTTTCTTCTTTTTTTTTTCTTTTTGTCCATTGTACTACTGTAATTTCGTTCACAGTAACGGCGAGGGAAGATCCGCACGCTTTGACGTAGGAAATCGCTTGAGAGCAGTGAAGTTGAGTAAAATGTTTTATTCTACAGTCTCGCGTTAAAAACAAATAGAAACAGAACCTATAGAGGAGTACATTTTTGCCCGAATTACGGGACTGTTCCATAGTTACTATCTTTCAATTTTTGTCCCCCTTTTTTTGCTGCAACAATAACCTTAAACAAAGATTCCAGCGTGAGGTCAAAATGAACTTCAGGCACGTCGTGATACAGCAATATTTCTTATAAAGAAGAATTATGTACATCGTTTCTGCGTCTATTCACTTTTAGCAGTATCTTATTTTCCCTTAAAACGACTCTTACAGCTGTCCGCCTATATATATCCTCTTTGCAAATAATCAGAAATCAAATTTATCAGATAGCGCGGTGTCAGTAAGAATTTAAACGAAAAGGAAGACACTTAATTTACATTTATCAGCTCGCGCAATTCGATACATTTGAATTACACAGTACTCCCCTTTGTCCCGTATTATCTTGATTCCTTCGTACCTTGCTTGTCACTTGCCATTAATAGTTACGTTGCATATTTGAAACAGCCTGACGTTATCGTTCGTTTAAAAACCGATCAGATAAAATATGAAACTATGTAGGTATCGTAATTTTACTCGCGAACGCATGCAGCCATGCATATTTCTTATTTTCAGCGAGTAACGTTTATCCACCTGGTCCCTCCGTGTCCATCGTCAATTTTTTACTTTGAAGTTCATCGGACGAATAGTCTTATGGGAGAAAGCTATCGCGCAAGTGGCTGTAAATAATTCAATCCGTTGAAGGAAATAAATGAGTCAAATTTAGTATAAATGGCCATTGGCGAATTAATAACTGTTATATTCCGTAATATTGGAAAAAGTACATTTTATGCAATTATTGGGCCATGTGCAGCCATTCACGAACGAATAAAATGCGCAAGTGATAAAATCGTCACCTTTCGTTTTACACTGCTTTTCGTTTTGACCAGAACCGTTTTTAAGCAGAATCAATTTGTATGTTAATCGACATTGGAAAATATGAATGGTTTAATTCGGAGCAAGTTGCGCTCGTGAAGTTCGTTGGTATTGTAAGTCGTCAATCAGATTGTTTGAAATGTTCATTGGATCGTGCCGGACCAGATCCAATAAATATCGGTGAAAATGTTCTTCAACACCGTACACTTGTTACCAATGTCAATATCACTGAAATTTACGAGGAAATTTTTAATATCTGTCTCACTTTTATCGAACGGGTTGTAATTTAACAAGAATCTTGGTTATATTTTGTCATAGAACATGAAATAAATTGGCCCTAAAGCGATAAGAGCTCTTTTTTAATATTATTGCATCTCTTAAATTGTAACATTGCAATATTTTTATTAAGTTAAAAATATTTACCTTCAATTTTGTACTTGCAGACAAGACCCTTGAATCCGCATAACATTTTTTATACAATACAATTATTAACGCCTTGCCGTGTTCATCTACTTCTATAATTTCGAAAATATATCCCAATATCTTATATTATCTATAAGTACTTCACAGAGTATAACTACTTTAAAGTACTCTGTGAAGTACTGCAAATAACTCGTTAATACTTTGTACCATTGGAAATCGCGTATTACTTAATTTAATTTACACAAAGGTACACATTAGTGCAATAGATCAGACTTTTTGTTAACCATAGCAGGTGATCAATTGAACTGTGTTCCCTTTATAAATAATTCAGATATAAAGTAATTTATTCGAACATACCGTGATGTTCGAATATTTCTATTGCTGCCCTACCCTACACTACTAAAACATCGTTTCTTGCTTTGCCCTCACTCGATCATATCTTCTGTCGTTTAAACATTATCCTTACCCACGCGTACGTGTTCCAAGAAATCTATCATGAATTAATTGACAGTTTATTCCGTCAGAATTTCCAAATTTCGAACTCCTTGGTATGTCAACTCGGTTATCTTCCGGATGACAAATAACCCTTTTGATACCGTGCTCGATACCGTACGTTCGAATAATATATTCCTTCTGCTCGCTAGTCTCCCGTTTCCCTTAATCACCGTCTTTTAATCATATCGTGAACATCGTAGTCCCGATAAAAATCGGTTCCTTTGTAATTTTAATTACAGCTCTCGTTCTATGATTGATCGACGCGCGCAGAGTGGCTTTCGAGAGTAATGCTACTCGACAGTCTGGAAAGCCTGCCTCTATTTTGTCTACGGTCAGGTCTCCCTTTCTGCCTTCAATTGCCACGATTAAATTGTATCTGCTCGTGTAATGATGGTTCACGAAAAGTATTTTCCACTGCCTCAATTTTTCTGGGGTCCTCGCGAATGTATTGCTATTTCGACGTATCGCAGGCCATTTTCGAAGCGGAAATCTTTTGTGGTTTTTTACGGGAAAGGTTTCTAAATTTTCCAACATAGCTCTTCACAGGTGTAGGTTTATTTTCCCCTGATAGATTACTCGGGGCTGCGAGTATCGCGAACCGATCGAGCATCTTGCAACTTGTAACTCCAAGCAAATGATAGAAGAATTAGTCTCGTGTGCTTGAATTACGTTACACCAAACGAACGGTGCACAGTTAGGGGTTGAACAGACCTAAAGCAGCAATCATTGACCTCCCCGAATAAACAAATTTCCTGGCTTCCGAACGTGCCGCTTCAAAGTCACCACTGACGATTAATCTCAAAAAGGAGGAATTGAAAAAGAAACAAGGTGAATCAGCGGCCATTAATTCTCAATGAAATAGTCTGTCAGGCACTGTGAGTAGCATCGAGCAGTCGCCTCGAAGCACCGACCTTGGTCTTTCAGCCTGGAAACGTATGGACACGTCCTTGACTGCGAAACTTACGCCAACAATTAAACTCCACCTTGAGCGCAGAGAACGCGTCCTGCACCTGATGCCCTTTTTTAAAAGGCCTCTTCCACCCTGGTGTCCTTGACCTCCCCCTCCTCGCCCTTCTCTATCCCCACGGTGTGGAGCCCGCGAAAGAAATCGACGGAATTCGCGCCCACATTGCGTTATAACCACAACCGTGCAACTACATTCGCGAAACGTGAGCGCGCACCTGTGCGCGCCCGAACCGTCCATTGAAAAATCGTCGATCATCGGCCGTTTCGCGGCAACACGTCGCCGTGTGAAACAGCCATTTCTCATATTCGTAACTGGCGTCGTTCACGTTTGCATATTATTTTAATGTTTTTTAATCAACGCCTATGAACATCTGTTCGGTACTTTGTCGCCGAGTTGTTTGGGGCAATGGATGTCTTAAGTTTTTTGTTGCACAATTTTGTTATACGTAGTCTGAGCGTCGGCCCCCGTTTTTATTTTCTATTTTAGTAGTAATTTTGTATCACAATTTATTCAGGGGAGGGCAATTTAACTTTAATTGATTTACCGTGAAATCGGGAATAATTGATTTCCCCCGAAATTCTTAATAATTCGCTTCATTTTAAAATCAGTTGCATTAAATTTCTTATAAAGGAAATAGACATCATCGCAGTCGAATACGCCGGGATGAAAGCATAATAATTCCGTTTTATTAATTTGCGTGCCGTTCCTTGAAATAAATACACGACTCGAAGGCGATTCGGTTAACAGGTTAAACTTTATCCCACCTATTAGAATGAGAAAGTGCAATCAACCGCAATTCCTTCTCCCGCGAGGTAAGAAAAATCCGGTTGTAAAGGGTTAACTCGTTGTTTACGGTCCCGTTTAAGAAGCATTTCCGCGGACAAGCTGCGAGACGCGGCCTTTCAGTTGCAAACGAGCCATTTATTGGAGAATCGCAGGTGCTTCACGAGATTTTCTTGTTTTCGAACGGGCATGCTCGCCACGTTCGTCGCTTTCTTCGTTCGCGGCGGCCTTTGTGTTTCAGGTGTCTTCGCGTTTCTCGCGTGAACAGGGATATTTATTGTAATAGGAAATGATCAGTTAACAGGTTATCGTGTGGTAAATCGTTCGGCGCGAAGGGATAATTTGCCTGTATTCGACGGTTAGTTTTTTGTTCCTGTTTTAAGCTGGATGAAATCTTTGAAATGGATGAAGCTTGATGCACGAGAAGGGAGCAATTTTCTTGTTCGATTGTGGTACGCGTTTTCGGACGAATAAATGTATCGAGATTCAAGCGTGAGTTGGGTGAAACGAAGAGTCCTTATTAAATTTGTAGAGCGCAGGTTAACTTATCTTTGATCCCGGGTGAATTGGGCAGCATTAAAATGGTGAAAACTAAAATTATGGGGTTGGCAGCATGATTGCTTTCGCTGAGGTTAATTATTGGTTTTCATTAGTCGAATTGTTCCGGAAATGGATCATCTGGAAATGCAGTCGATTCCTTGTTCAGTGAAGATGAACAGGTTCGCCTAAGTACTATCCTAATTAGTTCCTTGATTAATCTACGTAATGACTGTTATTAATGACGAAAATTTAAATGCTAGATGTCATGTATAATTGTTGAACAAGTTTCACTTTCTCATTTTTTAAAGGTAGTTACTTTTTGGTGCATAATTGTTGACTTTCTTCGAGTGAAAAGTATTCATTATTTTCGTTGCGGAATGACTGCTGTCAAGTGGAATGTAATTATTGGTAGCTGAAATGTACCTGTAGGTACACAATGAATCTAATTAAATGTCTTGATTGTTACAAATTGATTAATGCAAATGACAAGTGGCTTCTCAGAGTTCTATATAAATATCCTTCAACGAAGCTGAATGAAAAAATCTTGCTCTTTATTTGAGAGAGCTTTTAAGACGGTAACAATTCCGCTAGTGTATCTAAATTTAATGGTTCCTCGTGAATTTACAATTCCGTTACGAGGTGCTTAAAACTGCCTTCGTTCTGTATTTTTTCTGCTGTACAGCTGAGCATTATTGCCATTCATTTTCGAAAAACCGTGCATTTTACGGTTCGTACGTTTACCCTTATGATGAACAAGCTTTGCACCCAATTCAGCACCGCCACGAATCAGTCTCTGGTGTTGTTTTTCCCACAAGTCATCGCACCTTTGAGGAACCATTCGACTCGGCACTGTCTTCGAAAAAACGGACATGATTGTAATTTACCAGAAGCTGTTAGGGTTGACGACCGTCATGTTCTGGACTTTTCATCCGCGGGACCATTGAAAAGAAAGTGGTCTGCTTGTGTTTGTAGTATTACCATATATTTCATTCACAGGACACTGCTGCATTCGGTAAAGGGAATGCTTTTTTCCATGCAAGGCAGCTCTTATTTTTATATCCTGTGGAATTAATTTGCAAAATTCACGGGTGGATAGCAAAATGAGAATTGTGTCACAACGTTATCGAAAGGGACTTGATTGACGGAGCGAAATTATTATAAATATTTAATAATTGTTCCAGCGGATATTACTTTTCAAGGAGCTTGATCTCGTATTAAATAACCGTTGCATTTGGCTGTAATTTGTGCAATATTCGATGGCAAAGGAACAGCTACTGATCAGAAAAGAGAGCAGAAAGAACAAACGTAGCCGAATACTGGTAGCTGAATTGGAAAGTTCAAGCAGACATGCAACAAAATATTTTTCTTTCAGCCAGAGAATGAGTTTGATCTTTTTCGATGTAAGTACCTGTCCGGTAGAGCAGAACAGCCATCCTATTCTGCAAATCATTTTCGCTCGAATACAGTACTGGAAGCTTAATAGCCGCGCTTCGCGGTTGTGTTTTGACAACTTTATTTTGGCAACCGGGCTACAAAAATACTTCACAGTGACGCGTCAATTCGTTCATCGGCGATGGTTTCAACTAATTTGATTAAAGTAACAATCAGCGATAGGAAGTATATAATCGTATCAACGCAAACAAATCAATTAATCTCAAACAAATAAAATTCTGCCGACGTAAGCCTATTAAAATTGCAAGACAATTCCCGTCAAGTTTCCTGGAAAATTGATGTAAACAGGAATCCACCAAAAATCCGTTCTCCAATACACACCCGCCCCTTCCCAATACCATCGTCCCTTTAAAATTAAATCGCCCCCTCGCGTCGGGGCCGCGAATTCGCAAACGGCGCGTTCCTTCGCAAGCCCGCGAAGCACATCTGTCCATTACCAAAGCGGTCGTGCCTCCCCGCGCACCCGTCCAAACGTACAACCGATCGGCCATCTAAAATAATCATCCTTCTCGCCCGCTCCCAGCAAGCGCAGGCCGTTCCTCGAAAAAGCAGGAAGCTCATAAGAAAACGCGTCGAGTAGCAACAGGTCCCGAACGGGCAAAAAGTAATTCGATTTCTTCGGTTGCTGAGCGAGGGGGCGACGGGGTACGGCGGCGGGTGACGGATACCAGAGTGGATACACGAAGTGAACCGTAGCTCACGGATCGATTTTACACGTGCAATACTTTTTGATTACTTTAGGGGCCCGGCCCGGCGCGTCTCAGAGCCGTGGCTTTCCGTGCCACGGTGGGGGCCTATCGAGGGGGGACTTTGCCCCCACAAGTGGCTCCCCGGTAGCGCCGTCGCGCACCTGCCGCTTATTCCCACGCCGGGACTCACGTTCGCCTCATCTTTCCTCTGTTCGTGTTTCCCTCATCCCCTCGGCACCCCTCGTCGCCTCGCTTCCAGAGTCCTCCTTTCTCCCTCCTATCGTGGAATTTTCTTTCTCTCTCGTTTGCTCTACCTTCTCGTCCCCAATGTTCGACCCTCTCTCGTCATCACCGGCACACGTGTGCACCGCGGCCCTTCAGGGGGGAAACGGGCACGCTTATTTATTTTTAGATATTTTCGGACGACCGCGAGATATACACCCTGTATACGCAAGCCTCGAATCTCCTCCAACGAGCTGGCCCCTTTCCCCCCCGATTCGCGTGACAACACGACTCCCTCGGCTCGTCAGGAATTCCGAAGCAGGGGCGACGGATTTTCGAATTCGTTTCGGGTTAATCGGCCGGCGGGTACCGGCCGCGAGGGTGGTTAAATTGGAAGACGGATCGTTCGGTAAGAACAAAAGGGTCTCGCATAGAGCAGGGTCCTAATCGTAGCCGCGCGCAGACCGCAATTTGGATCCCGCGGCAATAATTGAATTGCTTCGCGGTATGGAGGAAGTGACAGCCAAAGTGGAAGTGCTTCTCCGCCGGTACGTTACTACGTAAATACTAGTTCCTCGAAACGATCTCAATTGATAGCGCGTGGCCGCGGCGAGGTCTTCATTCCATTCAATCTACGAAACAGCGTCCACCGTGGTAACAGAAACGAAACACAGGCAGGGCTGCGTTGCAGTCAATTGCGATACACACTCGCCCATCCCAATTATCGATATTTTCCAAGCGAGACGTCGTAATTCCGCCGTCCGTCGCCGTTTCAGAATTCCGAGCGGTTGCATTTCATTTCGCGGCCGAGATTGCTCAATTTAGGCGGCAATGGGGTCGGGGCGCGTAGCGCGTACACTGGCAACGATGACACACAACCGGTGCCATTATCCACTCAGTAATGCGGCTTCTCAGAAACAATTATCTCCCGGAGAAACCATCGAAAATGGGGATCGGTTCTAACATGAGTTATTATAATTATCCTGTCTTTTTCGCTTTGCTCGCGAGCGTACGCGTCGGGCGTACGTGCACGGCGTGTGACACGTGCATATCTATATACGTGGAAGCAGGGAGACGGAGAAAAGACAAGAAAAAGGAAGAAAGAACGAAGGCGGGAGGAACACGCGAACGAGGAGAGAAATAAAAGGGCGCAGCGGGTAAAGTGGAACGAGAAAACGGACACCTCGACGCGGAGATGTCGTTCTGGTTAGGAATTCTGACGGGTTCTTTCGTCAAAGAAATCCAATACTTCGGCGACGACTCGTCGTGATCCGTGGGTCGTTTTGTTTGACGTAGGTACCGGTGGGCTTGTTATTCGACCAGATTCTTTATGGATTACCTGTATCGTCTCGGCTACAAAGGGAGCGCAGTTCGGTTCTCGCCGATCTGTATTAACCATTGTGGCGGGAATTAATAGGTCGCTGCAACTCAGCCTCCCTCGATGCTGCTTCGTTCGGAAATTCGAAATTCCGACCGCGGGACACCGACGCCGCTTAGTTTCTATCGCGGTCGCAGCAATTTCCTTCCTCCCTTCCGCTGAATCTATTAGTAGGGAGTGACGTTGCACCGACACGGCGGTTCATTTATCGTTTCCGATTTTAAAAAGAAATTACAATGATTTGCCTTGTATTCGAAGCAGGACACTTTCGGCACTTCCCGTTTCCACGTCGATGATTAATTCGGTCGTGCTATTGAAACTCGCCATTAATTAGGATACATTTATATTGCCGCGCAAGTGCAGCTTTTCTTGCATGCCCATTTTAAGGCTCGAAACAATTTTCTCCTCCGCCAGGAGTCTTATCTGCATTCCAATCTTATCCGCAGATGCGTACTTGCGATACTTTCCTCTCCATCTGCACGGTAATACCAACAATTTCAATAAACCCGCGTCCCTCCTTCGGACACCGTTCCACATACGATCAACCGAGTCCGCCCAACCCCGTTACTTTCACCCCCGCGATAACAATCACATCCGAATGTTCTATTTAAAAATACCATTGTCCACTTTGATGGACAAAGTCCCCCGCCCTCAGAAGCACGTCGAAATCAGTGTCACGGGAGGGCACAGGAATCCCGCATCATCCCCATTGTTGTTCGTCAAACCCCACGCGAGGGTTGCACGCCGGGACAAGTGGTATTGTGTGCTTTTGGGGGAGCCCACTGTGCACAGGTGCACGAACCTGTGTAAAGTGCATATAATGTGAAACGGTGAATGGCCATGGCAAGGGTGGCGGGAGGGGGGTGGGGGGCAGAGGGGGAGAGAGAGAGAATGGCGTTCCTGGACAGACAAGGGCCCCCTCTCTGGTGGAGGAAAATTAGGGCCCTTTTAGATCTGGTGGAAACGGGGAGACAGGTTTCGAGGGGAGATACGCGCCGCATTTTTATTCCCGCCCCGAAATCGCTGATACGCAAGAGAAAAAGAGAAAAAAACGAAACGAAAGTCCCCCAGAGAAGCCGATTTCTTTTTCACTAGAGGCGGCTCGAATTTTCGGACGAACTGGATTTCGTCGACTCGACTTGCCTTTTACGCTGGCCGAAGGGGCGCGAGGATTCGTTGGACGATCCGGACACGATTTACTACGCCCTTGAATTATGTGTATGCACATGTATCTCTTTTTTCGTTGTCGATTTTTATTCTTAGGCTCCAGGATGTTTCTTGTCTCGTATTCGCGGGCACAGGTCGCACCCTCCAATTCATATCGCTCTTCCATTAATTTCATATTTCGATCGTCGCGTTTGTTGCGCCGTCGGTGCGAAGGGTTTTGAGAGATTGATTTATCGGCGCGATTGTTTTTTACGATTCGTCTGACGGCACGATAGCGCGAGCAGTGGGCACCCGTGTGAAGTGTTTAGAAGAATCGTGATGCAAATTAAATTTCTGGTGCACCCTTGAAAGTATTGCGCGAATTGTAGAGGGCCCGCAGCGAAGAATATCAGCTGATCCCTTTTCATCCCCAACTTCCGATACAAAAGCGTTTTACCCGGTGAGTCGATCTATGTCGGCAGGATGTATAATTTCACATTACTTGATACCTCATAAGAACAGTGCAATGTATATCAACTTTCACGTTGCACGAGGATTATGCCGCAACTCTAGTCTCGCCGATTCTAAGATTCTTATGAGGGGATCGGAAGACGATTCCTTCTTAAACCTAACTTTATGGCGGCTCGAGTGTTGCGGTATCTGCGACGAAATCTGAATTCAACGCAGGTCTAATCATACTTAGCGTCTTAAACGAGTCTTTTCTAAATCGGAAATTTTGATCGCGTCCGTTATTGAGAGCGAACAAGAACCAGCTACTTTTGATACGAACGTTTTCACGGCGAATCGAATTGGCAAGGATTTCCTGGACAAATAAATGATTAAATGGACAATGTTATAATATGTACCATATGAACTGTACCATGTGAAGATTAACTTCTTTTTTCGCCAATGACCGAATAATCCCTTCGATAGCACCACTAATGCATATGCATACGTTCGTGCTCTTTCAATGGAAATTTCCCTCACAAGAAGAGGAGCGTGCAAGAGAAATAAAGCGTGTTTCGTGTTTTTGGTCAATGGTGGATTAAAACCACGTCGTTAGCATCTGAGACCATGTTCCATGGTTCTTCTTAAAAGCGTTTCAGCACAGGTAATCGCACAGCAGCGAGGAAATTACACAGCGGTGTACGATTCTTAACAATGTTCGCCGGCGATGATCAAGGATAACATGCTGGCTAAAAGTGAAACGCCATTTAACCCCTCAGGTGTGGCTTAGCTGATCGTAAACTTCGCGCCGTTGCCTTGGCACGCTTGTTATTTACAATACCAGCACCTTTCGTTCCAAAATTTGCCACGATTATATCCGAATTATGTGGGGAGATATTAATAACTTAATGTTCGAATCGATTGTGCGATGTTATTGATTATTATATACATACTTTATTAATTCTTTATCAAAGTGATTGTCCCCGTTCATTATGCTCTGCAATGATTTATGATCGAATTCAACGCCTCCGTCAATTATATTCCCCATTATTTCAATATAAAATACAACGCCTTCGTCGATCACATTCTTTAATAAATCGTTACAATATTCAACGCCTTCGTCGATCATATTCCTTATTAATCCTTAGCAAAATTCGACGCCTTGCCGCGGACAAATTATTAATCGATCCAGGACGAGTCTCGAAATATTTCGTTCAGAATTGTGCGCATATTCACAAAATTCGGGCGCAGCGAAACTGATACAGCCATCCTGCTGAAAAAGTTGAATCAACGCCACTAAAATGGAAAAAAGCTTCGCAACTAAATAAGAAAGAAAGCAAAACGGGCAAGGAAATCTCCCGATGCAAAGTGACTACACAGTCGCCGGCGCGTAGTAGCTGAAAGGTTAAAAATCTGATCCGCCGAAGACGAGCAAGGCAGTCCGCATCTGCCCGCGAGCATACTGCAACAAAACGAGCGTTTCATGTTCGTCCCTGATCGAAGATGCGGTTGGCAATATTGCTGACGGTGAAATGGAAAGGTTTAGCAAGTGCTGGTCAGACAGAATGGCAGTTTTATTTCCACGTAGCCAGTAAACTATTGTGATTCCTCGTAAAAAAGACGCGGCGCAATTGGGACCCCTCGTGGAAACGGGCCCCATAGCCGCTATTCTCCTATTGGTCGGGACGAAACAAGAGAGGTTCACGCCGAGATCTTCCACCACACCTCCGCGGTAGTTGCTTAGACGTGATTGGCCGGTCACTTGGGTCCTTTCATGGGCCCCCTTTGATGTTCTTATGCCCCCCTCTCTCACTCGCCAGGGCCCCTTTCTCCTCCCTATACGATGCCCCTTCTATTGCACGCTACTTTTCTTTCGATTTGTTTGACTTTGAAACTGTTTGGCCGGGGCTTTGGCCTCGCCTCTGCTCGTTTCGCAGCCTTTCTCTTTCCGTGCGTTCATCATCATTATCCTGGTCGTCATTATTTTCGTGGCTACTCGCGGTGCCTCGAGTAACGTGACCCTCGTTATTTTCACCGTAATTACCTTGTACCGGACCTGTGGGTCCGTTGAAAGAACCGTCCCCTTTCGGACTTTCGACTTGTCGATACTTTGTCCCGTTCAATCGTTCCTCGCCCCTTTTGTAGGGCTTTGGAGGGCCCTTCGTGGTTTTTCTCCGCTATTGTTGGTTGCACGGGGCGCTAGGGGACCGTCGGTGTTAACTGATGGCCCAGAAAAGTGGCAATTAACGAGATTTTCTTATCTGCTATATCCTCGATTACTCTGATTTCGCACACTGACTTTGGAATTCCTTGACGGCGATGGTCGACATTCTATTGCGGAGCTTTTACGTCCTAGTGCGATTCTGCTTTTTGCTTGGAAGTTCTGTTTGGACGGACGATGACTCATAGGGCTGGATCGTTCGTCAAGAATACATTCTGTATTCTGCTGATTTTGCGTCGTTTCAGGGAAATAATGATTAATCGGGTCAAGGAATATGGAATGGATAATGTTTTTGGTTTTTTTTCAGGCACACTTATTTTACGATTGGACATTAGTGCGGTCTCTTTATTTGGAATTAGTATTGGGGATTCGTGGCCGATATTGTGAATTCTGCAAGAGATTTAGCGTTTGGTAATTCCTGGATTTATCACAAATTTGGCAGAAGAGATTTCGAAATTGCTTTGCACTTGTCGTTTTGCCGACAGGTGTTAGGTTCTCTACATATGAAAATAAGTTAATTGAATACCCGTGAACACGTTTCCTACAAGTCTTGAGAATCTTGGCTACCTTACATTATATTGCCAGCTTTCTCTCTTATATTTAATCAACTTAAATATACGGCGGTTATCTGGGTTCCCCATTGCATTACACATATTGATATTCTGGAATTTGGCCTACTAAAACCCACGTGTTACTCTACACGTGCATCCCGATGGCCAAAGGTATTTAACAGTCATCATTATAATATTTATTCCAAGAGTGGTCAAACATAACTTTTCGCCTTTAAGATAAGAAATTTCAAGGTAATAATAATAGCTTCGAGAAAGAATTACATTCCTTGCTTCAAATAGAGATACAATATAATTTCACTAAATTTCAGGATATAAAAATGTATAATTTATTGAAGTATAAGGTATTGAAAATTAAAAAGCGGTAATTCAAGATGTGTATTTCTGCCACCAAAAAAGATAAAAATGGCCTAAATGCGTCAATTCAACTGAATTGACGTTTCACAATAGCAATCCAAAATAATAATTCCATGCATTTAACTTCATCTTGTAGAATTAAACCGCACCCGTGTAAGATCGAAATGCGAAACAGGAAAGGCGTACCGCGTGTGCCAGCCAAATAAAGCAAAGGGCACGCACCAACGTGTACAAGACGTGCGTATTTAGAAGTGAAAGAAATTTATCTCACCTCGATGATTGTCGTTTTCTCATCCCTGGCAATTGCATCTGCGCAATAACGTTCACGGAAACATTTTTCTCGCGTATCCTGTGCGCGATGAATCGTGCACGCCGTTACCGTTCCACTCCGTTTTACTTATGTGCATAATTAGAACATCCAATTAGACGGTATGTACCACGAGCGGCGGGGGAAGAGTGCACACTTTAACATTTTACCGACCGGGTGTAATTAGCGTTCTTGCGTGCCTTATCGGTGAACGATCGCGCCGTGGTTTTTAACACTTTATGAATTTCATCTGCCCGAGAAAAGAGGATTTAAAAGGTCAAGAATGCCTGTCCGCAGATACGCCGCGTGCATAAGGAAGCTGCCGCGGCACGACCATTATTTTCATTAATACCATGGGCAAATTGATGGGCGATAAAGATTTGGTATTTACATGTAAACCCGTGCACAGTACTGTCGATCATTATTCGATTGGTTCCTTTTTCCATCGTTTTTCTTCTTCTAAGGAATCGTTATCGTGAAACTCGGACGAGTTTATGGCCGGTGAAATTGTTATTCGCATCAAGAGCGGAAATCAGGTTTCATTTATTTCTTATGCACGCCGTTCTGTTTTTATGCCTGACAGACAGAATAACGCTTTTATTTGAGAAAGATATAATTGCCCAATTGCGCCTTCTCTTTTTAATATGTTTCTGTGGGGAAAAAATTGCAGTGAAGGATGGAGAAAGAGATTCGGGCTCGTGGTTCGACAAATTAGACGATTCTCTTCGCGCTTCTCGCAAAGCATACCCTTCAGAAACGAAAAATTCTTGTACGTGTAGCACCGGCGCAATTCCGAAGCAATCTAATCCATCTGTTCTCTTATACATCGAACATTGTGTACCCTGTGTTTTCTTGCCAACGACACAGGCATGACTGTTATACATAAAACATAAAGAACCGAGTAGCAGTAAACGGGAATAGGAACAGCAGGGTGCTGAAACTATAATCGCTCCCCCGAATACGACACACCCTATTAAAGAAGACAAAAAATTACACAGCCACCGAATTCATGAGGTTAACAAATACCAATGCTGTTCAAAGTTCCCGAACACTGTTCTCCAATGTCCCGCAACACTTGC
Organism: Nomada goodeniana; assembly: GCA_963969485.1. Classification (NCBI taxonomy): domain Eukaryota; kingdom Metazoa; phylum Arthropoda; class Insecta; order Hymenoptera; family Apidae; genus Nomada; species Nomada goodeniana. The sequence goes on along the minus strand of OZ018305.1, from coordinate 6,984,776 downwards.
CCCATCCTTCTCAATTTTTCTCCCCCATTTTTATTTGTTCCTACCGTGTAGACGTCGCCAGTGGCCTGGGCCACGGTTTTTTCCCTTTTATTCGTGCAAATTCACCTCCCGGCGGCGCGAGAGTCGTTGCGCCCATAAATTTTGAAAAAGAAAACACCGTGGACCCGGCCAGTGTAACACGCGCCTCAGGAATTATTGCGCAGCTTGAAATGTGCTGCCGCTAATTTTTTCCCTCCGCCCTTCTCTCGCCCCCCCCCCCCTTGTTCCCTTCGCGTCTTTTCTCGCAGGCGGCCGTTTCATTCCCGTTTCTTCTTGTTGTCCGCGCTCCTGGCGGAATACGATCGCGTATCCCGGTTGTACCCTGCCCTGGAGACGTTCGTTAAATTTTTATGCGGCCCTCCGCTAGCCCCCTGGCCCATTTCGCCGTCAGAGAAAGCGAATGCCCCGGTCGGCCGGTTCGATTTCTTTCGTTTTGCACGGACACCCTGGCAGGTTGAAAGATCGGTTTGCAATGGGAATATTACGTACTTGGCGGCGTGAAATGTTCGCGTTTGTTGCGAAAGTATTCTATTCTTTACGGATCGCGCGATTTTTATTTTGGAATATGGATCTTGCGACGGTGTAACGTGTTCTCTTGCCCGAGCGGAGGACGCCAGCTTCTTATATTTTGCTTTTCGATCGGGCTGATTTGCGGAAGGTGCCTTAACATTTGCGAGTGCTTCGCGTTAATGTTGATGGCTGCATGGTTGTGCCCATACCGAACGCGGACCAAGATCCTTTAATTTATTTCTGTTACTGCCATTCGCTTCCTTTTGAACAATTTTTGCCCCGATAATAAATGTTTATACTCATGATCCCCCTCTCTGTTTCTTATAGGAAAATGCAAAATTACCACGGCGGCTATTAAATAAAGTGAGTAATAAACATTGGTACTGTTAAGTTTTACTATAGGGCCGTATATTGCTGCGTATTAATTACTGCTTCTTATTTATCTTATTTACTCGCCATATCAATAATTAATTGCATTTCAAAAACGGCCGTACGCAACAGCCAATAATATTATAATATTCACCTCGATCTGACATGCTTCCGCTTTTCATCAGTCCTCCCCTAATCCATTGATACAGAAAAACAAAAAGAAGCGACGGACATATTCCACCGCGAATCGTCCTCGCGGTCGCCGTCGAAAGGCAGCTTACACGTTTCGCAGATGCTGTTATCGTTGTCGAGCTTGAAACGCTCGGCGCAAATTGGCCGCACTTTGGCTGCATATAAAGCAGCGAACTTGTTCTCCCCCGTGGCCCACGACTATCCGTTTAAATACCCGTGTAAGCGGCGAATTGATGCGCGTTAAAATGATTCATACAACCATCAATTAGCGGCGCCTTGAAAACGCGGGAGCATCCTTACAATTTCTTCACGCGCGATCGCCGTTTCCGTCGATTTGTTTCTTTACTCCTCAACGTTCTCTCGATTCGCCGCACGTATACGCATAGGTGTATCCGGATACCTTGGCGAAAAATGTTTCGTCGATAAGGGAAATTGTCCGGGGTGATAGGAGAAACGTTGGACGGCGAGCGCGACAGGTTCGCGACCGTAATTCCGGAACAGGTTTCGCTTTTGCTGGAAACTCCTTTGCCGTGTGATCGTTGACGTTTATAACTGCATCACGGCTCGTCCGTGGTATTTATAAAAGCGTCCCTTGGAAGCTGGTGTTATTAATATCGCACGGGACATGCACGGTGTTTAAACGCTTATACGATTAAGAACGTCGTTGAATCGTGTTAATGCAAGGCGACACGCCGCGTGATGGATTGCCCGTGAATCGTTCGTTAATTTAATTAAGCCAATTTACAATCAGTCGGGGGGTTAGTGACTTTACGCGCGCACTACTTGATCTGCAATTAGCGGATTTAATCGTTCGGAGTCATGTCGACCAGTCGCGGGCGTCCAATAAAATAAATTATATTCCACGGCTGATTTCCGCACGGTAATATAAAAACTGCAAAGTACGAAAGAAATAGAGGAACAAGCTGTACAGCATTCGACGATGCACCTTGCAAGTTCCTACTTAAAATTATCTTCCATCAACGATGCAAAAAATTTCAACGAACCAGCTACTATCTTCCACTTTTGTTCAATTTCTTCGCCAGCCAAATACAGACGCAATACCCGCCCAGCGTACAAATTATTTTCAACTCCACGGACGAACAGATATTTCTCTGCAACAAAGTCAATTCTGTCTTATCAGAATCTACGTACCGTTTCTCCTCAACCTTGCAACCTTACGACAACAGTTCCTTGTACGGTCGTACAAGGAACCTCGCCCCCGAAATTGCGTTACGCAAAGTATGTCCCACGTGACGTTCCCACCGTACTTATTGTACGCGTTACCGATACCCACGTTCAATCCTGGTCCCATTCAAATTCCCTCCCTCTCGTTCCATTCGCGTGAGAACTTTCACGGCGAAACGATGGCGACTAATTTTTTCGCAACTAGTCCAATTTCATTAGCACGCGCGTAATTCCGTCTTGACCCGATTTCGCGGCCAATTATCGCCGCACGTGAACACAGGATACAGGATGCATGGTTACGTCGACGTCGGAATAGGCGCGTTACACGCGTCGCACGGTATTATCGGGCGCGACCAGCGTCGATCAAAGGAATCGTGCAGCGAAACGTTTGTCCTCAGCCGTTTCCTAAACGCGTACACCGTCGTGCACACTTCCGATCGAACCAATTTCCGCCGGCGAAACGTGGAATTACGGTGGCCGCGATCCAATGACACGCGGCCTCGATGACACGCTCCGCCGTTTTACGTAACGTGTTCCAACTTTTTCCACGCGCGCCTCGTCGTATCGTTGCACGAATTACAGATGCAACAAGGTGCCCGGGTAACGGTGAATTTGAGGGGAGACATGAGCAATCGAATTCAAAATTGCAGAGCTATTTTTTACTTTGCACGGAGAGGAACGTTTTCGAGGAAGATTAAGGGTTGTGGAAGATTTATTGATTTAAATTGTCACTGTTTGTACGGCTGACTGGATGAGGTGTTTACAGGTAGTACGATACTTATTTTTGTGAAATTCTCTGTAGCGCTGAGGAGTTGATGTTTTATTTTCGAATTGGACGTGGTCGTTAAGATTGTAGAATAACGTTCTGAACATGTCTGGAATGCTAGCAGTGTTGAATGGGAAAATTTTGTGATTCTTTTTAATAAGAGTAATTCTATGTGTACGTGAAATTTACATGAGATCACGGACATCGCCTTAATATGCACATAATGCGAAGCTTCATGACTGTGACCATTTATATTTGTGCAGTGACTATTTACAAAAGATCGTAGTTGCAAGTAGTGTTCGTAACAGATTCTGATCCGATTTTTAAGAATTTGGGAAGGAGTCAGCTTTTCACATGTTTTCATCAGGAGTTACGTCGCGAGCGTCATTAACCACTTGTCATTATGAAGGGTAAAATGTTCAATTGATAAAGGACACTTTGTTACAAATAATCAATTGTGTGTTCAGATTATTTATTTTACATTGCCAGTATTATATTCAGTATTCTATTTCAATAGATACAAGGTACACAAAAGTATCCTCAAGTCTCTGAACTTTCATACTAAAATTGTCACTTTGCACGTGTAGAACACAGAAAGCTTTTCACTTTCTACTTATTAGCAGGGGACTGTTAACAGCCAATTCTCTATCTCATAAGAACTGTACCCCAGATTTCTATTCGCAGCAATTATTTTACCTTTCTCTTAGCATTAAAAGTGACTGCTCACTCCATACTATGATCCTCATTGTAACATTATCAGCACTATTAAACTTTGAGCACGCAGAATCATTCGAGAATATTGATTTTAATATCAATAGTGTACTTCATAATTGAATTACGTAGTACCTTATAAGACACTGCTTGGCCATCTCTAATATAGAAAAATGACGCCTTCTTCGCGAAGCTCGGGGGATGTTTCTACCCTTCGTGTTCGCCTGTTACACCGGAACGTAAGTCACTGATCAAATGTTTTTAAATCGTAGTGTACCCTTTCATTTCCCTAGTTGCAGAAAAATAATTGTGGAGTGATTCATTTCTAACCAAAGATATCTCAGTCGAATCGTAACAAATCCTCACTTAATAATATAGCAATCGCCAATGCTTCACTGTAATTAAAACTACTGTTCTAAACCCGATCGTTTCCAACTTTAAGTATATTATTCCGTTACAGAAGGGTTGTATTTAAGTGGATTAATTTTCCATAGGCAGATATGTATGAACTTTACGTAATCCGCAAGCCACGATTTCCTGGGGAAAATGTTACGAGGCGAATCAATAGAAGCGTCGACTCGAACCGACGCGCCTGCTTTATGTTACATGTTTTCCTGCTACAGCGTCGCGACGCTTAGCGACCGCAAGCTTCGAAAGCTCGCAAGTTCTTGGAAACGCCAAGGGCTTCACACCGTTTCCCGTGTTTCGTTATGCGGTCCTAATAGAACGGCGGAGGTGGAAAGCTCCCCTAACTTTTGAAATGAGTGACAGGATCAACGTGAGACGAGACGGACGTCCTGGCTTGGCCGGCTTGGCCAATTCTTCTGTATAAAAATTGGTGCAATTTTCCGAAAATGTTTACTTGGCTTTTTACACCTGTACATTGTGGATTTCAAATTTTATTGATTCTCCAAGAGAAAAATACAAAGGGTCCATATTCTAAAGTTGGCGAATATTTCTGTCGGCGAGTAGTTTAGGACAACGATTTCATTTAGGACAACGATTTTGGTTTCGGAATGTTTAAATTTGCAAGGGAAATCAGTCATTCCAGGATAAAGCTATCGAGGAACGATTCGCCATATCGTATTAGTTCGACCTTTAAGCTTTAAATTGGTGCAAAAATACCATGCACTTGTAAAGCGGTCGAAAGAATCCACTTGTTTCGATTATTCTGGATCGTGAACTGACCAATAATATATTATACATATATGTAATTCTATTTTCATAGTCTAAATTTAATAGCATTTATAAAAAAGATGGTTCTTTATGAGCCATGCCTTGCAGTACTTTAAAATTTATTCCTACAATCTTTCTCCCGATGAAATCTATTAAACAACTTCCTCCTGTACTATTTACCTTTCAATAGTATGATATTACATTTATTTTCAATTAACGCGGACTAAAATACAAAATCTATTGAATAAACGTATCTTTCTTCACGCATCTATATATCTCCAAACGTCAGTAACTTATTATTGGCATTAGTTTCAATGTTAGCCATTAAATTAAAACATGTTAAACGCTCAAGAATCTCTTACTCCACATTCTACTACTCACAATAATAATACTAAGGCTTCTCGACCCATTTCCCTTCCACCTAAAACCCAAACGCCATTTAATCGACGGTCGATGTGACTATCATCGCGCAAACTCGTCCATCGTGGGCGTTCCCAATCGTCGACACCCTCGCGTCGGCACCCGTGTGGTATCTAAAATTAACCCCGACGGGCGTCGCGACGCCGGCATGCTCCGTTTAATTTCTGTTAGCCTGCTCCGATTTCTCGTCATAACGACGCTCGTTGCGACGCTTCGCGGAGACGTCGACGCTTCTTCCGACGGCTGTTGTTCTCCTGGCTATGGAGGACGTCGCGGCGCGGCCTCTGACAACGTTTATCTCCGCGTCTCGGCGCGAGTACGCGCGGGCGGAGAGCTTGCGGAAAAGCTCGATGAAAATCCACGCGACCCGTTAACCGACCTCCGCGTTCATCGTGCTACCCTATTCCGGTGGTACGTCAGACGACGTCTTCCGTTTGACGGGCAGCTCCGTCAGACGTCGCCAAGACTGACGCAGGCGTCGGTCCGCTTCATGCTCGCCGGATAAAGCGTCGCGAGCCTAGGGCGCCGTTGAGCTTTCTCAGGGGCGCTTTCTCCATGGTTTGCTTCTTCGAGAGATGCCGACGAGGGGATCTAGGGTAGGTGCGGACGTCAGGATAATTTCTATGCTGGGTGTACCGTTTCTTCGAATTTTTGTTGTTCTGTGTTTCTCATGGTAGAAGATGTTTGCTTGCTGCAGTTCGAACGTATTGATCGAAGCGTTCTTTTTTTTATTATTTCGTTTTGGCAATTTTTGTAGTGCTTGGCCGGCCACAGGGCTGACGGGGGTGTCGGGGGGCCGACTGCTGCGTGCGTTGGCTGTGTCAGTCGGAGAATATCGATCTGCCTTTGTTGCGTTGCTGGTTGGTTGGTTTGAATTGGGAGTTGAGCGAGCAGTTTTTGCGGTGGGGCGTGGAGTTTGTCAGATAAGGGATTTTGTTAATTTTGTTTTGCAGGAATATTTATTAGATACAGGTTTTTATATTCGTATAATAGGAAATTGGAACCTGGCTTTTCTTTTACTTATCGAGGAATTTTCTTTTAATTTTATTTCAGGTAATTATTATTGAGATTGTTTTCTTGATTACATGCAGCAGAGGTTCTTTGTTTTTCGATAGAAAGAATGTACAGTGTACAATGTAGATACATACGTTGATTAGTAGATGCAAGATGGTTGGGCTGTCCAGTCTGTGTCTGATACTACTTAAAGAGTAACCCGGTAATGCACATGTATTTAAATACATGTCTGAACGAACAATCTCTCGTATTAATGTTCCGTTATTCATGTTCATTATTTCACTGGCAACGAGGTGTGGCATTTAGAGAATTGTTTAATTAGCCAATTATTAAAATGTTTTTGGTTTCTGACCTTAGACAAAATTCCATCAAATAAAAGAAAGTATTATTGGAGCCATGCTCTTCTTCAATGTACTAAATTAAAGCACTAATATTAAAGTTACTTTGCCAAGGTGCTATATTCATTTCAGCAAGGGAAATATGTGGACACGCTTCCTTCCACCGTTTCCAATAAACACAATAGTTCCAGTTACACGAACACAAATTCACCAGCCCAATTGTCGATTTATCCACTGTATTGTTTCAACTTTACCTATACCATCAATCTTAAAATTCACATAACTTGAAACCGAGCTGGTCTTATGGTTCATTGATTAATAGAATCACTTCACATGCAGCAATCTAAAATTTTCAGCCCTTTATTTCCCTGAAACATTTCGCGAAAACCAAATTCGAATTTAACAAAGCACAAGCATCGCTAGTCTCAGCTCTAAAACTAACATTTAACCAAACGAAAAAATCATTACTTATAATTTGCTTATCAATCGCAAGTTAAATCAGAATCAGTTGTCGGCTTCTAATTAAATCCGCCTGCAGAAGCTCAATAATACCCTCGACAGTCTGGTTTCCTGGTGCAGCGTCGCGACCCCCGAGACGTCGTCGTCCATGTTGTTACTACTCGGCGTCGCGACGCTGCGTCGTCGAACTCTTCTGGGATTCTGTTTGCCGTTTCACTAAAGTCGTTGTGACCGAGCCGCGACAAGCAGTGAGCGACAGGTGGGCAGCTTTCATCGGGACCATCGACACGTCGACGCCCGAAGACGTCGACGTCACGCGTCGATCCGTCGGTTGACCGACGCGGCGTCCTCCAGTCGACGTACGACGCCTTGGGGATGAGAGGGCGTCGGCACACCTGTGCGACCACGATTACGCAGGTCGAGAGACGAGCTGGTGCTGCACCAGGCGCCTATCATGCCACGTCGGCGTCCCGACGCTTCTATCCCTCGTTCAGGGACGTATACGTGAGATCTTGAACCCTTGACATAGAATGTGATCTCTGTTTCTCTGCTTCCTTCTAGAGATTATATTGGAAACTGACTTTTGTGGGTCAGGACCTTTGAAATATTTATTTCCGTGCATGGTAATACAATTTATTACGATTTGGTTAAATAAATAGTAGTGAATTTTTGTGGAAAGAATAGTGTTATAATTAGTAGATTATTAAATCTGATATGGCATGCTTAAATTGCTGCATCGATTAGTAGATTACTGCACGTGATTATTGATTATTCTTTGCACTTTTTAACTTAGGTTAATTCTCCTTTGTGTACTCCTGTAGGGGGTGAATTAATTAATTGTAGAAGTACAGAATTAATTATTCGTCGCAGATACCTGTGTTGGATGATAAGAGAGCTAGTTGTACATATTTATTGTGCTTAAGATCGAGAAGATCATAAAACTGTAAAAGTTTGGAAAATTATTAATCTTAGAAATACTACTTTTAGCATATACGTAATTGTACATATTTACAATTAGCAGCAATTGCTTTTTCTGCAAAAATGAGTCTTTGATTATCACCAGGTACGTTTTACCAAAACAGTTTCATGTATCACATATGAAATACCATAAAAGTAATTACCATAATATATTTGGTCTTACTATTTTCTTTAGTATTTCACACGTTTTCCCCAGTGAAGAAATCTAAGAAAATGATGAAAATGAAGAATGAAAAGAGTAAAGAGAATACTGATTCTCCAACGATTACAACTTACAACAGCTTGATTATCACTTTTATGGAAAGTACACGTTTCTGCCATTGGCGTCGATTCCAAAATTTTTTGGATCAGGATTGCATAAAATACCGCTAAGGGGTTTGTAATAAGTAGGGCGTGAAATAATTGCTTTATCGTTCCGAGCAGCCTTATGAGTCCCTGCCTTTTAGCCGGAACAAGGGATAAAGAAGGCAGTAGAATAAGCGCGTCGCACACAGACAAGGCGCAACAGGCTGTTTCACTATCACTTATATGTATACAATATATCCGAATATCCAACTGGTTATTAATATTTCTTCCAACTGAAGTGTTATTTAATATTAAACTAAAATGTTATTCAGTCCATTAATAGATTAATTATATACTAAAAAATGTCTCAAACTGATAAAATTACCACTCTTGGCAACCATTCTTTTAGACGAAAGGACTCTTTTCTAATTTATTTCCCGATTTAATTTGCACCTTTCTAAGACACATTTTTAAATTTCACTCAAGACCGTCTTCGTATACTTACGGTACAGGTAAAATTCTGTTGCCCAATGAAACGATACAAATATAATATTCTCAAAGAAGCTTTACTTTCTATATTATAAAACATACTGAAATATACATATACAATCATATATTATACAAAAACGTTACTACAATGATAATATATAATAGTAAATGCCAGCTGTAGCTTCCGATAATTACTAACAAATCACTATAGCTACTATTGGATATGGTGTGTTAAATAAAATAACTGTTATATTTGTCTCAGTCAATGTATTTATAACAGCTTAGAAGGAATATCCTTCCACTACGAAATGCTCTCTAGAACTGACTGAGACGCCCAAAGGGAACTGGGGTGGACTTGTACCTACGAATGCGTGTTGTTTCATTTTACAACCCAGGCCCCTTCGCCTAGCCAAGTACCGGCCTATCTGGTTCTCTTACTATCTATGTTCGTAAGCCATTTTCTAAGAACGTTGAGACAATTTTGCTCTCGCATGATACATTTTATTTACTATCTCTAGTAATTATCCAACAGCTGCGAACTAATTGATCAATTACACTAATTGACATTATCAATCTATTTCGTCCCGCTTTCGACTACTGCATATCCCATCCTCCCCAAAACAATCTTCTGTCGGAAAATATTCATTCGAACCTGCCCAATTTCCACTCAACACCATAGGGTAACCACCCCAAACTTCTTCTCCAATCCATCTTACCTTCGACAAACGAACACCACCCCCAATTTCCATCTATCGCACACCACTGACGTCGCCATCGAAATCAGGGTGGCGTGGCGTGTCTCCTTGCCCTATCAGGAGACTACGCGGCAGTATATCGAGTCGCCTGCCGATAATAAAACGTAACGAATGCCGCGATCACCAAAGGGAAACAACGGGCCACGCCACAGTAGAGTAACAAAGCAAGAGCACGGGGGTGGAAAAGGGGAGGCAACAATGGCATATCGCAATCGCTGCCACGCTCTACAATGGACAGCGACGCATTCACGAACGCGTATTGGTTGTTTCGACGGGAATAGATGAATTCGAACGAATGCACACGTGACCACATTGCGGTGGTGGTTTTTCCGTCGGCTGCATTTCCCGACAGTTCCTTTTCGCTGCTAAGGAAAAAAGGGAGGAAAAGCTCGCTATCCCAGGGAGCTTTCGATAAGACGAAGCATCCAGGCGGTTGCTTGCGGGCAGCCCCCGTTATCAGGCACGCAGGAAGCGAGACTTGGTCGACGCCGACGTCGACGTCGACGGCGTCGGTTTGTGCGTGACCGTCGAAAAAGCGCGGGCGTCGCGGCGCCGTACTGGGAGAGCAGAATACGCAGAGTGTCGTCGCGGTTCGCCAAGTGCTTTCGAATCGACCAGCTGGACTTTTCGTTCGGGACGATGTTAGAAAGAAGAATGTGGTTTGATTGGTTTAATTGGGGGATCTTGGGAGTGCCTTTCTTTTTTATGTTCCTTTTATATTATATAGTGTATCGACAATGCATCGACAATATCGAGGAACATGAACGAAAATGAATGTCTTATTTATGGCCCTTTCCAGATTCGAATCGAAAGTCATCTGTTGTGCACCGTCTTTTGGGAAGGAGACCGACAAGTGTGTTCCTGATGAGAGAATGATCAGCATGTCATCAAGGCGAAGTAACTGTGAGTTGCATTTACAATTGTTTCCCAGGACGACTTTACTGCGTTTTGAAATCATTTATTGTTTTTATTAATATGCTAGGCTACTAATGTGAAACTAATGCTTCAGAATGCATGGTATCTTTTTATTGACCTGTTTCTTATAAATGAGATATTATTAATAATTGGTCATTGCTAACCTTTGGTCGACTGAAGAATAATGCGAATCGAACTAAATATTGCATAACAAATATATTCAAGGTGCCTGGCAATCCTAGCCAATAGAATCACACTTTTGTCTTAGAAATTCTGGCTTTTTCGACGAAGACAATTATACTTGTACAATGACTTCTTATTATCTAACATGAGTAATCCCTTTAACATAACTAAACAATGTTTAGTAAACATCTAAATTCCAATTCTTCTATTCCCAGTACTTTATTCCCCGTTGTCGATGACAAATTCCATACATTTGTATCGACCTGTCGGCTACCCACCCCGTCCCCTTAAAATAAACTTGTTTAAAATAAGAGAAAGGATAATTTTATAACGTATCGTTAGACTCGAAGACACGGCGCCAGCTTAATCGGCTTTTCAAGCACGGGGCAAGAGAAAAAGAGAAATATTGTACGCGACTCGCGTCTCAAGGGCTTAGCAAACATAATTGGGAGCAGAACGAGTTTCCAGTTTCATTTTATAATTATCCGTTCGCCCAGTTTCGCCGCATTTTCATCTCTCGCACTCTCCTGCTTGTATACAATGTCTGCTCGTCGTTGCTTCTAATAAATACAAATTAAACGATATTTCATGGAACAATTAGCTTCGTGGAAGATGCCAGGCACCATCGTGATTGCCCCCCGTCGCCCTGCCCTTTTAGGGCAGCAGGGAATTTACGTTGACGTCGGTTCGACAGTAAAGGAATAATTGCGCCGCAGTTTACGCAGAAACGTCTCCGAGCGGCATAGTCTTGGTCGATTCTCCGCGAAACTGCGGTCACTTAACGATGCAAAGTATTCTTGTTATTCGAGGGCGCTTGGAACAGTTGCGATTTCACGAATTTGTCTGAACTCGTTCCGCGGGACTATTTGCTCTTTGTAGATCTTGTTGAAACTTGTTTCCCCGCAGGAACTGCACCGATACTATCTTCGAGTTTATAGGAAATTTTGTTTCCCTTTTTGTTTCACCGACGAGAGTAATTAAGGATTTATTAATTCAGCATTAATTTAACAGGTCTTGCGTATCACGGGAAGAAGGATTAACAGTCTGAAGCGTGATTAAATCGTCGACGTCTGTTTGGGAAAACTATTTTAGAGAATTTATTTGTTTTTTTATTTTCTTGCCAGCATACCCTCTCTCACGTGAACACACTAGCTGTATACAATTGTTTTATATGATTGCGAATGATATAGAGATATGCCTTTTAGGAATTGTTGCAAACAAATCGTGCAGAATTTTTATAAAAATTGACGACTCGGGTTTCAAGATCGCAATTTCAATGGTTTTTCAATCAACATTCGTAGGAATACAGACTTTTGTTTTTCCTTACAAGTACGCCTCGAATTGAGTTGCACCATTAATTGAGTTTAATTAATATTGATTGAAAGGTACTTATTTGTACCGCATATTAAAACATTATCTGTGTATAATTATTGTGCATTACGTGAATATTAGTAAAGAATTTATTACGTATCCAATACTGTACCCAGGTAATAAGTCTTTTAATTAAACCACCGTTACTTACGATACCATACGTTGTTAAATCAGTGAATTATCGTTTCATATAAGACCCTTTGTACTTCGCAACGCAACTGCACCTGCAAATAAACTGCACCAATAAATGCATCTTGCCATTCGAAAGCAAAGGTACATCAATGAAAATTGTAATACAAACAGGGTTCACTATTAAATTATCCTAATCAAAAATGTCTAATACTTAAACTGGCACTCTTGTCGTAATTACGTTAACTTTTTGCGATTTAATTTTTCACGCGTACAAATTAAAATCGCATTTCTTCTTCAATCTTTGCAATCCAGTTCCTCTTATGCTTCTCCTATGCTGTTCTACTGTTTAGAAAAATAAATATAGCACTTAGACCGCGTCGTTTTCTTCGATGTCCGGTTCGTGACGACATCAGAAAGGGGGTCCGCCTTTCAACTCATGCCGATTATTGCGAACAGTAAAGTATAATATTCGGATCGGTTAATGCACGAGGAAAGCCTGCCTTTGCACACGTGTAGTCGGTGGCATTTAATCCATGGGACGGCGGATCGTCATTATTAACAACGATATCCTATCACTATAGCAGGTGTAATGATCACGAGGGGATCGTAAATGAAATAGAAGCACTGCAATCTCGTCCTACGCATAATTACATCGGGGCAGCCTATGTCGCATGATATTTATTATTTTACGCTTTTAATGTTGCTCGATTCCTATATTCTATTCGCAAAGGTTTTTCAAACGCTGGGAATAACGTTGAATAATTTCTGTGGTTCATTAAGGATAGCCTCAAGTGTGGTTTTTCCTCCCAATGTAAGAATCGATTTATTTAATACGGAGTGAAAATTTCTCTTGTTCTGAAGAGAATTGGTACGGCTAATTGTAGTTTCAATTTATCATGCCTACCTACACATACGAGAATTAGTTTTTGTCAATATTTTTACTGTTATCATTATATCCTATACGTAGGGATAAATAGTTTTACCGACGAGTTGACAATATTAGTGCGATTGTTTTATTACAAGCAAACAATCGTTCCATTTATAATTTTCGTTCAAACTGATGTCAATATATTGGCAAGCCATTACGAGATATAATTAGTATATTAAATGCACTGTCTACAGTAAATGGGGTCAATTACTATTCGACAATATTTATTATCCTTTCAGTATTGATTATTAATATCGTACGTTTGACCGTAATAGTAAGTATCCTTTCAAGAAATACATGCCTATATTTTTCACATAGTAATCGCAACGTCGAACCGCCAGGTAACTCTGTAACAAAATTTGTCGAGAAATTCACCAATTAAAATACACCTAAATTACCGTTGAAGAAAGTCACACGCGCTACTAACAACAACAGTAATATTATTATTTTTAATACAATATTGATTACAAATATAAATCCATCCCTTGTCATCATTACAAATGTGCAAATTTCACATTGGACAAATGACAATAAATATTTCCATTTTACAAGTACATATCACCAAAACATGGACAATAAAAACATAAACTGTACCAATGATCTAATTACCTACATGTTCCAACTTCTCAATTATAATCATCCTCCAGCTCGTACACTTTCCCATTCATACCACCCTGCATACGTACGTACGTACGCACATACATACAAACAAAAAAAACGAAACCACCATTCCAGGGATCAGACTCAAACATCCATACCCAATTCCACCTTTCATCTGTTACTAAAATCAGAAAATGGACCGACCAGTTTCATTGAACAACCATGATAGCATATTCGCGATCCGAACCGGGCTCTACCTGGAGCGTATATGTATTTACTTGCTCGTGACGCAAGAGAAGTATGTATCACCGTCCGACCAGCCATAGAGGAGTTACGATTATTTCGTGAGCGGACCGTTGCGTTCGTTTCAGGCACCGTGGCGATTACGGTTCGAGTAATAAGTATAAAATTGATATCGCTTGTAATTTCGAGTCGTTACAGTCGGTCAGCAGGAACGGGGGATACTAGATTATTATAAGTCTCGTGATTACAGACCTTCGGGACGTGAGTGTGCCGTAGCTGGCGATCGGCGCCATCATGAACACCTTTACGAGCGTTAATGAGCCACACTGCATTCCAATTTATTTTTCTTCTCGTCCCTGTTCGGCCCTTTCATCGTTTTCCCCTTGGCCCCACCGTTTCTGTCGCACGCCCTATGATTTTCTACGATACACACGAGACTGTCAGCGACTTGGAGCTGGGTTACGACCGTCTCGAAAGAATAATCGGAAGCTATCGGAGCGACGTGAGTGTTTTTCTCCCTTCTTTCTTTCTTTCTTCCCCTTTTTTTTCTTTTTGGCGGTTGCGCTTAATAGGTCGTGAAGACGGCTGGAACGCATCGAGGACGAGTTACGTATTCCGATGTAAGAGAGGTTTTCGTTGGGAACCACCGGGTCGACTTGCTATAAATTAGCGCCTCGAATGGCCTTTATTTTTGGACCACTTGTAAAGGGTTTCCAACGAGATACGCTCCTGTCGCCGCGGCGGATTAAGCAATTCAATTGGGTGTCTTTTTATTTCTCTCTCTCTCTCTCTCTCTCTCTCTTTCTCTTCTTCTTTCGGTTGGCGGAGGTATTGCGTCTTTTTGAGGGTACTGCGTTATCTTGGGACGCTTTAAATGGAAGATAGCGTATCTTCTTTAATACGGCTCTGCCGTTTTGTGTAATGAGCAAAGAGGCGAGGTGTTTTGTGAGGTGGGCTTAGGACGAAGTTAAATAACCTGGATCTTGGTAGGATCGATTGGGCATATCTTAGAATAATATTGTAAAATATTGTATCGCTGGTTGGGTTGGTATATTCAAGAGAAATTGTCTATTCGAAACAGTAGCTATGTGTGCTTTTTTCATTTGGTTTTCTCTAGGTTTTCAGTGCCACCTTTATCTTTTATCGGGTCTCGGTGTAGGGCCAGAATGAATAGTCGAAAAGGTTTAGGATTGCTAGAAGCGCTGTTATCAAGAGGAGCTGTAATACGAAATAAAGAATTTTGGAAAAACCTGTGCACCAAAATAATCCCGTTGGCAAAAACTCGTCTCGCTTCAACTACCATCAGCAACCACAGAGGATCTCAAAGAAACGAAAAGAGAACAAAAAGAAGAGCAGGGAAAAATAATGAGCTGTAAGGAAGCATGAGAGTAGCGTACCAAAAAAAAAAAAAGAAGGAAAAAGGAGAAAGGGACAAGAAGTTGAATCAAGGGTGACGAGTATCGGGTAGGATGAAGTTTCCCTTGTCCTTCTGCCTCTCACCCTTCGTCCTTCGAGTTGATCGTGGCAAAAGGGGCGAAGAGAAAGGGCAACAAGTGGTCACACGAACGCACACGCCTCGTTGACGTATATTACAGTTGGCACGCGTGTTGCACTCGTGTCCGTGGATCGCGTGAGCGCAAACAAAAGTACGCACGATTCCTACGATAATACCGAACTGCAGATGAAAGCATTTTCCAGCAATTGTTACTTACTAGTCCTGGACCGACCATTTTACGTAATTTGTATGGTTGGCGTGTAGTTATTTGTATTATTATTGTTAGCAAATCGTTGGTGTCCAATGCACTATTTCGAGGACACTTTTGAGTTGTTTTCAAAAAATTGTGCAATACCGAAGTAATTATATCTATCAGAATTCTGGACACGTTTGCGATTATTAAATTATCCGCGTAAAATTATCTCCCTTGAAACTCGATATTGATAACACGAAGATTATTGCGTTAACTGTGAAGTAACGTGTACCCAAGGTTAAGTTTAATTTTATACCGTTTAATTGTTTAATTGATCCTGTACAATGTACGGGCAACAGTGTACGTCCTTCTGAGATCGGTACGATCTGTGCGAGTCCAGGCAAGAAGCATCAAGGATATCGTTTAATTTCTTCACCTTCATTCACGAGCTCAAGTATATTCAGGACCACACAGGCCTACAGAAATATAACGCATGCAACCAGTTTACCTTAGCAAGCAATTTCATCACGCGTTTTGCTCGTGCATCGTGCATCATGCACCGACGTATATACAAAGAACGGAGACATAATTTTATAATGTATCACTTACAGTTAGACTACACTGGCTCGTCGAACTGAAACTGACTCACTTGTAACGCACCTGATGATCGACACTTTAATGGCCACTTTTTTTTAGAAACGATGTCACTTTGTATTATAAACGGTAACTGTTCACAGGCAATATATTTTCAGTTTTAATCAAGAATTCTAATGAAATATTAATTTTGATCTTTGGTCATTTTTTCATTTCTTCTTTGCATAGCTAGATAGTTTTAACAATATTTCTACCAATATCTAATTGGATGTGTGTTGAATCGTTCACGATGGACATGGGTGATTTTTTCTTTCATTTGGAATTCGATTTCTTGGGAAAAATATTCCCAAATAATTACTGTTCAATTAAAATATAATTTTTAAGTATTGAGGCTTTCGAATTGAGTGAATGAAGAAATACTTTCAGGCTGACAACGCTATGTATTTCTGAAAGCGTTCGTAATGAAATTATAACGAACATTCTCCTCGGTATGTTTTATAAATAATTCCTCAACGCGCATTTGCATTCATAATTTCTACACTCGGCATTTATAAAATCTTGCATTACAAAACGTCTATTTAAATGAAAATTGCCCGATGAGAAAAACAGTTGTTACGAGCTGTCCAGTGGAATACGCGGACGACTTCCCAGAAATCATTTAAAAAAACATGTCCTATGTGTTCTTTGAAACGGTGCAACGTTAAACTATGTACAAGGAGCAGATTGCACGGCAATGGATGGGCCCAGTTCAGGCACGCGTGCTGATATGCAAATCATATGTAGCCAGTGAAACATTGCATTTTTGAGATCCGCCGACTTGTACTTACTAGTGCACCTGGAAAAACATGTACATCTGAAAAAGTGCGATCTTGACGACGCGTCGCCCGGCAAATTCAACAGCTGTTACCCTGTGAAATTTATACCCCCTGTCACCTTTTGAATCGAGGTCGTATCGTAGACAATCTGAATAATTAACCATTTCGAATTAACAGTTTCGCCTCGGTACCATAAAAAAGGAAAGGGTTCTTGGTAAACGAAAGAGTACAATTTTTATTTTACCCTTCCTTCAATCAACAAAAAGAAATTTGTTGAAATTAAAGTGTTGAAACGTAGATTAAAATTCGTATATTTCCGTTACTAATTGCTCCAATTTTATTCAAATTCGATCGAAATAATCTTCATACATGCGTTCCTTTATAGTAACAAATTTCTTGGAATGCCTGAGACGCATGATTCGTTCAGTTGACAGTGACGGTACGTATACTTTTAGGACTGACTGTATAAACACTTGTTGTCGAAGATATTCTGTTTAGTTGCCTGCGGAAATTGCAATAGCGATACACTGTTGCGGAGAATGCTTGTATCAATGTTTAGAAAAAAAGTTGCTGAATACCTGAGGGATGTGCATGTATATACGTAGCGAAGGGGTTAATCGAGAGTAAAATTCAGCGCAATTCATTGCACGGGCAACGGTCCACCAAAACCTTGTTAATAAAAGAAATAATACGAGAGGCCAGCAGACTTTTCAAAGTGTTAACGACTTCGCTTAACTCTTGCACCTTCCCTTCCTCGCAGCCGTCGCCACAGAAATGCCCCAAAACTGAAGTCACAATACCAGTAGATACATACGTACCTCGTTATCACCTCGGTATTTACCCTCCTCCTACGAATTCTAATCTCGTCGTCCACCAGCCCCGCGCTATTTTCCACTCGCGATTCGTATCCGCTTCCCACAGGTCACGCTTTCCCCCTTTCCTTTATCTTTTCCTTCAACCGCTATCGCTTCCTGTCGCTGTCGATCCCGCCGATATTTAGCACCTCCACGGGCCCTTTTCTTTATCGTTCCTCTCTGCGTCACTGTCGGTTAACCAGTGTACAATATATGTGTACAGTGAGCAGCAAAACTGAACCAGGCGCAGAAATTTTAACCAAAGTATTATTTATTATTTTATGAAACATAAGATGGTAATTCGTTGTTCATTATCCTAGGGATTTGATGCAAGCTTTGAATAAAATATCAGGTGATTAGAAAAACAGACTTTCGCGTAAAGAAAAAACAGAAGGAAAGCGTGAAAGTAAGTTCAATAAGTAACGTAATTTTTCCCTTTGCCACTAATTTCGTTTCATTACTTTAGCGATTAGTTTTTGCCTAGCTTGACGAATTTAACCTATTGCCGCACACTTTTAGTATTATAATCGTGCACCAAATCAATTTACGTGCTACCTAGACTGGTTTGTCATTTTTTGTTCAATGTATCACTTGAGGAATTAACAAATAAATGCCTTAGTACAGTCCGTACTAATAAAGCAATTCGACGCCTAAAGCAATAACCGTCGTTTGCGGCAATGGGTCAATGAGCCTCGAGTTAAAAAAATCGATATACTGACGAAATCACTCGCGACATCGAATCTTCGTCGATGATAAAAATCGATTTTCCGTCGAAAGGATCGATTGCACCGCCTACGCGGATTAGACATTTCCTTGCCCCTTCTTTCGAGCACCCTAAACCCCTTAAACTCTCGGACCCCTTCTTTTTCTTAACACCCTGTACTCATATTTACAGTGGTTCTGCGGTGTACGCATTTATACAATATAGACGCACAACAATTTTTCCATTTCTTTCCATCCATTTCCCGCCTATCTTTGCCTCCGTCTCTCGCGTCCTCTCCTTCCTCTCGTTTCTCGGTTCGTTTCTCCGCTCCGTCGTCGTGTCTTCCCCGGCCATTTCATCCCCCTGGCCCCTTCCTCACCGGGCACACGAACCAGGCCCACCAGTCTCTGACTGACTCTCGAGCGCACCTGCCGCCGGTTCCCACACTCGTTGCCCTCGCGCCGGACGTGACGTCATCGCGTGCCCCTCCCGCCCTTGGTCGAGCCGTTCTGGAGCGTGGTTCGGTGCCGATTTGCCGCGTGTACGTACGCCAACCGATCCGATCGTGTCGGCGATCACGACCGTGGCCAGGGAACCGCGTGAGCGCGGCACACGCACAGCCGCGCGCCGATACAGCGCAGCGCAGGGCAGCGCAGCGCAGAGGCGTGCTGCGTTTAATCGCCAATGACACCGTGCGGGCGCGTGCACCGCACGGATCAGGAGACGCGACCGAGGATCGTCGTCGCGACGCGACGTCGACGTTTCCGCGACACCATTGCGGTTCGACGCGGTTTCACGGATCGCTTCGTTTCTGCGGGACGGTAGAATTGGGATTGGCTTTGATGGTCGAGAAGATGGTATAAAAAGAGGGTGGTTCTTGGGGGGGGGGGAGTGACTGGTAAGAATTTGTTGCCGCGAGGTGTTGGAAGAAGAGGTGCGATTTAGCATACGTATTTTTTTTTTGTTTTAATTTAGAGAGATTTGAATAAGATCGCCATTGGTGTGCCCAAAATATAATTGTTGTAGGGTAACTTAACTTCTTTGTGGGTTTTTTTTTTAAATCGTTTCTGTCATATCGACGACATTGAGGATTTCGGAAAACAACTCGTCACACTGGCGTAGCTTGTACATCAGATTGTAAAGTATCGTTTCGTAATTTTTTACGGTGGGGCCGATTCGTTTCCGTTGAGCGGAAAAATTGAGATAAGCCAGAGATCGTTGAGGAGATGGAATAAAAATGGTGGAGTGACTGTCGAAAATTTGTGGCAGAAGTGCATTATCATTTTTGTTATATTAATGATGTTTCAGATTTTTAGAAATAATTCATGACATAAGCATGGCTTGTACATTAGATAGCAAGGTATCGTTTCGTGGTTTTTAATAGCGGGCCGATTCTTTTGAGGGAGTGACTGTTAAAAACTTCTGACTGAAATGTATTATAAGTTTGATTATATCGGTGGTACTTAAAGTTCTTGGGAGTAACGATTCATTACATGGGTGCGGCTTGTACGTTCGATTATAAAATGTATGCATTCTGCTAAAATATGTTCTTGGAGCATTTTTTGGAGGCGGTGTTGAATTTATTGGGGATCTTTCGATGTATACTGTGGCTGTCAAATAATTCCACCAGATTTATAGTTTCCACTATGTTGCTGATACTAAACAGCACAGTTAACCATCTAAATACTAAGGAAACGGAAAAATGCAGTTCAATGAAAACGATAGAAAAAGATAGTTACATTTATCGTCTCTCAGCGCAACACGTTAATCACGAAACTCAGCTCATTTGCAGCGGTCGAAATCGCATAAATCATGAAACAATTGCCCCCTCCTCAAAGGTTGCAGCTTAAGATCGTCCAATGTGTTTTTCCACACGCGAGACATAAATCCGAAAATATCAAAGTAGTCGTGCAGGCATTTAAAGCTGAATAATCAATTATCAGTGCGGGACACGAGAGATCCCCGCGCGGTTTCGTATAAATTATACCAATCATCGTTCTCGATCGTAAAAAGAACAAACAAGAAAGTATGCAAGGAAAAAAAAGAGGTAGACCCTGGAAAGGGGCACCCAAAGTGACCTTCTTTCGGTCGAATAGTGTTCTATCAAAAGATGCAGCAGGTGCATCGTGCTCGCACGCACTCATCACTCCAGAAAAGATCCGCTGGAACAATCGGTTCGCCCTTTCGATCGAGATCGAGGGGAGACCAAGGCTGCAACGTCAATGGGAACACTCCACTGACCGATACGAGTACTCGCGCTACGTTTTCTTCTTCTTTCTTTTTTCTTTTCTGTTTTTTTTTTGCAATCCGACTGTCGCAATATCTCGGTTGACATACATCCGGTAGCCATTTCGAAATACGATGAGTGTGCCGAAGATTGCGCCACTATTCGTTTCACATTAGTCGACGATAATCGAGGGGAAATAAGTTTCGTTAGTGTAATGCGTTTACATCGGTCGAGATGTTTGTAGCGTAAGTAACTGGAATGATTAGTGAAGACGATTTTTTTACTTTTAAATCGACAGGGAGTATAGTTTAGACGCAAATTATTTCTTTCCTCCGATTTTGTTTATTTATTTTTTCTAGTAGACATTTTAGACGGTTCGGTAGAAACCGTTGCGAATCTGCTTCAGCTACTGGCTTTTTGATATTAACGTTTAATTTACCAATTTCTTCCGCTGTAAATAAAACGATTAATTTGCACCAGATATCCGTTAATCATGAGCCATCTGCCACTGTATCGTACTCTTTGTTTTACTTCTAAATTCCCAGTGCATACTGTATAACTGTTGTATAATTGCAATGCTATTAACACGTTGCTCTAGAGTTTCACAAAATTCTATATTATTATTTTCTACATTTTAATCTTCTTCTTGTTTATACCATAATCATATAGAAGCTTCCCTTCGGAGTACGCATTTTGTAACACGAAACTTTCCGTGCTTCGTCACAAAGGCTTAACGTTTGTTTCTTTTGTTCGTCCTGATACTTGTTACACTTAATCACGTATACTTTTTACGCTGTCGCAATTGATTCTTGTCCATTCCTGTTATTTTTATTCGAACAACGATCGGGTTAAAAGAAACCGGGGCGACTGGTTGCACGGCACGATCAATAGCAATTTTCTTCATCCTTCGTTATAACGCTTCATTTTCTCTATCGATCTTGTATACAGTTCTCGATACGTAGATCGTTCAATCGTGCATCGTATCCGGGAAATAAGAAATTCCTCGTCCATACGTGCAATACGCTTTTTGCTTTGGCTCAAACGTGATACCGAACCGAATGTGGGCAGTTTTTGAAATTAAGGAAAATCATTGTTCTTTCGTACGAGCCGATACTCCGATATTAAATGCTATTTCGACATAAATATCTGTGACGTTGAAAAATAATCATCTTCCATCAGGATTGAAGCAAAACTCTCTATCAATCGCATCAATTTGTTAGGGAGTTCTGTGTATTCAATGTAATCGGTAAATAATGCCATTCTTAATTAAAATTTCCTGAACGATTCGCGGAAAAATGGGTGACGAAGCTCAGAACCTTCCCCCAAGTAAAATACTCGTTCGTTCCCTTGAGTGACAATTCGTGTCACTCCTCTCATCGACTTCCTCGATATGTATTGATTTCTCTATCCATTCGATCAGTCGTTCCCGATCAGTGTCCCGATCGTCGTTCCCTCCGAGGATCTCCTGGCGATGCAAGCTTGCCTCGTAATGCGCGCGCCCCTTCCACTTTTCCATCTCTATCGCCGGAAACGACCACGATAGACGCGGAGGAACGAAGATAAAGGGTTGCAACATGTTACAGCCGACAGGATGCGCAATTAGTTGACTGATAAATTCCAACTACATAGCCGGAGTTTTCTTTGCGATCGAGGTGCAAGAGTCGATTAATCGTTCGGAAATTGTGCGTTAATAACTTCATCGCTGACCACATGTATACGATTTACGTGGTTTACGTTTACGTTTCGCAACGATGGACGGTACTTGCTTGATGAAGACACATTTGCCTTACCCTCTTCCCCCCTCAGTTTTCTTTTTCATTTCCTTGGAGACCTGGAGATATTAGTACCTGCAGCTCTACTGAGTATCCTTAGCTATGTGAGACGAAGGGCTATGTTTTGTTCCTTTGGGGTTGGAAATTGCGTTGCTTATACTTCAATGTTGCTATGCAACTATATGTAGCAGGTAGACCTGCTGTAACGTCGGATCGGTACGTTGCTCATAGCAGCCAAGTTACAGCATGCGCTGGAATGTTCGTTTCGTTGGAATATACTCGGTTTACTTTTTATTTTAAATTATTAGAGAACAACGAACTATAATATTATGCATGTTAACGTATTAAAAATGCGAAACGAAATATCGCAACAGTTTTTGTTATTTAACCTAGCAGTATTCCCGCGTATGGTTAATTAAAGTAGCAAGTTGATGTAACGTCCACTTGCCTGTCTGCAAAATTTTTCCACGACATCTGACGCTCCGCGGTGAAAAATATTTCGGTGCCACCACATTCCCCGCGTTAATTCGGCCGACAGAAACGAAAAGATCCAAAACGATTAATCTTTGTCTCAAAAGTTAACACGAATGATCGTTTATATTTATGGGCGAGCAGCAAGCACCGTGAACGTCGCATAAAGAACAGTACAGCGATGCCTGTTGAAAAGTAGTGCAGAAGGTCGTTGGAGGCCGTGATTTACCGAATGACTGTGTCACGTGTCGCGTAACAATGATCATCGACGGTATACGTCATGTAGACGTCCCTCCTGATTCTAATCACGTAGCACGTGAGTAGAAATCTTTATCAATTGGATGGGGACTTCCTCGTGGGGCTCTGACCGGTCATGCGACCACTTTAATAATTCGCGATTTATATCACGATTAAAAGTCACTTATGCGACCGCGTCATACTAGCTGGAAAGCGTTGCAAGCACCGTCTGTCATTGTTTTTTCTTCTCCATCTTCCTTCTCTGCGACATTTCGCAAACTCCTCGTTCTGCCGCATTAAAAGACGTGGTCCTGGAAATTCCGGGAACATGCGATTGACCAAAATGTTTAACAATCGTCAATGGATCTGTCGTCGAACCGGGCTGCACCGAATAAATAGAAAACTCGTTCCGCCCTTCGAAAGCAGAACAATTTAAACCGATCGGGTATCCATCCATTCTGCGCGTACACGCCGAACGAAGCTGTATCATTTATGAGACGACCTAATGTATACCAGACCGACGTCCGCCTGTATATTCTCGCGTCAGAGTTTCTTGAAATTCCTGCGGGGATGGTTGCACTTCCTGTGTGTAATTTGTCCACGGAACTCTCTCCTCTGTTTGCACTTTTACGGGAATTCAATATTAACATCTTTTAATTAGCACGGGGACGCGCGTCTCGCGGCGGATCGAACGACGGAAATAAAACGGTGCACGAGGTACGGATTACGCTCAATTTGTTTACCCCAACAGCTGTGCCCGCCGAAAACCGCGCTGCTTTCACCTACATAATTATCCGTCGCGCACGAAAGCACCACGTATGTACTCTGCTTTATCATTTGCGTTGCTCACGGGGTCGCATTAACCGCGCGATTATTATTAATTCCGTGTAATTGACTGCGTTCCCTTATATCATACCGAATTGCAATAATTAAGAGAGTCGCGGTACATATCGGGACGGATGATAATAATGATAGTAATTATATGTCCGAACGGAAATCGGAATCGTAAATAAGGAAACACGGGTGGGGGTAATTCGTCGACATTTCTGCTGAAACAAATTTGCCCGGGTTTCACCGAGAAACGTATGAAAGAACGGTGGGGATCGTTTGGGGGAAATTTCTTGAACGTGGACGATTATTATTGGACGGGATAACGCGAATTTACGAGCCTGGCCGAATGACTCGGTACTGGTTGGACGGTGTAACTTGGTTCGATATAGAGATACGGTGGATGTTCTGTATGTTAGTGTCAATTCTGCTGTAATGCGGCTGACTTTTCAATCTTAGAAGATATTGGAGAATTTTCTGGTCAAATGTGTAAACAACTGGTACATCGATTTGAAGGTTCAACCTGAGTGGATACAAAATAGGGGATGATTTTTTCCTTCTTTTATTTTAGCACGTTGACTGCCACAGTGGTCATATATGAACGCAGATTGTTTCTCCTGTGACGCTGACCGGAGTGCTTGAACCGTTTATAATTGTAAGAGTTAAATGAAAATTGACAGTTAATGAATAGAAAGGAAAAGAAATACATTCGTGACGTCCTGAGCAGAACATGTAATTTCGGCGCGGCAGTCAACGTGTCAAGGGGGGAAATACCTTTGGGCGGTCGAAAACGAGCTGATTTTCATGAATTTCTTTGAAGGGGAAAGGTTTGTGTCACATTTTCGAAGTTTCGGATATAATTTATTATAAGTTTTGTCTATTGTAACGTTTTCTTTTTTTCAAAATATTTCAAAATTGCGGGGCTATCATACGGCCTTCCGTGAAGGTTGTAGTTAGTCAGAGACAAACCAGTAAACCGTATTTCGATAATTAACATTCACCATTTGTCGGTGAACCTCGGTAAAGTGAAAAAAATTAACACGCTTTTAAACAAAAAGTTCGAATTTTTTATATAATTGCGGCTGCATTTTGCCATAAGAAAATACTAGGCTCATATAGAATGTAATATTGTTGTACACACGTGTGCAAAAGTTTTTGAGTTATCGATCCCGCCAATTCCGAAAATGTAGTTCTGAGAAAAACGCATTTAAAGGGTTGCCCCGCTGTGCTGCGCAGGGCAGTGATGGGCTTCGAATTTCGTTTCGAAACTTTCGGAGCAAATTGTTCAGTTGTTGCACTACCATTTTATGGCAAACAAAAATTTCGCCTTTTTTTAAGATTCCAAAGGTGTTTCTCCCCTTAAACTGGAGAATTCTACATTTTTCCCAGCGTCGATCGGATACTTTTCTACCATCCAGATAAGACACTTCGAACACGATCGAGCACAGAGGTTTGTATCGTAAGATCGACGCGAACGCCTACTTTTGCAAGTGCTCCGGCCCGAAATTGTTCTCACGAATTTCTGGGACCCGTCCCTTGAATATCAAACAGTCGACGGGCCACGCGACACGCATACCTATGTCCCGACGGATTTTTGTACACTCGTGGCGTTCGCGTTTCGAGGAATCGACGATAGGAGCATCGCGCGGCTCGTAACCCTTTCATGTGAGGCCTTTGGAGTAACGTGTTCAATGGTAGAGAATGCTGGGGCACCGACCCGTCTGAAGGAAACAGTGCTGAATCGATACAGATTTCGATCGCACATGCCCTTTAGATGATTTTCCATGAGCTCTTATTAGAACCACGTGTAAAACAATTACAAGTGTACGGATTAAATGAACGTGGCTATATTTCGATCACATTCTGCGAATTCGGTAAACACAATCGAAAGCTCAATGGGTTAAACGCGCCTTCGTTAATCAGCGAAGCACACGAACGAATAACGGAGTGTGTACCTTGTACGTTAAATCATCGGCAACACGTGCCATCGTCGAATTCAACGTTGAGCAATTTTCCCCGAATGAGAGCCGCGTCTTGTCGTCCGGATCGTGATCTATAAATACCATTGATAGCCCGTTGAAAAACTCGTTGCTTAGGTTACGACCGATCGTGATCGCATTAATATTTATACGGTCTCGGCTCGAGGCGCAAAAAATTGCTCGCCACGGATCGTGGAACCGAGATGAAGTGGATCTCTAGCTGTACAGAGGAACGAGGGAAAAAATTGGAGCAAGAGAAGCGGCGGAAAAGAGGGATTCATGAGCGTGTCGTGGGTTTTAGATGATTTTTTTTGTATTTCTTCTTTTTTTTCCCCTTGTCCCCTTTGGTAGATCGAAAACCAAACACTTCAGGGACGTGCCTGTGGGAACGTATCTTCGCCACGGAGAAACGCGTTATCCACGCCGGACAAGAAATCGCCCGTGGATCGATGGGATTCGTTCTGGAAGCTTTGTTTCTGCGAATTGAACGGAATGCACGGGGGTGAATCGATATGCATGATATTATAGACGCGCCCGAATAATTGGCAGCATAATTGTAAATATATAATCGTCGAGGTGAAGATATGGAAATTAAATTAATGAATTGTTATTTATTCATTGTTATTTGTAACCCCATATGGATGTCAGACAGATTTTGAAAATCACTATGACAATGAAATAACGCTCAACGACGGTCAGGCAATAATTGAAATATTCGTTCATTAATTGTTTAAAGATAAAACTAATGAAACATCTAAACGCGTCTTTACTGTGAATTATGCAAACATGTATTTTAGAAATAATGCAGCGATGTTTGTTAACATTGGATGAATTGCACGATACAGTGTACCTATAAAATGCACTAATTGTTGAAATGCATCGTCCCAAGCATTTAGTAATAAATTATTCATTCTTTAATTATAGAAATACAAACGTGCCAAGCAGCTCATCGATTCAACAGGTTCAATTCAAACACTACATCCCTCATAACGATAGTCAGCAAGAAGTAAGTAAACATTTAACTTGCCATTATTCAGACGAAAGAATCTTTCTTTTAATACCATAATACCATTCAAAGAATATATTTAAATGCCTTACAAAATATTGTTCACACGTTTTTAACGAATATACACACGATCGATAGGTTCGTTATTATTTTGATTGAATATAAGACATTAATGTCTTTCAACTGTCCTGCAAATAATAATAAAAATTGACCACCCAACTTCGTCGGGTGCCTCGTAAAACATTGAATGTCATAGCCGACCCACGCGCGCGTTCTTTCATATTTTTCGATTTTCCATTCACCCACGAAATTTCCTCGAAACAGTCGCGCAGTATTTCGCGGGATTCTCTTGTTAGCATCAGCAACTTCCTGTTTGCGAGTTGCGGGTCCGATGACGCGATTCCACCTCTTCCTCTTCGGTGTTCTTTCATGCTACGTGAGTCACTCGTTCTATCAATACGTTTAGGAGATCCTGACGCATTCGCAGACGCGTGATAAATCTTTTTTCAACACCCTGAGTCAAACACGCTTTGCAAATTTCCTCCCAACCAATAAATGGTTTTCATTTTTTCCGTCCACCGTGTGCTTCTTCTGCGAGCACGACCAGCGAATCGTTTTAAAAAAAACAATTTTCTATTTAATATCAAAACGAATCAATGGGAATTCATTGGAACGTTATGGATCATTAAGATTTGCCATTTTTTTTTTTAATGTTTTAGGTAACTATATTTCCATACCTTTTATTTCATTTTGGGAGGAAATGAATCGTTTTAATCCGTCCCTTGAAATTAACTAATATTGATAATAAGTGGAGGCAGGAATATTTAAGACATAATCAACGATTCATATTTAAGCGCTGCTTGAGTGTCTAAAATTCGATTGTCCTTGAAAATAGGAAGATCGGAGTCTTTAATCGTATTAATCAAATTGTATTCAGCAATGACAAAATACTATTCGTCATAGCTGAACACATTGATTAATTTGTTCACAGAGTTGGCATACGAAATGTATTCGATCGAACAGTTCATTGATGTAACGTTAAAAAGATATTTTTTACCGTTACTGATGATGCGACAAACTTTTTCCTACGCATTACATTTATCCCATAAGTTAATTTCTCCTGTTCTGGTAAATTATGGTTTCCATTCAGAGCCGCTCTCACATAAATTTATAAAGTATATGTAATCGTTTAACGCGCCAGAAATTAAAGACTGATGTATGGTGTCATGTGGCATTTCCTGAACATGAAAGGCGCCGCAGTCGGCGGACATGTTTTTTAGCACAACGTAAAATGTTGCATACATGTCTCGTCCGCCTGATCTTGGATTTTCCAATCCATAATTTCCTCTATCCATAAACGTCCATAATTCGAATATTCTGAGAATTATACCAGGAAGAATATATTATTAACAACGCTGTACACGGTGATTGTACTTAAATAAAAGAAAACGGCGTCGTGTTATTTATAAATCAGACTGGAGAACCTGTTGTCCATGTGGAAATCGATTAGTACACTCGATGTTCCCTCAGTCCGTGTTATTGTCTCCTTTAAAATTAGAACCACGTGTATAGTTAATATATTTAAGATTTGCAAGCTAAATATATGTATGTTCTGTAATGTTTGTGGTAATGGGAAATAGATCATTTAATTTACTCTTAGGCTACAATTTATCTTTTATTTACACACACTATATAAATATAAATAATATATTCTATGAATGTGTAGCGAAAGCAGAGTATTATTTCTTCAGTTTTGATTGTAATATACCTGCAAGTCTTTTTTGTAACATAGTTTTTATACTTTTCATTTATTTCACTTACGAATTTTAATCCGCATTTCCAAGAATGTCACAAAATAAATTATAAAAATTGTGGAATAGGAGTGGATTGAGAAATACATACAGACAGAAACAAGATTTTCAATTAAACAATAATTAATACAATAATCGTACTTCAACCGAAAGCTTGCTAATTTTGTTAATTAGTTAATACTGATACTATCACATTTTATAACTCGTGAATGTTACAAATTATACATAGCTTCGAATTCCCCTTGTTTCCCGAGTTCAATTCAATACTCCCATTACTATGCCTCTCGTGGGCGCATTATAGTACATCTTATTGAACGAGACAATATTCAAGTACAATGTACACACGATGATGAACCGTGGTGTAAATTACTGAATAGGTTGCGTTGACGTCATTGATTGGGAGCGAAGGTGATATTTCGCATTCGGGTCTTCTTGTAGACATAAACCGGAAATGTCTTGAATTCCATACGTAAAAGTACACGCAGTCGATGAACGTGATGTTTAAGTCATACTCTAGTCATTAGCTTCTCAATGAGACTTAAAAGGTTAAGATCAATCCGAAAGAAATTCTACACAACGTAACTATACCTTCGTTTTTCATGTACTTAAACGGCCTTTCTCTCGATAAGAATTGATAGGAAAATAATGAATCCATGCCATTATCTCATTTTTATTAAATATCTATACCCTTTTGAAGATTGCTAAAACTTAAGCTCGTGTCTCCCACAGTGTAATCCAAGTTCCATACCACTTGCCGGTCACAACGATTCCCAGAAAAGTTATTCAATCACAAATGAATTTCACTAAATGCTACATGACATAATAATTCACGACACAACGTTTAATTAATACCAAAAGTATCTAAATATCATCAAGACGGACACATGAAAGAAAGGAGTAGAAGTTAAAAACATATCGTCATTCGCATTACTAAACCGTCCATAATTCCCATAATTTTCCGATCCACGCCGTGCATCGAAACGTTTCCAATGAAACGTCCACGGCCGCGACTACCTTTCCGCCCCAGAGAAGCTGCAAATCATCCAGCACATTCGAATCAAGAAGTCCTTTCATATTGTCATAATTCATTGAACGTCGTTGGACTGCACCGCAGTCGCCCGTGATACGCGCAACAAGTAAACGCAGAGCAGACGAAGTGGATGTGGCCGTAACGTAGGGGCGATAAGCGAGAGCTTCGCCGGGGTGAAAGGATAGTAAGGGGGTCGAAAGCGGAAGGGAACGGTACGGCATGCCGCGGCACTACGATCGAGGAGAAAAGGAAAGGCAAGGCAAGGCACGAGCTGCCTCGTGGACAATGGCCACCGTGAGGCTATGGGAATCCGCGGTGTGAAGGCATGTGTTGTTTTCTCGAGGCCGTTGGAGGACGTGTCTTGGCTCGCATCGTCAATTTGCCTGACAAAAGGAAACCACCGTGGCGTGGACAGGATGCGTGACCAACCGGATTCACGACGATGCGTGCGCGTACGCGTGGAATCCAGAGAGACAGAGAAAGGGAGGCGGAGAAAGCGAGATAGACGAAAGTAAGAGAGGAATCCGTTCCTCGGATTGTCCGGCTCTTTTGATCAGCGGTCTGACTCGGTATTCTAATCCTTCTACGGAGACGTACCGTGAAATCCTTGGGCCTTATCCACCCGATGGGATTACACGTCACGATTACCTGTCCGTCTGTCTCTGCGTGATTCGATGGTCTTCTTTTAGGTCTTTCTGCTTTCTTTCTTTCCTTTTTTGTTCCCTTTTGACGTCGGGTTTCGGACGGTATTTCGGATTGGCTATTGGTGAATTCTGGGGGTGAGTCTTGCTCGGATTTGGGGGGGTTTACTTACTTGGTGGATAAAGAACGCCTGAAGGTCGGTGTATATCGAGTGCATCGTTAATTAATTACGATGTCATGAGGATCGATATTTTTCTTGCGAAGGAACGAGTTGGATCCCCGGAGTAAGTGTTTCCGAGAGGGTTTTTTTAATGAAGATATTACGGATGATATTAAGTGAAAGTGGAAAGCTTGAATAGAAATAATAGAAAATAAGAATAGCAATTTAGCCTATATATTAGTGAGATTATTTCGTTGACATCTTTTTTCTTCTCGAAAAATTGAGGTGTTTTTGTGTTCAAATGCGCAGGGAACAAATTTTAAAGGGACAATGTAGCTAAAAAGATTTGGTAAAGGACAGTATTTGTATTGTATTCAAATTACGTTTAAAAGAACGTCAAGTAAAGGGAAATTCAATTTACTTTTTCTGGCTGAAAATAAAAACTCCGGAGTGTAACAAATTCAACGGCTACCTGCAAGCAGTTAGAAACTATTCGTTGAACGTTGTTGCTACCTGCATCAAAATTAATATATCCAAGTAATATATTCATTAATAAAATGTTTATAGGTCGAAGAATTGATTTCGCAGTGGTATTAAAACATTCTTACATTGCCCCCAAATAAATTCGTTATTATACTTTATAGGAGAGAGCTTGTTTATCAGCTGCATACCTCTTTAAAATAAGTGTCGCACATAAATCATTCGTCGGGTGTTTTTTCTCCCGATCCCGGTTTCACATTGTTACATCGTGTATGATGGAAATTTCACGCGGCTTGCATATTAATTTCCCACTGATTTTATCGATTCTTTTAACCGTACACGTCGTAGCTCATGGCGCCATGATACTCCGTTATTATGAGCCGTGAGTGATCGCCAATTATATTCGAGGAGCATACGTTCAACACGTTCCAGACGTTCACGAAAACAAGAAAAGAGTAACCCGGTGTAATCGACGCTTTTCACTTTCCATAAAGTGTTAGCTAAGTAAAAGTTATTGGCAATTTATTTTAAAGCTTGTGAATAATTTTCGTGCACTGCGACGAAGCCTCGTTGCATTCTGTATCTGAACTTTTAATAATACTAATTGTCAGTTTCGAGAAGTTAAAAAATATTCCAAATATCCATCGAGTTTAATCAAATCTCCATTCAGTACTCATTAGAATATAATTTAAAGATACATATATTTATAAATGAAGAATATTTCACGGCGCATTCCCCAATACTATAATTCTATAATATAATATATGTCCACAGACATTTCACCTAATTTCTCTAAAAAATCCAATTAACTGCCGCCGTATCAGCTGAAGGGCACGCAGCACACCTGTGATTAACCCGAACAGTAGCGTGCATCCAATATTAAAATTTCCATCGGCACGAATTACGATTCATTATCCATTACCGTTTCGCGTGGACTTTAAAACAATTTGATGAACCGTAAAAACGACGGCATCGGTAATTACCAATTAACCGTAACGCAGTATCGGTAACCGTATACCACAGCGGGGTACAAAGTTAATAACGACAGCGGCGTGCAGGCCAATAATTTCACCTTTGCATGCGTATTTTCGTCTACCGTGGCAAATTCAACCGTAGGCGAGACAGCCTCAGAGTGTCATCGTGCGGTTTATTAAAAATCTGAATGTTTATTGCGTGACACGCGCCGCCACGGACCGCCACAATGTATGCAAATTATTGCAAATTCGAATGGAAATGCGATGTTTTCACTGGCAAGTGGGGCAGCATCGTCGAATTGTGTAACCTCGTTGCAGGGTTCCTCCATTACGAGCCGCACAACTCCGGTGTACATGTCCTTACATACGTATGTACGGCAGAATTGGAGTTAAACCCAAATATCGAAACGGTAAACACAAGGTATGTGTTTCGGAATTCGGAACAATTCGTTGCAGCCTTGCAAATACGGCCGCTACTCCTTTCACGAACCGCCGAAGACTGTTTTCAACTTCTTTTTATCGGCCACCATTAGTTCCACAAGCGAGACCGTTCGATCCGGACTGCAAATTTGGTTTTGCAAGAATGTATCAGGTTGCCTCGCCAATAATACCATTTTTATGTAGGCAACTTTAAGCCGACAAGATGCGTAACCTGTCCTGCACGCTTGTTAGTAAGTTATTTATTCTTTACCATTTTTGTTTTCCATTTTGCAAATACGTTCCACTTTCCCGGCAATCCTTGCATCTCCCCGTTTGGCAGTATTCTGATCAAGCTTCGATGCAAGGTATATTCGTCCGTTGGGTGAAACCATTGCATATTCTCCATCCGACACAATTGATCGAACTAAAACCGCAAATATCAATCTACAAAATAAGAGGAAATCAAATCATTCCCCACGCACCGTCCTAATACCCATCCCAATCGTTTCCCATGAATTCTATAGACCCATATTACTCCAATACCAGCAGTACCGGCGTCTTCATTGTCGCAGCACGTCTGCTCGAGAATCATACCAACGATCTTTCAAGCATGATCCGGGGCGAAAACCGAACGACAGCCCGGATCGTGGCGGGCGTAAATCGCAGCACACGAGCAGCACACGAGCAGCACACGAACAGCACACGTACAGCACACGTACAGCACACGAACAGCACGCAGCTTTCGAACCCTCGCCACGATGCCCCCGCATCCATCTCGATTGTACGCGCTGCTAAAAAGAAATCCCCCCTTCCCCTACCCCTAGACCAAGGGTGAACGAGGAGGAGAAGAATGGCCCTGATTCAGTTCAGGGTGGCTAGGACACACTTGCGAGGCTTTTCTGGTCGTCGCCACGGGGTGGATCCAAGTCGAAAGAGGGGGGTTTAGGGGTCGGAGGGGGAGACCTTTCGTGGCCTGGCCGTTTTCAACACGGGAAGACTCCGATCGACCGGTTCCCACGAACGAAGACACACCACCT
This sequence comes from Nomada goodeniana, assembly GCA_963969485.1. NCBI lineage: Eukaryota > Metazoa > Arthropoda > Insecta > Hymenoptera > Apidae > Nomada > Nomada goodeniana. The sequence continues at coordinate 6,950,990 of OZ018305.1, read as the reverse complement.
GTGCGTCGGAATGAGGACGAACAACCCCGTGTAAACGAGCAATCGTCGAGGGGACGTGTCATGATTTCCGAGCCTAATTTCGACCTCGTGCACCCGGCTATATGTGTGCAGGCACACCCTGCATCGGAATGGAGGGGGCGTTAAATGATTTGCCAAGGGTTAGGGATTCGGTTGGAAGCCTCGATTGGAATCCGATCGGTTGGGGGAGGACTTTTTATCGTGATTGAGACGATTGACGGGGAGTAGGGAAGGATTTTGCTTTTTGTTTCCTCGTGGAGGGGGGTGGCTCTCTGTTTTGACGGTGGAATGCTTTTGTGGGGGTGCTCGTTGGGGTTTGGGATACGAGGATGAGGGTGGTTGTTTCGTTATGTTATGAGACTCGATATGGTGATTGTTTAATATCCTAGATGGGCTGTAGAGAAATGCTTGAATAGGGCGCGATTTGAAATGGATATCAGTGACGGTATGTTATGGGGAGGTGATTATGGCGCAATGTCGACGCGCGTTGTACTTCAAAGGATTGTTTCAGGGGTAATGTAAAGGAATGGTTATTTTTTTACTTTTGTGCTATATTATTGAATTCGAAAGTGCACAAGTACTTGTACTGTTTTACGGGACTGTTAATAGAACTACCTGTCTTTCTGAACTGTGCCAACGTAAGTTCTGACCGATCGACCGCTTTGCATAGAACAATCATTTCATATTCATTTTCGCCGAACATCCTCGTGCTCGAAACATCGATGCAATAACGCATTACGACAGCCCGCGTTATCTGAACGAAACGCAACAGCCGCAAGTGCAATCCTCCCCGTATCTCGATCGGAAAAAGAGACATCTTCGTCCCCTCCACCAGTTCGAAAAAAATTATCCCCGTGGCGTCGTATTATAATTTACGACCGCCCTAAAGTCACCGTCGGGACCGCGTAGATATTCTTTTAATGGGAAACTAAGGAAGAAAACGGCTGTATAATTAAGACTTGAAACGCTAATGGGCGACAGAAGGGTGCGGCGGTGGCGGCCGCAAGAAAACGGTGGCGGCGTGTTCCTTTCATACAAAAAGCACGGCGCCGCGTGTTCGAGAGAAGAGAAATATGTATCGCATCGGTTTGTGTATATACGACTGCTCCTGTGCCGCGGTTCAAATGATCCCCGGACGCCCATTCAACCGGTAGCGGTTGTTAATTAGTCCCCTACTCGTTTTAAGTTCACCGATCAACGGGCAAATAAAACGTCGAACGTCCGGCAAACGGCGCTCTCATCTCTACGAGGCACCTCAACCCTTTTCCTTTCCACGACGGCGCGGCGGCGTGGCGGGCCGAAGGACAACTTGTTTCGCGTAATCGACCACCCTCGGAACCGTCCCGGGCTCTCCAACGGTTAAGAAACTATGTATGCGGTCCATTTTGCGATTGATTAAGTACGCTCTGCGTGGATAGACAGATCGGGGGGGGGGGGACTTTTGAATGATACGACGGGCCGTGTTATCGCGTGGAGGTATAGTTAATATTTCATGCAGTGCGACTGGGGATTATTCTATTGTTAGTTTCTACAGTTGCTGGAAATGGATTTTGTTTGTATTTTGGGATTTCCGTTGGTGGAAATTTTATTATTATTATTTTATTTATTTATTATTATGGTTTGATAACGATTATTCAAATTGGGCCACCAATGGGTTAACAATGATTTCTCAGGCACCCTAAACTCTATATTTTCACGTCCGAATTTCGCCATCAACTCGCAGGCAATCCTCAACGAACGCACAGCTCAATTTTTCATTAACACAACAGTAACTCGAACACCAATAATAACTCCTCGCCGATTCTATCACCAACCCCTACTTCCTCCAACGCACTCCAAAGCACTATGTTCCATGAAACAGAAAAAATCCAGCCTATCCTGCAACCAATAAATCAGCTTGATAAATCGCGAATCTCGTTTGCCCGTTGATCTTTACTGAACTACCCAGAACAGACGCGACGCTCCCGTGGAGCCAGCGAGGAAGTGGCAGCAACGGGCGTCTCGGTCGCGCGCTGGTAGGGAAAGAGTTAAAAATAAAGGCAGAAACACGCAGCCCGGTAGGGGACCGTTGTTCGAGTAACCTTTTAGTCAGCATCGACGTTAATTCGGGTCGGTGTGTACGCGAAGCAGGTGTCTGAACGAGCGGCGAAGAAGTAACGGTGGGCGAGGAGAACGATGGGACGCGATTACCAAGAAACTAACGGTACGCTTGGGGTACCGGTGATGGCGAAAAATGCGAAACGCGAAAATTGCAGCCCTCCGCGGCTCTCCCCCTCGCTGTTCTTTATGGGGGGAAGGAGGAGAAGGGGCGAACGTGTAAGTGTACCGTGGACTGTTGCGCGCCACCCTCTCGCCCTCCGAGATCTCGACAGCAGGTGTAATTCCCGGCTGGGCCAGTTTGTAATTGAGTCGGGCTAAACAGGTCACGCGGTCATTTTGATGTTTATCGGACGAAGGGCCTCGCGTGATGCCCCGTCTCCTTTCATTCTGCGTCCTTTTTATTTCCTTCTCCCTCTCCCGCCGTCGCGTTTTTCTCTTTACCGTCATACGGTTCCTCCTCTCCTCCTCATACCCCTACCAACCCCCCCCCCCTCTCTTGGGCGCCCATTAAATTTCGATTGAATGAAATGCGTTTTCGGCCGCTTTCGAGAGGATTCCGCCGACACGGGAGAATTTTTTGCCGCACTTTCGCGGACGTTAACAGGTAGTTTCGGTGGGCTGGAACGATTACACGTGGAAAGTGGGGGTGATTTCGCGACGAGGAGGATCTTCGGATCAAGGGTTGACTGTCCAGAGGGTGCTGGTTTAGGGAAATTGCTCGTCTTTTTATTGTAAAGTGTATACGTATTGTCAGACACATTGTACGTGCATATGCATGCAGTCTGAAAAAGCAGGATAGAAGAAAATCTGTTGAACAGGAACCTTGATTAGTCGGTTTTATATGTACTTGCGAACCAATAATGAATGCCAAAGCGGAGAGAAAGAGATCATATCCATTTGTAATAGCAATTAAGTTCGGCGTGGTTTCAGTTACTCAAATCTAGAAGATAAAATTCCTCAACTAAACCTGGCCCAGACTCAAGTATTATTCAAATGAAGCATCTGAAAAATGATTATCAGAATGATGCATCGCCACAGTTGGATCTATATTGTTGTGTTATAATTGTGCATTAGTTCATTTGAAGAAAGAAATGATTCGCTCCGAATTATCGGAACCTAGAACGCATCGCCTGCACAAAATAATTTAAACAAACCCTCAAACCAATTCGTACACCTTTGAAAAATACTCTAGCGTAGCCCAGCTTGATCCACAAAATAGGATGATCCCGTGGGGATCGTCCGTTCCCTCTTTCTCCCCGCCGTCAATCCATTTTTTCCCCTCCTCTTTTTTTTCGTCGGCTTCATTATCGCATTGAGTTAATGGCTGGGAAGAGAGCAGCGATCGGAGATCGGAATTTCTGATTCGTTCGCACGACGAATAATCGGGCATTAAGTCGAACGGGCCTCTCTGCCTTCTCGTCAAGGGGCACGAAATCGGTCTTTTAATCAACTTCACGTTAACGCCGCGATCTCGTAGCAAACACCTGTGAACGTGGAGGGGCAAAAAAGGAAGAAGCTCTAAACTTCTTCGCGCCGTTAATGGATGTTTATTTTCAAGCCGCGATTGCGCTCAATCCTTTGAAGAACCGTACGTGATTCCATGGTTCGCGTCCTGTCAAGTCTGATACGGATGGAATATTCGTTCAACGTCCCGTGGGAAGGATTAGATCGTTAGATTTCAGATTATGGATGAATGGTCAGAGATCAAAGCGATCGACGTCGGCCTCTTTGATTCCGCAATACCGGGGGTCCCCTTGTCTTCGTAGAGGATCATCCTTTCAGCTACTGTGAGTTTGGTAGACGGTATAACTAACGTATGCCTCGGTTATTTTCGAGTTCTGTTTGTATTTCATTCCCATTTATCTATTGTATTTCAAAGTAACGGAGACACGCGTTAAATGCAGTTTCCAGCGCAGCACTTCAGTTTCTTCTTTTTTGATATAGCTACCCTTAAAATATATAGAGCACAGGAGTAACACGTGTATACTATACCTCTATTCAAATATACTTACTATCGACAACGGTTCTCGATTAAAACCAAACGCTTTCGTCGTGTCCTCGACATATTCGAATAAAAATATCGATTGATTGTCAACTGAAATGTTGAACACTCTAGCGATACTCTTGTTGCCAACGGACATCTGGGCCAACCATCAACTGTCCGACTTAAAATCCTCCATGACGACAGAAAACCCGATTCCTTTGAACCGATCCCGGCGCCGTATGGCGAATGGATTTTTCATTACTCGAACCGGTCGACTTCCGCAGGTCGACATTGATATCTCGATTTAATTATCCGACGTCGCCCGTCCGATTTCGACGTCGTCAAATTCACTTGTTCCACGACCAAACGAGCGCAACGGTGACTTTCACCTCGTCAGATTAAGAGGTATAAGGCCGATTTAACGTTACGCAACGCTCGCGTACGAGCCACAGGATCGTGAGCTAGTCGCACGAGGCCCAATTAATCACGGGACAGAGGGGCGAGGAAGGGGGTACCTTTGAATCGTCGTAACACGCGTGCAATCTGCCAGCAGCAATCTGTCCAGCTTACGTAAAGTCTAGGCTCCAGTTAAGGCCCGGGTAATTCGAGTAGCGTGTGGAATCTGAGCTTTTTGCGTGTTGTCGGTGCTTGGTGTTTTTTTTGTTTTTTTTTGTTGTCGGTACTTCGACAAGCCTTTCGGCTGGTCGGAAGTACGAGTGAAGAAGGGTTTAATTTACGACTTCCTTCATCAATTACACGCTGCTTGCAGAAAAGGGAAAAAAGCAGTCCTCCGGGGTGGGCAGTTCGCCAGAATATTTTCAGCGTTTGATTACTGTGGATGTTTGATTTCATAGAAGTGCTGAATTTTGTTAGAGCTGAATGTTCTGAGGATTGGCTCGGGCACGAGGGAAACATTCGAGAGTGCAGGGAGAAAGTTTCGTTCGGTGGTTATTATATGTAATTCAAGAATTTATCGTAAATTTTCAATCGAAACTTTCGTACCGAATTTTGTGTCAAGCTGAAAGGCGAATGGTATAATTGGCAAGAGATTATACACATGAATGTATATAATTGAAGAATAATTTCAATTAATTCGGTAAACAGTGCTGAAATTATCTTGAGAATCCTTGTCCCCTATCGTCCACGTTTTATTTTATTATTTCAACAAATTATCTCTCACGCGTGACCGGCTTTCTAATTTCATTAATGCAATTTTAATCTGCCCACACCTCTTCGTGAATGTAGTCTTACGAATAACCAATTTCCAAATGCACGGGAAAATCACATACCTAACCATATAATGTATAAACATGGAGACCCCCGCTCTTAATTGCACCAGGATCACCTGGACACCTGTGCTCCCTGTGCACACATGAAAAATGTTTAGCCTCGGAACATAAAGCAACATAATTGGTCCACGCCATTGATGGTGCCTCGAGAATATCAAGAAAACATTATAACATTATAGTGAAATATTCATACCAGAAACGCCCGGACTTGCATCTGATTACTACGCTGCGCCATATCTAGTGGTGCTCGTAATCACGCGCCCGTTTAAACACACCGAACGTGAAGAAGCAACACGTCGTTAATGGTACGTCTCAAAATCGAAACGGCAGTACATAGAAATTCTCGACAGCTCAGCGGCACGAAAATTTAATATCTCAGAGCGACATTTACGTTGCACACATTTTACATGTAAAATGACCACAATGAACTCTCTCAGCGTAATGATATCCCTTCTGGGGGAGACCCCCCCCCCTCCCTCCCTATAAAAGACGTGTTCACCCTGGAATCCTCGTCTGTGCGAATATGCAAAATTAATAATACTCTTTAAAGAGCCTCTCGAGACAGCGTTTGTTAACCCTTTATCTTGTGAAATTGATTTTATTATTTGGACTTGAAGTTATTAGTTAATGCGATCAGTCGATAATTCACTGAAACGTGTGATCATTGTAATTTGAGAAATCTTGCTGATAGGAATTTGTACATGTTTTACAATTAAAGAATAAAATATTACCGAAAAGTCGTGTTTTCGTGGTTAATTCCGTTTGCTGATTATGAGGTTCTTATTGGCTGGATATTCTACACCTGCTTGCCGCAAACAATTACCGGACTGGTATGCTATCTATATTAGATAGCTATATATACTAGACACTTTTCTGTATATTTTGTTACGTTCCAAGTTTAGCCTGCTGTTAAACGCACGATGAGCTTATCATGGATAAATGTCGATTCGGTTTAATTTTAGATTTTACGATTACGATATTTATTTTACTTGTTACGTATAATAAGTAGAAACTTATTGAGTGGCACTTCCATTTTGTGGACACTCATCCAGATTATTACAAAAAACAGTTACCGTTTTTCCAAGAATTGTATTATTACCCGCATACAGCGCTATAGAGCTTTTCTTATCTTTACACACTCTCTGGAATTACCTTTCCTCGCAGATCGTCTACAAGACATTTTCTGCAGGCTCCCGGCGGCTTTTCAAGCAGCTGGATCACCCGGACGCATAAATATTTGTCCGGTACTTTACAAACGATCGGGGAATAAAACACTTAATGCGCTCTTGTCTGATCACAGTTTAAACCGTTTACTTTGACCGGTAATCTTTGTTACAACATTGAAAGAACTCATTTAATATTGAATTGATATATTCGACGATTACTTCAATGAGTAAAATTTCCTCTTGTTGTGTTTCGTTTGTTATTTTTTTAAACCGGGAATAAAATAATTATGCGTTAGGTCCGTTCTCGTGTAGTATTTGAGATTTCGTACTACACTTAAAGTAATTGTTAAAAATTTGTTTACACTAAGGTGTACTTTTTAAAAGAGACTACGAAACAGTTCATTGATGCTCCCATCTTGTGCTCGTTTTTTCTTATTCCATCTTTCCACTTGCATTAAACATTCACTTACGCGTTTACATTTTTGCACGGGCCAGAATTAAATTAATTTACATTCACACCTAAATATTTCGTATCACAGGTATTTAAAAAAAAAGCAACACCCATTTAAAAACATAAGAAGCTATGTTGCTTGACGAAACATATAATATACACTTCCCAGTTATTAATTGATACTAAAAGGGTTGAAACGACCCCCTCTTTATACAGTGAGATTCCTTTCTTGTTCGTGATAAGCAATTTCATGCACGTCAATCTAAAGGTTTATGTTCGTAATACACGTGTACCTTTTGCTGCAGCGGATTTGTTCGTTGGAATTGGATAGCGTGCAATGAACGCCTATAGGCGTCACGGTAAATAGGCCACTCGGGCTATGCTCGGATGGGAGGGTACGATTGTTATCGACAGACTTAACGTCGAAAGGGTTAGGTCAGACGACGCAGTGGGTCAAGTGGATTCGTCACGGTGCTTTAGGCTTTTTCAGCGTTTCGGTGAAATTGCCAGTTTGCGTTGTGCAAATATGATTCCTGCGGTGAAAAGTGTTCACAGTAAAATGACGGTAATTCGGGTGCAACGTTGTCAATTTTTTTGGTTTTGTAACATCCTCAAGGATATTGGAGAACGAAGCTATAAGCATTAAGCGCCATACTTTTGTTCAATTACATTTATTGTTCGCAAGTAAGTAAAGAGATGCGCATGTTCGTAATATTTATAAGACGTTTGGTTAAAATGTTAAAATTGAAAAATACTCACGGAGTTACAAAAATTAACGAGAGATTGAACAATTACCTGGCCAATTAATTACCTGCTGGAATTAATGATCAAATTCTATTGTTACTTTTAATTCTAGTTTCATCGACTATTCTTCTCGGAATTGTCTTTGCAAACGCGCATTTGATATCTGATATTAAGCCGATTATCATTACGCAGGTAGAAAAATATTTTTGGCCCCGTTAACGGTTCGAACTAAATCGAAGGCCTTTTAAATACTTGAACTTGTAAAGGCAAGCCAGTTGGCACCTGAGTGCCTAAGGTGAACGGACTCAAAAATGAGGATCGATAACATCATAGATCTGTGCTACTGCTAGGAGAAGTTTGACGCAATAATACGGGTTGCTAACGTGTCGGACGTAACTAACGCAACCAAGTTTCGTATCTCTCTAAATCGATTCCCATTACGTCTCCGCCTTTAGAAAATTCAGTTTCAAGAAGAAATAATTTCCTATGATCCAACATCGTTGACACCATTTTCAATATAATAATATTAATCGAAAACAAGTATTTGTATTGAAACAAATTGTTATTTAATATTACTATCTGATTAGAAATGGACTAGCGAGCAAAGTATTGCGGCTTTCGGAAGAAATCTACGAAATAGCAACTGTTCTCACCCCTCAAACGATTTCTAAAAAAAAATCACCCTTATTTAAAAATCCCTATGCCCCCTTATGTCAGCGAATTTTTCCATTAATGCCAATTTTCCTTGTTATTTATTGATTTTCGAACCCAAACCGAAACATCTGCTAAAACAATTGCACATTCACGACACCTCAACGAAGCCCAAATCACCGAAAATCATCTCGCCCCGTGCACCCATCGCTCGATGCAGCCACCCAGGGCTCGACACGTAACCCCTTGCCAGTGCCGACATTCGCGCAGATTCAGATCGACCCGACCCTTTTCGGCACAAAAAAAAAGAAATAAAAAGGACAAGCTCCCCCCAACGAAGAAGCAAGAGAAAGAAAGGAAGAAAGAAACGAGGAAAGGGGATCGTCGGTGCCGTTGGTTGTCGTGGTAGGGTGCCGAGGGAGATGTGGTCAACAATATGGCCCGTGCTCGGTACAATAGCCTCGTATTATCTGCACAACAAGCGGCAATGGGGCCACGCTAAGGTTACATTGCCGGCCAGGTTGGCTCCTCTGCCTCACAAAAGAGGACTCACGGCTCGGTGCACAATGCGATCAGGAAGAGCGACAGAGACGAAAGTGCGCCACGGCTCCTCTGTGTTTCTCCACATAAAGCCGGCTCTGTACGTGTACACACGTACACGTCCAAGGGGCTCGAGTCTGACGGTTGCAACGCGTGTTCCTTGCACGTGGTGGGGCAGGGAACGGCTTCCACGGGGCCTGAGAATCTTCCCACGTTTCTCGTAGCACGAGCCAAGAGTGTACAAGCGTGGAATTTCGGTGGCGAAGGAGAGGCTACCCATTCTGCGGCCGACCGAGAACTGCCACGAACCTTACCAGGGGTTTACGCAACAAGGACGGACTATATACGTGTACCAACGTCGACGGGAGAGAGCGAGTACGATCTACAACCGTTTTCGAGGCTGTGGATGAGAAAGAGGGAGACGGCGGAACAGTGCGGAAGCGTTTCGTACACAAGCACACGTTCCGAATTAGCGGAGCCCGAACTGCTGCTGCTTGCTGCTGCTTGCTGCTGCTTGTTACTCTGTGTGTTGGCTTCTTGCACCTTCTCTCCCGTGATTCCCGTGGCCCGGCCTGAATTGCCTCGTCGCCTGGGAGAACGCGCGACAGAGAAGGAGAGGAAGAGATCTGCGCCGCTGCTGCCTTTTCGGTAAACATGCTCCGTTCGATGGCGGGTCCGTGAACTGGCGGCTTCGTTGGACGATATTGATTGCCCCCCTTCAGGTAACTTTCTTGGGTGCCACCTTTTCGTATCGGAACGGCTTAACTTTGTGCCTCATTGTATACCTAGAGATCGCGTTTGTCACTCGATGCCTAGAGAGATTGGGAGTTTTCATTTCATTCATTTTCACGTTTTCATTCTGGGTAATTCATCTTTCGACTGAATTGCATTTAGAGCCGCGGCCAATATTTGCGGGGTTCGATGGAATCAAAATATGACCATACAGCCGCGCGAGTGTGCAAAGGGTTGAAACTGGTGGTACTCTAGATCCGCACAAAAATCGAACGGATAAGAGGATGAATCACAGCTTCCCCATCGAAACGTTTTGCATATGCCTCCACGCTGCCGTGTTAATACAAACGACGAACAGATCTGCCCCTGATTCGCCGCGAGGAAGCCATAAGAACGGGGCCGTTAACGCGATTAATAATAATGCAGCCGGTGGCTCGATGATAGCACGGTGCCAGCGCGGATAACGCTCGTTTCGTCGCGTGCGCGCGCGCTCGCGACCTGCACCGCATCCGGCTCGGACGTCCAATCAGTGTAATTATCCTACTGGTCCCTTTACAGACCCGCACTCATGCTAATACCTCGTTTTCGACGTCGAGAACATTATATTGGTCGACCTGGGAAGGGAAAAAAAATCACTCTTTATCGTGATAAATGCGATTAAACCCCTTTAGGGGGGGGGGGGATTTTTTTTCTCGACCGTGATCGTTCTGTCGCGCGGAAACTAGCGGTGATATGCACGTTTTAACTACCTGCTCCGCGTTTTAATAGCGGTGTTACGGTTTATTAATTTGTTGAGGACTTCTGTGCCGCCGCGGAAGCGCAAGGCGCATTTTAAGGGGGATGGTTTGTTTGAATATAAAGTGCTGGGTTAAATTTCAGCCGTCTGTACGAAGGTTGATTTTTTCTCATTCGCGTGGTAATCGGAGATTAAGATAATTTCTGCGCCTTTTAACGTGCGTTTTGGTGAGTAGGCTATAGCGTACTTGATTGCGATAGTTGTATGAGAAGTGAGGTAGTCGGAGAAATTTTAATTTGAGGTTTAGATTTTTATGTTAGTAGTTAGTGCCTCGTCATTTCTACTTATTTGTTTGCTTTTATTTCCTCGAGAGCTGTGGGTATTTGTTAACGCGAAGAAAGAAATTGTGATTGTACGTGGTTTAGCATACTTTACTTGCTATTTAACACTTTGATATTCATTTTTAAAATATTGCGAGTGATTACATGGATTTTGAAATATTTATTCACGTACAATTGAATTTTTATTAACATGGTTCTCTTTCCCTGTAATCCTTTATATTTTTTGCTTGTTTATTGAATTTAAGAAGAAATTTCTACTGTAACATATTTTTGCTAGTAATATATAGTAGCTGCTTATTTGCAATAGAGCTGTTTGAATGTTCGTCTTAGCATACATTGAATTTTCTTAGAACCTGTACAACATTAAAGATAAAAATATTCTCTCATTCCTGAACAATAAAAATAAAACGGTACGTTAAACCAGTTCGAGGAACTGCATGTTTATAACTAATAATCACATAGTTCTTATAATTTATAAGAATTATGAAACATTATTCAAAGAAATTTTTTCGTTTCGATCGATTCGACCTCACGCTTCGCAACTATACTCCGTTTTCATTTATCTCGTGTTGGAACAACTAAAGCCTGATATTAGAGAATATTTTCATTTTTATATTTTACAGTGAACTGCGTGTTTTCTAAACTACGACGCTGAATCCTTCGCATATAAGTAACTTTAAATTTAGAGATCACGGAAATATTCATCCAATAAAACTCTTAACAATATTTCCCCAGAAAAAAGTATTTCTATTCTTCAATAAATCAGCCTCGTCATAAGCCATTCGATCTCAATTCATTTGAAATTGTGTCCCACTTTTTTAATTACACCGAATGTAACATAAACGCCAAGCATTGTTCGAAATCAGTTAAACTATAAATCTATGCAACATCAGCGTGTTATTTAAAGGTTCGAAATGAATCATCGACCCTCGATTGAAACGAAAAATAGACAGTATCAGTTATCGTATAATAAGAAGGATTTCATTGAGCCAAAATTAAATGTACAACTTGAACGATGATCGAGGCGACCATTGATGCTGGTGCATTAATAATAAGTAGATGACACACCAGAACACGGCTGACGAAATTATTTCAACGTAACCGAGAAGTCCGGCACAATGCCAAAACGAACGCGAAAATATATTGTGGCGGCTCCGGCACAATTGTATCGAACACACTGCGTGTCATAGATAATAGAGTGCGAGATAGAGTGTTCGACAGTAGTTTCTGTACGTCTCGTTATCCCTACAGCTGTCACAGAATAAGTACGATGACCGTCACGTGTGCGCGTTCTTTCGTGAACAATTCCATTTTTTATAATGCTATTGTGATTTAGTTAACTATCATACATCGTGGGATTCGTCGCAGAAAACGGGCGAGAGGTAGTGAAATTGTTCAAATTTTTCTACGTTTTTGTAGTGCATCAATAATAATCTGCTGCTCGTGTTTATTAATGAAGATTAATAAGTGTTGAATGTAATTGCCATTTTTGACGATGACGTGACTGTCAGAAGTTCAAGGCGTAATTATACCATTAACCTTGCAATGTTATTAACGATTTTAATTAATTAATATCGGTCAACTATTATATTCACGGAAGAATTAGAGCGAATTTCATTTTGGAGCATTAAAGAGTTATTGCAAAAGTTTGGATAGAAAATAGTTTGTAAAGGAAAAGATATGATTCATTCCTGTTCCGGCGGCGTGCAAAAAAGCCCGCAAAGTTTCAATAATTTTCTGGAGTAGCAAGGTACTAATTTGTACATACAGTACCCAAATTAGTTCACAGGGTTCAACATTTTTCTGGCAGATAATAAAGTACAATCGAACAAACTTTCTTCTTCCAATTGAGTCATATAAAAACTATCACCTGAATGTTACCGAAGCACAAACATCCACAGTCCGATATTATACACTCTTTCTTCTCCGCTTCAACTGTTAAAATTACACGTTCAACTATACAGGCTGATTCATGTGATTGGCTCGAACGGTATTTTTATATGGCCGACGGTATTAAGGCGTCTACCTTACTGTATGGGAAATATTGCCAAAAATTTAATGGTTCAACGGAAAAGGAAACGTATGATTCAGTTCGGAAAACTGAAAATGGATTTCCTTTGTGCGTGATACATCATAGCAAAATACCATTCTATCAAAAATAAATATCATTAAACCAATCCACATCTTCGTCTTCAAATTATTGCACATTAGATATTCGTGGATAAAACCTCATTATACACTTATTGACCTAATTTTATTAACCATCTTGCATTCGTTTTATTTCACTTGTGCCCCAATTTCGCCCGCCCGCTCGTTTCGATTGCAGTCAACATAGAATTCGAAAATAATAGCGGCACGCAATGCCGACTACAGCAGACGCTGCTCTAGTTTACAAGCCCCCACTGTTAATGTGCAACGAAAATCTTTAAAATCCGTTCATAATTCTAACAAAACAAGACGCCCGTGTTAATAGGACACTGTCACATTTACTCACCTTTCAACATTCTTCAAAAATATGAGACCTCCGCGATTTGAACCGTTACGGCCGAAAATTATCACAAATCCCCCGACTCGGTAATTTAAACCCATCCGCGACTAATCAACGAGATTCCCTTTCCAAGGAACACTCAAATTGGCCCGAATGGGCGGGGACAGGCTGCCTAACCCTTTCGCCCTAAACTTCGTATCTAACCACATTGCACATTAATTCCCCCGAATAATTCCATTCGCAGTAATAAACTTCCTCCTAAATTTAGCAAAATCGTACAACAAGGGAAAAAGAACGCAAACTCGTGATAAGCAGTAGAACATTCCGCCGTACTTCATCGTCGAATCATCGCCGTTCTCGTTCCGTCCGCGTCGAGCGAACTTTTTTCACAAACCCGCCGGAACGAACGGGGTTAAAGAGACATTACACGGGCCTCGAGTCCCTTTCGAGAGATACCACGATCGTAGAAACGTTCGCAAAGCGGTGCCGATGGGCAGTTAAGACGGCAACGAATTCTTTCAAGAGACAAACAGACGGACGGACAGAAGATCGTAGCTCGATCTGCGCCGCGAGGTCGACACTCGCAGTTTAGCGGCGAAGCCTCGTAAATACGCGGATCGTGCCCACCTTGGGGCCCTTGTTTGGCCTATCGGCTTCCAAAAGGGCTAAACACCTCGTTAAGTCCCGCAAGCGAAACCTGTCCAAGCGGTCTTGGATGGGCAGGTCATTAAGATCGTACGCTTAATTCGAAAAATCGACTGCCGATCCGGACGGTCGTGGCGACTTGGAAACCGGTTGCGAAGGATCGCCGCGGCAAACGAACCCTTTGCGCGGACAAGTACGAACGGGATCTAGGGTTTTTCGGAGTCACCGGTGGCGCAAGTGGGATTAAAGGATTGAACTGTTGGGCTGCGACCATAGCGTTGTAATTGTATATTGCCGCGATCGGTTGTAAAACGATTCTTTATTACTATCTTGTCTCTGGTTAGTGCTGTGGGAATATTGTTTGGGTAACTAGTAATATTATCGCTTATACTTTTTGTCCTTAAATGGCTGTATTATTGTCAAGAAAAGGGTTAAATTCCTGGAAACTGGAACTCTTTCCTCAGTGCTATTAGAAAAGCACGTCGATGGAAAAAGTTAAGCGATTCGAGGAAAGTCCTATTTGGTGATTTGCACTTGTTCTAAGTACTAAGTACTGTATTTCTTTTTAAGTAGTATAAGGTATGCTTATGTCCATTCAGTCCCACAGAAGATATAAAGAAACGAATGAATGCCAATTGCAGAAGAATTACCAGACATTGCCGAATACGAAAGCTGTACAAAAAACGATGTATTAAAGGTCTGTCATGAAATTGAGTACAGAAATGTTCAAGGATCTTCATTGCCAAATACATTTATTTATAGCATCCCAAAAACTCAGCCTTAATATTTACATAAAATAATCTGGAACCTGCAGAAAACTATCCCATATACTTGCACATAATAATGTACCCTAATAGATATCCACTCATAGGTATCAAACTTAAGTGTACCCACATTCCTATTAAAGAGAAAAGAAAATTGTGCACCTATAAAATACAAATACAGGTAACCCTCCTATAACACCGTATCCAGCAACACGGTTTGCTTCGTCACGACCAAAAATTTGCGTAATCCCTCGTGCAATACGATTTACTTACAACGCGGTTTTATGTAATATATGTATGTATACATTAAAATTGAATCTCCGCGCTGAGCCACCCCTTTGCCGTTTCGTGGCGTCCACGAAGGCGTCTCATATATATCTCGCAATTAGAAAAGAAGCAAGCTACACGATCCACCCCGTGTACCCAAGCAACCCCCCCGGGCCCCCCGAACGACGCATACCGATACCAACGGAATCTTGTAGCGGTACACGCCAAGTATCCTCTAGTCGGCCAGGCCAAAGGAGGGCGTGCCACCGGATCGCGCAACCATTTCAATTGTTCTACATCGGGGAGAATAGAAACTGGTCCAGCGACACGGCGCCCGATCGGACGCCCCGCACCGGATCGCCCGTGCTCGTGATTCAGCGGCTGGCGCGGCGGGTGCCAAGGAGTGGTGGCGACACGCGCGTACACGTGCTCGATGTCGCTGGTATTCCAGTGAATCAACAAGTGTCGCGGCTCTCTAGCCGCGGCGATGCGCCGCGCGACAACGGGGCCCGGATTCCGCTAAACCGGTCAAAGCCGGCGAGCCACAGCAAAAACTAGCCGGGGGAACCCGTTTCTTATCGAAAATTCGATGCCGATTCGAGTACCTGGCGCGCTGACAAGTGCCGCGTGCCATTGCCCCGCGTTTCGCGCTGATCTTCGTCCACGGTCCTGACCCGCGACCGTGGGGTGCCGTCCGCTGGCATTTCGGGGGACAATATGTTCGGCGAAGGTTTAATTGCGTTCGGGGCGGGCCTGATTATTTTTGCCATTGACGAGAGACGGGGGAAAAGTTAACGAAAGTGTCTTTGGCGATGAGTTAATCATTATTGTGCGTATAATGTTTGCGACAGAATTCTTTGCTAGAATTTCACGCGTCGAATATTCTTCTTACTTTCCGTCGCTTTCGCTAACTATTTCTTCTCAATCTTTCCTCGCTAGTCTAAGAACAATTACGTTACTTAAAAAACGACTTCTCTCTCTGTCTCTGAAAAAAACAGAAAAAGCGTCACGTCGTAGCTATAAATTTAATTAAATTACGGCCACTTATAAAAATAAATAAGCGACGCTCGTAGAGCATTAATTAAATTCCGGCAATATCGATATCAATAAGAGTGCATATTAATTTCGTATTCATGTACGATCGATAAATGCACGGTAAAAGATACTTTGTTACCGGTCCTAACACCAAAATCAGTTAAAAAAAAAACCTATAATTTACACACAGCAGCGTAATATTTCCTGCAGCCAGGATATTTGACGAGCTAATTATCGCGTCGAACGAATAAAGGCAAAGGAAATGGATGTTGCGCTGGCCGATCCGCCGGGCACGATCTGAAAATTTTTTAATTAACGTTCGGGCGAAAGCGTTTTCGTGAAAGTTACGAAAAATTGGCCATATTTTTTTCTTCCTTCCAATCGAACGACGTATTCGGTACGTTATCGGCGAATCATTAAAGCTCATCGTGGTTTATTAATCACTCTGTTGCAACTAAAATGATGTTCGGCATTCGTTCCTTTGGCAAATTACTCTTGTGAATGACCGACGAAGCATGTTCTTTTCTTTTTATTTCTTTAGCGGTGCATAATCGACGTTAATTAAAATGAACACCGAGCAGGAAGGCAATATTATGAATACGTAACGATTTGCAGAAACTTGTACTACAGGTGACACCTATCCGCAAGCTTCTAGTGAATAAAATACTGACTACATTATCGGATTCAATGGCTGGAATGAAGTGTTTCAGAAGTTTCCGTCGGCAATGTTTTATTCATTGGCGGCGAGGTTAAAAATAAACCGACTAGTTGACAAATTCAAATTCAGGTCCGTAGAGTTGGGGAAAGAATGATATGTTGCAGCAATGCTGGTCGCCTGATTGCGCTATGCGACTGAATTATTTGTGGTCGTAATATTTTTCGATTATTGCCGTTGCGTGCATAAAGATAGGAGATAATAAGGAAAAGTGGGCGACTGGACGAGGGAAAAGTAAATAGTTTTATTTCCAAATCCGTTATTCGCGTAGGTAGGCTTTTATTTTATTTTTTTATTCTGAAATACTCTATTGCAATAAATGTAATAATACTATATTTTAAAAATGTGCGGGAATCTGAAATTCTTTTAAGATATTCGTCACTGCGTTGTCTTATGAAAAGGACGATCGTAATTACATGGCTGAAAATATCTGTTGCATCGTTCAGATTCTTCCGGTTTTATACCTCCTTTAATATTTTGTATTAGAATAATATTACTTCGCGGTCCTCTGATTAACAATTCAGTGCATTGACTTTTCGCCAAAAATAATCTGAGCATTACTTGCCCTTAATAATCATATTTCGAAAATACTGTTATATACGTACATTTTGTAAAGTCAATGAATATCTCCGGCACGGAAGATAAATGTCACCAATCCGTCCATGCATGTACATGAGGCTTTCCTGAAAAAAAAAACGAATACAATCTTAGAGGTAAAATCTCCTCGAAGTCAACTCTTTCTTGAAATTTCCATACCTATTTGTTCGACCTTGTTTAAATTTGGTGGAGCCTGGTTTTTCTTTTTTACGGAAGTAACAGAGATTTGATCGATCGAATTCAATGACACTGGTGTCCCACAGGTCCACTAGAATATTTATAAATAATGCACCATTTCCTGCATTGCACCACTGCATCGACAAGCTCCTCTCATGAATAAGGGATTTGTCTAAAACATTTCACATGATCCGTCCATTGAATTAATCGGCATCGTTGCGCAACATGTAATGCGATCAACCTCGTACCGTACCCCCCCAAATTGATCTTCGCGATTCGTCCCCTGCATCCAAGGATGGCACGTTCTCCGTTTCTACGAACGATTAAAATTGCGATCGCAAATTTCCACCACCGCCGCTTATGCCCAGAGCTATTATTTTGCAAAGCAGGCACCAGCGTCCAGTTCGCGGGTACACGGTCGCCCGAAAGAAAAAAAAATCCACGTCCCCGCTGTCAAGCATCATCGGAAATCATAAAATATCCGACGACCTGGTGTCGCAGCAGCTCCAAGTATCATAGTCCCGAATGAACGGCGAGAAAGCGAGAACAAGAAGCCAAAGGCGAAGAAGAGGAAGAAGAGGAGGAAGGGGAGGAAGGGGAGGAAGGGGAGGAAGGGGAGGAAGCAGGGCAGACGCGCGAGAATCAGAGAGGATCGTCCTCGTGCTGGTCGCGCGTCATGGCGTGTGCTCGCCGCTTCTTTTTTCCTCCGGTCTTGCCTCCCCGTGTGCCCCCTTTTCCACACTACGGTCAGGGTTACAGGGGACAGGGGGCACGGAGAGTAGTAGGAGAGAAGCAGAAGCACAACGACAGAGTGGCAGCACACCGAGAGATCCCCATTCTCTCCTCTCTGTAAAGCGGAGAGCGTGCAGGTGTGCACGAAAACATCCTCTGCCGCGCGCTCCAGCACCAACGAAGGGGCCCCCCTGCGCCACTCGAGTGAGCACACACAACACACAAGAGAAACGCACACGGACGGAGGGAGACGCGTGGAGGAAACCTGTGCCGGGCCCAACAGGCCCCCGATCTGTGGGAACTGTTCGGCCCGCGAGCTTCCCACGATACGCTCCGGCTGCTGGCTGGCTGCCTGTGCACGGGCTGCAGGGTTCACTCGTGCGTCTCCCCCCCTTTCCGTTCCCTCCTGTCCCCGTGGCCGACACCCTTCTCCCGTGGAAGAGTCCCCGGCTGCACGGAAGGGGCATCAAGATGAGACAGGCTGGTGGGGGAAACGGCCGTAGGTATAAGTACTCCGCCGGTCCCCACCAGGAATTAAAACCGTCGTGAACACGGTAGCGAAAGCATCTCGGCACTCCGAGACAGCATTCGAGCATACTTGGTGCATTAACATTTCACATTGAACGTTATCGTAGTAGAAATTCGTCTGGGGAACATTTCGAGACATCGATCTGAATCCCTGAGTCGTAAAGTTTGTGACAAGTGCAAGTGAGCTAGGATACTCTTTGCATTATTTACCTGAACGATGGCGCCGCACACTAGCTACACGCCTGTCAGTGGTATGGAGTACGAGGAGCCAGTGTCGAGGACGTACCAGTACAGGAAGGTTATGAAACCGATGCTGGAGAGGAAGAGGCGTGCCAGGATCAATCGTTGCCTGGACGAGCTGAAGGATCTGATGGTCACCGCTCTGCAAGCCGAAGGAGAGAACGTTGCGAAACTCGAGAAGGCTGACATCCTCGAGCTCACCGTTCGTCATCTTCATACGTTGAGGGCCGCGAGGCGGCTCACGTTGACACCCGAGAACAGCTACGCCGACAGATTCCGTGACGGATTCACCCAGTGCGCACAGGAAGTGTCTTCGTTTCTGTCGACCCCTGTCGCAGCGGCCGTCCATCCCACCGCCGGTGCACAGTTGATGAGACACCTGGGTGGCTGTCTGCGGAGACTCGAGGGACCTACCTCTAATCACCTGGGAAACACCAACACTGCAGCCACAACGGTGACCAGTGTCAGCAAAACCACACCTGCTGTCAGTCCGACGACGAACGTGACGGTCAACGTTCCGCAAAACCTTTACACACCGCCGCAGAGTCCTGTCAGCGTGACGAGTTCCTCTGGGGAATCCACGGAGTCGAATGCCGTTTGGAGACCGTGGTGATTCGGCGGGGACGAAGTTTTGGCGATCCGATAGATTTTCACTATCGGCCATTGAATCTGTATTGTTCCTTCCTGGTGAAGAAGATTGCCTGAACGAAGAGGAAAAAGCGAGCTGCGAATGGGGAGGAAAAACGACGAATCATTGTCTTCCATATGTTGAAAATTGTTAAGCCTCGAACTGAATTGTCGGGGCGTCGATTATTTGTAGAATGATAACGTTTGTAAATTAATTAATTGTATTCGGCACGGATTTTCCGTTAGGGATGATTTTTTAATATTTTTTTTTCACTCTCTCTCATTGTAAATGTAGATATGTAGGTGACGAAGCTTTAAGTGACAAGTCTGTGATAGGGTTCAATTTTGTACCTGAGATATAATTATATTCTCGTAAAGTAGAAGAATTATTATTATATAGAGTTTAATTTGTTATGTTTAGAAGGCCGTCTTTTTTTTTAGACATAACGAGACACGCGGTGTTTTTGTTAAAAACCGATCGAGCACGTTGGGCGAAACTCAATAAATGCAATTGTTTTATCCATAATCATGATATTTTCATTGAAACACCCGATGTTACCTGTTGTGTACCTTGCTCCTTTCCATTCCTTGTCGTTCGACACATTATCATTCAATGCGTTCCATATTTGCTTCTCATTAACTATACATATATAATTTTTGCACCGGAACTTTAATTCGTGAACTAATTCATGGACTTAAGTGCAAAATGGGCAAGAATAATTATACCTACGTATCATACTCGCACCCTACCCTTTTTTCTATATTGCTAAACCGAAATACATACACATTAACAAGTATTATTATATATTATACTAATTTCAAAATAAGAAATGACCAGTAAAAACTGAGACAGCATTCAAAACGCACCCATCAATCGCCATAAATTATAACTGAAATGCCAGATAAAAAGCTCGTTTCAATTTCGTACCGTGGCAAATGCAACAAAGGGATAATGCGTTAACGGAAACGGGAGCACTAGGGGACAGGAATTAAGTCGCTTCCATGGGAACCTTTCAACATTGTAAGACGCCGAGCAGCACCTGTCATCGTCGACAAAATCGACGCTTGACCGCTCGTATATCCCCGGTTACATGTCTGGACCCACGTGAAATCAATTCCTTTCATTACTGACACAGGTAAAAGAAAAACACGAACCAGGTGATAACCGAAGTCTGTTGGATCATTGATTCGCTACCTTTCACGATATCCTCGTCGTTCGTTTTTTCGATTGATTCTCACGGTTCGTTTCGCGACATATTATACGGGGTGCTTTGGTATTTTTGGGGTGGGATAGTGACTTTTTGACACAAAACATTATATCAATGTCTCGTCATTGACAACGCCATTTTTTGTTACTCCTTCAAAGTGACATCCGTTAAATATAAAATGATGTTTCCCTGTTTGTACAACCTGAAACGTATGACAGATGTAATAAAAATTGGAACGAAGATCTTTTAACGGTAGGATCAGGAAACGTTATAAAATAAAAAAAACCCTTTCAACTGCAATCAACTACTTTGTAACAATTTCATTACAGTCATCAGTGTTTTATACAACATGGTGTATAACCCATGAAATATTTATTCTATCAACTTTTACCATCGGCAATACTTTCCAATTCTCCAAACATAAATAAACTCGTACCTTCGCTCTTAACGATCCGAAATATCCTAAACTCGCAACACCTCAGAAAAGCAAAATACAAAAATATCAGCAGACCCGAAATTTTTCAAATTGCCCAAGTTTCTTTGCAAGTCGAACTGTTTCACTCACTTTCAACCCAATCCGCACTCGCGGCATAAATTACGGATCACCCAGTGCAGCGAGATCGGCTGTCCCACAGCGGCGAATTAAAAACCGTAATAACGCGGCGCAGATGTTTTTTTTTCCGCCGAGAAAAAAAGATCGCGGTGCACGATTGCGACCGCGTCGAATTTGCAAGCAATCATCAGAGGTTTATTCGTTAATGACTATCGATCAAGCCCCCTCTCCGTCGTGACGCTTTCGCACTTTTTTCCTCCCCGACGTTTCCCGCGTCGCAGCTCGAACGCTCCGCCACTTTTACGTAATTGGGCTGCGCCGGTACGTGCCGTTCGATGTGCAGCACACTTATTTTCTTTCTCGTTTTCTTCGCCCCTTTTTCTCCCGCCGTTATTACAGGTTCCGTTTCCGATCCGTTCGATAACGCCGATCGAAAGCGAGGGAAGCAACCATCGATTGTATCCGAGGAGCCATTAAGCCTCAACAGTTATTTTAATTGAGCAGTTTACGGGTCGCTCGTCTTCATTGCGGAACTTGGAACCGTGATAGGGGCTCCCGTTTCGATCGATTCCTCCGCGGATAAGTGGATTATAAAGTGATCTTGGAGGTCTTCGAAAAATTTTCCGGACAATTTAATGACGATGTAAGAAATATAGATTGATTGAGTTATTGAAATCTTCGGCGATGGGGTCTCATTCAATAAAGCCGTAAACGATCCGTGGAGTGGGACGTCGATTGAAAAGTGCTTGGATTCGCCACGTTATCGTATTTTTGCGCGTTGTATGTATGTTTCTTTGTATCTCAATTCCTAATAAGAGTGCAATGTTCTATTGGGAACTATGCGACAGAAATGATCCAATCTTTCTTCACATTTGTACGATACGGTTTATTATATTATCGAATAGTTATACATAATTTCTCAGGCAGAAATGCTACGAAATTCTTATCGCGAAACATTCGAATTTGGGATTTTCAAGAGTTTCAGCATTACTTTATATCATGTCGTGAAAATAATTTGCGTTCATAAAGACGGCTGGATATTAAACTAAATATAACCTATATTACTTTTCGCCTACTCTGGCACAGAAATAATCGTTAAATATTGATCCAGATATAATAAAGTAGTAATAATAGTAATCTCGGTATAAACCGTAATAAAATTAAAATACCTATAATCTATGCAATAATGTAAATTACAATTAACATCTGTATTTTTGCGGCGTACGAAACTCTGCCAAACCGAAACAGGTTTCAGGAATCAATTCATATTCATAACTATACGATCTTTGTCGAACAACCAAATGCATCGCTCAACGGGGCTTATCATGAACAGAGTGCCCGATAAATGTATTTCATCATTCTAACAAAAAAACATTCATTTCTGTTTCAGGTAACCCGTCACTTGGCACGCAGAATACTGACAGCTGCCGTTTACATAATTTAAATAGGTACGTGGACGTGTTTTGAGAAAATTGGTTAAACGGGCCGGTAACGCGTGCGTGAAAGCCTTAAAGATATTTAAAAGGTTATAAACGATTACTCGGTGCGATTCCCGCGAAAGATAAACTTTCACATCTGGCTGCAGCTCATTACGCGGCGGTGTTTAAATGCGCGCGGCGCGTTGATAACCATTTTTACGAGCTGCTATCGTTTAAGGGAGTGTCCTCATTGCAGGGCTGAAAATGAAGTCGTCTCCGCGGGAATTTCTTCTGAAGAAGTTATAAAATGCGACAAAATTGAGGTCTTAATATGGGATTATATAACGTACACCCTTTAGTACTTTCATATTTTTTTAATGTCCAACGCATTAACGTTTTAAAGCTTGCAAGAGTTACGTTGAACGCTGAGTTTCGTAGACGACAGCCTCCGATGAAATAATGAAAATCTAGCCTTCGCTTTGTGTAGCAGGATCCTAGAGGAATTTCAATAGAATAATCAATTTGATAATGTAAACTTGTCGTAAGGTAAACTTGTCGAGTAAAAAAATATTTCCTCTTTAATACGTTCTACGTTAACGTATAAATAGAAAAAAAGGATCAAATCGGTTGAGATATTCGTTAGCGGTCGAGGTAACAATTACTCAGAAGTTGTCAACTTGCTAATGTAAATTCGATGTATCGCGACGACTCATAGTTAATCGACGCCGATAGGTTGGATCTCTGCCGCGACAATGACACAAGGGGACAAAAGTGAGGAAATGATCGTTAATCCGGCACACTTTAAATCGTCGCGTAACCAACAACGCGTCTCGATCGAACTAAAGCCAAACCCGTTTCACGGTAGATGTTACAGAGTGTCCAGGATGGACGTAATCGCCTACAATCATCGCCACGAGATCGCGAGCGTCGAGAACAGCATCGATGGCGGTGACCTCGAGGCCCAGAACGAGGACGAAGAGGAGGAAATTCTTTCGTACATCGACATGGATCGGCGGCTGCTAACGATCGATCAGCTGGCCACTGCCAGTGGCGACAAGAGAGGCAAGATGCCATTCAGGAGAAGCCTTTTCTCGAACGTGGCGCCGTACATCGTGTTCCAGTCGTTCGACAGCAAAGGACCAATACTGCCGTACGAAGTAACCAAACACCTGAAGTGGCGTTTGAGTACGATCACACCATTAATTGTACGTCGTACCTTGGTCAACTCAGGTTTTCGGCTGATGAAGAAGTGCCAGGAGTGGAGCGGCACCTGGGGCAAGCACATGAAGTCGATGTGCTTCAGGTCACTGAAGGAGTCGCAGAAGATCAACCATTTCCCGGGCACCTTCCAGATCGGCCGCAAAGATTGCCTATGGCTGAACCTCAGTAGGATGATGGTGAAGCACGAGGTGAAAGAGTTCGGTTTCGTTCCGCGAACGTACGTGCTGCCCCGCGATCTCAGTGGCTTCCGGCAAGTGTGGAAAAAGTTGGGCAGCAAAGCGAAATGGATCGTGAAACCGCCTGCGTCCGCCAGGGGTACAGGGATCAAGGTGGTGCACCTTTGGTCGCAGATACCAAAGAAACGCGCGGTGGTCGTGCAACAATACCTGTCCAGGCCTATGCTGATCAGCGGCGCAAAGTTCGATTTGCGCCTCTACGTCCTGGTCACCAGTTTCAACCCGTTGAAGATCTACATATACCCGGACGGCCTGGTGCGATTCGCCTCGGTGAAATACAACGACGATATAAACTACCTCAGCGATCGCTTCATGCACCTGACCAATTACAGCATCAACAAGACCAACTCCACTTACACGAACAACGACTGCGTGGACTCCTGCACGGGGCACAAGTGGGCTCTCAGGACCCTCTGGGCCTATCTAGAGAAGGAGCAGGTAAACGTTTCCAAGTTGTGGACGAGTATGAAGGACATCGTTGTGAAAACGATGCTGTCCGGAGAGTCGTCCATCGCTTCTTTAACCAGGACCAACACTAGTTCGCGATACTGTTGCTACGAGCTATTCGGCTTCGATATCCTCCTGGACGAGAATTTGAAGCCTTGGCTACTGGAGGTGAACATCTCGCCGTCGTTGCAGTCTTCCTCGCCGCTGGACACCGCCATCAAGGGACCACTAATTAAGTCTGTGTTCAACATAGCCGGCTATCAACTGCCAAACACTTTCTCTGCCGAGGAGGTCGAAAAGTTGGCGCACAGGTACCAGTTGGACACGGTGTGCCAAGATTACAGGCTGCACAGAACGGCTCTGAGTTATCAGGAACGACAGAAACAATCGTTGTACGCGAATCTGCGAAATCGGGAGGACTATCTGGACGAAATTATCAAGGATCTCACTCCAGATGATGTCAGACACCTGATAGCGTACGAGGACGAGCTGACGCAGGTGGACCGGTTCGAGAAAATATTCCCTACGACGACTAGCTACGAGTACCTGCAGTACTTTGACGTTCCAAGGTACTATAACATGCTGTTCGACGCGTGGGAGACGAAGTACGCGGATAATCGGTCGAAGGGGATACTTAGATTACAGAAACTCTGTCAAAAGAAATACCATTTGGAGCAGCACGTCGTTTTTTTAGGTGATTGTGCCCGTTAGGGACTTAAACTGTTAATGCAGCAACGTCGGCGTGACGTTGTGACGAATCGAGGAAAGGAGAAAATACGATGCTTCTATCTTCTTTTTTTCTTTTTTATACGTACACTATACACCATCTTGTTATATGTGAAATGATCACGAAATGATCGCGTCATGTGCCTTTTTCACGGTTGTGCAAATTTACTTGAATGTATCGAATGTTTCTGGCTTAATAAATAAATTTCAAACGGTGGGAGCGCTGAGGCTTTCCATATTTTTTTCTTTAATCTTTTTTTTCTCAGATCGCGGGAAGGAAATCTTTTTACGCACAAACGTGGACAGCCGAGAGATCGACAGGTAATTGTAAAATTTTCTACGTCATTTTCTTTTAATATTTGTTACTTATATACACGGTTGTAATTGGAAATGAGAAATGCGTTTGCA
Source organism: Nomada goodeniana (assembly GCA_963969485.1). NCBI lineage: Eukaryota > Metazoa > Arthropoda > Insecta > Hymenoptera > Apidae > Nomada > Nomada goodeniana. Next base: position 6,925,206 of record OZ018305.1, on the reverse strand, counting down.
ACAAATAGGTTGTAGACGCGTTCTGTCGTACGGAGGCCTTCTTTTTTATTTAGAATTTCGTACGACACTGTTAGGTGTTCTTGACTCTGAATATCAAGCTGGAAAATATTATTACTCGTTTGTATTCGTTATTGGTAACTTTGGTAGCGCGGAACGTGCGAAAAAGTGAAACCGAAACGATTAAGAAGCTAATGCATATTCGGATTTATTTTATAAATTCATTACTCTTGCGACTTGTATTAAACGGATAGAACGCAACAAATGAAACGAATTATTTAGAAGCGGTCAGTGTTATAGCGATATTGCGAGCAACTGCTTCCATTGTTACTGTAAAGACTGCCACGATGAAGTTAAACTGGTAATAATTAGTCTGTAATAAATTACACTCACATGAAAGCGCAATGTGTACGTCACGATTAATCAGAAATATTTATATCAAATTGCGTGGTGACCATCGTGCAAAACGACTCGCCAATTGTCTCAGTCTGTGTACAATTGTAAAATTTTCTCCAATTTCGTAGTAACAAATAAAGAAATGGGAAACGGTTTAACAAATGCGTACGTTTTCATTTTGTACATTACTGTACGGAGTTTCGAAAAATCGGAATCGGCATCATTCCAGAGCCAATTCAAATCGATAATCGACCCCCCCCCCCCCCCCCCGCAGCTGCGCAACTTCAAAGCACAAGTCCATTAAAGAAACGAGAGCAAACTTCACAATTCCTCGACCACCATTAACCCCAAACCCCCCCCTATTTTTCGGCCAACCCCTTCAAATTTCCGGTGAAATAATTTCATTCAACAATTTCGTTCCAATCCTAAAGTCGAACAATGCCCGAGCGCGAGACAGAAATAAAAAGTCCCGCTTTTCTGACCAAAAGCCTAACGACAGTCCCCCCGAATCGGGACGGCTGTACGAGTACCTGCTCCGGCAAATTGTCCCCGAACTACTGGTTCGAAGATGACGAGATGCACGTGTACATCGATATCACAGAACGTCTGATGAAGGCCAGGCCCGATCCTCGACCCATCCACAATCCAGTCGGTTCCGGTGACAAAAACTTGCCGCTGCCGATGCGCAGGAGCCTGTTCGCCCACGTTCCGCCGTTCATCATCTTCCAGAACAACGAAGCCTCGAGATTGCCCGCGGAAATCACCAAACACCTGCTCTGGTGGGGTGGAAGGAAAAACGTGCCGCAAATCATCGCGTCCATGGTTCGAAAGTCGGGGTTCAAGACCACCAGCAACTCCGAAGCGAACTGGTCCGGCACCTGGTGCAGCAGTTCAGCTTATTCGAAGATAATACCCGCGAAGATCTTCTGCAAAGTAAATCATTTTCCCAGCGGCGTGGAAATGGGTAACAAGGAGTCGCTATGGAGAAACTTCCAAAGGATGAAGAACAGGTTCGGTAGCAAAAGCTTCGACTACATGCCGCTGACGTTCGTGCTCCCCGCGGAGAGGTGTCATTTGAGGAAGTTCATACAGAAGAACGGCGGTTTCTGGATCGTCAAGCCTCCGGACTCCTGCGCCGGCAATGGGATCAAAATAGTGTCGCGTCTGTGCGAAATTCCAGAAGCCCGTTCGCTCGTGGTGCAACGATACATCGCCTCGCCCAGATTGATCGATGGCATTAAATTCGATATCAGGCTGTACGTGCTGCTGACCAGCGTCGATCCACTGCGGATCTACGTTTACAAGGAGGGATTGGTCAGGCTGGCCACGGTTAAATACGTCAACAATGTGAGCACGCTGTCCGACAGGTACATGCACCTGACTAACACCAGCGTGAACAAGTACAGCCCGTTCTACGAGCCCAATAACGATCCAAATAAACGCAATGGTAACATGTGGTCGTTGAATTGCCTGTTCAAATATTTGGCCTCCATCGAGAACGTGGACACGCTGCAAATTTGGACCAGGATCAAGGATATCGCGATAAAGACCGTGATCTCGGCTGAACCGTCTCTGGTTAGCGCCTGGAAGAAAACGTCGATGTCCACGTACAATTCCTATCAGCTATTCGGTTTCGACGTTCTGTTGGACAGACAGTACCAACCCTGGCTCCTCGAAGTCAACGATTTCCCTTCGATGCATCCGGATACTCCGTTGTGCAGGATAGTCAAGGGACAATTGGCCAAGGATTATTTGAACCTGGTCGGCTTTCACGTGCCCGACGTGTTGAGTAGCAAGGAGTTGAAGATCGTCAGACTGAATTACAAGGAGAACACGGTTTGTCACAACAGACAGTTGTACTCGAACGGGATCACGTGGCAGGATCGGAGGAAGCAGTATTGCTTTTCGAGGAAGTCCAATAGGAAAGATTATTTGAGGCCGATTCTGAGGAATCTTTCATCGGATGACGTGAGGGTGTTGATCAGACACGAGGACGAAATCACGCAGGCAGATCGTTTCGAGATAATCTTCCCCACGCGCGACACGTATAAATACCTTGATTTCTTTGAGGGGATTCGATATTATAATTTGCTGATGGACGCATGGGAAAGTGAGTACGCCGACAATCGATCGAAAGGTATCGAAAGGCTGAGGAAACTGTGCGACAGGAAATATCATTTGTCTTGAAGCAACTTGCAGCTGCCTGGTAAGAAATAACGAAGCAATGCTTTTATTTTGTATTTATTTAGCTGTAAGATCGATAGAGGTACGGAGTGGAATTGCCGGTCGACTTGTCGATTGAATAGACTTTGAGTAATTGGCTTTTGGCTCTGTGGTAAAATTGGCAAAGCGTTCATAGAAGTGAAAGGAGATTGGTCACCTTTTTTTTATTGTTGATTCGGCGCTCGGTAATATGGCACGCGGGTAAAAAATTGTTGCTCGTGGGTTAATTACCTTATCCCTTTTTACCTTGTATTTCAATAATTTTCAGGGGAAACTGAAAGATACTTTGAAGATAATTTGATTACGAAAACCATGTCGAGACCTAAAATATTGTAAATGCTATGAAATATATTTATAGGTACTGAAAATAATATTTGCAAAATGGGAACAATTTATGGTTACAGTTTGTACAGTGATTTGGAGTTCAGTGTACCCATATACTTAATAATAAAATATGAAAGTTACTACATTTAAACACTATTTTATGAAAGATTACTTAAGCCAAATAGTAATTATTTATTTATAGAAAAGAATTAATTAGCAATGATTTTTAGTGTTTAACATAAGAACGAATGCTAAGGAATATATGTTGAAATTTGTTAGCCATATGTTTATATATTTAATATACATAACATGTTTTATGATTTTATAAACCAATGCATACCCTGTAACCACACTTTTAACATGCAAAATAAATAAACTAACTTATAAACAGCCAAAACAACATATAATTAACCAAAAAATTAATTTCGTGGTATAAACAATGTAAATAGCGATACCATAATTCAAGCAATAAATAAAGTGTAAGTCACCGAATGCGTCACAGAAAAGATACACATTTCAACCTCAGTGTCACATTTAATACAATAAAAACTCAGAAGATCCAACTCCAAAAAGGTTCGAAGGTAATTTAATAAAGGACAATTTATAACAATAAACACGCGCGACAGATGAAACTATCACTGACATAGGAAAGAGGAATGATGGAGATACGAACAAAAATTGCTCCCTGAAAACTACGATAATTGGTACTTCCGGACAAATCAGGGTATCAAAGTCTGTGGTACAGTATCAGAAAAGATGGGGCGGGGGATGGGTACAGTCGATCGTGCGTAATTGAACGGGGCAGACCTTCGAAGAGTTAAATAGTTTCACGGCTATAACAGCGCCGGGTTTAATAAATCCGTACTAACAATTTAATGTCTCTATTGTGACCGCGACGGCCGACGGTACCGGCAACTGAACTTGATTAGGTTAATACGAAAGGGGACCAGATTTCTTCGCTTCCGCCCTTTAAATTCAATTACCAGCCTGTGCTCCGCCGGTTAAAACATCGTATATCAGTTTTGTCCGGAGGAAGTACGATGCGTGATGAGCCGACGAAATCAATTACCCCCAGAAACCATTGTCTCGAGTTAATCACCCTCCATGAGACTGTAATTGGCGCTTCGAATTTCGAATTTGAGAATTTGTGCAGTTGTTCGAAATATTTAGAGGGGCTGCAAAGACCTTGTAAATTACTTATAATTGTTGTTACGATTGATGAGAATGATTTACAGTGCAATGGTTCAGGATTTCGATGGGTTAATTAATAGGTTGGTCGTGACTGAATGTTTAATGTGCCCCTAAGGACAGGTCTTAACGAATTTGATGACTGTTTAGATATTTTTCGAACTAGCTTTTGATCGACATCATCTTATAGCCATTTATAGAACTTGTGATTTGGTACATCACTTTTATTTCTGATAATAGAAAACAAATGATGCGTTCCTGCGTTAATTACGAGACAGATAATCACATATCACATGTGATATTCGGAATTGCATAATAAATTATTTTTGTAATTATGTAGCTATTCTTGCTCGTGTAAATGATAACGACAATTATTATGTTATAAAATTTACAATAACACTTTGCACGTCCTTTCTTTATTGTATTAATTCATTCATATTATTTAATCAATCACCAGATTTCATCGTAGTTTCTACGTAACATAACACAGTTGTACATTTTTAATAGAAATCTATCTCGCTCTAGATTGAAAAATCTACAACTCCTCAAAAACGTATACTACATTAAATCTGTTTGGATGCAAAACAAAAACTTAATAATATCCCCCTCATACATACATACATACAGACTCAAAAATACACAGCGCTAATCTTTCACAGTTCTCCTTAAAAAAAAAGGTATGTGAAATTTTACAAAAATTTGCAAAATGTTTATTATTTGCTCTCCTTTTTTTCACTTCAAATTACGCACATCCTTAACTACGGGACAACGTAAATAGTATGCGTGTAGTATAACATTTGTGCAACACGAGGGCGAATTTCATTTACGAAAAGAAAAAGAAAGAAACTTGCATAGCGTGGCCTGTTAAATACGGGCAGCCAGCAGTTGCTTGAAGACAATGGACTCGCACAGTGCCACGACAGTCAATGAATTGATATCGTTATTGTAACAACATAATAGACATATTTTCTTATTGAGATTGCAGTCCACTGTATGTATAACGTGCGTGCCACGTCGGACCGTCTTTATGAATGCATTCATTCATGCGAGTCGTTTGTATGTATTACGCAACTACTACAAAGCGCGTGTGTAAGGCTAAGGACCCCAGGCTTCAACTCAGGAATCGCTGGATACGTGTGCATGCATATTTGGGGCCTGCCTCAGCTCCAAAATTACCGATGTCATCAAACTGAACATTTTCGAAATTAATTTTGTAATTTCTTATAATATTTCTTCGCGACAAAACTTTGTAATATTTAACCCTTATGTTAGCAATCGGGTACCCGAGTACCCATTTCATGTTTCCTACAAGAATTTTTCATGTTCTGGTCACAATATCGCAAAACCCCTCTGGATCCCCATTGTTTGGATGTTTCTACGTCGATATGCCAATTTTAAATAAAATTGGTTGGCAATTTTTAAAGTTATAAAGCCTCAAACATATTTATACGCCTGTCTCGTAACCGGGGTACCCATATAAGAGACGAGATTGTTAGCACATAAACTATGCACATAAACATGAACCAATTTTTAAATAAAATAATTTATTTATTTATTAAATTACAATAATAAACAATGCTGTGGACAATTTCTGCATATTGCTATAGTATTTACGTGTTTATCACAAATAGGACGGTCGCACTTGTGGCCAGCCTTTTGCGTTCTTCGTCGTTTCTTTTCATAACAGAACCCCACGATTTTTTTTGAAGTAGGAGGAACTTCATTTATTTCTACTTGACTATTTCTCATGCTTTGTATTGCCAATTTTGTGGAAAGATGTCTCATAGTTTGAGCATTTGCCAATCGGGTTCGAATTGTTCGAAAAGAAAGGTCTTCTTATTGATAATGCTTCCATGTTTACAATATGAACTTCTGAAACTTACAAATTATATTTCAGAATCGTGTGTCTCGAATCGTAAAGTGAATACAAACTGATGCATATTGGAGACGGTCTCTGATACTAGCTTCTATTTGTTTATATAAACAAGATAAGCATCCATTCTCTAGTTATCGAACTAGTAACGATTCGAAGAATCAAAAGTCGAAAACTGGACACTTGAGAAACTGGGAGACTTCCTAGAAGAGCATGTACTTAAAATATTTAAAAAAAAGTGATACTTCATTTCAGTATAAGAATATACATATAATAGATTTGCATAAAATGTTTAAAGCTGCAGCTGTTGAGTTATAGAAATGAAAGCTAACAGTCTCGAAAGAATATAATTTCATATTTCAGCCACTCATTGGCTACATCGGTTAAGTCCACAAAACACAAAGAAGTCAATTTATTATAAATATAAGAAGTTGAGCGTCAATAAAACACTTTAACGTTAAAATTGTAAAAAATTTAATAGGTGGAATCAACCAATTTGGCTAATGTGCCGATGGAAACAGTATGGGGTACCCGGGTACCCGGTTACGAGACAGACGTTGAAATTTCGGTTGCTAACATAAGGGTTAATATTCCAGTGCACGGTACTAAAATAAGTAGAATGCACAGTGCTCAGGAAAGTCAAGTTGGAGCCTTTGGATATTTAAAAACTGGGTGGCATACCCGATGAAATATTCCTTATATAAACAAATAAACGAAACAAACACTGCCTACGTAAGTGACAAACTAATATTAGACTTATTGTTAGTTTAACAGAGAATTATTTACAGCTACTATAATTATTTAGGATTTAAAATTAAAATTAATCTTTTTGTAATATAAATTCCACAACAATTTGGCACAGTAAGGAATTCTCGCAATTGTGATTAAAATAAGACAAGACCTGCCCTGTCATTATCTCCAATTTTTCAAAATCCATTAGCTCCAGGACTTCTAATACATTTACGATGCTGCTTTATCACTAATTCAAATTGCCACCACTGAAAGTCTTTAATGAAAGTTTATTTCTTGGAAGGAACTCCGGCCAGACTAATACGTCGTCGGAATTACACGTCATTCGATGATAATAACAAGGCAAAGTGGATACAGTTCAGCAGAATCAAAAGAGGGTTGGCCTGGAGACTTGTTATCTTTATTTAAGTCCCCGTTAGAATTTTTATAGCCTGCTCATAAACCAAGTTTAATCACATATCGCGCAACAACATTGCGAGATAAATTAAATGGATATAGTTTAGTGGTCGCAGAGAGTAAGAATGTCAAAGGAATATTACAAGAAAGGTACAAAAAGGCAAGCGGAATACATACATATTTAGAGATAAAGAGAAGATGAATTGAAGCGTTAAAATACAAATGTGTAATGGAAAGGTGACAACTGTGAATAATTGTATCGATAGTTGCGCATTTAGTAACACTTTTGTGCATAATATTCGAATGATAAAGAAGAATTTAAGCCTTGTATGGTAACTATAATATAACTTGTCGAAACTGAAAACTAATAAATTCACCAAGGCAAATGCACGCTTGAATATGTCAAATGGTATTACTCAGCAATAAAATTTGTATATGATATAATAAAATTGCAAAAACCAGATCTCACAATTGCCAAACAGATTCACGTAAAGAAATATTAATACTCCTCGCTGAACATAGTTTATAGCTTCTAACAGAACACGACGAAGTAGAACTAAATTTCATCGTGACGATTAATTTTCCATTGAACAAACTGTCAACATCAAGCAGTATAGTAATATTCGCGTATCGTAGAGTGTGCATTAACGTTAATTAGGACAAATGATCAACAAGTCATCCACGTGTATGCATTTTTATAGCCTGCGCACCCACCGTTTATCGTTCACCATTTACAAACACACATCAATTTTATCTCATACATTAAACCGTGCAATTTCATGCAAATTAGCAGCCGTACGTCACATGTCGTGTGTAGTAAGTTTTTACAGCCGATACTTGCACGATCACCCAAGGCGTTCTTAGTTCTCCAGTGCACTTGGGCGCACAGTGCTGCTGTGACAAAGTACTTTCTTGCAATCGATGGTAACACGATGTCTTGTATGCTACACGCGTTCGATTATTATCGGCGGTTTAATTAATGCACAGGCGATCAATTAACGTGCTTATCTCTTCGACGAAACCGAGGAAAGTAAGGTTCCCGCTGCAAACTGCGCACACTTTTAACGCTCTTGCGTGCGCGTGCAATACAATTTTTAAACAGACGACGACTGGTGTAAGGGATTAATTTTTTTAAACCACGAAATAATGTCAATGGCATCGAACGCGGGTGGATGTAACTACATATTTGTGTACATAGTTTTTATTAGCGAGACGTTGGTTTTATTCCATCTTCTAGATTTTGTTTTATTCTTTCGACCGTGCACCAATACATTATTAATACGGTAATTAAAGTGTCACAATCATTGCGAGTAATATTATTTTACTCACGATTTCTCGATTGGAGTATCTTTTGGACGCAAGAATATTTTTCAGTGTTTCGATTGAAAGTATGTCTTGAATGAACAATTCGGAAAAAGACACGGAGCCAATATTTTCATCTTAGACATGAGAAGTGAATTAGCAAGTTGTCTTAATTGCCATATAATTAAACACAGGCAGTCAGACCAATCCCCTTTTGAAGGTACAAATTCGTGAAAATCCAATTAAAATATAATTTCGTACAGTACCGTTCCAAGCATGCCCAGGTCTAAATAGAACCTTATAATACGCTCATAGTACCTAACTAACTAACCAAATAAATAAATAAAGAGACCAAGCGCCGACTGGAGAACGAACAACCAAGCAGACACAGATTCGGCTGCGTGCGGGGGCGTACTACCAGCCCAGTAACGACTTAATAAACTGTTCAAGCGGGCAATGGGCTGGGTTTCGACGCGCGTCCGTTCTCCTTAACCGTGGGCACGGGGACAGGGGCACGTGTACCGCGCGCGGTTGCGGCCGCGGTTGCGACGCTCCTCGAAGAAGGGGTCGACGCGCCGCCGTCGCCGCCGCGGCCGTCGCACCGCGCCGGTAGTCAGGTGCGTCGCGTGCCCCCTTCTCCAGACACGTAGTTAGCTCGTGTTTTGTTTTGAGAAGGCTTAACAGCGTCCGTTCCCACGCTTCCGCACGTCGCCGCGCCGCCACAGCCGACGATTTCGAATTCGTTGCGCGCCACGGATTTCGCGCTCGAACGTGCCGCTCACCGTTGATGTATTAGGCTCGGTTCAGACGAGCAGACTTTTACGCGCGGACGTTCCACGCTACAGACACGCTGAACAGTATTGTCCGTTGCTCAGGAGATGGCACGCGGAAGGAATGCGGGCACGTTCAGCCGTGTTCCTAAATGTCGATTATACTTTGGCACGATCGCGGCAACGGGGCTTCGCGCCCTTTTCCAATTATCGTGAAAGGGTTCCCTTGCAGTGCAATAGCTCGATTGTGCAGCACCGTGCGACGAGGCAAGCGAACGGAACGTGTCGTGTGACCTGTGATTGCCATGATGGGCGCGCGACTGATCCAGTCACAGGGGTATTAACGCGTTCCGTGCCAGACCGATTTTCAGTTACTTTCATTGACTAGTAGTTGAAACTACTATGACGATAATTTGTTAAAACAAACACGATTACCATTTTTGTACTGCTTCTTAATAATGACTCTTGCAATCTAATAAATATTGTAAGGCATACATGTCTCGAACAAAACCGTTGGTCTTGACTGATAAGGAATTATTTCATGACAATTCGAGTGGTGCGATGAAGAGTAAGAAGGGAGTACTCTCGGGTTAACTGAAAATTCCGCGTTCAGAGTTGGAACACGCGGATACTCCGCGCGCACCGTGTGCAAGCCTGCTCATCTGAACCAAGCTTTATGCCCCAAACCGCGGATCCGTTGATCACACCGTCATCAACCATGATTCCAACCGCCGCGTTTCCATGACGACTCTTTCTGTTGCAAATTGTCCTTGCTATATTGCTAGCGTATATCCATTTGCTTCTCGGTGGCCAGTGAATTGTGGGTACTTTAATACACCCCTTGGGAGGTTCGAATGATGCGACGAGGCGGCTGACGAAGTTGTCGGAAGCGGTCACATCTTGGTTTCTTGAGTGACTTTCTGAATGTGGGAGGTGAGAACGAAGGTTCACTAGGGTACGGTGGTTTTTATTTTGACTCGTTGCGATGTCGTGAGATAGGTCGAGGATGATGGGTGTAACTTTTGAAGGAGACTGGGTCTCTCTTTTTTCCAGCTAGATTACTTCTATGAGTGTCGCATCCGTAAAGAAGCAAGGAAACTGTGAAGATATGGTCGGGTTTAGAAGGGACTTAATTGGTGATTAATGCGTTTAGTGTGCTGGTAGAAACTGCAGGTCGGTTGGGATATATGGGAAAGGAATTGGGATGAAGTGGGTGTATTTCGAACTTTCTATGTACCTAAGCGAAGAAATGTTACTTGATTAAAAATCGGATGCTGATGCAAAGAACAATGCGGTGGTTGTTCAGTGTCAGGTGGGGGAGAAAAAAGAGTACACAGATATGTAAGTGCAAACATTTTGACGAAACGTACAAATTCTTGTCATATTTTTATTTGAGAAAAAGGTACAGAAATCTATAAAATAGACGAACTGGAAAGGTATATATATTGATGTATATTTTGCTGCGCTTAAAACGTATGGAAATTTCGTTGCATTTTGTATTTAGAGAAATGTACATATATCGTTGAGCCCGGAATGATCGGAGAGTTTGTATGGAAATTTAAGATGCAGTCGCGAGTTGAGACACGATAACTTTTGCAATAGTGTGTACAAGAGATTCGCGCGTGCACGCGAGGCTCGTGCGACACGGCACACTCTCCCCTATATATATATATAACTGCTCGACGTCCTTTCCCATACAGAGTGGCCCATTGTTTCAGCATTACAATAATCTTGCTCTACGACTTCTCTTACCATCTCATTTGCCCTTCCCGTTTTTCCCTTGTGCCCCCCTGGTTCTCGCTAGCACATCCTACTTTCCGCCTCTCGCACCCTCGCGTTACTTTGCCCACCCCTTTATTTAACATTCCTTCGCGTCCCTTTGTCGTGACCCTCGTGCACGCGATATTTAATAATAATCTTCGAGGCCAGGCGCTATTTGAATCTTTCCGGAATCGAGTAACTTTTTGTTCCCTCGTATCTGAAGAATTTAACATCGTTTTCATTCGATTCGATTTGCGATTTTCGTTTCCACCAAATTGCATTCCACTAAAGCGAGCTCCGTTTTCGTCAAACTTTGTCAAACTCAAATACTTCACCGCGCATTTATGATTACTAAAATAGAAATTCCATATTCAATTATTCTCCTGGACTGTATTTAACTTAACGTATCAGCTATTTCTTTTCTAATTTTAATCAGTCCTTCGCGCAACCCGTTCAAACATTTACCCACGCCGAACAATGTACATAGTCCATGTTCAAAGAAGCCGGACGTCGCGTCGCTTCGAATCGCAATGGACTTCCCACATACTTTCACGCCGCGTCCTCGCTCATAAACCGTCTCTCGTTTTCCCGGGCGGGCCGCTGAATATTGTCACGCACCATATTCCCATGTTATGCGCATACTTACGAGGTGCAAGTTCTCCGGTGGTGAGTGGCGCGTGCATACGGCACGCGTGCTCTCTGGAAATCAACGGTGAACCGGATGTTCCATGAACTCCTATTAAAGCCGCGTAGTTTTATACTCGTTCGTGCAATCGTCCATTGGAAACCCTATTTATTAACCGTACGAACTTAACTATGATTTTCTCTGTTTAATTGGAGGCGTGTACGCGTGCATATCATACAGAAGGGATCGTTCAACAAATTTGGAAGATTCTTGAATTTTTCTTCCGTTTTACAAACTTCCAGATAGTCGATGTGATTGTAACTATGAGTTCAATATTCGTTGAAGTTAATTTAGTTTGGAAATAATAATAATTTATTAATGTCTAGCGTGTACAATTTAAATACGTATATTTAACATAATTATTAGAATGATGATGAACAAATATAACGATAATTTACACAATTGTTTAAATACGTCGCCCATTTCTTTTCGACGTAATCAACTATCAGCTTAACTTCTCCCGAATTGTGTCACGACTACTTTAGACACCCTGCACAACCACGTAAAGATCGACAATAGCCTCCAGGGACATTAAATGCATCCCCAGAGCCACGCTTCTTGCGTTCGTGCAGCCCGGGCCCGTGAAAGCTAGAAGAATCCTTCCTTTCAGTTTTTTCGGTTCCCACGAGCAGGGTGCGTCAGGTGGCTAGCGTGGGGTGTGTGCATCCTCCTCCTTTCCTTACCCTTCGAAATAGATGTAAACCTCATCGTGAACCCTTTGACGGACCACTATTTTCTACACGAAGCCTCCGAGCGTGTACTCGCTTAATCGATCGTCGGAAATTCCGTTTTCTTTCCACGATTTTCCAATCAGATTACCTCTGTTGTCTCGGTGCAACCCTATCACGACAGTCGGGCCTGAGGAATTTCTCTGTCGACTTCGATAATAAATTTTCATTAGCCTGAAATAATCTAGAGGGGCACGGGAGGTGGATGAAAAATTTGGAAAAACGTCGTCAGGATGATTTAAAAGGCGAACGTAAATCGGTTCTTGTGGAATGAATGAATTTGTCTGGTGTGAATTATTGGATCGGATTATGGGATGGTTTTCTGCTGGATAAAATATTGTGCACTTCTGGCAGGTAACGTGAATGAATTATAGTTCTGGTTAATTTATGGTCCGGCTCGTGTGGTGCTATGATAATGATAATTTCGAAATAACGTATTCTTTTGTAGACCCGTGCGTCGGATAATTGTGGAAACTGGGCCGGGTTATAATTTTTCTTTGCCTCGAATTCGAGATGTCAGGGAAATTATATAGAGAGTTCGGTACTCCTGTCAGAATACTTTATAGTTGAATAATAACTGCATCACATTGCTAGGAAAAGAGCTGCTCTCTAAACTCATTATTACTTTATATATAATATTTAAATCATATAGGGCGCAGCAAAATTTCATTTCTTAAACTAAAGTGAATGTTTCAGTATTACTAGTTAAAGATATTCAATTCTTAGATTTTGTACTTTCTCATAATATTGAATAATGAAAATATATTATTGAGGTATTGTAGAGAAACTTGTCTAACCTTCACCATCTTTTTTCACATTTGCACACGAAGTTAAGTTTCTTAGAATTCAGTGGAATAGAAAGAAACTGAAGCTGCAATATATCTTTCTGCTCTGATTCCAATTGCGTCAAAAACTCATTTGAGATCCGGTAATCATATAAAAAATCACTTGACACAGTATCACACGCTGGAATTAATTCTTTGCCCTCGCCATCGATCGAATGGAAACAAGCTGCGATAAAGAAGTTCTGCCGATCGTCAGAGAGGTTTTATTTCGGCTGAACATTTCGGTTATTCGCAGACACGTTTTTGCCCTAGAATCGTGTAACTCCATCGTGGGGGAGCATTCCCACCAGACAACAATTAACATTCAAAGAAATATTTCGACCAAGCCTCTGTCGTTTCATTCTGTGCGCCTTTTTTCCTCCCATGACGTCATTGGCCTACTTCTTTAGTCGCTAAAAAGTTTTCGTTTTATTCAATGCCCCCTTTAAAATTGGCCGAGCTGTCATTTCGAGAAATAATCAGATCCCACGAGACCAACACTTCTCGTATCATTTATCCCTCTTTATCTGCTCCTTATTTATAGCACAGTATTACCAAAGATTCTAATTTATTTTACTTTTTATTTATTTATTATTAATTACAGATGTAAAAGGCGTATTTATTGATTAATGCAGGTGATTTATAACGAATAATGTTTAATATTTAATAATGCTTTCAATTCTCGGAGTAGAATATAAGGAGCAAAAAATGTTCATTAACAAATTTCAATTTAGACGTCAAGCGAATAGAAAGCAGTGTTACGCTGAAAGAAAATCATGGAAGTAAAAATTCAAGTGCGTACGGGTTAATCCGTGCACAAATACAGATTTTCAATATCATCACCGACTCTTTCCAAGATCTCCAAGTTTTTCATTACAATGGCACGTTAATCTAAATTTCAATCACCAACCAAATCCGCCAACTACATTCTGACAATAGGTCTTCACCACCGCGTGCATCCACTTGCAAGACTTCCAGGACCTTCACTTCAAGAAGCGTTCCAGTTAAAGGGGTTAACGGGTCGGCCGTCGCCCATCACCAGGATCCTCGAGCATTACACCCACTCCACCTAAACAAAAAAAAATCACCAGACAGTCGTCTCCGCCATCAGTCGAGCCGCTCCACCCGCTTTCGAAGCGCCCCGGTACGATCTTCCCACCCTTCCCGTGAAAAGAAACCGGCGATAAAGTTTCCCATGTGACCGGTGACAACGATTCCGCCGGGTTAAGTAGCCCCCGATTCAGTTGGGTCCCGGTCGGCCCGACGACCGAAACAGACAGAACGAAGAAGAAGAAAGGAGAGTCCGGACGATGGTTGCCCGCGCGGGGAATAAAAAGAAAGAAAAAAAAGAAGAACGAAGAAAGAAGAAAATAGGGGAGTAAGGTCGGACGGCGGAGGCACGAGATCCTTCCCACGTCGACGAAACGTGCTGAAAGCGTGCTGCTCGCGTGGCCGTTAGAGCGGCACGTTGCCGGTGGAAGGTGGAGGCATTGGTGCATCGAGGCGGAATCTTTCTCACGGGCGAGGAGAGGACGTCAGGTGCAGGACCTCCTTCAGGAAGTACAACGGTTCCTTACAAGGATTCGCGACTTCTGCCTTCCCACGCTCCTCCAGTTGTAACGGCCAGATTCGACTCCGCTTCCCCACCCTGGCTACCGTCGCGTCTTCTTGCGCTCCGTGTTTTTTCAGTTCTTCTCTCCCCGCCCGCCCCGCCTTATTCGTTGCTTCCTTTACCTTCGTTTACTTTCCCCGGGGGTACGTTGATTAACCTGTTAACTGAGTCGTTGCTCGAGCGCCGGCACGCTGCCTAGAATTGAATATTTGTTAGTGCGTATTTCGAGTTGTCTCTGTTGCTCGAATGTATTGCGCGACGAGGTAGTCTTATCTTCGTGTTACTATTCTTTAACGGTCGAACTTTGTTTGCAGGAATTTATGGGGGAACGTGGACTGTATGGAGGGGTCAGAGGCCCATTAGCGTTCAAACCGGGATAAATAAGGTTTCTACAAATGACTTGGAAGAGTACCGTCATTTATTGCTTACGCGTGAAAATGGTGACTTAATTGATTTATCAACTAACAGTTTCAACAGTAGGCAGGTTTTTGAACTGCGAAACTCGTGCTCGGGGAAAGTTGGACTTGCACTGATTGGCTTCTCAGCCCTCCGTATGTACATCAGGAGTTCGCTGATTTTGCACACTGGCTTGGGCATTAAGGGGTACTCGGGCTGATCTGATTGCTCGTATAATAGCAGGTCGCGTTTGGATAAGTGTATTCGGACATGCACTTGCTAGTTTGTTCTTCTTGCGAATATTTCGCGAGAGGCCAACTCGAAAATGGAATCACAGTACTATTCATGTAATTAATAGCATAATATAACATATATTAATATACAATTTCCAAATAAAGCAATAAATGTTAATATCAATATATTCTTCTTGACATACGATCAACAAAATCGTATTTGGACTGGTTCCATTCGATGTCGAAATCAAAATAATTCGGTCGATCAAAGTGTACCACTATCGTAGAATTCTGCGTAACAATTATTTATTTACGATGTAGGACCACCACCTTTCAACACCCCGTACATCAAGTACCGCACACTAGAGGCTTATATATACATATATGTATATACAAAGAAAGGCAAGGAACTGCCAGAAGAATAACGAGTCCGCGTATCCCTTAATATCCAAGGTAACAACGAGAGCACCAAAGGAATCGACCAACAATAAGCCCGTAGCATAATAGGGAACGCAACTGTTGCGCCGTCAGCGTTGCGATTTCTCGTCATGGGAAAAGCCGCGCGGACGGGATCATCTGGTCCAGCTCGAGCACCTGGATTTTCCGAAAATGAGGGGGCCACGCGACTCTCCAAGCACGCAGATCACGCCTCGGAGTCAAGTGGCTCGTTACAGGATCGTGGGAATCCGTCTGGGAAGACCTGGATCAGAAATTCGACTCACGGGCCAGCAGGCGGATTCGGGATTCGTCCCACTTGTTATCCACGCGACCGCCACGCTTGCTACCGGCTCTATACGTGTGTACATATATCCGTTAGCCCGAATCCGGTGGAATAGAAACAGATGTGTCCATTAACCGTTTACAGACTGGGCGATGGAGTTGGAAATTGAAGAAGTATGTTCGTGGTACGTTTGTCGTGGAAATCGGATTGGAGATACAGGAAGTCACGAATTTATTCAGACGCGGTGTAGGGGGGTAATTATTCTTCGACCGGCAGATTAGTTTCAATCTGTACGAAGTACAAGAATTAATTCGCAGAGGTATCAGCGTCGAACAAGAAATACATCTTGACAGAATCTTAAATTGTAAATCATAGAAATAAGTAGCGGAGTAACAAAAGAGAGAAATGTACTATTTAAGGGCCTCTTCTCTGCCATCAACAATTTCTTACCACAACGCATAATCATGAAGACGTCTCCCTAAGAGCATGCTGTCTCCTCTAATATAAATGTACACGTAACTGCAGCTATTCGTAAAAATTATGTTATTACGTGGATACAATATCACACTGCTAGAATCCGGTATACATATAACGTACTTTTAGATCCTTTTACAAAGTCACGGACCACGTAGTGGCGTAATCAAACGAAGATATCTGGAATGCCGGCATGTACTACCACGTGTCAGCCACGCTTCACCCGAGAGAGAAACGGGTTTGCTGTGTAATACACGTGGCGTTTCTGCAGCTCGCATCTCATTTTCTTCTTTCTCGTTCGAGATTGCTACCATTTATGCATATACATATGTATACGTGTATACGTATCCCCGGACAAAAATTCTCCACGTATCGTTTACACATAATTTCACCTTGCTATTATAATTATGATAAACGTTTCAGTGATGGAAAATTGATTAATATTAATTGCAGTCGATTATGTTGGAAAGCGTTCTCGCTCTTGCTACAGTGTCTGAGTATTGATTTTGGTGTTACATTGGCATGTGGTTCACGTATAACATATACGTGAGATGATCTAATAGCCCTTTTTTAATTTTAGTTTATTGTAGTTAGGCGTTTCAGATATATATTCTACATCGCTATAAGAATGGTAAGAGTCCAAAGAGAGGTTTGGATTAAATGCAAATATTAATAATAATATTAATAAAATAGAATTTACTGTATAGTTTTGTGTGCGAACGAAATTTAATAACACTTAAGTTTCACTGATGTTCCTTGCGAAATTACAGAATATCAGTGGTCACTTCTTTTATTAGGAAATATTCATGATAAATTATACATATGCTCTGGAAGTGAAATACTTAAATATGCAATACATAGATACCATATTACATAGTCATGCGTTTTTAAAAAAAACGCTCAGATTGATAGAAATACATATATTTCTATGATTAAACGTTTCACTTTTTCACTAAAAAATAATCCTTTCGCTAATTTTAATTACCAAATTAATTAACTGATTATTTCACAGTTTAAAGATTTCAATTCAATATAAAAGAGCACACCTGAAAATCCATATACTTTTTTACACTTGTCGTTTTTATCGGATACGTTTAAACAAGTACCACTGCACGGTTGCAGTAAGATTTGTTTAAAAACTCTTGTGCCTATGCGCAACGCACAACACCTATTAAACACCTACTATTAAAGCTCAGAGTTTCAATCTACCGGGTGTCGAAAGTCAATAAATTTCACAGAGTTATCGCATAAAGTTGCTTGCCCACGAGTTCGCTGTCCATAATAAATAATATCCCGCGGTGTAACGTATGTTCTCGCGCGTTGGCCTTACTTCCAATGTGCAACACGATTTGGGCACACGAGCACCTAAGTACACTTTATACCACCGTGCCATTGCTCCGGAATAATTTAACATTTTTCAATTCCCAATTAATTATTTACTGTATCCCTTTATTACGCCGCGTTGCCGCTTAAGATATTCAACGAATTCCCAGGAAAACCAATCTTCAATTTTTCGAAGTTGACCCGACTCTCAGGTTCGCTATCGAATGCATTACGCAACGAACAAAAATTGGCGAACAGTAATGAAAAAATAAATCGGATCGCACGCCCGTCTAAGCAACAATTGATATCACTACTGTCGTACAAATAATCCGTCCCGCTTTTCCGCTCGAGCTCTCGAACACCAAATAACTTTCCATTCGAATAATTATCCCGCAACCCAAAGCTGGTCCAGAATCACCGTTACCCACGCACCTTCGACTGCAAGGGGTTCAAATTCGATCACCTCCGAGCGTCAGAACTTTCGCCCGGCCGTTGCGGAAGAAGCTACCAAAAAAAAGCAAAGAAAGGTCGAAAGAAAGAAAACGGTCTCGCCGGTGTCGTTTTCGTGTCCCCCGGCCCTCCCGCGCGCTTATCGGCCCATCGCCGCTCGAGATTAGCGTCTGTCGACGCGTGTACAGCGCGAGGCAGGGATCAGCGTTGCCCTCGTGGGAACGAAGCGGCCGTCCGCGGCGAAGCGTTTCAGGAAGCTCTTGGTGTTCCGCTCCCGCGGTCACCAGGGCGTCCTTAACAGCTTCGTGCCTCCGTCCCGACGCTCCTCTTCTCGTTCGAGTCGCCGCGACGACGCCCACGCTCCAATCGGCTTCCCCATCGTCCGGCACAGGGAAAATGGGAGCTGTCCTGCCCGACGGGCTCTCCTACGCGTTGCTAATGCCGCTACGCTCGGACGGGCTCATACACGGTGCACGTTAATTGGCAACATTCTGCGACCAGCTGATTGTATCGGCGAGATCGTGCGGGAAACGATTAGACGCTCGGCGTTTGCATGTTGCCGGCTGGTTCAGTTGGGTGGTTTTTTATTTTTTAGCGCTCCGATTATTTTTTCGCCGCTGACAATAAGTTTCGTGGGCGGTCGGGATCGTTGGAGCGGGTTCTGTATTCTGTATTCGAGAGTTTGTTCGATGGCACGGGCGATTGATTTAACTTGACTGTTCACCATTTTTAGCGCATCGTTCGAATGGTCGCGTTTGAGGGAGAAACGTTAGTTGGATCGGTACTGCTGCGCGGAAGATTCAGCAAAATGTTGGGATAGTTGAGCAAAATTTGGATGGATTTCGTATTTTGTACTTTGTGCTAGCTTTTTCTCTTATTTTCTGGAATTTTTGCAATTTCTGCGCCACCATTGCGTTGTCCACCCGCTCACGAACCGTTACTTGACGATGGTAATTATCGTAATTTTCTTCAATCTGCTTCCCAGTTTTGCCCGGGAGCATCACAAATTGCAGCTCAATTGAAACACCGATACTTGTCGACGACGAATTCGCCGGACCCGTCTATTATTGCGACAATATTTCTAAAACATTTTTCCGCGCGAAAATCGACGCGTTACGTGCAAATGAAGTACTGCACCGGCGAGTTTGAAACGTCCTAGACCATTTCGAACGAAACGTCTCTCGACAATTTCTTCATTGTCAAATCACTTTGCCCCGGAGTAAAACCCGATTCGCCGGTGCAGCTGAAATATCGTGTATACCTCGGCCGTGAAATACGAAAGAGTCGAACGGAACAACAGCAATTACAATAAATTACTCCAGAACCGTTTCGGCGCGTCTCGCTATTAAATAACAAAATTGTTGAAGAAATAGTGGATCGCTCATTGGTACACCCAATATTATATTCCCATTTCCTTGTTACAAGTTGCAATTGCCGGACGAAACCACCCGTTCTCCTACCGGCCATCAATCAGGACCGCGAAGACCGTACGATCGTCACGTTTACGTACGTACGCACGGTGCACGTACACGCGTGTACGCATACGCGTGCTCCACGGACGATTCAACGCAGGAACAACTCGCGAAAAGTACCTTACAGGTACGTATACCTACATCAGGTGCGTACCGGATGCGTGGCGTATCGCAGAAGTTGATGTATGATCCTTTAGCGACGCGCACCTGCCTGTTCGTGCCCTCGGTACTTCGACGGAAATCGTGGTGGCTCTCTCGTGGGATGCCCGAGGATCATTCGAGGACGATTACGATGGCGGACCCGATCGGAATTTATTTTCGTGCCCGACGGACAACGTCTTGGTGTATACTGGTTCCTCGTGATCGGCCGCGTTGTTCTTGGGCAATAGATCCTTGTTAAGCGGCATTACGATCGGGAGAGAAAGTTGCGAAATTAACCGTGACTGATAATCACTGAAATTACCCTGCTTCCTTTTCTCCGCTGGGTCTCCCCTCTTCGTCCCATCCCTTGCTAGTCATCGCGGCGTTCGTTTGTTTCGTCTCGTTCGTTTAATAAATGAACGGCTTCGTGTTCGGATGAAAATCGGTTGCCCTTATTAATCGGTACCACCGTAATCCGGTGGGCTCGATTGAATTGTCGATGGTTTGCGAATGTAATGTCGTCAATCAGATTTTGGGAGAAACGAAGTGGTACTGAGATATGTTTAGTAATCGAGAGGTGGCTCCTTTTGGACGACAGGTTTTTGTACTCTTTTATTCAACCCTTAATTGCCCGACAAAGAAAAATCTCTTTCTATTATTGCGAACACTGCGTTATACATAAATAGTACAAGATAATAATACAGCTATCCCTACTTCTTCAAAACACACCCGGAATTTACTCACCCTACGTCCTATCGCCTCGTATCAAACTTCTCTTACCAAAAAAGAAAATTAAAACGAATAATTACGTTGCCATTCTCTAAGTAACAATACAACAACCCCCCATTTCCTCCAGAAACACCGAGTCCAAATAATCGCATGAATAAATCATCACAATAAATTACGCACTACAGTAACCAAAATCCTGCTTCCCATCACGAATCGATCCGCATTCGTGCACTTCCCGTTACGCGCTCACAAAATCATCAGCGAACAATCCGAATTATCCGACGAAGGAGTGCGCGCTCAACGTTAAAACTATACACGGCAGCGAATAGGCGGAACCACCCTTTCGGCCCATTGTATTACGCTTCACGATCGACGAACCCTTTGTTAACGCATTCCGGGTATACATCGTCACGCGGCCGACAAATCCATCGATTTCGAACAATAGGTCCGGGTAGAGGCGTGATTTTTTTCGAAAACACGAGTGCCGGCTCACCTGTAACCGACTTTCCGTTTCGGAATTCCCACGGGCTCACGGGGTAACATGTGGGCCCGTACACGACGATCCATTCGTGCGATAGACGTTCATGAATATTTATGAAACGACAATGAATTTGGATTCGGCCAGGAGCACATGGCCCGTATCCTGGTCGTTTCGCTTCGCCTTCTCTCTTCCCCTTTTCTCGCTCCCGTCGTCCCGTTCCGCCGCGCGTAATACACACACGCGTTTCATTCATGAAACCACGAATACTAAAACTGCCCCGTCGCGCCACCCCGTGCCCGTTTCATCGGTCGCGCCATCCCTTTCCATTCATGATCAATTTAATTCTTATGAATGGACAACGGGACGGTAAACAGGAAGAAGTCAACGCGGAACGGGAGGCAACATTTAAATGTCTCCCCGCATGTCCGCGATAACGAGTTGCTGTTAGCCTGAACGGTTAAATCTTCCGTCTGATGCGCCGGATCGGCAGCTGCAATTATTCCGCGGAGGAAATAACAGTATATACCCCGCTTTTCTCTACTGTATCTCTCTTTCGTGCTAATTTATCTGCTCGGTAATAAATACGCGTGTACAGCCTGCAGCCTCGCGATTCACCGTGCACGAAGGGCGGGATTATTTTGACGTTTCCTGGTTTATTGTCTGATCGAACTAATCGAACTGATCTTGTTGTCCGCTGGTGTCGTTGCGAGTGTCGTATCGAATTTTGATAAATGTAAACGGGGAACGAATGATAAATTCGTTCGGCGCTGGTTTCACGAGAGTTTCATTAATCGGGCGAGCACGCACGTCAAGTGCGCGGCTGTAGGCTTGTCAGTCGGCAAGAAATGAATTAGTCCTGCGTATTCTTGTTTGTTGAATGATCCCTACGTTTCTAGTGGTCCCATCTCGTTTCAGTTTCAGTCGTCAATGAAGAACGTTGCACAGGAGCCGGGCGGGCAGGAGTTCTTTCAATCGTACAAAGATTCCGACTGAAAAGGGGCATGGCATTCAATTGCGCGCCTCGATCTGTGACCGGGTCGTCCTTTTCGCGAACTTGTCGGACCGGAAATTGAAGTTTCGCGTGAGAATATGCACGGCCCTTCCTGCCCGATACTTGCAGTGCGGCAATTCGGGATGGTCGTTCGCGGAAGTGTTTCGAATTCACGTTCGCTTAAACCCCTGGAAGTCGTTGGCCATTCGCTTGGTAATGCATGGTTAACCGCCGCAACGCCACTCCGAACGATGGCCCCATGGAAACACGAATCAAGGGATTCACGTGATATTGTCGTGTGGCCGATAATGGCGTCCCGAGGTGACCGCCAACTTTGGTTTTCCTTCTCTCTTTTGTGGACAACGAAAGAATCTTTGAAATTCTTTTCGCTTCCTTCGCGAGTAACTTTCTTGTGCGGCTTGGCTTTAAGGGGAATGCAGGAGATCGAATTGTTCGACAATAACACGCTGCGCGCGGATCGATTTATTTTTATTGTGGATCAATTAATGAGTTGTATATCTGTACAGGATTTGTACGAGATAGTGGCGGTGGTTTTGGACATGAAATATATGATATAATGATTTGGAGAGCTGTAATGATACGATTGTATGGTTATATAAAATTGTGGTATTGATATTGCGAGAAAGTGATATTCTCAGTTTTGTAGTTTTATTGCATACTATGTGCATAAACGTTCGGTTCTCCGGTGTCTTGAATATTTTATTCCGGTTTAATTGTTTGCCTCCATAAAATGATATAGGAATATATATAATTTTGTAGCATTATTTTCACTATAATGCAGTTCAATTTAGATTCTACATTTGATTTCAAAAATATTTATGTAATATACACATATGTGCAGACGAGCTATGAAAGTTTCTTAATATTGTTAGGCAACTTTCTTTGCGTGATCTTCGCCTATTAAATACTTACCAAAAGGGTCGTTCTTGAAGAGAACCGTTATGTTACGGAAACTTTTGCCCCATCCTACAATAACTTTCTTCGAGATTTTCAGAAAGAAAGGCAGACAATAAGCCGGAAGAACGAGATGGGAAATAAAATTAACTACTAATGATAGGGGTGCTTAGATCAGAGAACAGAAAAATAAATTATAGTGTCAGTAAAAGTAGTCCATAATTTAAGATCTCAACTTGACTATATTTCTAATCTCGAATGTTCCACTATTATTCTAAAATAGACGGTGCCTACAGCTAATCAATTTTGCCTAAATTACGTAATGAAATTTATGTTTAATATTTATGTAATGTTTCCCATTCTTTTCGTGGGGAACGAATGATGAATTATTTTCCATAGTTATACTTACAGCGCAGAATAAAAGTATCATTAATTTGTCATTCGAACAGCTTTCTATATTGTTTTAAATTCATTCTCGAATCCAAAATGTATTGTAATACACAGTCAAGAAAGTTCTAATTGTATAAATCTTGTACTGCGATCAATATAAAACTATCACCCTTCGTAAATCATTATCGTAATATAAATTATTTTTGTAATCACTGGGTACTTTTCTAAACACCTGTCCTTATACAATTACATATGTCCAACTAGAACTATAGCGCGTTATTCCTAAATCAATTTCAGCTCAATGATAACAATTAATCAAATTGCGTGCCATCCAAAGCTTAAAACAAAATAATTGTCGCTCTTAAACCCTTATACTCAAGCTCAAATTATATTGATTATACACATTTTACTATGCACCTTTATTTCAGCTTTCGTTTACGCTTATAAATACGTTTCTGTCGTAACTGCGTTTTAATTGTTATCACTAAAAAGACCTAATAAAATCCTCGACGACCGTCCATTCCTTCCCATTTTGTTTCTTGGATATCCTCTTATATCCTCCGGGCTCCAGCATCCCCGCGCATAGTCGTAAAAAAAATGTGGCGAACAGCCTCAGCAGAAAGCAGGTTCCCGTTACAATTACCGGCTGATCCATTGTAAATCGTCGGGGATCGTTTAAACGGCGATCTACGTTCCGCGAACTGCCTCGCCATCGCTTACAGCCAAACGGCATATTTGCCAGAATACTGATCTACAAGCAAAGGCCGGCCAATTAGCCCACCTGGTGTCGTTCAGAATATAATTTCTTCGCGCATGAATTTTTCCGAAGGTGTTCCGAGAATTATGTTTTCCCTCGGTGCCTTCGTATCGTCGCGTCCCGCGGCACGCATTTACACGCGTGCGTTAACGCGCTAATTTATTGCTCATATTTTTGCATTCGTTGTCTGGCAACGATCGGCCGTGATCTGGAAAGCCTGCGAAATCGTGCGCGGGTCGTTCGGTTGGTAACTTCCTTGTTACGATCGGGGTTGAAAAAGAATACATCCTGCATTCATACGCGAGTCAAAGTCTGCTGGTTATTATCGGCGACTTCGTGTATTCATTTTCACGAGCAATGATTTATGCGGTATTGGGGAATATGAAAGTTGCAGTTCGGTTGTGAATAAGAAAGGGAGATTTATTCGTGATGATGAAAGGAAAGGGGTGGGATATGGCGAATCGGTTGATTTTTGTGTAATGATGAATTGTATATTGGTTGAATAATTTTCACTGTGCTCCGTTTGTGGAAATGTCGACTGGTTGTTTATATCGGTGCAGTTTGAATTTAAATGAAGAAAGGGGTTGGAAATAATGTGGATAAGTAACGTGATTTTTAATTTTAATTTTAAATTTGTAGCACAGGTACAAGAAACATAAGTGAAACTTAAATATTGTCGTACATTATTTAACTATTAAAGAATGTTTCCCATCGAAGAAATTGGAAGAAATATTACTTTATAAAAACGGGGCAATATTATTCACGTACAGTTATCTTAAATGACAAGTCAATTTTGGTTTTTCAGATAGCGAATATTCTGAAATACATTATGTATCTGTTGTAGGATTCTGTACACTCCCCTTCCAAAAAAGGGAAACGTCGCCTTTCTCATTCCGAGGCCAAAACGTTTTAAACATGAGTAGCAAATGATAATTTGAAGTGTCCTATATAACGATGATCGGATATTCATAGAAATTTCGTCGTCCTCCTTCTATGATCACGGTTAAATTAGTCGAGCGTTCCGTTAATTGATGTTGGAGTAACTGAAGGTTCGGTTTATTAGCGCTCGATCGGTATTTGATAGGGGTCCGTTCTGTTAATTAAGATATCTACTGGATACTACATTAATAGATCCATTTTATAATTGAGTTATTTATGCAAATGTTTCATCATTATTGTACACTATAAAAAACATCGCTATGTCGATATACAGGTAACACAGTAGTTCGTTGTTCTACAAAATTGTGTCGCTTAACTCTTCTATTTCTCAATTATCTACGTTACGAATCAAGAAGCAACTCCTCGTACTGTTGACGACGTTACATTCAACATATGTTTATACCTGTAAATAATTCACGGCGGCCATTCATTATGACATGTTTTGAGTCGCACCACGGCCTAAACCTAATCCTCTCGAAAGTCCTGACCAAACCTTCAACCCTCCCCAAATTCGCGAACCAAGCACAACAAACCACCACCGGCGTAACCTCTCTCAAATTCAAGGCAATAAATTCTTTGATCGCCCCCAACCAGAATGTCGAAACAAAATACGGAGCGCTAAATCGCAGCCTAGGAAGACGCGTGCTTGCCACGGTACGCACGCGCTTCCTCACACGCGAGCAGCGCAAGAAACGGGGGAGAATCGGTTCATAGTCGGTAGGAGAAGGAGCATCGTTGATTGTGGTGGGGGAGAGGGCCCCAGTCGGAGGCTACCGTGAGAACGAGGCAAGGCCCCATGTCCCAGACGGACCCATCCACCGGCACGGGGTCCGGCGGCGCGGGAGGGAGCGAGACAGCGATCAGGCGCACGCGTGGCAACGAGCGAGACGGAGAGGAGGGGGGAGAGACAATGACAGGTCGGGCCCCGGCCACAGGCCAGTCGTTTGGGACCCGTGCTCACGACAAAGACAACGACAGGCGCGAGCCTCACACGCGACTCGCACACGTCCAGGGCCCGAGCCGCGAGCGCAAACCGCGCTTTTTTTTATGGGACTAGTCTGCCTTCTCTCTTCTTCTCTCCGTCGGTCCCAAGCCCGAGCGACCTCGAGTCCGGTGCTCTCTTCCTTTGACCATATATCCCTCTCTCCTTCTTTCTCTTCGGAATGATTGATGCCGCTTTTTTTCTGACACGCCGCAACCCGGCTTGGGATTAATTGCTACCGGGCTGTGACGTCGCGGGTCGTTTTGAATATCACGAGGTGGAATTTTTTTTCTCAGGTACGGGACCCGTTTTGCGTTTAGCTTTCGTCTGGTTTCATTTGATTTGATTTATTGGGACAGGTTGGGGGAGAAGCGTGCAGCCAGTGGGGTTTATGTTCGATAGATGGTTTACGATTGTCGGCTATGTACACTTAACCCTTCTCGGAGCCAGACTGATTAACTCTGTAACACGGAAAGGAGGGGTGTTTTTTTAGGTTGAACGTTTGTTGTGTAAAAGCTTGGTAACGAAATTGAGCAGTGGATAAAAAGTGGAGTCGATGAGTATGACTTTTAAGAGATAATTAAGTTTTTCTGGTTTATTCTTGGCAGAACTTAAGTCTGAGAATTTAAGGAAGCTTGTTGAAAGCTTTTGTACAATGATAATTTTGTACGAAACTGAATATTCCCTCCAAAACTATTTCATAAACTAACTAATAGTATATGAACTACCCCGAAGTGAAATTAATTAATTTGTTTTTATTAAAAATTGTATTAAATAACACAGTAGATGTGAGACTGTCCTCATTCTCTCTCATTTTCTCCTGCCTCGACACATCTTTTACACTCGGTCAACTTGTTTCTCCCATTCAAGAAATATCAAAATTATTGTCAAGCTTCTTTACAGGACCACTTTCACCGGTCGAACAATAGTAACTCATTTTGCAATTTACCGGAACATCCGTTTATACTTATTTCTGATGCAATTTCTGCCATTCACATGTTTCAAGGGGTTTTACTTACCACGCGGTCCCTCGAGGTGGAAAGGGCATCCGGATTCGCGTATTATAAAGTCTTGCACGAGGTCTTGGCCCCGCAATCAGCTGCAATAAAACATTAAAAATGAAAAAGAAAAAAAGAGCGAAGCAAAGGAAGCCTGGCTACCTCTTTTTACGTGCACGCGAGACTTCGCTCGTAAAATCGTCCAAGAGTCCAGGGAGAAAGGAAACGAGCACCGATTTTTGCACCCATTCGTACGCAGGGAGTAAACTTTCGAAAGGTCCCGAAAGACCAGCTCGGGCAACGAGTTTTATTCGTTGGATTGGCTGATTCCATGCCGGAAATCTTGCCAGGTGAATTTGTTTCTCTTTCGGAGGGCGTGGAACATTTCTGGCACAATGAAATTCGTTCAAACGGTTATCAAGATTGCAAATTACAAGGCTCTGGTTCGGAGATGGCGTCGACAGTGTTCTGAACCGGCGAATTGAATTAACTCTTGGAATTTGAACTTACACTGTAACAAAGTACGTATGCACTTCCAGGAAAATGTTTACCTCGGTGTGATTGACATGTACAACGAGATTTCCATTTTTGGAAATTGCGATTGATGTTCTCAGATTTGTCGTTTAGAGAGTTTTTGTTATAAAATATTTATTTTAATGAGATATTAACTCCGGGAATGTAAGTGAGGACGGTAAAAGAAATTTTGTTATAATTATATATTATAGTGAAAATATCGAATTATCGCATGCATTACTCGTGCGTTGAGTAAAATTGAAAGAAAAAAAGGCCGAAGAATTTAAGAACTTCTTGAGTGGTCGACAGAAAAATTGCACGAATGAATATCGAGATAATTGCGAACTACATTTGACAGCAACGATACCATATAATTTACTTTAACGTTATTGCAATATATTATGATAAACATATTTGTTTCTACTTTCACACGTGGCCTCTCGTGCAACTTTCTACCTTCGCGACTTCCTGGAAATCAATTATCCGAAGAATAACGACGAAAAATAAAATGACAAATGACGGACTGTGCGTGCGACGACGTTCAACGCAAATTTATCCTCGATCCTTGTCGCGTGTTTGTCATTATCAAAATGAAAGAAGAAAGCATCGAGTTAATTGAATTAATGCGTTGGTGGCATTTACACGCGTGCCGTCGTTCATGCTTTACCAATGACGTTAACGCCTCGTGAGCGATTACGAAACGCAAAGGCTGGCACATAACTCCTGTCAAAGCTGGGAACAAACATGGAGTTGCAATTAGATTGAAATTAAAAATATTCCTTGGCACACGAATAAGGTGGGAAAGGATTCATCAACGTCTGTATCGATACAGTGATTTTAATTCAACCGTATAATCATAATAATAATATCGACCAAAAATGGGTAGCGAATTAATTTAATTTTTAAACAACGATCTTACTGAGCGTATGAAATATTACTTTCATGTAATTGTTCAATTTCCAGTTAAACGGTCTTTTTCGCAACATACACGGCCACAACGAAAGGGTTAACCCTGTACTCTACTGTATACCTCCGTGTAATTTTGAGGTCGCATACTCGACAGTCTGTCTCATTTTACAAAAGAGGTTTCAGAGGTTCAAGTCGAAGTGATAAAGATGAAATCTTGGATGAATGAGAAAAATAAAAAAAAAAGATATTCAAATAATTCTAAACTATCTTTTCATAATTATTTTAATATTATTTTGCTACGACACGTCCGCGAAGCAATAAACATACGCTGTTAAAATTGCAAGCAAAATTATAACCTGAAGAATATTTCTCTAATCGGCATATGCGCCCCAATGTTTCAACGGCACTGTACGTACTCCAAAAATTGTACCTCCATTTTCGAAATTATTTTCCAAATTAGTGTTTTCCAATCATTTCACCGTTCCATCTAAACCAGTACATATTTTGCAATCCATTGTACATTGAAGATCGCACCAATTTTCCTCCCACAATGGGCTACGATACGCATTTCTATTTAAAGTCCTTTCAAGCGTGAAGCTAAATGGAGACATAAACGGTTAGTACATGCATGTGTAATTCGAAGTACAATATTTCTTCCACGAATTCGACTCGGCCCTGGTCGCATACGAGTCCCCCTTTCAATCTGCTCGGCGAACGTGCTCTTATCAATAGAATACGAACGCATAACGTCATTTAATAAGAGTGGCCGACACGAACGTGTCCCGCTGGCTCCATTGATGGCAGCCAGGCATCAAAAGATCGGACACGAGTCATAAACATTCGCACGCTTCGACCGGTACGTTCTTAGCTTGGTGATAACGGTCTTGCGTGGTGGCATAAACGATAAATGTCCGCGATATACTGCGGCCACGATACCGCGCGGTCTTTTGACGGCCGGTGACATCATTAATTATTGTTTTCCTTCCTGGTATTCCATGGCGTACCTCGTAAAGCCACGCGAGAAGTGTGAGAGCAGCCGCAAGATCGGCACAGTTAGTTTGTTTGATGCAAAAATGGTTTTGTAGCGGATCCGCGCACCTATTCTCCTGCTCCACGCCGCTCTTTTTTGGCGTTTCGTTTTGCCATTTGCGGCGGCATTGAACGGACAAGACGTGATCTGATTTACATACTTACTGTTACCTACGAATGCGTCTAGATTCTAGACGGTTTGCAAGAAGCGTTGAACAAATCAGTTCACGAAAGTTTGTACATTTGTCCGATCGAGAAATGAAATGTAAATATAATCAGGATTATTGATGGAAATTTCTTTTTATTATATCCATCGATGTGTTGAAAATAGGTTGCTCCACAAACCGTTCTTTCTTCGCTATCGAAGGAAGCACGGTTCTTTTTTGAACATACTCGACATCATTTTCTTCCAAGAATATTTATTGAAACAATTTACGAAGATCTCGGACAGATTAACAAGGCACACTCCCCGTTGGTTTTCACCAGCTCGTTATACGAAGCTTTCGATTACTTCCGTGACAAGAGTTCGTCCCGTCGTTCTCGTTAAGCCCAGGGAATTTTTTTCGAACCCTAATTGCGATGCTTTCACCCCTGTAGCACGATCAACGCCAGCTTAAATTATTTTTGTCGACACGAAACAACTCTGCTTTCTGGACAATCATACGCATGCATAATGTAATGAGCAAAAAACGATTTCTGTACACGATTCACGGACGTTTATACAGATTATCTTTTTCAAGTATGTAGATTATAACCGGACTTTTAAAATGCACGCTGACACGCATCCAAACCAAATTTCAACGTGGACAGATCCGTTCAAATTATTCTTTCGTCTCTTTTCACCCTCGATCGCTTCGATATTAGCGCACCTGTTTATTTACGTTCCCGTTTGTGCGGTAATTAACCGATCGCCTGTAATGAGCTGCCAACGAAAACGAAAAACCCGAAAACAGGACGAGATTATGATTATCGTGTGCAAGAAACTGACGAATTACAGCGACCCGCCATAAAACTTGCTTTGTGCCGTTTGTTGCAAATATAATACTTTCTGTATTCAACAATCGACGAATTTTTGTATCGATGGAATCGCCAGGAATTTAGAAACATAGTCCCCGTAATATTTCCACAGGCGTTTTATCATTCTCCATCTTGTATGTCATTTTATTTTGCACCTTTCGTTAATCGTATCCTGCGTGACATTCGAGGTAGAATGCGTTCAAATGCTTGTGTGGCAAATCATTTAACAGGAAAGTAATCCGGAAAATCAATGCTCCGTTCTGAAAGCACATTGACAATTAATTGATTAGTCAGAATTGTCAATCATCCTGCTTAATACATTGGAAATTCATTTTAGACAATACATTTTTGTATCAAATACGAAGTTGCATTAGGTATATGTCAATGATTTCCGCACAAATTAATTCAAACGGATTACCAGAGAGCACTGAAAAACTTGAAAGAATTTTTTGTAACACTTTCACAGTCTCCAGGCAAGCCGTCAAGCCGCGAACAATCTTTTATCTCTTTTCTAGCACTCTCTCGAGCGTTTGGAGCGAATCACTCGTTAAAGCGCCAAGCAGAATGCTACATCTGCGTAGCTCACATAATTGTATCTGGTCGATTGACAAGAGATAATGCTAATGGAGGCGTTCGCCTGCTTCTTTATCGGGACTTGAGGAGACCCGCTCGAAAATTTTACGATAAAGGGACGACGTTCTGGAGAGTCTTCACAAGGTACTCCCTTGAATTGGACCTGGCCGTGTCTGGTAATCGAATCGTTGCCCCTTTGCTACTTTTTTCTTCGAAATATGTACACCTATATTAAAGATATGCCTGAAATTAGTGTTCGAAAAGTTGCTTTCGCGTAGAAGTTCAATCACATAACTTGTAAATTGTTATAAATGAAAAATCGTTAATTTCCTTTGACTTATTTGTTGTATGACTTATTGGTCGTAATATCTTTATTAACATTACATTTATTGAAAGGGATTGTAGAGTATTCTTCGATGAAACATTTCATCGAAATTTAAAGCAATGGAGCTTGTCTATTATGGATTTTAAAAAAACAAAATGTGTAATGGAATATTGCCTTGTGAATTTGTGAACAGAACGTTTCTGTCGCCTTAAATGATTGGAACTTAATAAATGCGTATTATGCGACACATATAAACTTGAACTCTTTAAACGTTCTCACTTTCATATGCACTCACCGACAAATAATGAAAAGCTGTAAAATCCGTTGTGCATATCTCGTTTTCACATAATGGGCACACTAAAGCCGACTCTGAAATGATCGTCCCACACGAACCGCAGTGTCAACTCCGTGCAGTAATGTTTAAAAAAATTCCTTGTTACCCAATGCCAGTATGGCCCCTTTCGAATGTTAATTAAACATTAAACTTTGTAACAAGATAAGAAATCGTTCTCTCGATCATCAGGCTGCCGATAATTTATTCCGATTGCATATTCCTGCTGCCCGTATGGGCGTCTCGATAAAAATTTCTCGTATTTTTACATTTTCCCGTTTGTAAACATTTTTCTAGCGTCCTTGGGTTTATTGGGAAATCTCGTAATTATGTGAAACTTCGTGTAGATGTAGATAGGAAAATAATTATCCTGGCTACAATTTGGCTACAAATTGGATACAATTTTATAATATAATATAAAATAATTTTAGTTGCAATTCTAAATTAGCAAAACAAGAAAACAGCATTCTTATGCATATTTTGGATCAGACTGGACAGACTCGACCAATTTTCCTACAGAGAGTTCAGTCGAATAAATTAAACTACCCCCTTAATATAGTATACAGGCAATACTAATTTTGATACTATACGAAATAATTCTCGTTCACCCTATCGCAATCATGTAAAGAAGAAAGCACAAGAAATTACCGTGCATCAAGTAAATAAGAACAGGCAAACAAAGAATATCAGGGTATTCTTAATTCACCATTAAGAATATTTAAACAATCGGTGGATTATGTTTCAGAAATTTCTCGCGACATCATTATCATTCTCGACGACGATCGAATCGAGATCCGAACAAGTTTGAGCGGGGAACGAGCGTCGGGACGCGTATCAAGGTGTAGGTGCAACACAATCAAAGCATTTAGAGCGACCTTCTGCCTGTGAGAAGTAGCTTCTGCAGAGGGTTCGAAGTTGGTGAGGGTAGCGGCGGCTTGAATGGCAGCGGAGAGTCAGTTTGTCTAGAGACTGCACGCGGTGCGTTTGCTTGTGTAATAAATATCGGTGTATTTGTTCTTCGGTTCATTGTTTCTAATTTACGTTCCAATGCGTGCAAGGTGTTAATGAGGCTTTCTTACCTGAGCTTCGTGGACTTTTAGTTCTCGTGAAACGACGTACCGTTTTGTTTCTGCTCATGGTCAGTGTATTTGCAGTGCGCTAATAGCTGAAGGTAAGTTGAACAGTCGGAGGCAGAGCAAGCAAAATGGGAGTGTATTGATGTGATTTAGGTGAAATTGTAATGTTTGTATTTCGTTATTTTGGTATGGTAGCGAGCATTTGTTGAGGGTAGAGTATCGGAAAATGCAAGTGCTGTTTTGGGGGGTGAAAGAACTGGTAATCAATTGGATAACGTTTTGTATATGTTTTTAAATTAATGTCAATCAATTATTTTGCCTTTCTAGAATGGATAATAACATTGAGAATTTTAAACGTATTTTACCACCGTAACGTTACCACCTGTAACTGTTATGAAATCACTGTTAACAAATGCGAATTCTTTTTGCCAATCAGGTGTGCAGTACTAGAGCCTGTGCAATTTTAAGAGATACAGTAATTCATGCAATGATGTCATACGAATATCCCCATCCCGTTTCCAGGACGTATCAGTATAAAAAAGTAAGTAAAACAAAAAAACAAGAGCGTCGACAAAATAATTATAAACATATTTATACTATAATGGAAATGTCTTAGTTTATGTTTTTATTTAATCTACATAAGTCGCATATATTTTCTGGGAAATATACTGGAAAAATGTCAATGTTTTTTTAATGAACGTTCGGGTTAATAATTGCAATTACTTGCTGTCCATTAGATAACGAAACCACTGTTGGAAAGAAAACGGCGCGCACGTATCAACAAGTGTCTGGATGAGTTGAAAAGTCTTATGATAGATGCATTAGAGGTATATGCACTTGTTATTATATTTTTGTAGGTACTTGTAGTAATTAGGAAATTATTTTAATTGTTCTAAATATTTCAATTACTTAGTTTGTAAGTAGACTACTTCGATTAATCATCAGATTCACAGGTTTCATTTAAATATTAATTTTTTCAATTGGCAACTATTTTATTTTATATTATTAACTATTTTGATTTATTCTGTTGTCAGCGAATTTTAAAAATCTTTGAGATATAACAGTTGTTAATCATTTTCCAATATAAAATATAAAATATAAAATATAAAATATAAAATATAAAATATAAAATATAAAATATAAAATATAAAATATAAAATATAAAATATAAAATATAAAATATAAAATATAAAATATAAAATATAAAATATAAAATATAAAATATAAAATATAAAATATAAAATATAAAATATAAAATATAAAATATAAAATATAAAATATAAAATATAAAATATAAAATATAAAATATAAAATATAAAATATAAAATATAAAATATAAAATATAAAATATAAAATATAAAATATAAAATATAAAATATAAAATATAAAATATAAAATATAAAATATAAAACGTACATCCTCCACGTTACCTCAACAGTGTTGAGTCAACACATTATCGCGAGCGCAATGTCAAATGCACAATACAAATGTTAACACAATCGTTCAACCCCGATTTCACCGACGATGAACGCAATACATTGGTCGAACGAGCACGTGCTATGCTTTTTTTATCATTTTTTTTGATTGTCAAGTGGAGAAACCTTTGCAACGAAGCCACGGTTTCTTGCTCGACTTACTTGCCGCACTCGCGATACCACACTTCCCCTCTGTAATTTCACGAGTTGCTCGCAGCAGGAAATGCATTCTCGGGCTGCAACTACGCGTGCAATCGATTTGGTGCTTAAATATTCCTAGAGCGTGGGAACCTCTCGTACAGAGTGTCAGGCGGACACGTGACTTAGCTGTAATTACGAAACCAGTTATTAACGCTACGACCGTGTTCATTACACATAATACGAGCTGTAATTGTGATGTCTTCTGACAAATAGTGGTAATGGAGGACTACGGATGTTCATAGACACTAATGCTTTTCTACTGGCACGACAAATCGTTGATTAATGGAGGGTGAAAGATTCATCTAGGTTCTATACAAAATCAGAATTTTCTATTATATTAATGACAATAACGTGATACTATCAATGCAATTTAGGCAGCCAATTTTTTGAGCACTCCTTTCTCTGCTGCAACTAGATAGTTTTCAATCAACTGGGTCTCACATTAAGGAAGAAGCTCACTGTTTTATATCAGACGAAAAAGTGTTTGTTGATCGAAAGTTTTATTGGATGACAATAGTGTTTTGTAGGTAAATTTTTTTCTTTTTCTTTTGGGTTGTATATAAGTTTTATTTATTTCTTGTATTAAATGTTGCGTATCCTACTTTGTAGTTTCAACAAGTTTTTTGTCCGGTTTTTGTGGAATACTCTACTTTCTGCGCTTGGAATTCTGTAATACTACTCATTGCTATTTACATAGTTTTTGTACCCATCAACGACAGAATATCGTGACAGAAAATCTTTCCATACATAAAAGTGCGAATTGCATTTCATAAAGTGGTTATACCGGATCAGCAACTGTATACGCAAATATCATCAGAGCGTGGAAACTCGAACGAATGTAAAGCTTATAATTTCGTAATTATGTTAATCTCTTATCTGTAGAAACGTTTCGGGGATACACAATTCTCGGAATTGCCATTCTGATACCGTTTCCACGTTGAAAAACAGTACATTTAATTCTACGGAAAATAGTAGGCCTTTAAATTTCCTAATACATATTTGGTTTGTAGTCTTTATCCGAATAAAATTGATCGTTACATTCACTTCCTTTAATCTTAGCAAGACCAATACCGAATTTCACGTTGTGTTACTCTTCAGTATAGATTAATGTGTCGCATTAACGAGAAACAGAAAATATTATTGTATTACGAATTAGAATATTATTGTAAGCAATTTTACGTTTATGCTGTATTGCAATATTTTTGCATCACTTTTTGGTATCCATGATACTTCTGCGACACAAGGCTGCCCTGTGCATTTCTTAATAATACTGCGGTAGCTTTCGGCACTTGACACCGTGAAAGCTTAAAAGAATATAATACTCAAGTGGCATAATAATAATTTGGATTTAAAATATATAGACAAGGTTGCCCGGTAAATAATATTATGGCTGTGCAAAATTTTTAATTGCGTCAACGCTGCTTGTTGTACCTATATACTATTTTGAAAATAGCTATGCTCCCGCTTCTACTCTGCTGTCACCTGCTTAAATACTGAGTAACCTTGCCAGGGTTATCTTCTTTACCATCGTTAGATACTTGTGTAAGAAAGGCAGTTCTGATTTTCTACAAATTGAAAATGAAATTTTATGAAGGTTAGATATTTCTTCTTTTGCTTGAATTAACAACACCCTTGTTAACTTTGAATATAAAAAAAAAGTATTATATTATCCCAATTATGTATTAAATACAATTATGTCATTCTATATATATATATATATATATACTTTTTTTTACAATAATATTTTTCAATTTCATTAAATAGGTTTGAAGAAGGCTTCTCGATTGAAATATCCAGTCGCTTTCGTTCTACTTTTACATATTTACGTTTGTTGCAACTTTTCTATTCGCAAGTAACTGTACTGGATACAGTAATAATAAAAAGGGAAATCATTATAAATGTTTAGTGATCATGTGTGTACACTGTTAACTGTTAACAGTTTGCTTCGAGAGTCAGGAACGTGAGTGGAAGATTCGTCACAGAAAAAAAACATGCGTGTCGGATCGTAATAAATGAGAAAGCCAAAATTGCATCGTCGGTTTCATTCACGATGCTCGTCCACATCATTTTTTCTGTCTCATTGATACTGGCCGTTAATCGAGAATAAATTCGATGCCGAATCGCTTATGATATGGATCATTATGTTTTATGATTATTCCAGAGATTCGCGTTAATTTTTATAAATGATAATGGCACTCCTGAATATCTCTCGAAATGTGCAACATAAATTATCGGTGTACACTTGGAGAAGACGATCACGCATTTCGGGATGATAGTTTTCATTTAAAACGTTGCCGTTATTAATTTCTTGACGTAAACATATTTCTGTCAGTTTTATTTTTCAATCAGATTAACCTTAATCGCGACAGTATTAATATAATAAAACGGTTTAACGGAGAGATCGCTGTTCCAAAATGAATATATTACAGAGTTAATCACTCTACACGGTGTCCCTAAAATGTTAACTCGACTTTCTTCAACCACACAATGGTAGAGTTACATCGACAATTTATTGTCTACAAAAACCAGCAATTGGGTTCAGAAATAGAAGTTTAGGTTTAGAAAGGAATCATACCGTTTTCTGATTCGATTGCTCTCTTATTATCCCGAAAAATTAGTGCACCACAAATATATTATTCTACGTTACACAGTGGCAGTCGAGCATAATTATGTATTCAATACCTGCACAGTATTCTACGAAATTCTGTTCGCGTTAATTAATATCACCTAAACGATTTGTTAACGGGAAAATTCTCCTCGTAATGCACTTGACCTTCCTTCCACACTTGGGTGCGAAAATAAAAAAATAATTACGAAAGAGATTTATTGAATTGCAGACAGAAGGGGAGGACATCAGCAAACTGGAGAAAGCGGATATTTTGGAGCTGACGGTGCGCCATTTACAAAGGCTCCAGTGTTCGCAATCTTCCGGATTGTCGGGCACGATTACGAAAACCGACGAGGTTTCTGCCGAAAATCGCTGGTTGTCTGGTTTCGGGCACTGTGCAGCTGAGGCATACAGATTTCTCTCGGCTCTCCCAGGTGAAGGTGCGGAAAGGTTAGCCAGGCACCTCGCAGCTGGTCTTCAAACGAGCCGGCAATCGAATTCGACGGTAATTATCTCTTCATCGATGATTCCAGAGGCAATAAGGCGAAAGTTACCCCCGCCGGTCATCAGGGAATAATTCTTCGCACCCTTTACATTGATTGACGCGTCGCATATATAGTCAGACAGATTAGCATTTGTATCCATCACTGTCACGAAAAGAAATTATACACGTCTGAGGTTTGGCAATCAATTTTCATTAAAATATATGAGCACATATATGTGCGCAAACAGAGTTTATTTACACGATATTTTGACAAGACTGTAATTAATCCGAAAAATAGAGGATGCTTGATATTTAAACTACGCTTGTCCCAAGATATTTCAATTGTACGGATAGTCAAGGTAAAATTCGTAACGTCGTTCATCCAGGAACAGTCATTGGATATTTAAATAAATTATCGAGGGTTTAATTGGAAGCGACAAATATTATATTTAGAAAACAACAGAATCAATTTTCACGAACAAGAGATGAATTCTTCATTTGCAAATTAGTTATTTTGTACCGACGTTATAAACTAAAATTAAAGTATTTTGTGTATATTCCCTTTCAGCAGAAAACGAACGCACTGACGCAGATATTAGCAAGCTTGAATCTCACCACAGATTTCACCGTGCTATCGAATACTTTGAGTATCGAAAACGTCCAAGTAACGTCTTCCAATGAGAATGCACCGAGCTATCGAGAAACGATTCACGAAACGGTAGCCTTTCGTATTTCACGTGAGTTGAACGTCGCCGGGGAAGTTCAGAACAATGAGAAATTGGAGGCAAGCTCCGTTTCTCGATTGGAGGATCATCAAGAGCAACGAGCAGCGAAAAAAGTTAAAACGGAAGTGAAGGTTGAAGACGATGAAGAAATTGACGTGGAACGGGTCGATGACGCTGATCCCATGTGGCGACCTTGGTAGCCGTCTTTTTTTTTTAAGATTTTTACAGATCATTCATTAAGTTGGTGGGAAATAAATATACATGTTAACAATAATAGAGCTGAACAGAAGAAGAATAGAAAAGACTAGAAAGTATTTATTATTTAATTTTTTTAATAATTTCGTCGTTTATTAATGCTGAAGGTGTTGCAATTTTCCCGGTGAAACAGAGACGAGGTGTTTTAATAATTTTCATATTTTAATACAATTAGTACCTGTTGTAATGAACAATATGGTCTGTCGCACCATGCCCACTTGGAAGCTTATTTAAGAAATGTAAATATATTCTAAATACATCCACGTTGAATCATTCAGATTTATATTCCACCAATTCTAAATTGAGAATGATACGATTTTATGATTAATTTTTTAATTGTTAACAATTTACGTTAGAGTTACGCAAGTGTATATATCGAAGTAGGTGTGGGTGTTACTATTAGTTTTGAACAATGTTATGTTTAGTTACTTCTGTTAAGATATTCTAGGTTTTGTGAAATTTTTAGATACGTGGATGCCGGTGCGATATTATTATAGAAATATCGAAAATAATTTTACTCCTCTCGATTGTTCTTCTATTTAAATTTTAAAACACCGGACATTTATTGTTCGTTGTAGTTTTTAAAATTGGAACTAAAATCTTTGTATTTAATAATATCCTTGCAGGGGAGCAAAATTAGAGTCGTCTGTTTTTACATAACATTTGTAAACTATTTCAAAAGTAAAATTTTGGTACTTTTTGTAACTTTTTTCATCGTTATGAATCCCGTTTAGTAATACTTTGTACAGCTTATGAACAACTATCGCCAGTTATTGTTAACTTATAGTATATTTTAAGTCTCGTTATGCTGTCCTTCTTCGATCCTATTACAGTATTCGCTATTTTAATATAGATCTTTATTACTTTATGTTTTTCACTTAATTATTAACTGTCTGTGCTTTAAATTGAACTGTGCGATAATGCTGCTATATTAGTTTTAGAATTCACTATATAAATTGGTTAATGTTTAACGAAGAATGCTTTGTTCCTTTCATTTAAATTTATGCATATGTCGATAATGCTGAAACCAATGC
This sequence comes from Nomada goodeniana, assembly GCA_963969485.1. Classification (NCBI taxonomy): domain Eukaryota; kingdom Metazoa; phylum Arthropoda; class Insecta; order Hymenoptera; family Apidae; genus Nomada; species Nomada goodeniana. The sequence goes on along the minus strand of OZ018305.1, from coordinate 6,885,430 downwards.
GTGTTAAGAAACAAGTAGGTTAGTAAATTAATATTTTTATAAAACGAAATTTGACAAAAAATGTGAATAGATTAGAAAACTTGAATTGTATTTTGTAACGCAGCTAATTGAAACAACATATTTGCCATGTGATAATTTTTAATGTGTACTATGAATTTATAAAACATTTGAACTGTTTGGACTATTTTGCGCATTTGTTGTTACATTTATAGATTAATTTTGCGTTACATGATTTATTTATATAAGTGTACTTTACTCTGCTATCATTGTAATTCGTTTTTCATAGATATAAATCACTCTTTATTCGCTAACTTTTCGTAAATAATAGATCTCATTATATCTAAATTACCATTTATTATAGGAGATGTTACAAAAGGAAGACAGTAATTATCGAATTACTTAACAGTTCCCTTCGAATATATAATAGAAATTGTTATTTGAATATGTAACTTGTAAATAGATATGTTCACTGAAGATAGAAATGTTATATATGTATACAGAACGTAACAGTACATTTGCAATGAGAAACGTACAGTAACAGTAATTTCTTGGAACAATTATGAACGACTTTTATATTCTTTGATGAATGCAATGGTAATATTAAATATAGTGGTAAAGAAAATTTTAACCCCTGGTATAAATACATTTATTATTATTTTGTTAATTATATAAAAAGCTTTACAAACAATAGTATTTATTAATTACACAGGTGCAATAATAAGAAACGACGATTTTTAATTGTAAGATCAAATTCTTCATATTATGCACTCACTATATTTATTTTAATGCTTATACACAGATTTCATAATATTGTACTGGATGTTATTAATTACTGACAAATACCACTGTCTTTCAAACAGAATTATAAATGTACAAAAACTATTTTAGCCGTTAGTCTGAAAGCTGGGTTAATTTCATTCATAGTGCGGACAAGAATACCTTTTTATTATTTATTATGTGCTACCAATAATTTAGTAATGAAATTGAATAAAATTGTAGAGTACTAAATAATAATTTTCAGATGAAATCTTTTTTTATATTATATATTCCTTTTCCGTAAATATGCGATATTAGGTAACTTCTATTCAAAATTACTTAATCCTGTTAATTCTCTACAAGGGTTGAAATAAAATTTAATGGTACACTAAAAAACCATTTTATGTCTGCACATGAGCGTTAAGCAGGCATTTTTATCTACAAAAGTGATCAATTTTTTGGTACTTGACTCTAATTTTAATAGTATGATAAGGAACATTCCTATACTACTTGGTGATAGTGGCAGCACTGTATGGATTTAAGCAAACCATAATTATCATCTTCATTAAGTCAATAGTTTCTGGTGTAACTTCTAAGATTTGATTGTATTAATGTGAATCATTGTCAGTGGAAGGACAATACACTCGGAAGTATCAATAATCATGTTACTAAATACCTATAAAATCACTATTTAATTGATTTTGCTTCCAAATTTATTAGGGATAGTAAGTATAATACAAAATTATCATTTTCAAGAAACAACATACTACTCCTTGGGGCCTACACGTAATTACACATTTGCTCAGCCAATACAAAAATTGATGAAGCAAAAAAGATGTAAGAAATCCTATTTCTGAATTCCAATGAATAAACAGTAACACAAATAAATCATGCAAACTGAAAAAATCACTTACGGAGAAGTGGATAGTTCCTAATATTAATTTTGTGAAGCTCTCGACATGACGTAACATAAAAGTCAAATATAAATACTAAAAATGTAGGGAAAGAATACTGCTACACGACAATAAAGAATTTGCAAATTTGCAAATGCTTCATGCACCGTTTATTTTTTATAAACTATTTTACAATTCGTTTGAGAATTGAACAGAAACTATACCCGAGGACCGTTCTAGTAGTGAGTCAAATTGTTCCTTGAACCGAGAGCTTAAATTTCAGAGGTTGTTGATTGAAATCGGCGCTGCACAAGCCAAGATAATTGAATTTGTTTAAATAAATTATAAACAAATGCGATTACTGCGACTTGTACGGCTGCTACATCATTGATCAATAGACATCAATTAAACCTAGCAGTATAAGCTACCATCTTCAATGGGTGTGAACATTATTCCAAGTTCAATTTGTCTGTTATAAACAATTAAACAATTAAAATTATTATTATGGTTAATTGGATATAGTTACAGCAACGGGGTTTTTTGTATCGTGTTGCGTATTCGATTCCCTTTCATTTGACACTCCATTTATTAAAAAAAAACCAATAGGATCTGGATACCAATTTTTTAAGTATTCAGATAGTCGATAATGTGGTGACGGGTTACCCCCTCCCTGCGGATTGTGCAGGGGTGATGGAACCGTCCCGGTCTCCACACTCCACGACGACAACTTCCTTCATTACTAGTCGTTGCTGAGTATCGTTCGAGAAGCCAACGATCTGTCGTCGTGTTAGGCACGTAACCTCTTGTAATCCAGATAGAGACGTGGAGGGCTGGGTACACGTGCTCTCCGATTAACTTGAATAAACGGATCCGGACTATCAGAGTGTTGCAAGCTCCTTCTTCCTTACCGACGGTCCCCAGGGAAGATCCCTGTGCCACCCGCTGCGTAGGGCAGCGCAAACAAGTCGAGGCAACGTCCCCGACGACCCCTACAATAATTGTCCATGTGGCGCCATCTCGCGTTTGCGGCCTTTTTCACAGTTTGCTGTGCGTTCAAAACCAAATTTCTGGATTACATCGTTTATTTAAACAATTGTGCTTTTCTTGGCTCCTAGATCGTATTTTTTAACCGCACTTGTCTTAAAGTAAAGCTACGAACCATACCTATTATCTCCAACAGTTTCAACGATATGACACTTGTGGTTTAAATGTTATAAACAATTAAAAATTCGGCTAACGTGCACACCGAGTCGCTTCAAATATCTAAACTTCTGGCGACGCAAGATTAATGATCGGGTGCTTAAAATGAAGGTAATAAAGGTACAAATGCTGCATGCGCCGATTATTTTTTATAAACAATTTAACAATTCGTTTGAGAATTCCGATATAGTCAACGACATTTCAAATGAAAGGGAAGAGAATCCGCTACTGGAGAAAAAATACCCCGCTGTTGTAACTGTTAGCCGGAATAACAAATTCAATAGTTTAATTGTTATTAATAAATGAACCACAGACCGTGTAATGTTCCCACCTGTTGGAGATAGTTGATTATACTTGTACCTTTAGTTTATGTCTAGTGATCATTGATAGCTGCCCTGCAAGTCTATATAGTCGCATTTGTTTGTAATTTCCATAATCAATTTGATTTATCTCGCGTTCTACCGGTCCGATTGTAATCAACGTTATGTCAAATTAGTTGTCTTTGTTTGGAGAACGACCTCTATCCATTTTGGAACCACCGTCATGTATAGTTACTGCGTAATTCTCAATTGAATTTTTAAATTGTTAATAAAATATAAACTGGGTGTGGAACATTTTTAAATCGTTTATTGTCGTATAGCATAATCCTTTACCTTAATTTTAAGCAGTCGTTCATTAATCTATCGCATGCAGAAGTCGAGATAATTGCCACGACCCTCAGAGCAATTTCGCCGACCTTTTAATTGTTTATAATTTTTAAACAACAATTGCTGTATCGTTGAAACTGTTGGGGAAGATAGCTATGACCCTATTTGACCGTATATCACCGTATCTTTTATTTGAGACCTGTCCGCCTGAAAAATACGACCTGGATGCCGTGAAAATCGCAATTTGTTTAAATTAACGATGTAATCTAGAAATTTGGTTTGGAGGCGCGACAAACTGCGAAAAAGGCCGCAAACGCGAGATGGCGCCACATGGACGATCATCGACTCCCTGAAATTTAAATAATTCTTATCTCGGCTCCTGCTACTTATTTCTAAATAAATAGGGTGTCAAATGAAAGGGAAGTGAATAAGCAACACGGGAAAAAATACCCCGTTGTTGTAACTATATGAAGTTGGCCGGAATAACAATTTCAATTGTTTAATTGTTATTAACAAATGAACTAGATATTGTGTAATATTGACACCTATTACAGATGGTACAATATAATTGGATCGTTAGCTGACCTGCAAGTCTATATAATCCCATTTGTTTGTAATTTCTTTAAACAATTTGATTTATCTCGCGTTCTACCGGGCCGATTTGAATCAACGATATCTTAAATTATAGCTCTAAATTCGAGGAACAATCTGTTTATGTTTTAGGGCGTACCTTGTCTTAGTTACTGTTTAATTTTCAAACGAATTTCTAAATTGTTTATAAAAAGGTAACAGCGCATGGAGCATTAATAAATCGTATATTGTCGTGTAGCTGTATGCTTCACCTTCATTTAAAGCAGTCTGTATCTTTTGAACCACAAATACCATATACTTGACAAACGTTGGAGGAGGTAGCTATGTTTCGTAGTTTTCATTTGGGACCAGTCCGATTATAAAATAGTCTCTGGAATCCGAGAAAAACACAGTAGTTGAAAACGATGTATTATAGTAAGGGTGTTTTGAAGGTGTTCGAGTTGTGGTATATCCTTAATAAGATTAAAACATAATTACGTATTGCATATTCCGGATCCTAGTAGTTATTTTCTAATCTATGAGGTATCATGTGAAGGGGAAGAAATTAAGTTACATAACTGGATCTGTTTCGTTTTTGTAACTTTATGGTGATTTAGCGAGATCGATCTTCGAGGACCTACCCCGATCGACTAACCAGATGGTCGCAGTGACACGACTAATCATGCGTTTTCTAAAGCATTATTTATGTAGGAGGGAAAAGGAAGCTATAATACTTAGTAATTAATTGAATTACGGGATGGCGATGTCGTTGGCGACAGGAAAGTTCTGCGCAGCGTGACATGTAAACTGAAATAAATGCATATCCTTTGATAACTGTAATAGTTACGATGGTATGGGACAAATAAATTTGGGATGAAATGAGACAAGGATTTACATCACTCTTTGCTATTATATTTCATTTGTTGTACCAGTGAAATATAATTTTATGTATCAAATGAAGTTTACGAGTGAAAGCTGGTCCTTTGGATTTATGAAAGAATATGACGTATATTAAAAGGGTACACATTTTAAAAGTAACGATAACTTTCGTCGGGAGAATTTTTATCCTGACACCATGCGAGGTTTATATAAAATAAATCCTGCAGTTATAATATTTTATGATAAACTAGATTAATATACACATGCTGTACGCGAAGTTTGCAAATAATTATTGGCCCATAATGAGTGTAAACACGGGTATAGTTTTCTTAATTTGTTTACCGATACCTAATTAAACTATTATGAATATATTGAATGAATCCATGATCCATGAAAATTCAATTTATTAAGTTCGAAAAGAATGTCGGATATGAATCGTCTACCATTCTATCCATATTTATCGAATTAGATAAATTATATATGTACCATTTACGTATATATTATTCCATTACACGTTTTATTGCCTAGTCTATCTATACCCAGGTGTATTACTTTATTTGTGTGTTATGTATCCATCAATTCCTGAGTATAAAATTTTACAGCCCCTCCAGCCGAGCCTGATTTCCATTTGCACGCTAAATAATGTTCTATACTCTATACTAACACCGCAATAACGGTGATGATAATAATAAGTCAATATTATAATACCAAATTTTACATACATATACATTTAGACAAGAATAAAACAGGTGACTTTTATTACAGATATAAAATGTTTCTCTGAATGCTAAGCAGAAAGATAATAATACCAAGACTAATTTTATACTGATAAATGAGCTGCACGTTGAGTGCGTTTGTTGCCCTCATTCAATAGGGAGTAATTACAGACATCATAAATGCCAGCTGGGCGAGAGTTTAGAATGAGCACTTGAAGAAAAGTTTCCGCGGGAATTTTACCCTCAAATTGGAAAAGTTTAATAGCTTTCAAAAGATGTCCGACGGGTTTCCCAGATGCTGCATATTCACAATTTTTTATTTGTCTACCCCCCTTTGGATTTTTTCAATTGCTGCAATTGCGCGCTTGCTTCATTATTACGTACAATCAAGTCTCGATATACGAATATGTTGTAACTCTACGTATAAGTTATTGCAATTCGGCCATGAGGGTACAAAATTAGAAAATGAAAGTATTGCATAAAAGTGTAACAATTGGAGGTATTTTACTTCACAACTGTTAGTTCCAAATTTGCCTTACTTGAAGAAAAAGGTGACTGCCGTTATTGCAACCGGTATATGTATGGAGAAACGAAACAAATAAGATTACTTACAGTGGAGAAATATATACACTAATTATAGTATGAAGAGCTCCAGGGGATTTAATAACGTAACAAAGTTTCCATCTGACGGACAGTCGCCCATCGTTTGTTCTTCTTGAACGATGAGATTTTTTATTCACTAATCATGCATCTTCGTTCAAAGACTCGACAGAATTTCTTAGTAAATTTACTCGACTGTAACATAGTGAAGTATCACAATTGAAAGGAATTTTAAATTAAAGGAACTCTTGGAAGTATTATGAAAATAATAACATTAATTGATTCCGCAGTGTCTCGTACGGAAACATTCCACGATTCATCTGTCCTTCGTTATAAAGTAACTGTAACGTAATTATTATGAAAAGTCTATGAAAAGAGAGCACATGAATTTTGTTTTATTCCTGGTTGTTAGTGCGTAAGCTTGAGAAATAAATTCAAGTTAATTAAATTGCCAGGATCGCCAGGATAATGGACACAGCCTTTAATTACGTCGGAGAGCACGTTCTAAATATGAGACGAGAAATACAAAGAAATAACTTATTGGCCCTCGTCAGAAGAATATATTGCGTTGTCGCAGCTAGTGTTTCAGATAATAACGCAACTAGCGATTTATTAACGCTGTTGCCCATCCAACAGTAAGACAGAACTATCCTCTTTGGTTGGGCAAATTCTGTTTTGTCGGTAAATACTAGATAAACAGTAAAAGGAAGGGAAGGCGAACAAAAATTTCTTTCGCATAACTACAAGTTAGAAGTTTGGGAAAATTATGAGCGAACTGCCGAAGAATCGTGGGAAAATGAGTGGAGAGATACGAAAGGGGAACGTAGGAGAAACATACGCGAAAACACAAATACAGAATTATGGAGAAACTGTTTCTGGCACAAATGGGGAAAAAAACGTTGGAGAAAGTGCAGGCGTATTCGTGTATTGTTATTGGCATTCGATATTATTCTGTTTGATTAAATGCAATGCTTCCATTTATTCAACGCGAGATGAACTTCTTCCTTTAATTTGCAAAATTACTTCCGCTTTGCTCCGACCCGTCACCAGGTCGTTTCATGCGATCGTAAATAACACCAGGAGGAAAAGAAAATTACAATCCTTTGCCGTTGTCGAATTGTACATCTGTTTTAATGGCAGTTTCGCCCCCAAAAGAGTTGCATCGTTATCTTGTACCGACAAGCATCCAGTACGATTTCCTGCCCCGATTGGGTCCGATATGGCTCTTTAAGACGGCAGACGGCATCGACTGAGCCGGGTATAAGAAAAAGGAAGAGAACGTAAGACGGGAAGCATGTGGGTCATGATAAATCGCTGGGGTATCCCTTTTCGCCGATTGCTCGTGTAACGTCGCCATGGCGCAGACACCAAGTGCTGCCATATTACTTCGTTTCGCTCGACGCGCTTCTTTTATCCTCGCGTTTTAAAAAGAAACACGCCCCTACTCTCGATAACCTGGCGAGCTGTTTCAACCCTTTGCTACCGGCTACGAGCGAATTCGTCGTTGGAACTGCAATTTCAACGAGCCCTTTACGAATTCGCGTTGTGTTAATACTTTAGTTAAATTCAAAGCTCCGAACGAGCCTTATTTATCATAATGGCGAAGGTAACGGAGACGTTGGATTAAACGTAGTCGAATATTTTAATTTTCTTGGAAAAGTCTCCCGTTAATAAGCCTCCCGACTGTGGGCCCGCTGATTAAAGTTTTCACGGGAAGTTTATGTGTTATTAATGTCCCCGTGCCAAGTTTTTGCGTAAACCGCCCACAAGAGTCGTCCACTTTCATTCTCGATCTAATATCAACGTTCAAACTTAATTGCTTTGCGTATGCCGTACGAATCCGAATGAAGTTTTTCCTCGAATTACTTTTCTTTTTAATTGATTGTGTCAGTTGATAGGCAAGGAGCACGTTTTCCGTTTTATCCTTTCATGCTCCTTCATTTCATCGTTTGAAGAGATGGAAATATCGTCAATTGGAGAGTCTTGCCATGTTTCCCAGGGGGTGTGTTGAATTCAGCACTTTTGAAAATATACTTTCCGTAATGAAGAATAACGCAGTCATGTTGCACTGTACTGCAATAATCAATGAACATTAATATTCTCAAATATTTACGATTCATGCATGCTTCAATGCGAATAAGATTTCTTGCTCGAACAACATTCGCTCGCCTCCAACGTAATGAACTAGTTTCTTTCGAATGAAATTCCCTTTCCCTTAATCTTTGGATAATTGTCGAGCGGAACGCGTATTTTGAAGTTTCTCAACCTGTGCATGCGCAACTGTGCCGAATACTCGTCGTCGCCGTGATAAATGTATTCTGAATCGTATAACGAACGGATATTGCAGGAAGAGTGAAAATCGACGGGACTCGCACGTACGAAAGAAATATAGACACCGACGTAGCTTTTTTAGCAGCTGCCGCAAGACAAGAATGTGATAACGCACGATTTTGATTTACGAGCATGAGATATAAAGCCCTGACCGGGTACGACAGTCGCTTCATTCGGCGCCGTGAAAGAACGCCGATGTGGATATTCCATCGTTGCAAGAATATTTTCGAAATCGTTTGGCTCCTAAAGGTCTTAAAGTTGAATCATTTACGAGGGCGGCCCTCCTTAAACAGGCGAAAAATATTCAACTCCTGGCCCCCGATATTGAAAGGAACCCTTCAATATATATCATTTATTGAACTTTCCGGCAAGTTTTATTGCTCGAAATTTTTACACGGGACAGCGACCAACATTAAGAAACTCGTCGATGTAAAGTTCAACAGACCCCTTGAGTATCATTTAACACTAGCCTTACGGACAGGTTTGAACACTTATTTTTCCTGACTTTCCTCGGATTACCAATGAAAATGCGCGTTTTCTTTAAAGAATTAATACACTTCATGTAGAAACGAAATGCAAATTAATTTAATTATATAATAGTAACGGAACGTCATTAATCGGTACTCGTTCCGTAAACATAGTGTTAAAACGAATGGAAATGAAAATATTTGCGGGCAATTCTACAATCACGGTGTACGGAAGCATTTAACGTTTGAACGGAGGGAAAATTTCTGATTTCTTAACGTTTCGTGCAGATCAATGTTCGACAACTATCCGACGAAAGGTTACAAAATAAGGCACGAAGAATTCCCGTTGAGAAATCCCAGTCGTTTTCCATGAAGTCCTGCCGACAAATCCCTTGATATCATCGAAAATTTCTCACGTTTCACCTAAATATCAAGGTCCCTGGCAATGCCACGAGGAAGCGACGTCTTTCGTGATTTAACGTCGCGGGAAACGGATCATCGAAGACGCTGCAAGACGCCGGATGCTGTCAAATTAGAGAGGGCCGACCTGAATTCACGGTGTCAGACGTTTTTTGGGGGAAACTATGTAAAATAAAAGGTGATCGCATATAGCGTTCACTTTTAAGTGCTACGTCCTGCACGTGACACTCTGCAGGAAGTTGAAAGGCAAAGCGACGAACTTAGGTGTCGAAGTTCATCGATGACCTGGTTCAGAGTGTTTTTAATGAAACTGTCCCAGTGATTGAAAGTTACTTTGATTTATAGCGAGCAAGCGGGAAAGGCGTTCGTCACGCACACAGCCCGCTGTTTCGTTTATTTTCTCGTCAGGAAATGTTTGTGGTCCGTGGGACAGTAAGGGTCATCACACGATGATGATAACAGTGGAAATGTTGAAAGTGGATAGCAGAAGAATTTGCACGGTGTACTGCGGGCCAACGAAGTATGCATACGGTGTATTAGTTCCACTAGCAACATCATTATTTTTGGTGTCACCAAAATGTTTGTGTTAAGACAATTGTTCCTAAAACAATGTACATGCATATGAAGCACGTCTATTACACTTAAAAATAGTGTACATTGTTTTGGGAACAATTGTCTTAACGCAAGCATTTTGGCGATACCAGAAATAATGATGTTGCTAGCGAAACTAATGCACCGTATGAATACTTTTCTGTACCCCTGTATCTATGTACATTGATGGAGGAGAGTGGTACTAATATTACTATCTTTCAAAATTATATTAAGGTTTCTCACTTTTCCAGTTATACAACACGAGAAAACGTGATATACCAATATTAATTTAGTGCTGTCTTCTATCGAAATTGCAATTATTTCTATGTTCGAGTAATGGTAAAATTGCTTTGGCAATAACGAGGAATGAATTTATTTAAAAGTTCGCGCACTTTTATTCACTGTCTTAGACAGTTATTTCCGTAACGAAATTGTAGAAACGATTTACTTGCAAGGGAAACAGGATTGAAATCGTGATGACTGTTTGCGACAAGGAAACTTTATCGGAAACAATCACGGTGTTAGAGGGTTAATGATGTCGCAGTTTACACCAAGCCCATCTCATGATATTTGCGACTGTCCCGAAAGCGAGGATTCCAAGGGGAATCTCGGGAAGAAGTTGCGAGTTCTGAAAGGTATCGTGTAGATTACAGTCAACTTCAACGAAACTGCCAGCCATTAATACGAAATTGCATCCGGTGCAACTTTTCAAGTAGAGTCACCGTTGGCCCCCAACAATATATACCGACTTCGTTTGAAAAAGAAAATGACAGCGACTCGTGCAATCGTGGAATCTGAAATTTCGCCGCCTACGTGTTCAAAATATGAACCGTCCGTTTTGCCGAAGCTGCACTCCGTGACCGTAATGGCAAGTGTAATTCATTTCGAAAGTAATATTTTTATATTTTTATGCTAATTTGATTGGCAATACCTCGCCACACTGCGCGCGATACGAAAAACAAATATAAACGTGGGTATATTCTCCGGCTCTTCGGCATTTGGGTAACTCGTTTGAAGATTCTGCAAATATGCAATTTTTCAAGATCGTGCAATAACGATTTGTTAAAATGCTGCTCCATGACGGACGTAGTTCGTAGCTGAGGGACGAGATGTCGCGAAAATGCAGTAATTTATAGGACAATCGTGTGCATTCCACAAATACCTGAAGCATCTTCGCAAGGGTAAGTATAAAACTCCCGTGGGGTGGAATTATAATAAAATTAGAGCGGCACGAGTTTCGAAAAATCATGTTCAGCAATATTTTGTAGCGTTCAAGATTTCCATTAAGTCCTCGTAATGTATTTAATTGAATTTGAATTTATAACTTGCATTGTCGAGCGATCAATGATTTTCTATAAACGCTAAACGAATGAATATCGTACCAGAGAGTGAACGAAACTATAGGCCACATCGTGTATACGTTCTTTCTCCAATTGCGTGTCGTGTACAATATTTGATCAAGAAAAGAAAATTATTCGTCGCTCGGCTGCGACGTGTTGCAAAACGATTTCGATCATCATCCTCAACATTTTAGTTGACAGAGCACGCTGTGGAAATCTGTGTTCCCTAGTTTCCATCCTTGAGTCCCGTCCCCAGCCAGCATTCAGGTTAATTAGCGTTCTGTTGTGGTGCAGTTACGATGCTGCTCTAACGTCTCAAGCATGGAGACGCTGGCAATAACGGATAATCGATAATATCGAGAATATTCAGGTAATAATCGTCGATGGTGCGCGGCTACGCCAGAAGAAACAAACATTTATTCATCGAAGATAATGCGTAGCAACGATGGGTGGGGGAGGCTGTGTGTGGGTGTGTGTGTGTGCCTGTGCGTATGTGTTGGTGCAGAATCGCTGAACAAGCGTTATCAATTTTTAAAGCGAACGAAATTTTGCACGACGCCAGGAAGATCCACGAAAATATGGGCGAAACTTTTCTACGTTAGCAAGATGGAAATATTTAGAAAAAGTGTATTACGCTTGTATAGTATTATGAATGCACATAGAAGCATACCGAGTAATGAATTGCTGCGGGCGGTATAAGTTATTCTATGTTTGCGAATGACTATCAGCGCGACGAACGAAGCATGGATCATGCAAGTGAATAATGTTTCTAAACATTTACCATTAAACGTCAGAACAGTCGCGTCATACTCGGTGACAGATAATACCATTGTCGAGGGTGAGCAAACAGATTGTTGATCACGAAGAGCAGGCCCGTAATGCAATTTATTTAATAGTTGTGCTAGTACGATTAATGTAATGGGTTTAATGAATTATGAAATCGTTAACGATAAACATTTCGAATTGAGAATATGTATGGTGTAAGTAAGGGACTGTCGAATAGAATTGCGAACTAATCGTAAATGAATGAAATTAAGGTGGAGATGAGGAAGATTAACGAATTTCTGAGAGGGGGATATTAACAGAATGCTGACGAATAACGATATGATCCATTTTGCAATAAATATGTGTGACAAAAAGGACATTTTTTTATCCGGTGTTCGAGCATCTTTTCGTAAAATGATCAATATTTGCCACGACTTCTTAGTTCGCGAAGAAACGACGAAAAACATCGTGCGCGACATTTATCGACATTTCACGTGGGCTTCAAAAATCAAAATCTACGCGAAACGTGTATTGACGCAACATCTGAACGTCAGTGAACAATGAGGGCTCGAGCCGCCCATTAAAACAAAACAAAACCACCCCTTCCGACATTTTTCATCGGCAGGGGAAAAATCGAACGAATTTTATCGGAACAATAAAAAGCGGATTCTCTAATCGAGATGCATTCAGACGCGCACAATATCGAGTCAGTGAGAATATTTTGGCGACTTTTTCGGGACGATGTTTTCCCCCGTATATTCCTCTTATTGAGAAAAGAACGTGGATAATCGTTAAGAATGATCCAACTGCACACGTACTTCCGCAGTTAATTTTATTTAATTTCGAATCAAACTCATCAATCCATGTTAAATGTCAAATTAAATTACATATCCTCTATTAATTTCTCATTTAGCTATGGAGAAAAAAAAATTCCAGTTGAATAAGTGATACCAGGCACAAGAAATTGATCAAAAATTTTTCCTTCTCGTTCAACGATTCGTCGAGGGGGATAAATCTATTCTTCCCTTTCAATTGTCCTTCATAGCTCGCTCAGAAGTATCGCAAAGCTTCTCGTAAACGATATAAATCGCGCCAATGAGTAAGGCTGCTTCAGAATGTGTCACTAATTGGCAACGAAACCGATCGAAAAGAACGACGGATTCGTGCGATCGAATACGCGAAAGGCCCAGCATGGGATTATAAAGGTATTGATTTGATTCTAATTACGTGGCGTGGCAACAGGGCCGGCCCCGTTCAATTAAAAGTGATGCTCGATTTCCCACGTAACCGCATACGACCAGCCGCGTTCCTGTTTCGCGAAGAACGGGTCGCCAGACTCACGTATTCCCCACTCGTGTACGAATCATGTAGAACGAAGTAGAAAGATCGACGCGTCGCGTCGCCGGGAAAGGAACAAAAGGGAGTTTGAGCAGCGCAGCGTTAAGGAGTATCGGCAAGTGCTAAGCACGCCACTCGGAAGCTGTTAACCACAAAGCGGTTCTGGAATCGTTGATTCTTTCGAGGCTGACTGACGAGCGGATCGGTAACGGGAACAATGGAATCAAGTACGCCGGTTGCCGGCTAACGAATGGTAAAAAATGTAATGAACAACGAGCCAGAGATCGAGGGTCATGAGTAAATCGTGTCTGCTTGCCGGCAAAGTGTCGATTTTCTTAACGGTGATTCGGGGAGGAAATGTTTTCAATGGAAAATGTGCACACGCACGCGCGTACACTCGCCGACGAAACTTGAGAAGCGCAACAGTCTCGCTTTCGATCAGGTAAATATTCATCGTTAAATGACGGGAAGAAAAATTGGTATGCCGAATGTGCTCTGCACGGCGGCGAAAATGTAGCAAAACATTCGTCACTTAATTTACAAGCGGCTGATTCGGCTTCCGAATTTCTGTTCGGCAAGTGTACACGCAGGAGTGAGTTATTTTGCTCTATCTTTTTTCATTTGTCAGTATTCTAGATCCACGGAGAATTTAACGAAGATATTCCGACCGCTATTTTGAATAACGGAACGCGTCGCCCGGATGAAAAGTGAGAAAATCGTGAAAATGAAAAAGAATCGGAGTGTGTGCGAAGGTAACGAACACACCGCGCTCCTAAGGGGCGAAAATGAAAAGCAACTGACCGCACATGATTGTCGCGGCTATGTAAACGATGTTAACATGGATTGCAGAAACTCAAATTACGCCCCGTGGAACTTCGTCTTCGTCTTCGAATGCAAAAGGGATAAAGTACAGCGGACCGGAGGAGAACGGCCGAAAACTAAATTGGAGCACCGTGAAGCTTGAAAAATTAATAACAAAAATGCCGCAATTTGCCGCACAGACACGGCAGCCTCCTGTACAGCAAATCCTTTTGAGGAGGGAACCTTTGCCGGAACCTTTGTCCAAAGGAAATGGCGACGCAATATAATTGAACGGAGCTTAGCGATCTTTGCTTCCTTGATTTCCATACGCATGAATGTGCAACGCAATCGATGAAGGAAAAACCATCAGCAATGCGGCTCGGAATTGAAGGAGGAATGTGCAATCCAATGCACACAGCCGGCAAGCTATAGGTACTATAATTCAATAGATGACTAGACGAAACAAGTACCGCGACTAGTGGTGCAATTGTTTTGCGTTTTCGGCAAGCATTTTTCCGAGAGGGTCGGGGGCACAGTACGTCTTATTAAATATGAAAAATGATAAGATACTCCGACTTCGCGAAACAAAAGTAGTCCGAAAGCAATTCATCGCGTATGCGCGGAAGGGAAAAGTTAATTTCAATTAACCGCTTCGGGTACCCATAAAAAAACAGGTAATTACTCGCTCGAGGCAACGTTTCGGGCCGACGTACAAACAGCGTGCTATATCTTTCGGGCCATTGTCCAATAAATAATTCCCGTGCACGTTCATCCGAAACCTGCCGAGTACAGTTTGAAACAGGCCGGACGGTCGCCGCGCAATCGGCGCAGCGAACTATCGAAACCGAAAATCATCCCCGCCCATTGATCGGCAGAATTCGCGCGACTTCCCGCGATCTAGGGTATCAACTAGGGTAGCGACGGCCGCCGATCACCCGGGATCAAGATCAGTCACGGAAACGGCGGGTCCGGCACACCGGGAAGAGGTAAATCGTTTCGGGATCCCGCGGTTGCTCTTTTCCGGGTGGGCGCGCGGAGGGGAACATCGGCGGTGGCGGGTCGCCGATGGCTCGGGCAGGAGGCAAAGGAGCCGAAACGCAGTGCCCGGACGCGTATAGGCACAAAAGGTGAATCGGAGCATCGGGGCGTTAAGAGGACCCCGGAGTGAAGACGGTATCCTCCCGCATACGGTTCTCTGTTGACTGAAGCGACTTAAGTCAACGCGGCGCTCACCTACGCTCTCTGGCACAGTACGTTTCACCCCTACGTACGCTACGGCAGGAACAGAGAAGAGGCGACAGAGTGTGCGAGGTCCGCGCTGGCAAGAGGGGAGACGCCGAAGGATGGAGGAGGAGAACCCGAGGGAGAGTGGAGGCCGCGCGAGCGAGACGCGGGTAAAGGGTTCAAGTATAAGGATACCGAGGCATGCGCCGTCCTATCATATTGATCTCGCCATAGTAACGATTCTCTCTTCTCCGGCGATGTTGGCATGCACTATGGCTGCGGGACGAAGGGGGCAGCCCGATGAGAGAACGGGACGGCACGGCGGAAGGGGGTTGTACCGCATGGTATACCATGCCACCCCACGATGCGCGGATGTGGGCCGTTCAGGGGTGAACGGGAACTACGGACGATGGAAAGGGAAAGGCTGATAGAGAGGGTGGCATTGATCGAACGAGGACGGGGGATAGAAACGGGCGAAAGAGGGAGGGTTGAAGAGAGACGAGGAATATCGGTGGCGGTAGGCCACACAGGGCGCTAGCGCCAAAGAGAGCCGAGGCGGCGATACCGCGCGGCGCTGCAGCCAAATGAAAATCAGTCCAGCGTTGGTCGCCGGCTAGGGCGCATCTGACAACTCTGTGACAAGATACGGGAGGCTCGAGGACACTGGTAGAACGGCGGAGCATACGTGTCAGAAGCGTCGATCTCGTTGGAGAATCGCGAACGATGCTGATCGGGGTGGCAGTGGTAGCGGCACCGTCACGGTGGTGACAGTCAGACGCGCTCTGGGAATCGGCGGGGATCGGACGGTGATTGGAAAAACCTCGGATCGGAGGTCGGTCGAATGAGCTGGCTCGCCGACAGACGACGAAGACGACGACGACGACGCGTCTGCGAGCCGTGCAAGTAAATCTCGCGTACCCGTGCTCCGTTGCATCCGATCCGAAGCACGCAGCGCTCCGGGTGAGATCGTCCGCGTACATCACCGGGGGGCCTTGAAGGTAAACGCGTGTCAGGGTGCACGAAAGCGAGAGGGAAGTCGTGCAAAATAAAGGGGGAGGAAGTGAGGAATTCGCGAGGTGGGCGCAAAAAAAGAGAACGAGTTCAACGAGTAGGCTAAGAGAGGAGAAGAGATGTCCTCGATGCCCAACGATGCCGCACGAAGGCATAATCGAGCTGGTGCTTGCAATTAGTGCGTGCGAGGTGTACGCGCAGGGACACGCTGCAGGTCCTCGAAGGCTGTCACGTGCCCCTGATAGAACGAAAACGATGCCATTCCCGTGCCCGAGGCACGCACGTTCGGGTGAACCCTGAGGGACACCGAGGGGGATAGGTCTGATCGAAGTACTCGCGGAAACAGGAGAGAGAAAGTAGTAAGAAATCTCAGTGCCTACATACGGGGATCCAGCTGGTCCGCTCCTCTGTTCTGACGCGTTTGCAGCCACGTGCGAGGACAACCGAACAGTGAGGAGGTGGAGGAGGCGGAGAAGAAGCCGGTGGTGGCGGTGGTGGTGGTGATCGAGGAAGGAGCGACCTGCTCCGATTCCTCAAACGTGCAAACATGAGACGCTGGACTCTCATGGCGGCTATAGCCCTGGCTGCATCGGGTGAGTTTCGTCGTTCATGAACGATCTACTGTACGTCTCTTCTAGATGAATCTGTGGCGGCACAAGGAAACCACTTTCTCCGTCGTGCTACGCTTTCGTCCTAGAGACGAACGCTTTCGTTTTTTCGCGCCGCGTACGGTTAACCGGGTGCTTTTCTTTCCTCGCGAACTCTAATCGTACTCTTTCCACCTTGTTTATCTCAACTAGATCGGTCCATATTTGTCTCTTTCCTGTTCTTGTCTTTGTCTCTCTTTCTGTCTGTCTCTGCTATTCGTCTACTTGCCTGTTTCTCTTCCGCCGTGTTCCTGGACCGAGATACATGCCGCTTCTCGAATCGCACGAGGCGAAGTATCTCGTCGCGGGGTGGGCACCGTGGTTATTTGCATAAGGGGGAATGATTTTGTTCGGCGTCCAGGGAGGACTGAACCGCTCGGGGCATCGACGATACATACACGGAGCATACCGACGACGAATCTTTGCACTGGGATAACCGCGTGTGCGGGGCAATTTTTCGACGGCCGATCGAAAACGATCTGCGTCCGATCCGTTCTGTCGAGCAATTCAGAACGGATGCTCCGCGGGATTGATATGGGCTCTCGATTTATAACCCGCGCTCTAATCTTCCTGCCCGAGTGAGCTCTCAAAAATATTTACGAGCCGCGTGGCCCCGCGTTAATTATGCAGGGGACACCGTATTTCACTGGTCGATACCAATATCGAGAGGGCCACGATTTATATTCCAACGTTCGCTGAAACTCGATGCCCGGCTGATCGAACCTTCCACCCGACCCTTTGCTCCTAACGGAACCGTTCACTTTTCATCGTTACGCGAAACTGTGACTAAAAAACCGGGTTGAACTGTTCAACGTCCCATCGGGTTCGGCTTCGTTGTCGCGACGAGTGTTCAAGACGCGCAACAATTATCAAATGAGTCCCCGAGGTGATGGTGTTGCTTTACTACGTAACGTGTTGCCATTCCGACGTCATCGGCGACGCTTTCTGCGTGACGTGTGCGCAGTCCCTCCCTCGTTAGCACGCCGATTCGCAGACTGTATTGTGTACACGTACGTACGGTATATGCGTTCGCCGGGAAATCACCGCAGTCTAAATATTTGCCCGGCCATCCGTCGGATATTTTTGTTAAATTTTCGGTCGACGAGCGAACGCTTCCGTCGACCAGCATCGTTTTTTCTTCCTGCGCGGTGACCTCGGAGGAGTACCGGCCCCGGAAGCGTTTGTAAACGGGAAAAAGAATTCTCCTCTCGACGGCACGGAACAATCAACTTCCGATGCGGCAGATTTTAATTGACGGGATCCTGGACTCGCGACCGTCTCCTTATTCCGTTCGCCGTAACGTTTGATTAATTGGGGCCTTGGTCCTCTTTTCATTCTTTCTATTTTTGTTTCTTTCTCGTCCGTGTACAATCTAGACGGCGCGGCGTGGGCGCGACACAAGTGTTTCAGGGCTCTTTAAATCGCCCACACGCGGTTTTTTAACGAACTGTCACGGGGTTGAACTTCAACGGCTGCCCGATTGCGAGGGAACCGCGAGGGAGGATGCAGGAATGAACATTCGTTTCTTTTGCTCGGTGCAACTTGCAGTGGGTGTATTCGGAATGTTGTTTGAATCTCTGAGTACGGTTCAACGTTGAAGTACGGCTGACCTGTGATGAATTGCCGAATAGTTACGGTTTATTAAGTTGCCTCGCATTTTAATACGAATATTGTTGTCTTAGAAAACGTGTGTCGCTTTTACTGACACAAATTTCTGGTTGTGTACGAACTAGGTTAATGACGTCAACTTTTGTAACGATTTTATTTGAAACACTGTGGTACTCGTACGTCGCGATGGAATTTATAAATGCAGCATTTCTCGATTCGGGTTCGCTAGGGCACGGTCAATTTCGATTGGCGAATGTACGCGTAATTTTCCTAACAAGGCTTCAAATACGCCCTGTATGCGTCACATACAGCTTATATACAATGTGTGTACATATATACATGCATTAGACAGCCACGCATATCGCGTGTGAAACATGTGTTTACGAACTGAATGCTAGGCATACCAATTTCGAGCATTGCTTGACCATTAGAATGTGATCAGTATCGATCTAGAAGTATTTCGATAAATAAGTGCAGGAATGTATTATTGTCTTTGGTCGCAAGGTGCATAATTCCCTGTGCCACAATTGCCACAAAAATACACGTGCTTCAATATTGAAATTGGCAAATGTGTACGATGCACGATTTAATATTATTCATCTCTTTCTCGTTTACATTTATTTTCGGGGTAACGAATGAATTGTTTCTTTTTTATTCTCAATTAAGTACTTGTACATTGCAAAACGAAACGAATTCATTCTCCTCTGCACAGGTGGAGGGTAAATAATTTTTATGCCAGGTTTCAATTACTCTCCGTTAATTTCATTTCCTATACATATCGTTTAATTTCTCTGAACGAAGTTTTTCCCACCTTTCTGCATTTCAAAGGAACAAGAAACTGAATCAAACATTTGTTCGTTCATCATTATTATGCACCGTCTGTCCATTGAAATTATTATCAATCGATAATAATCGAACTCTCAAAGTCTCAAATGCCGTTTCAATTTTCAAAGCATCGGTACAATTCTTTGAACGTTACAATTCCTTCCGAGATTAACAACAATTGGTTACATCCGCGAGGCCAGTTACGTATTATATATTGTAGCATTAAGCACAACCCACTAACCAACTGTACTCTCCGCTATTCTTTCTACGTTTTGTCCATAAATAACTGCTCACGGTCCAATGAAACGATCAACGTGCCTCTCACGATACGTGTAAACGCCGTTAAAGCACGGGGATCGTGTTAGTCTGAAACAGAGCGATCATAAGATTAATATGAAATCTCCCGCTACTTTTCATCCCTTATTCACCCCAACGACATGGTAAAAGGAGGAGGACAAAAACTATGGATCGGATCCTGGTAATACATGATCACGCTGCTACCCTCCTGCGAACGTGTCAATTGCCAGTAGCGCACAAAATACGAGCGGTCGCTAAAAATGGGTCAGCAACAATGAAACATAAATTTCGCAACTGTGTTATCGCCGCGCGATTAAACAGCGATTCGATGACGTAAAATCGGGGAACAACAATAAGTCTGGAGCAACTGCAGAAACGGTACAGTCCTGTTGGACCAAGTGTATACACGTATAAAGCCTGGCCCGTAACAATCTGCGTGCCGCGTTGAACATATAAAAATTCGTCGTTCATTGGAAACCCCGGTGAGCTTTGTAATCATTTTTACGGGTACTTGCTGAACTATTCTAGTTCCAGCTCTGTGTGCGATTGTAATGCTATCCGGCTTTTGTTCAGCCATCGATGTAGAATCCTATAATTACTTTGAATTACTGTGAATTGTTTCGAAAATCGAATACTCTTGGAAATACGCAGTGATCCTATACTTCTGATCGTTAGGGTGGGTTCAACTGTGCCGACGAATATGTGTTATTAGCTTTCCTTGTGTCATCGTACCTTGAAGTCACATACCCGCATTTTTTTACGGGGTATTCTCCTTTGGTCGATATTCATTTGCTGCTGTATTATTCCATTTTAGAGTTACAAATCGTTTCTATTAACAACGTTTCAACAATTTGAGCGATTATCCCTTAGAGAAGTTAAGAACATCCAATTGGAATCTTCCAAGATCGATCGTGCACATATATTTTTCAATTGTAAGAAATAATCGCAGTTCTCGTCGAAATCCCATTGATTTAGTACACTGGCTTTTCCGTCGCAGTTTAATAAAACTGAATTCGGATTTCGATTAAAATATTTCTGAACACTTTTTTTGGTTCCCCTGGCCCTTCCAAACCTTCTATTCGCTAAAAAAAAAATATTGCAATAAAATAAATGATAGTCGAATAGGGCAATATTCGAAGAATAACGTTGAATACGATGCAATTTTCCAAGCAAATAAAAAATCCTACAACTCGTTGAATTATATTCTGCCGCTTTAATCCTGTTTCAATTTCCCTTTCCTTTTTTACCTAACTGACAGCAGCGCAATAGAACCTCAATTAACCAGGTCGTGATAATACGCAGTCCTGTTCATCCGGGGTCTCGAGTTTACTGCTGATATATTAGCAATCGTATCTTCTACCCTTCAAACAAATGATAAAAATAGGTGCTCCAGTTTGGAATAAGCCTTTCAATATTTTGCAACAATTTATTCTCAGTCATTTGCTGCCACTTTTAATTACCCCGTTTATTCCCCAAATAAGCTTCCCAGTTTAGAACCTCTTGTATACGTATACAGTTTTATTTTTCGGATTGCCATTAAGAGCGACATTTGGATATTCAGCAGGCCATTAAACAATTTAAATAATACGACTTATTAAACGAAATAACTTTTTTTCGCACACATTATTTATTTTACTTAACTCTAAATTCTAATTTTCGTTCTGATCAGTCGAATCACATTCACGTGGAAAATATGAACGTCCACGAGGTCAAATTGATTTACATCAACGAACATTTAACTCTGATACCGGATTCAACTTGCACTCGGGCAGATTAATAATTCCAACATCGAAGGCGCGCGTATCAACAGCAAGTAGTCTGACCGCGCGATAGGAATTCGAAGTACAATGTACCTTGAGACAACTACGGGACGTCCCGGCACGTATTTCGCGAACTTCACGCACGACATCGTAAACCCGCCTCCCCGTCTATCAGAGGGATCCTCCATTCCAGATCAATTTGAAACGTCAGCAAAGTCCTGAATGCCGTCAGATAGCCATCCGAAGCTCGGCGATCATCGTGACGGAGAATCGGCCGTTCGCCGCTCCCGCGAAGCAGTCTCCGAGCATCGACAGACGACCCCGTAATCGGCGACCGCTGTACATCATGTTCGCCCCGACGCCGACGTTACCTCGCACACCTAGCAGCCCCCCAAGAACGTCAATGATTCGTAGTAGCCGGGCCGAAGGTTGACGTTGCATCACGTTACCGAGCTATCGCTGGCCGGTACACCATTCCGCATCCTGCAGACGCCGAATCCGTTTGCACACGCGCTTGGAGTACGGGATCCGCGTCGACCTGGCTGCGTGCGTAAACGTTCGCGCGTGTGTGCGCGGCCGTGGGCGTGTGTGGGTGTACAACAGCGGAGTATCGAACGCGCGCCAAGTCGCTTGAAAAGCGGAGGACACTGCACGAGGGGTAGCCCGTACACACCGTCGCGTTTCTGCTGAGCGAACGCGCGCGCGCACACACACACACGCGAACACGCGCGTACACACTGTCACTCGCGCGCAGCAGTGTTGGATTGCACACGGGCATGGTCGTTTTTCAACCTCTCTTTCTGCCCCCCGTTTGTCAGACGAGCGGCCCTTTCGATAGGCGCGATCATGCACGTGAAGAGTGAGAACTGTGCCAAACGCAGCGAGAAGCTTCGGGGAAACGAGGTTCCAGCAGCTGCTGGCCGTTTTTCATCCCCCGACCGCTGTCTTCGACTGTTGGTCCACTGTTGACCAGTGGGCTTGCTTTTTTGTTTTTTTTCGTTTTTCGTTTCTCGCCGATTCGCGCGCCCTCCGCAGATGGACTCGTTTGGACTCGAGGCAACTCGGTCGGATTTCGTATCTTCGAGGGATCGAGTGAGATGTTACGTTCTTATCTGGGATACCGAGTTCATTTGCTTCCTCGTATTATTGTGGGTACTTGAGTGGTGTGTTACGCGCGCGCGGATGCGGTAGGAAGATTTCATATTTTCGACCGTTTTCGTTGCTATTGTTCTTGGCTACTTTTCGGCGGAGAGTATTCGTACGATACGAAGTTATTTGGATGGCGGCCTTTTCGAAGGGTTGAAGAATTTAGAATTATGTATTCGGTGTACGCACATGTGTATAATATGCGTGGAACGGAATTAATCCAGCTAATAAGATTTATGACAAAAAGTATTTTTGGAAACTAAATGTTCTTTTTTTATATCCCTTCCTATGAGCATTATTGTTATTATGTTACAGATTTATTATGTATGGAATCGTTTAATAATATTCATACGGCGCAAAAGTGTTAACTCTTTGCGTTTTCATTTTATAGGAAGTGTACTCGTTTTTAATTGCAATACGTTTACATTACAGCAATTAAATATTCCCGAACTGAATACGCGATACACTTGAAACTCAACATACGACGCTTTCTCATTCCATGCTTTCAGCATCCCATGAAAATCTATTTTTACACAAAGGCAAGTGGCCGAAATTAAGTTTAACAAATTTCAATCTGCTGTACGCGTAACACGTATGAGGCTGAACATTAGTGCAGTTCGAAAAAAAGTAATCACAATTTCCAGTTTACTTTTAACTGTAAATGCTATACGAAAGAGAGTTCCGCTTAATTAAAACATGTTTCTAGTAGCTCTAGTTAGCGAGGTAGCGCTATTCATTACAAATTCCAACTTTAATGTAGGCAGTTCTAATGCACCAAATTTTTCCCTTCGTTGTACTGTCATTTTCAAACTATACAACAACAGTATACATCAAGCGAAGAATAAAACAAACTGTATACGCACTTTCTAGTTAGTATTCCCAGTTTCTCGGTATTTATCGTTTCCAGAGAATCGAGAAATGTTGTAATTTCTCGAGAAATCAGAGACAAGCAATTATAAAATATCTGCAGAAATTCTCGAGAAAGGATTCTCGCGATAGGACACTATTCCTAGCCTCTTCAATCGAAAACAAAGTTTCAACCACTAAATTTCTCCATTTTATCGATAAAACTAGAAATATTAAAACTGCATAATATTCTCACACATTCATGTGTAATACATTCCATCGCTATGTTAAGAATTCACCATGTCCATTACACAAACTAAAACTTTGCGCGTTAAATTGCGTTAATTAGAAAATTGGAAATAGGCTGTAACACCTGAATGGCGACAATATTGTGAACAAAGTGCGTGTCTTCCAAGAAGCGTTAAACCCGGTTTGGCCGTTCTTTAGTTTTTAGAACCAATGAAAAATTATATGAATTCCTTACAGCGTCGTCCCATGGCGTTATCCTATCTTCATTCATTTCTGAATCTTTCTATCGTTTTTGTGACTCCCACGAGCAAGAAGATCGTGCCATGCTCACGAGCATTCGGGTCGTGAAGTTTTGCCGTCCGGTAATAAAAGTTTTGTTACGATTGCCCGATTTTATACGCCTTAGTTTCATCTGCGACCGGTAACAATGCCAAAATGGACACGAGGTTTCGTTGAAATACTAAAACAGCGCCGTTTCGCACGAGACCTTAATGGAAAATTGAGGAACTTCCGTTCATTTCAAACGAAACGGCAGAGAATCATGAGAAGATTAATATATAATATAATATATATATATATATATATATATATTTTTTTTAACAACGATGAAAACCATAAATAAAAGCGCGTATGGATTAGCGGGGTAAACACACTTACACATTGCGTTAAATTATTTATAGTTAAACAAAATGCCGAGATTAATAGTGAGTTAATTTTCGCGCGAAATTCTTTCATTCCTTTTTGCTTTAAGTTAAACCGCACGTGCAAGCGCAGAGAGGTACATCGTTCCTTCTTTCTTTTTTCCCCGTCATTCAACCGTCCAGCTTTTCGTAAATTTCTGTAAAAGGTACAATTTATACACCGTGCTCATGTACGACAGCGGTGCCGCATTAACCATTTCAGTCCGCGGAAAATTATGCATATTGCGAAATTAAATCGACCCCCAGGCATAACGGATTACCCGACTCTTTTATTAGAGAATCTTCCAATTTTGTTTTTTTTGCGGCCTATGTATTATTAATAGCTTCGATAGGGTAGCAAATAAATCACGCGAACTCCCACGCTTCCTTCCCTGTTGCTCCCTGGAATACCACGGGCTTTTCCCCGGCCTATTGTGGCTTTCTGCGGCTACAAGAACGGCTGAACACGTACAACGTTCGTGCCAAAAAATCTTACCGGCGGAAATAAAAATATTGGTCTTAAACGGTACACGGTTTCGCTGGTTCGCTACTGCACAGATAAAGATAATTACGAGTTCCCGTGCAGCAACAAGTTAGGTCAATTAGGATTTGTTAATTGTCCGTGCGGCGTGTTTCATTAAGACGCGTCCGCGTTTCGAATTTCATCAGGGTAATCGAGTATTCACGGGGTTGACGGTGATCTTATTTGCATGAGATTTCATATTTTCTTCCCGCCGTTCAACGACAAGTTGTAACATACTTTATTCCGTGTTTATCGGATCATCGAGTTACCTTCCCTTCGCTCTTTTTATTTCAAATGTTTCCACGTTTCACCTCAAGCCTTATAGCAAAGGAATTTTCAACGAGTCAAGCGTTCCGTGAAATTGCCGACGATATAAACGCGAACGGAAGATTTCCCATGGCCATTTTTGTGCCCGAGCATCTAATCATGGAAAAATAAATGGCGGCTAGATACGTTGGATGTACGGGTTGAATCCAACGAAATTTCGTCGCGTGGCTGTGGGGAAAACGTACTTTGACTCGCGAGATTTCTTCGTCGCAGGTGGTTCCGTTTTAGAAAGCCCTTAAAAATTTCAAACCTGAAGCAACGCGTGTATTCACTGCTCGTAGGTTGTGCCTATTTTGCTTAACTCCTTTATATTTCTTTTTGTTGTTTATTTCATCGCAGAACTTTCATCGCAAAAATTACTTGAATTCTTGTCTTTAAGTTCACTTTCGAGTTCTACCACCCTGTTTCCATATTATACAAGATTTTTCTCCAATACGTTTATCATTCGTCCATTGACTTTTATATAAATCTTCGATGGTTCGTATGGTTCAGGAATTTTTATTTTCATTGTCGGTAACAGATATTTTATCTACTATTCGCGGTCTGTCCCTTTTGCTTGTCCTTTGAAAACTTATAACTACCGCGAAAGTGGAAGGTTAAAGGAGAAACTGGGAAGGCTTTTGTTGGATTCACCACTGGTACAGAGTTGCATTGCAATTTTTCATTTTTGGGGTTCTAAATCTAGATATTATCCGCGCAGGCAGTGAAATTCATTATCCACGAATAATTGGGAACCGTGGTCTCGTAATCCGGAACAAAATCTGCTCCAAGGGACAAATATGTTTCCTAACGAAGGTTTATGGTTATGGTTAAAATAGTTCCAATTAAAATTAATTCACGAGCAGCAATTAACCCTTTAAAAAATAAAGAAGAAGGTACTTCTAAGAAAGGAAGAAGAAGTTTCTTGCTCAACCAATAATATAAATTGGATTTAATAATAATAGTGTAATAATATCGAGAAACGTTATATCCGATTTAAAGGTGAGACAGAAACGTTGACATTTTCTCAATTCACCGAACCATTCAACGCGTGATAATATTTTTCACGCAAAAATAGCTTAGGTCGACTACTTCGAGTTCTAATAGGATGATGTACTACATGCTTACACATGTCTTAGCTGGAATACTTTGTACTTGTACTTGCGACTATACACTCGCTTCCGATTAACATTGTAACAAGCTATTTTGTCGAGCAGTCGAGCAAGCACACCGATTCACCGTTGTGTTTTACTACGACCTATGACCCGAGTTCTCGTAACGAACAACGATCGCTGTAACTTGGTCGTCGATTTCGATGTCGTCGTGATCGCGATAGAAAGGTGAACTGCTGAGGACCCGGCTTGTCCAGGTTACAGGTTCGACGACGACAATTACGTCCTCCCTGAGGAAATATGACTAGTCCACGCAGTTTGACATGAAAATTCAGGCGTGATAAAATTTAGACAGAGAGCCTCGAGGAGATCAAGTCGACGATCGGCTATGGTAATGAATATATTATATGAAGGAAATTTCATTTGCGATTGAATAATTTAATGAAAAAACTGTAAATTGTACGCGCATGCATGTTTTTTAAGCAAGTAAGCAAATATTCTTCCACTTTGGAATAAAAACTGACATTCATTTATAAACCGTTTGTTTCCCAAGGAACTGCCTAATCTAACGAAAATAATGAAAATAATGAAAGACTGCTAAACATACATTTGACGAACAAGGGAAGTAAAATAGAATTATTTACATTTTACTTTTGATTATATATTGATGATTAATACTATATTTTTCGTAACACTATCTGCATTACTCTCGCTTCCATATAATATTTTTCGATTGGTACCAGTTCACTGATCATAGACGAAGCAAGAAGAAGCATTGAATAATTCCTTCTTACTCAACCTTCGTTTTAAATTAAAGAAAAATATTTCACAGTTATTGGAAATTTTCTTTTCGTCAGTTATCAATATTTCATTAATGTTTCGATTCTGCAGACTGAATTCGAGAATACAAGCGACTCTCGAAAAACAATTCCACTGTAGACCTTCATTGTAAGAAAATTACGGGCACGGAATTGAACGAATCCGTTGATATCGCCAGGCTTGAATTATTGGATCACGTTAAATGCTAATATTACTTTATCGACATCACCTACACTATGTACCCAGCTTTCTCACCCCTTAGAACGGCCGAAGATCCCTATAATTTTATCGACAGTTGCGATGCTGCGGGGTTCAAACAGGCTAAGGAAATCCTCACTGATTCTGTTCAGGCTGCGACTACTGGGGAAATATAATTTTCCCGAGGCATCCTACCTTCTTAATCGGGGCATTTTAAATGATTAATATTCACCCCGTGCACTGTTCGAGCGACGACAACGAACTCGTTCGTTTCAACGTTTCTGTTCAGCAGAATATTCAATCTTCTCCCTTCCATTGCCCGATTTATATTTTTTCCACCGACTTCCAACAAATTCAGCACGAAGTTTCAACAGATAAGTTGCAATTTTCTTACGCGTATACATTCTTGTTCGCGTTAAACGATTCAGAAAACTGCTGCCTCATTCGTCAATTTGTCGGAACGTCGTTCCAACGATTCATCTTCGCTGTGCCACAATGTGATACGTTCTAAAAGGGTCGGGTTCCCTCTCGACGGCGGCAACGACTAAATATTTACCTGGTCTCGTCTAAAGAACACGGTGCATCAGCCGTCTGTTAACGGCCGGCCAAAAAAAGCATCAGACGGTTCGATCGGTCTTGCAAGGCGATTGGACATAAATAACCCATATCCTGTTGAGCATCGTTTTCACTCGAGTTTCGCGCCCGTCTAACTTTGTCCGGGCGAATTTAACCGCAGAAGTGGTCTCCCTTAAATAATAGACACGAGCGATGAGCAGATGATGAGTGCCGCGTTGTCCGGCGAAATATTTCGATTCGATGCCAGAAAAAATAGAAGCGTAGCACGATGTCCCACTTTCCCACGGAAATATCGCGACAGAAAT
This sequence comes from Nomada goodeniana, assembly GCA_963969485.1. NCBI lineage: Eukaryota > Metazoa > Arthropoda > Insecta > Hymenoptera > Apidae > Nomada > Nomada goodeniana. The sequence continues at coordinate 6,856,984 of OZ018305.1, read as the reverse complement.
TCCTTGGACGGACGTTAAAAACACAATTAAATTGCTGTATATATATTGAAAGTAGCCGGTTTCTGTTACTAAAAATGGAACGGTGCCGCTGCATAGCACATATATTTCATGTCATTTCTATCAGTTTCATCAAGGTACATCTTTCGCGCCGGTTAAGCGATAGCAATTTACTCTATCTCGCTTAAACGATGAATACTCACTGAATCATGCGAAACCGATTTGTTCCACAACTTACGTCGCCAAGCGTGTGCAGTGCAAGATACAAAAAGACGCCGTTACTCCGTCGCCGATGAAAATATCTACGCCCTCGGTTTATCCTGGTCACGATTTTTTTTGTCTTCCACCCGTGAACTTGGAAATGTGCAAGGAGATTTTCGCCGTCGTGGACACGGTCTAGCAACGACGTATATTAAATTTTTCCTTAACCGCGATATTTGACGCGGCAGCCGGGCAACGCTTAATTGCGCGATCAGTATTCATAAATTCAGTTGCTATTAAACAGGCGTTTTTTCCTTTTTTTTTTATCTCTCGGTGATAAATCAGCGAATATCTTAAAACGCTGCGAAAATTTCGCCGTCGCCCCATTCTACCCCCAAACGCCCCCACCCACCCTCACGGTTGGCACACGTGAATTATTACGCAATTAACGGTGTTCGTATATATTCGTTTCATTGTACCGGCAATTGTGCAGGCGGATGGAAATGAATTCGCGGAAATTTCTAAATGCAATGGCGCACGTATTCTTGGGGCACGGTTCGGGGCGAGTGTGGGAGGAGCAGTATGGGACGCGAAATAAATTTCAGAAAGGAAATCTCGACCCCGAAGAACGGGAACTTTTGCCGCTTTAATGGCGACATGTATATTTCGTGTTAAAGGGCATGAAACTTTGAGCCACTGATGTATTATAAAGCTTCAGTGGCTTTGCCGTTGGAGGTGCTTTGAAGGGTCGGAAGATCGTCCCATTTACCACTCATGGCCAGCTTTCGAGAAAGGTATTATTGATCCGCGAAGACGGATTCCGAGTAAAAACCATTTCGCTTCCCGGTGTAGCGAGAACGAGACACACCTGAAATATGATTTTCCATTCTCCTCTTACCAATTTATCGAAGTCATTCGCTTCTTACGTACATCCGCCTTTCATTTTCGAACGCTGATACCCCTTCGGGGAGTAAATCCTTCATATTGATACCTTTCGATACGAAATGACGCTGAATAGATCAGCTTTATGCTGCGGTGGGATGTATATCCATTGGTGCGCCCAGTGATGAATACGAAAATTATGAAATCAGTGTGTAATAGAGTTTGTGTTCCAGTGTTTCGACTCGATTGTAATAGCAGTTTATTTCATATCGTTTTTGTTTGTAATGAAATGGTATCTTCAAATTGATTGGTGTAATAAAGTTGCACTGTACAAATTTATATGCAAGTTTCATTTTTGTATTATAATTCTCTGGAAGTGTGTGTATTAGGGAACGTTTGAATCAATAAGTAATTATATTTATTAATTGCCCGATCCGCTTGAAATGTCCGGTTATGTCTTAATTATTTACAATTCGCAGAGCTTTATTGAATATTCGTGGCTATTGTTTCTCGCCTGGATCTCCCTTCCTGGCACAATTATTCGATTAAAAACACGGTTCCGTTATAATACTTGAACTGGAGATGACACGCGAGGTTCGTTATATTTATTGAAATTCAGAGAGATGAAACCGTTGTGGATTCCGCGAATAGTCTACGAAGGAAGCAAAGTCAAAATAAATTGTTATAATTGAAGGGAACACTTTTAAACAATATCCCTTTACTTCCTCTGCTTTGCTATTATACGATACGTGGGAAATCAGGGGCAACACCGATAACATAATTGAATAACTTCCTGTTTGGAAAATTGGCGCCCTCGAAATCAATTAACAAAAACAAATTCTCAGAGAACTTAGTAGAAGCATATGCTATACCTCCCTTCTATTTCAATTCCTCCGTACCTAAAGGCCTCCCTTACGAACGCGTGGATACACTATTGGCCAAAAGTTTGTGGATCGACATGCATTTCGAGGATTTCAATCATTTTCACAACGAATTACGAATCTTGCATTAAAGATCAATGAATTGTTCCAAGTTAAGAATGATTTAAACAGCCCACGTGGATGTTAATATTTATCTGATCTTCATAATATTTATTTCCCATTAATAGACGACGAAACAAAGGTATCCCCATTTCGAGCAGCAAGGAAACGAAATCAAACTTTTCGCCCGCAGTGTACAACATTTCAACTATACTTTCTGCCGTTTCGCGCAGGTCGTAATGGGTGGCAATATCAGGAAATAGTTAGTTTGGTAGCGAGTTTCAGGGGGTGGAAGCTTTATCATCGGGCTGTTTGGTTGCAACAGCTTACAATCTAACATGGCAACGTGTCCATGAAAGATCTCGATGTGTGCACGTTTCACGCATGCCAACCCGACAGGCCGCACGAGATACACGGATATTCCGTGGCTGCGGTTTACCGATCAAATGTCCCACTCTGTCATTTTGTATCATCGTCCTGTATTTTTTGTCCGCCCTTTGTCTTTGGCTAATTGCCACTGACGAAATTGTACGATGCACGGAGCAGGTGACTCTGGCGCATTTAGATTGGCGAATTTAGATTGGCGTAGAATCGACCTTTATGCGGATAGAGATTGTTCTGTTATGCAGATCGACGATTCAGAAATTGAACGGCTTTGGAAAATTGGTTACACAGTTATTGATTTCCAATTTTTTTTTTTTATCGGCACCTCTGAATGCTTTGAGAAACATTTTTCCTTTAATATTGAATAGAAAATTGTCGGCCGAGTTGATGTTAGTTAGAATGATTGTACATAATCTTTAAGCGCGTGAACATGGAATATTTGATCGCCCAATAGAGACAGTTCGGTAATTAATTGAACGGGGCGAATTGCGTTTACCACGGTCCATCGTTTTGAAAAAATTCATTCATTCGAAAAAATTTCCGGCCGAAACACATAGATTATACCCCCTTCCGTTATCCGATTTTCTTTTCATTTTATTTTCTGAAACGTTTAAAGAACGCTAAAACCCGAACATTCGCTTCGCACGAGTCTAAAAATTGATTTTATATTCCCATTGTACGCTATGAGAACACTGGGCTGACCATTCATACGAGAATTTAATTGTCAGCCATGCGAACGGGAGCGAGATAGACGTTTATCGATCCTACGTTAACGTCTCTTTCCAGTGACGGCAGCCACCACGATTCGTGTATCAGCCCTTCGCTTCTTTTTCGCGGTTACGTGCAATTCTTTTCCCTCGTTGACAGCAAGATATACGACCCTTTTCGAAATGCCATCGAGATGTAAACGTTACAACAGTGGCGAAATTCCCAGACGGTTTACAGCGATCAAATTGCACCAACTGCGGGGACACTTGCAATTTTTGTGAACGTAAATTATTCGAATTCTCGTCACGACGTATTTTGTTGGAAAAATATGGAACAGCCTTTTTCGTTCGGTTAATCTTCGCGACCATAAATGTATCCTGCTTTCTTGATACGTGTGAGTAGACTTTTTTAACAGCATTGTCGAACTGTAACGACTGTAACGAAGTAACTGTGATATTTTTAAATGCAAATATAGTGAGAGAAAAATTATACAAATATAATAATTATTCACTGAACTCTGAACTCTCTAAACTCCCCGGTAAATTCACTACTAGAAGCACGTGCATTTACAACAGGTAATTACAACGAGACCATGCCGCACTAACTCGCAATCCGCCGTTGGTCAGCGATATTTTCACCAAAGACAATCAACTAATGACCACAAATCGCCGTGGAAAATGTTCGAGATTCTTTATTTCGATTTCACGGAGGCCCGGTACCGCGGAAACGGCAAAGGAGAGCGTCTTTCATCATGCCAGGCTACATTCATTTCCCTCTGCTCTTTTTTTTCTACTTCTACTCCCAGAAATTTCTCCTTTTGGCACGGAAGTACGTATTACTTCCCCGACAAGAAGTGTGCCCAACAACAATCAATATTTCCCTCCTCTTCCCTCCCCGGAACTTCCCCGGCGCTTCCTTACCCTTGGCCGGCGGTTTCGAGATCCGCGATTCGCAATTATTCGACTCTCCGTTTCTCTCCGTCGTGCATCTATCCGACGCAGAACGGGGCTCGCGTATCGCCACGCACCAAGAGCACTTTCCTAATCCCACCGCGTATCCAGATCGTTCCCAGCTGGCTGTAGGTATAGTCGAAACAGAAGATGGAGAACGCTAGATCGCACGATAGCCCCCGTGCAACGCCTCGTCAAGGAGATACCGCCACTCTCTCCCGTGATACCGAGGCGACTATCGATTACCGCGATCATCCGAACGAGGTTTACGCTCGGCGAACGAGCGAGTCGAGTGCGCCGGGGTGGAAGGAATTGAGAAATTGCTACCGCGGCGCAGGCGGAACTCCGGCGGGGCGATTTGCATGTTTAGAAACGATACAGAATTCGTGGGCCCGTGAATATTTAACTGGCTCGCTAATTGCCCGTTTCCTCGGACGGGTTAAAGTCCGAGTTCGCAGCTGCCGCGTGCCGATTAACTCGTTTCTGGCTGGGTTTGTTGCATTCGGTGGGAACGATTGTTCCTGGTGGCTTTTCAGCTGGGAAGTTCGTGACACTCGCGGCCGTTGTGAAGCTTGTAAATCCGGCGAGACGTTGGAAAGCGTAAATTGTACATCGGTTCGTTTGAATGGAAATATTGTTTGGTACACGAACATATTGTCCTTGTGAGGCGTACAATTTGCTTTGTTTGCGTTACTTCGCTTTTGTAATGGAGATGCTAAGTGGGTGGCGCGGTCGATTATTTGTAATATCTGCTTCTTACACTTTTATGGATACTTAAGCAACGTTTCTTCTCTATTCATCACTCCGCTTCTCGTATCACAAAGTTCGACAGCTTCAGTATGTACTAAATTAATTATCACAGTTCTTGGTACATCGTCGAACTGCTTTAAAAATAATCGCGTCGAAAAATTCTACCGTCCGACTGCAAACAATTATCCTCGTTCACACAAACGCAAGGCTGTCACGAAATTGCAATATTTTTAGTATCAATTTGCCGAACAGTTATCCAAGAGAACTATATGGCTGAATGACGTTCAATAATAAATTCCATAAAAAGCCATATCAATGTTATTATAAAAGAAAACTGAACAAAATACGCTCATTTATCGACTGTTTCGCACGAACTACGAATGCCCCTGAAAATCCGGCATATCCGTGAGAGGTTCTCTCGAATAATGTATGACAATGGTTATAAGAGAAGCCAGTGCCGGATACAGGGATGCCGAAAGGATAACCATAGCTCTGGTTCCTGAAGATTTTATCAAAAGTTTCCCAGGGGAGGGCACTTGTTACAGAAGTTCCACTCTACCGAGGCAAAACAAAAGATCCAAAGTTTCCACATCCAACCCTCCCCCACCGCTCCGCCCCGTTCTCAGGGAATTGGATCTATGCACGACCGATGCATATTCGAACTGACTCCGAGAATTGCATCCCGGTGCACAGAGGGCTCGCTTGTGCAGTGAAAAATATTGGATTCGTTTGACTCAGCTTTTCCAATTTACAATTTGCAAACGGCGGATAGACTATTCGTTGGGACTATCGATTCCCGCGTCATTATTTTTTGTTACCGACTTCCTCCTTCAATTGCCGTTCGCGTTCTCCGTGGCCGTTCCCACAGCGATACGTATTTGGCTGTCGTCTATGATTGCGTTGCGGATTAATTTCATAAAAAATGTTGGTGCTCGACCGTCCGTTCGGCACACAGAACGCCGGACGATTTCAATATTAACAAACGGAATGCGCGCGATAGATACAGGTTGGATGACTCGACGGGAGCCGGCGCGGATTCAACATGTTTCTTTTCCCTTCCGTTTTCTTTTATCTGGAAACTAATCTAGATTCATAGGAGATTAAACCTGTGGCTCGTTTCTGAAACGATCTATATCGCCATCCGACGGTCGCGAGCCACGTATGGGAAAGCTCCGCTATTTTTCACCACTTCCGCGCACTTTCCACGCCCTCGTTTTTCTTTTCGGCTTGAATCGATCTGAATGGAAAGCGGACCGGCGTCGGGCGGTGATATTAGAAAATCGGCTGGGATGTTCTCATCTCGTTTGTATTTCCTGCGTGGAAAATGAAACAAGGGGAACGGAGAGGGGAGGGGTGGGGAAGGGCCCGCCTCGGAGGTTGATCGGAACGATTTCGAGTGAATAATTTTCGCAGCGCGGAAAATCGAAAATTCTTTTGGAACGCTTTTCACGCGGTTCGGCGTGGAGAAAGATTACAATTCCATACGCAACAATGGTCGAACGTGTACTGAATTCTACCGGTGAAGTAAAGAGGGGCATGAGGGAGGTGGGGGAAAAAAAATAGAACGGTAAAAACGGGGTCGGCAAGTAATTCAAAAAGCTCGCGACAGCACACCGTCTCGATATGCTATTAGCATTTCGTGCGGGCTATTTAGCCGGCACGAGGGGATGCCTGTGTGCCACTGTAGACTCGCGTTATCTCTCTGTGCAACTAGAAAACTCCGGGACATGCAGATATCGTTGGAATATATTGTGTCAAATGTTTCCGCATCAAATTTCGAAGCCAAACGGACGGGACCGTTTCAAATGTGCACAGGGGTCGATCGTATTTTAATCGTATTACATATTTTTATATCAACTTATAGAACCTCGTCGCCGGTACACGCTTCGCAAAATATAAATGGCGATGCAGTAATACAAGAATTAATTCTAAACTTTATATTCACTCCGCTCTTGCTGCCCATGGATCGAGGGAAGCTGTTGAATCTGCTATTACTCGTTCCCTCCCGAGGACACAATTTTAAAATATACTCTTCACTCCTCTCTATTCATACGCTTTATAGGCCGCCTTTAAACATATACATACTACCTCCACGGCCTGCCTACGAAGTTCGCCGTACGTTTCGATAAATCTCCACTGATAAACATTGATCTGAACTTGCTCGAATGGGCAACATTCGAAATGCGACGAGCAACGTTATGCCCCTACGTCGCAAAGCCCTAGCCTGGCAGAAATTTGAACAGATCAGTCGAAGAAGAATCCGAATCGATGCATCATAACGTTGCGTCGATGTCCCACGGGCAATACCGGCCGCAAATGTTCGCAACGCCTGAAATAAAAATTTCGACGTCCGGTGGATCGACGGCAGCCGTTAAACGCGGCTCGATAACCTAAAATTAGTGCGGGCACCGCTGGTGGCAAGGTAAGTGTGTCCCCAAGGCGTTTAAGGGGTCGATAATGCACGGCCTTCGGTGGAGCAGCCATATGACGCGGCACGGTTGAAAAGGAAAAGCCGGTGAGCGCATAAATCTTGCAGCCACTCCTGTCTCCAGGAGTGTCAAGGGTCGCTGACTCCCAGGCGGCCGTTCTTTCTAGCTCCCTTGAAAGAAGCACGGCTCGACGTGCGGATCGATTCGGTTCACGTATATACCGTGAGCGTCGCGAGCCAGAAACACGAGCCACGTTCAGTCGAGTGAGTGCACGTCGCCGCGACGAAGGAAGATGTCGCCGTACTTTGCAACCGATGGACCAGTTCGTATCGACTATGGACAATCCTCCGGGGGTCAGGGGCAATTAATACGTACGCGTGACGTTTTGTATTACGGTGTTCACGCTCACGCCACGGGACACCGAAAATGCACGCGCATCCCCCCGTAGCCGTGATACCGTGAGCCGTCATTCGTAGATTGGATTCCCTTCGTGTCCCATGATCGTCGCATGTGCTGAATATGTTAGGTCTGATCGGAGTACGCGTGTTTCGTGGATCGAAGAATGATTGGGAAACGAGGGTTTGTCTGCATATTTTTACGAAGGAGCGAACGAGGATGCGGCGGTTGCGAGATTCACATTGCAGATCGGAGCGGCGTCGGGAAAGGCTGTTGAATGTTGCAAGCGCGACTAGGCGGAGGCTGAGACCGCGCGCGGAATAAGAGCTCGCGTTGTGACGTGTGACGATGACGGGGAGAAGCGTGAAACGGGATATTGAATTCTATGGTGCGCCGGTACACGGCCGTTTCGCGGAGAGAGAAAGATACTGTTACGATTATTATGTTTTTCTGGGACTAGAGGGGAGATTTTGCGTTGATCTTTGGATCGGCGAAATTTATGTGCTCGCGCGTCGAAAGATCAGTGATGGACTGAGATAGTTTCCTGCGGAACACCTTTATTTAGATGAATAATTCTTTGAGAGTTTAATTGGGATCTAGGTGTTGCTTTTAAGGATTGAAACGCGTTTGATGCCACGATGCCACAATTTTTACGCATCTATTGTACTTAATAATTGCAGTTGACTTGATAAAAACAACCACGACGGATACTGAATTCATTCGTCTACTTTCTAAATCAGTTGTCACCTCTACATATTTCTCGTTGAAACATACACGGCCCTTTATTTAAAATATACCCGTTTGAATGTCTAAAGAATGATCGTAAACTACAATTATCAACTAACAATAAACATACCTTTCAACCCGTGAAATTGCCATCTCTTCCGATCTTTGATCCTCGACGAAAAAGAGAGTACAATCGACCACAGATTTTACAGTTCTTTATTTAAGTAAAAAGAAGATTTACTAAAAGCCAGTACGACGAATATTGACATTACGAAGCTTCTCTCCCCGGCTGTCTTATTAGCCCTCCTCCCCCTTCAATTTCCACCATCTTTCCCATCGAATCACGGTGACCGATTGCATTTTACAATGCGGCGCACGTCGCGGCGGCAAAGGACAAGAATCCTTTCATCCTTGAAAAGAGCATAGGCATGGTGCAGAATGGCTTGGAAGACACATATTTTTTTTCATTTGTCCCACCAGCCTCTGCCAGATAGCAATAAATTCCACAGATCAAAGCGCCATCCCCATTGTCATCGAGTAACGTGGTCGTAGCACGCCTCTATCGAAAGCTCTTTAATGGTGGATGCCCGTAAAAGTAAAGCTTTGGGTGAAGTTTGGCAACGGGACCAAGCGTTCCGGATACGTCTTCCCCTCTATTTTTTTTTGTTTTCGCCAGTCTTTTCTATCCTCGGTTCCCCGCGATCGCTACAGTTCGCGTTCGATTAAAGTGCATCCAAGTAACCAACATTCCAGTGCCTCCACGAATTTCACGTTAAATTGCAAACCGAGGAACGTACTCGATTAGGAACAATGCGCTCAATCATGCGAATGCATTGGAAAACTTGTCCCCCGTTTCAATTTTATCAGCGGTGTATTGCCCCGTTGGAAAATTAAATTTAACCATGCCACCTCCTTTGGGTGTTTCTCGACCCTACGTGTTCTTCTTTTTTTTTTATAACAGCCCTTACTGGTTGTAAACAATATATATCGAAATCGTTATGAATATACTTGGTCCCGTGGATTCTATTAAAACCTCGTTGTCCCCGATTAAATGGTACGCCGGTAATAAATATAATTACACGTGAAGGTATTCGGGTGTTCTTCGACTCTAGGTAACTTAAACGAACGACGAAACAATGATCAAAATATGTCTCTGTACCTCTGGCTGGGTTACAAAAGTCGAAGTACGAATTTTGCATACTGCTGAACTTCGGCCGCATTGAATTCAACCGTAAACTATTGTGAAATGAATTTTATACAGCACGTTTTTATATCCAACAAACGCAAACGAGGAGCCGAAATAAGACGCGTCCGAACTATCACGGAAAGTTGTTCCTTATCTCGAAGTTAATACCTCGGGCCGAGATGACGAGTCTGGGGTTTAATTCGTTCAAGTTTATGCGTTTTCCACTTGTTTGGAACAAAGTTAGCCGTAGTCGCGATATGAATATTTCCTTATTAGTGGGAATAGCAAACTCCGTGCACAATGCAGTTGTTCAGTATTTCACAGGTTAATCAGCCGAACCTCCGAAGAGCCGCCTTGCACGGTGTTCCATTAGGGGTGAACGCGGATCGGCTCTCACGGGTGTCGTTAACAGCTGAAAAGTTTCTGCCGTTCAGAATTTTCAAAGGGGCGGCCTGGGTCATCGGCTGGATAACACGATCCTTTATACCTTTTCCAGCTACACTCTGTTTCGTCGCTCGCGGATCATTTGGAATCGCTTGTCCCTCCTTCTTCGATGACCGATCCCTTGCTCCCGGTGTCAAAACGTGGTTACAATTTCTTCGTAGAAAGGAGTTCGAATCGGCAGGAAATGAAACCTCTGCTGCTCTTGGAGGAATGAAGCGGTGAACAATTCGCCATCGGCTTTTTATAAAGATCAGGCCTACGAAACGATGGTGCCGGTGGGGCAAGACGGACCGTTCCCATTGGAATTTCCTCGCTGTACGCGATGGTATGAAATGGTACGATGAAAGAAATCGGAAACGTGCATGAAAGAATGATACATGGCTGCACTGTGATCAATCGAACGTTTTATAAATTCGATCAAGTTGCTTGCTCGGAAGATCGAGTAGAAACGGGCGGAAAAATTGCAGATCGTTGGGCGAAATAAATGCACGGGTTCCGACGTGGAAAATGAAATTTTTTTTCCTCCCTATGTGCACAAGGGAACGGGGGTGCGGCAATTGTGCCCTAAAAATTGGATATGCGCGAACGGATAATAATATTGAATGAACGTGCCGAAAGTGCACGTTCGGTGCGCTCTGTAAAGGTGCGCGGAAGATTTCGAGGAGGTTTAATTGCGGTCCGTGGAAGACCGGTCGATTTAGATGAAGACACGAAAGAGATCCTGCGGAAAGCTGATCGAAGACGGAGCAGAAGATCGTTTTCGCAACGAACGATGAGAAATTAAGGCAAATAAAACGGAACAAAACGTTGATAACCGTTACTCAAACAGCAACAGCGATACAATATAATCAGAAATTTATCTCGAGATAGATATGCGCGACTAAAGTGAAACGTCGACGACCACAATGCTCACCCGATTCATCGTTCCATTTGCACTTGCCAAAAACTGTGAGACCCACCATTTTTCAAGCATAGTTCGAATCGGAAGTGCCTAAGCCCATTTCTGAGAGCCGCGTCGATTTCCATGGGCAGGTGGGGAACGTTGCACTTAACGTCCGAGAAATGCAGACGGAAGGAAATGGGTTTGGCGGACGGGCGTGTGGCGTTAATGTTCGATAAAAAGGAGAGAGGAAAAAAGGGAGCAGGAGGCATCCGATGGATCGTAAAATGCAGGCTTAAGAAGCGATTGGAAAACATATCAGGCCGGGATCTTTCAACGGCAAGCCCGTGGAAGGTTCACCTTCATTTTTGGCTGCATCATTCTTCCGGATGAACGTTTCATTCGAAGAAGATCCTGGGAGACTTTATGACGAGCCATCATTAGATTCACGTATCCCATATTGCGCCAACACCGTCGACGAGAAGACTGGGGCTTTGATCTGTTGGAACTTATGGTTATCCGATAAGCTGAACGGGAGTATAAACTCAAGAGAAGAGGGCTCTCTGCATCACGCCCGATCAGTTCCTTTCAAGGATGAGGGATTCTTTTGTCCTCGACCATTTACCAGATTGAACTAAATTTACGGGGCGAACGTGTACGCTGTGCATGTTGGTATCGCGGACAGCAGATGCTCTCACAGTTACAGTTCTGCGCCGAATTTCGGAACGGAAGCAGAAATCCTATCTTTCCGCATATTTTTTTTTTTTTTATTCACGCCAGAATGGCCACCGATGTGGATTGATTGCGTTATAAATAAGCGCGTTTTATTTTTACGACGATACGCCGCCGATGGAGAGAGCGGCCTGCGAACGAGCGATAAACGATGAAATAGTTCCTGATTTCGCGTGGAATACCATGTAACGTTAGTGATAATTCGATGGAATACGGCATGGAATTCTTGGGGACAGTAGTACGACAATTCTTTAAACGGCCCCCGACTATCGTTCTGCAAGTGTATACATGTCGCATTTTTTCAAAAGTATATTTCTTTGCTCAACACTGTGCACGTATTCCCATGTAGGGTCTTCGTTGCAGCGATCTCTAAGTAAATATTTGTGCAACCATTAAGTGGTTGGTCACTGTCCTGGCGTAAGTAAATTTGCCCTCGTGCGGCGCAATTTTTGTCGGGTAGTTCGAGGAAACGTTGAAAAGCCCGCGAGAGGAATTTGCAAGGAAGCGCTCGAGCTCCATTAAAGATCGAAGAATCGTTTCGACTCTGACGACTGGCTCGGCTGGCACTGTTTCGTCGTATGAGCAACGATATCGTCCGTAAGCACACGAAAACAAGACGAACAGTCTCTCCCTGCATCTATATATATTTGCTTTTTCACCCCTTATTTGCCTCCTCTTGCTATTGGCACTAGAAGCCTTCGGGGTGCCTCGAAATTGGAACCTTTTTCGCAACCTATTTTGACCTGCTCGTGCAACGAAGGGCTACAATGAGCTTTAAAGTATCGTTTGCTTTTACTGGTTCAAGTGTCTCTCGACGAAAAAGTATATTAGCTTAACGATTTAATAAGTTTGCTTGAGCACAGACGTGATTAACGATCAAACAGGCCTTGGGATTGCTTGCTTGATTATTTTGTTCGTTGATCAGAAATCAGTCCTTCAGTTCTTATTAGAATTTCAATTCAATCTTCATTTTTCGAAGAACTTTGAATCTCACGATTCCTCCGAACCGAATGCACTTTGAAATTAAATTTTCTAGTCGAATGATCTTGCGTCCTGTCGTGGTAGACGAACGGATCAAGGGTTGCACGAAGATCTTGGAAAATTTACAAATTTCCCGTGGTACGTAGTCCCGATGAGAAGCAATTTTCACACCTCCCCGTTCCTTAACCCATCTCTTCACGTTCTTTCGATCTCGAATTTGACGGCGGAGTTGCATTTCAGGGTGCAAACATTTTTATCGCCGTTCAGTCGACACCGCCCTCATCTCCCGTCTCTATTAAATCTCTTCAACCAATTCGACTGATACCGAATTTCATCAACTGCTTGATTATACCTGGCCGGGACGTGTTGAAAATACACCAACCCGAATTGACCCAAGTAATTTAACGCGAACAATTAATAATGCTCGTTCGATTTAAAATGTATTTATAGTGATCCACTCTAATAACAACGCTGATGTGAAACATGATGGTATCCACCCACACACAATTACGAATTCCTTTTATCGATAGTTGAAATTCGATTCACCAACTACGATACATTATACGAAGTGACCGTGAAACTGTTTGTTAGTAAACGCATTGTATTAATTTAATTAACAGAAATATTTCATGTTCTGTCCAATGCACGGTATCGATCCAAAGAAAGGAGATCTAGAAAAATATATTTTATTCTTGCAATACGATAATTATCATTTTTCCTGGATAGTTCTGTCGATTCGTTTATGGAAACATATGATACACTATTAATTATTTAAACAGTCCCTTGATTTGCACGACAACGGAACTCGAGACACGAAAATAATGTCTGCCACCGTTAATATTCTAAACGAACAGAAATAGTTTCACTAACGTTAACCTATACTACATAAATAACGAATGAGGAGTTGTGCATCCATTTTTTTTGTTCACTCGCTAAAAAAGCAGAACGAATATAAGGATGGACCGAATTCTCACAGCCACCTAATAGTCAATATACTTTTAATGGTACCACATGCAAATATATTCCATCGACGAATTCGCCTTTCCTCTCTCCCCCGTCAGCACATAACAACAAACGAGCACTGAAAGTGATACGGCCACTAATCCAATTATTTGCCCCAATACTTTCGTTCCTCTTTCGTAATGTTCGTTCACCCTGCTAAGTTTTACATTACCAAATGGCCACGAGGCATGGCGTTGGAAATAATATCCCGAATTTCGCATCGAATGCGCACGACGGTAAGAGTTTCAGTCATTATTCGCATCCGTTCTCGTTAGCATACGCGTGAGCAGCACTTCTTTTCTTCTTTCCACGCGCGAGAATCTATTTTTTTCCCTTCCTTTCCTGCTACTTCGCGGCGGCCTCGTTGCACCCGTAGCTTATATCGAAATATTATATTATGCCAGGCAAACATTCTCGTAACGCTTTTATGGTCGACGAGCATTTGTCGGAGATGAAGGGAAGAATGGAATTCTTTCACAGTTTGCCGCCGTTGCTACCTGTTTCATGTATTTCTGGCTTCTCCGGGGAAAACGACATACGCCCCTAATATCCTTCGTAACTCAATGAGAAATTCCGTCACGGTAATTCTTCGTACTTGAAATTGTTGTCTTACAAAAATATACGTGTACGTGTATTGCTGCAAGCGTAACGTCAAAGAATGTCTTTGACTGAAATTGCAAACAGAATGGAAAGTTTGAATGCTTCGAATGGAACCATTAGATACCCATCAAAGGACAAGAAATACTTTTTTAAGAACTTTGTAGATGCGTCCGAAGACGCTCCATGAAAATGATGCTCTCGAAATACGATCTTGCTTAATTATCCCTTGCACGCACACCAGTTACTAAGAATGGAGAAAGAATAATACGCCATGGAGACTCCGTAATAATAACGTCGTAAATTGGCAAGTTCAGTAAGATATAATGAACCTTGAACATACGCAGGAAACACGACGAAGATTAGACTGATTTATTAATTCCCCCCAGGTTAATAAATATGCCCTCGCTACTATCCCACATTTCGTTTGATTGCAGTACAATGGTGTACCTGAAAAGTTTTCTCGTGACCAATCAAATCACCCTGCGAGCTTCTGGACCAGTCGCAGTTCATTTTTATTATCTCTCGAAATTTTCCGATTGAAATTATTAAAACTATCAACTGTTGAATAGGGGACAAACAACAATAATAATAATAATAATAATCTTATTTAATCATACAAAAATTCTATAGTATATAATATATAATAAATTTCGACCGAATTCTTGTACATATTTCACGACAATTTCAGCATATTCGCTGGTGATATTGTAATAAAATTTTATCACCGTAGTACAAGAAGCTCGATGCGCTTGGTCGATGTGAAACGAGACTCGATTTCGAGTCGTCGTGTTCCGATTCATCGAGTGTCTCGCCGATCTCTCAGCCATTCGAGAAGTTTCAATCATAAGCGAGCCAGAGAGGCGCAGACAGAATCGAGGCGCGTCGTGGGCTATGTAAAAGGCAGAATAGAAAATAAAGGGGAGAGCGAGATAGAGCGAGATAGAGCGAGATAGAGCCAGAGAGCCAGAGAGCCAGAGAGCCAGAGAGCCAGAGAGCCAGAGAGAGAGAGAGAGAGAGAGAGAGATGGCGAACAGGGTGAACAGACGCGCTAAACGACGTACACAGAGGGTGAAAGAGAAAGGTGTAGTTAAAAGAGGAACGCAGGCAGACGTAGCAACAAAGATACAAGCCGGACAGAAAAGAAAAAGCTTTGGCACAGTTTTCCATACCCGACGTGACCTACTGGACTATCGATTCGCCGTGAAGGTTTTGGCAAAGGGAAGCGACGGTTGATTTCGAAACTGAACACCCTCCTGCACACATATACAGACACACACTCACTGTCGCACATTTCTTATTGGATTCGAGCTCATGAGACTTCGCATGACAGCGGGGGCATTTTTACACTCGTTTGCATCGCGCCAACGATACATTTCCACCCTTCCCTTAAGCTGACCCTCCGCGTTCACCCCCTTATTTTCTCTTCCAACTGCTCCAACTGTCCATCTATGTTTCGTGCCCTACCTTCCCTCTCCGGCCCCTCCCCCTCCCCCTGCCCTCCTCATCACCGTTGCTATCTGAGAATCCGGCTTTTTTCCTGTGTCCGACTGTGAGGTCCCTTCCACGGTGTTGCTCGAGGCTCGGGCATTGTTTCGCGACATCCGCGTATTCCGCGTCCTCTGGCTGCGCGAAACAAAGGGCGAACAATGGGCCCAGACGAGATCTCAGCCGTATCTTCTTCTGTGTTACACTTTTCGCCCGCCTTCTCTCCGTTTCCCCCAACTGCCGCTCGTTTTCTTCTTTTTCCCTGTCTCCCGCCGCCGCCCCTCTTTCGATCCTACGGTTCCTAAGGTGGACGGTTCCGTGGGGGATATTTCGACGACCGGAGGACGATGCTCTCCGTGACGCGGACGGGCCCCACGGAGACGAGGTCTTTCGATCGCTTCCTCCTTCTCTGTCGCGTGCGAAACGCGGCCTCTCGTTGTTAGACACAGGGCGGATCGAGACGGGCGTGTTTACACGGATTCAACGAGGTCGTAAAGAATCGGAGATTTGTATCCGTGGGCTGTCTCTACGTGCCCGTATCGTGATTCGGTCGTGGTCGGCCACCACGGGAAATAGGGGACACCCGGCAGGGGATGTTCCGTGCCGGTATGTCGGGAGACGATAATATAAGATCCGACCTGGAAGTGGATCGGCCGGAGTGCGGCGGTTTCACATCGACGACTACGACGGGGCGTTTCAATAACACGAGGTAGTTTCGGTTGTTTTCGCGTCGATATTCGTGAAACATATTGTGCGGTCATATTTGATACGTTAATATAATGCAATTAATAATATTGCGATGTACAACGTGGCAGGATGATAATCGTGACGGCCGGGGCCAGAATATACTTGGCATAATAATAATAATATTAATGATAATAATGATAACGGTAATAGCAACGATAATAATAATGCACGGGTAGCATGCGCAGGTCGTCTGGGAGCAGATGTAACAATTTCTGGTTTATTCCTTGGGGGTCAATTTGAGAAAGAAATGATGTCTGTTGGTTAACCTGATTCTACTTATTTAAGTGACTGACGATATTTAGCAGTTCATGGGTTTGACGTTCGCTCAACGAAACTGTGATCTTAAATTATGCTGGTAGCGAAACAATAAAGCATTGTTTTTAGTGTATCACTTATCACCAGACTAGCTTTTCTTACGCTTTCGGTTTTTATACAAGAACTCTAAGTAGTGAAAAACGGATCTACGCTCGCATGGTACTTTTCTTGCGGCACAACCTTCCGAGCAAACTGCCAGTAGCTTTTCAACGAAGAGTCTAATTTCATATCGATCGTATTAGAATTAAATATGCATGGTCCGTGCGATAGAACGGGAAATACGAACTCCATTCCACGGGCGAGCGAACACGAGTCGCATTCTCGAAAATTCCTGACGAGGAAGCTTGCTTTATATAAGTATGGTTCCTCGCGAAATTCCACTTCCATTCGCTGCTCGGAATGAGAACGAATGCTGAAGAGGAGAATGATTCGGGCGGGCCAAATGACACGGAAGACGCAACGACGTGTAGATTTATATATTGGTTCCCAAGAACTTGGAATTCCTAGTGGGTGAAAACAAAAAACAAGAAAAGAAACGAAATGAATCGAGTTTTCGTTATTCCCTTTTTCTTTGTCACGTTGCCCTCACAAGTGCAATAAAGGACTGTACTAAAAGCAATCGTTTCGGGGGAAAACTCTGCAAAACCATCCACCTGCGATTCGTTATTATTAGGTTAAATTCGAACAAAGTCTCTTGGGTACCTACGGTAAACAGGGCTTCGCTTTTTGTATCATTAATTGGGAGAAGAAGAATTCATTGCGGAATTTGTTTTTGAGAAAACAACTAGGGCATAGTGAGGCAATTGTATTGAAATTTAGGTAAACATTTGTGGTTATAATAAATACGAAGACCGTGCTAAACCTTTATAGTTAGAATACAAGAATCGTCCTTCACTTGCAAGCAGATTATTTTACACAAGTGGCTTCGATTAAAACAAACGGTTCAATCTCCCACTTCGGACGGTTATTGTTAATCCAGACACGTGAGAATCGGTGCCTCGCGGCAAGTTCTTGTTTGCCGCGACCGAATCGAGCGATACAAAGAGCTCGCAGGTGTAATTTTTAAGGGTGATTTCTCGAGGGAATCCCGTTCACGTGCAGAGCAAACGCTCAACGCCGGGTTTGCGAAGGAAATTATACCGCGTTACTTTCATTGTGCGTGTACAACGAATCGTTTACTGTTTGTTGTGGTTCTTTTTTAATACCAGATGGGAATTGCTGAGTTTTTCTTAACTCTCGCTTAATGGTCTTTGAGGAATTTAATTCCCTGTGTATTGTATGAATACGAAGGTAGAAATGAACGCGCTGCCGGTATGCGAAAGCTTCCTGCTTTCGTGCATCTCTTCTTGTCCAAATAAGAAATATAACCGTATAAATTGCTGGAAAATACCACGTTCAGAATGGAGTATCCTCGTGGTTGGTACGAAGTAATGCACTTTGCAATCTTATGTGTCAGACGAATGCATCGCAGACGCTTTTCTGTAATATTTCTGTTTGTGTTTGCTTGGCGAATGTGTGGAAGGTAAGCATGTTGCACCTGCTGCTGTGTAAGATCGATGGTACTTAATGTTTCACTAGTTTGTAGAAACCAGTGTAACATGTTCTACAAAAAGTTTCGAAAATTAAGCCACAATGGACCTATTACGGTATAACTTTGTTTGAATCTATCTCTTTATTGCCTTTTTCATTATTCTCGAACGTTATTCGTAGTTGGATGAATTCCTATGTTAATTCGTAATTCCATTGCGGTGCAAATAATTGGCGAAAATTTTCATATTTGTGCAGAAGAATTGAATATACACGAAATATAATATTAGGCATTTGTAAAATGTAATTAAAGATGCAGGATGATAACGATAAGTGAAGCATTTGAACGGTCATAATTGCCATGGGAAGTTTAGTTCTCAATAATAAATTAATAAAGTAATCACAATAATAATAATAATAATACAAGAACCAATATCTATTTATTTGTCAGTCCCCTAACAATAAGTTTCCTTCCTTCTGATTTCAATAAAAATTCTTACACATCGAAACTGAACCAGTTAGAGCAAAATATGCAAATAACCAATCGCGTATTCGAAAAATTCATAATATCGCCCGCTGGTACTTTGTCGAGATACGTTCCGGCAAATTCGCCGGGGCATTCGATCGACAAAACCCCTAGTTCGATTGTTCGAATGGTCGCGAACAATCGCGGGTTAAAAGTTCTTTGCCCTCTGCTGTGTAAAAAAAAAAAACTGGCGACCGACACGAACGACCGGGGCGATGCCGTCGAGAGGAGGGAATGAAAATAAGAAAGTAGATCACCGCGTAGCAGCGAAGGGGTTAAAGAAAAAGGACGGGCCAACAGACGGGCGGAAAAAAAGCATCGCGCGTAACGGGGAGGTCTAATTAACGAAAGTAAAATGTACAAAACCTTGTCGAGTCAGACGAAACCATTTCGCAGTGTTCTCTAGTACGGTACACATCGCCACACACAGCCAGACAGACACACACACACACCCATACACGATCTCTCTCTCTCTTCCTCCCTCTGTCTGTCCCCGTTCGTTCTTATCGCGAGCTGTCCAGATTTGGTGATTCTCGTCCTCTACGTTCTACTTTTCGCGTGGTAGGAAGGATAGAGGGTGGCGGAAAGGGAGGAAAAAAAAGAATAGCTGGAGCAAAATGTTGTGACTGCTGAAGTATCGCGGATTTTCCTCGAGAGATCTCTTGGTCGTGGTAACAGGGTCGCGAACGAGTACGGAAGTCGACAAGGAAAATTGATTCGATCTGGCGCAATGACGCGGGAGAAACTACGAAGTGGAATGGACTAGCAGTTACTCCACCCTCTCGCACTCTCTGCACCCGCCAACCCGTCGTGTTTTCTGCCACCCTATTTTTCACGATCCCTCCGCTGCACCGGGGACTCGAAGATACTGGGTAATGCAGGGTTGCGCACATTGGAGGCAAATGTTTCGGATGTAATTCCAATTAAACGCGAAGGTATTATGCAGGGTGTAGTGCGTGAAGTGTCAGACAGGGGAAAAGGGGAGATTCGTGTTCAACACTGGATCGATGGGATTCTTCTGCGCAAGCATTTTAGATTAATGCAGGATTGGTTAATTTGCATTTGCTTCCATAATTCAGGGGTTATATTAACCGGGTTAGGAGAGCAGGAGGAGGCAATTCGTCGGGAATGATTTTATATGGAAATATGAACCTCCTAGGATGCACTGAAATATTTCGCATTGAAGGTATTTTGCAATTAATGAAATTGGTGTTAAGCCAGACAGAATCGGTGTTGTACATGCAGCGTAGACGTATACATTTTGTCAATGTTTCACTGTATTTTTCTCGGAACAGTGTTCTCAGAAAGAGTATCAGAGTGTCTTTGTCCATATCTTTTAATGCATTTCAATTACAATTTATTCATTCACTTGCACAATTAATTACTCTTCCTTTCCCGTGCAGCTGAACATTACAATTTTTATTTCTGATTAGCAACATAACAATCGCATCCAAGTGTTTGGAAATAAATTTATATAACCGTTAGATTTGAATTGCACGTTCGTCTGGCCGCTGAAGAGTTTTATTTAAAAACCCAGATATTTTCATCAGAAAAGTGTCGCAGTGATATATGTACTTCTTGGTTGCTGTAGGTAAATGTAATCCTTTTGTAGAATTCCCTCTGAGAGGATTAGCGGGTTATTTGTACGCCAAAGATTAACTTATTCTACTTGGACGTATGCAGGGATTGCTAAAGATCAAGAGGGGAGTTGGCTAAAACGTATAAACAGATTGTTCTCGGTGGTATGCTCGCCAGGGGTACTGCTCTCTGTGTGCGTGGGTATTCTAATAAAAGAAAATTGTCTTTTTTTGAAGAAACAAAAACACTGCTACTGATACCGCAGGAATATATGGAGACCAGCTATCAAATATTTAAAGAACACGCGCATTTTTGCAGCGTACTATTTCCCACGGAAATAAGTGCTTGGGAAAATAATACAAGGCGAGCGCGACGAGAAACAAACATTTTCTGCAGATGAAACACGCAATTCTGATGTATCGCGGCGCTCGCAAAAACCCGCGCCACGAGAATTCCATCAAGCGCACGATTCCAGAATGTCGAACTTGGATTCGATTGAGAATTACACGCGGGGAGGCAATTTAATTTAATGAAATGTCGGTAAGGAGCATCGCAGGAACGATTTCGTCCAGTCAATTAGATTGCGCGGTGGGGCGGGACAGCGGGGAAAGGGTTTTCAGAGTGTCACGAGGAGAAAAGTCGAGTCTACGTGATAGCGTGTATCTTAGAAAACGACGAAATTCACGTTCAACGCGGCGGGGAGAAAGGAGCCGAGGGGAACTTTCGGTCTGACATCTTTATTTCGTCACACATCTCTGAACTATTTGCTTGGACTGACCCAGATCTTCTTACGACATGAAAACTTTAGCTGCCTTTGTCGTATTTTCGTTCTGGACCTGGAGGGAATGATTGCGGTCCCGCGACTCGCAAGATTCCTTGCTACCACCTTATGGTATGGATTAGCGTTTCTTGTATGATAGTTTCGCGGATTGTGGAACCGTTCGCATTATTGTGACGAGGTAACGCGAACTGGAGACCGAAACTACGAAATTATTCCAAAAACACCTGCTTGATCTGGTTTCCTCGCATTTTTCCGAACACTTTGCCTACCGTTTGTGTTGTCAAATTTGAACGATGAATTCGGACGTTTTTATTGTGACAGGTTATTCTGATTTGATTTTTTTTAATTCTTCATAGAGCTTTTTATTTTGTTATAGTTACATTTTATGTGAGGTCCCCTTTATATGATTACGAAATTACTCTCATTTCTATTTTGGTCCATTTTTGCTTTACAAAAATCATTTGACGGCTTTACAGTTTACAGACGCTCAATTAATTCGTTGCTGTTGGCCCTTTAACAGTGCTTTCCAAGTGGCAAAGCACGATACAAAGAATGAACACTCCTTTATACCGAACATCGGTAGGAATTGTTATAAAGTGTCGGCTGTGATACGTTTCGCCTGCATTCTATCGATTTTTATTGCTCTAAAAATAAGCCAACAAGGCGTATACACTTTGTATGCAACAATGGACAGCAAAGTTTATCAAATATATTTTGTATATTCCGTAAATTCTTCGCGAATTTTAATTCAATTTAATGGTCCGTTGCATACCAATTACATACCATTCCGCTGAAATGAATATCCGGGTGAATCTCGTTTAACGCGATGGCCGCAGTGTTTCTCGAAAGCTGACTCGTAAATACAGCGTTAAAAAAGAATCATTCCTCTTCGCGGAGCGACAGTGTCCCAGAAGTGACACGTAACACGCGATGGAACCTCCCTTTAATTCTCATCTCACCCGAGCGATTCAATTTACTATTTCGACCGGAGGGAGAAATCCTAAGCAACGCTCAGTCCTTTTTCTCGTTTCCCACTGCGCTCCAAAAGCTGGTTGAAATGACCGAAATCGTTCTGCACCCTTGACATTGCATTCCTCGTCTTTCATCCCCCGTTGTTTCCAACCTTCGCCACCCCCATACGAAAATATTGAACAAACTCGCAAGGTCCGCGTCGAGTTACATTAACGAGCCGATGAATTCTTGTTCCCCAAGCTCGTGAAGGCATTAACAGGACGATGGATCTCAGAGACAACGGCGAAAAATTCTCTCCCGCTGGCACG
Organism: Nomada goodeniana; assembly: GCA_963969485.1. Classification (NCBI taxonomy): domain Eukaryota; kingdom Metazoa; phylum Arthropoda; class Insecta; order Hymenoptera; family Apidae; genus Nomada; species Nomada goodeniana. Next base: position 6,834,517 of record OZ018305.1, on the reverse strand, counting down.
TGAATTTACATTTTTACCTCGTAGTAGATCCACGGAAAATTTATCTTGGACCGTCCTAGATTCGCGAACAATTCGATGGGAGGGGAAAAACTTCCCTTTTCTCCGCGTTTTTCGGGCTCCACCGTCGACCGTGGGAGAATGGTTACAACGTCGCGAGGGCTGGCAAACAGAGCCTGACTGGTTTAACCGATAAAGTTCTGTAATAGCGTGGATTAGAGCTACCAGCGCTTCTCTCCGCCGGGGAACGAGGGTCCACCTCACGACAATTACGGAAAGTGCCTGAAAGCGTGCCCGCGTTCGTTCGGATGAATATTGGATCGGCGGATTTGGTAACTTTTATGCCTCGAGTGGCGCCCGCGGGCGACAGAACTTGAATAACGTTTTTCACGATCGCGCTGAAAATCAGGTAACCGCGTAAATCGGAGACGTAACGTGGCTGTCGCGATTGCCGAGACGTTACGGGGTATGCCGGATTCGTTGCAGAGTATCGACTGGACGGTGGCTGTCGTTTCAACGTTAGAACGTGACTCATTGCGCTGACTGTTGCAACCAGAGAATATTTCGTTTCAGGAGTGCCCTAGTGGGTCGAAAAGATGGTTTGCTTCGTAATAGTATAAACGAGCAACACATGCTATAGTTTCCTTCGACTGAATTGTAATGAACTTGATTAATTAACGGCAATGATATATGAATTTTAAATTCGGCATTCAACATTTCATTTCAACAGACTTGCGCAGGCGGCGGGGGCGCGAGTACTTGGCGGGCTAAATATCGAAATCCATCGGATTGTTATATTCAACATGATTTAAGTGTACTGAATTCGGCTATTGTAAATACATTAAACTGCCCGTTTCATTTAAGGACTTTCATGACGATAAGATGAATTGATAAAGAATTCTGTGACGATTCTTCACATAAAGGCAACACGAAATCGCGCGAAACGTTGCGCAACTGAAAGCGCAAGAACGAAACCGACTGAATTAATCATCCCGCTAACTATGAGTGAATTTTGTTTACTGATAATCCAATATTCACTTATCGTCAAACAATCATCAAACATCTGGTAGCATATTATAAGTCGCCCCCCGCATAGATACAAGAAGTACATTTCCTGTGAAAAGTCACTATGGCGTGGATAGAATTGCGGGGAGCCACCCTTGGATGTTCAAAGGTGCTTTAATGAAGTGCACTTCGGCCGCCCCGAAATTTTTTGTACAGAGCAAAGTGTGTTTTTGTGTTTGCGAACGCCTGATTCGTTGCAGCGAAGCCGTTAAGAAGGCGATAATGTTTGCCCGGGGAAAGCTTACGGTGTAATTTATTTCAAACCGCCTTTACCGTGGGAAGTTTCGATGCCCGCACCGGCGGAATTTATATAAAGAATCGGAAACGTTTTCTACACGCGATAACGATAACTCTTCCAAAGACCGTTCTTCCCGTTCGCCTTAAAACCACATACGACGCCGATGCTTTTACCCCCTCCCCTCTCCTCGTTCTTCCTTCGGGGAGCTTTCATTTTAAGAGGGCTCATGTCATTTATTTACTAATTGCAAGTTCAGTAGGCCACATCAGACCGCGATGCCTTCAATTCAAAATACACTAGATACGATGGGAGAATAGTAAAAACGGCTGCTCGAAAGTTCAGAGTCCGCGCAATCGGAATAATTTTTACGTCCTGAATGATTTACCTTTGTACATCCCCACCCCCCAGGCCTTTCTCTGCATTTGTATTGATTCGGTGACGGAAATTAAAAGCTCAGCGCGGATGTAATTGAAAGGCAATGGTGCATTAGGAGGCATCGGCGTGTCCACGAAATTCGTAGAATTGATATCCATCGACAATGGCAAAACCAAATCCCTTTCAATGGCCGCGAGAACAATTATTATCGCACCGTTTATCAGAGTGGTATCGAGCCATGAAACATTAGAGAATGAACATACAATGCGGCGGAAGTAGAGGTTGCGTACACACAGCGATCACTAATGGAACTAGAAAATTAAATCGCAAAATTGGTGTTGTCCCGCGACAATCGTCGTCTATGGTTGATATTTTCGTCGATATTGGCGACGGGGTAACAGCCGCGATACCACCGTGCGATGTGTAATTCGAGATCGGCCTCTCCGTGTTTCAACCTTCAATCGCTTTAAGTTATCGATAAAATACGCCATTCTGTCAAGGATATAATAATATCGAGAAATTGAGAATATTATTTCATTTGAATTTGAATGTCGCGATATTTAAGATTCACGTTATTCACGATAATGTTTACTTTACTGTAATACAATGCAATCGTTTGAACATAAAGGATATATAGATAGCCATCGTCTCATACTACCGTAATTAAAAATGTAAGTGATCTCGTAATTATAATCCATGGAGGAGTGACGTGTGGAAAATCTCATCATATATCATAATAGTTCATTTTGTTCGCTCCAATATTCTCAGTACAATTTCAACCTCCATCCCACCACTTGACTATACCATTATAATAAATGAATCTGCCGCACGCCCAATTGTGCTCCTCTCTTCTGCAGCAGGAAGAAGAGACAAAAATATTCACCAATAGAAAAATGATTACCGATTATGCTCGAAATTCCGTTCGATCAACCTGCTTGGATATCGTCCATGAAGAAGAATCCCGATAAATCCTGCCGCACACGACGGTCGCTCCAATTCGAAGGACCGGCAAGAAAAAAAATACGATCTCCCGTACATCAACCCCCAAACAAAGAACTAATCGCACCGATTCCCCCCCCCGACGATTTTCCTCCCGCGAAGATAAAGAGGAACGGCGGTAGGTATTCAAGTTCCGGCATTAACGTCATAGACAGCCGAGCAATTCTTTCGCGTTTCGCGCATAGGCGGCGGACGTTCGAACGGCCCAGCTTCTGCTGTTGGCTCCGCAAGAAAAAAGATCCTGGCGTGGCGGAAACAGCGAAGGATAAGGTGGATATCTGGCCGCGAAGCAAGCCGGAAAATCGATTCCCGCCAGCCAGCCGGTCGTTTCGCGTCTCTTGGCGACTGTTTCAGAGCCACGGTGAAATATGGCATTAACGTTCTGCTCCATCGAGGATCGGCGTAGTGTTTTCCACCCTCTAGGTTTTTGTTTTTTCACGTTTTTCAATTTTTAGCCGACCTGTCATGCTCGGTCGAGCGTCGAGAGATCATTTTTGTTTGTTGTGTTCCCGTGTGTGTGTGTGTGTGTGGTTCTAACCGGTGTAACCAGTGGCGAACCACCGCTGCGCTCGACGTTTTCGAAGGTTGCTGGCCAAAAAAGTGCTCGTGTAACACGACCGTAACAAGGGGGAAAGCCAGCTGATATCAGCTTGAGAACTCATCGAAGGAGCTGCGCTAGATATCTCCTTGTGCTTTGCTGCTTTTCAGACCGTTTGCCGAACGTATTATATCGGGGCCGGGTGGGAACGGTGTTCCAACAACGGTGGAACGCGATAATTTTTCTGCGGCCATTGCGTCGATATTTTCGTGACAGATACAGCTGGTTTAGGTGCAACAAGCTTGCGGATAAATAGAATGGTGTGCTCGGTGGGTTTTGAAATAGTTTTGCGACTAGACGTCATGGTTAGTGGAGACTTACGTACCTTATAATTATTTTGGCTCTGCGTTTGCCGATTTTCGTTTGGACATTTGCTTAGATAATATTAATAACGACGGCAGTGATGATCGTCCGGAATCATTGAAATATGGAAGGGTTAATTGTGCGGGATGTCTATTGTATTTTTTTCACTGTGCAATCATTCTTTTACGCTCCCGACGAATAAAAAGTTTCGTGATAGTTTAAGAGGGTGTACAATGCAAGGGAACACACCGTATCGTAGACTTATATTGTCAATATAAAACAAATTTATTGTAATAAATGAGCGCGTCGATTTCGTGTATTATATTATCAGTACAGTGTAGTTACCAACTTCCAAGGAGGCTTCTACGCGTTAAACTTGATGACAAGCTATTATTATCTTGATAATTTTAGATATTGATTAGGGCGGAGGATCAATAACCATTATGATGCGGTGGTTGATGGTCGTTGACAGTGAGTTACAACGAATTTACTAGGCGGTATATATTGCTGAACCTCTATGCTTCGTACGGCGAAAAAAGGGGAAAGAAGAAAGGGTAAAGCTCGCGCCTGGTAGATTGTAATCTTAGTCCACAAACGGTGCTTTATCGCCAGCCGTCTATTATACCCAGCACCTCTTTGGACCATGGAGTAGAATCTTCTTCGCAGCTTCATTTGTGTAATAATAATTTAACAACGTTCGTATTTTCAAGACATTTGCACAGCGATTAACCGTTCCTTATATCGTTCGACGGAAATCATATTGTTATCAGTCGTAGCATCCTATCGACAAATTTCTTTTTATCGTGTCCGCTATTGAAACAAAATTTACGTTGGAACTGTTCAAGTCAAGTTAGTCTGAGTTAGAGATTCGTTTAAATAACCAAACGTATTTATGCATAATTGGACAAACATTTGAATATTGTTTAATAGAATATAATAGGCCTCTATCCGTTATTGCGCAAATCAAAAAGGGGCAGGCATGCGCATGGTTTAATGACATGTGTGTACAGTCCAAGTAATTATGCGATCACGAAATATGCTTGCTTTTTGGTACAATTTTATATAAGGGTTAAATTTATTCCTCCAATGTGTCTGCCACTCGACGGCACCCAACATTTTTGTCTGTCATGTTGCCAGGCATCTGGCGAACTTTGTTCCACCGAGTTATAATAGGTCACTATTCGCAAACATTCATCCACTGTGCAGCTTCGTTTACTGTCCTTAATAGTACACTTTAGACGTGGTAATATAGACCCGTGTGTTTGACTATCTTCGACCACGAACGCTTCCAAGTTTTCGAATGAAACGCATGCCCAAGGAGAGCAGGGCGGTGTTTGCAAAATTTCTGTGCCCCCAGCTAACGCAATGCTCGGAATCCCGTTAAACGTGGCCAGGCTTTCTGGATTAGGCGATAGCGGGGGAAACGCCGAGCAACGAAGAAATTTGACGCTCTAACCAAGCTGCATACGTGAACGCATCGTGCATTTATCGAGTAAACCCGGATTTTAATTAAATCCAGCCAATGCAAACTTCCATAAACGAATTTTCTTTGCTGGCCCATTATCAGGTGTTTCGCTGTCCACGGCGTTCTAAGCGCAATTTCATGTAAATAGCTCTTCAGTAAACTATACTCCACGGAATAAATTGTTTGGAAATGCGATTATAATATAGTTTTAAAGAGATACTAGAATGTTCAATACTTGTCGACAACAGTGAGCGCGATAATTAATTTCGAACGATTTCATATCGACGTCGAAGCTATAAATTATAGACAATTTTTCTTTCTTTTGGTATTTTTGTTGATACCGTTGGTAAGAACGTTTTCTTGATAACTTTAATCTCTTGTTACGTATGAAGAATATTCCATACGTCGCTCTCAGCGCGTTTTCGAGCTCGCGTCGTTATCATAAACAGAAAAAGGGGTCCCGAGCACATGTGCGACCAGCTGCATTATGACCAAGACGGGCGTGGTCCGACGAAGACTTCTAAATTTCCTTATATGGAAGGTTCTAATGCGTTCCCGCGCATTTCGGGGGTATGTAACCCCTTTGGTTTCTACCCTCGTCGGTTCAGAGTTACATAGTCACGCGTAACGTCACGTCGTGCCACGCTCGTACAGAGTCAGTTATATCTAGTGAGATTGGGCTTAGCGCACCTTTCGAATCATAGATTAAACCGTTAGAATCCGCTAGTCCGGTTGAAGTTCTTTCGGAATACTCTTAAAGCGGCTCTCAGAACCCGCATCGCCAGTGCGTCAACACCGTGCAAATACTTAGGTAACTTACACACTTTAATATTATTTCATCGCGACAATTACATTTGTACCGACGACTGATCTCAAATATATATTTATAATTTGTTCACCATTAAATCGAGTAGATTCGTTAAACCTATATTTACCCCGTAATCCTTTATATCAGTAGTAACGTTCCCACAGATACAACTTAACCGCTCGAGTTGTATCGAATAGTAATTTAAAAGTTACGAGACAAACTAACATTTCCTGCGACTCCCTGATTTCGCATCAGGTTCGTTCGCACGCCTTATCCAAACAAAATAACTATAAATACTCCAACCCAGTGGCTCCCTGATTTCGCATCAGGTTCGTCCGTACGTTTTCCAACCTCCGAACAGCTCCCCGGCTCCGCGCCGGGTTCGTCTGTGAATAAGCCAACCTCCTAGCAGCTCCCCGATTTCGCATCGGGTTCGTCTGCGAACTCCTTTCCTAGTGGCTCCCCGATTTCGCATCGGGTTCGTCCACGACGTTTCACCCTCCTGCGGCTCCCTGATTTCGCATGAGGTTCGTCCGCGCTTGACTCTATTCCTGAGGCTCCCCGATTTCGCCTTGGGTTCGTCTGCGAACTTCTTTCCTAGTGGCTCCCCGATTTCGCATCGGGTTCGTCCACGACGTTTCACCCTCCTGCGGCTCCCTGATTTCGCATTAGGTTCGTCCGCGCTTGACTCTATTCCTGAGGCTCCCCGATTTCGCCTTGGGTTCGTCTGCGAACTTCTTTCCTAGTGCCTCCCCAATTTCGCATCGGTTTCGTCCTCGCTACACATATCCCAGCGTCTCCCCGATTTCGCATCGGGTTCGTCCGTGCACCTTACTAACAAATTCTCAACCGTATTCCTTGGGTTATATCAACCTCGCCGGTCTAGGCGTTGCCCACAGCCCCGGCTCGTAACACTCTCGTGAGATATTCCACCGTTTCCAAATAAATGCGACTCCCTGTGGGGCCCATTAAACTTGGAAATATACATACAATGCAATACAAATGGGGGGAATATGAATACTGTAATTATCATTTTCTGTTCCTAACGTGCAGTACACTTTCTAACGATGTTTTTTTCACGAAACGAGATTCTTGTTGCAATTTATAATGCTCTACTGGATTACTTTTCGGTGATATCATAATAAAATATCTTTCGAACAATATGGAAATAACGTATATGCCTTTTGCAAATTATGCACATCGCGTGAATTAATTCACGGCGTTCTGTCTTTACCATGTCGCAGTAGAATTTTTGCACTATTTGACCACCCTCATATGTACATACAGCGTGTACGATATAACTAAAAATGAAACGGAGTGCTTTTTCGCGGATATAGAACTGCGTTCATCGAGATATGCAGAGTAATTAAAAATTCTAGATTAGCTTCGAGATATGTGGACGGTATGTAAAGAAGAGTTTGAGTTGAAAAAGAGAAACGCATATTACCAAAACCGTGCAATTTTCGACAGCAATATTTCATCCTGGTTTTTAACCTCGAAAAATTCCAAGTGTTACTATTTGACATTATAAAATTACTCTGGCAGATAGAATAAAATTAATTATATAAATTGCATTAAAAATATTGGATTTCTAAATAAATTTCATGCAAATAAATATTACGTTCCGTTAATGTGAGCGATAACATGGAAACTTTTGTTTCAAAATTGGCTGCCCAATAATTAATTGATTGCACGAAAAATATAGAATTCTTTAACGACAATAATTCTAAACAATTAGATTACCTTCTAAAGCGGAAATACATTGGACTATCGTCGCGCCCCAAAATCCCTCCTTACGTCTGGAAATTCTCAAACGGGAGGTTCGCGCTCCTTTGCTGAATTACTATGATCGCTATTCCGTTTTCTTGGTCGAAGGGTAATCGCGCATGGAAGGATGCACGCACTACAAAGTGCCACGTAATTATCTTGAAATGCAGCGCATGGTTAAATTCATTTCGCTAAACTGCGTAATGTTGTGCACAGTACAGCTGCCTAGTCGCCCCGAATTAGAATCTTTGTAGGGGATTTGTGAAGGGATTATATCGATGACATTTTCCTATTAAAGTTGGGCTCTGGATTCAACCAGGTATACCAAAATTGTGTTACGAATTCTCCATTTACTTGGCGAACACCTGTCGACACAGGAATTGCATAAATGCATTTCTTTTCTTACGGGGAGGCATTATTTGTCGGCAGAATACTATGTCATATTCACGATAATTCAAAGATCGTCGAAAATGCGATTTTAAACACTTTAGAATGTAAAGCAACAGAAATAGTTGCAGTGAACAACTCCTTAGGAAGTTAGTTGTGATTACTTCCTATTGTAGGCAGATTAATGTACGGATAATATAGTTTATTATTAAATAATGAGGTAATAATTGAGGAATAGAAAAATGTTTCGCAAGGGGACAAAATAATTCAATATGCAATTTGAAACACTGTACAGTTTCGTTAGAAACTTGTTGGAACGAACCACCTATCAGAAAAATTAATTTTGAAAGGTTGCATTCCATGATGGACAATTTAATTTATTATTCAATAATAAAATAATAATTAGGAGTTGGGAAGGAATGCAGACAGTGGAATGAAATATTTTAGTACACGTTTCGTTCGGTTTACTCTCGCAATATTTTCACCCACGTTTATTTTACCTCGCGTAATACTGCACTTTTTTATGTGCATCAAAAAGTATCTAGTTCAACTATTTATAGTGCTTGCATTATAGCGCACGGTGTTATGCTCAGGGTAATATCATTTGTCGATGCAAACGTCGTGAAAACTACGAAATTCAATGAATATAGCTCGCATTATTTTCCTATGGGGACACGGTAGGATATGCAAAACGATATGCCATATGTTATTAAAGTTGAGTTCCACGAAATTCAACGTGTAGAATAACAATTTGCGCGTAGAATGAATAAAACATTTTACGGTCACTGTATATTCTACTATGACTTCAATTATTTTCTTTCTATCCCACAAACGAGAGGGTATTAAAAAGTTCATACGTATCTCAGGTTTCAATAATTCATATATAATGTTCTCTCATTCAATTAGAGAGAATTCATTAAATTTCGTTGAATAAACAAATCAGATCACAAGTGCATATTTTTCCTAGCTTTCGTAACCCAATTCCCGATTTAATCTAATACTAACGCGAAAAAGCACATTAAGCGAGATTTTGAAAATGTTCAACATGCGAATACACGCGATTGAAATATATTTAATTTTCCTTAATTACTATAATCCGTTGGTTCAATTTCACCGATCCTTTTAATGTTTTAATCAGGGAGAAAACGTAATACAGTAATGTCTCGATTAGTGTACTTCTCTCGAGACTGAATGTGAACACTAATCGTGTGCAGGACACGTTTCTCGAGCGAGTTCGGGTCCCCTTTGATGTTGTGGCACCCGAGATACGGGGCAGCGTTCCAGGAAAAAAGCAAGTTTAAATACCCGTGTACGTGAGACAACACTACCGCGATCAAACTCTAATATTAAAACTTGTTCATTTTTGGTCCGTTTTAAATGAAATTTTACCAAAGTGTTCGTTACAATATGCTGATTAAAATGATACCAAACACGATATGGTTTGGACAATTTTTACTTATCACGGTATTAATAATTTTATTCTCCTTATACTCCCAAACCATATCGTGTTTGGTATTATTTTAATCAGGATATTGTAACGAACATTTTGGTAAAATTTCATTTAAAACGGACCAAAAATGAAGAAGTTTTAATTTTTAATCTCGCTTGCAACAGTGTTGACTCTCACCGACATTCGATCTGGGTTCAGATTACATGCTCGGCGCTTCACGCTTCGCTGATTCCAGGGGGGACCACCCCAAGTAGTGGGGATAGAAATGAACACTAATCGTAGACACCGTTTTGAACACTAATCGAGACATTACTGTACATTCATAATTTTGTTAACAGGAATTTACCACGTAGTAAATAAAGTGTCGTTGTGTTTTTTCGGTCGATTAAGTTACTTCCAACCATAGTAGCTGTACTAGAAACATCATTGTCGTAAAGTGGAGGCGCTGACGAAATTCTCGAGCAATATCCGTGGCCGCAGGCTGGAATCTTGTCTGTGCGCCACAGCGTCGTTGAAAAGCGTTCAATGATTTATTGCTTTGCAGATAGGACTCGCGTTTACGACGGCAGTAGGAAGTCATCGAGAGAAGAAATTTCGGGTATAGAGTGCCGATAGCAAAACAACTGGTGGAAGAAGGAATAGGTTACAAATATGTCACCCATAATAACCACAGATATATATAACTTTTGATCAACGTTAAATTTTCAACTCAATGATTCCTCGAGGAGTAATCTAAATTTCATTCCGACACTTAGTGGAGAGTTACACGATTAGAAACCATTTGTACTTGTCCTGTCTGCCGATAATTATGCGAACAATCTCTGTTTATATTTAATTTGGTACTATTGAGCACTTGCATGGAATTACTTACATTTTTGTTCAATTTATTTATGTATCGTATTTGGTTAAACCCCCAATAGAAATGTACGCGGTTGCTATGTCACTTTTGTGAAGGCATTAAATATTTTAAGTAGGTTACGCGTCAGTCAATTTTATTATCGGATAAAATTGTAATAGGAAGCCTAGCAATGTTTAGTTGTCCTCTGTGTAACTCTTTCAAATGGAATTATCGCGAAAGTATGTACAGTCGTTCCCTGAGCAAATCGCCTTTGGGCAAAATTATCGACCTCGAAATATTTTGGACACCAGAAAGTTCGTTAAACACGCTGCCACGAAATACAAAAGAGCTGCGTTTCGTTAAAACTATTAGGTTGTCTTGGATCTTTCTACAAGCTGAAGAAGTTATTCGTGCGCGAGGGTACAGAATAGATCTTCGGAAAGTGGAAAACTTAGTCGCAATAAAACGAAGATCTGTTGCGCAAGTGCATCACGATAGACATCAATTCCATTCGCTCCCGACCTGGAAGGATTGTCCTTTCCACTTGAATCAGAAAGAATGAGTCGTTGCTCTTCCTACGAGACCGTACACCTCTCGGTGATGTTTTGCTACGAAATGAAATACCATTCGTATGCCTTCTCGAAGTCTATTTCATTCACCATGGATCGGTTCTGTCTTATAAATTTACTGTCATGTATTTCCCAATTTGCGTACACTTCAGATACTATTTTCGAATTCCAAAACTGAGAAATTTTCAATCACATTTACGTACTAATCTGTGCTCATAGTGCTTGATGTTCTTCCAAAATGCATTGCGAATATACGTATCCGTATGTTTTTTTCACGAAACGAGAGAAACGGAAAGTCCACGATGTAAAACGAAAGTAATAGCCATGAATTATGAATGAGTCTGGAGAAACTGTGAGTTTGCGATGCTCGATGATCAACTTTGTGATAGATTATGATTGCTCGACGGAACGACGTCAATTCGACGAACTCCTCGGAGTAATTAAATTTCCTAATGACACGGCTAGTCGGATATCGTGAAAAGGATTCTAGTCGATGCGAATCAGAAGCGTGGAGCTCTTCCTCGATTTTGCATGGAGACCAGGGATAAAACTTCTCCCGTTCGCGCGACAGTAAAATCGTGATGCAATTTCCGGCAGCCGCCAACTAAATCTCAGCCACGTCGCGTGGGCTTCGAGACAAGCAATTTTCGTGGCATTTACCTCATCGTTTGCCATCGATTTGATAAACACTTTAGATAAACGTTACCTGAGCGACCAACGACGGTGAAAAATAAATTTTATCGCCGGAATTTTGTCAGCCGCGGATTATTTATTTAGTTCTTGTTCTTCTTTTCGTTTTAAGACGTCCCGTAACGATATTGGTTCGAGTAAATCTTTTATCGTACGATGAGACAGAGGTATTGGAGTTGTCCTTATGGAAATTTTCATAAATTGTTAATTTCTATTTTTAGCCACATAATGTTTGTACAATTATATCGTTAAGAATACGTTTATCTACTTTTTCCAGTGCTTTATTGGTGGCGAAAGCCCCATGAATTATTCCCTGCTCACTGAATGCACTTGCCAATTAAAAATTACCGGGGTTGGTTTACTTTTGTTTCCTGTGCTACGGTATTAAATTCATAACGTGCGATCGATGCCAGCTAAGCTCTGTGCACATTTTATTTAACCAGCCCCCTGCAATCTATTATCGTCGAATTAAATAATGGAAATGTCCATTTTCAGTGAGACATCTTGCTCTTGAAAGGAATATTCCTGTAGACAATGGAAATGTTTTATATCGGCCAGCTAGGTTTCCATGGTTCCACGAATGGTTCCACGTATATAATCTGAGCATCATAATAATTTTATGACTTTATATCCGTTATATTTTATACGGAGTAAAATAATCTTGCCCGCTTCAAATTATTACGTACAATGTGCATAGGAAAATCAAGGGGCAAAATTTATTTTCTCCTGTGTGTTTATCAAGACTGCAATATATTTCAACTCAGGCAGACCCAGAAAGAAATATCACTGTACACGTACGCGAAAGTTCAGTAGAGAAGATGTAACGTTCCCATCGCGATTGCGTGACGGAAATTTTATGCCCTCGCTGTCACATTTACGTAGCAACTTTACACAGACACGAGTCGCTTTCTACTTGCGTGCATTTACATTCTGAAATTCCCGAGATTCCTGTCAAATAGATCACGTAAATGCACTTTCCGTTACGTCAGACTATTTCTTTTTACAGATAATTCGATCACAGTCGAATAAATTTTTCGAACGACAACGCTTTACAATAGTTACCCAAGGTGTTCTTCAGAAGGACAAAACAATTGATCCTGTTGTATTGTGTAAAAGTTTTTTAATCACGAACGAAATTAACGAATACCCAATTTATTAATTAATTTCTGTAAATGATTGAATTCTTCTTTGCAACCAAAGCAACATTACGTTCGAATGGAACAAATATTGTTGCAATAAATATCCAGAAATATTATTAACTGACAGCGCGGATATAGTATCTTAGTATAATTAAGGGAGTAAAATAGCGCGGAGATAAGAATGAGATAAGCGTTTAATAAATCGGAACAATGAGCATGGAAATTTCTTCATCATTTTTTCTAAGGAACTGCAATCCATTTCTTTATTCAAATAATACTTATCTATACATTTAATAACCCATACCTTCCTTCAATGGTGCCAGCAAGGGCAATGGAAAAATATTCGCCCAGAACACAAAGTACAGTCTCAGTGAACAATTTTCATAAGCCAAGCAAAATTACGTACTTTATTAAATGGAGGCAAGTTGTTTGTTCCATTTCTGTCAGAAACGAGTTACGTTCTAAGTGCAACAATAAAATGCATTAAAAACGATGCAAAGACATAAACCTAAATCCTCTTCTCTAATTAACGACTATCGTATTTTTGTAATGCGTAAAGAAATTAGAGTTTAAGATCTCTTAGCTTTCATAAGGGTCGACTATTTAATTAAATATAACCGTTACAAGCTTTTTAATATCTTGGGTGCTGTTTATTTTTAATATACCGTCGCAGAAACGTAACACGGATACTATTTTGAAAACTCTGAAAGTATCCTGCAGATTTCAAGAGATCTGTACGTGGTGTCTACGTGAAATTTCTTTCTACTCCCATGAGATCAGTGCGGCAGTCGATGTGTTCAAGAATACACGGTCACGTCAGACTACATTTCTCTAGTTTATGATAACCCCAGGACATCTGTTTGCTGTTTGCTACAAAACCAGTTTCAGGAAATTCGAGATGCTCCTTCGTTCGACGTAACAGACAGATACAATTCCTTTTAAGATTCCGACCATCGTTCGTTCAGTATTTTTAGAATGGTTCAGGTATTTGCCACGAGTAGGTACATCATTAAAACAACAAATTCTAATGAAATCGTTCGTTCAAATTAGTCTACGAAAAAATTATGGTTGATCTACTGGCCGAAAATCCAATGGTAAGAAGACTGAAGAGATTAAAATGCGAACTGGCTATTCGAAATGAAAACGAGAAACACCGATCTGAACGGAGTCGATTGTTTGAAGCTCGTCGATTCGGCTCGTGCGATGCTTTTGAAACGTGCATCATGCAAACTGAGTATCCGCGGTTAATTGAATGTAGCCCCACAGAAAACTGCACATACTAGACGATTACATAGTAAAAAGAACTCCGCGGTGCTTCGAGTTGCGTGAAATTTGCAATCGATTCGCCTGAACCGTACAGGAAAATACGCGACAGCCTTCCGTCAGATCACTTAACCCTTATGTTAGAAACCGAAATTTCAACGTCTGTCTCGTAATCGGGTACCCGGGTACCCCACACTGTTTCCATCGGCACATTAGCCAAATTGGTTGCTTCCGCCTATTAAATTTTTTACAATTCTAACATTAAAGTGTTTTATTGACACTTAACTTCTTATATTTATAATAAATTGACTTCTTTTTGTTTTGTGGAATTAACCGATGTAGCCAATGAGTGGTTGAAATATGAAATTATATTCTTTCGAGACTGTTAGCTTTCATTTCTATAACTCAACAGCTGCAGCTTTAAACATTTTATGCAAATCTATGATAAGTATATTCTTATACTGAAATGACGTATCAGTTTTTTTTGTAATATTTTAAGTACATGCTGTCCTATGAAGTCTCCCAGTTCCTCAAGTGTCCAGTTTTCGAATTTTGATTCTTCGAATCGTTCCTAGTTCGATAACTAGAGAATGGATGCTTACCTTGTTTATATAAACAAGTATAAGCTAGTATCAGAGACCGTCTCCAATATAAATCAGTTTGTATTCAGTTTTCGATTTGAGACACACGATTCTTTTGCAGTGAGGTGAAACGGACAGTGCATTTGTGAAATATCATTTGTAAGTTTTAGAAGTTCATATTGTAATCATGGAAGCATTATCAATAATAATATATTGTCTAGAAAATGAAATAATCGTCGTGTGTTTCTACGTCAATTAGGGGAAGATCTTTCTTTTCGAACAATTCGAACCCGATTGGCAAATGCTCAAACTATGATACATCTTTCCACAAAATTGGCAATACAAAGCAAGAGAAATATTCAAGTAGAAATAAATGAAATTCCTTCTACTTCAAAAAAAAGTCGTGGGATTCGGTTATATGTGTCGGGCTGATCCCGAAAAGAAACGACGAAAAACACGAAAGGATTGCCACAAGGGCGAACGTCCTATTTGTGATAAACACGTAAATACTATAGCAATGTGCAGAAATTGTCCACAGAATTGTTTATTATTGTAATTTAATAAATAAATAAATCATGTTAGTTAAAAATTGGTTCATGTTTATGTTCATAGAACATAACCCGGGTACCCCGGTTACCAGACACGCGTATAAATATGTTTGAAACTTTATAACTTAAAAAATGCCGAACCAATTTTATTTAAAATTGGTATATCGACGTAGATACATCCAAACAATGGGGATCCAGAGGGGTTTTGCGATATTGTGACCAGAACATAAAAAATTCTGGTAGGAAACATGAAATGGGTACCCGGGTACCCGGTTGCAAACATAAGGGTTAACACAAAATTCCGTTTCATCCCGAATTTCCATCCCTCGCCCTTCCCCAAAATAATATCTGCGTTTACCGTATAACTTAAATTCCATTGACCAACATGCTGCGTATAAACCCCTTGATATCAGTGAATTTTTCTAACCCAAGGATTAAAGTATTTCTTTCCCCCCCCACGTTCGCCGGCGTAATATAATCAAAACAGCTAATGAAAGCGAAACGGAAGCGACGGAAGTTGCTGAAAGGAGACTTGAATCTCTAATGGGGATAATTCAGATGGGGAGAGGCATTTCTATTTAAACCAAACGCGAGATCCGAGAATATGACGGCGAAGAATTTTCTCTGGCAGCGGTATTAAGGGAACAAAGGGGAACGGGTCGCCGCTAGTCAGACAAGCAATCGAGTTCTTTCACCCGCTTCTTAATTGAGTTTACATTCCGGCAAAGTACGTCACGGGCAACTGGCCGCCATCGTCGGTGGTATACCGACTAACAGAAGTTTTAAATCAACTTCTTTCTTTGGAGTGCGGTCTCCACGCTACAACGACGCCGGTAACGAGTTCTGCGGCCTTGTAATCACTTTAAAGGCGCCGCGGCGAACACTTTGCGGCACATGTACTGTTTCTGCGATTTGTCCCCTTTCCCGAATGTGACGTGTTTCCTTTACTTTTATCGACGGTGTTAATTCGTGCATTACATTCCGATATGTAGTAAAAGTATGGAATTTTTACGCGATCCTCGTAATCGTGTCAATTCTTGGGCTATCGACGTTATTCTTTAATTATACACTTAAAATCTAAAACCTGCACTGTCAATAAAAAGTGGCGGACGGACGTTCCTCAATATTTCTGCCGAGATTTCTCACGAGATAGCGAAGTTCAGAACGATTCGGCTGCTTTTGTAAAGAAAAGATTTCCTCGTGGACTGACATAATAGTACCCAGGTTTGCGATTGTTTAAATTAGTCTTTGCTCTCACTCCAGCACAGTTTCTCCAGGATTCATCAATCGGAACGATCTTTCGCCGATAGATCGCGGTGGCTATTAACGATTCAATAAAGCATCAGACGGAAATAGTACATTACGGGCGCCGGTCAGCGTCGCGCGACGGGCTTCCGTGACGTTGCGTGACAAGCCGCCACGTTAACACGTGCTAAACGGCCGTGAATGAACGGTTCCGTCAGGGCAGTTCGCTTTCTGACGCGAAAACGTTTACCCCGAACTCAATTAGTGTGCTATACGCGTGCCATCCGAAGCACAACAAAACGATAATACAGTCGAGCAATTTTGTCGGCCGTATAAACCGCGACCGCGGCTTAATAAACGAACTCGCGGATCTACCGATTATCGTTCGCGTAATTTCGCCGACAACAGTCAGCGCGAATTCGAACAAAGCCAAACGTTCGTGATATTTCGACCAGATATCGGTCGCCCATTAACTGATAACGATCTTCCTTGCTCGGATAGAAAGGTTTGTTGAGGGAGCCTTGGGAGGAACCGGATAATTTACGGTGTTTCGCTCCAATTTCAACGGTCGTACAGATTGCGAGTTTTGTATGAGCGATAGCTGAAAGCGTAAATAGCTTACAAATAGCAGACAAATAGGTTGATCTCCACTTTGCGATAATTATCGATCTTGTTATACAGTTTAAACTTTAATTCATTCAAGATTCGGCGCGGGACAGCGTCGAATAACATTTTTATTAGTCAATCCCGTGTGCAATATTCAAATAGTATCGTCAAGTGTTAACAAGCCAAACACAAGAGTGTCGCCCCCCCCCCCCGTTGAATGACAATATTGGTTTGAACGGAAAGATATTGCCGCATCGTTCTCTTGAATTTTGCAACGATTCGATCGAAATGAATAAAGTAACGGGAACTAATGGAAACTATATTGTCGATACAAATATTCAGTATCTGTGAAAAAATAATACAAACGCGCGAGCTTCCCGCTCGGCCCTCGCCGCGCCCTGTACGTTTCATCGGTGCCACTTGCAGAGATATTGCAAACCAAAGCCAAATGGCAGCAATTATTTGCCGTTATAAATGTGATCTTCGCCAATGAAACAACAATTCGACGACATTTTCGGATCCGTCGTGGTCCCCATGGAAATGAGAAGGTCGTCTACACAGCGCCCCTCATTTCCCAAGCAAACAAACGGCCTCGTTTCCATAATGTCCGCGGCAGGATGTAACATCAGTTGGTCGGTCGACGGCGTTTCCGGCTGAATTCCTCGGGAAAAATCACAGCTTCCGTGCTGACTCCTCGCTTCGCCGCCTTCGGTACTCCCGCTAGGTGTAGCGGAAAATTCGCCGAGTGATTCGAGCCGATCTTCCCCCCCCCCCACTCTTTCACCCCTGTAAACCGTCGACAGTCGGAGTTGAAATAGCCGGAGCCACCGAGTGAAAGCGATTTCCCCGGAAATCGTCCTCGGATGACACTTTCGCCCCCTTCTCTTCGTCTAATCCTGATAGGTTGCCGGCGTGAAATACACCCTTACAGACGCGAACCGTTTCTGCCAGGACTTCACTTTGTGTCCGACTGGACACGGAATATTATCGGAGACCTACGACCGTTTTCCACACGCTCTGTCGGTTATCAACCGGCCTACGCGCGCTCAAAGGCTTGGGAAATTTTTAATCGGCCCCGCGAACCGAAACGGGAAAAAACTTTCCCGACGAGGTTTCAAGCGATCCTATTGAAACCGGCGTCGGCGAGGAAAAAAGGGAAAGAAGGAAATGAAAAAATATTCGTCTCAGGTTCGGCAAACGTTTTCCCGTCTTGACTATTGCGCCGTTCCGCTGTGTCGCACGAAATCCATTGTTCTGAAACACTTTCATCACCGGGCGGCCAATGTCCACCGCAGGCACGGGTTATGGGAAATTACTTTCGGCGTTTTCTTCTTTACGACGAGGCGATATCGATACGGTCGCGACAAATTGAGATTCGATGTTTCCGGCTGCCCCGACAATTTGAGTTTTATAGACGGATGAAGGGGCCACGATTGTTTTTTTGTTTTTTTGTTTGTTTTTTGGCTGCTGAATACTTTTGGCCAGGTGTACCGTTATTTTTTGCCGGACGACGAATGAAATTATTCGGCTGTGCAATTGGTTTTCAAACGAGAGCTATTTCTCGGCTGCTATTTTTGCTGTATATACAGATTCGTTTCAAGGTGTTCTTCACGCGGCGTGATTTTATATGAAACATTTGCAACCGAAGGTTTCGAAATTCATTGCTCGTAATATTGAAGGGAACAGTGCAGAATCGCAGAATACATTGCTTAACATAATATTGAACTGCAAGCGTGTTTATATATACGTCGGATTAATTAAATAAACTATCCCAGAAGAAAAGCTGAGACATCAGCGCTACAAATTGCCAACCACCTGCGCCCACTTTACGGCCCCTGAAGTTTTTTAACAAGACGCAGTTGAAATGGAACGCAATTCTAGCCTCGTTACAATGGCGCGTCTTTTCTTACCCCCCCACCGTAGTGTCGGGCGCGCCAGAAGCACGACATTGTTCTTCATTTTAATAATAGAACCTCCGTATCCCGCCGAACGTAAAATTCTTCGCTACCGCATAATCGGTCGCCCTTTCGTACCTTCGACCGACAGTGCGGCACGAAGATTTATCCATTTACCAACGATAGATTTATCGTTGCAGATATCGAATATACGCCGCCGTGTATCGCGAACAGGTTCGACACGATAGATATCTTAACGCCGCTCCGAGAATATACAGGGTCATTTCCAAAAGGAAGCATAGATTCTCGTGTATCACGGTCCACCGAAAAGCATTCCCCTTATCCGATATACTTAGACCCCGTGCAACTTTCCCGGTCGATCTTAAAAAATACGGAATGCCGGGTCCCCGCTGGCGTCGTAACTCATGCTCACGTGAGTCCGTTTCGCGGCGCAACGATCCGGCGTCGCGTTAGAAAAATCACGCTGCTATCGCCAGACGACACGCGCGCGCACACGCCGATCTTTCGTTCGCGCGAAAACGATTGAACAATTCGTATCGGCCACCTTCTGGGAGCGCGACTTCGACGGGTGAAGAGGGGAGGAAGGATGGCGGAAGAATTTCGTTCGTTCAAGTTCAGCGTGAAAGTCGTTCGACTTTCTCTACATTATTCAACGTCTGTTATCGATTGGACTTCTCCCGTTCTCCTCGTGGCGGGGAGAAAAAAGTTTCGCGATCATTCCCGGGGCATGCGGCGAGGAAATCGCGACGATGGACAATAAAATCACGAAACCCGCTGCCACCGCAGGCGCGTCAGCGATTTCTTTCTTCGTCTCGTTCACGACATCGGCTGTAAAGTTTCCTTCGCTGATCCTCCCTGGGACGCCGAGATAAAGGGACTACGATCCCGCGAGACCATAAATCTGATAGGGTGTGCATACGACCGCGTATGAATTCCGAAGGTTCCGCCGTGGGAACAGCCGCTTTATTAATCGATCGAACGGTATCGTTTAACCGTGGAAAGACAGGGGGGGGGGGGTGGATGTTGGCCGAGGACAAACGTTTACGCAGTGTCTTTTGGAAATGCGAGTAACAGGAAAAAAGATGTATAAAATTTCGGCGGTCGAACGGTTTTCCCTTCGCGTTTCGATCGTTGAATAACGAGCGCAACATTTGATGCGTCGAATCGCCATTCAGATGTTACAAATTGTACTTAATGTTCGCAAGTTTCTTAGCGAGGCAATGACGTAAAGTTTGCCGGAGTGCATTGGAAATAAAATGATCTGCTAAAGTCCGAGATGAATAGATTATATCGGTGCAATTAAAGCAAATAATATCGACAGATATATTTTTAGAGGGACAACGATGCATCGAAGCCGAAAATTTATGTACCCCTTTGGAAAATTATTTTCCGTGACGTACAATCGGGAAAAGATTTTGTCCTGCCGTTCATTTCCTGTTTACTAATGCCGCATTTATGAAATGCGTCTTGTGAAATATGATCGTGTTAATGAAAATGGGTCGATTGCACCCTATTGTTTCGTCCAGTGGAACGGCGCATTCACTGAAAACGGACTTCATTCTGCGGTGAAATTATCGGCGTGAAAATAGTTCGATCGCGATAATGGCATTTTTTCTTTCTTCGTTTTTTTTTTATAAAAAAAGGATAAGTTGAAAGTCATGGGGTCTGCCATTCTCCGTTTTCACTTTGAAACGTAGAAATTATACAAATAAACTAATTACTGCATCCACACGTATGGAACGTGCAATTTATCATTTTATAAGACATGCATTTGATAGATAATATTGCTGCGAACAAATCTTCATTTAACGATAGTACGTTGATAAAAATTATAGCGGCCGGGGAATGGAAGTACAGCACCGATTTTAAGACGAAATCGATCTATAAAAAAGTCAAAGCATGCCCCCTCTAACTGGAATACTTTTCCCTTAACCCGGAACTCTCGTCGATTTGCCAAGTCGGAGCGTGTCCTGCGAAACGATTTCGCGAAACTCTCAGAAGCAAGCCTCTGCTCTTTAAACTAGCTTTACATATTCAATTCGCATTCGCGAATCCAATTATCTGGCACGTTTTCTGAAAACAATGAGCGGCAAATGTTTCGCTGTTTAACTCCACGTTAGCTTGTCTTGTTTGCTCGATCGGAAATAAAAATCTAAATGGTCCATTGCGGAATACATGAAAGGACGAATTTAATTTTTTTTTCGCCCCGTACGTCTAACGACAAAGGCTAACATTTTGTTTGCCCCTCGAACATTCATTTGTTCTACTCTTCCGTGGTCGGGTACAATAATTGCCTCTCCAATTCGAAACTTTTACGGACAGCCTCTTTCCTGTCAGTTAATGATGTCCTCTAATCAATTTATTTAGAATCTATGCTTTGTACCACTTTATAAACACTTCTCGAAATTACCAATTGAAACGAGCTGTATGCTGCTCGTTATATTCAAAACCTTATTGCGTATTCGAACTCGACAGTGGCCTGGATTTAAGATTAATTTCCGCAAGTTTAAAATCGAAATTACGACTCGAGGAAGACATTTCTGATTAACCAAATCCACCTACGAGATAATCACAATTACGTGAAACGAGTTGACACAGCCCGATCGAAGTTTTCCCCGTGCCAGTGATTTAAAATTTGGTCTTCGGCTTTTGCATTTCAACGGGGGTGCAATTTCATATCGGGCACACGAAGCATACGTGCGAGCAACGACAACCCGAATGTCGGCCGTGGCGCATTGTAATTGTAATCGTGGATGGTAACGATATCGTTCGCAGTGTGCCAAATACAACGACGTACGTATCGACAGTGAACGGAATTTTCCCTCGGGGAGTGGAATTCGCACGATTCGAATTGCTTCCGAAAGGGCTTGAAAGGCAAAGCAGCAGCAGTCAAAGATATACGTTCGGTTGAAATTGCTGGTCATGTCTGACGTTAACCTGTTACGTGAGGATATAAGCAATTTAAATTACATCAATCTGCCAAGGGGTCACGATTCTTCGAATAACTACAGTTCTTTTAAGTAGTCCTTTTCTACGTCTTTTTTAACACATATTTTTGTGGAATTTGCAAGAAGGAACATATTCCTAGTGCGTCGAATAATTGACACGTTCTCTCAAACCTACTTAATGAAAATCGAAAGCCGGATCAGGAATTTAGATACACTCTTCGGTAAATAAACACCCACGTGATTTTATTTAACATATAGCGTGCAAAACCCGAGCTTTACACGCTTCGTTGCTTATCAATGAATGTCTAATTCGTATAGAGTTAACTATCAGGAACACTGTACTTGAACGAAGCTTCATTGATTAATTTGATTCACCTCTGTGTCGCGTTGAACGTTTCGAAAACCATGCAGAAACGTAGCACATATTTAGAGGTATACAATTCCCCGCTGCCACGCAAAATATCGACAAACACATTTACGTAAATCGTTCCTTTGCCACCGATCTAATAACATACGCCAATGAACTTAACTTAGCTAAAGCGCAATTCAATAATTCCCCCCCAGACCCGCCCGTTACTGAAATATTCTCCGCCGCTCCATGGAACATCCCGCAAACGTGTAGATTTAATTATCGTAACACGACCATCCCAAATACTAAATTACTGGAAACATCTCCACGCAAACACGAAAGTGTCGCGCGACAAATTATCGACGCGACAAGTCGATTCAGCGAGTCCTCGCAGTACGTTTCGTTGCGCGAAACAAGGGTATCGAGAGGGTGTTCCGCGAGCAACAGGAAGCGAGAAAGAGAGACAAAGTTGGCAAGACGGTGGATAGAAAGAGGGTGGAGCATACAGATGAGAGTCCCGGGAGCCGTGGCTGAAAGAGAGATTACGAAGTTGTATATTCGCGAAAGAGTTGTCCAGAACTTCACCGTGGGGTGGCTCCTAAAGGCGACTGAACAGGGAGGAGCTCTCGGTTAAATCGAAAGGGGGTAAACGGTACCTCCGTAAGAGACCCGACGGAAATTTTTGTATCGCAGTTATTTTCCTTTTTCCTTTGTTTCTTGCCGTCGACACGAAACGATTGCGACATCGATAGGACGAGGGCCGGCCGTCGATAACGGCTCCGCGAATATTGTCCAGTCCGTTCGACATCCGGCCCCCGGCTTGGCCGAATTACACGTTAACGCGTAATTTCCTTCCAGACGAGCCACGGACATTTCTTTCGTCGTTATCGTTCGTATTCTACTTTTCTGTTTCGATGTGAATGTGTTATTGTCGTTGATGTTACGTGCACACGTAATTACGTGAATTTCACGCGAGCTGTCGAATCACTTTGACGACCAGCTCGTCGCGTTCGAAGGTGGAGTCAATGTTTCTTTTCTATTCACAGGTTAATTTGCCCATTATTTACCTATGCAAATTCATTATATTACGATTCACGTTATATCCAGAGACAATTACTCTTGCCCTTTCTAGCAAGAACGTTATTTCGTCCGTTGCGCGATCAACCGTGCCGTACAAGCTTGCACGAAATTAATATTCCACGCGAGTTCTCGTTAAAAAGGGCAACGTAGTACTGAAACATGTACACTTTGAACCACGCCGACTAACATTCCGTGCTCCACGTGTGCAATACAATCTACAAAATTCTGGTTCACACACTTCTTCAGACAAGACAATATACAATGCACCAAGAGGATCGTTTGTCTATGCTCGATCAATTTGTCGGGAAAAAAAAAGTCTGCTCAAGTGTCAATCGTCCGACTCGATCAATGAAAATGATAGTATTGTTCTTTGTACGTAATTCTTGGGCCATAACAACGAAAAGAATATCTTCTAAACGTTTCACGTAGGAAGGATTGTGTAATTCTTGACGAGAAAAGTGAAAGATGTATATTTAAAAGCGTGGACCGCGGAAGTACTCGACTTCACGAGGCTAGTCGGGGCTCAAAGTGGTTGAATATCGTGCTTGCACAGAGATGACTGAACAAAAATAATAATTGGTCAGGGCTGGTAAACGGCGGGTCTCACGAGAAACGACTGCTAAACGACCTTCTGGATTCATACAACGTGCTGGAGCGTCCGGTTGGCAATGAGTCCGATCCCCTCGTGTTGAGCTTTGGCCTTACACTAATGCAAATAATCGACGTTGTAAGTTTTCAACAGCAAGTTCAAACTTCCTCTGTACAGAACGCATAAATGATCTTCTCTCTACGTAACACGCACACCGCACACAGTACTCGAAAAAAAAAGAAAAAAAGAAATAAGTCATGTATATACGTACGTGCATATCAAATACGTATGATTATTTCAATTCTGACAATGAGTACAAACGTGCTCGTTTATCGAAGTGCGAGTTAAGTGAGTTGCAATAGAAAGAACGTCCTTTTTGCATTACTATCCGCTTCGAGTAGCACGAAAATTTGATTAATACCCCATTACTTGCATGCCGTATCTGCTACCGTAATCCTCTTTCCTGCATGAGTTTTGTAATTTTTGAAGAGGGCGCCAAGCCACGACTATGTTGTTCATCTGTGCTATTTTAAATAATAATAGTCGTAGCATTGGTAATCGATTTCTGTTACTAAAAAACGCGAGAAGAGATATCGAACTGTATCGCGAAACCGCGGAACAGAAACAAGAAAAGATCTGCAATATCCATACAACGAAAAAGGATATATATATCCGCGATTCGATTCCTCACTAAGAACGTGTCGTCTTTATTTTTCATCTGACGATTAAAATTGATATTGCGCGAAACAAGGCTTCGATAAACGTGTACATAGAGGAAGAAATATCTACAGACCGTCGCGGCGTGTACGCACCAGCAGCCCTGTATACACGCTTACAAACATGCACCCTTGTTGTTGCACGCACACACACGCGCGCGCACACACACACACACACACACACACACACACACACACACACAGAGAGAGAGAGAGACAAGTACACACACCATCGTGGAACACGCACATTCTGTACGCACGATCGATCCGCCTTGCCGTGCATGCTCGTGAAAGGAATGGCGTTCAAAACAAACAAAGACCAATCATTGATATTACTACTCGTCGCGTGTACCAGCTGGATGTGTGTAGGGCGCATCGACGAAACGGAAGTGTTCATCGGCTGCACTCGGAGGCTGCTGCAACACGGGACATACTACTTACGGGCGCATCAATCATCGTCTAGGTTCGGCGTCAGTTTCACGGTTAACCCTTGTAAATTATCGAATCAAGATCACCGCTAGTTTAGCCAATTCAATTTTCGTTGTTGTTCTAGCCAACGGTTCGAAACTTTTGCCGCAGAAGCGAATATTCGTTACGGGATATCTCAGTTTTGGCGGAGACCGGAAATTACGTTTTCGTTTTCTAGGAATTAGTAAGTTCCAAGGAAGTAGAGTTTTAATAGTATTTGCGTCGTGTGGTAGCCGTAGTAATTTCTTTGGTATTTTGAGCAAAGTCGAGAAAGATTTAAACAATACTCGAATTTGTCGTTGATGGTAATTCGAATTTTGAATAACCTTTCTTCCGAATTTGAAATATATAGGTGTGATAATTCTGTGCGGTATCTTTGGCTCGATGGATTTATACATGAAGCAAAGTAGATAACGAAGCCAACGAGAAGATAACGAGTTTCGTTATAAATAACTAATTGAAGCTTGCCGAATATCACCTTTTAGACTATCGCGTTAGCACCGCTGGTTTTATGTGCAATTAGAAGTTGGATTAACCGTACCGTCTATTGTGTCCAGTTTCGACGCTCCATTTCATGCGTGTAGTATGTAATTACTTCGCAAATTTGAATAATGGTGGTTCACGGTTCTATTAATTGCGGCGGAACATATCGAACCCGCGAGCTCCGATTTTGATGAAATTTTGGGGGAAGGCAGCTTTCAAATAAATGTTAAATTCATACATTTCTTTATCATCAGTTATTGAAAGGTATTGAAAATCTGTTACAAATTGCGACTTTTGGAGTTAATTGAAATAAAATAATGTAGACAGTAATTCCAGCTGCCACGTTTCTGAGAATTTCAATTTCCGTGTCTGATCAATTATAAATTGTGCAATTTATCAGTTTCATCGTTTCTGCTGCACATAATCTATAAGTTTTTAATCACTCACGTTACTGGAAGAACTGCCTCCACATTGGTCGTAAAACGTTGCTAGGGAGAGGAAAGGTCTGTGAAAACAGTGTCGTGAAATCCAGTCGTAACCGCGAATCGCAGACCGGGAACGTGTAATCGTTCGTGGAATCTAGAAACGGAGGAAATCGACGCGAAAAACGGCTAAAACTGAGGCGTGGAAATGTTCCGTATCGAAATCTCCAACGGCGAATGTATCTTCGAGCGCGATTTACGTGATCGGCAATATCGATGGACACTGTTCCAAGCTGAAACAATTGTTTGGGTAAAGGAAATTCGAAACGATTATCGAGATGGCTAAAGTTGAAAAGTAAATTCAATTAGACAAGAAAGGAAATGACTATTGATTGCCAGGAAAAATAAAGTATGGAAAGGATTAAATTTGATTTCGAGTAATGGAAGTTACAACCTGTACGGTAGAATTCATTATTTGTCAGGTATAGAAATTAATACATTCAGAAACGTGGTGTCAGAGGTTATTACTACAATATTCTTTAATATTTCAGTGGTATTGTTGTAGTGCTGGTGTAATCGCTTCACAATGCGAAATCCAAGGACAGGCGATCCTCGTTAAGTAATATAGGTCAATGGGATAATAGTTGTTAATGCCAGAATTAAAATGAGAAGCGTACAATACGTACTTGCATTCAGCGTTCTGATTCGTAGTGTAATTTTGTGTATTTTGTTTAAACAAATTAATTCGCTGTCAACATTCTTCAGCTGTCATATCGTGTCTTTGATAAACAGTAATTTCACTTATCCTAAAAATGTCTATCGTTATAGAGAATAATGTTGTTGGAAATACATGATAATTTGCGATGCTTCCAAATTTAAGGGGTACTAGATTCGATAAAGTACATTATTTACGCAAAATGCAGGTGGTAATTGTTTTAATTTACGCACGATAATTATATTGATAAATCCATATTTCCTGTTTGCGTTTATAGTATATGTATAGACACAAATTTGTTAGAACAAATAAAGTTATATATTGTAACACATTATTTAATATAAATGGATATTCCAAAAATCTGTTGTCTTAATCAAATCATTCAGTCGGTAACGAATATTTACACAATTCCTCATTTGTAATTGACTTCAAGATATTCGACAGTACACGTGTTTACGAGTTCCAATTTTTAGTGTCATTTTCGACCTTTCACTGATGACGATCGCCGGCAAAGAAATATATATGTGCAATATTTTCCAAAAATCACCTTCTTCTAAAATGTTATCTGAATAGTCGTACACGGGTTCAATATATCTCCTCGTTAAGTGCAATCGATTTTACAGATACTCGGGCGAAATTGATTTCCTATAGCCAGCTAGTCCATTATTTAGCCGTCTAATTATTCTGACTGTCAATTCTTAATATCCCTTTGAGATCATTACTTTCAAAAGGTTTCCCCCGTGAAATTATTATTAATCTCACGCGATCGAAGGTACCTCAAATATTCGACGCATTGGTAGCCCGAGATTCGAGGCCTGTGAAGAGGTTCTCTTGCCGTCGTTAAAAAATCATCCACGCTGAAAAATGATCCGCTCGAAGTTCATGCACATAGAATATCATTGCACATATTTGCAATATCCTCCAGAGAGGTATCAAGTTAATCGCGTCGATCATTATCGAGATCGAAAATTGAGCTCTCGGTCTGGCTCGTTGTGCTCCAGTTGATAGTTCTCTAATGCATGAAAATGTCGAGTAGTTCAGGACGAATTTCGACGTGTCCAGTTAACGTAGTCGTGAAACTGTACTCTGGAGTGTTAGGAAACTGTATCCTCGGATTTATAAACTACGGATTAAAGGAAATTAATTATCTATCGCAATCTAAGTTGCCGTTGCAATAGTTTTGTGGCATTTCAATGAAATTTAAAGTACGATCAAAACTAACGACTGTAGACTATCCTCGTTGCACATGGATTAATTTCCAATTATTATTCCATAACGAATAGTGAGAGAGGGCGAGGGGCTATTTCCTATGAGCCAAAGAAAACGCATCGGCAAATAATGAAAAGAATCGTGGTTCTTTGTAAAAATTCGACACTTAACTTGCACGAACTAAAATTCTGGATAAAGATATTTAGAAGGAGCGGAGCACTTGCAGGAAGAATTTTATCGCTCCTTAAACTAATACGCCATAATAAAGGGCTCGTAAAATTATCACTTCGACTAGGTCGTAGCGTTTCATGAATATACCTGACAGAGCCTAATCTATCACTTCCATACTCAACAAATTTTCGCAGACTTATCTACATCTCGCCAAGCGAAAAATGTACAGCAGGGTGAAAAGAATATAGTGCTTCATAAATACTTCGTC
This sequence comes from Nomada goodeniana, assembly GCA_963969485.1. NCBI lineage: Eukaryota > Metazoa > Arthropoda > Insecta > Hymenoptera > Apidae > Nomada > Nomada goodeniana. The sequence continues at coordinate 6,806,252 of OZ018305.1, read as the reverse complement.
CTATCGTGCCTGAGATAAGGCTAACGAATAGTAAGGAAACTCTGAAAAAATCGTGCACTGCGCATGGCTAGCTCTTTCGAAACAAAATTGATACGTACAGGAGGACAAATTCCTTTTCTGAAAACCTTCAGTAATATCGATAATAATTTTCGCGTGCCCCACGGTCTCGTTAAACGAGCCACTTTGTTCGCGGTCGAGGCTCGAATTGACAAATTTAAGGGGCGTCCACCGCCGCCAGGAAACTTTTCATTTCCGAAAACGTGGCCGCGATCGCAGTAATACGGAAACGTGGTATCGGTTCCCTCTTCGCCGGAGGGAGGACGATGGCAGTATCGCGAATATTCGTGGCGCACGCGTGCCTGGGAATACAAATGGCGTGTACTCGGTCCTAAATAAACGTGCAACTTGCACGGCTAAATATGCCCCGCGCATTGTTTCGCAGCGCCTGTACCGCCGTTTATCGTTCGCCGTGTCCGACAGCGGCTTCTGTCTTTTTTGTTTTTCTTTCTTGCTGCGCCACCTTTGTTCCCTCTTTCGCCTCGTGGCCCTTTTCCATACGGCCATCACAATTGCGAGCGGCGGGGCTCGATTTTTGTATACCCCGGCGAGTGCGAAGAAAGGGGCGCGATACACCATAAACCCGGTTGATCCTTGGAGGCCTTTTAATTGCTCGAGAATTGATTTTCGTCGTAACGTCGGTAAGGGACCCTTTCACCGGTCGAATGAAACGTTTGTCGTTTTATTCCCATTCTGTTTGATAATTACTAGTATAATTGCTGCGCTGGCTAATGGTAACGATCAACAAATTCGTTTCTACCACGGATCTCAGCGAGGCGGTTCATTTTTAGAATTCTGTTTATATAGCGTAATATTTGCGGTGATTGTAGAGAGGTAGTAAAAATGAAGGGGCGCTATCGTGCGCATTTACGTAGTGCGCATCGTACGGACAGGAATGTTGATAAGTTAAAAGTATTTTGTTGGCAGAATGGATGTAAGGTATTCGAAAGTATGTTATTTGTAAAAATGATATATTCAAAGTTCGGCGAATTTTATTGCGTCGAAAGTCACGAAACACTTCATCCCGGAGAATTCAATGTTCTATTCACAAGTTATTTGAACCGCTCGTGATTTCCGCTACACAAAAATTATACTGGACACAGTTTTGCACTGTAGCATTATTACGTTGGGCTAAAATTTCATTAAGCTAGAGATCCAAAGAGACCTCGAACGATCAATTTGTCTTCGCCGAATTCGTAGCGTAGTTCCACTAAACCGTTGATTTTTCCCGTACGTCCGGTATTTATAGGCAATTTATTCAGAATCGAATTTGCATTTCATGACTTCGCATCAAGGAAAACTTGTTCAACCATTATTTCGGCTTTGAGTGCGAGGATCGAGTGAAGGAAGGGACACTTTGATCGTTATCAAAGTCTCATCAATATTCCAAATATTGACAATAAATAGAGAGAGTATCCGAGAGCCTCTTCATATGTTGGGGCCCTCTCCCTTCTTAACAGGCTATTCGATTGAAAATCCATTTGTTCATGAAGCACGCGCGAGTGACGGGATTAAAAAAGTAATAAAAAAGATCCACTGATTCTGTTTCGCCGCGCACTCGACGACGTACTGTGGACAGGACCGATCAGGTAAAACGAAGGTCGTAAATCTTCGCTCCGACTAGGGTCGCGTCGCTTGGTGCGTTAGGCTTTCCTATTTTGCGTTCTAATAGGATTAATTATTGATGTAGTGGATGAATCTCAGTGATGTTAACGATGTTCTGTTAACGGTTGGTATTTATTTAAGGAAACAACACTTAAAGTAGAACAATGATGGAATAGACTAGGCGAGTGAATGTTCGACGAGTAGTTGATGACGAAGTATTGGGTGGAATCGCGATGTTCACACCTCTCGTGAGAACGGATACTCCGGAGTCGTGTAGTAGAAGTCCGTGTAAAAGACTTCGTTAGGGCAAAGCCCTGGTGGAGACTAACCTGGGCAAGGCCCGGTGAAGACTAGTTTTGGGCAAAGCCCGTTTGACGACTGACTTCCTCGTCGAGTGTTATCCTACACGTCGACTTGGAAGTATTTTTTATGCATGCTGATTGGATTTCAGGAAAACCATCCAAGGTCCAATCAGCATGTTTCGGAGGTGTAGACGTACCCTTCCTTAGCGCCCGAAGCGCGTTTGCTAAAAAGAGGGTGTGTCTTCGTACGCTGTAGTGGAATTTTCCTCAGGGTCCTAGAGCTTGACCTGGCCGCGTCATCTGGGGCCCAGCTGCGAGGACCTTTTGGAAACTCACGTTTACGACGCATGCAATGAACTGCTGAGGTCGTGTATGCCTGATTTTTGCGCCTTGGCGGATTAGAGAGTAAAACGACTTCCTCAAAAACAGTTATATTACTTGCGCGTCATAAACGCCCTAGACATCTGCACGTTGAAGGGTGTTCCTTGTGCAGATGTCCAGACGCTTTTCTATGGGGGAACCGATTTTGAAAGATATGTTGGTTCCGCGGGTGTGCCGCGGAACAGATTCTAATTCTTTTCCTTCAACGAGAAGACCAAATTCGACAATTTTATCCGCTCGATCCAGACATGATTCTCGAAGACTGTGATATTGGTTACTTGTAACGCACCATAAGGTAAGAAAATGTCTGTTGTCATAGAACGAATTTCCCTTTCTGCGGTAGAACAATACGTGGTCGAAAGATTTGCCGAGTTTCAAAGACTCACCAGCAATACCGGCGACTGTTTAGTTTCTTCGGCTGTGTATGCTTTCCAGCACACAAATAGTTCCCCCCCATGAACTAAGAAGGACTTAGGCTGTTATCGTCACCGTCCGTAATATATTTCACAGTTCCCTTAGGGTTGGCCCCCCTATCCGACAATGAGTTTGTTGCGCAGATAAATGTGGCCTGGCGGGCTGATTGCAGTGGTCGGTGATTTTTTGGGGGAAGGGGATGTGTGGTAGTAATTGCTCTCCCTGTTTAATCAAATTGAATCAAGATGTAGGGTGGTTTTGTGCAAAAAATCGATTTCATTACGGACAGTATATCTTTGTCACATATTAATATTATGGAGAAATTTGTTGCCTCATAATTATTTCGTTTCTGGTGTACTTGTAATATAGCCATGCGATGCGAATTAGAACCAACAAACGTATGGGAAGGAAAGTATAATAGTTTGGCAATTTATAATAATTAACAATTGGCGCGGCAGTAAACTGGAACATCTTCAGATTCGATTAACACGAATAATTTTGTGTTCCAATTTATTTGTTGGTTTATAACAGGATAATTCTTTTCTCAGTGCTGTTGACGCCCGTTAATTGGTAAATTTTCCACTCCGTGTAGACGCAATTATATTGGAATAATAGTTATCGGGCAGAGGTGATTGTAATGGTATATCTGATGAATACAAATTAATCCTGCACCAGTTTGTGCAAGTTTAAATGTATTCAGGCTGAACTTGTGGATACTGAAATATTTATGGGACGGAAATCATGGCAGGGTGCGCTTAGGGTAATAGGTGGCAAATAATGGTGTACTTACTTGTTAATCGTGGCAAGCTGGAATTTGTGGAAAAGTCCTAGAGCAAATACAGTATGGGACAATGTTAATTTGCAAGCAAATGGAAATATTTGTGTTAGTTATTTCTATAAAAAAATGCTACTACCGATGTCGGCAAAAATTTGTTTCATTTTGTGCAGAAAATGATTTTAATTACATAGGAATTGATACCATAGGAAAAACTATGCAAAAAAGAGGTACTCATAAAACTGCGTCAGTTTTAATGCCTGAGAGCTTTTGAACAAGAAATAGGGAGCCATATACAATGCCCACGATCTAACACTTTATGTGCGATACCAGAAATATGAATAGAACCATCCCTTTTCTGTACAAAATATTTTCGAGGAATGTTCGACATACGTAAATATTCTTACTGCACTGTTTCCAATATAAGTAACACACTAAATATCATTTTTTTATCAAATACTTTGCCACTAAATAGTGAAAAATACAATCGAATAATGGCTGCTTTTAAAAGCGTTGTACATCAGAGTACACTTATTTCATTCACCTCTTTTGCTACACTATCTCTATACAGGAATTTCTCTCTTCGGCACAAAAGTAAGTGCGACCTAAGGGAATGAAAATCCTCTCGCATAGATACTCCTAAGTTCCCCGCGCCTTTCTCAAAAACGTTCGTACCATTTAACTGCAGCGGGAAGCTAGTGAAACAGGAACGCCGCGAAATACATTCTGACGATCCAAGCTCAACCGCTCATAAAAAATAGATGATCTTGGTTTCAGCACGGTTTTGTTTTCAACTTGGAGAACGAGGCTTCTATCTGCCTTGTTTTTAAGGAAATGCCACGAAAGAAACACCCCGATGAAAAACATTTGAACTTTGCCGGCGTGAATCCGCGTTTCACAGTAGCCTTTGAAATCGCACGGAAATCTCCTGATATTCCGGGCATAACGAAATTCCAAAATATCTTCAAGCATTCGTTTCGCCTTTTTTTTCCACCCCTCGTACTGGCGAGTTTGCTATGATACGCGCGAAGGAGTACGATCCTTCTATCCTGCGGCAAAAAGATAAATTCCTCAGGTGGTCCTTTTGACACGATAGATAGCATCGAAGTAACAGACACGCCGCGAGTGAATTCCGTTGCGAGGGCTTTGAAGTCACAGAAATAGAAATAGAAAGGGGATGAAAAGCTGTAGCTGAAATTGAATTTCGAGGCACTCGAGAAATCTTTCCACCGTTTTACCTTCGGAAGATCCGGACAATTATCGCTTAGAACGTAGAACTATAAAGCGAGGAACCGTGAACTCGCCGCGGTTAACATTTTTCGACATAGTAGTGGAAGAGTTAAACGATTCATCATTAGACTCATCTCCGTTCGTAAAGGGGAAAGGAAAAACTAATAGACAGTGTTCATAAACATTACTAGGTATCCTTCCATCGTCTAATCAGGAATACAAGCGCATCTGACCCGGCGCGGGTCTATACTACTTAAAACCAGACATATTACAGCTGCACATATAACTTTGTCTCCACCGTTTCCCACCTTCGAATAATCAAAACCACACACGTTCACGAACCCGCCGCTGTCAAAAGTGATCCAAAACACGCACAAAAAAAATGGCTAGAAAAATTACGCACGTCGAGAAAAATCCCCCCGAAAATTCTTTCGTCCGAAACTATTGTCCACCAGTGGATCCCACTAATTTTACAACTAGCACGTCACACCAGAGCCCCAACTATTTCTCAAATATTCCATGCACAACACGTTGCCGCGAAAATCCTGTGCCAAGGGGCCATCGAGAGACCGGGTCTTCTACGTCCCGTACATACGCACACATATGCACGTACACCGGCCGATAGAGGAAAGAAAATTCTGCATGCCCGGTACAGTGGGCCGGTTTGCGCAGGTAGTAGCACGGAATAAAATCTAATTTCGCGTGAAAGGGATCGAGTTAATGGTAGGACGATGTCGGAGAAGTCGCGAAGAAGATTCCTCTTGATATCGGTTTCTCATTTCCATGGCGGATACGTACGGATGACGCATAGCGTCAAGGATGCGCCAGTACAGAAACGAGGTTGCAAAGTGGATTTGTTCGAGGAGGAAATGCGCAACGTGCACCGGCAACAGCAGCAGCAGCAGCAGCAGCAGCAGCAGCAGCGGCGGCAACAGCAACAGCAGTAGCAGCAGCGGCAACAGCAACAGCAGTAGCAGCAGCACCGCCACCACGGATGGGGAACTGCATTCGCAGCAAACTGCTTGCTATGCCTCGTCACGTTCCGCAAAAAGTTTCGGGCCATGCCATACGTCGAATTAACTGACTGTGCCCGGGCGATATCTAATTTCCCGTATGCTTGCGGCATTCTTGCCCGCTCTTTACCGACGACTTCGTGAACCCGAACTTTCGTCAGGCGATGAACCGTTGTTTCTTTATGAAAAATTGAGGACGAGAACGGAATCGGTAATAGGGATTCATATCTGTGCTGTGTCGCGTGGAAAGTATCGGGCTGAAACGGAAATTCGTAGAGTTTCCTGCGAGGGGGAAAATTTCGAATTCGACTTTGGGGCGCGTTAGTTCTCGGGACGGCGATAAATTATGCTTGGTGGTTCAGTTACCGGAGTTTCTAATGGCGGTTCGTTCAGGTTCGCTATTTGTATAAAAATTGTCTGTCCCAAAGCGGAAATGTTACTTCCGATTGGGTTTTAGCGACCGCGATATTTTTCACACTCTGCCGCGAATATTTCTGCGAGATTCAACTGCGTCGGGTCGGGATTAAGTTTTGTAAAGGAAAATTTCATTTGTCAATCTGTGGGTCTTAGACTGCAGTTCTTAGTAAAATATTATAGTGCATAATTCAAAGTGATATTGGAGAGAGAATACAAAGCCTGCAGTGAGGTCTAAAGTTGTACTTCATTTATCCGATGCTCAGCTATATCGTGGAAAATATTCCAAAATAGTGTTTCATAATTGTATTAAAATAAGCTCCAAAATATCGGTTAAAGATACATAATTATTTGACTTCTTACTACTACATAATGTGTGCAAAGTTCACCGAATATCTAACGCGGCCGGACACTTTAGTGGCCAACTGCGGCTGCAAATAAATTTTCCATTAACTTATTAAACAATCCGGATGAAAAGGCTGTTATTTTTCCAAACTGGCGAACAGTGTCCTCCTTTGAACAAGCTTCTAGAACTATGTCGGCGATAACTACCGTTTGTTTTCCGCAAAGTACACTCGACGCTCCTAACTAACTTGCAATATTTGTTATAGCAGAAATTCGCTTACCGTTGAGAATGGAAAGTGAATCCCGAAACTTTACTCCTCCATTCCAGGCCGCACGTGAGCTGTATAACTCGACTTTTCTCCAATGCGCCTGTAACTTATCCTACATCCGAAGGCTGCGATCGTGCGACCCGTGAGGCCGCAACCGTCCCCACGAATTTATTCGCCAAATTCCATTGTTGTCCCACCTGGACCATACGTGAACCATCTGAAAATTATTTCACGCGAAACGAAACCCCGGTGAACATTTTCGGGGCGAATCGATATCGAATAAAACATGTGGAAAATAACTACACTGAAACTGGATCGTCGAAATAATACGTCGCGATCGCTCGGTTAAAATAAAAGTAAAGAAGAGAGAAAAAAGACAATAAGACAGACGAGTTGAAAACACTGTCCAACGATGAATGCCAATTTGACCTGCACATTCTCTCGACAAGCCATCAAGAACGATGACGGAATTATTGCGAACATTTATCCCGAGACGCCCTACATACGCGACATATCTCGTCGAAAAGGGACCGTGTCGATAGCGCAAGATAAAAGCATTTGTACGTCGCGGAAAGCCGCGGTAAATCACGGTGTATTCAAATAATACGTCCGGCGGGGCAAACTTCACCCGCCGGTCTAACCAACAGCGAGCGATCGCTCTCTGGTATGGCGTCGAAAATATGCAAATACGCGGTTGTCGAATAATATATAGCCGCGTGAGCTTTAAAGATTAAACCAAGAATCGAGGTTGTCACGAAGGTGGTTAGATTTATCGGCGGCAATGCGGATCCTCGCGGGATCCAATCGGTATACACGGTTCGCGTGTACACACATATCTATACGCATACGTATATATGCACAGGCATACATCGATACGGTGTCGAGTGTCTCGCGTTTAAAAGAAGCTGGCGCGTGATCCACAGCCGGCCACGTACCAGCCAGAGAGCACTGAAATCCTGGGTCGTACCGGGTCGTGGACGAGCCCGGTGTTCCGGGTGTTCTGCTTTCCTGTATCAAATTTCGTCAGGTCAGTTTTCGTTATCCATGCTATCCAGGTTGCGCTGATTTTGCCGGCAATTTGGCGAACAGTTTGCGGGAAACGGGTCCCATTCCCGTTGCGGTATTTTTGGAAATCGGAAAATCGGTGGGAAGTTTATGGTAATGCGATGGGACGCTTGGTGGTTGGAATTGGCACGAAGGAGACTCCATTTGTTCTCTTGACGAAGATCGTAATGCATTGGGGGTGGGCGAAAGTTTCGATGGATGGAATTAAATGGGAGGGTAAGTTTTATTGGCGGCGTGATTAATCGATTTGGGTGCAGGGAATGATCATACATGTCGAATGGAAATTATTTCGGAAAGGGGGAACGCTTGTCTCGTTAGGTATAGGAGCGTTACTCTTCATTGCGGGTAAAAAAGGTTTGTAGGATTGGATCGAATCGCCACTGTGATATCAATTGCACAAAAATCTATGCAATTTTTTTTGCGAAATCGGTGCAAACGGAGATGGCTGTACTTATTTGAAAACTTATGAATAGTTAATAGACACTTCGATTCCCTTCCCCCTTCCTTTTTAACTGGAGTAAAATACTGTTTGACTATCTGTAACTGAAAGAACATACATCTTGTAATTAACGCACGAAACGCTTCCAGGATGTGGAATACAATACTAGATAATCAATGGGCTTATGTGAATTGGATTTTATTTAATTGTATAAATATCCATAACACAATTGAGATTTGAACATTCAAGAAGATTTAACGATAATCATCGTTTCCCCGCAACTCTCCGTGGATAGGGGGAAATTAATAATGGTAGCTATCGGGGTTTAAACTACGGAGTTAAACCAGGCAGGATTCGAAACCAATTTAATCCTTAATTACTTCCTTTTTCCTAATACTGCACTCTGTTTGCTCGTTTCGGCTTTCATTTAATCCTTAATACGTGTATTCAACGGGAATGACGTATAAATTGATTATAAGTGCCGCAGTTATCGTTTCAGTGCCATAATATTGGGGGTTATTGACTTGTATAGCAATGTATCGAGCATTATTATAGTCAAGGAATATGTAAACCGAGTCTCAACGGGCTACACGATGTTTCATTACCCGCGCTAAAGTGGAATAATTGTGGAGTGTTCGTTGGAAACAAATTGTCCATTTGCAGCAATTCGATGGAAGAAGAAGTAAACCCGACTGTTCGAGTTTCGTGCGAATTGCACGGTTATGCGAATCGTTTAAAAAAAAAGAAAAGAGGAAAAGATCGAAGCGCTCAAATGATTCGTAAGGAATCCATTGTTGGAACGGCCAAGCGTTATCGAGCTGTTCTTGCAAGAGTACAAGGGCCTAATTACACGTCAGCTATCTCGAGGGAGTTCTCAAGTGATATTGTTGTTTCATGCTAATCGATTAGACGGTGTATTTTCCCTGCCATCGAACGATGATCGGAAATAAAGCAGTCGATATGTACGTGCGCTGAATGGAGGAACACTTGGAGAACGATTCTGAAACGCTTTCAACATATTTCTTTCAAAAGGAATTGCGTGCAGAATTATCGGGCACTGTATATTATTGAATTATTCCATCAATTGAAATAAATACGATCAAATTTATAAACGCGCAGTGAAATATGTAACAAGATAACAACGTGCTAATTAAATAACGAAATTCCCCGTTGAGAGAACAACATCGATGGAATATCTGAAGGTGTTCGAACGGTTATGATCGAATTCTAATTAACGAAACTAGCAATAATTAAGCACGGCATGGGGCAGTGATCTGCAAACGACGGCCACGCAATCGAACGGCGGCGGGGTCGAAAAGATCAGACGATGTAACGGCATTCTCCTTTCGAAAATGCGGTGCTGTAACGCTGGATAGCCGAGAAAGAAACCAAACATCGTGGCTGACAAAGGGTTTGAATGCCGTGGAGTGCGGTTAATAACACAGGAAGGCAGGCAAAAATGGATTAAACTGAACATCAGAGAAGTACTACCGGAATACCGTGGAATCCTTTCGCCAGGAGTATTCAAGTTTCACTGGAATGCCTGCAATGAAAACGCGCTGCTTCTGTTTCCCTTAAATGGAACCGTTTTTCCATCGGTACAGCTCTCATTGTGGCTTGCCTCGTGGACGCAGTTAGGTCGTAAAATCATCAAAACCACTCCGCCCTTCTTCACTCAAGTCACTCGACAGATCGCCGAAATGTTCGCGATCTATTAATTGCTACGTTTCTGCGTTACCCTTCTTAAAATTAACATACAAATATCCTGCCTGCAGGGTGGTTTGTCAATTTCGAACTGAATTACCGGAAATTAATAACGAATAAACTGAATTACGCCGTCAATTTTATTACATTGAACGGGGCAGCAAGGCAGATATGCACCGACATGTTTACCTAGATGAAGAGGGTAATCCATTAATCTTTCTAGCAAAGTTAAATTAACTTCATTTCACTAGTTACGTAGCACGGGTATTCCACTCGACCGTGACTAAGGGCTACCATTTTCGAGCTTACATTTCCACGGCTAATATCGAGATTTACGTCAAAAACATAGTCGTTTACGTATCCATACAGGATGGTCGAATATGCTTCACGGAATGAAATTAAATTTAGGACACCGGGCCTGCAGTACGTCCACAATTTGTTATTTATTTATTTATTATTAGTATACGGGTTCTAACCGTTTGGTAAACAATAAACTACAAAGAGACAAATAGGTTATACAGAAAAGTCGTAAGAGGCCATAAATCGCATAGTATTATTTCTAAAAGTAGTAATATTTATAGAGAGATTCTATCGCCGATTCGATCCCGGTCATTCCTGTCGGAGAAGTTAGTGGAAAATAGAAGAATGACCGTCGGCAAATTCGCGGAAGGGTTGCGCAGATTGTCGCGACGACGATTGACGGGTAGAAAATTGTTACCCCTCGCGCGACAGCCGAACTTTTTTCATCCTCGAGTAATTCGTATGCGGTGGAGATATTTTTGTTTCCAGCCGGTTCGTTTCCAGCTTATCGGAAACTTGTGCACGCGACGCGACTGATTGCAGTTGCCTCGTGAATTACGACGGTTGAGTTGTCTGTTTCAGGCTCGAACGACGCCCGTCTACGATAGCTTCGGTCAGGAAAGTTTTGTGCACTCTTTGCGAGCTTGTCAGGCCAAGTTTATTTCTTCGTGCCAATCGATCCTCCGACTTCGTTCGACTTCTTCAACAGCATTGTTATTATTCTTCGAACGGCAATACTCCTCAACGTTGTTCCTTGCGCGCGCAGCGTTCGCAATATTTGCCTCGGCTTTTCGGTTTTTGCGAAACGAAAGTCGTTCGGTCGGATTTGATATAGTGGTCGGGCCAAATGTTTCATTGTCAACAGATTGAAACGCGTTGTTTGGAAGTAATTTAGACGTAATAAACGTAGGCACGACTGGCAGCGGTTTTTCAGGGTACAGCCGCGCGGAGATACGGCCAGTTGAATGAATAAATAAAACTGTCGTTTAATAATGGACAGATTCGCGATTTTCCGATCCATATCGAAATCGTATATACCGGGTGCTATTTTATCGACATTCCGTTGCACGCGATATGTGGCCACTTGTTGCTTTCGATGAACAGACTTATCTACAATCTTGTATTCAAACCTTCCGCGAAAGTAGTTACATAAACAAAGCAAGTGTCACTATCTGATATCACTTGGAATGCTTGCTCCCTAGCGCGGACAACGATACGGGCCACGAAATTTTATTACAAAATAAAGTTCCTCTAAACTGTCTAAACAATATTTGTTAAAAAAGTAATATGTCATTGGTACATATAAATATATATAGGGATGCTCCTTCTCTCATTTTCTATCGCCTCTTGGAAAAAGTAGCACAATTTTTGTCCAAATAGATGTATGACGATCCCTTCGAGTACAATTTCCACATCAAACAGAATGAAAACTTAATTCAATTCTTGTACGCGAGAGAACGATCTGCTTGCGTTGGTTCTTGTTTTCTTCTTCGTCGCGACTGTACTTCGCGAAGCTGAATTCTTTCGATTCATATATTTTCCACGGGCTCGCGGCATGCAACTTTCTACGTATACCAGGGAGAATTTATACGCTGGTGTATGAGTTTGCTCGTCGTTCTCCCGGGCAGATGCATAATTATTATCGCGTGAATCTTCTGGCTACTGTAAAATTATTCACCCCGCCTCGTAACGTTGGAGCTTCTGCATTGAAGTCCGCAGTTGTTACCAGAAGAAAACAACGGGGCGCATGAATTTAAAACGAAGCCACTGTATCGCGTGACCGTGTCTGCGTGAAGTTAAAAATAATGGTCGTTCGCGTGATATAAACTCGCCATAATTATACTTTTGTTCATCAATTTTACGTCTACTGTGCGCATAATTGTTTCACTGGCTGATGCTCGTTTGTCATCGAGGCAAACAGATTTCACAGATTGTCAGTTGATTGATAAGTGTTCATAATAATTGGAGGATCTACTGCATCTTCAGTATTTTTCTTGGCCACATTTTCCAAGATTTACGAAGGGAAAATTAGAAAGCCGATAGAATTAAGTCGTAGTAGTTCTGAGTAACGAATATGCAATTTCATATCGCATATATATGCAAAGAAGCTTTTCATGCGTGCAGTCCCTTCGTGACCTTTTTCATACGAGAGGCTGGACACCACATTTCATTAAACATTTAGTACGAAGGCCAGGCGGAAATGGGGCGTATTTTGATAATTTTGTCGCTTAGAGATAGAACTGCAGGAAAAGTCTAGCTTCGCACGTTTCTCCATCAAAGCGTTTCCTTCGAAATTATTCGAAATGCGAGATACAAAATAAAGCACCACTCACGTATCCCACGAATCTATCTTATTTCTCAATAAATTATACACCCCACAAGAATTTACAATTAGTCTAAAACAAACGATCAGTTATCCCCGTTTCCAACAAATCGTCGTTCCAAACATATTCGGTCTGAATCCACGAAATAAATCACACCCAATCCACTAAATAAGTCCGAAGTGTAACACGAAACAATAATAATTAAAACGCGTTCCGCTCCTCTTCGACCAATCTTCCGCGGGCACGATACGTTTTTCTGCGACACCGAAACCTCACGAAACACTTTTGACGAACGCGCAACACTCGCCCGGATAGCCCGACAATTCAAGACTAAATTTTCCCCGCGGATATCGCGAACGTAAAGAAAGGGAAAATGGTCGAACGGCATTGAGAAGTTGGAGGTGGACCGCCGCACAAATCAACGCCAGCATACTTTGCATGTAAATAACGCCGGCGAGCGGGCGGTAATAGAGTCATAAAGTAACTTCGATTTCAGGAACGTACCGATCTCGGAAACGCGCCGAATGCTTTTTCACGTTCGAACGCCGCCCGGCCGGGGTATGAGAGTTCTCTGGCGCACGTACCTACGGGCAGCGAACGAGGTCGTTTGTCTCGGCTCGTCGATTCGAGCTTACACGAGCCGGAGAGCAGCCATCAATCATCGTGATCATCTAAATGGCGCAGCTGCGAGATGAATCGTCGATGCCGGCCGCATAATCGTGGGACGTTGCCAGTCGTCTCGATTCCACTTATCCCCTAATGATCAGGCTTCTCCAATCGTTCAACCCTTCTTCTTCTGCCGCCTGCTCGAACGTCCAAAGCTAATTACTCTCGCCTAGGATTGCCATACGTTGCTCGAGCAACGTTAGAAAACCGTCTGTCGATCGATTTCGATGTTTTTTTTTTGTTGCTTGCCTCGACTAAATTTCAGTAATACGATTCGCCCTGCACGCAACCCCCTCGCGGCTCCCCCGAGGTAAAGTTGCGTGCCGTTGTTCTGCTCGGATCGAACGAAATCGCGGCGTTCCTATAACTGCGACGCGTTTATGACAGGAAGCGAAATCGACGATCGACGGAGAATCGAAAGTAGTTTAATGGTCGGTTCCTCTTTGCGTTATTACAGAAATTCGGGGGTTGGTTGATGGACGTTTATCGCGACAAAAGGATCGCAACTTTTCTCAAGGTGCTTGCTTTTCAGATGAAACTACATACGTTTCTACAAGGGGTTTTTTTTGTCTCTTTACACCGAAACGGGAATTTTCGAAGAACCTATATAGGACAGTTGTCCCGTTGACCCATTTATCGTTAATGTTACTATCGCACGTGCTCGCGATATTTTCTCGATCTGCGAGGGGATATCGTGATAGTTTCGCCAACTTCTGTTGTCCTCCTCTTGCGAACTTTTCCCGCCCCGTCTGCTTATGAGACACGTAATACGTGACGATCGTTTTCGTTCACGCCCCCGCAGTCGATTTCTCGTTCCCGCGTAACAGCAATAGCCGTAGCACGCGTGAGAACTATTCTGGGCGACCGGTGTCGCGGGGGTTGGAAAATCGTTTCCGCCGCGGCAAGATAAGATTCTGTATCGGGCGCGTGGCTAACAGCAGACCATAATTACCCTTATCGTAAGTTATATACCCCCGGGGCGTACAAATTGCCTCAAGACGCTCCGCGTGAAATTTCTATCCGAAAATGTAGAACGTCGCATAATTTGCTACTCCAACGGCTATTAGACGATAACCGAGTACCAATTATTTGCTCGTTCGAAATCGACGAATATATCAAGACCTTTCTGTCGACCCGATGTTGCTCGAAATTTTCTATGGAACATTATTCCACGTCCAAATTTTCATTGCTCTTCCCCAGTTGTGCTGAAACAATAATTGCACGGATGCGGGCACAATTTCGAACTTGAAGATTCGTTTTGAAATATATCCAGAATGTTTAACGAGTGACGAAAACAGCCACGGTCGTTGTTTCACTTCGAAGCGATAATTGCGCGGCGAGGATCGGTCTCCGGTGCCGGACGTTCGACAGGGCGAGATTGAAAAAAAAAGAGCAGAAAATAACGCCTCCCCCGTTTTACGCGATAGAATCGCATTTAGTGTTACAGCGAAGCAGTCGGATTTCCCGATGGAAGAGCCGCGTACGCTCTAATCAATGAAATACGCTCGGTCGCGGGCGATTGGACATCGGTTTTAGTACGCGCTGTTGTTGCCTAACTGTTCGCAAATGAGAACAGACGGACACAGAAAGGAAGGTACATCATTTCCTACTCTGAACGCAAGCGAACGGCAAAGAGGAAGAGGGGCAATGTATCTGGGATTAATCAGTTAGACACTGTAGAGCTGTGAATACGGGACATCTAATGAGACAAAGAACAGAATCCCCTGGAGCGTGTTTAAGGCTTGTCCCTAATTCCTCCGGATCGCTGGACTCAGAGAAATTCAATAAGAAAGAACGAACTTCTACGAATTGTGGGCAGGCTGTCGCGGGAAATTTTCAAAATCGAATCGGGTTAATTTAAAAACGAATCCGTGAGAAAATGTTTCCGCAGCGAATGAGCGTAGCTCCGCGGAAATGGGTGGTCGGATCAAAGCGAGGTTAAAGGACTCGGTTTAGCTGTATACGCCGCAGGAGTTACCCTTTCGCCGCCCCCAAACTGCCGCCTCTTCCGGATACAGATTCAAATTACAGACTCTCGTTTCCGGGGGCCGACACTAGCGTCGACCGCATCGAGTTATTTAACTCAGCGTTCGGTCGTTATGTTCCCTCTTGTAAAACTCAATATCACCGGTGGCAGAGCCACGATCGGATACGAGCATGTTGGGGTGGTTTGGGTAGGGTGGCGTTAACTTTGTCACAGTAACTCGGAACTGTTTATCTTTCGACAACAATGTTGGAGCGGCACGGCACGTTTAAGGAGGCGAAAGCAGTTTCATGAAGCCAACTACCACGTTGTCAAGAAGTCGACAATACTCTCTGCAGTTAATACTATGGGAAGCGTCGATTCAATCGATCGGAGGCACGTCGCATGTAAATACCATAACCGTACAGATTACGAGCGAATTTTCCATGGAAACATCCACGGCAGCAATAACAGGGACGAAGAATAAATTTGGTTCCGATTGAAAGAACGACGGGTCCAATGATATTTGCGGGAATCGCGGCGACATATTGGTTCGTACGAATACATATTGCGGGAGGTTCTACTCAAGATTGCGTAGAACACTTTTAATGCGCGCAGCAAATTCGTTCGATTACCTTCGCGTCCTGTATTTTAATATTTGACGCGTTATTTGGCGTGCGACAAGTTTTAGCAACGTTGCGCGTATACGTATAATGCCGCTTTAATATGTTGCAAGTTATAAAATATTGGCGCTTAAAATCCAAGGATTCCCGGAAAGCCGCACAGTCGGAATAATATTCAAGTTGAATAAAATATAGTTGCTTATAATGTTTCGAAGCGCGTGAATAAAATATCCGGGTACACAAGTTGTGTTTGTACAATATTAATCTTCGGTCTGTATAATTTTTCACCCGAATGAATCAGGCGCGGCTTTTCCTGCCAAACTACCAACAATTCGCGTTACAACTCGTCGAAGGTTGACACACATCGAGATTTTATCGGGCATTAAGTCGCCATTATAGATAAACGTGATATCGTTTAGAACGTCGATGCTGAATATGACTAAATCGCCGACCATTAACCTGGTTTCCGCGCTATGGAACTGTTTATGCATTATCCGATGTAAGCAGCGACAAAATGCTCTCGGATAACTAGACACGAAAAGAAAGCAACTGGAAGTTTGTAACAATGCTACGCTACATGTACTTCGGCACGAAAGTGTTATATATAAAAAAAATCCTCTCGGCGACAGAAAATATTTCGCGGTAATACTCGTCGGAAGCATTAAACGTTCAGTGACACGAAATTCATATTTTTACTGCAGTTCTAATTTTTAATGCTACATAAACTATTAACGCGAGTAATTTAGATCAATGTTAACGGTATATTACGATGTTATATATGCAATCTCATAGAATCTTTTTAGAACAATCTTTTTCCCACACTTGATACTTCGCTGTTGATTATTATTATTATTCTCGATCTTTTCTATTCTTTGATATAGTAAACTATTTAGCGTAAACATTTGTTGAAAAGTTATTGCTGGAATGCAACAGTGTGCCAAGGAGAAATTGCCTTTGTTTCATTTTGTTCGGTGTTGAAAAATTGTAGATAAAAATAACTTTAGGGATTTGGGGAGCACGGGTAAACTTTAAAAATGGTGAAAGATGAAATTCTTTTAAACTTCGTTATTACAAACGCTTATGACTACGATACGTAGACGAGAAGAAAAATATTGATTCTATTAAAGTAGTGCACGAGATTTTCGATGACCACGGCAGTGCGAAGAAAATTAATATTGTGCCTAACCCAGCAAGATTCTAATTCCTGTTAAATTACATCCAACGTCGACGAGGAAATTTCAGCGTTCCACTTTGTTCGCGCATGTTCCATCCAACTGATGGGTGAAAGTAACGAAGAGATATTACGATAAAACTTTGTAGGCAAAGATAAAAGGAAAGTTTAGCGTGAAAAGAGTAGTGCAGGACATTTTGCACGATCCTTTAATAGGGTTAATCGAAGGGAAGCCAGATAATTCTGCAACTTTATTATCAACGTGAAAAGTAATAGAATCGTTTGCTGCAAACTACTGCGCAGGTAAAAACAAAAGGAGAACATAACTTTCTTTCAACTAATAACACAGAAACACTTGCAATTAGTATCCATAAAAGTATTCCTTCACGCGATAATAAATTGCAAGACAAGTAATTAACCAAATTGAACGTGGGAAAGTAATTCCATAGAAGGTGGCGGGCAACGGGAGCTCTGAAAAAGAAAACGCAAAGTCACCGATCCGACCGAAGGAAAGAGCGGCGAAGCGAGCGATGTGGAAAACTAATTGAATCACCACTACCATTTGTCATACTCCTTAAAAAGTTTTCCATTTACCTGACACTTGAACCTCTGGATGATCAAATTTCCTTCTTCGACCTTCCACTCCCGCTTTTCGAGCAACGCGTCGTCCAAGTTCGACGAATGTAAATCGTGCGAAACTTTTCATTTCTCTCGCGCGGAACAATGTCCGATCGAATCTGTATTTATTATTTGTTCCACGAACGGAGGTACGACGCGAAGTGGCTTAAGCATTCTGCCGCTTCGCGTTCAACAGTGAACTAGATTTTTCTCGAGCTGCCAGTTTATACAAGAATTACGAGTGCATTGAAGCGATCCTCCAGACGCGACAGTGTTACAAGGATCCCTGGGTTCGGGTGTGTATACATCTTCAGGGCGTTCCACCTCCTTATTGTTAGCAACGAAAAAAGGAAACTAATTTCTCGTCTACTAAACGTTGAGCGAGTACCCTTTTGGGAGCTAGTTCAAATTGGTTTCGCGGGACGTCGAGTTTTTCGTTGCAATTAAATGAAGTACCAGCGGAATTGAGATTAACGCGGGCAAAGTAACACGGGGTCAGAATTTTGTATTAATATTCTTGTAATCTGCTGAAGCTTCTCATATTTCACAGCCTTATATCGGACAAGCGAGAGTGTGATAATCTATGAAGAACGTCGAAATTGAAGTTGTTATTAAACCACCGCGATCTATCACCGATTCTTCTTCGGCGGATGTTGAAGCAGTTCCGAAATAGTTTGATCCTGGAATGCCCCCTCTAATTACATCACCATCAATTTGTATTAAAGTTGAACCATTACTGAGTGTGTCCATCAACATAATCCATGTTCCCATAAGGAGGATCAAAACGCTGATCGATAGAGTGGATTACAGGAAATGAAAATTTCATTTGTTTAGGGATGGAAGCGTTACGAGAGATCGAATTGGTACGAACGAATAAATTGTTGCAAATTCGTAAGTGTTATCCTATAAATGTCTCGCTATTATTTTTTCTCGAACAAAATGCTGTTTAACAAAATGGTCTGCAAATTACAATTCTCTGCCCTCGTCGATGGCTGAGGGCAATCTTCAAGTTAAATATCGTAGAATGACAAACGAATTCACTGTTTTAGATTGCTCTGTCGGGATCCTACCGAGAAAAATATTGACGGTGAATCCTCGATAGTTCCTCGATTACTTGTTCCATTCCATATCTGTGGTTATATGTTGATCAGCTTAGAACGATAAACCAGGAATTCTGTGTTGCTTCAACTCGCATGGAACGATAGCACGATTCACTTTCGATTCGCGCTGGATTTGATTTACGGAATTTCAATTCCGCTCGTTCTCTTATTCCGTTCCCCCCGACGATTGAAATCACCGTTTAATCCTACCACGAACTCTTATTCGACGTTTCATTTACACAAATGTATAACCAATGAACCTCTCTCCGGGCAAACGGATAAAAACAATTTCGATAATCTCCGATCAGACTGTATAAATGAAGTAGTACTACGAAGTTATAATACACCCTTACATTCGTTTCCTGAAAATGTTCGTCATGAACGCAATGAGAGTAATTCTTCCTCGCTACAGCACACTTAATGAATGTTCACCGGCTGGCCTTGTGCAAGCTTTACCGCACAATGAACGAAAGTAATATCTTAATTAACCAAGTTTCATTTGTCGATAACATTCGGATTCGTCCTCAGGTGTATGATAACAATGATGTTCCAAAAAATTTTGCAAACATTCTCACCAAAATGCTGCCGTTTCTTCTTTCCCGCTAAATGATCAAAATCGTGGAGCACTGTGCAAATCTGAGGCATTTTGAACTTTAATGGTGTCGCTACAAGGGAATTCATATTTGATACAGAAACGCCGGCAAGCCTTAAGAGGAAACTGAGGCCGCGTCCCGTCGTTTTATACACGAAAATTCAAGCGAACTGAACCGAACACCGAAACTTTGTACCCCGAGTAATTAACGCCAGTTGCGTACCATTTCTCCTCGTATACGTGCGTGGCGACGGCTGTTTGCATGTGTGCGTTCAGATATGCGAACGCTATAGCACAGAAGTGTTATTACAATCGGTTGGTTTGACGTATGGTTTCATACGAGGGATATCTTAGTCCGGGATCTGGACCAAGGCACTGTTCCAACCGCAGTAATTAGTAGGCAGGTAGTGCACTCGTGTGTGCATATGGACAGTGAGTACGTGAGGGAGAGAGAGAGAGAGAGAGAGAGAGAGCTTTGTCTAAGCTGCGCTCGACTACTTAGAAAGTGCGTCCATAAGACATTTCATGTTTGCCTAACTTCATTAGATTTAGGGTGTAACGTAAACCTGAATGGAGTTTAAAAAAGTTGTTAATTTTATGAAAAGAAAAGTAATGATCACGAAATATACATACTAAATTTAATATTAAAGTTTCCAGAATAAAGGAACAAATAAACGCACACTCGATGAAAAATCGCGTTTGCATTATTTTCGAATGTTCGTTAACATTGTTCGATTTGAGGCACAGTCTTCCAACGAACGTAGCGCTTTTTAAACAAAAGAACACACAATTATTCTCCCCCGCCAAGTTCGCAGTGATAAATGTACCTTTCATCCCTGCATATCTACGTAACCCTTTAATACGCGGCGAAAGATAGAGCTATGCGCTAGTTACATCGTAACGGAACACGAAACACTTGGCGCAACAAGCAACCGCGCTGAGCGTGTTTTAATATCGCCAAATATTAAAATCGGGAATGCCGAGAGTGGCAAGAAGCAGCGTCGTAAAAAAAAATTCACAACCCTTTCGCAATATCGGGGGCAGTTCACTCGCTAACGAGCTTCCAATAGAATCGCGGCTCGATACCGGAACATGACCACCAAATTTGTGCCGATATTTCCGCCGGGACACCGGGAAAAATATTAATAACCTGGATGTACTTGGCCTCTGTTCATAAAACGGTTTGCTCGTAATTTCGTGACAAGTAGGAAACAGATGGCCCTGCGTGAATACCTGGATGTACGCGGACGTATATGGATGTATATTTATTGGCGCGTAATGAACGCACAGAGGTGCTTCAACGCATGTCAAATTCGACGGCATTCCGGTTCAATACGGTCCTTTATGTTTGCGTACATCGTGGTCTCGTCCAGGTACATTCAGTCCGGGGATCTCGACCAATGCACTGTCCCAGCGTTAGTAATTGGTGGACAGGTGCTATATTCCTGTACGCGCGCATACCAATTTACGAACCGGGCCCTATTATATAGATATGCATACGCGTCTGTGTGTAGGCGATCTGCGGTGAATCGTCGTCGTGTGAAAAGCAACAAACGTGTGTCCATCTGTCGATAGCCGTTGGTTCGATTTCAGGGGAACGTGATAACGTTAATTCCGATAGGATCTAATTAAATCTGATTACGGTTGCAGTTAATTGTTCGTGTCTTACAAATCTTCCTTGGTATATGAAAAAAGGATGCGAGTTTTGGAATCGGACGATTTGTTCCATCGATTTGCTTCTTGTTTGCTTCAAGTGCGGTCCTTTAATTAGTAGTACCTTTTTTTAGAGCATTGCCCAATCAGTGCATTGTTGCGTTGAATAAATTGGAAGGGAATGTATGTGGATGTCTGTTAAAGTCTATTAGATGTCCATAAAATTGATTAATACCTCGAGGATAATTATTGCTTCGGCCGCGTACAATGTGCACGGGACAGGCAAATTTAATGACGAAAATAAGAAAAATTTTAATCAATGAGTATTATTCATGAATGCAGCGGAAATTGCGCTGTACGATATTATAATTGAAAGGAAATTCCTCGAGCTTACAAATAATTAATAAAAAATGACGAATGAAATATGGCAAGCTTTAAATATGCCTCGAGGTTAGACACAAATCATTTCTTGGAGCGTACATTAATTCAGATTATAAAATATTTCGTAATTACTGTAAAACCAAGTCGATGAACATATTAGGAAAGCTTTTTACAGAAACGAATGTAATAAAATCCCAGACAGGTGAACAAAGAATACTCGCGTGTCCTCACAAAACCTTTCGTCCGTCTGCACTCGTGTCGTTTGACAATTAATTAACCGCGATGCAATTAACATGCAAAATACAGTAGCTTTTTCGGAGAGCACCTAATCACCTTTCGTCAAACAGATTTTCGTTTGCAGAAAGCCCGCGTCCCGTTACGAATACAATATTATTTTTTGGGGGCGATACAAACAATCCGACTTTCTTGAGCTACTGTTCTCCATGCAATTAAGAGAGATGGTCGGGACGAATGTTTGCCCCCGTTCGTTAGGAAACAATCGACTAAACGGAACAACGTCGTCTCCGAAAATAATCCACTTGAGTTTCTATAATTGAGGTATCTCGGGGAAGAGAAGGACTGCAACGACTAAATAAATGTTCCACCGAGTTTATATCCGTTCAATATTCAACAAGTTTTAGCGGAAGGCGAAGTTGTTCGACAAACATCGAACACCGCAACCATGCCGCAAGGATCACCGGAGTGATTATTATGGTCCAGCCGCTCAATAGTACCGGCGGAAAAAAATATCCTCCAACGAGAATTTTCACTCGCCGACTATATTTCACGGCGACCCACGCGAAATTGTAGCAATTCGAATCCTTCCCCTAAACGGGCAGCCTACAGCGAGCGTTCTAGGAATCGTATAATTACGTAATTAAGTCATCTTCCTAATTATCTCTTGAACCGCGAACATTTCGACGTCGAAACAATGGGGCGTACTAAATACCTTTTAACCGTCCAGCGCGTTACGCAGCCGTACAATAATTTTCCCTTCGGAAACTGAATTTCCGTCCAGAGATTCGTTGCGCCGCGAACAAACTTTTTCTACGGTTATGAATTCCTTAGCGCAGAACAGCCCGCGAGTGAAATCCGACTAAATTTTCGTTCCGGTCGAAAATCGTAACGTTCCCGTCCGACGTAGCGCGGGGTTCCTTTCACCGGACGAGACGGCCTGCGCGAAGTGGCCGTTTGAACAGCAATTCCACAGGGAATGATAGCGACACCGCGGCGACAACCTCACAATCGGCCACTGCCGTTACACGTGAAACTAATTTGCAAGGAGTATCGGTTCGCGAACAGCCCGGCCAAAGAGGACAACAACCCGTGAGCGGCGTCGTATCCGTGGAAGTTTAAATCTATTTACGACGGGCCCGATCGACTGGCTACGAGAGTAGCACTCCATAAGCGAATATGTCACGAGACTAAGGACGTAACCGGAGGATTAAACACATGCTGGACGGGGCGGGGATTGTCGATGCTCGACTGGCAATTGTGTCTTAAGGCAATTACCGGTCCCGTTGGATATACGTCGCGGTGGGGACCCACGAAACATCGCCCACCTTTCTGAAAGCGTCAATTTCAATTGGGTCATGGAAACCGACCTGGCCGAATAATCGTCCTGAAAATGAGGGGCCCGATGAAAGTGTTCCTTCCTTGGGTGCAAACGCGAGCTGCAAATCCGTTAATTTCCTTCAACGGTTCGCGAATTGGGTAATTCAATTTTCCTTCCTCTTCCTTCTTTTCGAAAAACTTTGGCCCCCTTCCCTAATCGGAAAAGAAGAAGCGATTCTTCTCAATGTGCTCTCAATGCGACTTTCTATTCTTCGCAAACGTCGTCGAGGAAATCGGTTGTCCGTTATGAATCGGTCGGCGGCGAAGAAATGAAATTGCGCCGAGGGGAAGAGAATTTGTCAGGTTAATAATCGGGTCCGCGTTAAAAGAATTTTAACCGCCGTCCCGCCGGCGTTAATCGCCAACGTCAGAGGCCGGAATTAAATTGAAATGAAATATTTCGCGTCCGCTTTTCTTTACGACCGTTTCAGATAGCTTCGCTCCCGCGAGGGGAGCCCCCGCGATCCGTGGTAACGAGCAAATTTTTCGGCGACCGGGTACCAGTGCAGGAGAGAGCCGATTGCACGGAACAGGAGTTTTCAAGCACTTCTCAACTTTCCTCGTAACACTCGATGATATACCCGGCAACTTCGACCGATTAAAAATTGAGTTGCGCCGACAAGAACTTTCTGGCGAAATGATTTTCGAGATTTGGAAAATTAAAATTGCATTACCGAGCGAGATTCGTGCACCATTCAGCAGTCCGAGATATATTCTCCACCTGTTCATCGGAAATCCT
Organism: Nomada goodeniana; assembly: GCA_963969485.1. Taxonomy (NCBI): domain Eukaryota; kingdom Metazoa; phylum Arthropoda; class Insecta; order Hymenoptera; family Apidae; genus Nomada; species Nomada goodeniana. Next base: position 6,782,495 of record OZ018305.1, on the reverse strand, counting down.
CCTCATTTATTAACCGTCTCCTTTCTGCCCCTCTCGCGTACTATAAATTGTGATTTATGGAATCGTTTTCAATTAAATCGGTGAGTAAAAATCCGCCCGATTCTAGCACCGTCCGCCGTGATTCTCGATTATCCACTTTGCCGGCTATTTCCAGTCACATTCCGAACGGCGCACGAAAAATCAAGTTCGGCAGAAACTTTCGAGACACAGGGGCCGCGGTTATTTACAGTGCCCTTAAAATAAAGCGGACGGCTGCGGGGTACGAAAAGTCATTAAAATTTCGCCGGAATCTCGGCGCAGGTTGCGCATTCACCGTGCGACGTGTATTTGTAGGCGTGTGGATGCGCGGCCATCTCGAAGCGATCTAGTTTCGTGTGAAAGAATGTTCGTATGTAGCCAGCTATTCGGTCCACAATGGACGACAAATCTGGTTTCGACAGAATGCCACCCTATCGCCGTTCGAAACTTCGTTAGATCATTGAATCGTTGGGACCTCCGCGACGCTATTGAAGTTACGGTTTACGGACAAATTTCGCGTAACAGTTTTTCGCGAAGAGGGTTTTTCATTTCGGCGGCGCAATACGAAATCTCTTCGTCGTGTCTCTCGTTGGAGAAAATTGGACAGCAAATTCTAGTATAATTAGAAATTGGGCAGTGCCTGTAAAGCTTGATTTACGAGGGTTTAATTTGTCGTAGTCGAGGAGGGCTATGAAAAATTGCGAAATTGTAATTTTTTGGTTTCAAAGTTGTGAAAAAATATCTTACGGTGGCGACGCGTTGCCATAATTTTATTGCGTTACTCACTGTGTAAAAGAGAAATGACTGCACGGCCACAGGTAGCCTGGACGTTTTTTACGCTCGCTTTCGTTTTATACGCTGCACGAAATACGCGGGGTCACAGTCGCGAAACGAATTTCCGTCTCGAATAAATTTCAATCTGCCATTACAGTTCCACAGAGCTTTCCCACACGCCCGTGACATTCAGACAAATCCCACGATTAGGTTTCTTTGCCACTCGCCACATAATGGCCAATTCTTTTCTTCTTCTTCACACTTGCTTGACCCATTGCTTCTCAACTGCTTATTGCGAGGCCGGGTAAAGCCGCGCGGTTCTTCATCCGTCGCAATCTTATCCCCCGTGGAGATAGCGGGCGGGAGGGCACAGAGAAACGAGTCAATAGCATTTTCTTGGGGGGGGGGGGGCTTTCTAAATCACGGGATTCAAAGTCCAATTTCTGAGAGAGCAGACACACGAGAATTGTAAAGAAACCGCCCGGAAAGGGAACGTTCGCCAGAGAATTCGCTCGCGGTAATTCAGGGAAATAATGTTTTCACGCTGAGCGAACCCCATTTGGACGACGTTTCGGTCCGAAATACGCTGCCTTGGGATTTTTGTTTTCCCGATGTGCACCGCACTCTCCAGTCTTTCCCCTTTCCTTTCATTTTCGTTTTTTTATTCGTTTCCACGAAGACACCGTGTCTGCTGTGCGTGTTCAAGCTGCAGATAATCGAGCGTGCCATTAATACAGCGTCACGAACGCGCGATTCTTCGGCTTTCGACGGGTTCCCTGGTACACACGTGGCTAATAAGCCCTGGGAGCACGCGCCCGTGGCCCGTAAAGTTGCTTCCGCACGCAACTCAATGGACAAAGGCTGCGAGAAAATTCCATTCGGGTCCGGATTTTAATATCCTCTCGGTCTAATTTACCGTGCCCCCTCTGAATTCCGTTAACGACCCTCTTAAATGTCGTCCACTCCTTTCGAACCACTCTATAATTTCGCCTGCTTCGTTCGAGTGATCTGCGATGAGAGGTATTTCAAGATATGGAAATGTCTAGATTCGGTTGAGAAAAGGGCGGACATGGCGAGTTAAATTTCATGTAATATACGTGGGACGCAAGAATTCGTGGAAATGATACGAAAGGGCTTTGTATGAATCGTGTGTAGGGAAATATCGAATCTGGCACGAGGTGCGAATGTCGAATTCTAATCGAGTGAATGTTTATCTCGAGGAAATAGCGAATGGTTTGGGTAATGCACGGGGAGCCTCGGATGCATGGTGGCTCGTGGTCGTCCTGTGACACGCGGCAAGGGTGCGTGCGCGCGCGCGCGCGCGTGTGTGTGTGTTTGTCGGTGTGGGTACTAATAAGTGAGTACGAATGATGAATAGAATGAGAGGATACCTGCGAGTGAAAAAATATATGGAGTGGATGATGCGTGCGCGACACTGAATCGAGAGAGAATCGAGGGAGAATCGCTGCTAGAGTCGAGTATCGAGTATCGAGTATTGTAGAGTATTGAGAGAGAATCGTTGCGAGAGTCGAGTATCGAGTATCGAGTATTGTAGAGTATTGAGACTTGAGCATAGACTACATAGAGTTGCGTTGTGTTGAGACAAAGTGCGTTGATTCATGTAAGAGAGTTATTAAGAGACTTTTAGCAATAGAGCATTATTATTATAAGAAAGAGTCAATCACAATTTCCCACAATTTCCCACAATTTCCCCAATAACCCTACATATATGACCGTCGTTGATTTGAGAGGATCTAATATTATTTCGCAGAAGTATTGCGACCAACGATATCTGACCCGTCTTAACGAAAGAATAGTCGGACCAACGTGTATATGATTTTATTGGGCCGAAATGTTCAAAAGTGCACGATGTTTGGTCACATTCCCCGATAAATTAGTAACATATTTTCATCCAACGCGAATAATTTCATTCAGTGAGTGCTTCGTAGACGCGAAGCGTCTAACGGAAGATTCCAAAGGTATGCCGAAGAATGTGTATCCAAATACGTGTAAAATTTGAGGGGGTCTCAGCTTCAAACCGAAGTTCGTAAAAGAGTTCGACAGTAGACTAACCCCCCTCAGCCTTTACAACTTCTTGGCGAAGAACTTAAATTAAATACCCGCGAGTATTCAGGTTTCGTGCCGAGTCAAATTGACCCGGCCAGTGCATAAAGCTTAATGAGTATCTGGGAGACGTATCACCTTAACCCCTTAAGCAAATTCCAGAACTCGGTGGAATCTTCATCCATGTTCCGTTCAATTCCGAACTTTCTGCCTGATCAACAGATCAATCAAGCATAAGTACCGCGTAGCCACGTCTCGACCGACACTTAATTACTCCCACCAGCGTCAAGCGATACCGTCTCGAGACCTCTGCTTGGAAATCCACGACACGAGTTTCGAGGATCGTCTGTAATTCGAGGGTGGAGCGACGTTAATTAACCCTGCGACGGTCTTCGATTCCACTATACACTTTAAGGCCTTTCCGGCTGAAAAGACCCGAGTATATAAAAAAAAAACAATTCGTGGCACCGCGGCGCGAAGAATATTCTTGTTCTTATTTCGACGTAATTTCGGGAACGGCAAAAGTTCACGAAAAAAGAAGAACGCGCCGCGTCGAGAAAAATCGAAACGTAGCAGGGTTGAATCAGCCGAGCTGTAATTAATTGTACCGGTGAAAAATGTCGCCGTTATATTTAGTAACGTGACTGACCGACGTACGAAGTCGTTGTCAGGGTCTTGCGATTATCGTTTACGGGCGAATCTCTAATCCACGCTGGATTTCGATCGCGTCCCTGATGCGAATGAAAGCCAGCGGGGGCCGCATTGTATTGCTGAAACAGCGGGGCATGGAAATTAAAAGAGGAGAGGGATGATTCTTCAGCTCCGCGATATCCGACAACCCCGTTCGTTTCTTTTCGCTCTTTTTCCTTCGGAACGAGCCTGGCCGGCAACCCAGAGACGCGCGGCATCCCGGCCACTAATTTGAAACGAAACTCTGCTGAATCACGCGAAAAGAAGAGGGCCACCCTGGCCGGGTACCGCTCGTGTCACTGCTGGCAGTGGACGCATGCTCATTGATCTCATTAAGCCAACTGACCGACCGATGAGCGGTTGTTATTTGGAATTGAATGCGGTTGCCGAAACTGGCTGCGCTCGTGTAGACGAGACGCAATTTTGTATTTGGCGTTCTTCGATACGGCGACGAATCCATTTGCTGTCGAAGGGCTTGCTGATCGAGACAACAAATTAATTGGACAGCTTAAAACGAGAGCGATTTTTCATTCGACAAAAGCGATTAGGGTATGTATCATGTGTGTCTGGAAAATATTATTACATTTCTTACGCAATAATCCGTATAACTATGCTCCACTGACGCAGCATTGTTTCATACAAAAGCGACACTTTAGAAATTGGAACAATTTCTTTACAATTCTATATCTATACTGTAAAATTCTGCAATGCTTATTTTCGATTCCGTATAATATTAGATAACAACGCAGAACAGATGTAGACAGATTAAATTACCAAAGCGAGCACAACCTACCAGGCTACTGTCTTGTACGGTTGAACGCGAAACAGGAGCCACGTAAAAGGGAACGTATATCAGCCACCGAGACTTCTAAAGTTAGATAAAGAGCAGAACCACGCACGATTCGCTGCGTCCATCTTCCCAGTTCCCTTACAGTATCAAGACACGCTAGCTCTATTACTTCTTAGCTCCACCTGCCGTGGAACCGGCTATCCAGGGGGATATCGTTCCTTCAGCATTGAAAACTCGTTTCAACTTGTGTCTGTAACCCCTCCTCCTGGACCTGCCTTCCTCAAAGAAACCTGAACCCGGGTTTTTCAGGGCGAAAAACACGTGGACGTTGACGGTAGTCGGGCGAAGGGTAACGTTTAGACAAGAAAGGGGCGAGAACGGAAGTTAAAACGAAAAGGGCAATGGGCGGCATGCGGTGAAGGAGGAACAGAAGGTTCCGTAGGAGCGTACCTTCTCGCACGCGCGACCTCCTTGTTTCTTAGAGCAGTAGTAGACACCTACTCGTTAACCCCCGGAGACTGGAAAAACGTAACAAAGGGGCAGCGGATGAGGAGAGCATGCTGGAAAAGTCTCCGGTGTGTAATTACTGGCTGAATTCTTATTACTCGACGAGAGCGAGCACTCCCTACAGGCCTGTCCCCGCATTTATCTTTCTTTCCCCTCTGCCCCCCTTACCGTTATGCCCTTTACGAACCGCTGCATTCGAACCGCGCCACTCCCTTGCAAACTTGCAGGCGCAGCTTGATTACCATCATTTTCGTGCTGCTGCCGGTGCAGTCTGATATTTTTTTCGTCCTCGGTCCCGCCGATTTTCTTGAGAGATCGTGACCCGCCGTTCGTGTGCAGCGGGCGAACGAGGGGGGAGAGAGAGAGAGGGAGTCGCGCAATCCATTTTGTGTTTAATCATTTGGTTCGCGGCGAGCAAATGGAAATAATGAATGGCTATTAACGGACACTGTTACAATTTATGACCCGGGTTGAATTTAGATTTGGGTTAGCCGGTGTATTATTGTGAAGTGCAGGGACAGAGTGTGCTGGTTTGAGTTGATATTTGGTAAGTAAAATCTTGTAAAAATATTCGATAAATTTCCCAACCTATAGGTTCGTTTGTTGCCTTTGTCTACGGATCCCGGTGTATTCGAACCAACTGATTGCGCAGATGCTTTACCATATACCGTTTTAGATATGTGCTCAAATTTTACTATCGGTGTACAATTGTAAATAATTTCTATTGACCAATCAATTTTCATTAACGTGATAGTTAACTGTACGCAATAGAACAGAATTATGCATCATGAGCGGAAATTTGTGTAGCGTTCGTTTAAAAATCCGTAACACATTCGTTAATCTGCGCGAATGCGGTCGCGGTAGAGCGCGTCTGACCAGGCGCGCACCTTAACTACTTATCCCCGTAGGAAATGTTTTCTTCTGAACAACCGAGTATTTATTTACTTTGGCGGAAGTTAAAAGGGAACTTGCGAGTTTCGATCGTAGCTGTTGGGGCCGTAAAATATTTCAAAATAGAGAAATCCACGTCCGTTACGAAGAAATACGTTATGTACGTGAACTGTGAAATGGCACGGAATGCAGCGGCGAGAAAAATTGATAAAAACGAATCCTCGATGGATTGTTGGAAAATTGTGACACATTTATCAACGTGTAGCGCGAGGACGGGGCACGAAAGAGCATTATCGAAAAATTTCTGGTGTGCAATTGATGCCTTGAGTTCTCATTACTCAACGCGAGCATTCCCCACAGGCTCTGTCACAGGTTCTTTCACGTTTTGAAACGAAAGACAGCGACGCGCTGCAGTTTGATTACACAGAATTTTATAATCTTGCGGGAGCTTGACGATCTGCAGACATTTATGTGAACGTGCTCACGCATCACTCGCAAATCTCCCGTTTATTATATCCGGCTAAATATAAAGGATAAATAGGATGCAGCCTTTTAGAACAGAGCTCATTCAACGTCGAGCTTTTGTTGTACGACAGGAGACGAGATAGAAAATGAATATTAACAAGAAGATAGCGAACCTTATCATTTTGTGTTCTCAATCGTAAACTGCAATTAATTTCTCCTCATTCCGAAGTTAATGAACACTTCGCTTACTTAAACAAACATAAAGAGAAGGCTATAATTGACGACAGAGATAATTAAGCGTCTTCTGTACAACGGAGAAGAATGCAAACCGGTTTTTTAATGTTTCGCAACTCTGTCATCGGCATATTATCGCAAATATTATTATTTAAAGCACTTGAATATATATTTGCAATGTTCATTGTTTTATTAGGTCGCGTAAATAACTGTTCGCACTTTTTTAACCGGTAACACAAAAAGTGCTACGATATTATTTATCGAGAGATAAATTTCCAGAACTAAAATAATTTCTCATTCAAGCACTTAACAAATTTATTCAGCAGAATCTGTGCCGTTCTGATTCACTTTTAAAACATTAAATCGTGGAATACGGGGAACTATTTGATACTCACACCTTACCGTACACGTCCATCAGACATCGACGCACTTGACATTAATAAATACCTCATATAATTGCCTCTTAATTACGCCCATCTGTCCCAGCGTCACAAATTATTTCTCACTAGCAACACTTAAAGGTCACGGGGCAACGCGGGTACGAACGAACTTATTAAACAAACCACCAGGAACATCCGGCGATTCCCTTCGCCGAATCAATATCCCGCTCGAATTTGAATTTCTTCACCGTTCACTCGTATTCCCGTTAATTAAACGCAACGCCGTTATTCGATCCTTCGGGTCCGTTTAATTAGAATGCAAATGCCGGCGAAAAATCTCAACTGCCAGCCACCGCGATATGCAAATGTTCGCAACTCGTCTCCGCGCGGAACCGCCTTGTATCTACATTTCTCCGCCTGCTGGTTTCTTTCGTCGCCAAACTGTGTACCAATCAGTGATGGAAAAAAATCCCCCCCCCCCGGGAACTCCGCGTAATAACAGGCGAACGTCGAAAGTCCGCGACCGGACGGTCGTGGCCTCCGAAAATCCACCCGGGCGAAATTTAATTTCGCGATTGCACATCCGGACACGCGGACGATATTGTACGCGGTTCGCGCGGAATTTCGCGGCGCATAAAACCTCTATCGGTTGCATTTAAATTCCCGGGAAATACGGCCCCACGCCGTGTGCACGTCCACCCTCTTGCATCGTCGAGCAGAATTCACCGTCGCGGGCGCATTTGCGTTCTCTCCCGTGGCTCCCCCGCGGGACGATGTCGAATGAAAATATTCTAACGCCCGCGTTTCAAGTGCACGCACTAAGTTTTCAAACGCGCATCTGGACCGGGAGGGAGCTTCCATTCACGGCGCAGTCTTTGGCCGAGAACGGCGGCGAGTTAACGATGGGGGCGCGAGTTCGATTGAGAAATATCGTCGCGCTGAAAAGGGTGTACCGCGGACTTCTCCGTGGGGAATGTTTTAATTGGCGTTACGGATGGATGCAAATGTTCACGCTTTCATTAAGGGAATCTGGACATCGAGAGCAACATTCGGTGGACAGTTCATTATTATTGGATGCCGGTTAATGTTAATTCGCTTCTCCGCGGGTTCGATATCTTTTACGTTTTTTTCGTGCGAGCCATAATATCAATTAAGCGGGGATCGAGGTAATTCGTTGCGGTTGTTGCCGCTGGAAACAATATTACGATGTAGAAAACATTTCTGTTCCTTCCGGTAAATGAAATGGAATATTCGATCGCTTGGATGAAAAGCGTTAACAGTAATGCAACGTATAAATATACATATACAAATGGCAACGTGTAATACTGATAATAATCAGTCAAAGTTCCGCGGGTCTGTCCGCTTCGTGACTATCGCGTTTTCGCGACGACCGTGAGAACGAAAACGTGGATGATTTCGAGGAATTTAGGGATGAAGCTGGGCAAAAAGAATTTCCATTTCTGCTCGATCATCAAATATGGCACGGAATGGAAGCAGCTACTCCTCGTGCTCGAATCAAATCTCTGATGAGAAACCGATGTGTGATAAATGTAGCGTCGCGTAGGAGAAGGAAACGTTTCACGGAGAAACGGGACGAGTGGAACACGTTTGCAAATATAATTAAATTCCGACGAATACCGATGGTGCACTTTTCTCGATACTCATCGGTACATGCACCGGGAATTCGCGTGATATTAAAGAGTCAAACGCGATGGATCGAAGGGCGTCTCAAGCTGCGGACTCCATCGCGACCAACAATAATTCTACACGAGGTAAACGATACGAGATATGGCCGCAATCCCTTCGTTGCATATTCAATCGTTCAATGTATGCAGTTATCGGGTACGAACTGCATAAGTCGATAACCGTTGATTTACGTTTGTTGATACGCGTGTAATAATTATTTCGAGGGTTCCTTCTGATATTTCTAACAAGCAGAAATATTTTCTTCGGCTGTCTGTAAAATTTGTATCGCATTGCTGCCCGACGGATTTATATTTTTTCGTGTCGGCGGGAAAGATCATAAATGCGAGGGAAGCAAACAGAATCGATGCAATATATTATTCTATTAATCTTGTTCCGCTGGCGCGATACGAATTTATGTGCTTTACACGCTGCCATAGCGCTTCATCGACGGAGAATTGAAAAAGATTGCGCAAGATTTGTTCTATCGCAATGGAAAGTGTCAACCGAATAGACGGACCATAAAAGAGAGAAGATTCCTCGGCGTTTTCGTCGCGTGACATATTCGTCACGTTATTCGGTATGAATATTTCACTGTTCTCCCGTAACATTGTTATTCTTATCGCAGCGTTACATTCGCTAGCCGGATTTGAGCACAATTCTTAATAGCAGCCTCTCGGGGGACACTGCAGTTCAATTAAGAACGCCTTAATTTGTATCTTCGTCTTCAAGCTAACAAAGTGCCAAGCAATTTCATCTCGAATAAAGTATTCAGTATCGCGATTTGGAAAAAGCTTACTCTCGAATCTAACGAGACTATAAAGGCAGTTAAGCATTAATATTTAAATTTCCTCCTCAAGAGGTGTCTATAACCGGCGGTGTACCTGCATTCCGTATGCAAACACGTCACAGCTTTTCATCAGACATAAATATTTCGTGCTGCCCGTTTTATTTTTATTCTCTTCTGTGCCGTACCTATCCACATTCGTTTGAAATGCTTTTTTTCGGCACATGTATATACACTGGTCTCTGACAATTAATACTTTAAAAGCTATTTTATTTTGACGGCAAACTGCCGTAGACTCTTTGCAATTTGCACGAAATAATTCTTTCTGGATTTATTAATGACCACGACGAAATGCCTTTAACCAGAAAGGTATTTATTAATACAACGGTGACATCCATGTAAATAAAATTGGCACAAATAATATTGAGAATTGCACTCCGTTGTGATGAACGATTTTACCTCCTTCCAGCAAAACGATTTTGAAAAATTGGCTAAAGGGTTGAAAATCCCGGGCGATATTGTTCGACGTGAATTTAAATAAAATTAACAGAAACAACGGTATTCGAGGTGCACAGTTTAAAATATATTCCGACCCGTTTTATCTGCAGCTTTCTTCAAGATTTTCTATAATATTTTACCGTCGTCATTTCCCCGCCTTTGATTGCTCGTGTGTGATCGTACCCTGTGCCCACACCGTACGACGGCGTTGCACAAGGAAAAAGGAACGCGGGAGAGGGCAAACATCGGGCAAAGAAAAATATGAAGTTGGCATTCCCATCGACTGCGCGCTTTCGCAGATGCAAGATTTCGCGGCGAGAAAAACGGGAACAGAGAACAGAGGAAAGAAACAGAAATACGTGCCCCTGATGCAAAATCACCGTGGAACTTGCGCGACCCGAAAATTCCAAACAACAGCAACGCGTAACTCTCGTCGGGCAGGTGTTGGCATCTCGAGGCCGAAATATTACGATTTGCCGTAGCCAGAATTTAAATTCTGATAAATCGAACGTCCTCGATTTGTATCTGGAAGCCCTGGTTTTTAGTAAACGCGATTTTGGCTATAATTCTATTTCAAGATCCGCAGTAATGAAACATTTGGTCACTCGTGTTGTTTTTCGGTAGTAAATGTAAGGGAGTGCTAAGATTTTTTAAAACTAAGGAACAATAACAGTTTGGTCAGTTTTATAAATTTTACCACTAGGAGAATATTATTATTGGAGACTGCTAGCAGGTTTCACGGGAAGAAACTAGAGAACGGAATGCAGGAAATGATTGTCCTTCCTATTTTGCCACTCTTCGAAAAGTTGTGGCCAAGTTTTCTTGCTTCTCGACTTATGGTTAGTTGGTCTTTCTTACATGGTCCATTATCAGACGAATGTCTGTTTCCCTTAATCTATTACCGGCTAAGAGCTAGAGGTACAAAGTTTGCGAAGGAAACATACATTCTGCCTTAAGTGGTAAATAAGGAACGAAGACGACGAACGAAATTGGTAAAGAAAATATGATTTATTAGAAAATAGAAAGTTTCATCTGTAGGACTTTCAGAAATATTGCTCACATGACCATATATGTTTTATTAAATTCCATATGATTTTTTACAATAAAACGTTGATAATAAAAATGCTCTATATGTGTACGTGGACGCACATAATAAGATAAGTAGTCCTGGAAGTGAGGTAGATTTAGAGAAAAATTAATGCGGTATTAGTAGTTAATGAAAGTAAAGTGCACGCAGTAAAAACTAAATTAAAATTGTATCGAAAACCAAGATTAAGATTAAAATTGAACTAATAAAAATTAAACTGTACTGCCAGTTAACGAATTCATATTACGGTACCGTTTGGGCAGCTCGCTGTAAGACGTTATATATTAATTTACTGACGTTGAAGAACCGTGGCTTACGTTTTCGACGACATAAAATGCGAACTAAAATAGCAAAAGGTTACTGTTTAATCTACTCCGTCAGCGCGGAAGGTAAATTTCACTTTAATCGGGGCGTTTATTGCAATTTCGTATTTAAGTTGAATCAATATTCATCCGCCGCAAAACTTTTCCTTTTGCGCTTTCGTTTTCCACATTAGTACTGTGCTAAACGTGTATAATTTTGCATACATTTTTGCGCGGCTCATGAATAATATACACCGCTACTAGAACTCTTTGATTACTCTGTTGCATTTCAAATCCAACACGCTGTAAAGCTTTTTACATCGCGTCCATTAATATGTATGAGGGAAAAAATTTTCTCCGGCGCTTCTCATTAATTGAAACCATTTGGCCGTTCGAAACAATACCTCGAGCCCTCGACAATATAATACTTTCTCTCACCTCCTGAATATCGACTGCTGCGAGATTATATAAAATGACGTAGATGCAGTCGTCTACTCTGAAGTAACTTTTATTTGTCTTCAAAAAATATAAATTGCCCTCAATGTATTATTTATGAAGAATATATAATGTACTATGCTAAAACACGGAGTATACGTTGCATTTAGCGAAATTGATCAAGTATGTCATAATTTCGTTCCGACATTCATCCCGATGAAGAAAAATTTTTAATAATTTTCAAGCGGCACACTATGCACGCTTGGAAGGGAAAACTTGAACTATATATTGTTCAAGATGAATTACTGGGATTGGAGTAGGTGCATTCCGTGCCATTCTCCTCAAGTTTAAGCTATAAGTCAAACAGCAACTTAGTTGTTGTAATCATTAATATCGCATAGCACGGAAGCATAAATATTCGTGAGGTATACACTGCCATGAAACTCCGTATAATCAGAACTAATGATCAAGATCACGGAATCCTCAGAGAAATGCTGCTTATTCCCAGCTAATATTACCATTACCACAAGACAAGCTTCTAAACAGAAAATTAATTGCCAAAGCTATTAAGCTTCTGCCAGGCTTTCAATGCGAGACGGAAAAAGATTGCAGATGTTTAGAAAAGAAAGAACTATTAATTTGCAACTCTCGAATGTCGTCGATATGTTCGCGACAATTTACGTGAATCCCAGAAATATTCCTCCAATTAATCTTCCTGCGAATTTGTCGCGCTTCAAAGAATCTCGTACTGACTTTCGACATCTCACCAAAGTGGCAATTGTAGCTTTACGATTTTCCTTGGATATCAGTCGAAATTTCCATGGCAATAGCCGGTTAACAGCTCCCCCGTAAAACGTGCACTACCGTCGTCTTTTTATGTTAACGCAATTAGAAATAAGTGGAAAGTTAGGCGGCAGTTTCGAACGGTTCTCAAGTGTCGGGATCGCGACCTCGTGTTCCCACCATTCCGACAGAACACCGGCGTATTCTTAACTCTGTTAGACCGCAAACCAGTGTCTGCGGAGCCAACTCCACTTCGCCACCAAATCTCGGGGTGTAAATTCATTTGCGGCTGCAATTTTACCCCGGTGATTTCAATCTCGAACTGTTCAATCGTACCACTTAAATAATTAGTCGGTTTCCAATGGACTTCCCGGTCATTATGAATTGGACAGAATTGAAAGAATTCGAGGCCAATAATCTGTATATACATTTCATTTTCAGCATTCCGGAATGTTTAACACGCGAGCACGATGCTTTCGGGCAGGCAAATTTAGAGAACCTTCGCTGATGGCGAATATTTTATGCAGGCAAACGTTTATTTCTTTCGCCGTGAAGTAGTAGAGACACGGAAATTTGTAGAACGCGCGAAAGGAAAGTTTGAAATAACTGCGAGATATAAACGTTGATAAAAAAACTGCAATAAAACGCTCGTCGACAGGTAAAAGGTGTGTCTTTGGATGCTTCGCACTTTTATGTTGGGACTTTTAATCAGAATTCCAGAAGTATCCGTGGACCGTGATAAGTAAATGGGTTACAAGTGGCAATTAATACACAGTGATATCAAATACAATGTAATGTGCAATATTAAAATCAAAGAATTTGAAATATTTAATAAAGCTTGCTAATCCCAAAGATTCAAACGTCAATATTGATAACCAATACCGATGCGCCAACTACAGTCACGTGAAACCTAAAACACGACAGTGATGAACTTTGGACAGATATTTTGCATACATACACTTCAACAGAAATATAAATAATATAGTGGCAACTGGCATACTTTATTAATAGGAATAATAAATCATACTTTATTAATATTAATACGAATAATCAATGGAAGGTTAAAATTATTTCGCCCAATTTTTATAATCGTTTGCTCGACTAACAAAAGATCACAATGAATTATAAAACCCAATACAACTTCACAAACTTCAGCTTACTATTATTATTATCCGAAGTTATCAACCGACATTCATATTGATGAAAACTGTCCAAGGATCACCACGATTGCAAGATTAGCGTGACAAAGTAGTTAATCGAATGTCCGCGACACTAAAAAAAAATATGCAACCATACGCTAAGATGCGTCGGCGTAAATCGAAAATATTTTTCCCGCAACTCTACGGGTCCCCGTGAATCGGACGAATCGAGTCGGTCAAATTAATCGCGCGTTAACAATACGAGTGCAAATAAATCGACAATTCCATTTAAACAACACCGTGCAGGCTCCAACGGCCGGGTCACGGCTGCGCTATAAATTATGCCCATTGGCATGCCGCCAATGATACAAATTATCGATCGCATCTAAATTCAAAATATATCAGCAGTTTACCGACGCGCGGCTGAAGTTTACTTTAAAATCGCGGCCGTGCCGTGGCTACGAATGAACCCGAACGTGCTAGCTTTTCGGGTAAACGGATCCCGTGTTCGCTGCGACGGAAAGCACGTTTAAATACATTGCATTAATGGCGCGTCAGATCGCGCCGCGACATTTTCCGACGAATTTGTGATTTTGTACGAGCTGAAGGAAAATTTGATCGGCGGCGACGTTTCGCGGTAAACGCTCGACTCGCGGGGCGATGAATCGCGGTTCATTCGAACTGAAAATCTACTTAACCCGTTGGTCGTGTACTCCCCCTCGTTGTCGGTAGAAAAATGTCGAAAGAATTTCATTTTCGCGCGGAACGCCGAGTAAAAAGGGGGAACCGGCGCGACGCGACGTTCGAATGTTATTCGTAATGAAAACCGGTGGGCGAAACTCGCAGAATTTGTTAGCATCTATGAAAGGTTCCCACATCGATATTACAAACATTGTCAATCTACAATACCGCCAGTGAATATCGATCGTTCGGGGATGAAAAACCTTCGTCCTTTTTTTTTCTCTCCCTCCCGTATCGTACGGCGAATAGTTGCTTACAGAGTATTGCAAAAGTCCCAAAGGAATACAAAATAGTTGCATACAAATAGGAGTTCTATTTCTGATTCCTGTGACGCTATTGTGAGGCGTTCGCCGCGAACTACAAACGCCATATCTATGTCATGTGGTAAACTCTGTTCGAATGGTTCGGTAAATAAGCGGCTTTATTCTGAAAAGTCTCGCTTCGGAATTAAGATCACCCTTTGACGATTCACTGCCGTACGCGTGTATCGGGGAAGTTGAAATAAAAAAAAAAAGGAAAGCACGAAACGTTTGACGCCGGTACACCATCGCGTACGTTCACAACGAGAAAGAATCTACGAAATCGCGTAAACATGAACTAGTAAATAATGCCCGTTTCTTCTGCCTCCTTGCATTCTCTTCACCGCGGCCACGCCATTTGGAAAGATGTATTTTGCAATTTTCGTGCGACGACGGTAGTGGTTTATTCGATTCTTCCGCGTACGGGATTTCATTGAAACAGATAATCAATATAAAAGCCGTGCGGGGGGTACAGAGAAGGGACGGTTAGAGACAGATACCAGTAACAGACGAATGCATTGAAAGATTCAATAAGCCCCACGAATCCCACGGGAATGGATGCTACGTGTTCGATGTTTCTCTGCACAATCCAGGTAATTTTTCACGTAGGACAGCGGCAGCGGAACGTTGTTGCCGGTAATTTGATATGAAATCAGTTTGCTTCCGCGTTTCGCCGCACGACGGACCGTGACCTGTTCGAACGGCCATCAGGTCAGCTTGCAGGAAATCTATAATTGCCGCGAAATTTCGCGCGATTACATCTTTCGCGTGAGTCGGACGAACGAGGATCGTACGTGACTGGTATTAAAGTCCACCTATTCGTAAATAGCACTTACTCGCCGTGGAGCGTGCAGTCGGAAGCTCTAAGTGCATTATGCAAACTCGCTGATAATACTCCGGCAACTGGATCAAAGTGTGAACAGCGAATGTCCCTGCAATTAACACCTGCTCACGCCTCCCTCAAGACTCAGCAGTCAAAATTGGAATTTCTCGAAAATATCCGGGGGGCTAGGATTTGTAATTGAAATAGAAGTTAGAACCTGAGGGTATTACGTGTTGACTCTTTCCCGTCGAAGCTGATCACAACCGTGTTAAATTGACAGAGACATTCATACATGGCTCAACTGCGAATTGTATTTGATTAACTGAAATCTAATTCGTGTAAAATTACGATGAAAATAATACCACTCCGTGGAGATGATTTTCGTGCACTTCTGTTGAACGATTATTTCCTTCCTTGGGATGCATTTGTACGTCATTCGTGAAGAAAAGATTCGAACTTCGTTAATATCGTATTAAAGTCTGGCCACTCGAACTATCCTTTATTCAAGAAAGGAGAGTGGCCTGCAACGCGCAAGAAGCAGAAAAACAGTAAAGAAAAGTAATGAACGATATCGGAGATTCTTACCTCAGCGATTCCCGTGCTAGACGAATTTCCTTTTGTAAATTATAGAGCCGCCCCGTAAGTACTGATTCCCACGATTGAGGGAGGTCTCAGAATTCTGACGCTTTTACTTTGCAATAAAAAATACTCAGCCTCGCTGGAAAAATAAACCGAGCACGAGTCAGCGATGAAAGGATTTCAATAGAAGGCACTAGACATATTGTTGCCGAATGAATAAAATTTAAGGGAATATCATTCGTAAATAGAAAACTCGCTCCAAGCCGACTGAGAACGCCCCTCTCTGATGTACAATCACAAGAAAGATTTCTCGCAGGCTTGAACTTTTCATACAACGTACTATATTATAAAACGAATTTGGCCGCCGAATCGCTCGAGCACAGATTATATCAGTCTCTCGTTAACATTCATCAAGACGGTGATACCGCTGCGATTTATTCAAATTCTCACGGTCCTGCTTGTCTAAATGGATCCTTCAATTTCGCCGAAGTGAAATCTCCTCCCTCCAACAAACATCTCGCTGTATTCAGGGGCGCGAACAGAAAATGGTTACAGAGGATCTCGGATTCAAGATTCTGACGATCATTGCAAGATATCCGGGCTGTAGGACGGCGAGAGATCGGTCGGGAGAATATTTAAACAGAAGCTTTTCTCCACCCACTTTCTCACCGACTTCTACGGGCCCGCTCGAGCAAGCATTTGAATGGGGCAAGTCCGTGGCCGTGGCGGCTTCTCAATTCGCCGCCACCGGGATTTTATTCAATTTGTCCGTGTCCAAATTCGGAAAGCCCGAGCTTCGTTGGCGCGGCGCGCGCACGCGTGGCTTGCAAGCCGTGTAATAAGTGGCGGCAGCTTCGCTTCGTTCGCATCGCCCTCCGTAATGAGTTTCCCGCTTGGGCTGCTAATTATATTTACTGTACACGCGTCGCACGCCGCGACGTTCGAGGTGAATAACGTACAGGTGGTGGCCAGGTAACCGGTGGAAATAGCAGCGACTGGGGGAAAGTATAACGAGCCAGCTGAAACAGCGACCGAAAGCTTATCGCAGTTGCCGCACATCCGGCCGTTGCGTTGCTAATTTTAAGAAGGCCTGATTAACGGGCCCGCGTCGGACCTCTGTTGGAACGAAATACCAGTTAAGTCGATTAACACCGCGGCTGTTCCGGGAAACGCGATTAATAACACGAGAACTTTTCGACCCCCCGTGCCAATTACGAAATTCAGGTAGCAGTGAGAAATGCAGCGAAACAGGAATCTCCAAAGGAGCGGGGGAGGGGGGAGGGACAGGGACTGGGGGAGAATTCGTTCAAGTATTCGTGGAACGAAATTCTGGAGTTCGTATCCCCCTTTGGCTATGAAATTTCTGCTGCGTCAAGCTAAGATTCGACATACACGTATTTCTGCACGCGGGTTCCAACGCCTGCGAATACAGTGTGCGCCTGAAATTATTGCGAATACTGCGGGACTTCGATTTCTTCCCGTGGAGTCTCGTTCGGTTGTTGGATCTATTCATTAGTAGACGCAGTGTTACGAATTTAATCGTGTATTTGGGAAATACGGATAAGCGGTACTGCTGAGAATAATTTGAATTACTGAAAGGTATATTGCACACCTCGAAAGTTTCGAGCCCCCCTTTTGTTCCCTTGAACGAGGCAAATCATTTTCGTCCCAATAAAATAATACTTATTTACTTCAGACAGGCGGCTCGTGTCAGTTAAATTGTTTCATCGCTGTTTACCGAAGAATATTGTTGCCCGCGAATGACGCATATTGCCGTAAAATATCGTTTAAGTAATAGAACGCGGTGGAACTCGTGACTTCTCTACACCAAGAAAAATAAGCGTCCCACCGTGGGGATCTGTTTGTCCATCAGTTACACTCGTCAATATTTAACAAGCCGGCATGCCTGGCCGTTGTTTTTGTCTACACGCAAGCCTTTCACGACTTTACGTAGACAGAAAGCTGCGAATAAAAGGGCCCCTTTGTTTTCGATTCGCAGCCGACCGGCGCAGGCAAGTTTCCATGTACACGGCAGCGGCCTCATTTTCCCTCCATCGCATCGGCGTAATCAGCGTGGGTCCCACGAATATGTACTCCACGAGCCGCGCGAGACCGGCGCTTGAATGGAGGGGAAAAAAAAACTAGTCCAAGGCACGTACGACCGGTTTGGATCGCGAACTTTTAATTAGAGGCGGGAGAGAAAAAAAAGAGAGAAGAAGAAGGGTGGCGGGGGCGTCAGCGAAAAGTGGGCTGACCGAGTGTCTCCACGGGTGAAACTTCGTTGCTCGTTTCTTCGTGCCACGTTTGACGGAAATCACGCGGCCTGGCGTCGAGGAATTCTTCCGCTGGAAAACGTCACGCCATTCTTCCCTTTCCTAGCTTTTCATTAGCCACGACGACGCCCCTGCGACGACTGATCCCATAGCGGGTAAACTTAACGAGCGATTTTCTCGCGCTTCCCTCTATCACGCCGCCGCACGAAGATCCCGAAGAAATAATACGGAGATCTCCGGGATGGACCCGTTTCGTGAGCACTCGAAACGAGGCGTGATTGGAATTTCTGAGGAAATTTCCGAACCGAGTTGAAACCGGGATTTGGTTCTTATTGCTCGGCCACCCTTAGAGTCGTTCCCGATCTAATTAAATAGATTAGGTATTATACGCGGTATTTGTTGGGATAATCTGAGTCTTACCTTTTCTCCTGTTTTCCGATCGAGAGTTCTGTTTTTCCTGCGCGTGGACCGAACATCGCGGGCTTTTACAATGCGAACAGCGAATATTCAGTATCGGATATTCGCATTCTTAAATTTTAAAGAGTTCGCCAATGTCGCATTTCATAACGCACTGTTTAATCGCGAATTCCTGTAAGCTGTTTTGATATTACGACTGCAAAATTGCCGCAGGAACATGATAGCTCGTGGAGACCGATAAATAAATTCAACGTCATAGATGTTTGTAGTACCGCGTGTACATACGACAGATTTATGAAGTTCATTCGTTTGCCACGATGGTTTGGGTGAATATAATTTGTGATCGTATTTTCGACGCAGCGTCATAAGGAAATTGATTTTTTGTAAACAAAACGAAACGCGAGATAGTGACGTGCCGGATAAATGCTCGATTTAATTATCGCCGTGACGGTTCTTTCCTGAATGAGCAAAGCGAGTTTGACGAATTGGCGTGCCACTTCAAAAGCAGCGGAATAAAGTATCGTCGGATAAATAACGATCGGTACTCGGTGCGCATCGGGCATGCAGTTTTGCTGAACAGAACTTACAGCATGTTCCAATTAACTTTTTATTCGATTCCTTTTCATTTCCCAAACCGTGTTTCACGCGTGGAATCCTGCGTGTGTATTCCGTGTGTTCATATATTATCGTCGTCACTCGAAAATTCCCTTGACTGTCCGCGCAATGAAACTTGAAAATTGGGAAAACCGAAATGTTCAACGGCGCGAGCCATTTTTCTTTTTCTCCCCCTCCTCGAATTGTGTCATCGATCGCAGTTTACGAATGCATTGAATATTTCGACGAAAACGTTGAAAAAAGGTTGCCAGAAATGACGCTCCCAACCTTCTCGCTAATTATCACTCGGTTCTAACGGAGAACTTTTTACGCGTGATGGCAGAATGGTTGGGTATCTATTTGTCCGTAATGAGCGTTTCGATTTTCCGTCAGAATGCCTCTAAAAGGAGGTAATAAAACGGCTTTTTTTTACTGACGTGCACACCAGCCGCTGAAGTTTTTCTACCTAGATGTTGCATCTACAGCGAGCAAACCGCCGCCCTCCTTGAAATTACTTCTGAAACTGTAGCCCGAGTTCCACCTTCATAACTTCAACTATAAGCATTTTAATTAATGT
This sequence comes from Nomada goodeniana, assembly GCA_963969485.1. NCBI lineage: Eukaryota > Metazoa > Arthropoda > Insecta > Hymenoptera > Apidae > Nomada > Nomada goodeniana. The sequence continues at coordinate 6,762,665 of OZ018305.1, read as the reverse complement.
TCGTTAAAGAAGAAACTAATACTTCGACGCGGGAAAAGGAATGAATAAAGCGAAGGAGGATTGAACCTGGAGGGAAGTTCGTGTTTATCGCTTCCCTGCGAACGTGTTCCCTATTATCGATACAATGTGATACAAACAGGCTGATGATACAGTCAGTCTATCGATAATTAAAATAATTAGCAATTATACGCAAGGAGGACGGTAGCTGCAACTTTCATCATATTAAATAGAAATGTTTTCGATTGTGAATTGAAATAAGGAAGTGAATATTATTGCTTTCTTTATTTGGATATACATTTCTATTTTGCACAAGCGTAATGATAGTTTTGCAAACTTTTATGGATAAATAGGGAACTTTGTGAAAGTATACTTTTTGATAGTATTGAATTAGCTGCAGTTTGACGCGAATACAGAACGATTAATAACAATATAAATCCACGAAATTTATTTTTCTACCTCTTTTCTAAAGCTACAGCGTACCAGTTAAAGTTACTGATACAATTCGTACACGGAATATCAGATACATTTATATCAGAGAAATATTTCACTGCTAACGCTTGGAGCGTTTCTGTCTGACCAATGACGGCGCATTCCACTTAACCCGTCAGGATCCCAGAAAGCATCTTACGATTTATCCCAATACTTTGCACGAGGTGTCAAAACGTTTCACGTCACGGAAATATGTACAACTCCATAAGATCTTCGCGCTAATCGTTTGGTCGACTTTGTTGTAAGAACAAAAAATTAATAACTAAAATATCGGGAGAATGTCTGCCTCCACGTTTGTTTTCAAACAAAAGAGGCAAACGTTGTATTCAAATTCAGACGTACATGCCAAGTGCGATGTTTGTGTAAAATTCAATAATCGGGGTACGTGCCACGTGGAGTTATATTTTTAATTTCGGCTTTCGCAAGTTTCTCTAAATTCCAATGGCCAAGCCGTAAAAGGGCGCACGTTCAACACAAACATGCACGGTTTCTCGTTTTAAATGAAATTCGAGCAGTTCAGCCAAGTCACGTAATCTAGGAACGTAGTGCCTGCACATCTGAATACAGTTTCGTGAAATTACGATAAAGTCGAGCGACAGGCCTGTCGATAGATTTTCTCCAATTAAAAGGACTCGTAGATGAAAAGGGAATTTCGTGGAATACCAGCCGATTGTTGAATGCCTTCGACGCGTATGCATTCCACGTTGAAGCACGGACCGAATATTTGGACCACAATTCGAAGTATTAGCCGGCGAACTTTCGAATAATTAATCGCTCGAAAATTTCGCCTTCCCTTGGCTCACCACGTCTGAATACTGAACCCATGATTAATCTTATTGCCGTGACGCGATCGATGAAACATCGAGGAGGGGAAACACCGTCTGTATTCGGGCACTTCATTTTTTACGCGTTCCACTTTAAAAAGCTCAATTCTAACCGAACAGAATGATCTACGACTCTTTCAAAGTAATTATTTCAACGAGGAACTCTAGATTCAATCACGGTGTATTGGTTCTTCAACGGTATTGTTAAATATTCCTAATCCCGTGCAAAATGCTCTTCAGCCATGGAATGCGGAAGGTGCACCAATTTTGAACATCTGTTTAAGATGCGAATTACAAATCGCATATTGGGAGAACACCGGGAACCAGCGAAATTTCCATAATAATTAAGCTCGTACAGTAGAGAGGGGTTAACAGGGTATCCTAGTCCCGTCGCTGCGAAATTGATCGCATAAATTGTAACGAGGGCAACTTGTTTCGCGTATAATAAGCGATGAACGGGTGAATGCTTTATGAACGGGTGGATGGATCAAGAGAAACAGGAGGCACTTCCTTCTTTGACGAGGCAGACTGCAAAGGCACTGTGATTCCAGCTCATCAAGGGAATTCCTTTGAATTTGCGCGTACGTGGAAGATACATGAAATACAAATTAATTTCCACAGTTTCAGATGCCTGCGAACTTGGACAAACCAATCAAGGCGGCATACGCCATCCGTAAAGCCTATATGTAGTTAATTATCGTTCCCCAAATCTGACGCAAACTACAAACAGAAGATTTACCAGAACACGGTTCATTTCCTTTCAACCCAAGGAACGTCGATTGAATACAGTTTATTATTTTGCCAAATCCGTTTACCGACGAAGCAACTTCTAACGCAACTTTTCCTTCTGCCCTCGTTAACACAGACGCGGAATAAAATTTACAGACGCATTGCCGCGCATTCGATCAAGCTCGAACAGCTCTCGAAACTGTCGTAACGGCTGTGAACGTAGGAAAACAACGGGGAGGAAAGTATCGATTGAAACCGATTACGACATCGGTTGAGATCCGTATGATACGGCAAGCAGTGAAACGACGACGTAAACGCTTTTCCCTGATTCATCTCGTCGTAAAGTATAGAATGCAAAGACGCCCGTGTAGAGTAGACCAGTTTTTCGTCGCTGTTTCGGCCGCAACGCGGTTAATCTGTCCAAACAATTTTGCTGAATTATTGGTATCCATCGAACCGCCCCCGCCTTTCCGTCGACCAGTGCTGTGGAAAAAATAACACAATTTTCCGAGCACGACGCATCACCAGCCGCGAAACGTGGATCGGAGATGGTTGAATCGAAAATCGTTGCAGAGTTTATTGGAGCTTTAAGATGTGTTTCGCCGCGCACCGGCGACGTAACTGTGGACAGGACCGATCAGGTAAAACGAAGGTCGTAAATCTTCGTTCCGACTAGGGTCGCGTCGCTTGGTGAATTAGGCTTTCCTATTTTGCGTTGTAATAGGATTAATTATTGATGTAGTGGATGAATCTCAGTTAACGATGTTCTGTTAACGGTTGGTATTTCTTTAAGAAAGCAACACTTAAAGTAGAACAATGATTGAATAGACTAGGCGAGTGCATGTTCGACGAGTATTTGGTGACGTAGTATCGGGTGGAATCGCGATGTTCACACCTCTCGTGAGAACGGATACTCCGGAGTCGGTTAGCAGAAGTCCGTGTAAAGGACTTTGTTAGGGCAAAGCCCGTTTGACGACTATTTGACGACTGACTTCCTCGTCGAGTGTTATCCTACACGTCGACTTGGAAGTATTTTTTGTGCACGCTGATTGGATTTTAGGAAAACTATCCAGTGTCCAATCAGCATGTTTCGAAGGTGTAGACGCACCCTTCCTTAGCGCCCGAAGCGCGTTTGCTAAAAAGAGGGTGTGTCTTCGTACGCTGCAGCGGAATTTTCCTCGGGGTCCTAGAGCTTGGCATCTGGGGCCCAGCTGCGAGGCCCTTTTGGAAACTCACGTTTACGACGCATGCAATGAACTGCTGAGGTCGTGTATGCCTGATTTTTGCACCTTGGCGGATTAGAGAGTAAAACGACTTCCTCAAAAACAGTTATATTACTTGCGCGTCATAAACGCCCTAGACATCTGCACGTTGAAGGTTATTCCTTGTGCAGATGTCCAGAGGCCTTTTTATGGGGGGACCGCTTTTGAAAGATATGTTGGTTCCGCGGGTGTGCCGCGGAACAAGATGATTATAACAAACGTTTTACATAAAACAAAATAAAAGCGAAAATTCGATAAAGAGGCGTTGACAATTCACCGCAATCGCTTTGCAGCTCTCGATAAACCGTGTTATAAAAGATAAACAGATTTTCGATCCACACAGTAATAACAGAATAATCTAACCGGATCACGCTGCTCACCCTGTATAGCCCAAACTCTTTCGACCTTTACCCGTGTTGTTCATCAACAACTGAGGCGAAAGTTTCCTCTCGAGAAAAGAGATCGAGCTAGACTTCCTGATACACGGATGCATGCAGAAATTTCAGATTGTCCTCTCCGCTAGATATAAACGGCAGCTGATTAAACGTATCTCGTTCGATGCGTCCGCGTGCTCGCTGCGCCAGGGTTACAATGAATTAAAGTACAAATAAATCTTATCACGCTGCGGTCGGAGTTAATTCTGGAAAACGAAGTCTGCTCGCGGCACTTCCACTCGACCGAGGTCCCCCTCCTTTGAACTTGTTTCAAACTTATGTTTAAAGTTGAAGGGGATAGTTTAAGTGCGGTACAGCAGCCGGTAAGGAGCTGTGATTGTGTGAACTTGAATTTCTTGCGTCTCCATCGGCCGAGGCCTGCCTCTTCTCGGCATACCGAGAGCGGCGAAACTTAAAACATTCCTGGGTGCCAACGACTTCTCAATGGATTGGTTACAGTTGATCCGTTCGAGTTTATTTTAGTTCGATGTTTTAATAATTACACCTGAATGACGGAAACATGCCCAACATACAAACGAAATCTCTTTACTCCACTCTCAATGGTGGTAAGTTTTCAAATGAAATTCTAGAAAAGGCAAACTCCGCCGTATCGTCCTAACACGAGCCACACGAAATCGAGAAAATTCCATTTCAATCGATGACGTGCATTATATTTTCATCGCGCGAGAAGCATTCGAACTTCCCGTACGTACGATCGCGAGCCAGCAAACTTTTTAAACACCTGCGAACAGCTATTAATGGAAGTTCGATATTTTCGTGCCCGAACGCCAACGATGGCCGGTCGACTCTCGCGTGCGAATTCGTAAAAATGATCGCACCGATGGCCAACGCGACGAGAATACGTAAACCGCGGGCCGTTTAATTCAAGCCCAGTCACGATTTAAACTCGCGGGGTTAATCTTCTGGAATGCCCGACAGCGTTATATCCGAGTGAAATACTGCCGGCACGGAGCGAAAGAAATTCGTTAAACGCGAAGTTGAAATTACATCAAGGTTACCAGAAACGGGTCGCCGGAAACGTCTGGAGGCGAAAATATGCGGGTTCCCCCTGCCCACCTCTGCCGATCCTTTGGCTGTTTCAACTTGAGAGCGTTTCACAAAGCGCTCGCGGATTTCCAGAACTCAAATACGGGAGGACGGTTCATCTCGCGCGATGGTTTCGAATTGCCTCGTCGAATACGACCCACCGAATATTATGCGCGAATTTAACCGCGTTCTTTTCTTTTCTCTATCGTTAAGCCAATGCGAGCGAAAAACGAATTCGCCGCGTCCCGGGATCACATTAGACAGGAGGTAACTACGGAGAGGTGCGAACGCGACACTGTTACTTCAGCTAACCAATTTGCGCCCGCGACACGGTTGTTCCGTCCCCGCTTGCATCGCGAGCATTAATTGTTCAACTTGTTGCTCACTTATGTATGCCGCTTCACCTTTTTCGAGTATGAAACCCTAGCAAGGAAGGGGGGAGGGAGGACGAGGACGAGGAGGAGGAGGAGGAGGGGGAAGAAGAGTAGAGTGGCAAGGACCAGGAAGGTAAAAGCACACGGTGGTACAGTTACAAGACTTTTACATTGCCCCGGGGGAAATTGCCATGGTAATTCCATATTCTTCGCCGGGCTGGTTCTCTGAAGCAAAAATTAACATTCGACCCGCCTGCGGGTAACGTGGAGCGACTAAAAGTTTCACGTTTTCGTTGCCACGCGAGGCTCACGCGTGGCTTGGAATTTTGCGAATAATATCGCCGGGTCTAATCATGTTTTAGATATATGCATATGATGCAATTTTGTAAATGCGCCCTGCCACGAACGATAAGGGATTAAATTGTAGCGGGTGCCGTTAGTGAAAAATGTGACCGGAAGAATTTTTGAAGCGGCACTTCCTTTCCGGGCCAAGGGAGGAAAGCAAGGGTTAAGAGAGAAGTGCCCTCCTTGGAATGACTTCTTCCCGCAGATATGAAGCAGAAATCACACTTCAACCGTCACGTGCTGAAAGCAATCTACAGGTGTTAACCAAAACCTCCGGTAACAAAGTGGTGGTTACGAGAAAAAGGGTGGCGCGAATAGAAGGCCAGGTGGAAACACGTACACATTCTCATGGAACAAGTGTAACTTCTAGTTAGACACAAGAGACCAGCCGACGGTTTCGCTACTCAAGTTTGGGGTCGGCGACGGAGTAAATTCTGCTTACCACCTAACCATCGCGATACTGTCTCAAAAAGGTTAAACGTTCCTTTATAAAGGCTTTGCGGGACACGTCTCGTGGACGTCGTTAATATAAATCATACTGCAGGAGTTTGCGCCACGACGGATCCTGAAACTCATTAATCATCGCAGACCAGGACATCATTCTTCCACTTAAGCTGTACGAAACAATTACATTCAGAAAATTCTTCTGAATTTGTGCCGTTTGTTCCAAATTGCGAATTCGTAAAATGTTAAGCTTAAATAAACATTTTCAAATGGGAGTCAACAGCACAGAACAAATGAAATCGCAATTAAGGTGAAATAATTCTGTATAAAAATATCCCGAACGAAACGAGTTAAGGGATATTTCTTGTGAACGTTCTCCTACATCGATAGTTGCGGAGTAAGTAGTTGCCTTCTTAAGTTAACTTTGGGGAAACTGCAGAAACAGGTTTGGGAAAAGCTGAAGTAAATTTTTGATCGCCTGGAATTAAAGTTTTACGAAGAAGAAGCAGGGGTGCACGGTAAAGGGGCATTCTTCTTAATCGTACATGTACAACCCTCTCCTCCCCGTGGTAATATAATTTAATGGTAAATAAGATGGTCGTGCTTGAACGAACTCACGATTCCCCACGATGAAATCGACTCTCCCAAATGTAATTCGTAATGGTCTACTATTGTGCATTACTGGCAAACGCTCCTTGCATTTCCTAACTTCCAGAACCCATTAAAACTGTAAATCAGTTGGCATTCCTCTGTATCCGGTGACCAGAACTTGAGACATGTAATGCAGAAGGTTCGCGGAACTAACTTCCTATATCTGTACAATAAATTGAAATTCAAATCTACACAGGTACACGTGCACATGCATTCGGATGCAAACGTGATTTACGTGGGGCGCGTGGCTTGAATTTACCCCGTTTTGCAAATTTCTACGATTGAATGTCTGTTTTGCTAGCACCTGTTTCGATCTTGCCCAAAATCTCATGTCATCTACACTAAGTCTTTCTGGAAAATCGAAAATTCTCGCGTCTCAAGGGGGGACGTTTCACGTTCCAGATTTATTCGTTTTGGAATCTATAGAACACAGGCATTGGTCTGATATTCAATTCAGTCCTTCCGAACTATTCTGATTGCAGAATTACTGCTTATTTTGAAGATTATATTTTCATCGTTAAGTATACAGTTTACTAACACTGCTCGTTCAATGTTGAAGCAATTAAATCGAGTTTCGAAAATACAAGTCGCTAAATTCGAAGTTAAATTTATATGAAATTTTGATTAATCACTCGATACCCCTTCTAAGGTTTCCTTTATATGCGTTTAATTTCCCTCTGTGAATAAAATCCTTGCTTCTGAGCTTATATTTTTTCCAAAGGAATCGTTGGAACATAACGAAACCCTCATTCCTTTCCACGCTATTATTTTAGTTCTTCGTAATCACTGTTGCCGGCATCAAAGAAAGATAAAAAGGGATTCAGGGGGAAATTAAAAACGTTAATTTACAATTGCTCTGTATTCACGTTGGTTAATTTACACGATTAATTTATCATTACCGAATTTAAAGAGAACTAAATATCTTATCCACGCACAATAACCGTGTCTGAAATGCAGTTCACCGGCTCTCTGGGACTAATTAGTACACCTTAATCGACTTTCACGTCAGAATTGCTCGGATTAGAATCTGACATACTGCTATAACTCCTGTCAAAAAAATTGATCTGAAAAATATCTGACAACGAAAGTGCCGTCAAATATTACTCAAGTAACCTCGTGATCTGTACAAATGATTAACATTCTATTGCTATTCCCAATTAGTAGTACAAGGATGGCGTGAATAGCAGGATGTAATTGGTGTGTTGGCTACAGTTTATTATACCGACACCGCAGTATGTGCCATGGAAATGTCTATATTCCAACACCGCACTACGTGCTACGCAAATTGATATCTACGCTACCAACGTCCACACAAATCTTACCTTACAAGTATCCCATTCATTCTGAAACCTTCCTAAATTCCGGACTTTTCAGGCGGACACTCGACACTCCTGTACACCGAACGTACTGTCCCAACATTCACTCGCGTCGCATAGACAGCACGCATATCGCGCACACAGGCTCACGGTCATCCAGCAGTAGTAAAATCAATGAAGCATTCCGAAATCCGTACGTTCGATGAGATATTGAAGATACGCAGCTTCGGACACATCTAGATGGGCGTCATCTAAATTCTTACACAGTGGTTGTATGAACGGGGTGTTCAAAGTAGTCCCACAATAATCGAAGACAGACTGCTCTCCAACAGAATGGAGGTCACTTCATCCTTTGATCGCCCTGCCATCGCAGTTGAACACGCAAATTGACCACGCGACGTTACGGCATTCCCCAAATGACTACCAGGGCACGTTATGCTACTGCTTGTCTGCTACATGAATGCGCATACTACTGCAACTTCGCACCCACGACAATCTGACAAACATTGACATTGCGACCTACAAAGCTTTAAGATGCAACCATGTGTTCCACAACGCGTGCGTGACATTTGTCAACGATCGTTAGGAATTGTTAATAAAACTCTCAGTACGTCGTTTGCCCGAACGTTTTGGTCGAAATAAAGAACGGCAAAGTATCGCGAGGTATTGTAAACGTTCATGGAACGTTTGAAGCACTGTTCGATAGAATTTCACATTGTTCAGTGGTTTCGCGTCATTGCATGTATAAGTTAAACAAAAGTTAAACGCAATATACTGGAAAGTGGGTGAGTGCCTCTAATCCTATAATTCTAATAACGTTCAGCCTTTAAAACTGACATCTCTGGAACGTTGGACCCCTACGTTCTCGTTCTCCTTCGCGCTCTACGGGGCATCAAACATTTTCTCATACAGGTACAGCACTTGAAACTATCGGGGATGAATTTATATATCCAAATAATATCGAGTCGAGAAATATGCCCTACATGTAGCCCATGTAATTCTTGGAAAGCCTTCTGAACCTTTGGAATTTTCTGGACGCATTTTCGAAGCAGAATTTTGGGATCCTAGGGGGGAATAGAAGGTCTGCGGTTCACGCAGTAAAAAGATATCCTCAGAGACAATTTCGTTACAGTATATATATATATTATTCAGGTGTGCTATAACTTAGAGGCACGGTGCAGCAAAGACGAATTTGCGATTCACGTTCCCACAGGAGTTTCTGTAGATGCGAGTCGCAAATTCCTTGCAAAGTCGACTTGACGGCTTTGCCAAAGCAATGCCCATTGATTTGGAAATTACATGACACTCTGGCTTCGTTTCTCTGCTTTAAAATTACTGGCGAACGCTCTATCTACAAACAAGGTCGATTGATCGCAAATGTATACGCTTTCGACAAAATTGTAAATCCCAAGTGATATCGAACTTCACCCTTTCAATTTCGTCCGTGGATGATTAAATATCTATTCTCCCAATCAATATCCCCAGCAGCCCCTCCTTCTGTTTAAGACTAAACTAATATTAATTCCCGTTTCACCCTTTCGCAATTCGTCCACCTTACTTTATAACCGAGTAACGTCGCACGCGTTGAACGTTATCATTGTTGTCGATATGTACGCGCGTCTGCGATCGAAGACGGGGGCACGTCTTCGAAATCGATAGGCAATCCGATAAAATATGAATCCCACTTATCCAGAGGGATAATAATTTAGGTCACGGCGAAACGCGCAAGGAGCACACGTGTCAAGTGGCGATATCAAGATTCTCTGGTACATGTTACAGAGATTGTGGGCGGTGATTGAAATGACCGCAATGCTCTGCGGCGTTGTTCAGTTAACCAGAACATATTCTGGCCGTTCTCCCCCTGTTCCATAAAATCGGAATAATCTGAATAAGTTGCACGGAGTCGCGGACATAAATCAAACTTTCAAGTAGCCCGGGAATATCTTGCGGCGTCGAGTCATATAACCGATAACGAAATCGTACAACAGGAAATTCCTTCTGTCGAATAAATTTCCAATATTATTGGGGAGCCAAACGAACGCGACAGTACGAACTTTCGCCGGCAATCACACCCTTCGCCGAAAGAAAAAAAAAAAGAAATAGAAAAGGTTCCACTTTTCGAATTTACATCCGTTTTACTTTCTTGTTCGCGGAATATTCGCCACGATAAACACCGGGTTAAAGGATTTGAAATTTCCTATGCATGGTCGCGAATAAATTCCACGGTATTACCTCGGCATAAATAACGTTCGTTTCTCGCTTCTGTGGGACCGGAAGGCTCCTATTCATTTGCATCCGTGGCCAGAAACAGCATCGTACGGGTTCCTTCTTTGACGCTGCCAAGAAACCAGAAGAAAAAGTGCAGGAAGCGAAGTGAAAGATAAACGAGTTTCTCGTCCATCAGAGTTCTTGGCAGCCGGGGCAATTCTGAGCTATCCGTGCCACCGCGTCGTGGTAGAACTTTTTTTTCTGCCTCCCTCTTTCTCACCCTCTCTCTCTCTCATTGCTTGAAGATGAACGTGCGGTGACGTTGATGTCACCATCTCGTTAAACTACCAAAGACTTTGCCTCGGAACGCTTGAAAATTCCGAAAGAATCGGAAGTGCGGAAGGGTGGTAGGTGAAGAACAAGCTAGGGCACAGGTTGGACCCTTCGACAGACAGCAAGCTAAATCCAACGCGAAACAGGCGGACGACAAGGTCGTGTCAAAGGAACGTCAAAGAATGTTTGTTGGTTCGTAGCAGTTTGGCAATAACGTGCGTCACGATTTGGTATTGAACGATTAGCTCGAAATTATTAAAGCGTCGTCGTTTCGTGAAATTTTGCATTTCGAACTCAGCTAGGTGAGAAAGCCCGGGGTGTTTTGCGGGTAATTAAATTTCCTCGCGGATACAAGTCACAGAGTGGAAAAAATGCAGGTAAAGAAGCCGTCCAGAAACGTCGAAATTTCGTGTTTGTTCCCCTGCGGAACCTTTGATCGCGTCTCAATTGCACATTGAACATCTTTCCTGTTTCCTGGGGGGAAATTTATTTGCGATGCAGCGAGACGTAAATTAAAGTGACCAGCAGCGTTCCGTGGATAGTGGCAACTAATTGGACGCGATGTATAGGGTCGCCGGCATTAACAGCAATAAAAACTTCTAACGAGATGGTAAATTATGCAAGGAACACAAGGTAGAGCCGCGAAGATTTAGCCAGGGTTACCGGTTGGTTTCTGCCGACTCTTTAAAGGGGGTAAGAGCAAACGATAAGATCCAATTATCGAAAAACAGTTTATCTCGTGGACGACCAAAAGGATAAGCTGGAAACAGACCCTCCTCGCAGTTTTCTTCAGGATGAAACTGGACTCGAGAAACGTCCGCCTGTCGTCGTGTGTGACGTTGGAAAGGAAGACGAAGTGCTCGGTGTTAACTTCGTGATATACGGTGGAAGGACATGAACAAAAATCGTAAAGTAAATTAATAAAAATGCGAGAAATCGTTCTTGTTCGGATGCCAGTTCGTTAATTATCCTGAATAACAAATTGGCGAAAGAAACTAAGGAAATGGAATCGGAGGATAATAAATAAGAGTCATTGCTGGGAAAACAATTGTATAATTGGGTTGCAGATATAAAAAAAGACTCATATTCTCTTAATGTGGCATTAAAGATTTTATGAAAGCATTTTTCGTACTGCGATGCTTAAGTTAGATTAATTGTTCCGCGAAAGACTTGTCGCAAACTAAGGAACGCCTAGAACGTTTTATATATTGTCCTCTAAAAATTGATATACTGTGTGATATGCCATTTATATGCCCTTAAAAAGAACCACTCTCGTATTTTGAATTTTGATGGCAATGATTATCTTCAGAATGAAAACATTTTGAAGTAGTGTAACGTGTTTTAGTAAGAGGCTCGTGCCTAATTTTCCTAATTTTCTCAAACAACGTCAGACAAGTAAAGCAGCTTAAGGTTAATTTAAATCTGGCCTTACATTATCATAGACGGTAATCCTGTGGTAAACCAAATTCTAAACCAAGCTTAAGTTTTGTTCAACCATTCTATAATTCGCCTATAACAGAGAATGTTTGTCCCGATGCAATCATTCGTGTGATGCCATTTTGGTACGAAGGAATCGAACAAGTTATCCGCTGTGTACGTCTGCAATACTATTAGTGTCCTCAATTATAGCGAATTAATACCGCTGGTTTGACGCGTTTCAATGCAAAATTATTGTAATTTGAATCTATGCAGAAAACGTTTTCATTCAGCCTGCGCTCGGTTCTCGTAGTCCCTGTGTACTTAAGACATGCTAATCATTTTATCGATGCACAGACGGGCAATAATAACAGATTTTAAATTACTAGGTGATATTATGATTATAGATCAGAACAATTAGTTAAATAAGCAACGAATTATTTTCTCAAAGTACCTCGTTACAGATTGAGGCTTCTAATTGTTTCCTGTAATTGGTGTCCTGCCCAAAATCCCGTAATTCGGAATAACAAATTACTGGGGTATTCGATAAATGGTTACAAGATAATTGTCGAAGCTGGAAACCACGAGTGAGGCTATTTTTCGCCGTTATTAATGACCGTACGAGACTTACTTTCGGGTTTGCCGTCGATTAAGGCAAAGGGAAAGTTAACCAGCTTATTTTATTAATTGCCCCGACCTATTTAGTAATCCCGACTAAGCTCGATGTATGAAGTAACGAAGAGTGAAGACGAAGTACTTTTGTAAATGATTTTTGTGCACAGGCTTTCGAGTTTACTCAGATGACTTGTGTAATATTTTTGAAATGTATTTCAAAAATAGGAAGTACATATTCATTACGATTGAGAATGATGGAAACGTAATAAGAGAGGCAGTATGCTGAACTTTGAATAACTAAAAATAAATGTACATTTGCATTCATCAAGGAATACTATGTAAATAACTAGGTAGACTATAAATGCATGTTGCAGATGTATTACGGTGCTAGCAAGCATTAAATAATCAATACATTTTAGTTTTGTACTTATAAAGTATAGAAAGAAAAATGAGAGATTGTAAATATAATAGTTTCTTTTACGAATAGCGAGTTAAATTTTTGCCAACAAATTCATACGTCACCCTTTGTTTTTATCGGAAAAAACAGCTCGGCTCTTTTTGATATCAGTTCCGAGGTAAATTGTATTTTGATATTATTCGTAGCCCAAGCTTGGTGCGATTTATTTATTGTATTCAATATTGCGTGGAATTATACTGAATATTCTTTTCATTTTCAGGACGAGAAAAATCAATTGCTCATCACAAACCTCTGGCTGAAATTGGTGAGTTTTTTTTATTCCTGTTCTTCCACGAAATATTCATTTATTTATTTATTTATTATTGTTATCCGGGTTTTAACCTTTTGGTAAACAATAAACTACAAAGAGAAGAAATAGATTATACAGAAAAGTCGTAAGAGGCTAGAAATAGCATAGTATTATTTCTACAAGTAGTAAGGGCAGTAGTAAAATTGAGGGAACAGTAAAATCTATCGACATTAATAAAAATTCTATTTACGCAATTGAAATCGCCGTAAATCGTTATTTAATTAAATCAAAGCACATACGAGTTAATGGTTGCAGTACAAATTTATCAACTAATTAAAAATTAAAAACATATTACTTACTGGCGTGCTTGAGAATTTGTATCGCGAAAAACATCGATAAAAAGAAGTTTTTGATAAACACGATATATTGTCGGAGATATATACAAAACGAAAATGGATCAACGACGTTGGAATAATTTGAAGAGGTTACTCGACAATTTCAATTTGTATCGCTAAAAATTCCTATCGTTCGCGCAGCGTGTAGAAAAATAACAATTTTAAATGCTTAATGTCTGAAACAAATGGAGCGCACAAGTTTCCTAATAAAAAAAAGTGTCGGTACAAGTATGTTAGCAACAGCGTATTTTTTTAAAGAATGGAATAGGAGCGGGTGGCGAAGTACTAGGCCCCCTGTGGATAATTTATGATGGGGACGCAGTCCTACTCGTGGTCGAAGAGTGTCTTAGGAATGTCCAAGGATTGACATTGTCTTTGCACGTATTGGAAGGGAATGAATGGAACCAAACATCCTGTCGGCAGGCGATGGCTGGCGACCACCTTGGGTCTTCTAGCTATCAAGTGCCGAGGGATGGTTTATTATAAACAAGAGATAGAGACTTTGAGTATGGCAAGTGACCTGACGTCACATTGCTAAAGAATAGGGATTCTGTTTCTGGAGAATCTGGCCACGGAGTGGGGAAGGCAATGCCTTTTGGTAAGAGGACTGTGATGAACCCCATGGCACTTACCCCAGAACCTCCATCGAATAAGCATACTTTTAGTAATCCTGACAATTTTATAGAAATAATTATATTATTTCTAACAAGTACATTTTAAACTCCATTCTGTATCAAACTTCGAATGAATGGCAACTTCTAATGGTAACTGTTAAGACTTCGGCAAGTCGATTATCAGACTCTAGCTTTACGATACGATACCTGACAATTCTATTCAGAGACATCTGGCATAATAATTTGCGCTCCGCGGTGGCCTTTCTAATAAAGCTACCCTGAGCCAAATTGTACGCTCCTTTTCCGCCTTCCGTCTCAGAATGGAAATTAGCGTATCGTAAAACTACGCCGCTCCGGTAGAAGGAATCAACGACCAACACTTGGCCCCACGCGGCCGATACCGTTAACCTGGGCGAGCATACCTGGCTACCCCAAAATGCAAGCGAGGTCTCTGATTGGACGACACTCGTGTCCAATATTAGTATATAAGCAAGCATCTATTTCAATAAATTATTATTCACAAAGGAACTACGAACGCACAACAACTCTCTTTCCTTCCGCAACTATACACGTGCCGGAAAGTGAACATTCCGGCTGGTCCTTCGAGAAGCAACAAACACCAATCATTAGTCGGCACACACCTCGTGCAAATTAACAACAACACCAGAACGATCGTCAGATCAACCGCTGGTATTTAACAGTAACGGTAATGGTAACTTCAAATGAGCCAACTGCTCATAATAATTATATCGCCCACTGTTCCCCGGCTGTTAATCTGAGAAATCTCGAACCCCATAAATCCGAAACGGTTGCGGCACAGTTCCCAGCGAAGCTACCTCGGATACGATTTCAAGGAACGTCTATCGATCTATAAAAAGGAGCATCATAAGGCTTTATTTTGAACTTTGAATCGTGGTCATAACAGATTCTTATCAACTGGAACTATTAATAGAGTCACAGGCAACAGGTACTACCGCCAGAGTGGCTGAAGTGGCGCACCCTTATTAGGGTAGACTGCCGTAATATTTCCTTTCAGGAGGTTTCGAACCGCACTTTAAAACGCTTGTCGTTGCTCATTTCTAACGGCTTATGCCTCGTCAATCCTCGCCCTCGTCCACAACCGCTATGAAGCTACTGCAAGAACGGCTTTGCGATGACCCAAATTCGTAGTTAACGATTCCGCGATGATGTTTTGCCCAATTGACAAATCGACGGATCATACCCGACCTATGTTAACAATTAAAACGGAACGGAGGCAGTGTCGGTCGCGCGAATAGCCCGTCGTTGATTGTCGCTCAACGATACAGAAATTAATATTTAAGACGAATTAATTGTGCGAATGTTTTGAAAGTGGAACGATGATTTCGTGATCGCTGCTGGTGAATGTTGCAGTTCGAACTGAACGAGGAAATTACGAACAGATTGGGTGCACGGTTAATTAAATTTGGTGGATGTAAAAATGATACTCATGGTTCGATTTCACAATGGTACCGGAATATAGTAAATTGATAGCTGTTCACAAGATTTTGGGTACAGATCATTTTTTATTGTTTCGAGGAAGCGATAGGCTCTGTTTTATATTGAAATTCACAAGCTGTCATTGTTCGCATAATAGTTGAATTTGATTCTTAATTTGAATCGTAAGGGTTGTATCGTGTACATGTGTTCTTCTATTGAAGTACACATGTACATACGAGACTGAGAAGTATTTGTTCATCGTTTTTTAACCATTCTCTGTGTATGCATCCTTGGATGTCAAGTGCAAGCAGCAAGGGAGAACCTAACGCACAGCTGCACTTGACTTGCAGCGCTGATATCTTCCTGAATATAACTCGCTGAGATATTCAACGACTTCGAGATAAGACTCGAAGATACTCAAGATATGTTTGACGTTTTCACGTATCGAAACCACGTCCTACATATTTCCTGATAGCATTTCTATCAAATACACTTGTGCTTCGGTAAAGAAAACCCGGACAATCGGGACCGAATACTATTTCGGTAAATATGTAATTCGGAACATTTTTGTCAACTGCCGCGCAAAGGATAAAGTGCAGATCCGGAAAATAACAATAAAGTGAATGCGAATATTTGCGCAAAGGTTCGGGAAAAAACGTAACACAATAGAAAATAATTATTAAGCACAACTGGACGATTAATATGAAAACGACTTGTATATTTTCCGCTGTGTGTAAAAATTATTTGTTCTTCAATACAATTGCCGGACAACATTTAACGAATACAAAGCTAAGCTATTGTAATACGCATCCTCGCATTAGGCGTACAAATACAAAGTAAAGAGTATAACGCCTTTTCATAAAAATTCCTAACGATCGTTCCACGACAGAAGTATGATACGTATTTACACAAATAAATTAAATTTATATGGGGACAAGATTAATCTGTGCCGGCATCGTGTTTTCTACTTTCTCAACTCTCGTTGAACCTATAATATATTAACTTCCGTTACGTACGTTGTATTTGCATAATTTTCATTGAGATCTCAGGATAGAAAATACAAAGATACGTAGCGTATTCTCTGCTTCTCCGCTAAAGCGAGGTGCGAGTAATGCATACTACAGGAACATGTACCCGGTGTTCTGTAATTTGCATTACTGTCAGCTGATCGCATGTTAGTTAGTTATTAAAGACTACCGTACGTTTGAGCATACCGTCCATAATTACCTAGTTAAGAAGCTAAATACGGGTAGAAGGGAGGTACCTGTTTGCACAACGTAGAAGAAACTCAAAGCAATCGTTAAGAATTACCATATATTACTTCTGTTTAATCGAAACATTAAATAGCGCCAATTTGACTGGCGAATAGCTACTTCAACATTTTACGAAGAACTTGCTCGGGCATTGGTTTTCATTGGACTTGCTCCGCGAGAAATTCTATCGAGGTGCACTCGTAATATTATAATTTTCATCAAGTTCTTCACCTCTTCGTAGCTCCGGGAAGGAAGTAAGGGAAAGTTCTTGGCTGTAGAATTTAAATGTAATTTACTCGGCGGCAGATACTTCGAAGTGATCCTCGAAAATTCACGAGTTTATAGTATTCGATACTCTGGAAATGTTCAAGCTTCGTTTCTGAGAAAGATGAAAAAAAGGTGGGAAAACGGGGTTAATGGTATCGCAGTCGATTATTGGACCTATTTCGAAGTGTAAGTGGAGAACTAAGCGAGAAGAATTTTGCTGACAAAAAAGATATAACTCTCCGATGGGTTCGATATTAAGGGCGAAAGAAATATGTATCATGCACATACTATACACGATAATTCTATCGATGCACAGGTGGCGTATATTATTATTAAAGAACATATTCCCGTTACTTTCGTACGTGCACGTTAGACGTACGTTCTCAATTACACGTTGGCCATATAAACAATTACTGTAGGACCATACTTTTTCAATCTTTTCGACGTTCACGGCAGAAAAATGCTTGCTTCCTCGCACTTAAAAGTTCCATTGCTGCGATCGGGATTATAAATCACGCGAAGCAAAAACAATGCACGTACTACAGAGTAGAAGCTTTTCAAGAACTTTAGTCCGTGCTAAGCGTAAAAATTCCTATCGAATATTATGCGAAAGGGGAACATCAAATTCTTGTATCTGCAATGCACAATAAGTTCGTCAAAATACATTTTAAACATTCGACGAATTGCAATCAAGCGTTGCCCGGTGCTGCTCCGCGAAAATGTGGTTGATTTAAATGGGCACACGTTGCAGGCGTTTTATCGTTTCATCAAATATTACATTGCCGCAACGTTATAGCGTTTATCGAGGGGAGCTCGATCTTTTTAGCAATCGAAATGCAGCTAAGTGCAAGAGTTCGATTGGTCGGGTATTCAATACAATCGAGGGCAGTTATTCAAATGGGCAAAAACACTCGTAGACAATATACTGACACGTCATTCAATTAATATTCAAGGGTGCACTGTGGTCCAATTAATATCGAATTTATCGGCTATTGAGCTCGAGGGGCTCGTCTTGTAATTTCCATCGTAATTGGAATATTAATACTACATCATCCGATTCGTCAATTTCGGCACGGAAGATTGATTATCGGATACGGCTGGCTCATTTCGGTATTTCAAAGATATCTTCCTCGTCTTTCGATTTCACATAATTTAGTTGAGTTTGCGGATGATATGATCCAATTTCAGCAACTCTTTTCAATCGTGCCATACGTATCTATTTATTTCACGCGCTGCACTTTACACATCACTAACACACGTAACACCTTAGGCGCTTTAAAATGATCTCAAATTATCGTAATACTCTTCGTGCATTCATCAAAGGTACAGGGTAACCAACTTCGTAATGAGCAATTAAGGAAGCGGTAGATTTATTCCCATGATTCTACATTTTTATACATTTTACAAACACGGCGGACCGTTCGAAATTTCGCAATGTAATTCAAGATCCCGTTTCACTCATAGCTTTCATATCACGGACATAGTCGAGCAATATTATTCCCGGTACCGTTGCAACGATAACACGTGCGATGTGCAATTAGACGATGTCAGAATAGCCTACATATTCAAATCGTTGGCGATTTGTCAGAAAATTAGCTTCGCGACCTGTACCTTGATAGGAAGGATCATTTTCTCGCCCAAGTACACCGTTAACAGTAACAAAAAAAAAAAACAAAAAAAAATTAAAGAAAAGATCTGCCGGTCAAACTAGTTCCAGTAAGCGCCAGCCTACTTTCGCGAATTCAGAGGGGCAGAAACGCTTCGATCGGGGCATCAACGAAGTAGTTCCGGGGCCGGCTGAAGTGCATTCCCCTGACACAGTCGTAGCGGTACGTAGTTACGTGAAAATCCACGATCGCAGAAACGAACTTCTCGGTGGGGTGTAACTTCTTGGCCTCCACTAGAAAAGTGTGGAGCACGGCTCGAGTAGGCGGGAGTACTCGCGTGTTTGTGAGATTTAACGGCTCTATGGTATTATGAGCGAAGTCAGCGCTAGGCGAACTCTCTTCTCTCCTCTTCGCCGTCCCGCCTAGCCACCCTCGCTTCGTTTCGCCCTTCTGTTTAGCGTCCGTCGCGTCCCTGTTTCCGTTTCTCACCCTAGTTTGGTGCGTGCGCCTAAGAGCCGGGAGAAATGAACCGTGGCGTTGCGGGAAAGAAAACGGTGAATTCTGTAAGCCCATCTGCAGATGATACAGTTGCAGATCTTTGTTCCCAACGTATACGATATTTGTATCGAGCCTTCTGGCTCGAACAAATTGTTGGACGATTTCACGTGGGAGCAATTAATTTTTTTATAATTACGGATCGAACTGCGAGTTTAGTTTTAGTTGTTAGTTACGAACGCAAGAAACGTGTATGTATTTTTGAAGTCTGACTCCATGAATCTTTCGCGTTCTATATGTATAGTTTCAGTTAGGAGGAGAGTTCTCTTTAGAGTGAATTGCGCAGGGTTTCTTTTAACTCATATTACATTAGTGATGTTAATTAAAAGGCTTTCTGTTTTATCTGAAATCCTGGATTTCGTTATTTCATATTGCTTCTCGCAATTGAATATTATATACTATTCTGTTCTAAAATTCAGAGTTTCGACGTAAGTGAAACACCATTCTCTTACAATACTCTTACAATACCAATACTTACAATACTTACAATACAATTCTCTTACAATACCTTACGTATCGCGAAGATAGAAATTATTCGAAACCCTTGCCATTTAAAATCCCCATAGCTTATATTATTGTCCGGACCACCCTGGCACCAGTTGAGTTCCCATTTGCCATTCGAAATATTTATTAATCGGTCAAACTTAATTCCCAATAATAGGTGATATTATGTTAGCACATAGTTATTTTCACATTTTTTCATACCATGAAAACAAGTACTCTGTGTGTATACGTCGTGATCACAACGAATGTGCAATCATTAGTAGCAACTAACAGCCATCAATGACAGGATGAGTGGAGTCAGAAGCACACCACGCTTTGCTTGAATCCTCGTTTGATTAGGTTCGTTAATGTACCTGCCACTGTCTGAATTAGGATGGACTGATATTCCACAGCAACCCGCAGAGGGCACTTTATCGTATCGATATGTTATTAGCTCGGATCAGTGAACGGTCATCTTGCATACTATATAGGCGATTATGAACGTGGAACAGTTGTTATCGGAATATTATGTACTTTAATTGGCAGCATTGCGGTAATCGAAACTGTATACATTATATGGCTGACCATATTTTGCGATTTTCGTCGGACTGTTCGATAAAGTCGAAAAATCTTTTTCCCATCCCGATATTACAGTTTAGATGAATATTATGCACAGAGGGCATTTATCTTCGCGCGCTGTTGAAAAAAAGATTTTAAAATAATGAAAATATCTACATTGCCGGAAGATATGATTGTACACATTACTTTATGTACCCAATTGCAGTGCTGAACTTTTCACCTGAATAATGGATTTGGGAGTAAAATTGCGTTTCTGTGTGCATCATTAAATGTAAAATTGTGAGGCGAAATGCTGCATGGTAATATTTATTGTCAACAGAGTACGAGCGGTGAATATCGAACGAGTGGAAACTCCTTTGTGCTGCTACAAAAGCAGTACATATTAAAAGAAATATTTGGCAACATTCGCATTACATTATAGTCTCCTCTGCTTTTAAAAAGTATGTATGTTTGCTTCATTTGCATAAAAATTCCCTTTTTTTCTCTCGGATGTTTTCGTGTTTGTATACTTCAATCTAACAATTTGCATATTTGAAGCGAAAAATTTGTAAAATACACAGTGTTCAATTCAATGTATACATATTTATTTATCGTGTTCCTGTTATTCGCAATACAGCGTTAATGAGAACTCGCAAATACAGTTAGAATAGAAATGGAATCGCCAGTGCAACATGAGTGATTTCCTCCATTTAAAGGGGCCCATGTCTAAAGGGATTATCAGTAAATGGAGATCAAAGATAAGTTCCAGAAAGTTTTTGCCTCAGACTTTCTCTCTAAATGAAAGATTAAACCCAATTCTCAGTTCTACTGTCTGCATGGCCCCTCAACATTTTAGATTTGCGATTCGTTTACCTGCAATTTTCTGATAAGATTAAGCTCAGCTTTATCTTCGTTGCACAGTCAGATGTATAACGATAACGTTAATTACGAAGTGCTCCGTTGATTACTGTTCCATTCATGAAATGATATACATAAAATGCAGAACTGCACTTTTGGATGAAAATCTATTTCTTGCATGAAAACTTTGGCACTACAATTAAGCACTGAAAACCATATAACTAGAGTGAATTTAAAATATGATTTATTACGAAACTGATGTATTAGAGAATGGCGAAAGGAAGAATGTAGATTATTCTTTTCTTTCGAGGTGTCTTTTTTTAACACCCGATTGATGTATCTCGCTACTCCTGAGAGAACTCTATTAAGTAAAGCACACTTAGCTCTTACGTAAAGTAAATTAAAGAAGCTTTTAGGGAAATTGAATCATGTGGTTTGCTTAATCTGTTATATTCTTAATACACGAAACCTGTCCATGGTGTAACGTGTTATTTTGATCCGTGCAATAAGCGATTGAAATTTTTTCACCGCAGCTAGAACAGGAAAGGCTATTGCAAAATTTCAAGCATCTTGGAAATTTCTGAATGGCAAATCGCAGTGGAAGATAGATTTGTCGAGTGCAGAGGTATTCACCAATTTTATAATGCAAAGGAGCAAACAAGCCCCGGCTAATATTTATTCAGAGGAGGCATATTTGCTTCAAATGGTTTGGCATCCGCAGAGATGCGAGCAAATATTCCTTATATAGGGTGGCACTTTGGGGTAAATTCAGGTCACACAAGCAATCGAGAGTGTATTAACTAGCTCTCAACGAGAATTGAGTTACGCCACGAGTTCGTGGTCTCTGATCAAAAGCCAGTGACACATTGTAAACTAAAGGTGCAAAATTTCACCCTCTTCTTCGTCAGATCACGCGAACAACCTTGGCAGCCGGTCGTTTCCAACTATCAATTTCTATCATCCGAACTGCTGAAAAATCTCTCGACCTTCCAATGATGATTCTGTCCTCGCAGATATGAATTTTGAAATATTCGAATATTTGATACCGAAAATGAATTACTCCACTTCCATATATCCATTTACTTTTCTTTCTGTTGCGAGAATTTTTATTCCACTTAAAATTCCGTTGATTCGTGATTAAATTAAATAGCAAAAAAGACAGAGAAATTTTACATCCGCAATTATATCAATTAAAGCTCGTTTCGTAGTATTTCATGTTCTAATTGATATTTGACGATCGAATATTGCACTTATAGGAATAACAGATATTAATCAATTTTTTGTTTCAAATAACGAATTGATATTTTTAAACTACGTTATATTCAACGATTAAATTCTGATCGATACGTCAATTGATCCGTGCTGGTATAAAATATATTTCTAAAATCGGTCAAGTAGTATGTATATCGGAGGAAAAAAACGAGTTTAGCGAAAAACGAAAGGCGAATAAATTGGTAGGGGTTGTCGAGGACGTGGTGGTAGCAGCATTCGACTTTAAAACTCTCGCGGTACTCACAGTTATTAATGAATATTTGTATTTATTTTCAAGCAAATAAAATTTCCGGGCGGCTTAAAAATTCGACGATTCCATGGTAATTGCATTCGAAAATATCAGCTGTACAGGTGTTTGAATAATGAGGTGAAATGTAATTTATTGAGTAACGACGTAATCTACCCTCGTTTCCTTTTTTCTCCAAGTAAAAGTGATGGGAGGGAAAACTTTGCAGAATGATACGCCGTCGCGAACAAGCTTCGGAATATAAGTTAAACCTTCAGTGGAGGCCATGAATTTTTCAAGAGCTCTATCGTGCATATTAAAATCTATACCGACATACGAATTGAAATATGTTAACATTACTTACCTAATAGTACCTTCCCTGTCCTACAGGCTAACGTTATCCGAATTTGCTATTGTCTGCGGCAATTCGTTCTATAATACAAATATTCATTGGTACTTTGGAATTTCTTGTAAGACTTCCTTAAACGTTTATTCATTGGGCGACCGCAGGTGGGCAAAAATGAAATAAAAATGTCAATTCCAAAAACGTACAACCACTTTGATCACCACTTGGGATATGTTGCTTCTTGCCGAAAAGAAAAATCATTCTTCATACATGTGGCTGAAATTACTTTTTCAATTGGAAATTCCACAATTTCCTCCGCGATGCAACGTTTTAATAGGATTGGACTGAAGTTTAAAACAATTCAATTGTTAAAGTTCGCGGAATGCGTAAGGTCTTTGTACACTAATTGTAAGTACTCGAACTTTTTTGCACATTTTTATTCGGAGAGCCGTCATCGTACACTCGATAAACGATTCAATTGTTCGTTAACTGTATGCAGGCTTTATCCTTTTCCCCTTGCTTCCTTCAATCTTCCTCGCGGACTCGTTGCCGTGATAACGATGAAGAGATTTTCAAAGCGTATCGCTTTAATTAAGCTTTGAAGACAAAATCGCGCGATTCCCGCGAATTCAAATGGAGATTCAATGGTTTTTAATTACGACGCACGCTACTCGTTGCGGGAGAACAAAATTAAGCATCGACAGTGACTGTTTCAGTGCTAAACGATTAATCGGCGTGCATCGTGCTTGCACCAGCCCGTAAAGCATAATTAAACGGATAGGGAATGAATATGTATGTTTGTGCTTATCGAGAAGCGTTGGTTAAACGATCATTTTCATGATCGATTATGCATACCGTGCGTATTTACGCTTTTCGGCCGAGCTCAGCATGCTCTAGAAATCCAGGAACGTTAATTCGTTAGTTAAGGACTGATTTCTTCATTACGATTTGTTGCTTCGCGTTTTATGTACGCCAGGACGAGAAATATATTATAAATATAACGTATAGAATGGAGATATAGAATATATTATATTTAACGACGAATGTAAGAATAATTACGATTGCTTCCACTGATTTCAATATTACCGTCCCGATTGATTTAGTATTTAGAAAATACAGAAATTTATGTACATATTAATAACCTGAAATTCGCCAGCCCCGTTGCCTGTTCAAGGGATTTAGATTATTATCATAATAATTTCCTTGAAAATCTCGACCGCTTTATAATTCTTTTCAATCCGTTTGTATTTTCGCGTTGTTCTTCGTTTTATCGAAACGAACATAGAAGCTTTGTCTGTAATGCCAGAATATATTTTGCAAAATTGGCATTTCGTTAAAGAAGAACGTGCATCGATTTCTATCGGCGACTTTCTGCACGAAAAGTCGCTTAACGATAACCCGTTCGATCGTTCACTTTGTCACCGACTTCGTTACCATCCTCGGTTCGGGCTCGTGTGTCTTCTGACGAACTTCGCGGCACTGTCATAATTAGGTCACTCGACCGAGGAAATCGAAACACGACTGTGAAACCGATCATACTCCCGGGGCAAACATTTTCACGGTAATGCAGAATTTTTCACCGTGGGGAAAATGATCGATTTACCGGAAACGAAGAAACTGCTAAACGAATTTCGGCGACTTGAAATCGTTCAACGAATTCGAAATCAATTTACGCGACAAACGTCGAGGAATTGATTCGGAACACTTCAATTCTGTTTAGGAGACGCGTTGCAAATTAATTCTCCAGCTACCAAGCAAAAGTATTCGATGCAACGTCATATTTATGACGCGAGAATTTCTTTCTTAGGAAGTGGCATAAGCTTCCGTAATCACAACAGGAACACGGAAGTATTTTGTGTCAGATTTTCGCAATCAATCGATTCAAATTAAACACACGCAATTAGCCATTAAACGAGCAAACGACAGGTATGTCACTTGTCGGCGATACAATTTTTCATTAAACGATCGCCTCGAATATCGCGATTTTTCCGGAACAAATCCAATCTGAGGTGCGGAGAGGGTCGAACTATCCGAACGACTTTACATTCCAACATAATCTCCTCATCGTCTGTTCTACCGTTCCCTACGCCGCGGGTTTGGACGAACTTTGGGAAATGCTCTAATTACGTCCTTCAGCGAAGAGAATGGAGACTTAAAATTAGTTACGAAACCAGCGATCCAGTTTCCTACCGGAGGGACTGCGCAACGAAATTCTCAGGACATTTCATCCTCATTTAATATCGTCCAGTGTCGTAAATTATAGCAGCGTCGTTTTTCGCAATTACAAAGTGTCTGGGGGGAGGGGAATCCGGCTGGCGAGCCCTTTAAAGTACGATTAAGCGTAACATCAAGCGCCTCGAACGAATTTGTAATACACCGGGTGAGATGGACCGTCGCTACTAAAGAGTTAATACTTCCAAAGGGGTAATTCGGTGGAACGTAACACGAAGAGTTCAGCCGCGGCGGAATGCTACCAGCGGCGTTTTATATCGCCCTCTTGGCTAGCTCGAAGCTGCTGGCCCCAATTCTGCACGGGGCCAATCCAAATAATCAGCCCCGCGAACGTTCACGCGAAACTCTCCGCCGAACGTTCGGTTCGTCGGGCTGACGGATGTTTTAACAGTTATCCCGCCTCTGATCCCCGGCTCACCTGAATATATACGTTAGTGGCGTTTAACGTCTCGCGGGCAGAAATCGAAACGGGAATAACAGGTTTGATTTCGCAGCAAGATTGCAACCGCGAGGAAGGGAACCGAGTTTCTGTGCAGGGCCTACGATCGATAAGTTTGGAAGGCGAACAGCACGCCGACTGCTAATCGGCCGGACGTTAAATCACGGGAAAATGCGGCACAGCCGGTTCAGCCAGGACCCCTTGAATCGCACAGATTTTATTGGCGCCACGGAGGAACCTGGTGAATCTTACGATTTCGACGTCGAACGAATTACAGGAAGAACTACAGATCAGACGAAAGGAAGGCCAATGTTCCGTGAATTTCGTGACTGCGGCTCGTCCGGGTGCTGCGTCGTTTTCCCCGAACTCCTGGAACAAATCGATCGATCGTTACGTGTCACCGCGGTACCGAGCATTGTTATTGATAACAGAAGAGCGAAGCTGTCGAAATTACGAATATTAGAACGAGTGTTCCATGAATGAGCCCCCAAACCATTTAATACCTACGTTTTAGACGGGAATTATCGAATTTCGGCGCAAGTGAACGACAAAGTGTCGTCGGTAAGTGTTAGTGAATTATAAAGTGTTAATTATAAAGCGAGATCGGCTGGCAAGATATCGGGAATCATTTCGTTTATCGTTCGTCTCGATCTACAAAAACGAACAGTCTCATTCAATTTCTCCCATATAGAATTTACTCATCGTCCGTAAGCAAATCACCTGTCATGTTCTTCTTATTGTATCGAACATTCCTCGATACCTTTTAACCATGCAGCTTCTCCACCCCCCACCCCCGACGAGTGTATATCGTTGGAAATAGCGTTGCCCGGAACGTAGCAACGTTAACGATTACCATTCGTTACCATAATCTACGATCTTCTTGACCCACTGTACGCGGCAATCCGGGGCAGAAGGTAAAAGCGAGTCGGAGGACAAAGCGATACGCCGATGTGATATCGTAGATCAAGCCCCCGCTGACAAATCTGTTGATCGCATTTCCCGTACCAACGTGGGGCGATCGGCATTCCCCGCATTCGAGGCGACGACAATCATAATTGCCAGGATTCCACCGTTCGTCGAATTTGGCGGGGGCCCGCCATTAAATTCGCGGCAAGATTTTCGTGCGCACGTCAACAACGGAATCTGTGTCGCCAACGCAGCGCGAGCGAAAGAAGAGGAAACAAACGGAGCATGGAAGAAGAAGAGGGGGCGGCGAGGGCGAGACGAAAATCCGAGGGAGGAATTTACGATCGGATCGTTCCACGATGCGAAGGTCTTTCGACAGTTCTGCTTCGATTAGGTTCGCCCCGAGCGAAATCCAACGGGGCGCTTCCATTAGCCGCCCCCTGCCCCGCGAACGGGAAAATAGTCCCGCGAACGGGAAAATCGGTCGGCCGTTTCAATGAGCTCTCCGGCCGATCGGCAGCGAGACGAATGCAGAACGCTCGAGACGTTGGCCGTGTCGCGGAATCGAATCCAAAGGGGTGGCCGGATTTTGATGTTTATGAATATTGCAAGCGGTGCGGTCGACGAGTGGCGCGCTATTCCAACGGGGAGAGAATTAGAGCGAAGTTCCGAACTATCCTCGGGGGAATTGGACACGGCGATCATTAAACTCGAGGGATTTTCGGGTGCGTCGCCGCATTTATATTGCCTGATTCGCGACACGCGCATCTTGGATCTCGCCCCCCTTTTCTTATCACGGCGCGGAATTCGCATGCATTCGGAAACGTGCGGGTACATAGGCGAGACGTGGGACCGTGTAATGGTACTTTATGGGACGTTTTAACAAGAATGTACTGTCGTCGCCCTCTGCTGGGACACGAAACTTTCCACGACGGTACAATCTTCCGGATAACGTGTCCCTCTTTTTATTCGAATTAATTTTCGTCTCGCTGGAGCCTCGCTATGTGCTATTTTCCCCCCCCCCGATGCAGATATTATTTGAGCCGCACAGTGGCCACAACGGTTAACATCATAGAACAAAAAGTGGAGAAAAGTGATTCAATAGTGTGCATTGATTATTAGAGTCCCCTTTTAAATGGAGCATCGAATAAACGTTATAGAGTGTATTGTTATTATTATTGCAGGGCACATTAACCCCCCGGAAATGATTTTTATAGGCGTACGGAATTGATCGCATTAACTTCCGAATTGCTTTGTGGCCAAACCAATTTTTGTTATTTCCCGCTGTTAAACCCGACAACAAGTGAATTTACATTAAGCATAAAAAGTTCGGAGTCCGCCAAGCGCTTTGCCGATAAAATTACTAAAAATTAAAGTGCCAATGAACGGCTCATTTGTCAGTCCCATTGACGTAAAATTGTTTAACCGTTACGCGTAACGTTGGAATCGAACGATCTTCGACGTCACGGTGGAGCTCGAGGAATTTATGTAAAGCAAAGTTGCTGGAACACGACCCGCGCGGAAGTAGATTTCAGTTGAAGAGATTGACTAGTTGTCGAAGTGGCTTTCAATCCGCGAGATTGATCGCTTAACTTCAAAACTGGAAAACCGTTCGGGTCATGCCTCGCGAGAATACGTAGATTTCCCGCTCGGCACCGAGGGAACCGTTGGGGATGACGGGGGCGCATTCTCGTTGAACTCCGTTCGATTTTTGTTTCACGATTTCTGCCCCTTTATTCCACTGCATCTCGGGTGCTAGACGCTCTTCGAAAATTCGTTTTCGTTGTACGTCGCGCGGGCGACAAGATTGCGAGCATTTGTCTCCTTTCCATAGGAACTTAAGGCGTCTCGCTTCTCTCGCGAATAAGGAAACCCGTCCTTTGTAATGCATGCCGTAAGTAAAGAATCCTACCCGGGAGAAAGAGAGAGAGAGAGAGAGAGAGAGAGAGAGAGAGAGAGAAAGGGAAGACAATATCGCCTCTTAGACTGGTGTTATTGGATACAGAAAATAAAGGGCGAAAACAGAGTCACGAGTGCGACGAGAATTATTTGAAGACGTGCAACTACGTTTGCGGGGCACATTGATATATTGAATATTTGAAATAAAATTTCCGGACTACATTGTCTGGAGCCAATTAGTTTATTCTGTATGCATCAACGGACCTTTTGTTGTGACCAGTGCAAAGAAAAGGTAGTCGTACAAAAATCATAATAAGTTCGGATTGAACAGAGTGTTATGCGGCAAACCCGCGAAACCCATGCAAAAATAAATGGCTACCCCCATGAAAATACGGCTAGCAATCGGTACAAAGAACATCCTTCGATGTGCAGATTGTTAGGGCGTTTATGACGCGCAAGTAATAGAACTGTTTTTGAGGAAGTAGTTTTATTCTATAATCCGTTGGAGTATACGAAATTACACATATACGACCTCAACAGTTAATTGTATGCGTCATAAACGTGAGTCTCCACAAGGACCTCGCAGCTGGGACCCAGCAGGCACGACCAGGTCAAGCTCTAGGACCCCGGTGGAAATTCCGTGACGTTGCCAAATAATTTGCAACGTTTAAGGACGCACCCCCTCCCTTCAGGAGACGCACTTCGGGCGCTAAGGAAGGGTGCGACCACACCTTGAAAACACGCTGATTGGAAATTAGTCATTTTTCCTAATGCCCAATCAGCGTGCCTAAAACACACTTCCGAGTCGATGTGCTGGAGTATATTCGACGAGGAAGTCAGTCTAAGACAGTCTAGGACAGAGTCCAAGACAGGGTCCTACCCAGCACACTGAAAAGGAGAAGCAGTATCCTCTCCTTCTTCAGGTGTCTGTCTTCTTCTCAAAGGTGCAAGTCAAAGTATCATCTTCTTACTCGTTAATTTGTCTTCACTCAGAAGCAGGAGCAACCATTATACTCTCCTATTTCAAACCAAACGGGAAACATTATCTTCCCACAAATTGTTCACTGTATATTATTCTAAACACGACTGTAAGATCCGTTTAATATCTTTTTGTTATCATTCATTTGTTAATAGCAATTAAAATCGTTCTCATTCGTTACGTTAAACGAGCAGTTATTCAATATACCACCCCTATCTCCTTAAACGGTCGTAGGGTCATACGTGCGCGACGGTGTCGAAGAAATTCGGAACGGAGACTTACGACCTCCGTATACTAAGGATCTCGTTTCATCCGATGGTAGCATCGAAGCCGCGTATTACGTAAAAACACAGAGTGAAAGACGAGGCTGAAATTACTTTGACTGTCATTGCGTGTTTGGATAATTGGTTAGTTAATGATAGAGTACGATCTCGTATATTGCGTTCAATATCGATCGGGAGTCGGAAAATTGTGGAAGGAATGGCGGCCGATGGAACGTGTTCCTGAGTTTTAAGCGACGTTCGTCAGCCGTGGACTAATTTCATTACAGCAACCGGAACGGCGATTCTGTGTGCCGGCTGTCCACACTCGTCGCTGCAAATGGATATACATATAATAAACGTCGTATGCGTGCCACATAAACCTTCGAGAACAGTGGCCGTTATTAATTATCACTCCGGTGTACTCCATCGGTGGCTAATCAATCGGGATACGGTGACTAATGGATGTGAATGCAATGGCTAACGCGAAACAGATCGGGCGTACCTGCAGATAAGTATTAGACGGGGATGGGTGCTTACCTGAAACAGTAGAAAATCGTGGTAAAGTCTTTGGAAGGAACCGTTCTCAATGATGATGAACGTTTCAGATACGTCGTTCATCACCGATACGAAGTATTGGTACGATGCGAGCAGATAAATGAGACGACAATTTACAATTAGCTCTCCCTTCTTTCTATGTATAATAAATGTTTCAAGGGAGGAATCTGTTTCACCGTGTCAAACAGATGAATTGAACAAATGGACCGTTCATTTTAAAGTGCCGTAAGTCCATTTTTTTTTTAAGTGAGATATCGCATAATTTGTGGTTAATTTAACGTAAAATTTTTATTTATAACTAGTAAAAAAAAAACAAAAAATAGCCTTGCACCACTTTCAAAATAAACGGTCGAAATCTTAGTTTTATATATTTTATTTTACTGTTTATTTTTTTTAACCAGTCGACCGTGCTTTGTTATTTATAGAACACTGACTGGCCCGATATTGTAATATATGGTAGAGTGTATTCGCGAACCTTATCGTCTAGCCGTCCGCGTTTATTTCCTCCCCTGGCTAGGGAGGGGTCGAAATATCGAATAGAGGAGAGGCGTCCCGCTAGAACTTTGCAACTTGCCAAATCGCCTCGTATTCCTCCGGCAAAGTCGTGCAAACTCTGGGCAAAAGTCTGGAAAATTTTCACGGAAACTCAACCGGAGAAGGTATTAGCACCCTGGAATCGACAGTACATTGCCTGGGCTAAGAGAGAAAGCAACGGAGCTACTTAACGAGCTTGAAGCTGTTGAAAGTTACCTGAAATGCATTACTCAGCCCTATTTTTTTTTAATGAGAGAAAAAGGATTTTTCTATTTTGCTCTATGAAAAAAACAGAAAGGAGATGGCCTGTGAAATTAATATGATTCTTGAGGTCTTTATTGCACCCCTAAACAATTGGAAGTAAAGTGTACATGCGTGTGTGGGATAAGTGAAACGTGATGTAAATGACAAGTTAAAATTGAATTGAATAATTGCAACGATTTTGCTGGAGGATCAGCATTATTGAAATACAGAATTCATGAAATAAATAGTTCAATGCAGTAATTGGACTGTTATTAAATTCACCTCTGATCTAATATTTTGTAAATAATAAACTATCGAAAGATTGAATAGCAGAGGGCATTAGATTAATAAGGAAGATAAGGTAACGACGAACATCATTCTTAAGAATTTTTTTTACAATTACAGGAGTGGAATGACGTGAACATGAGATGGAACACGTCGGATTACGGGGGAGTGAGAGACCTCAGGATCCCGCCACATAGACTTTGGAAACCCGACGTTCTCATGTATAACAGGTAATTTAACACTGCCACGTGCTGTGTAATATTATTAGAATAATCTGTTTTATATCGAACGTGCGCCCTACTAACAGTGCGGGCATTATAATTACTATTGAAGTATCATTTCTTAATATTATTTTTGTACAAATGTTTGATTAACTTCGGGATACTAATTCGATGGGCGCAAACGAAATTTACTAATTCCTGTTTCACACGATTATAATATCACGCTTGGACTTTTAACGTTCATTTACTGTAGAATAGAACAACGAATTCCATATCCAAGCGAGCTAAAACATAAATGTTGTGCAAGTTTTTATTTGGCCCCGAGTAAGGAGCAGCCTTTATATCCGGACATCTGACTTTGCGAAATAAAAATTCTGCAGAAGGATTCTTTAGTATACACTTGACTGAAAGTCCGTTGCATGTTGCTGAGCTTGACACCAAGTGTGTTTCATGAATAGTGCATTTTAGATAACGCACAAGAAAGCAGAATTTACAATCAGCAGACATTTCTTATACATAAGATAATCAGGTTTATCGGTGCGTTGTTTTCGCCCAACTACTCCGTACAAATAGATTTCGAAAACTGAGAAATGTTTTGAACTTTGCGCCAATAAAACCGATTCGGTAACGTAAGCTTTGTTTCGAATAAACATTTGCCCAGGATTTGTTTCTGAACAACCAAATATACAGCGGGGGGCAAGAAAAGAAAGGAAAACACAGTTAAAGTTCGAAAGCATTTAATTTCAAATAAATATACCGATTACAAATCGAAAAATATCATTTTGAGGCATCGAATCTCTGCTTTACAATGTAGCCAGAGGGATGTAGTTTGTTCTGCGAAATATATTGCTGCCCTCCGTTCAAAAATGTTAAATTCGATAAAAATCATTCAACTGTTCCCGCATGTCAACTCTGTTTTATTCGAGCCAAAAAAGGAGTACGCGGTACCAATATATTAGAGAATTCTCTTCTCCACATAATGTCAGTGACGTTTCGCATATATGTATATACGTATGTATTATGTGTTGATACTTGTGCCAAATTCTAGAAAGTATTTAATACGTTAGCTGCATGTCTGTGCAGAATTACCGCATGCAAATTACATTGAGTTCATTTTGTAAGTATGCTTTAGCAATTAATCTTACGTGTTATTGATATAAGATTAAGATCCAGATATGTGTGAATAGTTTATCCAGTTAATTGGATTGTCTACAAATATCATGAGTAAATATCATGAGTCCGTAAATTAATTTTCTATTATGCGCAATTAAGATTGGAAACATTTAATCTTGTGTAATTGGCCAGGTAGAAAGCATAATAATTTCTTCTCATCAATGTGTCACTTCATTGAAATACACACTTAAAAGCATTTAATAATATTGTACAAGCAATCTTAGAAAGAATGATTCATCGATCGCAGAATAATTCACAAAGCCACAAGACTTCTGAATGCAATACAAAATCAATATAAATCAATGATCAGTAGCTGGCTGGACTATAATTATCTTCACGATACACTATTATTAATTATTCATAAAAGCAATTATTAACCGCTTCCGTAACAGTGAATACCATTTTAATTGTATCCACGTGGACCGTACCACTATTTTCACTGCATCATTTACATGCAACCACATGTTTACGAGTTCCCAACCCATAATTACGTTCATACGCCAGAACCGATATTAACGCGTACCTACGTAATACCGTGCCAGGTCGCAGATTCACTTTTAGAAACCGTGTATGCTGCCAATCTAGTAAACCTCCGACAGAAGCTACGAAATCTGCTATGCTGCAACGCTTAAACCTACCAAACCGAACGGGCAACAAACGTCCAATTAGTAACATGAAATTCATCTCGCGTAATTTCCAATCGGATATAAACCGTGTCAATGTTCCACATCTATAGAACAAAGAATGATTTTCCCCTACTCAATTTCCTTTATTTAACTTTTACCAGTTTACTATTAAACCTTCACTCGCGCGCATGCTCCTCCGGTTTGAACGAGGTACATCACATTTACTTCTTGTTCCATTGTAATTTTTCCATCTCCGTACAAGTGCGCGAAGATCATTCTCGACAAGTGCAACGTCAGCCAAATGCAATATAAATAATAGAAATTAAAGTTCCAATATCAAGGTGCGAATTCAAGAGCGTCAATCGAACATTTCCAAACTAATTACGATTGATATCACGGTGTTTCTTTGGGCTGTTCACCCCGTAATGCACACCGGTTAACTAAAATCCTGTTCATAATAGTTAACGGGCCACTCGGCGGGGCGAAAGCTTATTTTCAAAACGTCGGGCGCTTTCCGTCCCGCCGTTAGTTGTCTTTCTCCGCGGCGAATAATTAATTTGAAAACGGCATTAACAACGTGCCGCCTCCAGGTTGGACTGGTGATGGACGCCGCGTATTCAAAGTGAACGCTCGCCGGCCAACTTCCGTCGTACAATTGGCCTCAAACGCAGGAACCAATATTAATCTTCGTGAGCCCGTAGCGCCGGGCTCGGTCGCGAGGTCACTCTCGAAGAAGGTGCACGGCTGAATCGCGTCGAGGATCGATCAATTAGCCGCTTTGTCGCCTCGTCACGCCGCGTTTCTCGCGTGCTCCACTTTTCACCCGGCCAAGAAGTAGTAGATGTTCCCGTTTATTATGTTGTACTTCGCCGAGCGGCGTCGGAGCCGGGTTAGATATATGTATCAGATGAAACGTGGTAAAGGGCGGAAACGGGGCGAAATGTTGCCGCGACTTTAGATTGTCGGCTTTTATCGACACGTATCAAAGTAATCTCGGTCCCGTTATCAAGTGGCTGTGGTCTTCTTGGGCATACAAACGCGTCGAATCGACTATTTTATTCGGTTTCGAAGGATTGCTTCGTTTAATCGATCGACATAATATCTCGCCGTCTCACTGTTTTCGAGGGCGGCGAAATCAACCCCTGTTAGATCTTTCGTTGCAGCATTGTTGAATTAAAAGAGGTGTTTGCCTTGCAAATTAGTAAAGCTTTAACGCCAGGAGGATATTCATGTATAAATATTTGTGCGTTTGAAAAATAGTACAAATAATTATACTGTACTGTGGAAGATATGTTTGTATATTTCCAAATGACCGCACATTTTACAAGGAGCATATGCCTCGCAGCGCGATGAGGATTGCCTTTACCAATGAATGCAAGAATAACAGGCCACTTATTTCGCGTACGAAAGATAGGTACGCATATGAAACCAATGGAGTTCAAATTGGACAGACAAAACTCTCGTTGTACGGTGAATTTCATGTCAAACGTAGTAACGAATTCGTGTTCGTCGTCCCTCTGAAAATTCCGGCAGCCGTGAACGAATTGGACATATTTTCTACTTTGAAATTAGTTGAATCCTACCTGTACTGGCCGGTTACGCCGACGAACAAACGCGATGCAATCAAACTAACATAACAATAACGAACAGCAGAGAAGGGCCGCGAGCAGAAAGAAAAATATTAACCATACACATACCTAAATATCGAATAGAATTATACCATACGTAATTCATTAATACGCCATTAAAAATACCAGCCATGTTCAACACGCGGCCCAATTGAAGATTTTATGCGGTCCCCTTCCAAGTCTGCAGCTACGTATATATATGTACATCGTGCAGTTTCTTGATAATAAAATAAAAAATTTATATTCCCGGTTGGTCGAATTAGCGAGTATAAAGAGTGTTATCTAGTCCACATTTGTTTGCTATAGCCTCTCGCTCGCGAAAACATGAAGGATCAACTGCGTTGCGCGTCAACGAAATTGCAGTTACAGTTGACATTAAAAGGTTAGCAAATAATATGAAACAGAACATTCTTCGCATTAAAATTTAATTGAAGTTTGTTTTACAACTGTATTGATTATATCAAATGAATTATACAATAAAGGAAATAAAATGTAACAGTGATGAATTCCCTTGTTCGTACGCGTGGCCCACAAGGGCATAGTGGGATCTTTCTTGGCCCTGTAAGCGATTTCAGTTGGACATCGCTGGAGTACACGGATACGATAGGTGGTATCAAAATCTCTGGAAATAAATGTAACCAGGGTGACAGCTTTTCCTTTTTCCCACGGTAGTTTCACCTCGAACCTGTCGAGCGGACATCGCGTTAAGGGAGGAGAAAGTTTATCGAAACAGTCAATCCGTTAAGAACGATCTAGATTCTGAACTATCAGAAGTTCCCGGTGACTGTTACGTGGGGGAAAAGTGGGACGCCGGGCCAAGTGGGTCAGTCGCATTAAAAACAAAGCCGCCGCCACCATTTAAAGGGAATCAGGAAAAGTATCTTCCACCGCGCGGAAATTTATTGTCGGTAAACGCTTGCGGCCCCTATTGTTTTTAAGTAGGTAATGTATCGGTCGCGGGTCGGCGTCGTATTTGTCGAATTAAGAGTTTGGGTTAGGAGCCCGTTAAAAGGAGCGCCGACCGCTCCTGGAATCTCTCCACGAGTGCCCGCGATTTTTGCACGTCGTCGCGGGACTTTTTGCGATTTTCCACCGCATTGTTCCCATGTAGCCGGCGTTGCCCCGCTTTGGAAGTGGTCTTGGCATCTTGGTAACTGGCAACGCTACGCCACCTCCCTCTCAGTGTGCTTTTTATTGTTTCGATTTGCTTGCGGTAATTCGGAATTTGTGCACGTCGGTTCCCATTCGAGGATTGTTGGCGGTGGCCGAGGGGAAAATTGAAGGCGCCCATTTGCGAGGAGACCCTTAGATTCACAGATTAGTGGAACTTAATTTTATCGCCGAGGAATTAAAGTATTCGAAGGCGAATTTGTAAAACGGTCGGAGGATTCTTCGTTAATGTAATTGTAAAGACGTTTTTCATTGCGCAATTAATTGATGTAGATTGGAGCGTTCGTGGCCGTCAATTATAGGAACGTGCCGAACGTAAAATTGCCAGGCGAAGCTGTCCCGATTGTCCATGGTGGACGCGAAGCAATTCTGTCGTGAAGAAAATATGCGACGGTGCCAACGAGGAACGAACGAAGTTTTTATGCAAAAACGCCACGCGATTTGCAGTGAATCCTCGTTTCGTTCAGGAGCGTGTTCTCCCGCGATACACTTACGCGGTAACGTAACTTGCCGTTTGCAGGAACTGTACATGCGTAATGGATCCATTACCATGAACCGTTGAGAAAGATATTTGCGTAAGTATGGAACATTTGACAGCGTTCCATTCTCGTGCAAAAATTGTATTGCAATAGAAAATCGTCGAGAGAAATTCGTTCGCTACCAGTGACACGTTTCACGCGAAAAGGCGGTTCCGTTGTAAAAGGTGGCAGTGAAACGTCAAGTTCGTGCAGCGAGCGTCGCTCTATAACTCCATTACGCGAATTGGTATTTTCATTTAAGCCGTGGTCAATTTATAAGTAAAACGGGAAATAAAATTGTCATCGTTCGTTCGGGGAAACGTGACCAAATTTCCAGCGTATTTTCGTTGAAATCGACTGGCACCGCGCACCATAGATCCGAGCATACACACGTGGCGCACGTGCAGACGTACGTTATCGTTCGCGGTTCGAGAATCTGCTGGCGTCGGTAATTTCGTCGGACAAATTGCCGGCCGGTCGACGAGTTGCCCGTTATTAATGTTATTTGACGCGGATAACGAAGAAGAGTCGCCGCGACGATCGTTTCGTTCGTTTGGTCCGTCGAAGAGTGAACGTCAATTCGCGTCGCACGGTCGAACTTGATTCCCGGCCAATATAAACAATTCGTTTGCATAATGCCGGTGCTAATTTCCATTCGAATAATCGTCGGCTGTGGGCGACTTTTCATTCGCCGGCCAGCCGTCCGGCAAACAAAAACGATTGTTTGCCGCGACAATATTTCTCCCCCGTATTTGGAACGCTCCCGACATTGCACGATTTCCGTAAATTTCTCGTCCCCCGTTAATTGCCAGCTTTTTGATCTTGGCACGGGTCGTGATTCTTTTTATCTCCACCTTGGCATCGTTTGCCTGACTTGTAACTTGCCCGGTTTGTCGTTTTTTCTTTTTTTTTTTGCGCTTCGACGCGAGAAACCGCTAGTCCCTTTCTGCCGCCTCGCGCGCCCCCGTCGTCGTTTGTCACGTTTGCATGGGGCTTTACGTGGCGACGTTTCTTTGCTCCGATCGCGCGAACGTTTGCGTAATAGGGTTTTCGATTCAATTATTCGCCATTGCTCGCGCTTCTGCGCCCATAGCGGAGAAATTTGCACACGGATTCCAGGTGCCTTCAGTCACTCGGGATCAAAGGCACGGCAAACTGCTACCCCGTTTCCGCAATGAATTAACGCGCCTCGGGAAATCGTGATCGCGACGTGTTCTCACTTTAACGGGGATTTTCGAAAACGCCCGTGCGAACAATTGAGAAGCATATTCTACCTGACCGTTCGTTCCACCGTGCTTTATTTAACCAGGCGACTGGTCTCAGATTTTACTGAATTAGTTTCGGATTCGAGCGCGACTGCGACAGTTGCATGGAGTCGGGTTCTAGAAACGACAAGAGACAAACGTGCCTGGGAACGGATTCAGTCAAAACGTTTACACGGAAGCAAATCGAATTGCGCGATCAATCATTCGTTGATCCTGTTAATTGGCGACCTGCGCAGTCACGGTTAAACGATTTTCGTTCTACTTTCATTCTGCCATCTGGAATCCGCCCTTTGACGATGCTGTCTTTGTATGCGACGCTCGGTGGGAGATTCGTTAATCAGGCCAGGGGCAGCTTCGGTAAATACGACAACGGAAGAAGGAATTAATGAGTCGCAGGTTTATTGACTTCGGGGGTTTTGTTGCAGATCTTTTTATGAAATGGCCCTTAAGTGGCGAAATCAATTTTTATTTGCACGAGTTATTTACGCGGATCGAAGTTGGCATTTTTTCTTTGTTACCGTGCAATATGAAAAGTGTTGCACTAACTTTTAGCCCGAAATTATACCGGCGATACTTTTTTGGGCCACGGGCAAGAGAACGCGTAGGGTGCAAAAACGCAATCACCAGCATTTTCCGGATGAAGATTTTCCCTGATGAGACTATTACCGGTCGTTTTCCGGCCGGAACAAATGACCCTAAACACGTTAAGCTTGATTCACCTGTTCCGATCGGACAATCCAGTCGCCGCTAATCGAATTTTCGCTCGCCTGCTATGATTCACTGTTCCGCGCGCTGTAATCAATTAAAGAATTATAAACGAACGCTGTGCACGGCGCGCTGCAAATATTTCCCAGGAATCCCCCGTAAATCTATTATCGTTCTCTCCCGCTAATGCTTGAACGGTGGTAATAAGAACGTTCCGGGGATATTTAAATAAAACGAGCTCGTGAACACGGCAGCAACGAAATTCCGCAAAACGACCGTCCCGATCTGACGTGTAAATTAGTCGAAGCGGAAACGGATCCATCTCCCTTGTTCCCGTGTTCACCGATCCAAGGCAAGCGTGATCCAATCAACGTGGTATTTAAATCGCATCTTGTTGCACGTAATGTTCAAGTAACAGTGTGCAAGTGGGCTGTCTACGGGCTGGGGTTTCAGCTCGCACGACCGACATCCGGAATCAGCAGCAACCGTGTCGGCGACTCGATATTAGGCCAGCAACGTCACCGACACTCCTCGGCTACGGGTGACACGCTGGTGCACAGGTGCGCGTAAATGGTGTGTCCGATTGTTGCGGCGAAAAGTGCCGTTTGAACCAACGAAACGATCGCTGCACGAAAAGGTCGCGAGTTAGAAGGATCCGCCGGTTAATGCATGACAAAATGAGTTTACATTCGCGACGAGGATGGCACGGGGTAGAATCGTTTGGCGGTGTACGGCAGGATGGACGAAGAGATCAGATATGAACGGCGGAGAGGAGAGAGAGAGTACCTCTGCTGGGAGATTCGACTGCATAGGAAACTTGGAACAGAGCCAAAGGCAATATGCATTAGCCATCGCGTATTTTGAAATTCAAGCCAAAGCAGATTAAATCCTATCCCTGGACCCCCCCTTCAGCTCATGTTGGGCCTCGTTCCCCCCGGTGCTTCCTTTAACCGTGGATGTCCTACTGTCCTGTTTGCGGATACATAATGAACACCGGTTCTGTGGCACGTCGATGTCTGAACTTTTACAGCGTTTCGATTGCCGCACTAATCGATATGTGGTCAGCGAAATCTCTGTCGGAGAGCGACAGAGAGGAATTTAGTTCTGCTTTGGCTACTAATCGTCCAGCGCCTCGGTGTTTCCTCGTTTTCCCGTGTCCTGCGGTCGAAACGAAAACTTCAGCCCGATCGGGTAACATCCGAGCTGTTTATTTACCGAGACAGGTTTCTCTCTGCCGCGAGTCACACATTTCTTTTGTCTCTTGTTTCTCCACTATCGTTGGGAAATGTGGAAGGTTGAGATTTTAGTTTCTGTCAGAGGCGAGTGTTTGAAATTTCGCAATTCACAACCAAGACCTTTTCCTGTCGATAGCGACAATGGGGGAAACTGAATATACTTAAATGAATTTTTTTAAATGCCAACCCTTTATTGACGATTCAAATCTACCCCCTTCCTTAAACTGGCGCTTCCAGCGATCTTCGGATGCCAACATCCCTGAAAATCTGTCACTCGTCCCAATTCTACGCGCAGCCCGTTAAATTCGACATAAATCGCCTGACCCATCGGTGACTGTGCCGGGCTCCCGTAAATCCTCTGTCATCGAGCATCTGGCAACGCGTGCCGTACTGTAAATAGCATTTAGTCACACGGGGGTTTGATAATGCCTGGGAGCACTTCAATTACCGTTTTCATGCGGAATGCGGCCAAACCGGGGGACTAAAGGAAAGAGACCAGGTTTCGGCGGCGAACGGGCACGGTTTATTGTGGCCTAAATCAGTTTGCTCGGGCATGGCCGCATGACTTTCCAGTAATTAGGTATTGAGAGATCGTTTCCAGGACGTTGGACAATGTATCGGTAGTTTGGCGGCGGAAAGTGCGATTCGATAGTATGCAATTCCGAATGCTAGCAGCGTCTATCCATTGGTTATCCCAACCCACGCCGCGACCCTTTCCATTCGACGAAGATTAAGTGGTTTTAGGGTCCCTGGGCGCGAACAGTGCCAGAGATATCGTAGATACAATCGAGCAGGTGGAATTCATTTCGTGCATCGTGCAGAATCCTATATATATATATATATATATATATATATATATATATATATATATATATATATATGACACTGGATAAATTATTGCACATGACTGATTCACGAACACCGTTCGCACGTGCATGCTGTGCAGACGTAGCTTGTAACTCAATGTGCATTGCTAGATTGCCCCGTAATTTGGTACGTTTCATTCCTTTTCTTAACGTAGAAACGTTAACGGGTATGGACGATTAGTTCCATTCAAGACGACCTTTGTGTTGCACAAATTGATCGGAGAATCTACGAGACACGAAGCTACAGTGCAATAATGGTTGAGCTTAACGGAGAGTGGGGTGAAGTTTATTGCTCTCCGTGTGCTGGGAATGGGAAATGCTGGCGGTCGGTAGGATTTAAGCAGATAT
Organism: Nomada goodeniana; assembly: GCA_963969485.1. Taxonomy (NCBI): domain Eukaryota; kingdom Metazoa; phylum Arthropoda; class Insecta; order Hymenoptera; family Apidae; genus Nomada; species Nomada goodeniana. Next base: position 6,721,489 of record OZ018305.1, on the reverse strand, counting down.
TGAAAACGTATAGCTCGCGACGTATAGACGACGGCGGTTCAACAGCGGGTTGGAAAATGTGGTCAATGTGCAATTTCAGATCAAACCGCGAACAGTGTTCCGTAGCGAAAGCTGCGCATAAATAACTGCGCTGTCGCGTTAAATATTTCGAACGATTATCGAAATCGCTGCTTCCACTTCATTGAATAACTCAAGACTATCGATGCCACATAGATCGGCACCGGTTTATCGTCGCTCATTCATGTTCAAATTAATATTTACTAGCATCTGTTTTGTTCGCCTACTTCACATATTGGTCATTCTTTTCTCTCGCCTCCCGTTGTCAATAGAAACACGCAACGGTTTCTCTTTGTACATTTTAGACCTTGTCTTACCTTCCCTCGAACGATTCTGAACTCCTGCGGATCGCAGTGGTACAGGAACGAACTAAGAAATTACCGATCAGCGTTTCCCTTTGCGTTCGGCCGGCTTCAAAGGGACGATAGCCTCGGTTCGCTGAAAGGGACAGAATTTTGATGCTCTGCGCGTTCGAAATGAAACATCAGAAAGATCGAATGGTTTTCACGACCGGGGGGTGGGTGTGGGGGGTAACGGTTAGACACGGGAGGGGAGTAGTTTGGCCGAAGGTACAAAGCGATTTTTCACTTCGAACGACGGGAAAATCTTGGCTGATACGATGAATCCGAGAACATTTTCGAGAACTATCTGGCAACGATGGCTTTGCCAAATGTCGTGCAATAATGGAGTTATATCCGCGGAGCCAGTTGCACCAAGGGGGGGGGGGTCTCAGATCGACCACGGGGTCCCAGTTCAAACAGCTATTTAATTCACAATGATGTTGTACAATGGCGTGGATCCTTTCGCGGAAACGGAAAACTCGATCGACCGATTTTCCAACGTCGCGAATGTTTCACGGTTGCGTTTGCGAGAAATTTTCTACCGGGAGCCAAATACATATTGCAGTCCTCGGTCAGCCTCCTTCGCGTACCGTCCGCTACAAAAATTGATGCCCAATCGTTTGCTCCCTTTGTCCCATTAAGAATCCACGAGTGTCTACACCGGTCTCAACAAAATCGGCGTGCTTAAATGAACTTTCGTTTCGGCTGCGCCCTCGAAATAGATTCGAATGCCCGACAATAAATATCGTAAATATCATAATACGCGTATATTCCAGAAACGAGGAAGTCTGCAGCACAGACGGATGAAACACGATTGACCGATTGCCCTCGCGTAAACTGCACTCGTCGCCCACTTAATCCTGTTCCGTTTACGAGAACGGCCGTCCTTTTTTCCTCTGCGATCGCAAAACTCGCGGGCGATGGCACTGCACAAAGAATCCAATTGCGACCCCCTCTCGCCCCTGTCGCCCCTTTTTTTTTTCTCTATCCGTACATATAACCCCGATCACGAACGTCTGCCCCTCTCGCCCCGCGATTTTCCGGCCACCCGCCGTGTGCGCCACGGGCACACGGCGCCATCGGAGTGCCGCTGAAAAGGGTTTGTAGGCCGATCAACCGAAACTATTTACCTGGTCGGACTTGGCCCGTACAAATACGAACGACCCTGGGATGCAGCCGTGCATTCTAACGTGTATATGGAACGAGCGATAGCTGTCGATCGTCGAAACGACGACGGATAGGCTGCTGGCACGTCAACAGTCTGCGCGAACTTTACGAGATGAATGCTTCCTCTCCTTTCATCTTTCCTTTGAAGCGGAGGGGCCAGTGGCCGCCGACCGGGTTGCATCGAGTCGAGCATTTATCGAGGGGCACCGTCCAAAATCATGGTAAATCGCGGCAAATGTCTTCTAATCTACACCGAGATGTCACTCGCGGCGCTTTTGTTTCTTTTATCGACGACGTTCGATTAAAAAATGTAAGCGAAGACGAGGAGGTCCTATCGATCGGCTGGGCCGGCCTGGCAATCGAGGTATCGATTAGCCGAAAGACACGTTTCGGTCAGTTCCGAGGATCGTCTCTTTAGCCGCGGCGCAAGGGACCGGCACCCGAGTTAATTGGCTGTGCGAAAACTAAACAGCCAATCGGCTCGCCTGTCGGTGGCCACGACCGAACCGTCGTATCCGGTGCAGCGACGATTTTCCCCGGCGAATAAATAATACCGAACGATCACAACAGGCCGTGCCATTCGTTACGGATGAACCGAATGACGGGCCCGGAGGGTTCTGGAACGGCGACGTGTTTAAAATCGCAAAGCCAACTCAAACCTAACGCACCCCCACTCACCCCTCCCAAGCAATAATTCGACACTTAAGACCAGCCACGAAACGAAGTGATCGTTCTAACGACGGCGCAAGTTTCGAACGTAAATCGATACCGATTCGTCCCGCGATTCGTCGACCATAAACACCGGCCGTGCCAGGCTGCACGCAAATAATCGTGCCGTGGGTCCGGCACCGGGGCGTGCCCCGATGGGAATTTGATTCACGTGGTCAAAGGGGCCCGGTCGGCCGGTTACGCGAATTTACTATGCGGCATAAAGAAACGTGCATGGCGCGGGGGAAGTTTGCGGTGCGGTGCGAATGGGTGGACGAGGAAGGGTGGCTGGATGGGGTGACAAGGGTGGCGGCGGCGGCGATGGTAGCCGTGTCGGTGGGTGTGGCAAGGCGAGCAGGGTGAGCACGAGGTGGTACAGAGAGAGGGTGGATTCAAAAAGAATGAAATAACGGATTGGGCTGCGGCCAACTGGCCGGCTTCCAACCAATCCTTAGTCGCCTGGATGCTGGAGTATATTATGTATACCATTCACCCGCCTTATATCCGTGCCCTGTGGAATTCCGCCCGACGCGTCCCATTGAAAATCATATTTCCCCGTGTGCCCATGGTCCGTGCAGAGCGCGGCGATAGGGTTGGGACGATAATTGAGAACGAACGGTCCGCCGGTTCTCCAGGTGCCCCGCGACGCGATCTTCATTAGCGATTCTTGGACGATCCTCGGCCGGGTCGTCCGGGGGTCGCGGCGGCGAATTTTCCATGCGAGCTCTTCGCAATTACGCGGATAAACAGAGGCGGGGGGGGGGGGTATTTTCGGGGACGTCGCGACGCTCCGCGAAGGGGTGGCGAATTTGGGATCAAGGATTGGCGAAGCCGTCGGAGGGAAGGAGGGCGGCGGCAGGATAGAGTTCAGCGTCGCTATTTGCTGAGACGGCCCAAAGGAAGGGGGTTAACTGGTGCGTGATAAACGTAACATGCAGGTGAAATTAGGGAATATCGGCTAGTAGGTTTAGGTTTGTTTGCCGAAGCGGATGAGTTATATCTGTGATTGCGTCGCAGGATTCTGAGCGAGGTTAAACGAATTTCGGCAGCGGTTGCGTGTACAAATTTTAGGAATTACGTTCGCGATCTCGCCCGTCTGCTCGTCTATTTTAGCAAGATATATCGTTATTTTTAATCTGTAGGTAGAAGATAGATTGGAGGATAACGTGATGTTTGCTTCAGACATTATCCGGCCACCTGAATAAATATTTCCCTTTATTTCTTGAAGATTGTTTGGTAGTAAATGTTAACAAGGAATGTTTCATCGTTGTGATTGCAGGAAACTTTATACTATTTTTTGTAAATAGATTACGAGCTTTGTTATTTTTCACTAACATATAATTTAGTGTAATGTACAATGATGCGTGTAAATTATTCCCTTGAAACGTAAATGTTGGGGTAATAAAATTCGATCTGATTTCTGCATTTTTGGTAGAATGATCGTCTGTTTACTTTATCGTTGTCTCATCTTATTAAATGTATCAATGGCCCCATCGATCGATATACTTTAGGGATCGTAAGCTACAAGTTTCTGAAAGCCATTTGGACGAATTGTGGGGTCTGGTCGTAAAATGCAGAAAGATAGCGAGTGAGCAATCTATCTTTTCCCCGACTTTCCGATAACTCCCGATGTGCTGCCACTGTGGCTAAATGAAGCAAGTTGAAAGGGAGAAGGAGATCAAACCTGAAAGTTAGATGGTTCCCAGTTCGGCGGTTGCCATTCCCTCTAACGATTGCTTCGGTTTAAAGCTTTAAATTACCTTCGGGCTAAATAGCGAGGAGAATTTGCCAGTAGTCGCCTCGTATGTTTTCGCGGCAAGAGAACAACTCCAATTTTGTATCGCGTTGTGCTGTATTTCCGGTTAAGTGTACACTGTGTATACACACATATCTAACCATATGTTTTAAACCCAAAAATAAAATGGCGACGAATTGTTTAATTCAAAAGTGGTGGAAATACTTTCATAAATTTCAATCTTTTCTATTGCTCTTTAACGATAATCGATAAATTCTACATTCGTGACTTGTAGAATGATAGAATAACAATCAGCAATCTATATTCATTGAACAACTGACACTTGACAGCCTACAAGAGAAAGTACTTCGACGATAGTTACAAATAATTGAGCAGGGGCAATTATTTAGGGATTTATTGCCTTAATAAATCTCTTGTTAGACACTGAAGTTCCAAAGATGACAAAAACAATGGAGCAATTTCACGGAGGCGGATCATTCAAAGTTCTCTCAATTGTCGTTGGCTCGTGGATTGTTTCACCGCGTTCGCCGTGATTAAGTTAATGAAAGAATTACATTTATCCGATAGAACGATTCGCCTGGAATGCGATTTTAATTGGACCGGACGATAGATCTGATATTTTTTTCTGAAAGGCACGTCTGTCTTCGTGTTCAAGTACAAATTTATCACCTTCGATAATTTGATTTATCGCGCGGACACCTGCCTTGCAATTAGAATTTGCCGTGTCGAAACGGGCCCCCGTACGCAGTTAAATTACTGGCCGCGAAATGGAGCATTGAACAGACCGCGAGACTTATTAATTTATGCCATTTGACAAGGAGATACGTGAAAGGTAACTCAATTGTCTTGGAATATTTAAATACACGAGCAATGTCCCCCGAGGAAACACATCGTTGCTCCGATACATGAATCGAGTTCGATTCATTTTTCACATTAGCAAGCGGGACACGAAAGTTCGGCGGAATTGCGAATTCTGTAAAATACAATCGCGTTCGTGAGTTAAAATTCGGTTATTTAGGCTTGACGATTTTCAACGGACGTTCAGAAACATTTACACGCTACAATATGTTTCAGTTAAGCGCGCATTCAATTTTCGGCAGTTACGTTGAAATCGTTATCATTTCAACGTTATTAGAGGGGATAGTATTGAATTCGCTGCGCTTCAGGTTGCAGCGAACTCGATAAATCGGCGAAACGAAATTGGATACTAGATACAGAGTAATCGAATGTTTTAATTTTCGAAAAACACCTGCACCGGGAACAAAGGATCGTCCGAAGCAAAAGGGACAGGAAGAGGGAACTATTTTATATTATGCATTCAACTAGTGAAAGAATGTATATAAACAGCTCTCCACGAAATCACGTATACATATATTTACAATAGAACCTCGATTAACCCAGTATTGATTTAATTTACTAATAATAAATGTACAATCGTATTTATCTCAATCTACGGTTGTTCATAACAAATATAACTGCACCATTTTCCATAAAGTTTTTCAATATATCGATATCTCCTCAGGTATAAATTTCTTCGGCCTACCTGTATCCATAACATATGTATAATCAAAATATTGGTGGATTGGGATAATTATCGCGCGATTTATAAATTTATCCCCGAATTTAGACCACTGGCACGCGACACAAGTTCATTGTACTGTCTCGATTCGCTCATCGAGACCCAGAGAACAGGCCAGACGTCGTCGAAAAATCAATCCGACCGCGTTTAACGTTAACGATTGCTCGTTACAGTGCAGACGAAGGGTTCGACGGCACTTACCCGACGAACGTCGTCGTGAAGAACAATGGGACCTGCTTGTACGTACCGCCTGGCATATTCAAGAGCACTTGCAAGATAGACATTACCTGGTTCCCCTTTGACGATCAACGCTGCGAGATGAAATTCGGTTCCTGGACATACGACGGTTTTCAGGTAAGGGGACGCAGAAGAATATAGGCCAGCCAGAATCTGTTTAATCCTCGTATTCCGTTTCTGCCGTGCGTTTAAGAATTCCTAAGAACCGGAGCCAAGAGTTTCCGCGTATTCTGCAAGCACCTTCGCTCTCCTGGTACACCTGTACCGTCGAAACGCCGGTCGATTCAAGAGAAATGAAATATCTCGCTGAGACCTTTTCATAGAATTTTCGTTTGTTATTTCGCAGAGTTTCAGATTCGTGAATAGTGGAGCATATTTCACGTTGAGACAGCCAATCATCGTATCGTATGAATTATTGTAGGATTATTTTCCAGGGGAAATTATGATTGGCTTTACTTTCTCGTAAAATTACTTTATTGTTCAATAACCATTAATCGCTCTCTCTCTCTCTCTCAACACAATATATACTCTCTCACCAATGCTCTCGCTACAATTCTCGCTCGACACCGCTTCAACTCTCACACGACTCCACCTCGACTCTGCTCTCGCACGCATCATCCACTGCATATATTCTTTCGTGCATTTTCCCTCTCATTCTATTCACCATTCGTTCTCACTCATTAAGACCCACACCGACACACACACTCTTACCACGTGTCACAGTTCGACCACGGGTCACCATACATCCTAGACTCCACGTGCATTCCCCGAAACCATCCACTCGATCCTCGAGATAAACATTCACTCGGTCCGCATTCGACGTTTCTACTAACACTCTTCATTCACACTTCGCGCAACACTCGATACTTCCTTCACACGATTCATACAAAGCCCTCATACCATTTCCACGAATTCTTGCATCCCACATTATTATTATTATTTTAAATGCTTTCTTAGCAACTTGGGAAAGCTTTTGATCATATCACGTTGTCAGGCCACGAATTCTGTTGTAAATGTATATAATAGACGAACGAAGACAGAATATATTTAATGCTTAATCTATCACTGACTATTTTTAATATTTTCATGCATTTCTATGTTTGTATTCAACTATTGTTGTAACTATGCAAGATATATTCATTTAGGAACAGAACTTGTGTCACGATTGCTTGCCGATATTATAATTGGAAACTAATGATATTAAATGTTTGATTTAATTCTATAAACCGTTAATCCTACAAACGATCCAGCACAGTGTCGTCGTTTTAACGCGGAACGGATGTAAATGCGGCAATGCTGCCGGGAAACATTATTTTCAAAGGATTCACGAAAATTCGCGAATTGTAGAAGGTGCATTTTCGGGTAACAATAAACGTGATAACGCAGCGTGGCGTGCGCAGAATTCTCAGTAATGCAGTTTCTCGTTAGCCGTTTTAGCTGGTTAATAATAATGGCCGGGCAGACTGTACGAAAAATTTTCTCTATGAAGTTCTTTTGTCTAGTATTTCTGGAAAAAGTGCAACGCGAAGAATATTCCTGGAAAATGTAAATTTTTGTTACTTCCCTCCAAAAGAAATGTGTCACTACACTTTCACAGATACAAGTAATATATATATATACATATATATATTTTTTATTTCCCACATCTGTAAAGTTCCAACGAAATTGTTCGTGTCACAACAAACGTCGAGCAATTATCGTTCTCTCCATGGAAAATAGTCGGACCGTTTATAACTCTACGAAATTTGAGAAAAATTCCCAGGCGACTCGTCCGGATTCCGAAATATACGCGTCTTCATGTATCCATGTAAGACGCCCCACACGGCCGACCTATATTCATTTGTCGTCCGTAATCATTCGGAATAATTAAAATTGAGGATGCGAATTACACGCTGGGACGGAATTCGAGGATGCTCGAGGATTCATTAAGGGGGACAATAAGCAGAACGAAGTAGCGACGATGAGAATGGAGAGAGAAGCGCGGAAAGTGAAATGCAAGATGCGCTATTCAAGGTTAAATTCGATTTTGATGTGAAACACGCGATAGATCTAAAATAATCTTCTCCTTCCCGACCTTATCACTTCATTCGTCCGACGAATTTGTACCGAATGCTTCGAACAATTTCAAGGTTTATTTTCTGCCAGTTCAATTGATCCGCCGAGTACTGCGACATCGAAATTGTCATATTACGTTACGCCGATCGAATCATGAAGCTATCGCAATCACGCATCCACATCGTAACTTGCGATATTGTTCGGTTACACGATACCGACTGGTTCGCAGCGCGGCCGCAATAACTCGCGTGCTAATCGATCGCAATAAATTTCCAACAGTTGGACCTGCAACTGCAAGACGAGTCCGGCGGCGACATCAGCAGTTTCATCACTAACGGCGAGTGGGATCTGTTAGGTGAGTTTTTACAACCCTTACCGACAAACCCATACACCGCCCCGCCGAGCAGTGTGCACGGCGTGAAAACGATGCCTGCCCGATTAGCAATTCTAAAATCCGTGGCAAGTTCTAGGGCACGAAGAGCCACGCGATCAATCGTCTCATAGGTCGACACCAGCTGCATCTTACAGCCTCCGGCTTTATCTAATCGAGATTTTCATCAGAGCTACACGTGGTCGTAATGTTTTCGGGAGTTCGAGGCCGAAGTTTAATTAGAAGCTTGCGTCCCCGCTATAAATTAACAATTACGATCGCGAGGATATTTAATAAAATCTATTGCACGTTACGATGGTAGTTCCGGTAATTTGCGCCAGATTTATTATAACGCAGTGATTTGAAATCATGTTTCGCGGGCGTGATAAAACGAGGAGGGGAACAGTGATATCTGGTGTATTGATTGGCGAAAGATAAAATATGACAAAGTATAGTATAGCATTTTGAATGCGTTCGAAGACAACAAAATCATTGGCTCACAGAACTGAACAGGACATCGCAGAATAGTAATGCTCCCATATAACGCTGCAGTAATCACTGCAACGTTGTCGGCAATTTCCTCGATGAATACTAAACTTTATATATATGCCAGATATCAAATCTTCGGGCAGGTGATATTTGTAACATTTCTTGTACCCTTTCCGGGACGACCGCGTGCCCGAAATTTCTGTGCTGCTTGATTGGTTAAACGATAGAGTGCGGTTGTTTAATAATGTATCATTAGCGCAGTTGCATGCTGAATTATTTGCTTTCATACTGCGGGATATCGCGGGATGTTTGCCTTGAATGGGGAGTTTCTTCAATGCAAGCGAATGTACGTGGCCACTTTTCTGCATGCAGCGTATTCCATGGTTGTTCGCTAATTCCGTAAAATTGTCAATAATTCAATAGCGGCGTTCGCACTGCCTTCCTTTAAATAGAAAATAAATTCGGTACAATTCACGGACAATTGCTCGTTCAACAAATATGTACGCATTTGGTGATTTACATAAGAAATTCAATTTAATTATTTTGTAACGAACAATGTTATAGCGACTAACATTTTCGATTGTTCGCCTTCAACGTCCTTTCGACGCGTCGAAACAAACTTTCGTGTCCATTTCAAGATTGCTTAAGTACAAAAGGAACGATACATTTTTAACATACATTTCACTGCAGCGTGTATCCAATCTTTTCTATCGGTATAATTAAATGTTCGGTAAAACAATGTGCACAAATAGAATATATGTAGAGAAAGGAATTAATTGAATATTTATTCTCGTAACAATGTTATAGACGCGCCCAAGGGGCCGGCAGTAGTTTATGCAAAATGTAGAATAAAAACGTTGATGGGCATGCATGCAGCGTACATACATTTCCGGGATACGTTGGTTTAAGGTGTTTGTATGCACGTGATATACCTAGAAAGCTCATGAAGTCCTTGGCAGAAATGTGTCATAAGTGGCTTCGGCTGTAGCAAAATGTGGCTGTAACTGAAGAAACACTTGGGAATAAAGTCGCCGACTCTCTTCCGGTACGTTGCTCGAAATAATTCGAGTGCATAGTGCTCGTCGCATAAAATAGTTGACTCATCGCTATCGGGCGTGGTCTTTTATTTCCGTGCGCTTCCTCGTTGCCACTGAAAACGTCAGCTCTGAACCGTTGCCATTTTTCTCCCTGTTCCGTTGCAACGGCTACGTTCGCTTCACCGCCTCACGCACTTCGCGATCGTCAATGGGAAATGCATGGTGGTTGGAGAAGGATGGCACACAAAAATTCAACCCTGCGACAGTTTACAAATATTCAAATGCGCACTTCATGCAGATATCAATAGCATTAGACCGCGGTACACTCTGCTTTCCCGACACTCGTATCTTCGCAAATTAACTCTACCTGTTATCAGAATCTCACATTTGTAGTTTTTACATTCAACAGATAGATCCGAAGAAACACCCGATTTTTCACATGTTTCTTCTCGTCTGCTCATCCCTCGAAACATAAGCATCGCAAATCATTGAGGATTTGTCGTTCTAAAATCTCACGCACTGCCACAACCAAGTTTTTGACTATGTAGATATAGTCATCGAAGGGATTAAATTCTCCGGAAGATTCCTCGGGGTTACTGTCGTTCTCTTATATACGACCGACAATCTTAACCCTCGAATACCGGGCTGAGGAGGCCTCACTAATTGCGAACTCCGAAAACTAATATCTTGGACATCGGTGCGACGAATAACCTGTTCGCAGTGTGATCTATTTTGAAAGATGCGCGACTGAAATACGTGAATTAATATTGCCACGATTAAACTTTTGTTACAGGGGTGCCCGGTAAACGGAACGAAATTTATTACAATTGCTGCCCGGAACCGTATATAGATATAACGTTCGTGGTGATCATCAGAAGGCGAACACTTTACTATTTCTTCAACCTGATCGTGCCATGCGTTCTGATTGCCAGCATGGCCGTTCTGGGATTCACCTTGCCACCTGACTCAGGCGAGAAGCTCTCCCTAGGCAAGTTAGATATAACTACTCTGCATGCTAGAAGATTAAGTGTACCCTTGCTATCTGAAACTCAAATTATGTCACACGTGAAGCAGGCCAATGTTCAAAGAGATATTCGTCGTCGGCTGTTATTATCATTCTAAAGGAAAAATTCTTGGTGGGAGGTTGATTAAACGATAGTTCGCATCGTTCGTAAAAGTGATAAGGTGAAATAATGAATGGTTTTCTATCCTTAGAAGAAGTCCTAAACATCTCGATGAAGATGTTCCTACATGTACACCTTTGAAAATCCTTGACGCAAAAATTTTCGTTTCCAAGTTTCGGCTGGCAGAAGATCACTCGGACACGTTCATCCTATCATTGCATTATTTAGTTATGAATACACCCTTTCCCTCTCAGATTCCAGTGATTACTATCTCGTCGCGAGTTCGAATCGCTTCGTTGCATAATTCCAATTCCTTACAGGCTTCAGAGCACGCTATAACAGCTCCCGTGATTAGATTCAGTCGAGTTCTCGTGGCGTATTGAATTGCGCGGCAGATTACAGACGTGTTGATCCCGATCGTGGACATTCATGTATCAGTGAAACACTGGAATTTATTGATCGGTGACCCTTTTGTAGCTTTGCGATTGTAACTTGAGGGGACAGCCCCTTTAAAGGGGACCGAGAACTTTCCGCGATAGGAATGACTAGGATCTGCAAGTACCACTTCAGTTTTGTGAACGCAGTTGCGTTTGAAAGTTACTCATTGGTTACACGAATTAGCCAAGCGGTTGGTATTTATCGACGTTTGCGATATTTTTGATCACTCGCATACATCAATTACAGTTGACTGGTTTTCGACGTTTTGTTTACTGCCGTTGTGCGTTCGTTAACGATGGTACCTGATAAATCATTTTTTCACGGTAGCTTGAGTGACAAATTTAAACGAGTACGAAAAATGATTATCCCGTTTAAACATCTACGGGTTATTATTTATACCACCGAGGTATCACAGAAAATTGAGCCGATGTAAATATCATTATGTTGTATCGCTCCACAAGTACGTAAATTTTGTATCAAATACGAACGATCGCTAGGCAAGTGCAAGAGTTTTGTGAATTTCTGCATTAGATTACAACAACTTTGTTGAGTAAAACTATCGTAATGAATAGAAATATGAGACATTCATTAAATACCCCCTGAACATTGATTAAATATTAAACAAGTTGAATGCATTGATTATTTGTTTGCGTTATTATAATAAGCTGTAAAACTTGATTGCAAGGATCAATGATTATTTGCGAAAAGTATGAGTCGCCGTGGACAAATATTCGCCGAAGTAAACAGAATTTTCGCACGTACCTGACGTGAGCTAAACTCATAGTATTCTTCAAGATAGCGATAATTTATTATAGTATTAGATTAGTGGAAAATAAAGAGCAGATTAAAGCTTATTTGAACATCCTATATTATTATTATTATAACAGTTGATTATTTCCATTTATTTTACCAACATCATTACAATTATAAATAGTTGCAAAATATTAAAACAATTTGTCAAACATGCGATTATCAGAGAAACAGAACCGATACTACCAAACGAGACAATACAAAATATATAATATGCATTCTGAATACATACAACTATCAATCCCAATCGGCTCCTTATTTTCCACATACTTGAAGCGTTTCAGTACCTCCTTGGAATATTATTTTCCATTCGAAAAAAAAGGACAAAAAGCAGAACCACGAAAGGTGTTCACATATCCGACAGATCGTCGTCGAATTTTAAACAAAACCGTCCGGTGCCCGTTGGTAATTGAATCACCAGATAGTCGTGCGATCAACAGAGGTCGATGTCTGAACCCAAAAATTCGTGTAGCCTAAAGCTTGAAAAGGTCAGAGACACCTGCCACTGCTTTCGAGAGTCGGTGGGTCAGCAGCTGCGAGCCCTTCAGCCTGTTGTGGATTAATTTCGTCTGGTTCGTGCACGGCGACAATTAATTGGGCCATTGTACTCTTTTGCAGGGGTAACCATTCTCTTGTCCCTCACTGTGTTCCTGAATATGGTAGCTGAGACAATGCCAGCGACGTCGGACGCCGTGCCTCTGCTGGGTAAGTCCGTGATTTTCCGGCACCTTCTTCTTTTTTCTTCCATTTTTTTCTTGTTATTACTTTCTTTTATCGACGACTGTGCCCTCGGAGCCAACCCCTCGCTCCCACCCCTTGGGTCGATATAAAATTCAGTTTTTCGGACGGCCGGCCCGGGGAACAATGGAACGCTTCGAAGACGAAAAGATATAGGGGCTGGCCGATCCCATCGTTCATCCATAATTCACTTGAGACGTCAAATACTGAAGCGTATCTCGCGTGGAACGTATAACGGCGTCGAAAAAAAAGTTCCAGTGATACGTGCACTTCTTCCCGCCATGGATTTACATAATCGTCCGTGGAAAATTCGACGAGCCGCAACGAGCGACGTCCATATATATGCACTTCGCGTTACGAAATTGCTGGTAACCACGGTCTCGTTCGCAGTTCCATTGGCAATCTCGATCGAGACCCTCGATTGGATTGAATAATACAACGCAATCTTGATTACGCCGGCCGTTCTTTCCTCTCTGTTATCCGAGCCGGCTCGACGATCCCCAAAATGACCGGAAAAATATGTTTTCCTGTAGCACAGTTTCGCTCTCATCTCCGCCGCTGAATAAGTTGGAGCGGCGATTTCGATGGACAGGTGTTTTTCAACGGATAGGACTGTCGCTCGATAAATGTTCGAGAAACGGCTCAATTTTACAGAACGACACTTCGCGGTGCAACGATCGACTATTTATTTAAACCGTTCCTAGATAGCCCGTGTATACAGTAAAATCGGGAAGACTTAAATCTCTGAAACAGACGCGATAAAGTACTAGAAATTAATGCACATACTTCTTTCTGCCCGAGCAAGGCTCTCATCCGTTATCGTAGTTCACGATAGACTATGGAAAAAGCGTCGCGCTGTATTTTCCGTTCATTCGCAATGATATATTTTTCTCGCAGAAACAAAAATTCGATATCGTTGTCGGTGGCAAGGTAAAGAAAATCATTCTTTTATCCGGTTTATTTCTGTGACGAAATACGAAACGTGAAAGGAACCCTTTGGCGGTTCTCGAACCTTTTGTCATACAAGATCCATCATGCGCAAGGCTTATACAAAGATCCTGAATGTTGCTTATAATACACGTACTCTGACTGGTACACCCTGATGCAAGGGAGGCACATTGTGCACAGTGCTTTATTCCCGACTGACGGACCCGCTATTGCAGCCAGGATTATTCGACTGACAGTGGTGACCGCTTGACAGTAGTAACGGATCGTGCGGGTCAGACGGGGAGTTTGAGAACAAACATTCAGTGACGTCTTGATTGGAAATGACTGAAGCTAATGGTTTTTTTTATTTTGTAATAGTGCGGTTCACGTTTGGAATGAGCGTAATGGAAACCTGATTGATTTATCAGTTTTTGATTGTACACACTTTTTTACAATGTGCCGTAGAATGGTCGCGTTTAACTTGGAAACGTGTGCCATGTTGGTTATTCGCTCTACGAACTGTTTGATGTTTCCACAGGAACGTATTTCAACTGCATTATGTTTATGGTGGCCAGCAGTGTTGTCAGCACCATCCTTATATTGAATTATCATCATCGGAATTCCGACACTCATGAAATGTCTCAATGGGTAAGCAGTTCTTTAATCAAACTTATTTCGAATAGCATAGTTCTTCTGTAGTTTGGTATGGATTGTTTGTATTGAAAGAAGGCTGCGGTAGGGTCTGGTAAAAAAAATAAAACAAAATTCGGATACCTTTAACTGTGACCCACAGAGAAGTAAGAGTGTTATCATTTATTATTCGATGTACGTTAGAGGTGCAAGTTGATATTAAAGAAGAAATGGAAGACGAATATCGAGAACATGGAATTGTATTGAGAAAAGTTAGTGGTACCCAGAATACATGGCCTTCTTTGCTGTCCATATTATGTGATAATATTATTAGTACGATTAGAACAATTACATTCAACAAGTTTTCATGTCCTACTGTATTATTATTGTGACTGCATCCCGAGGATCAGTATTGTTTTCTCTATTCTAACTCCCATGTTTGTTTCATGGATGATCTCACAGTACATGTAACTTAATTAACGTGAGTTCATGTGCTCGCAAGTGCACTTCAGGTTCACTTTGGTCGTTAACGCGATTCACGCTTTTGAGTGATGCTAAGCTTCCTCCTTGCACAGCTTTTACTGTCTACTGTATCTTTGAGGATATGGAGGCTGCATAAACGGCGATTGTCATTGACTCGTTAATTCTCCAATGATCGTTCAATGATCAATACTTACTAATTACTAATTTTTGTTTCTAATGAATCCATAACAAATGGTTTCGAGCATATTGCAACCTATATTTTACGTCCGGAAATTAGTTCGCGTAAAACAGTTATTGACGTGCAATTTGCAAACTTGAAATTATATCTCGAATCTGACTTTCAGGTGAGAGTGGTGTTCCTCCATTGGCTGCCTTGTATACTTCGTATGTCACGACCAACAGAAAAGGAAGAAAAAGAGACGCAAAAGTCTCAAAAACCGTCTCCAGTCACCGGTAATTTAGTGACTCGCAAAAGCATCGACATAAGTACTGACAACATTTACTATTATCTACTTATGAGTGTTTTGCTGTGCCACACGTACACCAATCTCAGAATCACTCCATACCAAAGTGCGCACGATACACGTCGAAGCACACCTGACTTACTTCACTAAGTCATGGTGCATGTGTGTAACCATACTTGAAACAACGTATACAGTACCATTGCTAACAATAAGTACCATGAAAGTAAAATGTTGGCAGAAGTTTGCCGTCCAATTCGAGCCCTTTTATTTTAATAGAAAACCCGTTAAACCCTATTATGCATCCCTTCCCCCTTTGGTGCTCATAAAGATCATGAATACCCACCTTAATTGTAATTACACTGCAACCCTTTACTACCCTATAAAATAACCCCTCCCCTAAAATTGATTGCAGTCGCCACAATTCCTGAGTAATGTCTGTTACCCCATTGTAATGTCACCTTACCCACCTCTGTCCCGCTATAATATTATTACTAAATTGAAACAAATAAGCGAAAACTGATGTTCCAATAATCTGTCCTATTTACTTATTGAATCATTTCATCGGACAGGTGCTAGCAAAAGTTACGGCGACTTGGAGCTTCATCAAAGGAGCAGCAAGTCCCTCCTAGCGAATGTCCTGGATCTCGAGGACAATGCACTGGCGTCCCACAACAATCTTCTGAATAATGTGTACAGCACCCCTGGCCCCCACCATCATACGATGGGCCACGGGCACAGTCACATACACACGACGCCCCATCATCATCATAGTCATGCAGCGACGCCGCATCATCAGCACGCAACGCCGCTGGCACACACCTCGTATCCGGGGGCACATCAGATTGGTCACACGCCACACCATCATCAGCATCCGCCAGAAACGCCTGGACCTCAGGTCGAAACTATACTTCAGAACGCGTGTTTCTGTGCCCGATACGAACTCATCCTGATCCTCAAAGAAATAAAGGTACGTCCCCGATATTGTCTTGGTAATGCAACTATACTATTTTCTACAATGCATTCCATTCTGTCATCAGAATATTTCCTTGGTGCTTTTTTTGTTGTCAGAATTTTAGAATAAGTACGAATCACCCGCAGCGCCTTTAATTGACATTTTCAATCTGCTGTTTCGACCGAAGAACAGCCCTCTCGGCTTTTGCTGCAAAATTTGTCGTAATATACTAACAACTTAGTATATGAATTTTAGTTCTCGACGAATGTCAATCTCAAATTTATTTGTTCGCACATTTCTTTCCTTGCCCCTTCGCTGTTTCATCCCTTTCCTTGGTCGTTAGCGCGAAATTTTGTTAACGGAGAGGAACTTTGACGAGCTGCGGTATTCCCGTTTGTCGTTACCGCGTTACGCTCTTAAAGTGAACGTATGCACATTTATATTTGTTAATTGCACAAAGAGCGTGCACTTTATTTGGGTTCCGAGAGTAACAGTGCAAGGCACAGTAGGTTTTAAAACGGGCCGCGGAGCTCATTACACGTGCCACTAATTCAAGCCCCTCTTTCGGGACTAAGCATCCGCAATTCTTAGGCCCCTTCAACGCTTACGCGCTTCAAGCTGTGCCTTATTTTTAATAGAAAGAAGTGGGATCCTGTAATAATAATGAGAATGACAATTAGCGCGTTCTTGCGAAATATATGTAGAGGTGCTACGGCTAATTGCCGACAAGTGTACGCTCGTTTTAATTTGCCGGTAAGTGCTGAAACTTTCGTGTAAAGTCACATGCTGTGTAATGGCACGGAAACACGTACCAAACGAAGTCTGCTGACGAACATGAAACCATTCTCTCCACTGTGACTGTTTGTGCAGGGGTATATAAGCCCCGGCCATTTCTGGGGTGGGAACTGATACGGGAAAGTCAAACACTCGAAACCTGTCGTTCCTCATAATTATGAAACGAATATTAAACGTGAACATTGTGTCCCGCTATGGCCGCGTAATAAGGACAATTGGAGACAATGGTAGGAGGTATTGCGAATTCGGACAAGGTTCTTCCACTTTGGAAACAATTTGGGGTACAAATGTGTACATCATCGTTTCCCCATTAAATTCATTTGTATAACACAAGGACACCCCGAATGAATATATTTATTTTCACATGCTTCCGTCACTTGCCAGCAGGCCACACTCTTTAGCATATTTTGTGTGGGAGTTATTCAATTGTACGATTGAATTTGAATTATCCGCGCTTCAGGGAGGTATTTCTTTTCGTTTCGAATAGTTAAATAATCTTTGCAATTTGCGTACGTTAATTCTGCGAAACGCCTGAATGAAATCTGCTGGTAACTTTTTGACCCGCGAGCAATTACTACATACGATCGCTGGGACCTTGAAATTTGCATGCGAATACTTGCACGCTTACCGGATAGACCCCAGGAGGAGAGTAGCGACGGAGATACGAAGTCACAGCGCGATCAAAGTTCAAAAGGGAGACAGCGATAAAGGATAAATTAGTACTTTCGTTGCATATTATAGCGTCGCTTTATATTAATATATGCAGCACCGCGGCAAATATGCCCAACGTAATTTCAAACGCACACGGGGGATTCTTAATTATACATTAATATATCAAGGGGCGAATTCGGAAGTCAAAGGGTACACAACTCGGCTCCGCGAATAATTAAGAATTTTTGAATTCGCCGGTCAGCGCTGCGGTAAAAATGAACGGCGAATGACAAATAGAGAAATGTGTTGCGAACGGACGGGAAATCAACCAAATCTACTTCGGCGTGTACACAAAGAAAACGCGTTTTTATTAGAGCGAACATAGCGGGCAAAGAAACAATAAGAATAACGCTAAATATGCATGAAGCCATTAGCAGCGGGAGATTATAAATCCAACAAAATCTATAACGAATCAACCATTAACACGTTCCGTGCCAGACCGATTTTCGGTAATCTTCCCCTTCGGTATACCCTTTCCGTGCTGCATGATAGACCTTACATATTTCTCTCGGTAATAATGATTTTTCCAATCTGACGAATAGCACAGCGCATACTATGTCACAAGCGAAAAAACTTGGTCTCGACGTCGCGAGGGGCGCGCACGATCCACGTGGCACGAAACGTGTTCAAGGGGATGTCCGTTATCGTGCGACGAATGAACGAGCAAAGTTTCGCCCGTTACACGTTACTCGAACAGAAATGCACATATGTTTATTCGAATGACGACCAACGCATCGCGAACGCGTGCGATCCCTGCACGAGACACGCCCCATACCCGTTTACATCCCCTCGATCAATCCACCCTCGGGCACGATCGTCAATGAATCATCCGTCGTTTCCTGTTCCAGATAATCACGGATCAGCTGAAGTCGGAGGAGTTAAACACGAAGGTGACGAGCGACTGGAAGTTCGCGGCGATGGTGATCGACAGAATGTGCCTAATCATTTTTACTCTGTTCACCATCATCGCTACCATCACCGTCCTACTCTCGGCGCCGCACATCATCGTCACGTGATTCAAACATGCTCAGACAACCGGCAGAAGGTCGGAGGTCGTCGACGAGGATAGTGCAGAGCGCAAAGATGCGGACGGCGAGGAACGCGAACATCAGAACGACGACGACCTCGGTACGGCGAGGACACAGCAACCGACGTTGCAGGAACGACGTTTACACAACGGCCGGGTGTCCTGCCGAGCGGGGTCGTGTCATAAAGTCGTTCGTTACGCTTCGTATCAAGGGATCCGCGCCGCATACAGCAAGAAAACGATCCAGGATGGGACGCTGGCCGCTTCGTTTTTCCTTGCGATATATATGTAACGAGGATACAATATATCTCGTCACGTAGTTCATTCGAAGAGGACGCTTTAGCGAGAAAGCACAGCAGCGCTGAGAATTGCGGCCCACACGGGCGAGTTAAAGGGACGCTAGATACACACACGCGCGCGCGCGCGCGCGCGCGCTCACGTGCCACATTAAGCACGCACACACGACCCGCATTGGAACACGCCGCTCCGGCCACACGCCGAGGTATGTGCATCCCTTGTCGGCAATCTGTTTGCTGCTCGATCGGGATGGAACGCGGACGATCGGTAGTCGCGGGGGTTGCTTTCGCTGCCGTTTGACGGACGGTGACGCGATTTTCTTCTTCGGCGTTTCCTCGGCGAATTCGAGGGCGGCGTGTACTTTTTTCTGTTTTCGTATTTGATGGCGGGGAATTGGCAATTTTAGAGGGTGGTGTCGCCGATGTTTTTACTTCGATTCTTATTTCGTCGCGATGGCTGTTATTTTGCTTCGGGTTAAACTAGAGATCATATTGCTTGCACCGTTTTGTTAATCAGATTATTACGGATGTACTCACAATTCGTCTTCTTTTTGTACATATAAATTATATTTTACAGATCCTAATTAAGTTCATTTCGGGGTTATCGATTCTTTCTTCTTCTTTACTTTAGAAGGGTTGCTCGGCGGTTTTCATTTGCTAGACCTGAGTTGCGCAATTGCCACGGATATATCGACATCAGTATTAACCCCAACGTAAGTTTCACAGGTCTGTTCATTTCAACGTCGCGCTTGATATTAATTTGCTGAAACGTGGACAGCAACGTATTTGTTTTCGCGGCTCGTTTTCAATAATGCAAATAACACACGGGATGCAAATAAATCTGCGTGCGCGCGTATAAAAGGGAATGACGCCAACACGCATACACGTATACATACACACGCACACATACGCAAGAGACAAGAGCATAGGTTCATAGAGCACCGAGGGGCGTCGAAGCGTTTAAATTTGTTAAAGAACAAATCTAGTTTTCCGGTACGGTCGACGATCACGAAATGATTTTTTCGTTTGGTCCCGGTTGCCCGCGCCAGCGATAAAATCTCCTGGAAAAACTAGAAAAAGAGGGAGCGAAAGGGAGAGAGAGAGAGAGAGAGAGAGAGAGAGAGAGAGAGAGAGAGAGAGAGGCGGAGGGTGGGGTTGGGATGGAGAAAAGAGAGATGTACAAACAAAAGAGAGAGAAGCTGAAGAAGGGTACACTGCTCCTTTTATTGTGCTTAACAGAGAAGAACAAAGGGAAGGAGAGCAAAAACAGAGGAAAGAGAACACACGATTAAGAGCAAAACGCACACGTTAATATTCTGAAAAACTGAAAAAAAGCAACAACAAAAAAAAAGAGAATAATAAGTAAAAATAATAACATACACACAATGAACTGCCAAAGATGATTCAAAACAATGCCAGTGAATTTTATTATCCGTATCACTAGTAAGTAAATCGACGACAACATAAACGGGGGATTTATACTACGATTATAAGGTGGCGTGCGACAGCGCGGCGTTTAAACAACAGCTGCGCCAAGAGAAGCAACAAAAGTCCTGTTCTTTGTTAGCTCGTAAGAGAAGTCCGGCGTGATCGGAGCGAAAAAGAAACGAAAAACAGAAACAAACAAGAAATTACGGAAGAAATTACGGGCGGGCAATGGATGAGTCCGAATGAAACGTAAACGATTGTATCTCTTAGGCCAGCATCTTTTTCTTCGTTTCTACGCGTCTACTTTTTCCCTTCTATCGGCGGACATCGTTTGTTGTTGTCCCTCTGTACACGCTTGTACAGGCGCGCACACAAGGTACACGCACTCTCTCTCGCACACACACAAACCACCAATCCAACCACCCACCCACCCCCACACACACACACACACACACGCCACACACGTGCACACGCGTACTCCGTTGCGTTTGTGCGTTCACGTTCTTAACACACGAGCGACTGTTACACGCATTGCAAACACACACCGCAGAACATTTTCGATCTAACGTGTTCAACGGGTCAGGCTTTCGCATCCGCGGGATTCCGGCGATTGTGCGTCGACCTCCCGGTGAACCGACGACGACGATTCACCTGTTCAATTGTCCCGATAGAGAAGAAACGCGTGGCGTCTTTCTTTTCCCGAACGGATCCGAGAGTCGCGTCACGATTCCAAGGCAACTCGTGAACGTTAGTGTATATTTACTTTTTTAAGTCGAGTCGCCTTCGAATGAAACGAAGTCTCGAGGATCCATCATAACGTCGACGACGACGACGACGACGTCTGCGTTGCTTTCGCCGCGAATATATCCGGATGAAGATCGCGGGGGGGCCGGGTGGTTCTCTTTCCTCGAGCCAGCTCCAGGATCGACACGTCGATCAGGCGGCTCCGCGAAAACTGCCACCGATATCCCGCGCCCGATCGCCAAAAGCCTGATCCATGAATAATCTCTTGCTCTTCGACCGCACGCTATAACGCCCCGAAATGGCCAAACCATTTCTGTAGCTCGTCTGTGAAAGTACCCAACGTCGGATTATCCGTCAACGGACGCGCGGCAGTTCCGATTGATTTTGTCGTTCGTCGCTGCATAGTGGAATCCCTTTCCCGTACGAGAAATGAGAGGAGGAGCCGGGAGAAAATTTGCCACGGGCAACGTGCAGAGTACACCGAACGATCGTACGCAGCCGGTGGAAGTCGAACGAAACACAATGGTGGGCTGTAATAATTGTTAGAAAATGTTTAACGACTCGCTCATAAGCGAACAATGGTGAACGCGACGCGGGAGCGATAAATTGGCGAAAAACGGATATATACCCGCGTCGTTCGACGCGTTTCATACGTATACAAGCAATTAAGGTGTTTGGAAGGTTTTTCCAAAGAGGAACAATTAGGATTAGCGATCGCTTGATCTATTGTTTTGCTGAATGCTCGATTTTTAATAATAACGAAGGTGAAACGAGTATATGTATTATGTATAAATGTTTTGCAAAGGCGCGCTTGTTAATTGTTATAATGTAGCGGCGCCACGTCGAACGTCTTGTCGGCCACGAGTCTAGAAGCAGGAAACATTTTTAGTCAATATATATACGAACGCTCAGTATTTAATACGATAATCCCATTTAATATTACGACTCGTGGCGCGAAAAGAGCTTCGCACACGTGGACGCTGGGACGAATCAACGTTTCCTAGGGGGACAGGATTTCCTTTGCGAGCTTTCAAAGGTCTGCGAGTTTCTATCGTTAGATTTCATACAACACTTGGTTTGCGTCGACAAGCCGCTATGCCCCACCTCGATTGCGTTTCGTAGGTGTGCTTGCATTGGAGCGACGTGCAACGGAGTCCGTTTCCGCAAATTAATTTCCTTAAGCATTTTTCAATCAGTGTTTCGAATGGTCGGACAAATTTGACAAACTCGGTTCGATGATTAAGTGGTCTTCCCTTTTCGTATTTTCGTGGAATCGTTTTATCAAATGAAAAAGCTTCGCAACATATTCGTTCGTCAGTCAAGCCATTTAACGCAAGCGTCGCTCCAATGTAGCATTCAGTTTAAGATGCTCGTAGTCAGTGAAAATTAGTTGACGTCTCTTTTTAAACAGCCACGTGCAGGATGAAATTCCTACGAGTTGAAAGTGAATAAATCGGATTGAAGCGAAACACTCGCGATCTGTATCTTTCGACGCAGACCTAAATCGTGCACTTTCCTACGCTTGAAAGCGAGCGCGAAGCACGTCGGGGACCCAAACGTTAGTTTTCTTACAAAACGAATAATTAATTCCTCTCGCGAAGATAAATCGAGCACGGAAGAAACGATGAAGAAACGAAAATGAGAAAAGAGAGAGACACGCAATCGCGTCGACTGTGTTCAGCAAACAGTAACGAGACATGCTGCTCGACAATTGTGCGTGCAAGAGGAGCTTGCCATCGCGATTGTGAAGGGAAAGAAATATCGGAATCTCGTTAACGGATAGTCTCGCAGGCGGGGTTTGTTGAAGATATAAATAAAACGAAGTAGGGAGAAAAAAAAAGGGGGCGAACGAAAAAATTATAGCACGTTTTGGCCATTGGCATTGACGCGACAACCAATCACGTTATCTTTTAAATACTATTATAATGGTTACAAAGTAATAATTAAAGGGGGGGGAAGAAACACGTTGTTAATGATGTTAAAGGAACGATTAAAAAAAAGAACAAAAAAACGTAGAGGATTATAAACGTATAATCGATAACGCATCGATTGGTGGAATAAACCATTCTCGATCTTTAAAAGTAAATCAGCTAACTAATTAAACTAATAATGAATTAAATTAAAGCTCTTAATGGTTCGTGCCGGAAGATTTCGGTAGGATACAGTATTACGTAGGGAAGACAAAAAGAAAAATGTTAAAAAAATACGGTTATCTCGTGCGAGTGTCATTAGAGAAACAGAAGAATCGCGGAAATGATAACACATTAAAGATAAATGTTCGGTCATGAAATAGTGCCGATCGAGGTTTAACAAAATGTGTAATAATATTGATACTGAATAACTATGCTTTGAAATATCACAGCCTCGGTGATTTCGTTTCGCGATACGATATTTTCCCTCAACGTTTTCGCACTTGTCCCCAAAGCAAAAGGTTGCGAGGTTGATAATCGTTCGTTGCACGATCCTCTTCATCGCGAAACGAACACTCGAACCGTGACGGTTTCTTCTTTCGTTTATGTTATTCCGTTTTTCTTTTCCGCAGCCGCGTTTGCTGTAGTTCAAGTTGGTGGAAAGGGTCGCCTGGGCGACGACTTATTGTTAAAAACGCGACCGACTTGAGCCATTCAACGGCCAATTTGAGTGGAAATCAAAATTATCAAATTAAGCAGCTTCGCTGAGATGTACCTAGTAAGAAATCGGGGAGACATTGTTATCGCGGTCGGTGGAAATTTTTGAACAAAAATATTCCGTCGAATCGTGAAATCATTACGATCTTGAATCTGTCGCGTGAAAATAGTTCAACGCGCGCGGAAGCACAAGGAGTACGACGACACGAACGTCAACGAAATTGAATTGTTCATTCCACGTTACTCTTATTCGGTCAATTAATTGGCAGTGTTGCGATAGCGAACCATTGATTGAAAATTCGATTGAAACCGCATGAATTGTCATCCGTTTAACGAGCGTCAAACATATTTCGTACACGAGGATATCCCGTTTACGGGATATCGAAAATGTTCCTATGGAAAGCCGTCTAATATAAAATAATTCATTGGAACGATATCGAGCGTTAGATTATTCAAATTGGCCACGGAACGGATCATTCGTTGAATGTCGCGATCGCGTCGGCGACGCTCACATTTTAATCGTATCTAAACATCTTAACCTATTAAACGCTAATTGTTAACGGAGACATAACATCGAGCCTATCGATATTACTTGTTATCAATAATTAGTTCGAGGGTGCGTAGAAAAGATGAAGGCTATTCGGGAATAGGATAAACGAAGCGCGGAACGAACGGGCGCCGATGCGTCGCGTGACGTGGAAAATCTTATTAGTTTAGATTATTCGACGGGCGATTTGTTATTGCAATATGTGGAATGAAGGATATCTAAGATCTCGGTGACGATTATAGTATGGTACGGCCCGATTTGAGGGGAGAAGGTCTCCGATATTCGAACGGGGTGAATGTTGAAGCACTGAAAGAATTACAGAAAACAATAAGCCGTTCAAAATAATTAAGAAACTGTATAATCGTTCTGTGAAAATTTACTTGTTGCCACATATCGAAGTCATGTTGGAATTCGAAACGAGTTGCTCACTTGAACAAAATGATTCAATGATAATATTTAACGAAGAACAAAAGGGGAAGAAAAAGCACAAAAAAATATATAGGAAAAAAGAAGGCGACGAAATAAAAAATAAAAGAAAAAAAGAAGAAGAAAAGAAAGATGCGAAGGGCGATACGAAATTCGTTGCTCACGGATGCTCATTTATTGTTTTTATCCAGCGAGGTCCCGGTGTTTACGAGACGCCGTAAGCCGGACGCTTAGTGAGGGTAATTAATGTTCGAGCGCACTTTCAACTATCACGCTCAACGTTCAAGCGTTTAAGCTGTTCACGAGATTCAGGGTCTTAGAGATTAATTAGACGACGAGGAGGTAGAAAAAATTGTCGAGTCGTTCGTTAAAGAAATGAATAAATATAAAAAATTAACTAATTCGTAAATTACAAGAGAAGGATAAAACAGTGTAGTAGTAAACAGGCGCACACGGGGAAAAGGGAGTTCTTTCGTTCGAGTTTTTCGCTCTCTAATCTCTTTGTACGGACATTTTTCTTTGCTTTCGGTTCGAGGGGAAGTTGATGACACTGCCACCCACGTGGCAGTGTAATAGGGTGAACGGCGTCGAGCAGGAATCGAGGGACGAGTGAAGGGGAAGATTTTTCTCTTTTTTTTTTGTATGCGTTCGTATCGACGACCGCGCCGATATCGCGGGGTGATTTTAATTGCACGTGCTGCCGAGATGTTTCCACCTTCTTGAACTCGATGAAAGAATAAACGAAACGAGATGACTCTCGAAACAGAAACCTGTATCACGCAGCAAACGTCGAACGAGGGGGGAAAAAAACTGTGCTCGCTTTCAACCGCGTGTCCGGGCGATGTCACGAATTGCAAGAAACAGAAGAAAGAATAAAAAAATTAATCGTTCTATTCCTTTAGAAATTAATGCCGAAGCGAAGGAACTGTGTTGCCGCGTGTATTTCCGATCTGATCTTCACTCTGTGAAATTTGTTTCTTTTATCTTCAACTCTCGATTTAATCCGCGTAGAAGTTGAATATTTTCCTATAGCGATATTTCGAAAGTATGTAGACTCTTTTAAGTACATTCCCAATGCTGCAATATAAAATCTTGACGTTTCCAAAAACTAATTACACTTCTCATACGTAAGAGTTAGTTTGAACCTGTGATGTCCTCGAACTTTTTGAAAGTGACAGTCTGTCATTCAAACGCGACGAGGTTTCTATTGAAACGAATTGAGTGGGGGGAACCGTAAAGAGTGGCATGGAAGGGAAATGGGTAATGAAGGGAAACGAAGGAAACAGACAAACGAGATTCAGAAAGGATTAACGCAACTTGCGCCTTTAATTAAAATAGAAAAAAAAATTATATATATACATATACATATTAAACTCAGCTTGTCACACGCGGGGTTGTCATTATAAACTATTAATCTTATAATAATTAAAGTTAGTAATAACGTTAAAAATACAAAGGAGGAGAGAAACAATGATAATATTAATAATAACATTAGCACTAATAATATTAATAATGATAACAATAATAATTATAATAAATGAATAATAGTAACGATAATACATTAAACATTAATTCTCCGCCTGTATGAAATGTTGAAATTTTTCTTTCTACGACGTTATTAACGTATGACTAAAGGACGACTTCTGTGAAGAATCGTTTCCAATAACGAATAGATAGAACAAAATGGAAATATTACTGATAAGCAAGAATTTAAATAAAAATGAATTGCATTAAAGGTTCGTACGCTAATAGGATCATAGTAGCGCATATGTACAGGGTGATGCGATTAAAATGTATTCGGACATTTATACGGCGTACGATTTTTCGAGTGTCCCGTTCGAGTAACATTGATATTAAGGAAAACGACAAGAAGAAGGGAAAAGAAACACGAACGAAACCGCGAACGTAGAGCCTGTTAGGAAATGTTGCAACGTTAAATTCAGAAAGGGGTTAAAGTGTCGATAATTTTACATTCGAAATTAATCGAGGAACAGAGAAACCACAAATTATCACCACTTTTCAATTTTACTGCGCATACAAATTCTGCATTCCAATATTCAATTCGAGCGCGCTCTCTCAAACGCGTAGCACCTACTATCCAGTAATGTCATTTCTTTCGAAGGGGTCCGTTTAAAAATTCCGTGCGAAATTGAAAAAAGAGAAAATTCGTCTGAATGTGTCCTGTAGAGTTCCCCTATCAACGTTGTCTTAACACGTGGAAAACTCTTCGAGGATCGGCTCCCCAACCCCCGGAAGGAATGTCCTCGCGCTGAACAACGGTTCGATTACCGTCACCACTCGAAGCGTCAGACGTCGGGCGCAAGATCGTCGACGAGTAGCCCCTTTCGATCGTTCTACGGCTCTGTGGCGAACAAAACAGATAACGAAGAGCAAACGGCGCGAGGAAGAGTCGAAGCGCCGTCGACACCGTCGACCACTCGCAAAAAAACTTTCTCCCACCTACTTTGTAGTCTTTTACTCGACTCGTAATTAATCGAAGCGTTTTAAGGAAACTTATTAAGGTAAACCGGTAGAAATAAACTAAGATTGCTCATCGAGACACCATGTCGCGTTTAAGTGTCACAAAGACAATCCCCTCGGAACTTTCAAGCGGACGACGAACCTGTTTTGACGTTTGTCGGCGTAAAAAAAAAGAAAAAAAAACACGAAACGAATACATTCTTCTCTCTCGATGTATGATATTACTACCTCTACTACCGCTGCGCGAGATATCGATAAATCGTTTCTAGGTGAAATTAAAATCGATCATTAAATCGTTGCACGACGATACGACGCCGATCTTACTTAGATACCGAGATATAATGATTGAGAGAAGATGAAAACGGGAGAGGAGGAAATAAATAGTAAACGACTCTAGTCAGACGTAATTTAACGTGTAAGGTCTACTATACTTATATAGCACGT
Source organism: Nomada goodeniana (assembly GCA_963969485.1). NCBI lineage: Eukaryota > Metazoa > Arthropoda > Insecta > Hymenoptera > Apidae > Nomada > Nomada goodeniana. The sequence continues at coordinate 6,693,601 of OZ018305.1, read as the reverse complement.
CAAAGTCTTCCGCAAAGTTAGTCTCCAGAAACGTAGCTACGAACACATGGGCGAAGAGGGAAAGGGAACGCGCGCAGAAAGCAAGAGGCACGAGGCGAATTTCTTTTCCTCTTTCTTTTTTGTTTTCCTTCTTATTACCGATAACGTTCACCCGCGTCGTTTCTCGTCCTGCAAAGGGTTCCTGTGATGGATATTCGACGGAACAGCGCTTCTCGAATGAACCGTTGCTGGAGGCGCGTGAATTTATCGCGCGGAACGGTTAGGGTTCAGGTTGTTCAGGGTTAGTATTGACGTTCGACCGTGCCCGTGGAAATTGTACGGGAAATCCGGCCGCCGTGGAAGCTTTTCGATCGCGCAAACCCGCGCAAGCCGATGGATCGAGCGTGAAACTGTGACAGTACTGTGATCGATGGAAAATCAAAAAATTGTATTCGCCGAGTTTTGTTCTTCACGAGTGGATCTTCGCGATCCCCGTTGCGCCGCGGGATGACGGACAAGACTTGGTAAAGTAGATCCCGAGACGCGGGCGCTTCACTATAGTAGAGGTTGACAACGCTCGGTGTTAGTCTGTAAACGCTTAAAAATTATTAACGCTCGAAGATGGTTGAGGAAAGACAGTGGGGTGTTTAGAGGTTCTGCGAGCGTCGTGAGTATAGGAAAGGCAAAGAAGTGTATTACGCTTTTTAATTAGCAAATTTCGCGACAACTTATCGCGTGTTCCACGATGACACTCGAAAGATCGACGACCCTGTGTCCCGTTTTATTAGACCGCTCTTTATACGCAGAAGTATACAGCAGGTCAGCCGAAATGAGGTATTATCGGAAGGATAACGTTGCTGTTATTCTTGTAGGGGAAAACGAGAAGAATATAGTAGCTGTAAGAAACCGGAAGAAAAATGTGTTACACGGTTCGAGTTATCGTCCTTCGAACGTACGGTATGGAAATAGATTGTATATAATTTTAATTTCTCGTTTCATCCCGACTACGTTGTATGTCCAATGTGAAACGCAATTATGCGAAACGTTTAGCGAACAGCTCCCGATCAATATTTCTTATTTCGTTAATATACACAGACCATTCTCTATGAATTCCTGTAACTTTCGAACAATTTTTCACGCATACTTGTACTTTCTTCTGTAAATATAAAGCCTTGTTATTTTGAAACACGTGTGACATTGTGGTTTTCTTTGTAAGCTGTAGTCGTTACTCTTTTATTCGAAGATACATCGTTCATTCGTCACTGATATCCGACGATAAACACACCAAATTTTTCTCTAAATTCGGCCCCGATTTTATGAACTCATTTGATTAACGAGGAATTCTAATTTCACCCAGTAACCCCGTCTATTGTACGTAGAATTAAGACGAGCCTGTGACAAACAATCAGTCAGTGGTCAGACACAGCAATAAAACAGATGCATATATATAATTTAAAGGAAAGTACAAACGAGAGATGATATTTTTACTGTAACACCTGGCAGCCAATAGCGAACGATTAGTATACCTTTTTCTATTCGAATAAAAACGAACAAGCCCCCAAGTAAATTTTTCCGTACAACCACCGCTCAAAGCCTGAACGGTTTTGCGTGGAAAAGCCACGAGACGAAAAACCGCACTTTCGTTCCGCCATTTCGGCTGAGCTTCGTGTATACCTATAAATATATAAATATACACCTGTAACGCATACATGTACACACGTATAAGTATATTCTCCGCGGTAACGTATTGCTGAAGGATCGAACGAATCGAAAATCGAGGGAACGTAGCGTCTAACGGAAAGACAGTGATAAGGACGGAGAGGAAAGTACGAGATGGGCAAAAATGTGGAAACCGTATAAACGATAAATCGTGCCGACTTTTCTAGGATAGTCTCGCGTTCGAAGAACAAAAACTGTCGTCTTTCGTTCATTTTCCTCCCCTTTTCTCTATCGCTGATTCTCGATACAAAGCCGACGCGCTGGATTGTCGACGTGCGCGTAGAGGAATGGTAAAGCGAGGGAATCGCATGGAAATTTCGAATCTGGAATCGCGGACGCATTCACGGCACAGATTTACCGGCTCGAAGGTGGTTGCGTGCGTAATCATTCGTGCGATTAATTAATTGGCCAAAGGGGTGGGAAAGTTACGACGACGTTTAGGGCGCGTACAGGGTCGAGATTCAACGGTTGGCCGAGTTGTTCATTTCTAACGCTTCACGGCAGCGTTGAATTATTTTTCAGTGTTCGAGTGTGAACGACACGCGATGTTCAAGTGCCAATTTTCTCGCTACCTTTAACGCATAATTTGTCGCGGCTGAGGAGCCCAGGCAGGTCGGTTGATTCGGCGGATTGAGCCGAGAATATTTGATGGAAACGGGACTGTTTGAAAGTGAGGGGCCAGAGAGAACTCGCGCGAGAATAGATCGAGACGTTTCGAACGGTTCGTTGTGAATGATTAAGTCGATTCGTGGGTCGAGTTTCGGGTAGAATTGAAGCGATTAATCGGCGATACGGTGCATCGTTTCGTGCACGAATGGTAAATTTGTCGATTTCTCAGCAATCGCTCGAAACTCCTTCCGAACATTCTTTCAGCTGTTATAGGATGTCCAAGACTCATCGTTCATTTCGTTAGAATTTGCTTTGGCGAGATATATATTTATATGTCAACCGTTTTCGAATATGTATCCCTGTTAGATAAAAAACGAAAATGAATAATGACATGCATCCACTGCGTTCGAGTGTTCGATCGAAGTTCCTGCGTATGTCATGATTTTCATAAGGGACCGCGGCTAGAAGCCCTCGATGAACGGGTCAAAGGGAGGAGGCAAACGGAAAACGGTTGAAAGAAAAAAAAATATGTAAGGTAGTCAACAGTCAACAGACTTTAAAATAAATTGTTGCGAAACGACGATTGTAATATATATAAAAAGGAAGTCTAGGGAGCGAAAACGAAGGGATAAATTAATTCTCCTACGATTCTCGAATATGCGACTCTCGTTCTTTTCGTTACGACGATTAAAAAACGACCGGTTAGGAAAATTCTCATACTGTCTCGCAGCGGCACGAATCACCGTGAAAATCTCCTCTGTTTTCCTTCTTTCGGATGATCCGCGTTCGGTGCCGAGCCGAAGGAAATAGACGATGAAATGCCGATGGAAAGAAGGAGATCGTACGAGGAATCCTTGAATATATAAAGAGCAGAAACGAAGAGGCGTAAGATCTAAATTCAAAAGGAAAGAACCGAGAAGGGGGAAAGAATGCCAAAAATAGAAGATACTAAACGTGTACCATTTAACAAAACGTAATCTTTACGCATAATTAAAAATATCGAGTGCTAAACGCAAATAATCGTAATCCACGCCCAGAGGAACTAAATAAACCTAAACCTAAATGGAATCAATAATCGAGCAACTGAATATTAAACGCTAGCTTGTAATCAATAGAGACGTAGTGATATTACTTCCAACAGTAATTTATAGGGGTGATACAAAGGTAGTCTACTAGAAGCTAGGCTCGAACATTTTCGAGATTATTTTCTCTCTAAACTAATGGAAGAAAAACAAAGAAAAAAAAAAGCTAATTACCTAATTATCACAGGATAACCTATCGAATTTAACGAATCGAGAGAGGCGATACAAGAACAAAAACAGACGAGAGAAAAATATGCAGAGGTGTGGCGGAGTTTATCTTGATGGGGGTGTACAGGAAATTTGTCGGGCATGAATGGCGAAGGAGAACGCACGAAAAATCTATTTCTTCTCTACCTACGCCCCTTTCTTCCCTAATGGTATATTTTAAACGAAGGATCGCCTCTTTATTGTCCACCGTTACACCAGTCGTCGAAGTTGTTGCGATGCCGATGATAAAAGAAAAATAATCCCGTGCGAGTCTAACGAAGGATGATACAGACATATTTCGAGCCTGAGTGCGTGAGAGGGAGAGAAAGTGAGCGATATAGGGGAGAGAGAGAGAGGGAGAGAGAGGAAACAGAGAATGCGAGTAGGAACGAACGAGGGATAAATGAGTAAATACAATTTGCGTTACATTGCGAGTGTTACATGCATAGAGGGGAAACAGTGAACAAAATGTTGAAGAGAAAAATAAAAAATATAATAGGGGGAGAAAAAGAAAGGAAAGAAAACGAATACTCCCTTTTCCGTAGACCCTGGTGGGACGATGCAATTGAACTGACTCACCCTCGATCTCACTTGACTTTTAATTATGCCTCGACAACAGCCTGGCCTGATAATAGTAAATTCATATTGAAGAACGTTAAGTAAGGTAATAATAATAATGATATTAATATTAATACTAATAACAGTAAGAGTAAGAATAATAATAGTAATAATAATAATAAATTTGTTATATTTCTACGCTGGGCTCTTTTTCGAGGCAGAAACGTTGATCGATATGAGAATCCCTGTTAACTGGTGAGCACATAATCGCCGCATTGTAATATTATTAACATTATTACGTTATTATGAAATTGTTGAAATAAATGAAATGAAAATAAACGTCTTCCATTTCCTTCTTCTTCACGTTCATTGTTAACCATACTCGTTTGGCTACGATACAGTTTGTAAGTCAATTATTATGCCACTGTATTTTTCGCGTTTAGTGTAATTGCGTCTGATACCTTTTTCTTTACCGTTGAAACCAATTTAAGTTTACAACTTCGTATCATATGTAGGTATTCTGTGATTTAAATAGTGTCACTTGAAGAAATCTTGAAGAATTCTTGAAGAAATCCTAAGGTGAAGGATAGCAGGAGAAATGTATGGGGAAAAGCGTAATGGTATTTTCTTAAATCTGAATACTTTCATTGAGCTTGTGTACTAAATAATTAACATTGCAGTCATCGTATTTTCGAGCCTGAACAATTTTGGGATGTGTACAGGATTATATCTTAACAGGTAAAGGAATCCTCGATTCATTGAATAATTTTTATTTCATTGTAAAAAGAATTACCCATCAACCTATCTTAGAGTTAGATCTATTAATGAGAAATCAATGTTTCGCACGAACATATTCGCGACGCTTTACATGCATAATAAAGTACAAATTTTTCGGCCCAACAATGTTTCTTCCTCTTATTTTCATTATTTATGTATTTTTTATACATATATTATAGTTAAAGATAAACTAATGTACATTCGCTAGTACGATCATCATTTTCTCTAGTAGACAAAATGTTCAATCGTGTTCTCCTTTAATACCAACAATTTTCCCTTCATCGAACGTTCGTCTTCAAACATCTTATATCGTATTAGTTCGTAATTATTGTTACACTTTGGACTGTGCTTGAAGCTCGTTCGGCATTCATATTCGTCGATAACGATTTGGCAATATTTAACATTAAATTTGAAAACTTCATAAGTACATTAAAGATTTCACGATTATTAGTAGCGTTAACTTATTCGTCGATTCGAAATGGAGCGTGGAATAATTTAACGATAATTTCAAATATTTCTTAACATTTATATATAATAGTATATATTCCCAAGCTTTACAAAGTTATTAAATAATCAGGCCTCGTTAAACGTGGATGAATTATAGAAGCACCTGCTGCTATAGCAATTTGAATGATGCGAATATTTGTTATACGTTTATGCTTCAAGTGGAAGAAAAGATTGAGAAATGCATCCGTTTGTTTGTTGGTGACCTGCATACCGAATTTTTCGCGTGATGAAATTCTAATAAGTTCGGTTGTTTGCCGCAACGCCGATGTAATAATTCAACTTATTCAGTTTCAATCTTAATTCCAACTGTAATCAGACATATGGCTAAAATAGATTAAATTTCCCGTTACTCTGTACGTGAGAATCAAACTGATAGAATACAAACTTTTATTTCTTCTTCTCGATTGTACGATTCATTGTAAACAAAAAAACGATTTCACCCCATCCAGTTACGATTTGTCAAATGAAAATTTATTTTGGAATAATAAAGTTAAACAAAAATGATTTATTTCGTTGCAATTCCCGCAGAATTCGTGCGCGTGTAAAATGATATTAACCCCAAAATATCTAATGTTTTCATTCGTTTTAATGATCGCATTTATTATTATAATAATTATAAATGTGTATCCATAATATCCGCTACAATCTTAAAACTTAATCGGTTACCCTCAACGTCGATATTATAATCTAGAAAATCGTTAGGAAACGTAAGAAATATGAAAATTACTTACATTTAATATTCTAGGGTTAATCGAAGGCGTCAGTGGCCAAATTTCCTTAAGAATTCAATCGTTATTTCTCGGCGAAAAGAATGCAGGCATGATATTAATATGCAAAGTCACCACGTGTAAGAAATAACAATGGCATATAAAATAAAGTCGAGATTACAATTGTTATTCAGAATCTGACATCTTCGATTACACGTGGCTCGTAAAACGTGTCTCTCAAATCGTCTCATTATGATTCTCATACACCGACATACATCGCAATTCTCTAGTGAACAACGCTATAAAATATATAGAAGAAAAATCTATAGAAACCAATAAGCATCGTCTAATTGTAAGTACATGATTCACGGGGGCTAAACTCTAGTTATTGTATCTCGTTCAAGGAAGACACGTGTCACTCGCTATCAATTCATCCTTTTAATTGCGAGTGACAATCATACACATTAGGTTTTCACACAAGCGTCGTGGACAACGAATCACAAACGTTCAACCATAAATGTTAAAACATGGGCTACATTGTTTCTTTGTTTTTTTTTACGTACAACCTGAACTTAAAAATTCCTTTTCCCCGATTTCGTTGGCATTAAAATCTTAAGCAAATGATGTCCAGGTCGTTCGATATTCGTTTAAGTTCGAAGGGTTGTGAATCGGTTTACGTTTCGCATTTTCTTTCACCAGTTACGTATAAAATTATCAAAACGACATGTGCAGATACATCGAAGTGCTTCTTTCTCGTTTCCTTTTCCATCCTGTCCATCAATCGGTCGATGTTGAACGAAAAGTTCGATTTGCTAAATGAAATCGTGCACGGTACGGTTAGATCTTGGACGCTTCGTTCTGCTGCACAATCGGGATTCGTTAAAACAAATTCGGAGATCGTATACGCGTTATATACAGTAACATCACATATAACAATCGGGATGATTCGCGAGGCACAACTGTAGGCGATACATATGAGAAAATCAACGATTATTAAATCGGCAACCATAAACACTCTCTGCCTTTGGGAGCAAACTTTCTATTAGAGAAAACATGACCGTTTCAACAATCTTCTGTACAATATACATACATGTATGTAGCGGTGAATATATCATATCTTCGTGTACGACATACGGTACTGTTTCTTCGCTTTTCCTCCGCTTTAATAACGACCAAGTGCGAAAAGGGCCGTGACATTGTGCTTCTAGTGTGCGCTTTTGCCGTTTTAGCGGCAGACGTGACGATTCAAGTTTGCTTCCTTATCGCGTGCAATTACTGGAACGACTTCGTTGAAATCTTCTCATCTTCGATGCGAAACATCAACGTACTTGGCATTCAAGTTGGAAGTATTGAAATATTTAGGCACACGAAAACACGATTTACGAAGCTCCCGAATCCTCAGCAAGAACAAAATTTAATTTGACGGTCTAATGTATGTTGAAATATTGCGGGATATAACTTAAAGGGTGTGAAATTTTTATTTACCGCATATTAGTTCACGAGAAATGTAAGAAGTGTAGTCAGAAAGGAAAGAATGTCGAGATTTGTTCGTTATTCAGCGATTGTTGTCACGACCCTTCGATATTTTCCTCCCTGTCAAACACGAGTCCTGCTAGATTATAGTAATGACAACGGTAATTCGCACGATTAATATCAAAATTATTTGATGTCTACGCTCTATGTTTAGTTTTATTCCCGATTAACCAATTACTCATCTAAGATGCACGGTCAATGGGATAATTAAGTTTCATTAGCGGATCCGTAATTTGCATTTGTTCCGCGCGCACTTCAACATGCTCGTGACGAATGGTTTCGAAGGAAGACAATTAATCTTGGATGCAACGATATTTAAATCTGGCAGCGAGTAAAATATATCGAACTAATATACCGTGTATTTTAAGTCAATATGAATATCCCCCAAATGATTTCGTTCGACGCGATCGAATTCGGGTCTGAGTAAAATTGAGTAAATCACTGACATATCGGTAGAACTCAAATATTTCGATGACCAATTGAATGAATTTCTACGATTACGAGAGGAGTGTTCGAGTGTACTTTTTCTTAACAGTCTCAAAATGCAATTTCGTACTGATCCCGATGAGTCGTTCGTCGGTACAAAACGGAGAAAGGAATGATCGTTACAAAAGATCGATCAGATTTCCGGACGTTTTACCTCTCGACATTCCTCGTTTTATCTCATCGCGAAGTACAACATTTTTCTAGAAGAAACGCAGAAATCACTCGCACGAAGACGTCGATAAAAAGAAATCGTGGAAATAAAGTCATGTTGCTACGCGTGAACGATTCAAGCAACGTTTTCAAAGTTTCCGAATCTCGGCTTAAAACAATGAATTCATGAATGAACGATCTTGAGTCGTATGTAATGCTTGCGACATTTTATCATTCGTTTCGACATCGATCTTGCGACTCTGATCAACGATCGATTCGCTTCGCGATATATTTTTGCTGTTTACACGAAAGGCAGAATCGACGAGGGACGAAAGTGAAACCGAAATTATTGCGAAGGTGGCACGCCGTATTTTTTTTTTGTATAATTTACTAAATCCCGTAGAATTATTTTCCACGATAGATCTCTATGATACGATCCTGGTCCACGTACTCGAAAATGTGAGGCGCGTCCATCAGGATCCCGATGGTGCCCGCGGTTGTCACGAGGAAGAAAATGTAGAGCTGCAATCGATCGATTACCATTGCCACATATTTCCAATCTTCTCTTGTCTGAAAAAGTATATAGAAACTCGTTGCAGAATCATACTGTGCGAAAATCGCGAACATTAAATGAAACATAGTTTCAATTCCGAAGGTGTTTCCTTGTTCTTTTTCTAACCTAATTCTTAAACCGTGCGTATACCACTTCAGAATCTGTCATCCGATTCAAAATGTATTTTAAATAACGACTCTGAGCCTTTCATTAATGTAAATTTAAGTTTAGCTATTCATCATACACCGTTTTGCATGTATTTCATTACTTCGAAATTAAGTTTCTAACCGTGACAAGCTGTAAAAGTGTTCGGTATAATAATATTAAAGAAATTGAAAAATTCTCTCTCTACGTAAACCTTTCTTTCGACCGGTATTACAATGCCAACAATAACGATCGCTATAAAAGTAATACAACCGTTTCCCACCTGTATGTACAAATCCTCATTTCTCAAGTGCTCAGCAATAAATTCGACAGCCTCTGTGGCCTTGCTAGCCTCCGGGCTCAGCAATATTGAGTCCGAACTTTCAGATCCTCTTCTATCAGCCAAACCCTCGCCTCCAGCCGCGCTGGAACCGCTGGTAGTATGATGGACCTTTCTATTAACCTTGCAGTTCGGATGATGAAGATCGGACAGCTCCATCACCTCCATCTTCGACTTGGTCAACGAGCCTGGCAAATGTTTCGGCAACTCTGTAGGACTTCCTGAATAGGTAGACGTCGGCAACGTGACGTTCGGTATTTCCATCATCCATCTCAGACGGGTCTTCTTCGGTCTTCGCATGAGCAAAATCGTTGGCAAATATTTCAAGAATATTTTTCTGATCAGCTGCGGCATCCTGTGGGTCCTGGGCCCGCGGAAGTTCCAATTGATGATGATCACGGTGACCAAGATACTGACGGTGTTCATGATGAAAGTGAACAGCAGATATTTGGCGATCAACGGAAGTACGAGGGATGTCGGCGGTAAAATCTTGCTGACCAGTAGAAGAAACACAACCAGCGAGAGGAGAATACTGATACCCAGGGTCACCTTCTCGCCGGCCTCTGCCGGAAGGTAAAACACCAGGACGCAGAGGAAGGAGATCAGTACTGTCGGAAGGATCAAGTTCACCGTGTAGAACAGAGTCTTGCGCCTGATGATGATGTAGAACGTGATGTCCGTTTCTGTGGGGAAATCGCCTTTGTAGGTATTTAGATAAGCTGGAACGCTGATGATGTCCCAGGTGCCGCTTTTCCAGTAGTCGGACAGGTCGACGAAGTTTTTGTTGTTGTACAGGGCCAGAGAGACTTGATCACCGTTGAAGGTCCAGGAACCGAACTTCATGATGCAAGTTTGCTGATCGAAGGGGAAGTATGTCACGTCGATCGTGCAGGAACTCTGGTAGATAGCTGGGGGTACCCAAAGCACGTCGCCGTTCGGGTAGATCAGGACGTTGCTCTTGTAGCGAACTTCGTAATTGCCGTCGGCGCTGAAAATTATTTCATGGTTCGTTCAATGTGGGCAATCTGAAGAAACTGTTTAGATATTCATCCTGGTGATTTAAATGTGTAATAGTTGTGGGGGTAAAATATGAGAACATAGGAGTATGGAAATATAGACATATGGAAATATAAAAATATAGAAATGTAGAAATGTAGAAATGTAGAAACATAGATATGCTTTTCACGTCAAAAACACTGTTCGAATGATTGTTTTGACAATATTCAATTTTGCTAAAGAACAAACCAGTTCGGCGTATACAAATGAATAACTTTCACGTACTTGTTAAACAATACGATGTCCGGTTTCCACACTTTGTCGGGCGGTAACCTGAGAACTCCGATTCCGCCATAATCTGCCTCGTCCCATTGCAATTGATAGTCCGTCCAAATGAATCTCAACCATACATTCGATTTCATGATCTGATTTTTCTCGTTCTGAAAAATATCTTGTGCCATATTCAAATTCCCTCAATCAACACAACAATACCACGAAACCATTCAAGGCACGCGCAAATGAGAAACAAGATTCACAAATTACTATACTACTGAAACTTTCAACAACAATACATCCCCGTCGGGATTTGTCAAAAATTGTTAAACGATACAATTTCGAATTCCCCACGGATATATGCAGGGCTACTCCCCGTCCCACCGCCCACTCACAAGTTCCATCCCCGACAAAATCAAATAAATACCCATCGAGTACACTCACCACGTTAATCAGCTGCACGAAAGCGAGGCCAAAATTCACGTGCACCTTCTCCGTCATATTCTGCACGGGTCTGATAAGTTTGTTGTACCCCCTGAACAGATCTCGCACCAACCTCTCCTCATCTTCGGAACACAGTCCTGCGGAACGATGACAAACGAACAAATCAGCATCCGGTGATGACTGAAAAACCAACTGGTTCGTCGTTTAAATGGAACGTCAACCGCTTACCGACACAGAACACCGTGGAGATGAGAAGGAAACGCGCGAGCCGCATACAAAAATGCATTTTCGGACAAGTTTTGAAGGTGTCCCACCCGTATACAACCGTAGACACTCCACAGCCACCGCCACAGATCAATATGAGTACGCAGACGCTGGCCAATAAGTGCAATTCCTTTCTTGCCGCCTGTTCCACCGACAAACACCCTCTTCCATGCTTGCAGAAATGATCAGCAACCCTTTCCCCGGTGTTCCCTTCGTTTTCACACCGAGGATCGCACTTCTCGAACGATTATTCGTAGCCACGTTCGACGAAACAACGACGCTGCACAGGCATACAGTTGCCGTTTGTACATGGGACGCGCGACTGGGGTGCCAGGCGTTCAGAATTTTGGGGATGATGGGCAGGGTTGCTCACGGGTAATACGCCTCACAGATGCGCAGGCCAGGTGTTCGCTGGGCGCCCGGGGATCTGCTTTATCGAGGTGGCCTGGACAAGTCGGGTCGATGGATTGAGGGGCGGATGCTGACTGTGGAATTTTTGGTCGGGGAAGTTTCTTTGGTACACGAAAAGTTTTTTGTTCGTGGACGTTGTTGTAGCGCAACGGGGATTCAATTGAATATTTAAATGGGGGTTCGCACATGGTTCGGTGCTTCAAGAGTAAAACACGTGATTTGAAATAAATGAGATATACGAGTGCCGCATCGCTGGAAATTTTGGGCGAAGTTTTCAATGAATTTTTAGGGGGAAACTTGGATACCGAGGAATGTGTATATGTATCTATATTTATTATGCAACTTCGACCGGAGGAACTGTTCGCGCATCTTCTCCAACGAATAATTATCCCGGCCAACTGAAGTCAGGAACGCACGATGAATTATACTCGCGCAATGAACTTGGATGTAATTAGCAACCTTTATTATCAAATTCAGAATGTTCAAAATCACTAACACTCCCTTGCCGTCCAAACGCAATACGAAATCCATTTTCAAGCTACCCTCTAGTAAATAGTAAAAGCTCTTCTATTAAATACATTTCACTTCCCCGAGGCCGCAAGTCATCGCGAATCGATCACACCCTCTTTCCCCTAAATTTCCTCCTTCTTCGAACCCTTATCAGCGAACCCAACAAATCTCGCCGTGCAACAGTATCGATCGGCTGATTCGAACCCCGTCCCACGATATTATCGGTACGCCTAACCGTATATCGTTCCCAGGATTTCACCGTGAAAAGCAAACACCATGAACGAGCATGCCGATAACAGCCCCCCCTCCCCCTCCTCCCAGCGCGTACATATTCGATCGTCGAAAAATACACCGCCGAAAGTTCCGGCCAAGCAATAACCGCGAAATACGCGAAACGCTCGTGTAACTGGCCGATCCTAGAAACCGGCAATCTGCTGCGGTCGGCCACGATACACCGTGACGCTGTATCTACGTGAACCAGATCCACGTTTGCCGTGGTGCATTCGACCGGGGTTATTGTTATGTCAAACGATGCGAGTGCGCCGCGTATCGTTGCGGCCGGCAGTTTCGTCTGTGCATAGAACGGGAAGGAAAAAGGAAAAAGAGAAAAAAAAAATTGGGAAAGGAAGAAAAAGGATATAAAAGGGACGGGCACAGGGACGCGCGCGTGTGTCACAGTGTGGAATTATTAAAAAGAGCAACGGCGGTTGGATAGCGTGCGCCCCTCTGTCTGGTACGCCATTTAGCCCAGTTTTCTGTTACGTTTTATGTTGAAACGTCTCCGGCGGTGAACCCGATGCCAGATCGACGGGGATGAAGTGCTGTCTGTGGGTACATCGAATGGCCCTTTCGAACGCGGTCGATCGTGGCTGGTGGTGCGTTCCTTATTGATATATGAAAAATCTCCGAGCGGAGTTCTATTTCGGAGCAGCCTTTTTTTTGCCCGACAGTGTTTCATGTTTCCGCTGATCTTTGTTGTTTTTCTCGTTTTCTACGCTCGGCGGGTGGGGGTGGGGCTGATTTTGACGGCTGGAAATTCAATCCACTGGCCGGTGCACCTTTTCACGCGTTCATCTGGTATTTGGCTGTTGAAACGTGGTGTCGCGTTCTTGTGTGCACATGCGTGCGTGAGAGAGGGAGAGAGACTCTTTGGATACTGGGTAGGGCGGTTTGTTTTGGAGCAGTTTATGCGTTTTAAAGGGTGCAGGGGCGTGGAAGTCCATTTTTGCGGATGCAACGGAGGATAAAACTGTTGGCCTAACTCGATTGGCCGAATGGTGTATGGGGTTCACTGAATTGCCTCCCGATGCGCGATATTCAGGAAAATATTCAGGAAAACAATGGAAGTTTAGTTTTAAATAACTGCGAGAGACTTTAATGCACAAGGTTACTTAATACTCTCGTAAGTATAATATCTAATTGTCTAGCATAGTTAATGTTTAATATATTCAACACATTCAGCAGGGGAACGGACTAATATTCTATTTATAAGATCACTCGATTAAATCGAATTGTTATCGGACACTTGATTAAAATACACGATAGATATTATTTACTGTATTATGAAAGGAAAGCGATCCGTTACCGATCAATGTCATTCTAGTAGACACCTTTTCACTTTTTGAAAATAAATTCACGTCACGAGACCTAAAAAGTAATTATTCTGTAGCGAAATTAGTGCCGAAATAAAGCCGTTTATACTATTTCGCGGGCCTCAATTATTCCATGCGGGAGTATTTCGCGCGCGATAATTTGCACGCTTGCTAGGGTCTTTTAATTGAGAAACTTTTTCGACGACAAATCACAAATTCTATTCTCTAGAAAATCGTATTCCCAAAATTCACGGTTTCAAATAATCGTCCAATTCACGAATATCTACGAGGTCTGAAAAATAGAGTGCAAGTATATTGTAGATAAAATCCGAATCCCATTAGTTCTTCATGGAATCACTTCATATAAAATTAGTCTGAAATCTTCTTCAGCTAATTTCAAGATGAGTTGGGAACCAGTCTTTTTCGAACACTGACCTTGCACAATAGCGCAAAAGTTTCCCGTTCATTCTTGTGTTAACTCTTCGTAGAATTCATTCTCAGCGAGCTTAATTGCGAATTACGTGCTCGTTAAAATTCCGTTCCTCTTCTAATCGCTCGAGATAAACATGCAAAAATTGCTCGTCGGAGTTTCATTAAACCGAATCGAAACGAGCCATTATTCCCCATTAAACATCCGGTCGATGTAATACTCTCCTATTTTTCACAATTATACACGCTACTTTGGGTTCTGTCTAAAAAGCGAATTAACAAGGTTGACATTTTTTAGTTAGTCGTTTGTTCAATTTGCAAATTGAATCATCTATTTGGATCAATTCTGATATGCCTGCGAACTTTTGTCTTCAGAAAAAGAATGCAAATATAAGCTAGTGCAGAATTAGGTAATAAAATGTGAGGATATTATGATGGACGAACACAAATTCAACCACTATTTTAGAATTTCTATGAAGCTCTTCAAATAAATGATGAAGTATGCACTATTGTATGCGAACGCTGTCCAGACGAAATTGCCTTACACGGGGAAAAGTGTGTTGAATGTACTAAATTGAAGCGGTTCAATTCGTTCCATGGTTGGCGCACACCAGTGACTAGTGACAAGTTCAAGTTTCTTGTACAATTAAGAAATTCGTGCAGGGGGGCATTCATGAGCGAGTAACTACGTTTCGGTTGAACAGAAGTTAGCAATTGACTGTGCAACATATTACATCTGTCGCAGCTGTTAGCTTTAAAAGTTTGCTTGATTAGATGAAAACTGTTTTGCGTTGAAATTCATCATTTCCTGTTTCAACGGAAGTATTCGAGCACGCGTATGTCTAGGGACTAGTTGCGAATGGATTTGCAAACGGAGTAAAACTTCGTGGGTTATTATTTTAACGCGAATCGTAGTTATATTTTAACAAAGACACGAAATTCGGAGAGAACGTAATTTACTACTGGCACGCTGTTAGACATTTCTTTAAGAATACAAATAACTTTTGCATTACTTTTTATACTTCTGTATACGCTGATCATTTCTTCCATTTCTACCTCGATATTAACAACTTTTCCATCAAATTTGACCGAAACTAATTTGTTGTTGTGCAAAGGAAATCAGATACAAATAAAGGTACTCCTTTGTCTAGAAATAAATATATGTACACAAATTAATTTACCCCTTTCGTATCAAAGTCATGCAGCTTTAAACGAAAGTAATTTACATCTCGAAGCTTGCAGGTAGAAAAGGTATATCCAGGAGAACTTAAAATTTCAATTTAAAACTTCCTTTGTGGCTTCCGGCAATGGCCTTTCACTTTTTATTTAATTGGAGTATTAGAATTGTCATCAGCGCTGGCGTATCTGGGTCGGAGCAGTATTAAGGGTGAAACCACAAGCTCGTTAACGTTTAAGCCCTTTGTCTAGTGGAATATCATTCACCTATTAATCCAGAACCGGTACCTACTCTTCTCTGATATCGTAAGAAAATCTAATTCCCGATAGCATGTTCCATTGTCTCCTTCAAAGTGGACGTGCTATGTATTTCATATAGTGATTAATAGGGCATATTTGATCGTGGAAGATCAGATTGTTAAGGGAAATGCAGGAAATGAAAACGTGCAGTTCCATTTGCATTTAAAAATTGCAACATGTCTCTTCCTTTTTCCTTTAATAAGTTTATCTTGTACCGTATACCCTCCACCTTTAACAGCCCTTTTACTGGGTAAAATTGAAAATATTTTAGTTCGGTTTAAAAGTGAAACTTCATATTGATAATTCTCCTACCACTGCACCCATCGAGAAATGATTTACACCAGCCACAGTCAAAGAGAGAAATATCTTTTCCATAACTTTAATCTCTCGCGAGATATTTGACCGTTTTCAATTTAACGGAATACCCTGTATATTAATATACTCATCTTATAGATAATGAATTTTTTAATTAATAATATAACCCCGTGCCATATTTTTCAATAAAAAGGCGACGTAGGAAAATTCATCACAGCGCACGAAAGTACCAATATCCAAATAGATTATTCTTGAATCGGGGCTGTACGATGTAACGTGACGATGGAAACGAACATCTAATTAAAGTGTTCAAACAGGTGGAACATAAATAGCAAAGACGGACCTCGCCAATAAACACTCAGCTCTGAATATTGTTACATAACTGACACAATATAACATACAACATCTGCTCAAACAGCCTTCACGATTAGATATCATTATTTCGATATTTCATGGAATCTTCAATCATTGAACTATCCAGAAACTTTAAAGCTGATACTCTCTGAATTACTATACTGTTAATTGGTATAAATATTATCAAATTAGTATAATTCCTTAAATCCTAGAAGACAACGATGCAGCTGAATATGAAAATAAGTTTCTTATCCGGCCAAGCATATTTGGCGAAATTTCTTATTCTAAGGCAGTTATCTGATAATTTGCATAGACTTTCCTTAAGTTCGCGTTGGTTCGCATAACACGATCGTCGATGCTGATATCAGCAGTTTTCAACCGTCGCAGATAAGACTGGAACGCCGGCACGCTAATCTTGAATAGAAATTGTCTGTCGAAATTGTTTGCCTCCCGAGTCCCGGCATGTAATAAAGGCGTATATTCCTATCCGACTAAATTCCATTACGCACATATTCTGCGTATGTTGCTGCAGACGCAGCTTCGCCGTCCTGAAATCACGGTTTGTTTCAGGATCCATCTAAAGAGGATATTGTGCCGGCATAGATAGGTATATACTTATACATATACTTCCGCCGGATGGAGGATTAAATTAATCTGGCGGGTAGGAGCAAACGAAGCATGTACAGGGTACGGCCGAATAACACGTACATGCAGGCACGGGGTGATTCCTTATGAAAAAATGAGGACAAAAGATGGAAACAAATTTGTTCATTTAAGGCTTAGTTCACGAGAAATTCGAGTTTGAAAATTCGATGCGATAAGAGGAGGACTTTTGGGGAACAACATTTTGTTTGATCAAATACAAAATTGCTGCAATCGATTGCCTCCCTGTCGTATGCATAGCTGTGCAAACTTGATTATCTCGAAAATTAGGCCTTGAATGGAAAAACGTTATTTCATATTTTGTTCCTATCTTTCCATGAGGGATCGTGTATACGATTAGGTGTTCTCTCAGCTTAATCACACTTTTATAATAGACGAACGAAAATCGTGATTACGAAAGTATACATTTTTTTTTAGCTACAGCTGTTTACATCGTTTCAGAAAACATTTGATCCACGTTTTATTGGAGCGGATACGTGTATCTTATTTTTCACAGTAGTTTCGCCGTGCAGCATATTGTGTAATATTTTGTAAACTTGTTTTCTTCTATTTGAGTAATTGCTTTATATAGAAGATGAATTACAATATTTACAATAGAGTGAAATTAGTTAATCTTATGGTTGTTTCGTTTAAAATAGCTTTTCGATGGTAAGTTAATAATTTGATCCATTACAAAAATGTAACTAAAGAGGTTCTATAATACGTTCGCAGAAATATATTCTATGTTCCATTAAACATTTCTTCTATAAATGATATTCAAACTAACATCTATATTTAATACAAATTTCATCTCGCGCACGATTATACTTCCATGCTGCGCTTTCGAAACCAAAAATAACCTTCTCCAATGCTCCGGATAACTCGAAGTCAGCGTTACACTGCATGGATCATACTTCATTAATGAAAACCAAAGAAAAACCGTTGCGGTGGCCTGCGGTCGCATTAATTTATAAGTTATACTGGCAGCACTGCCAAAAGGGTCATTAGTTAACTATGCCGGGAAACTATGAACACTTTCGTCCGGCAAACAGCTGCTCCAAATTTGTTTACCAATAACGGAACTTGACAATAGATAAATTGAATGAACGACAAACATCCCTACGATTGAGCAAACAAATTTCATCTGTGCATTTGCAATGTTTCCACTGCGATTCATATTTGCATAGCTAACTGTCGGACCCAAGAACGGTGTACACTGAACAGAAAATATGAATTACCATACGCGGATCGTGATGGGGAAAAGCATTCTTACTTTTCTATTCTTTTATACACCTGTAATAACGTTTATCCCACCATAAATACTATTATAGTACACAAATTAGGAATCATTCGAACAAAAATGATAGCAAGGGGATAATAAATAACAAAAATCTACTGCTGAGAAATTACTGAAAATATATTACCGCGCCTCGATATTACCAAAACGAAGTAAACTATATCAGATAAGTGCACACTCCTCTGTACTTTGTGAAAGCAACTTCTATATTCCTCACGTCGTAATTCTGCTAACCATATTTCCCATTCACTTACCTACATATGTCGTACTCTTCCACCGTCACATGCTACACCAAGAATCGCAAACATTCCTCGCGTTTCGTAATTCCATCGTGAACGCAAAAGTATGAAGCACGAAGACACTTCTTATTGTCTGAGTGCTCATCGTCGAGATGCATTGTTGTAGTCGGAACAAGGGGAGTTGGATTACCGTTTGCGATCCCGCGAGTGTCAGACCGCCGCGCTACTTGCGAATTCCTATTACAATCCCGTTAATCGTTGCGGTTATTAGTTTGAAACTTAGAGTAACCATGTCACTGGCGCTGGAGCTTTGCAAAACGCGACCAGCGGGCTTAAGCACCATCAACGACGGCAACGACACTTAACGACTCGTCGTTTGATCGCGGATTAAACGCGAGCATTGATCGACGGGCCATAGTTTCTGCCCGCTTGACAAATTTTTATCGAAAGTGTTCCCGAGCATTTCGGAGTTTGGGCAAGAAAATTGGGTAACTGGATGTAAAGGAATTCCGTTGGCACTCCTTTTTACGATGTTGGATTAGTTGAAGGTTTGTGTGAAATTTTAAAATATGTACATAGATGTATCTGTTGTCAGTATTTTGGGGAATTCACGGGTTGCTTGTTAATTTTGCAGAAAGTTAACCCTCGACTTTGTTAGAAATTTAGAATAAAAAATTGATTTCTCTTGCGTCAGAATGAAATTCTCGAAAATATGATATTCAATGTAATGTAGATAATATAGTGTAAATAATAATAATAATATAATATAAAACATAATCATTATATAAAAAATGTAATTCGACAATAATTACAAATAATTCTGAATATTCCAAAAATTAATAATAAAGTTTGATAAATTTCTCCTAGACCCTGGGTTATGGATCTTATGGCCTTTATTAAAACAACCAGATGATCATTTCGATTTATGCACAGAATTTAATACAGGCATTAATACATATCATCACTCCAATGTTGCAATTAAGCTGCTCTGCTTGATAATAATATTCCCCGATACGTCACGCGTTATGAATAAAACGGGAGACCAAGTGACTATGATTAAGAATCGATTTTCGTTAGAAGGCACTTTGACAGTGTATCGTCGTCCCAAATCCTTCAAACGACAGTAGCAGCCGTTACTTCAATGAAGATGACAGCGAAACGACATTATAGAATACCTTCTGACGCCCAAGGAATATTGAAGGAGCCGCGAGGAGAATAATAATTCGTGACAACTACACTTTACCAGACGAGTACAAAATGTGAAATATTTTATAATCCACGAGAAACACGGGACGCGAACCTTGAAATATACAGGTTAAACATATTAATAGCTTTAGAAATTCACTTACATAACAGACGTATTTAAACGGAAGCAACAAGAAATCGCGCACACCGCGTAAATATTAAATCCACTGAAAACTTTTGAAAATACAATCGAATAAATATTTTCAAGAAATTTAATCTCTTACCGAATCTTCGATCGTGTTTGATCGACAAAATGGGGGGCAAGATTGCCTCGAGGATATTTTTTACAATATAAACTTTCATCGGGACGGGATCGTGTAAACAAGTTTACTATATCCCGCAAGGAGCGCAAAGTAAAGCCCGGATCAATTTCGCCTTAAATTTTATACAAAATCCACTTCTGGAGCGTCCGAGATACACATCAAACGATACAGAGATGAATATTCAAATTTGCAATGCAAGTTTTCAATATCCCGTATCAACATCGACAAAAGGAGGCCACCGGTGAATATTCGGGAAACAGAAGCAACGAAAAAGCATCGGGAAGGATTTAGCGGCAATAGAAATTTCCGACGTTCCCCAAACAAACTTGCCTAATCGTCTCTATATTCCACGATAATCGAGTTGCCGTGAAGCCGTGTCAAAATATCGCGCAAACGAGATCGATCCGCCGGAACTTCCAAGGAAACAGATTCGATCATCTGCTTTAGTAACATTCCGCCCATGTTAATTATTCAGTTTGGGAAGTTGATCGTGGTTACTTGCGTAACAACTACACATAACCAATCGATTTCCCTACGTTCCTCAATGATAGAGAACGCCCCTACAGAGTTAAGATCCGCGCGGGATGAAAACTGGACCACGGTTGAACGCAAGAACCATAATTGATGGCGTTCTGTTTTGACAGAATCGCATTATTCCGGCTACTTACCAAATCCGGCAACGAGCATGGTCGCCCTCGCTTCGATGATAATTAATATTTGTTCGAAACTCGCGTCATTATTCACCCTGCGCCCCCCGTTTTTGCTTACATTTTATTTTCCCCTTTTCCATTGATGGTCTTAATGAATGGAGTTTCGCCGATTATTTATGCCCTCCTTGTGTACATTGTTCTGGCCGTCTGTATTGAGAGAATTCGGAAAGGAAGAAGTTTCGGGAGTTTACCACGGATGATTTTTTGGAAACTTCCGGCTATGCTGATTAACAGGGACATTTGGAATTTCAATGGGGATATCAATGGGGATATGTGTTTTTCATCGTGCAGTAGCAGAGTTTATTATAGAGGGTGATTGAAATTCATTATGATTTAATCAAATATTGTATATCAGTGGAAGCGTTTAATTTCTATCTAGTCATTTCTCAAATGCCAAAAGTAAACGAAAGCGTTCTATATTCTTCTATCGCCATTTAGTTTCGAAGCAGGTTTTAGAAATTTTGTCACACTTCTACAGGAAGGTTTTACTCGATAAAGACCAATTTGCTGTCGCTCAGAGATGTCGCTTTTATTTTTACTTTGCGCAAACGAAAGAATGCAAGGCCGGATCAGCAAGAGCATTTTACTTTGTAAAATATATTTCGCGTCAATAACATCAACCCCGGTGGCAACCTATTTTTCCGATGCTAAAAAACAACAATATTTTTGTTTAATGGAAGAACAAACGATTTCCGTGCTGGGGCTTTAAAACCATCAAACGCAATCCTTAGTGGCGCGTTTCTGCCATGCTTTATGCAAACAATCGAACACAGAGACAATGGAAAAGCATAAAAGAGTAACTCGAAATATTTCATTCAAGTGTTCCGCGTGCACTTTGATTCCTTCCAACTGCTTGCATTGAATTCGCGTTACATGCGCCACGGCAAAAAAGGGAGCGCAGTTATTATTCTTCGGTTTTCAAATTACGCAACCATCGTATAAATAAAATTGCTAAACATTCGAACAGCTTGAGTCTCTGTATAAAACGGACAAAGGGATATATTCTATGAAATAATTTTCCTCGAGGGGACAATAAAATCTACGTGAAACTTGTATTAAGAAATTCCAAAACAATTTCCGATCGTAAGTCTCTGGTGAATACACTTAATAAATATTTGTATGATCTTTAGCAATACTAATATGGAACGCATCGTTTCCATTTCCTGATCTCGAAGAACTTCACTCTTGTCCCAGAGACAATCGGAATTTACAAACTCGTACCCTCAAATAATATTAAGAACAGCCTCTATAAGAGTGCACGTAACATTGCAAAAATAAAATTATCCTTCGAACATGGAAAAACTTAAAATCAATAACTATTACCACTTTCTGCGTAAATATGTGAACGTAAGCTCGCTAATGAAAGTACGAACAACCCTTCACCCTCAACGCCTGCAAAATTGCATAGCCTAAATCGCTACATAATGTTGGAAGCCTCTTAAGTACGCGTCACGAAATTGGCGAAGCATTAGCCAGGCATTAGCAAATTTTACGATAGTTCGATCGTCAGCAGAGATAGGAAAAGAAACGTGCAGGAGCGTTGAGGGATTCCATCCTTCATCCTCGATAACTTGCTCGTTGTCGCCTCCACGGCGTCCATCAGACAGGGCTGGCAGAGATTAATGGAGGTTGGCGAGTGATGAGGGAAATAAGGATGCCGTTCGCCGTAGCAAAATCGAACGATCGGAATCGATCGTGTTTTTCTGCGGAACGTTCTACAGCCATCGACTTCCCGAAATGTCTATCGACAGGGAAACGTGGGGTCACTGCTTCTCATCGGATAATTTTTGTGCCGAGGTACAGAAACAGGCGAAGCTTTGATGCATCAAAGTACACATTCGGAATTTCATTACCTGTACCAGCGATATTATAACAGCCACGCAAGCTAACAGTTTGAATTTTTTCAAGTTTTAATTCAGTGCACAAAGTCGCTAGAAAGTAATATTTTCCACCTGGCCGGATTTATAATACACGGTAGTATTATAATTCTCCTGGATTCGTCGAATTTCAAGTAAAAAATCATTAAATTATGTGATTGCAGAACGAAGTACGAGACGTAGTTAAAATTTCTGTTGCAACGTTAATCATCCTAATCCTCAATACTTCGGATGTAATAATCCTTCAACGGCGGTCGGAAAATTAATTCCCTGTATTTAAGGATCATCATTAATACATTAATTCATACGTCAGCAGTTATTTGATATCGCGAGGATTTTCGCGATTTCAAAATTCGCCAGCCTTGCGCAATAAGTTTACTCGATATGTGTAATCACGGTCTAAGAATTTTCGTAACATATTTATTTATTTAATTACATAATAATCTCTCAGCAAGTATAGTGAGCAGATATAAAGGGATAGTCGATAACACAACCCAGCATCCCTGAAAAAGCCGAGGGAAATATTCCTCATTGTTAATAGGAATACAGAATGCCCATGAAAGTATTCAAGGAAACGGATGTTATCCTGAATCATATATAGACAACGGTTTACTTGCTTCGATTACATGATTTTGTTGGTAAGGGGTGTTCTGAAGACAACAGCGCAGGAAATGGTAGAGGTATTGCACGCAACGGAGAGTGAACGAATGGGGACGAACAGTGAACTACTTTTTCCATGAGCTCTTGATAACTATGTTGTATCCTTCAATGGAAAGACAGAAATTTGTAGGAGGAATTTTAGATAAAAATGGTAATTGTTTAGAACAGGGCATTGTTCTCAATTGTATTGTATTATACTATAAAATCGCTATTGATGACAGGTAATTACTGGTAATAGGTTAATAATCGATAAAGAATTTATTAAATATTGCAAAGATATTATTAATGACAAACAAATTATACTGGACATTTTTTTTAAGACAGTGCAGCAGTTTGTCTATATCAATTTTGAATGAACTATGTTTTAAATAAAATTGTCTACATCTCCAGAGTTAATTAGCTGTTAGCAATTGATGCATTTATGTAATATGATAAACGTACTGCTTCAATATAATTGGTTATTGATAATTACACGGTGGTCCACCTTGCCCAGTATAATTAATGTTTATTTCAATTAAGTTGTGTAAACGTTCCTGTAATAATTTGTGCAGTTGGGAAGGATGCATTTGTTACATGCTCGTGCAAAAACTTTTCTGTATATTGTTCTATCAATATTTTAATGAAGAATACTTAATAATTCATGATATTGCAAAACGTGAGTTTACTCCCGTCATTTAGCATCAAACATTATTCAAATATTCTTGCTAGTTTTACAGATTAATTTTATACACACTTTTAATCTAAATTGTAAAATATGATCGTCCAGTATCGTGTCGCAAATTAAATGTAAATAACTGAATACCAACTTTGAAATTAATATCCCGTCTACCAAATAACTACAATAAATATGTTAAAAATATTGTGCAAAAATTGATCACCAAATCGTGCTAGGATTTTTAATTATAACGTTATAACGTAAATTTTTCATAACGATGATAGTGTTGTTTGCAAATAGTTCATTGGTATCCACTACTTGGGTGACAAATATTTTTATTCTCTTCTTCGTACAGGGTACATCAATTATCTCAACTCCTCGAAATGAAGGTAACGCGAATGTGGGGTACGGAAATTAAAAATTCCAAGAAGAATTTCAAGGGGTGCAAGAATTACCTTTCCTTTGAAATTTAATATCAGGTTATCCGTGTTTTGCCGCCCGGAGAAACGTGCATTTGTTACAAATAAAAGATAAACGTGGCAAACGTTCCACGAATAAGTACGTAATTGTTTAGTCAGGAAGTGTTCCTTTAGATTATGATCATACCTTCTTACAATGCATTACGTTGCACAATGCAGATACATTAAAGAAGATACACAACCCAAACACAGGATAAAAGAATATTAAGGTGAAACACCGGTGAAGATTAAAACATAGCACTTGAGTAGGACATTTTTATTGCCGGAAGAAGATGATTAAAAGATATCCTTTGCAAAATTCAATTTGAAAGCCATTTTATTTATCGTAAAAATTGGAATAAATGAATATGTTCCTTTTAATTCATTATTTTTCGAATAGTATTAGTCCTTTTAATTTTAATCTCGCAATTCAAACCATATTTTCTTCTTTAATCCTAAAGTTGGATATTTTCAGCATAATTGAGTGTTATTGGAATATCCAGTTGGAACAAACAGGAGATTTTCATATTTATGTCAGTGTAAAATCCACTAAAATTTTACATTGAATTATTTTTTAATAAATACTAACTCCGTTACTAGTAGTTTTCCCATTAACCTAATTTGTCTTTTGGAAACCAATCTAAAATTGAGAACACTGACCATAAAAATCCAGAGATTTTTTACCACATTTCTCGCTCCCGTTCATTATCCAAATTATTCTGAACTACCAGGGCGAGAAAGAAGGGCCTTATATGTAAATTAAATTGCGATTTTTACAAGCCTATTTCAATTGTTTAATACGGATCATTTAAAGAATTTCGAAATCGATAAGTTCTCGCTGATCCTCATCTAACTGGGCAATATTTGAATTCGAACAAAATCCCACTCACAAGATATAAAAAAACAACTACAGATTTGATATAAATTTAACGCAACCAATTTTCCACGTTGAAGACAAAATCCTCTTCATCTGCTTTCAACGTATTCACGCGTTTAATGATTCACGTGCGTCTAATTTCATTAACTCATTACATCCAATCGATTTCCAGTCGATTGAATTTTTCATAGTGTTTACTGGTCAAAAGCCACATTACCTCGAAATTTCGAAATCTCTCGATCTCTCGACGGACAATAATTATTTATTACATGGCATTATAATCGCGGAGTATTCGCGTTTTTGAACAATTAACCATGTCTCTCTGTTGCCATTGAATCGGCCATCGTAACGTATTAACAAATTACACGTTCAACAGTTGCCAGTTTAATTTAAACCGATATTACGTTGTAATGGGAACAGTTGCGAAACAATTATGGTCATTTATGCCGTAGGATGAATTAGATACGTTTTGAAGATTGAAATATTATTATTCATTTTTGTGGATAAAAGAATCATGCTGTTGAATATTTTAAAATCGATTTTCACCTGACAATGTTACAATCGAAAATGTTTACAATTTTTTATTTCCAAGAATAACGTATATAAAATAAATGCATATTTAACGGATGAAATAAAGTCTGTAGAACGGATGTTCAGTCGTTTCTGATTCTTTCCTTTATTAAGTTCGAGCTGTGTTGCATAAACTATTACATTTCTTTTTTATTATGTTTATTGCTTCTTGTCTCATTTACATTAGAATTAATCGTCTGCAATAATTATCAACCCTGAGCTACATTTAAACATTAAATATCAAATCAATCATTTGACAAATCATTAAAACAAAGTACGTACAATCGGCTGCTGAAAACATACGGATGATAAAGTTCCTATAATAGCGCGGCAATGCATTTAATCGTTCAAATATAAAAGAATCCCACGTAGACCAATACGATATCCCTAAATTCTTCTTACCCAGTAGAGCGATAAAATAAGGATCAACGAAGAGGCAACTCCATTCCATGATCCAAGTCGAAATCGAGTTCATCGTCGATCCTCAATAAAAGCTGGCAAGATTCGAACATCCCTTTAGAGTCTAGAAATTCAACCCCCATTTCATCGTCATTCTCCTCCTTCTGATTATCCACATCTAGTTATGTTCTTCTTTCAGTATTTTCTTCTATCAGTATTTTACCCAATACCTCCGTTAGTAGGTGAGTTTCTGTCAATCAACAACCACGACCATATATCATAAATTAGTTACAATCCTTTCCATTGACATTAACAGTAATTCAACAAAAAACTAGCAATGTAATATAAATATCCTCCAAGAATATTCCTAGAACCGCCCCTTTTTACATCAGTCACATTTCCAAAACGTAATGCGACGACATTTCAAATACGACGCATTCGTAACATACATTCCAACCACTTTTGCCACAATTAAAACGTTTAGGATCGCCCAGCAGCAAGATACCGAACTCAATTACGTTGAGTGAGGCTAACCCCTAAACAGCCTTGAGCAGGCAATTGATCTCAGACACGGTATAGTGCAAATAAAGCAGACAGAGATTCACGGAAATCCGGATACGTTCCAGCGTTGGGCTATATCCTGTCTCGTTATCGACACGCTCCTTTAGCGTGCATCCAGCAGTGTGGTAGCAAGTCTCCCAACGACAAACAACGGTTCCATGATACACTGTGCCCCTGGATATGTTCGAGTCCGCTCGCCGGGCTTCCTCAAAACTCAAGTTGGACAGGTGGCTGCCGTAATATTGAAAGGAATCGAAGAGCGCCGTATCCGCTAGGCATTGGAATGCCTGCTGAATATTCCTGACGGTTCTCCCTCTTCGAACAGCTAGGGCCCCGGCAACGGTAGAAAGAAGAATGAAAGGGACCAAAGCAAGAAAGAGGAAAGCAGAGAAACCAGGTTGACGGAGGCTCAAGACACTGGTGCACGCCGGCCGAGACGTACACTGCTACGTGCATGCGGCTAGAAGACAAATGAGCAGAAAGAAGAGGGTTGCTGCGGGATGGAGAGGGACGAGTTTCTGCTGAAACCCCCAGGGACGATTGAGGACCTTGTCGGGCCCACGTCTGAGCCGGTAAGGGATTACACCGGAGAATACGATCAGGTGATACGAAGCTCGGTAGCTCCCCTATGTGTGACATTTGCTTGGATTTCAGATCCGGCAGAGGAGGTTTCTTGAAAAATTGAGGTTGCCCTTGCCTCCGAGAATAGGGTAGGTTTTATATTTTAAATGTACCCATTTTTAGAAACTATTTGAATTGTTGGTAATCGTATATTGGGGTAATTGGAGCCTACACGATTTGCAATTGTTTCGAACTTCGGTTGCTAAATGGAGCGGACAGATGCATACATTGAAGTACCACGTTTTACCCCTATCGGTCGAGCTTTTGATTCGCTTGCTCGAATTACAATTATTCGTCACTACCTGGAACAGTGTCAACTCTTTACGATTTACGCACCCATCTAATCCCAAAGGTATTGAGGATTTAACACCGCCTCCGTTGCAATCCTCTCCAAATACAAAAATTTCTTTACACCCTGATAAAACCGCGCGAATCTCTTGAAATGAAACAAAAAGTCTCATCGTAACCGCAATCTTAATAAATAAATAAAGAGCATCTCGTGTCTAACGGGTACACCCGTAGCATTACGACGACACTGGTAGCCTCCTCAACCTTTCACGCCGTGTCCGTGGCTTTCTCGCTCCCTTTCAAGCGACATACGCAGCGGGCAAGAAAGAGAAGAAGTACACGAACAAGCGGTTGCCGAGTGACTGAACGTCACTAGGGGCTGCCGCGGGACGAGTGGGGCTGCGAATTGCCGTGGCGAAGCGCGTTGGTGGGAGAAGCTAGTTCTAGTGGAAGGGATGGACACATGACTAGAGGGGAAGAGAAGGGGAGACTGTGGTGGGGGAAGATCGGAGCATAGTGGCGGACCAAGCCGTCAGTCAGCCGTGCTTCGTCGTAGGGATGAGATCGCAACGTGGAATGACGCCGCACGATACGACATTCGCGCGTCGACGGTGACACGATATAAAGACTGCACGCGGTTCTCTTTACCTGCATGTTACGTGTCACGATTTTCGATGGGATTTCGCGGCAGGTAATCGTGGATCATTCCTGTTTAGAGGTACGAGAGGCGTGTTTCCCAGGCTGTGCAACTGTGCGGTGCTATCCCCGTTTCTCCATCTTCCGCATTCCTCGCTTCGATTGGAGTATTTCTCTCCCTCTCTCTGGCTGTGCACGACGCGGTGTGTATCGACGGCACCACGACGCCGGAGATTATTTCGCTTTTCGGCGGCTAGAGTAGTAACCGTAGAAACAGAGCGGGGATACAGGAGCAAAGCAGCAGCTGAAATCGTGAGTGAAATCTATTAATAAGCACGAACGCGTGCTCGTATATTATCGCGGTCGATTCCCGCGAGCTGTCAAGCAATGGTACTCCCGTGAAATTCCTTTATTTGGTATTGAACCCTCGTGTCCGGGAACTGTTACCTTGAAATAGCCACAACGAGATTCACCTTGTTGTTATGTTGTATACGGATCGCACAGGCGTTGTATGCATATGTATACGTGCGTTTAGCGTATTATCACGTCGCCGTTCATCCTCCGATTATACGAGAACAAGTCCTGACAGCTTTGCGACGCGAATACTGCTTCCCGGTGCGTCCCGGCTGCGGGCGTGCGTGTATCTACCCACGTGCAGTCGTGCCTCCTTTCCAACCTATCTGCATTCTTGTCCAACAGTTCCACGAAACGAGCAGAGCTTCAACTCGATCGCACGACGATATCCTCGTGCGTCTAGATAGAGCGCGGCAATTCGCGCAGTGTTTTCTATTACGCGGTTCTTATCGACACGAGGACGACACTGTTTGGGTTTTTTTCCTTCGTTTCGCCGTGGTAGACTACAAAGGTGTTCCTTGGCATATATTTTCAGGACGCGTTTGAGCATGTAGAGACCCTCGATATTTATTTTCATGCTGTATTTATTCAAAATATGCGACGATAACGTTTAGTTGCAATGATATATAATTCGGGCATTTTTGAACGTGGCGTGATCCTGGTCGATATGGATCGATACTGCGATTCCGATTCGATTTCCGAGTGGATTTGCGCAGAGCATCACTGCGCATCACTGCGCATCATTACTGTCAATCGTGCATCGTACAGGCACACGTTACGTTGATCGTGTCACGTTTGTTTCTCCTTTTATGGTGACAATTGTTGCGAGTTTTCTACATTATCGCGTACGGTGTGCGTTGTATTTGATGTATCCAGGTATACTATATTAACGAGTGAGTCGAACGAGCCGGTTTTCTGCGTATCTCGTGTTCTCCTTACATGAACCATGCCGGTATGAACTTC
Organism: Nomada goodeniana; assembly: GCA_963969485.1. Lineage (NCBI taxonomy): Eukaryota > Metazoa > Arthropoda > Insecta > Hymenoptera > Apidae > Nomada > Nomada goodeniana. Next base: position 6,663,871 of record OZ018305.1, on the reverse strand, counting down.
ACGGCAGTCCATGACCCCGAGTGTTTCCTGTTACGAGAAAGGCTCTTGCATGGTTCAGTTCGTTGGCATTCCTTTTGTTCGTGTTAATGATCATTGCGCAACAACACGGAGTCATCGAGGCGATTTTTCAAGGTGTTTATACGTCCCAAATATAATTGTTTGTTTAATCAACATTGTTAAACGCTCCTTTGTATTTTTGCTTACTGAACCAGTTTGAAACGCGTATAAAGTGAAACATATAGCTGTCCATTTGTTTGCGCTACACTGGATTTACTCTAACAGGTTGCCAATAAATTACAATATTGAATTGCTATTAATTGGATATTATGCTACTCCATCGTGAGTGATTATCAAATTTTTAAATTTAAAAGTGTTATTAAAGCAACAGTAATTAGAATTACCTACTACTTGCAGTAGTTAAAGTAATGGAATCAATTATCATATACAGTTACTCTTACCTACTGCTTTTTTTGTCATGCACCCATATATTCGCGTCTTGGTGAAAGTAATTAAATGATAATTAATAGAACCGCGATTACACGAGTCTTTTGAGCTAACAATTTCATAGCGCCCAATTAAATAGAAATTTACGATGGATACAAAATTAATGTTCACACTATTTATTGCTGTACATATTTTCAAATGCCAGGGAATTATTTCGACTCCAAAACAATCGCACAGTCAGAACAACTCGTATAATAAATGTTACTAGTGTAATAACATCACTCAAATTTATTCAACCAACTCGTCTCTATTACTCCTCGATAAAAATGAAATATCCCCCGCCATTCACACCAAGAATCCTCGATTGTAATTCGATGGAAAAAAATGACAAGAAAAATCGAAATACATAACCATACAGCACGTACAAATGAATTAATCTCGGAGAAACTATTAACATCGATCCATCACTAACGACGATTCCCCAACTGTCGTTCTCCAATTCTGCCGGTGTACTATCTACGATACCGTTGTTTCGCTAACGTACGCATCTATATTACGGACACTATCGTATAAAATTTTCGCAAGCTGCAGCTGCAGGCAGTTTCCCTAGACGGCACATCCGGCCGTGCGTAAAAATTGGTCCTCTCTGGAGAAAGAGAACTCGGTCACGTAGCGGCCAGGTAGGCAGAGATCAGTGGGGGCAAAGGTCGCCGGTTATTACCTGGCCAAGAGGTTCGGCCTCTTCTATTCGCGTGTTCGTTGCTAGGTCGACGACGAACCATTCGAACGGTTTCCGGCGCGAGCAGAAAGGTTTTCGCCTGCTTTGTTTGAAAATTAAAAAGGGAAACGGGGCGGCGACAGGGAGGTGATACTGAACGAAAGCCGAAGAGATAATAACGTAGGAACAAAGATGAACGGGACATGGGAGGAGAGGAGACGGCTTAAATTTGATTCACTCCTCTAACGGTGTCCTCTCCCACACCAGTTGCTACTATTCTCTCTTTATCACTGGAGCATTGAGCACGGATGCGGAGGAGGAAGACCGCAGAATGCAATTTCCTTGGGGCACGAAGTAGATGTTCCAGTGGTCTGCGATGCTCCACCACTGGCCAACTAATGCGTCGCGAACCCTCTTTTTTCCCACCGGAAATCTGCCCTCTTCTTCACCTTCGATCCGCGGAACGAAGTCTCAATACTTGCCTGGACTGTCCTTCGTGCTTGGCAATTTTCATAATTCTCGCGTGGACAGGGGATTAGCGATTGCTGAGGGGGATGCCTGTCTGTAGTAACGGAATTGCGTTAGGATTTTGTGCGTGAGAAGTTTTCTTATCGTCGGTATTTCATTAGGATTCGATACTGAATTTAGATTAAACATTAATGGACAATGAATTATGTTGCACGATCAAAGCGTAACTTGTGAAATTTATGCTTCTGAAACTTATGATCTCAAGATTTTTAAATATAATGATCCGTCCGTCCACTTCCTAAATTTCTGAAATATCCGCATACGAATTCTGTCATTCGTAGATATTATGTAAAGTTATGTGCGGTGGCCTGTTGAAATATGATACTTGATACTTGCGTTGGTTACGGTTTTATAGTTTGAGAATACTACATTCGGAACGGAAGATTGAGTTCGCTGATATGTATCGTTGCCAAAATCGATCTTGCTGGATTTAATAAGTCTTGTTTCCAAAAGTTAGCATTGATTTGTTTAACGTAAGCAGAAATATAACGTTTCATTATATGTATTTAGTCTTGGAAGATCATTAGTATTTGTTCTTAGTATATGAAACTTGGATATACGAAACTACTGGTCATGAGGCGGAACAATTTAATAGTAGCACAGGCCGAAAAATTAAATATCCAGTACATTCTAAAAACTGTATCGTTTGCGTTGCAAATGGCGACTATAATTTCGAGAAACTTGTACGCTTTAGGTATGAAAATAAAGTTGATAAAAAACGTGAAATAATATTCAACTCGTGTATGGGAAAACAACTATGGGAAATATAAATGAAAGATCATATTCATTTTCGTTCTCTGGTTGAACTTTTTAATAGAGTACTGTAGAAAACAATTGATTTTTCAGTCGAGAGTGAAATGTCTGTTTGATTTTGGGCAAATATGGAATTATATTTTCGTTTTGACGAATGAAAGAGCAGAAGTTCGATGGAGAGGAAATGTAACTTGTTTCGAACATAAAATAGAGCTTTCAAGAAGTTGTGTATCCGTAGGGCCACCAATATTCTTCCCCCGGAAGTTGAATCGCCTGGAATGTCGTTTGGACGTGACGATAATGTGAATCTTCAGTTTTTCTTTGCGTTCCTCCGCCGTGTGCGATACCATCGAGTAGAATTCAGGACGAGCATGCAGGAAGATACTTTTATTTAAAGACAACAATAGGATGATGTCAGTCATTCAATTCATTCAAGTCTCACGTGCAACGTTTCTTATTAAAGATCAAACCCAAAGATGTATGCGTACAATTGCACCCCTAGACTTGTTTTACGATTCGTTTCTTTCCGTCATGAAGCTGGGCCTGAATTATAAATATAAGAAATGAAGAATATTCGTAGATAATAAAGTGAGTAATGCAGCGTTCACTTTTTCCCTCCAGGCTACTTCATAATGTTTTTTCGACTTTTCAACCTTATCGTAACTGAAATTCTATTTAATACTACAATTAATGCGCAAGCAACTCCGCCGACGTTCATTCTCCACGGTTAGAATTGAAAACGAAAGAGCAGAAATAGTTCCACGTTTTGTCCGGTTTCGAAATGCGATTCACCAGAAGTCAGCCTCCAGGTAGCAAGTTTTTCACGGGAAAATGTTCGTACTAGGCGCAATCTGCGGCCCGTATTTTCACGTTCTTAAATAGAACTTGAAAATTTACTGACTGACGGGACGAATATCGCGAACGCAATTTCACTTGATCGCGGTGCAAAGGTTCCATCGAGTTTTAATCAGGTGAACCGCAGCTGGAAAACCGAGCCCCTTTCCACAGAATTCGGGGACCTTTAAAATTGCATCGATAATATGGCAAGATGGTCGTTCCCATTCAGTTCTTCGAAACCGTAGAATTGTTGAGAATTGTTGCACCTTGGAATTCCGAAATCCCGCAAAATCGTAGATATCCGCGATAAAACACCTTGTATTTTTTTCAATTTCGATCGAACAACGCCACAATGTTCGACGCAATCAATTTTTGTCGTAAGTTAGAGATTCGACTAGTTTACGCTCGAGTACAGATGGAATAGTAAATTTTTTATTTACGTTTGCGTGAAATAATGTGCTGAAATTTTGTGTGCGAAACTGTTCGCATGGTCACATTTGTAGACTGTACTTAGAGTTCACGTTTTACTTCTTATTATTTCCTTTTTGTCTTTACTTCGTTGTAGTGTAATATATTCGTGATTGTGTAATATATGTACGTTTGGAATTCATTTGACAATCATTTCACAATTAAACATTGTGTTCGACGTATTCTTTTGAGAAATAATAAATGCATGTAGCACCGGTTTTGCACTTTTGTATAATTTCAAGCATTTCGGAATGTTAATAACAAGGAAGCTTTTCTGCTATATAAACTTAAACGAGCGCAAAAGATGCATACATATGCTGCCCTGTGTGTTGCGGAATGCATACTACGATTAATTGCAATTTCGACGAGAGTAACATTAAATAGAAACTCGAAATCCGTTTGCAATTTGATAGGAGGAGATTGTATGTGTGACCAATAGGCAATTCGGGTACGCAACGCTCGTGAAACAAAGTGAAGTTTGCCTTCTGTTTCCCGGAACTATTGAATGAAAAGGTAGCAGTTTAATTTTTACTTTACAAAGAAACGGGAAAAACATATATATACAAAAATGCATTTGAATTCTGAAAGCATCAATTTTTTCGAACGAGCTAAATTTACTCTTGCATCCCCGCAAACGAATCACAAGTGTATATTCAAATGTGTTATACGATTCTCATATTTAAATTGGAATTAAATTATGGCTCAGAAAGGCTATTATGTTCGACAAGCAACTGCTAAATGACTTAATTTAATTGTTGGCAAACTGATATAAAAGGGGGGATGACAACGTATGCTTATATGCATATCTCGGATCAGTATTCGTTTGGTTGTTTATTATGTATTATGTATCCGAGGAATGTATTCAAGAAAATGTATCGCATCGACGGAAAATGTTCCATCCAATAAGAGCTAAATTCAAAAAGGAAAATTGCGATCGGTGTTACATCGGAAATGCAATTTTCTCGAGGAACGTGGTTATCGTTGCAAGGAATCGTAACTGCCCGAAACAACCGACAACAAATTCCAATAATGCAACTACAACATTGTTCTGCCACCCCCCCCCCCATAATCAAAGACGAAGAGAAACCACCCTTTACTCGGAGAAACTGTTTGTCCATCCTTTAGGTCAACAATTGCACACTTTACAGAAGTTTAAATTCTAGGCAATTTTATTCGCAGAAGAAATTCTGTATTTATGTTAAAATAATTCTTGCTTGCGATTTCATGAATATTGAAGACTCTTCACTGCGGTATAACATTACGCATATTTCGATTCCCAACAGTAATCACTGGCTAACTTACCAATAGGTTTTTCCATCGTTACGCGAATCGAAAATTGCGCAATGAAAAATGCAGTTGTATTTCGCGGGATACGTAGAAGTAGAAACGTAACAAAAACGGTAGTTTTCTCGCGGAAAGTGTCAAGCACGTCGGCGACTTGTCAGGCTTTGCGAAAAAACGAAAAAGCAGTAGGAAAAATCATATATCCTTATGAAATCAGGTCGAGTTACATACTGAATGCAATTTTCCCCGGTATGCCGTGTAACCATTCCGGCAACGTATCGATCCTGTTTCTTTTCATTTGAAAATCTGACTCGTTCGAGCACTCCGCGGCCGTGAAGATGATGCAAGTTGCATCAGCGTGTCAGCCGAAAGCGCGAAACTTGGAAAACCAATGACAAATCCTTCGGTCACTTTGCCGCTCGAAATACATGCTGCGCGTTCATTTGCTTCGTGGCAATGTTTATCAGAGTGTTTGCCATAATTGTTGCAGCTATTGCACAGATTGTAGGTTTGCGCGCAAAGCTGTATACGTCGAAATCTAATCGGAGAGATAGAGAACCCTTGCTCGTTTTACATCGGTTGCATCTTCGTTGATGTGCAAACAATGCTTTCGCGTAGACGTCTCAGTGATTCTCGTTTACCTCGCAGGACCGTGATTAAACCTCGATCACGGATGCCACCGTTTCATGCAAAATACGTAATTTTCCGGTACGGGAATGGAAAGGCAAATGACTCGGTTTATTTCGCCTCGGAGTAATTATGCCTCGCGGAACGAGCGGTCGGTTCGTTTCGAAATAATTTTTAATCCTATTCGAATTGCTTTACCTTGGTGTACACGTAATGCCGACGGGGTTCGTTACAAAATTGTAACGCAGATGCTGCCCCAGTACTTGGCAGAAAAGAAAATGGTGTTTTTAATTTTTTTTACCGTACCATTAACTCATATTGCATAAATTTCACCTTTAAACCTTTCGTCATGAATCTTTAATAACAACCACCGTTCCTATCTGTCCGTCCAATTATACTGCTTTCCGCACAAAAAGAGGTATATGATAATAGTACACTACTGTTTGCCAATCTCTAGGTGCAAGGTACACGACTGTCCGCGCGGTTTAATTACCCTTATGCCCCCACCGCTCCCGTTTATCAGACGATCTGACCGGTCAATTTCCAAAATGGTTTTCAGATGGCGGCTTGGTCGGTGACGGGCGAAGAATGAGCTAAAGCGAAGAACTCGAACGACGAGCCGAGAGCCAGAGAACCGCGGGGCCGCGTCATCGACGAATTTTCCTAGGCGCGTATACAGCTAGAAAAGAGGATGCAGCGGTCGATGACGTGAATCGACCGACTTCTCGGTCGATAACTGCGCGGCCGCAACGCTGGCTGAATGGCTGGCCAAGTGTCCGTCTGCTTCTGTCGGAGGACCGTCTTCCTTCCGCGGCGGTGCCGAACGACCAGCGCATAAAAGTGTTTTCCCAGCCGATAAACGGCAGCCTCGTCCATCATTCCCGCACAGATATTCGTCGAATCTGATTTGAACCGGTCCGCCACCAAATGCTGTTCGTCTACGGCTGAAATCGGTCGTCCCCGCGGAGTTTGCCTCCTCCTTTTCTTCCACGCTCAGTGTGGGACCATCGTGCCCGATCCCATCGCTCCCACTGCGCGGGACAATTCGCCGTGGCTCCGCGCGATAGAGGGAACCGCGAGGAGACACGTAGAGAGTTCGTCGGTTCTTTGGGACAACAGCTTGCCGAAGGTCGTTGTCGATCGACGTAATCAAGAAGTTTCCAAACGGTGAAGGGCGACGAGGCGAGAGGAGACGGCCGCTGCTTGGCCGATGCTTGGCCGCGGAGCACGTCGAAGCGGGAAAGTGGCCTACCTTTTTGTTTCAACGATACCGAAGGTAAGTGGCCACTCTCTGCAGAGGTCGGATCCTCGTGGCGGATGAAGGCGAAGTGGACGGTGAACGAGGAACGCCGTGTCTACGTACGTCGCCCTTGATCCAGAGGACAGCCACGTGCACCGTACGCGTCCACGATTATTGGTATCACGAGGATCACGTCGATTTCCCCACCATCAACGGCCACATGACTTGACGATCGCCCCACCTACCGCTGCTCGTCGTTCAGCGAAGGCGGTGACAGTGGCAGCAAACGTCACCGACGAGGGAACCGACTGGCACGACGACGACGACGACGACCACGACGACGACGACCGAGACCGACGACACCGACGGCGACGACGACGACGACGACGAGGAGGAAGGAAGGAAGGAACAGCGCTGAGTGTTTAGTAGTCATCGGTTTCCAGAGTGGAGGTTACTTAACTAGTGACACTGGCCGTTGCTGTTTCAGTCGGCCGGTAGACAGCCAGCAGGTGCGAGGCACTCCGTCGCGTATCTCTCCGGTTCTCGTCTTCTTCGCGCGTCTGCTTCCACTCCGTTCTATCGTCGTTTATTATCGTGCCTCTTTGAAGGTTTTCGAACGACACGGGTTCGTTTCTATCGCGTGGTGCGATAGGTAGATAAGTGGGCCGGTGTTGATCGTGGTGGCTGTGCTGGTGCCGTTGTTTGTTGTCGTTGTTCTTGTGATCTTCGTTGGCCCCTCAGCTGGTAGCAGTGGCGGTTTTCGTGGATCGTGGATAATAGTGTCGAGTGTGAAACTGGAGCCGCTAGTGGTAGCAGTAGCAGTCGAGAGGCAGAGCTATCATGTGCCCGCAGAGGATTTTCGGACTGGCCATCGTCGCGCTGGTGACACTTGGTGGACGAGTGGCAGCCTATACGAACCAGTGGGCAGTGCACGTCGAGGGAGGACCGGAAGTGGCCCAACAGGTCGCGCAGGAACATGGATTTCAATATCTCGATAAGGTAGGGACAACCCTTATTCGTTTCTTCGCCGAGCGATCCCTTCGGCGGTTTAGCAACTATTTAGAGGCACTCTGGGCATGTTCCATCAGTTTGCCCGCGGCTGTACGGTTCGAATTATCAGTTAAATTCCAGGCGTTACTCATTCGCGGTTCTGACTTATTTAACACTGGAACTACCAAGGAAGTCGAAATGACTTGTTTCAGATTCCTTTTATTAACTTAGTTTTCCTATTATTATCATGCGTTGTAGCAGTTTATGATGACTTTTAATTAGACCGAATGACAATTGTATATCTGTATTTAATGTCCATTCAACGACCTTCGTGTTTATAATCTGTCCAACGTGTGATATCTGAATAGCACCAAAATCTATCGGTAGTTGTAGTGTTAGTATCGATGGATTGAAAGTATTCGAGAGTGGACGGATAATTATAAAGAGTCACCCGGATAATCGAGTGTTATTGCCAATAACCGAGCTACAATTATTATGTTGCTTCGTCTGTTAAAAAATCGAAACGGTAAAAGATTAAGAAGGATTCTTTATCTGCATAAAAACCGTAACCTCGGCACGTAACTTGTTTAGCAATGTCAACGTCAAACGTTTCTTGTCCGCGGGCTTCGTTGTAATATCTTTCGAATAGTCGAAATAGTTTCCTAAATCTTCGAACGAAAGTAAATGATGCCACGTTTTCTGGCGTTAATTTTCTAGCAAAACCCAGTTGACGAAAAAAATTTGTGCACAGTTAGTATCTTATACACATACACACACACACACACACACACATACATCCACGCATGTACAAACTCCATTAGCAGCGAATACAGTGCAAAATAACGCAGCAACGATTGCGTAAAACGCGGATGTATATACGCGCTAAGGTTTTCCCCGCTATGATCGTACGTTAAATCAATATTAAAAAACCAACGCGTATAAATCATGTACGGAACAGTATCTCTTTCTAATTCTCACAAATCGTTCACAGACAGCCCGGAGGCTTTTTAGAACCCGTCCAACAAAGGTCAGGGTTTAACTCTAGACATTTGACCCATATTACGTGATCCGGTTTTCCAGCAGGATCTTTTATTTTTGATTTCTGCCTCGGCGTTCGACCAATGCCGTTCCAATTTGTATTCCGGGTTACAATGCATAGATTCCACGATAAGCATATTGTACGTTGGGCTTACGATCGATCGTAGATCAAAGTAGCAACGTGCCGTTTGTCACATTGATGCGGAATATAATTAACGACAGCCTGCGTCGAGTTCGTTGATATCGGTTCGTTATCAGCAGTGAAACGGGAGTGTCTCTCGCACGAGAGCGTTCTATCGGTGGCCAATTAATCCGTCAGGAAAAGTACAGTAACCGTGCTTTTTCGCACAGCACTGTTCCTCCGCGCTTCGATTATGTAAAGCGCGTAACATCGCCAAAGGCAATAACTCCAGCCCCCTTTCGATTGTGCATCGGGGATTCACCTTTGTTGGCAGTACGCGCTTGAGAAATATTAAAACGGGTATCGGGGGACGTTCTTTTTGTCCGCGATACGATTATTATCAGCCTCCGTGGATCGATCGGTGAACAAATCGCTCGACGAAAAGTTAACGACACTCGGACGGCGCGTAACGAAGCGCGTCGAAACGACGATTCGAATGAGCGATACGGAATCAGTTGTTTAAATGGAATTTTGTTTTTTCGATAGCACAGCACGTTCCGCGCCTGCGGGAACAATCGAAATGATCGAATTTCTTTTCGTTTGCCCGCGAACACGTCTCGCCTTTTTTCGCCGTGCAAGCGAATACGCGTTTGCGTTAAATCTCTCGCATCGTTCCTTCGATATGCATACGTATAACATGTATATACGCGCACGGTTGTGTGCAGCTAGAGTCCTCGGGTTCTGAAATCGTGCGACGAGTCGACGTTTATTTCGCGTACAGATTGCTTCGGAACGGAGTGACGGATCGGCCTTGATATCGCGACGAGAAATCTTTTCGCGATGTCGCGATCAACGCGAGAAGTTCTGGAGAAGTGGGACTCAATCATGCGAGGCTCATCTTTCCCCGTGACGTGTAATATTGCCCGCCTAGACACGTAGGACGAGGAACGTCTTCCCCGCCTCTGTAAAGAGGGACGGCCAATTCTTCGGCTGCAATTTCGGGGATTTTCCGCCGTCCCTGTAATTCGCAGATTCCTTTGTTAACATTTCACGACAGGCCTCGCCGAACGGGCGATTTCATCGCGACTTACACTAGGGGTTTGTATTAAAAATTTCAATCCAGCACGTGTCATTCGTCGTATGCGAATTAAATTTTGGAGTACCTTTTACGGCGGCAACTCCCTTTATTCGATCTCCGAAGCAAATCAACTAATTACAATGATCTTGCCGTTTGCCAAATAGAAATGCAGCACTGTTTCGCTGAAAATAGAACGGTGTGTATCCCGGCGAATATCGACGCCCCTCGGGCTCCTCGCCGGGCGAAATTTTCCGGGTGGTAAAAAATGTTTGTATTCTTAGTATCGTAGTAACGAGATTTTCTACGCTGGAAACGAGGGCGTAGAATTATGCCTGTGCATTTAATAAAAATCCCGCTCCGTTTCGCAGCAATTTTTATCCCCGCGAAACAGGCCCGGAACTAGGTCGCTTTTTAACTACTTTATGGGTTATTGCAATGTCGAGGAAAGTTTGACGAATTCGCGTTGAAGTTCATTAATTTGCGCCGGCCGATCTTTCGCCACCTCGTTTTCATATTTCCGTGCCGACTTTTCGCCAGCCCGTGGCCCCTTATCGAGGCGTGGCCGCGTCGAAACGTTCTCGTCGCGGCGAGGACGCGAGGGCCGTTTCGACTGCTTCGCATCAACGCCCAAGACGGAAATTAACCTGCGAACGAATCTCCTTTCCGCCTAAATAGTTTTCATCGAGGCTCGCTCCTATCTTCGCTTTCCGCGTCACTTCTCGTTTGATCGCGAGGGCTGAATATGAGCCGCGCGCACATCGAGTGGAACAAAGCACGAACGGCCAGTTAAATCATGGAGATATCGTTGTGAAACGACGAAGGGCTTCGGAACAGAGATTCTATTCGAGCCGGCACAGTTCCGGGAGGGATTCAGAAAAATCCTCAATTTAGCCGGGCCATTGTTTCGAATAAATCTTTCGACGAGGACGCACGCACGCATTCCACTGGTAGCGCAAAAAAAGATACTCGGAGCTGCACCGACGATTACAGTCAATTGCACGCACTTGGAGTCATGCTTTTATGAGATTTTGATTGTCCTCCGCGTTCTCCGGGCAGACGGGTTTAGCTTTTGCTTCTTCTCCCTCTTCTGTGGTACAATTAAATGGTACAGAGGATGCGAGAGCTGATTACAATGTTAATCGCGTAGTACCTTGGTAGGAATTGAAAATGCGCGATGCGCCGGCGATGTAGATTGAACAGAATCGTTGTAAATAGTGTACGCATCTGTAGAAATAATGCACGGTGGGGAAAACGAGCCAAGTACGTTGTATAATATAATCATTTTTAAGTACTCCACGATTTTCAGTTTCAACTCTGTCGTATGTACTTTGCCGGAATTGGCCACGCTTCCATTTTGCAATCCAGCGAAATCAAAATACGGGAAACTGGATTGCGCGTCTACTTTTTTCCCTTTCAAGTACGAGCAAAGATGCAATTTATGATATTCGCGATGGTCCACAGTTTTATGTTTATTTTCGCAAGCCTGTAACTTCCGGCTTCAATTGGTTTACTTTGCACGTCGCCGTAAATTTAATTTTGCCCATGCTTGCTCACGGGTTAACTTCAATATACTCCGGTGACCTGTCTGATGGAGTATATTTACTTATTTTTGCTAACACACCCGGCACCGTACGCGTTCACCGGTTTATCCGTCGTGTTTCCGCGTGTACTGGTTCTGCTTTCAGGGGCAATTTGCGCCACCTTAAATCCGCGCCAGATGGGTTTACCCGGCTGGACAGATTTTACGTTGAAAAAATTCAAACAACAAATTAAACCGTCCGCAGGAACGTCAAACTTTCTCGATATTAGCAATCGTTCCCCCTTCTTTTATTAAACGCAGACGACGCGCCGGTTTCTCTGCGAATTAACGTGGAATTTCGATTCCGGTCAATGTCGTTCGAATGGCTGCTTCGTTTGCAGGTGGGACGCGAATTTGCGTAAACTGTCGAAACGAAGAAGGAAATCGATGCTTGTTTGCAGCAGAAACAATTCAATTTTTCGCATGGACAAATTCCTACAGATTTTGCGCGCGTCAGCAGTGATAACGCGTAGACGTTCCTTCGGCGTTCAGTATTTACGCGTGTCGAAACCGGGAAAATGGCAATCCTTGGCGATAAAATGGGTATTCCCGCGAACGTTTGCACGCGATCATCGGTTTCCTTGTTAACCGCGATATATTTAACTGTCTGCGGGCGCTTCGATATTTTATAAAAAAGAAAAGACTGCCCCTTCCTTGTTTTTTCCACGGTACTATCTGTCCGAGGAAAGTTCGTAGCTTCGTGCAAGTAGCCGCGCGTATTCATCGTTGCGCGATTACAGGCAAGCACTCAACGTCGAATGATGGTAGCTCGCTTTAGCAAATTTCGTAACGAAGTTCGGCAATTGTACACGCAACGGAAAGGTGTGCCGTCAAAATCACCATTTTGAAACGAACAAAGCGAGGCATTGCACGTGTATAGGTATGCAAGATAATATACGGTAACGGCGATGCGCAGAAAAATGATTTCGATTAACTTGTAACTTATTATCTTCGTCAATGTTTCGAGCAAAAGAAACCAGACTTCATTTCTGTCGTTCGTTTCGGTTCTTCGTACTATTGATACAGGCGGACGGTTCAGCGGGGCAATTTATCACGGTTGAAGGTTTGCGTCGTCGAGATATCGATTGTCTACCGTTATCGAGATCTCTGGGGACGGGGATTAACCGAACGTTGAGCATTCCCAAGTTTCGTGTCGTTATCTGGTGGAAATGAATCGAAGGAGAACATCCCCTCGTGACAGCAAAGTTCCGCGAATTTCCCAGTCAGATTTGCCCCTTGCTTAACTCGTGTCAATGTGTCTGCATCTATTTTATGCTGATTCCTTGGTGCGTTGTAATTGTTTGCCGCTAACGGCTGCGTTCCCATAATTGGAATGCTACTTATGAACTTGGATGCCTCCAATGACGGCGATCGGAAGTTCTTTGCACGTTCGATGGATCATCTTTTTGGATTTATCGCGTCGCTTGTATTGGCATTTTCTTAGCGTTGTATTTCGAATGTCAAGCAAAATAAATTTTGTGGGGCAACGATAAAGTAGTAAGCTTGGAAATACTGAATGTGATATGTACAAAAGTGTTTCAGTGAGATTATTCATCGGCAAATGCATCCTGAAACGATGCATTTCTTTTTCCCCTTTCTTTTATATTTATTCGTGCGTCAAGCGGTGTTTAAAATTTCGCAAATACCACTGCTCCAAATGGAATTTACAATTAATTTGTAATTGTAAATCGAGGTATAATTCGATCACCCTCCGTAATTGTAGCGCTCAAATCGAAGAATATAGCAAAGGGGCGATCCATGGTTTTCGATTTTTCCCAGAATCGCACGGAGGGCAAACTTTCTCTCAGGGACTCTCTTAGATTTCCGTTAGAACGAAATACGGGGCATGGACTAGTGAACGTAAATTATCGTAATGCCTGGAAAAGTCGGGGAACACTGCAAAGTTTTAAAAGGCTCGAGTTCTCGTATGAGAATACCTTTACTCCAAGAGAAACTGTTAATCTTCCAAATTGCAAGTTATCCGAAACTTTCTCCCCGATAGTTTCATCAAATAAAGAGGCATGTCTCGCGACCGTTTTTACGTCTGGGAACGCAGTTTTTATCTTGTTTAAAAATGATAACGTCTGACATTGTGCCGTCCCGATTCTCCCGCCGGGACGTCCAAATTTAATTTCACTGAACTGTCTGCCGTTCAAGCTTCTTTAGCAGAAAAGTTTATCGATGCGTTTACAGGAACACCGTCCGACCGTTATAAAGTGATTCTTCAGAATTGTTACGGGAAGCTCGGGAACGATTTGTCGAAATAGATGGAAACATTTATACGACGCGTCGTGAGAAGTTTCCGTCTCGAAGAAGTTTCGAAAGGAAAGGATTATATTCTCAACAGTAAAATCGTGCTCGAGGTCTTGCACTTGAAAGCGGCCGAATCTCCTTTTCACGTGGCAGCGGATACGGAAAATAAAATGGAAGGTGTTACATTTGAGACGACGGGGGATTTCGCGCAAACGAAATAAAAGGAATAGGATTAATTATAATTAGATATCACTCGCAGGTTGGGGGTGTCTCTTGATGTCTCGTTGATTGTCGTTTCCCTTGAAACGATATATCTTTCGAGGAGACGGAAACAGGATCATTACGGAATTAGTTCAATCCCTTTGGAAATGGTAATGAATCTCGCCCCCTTAAATTAATTTCCATAATCGAAGTTACTTCGCCCGATCTTTTGGCCCATCTATTGATTCATTTTTTCCCCGCGATAAATTAATACCCCGTTCTGTGCGCCGTTTTATTGCCACGCATAACTCGCGCATAATCGATTTAACGCGACTGGACGAGCGCCAGTTTCGCTAAATACGTACCGTTCATTCCGAAACAATGTTAAGCCGCGAATGTACACAGAGATAAAATTCATTTGCGAAACCAGATAACGACATCCAGACATCTTAATTCTCTTTGCTTTCGATTTATCCCCACCCCTACCCCGGACCCTTATTGCGCATCGAACTCGAGCCATCGATTTCTATGAATTATTCGCGTCGCGATCGATTTTCGATCGCGGATGGAAAGAGAGAACGGGGGGATGTATGTAAGCTCGTGGACGTCCGCCAGCCGTTCTGTCTTGAGTTACGTTACCTGGATTTCTGTTTCGTCGTTTGTTGCTCGTCCACGATGAAAAAAGGCGGAGAAGTTTCACGATAGATACTTTCGCGTGGGCACGGATCCCGCTGGCCGTGTCTTCCTAGGACGATTTCACGAAATCCATCGTTCCGCCGGATTACCGACGCGCGAGATAATACTTTTGGGGCGCGAGCCTTGAAGCTCTTCGCCGAGGGATCCTCGCGTGTCTCGAATTTGTGATTGCCGGCGAGATGCGTGACCGACCGCTTTGAACACCTCGGTGTTTATGACACGGGCGAGGAAACAACGGTTTCCCAATTGTTTCGAACTGACCCGATCGAAACGCTGGGGGAGAATCGAACAGCGCGAGGGAAAAATTTAGTTAAAATAGTTCCACCCTGTAATACTAATTCCTTCGTTGAATATTTCTGTAAGCGTGGCAACAGATCGCGACGTTCTGTCCAGTTGTCAATTGACGCGACAATAATTATTGTGCACGAAGAAGAATCGCAATTCTTTGCTTTGCAAGAGGGTGTACGTGATTTCAGTTTGAATATTTTTTCGCAGCGTGACATTTCTCGGATTGCGATAATAAAGAAGAATTTCGGGACACGGTGTTGCGTAGACCGCACTTCGGTTTCACGCCATTGTTTTATGCTTTGCACTACATTTCAATTAGTGAGCCAATGAGGGCAGTCTGCATCAGTTAGCATATAATAATAGCTCGATCCTGTTGAATGGAAAGCACGTATAATCGCAAACTTTCGAACCGACTGTGAAGTTTCCTCGGTAAGGAGAAATAAAAAAAGAAGAGCGTGCATCTACCGTCCAGTAAATTCTACGTGGCAGGAAATATAATTTGTCGTTAAACTATACCAAAGCGTTTGCCAACAATTTATATAGACCAGAATCTGTACAATTACCACTCTATCTATACAATACAATTACAATTTCCTTCCCAATAGTAGCAGAGAAAGCGTATTTTTCATTCCTCTCTTTTATTCGAAATAACGGGTCGAATTATACCGCGGCAGAAACATATTTTCGCAACGTATATATAAATACGCGAGAATAATACTGTACAGGTGTGGCTTCTGATGTCACGTATAACAATTTTACGAATACATTTCATCGACGGTGACGTCCGCGGCAATGTCTGTTCTAGTTGAAGATGCTTCGCGTCCTGCCTATACATTATAATATGCAATGTATGTACATGTATATACCAGCGTCAGATCTCTTTGCCCCGTGCTGCGTAATACTAAGTAAAAAGTGCTGCTGCATTGTTCGAAATGCATTCAGGTGAAACGTTGAACCGAATGTATGTATGTAACGCGTGTTCCGTGCGAATGAATGGTCGAGGGACCCTCCAGAACTATCGCATTTTGAGTGATCCTGGGAGGAGGTGAAACGCATTCACAAAAGAGCATCGTGCCCTGATATTTGCAAGTCGTTTCCACCCTTGCCACTTTAACGGCGAAAAGGGGGACTGTGCCACATTAAAAGAATACTCGAGCAAGGCTAAACGCACCCTTTGTCTTTCCGCGGTTCTTATAGCTCCTCGAGATCAAACGATCGAGGGGTGGGGCGAGCTGACAATTTTCAAGCGAAAAAAGCGCAAATACATTCCTCCCTCCGCGTTTCCGCTTTGTCGTTCCGTAACGACAAGCGCAAACGCCAAATACTGTTGCACAGCTGTGCAACTACATCCGCGGGCAGGAATCTGACAGCGTGCAAGCTTCAACAAATTCTCGACGCGCAACGACAATTGTAAACGATCCCAATAGTTTCCTCGCGATTCCTTCACAGTTTTATCGCGCGTACCCCAGACTCGCGAGCGAGAATTTGATCAAAAATTTGCCCGCATTTCGCCGATATTACTTTCAATTGCCGCAACAGGACAAACGGATTCCCGTGTTACTTTATCTTTCCCACCTAAATTCAACTAGAATTCGAAATTCGTCCAACTACTCTTCCCTATCCGAGTAAACGCAGTGATCGCATAAATTAGAATTCAAATTAGACACGATATCCGTAACATAATTCACCCGGGTCGCGATCCATCACCCTCTATGAATGGACAATCAGCGGTTGCGTTCGTGAGAAACGGGAACACCGCGAATGGAAAAATATAAAACAAGAAGTATCGATTTATATCTGAAAAAAAAAAATACTGAAGCCCGTCGAATTCGTCGGGTCGCAGACACTGCTACCCAGAACGGTTCCTCGGATATTCCCGTAGTCACGAAACTACCCGTAGAATTTATCTGCCATTTTCCGCGGCTCTCCATTCTCAGTCGGAGATAGGGGCGGATTCTCTAGCGCGGCCTACCTGGCCACATCTGTGTCCCTTCCTAAATAATTCACTCGTGGCACGTGGTGAAATCGGGTAGGTTTACAACGGTGTCATTGAATTTGTCGGCGTTCTCTCTCCGTGCCGGCGACGTTCTCTCATCAAGTATTTGAACGGCGACAGAAATACCTGGCCCGCAGGTAGCTGCTAGGGGCGCAGGCCATTCTTCTTTCAGAACGTCACGTCGCTTGCCCAACGTTACATGGTAACGTACGTGTGTACCTGTTTGCCCTCTTTCTATGCCCGTTCAGGATTTAGTACGCGGGGCGGTTCGCGATGCAACTTTAAGGATTCCTTTCGATACCAGTTTCACGGTGCATGCTTCGCTTCCGTGTTCCATGGAGGATCCTGGGCCGGGGGATCTTTTTTCTTTTCTCGCGATTGGCACGTTTCGCGGCTTTGCTCCGTTCGGAGGGCTCGGAAATCGTGACTAGCTGTTCTTTTCTTCTCTTAATGCGGGAAACTCGACCAAATGGCTTCTGGAGAAGATGCACGGTCGTGTCGGTTATTCGAGAGATTTACGCGCAACATGTATCTGCGATTAAGTATATGTAATTCTGTATTGCGGAGACTTTGCGTATCGTAAAATATAGAGAGGTGTAGGCCGTGGAAAATGATGTCCGAGGAACAGATGGCAAACATGCATGTACAGTATTTGGATTGCGATGGCCCTTTTTTCTCTTATCCGATGGTGGTTCGGGTCATATTTTATTTTGCGGCAGATAAAAAAGAATTGCGGCGCGCAAGGAAGATTGGAAATGAAAGCGCCCGTGGCTGATTGCTTGCGCGTGTACCTTGGAATACGTGTCGTTAATCGAAAATTGTTCTGTCAGATGATGGAAATATTTTTGGTTTTATTTATATGACACGCTCCTCGTATTCGTCGATATTAAATGGTATGAAATGAATGTTTGTTTTTCGGGGGAATTTTAAGTTTCTCCAGATCTGTACATTTCTTTAAATTCTTAAAATATTATTTCTTTTCTAGAGAGATTATCAGTATCAGCGATTCACGTGTCGCGTTCTTTTTAATTATCTCGCATGTATAGGAAAACGTGCATGGAGAACAATAAAATACCGTAACCACTAAATGTTTTTTAAATATCTAAAATCTTTGCGTTTATCTTCTCGCTTTACCTAGAAATTTAATGGTGCATTAACAGGAAATTCTCGCGGTGCAGCTGTTCAAACTTGTTCGTCGAAATTCGGAAACGTTGAGTTACATTTTCAAAGGCGTCGCAGCTAGAAGGATTCGTGCGTCCGTTCGAGAAAGTTGCACCGATCCGAATTAGTGTTGCGCTTTCGCCTAATTAAATTTTCTTATCGTCCGTTTCATTCTCCCGGCACAGCGACACACTCTCCTAATTAATGATCATCGAACCTCGATCAATCTATCGGCAAAGTGTTTCGTTCAATTGCCCATTCGATCGCCGCGTTGCGCGTGATATTCGAAAGCCCAGTACTCGTTGCATCCTCCGGCGATTACTGTTTCTTCATATTAATTGCCGCCCTCGATTCACACATATTTCCTGCACAAGTAGCGGCCCGAGAATATTTTTCCCTCGACGGTCCTCGCTCTTCAACTTCTCTTCCCCGTTATTTCACAGGCAGGGGGTCGATCGGCTGCGCCGAATCGAGTAATTTACCGATCTACAAGCGAACGCATTCAGGAAACAATGAAATATAAAGGGCGATCCGCTCTTTCAGCGTCTATTCATCGTCCATTTATGCCTATTACAAGGCACAATCGAAGTGTTCGCGGTCGAGTTCTCTCCTCGTCGGCGCAACGTCTTCCCCCGCGGAGCTAAAGTCGCCTGGAGGAATTTTTCCCTCCTCTTCGCCTCTCCATCACTGTTCCCCTCTCCCTATCTATCCCGCGGTGACTCGAAGTGTCAATGGCTACCGCTCCAACCCCCGTAGTGTTGGGGACACCCCCTGTGTTTCCATCCCTCGTCGAGTCGACATTGAAACGCGACGGAACGTTGAAAGCAAGTTTGCCTAGATAAAGGGGTGCCCGCGGTGGGGAATACGAGAGGCTCGGCGTGGAGGGCCGCTCGAGCAGAGGACGGCGCGGAGGATAGTCGAAGAAGCGGAGCGAGGCAAACAGAAAGGGAAACGGCGAAAAGGGGGAAATAATTGAAGGAAGACAGCGGCGCGGATAAGCGGGTAAGATGCGCCGAGGGAAAATAGAGAGAAGGAGGTACGGGCGGAGGATTGGAGCCGTGCCCCCGTCTGTTCTGACTTCTTTATCCGGGTGTAACGAAGAGAGCCATTGCCATTGAGACGGTCGGGGGGGAAATAAGGGAGGAGGGTTGGACGGCACGCGGCAGCGGGGGGAAACTTTCTTGCAGGGGAGAGAAAAGGGGGAACCGGTAGCTCGACCGGCCAGACTTTTCTACCCTTTTTCTTCGACCCCTTGCCCCTGTACCGTCTTACCTTACCGCGTCCCCCTAAGTGACTCTTTGTACCTTGCGGATCATTTGCGGCCCGGCCGATTCAGTCCGACCATTCGATTAGGTGTCTCATTGTGGCAGCGAGAAATTGGCCTCTTATTCGCTTTGCAGTCGCGCGGACCGAGGGATCGGGATTGCTTGAACGCGATTGAGATTGCCGAGCAACAGTTTGGAACACGTGCATCGCGAAATAGACGTCCGCGTCTTTTCTCTAGCTTGATCCGACGTCTCGCGATTTCGGTGGAAGTTGAACGTTGCGAAATATTCGGCGGTTTCGGTATCAGGAATTTGCTTATCGCATAGTATTTAACGGCTATCGAGGTCGGAATTAGAAATGTTACGTTGCCGTCGCGTTTGAAATACTACGCTTCGATTCCCCCGTTAACACGCGACTCGTTTTAATTTCTTCCAGTTTCGCCGCAGCGATATTTAACTCGAAGTTTGCGAACCATTTTCTTACAGCAAGGTGAATTTCGAACGCGTCGATATACTTTCGCGTAATTGAGCCCATTTAATTCGACGCAACCTCATTTACATGATAACGCGGTTGTCTGTAAATTTTCGCCAATTGTTTCGCCTTCCACGCGGTAGCTTGCCCCGGCGGTAACGTTTCGCTACTGCGCCAAGGAATTCATTTCAACTCCAGTCGAAGATGTTTCCTCAGCGATAAAGCGTGTACCTCGCGGATTATAAAATTACCGCTGGGTGATATCCTAAGGTCGACGCGCTTTGCCCGCCACTCGCGCCGCGCGAAGGCCGGTTGGCGGGCTTCAAACGTAGAGTTCTTCTTAATCTCGGCATACTATCCCGCTGAACAATCAATGAGCCGTCTAATCTGCCGGCCATTACGGGCAACGAATACCTTCCGGGGAAACATAGGAGTGGAAGGAAAAAGTTTGAAACGCTGGAACGATCATTCCGGGAACAGATTATCGCGACGAAACATGGAAAACGTATTCGTATTCGTATTCGTGCCGCGTGCACTCTTGTTCGCGTGATCCTCTATTGCAAAGGCACTTGCGCATGCGAGCGCCTGCATGTCTCCGGCGCCTCAATTATTACTTCACTCCTTTGCCTCAATGTCAAGCGTGCCGTTCTGGCGTGACACCAAACATGAAAATCGAGCGCACTAATTGTCGCCACACGGCTCGCGGGCCGTCTTGAGCCTCGGTGAAATGTTAATTAGCGACGGATGCGAGGCGAGGCCCTTAAATGAAAGGGTAACGGGCGAACGGAAAT
Source organism: Nomada goodeniana (assembly GCA_963969485.1). NCBI lineage: Eukaryota > Metazoa > Arthropoda > Insecta > Hymenoptera > Apidae > Nomada > Nomada goodeniana. The sequence continues at coordinate 6,643,043 of OZ018305.1, read as the reverse complement.
GGTGTTCACGCTGCCGCCACGATATCAGAAGTCCCCGCCGGCCGATAGAACACCCTTGGGCAATCCCGTTGCTAAGGTCGAAACGTCCGCGTGCATCTGGCAATTTGTTTGAACAAACTGGTATATGGACGTCGAGGTTGGTCGAGTGGCGGCGAGATGTCCGAAAGAAACGAATAGTAATAGAGCCGGGTGTCTCTGCAAGAATTTGCCGGAAGATATTGCTTATTTTCGGCCGAGATTCCCTCGGTAAATTGGAATGTTCAGTTTCGGTGTACCCGTGTGCTACTATCTGTTACGTTTCCCCCGCTAGGGACGTTAAAGAAAGTGAAATATATTCTCCGGCGCCTCTGGTGCGCGATTACTCTCCCGGGAGCCCCTCTTCCGGGAGTTTCTGGATGCGGTATCGCGAACGAAGTTGCGAACTCTCCGTTTCTTCGGGCGGTGGGTCTCATCGATCTCCCTTGGTAAATAGAGGCGTGTAATCACCGCTTTATCCGTTCTAAATTTCAAATCTTTCGCCGATCGGCGTGCATTATTCGCGCTCGCCGATTCGTCGCGGCGTCGCCACCGGGGACGGTGTACACTCGTCCCTTGCATTTTAACAATTATTGTTTCATCGTTTGCGCAACTGTGCAATGGTACGAGCCTGGTGTCGAACGGAGTCTCGTTTCGTTTTTCGGGTTAAATAATACTGCAGCTCGGTTTTCGGTTGAGGGGAACGACAGGTTTTCAATCGTGCGATTTAAATTCGGTAATAGGGAAAAACGTTGCCGGCTACCTTTGTCGTTTGACAGGCTGTTTCGCCGGCCGTTCGACGGCGGAAGGATATCCGATGATTGGAAATCGATTTATTTCACCCTTGCACCGTGCTGCTAAGCCCGGAGACCCACGACGGAAGGTAGTACCGCCGAAATACTTTCCCCTCTCTCTCTCTCACTTCAGTTCCTCCTTTCTACATTTCTTCCCCCAGATTTACACAGGATATCGGAACTACATAATTCGTCCACGAAATATCTCTAAGCGATGCTCACGCGGGCACGCCCCTGGACCTCGACCCTCGACAAACCAATGTATGCACATGTACGCAGATATCTATTCTATCGAAGCGCAGAATCGATTCCCGGGTGCTCGGCTAACCTTCCTCGTCAGAAGCGGTTAACAGCCACGACTGACACCATTCCCGTGGTTCGCGCGATCCGCTGATATGCGAAGAAACGGACGCGAACCTCGCCGATAGCATCTCGTTCGGACGCATTGAAACGGTTTGCACATGCACAGACGCACGCGTGCGTACGTGACCACACGAACCGAACACCGTCTTAACGCGCGCACGCACAAAACAACGCCGTACACACCGGGCGCACGCAAACAGCCGGTACGAATACGAAGGCAGTCCGAATGGAGTCAATGCACCGGAGTAGCTGGATCAATGAGGCTGATTACTCAGCCCGATTCTCTTGTAGACGCGGTGCAGACTTCGGTTCGTCGCGTCGCCCCGGTCTCCCGCTGGCTGCTTATTTTCCGGGTGGAATGCCGTCTGGGGAATTAAATCGGAACGAATTGAGAACGCTTCAATTACGGGCCAGGGACGTGTGTTTTCAAGTGCAAGGCTCCTGCCTGCCTGCGCCTGGTCGAGTGGCGCATCGGTGAAAGGGTGTGAATTTATGCAAGGCCGGAGGGGATCTTGCGCGCCGCGGCTCGCGTTCCTTCGGCTCAATTCAATTTTTGCCCCCCTTTTAACCCGGGGAATTCCCGGCGGTTCAGTTGCTCGACATTCAGAGTTCATTAGCAGTTATTTCGTTTTTTTTTCTTCTTCTTCTTCTTCCCGCGGGAGATTTGCATGGGTCGGAAATTTTTACAGACGGACCGTTAACTGGGTCGTTTGTTAATTAAGCACTTGTTTCGGCGACGCGAGGTAATATTAATGAGGATCGAGTTTCGGGTTATAAGTTCTCTGTTGCTTCGGGAACGAGTATCGGGGGCATTGTTTTGTAGCGAAATGGCGTGTTGGCGTTAAATAGGCATTACGGGGTTACAATTGTTTTAAATTTTATCACGGGTTTGTTTCAAGGCGGTCCCGTTAACAACGGAGTCGCCAGCGACCACCGTCAGAAGTAGATAAATTTGCGTTACATGCTTGGCAAAATTTGGTATTGTTGCGGATTGCCAAGTATCAGGTAGGTTCATCTGAAGGCAGAACTCTATCGTGTTAAGGATGTTCGCAGGATAAATTTAGATTTGACTTCGTGTCGGTGTTACGATGCAATAACGTCGTACCGTAATTAATGTCGTTATCAATTGCGTTTAATTGTTTGGATGTAGCAAGTTCATATATGTGTTGTAATTTTGCTGAACGTTTCGTTAATTTGCATTTCCGTGTTCGTGAATATTCTTAAATCAACCACGCTGCATTAGATTTGTTGCGAGGGAATTGAACGGCGAGACAATTCTTCTATGAATTGGCAAACACGTAATTGCACAGTTTCGTAACTTGGATCCTCGAAAGTTCGGGAAATTGGTCCTTCGTTCATTTCATTGTGTTTCACGGTCTTCGACGGTATCTCCTCGTCCGCGATCGTCTCGGGCAGGCTGCTTGCACAGAGGTGTTTGCTTTTAATTACATTCACAGCGTGGGCTTTAATCAGCCGCCCTCCCGCGCGTGGAAATATTGTCCCGCGATCGAATATTTTTCTTCCGGAGAACGTGCGGCCGTAAACTTCCGCGACTTCAATCAACAGAAAAGTAATCAGAAGTTGTTGATTAGGGGCGAGGGATCAAAAGTAATTCGTCCGATATCTTTGCTTCCCTCTCGCTCGGACAGTTTTATTGTTTTCTCGCTCGTTTCGCGCGACTTCGATTCGCCGTACCGTCAGTCTCGTTTCCAGTCAAGGTTCGATCATACCCCCGACGTGTTCCCTGTTCTCTGCGACTGGAAAAAGCGGCCCTGGGCGACTTCCGGGGAGATACGCCGGGAAATGGGGATTTCTTCGCCATTTCCGTTAAATGAAATTCACGGGCGGATATCGCATCAATCCGTTTCGTGATGCAGCTTCGTTTCCTCTCGCTGTAGCCACGAGGAGCATTCGGCGGAGCTGTCTATTCGTGAAACGTGAAAATTTATTATCACGTACAATCACGTAAAATCACGTAACCGTGCACACATTTCTCGGCGCTTAAGTTTGTTCGCGTTCGAATATGTCTACAGGTTTCACAGGTTTCATCGTTGACAGACGTACGCGCGAGATCGGAAAATTGTCCCACCGATACACGCCGATTAGCGTTGAATCATTTTTGACGATTCGTAATGAAACTTGGAGCCGTGAACGAACGGCTTCGTAATCGAGAATAGCGGACAATCGGGTCGGGCATTTGGAACGAGAAATGGAGGGGAAAAAGAGGCTCGAGGGATTTGCTTTCTCAACCAATTACGAACATTTTCATTTTTTTTCCCCTTTACCTTTCTGTCGAACATTCTCCGCTCTGTCCATAAAATCGGCGGGCACGCAACTAGTTTGGCTTCGCTGCTGGTCAAACCAAACGCAAACAAAAGTTCCATCGCGATCTGGATTTCCTTTTTTTCCTCTCGGTGTTCGCTCGTCGCTCGCATTCATTCTGAAAATAACTTTTCACGAACAACAATGTCCAACAATTGCCATGCGATGTCACGGTATTTAAATAAAAGGCGTGCCCCGCCTGAAAACTTGGATAGACTCACTTGGTAAGCAGAAACTGTTAATCACGTTCCCGAGCACTCCACCATCTACAACATTCTTTTGCTCTTTGCAACTTCGGTTCATTTGCGCACGCACGGAATGGAACGAAATTATTGCGGAGAATTATTGCGAATTGTGTGCGCTAAATGAACTGTCGCGGTCGGTCCAATAAAGCGTAGCAGATATTTAGGTGCGTGAGACTTGTTTGGATATAGCTAAGAGAATCGCAAGGTAAATCGTCGCCAACGTCTTCGTTACTTTTATAAAAAAGTAACGTTCACGCTTATCAAAAGAACGCCACGTCAGATTTTACTTAACCTACATAATGTCGGCTCTTGTTACAGTAGAAGATAGCAGTCATTGCATTTGTACTCCCCGGATTAAATCCTCCAGCAAACAAATGTCTCTACACAAGTCGTTAATAGAACTCTTCAGATCGCAAGCTCGCGAGACAAATAACGCCTCAACAAATTTTCATCAAATTAATACCGCATCACGAGCGGAATGAATTGCAACGAAGAGTTAAGAAAAATTAAATTCTTCAAATTAAATGAACGCAGTTCGGACAGGCTTGTTCACGGCAAGCAATTATTCGTTTATTGAGTCAACTTCTGTCGCCTTTGTATTGTAGAAGGGTTAATGATTGGGGGGGGGGGGGGGGTGATTCTTAACGAGCCAAGACAACGACGCCGCCGCCGAGGAAAGAGAAACTGTTCCGTTACTCGAGGGATTAAAGCGGCCGTATTAAATAGACGAACGACTTTCCTGTTTTAAATACGGCCGCCGCCGTTTTGCGCCAGGCCCGGTCTAAAAACTGGCATGATGCACGGAGATCAGCGATAGCCGGTTTATCAACGAGACGAATGAGATTTTCGCGGGGATAACGCCTTCGAGCAATCGATGCGGCGTCGATCGGGGCGCAGACCGAACTTTATCAGTCGTCCGCGCTCCAAAAGGAGGAGCACGCTCAGCTTTCACGCCAATCGTTCCACCTTTTATACGTATCATCGGCTGCCTCTATTTTCCGTTTCTCCTCGATGTTTCTTTCGCCGTGTCGCGGTGCTCGTGTTTGTCCCGACGTCGGTTCGTTTCGACGCGTCTCGTCGAAACGCGAGGCGTCGCCCGCATTTTCCACTGCCCCCCCCCCCCCCCCAACAGCAAAATTCTCGCTTTCATCGTCGCCCATGTGCTCGTCCTGTATATATATATACATTTTTTTTCTTCTCCTCTCTAGCTTTTTGCAAGCGACGCCGTATAATTAATGGCCGCGCGTTCCTCTTCGCGTCGCCTTTTTCCAGTAATTGCATCCACCCAGAGAGATTCGTCTCTTTATTGCGTTGGGAAAGGACGCATTATGCCGGACCGTTATCATGCTGTCTGCAGCGCTACCGTGAAGAATTGTGTTCACCGTGGTCGTTTTTTTTTCTCTTTGTTTTTCCGATTTCTTTTCGGGAGCTCGGTTACGGCTTCGTAGATACGAGTGTTACGAGCCGAGGGCTAAGGGGCACAGCTGCGCGAGCCGAGGATCGGTTGTTTAAGAGTTTGTTAGTTACGGACGGCCAGTGCGTATTTCGTCACTGGAAGCCCCCGTAGATAGGAGTGCGTGAACTTGCCGGTGCCTGTTTCATCACCGGGTGTCACAGGAAGGTAAAGGTAATCGTGGACAAACCAGCGCCTATTTCATCGCCGGGAGCCACAGGATGGTAAGATTTCGTGGACAAACCAGTGCCTATTTCATCACCGGGAGCCACAGGATTGTTAGTAAAAATGGACTCGTAACTTATAGCGATACACCTCGAGCGGTTAAGGTGTATCTGTTTGGTGGGACGTTACTGCTAATGATTGTCAGAGGTGATTCAATGAGAAAAATGCGTACGATATTATTAAGCGTATATTTCCTACTCTTTGGTTATTCTACAGTTTGATTATAAACTACAAAATCCACATTTCTCAATCTGTACGGATTGGAAATGTATACTGCCCAACAAAAAGGCCTGACCATATACCGTAAAATAAGTATAACGTCTTTAAGAAATGAACGTGTAAGAATTGCTCGAAGGGGACTCGGAACCCGATCTCGCTGAGCAACAATATCAAAATAGTCGATGCGGAACGTACTCGAAGCTAGATTAATACTGAGTCGCCGAGAGCAGAATTCGTGCCCTTTTTATACTCGAAATCCGGACCAAAAAGCTGGTGGGGGCACGGAAAATTCCAAGGGAGTCCGGAAAGATTCCCCCAAAGGGTCACGTCATCGCGACGTCGCGGAAGGGGCAGACTCCACTGCATGCACCCTCGATTTCCAAATAAGGGCATCATAGAAGGAAGAAATGGAATAATACTTCCTACGTAACACGAGTAACGGTCGAAATTGAAGCGTATCTGTTCTGTCGTCCTTGCGGACACCTCGCCGGCGAACGTTTATAAACTACATTCTATAATTGTCGCGTCGATCTGCGAACGAGTTCGAATATTTTTCGCGGCTGGTTTTCTTCACGCAGGGAAGGGGGCACGTTTGTTTGCTAGGGAAAGAGAACCGGGCTTGGTAAACACATTTTTGTTGCTGCTCCGCGACGCGTTCGCGTTGCTATCAGACACGCGAGACTCGATTGAACAAGTGTCATTAATAATTGTTTGCTTCCCCGATGTTTATAATTATACGATATAATACTGCGAAGATTTGGCCACATGATTTTCTTGTCGGGGTTGACGCGTCGTTCCGCGCCAGACAGACTATTGTCTGTGTGAAACCGTGCTCGATAATATATTCGTGTTACGCGTGAAACATGATAAACTGTGTATTTTATATAAGTCCTAATCCATTAACTGTAATTAAGCTATCGAAACATTGTTTTTTTTTTACTTGTACTGCGCAGCAATAATGACGATAATTAGTTAAATGAAAAATATGTACCCTTTCTGTGCTGCATGTTAAACGTTATATCCCTTTCTTGATAATCGTGGTTTTCGCAGTCTAGTTATTATTGCAACGCGTACGGGTCGTAAACGAAAATGTTGTTCTTGACAACGCGAGGCGCATACAACCCACGTGGCGCGGAAGTGTTAAAGAAAACTGCGAACAGTCAGCGAAATTTTCGTCGGGATGCTGTCAATCGATACACGACGAACCAATGGCCGAGGGAAGGGCTATACCGTGGATCGTCTGTGCGCGAGTTAAACGAAAGATACTCTGGAATGCGCCGGATAACTCTCGTCATCTCATAACTCTCATTGCGATGCGCTAAAAGAGGATTTCAGCGTATTTTCTCATCAAGTCTGTTCTTCGATTCCTGCCATATTTTTATTTTCCCTCCTATTTTTCCCCGTTCCTGCGGCACATACATATATGTATACACGCTGGGTGGGCGACTTTCATCGCGACTTCGGCATTATCGGAATCCCCGTCGACCCACCAAGCTGTAAAATCCTCTTCGCGAATATTTCGCCGGGTTATCCGACACCTGTTCCGACTTATCGATATAAATCCGTAGCGGGCCCGTTCCGTGCCCGCGTTTTTCCATACGCGGGCGCTAAGAATGATTTTTCTGGACGATAAGCCGCCAAGACGAGTTTAGAGAGGATAACGCGGAGCCGTGGAATCGCCGTGGAGCGTTCGATTCGATTTCGTATGTAGGCAGAATGGAATTATCGACAGGAACGTACGAGAGTTCCATCAGACGAAGGGGTGCAACCGGTCTGGCGTGTAATTGGCTCGGCCGTTGCGTCGACGGAAAATTAAATTAATAAATCGGCGCTGAGTTCGTTTGCTTGTGTGTTGATCGTCATCGGGCGAGCATTGCTAATTACTTTCCCCCGATGCAATCGAATATCGATGCTCCTACGGCGCGGCGCGTGGCTTCAAATCTGAATCCGGAGCCGCGGAATTTTACGGTACACGGATCGCGATTGTGGACGTCAGAAGCGAGACGAATGAAGCCGCAGTCCAATGCAATTCGGGACGTCCTAAGCGCGAAGTTGAATCAACGCTGAAAGCAAATCTGAGGTGCCGATAGCATATCGCAGCAATGAAATTTCACGTCGTCGATAATAATCACGCGCATGCAGCTGCGTTTCAGGTACTTGTTAAAAAGAAGGGGAATAGAAGATCGTTAGAGAACTTAATCGTGTTCGTTCAATATTAACAATAGTATGCCGCTTGCCGCGACAACGAGGAATTAATTATCGGCGAAGGATTTATGAAAATTCGATTCAGCGTTTCTCTGAGGACCCTTAGCTGTTTCTAGTTCGTTGGCCGCGTTATTTTCGCCAGAGATATGTTCCCTTTATGGAAAGCTCAGTCACGCATAATAAATCACGGCGAGGCTCGGGGCCCATTCGTCTTTCGCGAAAACACCTTTTCGTCGTATTAACTATTCCAGAATTGCAAGCGCGGCGTGCTATCATTTATCATTCCATAACCTTCCAGTGTTCATAGGTCCGGTAGCACTGTATTTGTTCCGGTGATGTATTCATGCTTTCGTTGTTCATTATCCCCCAGGTTACCGGTTTTCTTTTTTTCTCCTTTTTTTTTTTAGCAAGGAGGATACAACCTGGTGTATTTCAATTGCAAATCGGTAGTGAATATTTTCGAGAGCAGAGACTTACGACGAACAAGGCAATAGGAGTATTTGTAGTATTCTGCAATGTGCATATGCGCCTGCAAATATTTATATCCACGCGCACAGCTGGGAGTCGGAAGAAATATTTGCACACGTTGTTGAAATGATATTGTTACATCGTAGCACGAAGTGATTGGCGATTATTGGCCCCCGCGATTACTGCAGCAAGCATTGTTGCCCGCGCAATTTGATCCGAGCAATTTTATAAATTCCGCCGGCGGTGTTTCGTAGTTTGCGCGATTACGTTGTTAATTAATACGATGCTGCTGATCGCGACTTACGAAGCCAGCCCGCGTACTTACTAGCACGGGGGGTAAACTTTATTCCCGGCTTCGACCTCTTCGAACCGCTGCAACGACCGGGCGCCAATGCGTGTGATTATCCGCGGAAGTGGAACTCTTCGGAATACGTTAATTATTTGCAATTCGTTTCGCTAATTTCCCGACGGCCTATGAAGCACGACGCTGCATACTAATGCCGGTATTTGTCTCGCGCATTTCGCGCATCGAAATATTGAATGTTAGTGCTTTACGCGGCGTTCGCAAATAAGATTTTAATTTAATCGTTGCATGCGCAGAATTTCGTAAATAAGTCGGGACAAACAGAGTGCGCGCGTTACAATATTTATTAATTCCCCTACGGGGAATCGCAATTAGCAAGATACACGCGCAACACAACACGGGCATTATCGTTTTCCGGACAATATTTATTAAGCAGCTGCGTTTCAATACGCCGGCAAATTCGGGGTGATGTTTAATAATCATGCACGTGTTATGCTCCCGATTGAAATGTTGAACGCGCGACGGGGATAATGTCTGGAATTTTTTAATTAATTTACGATCCGCCGTGTGCCCCGCGAGGCGCCAGGTAGTTTCGTCGAGGAGAAATCGAATTATCTTAAGTTATGGAAATATTCAACTCCAACTCCCCGTGCCCTTTTCTAGCCGCCGCATAGCGAATTCGGAAATCGATCTCATTGGGCGCAACGTATTCCATAATTTTGCATAATTCATCTTGCGTTCCGCGGGGCCGCACGGATGATATTCAAAATAGTAACTTTGTTCAAATTCAAGACGCAAGAAGTACTCCGATAGATAATTTCGATCGTTTTATATCCGGTTCCCATGAATAAAAATGCCCGTCGATATTCATCCCTCCCCCTCGAATCAATGGATTCGCGGTAGGTACTCGAGAATATTTAACGAACTCGCCCGTTCAGCTGCCGGCACAAAAATCATCCCCGAAACACCCGGAACGAATCGTCCCTTTCCCCGTTGAACCCCGACGTGCCTCGACGCCCCTCCCCCCCCACCCCCGGACGTCATTGTAGAATTCTGTGGACCGCGAACTCCCCCGATGGTTCCGCTTTCGCCAGCTTCCAGTCAACCGGATCCCAAGAAAGCCTAGTCGTCCAGCGTATCGTGCGTCACGTTCGTTGTTACGCCGGTGGCAGGGGCAAGAACGACCGCGCAATTATTCGTACCCGGCCAATTCGTTCGCCACGGTTACGTGGGTTTCGCGGGGCCGGGTCCGGTTTGCGCCTGTAGAAAAACACGGCGACCGTTTCCGTAACCGGTGTACGTAACGCGGTCGCGCGAACAAGAGAGAAGGGATCCCGGTGTCCTTCGTTAATTCCACGTCTATACAATGCCGGGGAACGCTTGACCGTGGAAAACGTCGGAGACCCTCGACGGAATCGAGAATGGAGAAACGATTTCCCAACGAGGCGTTTTATTTGTGCCGCGGTTTATCATTGGAGCGCTGTTGGCTTTTCTTCTTTTTTTGTTTCTAAGAGGAAATCTTGAGTTTCCCGCGACAGCTGGAGGTTACGTCTGCGGCTGTTGTAAGTAATTATCAGGACTCGAAATTAAGATTTTCAGGTTTGTCGAGAGGGAAGGGGAGAACGTTAATAATTTTCACGAGCTCTGAGCATCATTTTTCGCGCACGCTGCGCTGGCTGTACGAAATGATTTGAGACATTAACGAGAGTTTATGCAATCGTTAGAGGAGACGTGGACTTTTTTACGATGTTTCGGGGTAAAAGATTGGCAAATTTTCTCGTGTCGGAAAAATCTTGGAAACGGAAAAGTGTCTGCCTCGTGGGACCTCTTTCGCCATAGTGGCTCGCTGAGGGAAATATATGTATCCCTTTCAGAGGGAATCCGGACATTCTTGTGATATTTTTCTCCAGAATATAATAAAAATTGCCATAGACAAAATACTCTTGGATTTCTAAGCGAAATGTTCGAGCTTGTCAGCGAATTAATAACCCCTTCAAGTAAAACGTCCGAATGGAACGAGTTTTCGTGGCGCGTCGTTCAATATAATTGCACCATTGCACCGTTTTGGAAAATTGAAACCGTCGAGTCCATTGACCGAGAGAACGCGGAGCTCGAGATGCGGCAGCTTCTTTCCGGAATAAAGAGATATTAAGAGAGTAACTTCTCCCCGAATTATCATCGATTTCCCTCGTACCTGAGTAAACCACCAAAATTTTCCAGACCATTCCGGGCATCCTTTGAGCGCAAGATTTCTATACGGTTTAACGGAGCGTGCCCTGGTAAATACTGGTCCCGTAATTATCGGAAGTCGCCGATTTATTTGTTACGGTTGCTTGAGCCGTAGAAACGGGATTCCGTTACGATAGAATTACGCATTACGATAGAAATGGTACCAGTTGGACGAGCACGCAATGACGAAATTATATATAGGTTTTCGTAAATCGTACGGTGACCATTAAGTGGTCAATCCCAATGCTAATCATATTTCATTGACAATGATCACTCGATGCACCATCGACGGTAATTTCGTCCCGCGGTGCTTTGTATTTAGCGCAGGTGCGTCGACGATGCCGGATCGAATCTAGCACGGTGTATTTCTTTCGACGAATTTTTATAATCATCTCTCGTCGTAGGCCGCTGTACCAATTCGAACCGGAATCGAGACGCGACCTTTCCCCGAGTTTCCACGGTTCTCGGGTGTTCCCTCTTTACGAAAGAAATTTGTCGAATTCACAACGTACACGAATTCAGCATGAAAGGGAAAACGGAAATAAACGAACTAGGAGTACGGAAGCCTTTCAGAGCGAGTCAGAATAAGTAGGCTCGCGCAGATACAGGGCGATATGGACACTCGTAGAATCTAGGGTTGCATACTCTATTTCAGGCGGATGAGTTTTAGGCTTCGTCCTTGGCACTTTGTACTTTAGAGGGGATCGTACTTCGATATGCTGTTCAAAATGCGAGTCCGATCGTACTTTGTTCCCCTAATATACAGCACCAGCAATTGCCAAGCTAATCGTTGTCTTTATGATCTGCGTGTTAGGTCACGGCGAGAATGCGAAATCTATTATTATCACTCTGCACGTTTCCTAACAGCACTCTGTTTTATGTACATAGGTAGGTATAACCATTCTCCGAAATTCGAAGAATTTCTTCATTACTGTGGGGATCAATTAAAGGGGGACGGAACATTTACGGGACGCGGAAGAAAATCACGAGCAAAGAACGACGGAGGAGACTTAAGCTACAAACTAGAAGGAAATACCATTGCCAAAGAACCGAGTGAAAAGTAAGAGGCATCGTAAATGAAAGACGACAATGTATCAAATTTGATTAGCTATCTGGAGGAGATCCTTGAAATTTCATTTGTCCCAAGGAGTTCTCTATGGAACAGATGAAATTCCATCGTAGGTGTTACATTATTTATATCGTATCGTTGCTCGAGTAATCCACAGCCACTGAAGAATCACCGCGCAATAATTTACAGAGAAACGAATTCGAGCGAAGCTTGCGTTTAGATGCTAAACTATTGGAATGAAATTGAAGAACCTTTCCCGTCAACGTCAACGTTCCCTCCCTCCCTTCGCGACCACTTCGAAACGAAAATCTTGTAAAAATCCATTGTATCAAAAATCACGATTCTGAACAGAGGTTGCAGAATTTCCGAAAAAGCGAGCACACCCGATGAAACTGGGTTGATTTAGATTGGATTCGAAGTGTCCTACCTCTGCTTACACCCTCGATGGCCTCTCTCGTGTCCTCGATCACGTCCACGTGCGCACATATGGTCGTGTGATGGTCACGTGTTATCGAGTGCGAACCACCCTCATTTTCGTCCCTTGTTCCCTGCAGGAATGCTACGGGTTCTCCTTTCGTAAACATTCTAATCAAATCACCCGGGCTACATAGGTAGTAGCTTCTTTGTGGTTGGCAGGGGGATTGCCTTCAAACGGGGTGCAATAGTTATGGGAGCGCTCGAGATCAGAATGGAAATTATAGAATATCGTAGCCGAACCATTTCCGGGGAAATGATTGGACAAAGGAGTTTATAATTCGTATCGATAGCAAGATCTGAGGTCGAACGTGCGAATCGTATGGGATGATTTCACGCGCAATTATTAAATACACGCACCTTTAGGATTTCAATTAATTTTTTTTGGAGGGTGGAATGAATATGGGACAAGCTCTTGCCAGGAACTGGATAAATGTAAGGTCGCTGTGGAACGTTCGACGGAAAGCAAATTTCATTGCGAAATTTTATTCGCCGATGTAAATGACAAGATGGCATTTCGTTATTTTTGAAAGAGTGAAAGAAATCCAGTGATCACCAGGACGTTCAAACAGCAATCAAGTAATATTATCCTAGCTATTTCTTAATTATCTACGCTTCATCGACTCACTTTAAGAGTATTAATATCTGGCAATCGCGGCAACAGTTGGAACCCCCATTTACAATTTACCACTAAAACAGAATCTTCTTCGACACCGATCTCGTTACGTATATACATATATATACAGTGGGCGAAAAAAATATTCATACAGTGCTTTATTTTCACTTCCACCTTCATTATTTTGGTGTCGTCAAAATCTCGGCGTTGTGACAATCGCTCCTAAAACAATATACATGGATACGAAGCACATCTATTACACTTTAAAATAATGTACACCGTTTTAAAAATAATTGTCTCAACGTCAACATTTTTGTCGCTCCGAAACGAACTAGTTGCAAGTGAAACTAATGCACCGTATGAATACTTGTTTGGCCGACTGTGACAGATTCTCTTTTAGCGAAAAGTTATCATCGACCAAGCTGGATGACATCGCCCTGCAAGCTCATTAAACCGAAGAGAAATTTTTCCCGACGCGAAGCCTCGCCCAACGACGATCTCTGCCAGCCAGAGAACACTGCGCGGGTACCCGGGACACGAATCAATTCTCGCGTCTCCCGTTTTGTTCGCGACCAGGGGACGAGCGAGAAATTATGTGCGGCGCGTCCGAGAGTTTCTACCCGCTCTGTGCTAGCTTTGAGGGCGGAGGACGGGCGATGTGATGTATGCTCGCAAGTTGAATGAAGATGGCTGATCTGTGGCCGTGGTTTTGTCCGTTTCCGATAGGATGACCCGTTGAATGTTATCCCGCAGGGATTCCCCGAACTTTCTGTCACAGGGGAAGCCGGACGGCAAGTTGGGCGAAAAAATGTTGAATGGCTTGCGGGCTGAAGCTGATTTTGAAGTATTAGACAGGCGATTGAAGCTGCCTCGACCGGATTCCCGGTGCTGCGATGAGAGCGAGACGCGGAAGGCAGCCTTTGTGACTGTTTCTTCCACGAGGATGCAAGAGGGGGGTGCTTTCGATCGCGACTCCCCCGCAGTCCGCCGAGCTTTTCGTCGAAGCGGACACATTTGTCCTGGAGATGTCCCCGGGATCCTTCGTTTTTGCGATACGGAATTTGCTTCGAAGGTGCCCCGACGAACTGGGAAATTCGATAGATCGGGATCGTATATCGGAACGTGTTTGTTAGTGGAACATCGAGCGAGATTTGTACGCGAGACGATCGTTATAATAGATTTCGGTATGCACGAAGAGGTGAATGATAAATGCGGGAATAAAATTTGCACCGTCGCCCGTTGAACCGGAATGCGTGAATGACGAAATTGATTTAAAGACGAGATGGGGCACTCGCTGCTTGTTAATAGATCGTACGATGGTTTTGCGATGGTTACGTTGAATCGCATTCGGTTTCTATCGTTCCGTGCAATCCAGTCGCCGTGATAAACGAACAGCGCGTTAAAACGTAAGACACTCGAAGTGTTTTCTTCGAATGCGTAGCGTTTGATTCGTTCGGAAGGGAAGCGCGGATGAATATTTTCGTTCGTCGATATCAACAATTTCATGGAATTTCGCGTGTCCGTCGCGCACGAGTATCGCCATTCCGCAGCAATAAAGCTTTCCGCGATAAAACCTTTCGAACTGGCAGGCAGTTTTGAAATCGATCCAAAAGATGCGCATGGACGGCCGGAGACAAATGCGCGTGTCTTCGAAAATCGACGACGATACGTACGCTCGTAAGTTCAATGAGAATTTGCGGCTGACGCGTTCGAAGTTGGATTTCCCGGAATCGGTTACCGAATATTTCTCTCCGGGGCGAGGACAATCCTGCGTCTTAAATCTGGAAGCGCGACCGAGACACGAACGGTTCACTCTATTCTCTATCGCTGTTCTGGCAAGTAGCAGTGAAACATTTGCACCATCTGAATGCATATTTATTTCCAACCATTTCATTCGCGAATGTGCTTCGCGCTGTTCCTAAACAGGGTCCGGTCATTGTAGCCTGGAAAACATTACACGTTAAGCGAAAAATTCATGCTCGCGTGAATCGCAGACGTACTGTGCCCGCATGAAATATTTAAACGTTCGTGTCCCTCTGAATTTCACGGTTCTTCTGAAGCGAATTTCATCCTCTGGACGCCGCTGAAATTCACAGGGGGTGGAGTAGGCACTAGTTATTTCAGCAGGTGTATTTATTGCGCACGGGGGGGTACGCGCTATGCAAGCGCCAGTTCGGTGAAATTTTTCGAAAAAGTATCGACGTTCAGATAAAATAGCTGGGTGAAACGAAAGTTCGAAGATGATATCGTACGTTCGATTATTATGGCCTGCAAACTTCAAGCGTGGTTTAAAAGTGAAATGCCTACTGTACATGTACTACGTTGAATATGAAAATATATTTTTAAATAGATACGCGGTGGTAAGCGGGTAAGAATTGATGCACGATTATTGGAAACTTCTGTGGAAGGTGTATAAAAATAAAATAGAAGGAAAATAAACATTCGAGAAATCTTGCTCGGTAGGAACAGTGGTGCAGTAATGAAAAATTATTAACCCTAACGAGAAAGGATGCATAAGAATGGAGAAATTCGTTATTGTTCATTGATGTTTCTCGACGTGAAATTTTTCCCTGCACGGAAGTTTGAAAAAAATGTTAGGGCAAGATAACTCTGGAGGGAAATGTAACCGGTGTTCAGTGAAATTGACGTTTCTTCGTGGTTGGATCAACTCTTCGGTGTATTGTCATATGCTAATTACGTTTTATTCTCTGCACGATCCACGTTGAACTTATTATTACGACGAATTGGCCGTGCAGTTAACGTGCATTACGATTAATTTGTAAACGTGGTCCACTGGAAATTTGTATTCCGTTCTTTCTTCTGCGCATGTAATTATTCTCCAAGTTCATTAAAAATTTCCCTTTGTCGTCGTTGTTCAGATAATAATATTTGCCATGCCGGTTATTTAATTCTATAACAATATTATATTATACTTTGTATTATACTTTATATATATTTATATGCTGCTGGTTTCGCAGTGAATTAGAAGTACGTTTGATTTCTTGTGTTACGTGTCTTAGCGATGAAGCAGGAACAAGTGTTTGAAAATGCAATAATAAAACGAAGGTAATAAGAAAATCATATTTAACATCTGTTACATTCATTTCTATACATATTTCAATTTATTAGCGAGCGAATTAATCTTCACTCCGGTTGCGTTGCGCGTCTTATAAATATTGCGGGAACCGCGTGCATTCAAATACAAGCACCCTCCGAAACAAAACGATGGCCAAGCGCAATTTTTTCATTTATCCCAGGTGGCAGAAAAGTTCATTCGTTCAGAAAAGAAATAATGGCCGGTGTTCTGTAGCTGACGTCGAGTAGCCAATTCACTGAGATAGCTTTAATGGAATTTTATGTCTTTTGTGGCTCGGCGAGGTTTTTTAAGGCCGAGCACCTGGCAACAATCTTTTCAGCTGAATAAAAGTGTCATTCGCAAGTACAGTAAATGTTTCTCTTATCCGGCCACCGAAGAAAGTCCACTAGAAAAGAATAAGCGTTTCTTCTTAAATCACGTTAATTAAAGCTGGCATTGACGACGGGCAAATTTTATTTGCCCGATGTCGAAATTAACCTCTCGGAAACACTCCTTAATTCCGTCTTTCTCGATATCACGTGAAACGGAACGACGCGACCGGGGCTTTTACAATAATACGTTCACGTTTCGCTACGGAAGCACGAGATTCACCCGAGAATTTCTCGATCAATTTGTCCGGCGGGCCATTCGATTCGAACGAATTGTGTCGCGGAAAGAAACATCTATCATGAATATTGAAAATCGTTGAACGACGAATTTTCAAACGTCCAGAGCTAATAATTTTCATTCTGACGCATCGCGCGATCGTTCTCATCGCGTTCACTGGAAATTAACAATTGTATTTGACAAACACCGTCTCATCCCTTCGTTCCAACGCGGTGCTCCCCTTAGAAGCGCATTAAATCAAATTTGGTACGCCCCAGACACTTGAAACAATGCTCCGCAACGAAGGTGCTTCTTCGAAATATAGTAAATAACTGAGACCATCGAGTCCCGACTCGCCATACGCCATTTACAATTTATAAATAGCAAAATGCCCGCCATTCTTCACGGTGCAATCTCTATTTCTATCAGATCGATATTCTGTTCCATTGAATGGCCCCGAAAGAGCCCGCCACGCATCGCGATGGAACTCCCTTATTGCGTCCTTTGTATTTACTCGGTCACGTTGCTCGCCGCCGCAGGAATTTCATTAACGACAAGATCAGACCACGGAAAGAATGCCGGTTATCGGCGTCGTCTGTCGTCGATGATCGATCTGCGAACAATGGGGCAGATGAAACCGGTGGGGCGAAAAAATAATTGACAGCGGATCGAAAGAGCAAACGGAGCGCCGTTCGAGCGGCTCGCTCTCGAAAGTTTGCGGGATCGAGCCTCGCCCCCTCCACAAGAAAATATTATTTGGATTGCTGTATCTGACGTGCCGCTGCCGATTGCAGCGGGCAACGATAATGGAATTCCGTGCTCTTCGTCGTTGCACGGACGGTTGTTCGTCGGTAGTGTGCCGCGGAGTGAAACCCGCCGAAGTGTGTAAGCGTTTATCGACCACCCGTTCTGGATTCTACGCTAGTGATTTTTCTTCAGGGAAATCGGACTTATCCGGCCCGGTCAGTGTCCCCTTGGGCGGGATATTTTCGACGAACCGCGCCGCTTGATTTCCCGGAAGTTCCTACTCGATCATCCGGCCGTTGCCGAGTTTTAACAGTTCAGGCTGGCACGGAACGATAAGGGGAATTAATTAAGTCGAACGAAGAACGTCGATGAGGTTCTTTTCGAATCTTCAATTGAATTATCCCCGGGGGTTATTTTAAAGGAAATGTCAACGGTCCTTTGCAATCGTTGAACCCTATCGCGCTGGGATAATAATTGAGACGCTCCTATTTTTCTGCGTCCCTTGATTTAGGTCTCAACGATTGAATAATAACGCGGCCGAATTTGAATCGCGACTTGTCGGCTTCGTTTCAGTCATTTTCTTGGCGCTTCGTTCCTTAACGCGTCGAAGTGTGAGGTAACGTTATTCACGTATCTTGGGCTCGCTTTAACGGTACACGCTGGTTAGGATGATTCGAGGCAGGAGTCTAGACTGTTTTCGAGATAATTTTTCACACGTTGACTAACAGGTCCAGTGTGTACAGCAGTAGTTATAATTGGACAAATGACGTACGCTTGTGAACTTATTTATCTCCACACTTTTTGTCGCTGTAAGTCGGACGAACAATTCGGCTAGGCGATTTATACTATTTCGTTGAATAGGAAAACCGAATCGCGCGACTGTAGAGCGGCGATTTACAAAACTGTCGTCTGCACTTTGGTAACATTCGAACTTTTAACTAACGTGAACCGCGACTTCGCTGTTCTATTTAACAGTAGAACTACCGATACATATAGGTAACATTTAGGTAGCATACGTTGGATACATTAGGAACACGAAAGTCGTTGAACGAACATTTAATAGAAATACACAATCGTCATTCTGTCTTATCAAAAGTCGTAATAAATTGCCACAACGATACCTATATATTAATCATTTCAAAGCCGAAGATCTGAAGCAAGTCAGTTTTACGCGCTCTGTAGTTCTAACGTTAACGTCCTAAAATATGCGCCTGCCTCTTAAGGAATTCTATTCTCGTGCAACGAAACGCCAAAACTAATAACCCCCGCCGAGGTACCAGAATCCTCGTCAAGGGGGTCCAAGAAACCAGGGAAATAATGCCGCTCGGTTTGGCACAATTAACGCCCGCCGGCAATAATAAGCGAGCGACAAACTACCTGTTGATTTGACAAAATGAGTGTCGCGTGGAATCGCACCGCGTTCCATTTCCTTCGTGGCATCTTCGTGGCATCTTCGTGGCAGCGCACGTGGCAGCGCACGTGCCCGCGATTCGGCCGCTCGGCAACTTTGACCAGCGTGCCAATTCGATGATTCGCGCCGGCGAACATCGTCGCGGAACGTCTCGTTTCGTTTTCGGACGGCAGGCCGGGTCAATCGCGGCCCGCGAATTAGCGGAAACGCGATTAATACGACGCGTCGAGCATCGATTCGTGTATATTGTTGCGTCGCGAAATAAACGAGCAACAATTTCTTCGCGTGTCCTACCTGCGAACGAAGGTAATAATTTCGTACCGTACCAAAAAGGGCGACTAGCAATCTGTACATGGAACAACCATCCACGTGCAAATGGCTAGCACATTTATGACGCGCAAATAACAAAATTGTTTTTGAGGAAATAGTCTCTTCCTTAAGCCAAGGAGCAATAAGCGCCAAAACCGTATACGACCTCGACAGTTAATTGCAAGCGTCATAAACGTGGATTCCCAAGGGGGTCTCGACGTCGATCCTCAGCAGATGTCGACCAGGTTAAGTTTCGACACCCTTTCGGAATTTCCCCTGAATCGCCAAAAAACCGACCGCAAGTAGCAAGGACACACCCACCTTCGAAAACCGCACCTCGGCGCAAGGGAAAGGTGTGACTGCACCCTCAAGGCACGCTGATTGGTAAATCGACAATTTTCCGAAACGTCCAATCAGCATGCATAAAAAACACTTCCGAGTCGACGTTTGAAGAAACGCTCGACGAGGAAGTCAGTCGTAATTTGAACACCAACAAACACACCAACCAGGAGACCATCTCCTCCAGTAAACCAACCGAGTCTTGGTTTACTAAGCTTTTTCAATAGTGACTCGCTATAATTAATATTTGTAACGAGACGGTATACCGACGTATACCGTATTCCAAGTGTCGCATACCACGACGCTCAACATATATACTTGGCGGACGCGGATATGTCGCGCCACCAGGGCGTTACGGATACGTACGTTTGTCGTGGACGTTGCCCGACGATCTTCCACGCGTCGGGAAAATATTGTCGTGATCGATCGATCGATCGTTCGATTTGCGGGCGCTTGCCAGGTGGAACTGGCGGAACGTGCGGCACGGCGGTGTTACGAAAATCGCACCTCGATTCGTAACTCGATGTTGGCAGAAGCTATTGCTCGCTTCGTTCTCGCGTGAACTTGAAAATTAGGTACGGAATTTGCGGCCGGGCAGCAATTTTCCCGATATTTCGGAATTCTCCAGTTTGCTGCTGAAACGTTTGCTGGACTACGTTATGTGTATCGTCGTTATTCGGACGAGGGGGACACGTATTAGATTTTGTGTTTGGTTGATTGGGAATTGTATTATTATTCGGAATGAAATCAGTGTATATAATAATTTCCAGTACCAGAAGTAAGAAATATGATTGGGGAACTGTGAATCGTTGATGCTCATTTGTAACATAGAACGAATTAATAAAGTATCCTCGCGTATGTCGGCGGATTATCATCATTATTCCAATCGAGTTCGGAGCGATATGAAAATCGCAGTCGCAGTTCGGGAACGTCGAATACCGCAACACTCCTCTAAACTGCTTTCCGGGGCGCGTAATTGCGAGCAAACACTTGCCACTTCTCGTCCGTCATTAGTAACTTCGCGCTAGAAAGACCGGCTGCTAATGACAGGCAAATACGACGATTTTAGGGGTCGTTCACTTTTTTGTCTTCCCTGTGGTTTCGTTGACGCAGTTGCTCGCGAGTTAATAACGAGAAACTGCAATCTTGTGACCACGGTGCTCCACCGATTCAACAATTTCGCGCGAGCAATTCGAAAGCAGCAGAAATTTCACATCATCCCACAATTGCTTCAATCGCGTGCATAAAATTTAAATCTGCAATCCAATTAGTAATGCAATTTCGGTTTCCACGACGCACTCAATTTTCATAATCACCAAAGCGCGCGCCTCCCTCCTTTGATTTCTATATGCTCAATATTTCCACAGCGTGGAAATAATTAATTGATACGTGTTCCTGGACGCACACATTTGCCGCCCTTTCAGCCGAATTACTCGGCAAAATATCCACCCTCTTCCGGTAACTCTACAACACTGACGGAAACTTCCCGTAAACCGCGCTCGCGTACACACACAGAGACAAGTACCATCCATTTGCATCCTCCAATCTTGCAATAAACAGCTGAAACGAAGTAAGATAGCGGCGGCGGCGGCCAATGCTTTTAGCTATCCGGTTGAAAAAGTTTCGTTCGCCGCTGCCGCAAAACGCCATGGATGATCGAATGTAACATTTATCCGCGCGAATTTATGGGAATTCTTCCCCCCCCCCCCCCCCACCCGGGCCGAGTTTCCTCGGCGACACGTGAAACCGAGCGAGGCGAAAGTCCCGCGGTTTGATCCCATTCGCGCGTGCACGCGCAAAGGACGCAAAGGACGCAAAGACGGAAATACATTTATTCATAAGAACGGAAGGGTTGCGGCGGCGCGCATTCGTTTACCCTGATATCTCGAAACCCCCGCAGCATGCGACGTACACCGGAAAGAAACGGCGAGGAATTTTCCCCGGGGAAGTTTATATACAGTGCCGCGGGCTCGACGAAATTCTGCCCGTTTCTACGCGTGCACGATGACAGTGGTTTTCCTTGCACAGTGTTGTTTCCAAGCGGTCGGCGATTTAGCGTGGAAACAATGCGCCCCTCCCTTCCCCGTGCAACGTCGTCGTAATTATATTTCCAACCGTGCACCCGCCCGTGGTTTCGAGCGTTTAAACGCGCACGCTTACACCCGCGCAAAGGGAAACATAATTAGGCGACTGAGAATTTCGCGACGTTCGAGCAGCTCGTTTTGTTCTGGCCAAAAAATGTTGCACTTTGATTGGAACCAGTTGTCGTTGGTACACGATGCCGGAGATGCAACAATTGAATATTCGTGTTAGCGGGGTTGCGAAGATTTTTCTTATTCTTTTTTTTTAAGAGAGACGTGGAAGTTGTAGTTGGAGAGTTTCGTGATAATATTTAGTATTTAATGTTGGATAGGACAAGGTGTAAATTCGAACTGCTATTTGATTTTCGAGCTCGCGAGTGATTCGGGGTGGAAAGTTGAGAAATGGAATAATCGCGTGTTGATATTAATTCAAAGGGACATTCGAAATTGGAAATGCCCTGTCGAACTATCTGGGCCAAGTTTGACACTTTCAGGACGAGATTTGTGATATTTGCCAGTGGGTTGATTTGACTTGCAGGTAGTATTTGGCGGTGCAAGAGTTCCGGCGCGGTGTAATTCCTTAATCTCCATCCTAATTATTACTGATCGCAATTCTAACGTTACTTTCGTTGCAAAGAATATCTTTTTTAACGGCTTTACTGAAACTGGTGGTTGAAATAAGGTGTTGGTTTCATTTCATTTCGCGCCGCAT
Source organism: Nomada goodeniana (assembly GCA_963969485.1). Taxonomy (NCBI): domain Eukaryota; kingdom Metazoa; phylum Arthropoda; class Insecta; order Hymenoptera; family Apidae; genus Nomada; species Nomada goodeniana. The sequence goes on along the minus strand of OZ018305.1, from coordinate 6,620,761 downwards.
ACCCGCGCAATGCATTGATACGTGTTCGAATTTCATTATGCTAATTGCGAAATCGATTCTCTCGAAGCCATTATGTCCCGTGCATTCCGAAGCTATTAAATAATTACCGGTGTATTCAACTACACTCGAAGCATTCTAATGAACTTTTGCGACCTGTTCCCTCCGAAAATTCTCCATTACACGCGGTACTACGACTTGCACGTGAAAATTCCATCAAATTTTCACCGGATGAATGCGGTATTACAATTCTGTGTTACACTATGTACTCCACGGGCTGAAAAATGTTAACAACAAATTTTCTTCCCTACATTCTATTCCGTTGCTTTAGATTCTCCAGCAGCTTTGTACCATGCCACCGCTATAATCACCAACGCTTTCTTTCCATCCACCGCGTTTAAATTCCATGAATTTTTGATCAGCTTTCCAATAAAAGTTACTCGATGCTTGCCCCCCCCCCCCCCAAGATAGCACTTCTTCTCCATCAGTAGGCATCTCTTAAGCGCACCAGAAATTCTATCAATTTTAAATTGCATTACAACATCGCCCAGATCTCGCCTCCCCTTTCATCTTCGAATCGTCGCCGCTGATCGATAAACCCCGTCGCACTTGGAACAATTTGTGGCTCGCGGTTCGGAAGCAATTTTTAAGCGACGACGAGCAAAGCGGTCTGTCGTTCCTCGTTGGACGTAAACTTATTCTGTCACGAATTCCATTTCCCCGAGATTCTCGATGCATCGGGGAATCGAGGCCCCGATGAATTGCCCCGGTTTCCCTAAGGAAGGCAAGCTGACGGAATTAGTATCCCTCTCGTGGCGCCGCGTTTCGCGTTCTCGCTTGTCGGCACGCGACTTTCCGGACGTCGAGGAAGTTTCACAGGAAGGCTGCATCCGTGGAGAGCAATCAATTTTTGAGCCACGGCGCTCGGATACTGAAACGGCGATTCCATCGTAGATCGGCCTCACGTGTATTTTCATAGAGCTTCGAGAAATTTAAATTGCGTTTCTATTGAATTCGTTCGTGCTGGCACTTGTCGCGCATTACTAAAGATTCTGGTTATCGGTGAAATTTTTTAATTGCGCTAGTATTTAGCACACGTGGTTCCAGATAAAGATGCCTCGGATTTTCTGTGGGTCTGTGGTGTTTAATTTGTATCTCTGTATGCATACAATTTGTCATTCTTGTAGGTTCGTATTGGCCAAGGATTCATACGGTTCGTGGAATGTTTATTATATATCTCTGAGAAATATAATAATTTTATCAGAAATTTAATTCGGTACTTCGAATCGTACTACTGCATCAGATGACATTCTATATCCTTGTATAAATGGATTAGAACACTATCGAACGCAAGTTATTGAGACTTTTAATCGTTTTAAGTTACGAGTCTAGTATCGAAAAATATATTTCCCAATTGAACGGCCTTTTCGCTTAAGTGATTCTTCTTTCGTTTTTCTTTCAATTTAAGAATCCCCATTATTCTTGATTCGATTGTTTATTCGATTGTTCCCTGAAAATTGTTCGAAAACTTCCTCCCACCGTTTCCCGTTCGAACCGTTCGAGTTTCATCGAAATACAGGTCGCGGCAACTGCACGATCTCCTTCTGACACCGTGAGTCAGGCTTACAATTAGATCCGGATTGCTGTCGCGCGACAAGAAAATCACCGTTCTCTTACTCATGCATTATGTAATTCGGATTTCAACATCGAATCACGTGGTTCGTCGAGGCACACGCGTGAAACCTGTACACACCTGCGCTCACGCTCGAATTTACGCACGTGTGCGATTTCGCAGCCGAGTAGGGAAATTACGGGTGACACGTGCCGCGCTTATTGCGATTCCGTTCGATCCGATTTTGATGGCAGCTTTTGATTCAGAGTACTGTGACGCGTGTTGATCATTGCCAGCCACGTGTACTGAATCGTTTGTTCCTCTTGGCGACCGTTTTTCCTCCATTTTTATTTTCGCGTACGATTTTCTTGTTTCACGACATATCTCTTCGTTCCAATATCGATTGAACCAATGCAAATTAAGTCACAAAGTCCGTGCTGTTTTTTTATTTAATTGAAAGGTATGCCGAGATTCGTGTGCCTTCAGATGTGACAGGTGCAGGCAGGTAGAAATTAATAGAATTGCATAAGTCTCTAATCTATTTTCATCTCAATTTAGATTTAAAGCAAAATTATTATTACTTTAATGTAAAAGGAGATTTTTTTAAACCGAAAATTGCTGCGCTAAGTTATAAGTGTAGAAGTTATTTTTCGTAAACCCCACGTAGTTTGGGAATAGAGGACAGGTGATGTAATAAGACTTCAGTTACTCTCATTAAAACACTAGCTTTATTATAAATACGTCGACACACGACGTTACTCAAACACACGATACTTTTCACTACGCTCTGGTTCAACTCTTACTTCGCTCTCTCCTAGCTCTGCCTTAGCTCTCCCTCATTCATTCTTTATATTCTTTCACTCTTAGTTTCTCTTTCATTCTATTCCTCATTTGCTCTCACTCATTTAGGACACACCCCCGCAGTCATTCCTCGGTGGTGGTCGGTCCCGACCATCCGAACCCTTGGGCCGCTGTCCCCCCATACGCACGACCTTCTCAAGTACTCAGCTCGGAACGTACCTTTCATACATCGCAATCGTTCTAAACAGTCACGCAGTATTTCCAATCCTACATAAGGAAGTGCAAAACAAGATTTATAAAATATAGTATACAATTTAAGGGTAAGATTGCAGAGGGTTGATATTAGTTAGTCCTAATACTCCACTGCGAATCGCGGATAATTAAAATTTCACCTGCGAAATGGATCCGCGGCGATCGTAATCAACGTGCATATGCGAAATGCAAGTGACGAAAAGAAGCGGAGATTTGTAGAGCTGGGGAGCGGGGGCAGCTCGTACACTGTAATTGCAGTTCCAAAGTCTTCCTTGACATTCACCGACGATTACTTTTTCCACGTTCTTCCGTTCCGCGCGAATCTCGTTCTTCCTAGCATCGTCCCGATTCCCTATACCTTCCTGCAAAGTTTCTTCGGAAGTAGTGCAACCGAAGTGGTCATTTTGCACGTGCACACATTCACCAGAGTCGTCCCTACTTTCTCGTTACTGCATATCGAAGTTTCTTCGAGAGTGTGCGGTCAGTAAGTATAATATTCGAATCTGGGAACTTTCGAAGCACTCGGATTCGTGGTATTTATTTTCCTTGTCCCCGCGATCCTCCTTGCATTGAACTTTATACACGCATATCGGTTTAAAAAGTATTTCGCAATCTATTTGTCATATCGTGGGATATATTTCTTATCCATTGAATTGCATAGCAGTGAATATTTGTCGCTTTACGCTGACAAATTCTATCGAGGGTAACATTTTTACATTATTTTTTGAACATATTAGTATGATTTTAATTCTTGAACACGGTATTTGTTTCCATTTTCGTTCCTTTTACGGCGACGGAAAGTTTCTACCATTCGCAATCTATTTTCGCTGCTGCAAAGCAGCGTTCCATTTTTAACAGAGAAAAATGGCTATTGGCAAATATTTAATACGCCAGATGCATATTCCGAACCATGCATCGGTTCTTTACTCTCGTTCGGTAGAACCGAGTCTAAACTTGTTTAGACTTAGCTCCGGTCGAAAGTGGATACGGAAAGCACTCTCCAGCGTAATAAACGCGAGGTTGAAACAAAGTTTTCCCATTATGATGCTTCTGCGAGCATTGGCTCTGATAAGCTTTCGCATTTTTTACGCAGTCTTCGCGGCCTCTCATTACTTCCGGGATATTAAATCTTCCCTTGTAAATTTTACAAAGTCGTTCCGCTATATTTCCCTCACACCACCGGCAATCTCGAATCACCCGGAGCTTTGCGTTGAGAAGAGAAAGCCGTAGCTGCGCGACGCTGTTTTCAATTGAATAATACAATCGTTCTTTCGCGAGCGTCGCAACCAAATAATAAAACCGACCGTTCCATTAATTTGGTGAAAGAATTTCGACAAATTGCATCGTTTTTTGTTCGTTCGAAATCGGAGAAACGCACGAATCCCCGTGCCACGCGTCTCCTCGTTTCCTTAATCGACGAACGGGGTAAGCACGGTGAAACGTTGCGGGAAAAGAAGGTTCGTGCACAGCCGATGCAAGCCGATGCAGTATAAGCCTGCGCGTCGGCGGGCAAAGAAGCATCGGTTCCTCCGATGGAAGCTCGCGGGGATGCAATTTCGTGTTCGATGAACTTTTTCTCCCGTAGCCGGGAAACTGACCGCAGAAATAATCTCTGCTTTTTATGCGCGACATCAGGCGGCCCCGGAGGCTTTACGCGACACTCATTTTGTTGTATGCGCGACAACGAAAGTTAGAATTAGTCGGCGCGGCGTACGCTTTATCTACGGCCGCCGGACACGTGCAAAGAACGGCAAGCACCCTTTGTTTTCACTTCACATCGGGGTCGAACGGATTTTCCCGATGCCCGATAGCGGCCACGTTTTTTTATGAAATTATCCGGATCGTTTGTTATTCCTTGCGGTCGGCGCGCAAATTGCGCGAGATTGAAGGCAACTGTCATGTCCGCGGCGAAAGAGTGCACGGAATATAAAGGGGTTCAATGAGTATCATTAAGGGCCGCGCGAATGGGGTGTTCGATTTGTATATTTCGTGCATGCTTCGGGCATCATTTTTGGCGCAGAAATGTTGAGCGGTATCGATCCAGTGTCAGCGTGTACCGGGAAGAACAAGAGGAGCGGGAAAAGAGAAAAGAAAAAGGGGAACACGCGAAACCTGGTGTTCAGCTTTTTGGAATGTGTCCAAGCGAGTAAAAATCTTTCTCTCCTCACCGGCCACGCCGGTGTCTGGCAAATCTTGAATTATGTAGCGCCCACGACCGCGTTTTCGAAACTACAGCGGTAAAATATAATACGTCGCCGCGGTGCAGGGGAACATTGCTCTCCTTTATATTTAATTACCGACTTTTTTGTATCCCCCCCCCCCCCCCACTCCATTTCCGGCCGCGAGCAAACAGGATTCACCCAACGCGACGTTTCGACAAGCATCGCGAAATTTGGAAATTCTGCGAAACACCATCGATACCACTGTACCCTTTCGATCCATCAAAATCTAGTAACTACATAAGTCTGCCTCCTCTACTGAACACTCGGTTTCTCAATTCACGCAGCGAGATAATGAGATCAGTATTCAACGAAACGCGGAATCTTCGGACAAGAAATATGACTCGCTCTTCATGCATTTCATACATTTGTACACTTTACAGTGTCCGAGCAGCGTCGAAACGGTCGTGGACGCGAATTTAAAAAGGAAAAGGGTAAAGAAGGGAACAGGAAGGATGCGCCGTGACGAGCAATTTGCACGCGGTATATCCCGTGTCGGGCATGAAAACACCACGAAAATTAATCCGCGGGGACTAATTTTACGGTTAACGCGAGACGCGCACACGCGAGGAGGCGCGGTGTTTAATGCCACGTCTGTTGGGACTCGATGCACACGTGCATGCTGGGCTGCGGTGACGTTTACAGTGAAATACTGCAGTTTTACGTGCCCATGCGATTTTTTAATTAACCCTTCGGTGTCCATTAAAAACAGCCCGCGCGCGTGTTTACATGTTCGACCGCATTTTAGCATCCCGCGGCCGAGATGTTAGCGCGCGTGTCGCCTTGCGCGGACTGTATGAACGGGAAAATTAGATATTTGTGAACGATCTGCGCTTGACGGTGCACGGTAACGGGGGCCGCCGACCAGAAAAACGTTCGAACCGCGAGAATGGTGCATTGAGGTTCAAATGCGATGTCTGGCATTCGATTTGCGAGGTCGCGAGGTTTCCAGTTTTTATGGGCCAGGATATTAATCGAAGTTCTGCTAGGTCGATGGAAAGTAAATGAATGGAAGAAAGTAACCGAGAGATTTGTGATAGAAATATGACTGTGATATTGAAATGTAATGCCGCTTTTCTTTAATTAATTCATTTCTTTAATGTCACGGGCCTCCTTGCTGGTTATTAGCGACTACCCAGAGGATACACCGCAAACGTTGTTACTCTAGGTTAGATTAATTGCTAGAAACGAATGTTTCTTAGAAACTCAAGTAGGGACTTTGCGGTTTTAATGTTGCTCGGTGGCCGCTCGACGGCATTTCGAGTATTCTGTTGCCTTCTTTCATTTTACCGAGTACCAATGGCACTTCCATATTAATTAGCGTGCTCGTTCGTTTGAAATACAAATTGAACACAATTCATACCGCGGCGTTCAAATTGTAGATCTTTTTCAATTCAATGATAAACTCGGTGGCCGGTCTGTTCGAAAGAATTAATTGCATCGTATGCAATTCAACATCGACTTTGAAATCAGAAGTCATATTTCGGTTTGCAAATTGATGAATGGGCTTGCTGGGAAAAGTTCTACACATTTTTCATAATTTGCAACATTTGTTCCACGCTTTCACCAGCAACGGTATTGGATACAGCGAACTGTTGAAGCTCACGTTCGTCATCGTTAAGTAATCGTCTTTCTTCCAGAAAGTTGTCGCGCCTTTTAAGTGTGCGGTAATCCACAGGCAGTAGAAAAGTCTAGTGAATGGGACAAAATGAGGAAGAATTTCATTACCGACAATTTAGAGATCCTCACAATTCCACTCGCTGCTTCTTATACAACTTTTTTACGACGATTGTCCATTCACGATTTTATCTCTGCTGATCGCCAACGTGGGACCGCCCGAACTTTCTCACGAAAGTTAATACATCTTTTCGAGATTTCAAGTAAAGAAGCTTGAACCCTGGTGCAGTTTCACATTGACGTTCTAAATAACAAAGCATTATTTGCAATTATTTAATTTGCCCTGGTGCGTAAGAATTGTAATACCAACCAGCGATCATAGAAGACAATAAAAGATTTAATTAGTTATGAAGACGAGGGCCAAAAATTTCTATTCAGAGACTCAAACTTTAGTTGCATTAGATTTGACAAAATCAAAGATTTCTAGCGTCTGTATACCATCAGTATTCCTTGCTTGCAATCAAGGTAACCGAGGCGGCGGATTTTCCCGGAGGATGCAAGCTCGAAAAACAAAATTCGAATGCTAAGCTTCCGAAACACGTCGAACGGATAACAGAGTCGGCGCCCTTTTGTTTTCAGTAAACTGAAAATGAGTGTTGTGCTTACGGCGGAGCAGCTCCTCGCGCTGAAAGCCGTGCTTAAGTAGCAGCTTTCGCGTGTCAAACAATGGACCGAACCGATTGATCGGTCGAGATGCTCTGGACGTAAGTAAGGTGTATAGTTAAACAGCGCTCGAGCACGTACCTGGCCAATATTTGTTGCTCTCCAAGCCTCGAGAACCTGCAATTTCCTTTTATATTGAATTCCCGAGGCACGGATACGTGTCTGCCCTGCGAAGATTTGTTTCGTTCAATACCACTGAAACATCGTTCGAAAAGTATCTTGTTCCGGCCCAAACAGTAGACCCATAAAGCCATCGAGTTTCTTAAAATATAATTATTTACGTGTCGGGTATAATTACTACATTCTACAGCTGCAAGCTATATATCTATAAATTCATACATCGCCTTTTTTAGGATTACTAGGTTTTATTGAAACTCACAGCGCTTTATGGCTTTACAATCTGCGAACCTTTAGCTGCACATGTGGACTCCGCTCACGGCACCCTCAGGTCAGTCACTACCTGAGAGTGACCGGTAATTAGGGGCGGTAAGTTCCACTTCTACCAGATTTTGGAACATCCCTTCCGTCACCTATTTTACATCGACAAACCATCTGAACTAACCAATCAGCATATTACCAACAGCAACACGCCCATCCCCAGGTTTTTGCGAGTCTTCGTTAGAGCGAACCTAACGAAGACTCGGTAGTACGACCAGATCGTCAAATACGATCACATCAGCAATAGTTACATCAACATCACCTTGCAATATCATCGTCTTAAGAATCACTACATCAATTTAAAGTATCAACGACACCGTCAGAATCTGTGCAACTCCTTCAAGGTCTTTACACCACCTTGCGAGGCAATCTTTACATCACCGTTGACTAGTCGTAGATAATTATTATTTTGTACATTAACATGTAAATATACGACTATTTATCAAGTGAACATCAATTATCACCACCTTACACCACCTAATATAACTAGCCCTCACGGCATTAATTTGCCGTAGAGCGCAACGGTCATCGTGCTTTTGATTAACCGTCAATTCGCGAGCTGAGAACCGTACATCTTTTAAGATAAATTCCTCCGCGTGTCGAACTCTCGCGCAGTCGAAATGAAACCAACTATTCCCGCTGATCCACGATCCTGAAATGATCCTGAATGAAATCCAATTGTCCAATCGAACTGATTATTCACGAAAGAACCGTTCCATTTACTTTTCCGCCACGCGCAAGGCCACCGGCGGAGACGTTGCTCCACGAAAAATCTTCTCGACACACCAGAAACGTGCCCGTTTTTGCTTCGATCACGATCATTACATCAAACGTGGCTCGCGTTTTTCAGCTGCGAAAGGGGTGACGGCGAGGAAAGGCGGTTCGCGAGGCGAGGAGTCACGGCAAGAAGTTGGACAGGAGAGCGACGATATTACCCGAGGAAACGGTTTCCACGGGAATCGAAAGACTTTAGGCCACATATTGGAATGCTACCACTGATCGTGAGCGTCTCGCAAACATTCTTCCTGGCTGGACTCATATGCGGCCGAAGCGTTTAGACTTGTCAGGCGTTGCTGGCGTTTCGCGTGGCGCATAAAAGCGTGTCAGAGTCGCGGTGAATAGGTTGCACCGGACAGAATTGCACGCAGGAAATCGATCATATTCAGCACGGTCGTCGAGTGTCGCATGGGAATAAAAAAAAGGGGGATGAGAAAAGAAGGAAAAAGAATAGCGGTAGTAGAGCAAAAGAAGAAACGGAAAAATGGGGCGCCGGGTGGAATGAGAATATAGAAAATTCGCCGGGGTGAGACGGGTTCCATCGCGAAGCGTCGAAATATTAAAATAAAGTGCTCTAAATCGTGGATGGTTTCTACACCGCGGAGAATCCGTGACCGCTTCACTTCGGTGAATTTCGTGGAAAAGTATATGTCTTGATCGGAAACAATTATACCATTACCGTTGATCTCCCCGCGGATCTTGTTTTCCGGTGAATTCGTTGCACCGCACAGAGGTGGATGATTTCGCGGGATCGTTTCGTCGATGGCCCTGCGCGAAACAGAATTATTCCGTAGTGCAGTGGTCTCAATGCGGACGTGTCTGTCTGTATACGTGCGCGTCCGGCACAATCGTTAGAATTAAAGATTTTCCGGTTTTCCTCGTGACGTTCCTGATTGGTAGATAACGTTCTGCTAAATTTCAGTGGGGAACAGTGTGTCTGTTTTTTTTTTACCTTTTTTTTACGCGTCCCGACGTCGGCCAAATTGTTTCGCGCGCCGCGGCGTCGCCAACGATTTCGTCCGCTTTATTTTCCATACGTCCGGCTGAACGGTTTCGGTGCGTTTCTTTGCGGCCGTTCGTCCTTCTAACCAATGAAATATAAATGGTGACAATTTGAGTCTCGTTCGCGGATTGCGAATTAACTTTTTAATCGAATCATTTCGGCCTCCTTGCGGATAAAGTAGCACTTGTTGCAGACTCCCGACGTTTCTAGCGTTGCACGTTTTACGCCTGGTCAAGTATTCCGTTGCAGAACGAAGCTGCTTAAATGTTGTTAACAATTCACGCTTCTTCTAATACAAGGGGAACAGTGTGATCCTAGCGTACACTCTACTTTGGCATATTTCTCGAGGATGGGTATAGAGCATGCACAGATATGTGTTACACATTTATAATTCGCTCGATAGCGCTGAACGGGATCACATGTCTCGCCACATGCTTTCGAATTCTAAACTGAGCTGGAATATACGCGGCTCGTATGAATACGTGTCCAATAACTAATGGGAGAATGTGGCAGTGCTATGGGCAGTATTATTGCGTTGCATTTTCTATGAGTTCCCATTGGCGAGGGGGAATCATTTCATTAAATCCGAAGCTCATGCTAACAGACGGTGCGGACAGTCTTTGATTATACATGGCTCTACCTGTTTCGCTTCGGTACGGTCTTAACCGCTAATATTAAAGAGCTTCTAATTGTCACTTTAACGGTGGGGCTTCATTTACCGCGAGATCCAGCTTGGAACGTGCGACGAAATTGGTATTAATTTTCGTCGGCGTTATTAGCATTAATTGTTGATAAATCTCGCGATGTATTTTTGTGAATTATGCCGGAAAATTGTTCTTCCCAGTAACGTATTTCAGTCGCGATATTTTTTAATTCGCGAATCGCCTAGAAAGCGTTACGAGCCGCTATATTTAACCTGGTTAATGATATTGTTTTTTTCTCGAATCTATATTTTGGAGTTTTCTAATTAAAATGATGGATTTTGCAGCTGACGCTTGTCAAACTAACTGCAAATAAATTTCCGCGTGTCGCAGGAGCTGTTACGTAATTTTCCATGATTTTTTACACTCGCGATAAAGGAAGTGAAATAAAAAAGAGTTTACGTCAACTCCGCTATGCGCGAATATCTGAAATCAAACTACCTGCATCCAGTTGGAAAACGCTGGAAATATATTTAGATATTACCTGCGCGAATTTTATTCCCCTCGGTGGCTGCTCGTTATTATTTCCGTTTCAAACATTGCGGTTTCAAAATTCGACGCTGCGCAGCCCTTGGTATCTCGGATGGAGGAGGAACACCTTTTTTCCTTTCTGAAACACCTGATCATCGATATTCAAAATTTTGCCAGCTAATAAACGTTTCACAGAAAAGAGCAGTTTGAAGAGCGACACTTCTCGATGTACAAAAATAATCCTGTGTTATTATTAGCCATAAGTGAATTTTAAATGACAATTTATTAAGTATTGTAATTGATTTACGTTTATGCATATTTTCATTTCTAATACTATGTCGCGTACGTTTGATTCTTCCTAATCTCGATTATATTCTATCGTTTACATTCGATTATTTACACAATTTCTAATTGCGCTTGATTTTCTTGCACGCTTTCGATTCTCCGGGCTCCGCCAAAAATCGCAAGTCCTCACTCGCCGTCCCGTTTCCATATTTCTGAATTCCACTTCCCGTCGAACTCCGAGCGGCGGGCGTCGAACAAATTACAGCTCCTCGCCGGAGATCTGGAAACAGCTACGTCTCCACCATTTTTCGATTCGCTCAACTCCATCAAGGAGTTCAAAGGTCGCTTGAGAGTAAGCCTGAAAGAAATTTTTAACTCGATTCCCAAGTGAATGACGTGGCGATTGGATGGCCCCCGTTTGATCACTTTCGAAAATTGCCTCGCGTCCCGAAACGAAATGCAGCAACAATCTCTTTTACGTTCCCGCCTTTGATTAAGTAATTGCACGGTGTATAAGGTGATTCCGCGGGTACCGGGAACACCGTTGAACATTTTGGACGGCTCGTGCAAACGGAGTTTTCGTAAGCGGAACAAACGTTGCTGGTCGACGCGCGGCGGTCTGCGTTTTCTTTGACGGTGGAGCGTCCCTTCCCGTCGAGTTCACTCGGCGGCATCGTTATTTTCCCGGGGCCGCCGCTTAAAGTTATGATAATTCACGACGATTTGCGCGTTTAATTGACGACCGATGTTACGCCGATTGAATGGTGCTCCCGCGATGCTCAATTGCCTGTAATTTGTCGAATTCTCTGCTCAAGACGGTAATCGCAGAGATCCATGGTTATGCTCTTGCGTAAATCTCCGTCATTTTACGATGGACGCGCTCGAAGTTTTCGTTGCGCTGTGCAATTCTGTTTACCGAACCATTGATAAAAATGTGCCAGCTTACAAATGAATTCTCGTTAACCATTTCCTGGCCCTCGAATTTCTAAAGATTCTAACAATGCTTGAACTCACGTCAATGGGAAATTGGAATTATGTTAATGGTGGCAGAATTGTGTAACCAAAATGCTAAACAATTGAGAACTGTGCGCGAAACGTGCACAGGGACGAAAGAAGTAAGACGATAAAGCAGTTTAATCGCGAGTGATCAAAGTCACTTACGAATACAAAATTTACTTTCGTTCATGGCCAGTAGAAGTCTTTGCAGGGAAGACCGGTGAAACGTCATCGCTGACTATACGTATTATGTACATCTTGCATTCTGTTCTGAATATTTCATTAGGGTAGAACGCGCAAGCAGAGTGATATCATGGTACGATATTCACCTATTCGTGGCCTTATATTTAGGTATAAGGAAGCCTATTAATATTTATACGCTCGTGTGATTTATCACAATTCTTTTCCCGGGATTCACGGTTCATTGGGTTAAATAGCAGGATAATTCTGTCGCATGAAATGGTACTGCGAAGAGAGTTTTAGTCACTGGACCGGCTAATAACTACGTTAAAAGTAATTGGATGTAAAATTTGGTTGCGCGATTGGTTCGACTATATTTGATGTATGTAATCGGAAAATGGTAAATGCTTGTAGGAAGAGATTGTGTTAAATCATACCGCATCTACCTGGTAAACGTTTAAACCAGAAAGGATAATTAATTCTGTATTTTTAATTTTTCCCCGCATTTTTCCCTCCACTCCATAATATATATCTGTTTCTTAATTGTACCTCTTATGAATTTTATTATACATCTACGTCGAATAATGATTCAACGAAAACGATTAGTAAAGACTTATCCGAGCGGTTCGCGCAAGTGAGGAAATATGGTAATAAGGTATTGTGCTCGCAACAGATTTCCATGAAAAAAGTGTTCCGCATGGGATACAGGTTTATAAATTTACGCCACCTATTCGGCTTAAAAACATCGTGCACCTAAAAACTATATTTCGCCGCAAATTTCCGTACAGAGCGAACGACGGCGCTGTACGCCTTGGGCAACAAATTAATAATTAACCAATTAATCATACGCGCTTCGTTGAGATTACTCGTCCCGACAGATCACCGGTCGAATTTGACTCGGTCGCGAACGTTGCGAGGGTAAGGAAATTCACGCCCACGTCGCGAAGTTTCCTCGAGCCGATCGAATTTTCAATTACAACAACGCCGCCGTCGTTGTCGGCCGTGCGGATCTCGGACGTGTCGTAAATTCCAAGCGATAAGCATTCTGTTTACTCGAACAGCATCGATAATACCGGCGATCTATCGATTTTCGCCGCTGCCCCCCTAAATAATCCGTTGTCCGCGGTATAGATCAATATAATTTCATGAATATTCCAGCGCGGACGTGTGTCCGGCGTGTTATAATTTTCAATCCACGTCAGGCCGTATTAGTGTAAACATGTGAGCCGTCATTTCACCGGCAAATCCTTTCGTATACCCCGGTCCGAAAAGCCGAATTACGCGCAACCGAAACCTTAGTCGAAATTTTTTGTTCGTCGATTCCAAACGCCGAGAAGGATAATAATCGCGGTGGATGATTTTTCTTCAATTGCACGGTTAATTATGCGCTTCGGTCGGTGGACCTATATTGCATCTCGATATTGATATGCCATGGAGGCGTTATAGATACTGCGTTCATTATTGGATCCGACGATTCGACGCTCGCATCGTATACGTATACATTGTTGCCTGTCAGAGGATACGAAAATAATAACGTAAATTGTAATGAAGAATAAATACTCTCGCAGTGGCACGAATTATATTAACAAGAAGTTGAAGTAATATTGGATCAACGTTTGATTAGTCGAATATAAATTAAGATTTATATTATCAGTATGAAAATTAATTGATTCTCTGTTAATAATTAATTATATGTGTACATAATTTGTATGTGTATATATTAATAATGTCAACCTTTGTACGAGTCTTTTTCTGGCAACTTCTCGTCTCTTTTTTGGCTAAATGTAGCTAGATACACGTGAGCACGTGAAACGTAATTGATACTTTATTTTATCTTCAGACAAACCAATTACATCAGGTTTCTGCATTCAGCTGCGCGGTACTAAAGCAGATGTACTATGTACATGCAAACGGTGGAACGGGGGTCGTATCTATTCCTTGATTATAAGTTCTTCAAGCTGGAACTTGTCCCTTTGAGGTCTGCCTCGCAATTACGACGAGCTATCATTTCCCACCCACTGGTCGTGGCTAACGGTGCATCAGGATGATAGCGTGCACTTACGCCGGCCATAGTGGTCGTGCTCGTTTAACCCCGTCTCGTGGAAAATGGATTCTCCGCTTTCTTTCATTGATTCGAGCTGCGGATATAATTTAGTCCGCGCGATATTTCGCGCCCCGCTCGCGACACCCGTGATCCGAACACTTTTTAATCTGCTAATGTTGCTCGCAGATGATGCTGCGCGGACGATTCCTCAATATCTCGAGAGGAATTAGCGCGGGGATGAAAAACGAGGGGTATTAAATGGCACGTAGATTGGAGGGGGAAATAAGGGGATAGAACGTTTCCATTTGCGATTATTCAAGATACGCGAAAATCGAATACTGACGAGCTCGTGGGAAGATATTTTGCGGTTTGTGTAATTGAAATTTGTACGTATCCCGCCGCTGCCAACGAATTTTATCCGCCGCAATTTATTGCGGACAAATGACAGATTCGAAATGGAATGATAAATCCGCGATTGTTATGTCGGCGCCAGTGATTAAATTAATACCACTGTATAGTTAGAAGCGATCTTAATGACACCCCCTTCTCGGTTACCGTTTATGTTTCTGCCCGAACGTGTTCGCCGCGACCAATGATCCATTTGGCAACGAAAATGGATGCAGATTGGCGTTGCTCGGACACGTCTATGCGATCACGAAACAAATCGATTTAATAATCGCCGCTGTTTCATATGATAGAACGTCGTCGCACATGGCGCTGACACGAGGCCCAACGTTTCGGCTCGCTCAGTTACGGGCGATGCGAGTTCTGAATTCATCGGCCGGTATATATTTTGACCAGTGTTACGTCGAGAGCAACGTTACACCGGAACACCACGTCCCGTGAGAAATCGGCTTAAAAGTACGACACTGCAAATGTGCCGCTCAAAATGACTGATCGTTCCAACGACGTCATTGCAATTATCGAGCCGCTTCAATCTTGGCACGTTCGACTTGCCAATGTTTCGAACGATATTTACCGTCGAATTCTTCTTACTTCTTGCTTGGGAATATGTCACTCTGGCGCCTGGCTCGTCTTTGTTTCTCCCTTCATTTCCGCTCCGTTCGCGAATGTCTGACGATCCTTTAATGACACTGATGATTCTTTTCTCCCTGGCGTATTCGTCGATGGTGTGTCACCGAGTGATTCACCAAAGAACTTGAAACTTTCTTTCCTTGACAGTCGTCAAGGCTGCGTATCGCGGATACAAAAATTCAGCACCTGACATTCCGCGCGCTGCATTATAAAATTTCGTACGGATTTCTTCTACCGCCCAATTAATGCTGCGAAGGTTGTGAAATGTTTTTTTGATAACGGAGCAAGCGGCGTCGGGAAAAAATAAACAAATTGCATCTAATAATTAAAGCGAGTGTTTCAAGAAATAAATAACGCATTCAATTTCTGCGCATGGAAGGCAAAGCGAACGCTATACGGAAAGGTATTGAATTCCGGTGTAACGAAGTTTCCCAATGCCAGGTGTTCCGTCAAACTTTTTAGACGATATATTTTACAAATTTCGAACCCGCGTTCGTACCACGGCGATCTTCCTTTCGCGTCGCTAGAGTTTTCCCGAGCATAGGAACCGGCATTCGCCGTGGCCGCGAACTCAACGGAATGCCCCGGGTGAAACGACCGATGCTTTTCCATGCTGCTTTCCTATCTGTTCGCCCGTCTCGATTGCCCACGGGCAAGCAAAATGCACCCGGTCGAAATTCGAGGCAACGAAATGCAATGTAACCGGGAATCCGGCCGAAAACGAAGTTATTCGTCGACTAGGCGTGCTGCGTGCTACGTGAATCGGGTAATTAATAGGTGGGCGAAACACGCGTGGCCGTGGGCTTCGTTCATTCTGGTGTGGCGACTATATCGCGATAGCCGCCGCTACAAAACCGGCTGCTCGCAGTGAAAACCAACTTAAAGTGCCGATGAAAGCCTGCAACATCCGGGATACAGATTCGATGTGCTCGTTGTAGAAAACGGAAAATAAGCGTGGGAGGTTCGTTGTCGCGATGAAATCAAAGGGAAACCGGGAATTACGGACGGACGATGTGGAAATTGTCCGAGGGGGGGTCGAATTCGGGAAAGGAGATTTTTTCAAGACAGCACCGGGTAGAAGTGATTGGAGATTGATCGTCGATATTGCGATTTGTATTACACGTAATTGAATCGAGGAGAATGGAAGTCGCGGATGACGTGAAAGTTATTTTCGTTTGCCATTGCTGGATCGTTTTATTAATTATCGATGCGAGACATTGTTTATAGAACATTTTTGTATCGAGGGTAATGAGGCGTACAGTTTTATGGTGTTTTGTTAATGAAGCGCGATAGTGTGAATGCGCTAATGATGCCGGACCGTTATAGAAATTTGGACGGAATGCATTGCGTGAATTTTAGCAATTCAGTGCTCGATATCATAATCCAACAGGATTTCAATAAATTGCCCTTTTGTGCGGCGTGAAGGGCGCATTTCTGATTCCAGTAAAAGTATTTATCAAAGGGATGACAAAGCGAACTAAATCTAAAGTTCGATCGGGGTCGAGCGGCGATTAACTTGACTGCTCGTACTCTTACCTTGCACTTATTTTTCTAATTCGCGAGTGCTATTCAAATTAGCGAACGGAAACACGGAGAGCGAGGGAATATTTAAGCCGATTGATAGCCGCGGGAATATTTAAGCTTTCGTGGAATAACGGGGTCAATGATAATGAGCCTCAGTGTTATCATCGTGAGACTTCAGCGAGATAAATTCATAGGTCACTACGCGATTCCTCATTAATAAGCTGCCACGCAAGCAGCTATGCATGTCAATGTAAACGCTGCGGTTCGATATTTCTGCGCTGCGATGTTAATACGTATGGATTTATCGACGAATTCCCAAGTACCGGAACCGTTGTAGCTGCTTGCGAATTTCTCGTTTAACGAAACGAATGGTTAAAAACCGTAAATACATTCTACCCCTCAATTTCTATTTACCATCTGTTGCATCGTTTCACAATATCCCCTCGTATCGTGCAATTTTCTTACGTTTGCGAAAGTTCGCCCATTGAGATTCAAATGTATGCATCCGCGGGGTCCTGATTCAAATTTCACCGCCCCTAAATCCCCGTACGTCCGTGCGATGTCACAATTTGCCACGACGGAGCACAACCAGGATTGTGCAAGGGCGGAACGACGGTTTCGCAACTCGTCCGTTCGATTTCTCCTCGATCGCACGAAAAGTCAACGGGCACTGCAGGATTGCGAGCAATCGATCGACGCGGCCTTCGAAGCTGGCTGTTTCGGAAACTCGACGAAGAAGTGACTATCGTGCTTCAGGTTCGTTGCTGTCCCTTCGCGGGAAATTTCAATGCAGAACCGCGCGGAACAGTTGTTAATGTTTGTGACAAAAAGGAGAACGGAGACCATTAAACCCGACACATTCCGCGGAAACGATCCACGTTTGATCGCCTTTCATGGAAACTTGGCTAACCGCGAGTGTGCAGAAATTTCTATGCAATATTCTTGGAAGGCCAGCTGCTTCTTTGACGTCTTCCTCGTAGTTCATTATAGTTATCATTTTCCTCGCCTCTCTCCCCTTGTCGTGGGAAATATTGTTAGCGGATGCGCCATTATATAATCGACAACAGCCATTAATATAGTGTTGCAATAATTATTCGTCGAAACAGAAAATGAGCAACTCGATGCACATCGTCGATGCTCCATGGAACTTATTCAGAAGGCGGCACATTAATTGAATTTTAAACCGCTGAACTTTTTCATAAAAAAGAAACCCATCAAAGTCAATTATGCCTATATAAAATGAATCGCATTACCCTCGACCAACGCTTTCTAATTCTCGACGGCAAGGAGTGGCGCTTTAAAATGGCATAAACGAAAAGCTCAAAAGCCACGAGAATTTTTCCAGTTTCAAATTACTATCATCTGGTAATTACGCTCTGCTAAAGGAAATTGAACTAGTTTTTAGACGGCTACCACAGTAATTACCAGATGAAATCGGCGTCAAAGGTCTGCCTGGAACTTCGAGGCTCGTATATTATCGCCGCGATAAGGACTTGTTGACCGGAAGGACGCGTGATATCGCGCAGGTGTTCCACATTTCGCTCATTTTCTTCCGCATCTCTTTCGCTGTCATAGACCGCATTTTCCCCTATCTTTTGCTCCTTTCCGTAATCCCCCCCCCCCACCCTATTTTTACTTTTCTTTTTCTTTGTTCCGCGTCGACCGGGTTTCCGGTAAGAGTGACGCGGATCGATCGTTAATCAAAGTGGCACGGACTGTGGTGAAAAATTGATGAATTTCCGTTTTAATGGAAACGCAGCGGGTCGTCGTTCTCCAGTAACGTTGCTTTAACGAGCCCGCGCCTGGAGAAATGGGCTTCATAATCGAATATGTTTTAATTGCCTTTGTTATTACCGGGCCATCGTCAGTGTCGACGCTTTTTATCTTCCTCCGCCGGCCGTTGTCTAACAAGCGGCGCGCCCCGAATTGTCGCCCGTGCGAAAAGTAATTTATCGTTCCCGGCTGTCGTTATTTAAACGTATCTGATCGGTTATTGGATTAAACGTTAATATTTATCGATAAATCTCGCGATCCCCTCAAAACCGCGTTCGAAACCAATGCGAATGAAAGCATCCACGTCGAGCACGGTCAACGCGTACAATTAACCGGCTACGAATAAATAATCGACGAAGTATTTGGGAAATGTTGATTATGATTTTCATTTGCCCCCCTACCCCTACCCCTTCCCTACCCCTTCCCTACCCCTTCCCTACCCCACGTATAATTAAACTTTCGACAGCCTCCGAAACCGATTTTCGTCGCCCGAACGGACACTCGATCACCGACAATGCCCTTTCGCAAAGTTCATAGTTACGGGCTCGTTACAGTTAGACGGTCCAGGGTGCAGCTCGTTACTGGCGAGCGAAGTAAAATAATTACACAGGCGTCAGTTGTTAAAACTCGCGTTCCAGTATCATAGCTGTTCTTCTATTGGTCATCAATGGTTGCGCAACGCCCGCCTTTGCGTCGTGACTCTTTCAAGCGACGCGAAGACGCGTAATCGTCGGTATTACGCGACGAATGCTTCTCGGCGATCATGGCGATGCCTATCCGCGGACGTTTATCGTCGCGATTTCGAAAGGGTAAGTCCTGCCGCGTTTTCGTTGACGACCACCAAAGAGAGTCCCTCGGCGCTACGTAAAGATCATTTCGTTAACGCGCCTTGTAATCGAATCATGAAATTCCTGCGCACGTCCGCGCTGCCCTTAAGTGGAGTGATCCATGTTGCAGGAGAGTTTCGCACGGGAAAGAAACGGGCGTATATTTTGTACGAGTTCTCAACGATCAATGTGGAAAATGAATATCGTTGTCAAGGAAGAGAAACAATCATGAATATCGATTTAACTGACGATGGGCCAGATCTCTCTGTCTGCAGCTATCTTGCGCATGAGATTGAAATCATTGAAGCTCCGAATCGACGGTGCTCGTTCTTCGTATAAGAAACTCCGTGTCGCGCACTTCGTACAGTTTCTAAATTGCAGTTCACGCTCTTGTCAAACGTGAGTCATCTTTCGCAAGCTACGCCCCCAAGTACACGCGCGTAGATCGCGTACATTTCAGCGTTCTCAAGCTTATCTTTGTGGCGGCAGCTTTCGTATTTATCAGCGTAAAGTAAAATGCGCGTCCATTCTATTTCAAGGCTCTACGAATTTCGCCTATAAATAGATAAGCTGCTATTAACGTACCTTGACATGTTTCAGAACGATATCATTAAGTACCATTAAAACTTCCGTTCAATTGCAGCACGGTTAAGCCGCCAATTGAATACGTGAACGATTCAGGGGAAGAAATCTGCCGTTCATTCTCGCACTTTGGGGGCAACGTTTGAAGCGAAGAAATAATTCTTCTCGACGGGCACAGATAAATCGTGCGAAGATCGTTACGTTTATTCGATCGGATAGGATTTATTCGAGCGAGAGACTGATACTGGAACGAAATCGGTAATGAATAACGCTGATAGGCCGTCAGTCATGAAAGTCAATTCGGTCGCAACCGTGCCGATAAAATGTTCATTTATTTCATACAGAATGCGATGTAATTTTTGTCTTTCCACGCCAGCGCGGCACAGTCGATCGGAACGAAGCAGTAGCGTGGGTTTTATCACTGGTATTCATTTTACTTTAGTCCTTCCATTTTATTTTGTTGCTTTCGTTTCGATCGGCGTGCATTTCAAAGATTCTGCGTTACATTTCCGTTCGTGTAATGCGTAAAACACGCGTAGAGATTTGATTTTTGTAAATTCCATTTGGCAATTATGGAGTCAGGGCGCGAAGCTCGCGCATGCTTTTCGCCCGAGGCCAGATTTGATTATTACGTTTGATTGGCAAGTGTTTTGATTAAACCGACACGCGCACAACAGCTCAAACGTGTTGTGTCTGTCCGTATTTACCCTGCCCTGCGCTAATTAATCGTCCCTAATTTGGATAGTAATTCGATACATGTTTAATTTAAGACACTCAGGCAAGGAGTCGCATGAATTTTTGATACATTGCAACGGAACGTAACTAACTTGGCACGGGGTGGAAATTTTCTGTACGTAGTAGAAAGCGTTGCATCGCTAGATTTTCTTCGAAGCGGTTTCGTGCTGTCTATAAACAGCGTATCGAGCTTCGACAGAGATACTTATATCTGTATAATGCGTCGAGCAGCTACGTGCAATTCGTTTCAAAAATAATTCGAGCCACTTGATGCGTTGCATTTGCATGAACGTATGCATGGTGTGTCATGCGCTCTTTGAATATCACCAGCACTTGGGTACGAAACTTGTTAGTCGTCCGGAACAGGTTTTCTCGAGTAAAAGTGCACTAGGAAGAGAAACACCTGCGGTGCTCGAGCGAATGAGATACAAGAAGAAAGGTTTGGAAACAAAGTTGAATCCGTCAATGATCTGCTTTCCCGCGATACGATGGAAAGTCCTAGTTCAATTTGCAGCAAAGTAACTTTTCCTCGGTGTATCGACGTCGTACATGCGTGCACGTCTATGCACTACGAGCGACGCAACTTCCGTCTATCATTCCGTCTTCGATGGAAAGTGTGCAGCATTCTGGCACATCGGAATCGAAACAACGGCACATTTTAACCGAAACATTATTGCAATCGTTATTCCGTGGCGAAACGTTGAGTGATTAAATTTTTGCGACCGTTCTTTGATGTTGAACGAGGGTGAAATGAACACGCTTCGAGCCGTTTCATAATTTGCAGAACACTTTTGGAGCTCCGTTGCGGTCAGCCGGCATTTCGGTAATTTTTTTCATTCGGACGCTGTGGTACAAGAATACTTTTCATTGCTCATAAGCGAAAGAAATGTTCAATCTGTCGCACTTTGTACGATCCTTACGTGAAATGAAACGAAGTTTGCCATAATGTGGGATTGGAAGTTTTAGGAGAAATTAAGCCGGCGCAAGTTTAGTATGATTGCGTAACAGGAATATATATATATTTATTAATCAGTTACTACGTTACTCCACACTCTGTTACTCTATTCTATTCTGCACTGTTCTACTCCACGATCCACACTCCTCCGCTGTTAACTCTGCTCTGCCTATTGCCATTCATACATCCACTCGTCTTCAGTCACCCGTCTCTCTCTCTCTCTCTCTCTCTCTCTCTCTCTCTCTCTCTCTCTCTTGACGTTGACGTTGGGCGCTTCGCACTCCTACAGTAACGCATAGCATATTTAGACTTTGCTTTTATTTGGGGAATGTAATATCGACCTGCAATATTTGACAATTATTATTCGTATAAATATATACAATATTTATGTTCTGAATTGATTATTTATCAGATACCTGCGCTCAGAACTATCACATGTATCGACGAGTGAATTAATAATAAGCAATCACTAGTTGGTTAAATGTTTATATTTTAATTAATTTTATATAACTGTCGGTCAATAATTCGTAAAAGTATTAGCCCAGCTGCACGAACGACAAACTGCAATTGCAATTTATAATAATCGGAACGGTAATTACAAGGCATTGCACAAAAATATAGTGAACGTCAATTTCATAGAATTGAAGACAATATGGTAATCGAAATTTGTTTACTTATTTTTGGGCTGCAACTACGATTCGAGTGTTTCGGGAGATTCAGCTTGCAGTCGGTTACTGTAAAGTATTCAAATAACGCCCCGCCAACGAATGGGATTGAAACGAGGTACGCGGCGAGCCTGGTTAATTGCAAATTAGCTGATTTTTGATACAAGGATTCATCAGAGTAATGCATCCCGGTCAATATATCACTGGCAAAGACACTCCCTTCGCTGTCAACGTTGCGCTACCGCTCACAAATAAGAGAATCCAACCAGCAAAATTAGTTCCCGGAATGTGGTGCGCGATTACGATTTTATTTATGCACGATATCAAACGTGGACAACTCTTGGATCGATTCTTTCAACATATCGTTACGCTTCACTTCCTATAAAACGAACCTCGTACATGTTTATTGTCTCTAATGGTGTAATATTTCTTTCGCGGTAATTTTTGAACGCTGTTCATAATTATTCATTCGCATTCAGCAGAGTTTAATATAATTGAATGCATTATTTGAACCGCTCCATCAGACATTCTTTTCGTTCAGTTACTGCGACATTCATTTTTGCCACTGTCCTGGAAAATCAATTGTAGTCGATCCAAAGAAGTAGAATGAACATATTTAATATTTATTTAACTTGAGATTCTGTCAACGGGGAACGGGATACGAAACTAGTTATATCATAGAATTCTGAACGCAGAGTTTAAACGAACTTTCTTTCATTCGTAGATGTAGTTGTGATCGATTTTCTGAATTCGAGAAAACGTACTTCGTTCGTTCCTTTTTGCGGAGAAAGTGGAGAATCAACGTTCCATCTTGCGGTCCATTTTTCACACCGTTCGCTTCGGAACGATTAATGGTGCGCTTAATCCAAGAATTTCTAATGGTGATTAAACGGTAATATGACAGTGAGCGTGTACATTTTTTATGGGACCTTTATAAATGAACTCGTGCAATGATATAAATTTTTCGGCGTCGCGACGCGTCGTGAGTATCAACGCGAAAACGGGAATTTTATTGCCGTTCAAATTTGTTGAGCCTCTCACGCCTCCGGCGTGGTAGTTGCGTTTGAAATATTGACGCATCTTCATCAATTCATAAAAAACCAACGAAAATCATTTTGATTAAGTAGACAGCTAGTTTTTTTTGTCCTTTTTCCCGAAAATAAATGGCTCCGTACAAATCATGCCAGATTGACCGTTAGCTTCATGTATTTCTGTATACATTTTTGGTATCGATGATTTACCTGTCTCAATCATTAGATTTCGCGACTGTTTTGGAAAATACAATCATTTTGATATATTATAGATGATTATAAATCGGCAATTCAATCACTTTACCGTTATTAATATTATTGGAAGTAATTCTTTCGATTTTCTTCCCCGTCTCTTGTATATTTCGCACGATAGCTGTTTAATATTTTACGTTAAGCTAGACTTCACCAGTTGCGAGTTCAGAAAACTTTTCGTAAACAGGTAGTTAAGAAGCGATAACGTGTTACCCAACGTCTTCCAATTACGACTGAGGTAATTAAAGGCGGAAATGCAAGGTTGCCCTGATAACAACGTTATTAAGCTTTAGTTATTTCGTATCCAACGTCATCGTTACATCGCTGTGCTGGTCATTTCATCGTAACTAAAAGTTTACAGCGCCGTTTCAACAAATGCCTTCACACATTAACAATAGATAATCGAAAATTAATATCGACGAAGGAATTTGATACAAGTCGTTGATTGTTTCTGCAAAAATACAATTCCACACGGAACTGGAGTTTTTTTTATTTCGCGACAAATACGAAGGAGAATTGTTTATTATTGCTCATTCTGTCGAATTTTGACAATGATTTATAATACTGCCATCAAACTTTTAATGAAGACAAGAAACGCGACATTAAGTAAATAGAAACGGGCAACTTGAAGCAGCTGAAACCGATTAGGCGATTAATTTCAGTTCGATTGCAATCTTGATTTATTATAGAAACTGGTTCGATTTCGATGATTGGAAAACTCTTATAACTATTGTAAAAGATTTCGCCAGCAACGGTATGGAAATTATTATTGCATCACTGTATGAAGCAATCGATACGCCAGTGTGTCGAACACCAGTGTGATTTCGAACGTGAATGATTAGTTATCAGCCTTTTTGTCACAGAAGCAATCGATTGGAAAAAAAAACTGTATTCAGAGGATATTATTGGAATAGCACAAAGAGAAGTGTTGATTAACTCGTGCCTTCCAAATATTCGTAGAATTGATAAACCATTCGTATTGAAATTATTATTGGTAGAGATCGATTATGGAAAATTTAGAATTTCCTGCCGATTTGAAGCCGGATCATAAATTAATTATTCCCCGAATTTGCAAAATATAATTCAACCCTTTTTTTCACCTTTTCTGCGTTAGAAACGTCCGCAATTCAATCGAAGTTGCAACCAATTATACGACTTGAGTATTCATATATTTCCAGCAGTTGAATTTAATTTGCTTTCATTCGATTGCAACGTTAATTCCCTAACCCTGCAAACAGTAAATAGAACGCAAACTGTTCCCATTCTTCTATCGATCTTCTATCTGCCGATCTTTTCGCACATACGAAAATGAATCCTTCCTCTGCCGTATTAACGAAAACACGACGATCCGTCACGAACTTGTTGTACAATCGTAATTATTTCGCCTAACGAACTCGCGCCTCGTTCAGGAACGAAGAAATTGTGAGCGTTAGGTGTGTTTGCACGTGCAAGGTAAATTCCGGTTGCTTATTCGTCACACTCAATCGTAAGCTGAATGGCAGAGGCGCGGATAATTGGAAGCTGTATCGCGCCGCAAATATTGTGACGGCACGTCATTTCCCTGGTGTTCGTGACGATCCCGCGGGAACGTGCACGGTAGTTAGGGATTTAAATGGAAACAGAGACTTGTCCTCCTAGCCGGAGAAAGCTTTTGCCGTTGCGCTAAGAGGGCGCAAGAAATTTAGCCGTGAATTTATATTTATTCTCTTCGCCATTTTTTTTTTTGCTTTTCGTTTGTTTCGCCCTTTTTCTTTTACACGACCGCGTCATTAGAATAGAAAACGAGCGACTGCGCGCATAGAAAGACCGTATTTTGCATATGCAACGCGACGAATTGCTTTTTCAGTTACGCGCCCGGCTATAGCTTTGCGATTTTGGTCCCGTGTTTGCGCTGCATTGTTTTTTGCCACGCGAATTTCGCCCGTCCGTTTAATTAACGTTCCATGCTGTGTTCCAGTGTTTCAGAATGTTCGCCGGCGTTTGTTTGACGAGGGGTAGATATTAGATTTACGACTGGGCATGATTTTAAGAGAGGGTTTTTCTTTTTAATCGCTTTGCAAATTGGAGGGAAAAAAAACGGAGAAGTGCCTCTGCTTTCGAATGTACAGTTATTATATTTCTTCGCGCCTACAGGACGTAACAAGGACGTAATAAATTGACAAGTATTGAACGCGATTGTTATTTAAGCTTCATTAAAATAGGACCTGTCAGCATTGGTCGATACTTTATTTATTCTCGCGTAGAATTGGGAACTTAAATTTAGATTCACTCTAATAACAGCGGCTGCATCAAACTTGAATAACAGAAAATTTAATACACACACAGAGAGAGAGAGAGAGGGAGAGAGGGAGAGATAGAGAGACAGGGGGGGAGAGAGAGAGAGAGAGAGAGAGAAGGGGGAGAGAGAGAGAGAGAGAGAGAGAGAGAGAGAGAGAGAGAGAGAGAGAGAGAGAGAGAGAGAGAGAGAGAGAGAGAGAGAGAGACTTTGTTATAATTATACTCACTTTTCAATTGAATTTCTTGTTCAGAGGCATATTATGAATTGCTCTTGGCTATCTATAGTATGTGTCAGTTTTTGACAGGCAAATGAAATGCAGTTTATTTTTGCAATAGCGCTTTTATTCGTTAAATTGAATGATTAACTAAAAATAGCAAGAATAACAATTACTTAAACTATATATAAACTGAATAATAATCATACCTGTATATTGTCGTACAATTTATACATTACACGTTTTGTACCTTGAACAAGAGTCATTCAGTACTCGATCAACACTGCTTTTCAATTAGACGTTGTAGCTTCGACTATAGCCAGCCTTTGCCCACCTCCCTTCGAGAGGGCACGTTTACGTCATTTCCTTAGTTTGCTGTCATATCCTTCGTGCGGCGCATCTTCTACATGCAACATCTTCTACGCTTCCGAACATTTACATATTAACAAGCTATATGAAACAAATTACTTGTCGAATTATACACTAATAGAAAATAGGTGGTCAATATATATCACTGCTAGCATTGTCTGCATCTACGATTTAATTTCAATTAAATTTTGCATTGGTTACTAATGCACCTTCTTCAATCAATATCAATTAAAGCTTCAGTACAGTGCGTTCACAGCGAACGTGTTCACATTCCGGTCGCTGTTTTATTTCGACTTGAAACGTTAACATGCATCGACGTAAGCGCGACGCCCGTATATTGCACCGTAACATTGGCCACTCAAGATATAGCCACTTGACGCTTCGTCTTCGACTTAACGAGTCGTCTTTACATAGCTCTCGGCTCATAAATAATTCCGAATCGAATGCCCGACGCGATCTTCCGTTGCTTGCGGGGTGATTGTGTGAAAATCCGTAACGACCTCGGGGGATGAAGTATATTGATGCTTTTTCTCTGACTGGCGTTCTCCGTCGACTTCGATTGCCCGCAACGAGTTCAGAGGTGCTGATCCCCCGATGTTCCTGTCTCGTCAAACAAAAGTTTAAACCATCGCTTCCCCCCCCCCCATTGTCCGCCGTGAAGCTGCGCGCTCTTGGTCATTAGGATTTAATAAAAACCGATCCCCTTCCACGAGGTGGATGGGGAAACGTAGATTTTTCATAGCGTCCATCGGAGAACAGTCTAGCCCCGGTGACACCGTTGACAGTGTTTGTCATCGTTGCCGTTGTTCGTCGTAGTAATTTCATTCGCCATTTGTCAACGGTCGCTCGTTAATTCTGTTATTTGTTTCTATCGATGGACGTTGAACGCATCGTTTGCTTCGTGTTGAAAATGTATCGATGTTTAAAATTAGATCAAGATAAAAATAATAAATGTCGATAACGTTTCAAATTGTTTCCCGGCGTTTAGACCGTTTCTTGGAGATACTTCTGGAATATAATTGTCGTTTGATTATGTTCAGCACGCTTGAACTTTATCTCCACGAGGATGTTATCTATGAATGAACTGCTGAATCCCATGCTTCCAATCGAAGTGTTTCAGTGCGGTAGTTTTGAATCTGGATGCATTTTGAACGGATATTAAAATGAGGGGGAATTATCGTTTTATTGGAGAAATGTATCTATGCTTTCTGCGTCGTTCTCTGTTACAATGCTCGTGCTCGTGTGACATTGTTATATGACTCACAGCTGTAATATTCCTAAACGTCATAAAATGGAATTATATAAACCGCCGGCGATTTGCATATTTATCGTCGCATAAATTGCATGCAATTTGAATAATTTTAGGATATTCTGAGAAAAAACGCATAACGTTTTTTCGCTGCTGGTATGATACTCTGCGAATTGAAAAATTATGGACCGCTTTTCTAAACGGAAAATATATGTGGCCAACATTCTTCGTCCAGTTTTCAAACTTCAAGGTTTTATTCGTTTTGTACTTTCTCGTGTCTAATAATAATAATATTAATAATAATAATAATAATAATAATAATAATAATAATAATAATAATAATTCTAGTTTAACAGTAGTAATCTCAGAGTGTGATTCATTTTTTTTTCCTTTTTAAATCAAAAGCAACAAATTGCTCAAAAATTTGTCTAATATTATGCAGGTCCTTTTCTTTTACCGCGCTCTTTTATTCAATCAGAAATTGTTCTGCTACTCTTCGATACACGAGCTACCGCTTTCGTTGTCAAAAGGCTGCAGGTACAAACGATATCATTGTTGAGTGGCTCACCCGCTCTCTCGTTTGTGTATTCTAATTTTGAGCATGAACTGTAGGAAATTGCGTACCCCGTGTTGTATAATAGGCGTATAGTGCGACCATAATTTCACCAGAGAATTCACGAGCGCGAAATTTGGGAACCGCTTCAAATTTCAGAATTTTTTCCGCCAGTTATCATTTGTGCAAACATTTCCACTGCAAAGCGGATGCCCACCGTGCGGATCTAATTTAATTAGAAATTTCGCTTGCTGAGAGCTCAACGCACTATGTAAAACAACGATGAAAAACGAGAAAATCGAAAATACATACAAAATGACACCTCGCAATAGTAGTATATGAGCATGGACCAAACGTAAATCAATACCTTACTTGATTTAAAAAATTTGAATACTATTAAAATTGTACAAAGGGACAACGCTGATTTCCCTCGTGATTTTGTTGAAAAATATCAGATTTACAATTTATATTTGCACGGAAGCAAAGCTTATATTAATAGACTAAAAGGAGGCACGTGAACAATAAATTAAGTAATATCCTTCTGTGATCAAATGGAATTTGTTATCGGGAAAATTCTGGTCCTTTAATTCATAGTAACCTTAATGTTTGCAGGAAATGTGAAGCACAATATCTTACAATTGAACGAAAAGGGAACAGTCTTAACTTCGGTATTGTGTTGTAAAAACGAAGTCATGATGCCAACGAATTTAAGCGTTTACTCTGTCGAAATTGGGTCTTTCCTATAAACCCCAGTGCTGCCTTATTGGTCAGCAGTTTTCAAACTTTACGTGTATACTTTTCCGATACGACTGTTTCGTGACCCTGCTTTCCGTGGAGCAGCTCAATGAAATATATTAGTTGCTTATTTGCTCTTCGAGTGATTCGCTAATGTTTGCTCCGTGATATTATATGTTGCAGTTACATTCGTAGGAATAATACCATTGAGCCGTTATTTTTATTAGAACCTTAATTTCTATGAAATTCTGTAGCCGGACAGTAAATTTAAAAATATGAACGATAAAAATATATTCGTTCGCGGAAATCTCTGTTTAGTTTTTAATATAATCTGCGAGAATTTTAGTACGGTGATTGTGTAACAATTATTTTTCAGAAGACGGTAAATATTTCGTTGCAAGTTTTAATTCATTGCATCAGCTGCTGTGGTCTTAATCCTGTTAAAGTCAGACATAGTGTACAACCTTTTAATTCTGGTATCAGTTCTGAGCACAGAACCGAGCCGGCAAGAATTAGGCCCGTGGAGTGTACGAGTTGATTAAACGAAGCAACTTTCTACCTACAATTTTAGACAGCTTTACAAAGTTGGGCGTTATAACGTTGTCCCATTTTAGGTCTTCTAACGGCACGCTACAAAACCTCTGCAAAGTTTATACATACCTATTACGAAAACTGAAATTTCTATTAATAATCACTGTCGGTTCGCCCTTTCATTGAGGTCGCAGCCAGATTACAGGATGTCCCTTTTCTTCTGTTACGTTAAGTTTTACGCGATCCACCATTCAGAAAGAGGGTGTAAATTAATAGCAACTTCACGAGAATGTAAAATGAATCCGGTCCCTTGCAAGTATATTGTTCGTTGTTAAAATTTCCAGAGTAGTGTGAATAAAAATTCCTGATCAAATTTCAAAGCTGAGAGAACGTGCAAAATTTACCTGTCATTGTTCAAAATTGAAATAGTTGTCACATTGGGTGGGAAAAAATTTTTCAACGGGCGAAGAGTGTAATATTGTTGAATTGTGTAAGCTTACGCCCGAAGTGCCGTAAAAACGTTTCATTATATTGAAAATTTCTTGTACTTGTGCAAAAATATGCGTGCCACTTGACCCTTTGCCCAAGGTACCCTTAAAATACAAGCCGCTCCTATTCATATTATCATGCAATTAATGTGCCTGTTAATAATCTTTATAATTGACATTAAGTGCAGTTCATCAAGTTATTAATACAAATCACAGTGCACTCTAATCGTGCAGTATCTGTTGTAACAGTATACGCGCATCATTTTTTTCCATCGCATACCTACCACCTCCTAATAAGAACAATGCTGTAAACGTAACGCAGCATTAATTAACGTATGGCCGATAAACTGCGAGGCGTTAATTATTCAGTGATTTCGATATTCGTTAAAGCTGAAAGAATATTGACAGATCCAATACGAGGCCAATGGCAACCCACAATTTTATTCCCTTCCAATATCGTACAATTCCCGTTACAGTTTCAATGGTAAGTATATCGCCACGCTGAACATCCCGTGTGTGCTTTTTATAACAAAGGCTTCAAACCTGCACGCTCAACGTACTTCGCATAAAAATAAAAGAGCGCTCCTCCCACGCGGGACGCCTCTTCAGGCTCACTCTCGCGGTACAAATTTTCAAAACGATCGGCCCGTTTGATTTCCCCTCGGTGGAGATTTCGAAAAAGGAAACAGGATACATACGTAATCGTGGAAATCGCGGTGCTCGGTCTCGTTACAACAATCAGAGTGGCGATATAGACGGGAAATATGTATGTACACGTGTGCATACACGTATGTGCGGGGCGAGCTGTTTAATCGAAACTGGGTCGCCTTTCGTTTCGTTTCGTTTTCCATCCCGCCTGGTATTCGCGAGTACATTTCTGGCTTCTTTTTACCCTACGACCTGGTTGCACCACGTAGACATTCGATAATTAAATATGTAACTGAAATCGCGGAAGCGATTTTCTGCCGGCCGATTCGGCGTTTCGCCGCCCTTGGTCCACTTGTGAAAACACTCGGGCCGACGATATTTTCGACGCTCTTCATGTTAGATATTCCGGTGAAATTTTGCCATCGGCTTCGAGACAAAAATCTGTTAATCAGGTTGCAATATTTTGATACGGCGCTCTCCAATCTATATTTGTAGACCAGTTAAGTCTTATTACAAAAATCCGAATGTCCAATCCTTTGGAACGTTCTTCGTTAACGTTCAAACAAAAATCACAATTGATATTATCGTGGAAAAAAAAATGAAGAAGAACAAAAAGGATCGCCCAGACTTTATTTTTGTAGAATGAACGATCTTAACCGGTTTCAATCAAAAAGAGGGAATATCCTTCTAGCGGGGTTCTTTCGCGTTCTATACAACTTGCTCATTAAGTCAATTTGCCCGATCCTGCACGCCATTCTTTCTTTCTCACCCGGCTAATCGTCCTATAAATCCTTGTTGCTTTAATGCTGCATTAAGGGCAGCGCAACGGTATTAGGCCGTCGTGTCTTAGGGCATAAATCTCGGGGAAAGATGGTGTGTGACGCGGCTGTAAAAATGTGCCGAGGACGTGTCCGACCCTAATGGATTCTGCATGGAAATAAAATATTTGTTACACGCTTCGCTGGCACGGTCCGCGCGTCGAGATTTACTTTGGCACTATTTGTTTATCGGCTTGCATCGGTTTGGAAAACCACAGACATCCGCGATGCGGGCTTAAAAGAAAAGAAAAACGTCGAGATACCAAAAGTGGTTCGAAACCAAAAAAGTTGCGGACAGTGGAAAGTATAGTTTAGTAGCGGCCATAAATTTTGCCGCTCGCATTAATACTGAATCGCGTCGACAAATATCTACCACGATTCACAGAAATGTGCACAGAGAATCGCCTCTTTTCCGTGGAAAACGCGAACAATAAAAGAATCACGCGGGAGAGGAATGAATGGGGGGTTTCAGACGAATAAGGAGCGCCTTAGCAAAGGTAATTGTAATCCTCCGGACGGGGATCGAAGACGGGAAGCTCGTTGTATTCAAAGTGTGAAACTCGAGGGTCGAGATTAAGTTGGATCCGAAATAAACCACTTAAGAATTAACTACGAAGCTTAGAGAAGCGCGCCAGTTCGTTACCCGCCCCGGTCAGATTTTTCAGCCTCTGCACGACTCTAGTCCGTACTGTTTAATACCGCCGCGAGCTTCCGGGTATAA
This sequence comes from Nomada goodeniana, assembly GCA_963969485.1. NCBI lineage: Eukaryota > Metazoa > Arthropoda > Insecta > Hymenoptera > Apidae > Nomada > Nomada goodeniana. Next base: position 6,588,662 of record OZ018305.1, on the reverse strand, counting down.
TGTCCGGGCTTCTGTTTTGCTGGAAGAATATTTCCGACGTGTCAACGGCATGGAAGTCGCGGTTCATCGAGGTAACATCGCTAGGCGGTGGTATTAACGCGTCATCGAAACACTGACGAGACGTCAGAATGCTTCCTCGAAAAGGAAAAGAAAAGAAGCGAAGAAGGTTGTGGCGCAAGACACTTCAATAGCACGGGGAACATTGAGTATTCTGAAAGAATTTCTAAAGATTCCTTTGCCCGGACCTCTTTGATAACTGCGACGTGCGATAAGCTCGCGATAGATTTGGATAAAACGTATAATTCGAGAACGACGGACTTCATGAACACGGATGTTCAACATTTGAATAAAAAAGAAGCCAAAGGACCATCGCGTAGAATTCTCTCACGCGATGTTTCTTCATTTAGTGACCGTAACGGAGATGCTGATTCTTTTCTCGCAATTATTATACAATTATTGAACGAGCTTTAATTTCCTTATAACGACATAGTATTCTTATAATATTCTATCGAGCGAACATTTTCATACCAAACGATTCATTCTTGACAAACAAATAGCAAGCTGCTTATTCGTACCCGTAGGAATATAGCCACCACGTTAAAGATATTAAATCTTTCCAATTATCGATTCGTCCGCTTGACATTAGGCAACGGTTCGAAAGGAAATACATAATCCTAACCGGTGCGCTTTCTTTTTGTTCCAGGTAAGACGCCACGTCGAATCACGCCGGCAGCACTTCCCCGACCGTTAGATATCTCGATTTCTTCGCGATATTCGCCACAGCGGCCGGCAAACTTGTTCCTGGTGCCGGTGAGCGTGGAATATTCATGTTGATGGGAAAAGTTTAAGTCTCTCTCCGCGCAATTTAACACCGTATAATGGTTGTATTAGTGAACCGCGACCAACTGTCCCGTCAAGGCGAACGCCATTACCCCGTTGACCTTAATAACACACTTATGATAGCGGTTTACAAGCGAGCACGGGGACACCGCGTATCAAGATATACGTAGCTAATTTATTATGCCCGGCAACGATTCCACGAGATAGGCCGGTGCGGCGTCACTATTTTCCTTTTTTCCCTCCCATCTTTCCCCCGATCGAATCGATTGCATGCACGCATTGTCCTCGAAGCTACGCGAAATCTCGTTTAACACGGAAACACAGATCGTCCTCGATAAGCGTTTAACGCACTGTCAGTTTCGTTTAAATGGCATTCTCCGTTCTATTATTCACGGCGATTTCATTCCGCGAGATTTCAACGGACGATCAGTTCGAACGAGTGGAACAAATTAAACGGCGCGAAACCAGTTTGGCGAACAATTTTCGTAACGGTATTCTGTTTAATGTATTATATTAACGAAATTCTGGGCGAAAGTTGCACATGGAGCGGCCGTTGCTGGAATCCTTCGCGGAACGAAAGTTCGAAGCCCATTGTCCAGGGATATCCGTTTCATTCGGCCGCATAAACGATTCGCGAGACCGCGATGGTATGCTCCGATCTCCCCGCGCGTATAGAGTACGCATTCTACGAATGTATACGCAAGAAGTTGCACGCTGTAATGCCACGACCGAGATGATCCCGCGCGGTATCTCAATGAGATTCGGTACGGTTCGAAAATGAAATATCCCGAAACCTCCGCCGCCTCAGACGCGATTCTATGCCGCGGCGTAATCGTGTTCCGCGTGTGTCGTTGCATAGACTTTCTCGTCGCTTCGGGAGTTTCCGTCGCGACAATGGAAATCTCGTTGGAAAAAAATCGAGTTTCGAGTGTTTAAAACGCTTTTGCGCGCGCGGCCGTGTAACGACGACGACAAATTTATGCGGAGAAGAGCGGGGAGAGGGTTTTCCCGTGGAAAATTCTGGCGAAACTGTAAATATCTCGCGCTGTCGACGTTTCGAATATGCCGCAGGAAAAAGTATCGACGAATTGCGAGCCCCTTCTTTCTTTTTCCCCTTTTCGCGGTAAAACGGGGGAGTTCTTCGTTCGGGATTGACAAAATAAGCCGCGTGCAATGATCTGGATGTCCGGCAACCGAGTGCGGTTTACGTTTGAAAGGGATTCGTAGGACTGTCATGAGTTGCGATGCTCGTAGCGGCGTTATAAAAATATCTCTTCGTCGCGTTCTAGAGGACGCATTTGACGCGCGTGTATGCGGAATTCGAATTGCGTCGGGGGTTGCGAGAAAGATCCCGCGAGAATTCCCGATTTTTGTTCGTTCACGTATCACCGTGTTCGTTAGACGTTTAGACATCTGGCAGTTTTACTTAATCGGCGTATGATGGACCTGCGGCCGAATTTGTTCGTCCTTGATAAATATTGTAAGAGTACTATTTCTCTTTATTCCAAAACAATACAATATAATACGTTCTAGAAGGTAGCCGCGCGTAAATAGATAGGGCTACTCTATCTAAAACGCTTAAACCAGCTATTCTTTATTAACCGTTCCGCTAAACTATTGTCAGGACTGTTCCGAACGGCGATCGATACAAGAATGCCCTGCTGCATCGTGATCGCCAAAAAGGACGCGCTGTATGTGTTTTTCCCGGCGCCATGGCTTCAAGGGCCTCGGTCACGTATTTCTCTTCGGCCCACGGTGTCCTGTGGGTACGTCCGCTATCGGGCCCCGCGCTGACGTACACCAGATGCCCAGCTAGGGCGCTCGCAGCCGAAATCTCTTACAATATCGAGTTAGTAATTTCGCTGGGACGATGGAAAGATTGCGAGAGGAGCGAATCAGTTCGGTGGTTCGCTTTCAATTTGAATTGCCGTTGGTGAATGGCGGCCTGGGGATTTTCAATGAATTATAAATGTACGAAGTTTGTTGCCAAACGTTCGCCGTATTTTAGGGAACGAAATTGGACGTTGAACAATTTTAGAGCGAAACACAATTTAACTAAAGTAGAACGGAGAGAACTTTCAGCGAGATTCAGCGCAAGGTAGCGGCCTTGCATTCGTCAGATAGTTACTCACCTGTCATCGGCGACGACGTTACAAAAGATCGTAATCGCGAACAGTTGCGACGCGGATGCGCGCGTGTCGATCTCGAACGCGAACGCGACCTTAATTTACGTTTCACGTGCATTACAGAAAGAAAATAAAATGTCCCTCCGTTCGATGAAACGTTCGCCTCGCGATATTTATAAAACGTGACAAGGAAATTGTGTCCCAGATTGCAAACATTTCGTCGCGTTGAAAAAGAAAATGAAAAAAAAAAGAACAATACACCATGTGCACAAAGAAACGTCCGCGTGCACATACCTGATCATTGTCGCGGAGAGATTGAACGAAATCGAATGAGACCGAAGTCGAGCGTCGATGATACAAAGATTTTGAACCGCTCGCAGAATAGGCAATTGGCAGCCATGCGTTGGAAAAGTCGAATCGCACCGTACGCATACGTCTGTCAATTATCGATACATCGCTTTACGCGTTCGATGGGTAACAAATGTAACCGGCTTTCCGCCTGAACGCCCGGCGAACGCCTCGTCCGATATATCGCAGACCCCGACGAATTCACCGATCGCCACGGCAACCGCGTTGCGGAAAATTTTCTCACCGCTTCCCCCATTCCATCATTTTCTATTTAAAGCGTCGCCCGCTTGTATCCTGCACACTCTGCGCTATTTTCGCCCTTAATGTCGTGGTCAGTTGCCGCTCGCGGTCGAGCAAAGGGGACCGGCCCGATTAGGAAAAAAAAGACCCCGGGACTCGAAAGGGACATCGGCGCAAAGTGGAAATACTCTTTTTCGAGGAGGGGGCGGACTGATCGACGCGACCGTCGAATGGAGCGTTGGAAGTAAAGGGATATGGACTTTTCAATTGCGAACATTGCGGTAAGACTCGGCGAACACCTGCGGGCCACGACCGTCCACGAGAATAAAGCCGATCCGATTTAGATCAGCCTGATTTCGTCGCGGTCGAAGGCAGCTTGGTATCGACCGCTCGATCTGGTTTCACCCGAATTTTCGTCGACGATCGGCCAGACTGATTCGGCTCTTTGTTTTACATCGATCTCCCGCGACGTTCTCGGAAAACGAAGTAACGATTGGATCTATCTACTCGGCGCTCCTGAAGAGGGGTTATAAAAGGAAAGATGGTGAGACGGGGAGACTTTACTGGAAGGTGCCTCGACGGTGGTGAGAGGGTTGCGAGAAACGAGTAGCTAGAGAAAGGGAGGGACAGTTGGTTAGTCGAACGGTGTTGAGCATCGTGGCTATTCTTGTATTTTGCACGTTATCCGATTCAGTTTATCTTTGATGCTCGGATCGGATCCATTATTCCAGTTGGAAGTGATGGAACGATTCAATCGATGTATGTGGAAGTGGATCTATCGAACCAGTATTATTAGACTGTCTATGCACCTGTACTTGATACGCGCACACTTCGGTTAAGCAGTGCAGGTGAATTTATTATTGATTCAACGGGGAGTTTTTAGGGATGGAGAGGGAAAGGCGTTCGGCTCTTGGAGACATTACATTTTATGTGGCTGCCAGACGGTGAATTTTGTTTGCCAATTAACGGTGTCAAATGACGAGCCGTCCCGTTCGATTAACAATTATAGATGATGTATGCGGCCTTCGTGGCAGACAGACATTTGCATAATTATTGCACCGCATTGGCCTTAACTGGGGAGAATGTGAAAGGTGGGAATCACTTTTTTGACACCTGTTGAACTGCCGTATAAATATCGGAAATATTACCATTTAATCGATATACTCTTTTGACGTGACTGTCCGTATCAACGGACCGAAAGAAATTGATCGAAGTGTTTGTGATAAATGCGTGCACATTCGGAAATACTTTGTCTACATTAGTGCCTCGATATACCAGTCAGAACAAACAAATAAGTACGATAGCTGCAAAATCTTGCACCTACGATTTCAATCGGTCTTACTTAGAATTGGCGTCATTCTCTCGCAATTTTCTCGAAGCAAAACAAAACTCGATCCACCGCTTCACCGAGGGATTAAATCGTTTCAGACTTGAACTTTATTAACGCAGTACACGATGAAGCATTCGATGGAATAATGATCAGATGTTTAAACGGAAATCGGGCACAGAGATCTACGTCGTTGCGTGCGTAGTTACACCGATTTCATTGCTCCCCGGGGAAACAGTGCTTTTACTGATATCCCGTATTCAAAAGTATAATACACTACCTCGAATTCATGGAGTACCGAATATTTTGTTCTCCCTTTTCGTTCCTTTCCCCCTTTTTGCTTTTATGTGCATATAGATACATACATGTATAACTCCCTTCCCTCACCACCACGATAGTCCATCGAATTCCTTTCCAATTTTTTCACGGCACAGAGATTTACGAGCCGTACTCGCCCACTGTTGCATATGATTGTTTTATGACCGAATAAGTAAAACGTGACCGCCGAGTTGCACATCCGAACCGAACACTCGCGAGATTTCACAGTACGCCCGACTAAATTGCTCTTTCATTGTCCCGTTTTCCGTTCGAACAGCACGGCGCAGTCTTCCAGCGTGTTAGAAGGTCGGAAACGACGGAAAAGGGTTGGTGTATTTCACCTTTTTCTTCCGGCCTTTCCCCCCCCCCCCCGAGTTAGTTATAATAGAAATTGCGTGGTCGGGGGATTTTATTTTTGTTATGCTTCGGTGTGGTCTTGTTCGTATATGCCGAGGGAAAAGAAGTTCAAAGTGCTTCGGGAACTGCGAGGAGGGAATATAAATGGAGTAATTTGGCAGAGAGATTGGCTAACGAATTGAAGTTTCGTCTAAGGATTGTAGGAGAAAGGGATACATTTTTTGTAGCGCCCCCCCCCCCCACCGCTCCCCAAGGAAATTAATTAATTCGGAAGATTATTTTCGTGCCAGCTCTTACAAATATTCTTGTTACGTTCGCGGAATTCTTCTGTACCACTTGTCACTTCAATCTGTGTTATTCAATCTCGGCGTAACATTCGAGTACAAGTATATTTTGTTCACTGTTTCCGCAACGAAACATTCATTTCGCAGCGATCGCGTACGAATTACTGCAAGTGCAGAATTCGATACTTCAAATCGTAAGACAATTTGAACAATTAATTTAGCGTAAACGAGTATTCGTGAAACATTTGAACTGTGCGTATTGGCAAATATATCGAGTTCCACTCTCAGGAATCGATTCCGCGCGGGTTCGAAAACGTTTTTTTCAAATTAGATCAGTGGCGCCGTAGAATTCTCGATGGATGATAACGGAGGGGATGGGCTATCGTTGATTTATTAGCGTTCAATTAATGTTTATCGGAAATGTGGAGTAAGGACGCGACAAGCTATTTAATAGCGGCACAGAACGGTGTTGGTGAAAATTATACAGTCTGTTGCACAATGTTAAGTAGGAATATAAAGTGGCATCATTATGCGATTGTGGCCGTTGAAAAGTTATTTAACGCATAGTAGGTAATTCGCACGTGACATTTATGGGACGATAAAATTCAAGGTTGGAGTGAAAATTATTTTAAGGAAAGCAATTTTATACACATATGTTTTTTATATAGTCAGTTATATTTCACCGATATTTAAATTACAAATATGCTTATGTTATTGGAGATATAAATTATAAAAATCATTACATTCCATTATTTTTGTAACTATCGCTGTAACGAGAACACTTGTATCATATTATATCACGCTTTCAAAGCAACGTAAAAGTCAATTCAGTGTACTGAATTTTTCTAAGATAATGCTTACCATTTTACCAGTTTAAGCAAACTCAATAGTTTATTGGAATGAAATATATGTAACACGTGAGTTATGTGAAATTAACTTTTTAAATTAACTTTTTCTACTTGCTGCGAGCAAGCATGGAAGAAAGTTAAGTCGTACCAGTGTAGCATGAATCTGATTAGTTTAGCACAGCCGTCCCATTATATTCAATGGAAAGAGCTTCAGTGCAGGCATGTGCATGTACCATGCTTGTAGGTGTTAGATTTTCGCCGTCCACTCGCGGGAATTTCAAAGCTAATTAAGTGAAATCATTATCCGATGAAGCTATTCTCAAACACGGTGATTATCCTGCCATTTAATCGGCTTTCAACGAATGCACGGCACACCTGGAACAACCGAATTGCCTCACGGTTATCTCGGCGCAAGCTTTTCTATTTCGCAGTTTTCTACTATTACGAAGATGGGCGCTCCGCATCATCGCTATACTCTTTATATTCATAATAGAACACGTTATGATTCAAAACAGCAGGTTAATATTCTTTGTTACTTCTCCATTTTTGTTCTATTTGAATAATGTTCCCCTTCCGATCATATTTTTATTTCGATTTTCCTTTTTTCATTTCGGCAGGTATCCTTCCTCGATAATGACGTATTATTACTACGTACTGGTGCAACTACTACCAATATTATTGCACTATATCTCTATTGAATATCGATGATTTTTAATTCATTCACGGTTCAGCATCCGTTTTATGTATGCTACTGGTATTTTACCAGCAATACTCTATTTGCACCGAGTGTTACGAATACTTTTCGTCGCTATACATTTCATTTGATACACCTGATAGTAATATCTCGTCGATTAATCGGCCCTCAGTTTTATATTCCGCGAATATCTGTTTATTTTTCCGTCGTATTCAATATATTTTTTTCATATGACCGCGGAAAATTTTTACGGAATCGTGGTACATCGGGATGCACTGATGCGCATGCATCTTTCATAAAATGCGAAGCTAAATCGAAAGGTAAGGAGTTAATAATTAGCGTTGATAGCCGCGTTAAACACGCCTTTCGCTTTTTTGTAGCTCTTAATTGTACGATGTCGAAACTGAGAGGCAAATTAATTGGAATATTTTAGAACCCTTTTTAACGAGTCGCTTTCAATTTTTTCAGTCTCTTGATTTTGGTACGGCCAAATGAACACTGTGCGATGCACGCGGACTAATTAAATTTTCTACAAACATTCGATAATGTTATGCTGGGATAAATTAAAAATCACTCAGCCCGCTTGATGCAATAAATTTATCGCAAATTAAAGTAGTACCAGCTGCGAAATTAACTTTATATATTTTCTATCCTGTTTCAGTGTAATATTTATACTCGGGTATTACGATGGATTATTGTCATTTTTAAGGGAAGAAAGGCTTTTATTTAAATAATCTAGTGATTTGCATGCGTCTAGAACGAAGAAATTTCCTTAATGCATCAAGTATAGTGACATTACGTCGTTACATAGAACACATTATTTGTCGCTATCCCGTTGATATTATGTTATCAAGTAATGGGAATATATAGCAACATGAATTTCACAATATTTTCATTGCTGATTAATTTTGTTCCTCGACGAAGAATTTACTTGACAAACTTACGCGATCAAGAGTTCATTAATCTAATTAGATTCACTATAGTAGGTACTAATTAGCGCAAATGCGTTAATACATTCAAAGGAAAACTTTCATTCAAAATTAACGTACCATCGTACAACGGCGAAATTTGTACGCATAGAAACAATTTCCAATGACTCGTTAATATTATCAATATTTCTGCAATTTGCATACTGCACACACAAGATGAATATCAATTCACCGTTGATTACTATAGAAACGCGACGATCGGTGAGATCGACAGGAAATTAAAAGGAAAAAGAAATATTTCCTCCACCAAAGGGTTAAGCAGACACGCGTCAAATTCGCAGGATGACAAGATTCCTGGAACGTTTGTGTTTATTTCGTTCTTAACAAGCTGAATCTCGTACCCTAATTCCAGCGGGATGTCGATGTCGCTGATGAATCGGGCGCGGAAACGCCGCTGATTTTCATTCCAGATAAATTCACTTAAGGGAATGCGCACGATTCGACCGGCGTGTTTCCGTATCTTGATCTACGCAAATTCCTCGGCCGAATATCGATTCTGTCTGGTCTTGGAATTCGCGTAATTTCAGCCAAGTCACGGCCACTTTCGAGGGTTAAATAATTCCGCGAGCGTAACGCGGGACGATTTACGAGGTGAATTAAAGGGACGTATAGAGAATACAATTGTCAGTACAAACTTGCAATATTGTAGGTACTTATTGCATAGCTATTGCAACGACGGGCATGGAAACCAAGCTTTCGAACGACAATTCGCGGCATTGAAATAGACTGAAAGGGGAGAACGTAAAAGTGTTATTTCGATGTAGTTTCATTGTGTAGCCGATGTTATCGGGTGAGCGCAACATCGTCCAAGCAGCATGTTGTTCCCCGAATTAGGTTGCCGGCCAGATTGCCACGCGCACGGTTCTAATCACTATCGTTGAAACATCTTGGGCTGGCTTAGTTCGCAAAGTTCAGGTACACGTAAGTAGATACAAGTCGCGCGATCGTATCTTTTCGTGCCGAATTGTTGGAGAACGAATTAATTACCGCGGCGTTCTGCTGATAATTAAGTTCAACTGTATCCTCAGTATTTTCTTGTTTCTATTTGAAATTAATCTCTTGAATGCAACTTCAAATAAATTCTTTACGACCGTTCGACTTTCCAGAAGTTTGCATTAATACCTGACAGTGCGCGAAAATGCCAAAGAACACACGACGGTTATGCGTCTATATTATTTTACATTTTAGCAAATTGTCGTGCGAATTAAAAGATATTCCGTCTGCCTGCATTCTCGCAGTTGTTAGATGTATAATAGAATCTGCCAATTTCTTTATGATGACAAGTCGCAGTGGTTTACTACTCTATGACGGCTGTTCTACTTCGTTACGCAAAAGTTATGGAAATAAATTCAGATGTACTTCGATTGAGCGTACTTCTCACCGACGTAACGAGCGTAACCACCGCAAATGAAATGCTGTATCTGTGTTTCGTGTCGCGGTGCAATTCTCTGCACTGTTGGAAAATTAATGACGGGATTAAAAAATGACAAACAAAAAGCCAAACGGAATGATCGTTTCGAAGCGTGTATCTTGCAAATCAACCAGCCAACAATATAAATCAATCGGATTCGCGGTCAGGCGTGTCAACGATTCTCGAATCCCCTCGCGACATCTACATCGTTTAATGCTTTCAATTAATTCCGTCCGTGTTGCCGATTGCCGCGGGATTATTACTTATTGAATAAAATTGTGTCCTGCAGCGGCGACGCGACGGGGCCAATTAAAACCGGGCGAGGAAGCGCTCTTAGTTTTCTGAAAACGCGAGTGCGCCAGTTTAATGCGCCGCTTCCGTTTTACGGCACGCTTATGAGCTTCGAGGATGCCCGCACACGTTCGGCTTAAGGGACGGCTTAATTTCACATGGAAAACTTGGGTTCACGTTGCACTTTGCCCCGTATATGGATCACAGCGGGTTGGAAAGTTTCACGTGATTGTCTCGAACTCTTATTTCGATGCGATTTCCGTTACTTTATCGTACGGCGTTTTTTGTTTGATATTTCAAATAACCGAGAAACTGAGTTTTCGATTGAGCGTTTCGCTGTCGGCGAGTGTTCAACTTTCGAGCCTGTTGTCTTTCCTAAGTAGTATAGAACGACTTGAACGTGGAAGGCAATAAATCGCGACTGTTACGAGAATGAAGTATGTAGCTTTTAGTACACGTTGCTGAGTGTAATGGAAGTGCGGTAATTAAATGGTCAACGGACAGGTAAAACCTAATTGTAATTTTGTTTTGTGTTTGGCCAAACTGAGACTTAATTTGCGTTAAAAAATTTTGTTACCACAGGTCAACTGTTTTAATGTAACACTTACATCTTGTTTGTCTGTGGTTCATTATTTGTCTGCATAAGTAGAGTATGCCACATAATTCGAAGTATATCAGCATCGTGTCGTGCAATTTAGTCCTCTGCGAATCACAAACATAAATTTTGCTGCCTTGGGGGAACGTTACGGTGCGTAAATGTCGTTTTATCGAAAATCATCAACACCAGTCGCCACGCGACGCTTTTCATTTCGCTAAACTTTTTCGGCCCGATATTGGTACACATATTGCTACAAACACATGAAACATCCCTCTATACCGCGTAACTGCGGCCATAGAGTAGAAAGCTCACAGCAATAGGCGTATGTATGTACATCTATAAGTTGTCACGCTCCCTTGAATATAGGAAACTTTTCCAATAAAAAAAAGAACCACATGAAAAAGACCCACCGGTTTTGCTTACACGAAAGAAACTTTTCCTCCAAAAATAATGCTTTCATTTCTCTTTCACGCAAACATCGATATATATTCTGCGGGCTACCGCTAACTTTTAAGCACAAACGATATACCACTTTTCAAAGTATTCCATCTGTCCACCCCCCCTCATTCCTTTCAAACGTACGTATATTCGCATGGTATCGCATGGTAATCGAAATGCCGATATCGAAAATTCGTCTTACAAACTGGCAATGCTATATAGTGTAATAGTACTGTATACTTTTCTACATAATTACATATACACAAGAAATAAATACTGACTACGAAATATCCGCGGTGTTAATTAAGACACTGTTGCACGACGAAAGGACACCCCATTAATCAAGCGACAACTATAAATCCGATTGGCCGTCCCGTAAACAAATAACCCGTTCACGGTTAATCCCTTATCCGTTGAAATCCAATCGTCTGATCGACAAATTATACGACTGGTTAGCGGTCGCCTAGGTTGCTGTCAGTTTCGCTCAATCTGTCTTTCGTGAGTTTCCTCGCAAACCCCGCCGGTGGCCACAAAATCGATTGCGATAAACCGGTTAACGATTACACGGCCCTCGATCGTGGTTTACGATCGAGTCTCTCCCACGAGACCGTCGATTCCCTGCGTTTTCCAGCAAAGGTGAACAGCGATATAATTGAGGACGAACGGGATAAGGAGGATTGGCCAGTTCGACTTCGCCGAGGCTGACTTACTTTTCGTCGGGATATAAAATCATCCCTTGCTCGTTCGATTCAATTTTTGGAGGGGGAGCATTTCGCGTCGAGTATTTCTCCCTTATTCTTGCCGGTGGATGTTCGATTTATATTCCTTTTTGTTGCCACCAGTGCACGATTATTGCTTTCTTCTACCTCGACGGATATTCATCGGGTTTGTTACTCCGTTTTTATACTTTTTCATTCCTCGCAATTACTGAAGCACGTGGGTGTGTTTGTCGTTATTTTGTTCCGTTTGATTGGACTCTTTTGCAAATTGATTGCACGGGGGCCAGAGTTTCGTTTCTTTTTGTTTCCTTGCTTTCCTTTACCGCGAACAGCCAATACCAACAGTTGCGCGATATATTTTATTTCTTCGTAGCGGTCTAAGGGAAAACACAATTTCGATGGTTTCATTAAATTTTCCGCTGGTCGAACGACCTCGGCAGATCCGATTCTTGTTAAACGAAGGTAATAGACCACTCGAGGTAGCCTATAACTCTATTTCTGGCATAGATGTTCTTTTTTTTCTTTAGCTTCTACCTCGATGAATCTCACCGTTTTTCGTCCGCGGTCAACTCGCTGGCGCAATTACGGAATGGAAATGTTCGTGCTCGATCGAAACGAGAGCGGAAGTGTTACCCTAATTCGATATTATCGAGCCACTGTAATCGATCGTGGTACTCTATTTCGTAACATATTATTCTGGCTCGCCGTTATGGATGACTCTAGTTTGCATGCGTTTGGTCGCTGAACTTTCGTGACTTTCGTGAACGAAGGCCTTCGATAATTTATTTCTTAATATCGCGACTATCGAGACGCAAATTGTCAACGTGAGTTGCATTGTCGAACATCCCGCGGCGAAGTACGTCTCTGTAGAAAATCTAAGTTATCGAGAAAACTCATTTAACGTAACGAGTTATTCTGCAGGTTACATTAAACGAACTTGATTAGTTACCATCTTTTTCTCGTCATCGCACAGTGTTCCGAATGGCATATTTAGGTGGACAAAATTCGGAAAATTCGTTTTGGAATTTCGAAAGAAAAATTGTTCCAATTTAACCTAGAATAATCATATATTAATACTCCAGAATATTAAAACATTAAACCCACTGGTTAAATGTTTCCAGAGCGGTCAAGGTACGACTTCTAGCAAACAATGTTTTCAGAATCGATCGAGCACATTTCTTTGGTCAACAGAAATGCTGCAATGTTATTAAGATGCATTTAATTTCTAAAGTCATGATGGATTTAACATCTGAAAGCATTTATTTTACCTTAAATAGCATTAAATTATTAATAACTTTTTGTATTGCTGTAAATCGAAGTTCTAGCGGAGCAATTAATTCTTGGTAAGAACTGGAATTATGTTATGATTCTTCAGTCGTGTAAAATATGCTTCACTCGGCTGGATCCGCGTTAATAATTAAAACAATTAAATAATTAAATTATTTAACGGGAAATAATTTCTAATCGTTTACTATATTTTCTAAATATGTAGATTCCAGGATAAAATCGACCGCGTCCCAGTTGCTTTTGGACACTACGAAAGAGGGTTAACCTCTGTTCCTAAATACTGCTTTCAAACGCAACTCGAATTTAATAACTATTTACTGCAATTGGAAATATAAATGATCAATACCGTAACGAATCGTTCACAAAGAAACGAGGCAAATAATACAAACATTTAATTACTTATTACTTGCTAAAAGAAATGCGCGCCCGAATAAATGAGCCGAAACATTGGTGTTCCGCTAAAGAGACAATGCCAGATCGTGTCTGAGCCCTCGTTTTCCGTGCTTTATCGATCCTTGGATGTACCTTCATGCCTCGGCATCGGGGTTAATTCATTTTCAAGCCGGTAGGCAGATCGCCACTGCGGAATTCGATGCATCCTCGAAATCGAACCGTCAATCGGCCGAGCTTGCGTTTCTTCGCGCTTCCTCGGACGTTCACCTGCCCGGAAAGCACAGAAAATTACGTTCGCGGGCTGTGCGCGACGCGAACTTGTAATTAATAAAACTGCGGGCCTCGGTTTGTCGTCTCGCGCGATTACGCTCGCAGCCAGCGATTTCACGTACATCAGAACAGCTCGCAGACTTCTGGCACTCGAATTCAATGGACAATCGATTTGCTAAACTCCCCGTGGAAATCGTGTCATTTGCGGTTATAATTGGCCTTCTATGTAGCCGTGACGAGATGGACTTTGGAATTTATGACGCGTGCATACTGAAACAGTGGTCGTTTGCAGGTGGAAAATCTTGATGAATTGTATGTACACCGTTGGCTCCATTAACGATTAGCTGAATCGGCAATCCTTAAAATAGGGTTGATACGGTTGGGTTCTCAGAACATATTTTCTTCATTATATTTCATTTATTCATTTCTAGTAAATCGTGCCTGGCCGAATAAATTATTTAACTAAATATGTCGAAGATAAATGATGATTATTGACGATTATATTGTTGGTGAATCAAGCAGCGTCTGTTCGATGAAATTAATAAAACTTATTAGAGTTTCGGGAATGAATGATCAGAATGGAATGGAGGCGATCGTTGCACGAAATAATAACGGCCGCAGTCTCTTATGTTGATCGGGGGGCCACGTCTTATTCGTTCAAAGTAGCCGCCCCGGCTCTTTATCCTTAATACTATAAAATGGGCGCAATTAATGACGGTCGTATCTCAGTGGAACTTGGCTCGTTAAATGTTTGATGAGTACATTACGGGCTAGCCGTAACGACTCGTGCAAGTGAAAACTTTAAACGTCCTCGTACATCTAATTGTCCAGCTAAGAGGATTTCGTCGTAATATCTAATCTGTTCCGTGCTCAAATTTCATTCGACCCCGTTGTAACTAGATTTGTTGCAGCAGTTGGAGACGAGCGACGAAAGATAATGCTTTTCTGCGCCGGATCACGCCGGAGCGTCGCTCGATCTGGAAAATATCGCGCGAATTTTCTTCAATTATCGCCGTCTTAACCGTCGACTGACCTCCGTTGGATATATAAGTCGCTGGTGCGAAGTTATTAAACAGCGATATATACCTGCGAGGAAAACTGTAATTACGGCGGGCTGTAAAATTTCGTTCATTTGCTTCGCCGCCTCGAACAAAAATTGGCTTTCGTTGCCGCTAACTTGAAGGCCATTCTCTCTGAAAACTCGTTACTCTATGACACTCGCACTTTCCGCATTTTCTCGCGTGCTTTCCTCGGTATCGAATCGCGAGACACGTTTCGACGATCAAACTTCGAAGGAACTCGATCCCGAGGTCGGGGCGCTGCGCACGGCGCAATTTTTAAAATTCCTCGCACGGACCACGTTGCGACGACACGTAAGCAGGTCTTGCTTACGGTGGCTTCGAAATGTATGAGATACAGAAACCCGCGTGATTCGCGAACGTCCAAAACATGGAACACCGTTGATATCCAATATTTCGACGAATTAAAACTTTACGCGCGAACGCCCAGACGCGTTCACGAACGTTTCCACCCTACAAATGTGACCAACTCGGCGGCAGGAGTTAGTTCTCGCGGGGATAAAAGTAGAACAGACCTTACCACCCTTCCAGGGAGAGGCGAATTCGATCGCGGCGATTTCCGGGATCGCGAATTCGCGTCGCGCGCGAGCATTGCGTTCCCCGGGTTTTCCGATACACCGGTACACACCGCGGGAAAAATGTGTCGCATTTCCTTCAAAGTTCCACCGCGTTTCAACGGACACGTCGCAAACTTCCAGCTTCGAAGCGCCGCGCAACGTGTACCACGGTATCACGAGCGTCGAGTTTCGCGATAATCATCGGATCGGGGATCAATAATTGTTCGCGGCGCCTCTAAACTACACCGTTTCCGCGAAACGATGTTAGAGCGTATCGTTCAGGGGGGGTGGGGGGCATCAAATGTTCTTCGTGCCAGCCAGTGGGTCAAACGTTCGTCCCGGCTAATTTTTCGCAATTGCAAGGCTGGCGGATAATGAAACGTGAAACGTCAACAGGCTCGAAACGCGGATCGTGTTCCCTCCGATTTTTTTTATTCTTTCCCCCTCCCCTCTCCGTCCCTGCGACCAGCGCAATTAACACATTCGAGGGTCTAAACGAGCGGAAATCCGGTGGCTCGCGGCGGAGCAATTTTTCAAACACGAGGACGTATGTATTTCGTTCAATCGCGCGATTTAACGCGACGCGCTACGGAGGACGTACCTCCACGCTTCTCACGGACACGTTTGCACGCCTGAAAACGCTCGTATATCCATGAATCGTGGTGGCAGAGCGTGCGTCGCCGTTCCCTTCGGATGAGGCGTTCTGAACGATGAACAGGCATGATCGTCGGACGATTCGGGGTCGGGATTTTCGATTTCTTTGCGAGATAGATTGCCCAGCGTTCCGTCAGAGGGGCTGATTTTGGATACACGCCGTGACAATGGTTTCGCGACGCGTCGTTATTGATTGTAGGCTGACAATTATTCGGCCGCGATTTTTCTTCTCATTCGACGGTTCCTCGCGGAGAATATTCTTGCGGAATAATCGTTTTAACCGCGAAGAGGACGGAGGATCGCTGTTTCCCTCGGACGTAATTAATTCGTCCAATTTGTATTGTACAAGTTACTTCCTGCAAGTTTCGTGCAGTTGTAATGAAGGACAGGTAGAATAATAGAGCTTCGGTTTCCTTTAACAATTAACTGGTTTTATTAATATTTGAACGTCGACACACGATACCTCGCTACCAGAGACACGACTCTCACGCGACACTCTCAATACTCTCAATCAGCTCTTCTTCTACTCTCGATACGACTCACTTTAACTCTGCCAACGATTCTCTCTGCTCTCTGAACTGCTCTGCCTCGCGCACGTATCGTCGACTCTGTATACATTCTTTCACTCTTAGTTGCCCCCTCATTCTATTCCTCATTTGCTCTCACTCATTTAGGATACACACCGCAGACATTCGTTGGCGACGGTCGGTAGCGTCCACCCGAATCCTTGGGTCACACGATCTTCCCGAGTACCTAGTTAACTCCAAACACATATCCTTCAACGTCCCCACCCCTTGAATCATTCCGAACAGTCACGCCGCGCGTATTTCCAATCCCACAGTGTTTCAAACTAAACCGATGAATTTTGATAAAATTCCTAACAAATATATACCAGATAGTCAAAGATCCCAATTGCTGAGCAATACTCAACATATCCCAGCATTCCCGTATTACGCCAAAGCAAACCTGGCGCGAAATAAGCTGCTCAGATTCTCCGCCAGCTAGCGTTACGCTTCCACGCCCGTTCGACGATCCCAGAATTTCGCGAGCCACCGATATCGGTCCCGCTTCGTCGTCAGATGAAACTGAAAATGAAATCCGCGACACGCGTGCAAGCTGTCCGCGACGATTTGATCGCCAGTTAGGAAAACGGACCACCATACGGAAAAGCGACGTTCGAACGTTAGAGGCCGGCGGGTACGGCGGGTTCGCAACGGAACGGGAAAAATTGCGAGAGCGTTGCGAATCGCGGCGCGCCGCGAAAGAAAGGCTTGGAACAGAGGCGAGCCCCGCTTTCGACCGTTCTGGACACAATGCACTTTGCGACGCAATTGCTAATTCAGTTAGAGCGAGATACGAAACGGGAATTCACTCTGGCCGGGAAAATTGAATCGAGCCCGAGCGCTTCGGTAACTGAAGGGAATTAAGGACGATCTCGCGGATCGTCCGGGGGGCGGGGGGGGGGATAATAGATTTCTTTGCCGCACACGTGTACGCGTGCACGGCTCTTCGGTTGATCAGCTTCGGGAATATCTGTATTTTGGATTTGCAGCGAGATTGTGCAGCCCCGACTCGATTTTAACGATCGATATTGACCATTCCGTAGTCTGTCGCCGCGGTTTGTAAAAAGTGGACGACTGAGAATTATTCAACACTTCATGGTGGTGTTGGATGACCAGCCCTTGAGTCAGAGTCAATATTATGCACCAAGGTAGTAGTCAGCGATATGACTACTGCCAAGGGCCAGACTCCGCGTTGGCTAAGGCGACATAACAAGGGCTAAGGTCATCCTTCCCCCCTAAAACCCATAATATATATATCAGCGGAATACCAATTGTAGCCAAAATAGTTTTGGACACGACGCGTACCATTACTCTGTCGCGCAAACTCGTCACGGTATTCCTATATAAAACCTCTTTACAAAAGTAATTGTTGCACACGATTTCCTTTACCCCGGAATCCAACAGTGGTGTAGCTTTATGCGAGAGAATAGGTGTATGTTCATAGCGAGCGTGCTGTTTATTATTTTTTATTCAATTGTTAATGTCGTGCCAGTATTTTATTTAACACGGAGTTAAAGCAGCATCGACGCACGATATTCCCCCTGATATTGAATACAAAAATTTCGCATTCCAATCTTAGATTTTTCCGTTGCTAAAAAAAAGTGGCAATGGCCTGCAGTAGAAAGTAGCGAATCGCGGCAACTTGGCCGGCATAGAAAGCAAGAATAAATGATCGTGCAACATATTTTCCCGACATTTCTGGGACACCGACGTTGTGAAGTATTACAATCACGTTCACGTCGATGTATTTCGAAATCCTGAATCGTAGTAAATAAAAAAAAAAAAAAAGACAATGACCAAATAATATATGGTAGACGATGAGGATTATCCATAGTGGCACGTGAATTTAAAGGGGAAACCAGAGAGCGCGGATAAAACATCGACGAACTCGATGGTAAATCGATGGGTTTAAAGATGCATTTTGGATCGCTTCGAGACGACTTCCGAGGATATCGTGGGACGGTTGCCGCGTCTCCAGCCAGTTGTTAACTTGTAAATCCGATTTCCGGAGCAGTTAGTAGGGTATAAATTCTCCTCTTCGGGATTTCTTGGATCGGTGAATTGGAAACAGTTTAGTTCGTCATAAATTTCACCTGGTCCTCAGATTTGTTTCCCGTGCGTCGTTCTCGTCGATGTAATTAGTAGATTAAATGGATGTAGTTTGTCCAAGTTTCCGTCGATAAATAACATGTTGAGCAATAGTTAAACTGTTTCATTTTCTACACAAAACGTGCTAGATGTTAACTGTTATTAACGAATATATTTAATATTAGTGCAATATTCGTCGAGAAATAATCGTGAAACGAGAAAATTCAGAATCTCTGACGAATCACAAAATCTAGTAAAGAAAATTGATCAGGGAAGAACCACTTCTGGCACAAAGAGTCGCAATAATGTTATAAGTATCGATATATTTGGATCATTTGAATTCTACCCTGAAACATTTTACGTGCTTCGAAAATCGGTGTAGTTTCTAAAGAAAAAATTCAATAAATCCAGCTTCCCTTTCATACCCCGAAAATGATACCTACTACGATTCCAAACAGCAAGTTCGAATGTATCATCGAAATCTGGAAATATAAATTCCGGGGAAAATCGTTGAATAGATACTAAAACAATAGCGAGAATGTTTTGATATTTAAACGGGAAGAACGCCGGAATCGTCCCGCGCATCGGGGGCATATTTTTCTGCCACTGCTTGAGCGTAAACAGATTCGAAATAATTTTGTTTGCTCGACGGGGGGTAGGGGCGGAAATTTACAGCGATGCGCGCGATCGGTGTAAAACGGAAAAACGAGGAGAAAAATTGCGAAGCCGCACCATCAGTCGGGATAAAGCGATAAAACGACGGGATATCGGGGCGAAACGCGTGAACTGTAAAGCAATCAACTTTCGCGACAATTTCGGTATTTCATTGAAACAATGAAAACGAAGTTAGAAGTAACGCGGCCGATTGCACTTCAGGGATTGCCGTTTACGTGCCCCGCGGGATAAAAGTGCGAATAACGGAGAGCCGGCCCTGATTCCGTGAAAGTTTGGGGGATAAATCCTTTCGCGTGAAAAGCAAACTAAACCGAGGCGTTGTTAAACCACCGAAATCGTGGGAATTAAATTAACTAGACACCTCCCACCCCACCTTCCTCCCCCGCAGCGTGTTATATCACGGCTGGGATAAAAATTGCGACGGAGGAGGATTAACGAATATTTTTCCCGGTCCAGACGAAAGTTCGCTCGGCGATTCGTTGAAATTTTTGCGATTCACGTTTGCAGTTAGCGACGTGGATGTTCTTAGCGCGATCGTCTAATTAGTTTTAGCTAGGTGTCGAGCATAATCGTTACGCGACCGTGGGTACACGGAAATATGATTTTGTGCAATCAGTAACTGCGTGTAATCGGAGCAATGGATAATCGATAAGCCATCTGTGACAGTAACTGTTTCGACGAGCACATTATTCTGGCACGCTTTAACAGTAACGAGAATAACTATTAGCAACGAATCCAAATACCAAATAAAAGAGACGATCAATTAACTTTCTTCCGCGCCCGATGGCACGTGCGCTAGAATATTAATAGAAAATAGAAACGCCTCGTTCTAGTGCGCGACAATATAGATAATAGAAATTTATCGTCGATCCACTTCTATCGCTCTCCCTTTCAACTCCTCCGAGGTCTTTCTTCGCCCGTTAATTGCGCAACATTTCTTCCGTACATCTTGCGCGACGGAATAGAGAAAACGGCAATAGGGGACCGGCAATAGCCATCTGTTTATAACACCTGAAATCTTAGAAATTAGATAACTCATGCATCACTCGTTCGTTTTTGTTCGCATTTTGTAATATTGTTTGGTGTACCTTAGATATGGAGAATTTCATAAAGAGTGTGCAAAATTTTAATTTGCAATGAAAAATATTTAATGTTTCCTTAAAATTCAATTAACAAAAAAGCGGCTCAAAACGTCCTGTAGTTTTTGTTGATTTGTATCGACAAGGTGTTGTACTACATTGCTATATAATTTTTATCTGCTAGTACCTGCTACCCTACAAGTTATTGAATTTTTTGGGAGACCAAAACCCAGTTTCAACTCACCAAACGACGAACAGTGGTCCCAAATCCCGGAATACAACAGTATGTTAACTATGTGTCGTTCATTCCACTATGTATTCTTTTTATTATAATATTTATGTTTTACTTACATTTCGTTACGTAACAATTATTTCTTATTATTTGTTACTATTTGTTATTAATTGTTAATAATTGTCGTTATTGTTATGATGATCTTATATCGTGCAACTAGTTTGACCTTTTCCACTGTAAAAATGTTCATTGTTTAACCATTATATGCATTTTTTGAATTTTGTCCCGAACGCCCATTGAACGGCCGCACCGTGCGGCGTGACGAAAAAAGCGCTTACTTGTTCCCGTTTAACATGAAACGTCAAACGCCACAGGACAGCCGAGGGTACTTAATACCAGGTTGCCTCTTTTTTTTTTCTATTTCGCTTCAATTGCGTTACGCTACTTTCGTTCGACGGCGTGCAACAAACGAGACGCCGCGAGAAAGTAATCGCGAAAGGGGGACGCTTTGTCGCTCGAGAGGGGACGAACGCAGCCCCGATAACAGAATAATTCGTCGCCGGTTATAGCGAGCTTAATTACAAATCCCTCATATTAGGAACGGCCGATACAAAGGGCCACTGCCGCGCGCAAATAGCCAGAGGCTCCTTTTCGACCTCGAATCGCAGTTCCCGGCCGTTCCGGCGACAGGGGTGCGTTATTTAGATTCAAATGCGACTGTCCGCAGCGGAAACGGCCGCGAAAGGGCGGCCGGGCAAATCGTGGCCGCTATCAGTGACACAAAAGAATTCCAAATCGGCGATTCCTGATTGCGCCCCTTTATCCAGCCCTGTGCAATCTCGAAATCCATGGGAAATTTCTGTGGACGCTTGCCGGTGCGCTTCAATACTTACGGGTCACCGTAGTTACGTTTATCCTCGAATACACTTTTTGATAATCGATTCGGTTGAAAGGTTCGGTTGATAATATTCGATTCACGTTGAGGATAATAGTTTGCGCTGCAGTGCTGCAAAAATTGTTCGTTCATTATGACGTAATTATCGTGCTTCCGAATTACGGTTTAAGGGTGGCGGCCTTTTCTTTAATTACTTTCTGGCATTCGTCAAGAAGGTGAAATCTGTTGTATCAGGTGTATCAGTCTTGACGGGTGCTCGGGAAGTTTAAGGGATACATCAGCTTGACGAATGTGCTGTTTGGCGAACAGTTAACTAACACTTGATATCTTAATTAGCAGGGAAGTGAATCAAAGTTTGCGCACATTTGTACAGCGTGATAGTAAAGGAGCGTAACGCTAATTAATATCTTGACGAGTAATTAGTGAATACGCGTCCCGTATAAAATCCTGACGCAACGTGACATGTATTGTAACAATTAATTCCCAGCCCGTGAAAGCTTGATAATAATTGGAATAAATGTAAGATAGAAATATCGAAATATTCTAAGAGTTAATCGTTCGTGGAGAAAGGAAGTTGGTCCTTTGCTGATAATTATTGCCACGTTGCCATGGAATGCGCACTTTATGCTCGCTTTGGTGCACCGTAACCGTTATTAAATATTTGATCATGTTCAAGACTTTCAGAATGCAATATAATAGCATGCTGCCATTACTCGCGTAACGTCATCCCTTTAATGATGCACTGCTTCACCACTGACCACCTAAATATTCAGTAAAATATCTTTGAAATCGGTTCCTCCGGAAGTTTAGCCATTTCATTTTAATTATGGGATAGTTTGATTTGTTTGTTTATTACGGGACGATTTAGAACTGTCTTTAAATGATTGAATATCTGCCAGATTTTGTTCTAGCCCTTGCATTGGTTGGACGATTTTTCTGCACTAAATCTGTGTCCGTTCCACGATCGCAATAATTGACGGCAATAATATTTTAGAATTATCTATCCCTCGGAAAGAGTTTTTTCTACTGGAAAAAATTGTGATATGTAATTGAAAATCAAATTCCTGGCAAAGTTTGTGTAATTTTTGCAAAGCAAAGCTTTAATTTCCGTGCGCTTGCAGCTCTTCTGGCGTGCATTCCGGAATATTTATTTCGTTGAAAGGACTTGAATTATATTTGTTTACCATGAGCTTTTAAATGGAAGATGATTGCGTGCTTGATTGGAAATATTTTTTCCCCTTCTTTTCCCATACAAAAAGGAAGGACCCGTTTGCCGGCGGTAAATGTAATTAATTTCTGCCCGAATGGGAACGCGAATGTGAATGCAATATTTATCTCGGTTGTTGAAAGCGATTTAGTAACAAAGGAGGAGCAGATAAAACGTACGCGCGAATTCGATTGGAATGGATTGATTCGTCATTTCTCTGATATTTCATCCAGTACTGCAATTATTGAAAGGGGCAGATACAAAACAATTAATTATCCTCCATTGTTTAGAAAATTTGGAAATTACTTTCTATACCGGCGAAATAACATAATGAAAGACGAGTCGACAAAATTAGATCTATTTTCCGCCACGGTATTTTAATCCCACGCATTAATTACCGATTTCAGTATTTCGATCATTAGATTACTGGAGTCACGATTAAACTTCTGCACTTAATTAATACCGAAAATGTATCGAATATTAATTAAAACGCAACAAGAGTATTATACGCGAAGGGTTAAAACGATCTACCTAAGATCGTTGAAAAAATTTGCACAAAAATCTCCTCTTCGCCGCTCCATTTAATTAAGGAATATACACCCCCCGTGAAATCAAATCTTCGCGTCCTCGAACATGAAACGTCTCGTCGGCTGCAATTTCTACAACTTTGAGCCACACTGTAACGGCGACACGCGAAATTAACGGTTAGTTAACGAGCCAATTGCGTAAGCAACGCCCTGAAACGATCGGCACCCCTCCGCCCTACGCAGCCGCAAAGGCTTCAATCACCGTCCGTAATAAACTAGCCTTAATTTACACCTGTTAATATGCACGGGACGTATTTCCACGTGGCGTGCATCTTGCGTAACGTACGCGGAGGAACTTTGGTGCCCTTATGGGAGACGCGTGCAAGATTACAGGCTACTGGAAAGCGTTATTTAGCCGGGTCTGTAATTACACTCAGGACACGCGACCCTTGCCTCGGTGTGCCTTCTTGCACTGTACACCGGTGTGTTCGTGTTTGTCTACGAGTGTGCGCCGAGTGTGTTTTGCGAAGCTTCCGTTTCGATTTGCACGTTTGCCATTGAGCAGAACGAAGCTGATTTCGCGATGCTTTTTTGCATCGCTGCGGGGGTATTTATTTATTTATTTTCTTTTTCGTTTTCATACGCCCGTCGACGAACACAGCCCTTGATCGTCGTAGCTTTACCTCGTTACGCGAATCACCGTTGCCCGTCGGTCGTTCCCTTCTTCCTTTGCGAATTGAACGCGAAAATTCGGTGAAATGGGAAAGCCTCACGCATGGGAAATTATTTCCCACCGCTTCGTTGGTCTTCTGCCGATGTCAGCCGCAGCGGCACGATAAAATTATTCAGCGTTTTCGCCACTCATTCTCAGGGAATGACGAATTTTTTTTTCGTACGCGTGTTCGGAAGCTGTCCTCGTTCGCGCGATATTTTAATACCGGTGGGTAAAGGGAGAGAAATTGAGAAATCGCAACGTAACGAAAAACTATTAAAGCCCGCTCGTTTTGTTTATAAATCCTAGCCTGCGCATGTTTAGTTCGCCTGTGCAAACAGTTACATACAACGGCGATCACGCAATCTCCACCGCGTATACAGTTCAGTACCGTCGCGGCCACGAAATAAAAAGGACGCGACGGAAATATTTATCTGGCGACAGCGTGTGATTCTCTTAGCGTTACAAACGACAGTCTAAACGACCGTGGCTCCCACATTTTTCATACATGCCGCGGTGAAACACGAGTCAAGTTTAATACGCGTTTCCGCGTATTATAAATTCGACTGAACGGCGTGCATTTTTCTCCGCGTCGCGTTGCCGCGCGGCGTCCCCGTTCAGTCTCGTCTTCCCGGTCTGGCAGGAATTTTCGTCGAACCAGGTCAATGTTTCGCGGCGGTGCGAACTGGATCGAACGTTGTTCCCGGGAGTGCTGGCACGATGCCCAGGAACATATTATGCCCCTTTGTGCGGGGCACCGAGACGTTTTACGGCCCTGTTGGCCGAAATCGTCGCGTTTCGGGCGCAGGGTTCCGCGTGTCGCGTGGATCAACTTCCATGCACGCCCGTCAGGGGTGAAATTCTCAGTAATATTAGATGCAATTTGTGTCGTTTCGTTAGTTTCATGTTTTATTTACCGAATTATAAATATCTATCGTAATCCAGTTTCGACTGTTCTGATAACATATGTTATTATTAATATGCTGTACAAAGGTGCGGAAGCAAGATTTGAAGTCGCGAGCGAATTTCGCAGAGGAAAATCACAGTTCTATAAATTTGATATATGTATGTATATACATATGTACTTCCAATTAATAATTAACATCTATTTCTTTCGTAGCGAAGAAGCGATGGAAATCTTATTTCGGTGAATATTAATTTTCTTCCAACTTCTTCCATTATTGGTTTCCATCCAACGTACTCTCGAGTGTTACAAATGTCAGGATAATAAAATGCAATTGATCGTTGAACCAGTTACTGCGCCGCGGAAAATTTCCACCGAACGTACATCGGTGTCAGCTCTCATGGAGGATGAAAAAAAATGTTACAGCCTCGACGCGAATAAGACGGCCAAAATGTTGATTCTATCGGGCGGTTTTCAAGAAGATTCGCGGAAGCCGGCGCGTTGTTATGATCTTCCAGATGTAGGCCAGCAGCCTAGAAAATCTGCTTTTCGTCACAGTGGGGCTGGGTTTATTTGGTTGCGGGATGGAAGGTCTCGAGAGTGTGTCGCGGAGTGCAAGCTTGTTTTCCCGTTGTGCAGTCTCGAGTGCAGCGGAGATTTCGGATTTAATTGGCAATATTCTAGAGCACCACCTCCCTCGCAGCTCTGTTATAGATGCACAGTTGATTGCAGTTTTATGTTTAACGCCGTGTTAAGAGCATTGCTGATTTTCGAGGATATTGAACATAATATTCTGGAGATTCCAGATTTATGTCCCTTCGGCGAAGGATGATATTATTCGACACACAGCGGGCCAAAAAAGTATTTCCCCAGTGCAACCGTTTCACTTGAAACTTCTTTATTCTGGTGTCACAAAATTGTTGGCGTTAAGTTATGAAGCGCATCTATTACACTTTAAAATAATGTATATCGTTTCGGGAGTAATTGTCTCAACACCAACATTTTTATGACACCGAAATAAAGAAGTTGCAAGTGAAACTGATGCACTGTAGAAATTGCTATACAGTGTTTGTTGTATGTGCACGAGCCATCCCTTGAGTGCATTGTTGCTTGCCAATCACTGCACCCTAAGTCTTCTATATTAATCTTTCTTTCATTAGATTACTCGCCGTACAAATTGCCCGCGATATCAAACCTGCTGTAGCAAAATATCGTCCCATTGTCAAACAAAAATCTCTGGAACGATTCCTTTTTCTGAGAACCGTGAAAGTGAAGGTGCACAGGGGACACTGGTGATCTCCGCCGAGTCGTATCGAGAAGCAAACGCCACGCAGCACGACGCCAGGTAGAAACGGGACACGCGTCCACAGGCTCATCAATCCGCGTCGACCGGTATCATATCGTCGTTTCGATTTGCGGCGACCGATCCTTCATTGATTTTGACAGTGTAAAAGGAACGTCGCGACGAGGTGACGAAACAAGCCAGCCCGAGTGCCCCTTCAATTCTAGGTCGTTCGGGGATTCGATTTCGTAAAACTTATTCGCTGGCTACTTGACCAGCGTTCACTCTGAACGTTCTACGAAAAAGTTTACCCGACGGTGGACCAATAACGGGAGAATGATAGACATTCTTCTCTGTGTCATATACATATACACGTTCTATGCTTCGCGATAAATCAATTAAAACAGGTATACATACAAATATTAATGTTGTAGAAACTTCGTAGAGATTTTCATGTGGTCTATACTTTGGTGTCTGATACTCTGCAACTAAATATTTCCTAATTTTAAAAAGATAGAAATAAATGATTTTTTTCTCTAATTACGATTGCACGCATCGAACAAGCAGTCCCCATGTACTTTTCACTGGCAACTAATTGAGAGAAAAATTTCGTACAAATATGTCCCCGTAATATTGTGAGTTGGAGATTCGTTCTGAAACAACAAGCCGTCCAATTGTATCGTCCTCGTCGTCGCAATTAGCTAATAGTTAACTAACAATTTCGCGAAACACACTATCGGGCAACGCGCTGACGACTGCTCAAGACTGTATCGCCTTAGCGTAACGGATAATTAATTTCCTCTCCGCTTTACCGTGTCGCTCACGGGATGCTCCGGTGCGAAACTTGGATGCAAATGCGTCTCGATCGTTGCCCTAAACGAATTCGACGTCAGATGGTACGACCAGGCGCGTCGAAGTTTATAGAGAGTTGAGCCTTAAGTCGAAAACTATGTTACTTACTAATGAGAAGTTCAAACCCGGGAACGATGGAAATTGCGTACGGTGAACCGAAATTAGTTATCGTTTCACTTGTCTCTGGAAGCGATTGGAAAACTCTACAGTTATGGATTCCAATTTTTCTTGAACGGATCGCACGTGTTCGGGGACACCCCGTGTTTCGTAAATTTTCGAACATTACGTTACACCCGTTGGAAGGAAGAGATTCAACGTGGGCAATGAGATTATGTTATAGACGGAAGAAATATGAATTTTTTAATGCAAGATGTTTGACACTAGATTTACCGGCAGGGTTGAACACTTATTTGCATCAACTTTCCACAGATTAACGATTGCCAATAAGAATGAGCGTTTTCTTTAAAAAATTAATTCACCTCATTTAGAAATGAAATATCGTTAATTTAATTATCTAATATTAACGGACCTTCGTTAATTTCTGTCTTTCGAATTCCGAAATGCGTCAGATTGACGCGTCCCGTAAGCCTAGCGTTAAAGGCACGATATTTTTGTTAAGGTACATCCGAAGTGGAAATCATGCCATCGCAGACTACCTCTTCACCGTGGCAGTAAATGAAAAAGAAATATCATTATAGAAATACAAACGTATAATCGATTATGAAACTTTCACGCATGAATAAACATCACGGAGGGAAATGCAGCCGTAATACTCAGTGATGAAAAGTGATGGTAAAAGATGCGAATAAATATTCAATTAACAAATATTCCCGTGTCTACGGCGCTCAACAAGAAGTTGTTCAGTTAGTGGAAGTTCCCGTGAGCTATAAAGTTAAACGGTGTGCCAGTAAGTACGCATACTAATAAAAAGTTTGAACGCTGCACGACGAGGCACAGAAGCGGAGGTGAACCGAGTGCCTGATAAGCGGCCGCGTTATCCGTCCACAAATGGTTTCTTGTTAGAAACGAGTAATATGAGACACGGTGTTCCACGTGAAAGTTGCTGTTAGAACGTAGCATCCGGCGGAAAGTTGGCCGGTACGTAATTGTAACAACTTGCTGGCATAATAATGAGTTTCCCGATAACATAATGTTCGGCCCCGGGCCCCGAGCACATTGGAAGTATCGATGAATGACTATCATTCCGCCTCACTTGTCGGCAAACGTACGATTAGGGATGTTTCAGTGAAATTGTAGTAATGCCAAAACTATTTTCATGAAACATCGGAGCCTCTCTAACTTTCGCCGTGACGGAACGTTGGTTTCAGTTCGGTTCCAACGAAACCGTGTTCAGCGCGCAGCGAATAAAATTGCAATCGAATGTCACCCCGCTCTATTCTGTTGCGCCTACTACTTATATCGTTATTATATTGCCACTGGTTCCGGTAATAAGTCGTATACGACAGTGTCTGTGAATCTCTTGCGCAAGGGAGCTGCGTCTGGCCAGTACCCGTCGTATACTACTTACGCCTCCAGATTAGTGGTATCGAAAGGTGCGTACAGATATTTAATGAACCGCTGGCAAAATCGCTTTTCCCAGCAATATTCCTGCAGACTACTTTCGGCTTTGCTGTTAATTAATGCAATCCAATACTGATAAGTGGAATGACGTGTATCTATTTTGTGACAAGCACCGTCGCGAAATTAAATCGTGGAATCTGAAATATCGTGAAACCAGTTCAACGAAGCGTGACGATTGGCGTTCTTATAATAAGCGGAGGAACTGTACGTTAAGAGGCGAGAAGAAACGCGATCGTTTACTGTAAAGATAATGAACAAAAAATCGTGAAGCAAGATCTCTTTGCACTCTGCGCTTGAGTTCTTGTGACACTTTTTCCCCCCTGTGCTATCGTTAGATAGCGAGTCATATAATCTGCCCATTAAACCGAAGAGCCAGAGACAGCACCAGCAATAATGGCACGGCACAAAAGATTATTAGGTTTTCCATTATATCCCTATAATATCGCTTGTCTGTTAGTTAATTGACCATCCCTGGCTATTGATGTCGCCTGATCGATTACGCCTTGTACTGCTTATACGTTACGATGATGTAATCTATCCTTAATTACTGGGCTAATTAATATACCGAGATGAAATTTAGTTCGATACAATTTTCGTTGGGTCTTGTTTTACATTGTATCGGATGTAGCTCGTGTTCATGTATCGACACTGTTTATTTGAATTTCGGGCGAGGGAAGTTTTATTTTAATAATCAATCGCTTTACATTATATCTTAGTAATTTATGACTGGGTTCAGTCTATCTTCTCCGTCTATTTTTTATACGAAAGTTATGCCAGTAGAAAAATTAAATCGCACGATACACATACATTGTATATTGAGCAAAGTTGGGACGCTGAAATTTCGGTTTAATTGCTGTTTTCAATCTGGACACACTCGTCTCGGTTTATCGTAGCGCAGTTAGTTACATTTATTATTTTCATGTTACGTACCATTGCAGATTGCGATCGGTAATTAACTGTTTGTTACTCATTTCAGAATCGCGTCACGAACTGAAAACACACATTTTACTCGCAATTTTTTCTGTACTATATGTATATTACGAATTTTCACTAGTCTTTCATCATTTAATTAATATTTGCGCGGTTGAATGTAGGAGCGGGAAGCGGCATTAATGTGAAATTGGGGAGTAGAGCATTTATCAAAAATATTAATAAATAACTCTTTGTATCGCTGGAAAGATTTAATTTCAATGTTGTCACATCTGAGAAATAGATTACTCACAGAGATGAAATATTACTTCGTTCAAAATTTCATTCTAAAAGTTGACCATTGGTCATGTTTTGCTGTTAAAAGAGAAAAAAGACACTTGCGCTCAATTTGCCGCGTACATAATGTGATTTTATGCAATTTGGATTACGCCTTGCTGATATAATGGATATCGGATACCGGATAAGCGGATGAACGACGATCACGACCGACTGAAAAATCCTCTATAGTAGAATATTATGTGACGAAGCCACAGGTTTGGACGAGTGACGTAAATAGTTCCTTTACCAACAGGACTCTTCGATAATGCATGCCGATTTCCAAGCGGATTTGTGGGGACATTTTCGGTAATCTCGAACGCTCAATAACATTTACCTAATGCATTGCGATAAGAAAGTTTTAGGTAAAAAGTAGTATGATTGGCACACAGCACTCTGAATATCACTGAAACTACAATAAATCTTATTAATATTGAAACACCTCAGCGATATAAACATCACGATGCTACGCTATCCTGTATATCATTTATGGTGAAATGCAGGTGCTTTAAAGAAATAAAGTTTACAATTTTTACTATGTTTACATCATATTAACAATCAATTAATTACGTAGCTATATTTTTAACCATGTGTAAAATATTCAGACTAACTTTCAAATTATAATCCACGCGAACTGTAAAACAGCGGCACTTAATTTTTGTCTACAGATTCTTCACGATTTTAAATACGATTAATCTTCGCCTGTTTCTTTCCAAGTAACTTCGTTCGTTCTTTTACGTTTCATCCATTTCGGCGAGTCGGATCCTTTTTTACCCCTGTCGATGTACAACTGTGATTACACAGTATCAGCCAGGCGCACGGGAAATTGAATTTGGGGTATTTGGACGAAAAGGTCCCGCCAGTTACGTATGCGTAAACATGATTTACATAAAACGATTTTCCCTCCGAAGTTTCATCGTTACAGATTCAATTGCCTGGACTTTAATTAAAAGTTTCGATGAAGAGCAAACTACTCCGTGCACTTTGTACCGATATTATAGTCGATTATCTTCGATTATTCGCGGCGTTTAAATATTCTACTTTTGTACTCGTAGAAATCGTTGCGCTTTCAATTAATAATCTTCTACGTTCGGTTGTCGATGATAATTAACAACGGCAAACGAAATCAGAACAATTAATTACGCTGCAATATTAACAAAGATATTCCCCCGGAACAGACAAACATCGGGTATTATATATTCCGATTTCCAGGAAAGTAATCCGGGAAGAAAAGTATCCCCAGACACAAATAACAGACTTATTGTCCTCGGACCCATACCAAATATCTGCCTCGATAACCTGCGGGCGTGCCAAATAAATTCTATCCGAAAATCCGCATCAAAAACGTGTTTCCCCCCCACCTGTCCTCTTCAACGTACCCGCAAAAGTCTCGCAGCGGGTCTCGAAAAGGTGAACCCTTCCAATTATCCGGGCCGTGTCCCTATCGGCGTTTTCAGAAAGGTCAGAGAGACAGTTAAAGCGTGCGAAGGCGGGGTAAAGTCGCTGGCAGCACGGCACGATGAACGCGCAACGGTGCGCGAATAAAAAGACGGCTACAGCGGAAAAGGGCGATTAGGGGGATAAAGGAAAATCGCGTGTAACGCATACAGGAAAATAGACGAAAGATTGCCGCGGAGCAAAGGGGGGAACCGGGAACGATGGCGGACAGAGATCGTACGGCCACGCGGAAGCTGGCGCGCACGAGCGAGAACGTTCGAGATTTATGGGCTTCGAAGCGAATTCTTGAACCTGTACCTGCCGTACACCGAATAATACCCACCGCTGTCCAATTGATCCGGACAGTCCCCGAATCCGTCCACGTAAATTCTTCACGGTGTCCCGCATTTTTCTGCCCATTCCCTCTTCCTGCCCGTAATATAGTCCGCTTGTCCCCGGTCCCGATCTGTGCGCGTGTGCACGACGAAAATGGAGCTCGTTTCAGGCGACAAGCCGGTGTAAACTACGATGCCGGAGATCCGGTGACGTACGGACAGACAGTTCGATTAATGCCGGCCCTACCGTGCTTCCCCGAAATTAATCACCAGGTCGCTGAACCCGAACGTTCTTTGGTTTGTTATACTTTTGTTTGTTTGTTTTGTTTTTTTTTTTACACGACAATTTACTGTTCACCGCCGGCCAACTGGTATTGCATGTCCGGCCGTTTGTTTCGCTCGCCCGTAATTTATGCGATGGATCGACGTGTCGTTGGGCGATTTTCTTTAAAGTTGAATCTCCTGTTTTTACCTTTCTTTATTTTTTTCGGATGACAGTTTTTGGAAGAAGCAAGTGTGCGAGGCGGATTTTATTCCGGGAAGAGGGGACGGTTTCGACAAACGTGCTCGATTTGGCCTGGGTCTATCGAAGTTGTGGAACTACGTTGAAATTTAAGAGGGGTATTGGCATATTGGCAGGAACCAGAAATGGCAAATTATCGGAGCAATGATATATGGTTTCGTATGTTGGGCGCGCGCGTGATCAATGACTTAAGGGACGTCTGAGGTAAATGATCTGAACAGATCAATGTACCCCGTGGTGCATTAATGTATTGACGGTCGTCTCTGATTTAGAAGACCATTTTTCAAGCCACGTGATATCCTTCCAGTGTCAAATTTATGATTCCAATTGCGGGGCGCCTTGCTCAATTCGGTTCTGCAAAATGCCAATTGGCACGTCAGTAAATACAGCGAATACATTCATTTACAGACGACTGGCTCATTTTATACAAAGTGCTACTTTAATACTTTGCAATCTGTATCATAATAGAAATTAGGAGGTACTACAGTTCATTGTGTAATACGATACAAATTATTTTCTATTCGAAACGAACCTTTTGCTCCGCGATTTTATCATTCCGTAAGCTTTCGCCAATTTTTCAGATACACCTACCAGAATGCAACGCGTCATCTTTCATTCCACTCAACGATGTCATTTAGTAGCTGCGCGCTCGTCTGCCTAATTTTTTTCGTTCGTCTTTTCCCAGGGGAACCGTACCTCGCAACATGCTCTCATTCCGTTGCGGCACCGTCAGCAATTTTCCTTTCTCTGGCTCTCCTCATTTTTTCCCAGAGCTTCTTGGTCGCCCGGCAGCTTCTGCCGATGCACGTCCTTTCGCCCTGTGCAATTCTTGCCGCAGTTCGAACCACGCCACCCATGGCCTGGCGTTTTCCTTTTCGACGCCCGAGGAATCATGCCGGGCAAATGAAAAAGAGACGCTCGAACGCCTCTTGAATTCAGAATGTGGCGCACAAACTCGGTGGTAAATCTTGGGGGGGGGGGGCCAAATTTTACTCAGCCCTTTGTCTTTGGCGGATCTTATTTTGCTTATTGGATTCCATCGTCCACATTTCTGCTGCCACGTGGAAAATATGTTACTTTTCAAAAATGTACGCGTAAATGCACGTTTCATTATCGATACTTGGAATCGTATCGTAATTGAATGGAATTAATATTTTATTTGATTGAGAGATTACTACTTTATCGAGAAAACTTCGATTTCTGAAAAGTTTCTTATACTTCATATTTATTTTGTGGTTGAACTAAAAATTGGAGAAATCGTATATATCGGAAAATTGGGTTTTCTTTAGGAAAACCAATTCTCCAAACACTTCTGCTATTGAACGTAAGTTACTATATTTCTGGAAAGTGTTTAAATCACTGCAGGCTGCCGGGAGCATTATCTTTATACGATTTCTCCGCGCGATCTTTCCATCCCTGCGCATAATTCTCTTTGAATTTGCGCTCCTTTTTCATTCCATCTCGAACTTCTTCCATTTCACCGACGTCTCCCTTTATCTTGCAGAAATTTCACCCCAGTCGTACGGAAGAGCTACATACTTCTTCGAAACAATGTGTCACGTATCAAACGTTCTCCGAGGAGGATACCCATCGCACTGGATCAATTAATTACCACGACGAAATTGATTCACAAATTACAATTTCGCGCAGCTGCAAGTGGCGAAGCATTTCTTACGCAATTCGATTCGCTACAATTTATTGCTCCACCTGAAAATGTGTTCGGATGATAAAGAAATGTAACATTTTGAATAACGGAATTGACACACGCTAGCCTGTGAATTCTAAACAAAGGGCTGAAACATTTGCGAACCTTCATTTAATTACGAAGAAACAAATCGAACCGACATCACTTGTTACCTATGCCCCCGTAAATGAAACGCCAAACGAAACATCCCCTTGCTAACGCAACTTCGGGCCAGCCTACGAAATTCCTGCGCCGCGCATCGTTTTGTTCGTCGAACAAAAAAATTCTCCCCACATCTTCGTTTGAAGAAACGTTCGGCGAGACCAGCCGGATCGCTCGAGACGGTGCAGCCCGACGAAATTTCGGAAACTCGCCCCGTAATTCTCGATCGGTCGACGATCGTGCGGAGTGCCGATGCCGTTCATTCGAATAGCACCGGAAGATTTAGCAGCGTCGGTGGTCCCTTTATCTGCAAGCGACTGGCTCCCTCGAATACAAACCGGTAAACTTTATCCCCTTGGCGAAACGAGAAATTTCCGTGGAGGTAAACGAACGAAATATAAAAGGAACCGTAACCTGGAATAAAACTAAGGAATCAGGAACGCGAGAGGTCGGAGTCGTAGGTAGAGGAAACTTCGGAAGGAGGTTTGGTTAAAAGGGGTGAGGGGGCGGGGGGGGGGGAAAAGGAGGAATTGGAGAAAGCAACGACGCCGAGGGAAACGGGGCTCATTTCCAAGCGATCCCCACGGCAATCCGCAAGCGTTTTCCGGCTGATCGACGTTCCCTGGATTTTCCAGGCCCCCTTTCGCCCGTTTCCGCGTCGGCGATCGGTTCCACCGGCTCTACCGGCGTCTTCGTGGCGCGAAAATTCGATTCTCTGTTAAACCATTAGGACGGCGGGCACTTTGTTCATGCCTGCTGTAATATTTCGTAGACACATCTGGGACGGATTTTCTTCATAGGATATTCGGATTGCAACAAATCAGTTTTGAACGTATTTTTGGATCGCTTCACCAGGCCACTTTAATGGTGCAAAAATTTCTCGGTTTCGTATTCAGTGAACGTATAAATCGAAACTGAAAGGAGCAATTCATTTCACTCCATTTATCGACAACGAAATAAGTTCGGCCCTTTAATAACGATTATCTTGACGATCTGCAAATCGGCTGAGAAATATTTCCAACCCCCCACCGGCACCGGACGCGAGCACGTAATGTAACGTCTCTGTTAAAAAATTGCATCACAAATCTTCCTGCGCGAATTATTCAGGTTCCGAAACGCTCCCGGAAAAACTCCGCTGCCGCAATCTCGGCTGCAAAGTTCCTCGAGTTGCCGGCAGTGTTTTCGAAACGATTTGTCCGGGGAAAAAGCCGCTCGAAGAGGGTGGAGAAAAGGCGGCGCGCGGCACAAAGTTGCCCGAAGGAGAAACGTTTTACGGGACTTTCAAAGGCGAGCGCACTTTTTTTCGCCACTTCCTCTTCTCGTTCGAAAGACAACCAGGGTCGGGGGAGGCAAAAAGAAAGAGAAAAAAAAGAAGGGAGAGAACAATTCGCCGGAAGTATTGAGCGCCGCGTTATCGAAGTGCTCATACACGCGATCCGCGTGGGGAAGCTCAATCGCGACCGGAGAATCAAACGGAACGAGATTCGTTTAGTATCGATACGTATCCCGCATAGGTGGCGCGAAAACGAAATTTACGCCGCGCCAGAAATACTAACTTATTTGCCTGACTTCCCTTACAATCCTCGAATCTCGTTGTCGTATTCGTGGTGTCGCGCTCTCGAAAATTTTACACCCCGCCCCGTTCTCTTCCTCGATCGTCGACCTTTCGCGATATATGGAAATATCCGGATGACTGGGTGCTGTGAAGGTGCTTTGCGAGTTAGAGCGAAATTTCGTTTCGACGAACGGTTTCTATTCGATGCCGTGTATTTTTTTCGCCGTTGCCGAATGCCTCGAGTTTATCGTTATAGATTGTGGGGTATATAACAATTCCGAAAAGATGCAGACACCGTTGGGGTAGTGATGGGGGAGTTGTTTAATGTCTCGTTTAAATAGCATTTCGAAGTTCGCGTTCTATTCGACTTGGATTCATTATGATGTTTAATGTAGTGGTATAGCGAACGAGAAGCTATATTAATTATTCATTGAATATTTCTGTTGCTGGTTTAAAGTGTTAAACCTGTGTAAATTGACGCGACAGGCATCGCTTTAGTGACACTACTTTTGAATTAAAGCGACGAATAATTACATGTCCCTCGAATTCAGGTAGAAAGACCGTGCATGGGCGTGTCTGGCCATGGCGCGCTTTATCTACTAATACCGGCCATCTCTATGAAGCCTTTAATATTCATGGAGATATTCCAATATAATTTTATTAATGTACAGAATTATTCTTTGAATTCTTAATGCGCTTCGAAATTGCATTACAAATTTTTCGTCATTGTGTCAGTATTACTAGAGGGTACATTATCTGTTCTTTGTAATAATCCTCTGGATGGCGAAACGCACGCAATCTTCCCCATCTAAGAAGTCTCCATTGATCCTTTTATATTTTTCAAATACAAGCGCTTCGTGTTTTTAATTATTCCCTGTTTAGCGCAATATCTTCTTTTCGCAGGAGTTTATTCGAAACGTTTCAAAGTCTTATTGTTTCTCGAATCCCTGCAATAAATACTTCGTAATATTTTCTGTCTGCGCCCTGAGCGTTGAAACTTTTGTTCATGGTACTGCGGACTAATAGAAACGGGCAATGAAACATTCCGCCGCAATTGAAGATAGCAGAGGAACAAGGTAAAGGTGAAAAATGAAGAAGGAGCACGATGAAGTATTCATGTTACAACGTCTCGGGTAACTTTAAACTTGGCTCCGCGCGGCCACCTTTTTCTTAGACTTTTCTTCGCTTGTTGCTCTGGCCGTTTCGCCTTAGAATTCGCCACAGTTCGCATGAAAAATACGAGGCACGGAATGAGACATGGACGCGGCATCATTCCTTTATCGTCGACAATTTCCTCGTGCATTCCTCAATTAATTACTGGAGCTCCTAACGGTTCCGGAAGGGAGTCGACTTTATGAAACAATCTCAGCATATTTAAAAGTTTTACAATTATATTAGAATACAACTTTATCATACTAACCTGCTTGTAATACTATGAAATAAGTAATCTCACGAAATCGATGAGATTCGTAAAGTATGTGCGATAGTATTTGCTAATTTAATTTTACACTCAGCTGTTTGAAGAAGTCGAACCATTGAAAAATCAATTCTAATTCATGGTCAGAAAGGAATGTATTGATTATCATGTATCGATAAAGTTTAAATTCGACAGTCTTCTAACGTGATCCAATTTTGTTTGTTGCAGGTAAGGCGATATTTTCACCAGCATTCTCCTCGAGTTCGAAAGAACAATCCCGATTCTCAAACCTCGAATACCTTGCGCGAGCATTTGCAGTGAAGCAAAAAGCTTGGAGGCACGTGTGTTGTATTAAATTGTTAATTATTAATTCGCATTATCGTTAATTGCGCTAATTATGCAGCGCATAAACGAGAAGGGCAATACCGCTATAAAACGCAAAGCAATAGAACGCGAACGGTGTATGCTATAATTAATAAGAATTTCGATGTTATTGCAAAATCGTCGCGCTAATTAATCGACATACGAAGACGTACGGTGACCAGAGAAATTTTCAAAAGTAGGATGAATCTTTCAATGATTTTCCACATTGAAAAATAGGCGTCGGTAATACTTACTCAGAATATTATTACCTCTTTCGCTTCTTTTTCCACGGTATTCAGAACGCAGCGACGTGAAATCCATCGTAATCGCGAGGACCAAATTCTCGGACACATTTTCGTTCAATCACCCGAAAGCCCGAAAGGGAAAATGATTCCATTTCTAATTGCAGCTCGGAGCCTGGTTATTTTTCAGCGTTCCATCAACCGAACCCGGGATTTCTCTTCTCTAGAACAAACTGCAAACTGTTATGAATCCTAATCGGAACCGTAGATATTCATTCTTCCCGATCGCGACTGTTAATTCCGTCGCGAGCGTTCCGCTCCTAAACGAATGGCAATTACTCTCTTAATTGGTTTTTGATTTATCGCTGGTTCGACTGCTCCCGCCGATATATCGAGGTTCCGGTTGAAATTCTCATCCAGTCGGGCTCCCCAGTCGACGATTAAACGACATCGGCCCGATACGAATGACAAACGAAGGCGGGTCGGATAATCCGGATTGATCGGACGATAAGGGGCGACAGTGGAGCAGCTCGAGTCGGGGCGAAACGTAGAGATCGACGGACAGGTATTTCGGGATGCAAACCGCACTAATCACCGTTACGACTATTCAAAAGAAACATCAGTGTGCTCTGATTTCTCTGTCGATCGCGGAGTATCGTTCGTCAATCGTCGTACACTGCGCCGCATAACCACAGAAGCAGTGAAAAATGTAGTTTAGGTCGAACCGAGTACAATATTTGAGAATGCGTATAAATGAAATTTACGAAGCGACTGTTTAACACCGCTGTCCCGTAGGTATAGAAATTTCACGATGGTTTTGTAGTTGCGAGACGCAGTGTAGAAGTATCTGTCGCGGAGCATCGCGGGGATAAACGAAGTGTCGATTTAGACATTGGGAAGATGACAATCGATAAGAGGTTCCTACGAAAATCGGTAGAATTGAGAAGGATTTCTGTACTTTATATCTTCTTTCCTTGCGTTTAACGTTTTTCGGCGTTTCTGCGAAATTTTCATATCGTGAAATGTGATTGGTGGTCGTTCGCATTCTTTTTCTATTTTTGTTTCGACATGGTTTACGTGTCGATCAGCGATCTTCCTGCAGAGATAGATTGTAACCCAATTAATGCACAGATGACATTTGAGGTGCGCATCGATTTTGCAATGGAGAATGTACGATCCGTTGAAAGGTCAGGAGATGGAAGA
This sequence comes from Nomada goodeniana, assembly GCA_963969485.1. Classification (NCBI taxonomy): domain Eukaryota; kingdom Metazoa; phylum Arthropoda; class Insecta; order Hymenoptera; family Apidae; genus Nomada; species Nomada goodeniana. The sequence goes on along the minus strand of OZ018305.1, from coordinate 6,549,831 downwards.
GCCTGTACATGTTATAGAACTCTCAGTGCATTCCATTGCGTATTGAATATTGTAGCCTACGGCCGAGGTTTTCAGTTTTTGACGGAAATTGGCCGCAAACAAAAATCAACCGATTATGAGAATAAAGATGGATGATTAGTTATTTCTCAACGTCATCATTTCCCCCAAAAGTAGTCTACCACATACGTACAATATTAAACCAACTGCCCCTGTTTGGTGTGCTGTATATAAATCTGCGTCGCATATTTTGTCGAGTTAAAAATACACTCATTTCCAACGAGAATTCATATAATATACAAATTCCTGAAAAAACGTCAAAGCATTTCAAACCATCCGCAGCGAAATGAAAACCATACAGAAACAAATTCCCGAATAGAAGCACCGCACGAACCTCGAAAAATCCAAAAACTTTCGAAGCTTCGAACGAAATGATTCCTATGACTCCTATAGAACGAATGGCCTATAATTCGCCCAGTAGCGTCCTCCTCGGTCCGAAACTCTGTCATCAACGTTGAAACGAGCAAAAAAGAAAGGGAAAAAAACGGGGTAAAAATTCACGCTGAATAATGCACGAGGGATAAATAAAGCACGGCAGAATCGTTCGGTGTGCGTTTAATCGCGACAACGCAGGGATAGAGACCCCGGCTCAGTGTGCTGGGTTACCGGAGTGGCATCATGATCGATGGCGTAATAGTTCGTTTAAGCGCGGTGTAAAATCCCACGTTGGCACGAGACGGAAGGAACGGCAAATAAAAGTGTGTACTGTTATATACAGTGAGCCTAGCCGTAAGTTTATACCTCGTAAGGTAGCTCCGGTTACCTGGCTGGCTAGGTGAAATCAACAGGTAGCTCCTGTCAGGGCCGTGCCCTGGGAATAGTTAGCGGACCGTTCAGAAATTTGAGGCGGTTCCCTGCATACCGAAACGCCGCGGCCCGGATACGTTCGACCGGATAGTCTTATTGAATTTCCGGCCGATTTTTGCCGGGATTCACCTGCAAATCGTGGCCACGACGTTGATCGATTCAACGGGGACACATGGCGAATTCAGCGTTTCGTGTCGAGCGTTTGAAATTCGATGGATGAGACGGGGAAACGCGATGGAGATTCGTTTGTTTATTGGAAGATCGGTGATTGCGTGAACAGTAAGAGAATGATTCGCTTGTCAGAGATTCGTCGATACATGCGATTCGTCAAAATTTGTGTCACGCAATTTGGAATTTGTATCTGAATCTGCATCGTTCGTTAAATGTGCGAGATTAGATATCATTGATACGGGAGCCCCATCGAAATATTTTCTTAACATAATGTTAATAATATTCATAATATAATAATATAATATTTTCTTCTGCAGCTCGAAACGCGCTGGTTGTATATTTGAAAAGGGAGATGGACATTTTCTGGACTTTTTGACGAGCTGCAGAAATGGTAAAAACGTGATGAAATATTCGTGGAGAATATTTTATGCGGAAAAACTGTTCGTGCTATATTATTTTTTTCGCAAAATTTCTTGCGCCGCTTTTCTCCAAATTTATTATGTTCAATGTTTCTGCGTATTTTTCTGCATTCGAAAGACGTTAATTTTCCAACGAAAATGAAGGAACATATTCGTTACCGAAATAAGTGGTAACGCAAGCATCAAATAAGGTCCCGCCGTAAAAATTAAATGCGCTCATGACGTAACACCATGGCAAAATTAAAAATCTCTTTCTGTCCTTCGACGTGAAGGGATATTTAAATCAACCTTGTTGCATACGCGAACATTACAGTATAATTTACCACGGGAAACGAGAACGTTCATCACCGCAAAGCTATGAAATGAACGTGGTATTAATATAACAGTGAAATAAATTCCTCTGTGAAACATAGGGAAATGATTATTCAGAAGGATTACGTTTATTTTCGTTCGTAATAGAAGCCTCACTCGCGCTAACATAACTTCTGTTAAGAGCATCGAATTAATTCCACCGCGCGTCGTATTAAAACTAATAACATTAATAGGTTTCCTGCAATAATGACGTGCGATAATAATAACAACTACTACCCATCTAAATACATTTTGAAGTAGCAAAACGAAACGCTGTGAAATGTTTCGCGGACGCAACATTTCTGTAATCTTCAAAGGGGACGAGAAATATAGAAGGTAGGAGAAAATGAATAAAAATGATACCGCCGGGTAGGAATCTCGTTGCTCCGTAATTATCGGCAGGAACGGTCGGCGACGTAAATTCGAACGATACGAAGCAATAGCTGTCGAGGGGTCGCTCGTTTGTTCGACAGAAATCGTCGAGTAATCGACAGCACCTTCCAGCCGCAATAATGAGCGGCCGGTGTCTATGAGGTCCTCGAATAACACTTTCGTAAGTTGTTTCGCAAGACCGTGGTTGCCGGCGATCCTCATCTAAAATAGAAACAATGCTTTTCCAATTTTCTTCGCTGTTCAACCGTGGCTTCGATTTCTTCACGGGGAGACAGGCGAACCGAAGGAACGTACAAATGGCATCTGGCCGCCGCAGTTACCTTTTATGAACACCGATATCGTTGCTCGTGGCAAAGATAGAGACTGGTATTGTCAGAAGGGAAGCCAGGAGTTCGATTCTATTCTCGGCTATAAAGATGCATCGTGTTCGTGCGAGAAAACGTTCTGCCATTTCGAACTGCATGTCGATCGAATGAATTAGTCGTTTCAATTCTATCGATGAACGTAATTTCCTACACCTCGCAGTTTTCTCCTCCCTTCGGGGGCAATCTATCGTTTGTTCTATCGCGAATGTTTTTCGCAACGAGTTTCAATTAATTCTGCACGTTGAATTAAACCTGGGCATTTTATCACTGACTAGTGTACGTTTCAGTCATTTTACACAAAGCATAGCTTTTCTCGCATTTGCATAAAGAATGTGTGGAGTGTTTGTTGAAATTTGTTGAAAAATCGAAGCATTCGGGCGGTGCTATATTATTGTGGCTGTGATGGTAAATGTTATGAAAGATTAATTGAGGAGTGTTTATAAAGAGTTTTGTTTTATTCAATATATCACGAGTGTTATTAAAACGTTCATTGCTATTAATGAATAATTTGCACTGCACGTATATTAATTCCATAGGTATCAGCGAGTATGATCGATTAATCGTCGAATTAACTTCATTTCCCTTTGCTAGGGGAAACAGAACTCATCCGGGGTGTATCTCCTGCTCGTCGAAGCAACTAAAAGGGGTCGTGTTTAGGGTTGAATAATTTTGCGTTGCGAAACGAGGGGTTGATATGAGTCTTCCTAACTGGATGTTGGACAATAACGAATGCAAAGTACTTTCTTTCTAACCAGTTAAGCTCGTTACAAACTGTCCCACGGCTTTCCATTTGCGTACCTGAAGATAGGAATCTCATTTGCGCTTTCTAGTAGCTCTACTACTTTTTTATTACGCAACTGCACTTACTTCCACAATCCTTCTTTCCGTTATCTGAATGCACAACAGTAATTATCATCGCAGTAGATAGAAAATAGTGCGTAAATCGTGCAGTAAATACCTGCTGTCTGTTAAATATTTCTGCGCAAACACTTTAATCGACGAAATCGGCAACATATTACATTTATTCTTATGATCTAAATTCCCCGCAAATATCAGCTTCTATGCGACTCATTATTCCTTTCATTTTTTCCTCTCTATTATATAAATATTTCACCTGCATCGTTAAAATATCGCGTTCAAACAGTTAACCAGGGGAGGCAAATTATGACTCTCTTTGGACGTCCAATGCATTTACCCATAATAATCGATTTATTTACAAGTGCTATCCGCAATTGCCCATATTTCATTATCGTATTTAAATTCGCAAAGGCTGAGACATAATCGTTCCATTTCATTAGCCACCGATTGATCTTTTGAAAAGGGAGACCCGCTCTCCCGGGGAACAACCAAAATATCTTCACTCCGAGAACGCTGTTACGCAGAAAATTGTCCAATCGAAAGCGAATATCGATGGCTTCGTCGTCAGGGATATTAATTTCCCCTTCTATATTCCAATACTTCGCCGTAACGTCCCCGAGGATCTCGTCTGGAGGCTCGCCATTCATCATTCGCTTATACCTACCTCCGTCGGGGATCTTGATTTATCGTCCGGGATGAAGGCGCGGCGCTCGATTATAGTTCCGCTGAATTATAGTTGCACGTGTCGCTGCATCTCGGTTAGTTGGTGACGCTGCATAAGTTCTCGCGTGAAGTCGATTGTTCGGTCGAATTGATATCTTTCGGTTGGCCGGAAACCAACGCCAGTTCCACGGGGCCTTCTTCGATTCGGGGATGATAAACGGAGGGCACTTTATCAGGGACGATTTGTGGCCTGTGTGTAACTGACTGACGTCTCTTTACGGGGAAAGCTTTCTGCTTAATTGCAACGTTTTTGTCTACCGTCGTTGTAAGCTGATGGATACAACATTCAGGCGCCAACAAATATAGGTCTGCAACTACGTTCCAGAAGCTGGAACCCTTCGTTCATTGCGTCGTGCCGTAAAAGCGGCTTATTAAACGGCAACTTTCGATCGTTCCCCAGCGTTTATCAAATCCGTCGCTTTCATGAGCTTGCCAGCACGCAGCATCTGTAAGCAGCTCGAGAAACTTTCTTGCGAATTAACCGAAAGATCGGTTCTGCGTTTGTCGGAAACCTCTAAATCGAGTTCCTCAAGTGGCTTGAGCGTTGCCGCGCCTCCGAAACTTTTGCCGGTGTTAAATGAATTTATATTATTTTTCGATGAACTCGCGCATAAAGTAACGGTATAGAGATTCTCGTAAGTAGGTGCGTCTAAATAGCACCATGGTCGAACAATTTGAAGCAGTTCTGGTTAACAAGTGCTGCAACGTTTTCGGTCGTTGACGCCGCGGACTAATTATTTGCTTGGACAATAGATTGGACTTAGGAAAGAGACTTATCGAAGATTTTTAATCTGAAAAGATCTGAAAGGACTTGCATAATCATTCAAGTGATTGCTAATCTAATGGCAACATATGTTCCAACGATGAAAATTGTTTCCATCCGTGGATAACATCAGCTTGAAATTGTTGAACTTATTAATGAGCACAGCGGCATAAAAATTTCAAACGCGAGAAAATTTATTTGGTAGAAATATTTATTAAATTTATATAATAAATGAATTGCAAATGCAGAATCGCAAATTTCCTAATGCGTCGAAATAAGTTTTCCCGTCTCATTGTTTCCTTTTGACATTTAGGATCAATTAATAATTCCACTGTTTGCCGTGTCGCGCGTCACGTTCGCTCCTTTAAGACGGCCGCTTCTCCGTTGCCGGAGACATTAATTAATTAGCTCGAAAAACAGCGCCAGAATCTGTTGTGAAAGACAGGGGGATTTATGACGAAATTTACACAACAAGGAATTTGCGACCCATATTTTATGACTACGTATATTTAAATAATAATTAACAAAGCCAAGGTGGTGGTAGTAAAAAATAATTTCATAAAAGTGTTATCATAGTATAATCATAGTGAAACTTCTGTATAGGCGGGAATTTCGAAGCTTCAATTATTCATAACTGAGAATATCAAAGCCCTCAGAAGAGCTCTGTCAAACGATTAACTGATATAACCATCTGGCTTGCGCGCAATTTTGCTACATTATTCGTTTGTACACAGAAATTGTTCGTTAAATCAGGCAACAGATTATCATATATTATGTTATCGCCAGCGATTCAATATTTTCTGTAACATTCAAATATTCGAAGTTACCGGCGTATCGAAATTCTGGTATATTCATTTGATCAATATTTGCAAAAAGCATGCCAGTTTTTAGTGGCAAAAAGGCCGGCGTTTAAACGCAATATTAATTTCTGCGTGCAACGGGAAACCTTGGACGACTCGTCTCCGCGTTTAATATTTCGCGCACCATCGTTAACGAACGTTACCACTCGTCAGATAATTTTCGCGTCGCGATCATTTCCGTTGCCATTCGGCGCAATTTAACGGTCCGCGCGAAATTCATGCTGCGCGTATTTCGCTCGTTACACGTTTCCCGGGTTCTCGTGGCGGTGAAAAAAAAAAGTAGAATCACGAAATACATGGCGATGCAAACGCGTTCACGAAAAACAACCGCATGAATGTCCAAATGGTTTATCAATATTGAAAATCTTTTAGCGTATTTCAAACGTGCACGCGCCGTGCGCGTACGCGCGCACCGTTTTATCGGTTTCACGCTTTCGACGACGAGCGTCCTCATTGCAATCTGGGAATGTGAATTTTCCGTGTAAAAACAGAACGTTGTTAATCGAACAAAAGAATGAGCTACAGACAGTGGTTTTTCAATGCATTTTTATTTCCATTGTTCGACTATCGGCCTGCGCGTATCTAATTCTTCCCGTTTCGTCGGAATTGTTGCTCCGCCATCTATAAATAACAAATAATTCTGTGCTTTATGAATTGCGCTCAATTGAAATTTCTGCTGTTAATCATCCTTGGTGTCGTTATTGAAATATAAACGCTGCATAATTGACGCTTCTAAAGTACAAAGAATCTAATTATCGCGGGCAACAGCTACTTGCCAGCATCCCGTTTTCGTTCATTAATCTTGCGCAATAATTTATTTCAACAGAATTACAAGTTTCCTGCGGGATGCGCGATATGAAAATACAAATCACGTTTCCTTTTAATTTAATTATTTGCAGCATCGTTAATCTTGTAATTCAGCCGAACTTTATAATATCCTAGTAAGTATTAGAAAGGTTTCTGTATAACTTTCACATTATACTTGGACATTCCTTCTGCGACAGAAAATATTTAAGAAAATGTTCATGTTCGTACCGCTAAACAATAGCTTCGGAAGCCTTTCCAAAATTACTCTCGCGCTATTTCGTTTCCCCAAACCTTCGAAAATTCGAAATATACTATGCACAAGTATATATAAAGATATAAATATACCGAAAATTGCCACCAAGAAGAGATGGTTATTAATCACCATGGTTAACCGAAGGACAGGAAATTCCTCTCGCGAAAATTTTCACGATGGCTTGCCACGATTGTAGGTGTCCTCGCGCCTGAGCGTCCTGAGTTAATTAATAATTTCGCCGTCCGACGTCCACAAGTGCTCGTCCTTTTCTTGGCTCGCGATATGAGTCTCGAATAATTAACTGGAAGGGCGGCCTGTTTATACGTTTATCCGCAGAACGACGGCACGCGAAGCCCGCTGTTAATTAAGAACTAGACCGGCCCGATGGATAATTAATCGGTTGACGGGTCATGTCTTAATTCGATCGTTCGTCTATCGCGGAAAAAGTCGGTCGCCTGCAACGGTTCAACCGAAAAGAGAAGAGCGCCAGGTGATCCGTGATCGGGGGCTTTCTAAAACGATTTAGGACGCTCACTGATTGGATGAAACGTAGTAGAGAGTAGGTAAACGAATTTATGGTGGTGAACGTCCTACTGTATGTGTATTTTCCTGTGTCTCCCTCATTTATATTTCTATACTCGCCTTTATATTTCCTATATTTTGATGGTACCCGTGCCCGCGTCGCAGTTTATGCTTTACGCAAGAATCATTTGTTTGTCGTGTATCAATTAAGTTATTTGCGTAGAAAGCTATTCGAGTAAAATATTGTATTTGTGGGTTTAATTACTATTGTCACACTTCTGCTGCTTTAAATTTTTTAGCCAGCCGTATATGTTAAATAGTAGACATGCGATTGGATGTTATATTGGGAAAAAACGACACGCAAATCGGTGATCCGTTAAAGTGAAGACATTGATCGCTGTCTGTATGTATGTCGCGTGGCAAACGTTTGGATAGTGCAGCTCCTGGTGTGGTCAGTAGAAATCTTGTAACGTGTCACTTTCTAATAGTGCATTTTTATATTTCGTCGCTGTACACGTATACATGCATGTCGCGCTAGCAAAATAACATACTTGTCTTATACAAAAAGTGGCGCGCACTATAATTTCGCTAAATCAGCACGAATTTATTGATTCAGTTAAATTGGAAAGCATCCGGTGAAAAAATATTGCGAGGGCTAACTACTTGGAAGCAAGTTGAACAATTAGTAAATCCAGGCTTGTTGTTTCTCAACACTACAGTTTACCCTTCGAACATAAAATAAGCTACCGAACGTTCGAACAATATCCCGAACTTCCGTAATCAAAAATATCTGTACTACGGTCGAGCGCAAACTACTCCCCCCCATGGAATAAACCTAAGCCGATAAACAGCCAAACCCATGGCGGAATGTAAGCAAATACGCGGTGGAATTTCTACCATGTGCCCCTAATGGAAGCCGTTCTATGTAAATGTAAAGTAACAGTTGCCGTGTTCTGAGCTGATTTCAACACGTTTCTCCGCGCTGATCCAAAAACGGTAGATCCGTGCTGGTTAACATCTACGAATAACAAACCGTTGCAGGGAAGTAGATCTCCCTTCGCCGAAGTTACAAATATAGACTTCACATGGCGACCATTTTTCGCCTACGAAATAGCGCGCCTAACGAATTATAGAGTGTTCAGATTTCCGCCGGCAGAGACATTTAACAGCGCAGGCTGTGATGCGACGAACACAGTTTTCTTCCTCGTAAACGCTACACTTTTTCTGTACCGTTCTCGTGCTCTCTGTGTCGGTATTCTCGTACTTCTTCTGTTCTATTCGCGTACCTTCGCCGTATTTTTGTCGCGCTATTTCTATCCCGTGGCCAACACGTTTCTCATAACGCACCGTAACGCCAGTTGCATATCCCTTGGCGTTTAACCGTGGCACCAGAAATATCGGCTCCCTTTTTAAATGCACAATGGCCGAGATATTATACCGAGTCTGGTTTCCATTATCGGCGTGGTGTCGGTTGAGTTTGAATTAATTGCCCCCCCCCCCCTTTCATCGTTTATTTTCGTCTGCGGGGAAGAAAATGGGCTGGTCGTTGCTATTGGCTTTGAAAGTGTTCCGTTTGAAATGTCTGCGCATCGGTATTAGGTTAGCGAGCGGCGAGTGAAATGTAGCTCGCCGGCAATAATATGGGTAGAAAGAATTTTTTTTACTCGCTCTTCTTTGATATTCTCAATAATACTAAATGGTCAAAAATAGAGACGCGCAGATTTGTAACGGCGGTGGCAGCGACATTCACCGACATTCACCGACAGAGTGGTAATTCGCGAAGCGATTTTCATCGTTGACAACTTTCAATTAGACACGGTTAATCATTGTTCGGTACAAACAGTTGGATTTCCCCGCCAATTAGGTACCACCGATGGCCTGTGAGAATCGATAAAATTCTCGGTGCTCGAGTCGAAAATTGCACGGACGGTAATTTAATCGGCTAGTTTCGGCTATCGACGTCGTCTTGGCCCCCCTAGCCATTCGCAGAACGTGCACACGGTTTGCGTTTGACGGTGTATCGTGTACGACCGACACAGATCGAGTGGACAATTAGTCGATGCAAGTTGTTCGTAAGCATCGGAAGCACTTTAACTTGTGCAACAAGGCTAGATCTGATGGACGATCGACTGCGAGGTAATAGTGAACAGGACAACGAAATCTATGGCACGACGACTGCCTGGTAACAGTCAATTTGCCATGGAGCCATTTCGATCAGGTGTTGAAATCTGTGGAACAAGTTGCAATCTTCCTGTCGATGAAATGCACGTTCTTTTCTGTCAAGTACACACGTATTTCGGTTAGACATATACATATTATATTGTATAATATAATTAACAATTTGCATTTGGAGAATATTCAACAGTGTCAATGCAGTGGAAAATTGGAATCGTGGGCCCATTAATATTATTACCTTAATATATCGCCTCGTGGAAATGTTCATATTGGCATCGAGTAATATTGCACTGCGAATGCAAATGGACATTATAATTGGCGTACAATGTTCACTTTTTATTAGACAAAATTTATGTCAAACGATTCTTCTATTAAATGTAATTAAACAGTTTCGAAGATGATCGCGAGAAGTAGATGTTGAATTGAAAACTGAAATTCTTTTCTATTGATTTGATTTGTCGTTTACTTCCGAAAATTAATTTACTCCCTCTCTATAAATCGTCATTCGTTAATTTTGTATTGATCCAGAAGAAAATGAAAACGTATTATTAATATCGACACCGGCTAGTAAATAGAAGGAACAGACAATCGGGAGTATCAGAATCCTTGAGAGAACTTTGTGGTGGTATTACATTACATCATGGATGTTGACTTCAAGAAACGAAGTCAGAACTTCCGTGAACTTCCGTGAACAAAACGTGATGGAAGATCACCATTTAATTGCACCGAATGGGGAAGGTATTCAATTGTTGCGTGGAACTCGCAAAGCACATGATCGTTCGAACGTGTTTCTGTGTTTCGCGAAGATGAAACTTGTATGTTCGAACAGATGAACGAAAACATCGCCGCCGGTTTCGTGACGAAAAGGGATCGAAGGCAGGGTGAAATGGGGTAGCTGGGGCCCGGCCCGGCCCGGAGCTGTTTGCGTGCGAGCGGATTGGGGTGGTCCTTTGAAGAAGGGAGGAAACTGCTGCAAGAAGGAAGTCGAAGGGTGGCGGGCCCAGAAACTAGCTTCGACGTAGAGAATTTCTCGTCCCTCTTGGCTCATCTTACGGTCGATAGTTGCAGCTGCTCACGCGAACCAACGCCTGAGGTAGGAAATAATCGGACCAGCGAGGTTCCTTTAATTTGTATCCCGCTGTCTGAGTTCATTTGCACGCGCCGCACAAAGCGGTTTCCTCGTGAAGAAATGTGTCGAGAGAACGTCTCTTTACGAAGATTCCATTCTCCGCCGGTGCAATTGTAATTTTTATCGCCCGCGACATTACAATGGCGCTGTTGAGACCGATTTCCCGGGGATTTTATTAGCCTGGTTGTGCAGAGTGAAAAATAGTCGTCGGGGGTCGTTACGTCCGACTGAAATATTTTCGGCCCCTCAATTCCTTAGCTCGGCCGAAATTTTAATTGGCAATTAAAATTGTATAACTTGGGAACAGTTTAATGCTTCTGCCGGAGAGGGAGAGAAGCGAAGACTTAAAATGAAATTTTAATCGTTATTACCAATTGAGAGTGTTGTCTTGATATCGTTGTGTACAGGAGAAAATTGTTACAATTGTACTCGGACAGTAGCTTCGGCCAACTTTTGGCGAGTTTCCAAAACTTTCTTGCTTCCCCTCAAATTGTTCCGTTCGTGAAATTAAGAATCGAGAAGGTTATTAAAGCTGCAGCTGGCCAATGATGTTGGTAAACAATTTCGCAATACCGAAATGCGAATACTTTTTTTCGTTAAAATTTTAGCAGAAGCATTTAATTTAGCTCTTAAAAAATAGAGAGGAAAAGTTGAATTAATTCTGCAAGGGTACACGTCTCATCGATCCTTCGATGAGACTATAAATACATAATATAACGGGCAACGCACCCTGAACAATACTCCCGTGTAATACCCTTGTCATTCGCGCGGAATGCGGCTTATTTTTTATCCATCCTGAGAAGCGTCTAGACGAGAACATCTTAAAAAGTAGAGGTTCGTAAAGCATCTGAAAAAAAAGTCGGCTCGAGCCAGTGCAAATGCGAGGCTTTTAAAAGGGGGGATAAAGTCGTTAGGATTGTAAAAAATTGTTCTGTCCCATCTGCTGCTATCGATCGTCCCTACTTTGATATTAGAGGGGTGGAAAGTGTTTCTCCCGGGGGTTGGAAATCCTTGCTTCTGGAAGTGCATGAAAAAATTTTTCGTTAGTTCTATCTTCTTTTTATGAAACCCACTTGAATCGTACAAACTCGTTTGCCTCTCGACGAAGAAGATGATAGTTTGGTGGATCTAAATGATTGGTCAGCGAAAGGATAAGTGAAATCGGACGAAGCTCGGAAGCAGTAATGTATAAATAAAGTTCGACTAATGGAAAATAATTTAACGCGATGATAGCCAAAATATATTCACCGCCTCGAAAAGCTATAGATGTTAATAATGGAGCAACGTGAGTTTCGGGGTATGAAATGACTAAAGTTCGATGAATATATTATACAAACTCGATATTAATTAATTTGAGTGATAAAGCGATAACGCCAGGGCGGAATTTTCGGCATGCATTGTTACGTTGGATAGCTAATAATAAGCTGGACCACCTGTAAGCAAAAGTAGCGCGCCGTTTCGGCGCAAATACTATAACCGGCATTGTTCTTGCATAACAGCATAGCTGAACGAAAATTTCGTTACCCTTAGAGAGCGCTTAAATCACAGGTTGCACCCAGTTGATCACGGCTGCGTGAAAAATTGAATGAGAAACGTTAGGAAGCTTTCGTTGAAAAGAAGAACAGTAATATCCTTTGTATGTTTTCCCCGCTGTGAAATTTCATTTGACTACTACTTTCCTTTTACTGCAGCCACTTAATCCTCTCTTTAACGAGTATTGTCTGAAACGGCGGATGGGAAGTTTCTCGCGAAAGGTTTTCTGGGCATTCGAAACCACTTCTTTTACTGCAATGTGGAAATAACAAGTGCTTTTGAGGAACGCAATTTTAATTCGCTTCCGTAATTAATAGATCGACAATAGTCTTGTGTATCGTAAAATTCTGTTCTACCCTTGTCCAAGCATTTTAAACAGCTATTTAAATGTATTGCTGGCTAACAGAATCATACGCCGAATAATGTTAACACCCATCGGGCGAATTGTGCAGAAATGTATTTACAAAGCTTATTCTCGATCTGCGAAAGTATCAATTCCCAAACAGATGTATTATTTCCACAAGCTCGCGTTTCCTCGCCGCTTCGAACGCCCAATGAAAAATTGGAATCGAAGCTGAATCTATATCCCCGTCGAAATAATATCCCCGGTCTCCGTCAGTTAACGCAGATGAAAGATCACCGTCGACGGTGTCGCAAAGAGCGAGAAATATATTTGCTTGGGGCTCGATTGGTTACCGTTGAAAGGGGTTCGCAATAGGTGGAAGAGGGAAATTGAAGGAAAAAGGGTCGAATGTGCAACTCGGGCCACGTCCATTCTTCGCGTCGACGTCCATTCAGGGGGGCTTTGAAAAGAAGGGCAGATAATAAAACTGATAAAGAAATATTCTTCCTCTGCGCGTGGACGCTCCCGAATCGATACTGGAATCGCGGTCGAAGGGACGGCCGCATGTTGATGGCCCTCGATATAAAACCATCGTTCTCTTCTCGACCGGCAGCCAGTCATCCCCCTGTGCCTATGAAAAGGCAATTTCCTTTCTGCACGAGAAACTCCTCTCTCTCTCTCTCTCTTTCACACCCGTGGACCTTGCGACTGCCAGCTCCACGGACGATTCGGGGTTTATAATCGGAGCCATCGTCCGATTCGAAGGAGAGATCGTTCGTGGCAGACATTTTGGTGAACTTTCTTATGCGTTTATAGAGAATATTAGGGTGGAAGTTCGATAGAAGAGTTTCACGATAGCTTTACGGCCCGTCGTTTCTCCTTTCTCCAATTTGTCCACGATGTTTTTGTTTAGTTCGGAATCGATCCGCTTTATGGCAGCTCTGGCTAACGTTCTTGGCGCCTTATTAAAATTACACGCTCGACAGTTTCGGGAATACAGTTTGCACTTAACACAGTCCTGTAATGATAAATTCGTTTAATAATTGCGACAGCCTGTAAGAACGAAACAATTGTAATACAATGTGTTCCTATTGCGCCATATAAATGGTGAAGTATTTCTTGGCGAACTACGTAAATAGAATTCTAACATAGAAAGGAATAATTTTCCTCTCGCAAGAAACGCACTTCAAATCGACACTCGAGGAGAACGTTGAGAAAGAAACGGAAAACAAAAATGAGACATCTGAGACAGTTTCTCCGTAAAACAACTATTGAACGTTATTCCGAGAAAGGCACACTTCTTTTTTTTTTACTTGGCATCGTATTTCCGGCGACGGAACGTTTACTAAAGTGCATGGTCGTTCCGGCAAAAGTTCGAAGAAGAGGCGTAGAACGTCCTTTAAGGAAGTGACGCGAGCTCGTCGCTTCCGCTAAAGGCCGTTTTCATACTCGTTATTTAAGATTACTCTCGGGTGGGCGCCCTGTAATTCATGAAACTTGTAATGGCCACCCCTGGGCGTTACATTTCGCTGGTGTATAATGATTACACGGGGCGCCATTGCCGCAAAAATAAAAGCTGACATCGTTTCCTTCAATATATTGAATATCACCCTCTCATTTACGGGGACTGGCTGCTTCGGAGTTTCTGTTTTCCCTCGGCTTTGACCATTCCGTTGCTGCTTGTTTCTTATTACAGGCACTTGATAGTTCCCTTGTGTCCATTTGCTCGTGGCGAATGTGATTTCGGGACCAGCAATCAAACAGAAGGGTCATTCGTTCGTAGATATTTCGAACTACAATTTCCAATTACATATCCCCCGAATTGAAACGGAGAACGAATTGTCTGAACAACGCATGGAATCTATTTGTTTCCTTTCTAAATGGGAAAGTGGGTGATCCAAAGTTGGCAGAAGTATTTTCAATGGTCGATGCCATCGACATTTCTGTCCGTCGACGAGTTACAGGAATTACGGCGGATAACTAAGCGAGTTTCGTTTAATCGGCCGATGTTGCCTGTTCGGCATTCTATTTCCCCGATCTTTCCTTTTTTTCGCCGAGCTTCCAGAAACACCGCGTTGCTTCGGAAGTGAGATACGTTGCCGATCAAGTAATTGCTAATTCGCGTTTCCAACGACCACGATTTCTCGCAGGTGGACGTCCTTGCATTTCGAGCGAGAAAATTCCACGGATAGGACCGTAGCTCCGATACTCGTTCCCCTTTACTACGCCGTCCCGTCGCAAATGAACGGTCCCGCGACCCAAACTGAAACGCGAATTTATTACTCCGTGAACAATGACTATCCACCGGCGAAACTGCCCGCTCTAAATGTCCGCGAATATCTGGACACTTATCAGGTTCCCGTCCGCCAATCGAGACGTAACTCGTCAGGAATCGTCGTTGCTCCTTTCTCGCTCGTTCGCGCGGGGTGATGAACCCTTTCGCCTGCAAAACCGTGTACGTACGGCAACAACCACGGACAGTCGGAAAATCGCGTTTCGCGTGTAAAAAGGCAGAAATGGGACGGCGTCTGGCAGGCTGGCCAAAGAAAACATTATACAGCAATTGTCCCTTGCGGAGTGCATGTTTATAGTGTCCCGGGGATCATTTTTCTTGTCGATGCTCGCCGGCCATTAACAAATTGAGACAGCCGAAGCACTTTGTGCCTTGTCGTCGTGCGGCGGGGGCATGGGGCGTTTTGAACACGCGAATTATTGAGCAATAAAGAGAGGAGACACACCGTGGTTGGGGAGAGGGCGGGGGACGTCTCGTTGGCTCGCTTTCACGGGAACGTCGTATTTCGATTGCGTCTGATAAACGGCAGCTGGCAGGATCAACGGATGCTCGTGTGACGGCAGAGCAGGTTTTACGTTATTTCGAATTGCCCCGCGTAGCGAGCTTCATCCTCCTTGGAAATGGCCCCGCTTACGAGGCAGTTGATGCCTGGCGGGAAATGCGACCACGGTGATTTTGAAAATGTCTTTTCGCCGGGTAGCAGGTAGGTATGTGCAGCTAAATAGATAGAGGAATGGTTATGCGGGTGTGTAGGAGGTCGAGCGATTGCGAAATGATTTTCTGAACTGTTGGATACGAATTATCATCGTACACGTATTAAACCTAGACACTTCTTCCGTTCTGACCTTATTTATCGGTAGAATTTCTCGTTCATTCGTATTCCAAATTCTTTGCCGTTGAAGTATCTTCTTCAAGCTCGATTAATGTCTGCGGAAAAATATATTTCGGGCGAGCTCAATATTATACGAAACCAGTTTATGTTTTTGTGATTTCTGTAAACGCGTCAATCCCTCGAATGGTTAGGAATCTTCCGTTTTCCGGGATGGATCTTTGTTCTATTGGTCAGCGGAAGTTCTGGCCGCGTCTTTGGAACAATTTCGGGATCGGCAGAAAAGTTTTGCGAGCGCGAAAACCGATGCTCTCGAGTCGAACGACACGTTCTCGGGTTCGTCTTTTAGTTGGAAGAAAGAGAGAGGGAGAGAGAGGGGGGCGGAAGTCTTGGTAGAGAGATTCTTTGGCAGCTGATGGTATCGCGACTCTCTCGTGCTCGAGACAACGAAAGTTTCCCGTTCAAACGGAGAGGGATTAATCTGTTTCCTGTTTTCCACTTCTGCTTTCTCGGCTGTCTTCTTATCAAATTTCCTTGAGGTCGATTTCGCGAAACAGAGTTCCCGTTTTAACGCTTCCCTCCGGGGAGAAGTTCGGCTTTTTAACACCTTTGACGGTCGACACGACGACACGTTACATTTGTTGGAAGCTTAAAATTATGTATCGTTGAAAACAGATCAGAGTCAGTTCAGGGAAAGTTCTGCAGGGATTATTTCGTTTACATGCGGAACGTCTGCATTTTGTATAGCAATTACATTTTTACGCTGCGTTGCCCAGAGGCAATGGAAATTATAATACCTACCGCATTGTTCGATATAGAGGGAAATATAAATGCCATCGGAATATGCGGAACTGCGATAATTAATATAACGAATGCTATTAAAACATTGTACGAGAAATAACGATCACGTAATTTGAAAATGATACGTATTATAATGATGCACTGCTTAACAACGCGTCCATTAATTCTGTAATCGTGTGAGCCCAAGGACGAACGATACGTAGCGAATTCATTTCTTTGAAACGCGTCAACTTCGAGGAAAATTCTCAACAATACTCGAAACACTCATTGGAACCAATGGAGTATCCCAAGCCCGCGAAACTTCCGAACAAGCCGGCAAGTTTAGTCGGTGCGCGCAAAAAGTCGAAAGATTTTTCCAAGTCTCCTTATTCGCCACTTAGAAACTCGATAACTGCCGTCGAATCGGGATCGCCTGATCCACGCTAACGTCACCTCCGCTTCCGGAATCCGGATAGCCGGATATCGCGTTGAAAAGTTGCTGTAACACCGAATATCTGGATGTTTCGTGCGAATCCCGTTTCCGTTTCGCCTATGAAAGTTATTTCACAGATGAAATCGGGAATCTGAGTATCAAGATTTTT
This sequence comes from Nomada goodeniana, assembly GCA_963969485.1. NCBI lineage: Eukaryota > Metazoa > Arthropoda > Insecta > Hymenoptera > Apidae > Nomada > Nomada goodeniana. Next base: position 6,532,798 of record OZ018305.1, on the reverse strand, counting down.
TTTACTGAATACGCTATTCCCAATCGTAACTAAAAATAACGGGGTAAGTTTCGAAGAAGGGGGAGAAGATAAGGGTAGTTGGCGATACAATTACTGTGGGAAATACTATTCCCGAATAGTATTAAACGGAACTAACTAAATCTAACCGAAGGTAAAACTGAAAGCTGAATTAAATTACAAATTGAACTGACTGTATGAAAGAAATGTACTTATATAATTAAACTTTTCAAACGCGTAATCAGTATGAAAGGAGTGGACGAAAAATTGTCGATGTCATAACTTGTGTTCTTCACAAAGGATAATTGGAAGAATCAATTTTACCATGCGAAAATAAAACTGGATAATTGACACAGTGAAATGAAATGTGCTTCTGGCTTCCTGTGTTTTCTGCGCCAGTTGAATTTATCGGAAATTATTTTCGTGGAAGTTTCATCACGTGGGCTGCGAATATGTAGGCAGTAAAATTACTCATTTCGCGATCGATCAATCAGAGCGGAAGCTCTGTGCACCATGTATCACCGTTGATTTACATACGCTACTTTCCGGCGTGAAGCTTCGCGCTAAGCGTGCAGCACAAAGCGCTCACGAAAATGTAATCAAGTCGTTGTCGACGGTCTGGTCATTTTTGAAATTAAAATTCGTTTAATCGCCGTGTTGTTTAAAATTATTCCTCCCGGAAATAAAAGGGGAGACTATGCAGAAGAAAAATTTGATTCGCGCATAAACGACGAAGGTATTCTCATATTGAAATTTTCGAAACATCGCTATTTCATCAGTAATTTGCAACGAATAATTATTGTGTAACAGTTTTTTGTATGCAGAACGTTTTTAATTACACGGAACATTCGATGTCGATAGTATCGACATGTTTCGTGCACACAAACAGTTGGAAGGGAAATTACTATTAAACGAAATTGTTTCCCGCATTTACATGGTTTCAGGCGTATCACAATCGAATTGTTCCAATATCAAAATATTGGATTACACGAAGCAAGAGAATTATCATTTCACGTTACTAAGGTTGTACGTGTAACATTATATTTCATAACATTCGACACGTTTATAGCAGTAGTGGTAGAAGTTAATGACGCCTATCATCAGGATTGGCGTGATGCCTGTTATCAGAATCCAACAGGTTATCGCGGCAACTTAGAGATTCTCAGCAATTATCGTGCTCGCAACTCCTGTAATTGCGTCTGACACTTTCCATGCTTATACTACGTGCGCACTAGAAAGTTTTCATTATGGGAACTTTACACGGTTGGACGGAAACTTTACAATTTTATCGTTCGCTCGTGTTTATCGTAGGGGCTTCTGCATTAACATTCGCAAACAAAAATATACAAACCTATGCGCAAATTAAAATTATTTAGTTCAATTTTACTGTTTAATTCTGCACATCATTTACGCATACTGTAATTTCGTAATAATATTTTTCTTGTGAATTTCTAAATTTTGGCGAATTTTTGTGAACGTATTAATAAGTACGAAATATTCATAGATTAATTATTTATATACATTTATTCGGCGGCCTGAGATAGTAATAAATTGTATCTTCCATTTTCATTAACCGATTTCATTATCAAGATTTGTCATCGTTACGTTTTCTAATAATATTTCACAGAATCGCAACACCTGACTTGCCTCCAAAACTTTGTCACGTCCATCCACTTCTATGTACACATACTTGTGCAATTCCACATAATTACATAATTGCAAATATTTCCATGTATGAACGTCGCATACCGTACCACGAATACCCCAGAGCCGCAGTCATTTTAATTATCACTCCGTTTGCCACGATCTGTAGTTATGTCTGACACCTCACGTACCATTTCTACTTGCAACAAAAGTACGCAAACCTCGATCTGCTTAGCAGTAGCTTTTCCCCTCGCTTTGATGTCGATTCGTGCGACGCGAATACGAGAGGCTTGTGCACAACTATCAAAAGTTTCCCCGATGTAATCCCCATAAATTTCGACGAAAGGCGAACGAATGGCGTTTTAGAGGGATGAAGCCTCCGCTAGCTCGCACGCAACTATCATATAACTGCTTCTGTGATCGCAACTATAAACTTCACCTTTATTTCACCGTTAATTATTCGTTAAAAAATATATGTGCGTGTTCGGGCCCAAACAGTAGACCCATAAAGCCATCGAGTTCCTTAAAATATAATTATTTACGTGTCGGGTATAATTCCTATATTCTACAGCTGCAAGCTATATATCTATAAATTCATACATCGCCTTTTTTAGGATTACTAGGTTTTATTGAAACTCACAGCGCTTTATGGCTTTACAATCTGCGAACCTTTAGCCGCACATGTGGACTCCGCGCACGGCACCCTCAGGACAGTCACTACCTGAGAGTGACCGGTAATTAGGGGCGGTAATTTCCACTTCTACCAGATTTTGGATCATCCCTTCCGTCACCTATTTACATCGACAAACCATCTGAACTAACCAATCAGCATATTACCAACAGCAACACGCCCATCACCAGGTTTTTGCGAGTCTTCGTTAGAGCGAACCTAACGAAGACTCGGTAGTACGACCAGATCGTCAAATACGATCACATCAGCAATAGTTACATCAACATCACCTTGCAATATCATCGTCTTAAGAATCACTACATCAATTTAAAGTATCAACGACACCGTCAGAATCTGTGCAACTCCTTCAAGGTCTTTACACCACCTTGCGAGGCAATCTTTACATCACCGTTGACTAGTCGTGGATAATTATTATATTGTACATTAACATGTAAATATACGACTATTTATCAAGTGAACATCAATTATCACCACCTTACACCACCTAATACAACTAGCCCTCACGGCATTAATTTGCCGTAGAGCGCAACGGTCATCGTGCTTTTGATCAACCGTCAATTCGCGAGCTGAGAACCGTACAGTGCGTGTATTGAAACATGAAGGATATATTGATTAAAGATTGAAATATTTAGCTGTCAAAATAATACAAAGTTATTTTTGATCAAAACAAAAATATAAAAATGTATTCCTGGCATTGATTTGGAGAACATACAAGTATACGTAGAAGGAATTTGCTCGACAGCAAGTTAGTTACATCGTAGTATTCAGGATAAACTGAATAAGTGATTCTCGTTATGTTAAAAAGGTTATTTCATCTATATAGTTTTCGAGTTAGCAGACTTTATTGGTTCGCGGGGTATCATAAAAGTGGAAGTTTGATTACTTCATCTGGAAAGTATTGGCTTACTGCTCGCATAAAATCTCGAAGATGGAACGGCGACCAATCGGGAAGCTAATCTATACATTAATCAGTATCGGTCCTTGAGCAAACTATCCCGCTTCGTTTACTCTCAGCAAACGATGCGACGAAAATATAATCCTTAACATTATATATTCGAGTAAAGAATTGATAAAATAATAATGCTAGAAAACGGAAATTTCACACCACAATTCCATTTTGCACAATGCGAGACGAAAGCTACAAACTTTCTTTAATAGAAAACTAATTCGTATAATGTTTGCGTTAAATCTCCTGCCAGTCACTCGTTCCACAATGAAACGTATTCAAACGTTAAAAAAAAACTAATTCAACTGTACAATTAATTTTACGACAGCAAAGTAAAGCGGCAATACTAAAGAACAAAACGGCGACGAATACAAAACTGCAACGCACCAAAATATTTGTTGGAACAAAGAAGAAAATTCAGTCGAATAACGTCCCTTTGTTTTTACAAAGAATAACTTTGTTTCTGTTCACAAAAGAGATTTCGCGTCGTTTCCCTGCCACGATTGTGTCGACGTTCCAACCGACGCCACAGTTTCGATTTTCGACCCCCTCGATTAAGTAACGTTCCAGGGGTTGTTACCCTGCCTCGCGTCTTTACGACCCCACCCCTCCCTCCCTCCCTCCCTGTCATTTTCGCGATATTTCGCAAGGGCAGAAACCCTACAAAACACGGTTAACTTAGTGGAAGATATTAGGTACGCCCTGAAAACCATCCATCCCCTGCCGCCCCGACCAATCCTCGAAAAAGTCGTAATAGAATCGGCTGGCTCCGGTGAATGGGAACGGTCTGCGTGGAATTTCTGCACCCTCGCGTTTCGAATTTTCGATGTTCGCGTGGGTGACGGGGTGTAGCGTTGCGGGCTTCGGTACGGGGTTGCAAGATGATATTTTTTTACGACGAATTCAATTGGCGGATGGAAAGATTGCAGAGTGGGCAATGCAAAGTTCTACACGCGTGTTGTCGAAATAGGCAATAACGATCTGTTCCACCTGTGACCGCTAAACTCGAGCGAGAATGATCAGAAAATTGGATGCGCCCGCGCGTTCGCGCGGGGAACAAAATTCGCAGAAACTCCGTCCCTTGAAACGGCAAACAAGTAATACAGATTTTCGTAAATCGTGCGAAACAGTAATCGTAGGAACGCGGGGGGTGTATAGGCAAAATGTTATAACTAGTTGCGGCGAAACATTATAGCAGAGAACCCTAGTCCCCTGTCGTTCAATATTTATGAACGCGCTGCACTCACCGGCGGGAATATCGAAACTTTATTACCTAAATGTATCGCGTCGCTAATCAAAGCGATATAGGGGGGATAACCGCGCGAAATATCAGCCGGAAACGCGGTTCACTGCTGCGGAACAGCGATGAAATTTCACCTGCCCGAGATTCGGGATGGTGCACCGTTCCGGAATTGTTTTTAGTTATTTAGTAATCGCGCAATTAGACGGCGCAATTAATGGCTCGGACGTGCTTCGAGCTCATGAGCAGGTTTTTTTTAATTTGCAGATTTATTGGCGGAACGCGCCGGGACATTCGTATGAAAAAAAAAAATGATCTATACATAATGGAAACTGTATAACTGTGTCAGATATTTTAAAATAATTGCCCCGTTGTCCGTGTAAACGCCACGGAATTATCGTCGCGTTTACGGGTGTCAGGTTTGAATCAAGGTAGCCATAATCGCGCGACAAAATCGTTGCACTAGCTTGAGTAAATCAGCAATTATGTTTGTACGTAATATTGTAATTGAATAGTAAAATTTATATTCGAGCTGGTAACGTAAAATAATTATTTGCGCCACTTGTTCATAATAATATCTTGCTTATTTTCGTACTCAGGGTTCACTGAAATATTTCTCAGAAAAGGTACTCACTACTTGCTTTCATATCCTCGTTCCTAAAGTACTTGAAAATTTACTGGAGCTGTAATTTCCAACTCGAAATCAACTCGAAATTTCGTTGCTCCTTCCACCCCTCTACCTCTCTATCAGCATTGTAAATGCGTTCAAACTACTTTTTTATTTATCTGTTTTTCGGTAGACTGGTTGCTATGTTTTTTCGGTCGGTATCGGGGTCGCACTTTAACTTCCTTTTAATTCGTCGCTGGACTTCTTGTGGAACGTTGGCTAGCCCGAAGCTGGTTTTCGAAGTTGTAGGATTGTTCCCCTTTTTTCATTCTTTCGGACTGATTGTTTCACTCTTTTTTTCTATTTAGCCTCATGAAGGACCACGGTTTAACTTTTTTCCCTCGTGCAGATTTCCGTATTTATTCGTCGCTCAACTAGCGCAAATTCTTCAGCGTCGAATAATTGAGTTCTCTGCGCGAAATATTTAGAACTGATAATTCGTGAAATACGATATTTACACGCAAAAACTAAATGACCATTCCTCGCATTTTATAATCCGTATACTTAGTGTACAACTTGACGGGAAGTGGCTATAAAATTGTTCCAGAATATTTTCTGGAAAATTCTAATAATTACGCCACCGATAAACGGAAAGCTGAAGGTGGAAAAGGTTGCGAATGGATACCCTTCCATCTTTGGAAAAAAATGTTCCGCCTTATTGTCAGCGTCGTGTTACAAAACGCACAGCACGAAAGAAACTCTGACCTACGGCGATGTGCCATTTGAACAGTCGCGTAGGTAGGTGGATGCTACGTTTATGAACATGTCAGTGTAAATACAATCGATGACGGTACGGCAATCGGCCACAACGAATGCTCCAGGGGGGTTGCAGCACACGTGTGAGCGTTAATGACTCTTCCGAGCGTCCGCCCGTCATTGTGCAAACACATTTGCTGTATGATCGAGTCACGATGGCTTTGAAAGCAAACAGAGCGAACCCGTTCGGGGACTGGACATGATAATTTTCGGTTAAACTGACACGGCAAAGTAGCCCCCGGCGCGAAGAGCGCGTGATTTCTTGAAATTCACTACAAGTCAATGAAACAAAGGTTGCAAAACAATGATTAATATGAAGCTTACTTATGCCAGTTCTGTAAATTCTAATGTTTTCTTTACGTGTCAAGCATTTGGGACTAATGCGCGACTGGAAGTTTTATGAGATCGAAACCGATGTAAGTGCATTATAAAATGCATTTTTATTTAATTTATAGAAGGGTATTACATTGGATTGCGGTATATGTATATACACTGGTGGAATCAATACGGGACACTTTTAATAAAAATATTCTTTATTTCACATTTGTGCAGAAAATGTATATCCTTCTGTGCTAAATTGATACCGTAATATTCTTATTGTAATTGTATAATGTTTGTACTGAATATTTTCACATGTTTTGTCGGGCAAATGTTTTAAACTTTTTATTTAAAAAAAATTGAAACCGTGTTGTTATTTTTGTTTTTGCGCCTGGCAACACGAAACGTCGCATGATGTCAAATAGCCAATCACTGGATGCGTGACTTCGTTGTAACAACCAATCAGGAAAGCCTTGACGGTCTTTGCAGTTTCATCATTGTTTTAGTCAGGCATTGTGTTTGCAGAAGTAAATGGTGTTCTACTGATTTGACTGTAAATGGTCCTTTTTCTGATTTTTTTGTTACACAAGCGAGGCTCTAAAATTAGAAAACAATGACTAGCATATAGAATATAAATGATTGTGCATTAAATAATTTGAATAAATGCGAAATTTGAATAGAAATATAAAAGTGTCCGGAATTAATTACACTAGTGTGGAATTAATAAGACTACGCTATTTCTCCCTGTTCTACACTATTCCGCCACTCGATTCACAGTGTCTCGCTGTCGAATCTACTCTGTTCCTTTCCGTTCATTCGTTCGTTCATCCAATCGCCACCAGTTATTCCATTAAACCCAACGGCACAACAGGGACACGGTTCTGCACACCAGCCGTACCCCAGGTAGCCGGGTCATAAACGTCCTGCAGTTCGAAGCTGCGCACTTCCGCGTTAATTTGTTTCCCGAAACGGAAAACCGGAAGGTCAAAATATCAGAAATGTCATAGCAATTCTTTCAATGCCCTGTTTCGAGTCGCAGCTTCGCAAACAATCACGATTTACACGGAGGTCGTGAATATTATAGAAAATTGCGTCCCCCGTTTTACACGCTTATTATCTCCAACACTCTTAGCTGGACAAACCGCTGTTTGTCCGTCTCGCTCTCCCTGTCATGAGATTCCATTGCGAAGGATTGATGGGGGAGCGTTGAGGGGGGAGAAAGCGGGTTCGCAGTGGACGTGGAACGCGACCCCCGCCCCCCTTGCAGTTTTATTACGGTCCTGGACCGGTATTAACGCACCCCGGCTATCATTACGTGCTCTGATCCTCCGCACCCCGGTGTTCCTTCGTTCTAACTATTCGCCGTGTAAAACGGATACAATACTAAAGTCGACTATTAAGGGAGAAACGAGCTCGGTCGGGGCTCTTATTGGCCGCGAACCTTATTATTTCCCTTCGCACCCTTGTTTCTCTGACAATATGTCGCCCCGTGCCATGGGAAATTGGGCATTTTCTCCTCTTATATGATTTCTTTCGTGCGCGGCGGTCGTGAAATGTATTGGACATGCCCTGAAGATTGCAAGGGCGGTCTATGAATGCCGTAATGGGATTCGAGGCGGTTACGCGTGACTGGCAAAACTATTTGCCGATGGGATGTTTTTATTTAATATATTAAATATTTGTTTAGCACAGAACAAGGAGGTTCCGAGGCTTTTTCTCGGCAACGTATACGTTAATGCGTGATAGCGTTAACGCAGAAATTAGTTAATCGATAGTAATGATTCATGCACAGCGCGAAGCTTTAGAGCGCAAACCATTTCGGTTTCCTCCGGTTGAACCGGAGGAATATTTGTTGCAAGCATTTTCTCGTTGGTCCATCGAAATGAACCCGGTTTTAATTACCCTAAATACTTAGAGGAAAGGAAGTAGTGTATCTTGTGTATTCACTTTATTCCTCTTATAAGTTTGTCTTTTGTTGTGCAATGCTTTTGCCGCAATCAGTGTAATTCGTTCTACAATTTATTGTGCCAAACATCGGAGAAGCCTTTCGGGCATAACGTTTTATTTTTATTTAATAAATCCTCAATCGTGCCGCGATACGACGAAGCGTAATTAATTAACGCAACGCAATCCGCGAACCATATCAAACGCAGTGTTATCTAACGTTATCACGGTAATGCGGAATCCAGAAATATCTGAAAATTCGTAATTCCTTAATACGGGTGTCACGTAACTCATTTCGCCCAGAAGAAAATCGATTCCACAGACCGTTGGATAATGTTACTCGTCAGCGGTGGATTCGGTGGGGAAACACGTAGCTGTCCCGTGTCAAACTTACTTTCAGAGGGAACAGGGAGAGAAATGGAGGCACATGGGCTGGAATTTCGTTTGGCGAAATTAACGTGTCCCAGCCCGGCTATCATTTCGCGGCCCGTCCTGTGTAATTTCGTCGGTACGCTTTTACGTCTTTCGAATCCGGACGCCGTAAACATGGCCGGCTAACAGCGGCGGTTCTTTTACGATAGCTGGAATAATGGCCGACGCGACTTTCGCATCTCCGGCCATTTCCGTTGACAATTCGGCGAACGTCTGATTTAAATTAGTGCCACCGTGTATACACTGCTTCCGCTATTTGCCGTCCAGGCTGGCCCCCTTCACTGATACCGTTGTTGGCACCGTTGTTGGATCGTCCCATCGCTGGCCGGCTTCTCGCGCCACTCGGAGCCAGGGAGAGCGAATTTCTTTCTTCGAGTTCTCCCGCGGAAAAGGAAGCGTACACGCGTGCGTGAGAGTGGAATGAAATCGGCGGCGGTACGAATCGCGCGGAAAACAGGAACGTAAAATCAATCCTATAGTTTCAAATGCTTCGGGATGTTCGGGAAATCGCGGATCGAGCGTTTCCCTTTATAATTTTAATTCGTTCTCAACGGGAGAAAGAATGTTTCCGTCTACATTGCTGTCGTATAATATCCCAAGCGAAAGAAATGGAGGAGAAAATGAATTTACGCCGCAAGTGTCGGGAAACAAAACCGTGAATTCAATTCGAATCCAGTTTCCTCTCGCGTTATTTTTTTTTCTTTTTTTTTCTCAAATTTGCGTTCACCGCGAGTGGCTGAAAAGGGGAGGGAGCACGAGCCCGTCTTAATTAAAAGCAGCACGAGCGGTGCGCATCGTTCGCTTTTACACGACGCCAGCTCGCGATTTAATTAATTCACCAACGTTAAGGCTGCCGCGGCGTTATTCGGAGGAAATATTTCGGAAGCTGCCAGGGGGATGTACGCTGGTAAACGTATCGTGACGAGGTGTTCGCGTATTGAGCCAACGATAGTCACGGCCGGAAGTGACGCGACGACGATCGCCATCCTCTCCGTATTCACCCGCCGTCAGTTTTCAATTGAGAAAGCGTGGGTCGAATTGCGGCGAACGATTTTCTAATTTCCATCGAACCAACCATTAATCTTCGTTACGAGACGAGCGTGAAGAAGTTCGTCGATCGAATGGAATGGCTCTGTAGACAGAAACAGGTAGATTATTTCTCGTTCGTGCGTCCTGTCTCCGGTTCTTTTTGCGGGCAAACCGCGGGGACGTAATCTGTAGGCCTAAAACAAGAGGAGATTGTTACGTACAAAGTTTGACGATAAACGCTTCGTGTACAGAGTCGCAAAGAAATGTGTAACAATACATTTGCCATTACAGCACACAGATTCCGACTGTGTTACTCTGCCAACGCTAATTACTTGTTTCTTATCGCCCGTTGACATTTCTGTGTTGCTGCTATTTGGTGCAACAAAACAACGGTTCCTTTCAGTATTTTTAATTCCCCGGTTACAAACTGTCTATCCCGTTCGTAGAACATTTCTTTGCAACTCTGCAGCGGTTTCCATTGACAAATATAGCACGCGTTTCTTGTGTTCGGCGACAGATTCAAGTGCTCGCGGTTTGTCGAGAAAAATCTGGAACATCTCGCGGGTATATTAGATATTTAATTTACTCTTGCAATATTTCAGCGGGGATTGAAAAATTCCTCGATGAATTTCTCAAGCAATTCAGGTCTGCAACAGTATGCTCAAATTCCCGGAAACCCTGACACACATCCGAAGCACTTGCATTCACCTGACAAGAAACTTGCGCTCCCTCGCAATTACTGACAGCGCGGAACAAACGATTCGGGAGATAAAAATTCCGCGCATCGTCGTAGACAAATACGCGGACCCGACGCCGGGCGGGCGCTGTAACATTAAACAATGCAACTGGTAAAATAATTCTTTCTGAGGGAATGGCGGGCGCGATTAATCGAAAACAACGCCAGTGGAGAGAGAGGAAAAAAAACCAACGAACGAAGCTGCCACGATACTTATTGTTGAAACGAACAAAGCCCATCTAGCTGGCTTCCCGCTAATAACAGAAACAGGAACGTGTTTCCCTCTCTTTCTTTTCGTTTGGTCGCGGAACCGCGACACTGCGGGGCGAGTTACGCGCGATAATTGCGAGCGTGTTTAGCGAGGACGAATCGGCGATGAAGCTAAATCCTCGAGATAGGCGGCCAAGGAAAATGACTGAACTTGCTTGCCGTGTTATAACCACGCCATTTACGTATTTTCCTTTCGTTTTTTTTTTAAGGCAGTAAACATCATCACTGCGTCACAATTATAATCCTTGGACCGCAATAATTATCTTTGAGATTGAAAGAAATTTCATTTCACTTAATTCAAATCGACTAGGTTTCCGTCGTTCTCGGCTCGTTTTATGTTCCACTGGGGAGAGCTTGTTCGCGAGGCTTGTTCGTGATACTGTCTCGTGAAAGTTGCCGCGGATCGGAGGCATATTTTTTTTCCACGGCATCCGATAATGGAGAATCAATAGAGCATCGATACGTACACGGTTCGTTTGCGAACAGGCGGTAATTGGCCGCCCGCTAATGCGAAATCGATGCACGCCTCTATTCTTCACGACAGTCTGATCTCGCAGACCGTCACGGGCACACGACAATCGTGATCGGAGAAAGCATATCGACCCTTGCGATTGATTGCGAATTATGCTGAACGATTGTTGACACCCAGTTCGAATACGGCCGATGAATTTCTGGTTGCAAAATGTAAAATCGCTGGATTTGTATTTTTCTTTTTTTAGTTTGTTGCTACAGAAGGAGTCGGTGCTGACCGTTCAGCATTTGCATATATTGCAACGTTTATACGAAATATACATGGAACGCAGAGTGATTAAAAGATTACTTAGTATGCACAGTTAATTTGGATATAGTTTCAAACAAGTACAGCATAGACATTTCTGTCAATACGCTCTTCGAAACTTTCACTGTTCAGGATAATAATACTAGCACTAAAACCGTATATGTATTTTATGCTCAAATCATTTGATTTTGCCACAACGAATCGCAATAGAATCTTCTTCAATTACTGTTATTTTGTTTTTGGTTGTTTTTTTTTGTTGAAATTTTAGTACGAATAATTGATAGGTATGAGAATTTATTCTTCAGTTATGAAGCAGACATGATATCGTAGCCGTAATCTGAGAGAACGTTGCAGTGATGCCTAGATGCAAGCGCGTGGTAACACATGTACAAAAGGATATGGCGAATACAGGGATACGCATAATCATAAGCGTAGTTATCACGAGTGCACATTACATTCGATGGTTCATACCGTGATAGGCTTTCAGGATTAATACAATGCAACTAGAGGGTACGATCTTCTGATTGAACCAGCATAACCCTGTGATACGTGTTCGGGATCACCGCTGTTGCAATAATATAACCAACTACTGCACTTGCAGACAGCGCCAGTTCGAATATTCCTTCTCGTATCGATAATCCCTCGCAATTCGACCGATGAATTTCACGGGAAAGATCAATTGCGTGCTGTTATATCAGAGGGAAATTCGGAATTTGCAAAGGATATTAAATTGAATTCTTATGATTCGGAATATTAAATCAAGCAATATAATATTAGTTGGACGAATATAATGAAAATGTTATTACAGAAATTGCTTCAACCAATGGATATTGAGTATCAAAGAAATTATTATTAGAGTAAATTGACAGGCTACAGCTGAATCAAGATAAAGTAAATAACTTTTTTGTACCTTCGTTTAACTTGCACTTCGACATTTCGTATTGGATTGTATTAAAATAGACTAACGTAACCTTTGATGGTTTATATAGCGAACAATTTAGATTGTTCCTGTTAAATACTCGCACGTAACCAAGCGCGAAGTAGGTTGGAAAAGGATCGGATAAACGTACTTAACAGTGAAAACCTCGCGGCAAGTAGTTTTGGCCGCGCGTGGTCAGACATATCGATTCCAGGCCTTGCTTGCGCCCAGCGGTTCCTAAGTTCAAAGTTTATTTTTATTTCAATAAATGCATCTATTTTGCATACTTTGGGCACCCCATATGATTTTTCATAGTGCAAACTCCCCGTGTACAGCATATTTGTCGCGCGTACCCTACTTTCACGCACATTTTCTACATATTTTATATATCACTCTTTTTCGCGTATAATTCAGTTCACACTGACCGGACACAATCATTTGCAGCCAAGAATATTGCAAAACGTCGTTATGACGTATTGCAACGGAAATTACAATAAGTAAAATGATTAATGCTTTCTACATACTTGTCCATTAATTGAACTCTACTTTAACTGCTTCAAGTGAAACTGCTTTGCATAAAATATTGTTTCTTGACATATTATGATGAAAGATGCCGAGATTCGTGAGGAACATATTTTTTTACGACATTTCACGTCACGTGATATAGTCTATCTGCAGGGGTAAGCGAATTTGGGCAGATCGCTTTCTCGTTTCCCTTAAGCGAACACGTCGCATCGTTACAGCGGCCATTAGGTGGGCATAATATTCGCCGGCGACTGCACCACGTCCATAAATTTGGTCCACGTATACGTAAATGTATCCGAGCCTTGTCTTCCGTCTGTGTGCCGAAAGTTCCTGGACGTCAGCGGATTTGCCAGCGTCTCATTGAATGATCAGCATATGCCCCTGGATTGATCTTAGTAAACTGCAATATTAACTGTCCGAGACTGGTTTAGTCGATTATAATCTGAACTTGCTTTCCGAGTGTAACGTATTCAAGGACTATAAATGCGTTAGTACATTTTTTCCCACGTCTTTCCCGTTTTAATTCATCGTATATTGCGTTCATTTCCGTTGCGATTTATTATATTATATCTTTATTATTATATCTCCCTCTCCGCCACTATTCTCAAGTTTATCTTTCGATCAGAGGAAACCAAGTTCCAAATCCGGTCTCCGGTATACTGTAAAAAGTGCGAGCACAAAGAATTATATTAAATATCATATGTGGTACACATAAGCGAGTTATTTAAATGGAAAGAATGAAATGGAGGGATTAAAGTTAATTTATTGAATTTACCTTTCGTCTGTTGAACGAAATTTTTTATTTTTTCGTGTTCCAGGTGAGTGGGTCGACTTGAAATAATGAATTTTAATTGCGGCTGGTCAACGTTTCCCGCAAGTAAGTAGCATAAAAACAGTAGTGTAACAATATTTTACGACGAAAATCCGGAACTATTATTAAGTAGTTCGGTTCGTTGCGTAATGTTTCGATGAAGTCAAATGTTCGTCAAAATTATACTCCCAGTTTAATTTAGCGTGGTTGCACGATATTTAGCGTAAATCAGGTTAATTTATGTCTCGGAGCTAACGGAAGCTAAAGAAAATGAAACACGACGGCCATAGGATGGTTAATAAGGTAAAGATAATAGACGGCTTCATTTAATTACACCATCCATTAAAACCGCATTCTTTTTGTTTATAATATTGCAAACTAAATTAGTGAAAGGGCAGAACTTAAAGACAGTTCGAATATCAAATTACTTTTTATAGCGAATCATACTTGGACTTAACTGCTTGGATATTAACCAAAGTATTTGTCTTTCGTCTATTTTAATGTACCAAAAAACTCGATGCAATTAGACATCTCGATTTACAATCTTATAATTCGATCTAATTACAAAAATTCTTTCACACATTACTCGTAACGAACACCAATGGTGACAACATACGTATAAAAAAATCAAACCAAAATGTAAATAACCATTCTATATTAATAAGAATGTATCATTACGCTGCCATCAGACACTCCCCCTTAATTATCTCGTTGTCTTGCTGCAACTCCGCTTTTAAAGCACACCGCGGAAAATTATTATACGTATTATGCATGCAAATACTTCTGTACGGCATACCATCTCACCACGGTATAAGCAGAGATTTGTAAAGGAAAATCTCCTTCCCTAATACGCCTGGATAGCCCCATTCGAAGCGTTTATAAATTTCACGTCGACATGAAACAACAATCGCGAATTCAACAGCGTTGTCCACAAGCAAAGAAGCAAGGGTCATGTCTGGCTACCCTTTGTACACCCCCATAAAGCATTGCCCCAGACAAGCCTGGGATCCCCTCCTAGGCGAATGCCGTTGACAAAGACATATTCGTATTATTGTTCGGCAGCCGGCGGCAATTCCTGGAGGAAAACGGCGTCTCAGTTTCTACGAGCATCCGATGTGTCCTGTTTCACGGTACAAAGAGATTTCTGGCGATCGATGACTTATGCGACGAAATATTAGGACGCGGGAATTCTTTCTCCCTTTCATTTTTTCTTTTTTTTTTTTGCCCAAATATGACGATGCTTTCACTTTTCAAGCACATAGCGCTACGTATATTCTGTGTGTCGTCGACTTGCATTGAGAATGTAATACGGCTGGGCCACCGAAGTCTTTCGCCTCCTGAATACGGTGTGGTTTTTATCAGCATCGCGAATACTTTCAGCGATTGATAAGGAGGCAGAATGAATTGATTCAGACGTGGATAGGTAGATTAGTAGAGCACGAGAAGAGCCACTGCAGCCAATGACAAAGATATTTAACGTAAATTGCTTTACAGTAATTTCTTAAAAGAGCAAAACTATGGGAATAGTCTATTAAAATAGTCTATTTTAAATAGTCTAAATCGTATATTTAGGTCAGTGATATGGTCAGCCATATTTATGTCAAGTAGTGCAGGTCAATATATTAGCAGTACCTTGGCTGAAATACCGAGCGCTCATTGCAATCGTGAACATCTTGATTGCCGACAAAAGGGTTTAGGTTTAAATAACCATTCAATCCTGCCGGCCCTCGATTCAGAATTGCAATAGGACAAAACTTGTATTACTATCTGTATTCGTCGGTAGAAGGCAATTATTATATTGCTTAATAAAATATACATCTTCCTTGCTCTGTCAAGCCAATCGTCGTGGCTCGATCAATAACTTTCGACTGGTTACACTGTTATTATGCAGTCGAATCTTGCCAGGCTACGAATAATTTCCCGCGAAATAATGCTGCCTAGAATCCGCGTTCTCGTTTCTGAAACGAACGACTCGAATTTCACCATTCTTCCGACGGTGTCGCGCGTACACATGCACACTCAATGGAGGAAGATTAATCCTTCCGGAGGAAAGAGTATCGAAGCAGCCACAGCACTCTTCACTCCATGAAGCAGTGCGTTCTACGACACTCGGGGACAACGGGGGAAGCATCGTCGAGGGCAATAGCGTCCAAGATCCATTCATCGTTCTACAATGCGCACAGTGTCGCATACCTTACCGCAACCCCGAAGCAGGAGATCCATTTGCATAAAAGCGAAGAAACAAGCCAAACACGATTCAACTGTTCCACCGCCCATGGGAATCCGCGAAGCGATACAGCTCTTGAATATGGCGGTCGCATTAACGTAAACTTGGAATCCGTTTCGAGTGAATTGTCTGCGGGGCCTGCGAGATGAACACGCGAATTTCTTCGAACCCTTAGAACTACGACATTTATTGGAAAATCTCAGAACTTGGTACTGTCGATCGATTTTGGCCGCGCAATGTGAGCGACCAAGATTATTCACAGTTTTATTGTCGCGTATACTTGCCGGAAAATCTGTTCGACGTCAGTCGAGCGCGGAACGCGAAGACGGATGCGCGTGAAAGTCATTAAAATAACTACAAGAGCCTTCGGCGACGCGCCTTCGGTCGCAAGTTTCGGAACATCGAAACTTCGGAGCATCGTGTTGAACCTCGCGAACTTTCAGCCGGAGCAGAGCCGTGTCCGTTGTGCAAAGCCTAGCGACAAAATCGCGACCCCGTCCAACGAATCGCGTCAACGCAAACGGCGCACACGTTTGGACGCCGGGACAACGCGACGCTTCCGTTTTCATCGGGATTTCAAAAGGGGTACAGGAGGCAGGGTTAGCGGGGTAGTTTACAATCGGCGCAAGTGAGAAACAGCCCCCGCGAGGTCGTCGATTCTGTTCGCGTCTGGCTCGGTCTCCGCGTTCTGTATTATTTTACACGCGACCGGTTGTCGGCGGCCGCCTTTTTTCCCCGCAAGGACCCCCCCCCCCCCGTTGATCGTTCCCGGAGACCCGGCAGGATTCGTGCCGGGAAATGGGAACGGAGCGGACGAGGCAAAGTCGCTGAAGAACTGATGGAATTCGTTTGTGTGGCCTGGTGGGTCGCGTTGCTCGCGAGATTGCCCTTTTGATCGGGACCTCGCTGAATTAAGGAAGAACCCTATAGATGATAAGTTGACGGACGTATAAAAGCCGCGGCGCGGCAGTTGGAAAGACTGGACGATCAAGGGCGATAAGAAAAATATTTTGCCGTCCGGGGCATGAAATGTCTGACGACGGCAGTCGCTGGGGGGAAAAGATAGATTCATTAAACTGTCGTGGCTCGTTTATTACAGCTCTGCGAAATCCTTGCGAATATATTTCGCGCCGACTAATGTCCACCGTCGAATCGTCTTTCGATATTTGCCGTTACACGTTTATTCGTAACGGTCGTGTTAACGACGAATTTTTATTTCCAAGGGGATATGGTTAATTGATTTTCAACGTCGCACAGTCGTTCTCCCCCGAAATTACCGAGCAACGAGAAACGGAAGTCCGACTTTATCAAACCGAGCTGGCAAATAGCGACTGTTATGAAAC
The DNA here is from genome assembly GCA_963969485.1 of Nomada goodeniana. Taxonomy (NCBI): domain Eukaryota; kingdom Metazoa; phylum Arthropoda; class Insecta; order Hymenoptera; family Apidae; genus Nomada; species Nomada goodeniana. The sequence continues at coordinate 6,515,525 of OZ018305.1, read as the reverse complement.
ACTTGGCTCGAAATTGTAGTGTCTCTGTTAAAAACAATTATTAATGCGGAAAGACACGACTATGGTAATACGAAGCCAGGCGAACGCAACGCAGGATAATCGCGAGCTCGAAAATTGAAGTCCTGTTCTACGTGTACTACCCACGACGCGACCGACGATACTTAAACGGAAACCAAAACCGCAATATGAAGTTAGCGGATAGTATCTCTTTATATCCATCTAATCCCTCGAGCAACATCTGCACTGCACCGTATTACCGCATGCCCCATAAATCGCGGAACTCTTCCGCTTGAGCAGACCGATTTGATACGGCCAATTTTGCCGGCACAATAGAAAGCTCGAGTCGCACCATGGAAGCCCATGGCGGGATGATCTATCGCGCGACAATTTCTATTCCAGCCAAGGAAATCGCTCGCCGACCCATGGTCGCATCTATCAAAATGTCCCCAACTAGACGAGACAACTGGATTTTAATTAAAGTCCGTTAATGAACGTATAGGACACGGGACTTTGCGAACTTCCGCTCCGCGCCAGAGTTCGAGTTGTTCTTAATTCCGTGGCCGGCGCGACCCTCTGGTCTTCGTCGCTGAATTGTTATTGAAATTACGGAACCACTCAAATTCTTGCCGGAAATTTCGACCTGGACCGACCGGCCCGAAGCTCGATTAGCGAACTACGCGCGCATTCATATAGATATATCACATTTCGAATCGCGCATAATTTAATCTACGTTAATGAAATGCATTGTGTCGGTCCCGCTGGGATTTGTTGAGTACGCTGGAAATTACGCCTTACCAGAGAATGTTCCTCAATTCCTGCATCTATTGCATATTCCGCGCTCGATATTGCAGGGAGTAATCATCCTCGTTGCAAAAATGTGTCGCTTATACTTATGCGATCCATAGCCTGTTACAACTGAGGGATCGAACATTCTGCGCGACTGTTCAGAATGATTCCGAGGTGGGAATGATACGTCGTTGGAGCCGAGTACTTGAGAAGATCGTGCGAACGGAGGGTGTAGCGGCACAAGGATTCGGGTGGACGCGACTGACTGTCGCCAAGGAATGTCCGCAGTGTGTATCCTAAATGAGTGGAATTAGGAGCGAAAGAATCTATAGAGTGGACGATGCGTGTGCGAGGCAGAGTTAGAGGAGAGCTGATCGAGTATTGAGCGGAATAGTTTGAAGAATTTAAGAGATTCGCGAATATTGTGAGTATCGCGTAAGAGTCGTTCTCGTGTGTCGACGTTTTCTAATAATAAAGTTAGTTGATAACTGGAGCAGACTAAAATCATATTACCCTGCTCTATTAGAAAACTTCCCGAGGTTTACAGAAAATAATTTCTACGCGACTCTCAACCTCGAGTCGAATAATGTTCGTAGACATTTTGCGCGTTGTTTCGTAATACGGAACGATACAAAGAGAAGTGATGCGCGTCCCTTAACTCTTTATTCCCGGGGCCATCTCCGTGATACTGATTGCGTGCTGAACGAAAACGAAACAACATGCATTGAACGGGGAACGCTATAGGGCCAGGATTGCGGAGGGCAAAATCGAATTCGCTGTGTGCGAAGTAAGCGCTTTAGGAAGTGGCCACCGGTGTACTCCGCTGAACCGGACATGCACTCGATGTCGGTGCATCTATTGCAGCCCTGTTCGAGCACGGCGAACGCGTGAACGTTCGTGTCAAAACGACGTCCCACACCCCTTCGCGACTGATCGAGTATGTGCTTACACCGGCTTACGGGGAAATTATCGATAATTACTGGTAATGAGATGGATGGGACGTCCGTCGCAGATGGCACCGGACGTTTTCGAATCGGCCAGCTCTTTGATCATCGCGAACGTTGAGAAGTATCCTGAGTATTTCTGTTGGCAAATTTGTTGTTTTATTCCGAGAACGGTGAGCAGAGTCGGATGGTCTAGAACGAATATAATTGCTTCTGGAATGCCTCGCTCGCCGTAACGTTTGTGCGTTTCGCATATATGTTCGTATTTCAAAATGCACGCACACATGTGCTTTGCGGAATTACATTAGCAACGATGGAAATTATACTGTTCAGCAGACATTGACGAACGTATTGAAGACGCATTATTTTCTGTGAATTGAACAACGGACAGAACTCCTCGGGCGACCTACTAATAAAGTGGTGAATTAGTTCGATTTTATATACTACTGTCGTAAATATCAAAGGGATGAGGATTGTGATTTTGGGTTGAACTACGAGGAATTATTGCACGAGAGTGGTGTATTTCTCTGCGCTTGCTGTGACGTCTACTTATTATTCTTGAAGAAATATCGCAGGTGCCATTGTCGTCATCATTTTTCCCTACTCATTTCCATAATACGAACCAACGAGCCTTCTTTCGCCCCCATGGATGCTCTCCTTAATGCAACTCACTGCCAGGTGTTAAAGAACTGCTTCTACAGAAAACTAGACGCACAAAGGAGTTTCGAAGAATGCAATCTCCTTCAAGTTTCCTAATCTGTGGGGCCTTAAGAAAAATGCTCTGAAACGACACTCGAGAATTTCTCGCTTATCGTTTTCTATGAACTGCGAATACCGAGATTCTTGAATAATATTTATTAACGAAATCCTCTTTTAAATATCTCAGTTGTTATCAATCTCCGTTAATAGTGGAGCAAATTGTTAAATAAAACGCGAGCATGCTAGATTCGACAAAATTTTTGTGATACGCTTTTGCCTTTTATACTTTTCAATTGTTTAACATCTAAATTATTAGATTATCGGGATGCAATTTCGAATCACGCGGCCACTTGAATTACGCGTCTCTTAAATTAACCCTTTAGCGCACAATGCGGCTAATTTCACCGGTACTTTTTCCGTCAAAGTACCTCGATAACTTATACAAACTTGCTCCAGGAGAATGAAGCGAAATCTCCACTGATGCGGACTCGCCTCATTAAGAATTTAAAGCAACCACTGTTCCCTTAGACCGAAAATTAGTCCTCTTTCTTCAACTTGAAACCACTGACTGGTGAAGTGCCACGAAACAAAACCAATCGCATTGCCGTTTAAACGTAACAACGTAACTCAACACAATTTGGAATATTGTTTCTATTTAACAAGAGCGTGAACGATATTTGCTTGCGATTAGTACAATCTTGATGATGTATGTCCGTGCGCGGGCAATTCGAGCGGTATACACTGTCAAGGAAGCTCAAAAGTAAAGAAAAGAGAACCAGCCCTTTGGTGAAAGAAAATAAAAAGAAGAAGTAGGTATCACGGATGGCTGAGAATGAAAGGAAGTTTTTATTGGCAGACAAGGGGGATTATTTTCGGTGATAAAATGCTGTCGGTGTAAATCGACGTCAAACGTCGGCGTGGATCCAGAATTAGGCTGTCCATTTGCATAATTCCTCGTGCACGAGATTTGTTAACGTCTACTCCGTATCCAGTATTGAGTGACTGTAATCATGCGTTTCGTCGTGTTGCGATCATGCTGAATACGTGGCCCACGATCAGTGAAATTAGAGAACATTTCTAATTTCCCATGTTTCTACAAATATACCTTTGAAACAAATCGTGCAAAAGAATTATGGAAGACCACAGAACGAATATCACGAAATGTACTAAAAATGCAAGACTGTATAACATCGGTTCTTTGATAATATCAAGTGAATAGCGTATTAAAACGCTAATTAATTTTTGACGGTGTATTCATTCTGGCTTTCCAATTAGTTAGTCGATTCACTGCTCTAGATTCTGTAGAGCTATGTCGAAGTGGGGTGGCATAGCTTTCAATCCAAAATAAATTAACGGAATCGGGACTGGATGACCATGGTTATTTCAACCAACAACTTTCACTCGTTGTCGCACTATCTTTTCCTAACTGTTCCACTTCTATCGTTAGAACAGATTTGATTCCTTTGAGTCTTTTGATACGGCTTGAACATGCGCGGTTTCTAGCAGCAAAGAGATTACAGTGACAGTAGCAGAAGACGTGACAGTAACGAATCAAAGTGCATCGTATAATGCTGAAAGAAGTCGGCTCTTCGCTTCGTGTTTTCCAGTTTGTCACATCGCTCTGCAAGCCGCAAAGAAAATCGGTAGGCAACAGAATCTCGACGCGTTGGGTTTCCTTTCGTATATGATGAAAGGTACGCGTCTATTTCACGATCTCGACTAATGATTTTCACCGTGAACATCTTGAGCACGTGAAAATGGCGTAATGATTTTTATAAATCAATTAATATTCTCATCCAACTCTTCCTATTAGAAGGTACAAAAAAATGTTGTTCAGATATTTTGATATTTCAGAATTAACTGTTACCAATTACCATCGCCAGTTGGTATTTGTGGTTCAAAAGTTATTCACAAAAAGTTGACGAAAATGCACTGCGAGTCATTGCAATTATCTCGACTTCTGGAGGCGTTGGATTAATGATCGCGCGGTTACAATGAAGGAAAATGATGCTGCTACACGACACTAAACGATATATATATATATAAATGTGCCATGCGCCGTTTACTTTTTATAAACAATATAAATATTCGATTGAAAAGTACACCGGAACTATACACGAGGGCCATTCTGAAAGTAGAACAGATTGTTCCTTCGATCGAGACCTTCAGTTTGAGACGTCGTTGATTGAAATCGAACCAATAGAACGCAAGTTAATTGAATTTGTTTACAGAAATGATAAACAAATGCATTACTATGACTTCTACGTGAGCTACATCAAATGATCAAAGGACATAAATTAAACCTAGGAGTCTAAGCTATAATTTCCAATCGGTGTTAACGATATTCCATGCGCGGGTCGTTTGTTATAAATAAATCTAATGTTTAAACAATTATTACGGGCAAGTGAATATAGTTACAGCAACAGCATATGTTTTTCCGGGAAGCTTATTTTATTTGAGACCTCGTAGATCAAAAACCAATCATCAGGAGCCAAAATATGAATGTTTTTACTTATTTTCATTTTATTACCGACAAATACACGTGGCGCCATCTCGCGTTTGCGGCTATTCGTACAGTTTACCGCGCCTTCAAAACCAAACTTCTACATTACGTTGTTAATTTAAACAATTGCGTTTTTCTCGGCTCCTAGTAGGTATTTTTTAACCGGACTGATCTCAAATTAAAACTGACGACCTTACCTTTAGTTTACAATAGGTTTCAACAATATAGCAGTTGTGGTTTAAAAGTTACAAAGAATTGAAAAATCGGCGAAAATGCCCTCCGGGTCGTTGCGATTGTCTCGGCTCTTGGTATTTGTTATTTAATCTACGGTTTCTCAAATGAAAGGGAAGAGATCAAGCGACACGGGAAAAATAATCCCGTTGCTTGTAATAATTATTCGAAATCTATATTTGTTTGTAACAAATAAACCGCGTATGGAATATTATTAAGATGTTGCGGGAATTGCAGCTTAGGCTTCTAGCTTTAATTTCTCTCCATCGATCACTGGCGTAGCTCATCTGCAAGTCGATATAATGGCAATTGTTTATTATTCCTTTGAACAAATTCAATTATCTCGCGTTCTACTGGACCGATTTTAATCAACGACGCCTTAAATTAAAGCTCTTGCGTCCAGACCCAATCTACAGTTTAAAACAGCCAGCGTGTACAGTGGCACGACTGCATTACCGGCCTTGAATCTGTTAATGGAAAGTTCACAACAGGTTGTTTCAGACATTGCATCCGCCCACTTTCAATTGACCAAAAACTAGATCGTTCTGTGACAAAAAAAAAAATCTCTTTCCTCTATTCGAAAATCAATAGCGCACCAATAGAACTAGTAATTGCGCGTTTCATCGGGTTTTCTGCGCTGTAAAACAAATAAAACGCAATACCGTTCTATACGGTATCACCGTGCAATTGGCTTGGATCTCATCTACGGTTAACTATATCTCAAAGTGCTAGAGAAAAAACAGAAATAACAGAACGATTTACAAACGTCTATTTGCTTAGTGCTTGAACTCCTTGCGCGAAATTATTCTCTTCCTCCTTGCACGAATTAACTTTTTCTCCACATCGACGGAGAAATTTGGATCGCTCCGATTCAAAATTAACGCGGAAATATTTCCGTTCTCATTTCTGTGCGCGCCGTTCGGTAATCATTAGATAACTCGATGATCATTTTCTGCAGGCATCTGCAATTCCTACGCATTCCGCTTACCGCTGCGAATGAGTTCCTCGATATAAACGACGATTGGCCGAATCTGCAGGTGTACGAAACGCTCGGGCACATTTCGAACCCCCGGCACCGCTAATCGCGAAACAGCACCGCGACATTAATACAATCGATACAGGCTGGACTGCTCGCCTACTGGACCAGATAGTCGTGGATTACAATGACCAATTTACCATTTAATCCGAGAAGTTGATATAACGCACAGGAACACGTATTCGTTCCCGTCTGTTAGATACTCCCATTATTTATTAGGTACCGCTGAATTACCTGTATATGCGTGAATTGACATTGGTTTTCACTGTAGAAATTACTCACTCTTATTGTTCCGTTCGTTCTTCCATCGAAAAATATTCCAACGCGATACCTTAATTGATTATTCGATAATTAAATAATAAAATTGTACAGCGTACTTGAAACGATAAGATTTAGTTGCTGATGAGGGAAACGATATGGTTCAAGAAAGTTTTCTTTCGTAAGAACGCCTCAGTCCCTGTAAATATTTTTATTTCACTTCTCATTTCGTCCATCGCAACAGTCAGTAATAATTACGGGCTCGGTAAGTTGTTTCACAATCTTCCTCCGCGGATGCCTGCGGGAATCCTGCCTCCATCGTTAATTAATTTCGGCGATTGAATAAACCATGCAGCAATCTGGAGCCTACTATTTGTTCCAGTCTTAGGATCAACACCTTTTCCGAAACTGTCAGAAATAGAAATAACAGTGGACTACTTGGGCAGGTTCAGGCGACACTCGAGTGTCGAACACCTGCAGGTAATTGCACCGCGAAAATAATAGCAAACTATTTACAGAAAAGTTCTAAAGAAATTACGAACTCAATTTACTACGTGAACTTGGACAATCGCATTCATAAAATACATTATCAGTATCAAGCAATCCTTCCAAAGTCCAGAAACTATTTTACTCGTCCTTAGAAGAAAAGTATACGCAATTCGATTCGACCAATAAACAAAATTATCGACGTCCACGTGTTTCCTCGAGCATATCAATTAGACTCGTCTCGGTAAATGATGCGACCAGCTACTCTTTGGTCGATCGGCAAACGTTTAAAAACGTACGAACCACGAAATTGAATATTCTCTGCAGCAGCGCGGACGGGGGACGATGATTACGACATGCCCCGTCTAGAGGCGAAAGATTTGCTCGCTGGATACGACCGTGAATCCGTCGCGGAATTTGGACTTCGTCCAAACGTTTTGCGAGACCCGTACTTTATATCTGTATCCCACTTCCTTCCGGGCCCCTTTTCGTATTTCTCAGCAGCGGTGAAATATCTTTACGCGCATTAATTGGCCATATTGCCCGCGCAAGGATCGGTTTCAAGGGAAAGAAGATTATCTCAAGGGAACGGAGAAACATTGACGTTGCAGGGGAGGAAAAGCTTGCGAAAAGTGAGGGCATACTTATTTGGAAGCGACCGATGAGGTGTCTGTTCGAAGTTCAGAAATATTAATCACGATCTCGTCAGAGTTTCGTTGCGATGTCGATTTTAGGGATCCATCTCAATGAAATAAGAGAAATCGAATTCCATGGAAACATCGATTCGAATGTTACAGTGAGTGGCAGTTTTTTTTTTTTTTTATTATAACAGTAGAATACTCGGTTCGCTTTGAATATACTCCACGCGCTTCGCTTGGAAATATTTCAGGCAATCTGGCATAGCCTTTTCGGTTTGCACTGTCAATTTATAGAACGACAGAAATGGCTGTTTGAAATGACATCAATCGCGCTTTTGTTTTTTACTGACACTGGGCTTTGAACCCATTCAATGGAGACTACCGTGCGTTTGTGTATAAGTTATCCCGGTATTTCGGAAGTTGGTTCGGACATCGTCGGGATGGAGAAAAGGAAACGGTTTCTTGCGTTGCTGGCCAGAACCGAGCATTTGTCGTTACATCTGTCTGTTCTAATTTATTGTGCAATGTTTTTCGAAGTACTCCGAAAGGTTTGCGCAAACTTCTTTCGCTTCGGCTGATCCTTGAAGTGAAAACAATTATCTTCCATGGCCTAAGACGCATTCGCTCATCGCCTATCTCGACTAGAATATTTCACTTAATCGCTGAAGAAACGTGAAGCAACACTGCCCGCAATCCATTATCAATTTTATTTTCACTAAACTATTACACGTGTCAAGTATTCGTTATTTACATCTAAATCTTATACCTCGTTAATCGCAAATTAAAATTCCACAGCGTGGCTTCTTTTTTTCTTTTTCTTTTTTATGGCGTAGTATACAAACTCAGCTAAAAATACCTTCGCTCCCCGCAAACATCGAGAAAAGAAGTGAAAGAAGTGGAAATTTAGGAAGAAGAAACATCCCGAGGAATTTCATTCAAATTCTCTCGGGGAACAAAACGCAACGCGGCAAATACACCGTGAAAAATAAAACCCTGGGCATGGTTGGCGTGCCTCCACGGCGGACCAAAATAAATTGCACCGTGCAAGAGAAACACCGTTCTAAATTACGCAGTTTATTAACGAACCGCAAACTACCTAATATAACTAGGCAACTAAATCGAAATCTACAGCGTTAAATCTACGACTGGTGTTTAAAGCTAGGCGTAAAGTTACAGGTACGTGCTACCCACGTCACGGGTGTCGTCGAAATCGGGGGCAACTGTAGGGAAGAAATCCCCGAATCGATTACCACTCGTCACGCCGTCGTTTCCGTATCTTTTGAGCGTGCAAAGTGGCACAGGCCCCGCAGAGTGCCATCATTCGGCTGTCACTTGGACAGGTGGAACTCCGAAATTCGTGGATAAACTCTACTACGGGAGGTTTCGTACTCGTCCAAGTAATGTCTGCCCTTGACTTCCTTCTGGGGCAGTTCCAGTGGAGGGATATTGTGAATCTCCGACAACTGCTGCGCGATGGACTTCTCTTTTGGTAAACTGCAAGGCTCCGCAATAACAGGCCGAATTTTTACTCTCCTACGGGGAACTCTTTCTTTCTTCCTAGATTCCGGTTGGTGTCGAATTTTGGGACGTCTAGCGCCGCGTGACGTTGTCGGACTCTTGATTCGACTGCTCCTACTTTTGGAAAAAGTTCAGGGGAATGGCGACGTGGCGATTGGAGAAACAAATATTGTTAGAAAATAGGGGCAAGAGATTTGATTGAAGGAGTAGTACTTCTCGGAGTACATGGAATATTAATTGCGCTTGGCGCGCGTAGTCTGAATGTTTCGAACCGAATGTAAAGCAATTGACGAGGGTTTATATGAAGTAACGGAAATGTAGGGTGGGATAGCAACGAGAGGAGTATCCTTCGGTGAAGGCCAGAAAGTTGAAATCTATACACTCGACCGCGAAACACGCGACGGAACACGGAATAAAAATAACACGAGTCTACTTTGGAACAGAATAAATCAAGAATTACGTCCCGGTACTCCAATTCCAAATAGGGAACTTGTTACGCGACCTGCAAGGAAGGTTGGGCAACTCAAAGATTTCAAAACGTATGATACAACCCTATTTTCCGTTCGTGCCAGCATTCGGTTTTAAGGGGTGAAATCATCCCTCGAAAACAATTCAGAGTGTTCTTTTTCGTCAAATATCTCAAGAACGCTGACAGATATTAAAAAAAAAGTATAAACAAAACTCGCATTCCTTTATTGCGTCTGGCAAAAGTGGGTAAACATTTTTTTTTTAAATCCACGAAAAAAAAATGAGAAAAAATCAAGGATTTGTCAAACAATTTGTTTACGCAATACGCAGCGATGCAAGTTTTGTTGATACTTTTATTAGGTTCTATCACGGATGACATACACTTTACTTGCGCGCCAAGTTTCATACGTTTCGGTATCCTCGGGTTGCCTAACCTTCCTTGGCGGTACTACGATACTAATCGAAATTATTTATCGTATATCATACTTACAATATCTGGACGTATCGTTCAATGGCCAGGTGCCTCTTCGCCGCCGACCAATTGGCAATCCTGATTTCTGTGATAGCCCGCGCGACTTCTTCCCTTAGCACGGTGGGCGGTTCACCAAATTCCGCAAGTATCTCGCTCCTCTGCCTTTGGACCTGCGAATCATCCTCACTTTCCTTCGTAGAAATGCTGTGCTCTCTACCTGCCCTCGCTCTCCCCTTTCCCCTTCCTTTCCCGCCGAGTCGCCGGCAACAGACCTTTGGCTTGCAAATTTCATCCTCGCAGGGGCCACGTACCTTGAAAGTGACCTTTCCTCTTCCCTTCTTCCTTTCAGTTTTCCCCCCTGCTTCGGGCTCCACAGCCGCCACTGGTATCGAGCTGGTTCGCTCCATAATTGTCGAAGGCGGGGAGCTTAATTTCTGGGTGTGTATCTTCTTCTTCGACTCCGCTTTCGCTTCTCTCAACGCTTTCGAGCGATCGGAATCGTGCGATACCGAGGCGGTTTTAACGGGTTTTGCAGACGGTTTACTGTGCTTCCTAGTTTTATCGAGCTTCTTCGTTGCGACTGGCTCGGGTAGGGTAGGAATGACATCCGGATAGTCGCCGTTCTTGAATGCCTCGAGTCCCTAAATTATTGATCAAGATGTTAATACGTCGAATGGATTCGTGTACGTCTTGTCGAATTATCGACGGTTTTGAGATGATCATCTCAAAGCAGTCGCGAATTTTCTGTCTTTCTTTCTTTTCTTTCCGAGCGAGATGCATTTTTTATCGTTAAATGAGATGGATTTCATCCATGTGCTTGACTGGTAAATTTAATTGGCCCTTGGAAATAAGAATGAAGAAACGCCGCTTCTAATGTCTCACTTTATATACAGCTTCGAAGTACTTCGCCTCTGCCTCTATAACACGGGGGGATTCCTCCTTGAATTTCTTCTTCTCTTTAACACGGCTCGTTCTTGCTTCCGCGCTTTTCTCCTTCTTTTTCGCCTTTTCCGCCGGTGAGTCTTTGCCTTTCTTCTTTTTCGCAATCGGCTCAACCGCCACTACCTCGCTCTTAATTGGCTTACGGACCAGATTAAGTTCCTTTAATCGTACGTCCACCGCCTTCGTCCCCCTCGAGTATTTTTCCAGGAACTACGAGAAGTCATAATTCTTTAACGCATTTCCCGTTGCGGGAATAAATCTCGAAGGAACGTTTGCATTATCTATACGATCGAGAAACTCAACAGAAACGGAAAGGTGAACAATATGCCGCTTGTACGTACGCCCGAAGACATTATTAACGATTCAAAATGTAAAGAAAACTCATCATTCCGAGTAACTTGTTAGATGTCGAACAATTTTTCGCGCATTTTAGATACGAGATTATTTCTTTCGCAGCTTTAGATATCCAATGCTTTCTTGGGCGTTTTGGATAGCAATTAATTTCGTTGGCGTTGCTCAATGTATTCCATGCTTTCGTGCTTCCTTACTTCTGAATAGAGTGCTCGATCCGTTTTGTCGAAGGAATTAAAGAATTCCGACGGTTCGACGAGGAACACGTCCCCGGTTCTGTTACCAATTGTCAGGAAGACCCCCTCTTCGCACGGGGCGAGGCAGGTGAGCTCTTCGTGGCATAATTGCAACGTGAACACAGGTCGTCGAAGGGTCTGAAGAAAGTCCCATACCAGCAGCTGTCCAGTGGCCGTTATTACGTAGAAAGCAGAGTGTCTTGTCTTGTTCCAGCAGCCACCAGTTGGATAGTCTTGCAAGAATCTGCCGGCAAGATCAATACGTCGAGCATTACTAATTGAACCATTGCGATTACGCATTTTCCAGTTTCACGTTGAAACATTGTCGATTACTATTAGGTTGTTGCAGACGAAACGTCTGAACTGTTCATAGATTCATCAAAGTCCGGCAGGTTTAATATACTCGAGTCATAGGTAAGCACTGATAGGTAATTCTTGTTGCATTTTCACGAACACTTTTCTAGCTTCTACGTTTTCCGTTCCAAGTTATTCAAACCGCTGGCAGATTGTACTTCACCCGTTCGACATGCAACAACCATAATACGTAGTTCTCGGTGCGAATGAGAAACAATCGCGAGATACTGAACAACTTTCGAGTGATAATATTAACGTCTCGAGATTGACGACGCACAGTGGTACAAAATTCCTAAGACGTGGCAGAAATTCGTTTTTTGTGGACCTGACAATATTTAACATTTCTCGCGGCAATATTACAATACATCGATCGTAGATCATAATATAAAAACAACTGCGATATATGTTATTTAAGAACAGAATTTTTTTCATTTTTTATTGCTTTTCAGTAGAATCCTTGATTTCTTAAACTTTTATCGTACAGATATTTTTCAACGCGTTGAGTACTTTACTTTAAATTTAAAAACTAAAACAAAATATAGATTTGAACGCTAATTATTAATTTTTTGTTTATAACTAAGGGCCTTCGAGTAGCACCAAATTTTTGTTGCTCTTAAAACTAGACGTAAATAGGAAAATTACTTTTTGCGACCTTCCTAGAGATAAAGTCACAAAGGTGATGAAAGAACATGGTTCTTTTTCGAATGAGCAGCAAATCCCCCCAAATAACTGTGGAAGTTTGTGACATAAGTATCGATTCTCTATATATAAGTTACGATTCAAAATAATCGAAACTATCGAAAGAGATATGATAAGAAATCTCATTTTGCTCTGTTCTTTTGTTATATTGTCTGTCCCATTATTTAAAGTTTCCATGTACGCGCTTTACTTTACACGACAAATCGCAAAATATCGCAACCGCCGCTGTAGAAACATCTTTTCCGAACTTTGCGTACGCGTTCCGGGGATTTTGTACCGCCGCGCTACGTTCGAGCGTCTCCGGAAACGTGCACACCGGAATTGCACAATGATCATCGAATGCAACAAATTAGTATCACGCGAAAACTAACATACGGAGTGGAAACCAGACTTCCTTCCCTGGTATCTTCGGCCCATATCCGTGCCCTCCAATCGCCGACACTTAGAAATACCGCCGGATTAAGTACGGAGCAATCGACAGAGCACACTCGCCCATAATGACCTTGCAGCTTCACGGACAGCTTCTCCGCGTTCGTCTTCCCTTTCCTCGATCCGATCACGATGTAGCCGTTCTCCAAGCCGAACATGAACTTGGTGCCCACCATCGGGCCGTAGTTCAAGCAGGAAACACCGATCGACCTGTCTATGTCCGGATCGTTCGGGTGTTCCAGATCGAACATCATCACTTCTGTTGGCTTTCGTAGTTGCCGCGTGTCCCACCACATTGCACGGCCGTCTGACGACGTTGAGAAGCATTCCGAGTGACTCTTCGACGGTAGCCACTTCACCGAGTTCGCGTATTCCCTGGAATAAATTGTTGCGCGTGTGGTCTCGCGTGGAAATTTGAGGAACGGGTCTGCGCGGGTAATTGCGGACATTTATGTGAGGAAGCGGGCGTGCACTGTTTGAACGCGGTCGTTCAACATTAAGACTTGAAATTCGAGTAAATCGAGATAGATTGGTTCGGCGAAGTTTTGTATCGCGACAAGAACTACTAGTCTGTGCTGCGTTGAGCCCAGGTCCACAAGAAGAGTCGGAGAAATGGAAATCTTGAGTTTCGGGCGAAATGAAACTTACCGTGATACCTGTTTGCGTAGATGTAATACAGTATTAATCGAAGTTTCTATAGAATGATAATGTAATCACGCGGTAGAAAGTTCGTCCGAGTTTTTGAGGTTGGCTTGGGCGACGGTGATCCGAATAGATATAGTTGTATCCTCGCGAACCGAAGTAATCGTACGAATGAAAATCTGTTATCGTTTCAGAGGATTGTGTCCAGCAATTGTTGATAACAGTGTTAGATACTTTTAAGTGTGGCCCTCGTGTCTCCTCGAAGTAAGCATAATGTGTAACCGATCGGAGACTATTCAACTTATTTGTTTAATATAAATTTAAAAGACGTCCGAAAGCTTTCTCGTTTAAGGGATCAGTTATTTCGATCAATTTTTCTTTGAAGTATTATCGCAATTAGGTTAAATGATTGGCACACTTTCTGCGACTCTCGGAAAGTAAAACAAAATGGGTAAAGTTCCGAGAAGTAGCAAGCTGTTGCGTTTCAATTACACAGATAATATAAACCGCCTCGAGAAGTTCCAGCCATCACTTTCTTTTTCGTAACTTCCGAATCGCATCGCTTTGACTTGCAACTTCGACAGTCCTCTAAGTACCTCGATTAAAGCACCGAAAGTAAGTTTCCCGGGCTGGCCGGTTCACGAGAATGAAAATTTCAACGTACAATGTACCTACTCCCGTCTTTCGAACACCGGAGTACATTTCGGATACTTCTTTCCTTCATCGCGCTAACGTAATAAAATAAAATTTTAAGAAGCTGAAGCGAAAGCAATTTCCCCGTCGCAGACGTATTACATACGAGAAGAGAATAAAACCTGCAGGAAGTATTCCGCAACCTGGCATTTCAATGGTTGACCGTAGAGAAAGGAGAGAAAACAACCCCGAAAAACCGTCGACGATATTAAAGCTCCGAGCGATTTCGAGTGAACGTTCCCCAATACAAGCGCAGAGGGACGGACAACCGTAGGAAATTTGGGACCAAAGTCTGCAGAATAGACGGGCGGAACGCGTTTCTTCTGTGCTTACCTGTGACTGTACTGGAGATGAGATGTTTGAACTGCGTGCTTGCCGGCTCTGATATCCCAGTGGCATACTTGGCCGCTCATAAGACCGCTGATAAGGACGAAAGGATCTCGAGGATTAAATTCCATAGACACACACGGGCCAAAAGGCTCCAGTCCCATGTATGGCTTGTTCGAATTTTCTGTTCGTAAAATGGTGGAGGCGTTACATAATCCGGATTAAATGTACGAGAAAGAAAAAATGTGCCCTCGCCTCATCGTGACTGTTCACTGACATCTTTGCATTGAATGACGATGGATTGCATTGAAACAGCCGAACAGGATGGATTTAAATCACGAGGGGCAACTTTTATGTACGGGCATTCGTTCCCGCCATGAATTTATAAGGTTCTGTGCAAGTTTCATTCGAGAAAAATTGTAATAGCATGCTTGTTCGGATCATTCACAATGAAGAATATATTATTCGCGGTTCGGAAATTAACGAAATGTGTAGGAGCCGGCAAGCTTATATTCTTGGCAATATTTCAATATTATGTGATACTTAAATGGTATATAAAATCGAAAGCGATATTGCACCGAGGTAACTGTAATTGCTAATGAGTGGTGATTTGACAATGAAGAAACACATTATAAATTAAAATACCCGAAATAGTAATTGAATGTCAATGAATGAACGATAAACATTTAATCGAGACAACGTTACGAACAATACATCTGCCAGCCAATTTTTCAATTGAACCGAAATTTTATTTTCATTTTATTTTTATGTTGACGACTGCACCATACCCAAAAACGAAATATGACAACTGGAAAATGCTCTTATCCTTTCCTGAATTTCATCGCCCAGAACCAAGATCGAACCAAGACATTCTGTTTGCGAGCAGATTTTCATGGAGGTCCCTTTCGATCGCGAAAGGATATGCAAACGAATGCGAAACGATTGCTAATGCGGTGGGAATAAATCTAATACTAAAACCGAAAGGCGTATACAATATCCCTTTTCTACCTACCGAGATCCCAGATGTACACTGTGTTGCTGCAGTCTTGCAGTTTCCCGTATTCCAAGAAGCAGTAAGCAACCGCAATCCTGTTGCTGAGATCTGGGGCCCAGGAGATACAGGTGACAGGTCGCTTCGGCGTTTCCGGATCTCTGTACATATTCAGGGTCCTGAAAAGCGATATTTCGAATGATGATCGTCTGTAGATCTGCGAATGCCGCCTCTGCGTTTCTAGCGCTGATTCCAACGGATGATAAGCAGCTCGGGATGAGACGTTTGGATCCAGATTACCGAAACGTGAAATAATTTGTGGAGTGGAACGGTGCGAAACTTTGCGAATGTTAAGGGCAATTTTTCCGAGTGAATTGGGAATTAAGCTTTGCTGTAGCTAACATGGAAACGTGTTCAAGTTTTGATTGAAGCTATGAAGGTTCGATTTCTGTGGTGCAGAATTTTTATACGAGTTCGCGATTTTCTATATTTCTTTGACATTAATTATTGGTTGTCTCCCCTTTCGGTATTATTTTTGAAATGATTAGTCTGGTCGGAATGTAGTTTTCTCTTGGAAGAATTGAAACGTGATTGTAGCAAGATTGTTAAGTTCCCGTTAAGAAAATTGTTTATTAAAAAAAAGAAAGTTGTATTACAATGTACATTAACTCACCTGAGACCTATGGGCTGCACTAACTTCGTTGGTATCATGTCGTCGAAATAATGCTGGTAAATATTCACCGTGCCATTTTGACGAATATTATGCTGCATCGCCTGCGGGAGAACTTAATTAACTTTCCTACTGATCACGGACACGATCGTATCGCTGAACGATTCTACTGCGCCAAGAATTAATGCTGCTCATAATTGTTACAGTAGAAAACAAACGCAACGATTCATCGATAAACAAATGTCAGTACTATAATATTGATCTTTTGTATATTCGTTGCACTTAATATGAATTATTAAATTCATATTTAGTCAAACGCCCAGCACAAGCAACTCTGAATTATAAATTTACGAAATCATAAAACGACGGTTCAATCTCGTTCAGATATCGAGCTTGCAATCGATCCGAGGATTACATACCTGGAACAAGTTACGTAGTTTCGGTGCCCAGTTCTCATCCTTCTCGACCCTTCTTCGAAATCTCAAAGTGGCTTCCTCGTCTTTTGCATTGATTTCTTTCGGCCATCCACCCTCGATGTGCGACATTCCGCTATCTTTTGTCGCGAAAGAACTGCATTGAATCTACATTTCAACGGAATTCGTTTCGAGAAATCAAAACCTTCGGAGGCTGAGGCGATTTTTCAGGAGATTTCAACGAGGCGAACCGATTGAACAATTTTTTGATACATTTTCGTGGATTATTGGAAACTTTAGACGTCACAATTCAACAGAAATTCAGAAGTTCCATGGTGTCAAGCTGTATCCTAGACGCGTCCCATAATTGTATAATTGTTAACAACTAAATTGTCTAGTGTAGACTCGTACGTTGAATGAATTGGTGTGCACGATAGCAACGCGTACGTATAACGATTGGCCAGACATACTTCTTTGTCTTCTTTAACAGCATAACTCTAGTGATATTTAATAATCATATTTGATATCCCCCCCTAATTCAGATGAGAATTATTATTACTTTGTAAAAGTCCGAATTATATTGGTTCCCTTTACGACTTGCAAACGAAACCACAACTTTTAAAGTAGCATATCGCGCGATGCACAGTCGCCTCGAAAAGCAAGTTAACGCTATTACCAACAGCTTAAATATATAATAATAATAATTATAATGTATGTTTACATCTTTGCCTGTACTCTTTATAGCATAAGTACGTAAAAAATAGATTTTAAAAATGTACATATGTCGTTTTCATTTGTTCAAAAATACCAATCGTTAGCTTACTCTCCGAGGCGACTGTATGCATATAAATGAATAATTTCACGTCGAATTAATATCGTCTCCCGTTTCAACCCTTAACCACGCACAGCCGCTCCCTGAATCCGTAGTGTTCTCCGAATAATTAACAAAATCCCTGGACCATCGTAGTATCAATGAAGCAGGCATATGAAATTCAATAATCATGTCAACTTTCCGTTCGGTTGCCAATAATACAACGGCTTCAATTCCAATATAATTTCAGTTGCTGAAACTTTCCAGCTCGATGTTTCCCCCGTTAACGCTAACCGAGACTGTTACCATTTTCTGTAGGGAGAGAACGGGCCCGCTTGGAGCCCGGAAACGCCATAGAAATCTAAACAATAATAAGGAGAGAAACGGTAGTCGAGCGCGAAATTGCATGGTCGATGCGTCAAGTAACAAAGTTTTCGGCAGACTTGTACTTCCAGAGTCGTATCTATTTGGCCGATAGGCTTTCAAACAAATTGACGCTACTCGCGTCGCAGTAACGCGTGAACGCGCACAGTTCCTCGACTCAGCAAACTTATCCACGGTTTCCACACTAATTCACCGATACCGATGAAACCGCACGCTTGCATGAATTTTACTTCGCCGTTTGGTTAACGTCCAAGTCGATGATTTATAGAAAATGTACAGTCAATAATATGTTTTGGAGTATCGCCTGGGGTCTTCTGCATTTGTTGTATGTACTTTATGTGATATGCCGTGTACGTAAACGTATGCGCACAGATATAGAACGACCTGAATAAAGGTTCAAAGAATTTATGATTGCATACTACTTATTCAAATGCGCAAAGGGTATCCTATTGATATAAGTCTCTCAGAGCAGATTGTATAGAACGACACAATGCTATAACTGTATTCTAAACGATTAGATGTCAAGTGGGTTAATACGATGCTGGCCCACGTTATTCGTTTCCCAAGGGACGAGAGAGAAACGGGGTTTCCGCAATTTTCTTAATGCCGTCGATCTAACCTGATGTAGAGCAAGTTTCTTCGCGTATTGCACCCCGACGTGGCAGTGATTTCTTTTGATCCACTGCTCCATCTCGACGGGATTCGGCTTGATATCAACATCCAAGTTCGGCGTTGACATATCGAAGACGCATTGTTTGCCAAATTCGGCCCGCGTTTTCACGTACACCCTTTGAATCTCCATCGTCGCGCACTGGTCAGACCTGAAACGATAGAGAAACAGCTGGCAACATTGTTTTCGTTTACTGGATTTGGTAACTGTGTTTAATCGTAGTCGTACTGTCATTTGATTAATCACAATTGAAAATGTGATTTCAATGAAACTATAAATACGGCGTAAGCAAACAATTACAGCAAGATTGGAATTAATAACGTTGCCGCACGGTTGCGAGCAACAAAATATCTTTGGAACCGGCAATATTTACTTCTTATTATATCGTCTAGCTTGTTCGAGGAATGGGACAATTTGTTACACGAATTCATACTGCTCTGCATAACGAGCGAATCGCCGACTCGATGGACTCTCCATGATTCAGTAGTGATTCATGAAGCACTATTATTAAAAAAGAACCCTGCCGCGAAAAAGTAATCGTCGGAATAGTCGCACGAAACCTGGCACACAAACATTAAGTTAACCAATAAACTGTCACGCGTCACACCAACCGACCAACCTTCTTCGTCGAAAAAAATAGGAATGCAATCTTCCGACGGCCGTTCGTTGAACAGATCTTTTCGTGAACTTCTCTTCCGGTTCGATACACTCTCGGGTCCAGAGAGTGACGCGATAATTCGTGCGCTTTGTAACGCTCCCACGGCACTGGCTCACCGGGAAGGGAAGAAGAGCGCCGGCAGGTTGCTGAAAGATTCATGAATTCACGAAGCGAATAAAGTTGCAGTCGAAGCGATATTTGCCTTGTTTCGGCAAACACGCGAGAACTCGACTGAAGGTTCACGCGTGCAAACGGCCCCGTCTGGCGTTCATCCTTTCTCGCGTCGGAGATCCTCTTTACGTGTGAATCAAGCATAAATAGAACCTGGCCATGAGTTAAGGGGCGAGGCAACGGCCCGATCAGGCTTATCTCAACGAGGATCAAACGCGCAGCTGGCTTTGATGCCACTGTACACTTGAACGTCGCCGCGATTTTGTGAACTTTCGAGTCGATCGTTTGAATGCTGATATCACAATAGCCAGGCGGTGAAGTGCGCTCAGAGCTCATCGGCGGAACTTCATTGTGTGGATGAAGTTGGATATTCGCGCACAAATGTTTGAATGACTTTCCATTCGTCGGGGAATCGATGATTGGAATTACCAAACGGTTCAAATGGATTTGTTACAGAATTGCCAGCCGGCCAAGTTACTCGTTCTGGCACCCCTTTGTTTTCTACACCCAGTCTTGTAAAATGGGGAAAGCTAAATCAATTTTACCAGCCGATAGATTAATCGCCGTCGATCAATTTTTAAACGATAATGACTTCTTCAATCAGTAACTCATATCTTTGTGCATATTTTCGTTGTATTATCTATTTTTATACAGGGTGGCCCGCAAGTGTCGCAGTATTTTTAATTTTCTTTTAGCTGAGGTGATGCTGAACAACTTTTTCCATGACCAAAATATGCTAAGTAGGTTCGTTTTTGAGTTATTAACGAAAAACACTGGCCAATGAGCGCGCCCGTATAGCGCGCGCTCAGGCACCACCGCGCGCGTTTGTTATCGGGTGCATCGAGGTGCATCGAGGGGCAACGTACGGCAAATATTACATCATCTTAAATTAATAATGTGTAATGATTCGTTATTCACGAATAACAATTTAATTATCCAGCCGTTTAATAACTGTTCCATACTTTTATTCCTTATCCGAAACGTATGAATTATTATATTACTTATTAAAACAATGTTTCGATAATTAATGTTAAAAAAAGATACGTAAATAAACTTATCCATTCGTTCACGAAGTAACCAGCTTCGACGAAAGTGGGTCCTTGGCCGTTGTACCGATCCTGACCTATCTTAAAAATTTTAGGCTACGAAACGCACGTCCCTCCGATCGATACAGATCTGATTCGCACTTGTTTCCACACGGATACGACACACACATTGACGAACGTAGGCATCATTGTAGTGCAAACGGTCATGGCCGGTCAGAGGTGTGTGTGGGTCGTATCCGTGTGGAAACAAGTGCGAATCAGATCTGTATCGATCGCCGGGACGTGCGTTTCGTAGCATAAAATTGTTAAGATAGGTCAGGATCAGTACAATGATCAAATAATTAAATTGTTATTCGTGAATAACGAATCATTACACATTATTATTAATTTAAGATGATGTAATATTTGCCGTACGTTGCCCCTCGATGCACCCGATGACAAACGCGCGCGGTGGTGCCTGGGCGCGCGCTATACGGGTGCGCTCATTGGCCAGTGTTTTTCGTTAATAACTCAAAAACGAAGCTACTTACAATATTTTGGTCATGGAAAAAGTTGTTCAGCATTACCTCAGCTACAAGAAAATTAAAAATACTGCGACACTTGCGGGCCACCCTGTATATTTCCGATTAGCTTCCGGGTTTCCGTTCTCTGAAAGCTAATTATTTCGAAAATTAAATTGCTATCAGGGCGCATCATTTTTAGCTCATTTTAGCGGGGTCTAAATCCGTCGTGTCCTTTATTGCCTTTCCTTAAATACTGACAATGAGACGGTGCTTCCTATCCGCGCGTTACTTTCTATTGATCTCATATTATTATTAAACGGAAGTTACAGCAGACTAATAATAGCATAGCCCCTCCATCGAGTAAACTTGATTTACTTTCCAATATTACACGTGTCACGTTTGTGTCATTAAAAGACAGCTTCAGAAACATTTCTCGAATTAATTCGAAAATATTCTTCCCATAATTTTGTTCAACCAATGGATTCCCATATTTGCGCGGGATTCTGATATCAAGCTGTCAGACTTTCATCCCGTACGACCAGATTAAATATCACCACAGGCAAACGGAAACCCAATTTCATCTCGGATATTTATTTGTTTCTGACAGCAATTCTTCCCGTCGATCTATAAAACCACGAAAGGTTATAGTCTGCAATCTGTAAAACTCTCCCGATCGACGAGAAAAGGGGGTTTCGGTTTGGCAGAAGATTGCAATCAAGGCGTCTCAATTCTTTGCTACTACTTGGTTCATCAAGAACCGCTGATGCAATCATTCTGTCTTAACGAATCGATCGTTTCACGTTATTGAGCTCCGTTGCCTGCGCGTAGAGTTGCATTCGCGTCACGATTCGCACGATAAAAGGCTTTCCTTTATAACTTAATACCCCGAACAGCCACGACGGAGAATGTTGAAAATCATTCCCTTCGTTGCTACTGATGAAGCTATTTCGCGAGAACGTTGCGTCTCATTCATGATACACAATGGAAACATCGAAAATATCATTTCAATTATTGCGTGCTAGCCCGGCAGAAAATAGCCGTTTTTGTGATGCGGAAAAATTGTGAACCCGTCGAACTGCGAACGTTAGTTCGAAATGTCGAACGTTAAATCGCCCCTCGTAAACGAGCACGATGTAAATTGCAATTTCCTGTGGCACGCGTGTAATAATACGCATTCATTGATTGGGCATTACAATACCATGAATCATACTGCTGGACGACTCATATGTTCAAATCACGTAACAATTTCCCTCCGTTGCAACTTTATTTTCGCCGATACAGCGACAATTGCCAGG
Source organism: Nomada goodeniana (assembly GCA_963969485.1). Classification (NCBI taxonomy): domain Eukaryota; kingdom Metazoa; phylum Arthropoda; class Insecta; order Hymenoptera; family Apidae; genus Nomada; species Nomada goodeniana. Next base: position 6,493,201 of record OZ018305.1, on the reverse strand, counting down.
TTTCGGTACAAAGGCACGGCGGCAGGAAAGCTTGCCCCTAATTGCCGTCGACTGGAAGACGAGCGACTTTGATGCGAGATAGATGTATGTATGTGCGTGCAATTTGTTGCAACATGGGGCGTACGTAAAGAAGGAAAAAAAACTGCTACGTGCCACTAGGTCAATGTGCTGCAATAAAAGTATTATATTGACGAAAGTAAATGGAACACAATTGGATTACTAAGAATGCTGTTCTGAAATTTTCTACGTAATATTTTCGGGTAACCGAAGCCTCTTCAAATACCGTTTGGAATAGAAGAAATCGTTGCATATTTCTTTTCAATTACTGTTCCCACATATACAGTGAACGCCTTCGATACACAAATTTCAAGATTCAGCGTTGGCACATTGCAACGCAGTATCCAACGATAATATTACAACCATTATTTGGAATTCCAATAAATATTAGTCAGCATTCGCAATCCATTCATCGGCATTGTTACGATTATTCCTTTTACCTGTCCGTTCCCATGTATTCCTGCCGCTAACGATCGAAGGGTCAATTAACGTCAGCCAATCAGGCCACGAAGTGAATGTCTAAAATATGGTCGGACAATCGTCACGCGGAACAATGCCGCGACATACGTATCTCGTGAAACGTTCCGCGCTGTCGTCCGCAATACCGAAAAGCAGAACGCACAGATCGCGAACGCGTTCCAGCGGAACCCGGCGCACGCCACTCGAGCACACCGGCGCATTATCCTCGAGATACGATCACAAGAATGAACGGTTCAACAGTCGACGATTCCGAAATGTCGCATCGAGGCTTGAAATACGAAACAGAAACGGAGCCGATACATCGAAATAACCGTGCAGATTCTCCGACCCCGTTCGCGCATCTCTCGTTGCGCCCAATTATTTACGGGCACCTGTTAATCGCGGCTCGTGACGACCAGTTATTTACCGTCCAGGGTCCGCCTTTACACCAACGTCGACGCTCTCGTTACCGTTTTTTACGCCACCGTGTTGCCAGTTTTTTCGATTGACCTTTTTCTTTTCTATCGTTCCTCCTTTCCTCCCCGTCGCACCTAGACGGCAACCCCAGCGAAGCGCTCGCGAGAACCTGATAAACCCTTGCTCTCTCATCAGCTAATGCACACGCACACCCAGTTTGTCGGCTGAGCGCGGCGTGAAGCGGAGGGAGAAAAAAGGATTCCGATTGTTTCCTACGACTGGATCTTTTTTTTTCACCTCCGACCGGATAAGCCAGCAAAATTGGAATCCGTACAGGGGCGATCGAACGCGTACCGGGTTTCGGTCCCCTCCAGGATTCTCTGTTTGTTCGCAGGGTGGCGCCTAGACCGCGGGGGAGAGCTTTATGTCGCAAACGTTCCGCGAATTAGTGCGTCGCGGCGGACAATGTGCCCAGGGTTTCGCCGGTTCGAGGGACGATCGAGATGTAATTGCGACTATTACTACTCTCGGTCTAACGAAGACGCTTCCGATCGAATATTTTGCGGCGTCGTTCGAATTTCTCGAGCTCCTCGTCTTCTTATCTGGTTTGTTATTTTTCGCGTTTCGCTCGTTCGAATTACTTTTATAGTAATAACACATCGATGTCTGGAAACTTCTTCGATTCAATATATTTATTGATTATTTGATCCTTTTTTTTGTATAATTACATTAGAAGATAGAATTACGATTGACGTATAAAAATACAATTATACTAAGCTCCAACTCCGCCCGCTGTTATTATAAAAGAATACCAGATGTAAGAAGGTTTATTTAATAAATTTGTCGTGCTATCAAAGACTAGTGATAAACTAGTGATCGCGATAAATGATACAGTACATTCCGATACCAATGAACGGTATAAAGCGCCAGAAAAAAACTGCTTTATCTAATTGGGCATAAAAATAGCAAAGCATGAGTCGTTTCAGTAAAACCATTCGAATGGTCTGTCTTAATCCGTAACGAGTATCGATAGCAAGTACCTGTAACGTCAATGCAAATACATGTACATCTCCGACGAAGAAACGGGAAGAATCGTCGCAGAGTAAAATTTCACTCCGATTTTTCATTTTATGTACCTCCAGAACTTCCTCGAGTTCAGTCGGTGTTTTTTTTCTGCCGTCCTTCTTTTGTCCAATAATTTCCCCATCGGTCACGTGCGTGCCACCTGTTTCTAAGTAGAGTTCGATATCGCCGCGAAAGGCACGGCCGACGAATTTCCGCAAGAACAATGTCACGAGCGTGAAAAGTTTCCGCGAAACGTCGAATGCACCGCTAGTCCGGCCAGGAACCCGGACCATTGTCACGCTCCCTTTGCACCGCTGCATGGTTCCTACGACGAATGCCCAATAATCTCGAGAGAAGTCCTCACGAAAGGCAACAGAAATATTCCTCATCGAGCTACACAGATCTCATCCAGACGGAACTTCTCGACGGCGATGGTTCGCCCGGACTCCTAATTTCTTAGCCAACCGACAGGTATCCTTGTCGACGAAGACGCCACGACGAATGCTGATACCGTTTTTAGGCGTCTTCTGAATGCACGAATCAATCGAGACGTTTCTATCGCGATATTCTAGCCCCGAAGATACTCGAGAAGCTTCATTCCCATCATTCCGATACAATTCTATTCGCCCGCGGCAGGTTCGCGTGTAATTTTTACGTAATTCCTCATCATTGGAGCGTTTTTCTTTCCGGTTCATCCGCGGCCACGTCCGCAGTCGTTCTCACGAATGCAGCAGATATTCTGGGATAAAATTGTTTGGGCTTGCAGGAGTCGTCGTCCTGCATGATCTTCTTCCTCAGCATGCCCCACAGTTCCTTCTGTTTCTCTTCTTCCTGCCTGTCTATATCTTCCTGCGACAACGGCAGATTTTTATTCTTACGGGACTTCGGTTTCCTCGCAGGTTTTTGAACGATCGGTTTAATTTGCACGCGGACAGGTTCCTCGGCGACGTCTGTCGCTTGCGACATCTCGGACCTTGCCTCCGAAATCGCGTCCTGCCTGCTGCCGATCAATTCCTCCGCTCGCTGTTCCAGCTTCCTCTCCATAGCCCAGGTACTGAGCTTCTTCGCGATTGCCCTCTCCTGCCAGGCACGCAGTTCCCTCTTGGCCTCCTCGAGCTCGCCCCGGAGGATGTTCGGCGGGGCGCTCTTCATCGCCAAGATTTTTCGCCTTAACGCTAGTGGCGGGGACGGGATCACGGCAACGTAATCGGACAACGTTCTGAACGATTTGTTCTCGGCAAGGAACGATCTTTCCGGAACTATTTCCCGGGGCTCGGCCTCCTTTACCGGTGCCTTCGCGATCTTCGATTTTTGTTTCACTGAAACATAGGGGAAAGGTTGCCTTTCTGAGCGTGTGAAGTAATATATTATGATTACAGGGACGCCTAAATATCGAATGAATTATATCCAGCTCACGTATGAGCAGTTGACTTTGTAAATAATATTTCGATATGTCGTTCGAATACTCTATGCGTGCGAAATTTCGTAATTGCGTTAGGTAGAGAGATCTGTGAGACAGATAAATGATAAATGATATATGAATGAATACGGATAAACGAAACATTCGTTGTCAGATCGAGAACAGAGTGTTTCGTGCACACGGTTTTTCTTCCTGACGGTAATTAATTCCATTCTACTTTGCAATCGCGACACTCGCCTTTTTTAATTCCCGAGGATCACCCAATGTTCCGGTCACGTAATTGCGTAACGCGAATTGTCTGTGCTGCTTAAATAGGAAGGAAAGGAAAAGGAATGCAGTAAAAAGGAAAAGGAAACGTGGTTGAAGGTTTAAATTACGGTATTTTGGTAAACGTCCTGATACTTGAATTAATATTTTCCACCGCTGACGACCGGTGACCGGATTCAATAAGTTAAGTGAAACAAACAAGGATAATATCCGACGAAATCGCCGCAAGTACGAGATTCCAGATTGCCGTTAATATCGATGCACGGTGGCGAATGTTTTTGTCCGCTCGGCCCATTCGCCACGCTAGGATAAGACAGTATTTCCCCGAAGTCAACGAGATCTCGTGCTTGTGAAACAGGATTTCTTGGCGTCACATCGTTTTTACCTTGTCGACGAAAAGAGAAAAGCGCGCACTGCGTTTCCGCGAGCTCACGGTGCATCGTTTTTGTCTCGCGGATCACATTTCCCACATAATTCTGTGCAATGGATGAAACGTCACGCGAGTCGGACAAAAATCGTCTTCGATTATTTGATCCTCGATCGAACACGCTCGTCGACGATCTGATAATACAACAAATCTTGAAAAATAACACTCGGGTGCAGTAGGTATATTTAATAGCAACGATTTCGTCGCAATTACCGCGTTTTAATTTTCCGCGAGCGAATTAGTTCGCGACGGTGATACCGGCAACCGGCAGCTCGTTACTTTTATTAACTTCCCAGCGATCGTTTAAGTGGCTTCCGACGCGTTATTCCGAGTTAATTGTAACTAACGGAGAACTCGACGAGAAGGCGACTTGGGTAGTCGTGGAATACCGGAAACACGGAAACGGAATTAATTCGCCAGCGGGAGCCGTGATACGACCGCGACAGAGCGTACACCTTGTTTGCAGTTCCCCTGCCGCGATTGTAGAATTTACAAGCGGCGTGTACCCGCGGCGACAACTTGAGAAACTTTCGAAAAATTTCAACCGGTCTCCGGAAGCGTGAAATGAAATTCCGCGGAAATTATTGAGCAGCTCCGAGGCAATTGTAAAGGAGTTGTACCCCGCTCATCGAGGGACCCATTGAACGTGCATGCGCTTTTAACTTGCGTACATCTTTAAAGATTGCGTACGGTTTCAAGTGTTTTTGCAAGTGGCGGTCGGGTTCCGAGAAATTCGAATTACTTTGAGGAAGTGTGGCAGGGGGAGAAAAATGTGGAGATTTTATCCATATCTATCTCGAGGAATTTTCACGTGCTCGGATATTTAATTTTTCAATTCGAATTAAACGAACTAGGTTCCTGCTTTCCTGCTTAATTCTGCGCTATCGGGATCAACATTTTTACGGTTACGCGTGTATTAAAAGGACAGGCGCGCGTAGAGAAAATAACCTGGTGGAAATGCTTTCATTTTGAGGAGCGCGTCGTAAATGGTAATTTCAATCGAATCGATCATACCTTCCATGTCCGCGCAACAAATCGCCGGCTTGCAGACTGTCCTCGCGCAACTCTTCTTCAGGATCTTCGATGGTCGTTGCTTTTTACCCCCATCCTTTGTCGTAGTTAACTCGTCGGCAACAGGGAGCGGCTCGTGCGATACTTTGGAACTCCTTCGAATAGCTTTTATCATTCTCTTTCGACTCCTTATCGTGTATATCGACTTGTGCCTCTTCACGTCGTCCTTCTCAGCATCCTCCTCCTCCTCTTTCGGCGCCATGGCGGCTATTTTTGCCAACAATATTGGCTTAGCCGATTCCACGTCCGCCTCGTCGAGTGGTTCGAATTTTTTGGATTCCTTTTGACAACAGAACAATTAGTGTTCACAATTTATATATCCCCCGCGCGTATCTTCGGGCACGAGTGCGGTGCAATTTCCCTTCCCCTCCTTAACGCGCGCGTAATGTAAGATGCCAATTGAAAATGTAAATAAGATATTGATCAGCAATTGGGTTCGTCCTTTTTTTTCTTCCGCGACTGAAATGATAATACGGACAAAGAGAGAAGGGAACGTCCGATTATTTAAAATCCACAAGTGCCAATACAGCGTTACATTTTACCTGTTCGATCTTTTCAAAATAATCAATCTCGACTTGAGTCAGCCGAGGGGAACTGGACCTCACCGAGCTCTTTCCCTTCGGCTTTGGGACTTTCGACTTCTTCCGGCTGTCTCTCCTTTCCTTCACTATGCTGGGGGGCTTGTCTTTCCTTTTCTCCTTCGGCTCCTTCTTCTTAGCCTTGGCCTTCGTTTCTTGTACATGCGGCACAGGATCTTCCAGGGACGACGCTTGGAGGAAACGAACTTCCTTCAATCGAGAGTCGAGCGCCTTCTCGAATCTGCTACATTTATCCAGATACTGCGACCACGAACAGAAACACGATGGAACTATTAGTGGAACATCCCTCGCTTCGGAGCCGATCTCGCCGTGAAATATTGCGGTTCAATCTGTCCTCTCTGACATTAAGTTTCCTACGAATATGCCCGAACGATCTAATTTCGCGCAATGTGTTTCGCCGCGAGACGCGGTTTAATTAGAATGTTACGACGCTGACGCGCGTACGATAAACTTGTGCCGTTTATCCAGCAGATTCCAGAGAATCTTTGGATCGCCTTTGGAAATCGTGCGAATTACATTGAACGTGGGGATATAAATGTGTTTGCGGGTCGAGCACCGATACTGAAAGTGGAATCTTACGTTACTGAGGGCGGCCCTCTCGTCTTTCGAAAACGCTTTAAGGTCTTGCGAACACTCCAGAAGGTATATTTGCCCAGTAGTACTTCCGACCGCAAGCAATTCACCGTCCTCGCGGGAGTTAATCGCCGTTAAGCTATTCCTGCTGACGCGAATACTAGTCACGGGTGTTTTCACGCCTGCCAGTATGTCGTACGCGTGCAACAAGCCGTCGCTGGTTATGGTGTAGAAGACGGAACTTCGTGTTCTACTCCAGCAACCGCCGCTGAGATGGACGTGTTTGCTGCACGCGAAGAAGAACGGAACAATAAGTCTATGAACTCGTTTGATTGGAAGCAGTTGGGGTGCTGCAACATAAACGATAGCTTTAAAGCAATTCTCGACTGTTCTCGGTAATGTTACAGTACATCGTGGAACGATATTGGAGAGTTCTGTAACGATATAAAAATTATTATATGCATCCTCCTGTTCCGCGATCGTGACCAGTGAAATCATTTTCCGAAAGACCGAAGTGAATCTAAAAGGCCTTGAATCTTTAGTAATTAAACAACTGGATGGGCCTCATTCATTTGCGTAAATCGACGAATTCCTACGGGAACTCTTAACCGTACCGTGAGTCAGTAATGGAGAGTTTCGAATTTGAATCTCGTCGAACAATCGTACCAAGCATTGAGAAAGTATCCCTCCTTGGTGTCGTCTGTCCATACTTTGGCACACCAGTCCCCGATCGTTAAGAAGCTCTTCGTGTAAGTGGGATTTCGATCAATAGCGATGACAGGCCCCTTGCAGCATTCGAATCTCGTGGCTAATTTCTCCATAGGATTCTGGCCCCTTCTGTTCACGCTCAATACGATACCATTTTCTGTGCCAGCCAAAAATCGACTGCTCATCGTGGGTTCGTACTGAAGCGCCGTAACACCGACCGCCTGTAGAAAATTGGCTCTTGATGGATTCTGCAGGTCCATCACCACAGTTTCAATAGGTCCTCTCTCGTGCCTGATATCCCACCACAGGACCGTGCCGTCGGACGAGGACGAGAAGAAATCCTTGTTGGTCTTGGAGGGGATCCAAAGGGTCTGGGTCACTGGCTGTCTTAAAGTTTTCGAAGGGGAGGAAAGGAACATCGCGATGTTATATTCAAGCGTGGAGATAGTTTGGGGAAATCGCGAGGCTTCGTTTTAAGCGATTTGAAACTTCCGAATCTTTCGCCCATCCGTGAAATGTTTCGTTACTTGTAAATCGCGTCGCTGTCGCGGAAAAATGTTCCGTTCGGTCGGTTTCGCGTACGCGGGAGCGTCTTGAAATTGTCACATTGAATCCGCAGGATCTGTAATCGATAATACCTGTGGCTGGTGTAGGGATGAGACGTGTACACAGGCTTTTCACTCGCACGAATGTCCCAGCAACACACTTGGCCGGTCAGGAGTCCGCTTACCAGCATTACCGGGTCACGACTATTGAATTCGACGGACATCAACGGGGAGGGCGATTTTAATGTATTCAAAGCTTTGTTGGGATTCTCTGCGTAAGAAAAATGCACAGATTTCTGCGATCACTGATGTACACGTACGCCTCTGCTGCGCTTCTGCGCGCGAATTTCTCATCGCGGTTCATGGAATTCGAAATTATTCATCTCAGCGCGACGAGCAGTCAATCGTACTTGGCAGTGAGAGCGGCCTGTCGGGTGTTAAATGCCTTCCACCAATTGGCGCACAGATATCGAAGAAAGCGATATGCGGAAAAAATGCCGGAAGATCCGTCGGAATTCTAACGTTTAACAACGAAACGATGCATCGCGATGGTGCGAAATTTCGCCAATAGTACCACATAGCGTCCACTGACTGCGGTTCGTTATCGAATAACATGAGGAATAACCGAGTACCGATGTCCCATACGTAGGAGTACGGGCTGACGTCCGTCGGATGCTCGTCGAATTCCAGAAAACCGTAAGCAGCGGCGAATCGATTCGATCCGTTGGCGGACCAGGATATACTCCTGATTGGCCTCACCTTCGATTGCGGATCTTCGTATAAGTTCGTGACCCTGAATGAAAGAAGTGAAAAGGGAAACGTGGCGATAAGAGGGGGCAGTGGGAGGCGTAGAAATAAAAACGGAACGGGATATATAGTATGGCCCTTCGATTTTTTCGGGAATGGCGGGCGTATATCACGAGGCTGATGTTATCGAGACAAGGCACGCACCAGTCGTTAATTTTACGAGGGGTACGGATTTTCATTGCCAGATCGGAACGATCGCAGTCTGTGTACTCTTTGCTTGGGAATTTATGCGATGGTTTTGCAACGCTTGTTTTCGTTTTAGCGGCCGGGGCCGAACGTGAAATCGTTTTTGAAACTCGGCTACCGGATTTTAATGGAGCCGCGTGTTTCGTTGGTGCCGATTGTTGGTTTCAGTTGGCAGGAAATAGGAGGTTGCGTACCTGATATCGTATTCTTTGGCCATCGCTGTCGGGATCAAGTCGTCGAAATAATTCTGATAGATATTGACCGCGCTGTTTTGTACTACGTGGTGTTCCATGCTCTACATATGGAAGATACTATTATCGATAGTTGGGCTCGCAGTTTAACGAGCAACGAATACGACAATGTTATCTCCTGTATTTATCGACACTTCGCACTCGTTTGCGTCTATTTTTACGGAACGTATTGTCCTTTATTCTCCAGAATTCTCACCTTTAATAACTTTCTCATGCATGTTGCCCAGGCGTCACTTTTCTCCACGCGTCGGCGAAATCTATGGACAACCTCTTCGTCTCTCGAATTGATATCTTTACTCCAACCTCCTTCCTCGTGCAGCACCCCGGTATTTGCTATGGTGCTTGTTGTTGCTTGCGCCTGAAATGAAGATACGATGTGAATACGATCGCAGGTAAATACAATCCATGCCTGAGGTTTTTGTGTGTAATCATTTCAGAAGGAGAAATTGAAAGAATTCACGCTACAGCGTAAACTGTGAAATAATCGATGACGTTTAAGGAGAGTATGGATTAAGGTTATGCATCGTGTTAGTAATTAATTCTCACTTCGTGGGCCGCGTGTTGCACGGACCCCTGTGTATACTTGTTACAATGCGTGCGATGGACATAGTCGTTCATCAGCTCAGCTTCCGGCCAGATATTTACTTCGGCTATGTTTTTGGTATGCAAGAATTGGCATTGCTTCCCGAATTGATATCTCGGCTTGATGTAAGTATATTGCGTTAACATTGTCGTTACTGGCCCTCGCTGAACCGGCCTCTCATTATAAAACGAAATATGTTAGAAAATAAAACGCCAGCAAAAATAAATCATCGAAAAAGTCCCCGACGCGAAAATCCGAAGACTTCTGAACCGTGCGGTGGTTTAAGTCCAACTGACGATGACGTTCGATCGAAACATGAGAAGGTGGAAACGTAACGTGTCCGTAAATGAACAATACAGGTAGAACGAAGAGATTTCGTGTCATTGAGCGACTGCTCGAAATTTATTTTTTGAGCCATATATGCATACACTATATGCCTTTAAAGAAATAGTTAGATACATGTACAATGATATTTCATTAGGCGATACACCCTGTTCGACAGGCATGTATTATTTCGCAAAGGAATACAGTCCATTCATACAGGTTTTTAAATAACGAAACGATAGAAGCTCGTAAATTAAACAATCAAATAGCGTGAAATTGTAAATTGCAATTTACATTTCTCGAATTTCACTGCTCTGCCACTATTCCGCCAGTAGCGATCGCAAGAGACACCGTGCTGCCTGATACATTCGTGAATGTTTCAACGCGAACCACAATTTCCCCTTCAATTTCCATTCTCGAGAGATTCGACCGGGTGAAACCGTCTAGAACGAAGAATCTCCATCTATTGGCCCTCTTGAACCTGGAAAAAAAGCTTCCTTCCGGACGTCTTTACCCCCCCTCCGTCGAGAACATTACCGATTTCTTCGGCCCGCTAATTTCCTGAACCCGGCTTCTTTTGTACATCAGAAGTTCAATTTTCCATCGATTCGCTCGCCAGAAAGCTCACCACTTTATGGAATTACCATCGGCGTGTACGCGGTTGCCCCCGGCACCGTCGCCGCATTATCTCTTCGTGACCTTCCACAATTTCTCCGACCCGAGCGTTGCATCCAAAATCCGGCAATCAATGCTTTCGCACGGATCCGTAAATCGCATAAGCCATGCGGAGGACCCTCTTCCTAGTAAATCATATTTGATTCAGTCCCGTCGAAATCATGATCGATTGGCAGGACTGTGGCGACGCGTAAACCGGAATTGATCCGGGCTAAAATTCTGTCGAATAATACGCAACCGTGTACGAACATTTACGGGGAAATAAGTTCCCCGTGGATGCACGATTCTCTTTGCCATTTTTAACAAGCGAACCTTATTCGCCTGTGAATTGAGATTCGTCCGTTTGGTCTTTCGCGAGATAAGTAAAGGTACGAGCTAATAACGAAAGGATCGTGATGTTTCTCGTTGGAAGTAACTGCGGACGAGGGTGTTGCAGTGAAATTTGCAACGAACCGTTGGTCGCACGTTAAGGAAGATTTTTCAACGCATCTTGATCAGCACTTGCGATTCCCGAATTATGTGTTGCGTCGTTCTAAGGACCGATCGGTGTCATCGTGTGTATGGCACGGGCCGAAAAAGTTCCACGTAATTCATTAAATCCGTTGAAATGAAGATCGAACGGAGCAGGCTCTATACGTGCGCGCGTGTCGAATGAATTCTGACATTCTCTGGGGAAATTATTGTTCCGGAACAAGGGCGAACGAGACGTGAGGAGCTATTTTTCGTACGAACGAGACAATAAATTCAAAGGTGTATAAAAGGGCACGGATGCGTACGAAAATCCTACCCCCGGATCCAACGTCATGGATCGTAAGGGATCGATCGCGGGCTCGCGATCCGCCGCAAACCGTTCGCAGTTTCTCATAGGAATAGGGGACGCTAAATTTCCAATATCCTTTCGAAGTTTCGGTCTAGATAGTTTGAAGGGGCGCCGTCCCGGGCTCACTTAGTTAATTGCAAATTCAACATGATTGTTGAACACTCAGACATGACTTTGCAGAACGCATACGTTAACACGGAGCTGCTTCTAACGAATCTAAATTGGCACGATGTGCATTCTGTATTGTCGGTGAATGAATACGCGTCCTAAGCGATGCCGATACTGTATCGGAAACGATCGTGAAAGGTGTATCTGCAAACACTTGTGCGCGTCTGTTATTTGCCCGTAAAATTATTACACCTCGCGGAGGAATAATATGGAGCGCGCGTCGATGAATTCAGACAAATAGAAAATTTACCGATTAAGTGTGTATTAAAGAGACGACGTATTTCTGCATCGATTTGCGTTCTCGCGGTACAAAACGGAATTCGGCGAGTAGGAATGCCTTTGTCCGAGAATTCTGCGGTAGTACAAGCTGACTCGATGAATCAAATCGATCAGTGTCTGCGTATGTCGCGAGGTACATATCGAAGATAAACTCGCCTACTGGAACTAAAGCAATCTGGGATTGGATTCCAGAACGTCCAACGGTGGCAGAAGTTCGAGCAGAATTTAACTGTCCAGTGAAAGGTATAAATCGTTGCGATATGGACGTATTGTGTATTGCAGTTTAAAGAATCAAATATCCAGTGGACAGAGAATTTATATTGTATAAATGTAGCTTTTTTTCCATCGAACGATCGTCACTGTGATACGTGGTGTGCTGGTTGAAGAGGGATGTACATTTTACGATACACAGATAGAAAATAACATTATTTATCTTTGAGTGTTCAATTCGCAGAAACCATACCTTTTTCGGAAGTGAATAAAGGTATAAAATTATAAAACCGCGAAATGGAATCAAACCGAAACGTACTGCGAATGAAAGGAATAGGTCTGAACGTAGTTTCTGTACTCTGAAGATATTAGAAGATAAATATTCCTTAATCATTTGGAACCATTATAACATCATCAAAATTTTAGTAACTCCGATCAGAAAATATTTCTATTTTAAAAGCATCGCGTCGTAATAACTAAGTTTCTTGTTCCGAATTTACGTATAATACAGGGAAATGGAAAGTAGCGACTTTTTGCAACTGCGAGCCCAAGAAATAATGTCGGCATAAATTGACAAGTAACTAACCTACGACGCAACAAAGTTTCTTTCGAATACCTCTCCTCGGTACGCAACATTAGCACGCATGCTAACGATAAAAAGAACGACATTCAGATACAATCTGTAGGAACAATTGCACTAGCAATAAAAAGAAGAGAAAAAACAGAAAATGTTAAAAAATAGTGAAAAATAGAAGAAGCTTCGACGTGCAATACATCGACAATTCATTACAGGAAATGTTGGGATTTCTACTTCGAAAGGTAAAGCTTTTCTTCGCATCAAAGAACACGAAAGACATCTTGACTTGCAACGGTGCTCCCCTTAAATCTACTGGAGCTCTCGGAAAAAGCTTCGCAATTAAAGACAGATTTGTTTGACAATATGCCGACAAACGTAAAAGAAGATCAGTGACGCTCCGATGCGACGTTTTTAATGAAACGCTTTATTTCGCTTGAAAGATGGACAACATTTCATCTCATGTAAATAGGTTGATCATTAGGGAGCAATTGCTGTTTGGGATATTATGTAAATTTCAAGCTCTATTTAGTTTCCACATCTAATTAATTCGAGTACAGTCGAGTGCAGATAAAAATTAATTGACCTTTGACCGAATGATCGACCTCACAACAGGATTACGTTCATCTAATTTCACGTTTCCATTAATTGCGCAAACGATTCCGCTTCTTCCAACGTAGTTTCGAAGCACTGATTTACGAAAATTTATCGCATCTGACAGGTGTCCGCAAATGTAACATCTCTGAAGCAACTAGCGAGGCTTTCCGTAAATAATGTACGATGCAGGCAAGCGAAACATGGACCAAACAATTCGTTCGACAAGCCCAATGAACCGCTCCAGCTCCGTCAATTCAACTTGCATGAAATTATTCCGCAAGTGCGCCAATGGTTTCAAAGTCTCAATTCAATCCAACAACATATATTTCCATTATTTGCGAATCTGTGCGCCGACGTTCCTAAGGGGCCTGCCCGTCTGAAACATTTGATCAATCTTCACGCAGCAAATTGCGTCAGAGGGAAGCACGCCAATAGATGCTCCAAGAGGGAGCTGAATAAATCTAAACAATCGGATAAATCTGGCTCTGACGAGTCATCGACGCAATCGGATCAGACGAGCTCGGAGACACGAGGTTGCTCCACTGCACAGGCCTCAAGAAATGGCTGCCGCGATAATATAAAAGATTCGAACGACGAGTACTACGAGTCGATACAGAAAGATGGGCCTTCGTATCCGTGCAAACCTGAAGGATACGGCGGCCAGCAGACGTCCGAGCAGCATTCAGACTGTGCTAGGGAAGTGGACAGAGGCGACTGTGAGAGAGTCGCGCAGGTACATAAGCAGTCCGACGTTAAGGAATGCAACGATGCCCAACAGCCTCCGGCAGCCCAGGTGAAAAGCTACGAATACGAGAAACAGTACGAAAAGTATCCCACCGATACGACGTTTGGCGACGGCGGCGGCGGCGGCGGAACGACGAGAAAAATACGCCAAATGATTTCTTCGATACAGAAACACGGTTCTAAATCGCTCAAGACGTGCAGGCCTAAAAGGTTCACACGAACGAAACAATCGGAATCTGGTGCAGACAGTTGCCGGACGTTGACAGCCTCTGACTCGTCGAGTCATCCAGATGAGACGGAAGTGAAACCAGATCCACCACCGCCGAAATCCGTACACTGGTCCGAGAGCAAACAGATGCATCGATGTTACAGGCGTCGTTGTTCCCGGAGCAGTTCGTCGGACACCATCGTGTTCGTTCCTTATCCGAAATCGGCTAAAAGCAAGGAGAAACGTAAGGAAGCTTTCAAGCCTCTCAGTCCGAAAACATGGAGGCGGGACTCGTCGTCAAGTTCGAAGTATCCACCGAAATGTGCGTCGCATCGCCAGTGCGGCAATGATCGTGGAGAACGTGCGTCGAACGAGAGACGCCCATCCCCTCAACCGAAAATGAAACGCGCGACTTCCGTTAACGACAGGCAAACGAAGTGCGCCAATATTTCGCCGGCAAAAACGGGCGCAAGATGCGAGTCGCGCCGTCTGGACCATAAAAGTGGTAGTTACGCTCGCCCAGAAAAATCGAGCAAAGAGGTATGCCCGACCGAGGGGGTCAAAGTTGACGCTTCGACTTTGAACTGTCAGCCGAGCAAATGCGCCGAGGAGATCGAAGCGAGGCGAACTGATGATAACTGTACGCCTAGAACGGAGCGCAAACCCGCGAGAAAACCGCGAGCATCGTACTCGGCAAGGAGGGAGAAAAGATTTTTTAAAAGCAGCAACAATTGGAAGAAGCAAAAGTATCTGGTCCGACTGAAAATTTTCAAAACGAATCGCAGTTTGGACCCGTGCCTGCCCCTGATAAGGGAAGTCCGACGTGGCAATCGTTGTTACCTCGAGGACGTAAAAATGCCTCGGTTCGGTACGGCGCATCTCGAAATTGCAAAGTTCCTGAAGTATCCGTGTCCGCCGAAATTTTGCCCGAACGTTGACGTTAGGAAGTATAAGCTGGCCAGGGAAATGAGAGGACGCGTTTAGAAGAAAACGAAAGGGTTCAAGGGACGCCCGTTGTGTCTAATGTACTGCTGTAATCCATGTTCTCGAATGATCAAATACAGAATCTGTTTAATGAACCGATCCTACTTAAACGGGACTCGTTTTAATTCTTGACTAAGTTTGCGGGAAACATGCCGAAGTATCGGGTTATTCTTTACAGCTCCAGCAAATTATTATTATTGTAGGAACCGAATAAAAAGGAAGGGCAGACTTCGGGAATCGAACCCGAGACCTTCGTATTACTAGGCACTGATCAGTCCATTTACGCCACGG
This sequence comes from Nomada goodeniana, assembly GCA_963969485.1. Taxonomy (NCBI): domain Eukaryota; kingdom Metazoa; phylum Arthropoda; class Insecta; order Hymenoptera; family Apidae; genus Nomada; species Nomada goodeniana. The sequence goes on along the minus strand of OZ018305.1, from coordinate 6,477,892 downwards.
CCACTTCCCGATATTCGTTAATCGTTTGTTCCTTTTAACGTTGTTCTTTGATGGAGGCGCCCGATCCTACACTCGGCCATCCTACAAGGAAATTCGTCCTCGAATTTCAGCCCTGTAGCTTCACAACTGCTGAACTACAACCCGCCCAACTTCACAGTCACCAGTTTCTCAACAGCTCTTTGCTCAACTCAACTCACTGACACATATAATTCGCACAATCACAATCCCGAAAATCCTAACGAATCGAAAACACAATCCCGGACGAGCCCCCAAGTTTGTAGGATTATTTTCAGGGGAAATTATGATTGGCTTTACTTTCTCGTAAAATTCTATTCACCATTCGTTCTCACTCATTAAGACCCACACCGACACACACACTCTTACCACGTGTCACAGTTCGACCACGGGTCACCATACATCCTAGACTCCACGTGCATTCCGCGAAACCATCCACTCGATCCTCGAGATAAACATTCACTCGGTCCGCATTCGACGTTTCTACTAACACTCTTCATTCACACTCCGCGCAACACTCGATACTTCCTTCACACGATTCATACAAAGCCTTCATACCATTTCCACGAATTCTTGCATCCCACATTATTTAGAGATCGAATAAACGCCCAACGGTATTAACGTTTCTGCGTTGGTAAACGCACAAGGAGTAAAACTTTCGTCGCTGAATGTCGGCCGCACTCCCGAAACAAAGAAATACGTCGGATGAAAAAATGCAACTCAGATTGTCGGAAGGAGGAACGGTAAGAAGCTTGCATGCAGCAGCTGTTGCCAACTTTTCGCATTTATCATTGCGCTGAATCGTATATCTTCACTTTTGTGTATTGCCATACCGGGAACCGACTCGGGCATCGAGCAATCTTGCTCCGCGAACAGCGCAAATTTTTTCGTCACGGCCCGAAAAAGATGAATACGAATCGACGACACTTTCGTCTGTCGCACCTTTACCGAAACATTTTCCGAGGCGGCGACGCATTTGAAAAACTTGCAGACCAACAGAAGCGTACCTCGACCGTGCCACTAATTTCCGTGTGCTAAGCTCTTTCGGGGCGACGCTAATTTTATTTATATTCGAAACAAAATTAAACCCTGCCCGATTAATTGCCCTTACGCTTCAGTCGCGGAACGGGGCAGAATGAATCTCACTAAATATTGTTCCAACGGCTAGAGATACAGAGTTACTTCGCCCCTTGAGTAATACAAGGCCCGAATGAAATGGACGAAACGTAAAAGGCAAATTATGTCCCGCGTAAAAGCGACCAGCCGCCGTTTCTTATCAGCGTGACAAGTTGCTCGTGTGTGCTAATACGAAATCTTTCTTTGCGTGCAGATAGTCGACGACTGGTACCACATGATGCACGCGTCGGTCGTGAAGAGATCAGCGGAACCACACCTCGAAGTGCACGGGAGATTAATAGAGGACCGCAGAGTGCGTCGTGCAGAACAGCAGCGGGTGAAATCACGAACGAAGCGGGATCTGATAATCAAACGCGGTCCGTCCAACTTAAAAGCCGTGCTGAACGACGAGATGTGGCCTCAGATGTGGTACTTGGTTAGTTCAGTTTCATTTTATTCGTTAAACTTATCGACCGTCGCGCACGGGGACCCGAATCAACTCTCGATCTTGATCGAGGAGTCGGAATACTAAACTCGTTTCGTGTCCCCTTGTTGAACTGTTTTACGTCGATTCGAATCGTCAGCAATAACAATCTCGGCGATGAATACCTTTTCTCATAACCGGGGGGAGAATGTCTCGGAAATAATTGTTAAATCGTAACGTAAAATCGATTGTATTCAATGGATAGAATTTGGCGGTTATTTGTGTTCGCGGATTGGAGGAAAGCGTCTAACGAGTATAAATATCTGCCGTACGTTTCAGAATAGGGGGAAGGGATTAGATATGAACGTGCAGGAAGCTTGGGCCGAAGGAATTACAGGGAATGGCATTGTGGTGACTATCCTCGACGACGGATTGGAGAAAAATCATCCCGACCTCTATAGGAATTACGTAAGTCTTACTATCCTAAGCCCATAAGACCTGATTGAAAGGACTCAAGAATTCACTGTATCCCCCACACGCGAGAAACTAATTTACCCAGAAAACATCGTCACCGATACCCAACGCGAACGCTACAAGATCAATTCAAACGAGACGGCAACCGTAAAGCTAACGCGAAGGGAATAGGAAACGCGACAAAATTGAATCACGATCGCAATGATGTATCAGTGTCCGTTTCGCTTGGTACAAAGATCGGTAACGCCTTCGAAGGAAACAGGCCAAACTTGAACTCGGCAGAACAAAACGACGCAGCGGAACTCCGCCGATAGAACTGCGCCGACGTTTGAAAACTCTCGCGAAAGGTCCGACATATTAAACGCCTAATTCCGACCAGCTGTAACGTTGTACTGGAAATTATCGTAAAGAAACGTGTACCGCACGACTGTGGCACACGAACTAACGACAACCGGCCCTAAAGTAACGTGAGAAATGCTCGAAAGAACTAGTTGCCGGACTGCAAGAAGCGAGTTCGTGCCGCGGTACCGAAATTGCTGAAGTTACTGGCAGTGCCCGAAGCCAGCCAGTAGGGTCAAACAGTAGTCTTGAACGGCACGAGGGAACCGCGTGTGTTTACTGGTGAATGCCCGGAGTTAATAAGGCAACCGCAGAGAAATGTGTATCAAGCTCTATAATCTCGCAGTAGATACGGACGTTCCTGGTCGGACGCAGACTGCAGACGCAGATATTGATCATTCAGGATGCAGGATGGAATTTCAAATTGGCTATTTGCTAATGGAAAACTACTTGCAATATTGAAATTGACTGTGTCCGAGTAAACTGATCTGTGGAAAATTATTTTTCGTTGTCCCGAACTGCACGTGGTTACAGCGTTGTTCCAATATTTGCGTCTCCGCTGTAGATTATTTCGGAGAATCGATTCAAAGTTTATCCGTCGAGGTAATTGTCGACACTTTGATCGCGTCTCTTTCGACGGAGGAAACATTCCTGAGATATTCGACTCGCACGAAATAGGCCGAGAAGTTTCGTACAATCTTCCGAACTGTCCGATGGAAAAGGCAATTGCTATTGGGTCAAGTAGGAAATCGAATTTACCCGAGAACTTCGTGATTTCGTGGCCAAGTTGTATTCAGTAATTATAAAGGGCGCTCAATGAATATTAATTAAACGCCTTGGTGGGTGGTAGTGAACTGCGGTGGCAAATAATAATTTTGTTGGAGTGGGAAGAAAGGCGCCCAGTTCTCGAGAAATACGAAACGGCCTGTTTCAGGATCCACAAGCCAGCTACGACGTCAATAACCATGATGAAGATCCCATGCCGCGATACGATGTTCTAGACAGTAATCGACATGGCACCAGATGTGCCGGTGAAGTGGCTGCAACTGCTAACAATTCCCTGTGCGCGGTGGGTGTTGCATTTGGAGCTGGCGTTGGGGGTAAGTGTACTTGAAGAATGGAGTTCAGCAATTTGCCCAAAGCATAGCACGTAACGAGGATCATAAATATGCCCTTATCCTCCGGAATTAATTTCGAAACCACCAAAAATATTTTCCCGATACCGAAACGTATTTCATTGCGCTAGGAAATTTCGTTCCGCAGAGATCAGACTGTGGGACTTTTACACTTTACAAATCAGTTTAAAAAATACTACGCGATCGTAAACAATCCTGTAACCGTTTATAGAACATTCGTGTTTCGCATGAAAGTGTTCGCAGCATATAATATCGCAAAACAAGATATTACACGATTACAAGGGCCCGGAATTTGAATAATCATTTTTAATTTGGTCGCATTGCACAGGAGTGAGAATGTTAGACGGAGACGTAACAGACGCTGTCGAGGCGAGGTCCCTGAGCCTGAATCCTCAGCACATCGATATTTACAGTGCCTCCTGGGGGCCGGACGATGACGGGAAAACCGTCGATGGCCCCGGTGAACTCGCTACCAGAGCTTTCATTGAAGGAATCACGAAGGTTGGTACATACTTCACTCTACGTGTATATGATATTAAGTGTCGGACATCGGATAAATCCCTTAGAGATTTCTTTTGTACAAACATCGAAACTTAATCGCGTATTCGTATCATTAGAGCCGCGACGAATCGAGTATAGCATTAAATATGATGGTGAATTAAAGCAAATGACAGAGGCCACTGCAAAACGTTTGTTTAGAGCGCAAAAATCTGCGAAATAGCAAAAAAAAAAAACAAGCTGACAAATTCGTTTACCCAAGCACATTACGATATATGGTTAAAATGCTTGCGCTTCGCCCTTGGTATATTTTTTTTTCTCGCTGCTTTTCATCTGCTTTCATCTGTCGTTCTCTGTCACCGCACTATAGAGAATGTAATTTCGCTCCATAGAAAACCGGACCCCCTCTCACGTTCCATCGAGATCCCATGGAAAATACGAAATTCGTTACTCCGTTTGTAATTCAAGAAAAGTTTCATCCGACCGTCGCGATAGCATCGGAAGGGCTGCTCCCCGGAATGAATTTTCCAGAAATATATCACCTAAAAGCATTCTCCGTATCTTTCCGCGGGACGACAATGGAGGAGCGGCTACCTCATTGTTATCTCAATGTGTATGCCTAGTAGTTGCTCGGCAGCGACTCTCTTCGATTGCGTTTGCTAGAGAAGACGCGAAGACCCTTTATCTCGTTCCATAGACAACGAATTTCAGCATGTCAGCCGACGTTCCGTCGACCTAACAGAACGGTCTTGGAATATAGATGCAGCCTCGATTAAAGCACCTCACTCCAGAGACAATAGCAACTATTGTAACAAAAACGAACCGCCCTCCGTTGTTCGAAACGCCCGCCTCCTAAATGATCGTGTTGAATTTGATAAAATTGCAATTCGCGCCGGGATTTGAATACTATGCGCGCATTAAACAAAGCAAATCGCGTTTTTTTAGCAAGCAATTTGTCAGCGGCGCCACAGTTTCTGCACGTGAAATTATCGCATTAGAGAAACTAAAGATGTTCCAACCTTACGTACGAAATATCGCGTAAATTAAAAATCGTTGGCATTCACCTTCCATATCAGTACCTTCGGCGGGGCAGTGTACATACACCTGGACCTGCGAAAATTCATTATCCACCGGCTGCAACCCTTCTTTTCCTCGCGAAGAGCAACGAACGATCGATACTCTACCAAGTTTAATCTCCCTATGCAAATACAGTCATTTGACGTAACGTAGCGAAGGCGACCGGTAATTGGCGTCACCCCGACGAACGTTAATGGTTCCGATAATTATCAGGCCGATCGAAAAATGATTCGTTCGTCCAGCGAAACGGTGGTTGCCGTGGACAACCGTGATTCGATTACGCCGCAGACCGAGGAACTTCTTTGCCTAGGACTGGCATTAACAGACTCAGTCAGTCGACGAGGTCAGCCCTCGGAAAGTTTCTAATTGGGTGCTTTTAAGCGACCTGTCCCCCGACTTCACACCTGTACGCATTACCATTTTAAGCTTATTCACTGCGAGGTGGCTGTAAGACATATGCAAATATTGGGAGGCACTTTTGCCGCGGGAACTTGCTCGAATGGAACCGCTCTAGGATAGAATTCGCCGGTGCAAGATTTCCAAAGCTGCAGAAGTAACGGGGTAGCAATTAAGTGCGGGTGCAGAATAATTATTAATTATTCATTACCTGTGGCTTATATTTTAACGTTTCACGTCACTCTTGCCTACGGCGGTGCAACATAAGCGGACGATCGTCAACACTGTGAAGAAATCAAAATTGCCAGTGTGCTTTTCGGCGAAAATTAAGGATCGTCTCTTGTCTTGCAAACAACTGCGCATAAAGTTCTCTGTGTAGTATTATAGATGATATTGAGATAAATTCAACGATACACAATGTCAATATAATCGTTCAATAATTTGTGGAGACAAATATTTTTAACCGACCGGAGTGCATCTTCGTCTGTGTTTAGATTGTTAATAACTTTGACACCACACATCCAATATTTTGGAAAGCTGTTTGAAAGTAAAACTAGTTTCGCAGCTTTAATTCGAGGCCAGACCGGTTAAAAAATACCCACCGGAAGCCGAGGAAAACGCAATTGTAAAATTTAACGATGTAATCCAGAAAGTTAGTTTCGAAGCTGCTCGAGGTGCGGCGAACGCGAAATGGCGCCAGGTGTTTCGTCTTCGTATGAAATTAAAATTTTGTATCCCGGCTCCTGATGGTTATTCTTTAATAAACGAGGGTTCAAATGGAAGGAAAAATAATAAGCTACGCGAGGGAAATTTCCCCGTTGCTATAGCTTCATCCAGTTGCCCGTTATAATGATTTAAATTGTTTAATTGTTAATTGGAGTATTCTTAACACCTATTGTAGATTGTGACTAAGACTTCTAGCTTTAATTTCAGTCTTCGATCGTTGATCGAGCTTGCCTGGAAGTATAAATAACGGCGTTTGTTTATAATATCTTTATACAAATTCAATTATCTCGCTCGAAATTTTAAATCAAACTCTGGTTGGACATCACTCATCTAAATACATATATACGTGCACGTATTCAGAACTATAAGTGCATTTGGCGTCACAGAATTGCGTTCAGCACCCCGCGTTAACCAATCCAATAATTTCAAGGATGGTCCATTGATCAAAGGGGTAGTGGTACCAGAAGTGGTACAAACTTGATATCTAACTAGAAGGAGAGGCATTGGAATTTCGCCTCATATTGATATCTGATTAACGACAGGGACAAACGTTATTGATTCGCAATTACAAATTTTCTGCAAAACCGCATTTCAAACCAAAGCTATCCAATAAATAAATACAAGCGGTTTCTTCTTCCGTCTCGCCAATAGAATCCGTTGCAGCGAACTTTTCTCCAAAAGATTTCGTCGAATCTCCAAAAAACGCGCATCACAGTTATAGAATACATCGTGCATACTCCAATTATAAATTATTCCGCCTACCAATTGATAAGTGCATTAATTCAAAACTACAAATAAACCTGACATTCCTTTCCATTACGTGCCATTCCGAATACGACTACATGTGCGTGTAATCCACTATCTGTCATATCCCAAAACTGAAACCGAACGCTTTTAGTCGCTCAAGATGAACCCGATCAATCGAACCTTTCTACGTTCTATGAAAGGCTCTTTGACCGAACGCGTGCCCGCCGCCCCGCTAAATTTGTCCCCTTTGATCGTCAGGGTCGCAACGGTAAGGGGTCAATTTTCGTGTGGGCGTCAGGGAACGGTGGCAGGGATCACGACAACTGCAACTGCGACGGTTATACGAACAGCATCTGGACGCTGTCAATCAGCAGCGCCACGGAGAATGGTCAGGTGCCTTGGTACAGCGAGGCCTGTTCCTCGACGCTCGCCACCACCTACAGTTCCGGCTCGTCAGGAGAGAAACAAGTGGTCACCACTGACCTGCATCATCTTTGCACGAGCAGTCACACCGGCACGTCCGCATCGGCGCCCTTGGCGGCCGGTATCTGCGCCCTTGCCTTGGAGGCGAACAAAGAACTTACCTGGAGGGACATGCAGCACATTGTTGTAAGAACGGCCAAACCTGCGAACTTGAAAGCTCTGGACTGGGTGACCAACGGTGTCGGCAGAAACGGTGAGTTCAGAACGCATACAGAAATTCGAATTGTTCTGTTCTTTCGATGTCTCGAATTGTTTCGTTGCGAGACGAAGTTTGGAGTGGATGGCGTTTAATCGGAATGCAAAATGGCCCAGCGAACATTACGACCGATATTTGCGTAAACGTCGATGCGTTAAGACTTTTCGTACTCTTTGTTCAGTGAGTCACAGTTTTGGCTATGGGTTGATGGATGCCGCTGCTATGGTGCGACTGGCTAGACGATGGCGAACAGTGCCGGAACAACACAAATGTGAAGTTTCAGCGCCACATATGGACAGGTCAGATTAATTGATATTTAAGCGAGATGTTTGAAAAAACAAAATTAATTGATATTAATAGCCCCGTATTTTCGATAAGGAATTAATGAATCTTTTTCTCGGCACCGATTCTTTTGCGTCTTGGCCATTTGAGATCAATATTTCTATAAGTACTGATAAACTCTGATAAAAGAAGGGAGCGCAGAAATGTCGTTTCTTTCAAGACTGCACAGTCATATCGCCACGAAGGAGGCGGTTCGTCGAGCGTTAAGCCTGCGAGAAATATTAAATACAATTTAGAAGCAAGTACTTTCGTGAAATAAATGACGACGCAATGCGATCTATCGCCATTTCCGTCGCGTACAGTTCGCACTGGTATGATGACGATAAACTGATCCCGGGAAATAGCTTCTGCAATGCGTGCACTTGATTTAATACGATCGATTTCGAAACCATTTGCCGTTGAAATCGCACGATCCTGTCGGCAGTCAAAATATACAGCACAATTTTTGTTAACGACCTCGATAAAGGAACTGTTTTTTAACGAAAGTTGCGAAATTTCGTGCTTTCCTTCCGTTATTGACCTGAATTTCACGTGTGCAGGCCAATACCGCCAAAGAGTCAACTAACTTTGGAACTCCACGTCAAAGAGTGTAGCGGCGTTAATTTCCTCGAGCATGTGCAGGTAAGTACCGTGTAATTCGCGTCAGCAGTAAGTTAGTTATTGGTTTTCTTTTTGCAAGCGTTTCATATTAAAGGATTTAATGTCTGTGCACACAATGTACTTTGTTTCCCAAAATCCTGCACTAGTGTCCGCACCCTTAAAGTTGCAATGATCATGAGTAATATATAATTCAAGAATTATAAAAAATACGATTAATATCGTCGCACAATTGTGACACAACGAAACCGTAACTTTGCTGAAACATATTAACGGTATTATATTTCTACGACGCTTCGTCACATTGGCACGATCGATTTATTACAGGCGAAGGTTTCGTTGATGGCCTCGAGAAGAGGAGATCTTCAGATACAACTGACTTCTCCGCAAGGCACAAGGAGTATCCTCCTCGCGAAAAGGCCGCACGACGTCTCGAAGGCTGGCTTCATTCAATGGCCATTTATGTCGGTTCACACTTGGGGCGAAAGGCCGCACGGCACGTGGAAACTTGAAATTCACAATGAGGGTCGATACCAAGGTAAGTTCATTCGTCTCGCCTTGCCCGTTTCCAGACGGCCGGAGTGCGTGATCTTATCTGTGCGACAAAATTCGCGGGGTCGCGTAAAGATTTTTTACGAGCGAACGAAATATTCGGGTTTCCCAAGCGTCGATATATATGATCGAAAATTGTCGCGCATTCTTTGCCCGCCTGAATGGGATTCGACGTGGGGCGAAATGTGTCGGTGACGCGCGTCACATCTCCATCGGCGTGTATCTTGATAGCGCGACGCTGCACGACACAGTTTGGACCACCGGATCTATATGTTCTAAAACATTGCTGAATCAGTAACAGCCAGCTGCTGTTTTATCATCTCACCTTCGAGGGTATAAATGGGAATTCTCGTAAACCGTGCACGTGGGACCACGTAAGCTTCTGCATCACCTCCCAGGGGTATAATTCCATATTCGGGGCGTGTTCCCTCGCGATGCTATCCAGTGACAGCGGATCTCATGAACCGCTAAAGGGGTGTTGACCTTGCGGAGGGTAGAACCGTCAGGGCCATATCAAGCTGGGGGCCCGTTAAAGCCGATATGTGCATAAAGTTCGAGTTAACCCGTGGCTCGTAGCCCCGTGCACCGTTGTAACCCGGCGTATCTTGGAACAAGACAGAACCTCGCCCTATTATGTCGCATAATATGCAGGTGTACATTCCAAGTACAGGTATTCTGTACCATTATGCGTCGTATTTGCGCTGGTTACCTACACAACGGTACGAGATCCACTGCGATGTCGTTGTCCAACCACAACATTGTGTCGCACGGGAATTGCACCTGTTGGTCGCCAAATGATTTTCTAATCCCTAAGTCAACGGTAATCCAGTCCCCGTAACATCTACGCGTGAATCATTTTGGGCCACGCTTTATAATTCAGGAAGTTAGGGCCGGTCGCCACGCGTTTCTAATTATATCGCATGCAATCGCCACTTTACTGCCGCCCGAACAATAACGAATCTCCCCGATTTTCTGCTGCCATTTCTCTGGACAAACGACGAATCATCAGGTCGGGCGACTCTGCACGAATGGGCGTTGATATTTTACGGGACATCGACGCTGCCTGACCGCACGGAGTACGCGTTGTACAATCCGGCCGGGATGAACATTCCTCGAAGGCCGTTCGTTAAGCCGAGGGAGACCATCTTCTCGAAGGCGCAGAACTCACTGACGAGTGCGAAGGGCAAGCAGGCCCAGCACAAATCCGAGAAAACTGGCAGCCTCAGCCCTCCGTACGTGGTGAACGCGCAAATACAATCGCAGAGGAAGGGTAAGGCGCGTGGTCAGCACAAAAATGGCAAGTCGGCCAATAAACCTACGCCGCGGCCCACCGTGCAAACTTTGAGGGGGCTGACTGTAGTCAGAGGGCCGAACGCCGCCGGTGAAGTTCGACTAATAACATCGAGGCCACGGGGACGAAGCACACCAAGCCCGATCACGACTACAGTCGCTCGCACCACTCCCACAACGGCTGTGCCGACCGCTAATGCGACAAGCAGACAAAGAATCGTTGACACAGCGACCGCGTCGTCCCTTCAGAGGGGCCTGATACTCTTGGAGCCACCAGCGAAGCCTGCCATCGACAACGTGCCGGCAATTTTCCAGCAGTACCCCAAGATCCAGCAGCTCTACCCGCTTTATCCCGTCTACGCTGGGGTCAGAGGTGCCGGGCAGCAGCACGCGACCAGGGCGAAGGGTCTGGATCTGCTCCAGGATGAGCAGTTCGATTCAAAGAACCTGGACAAGGGTATTCTGCTTTCCTTGACGTGAATCTACGCTCTTGTAATAAGCGATCCGTGGACAATTTATGTTCGTTTTGCGAGACAGAACTGAAGTGAAATTTCTGCGTTTCAAGTTGATCGAGACATTTGCATGCGTCTACGTCCACGGATGCACGTTTCGTTGTAATTTTTGTTCTTTATCGCCGCATCTCGTCACAGTAGTGGAATGCACAATATAGAAGTGCATCCGTGTATCAAATTGTGGAATTATGTAAATTTGGACGATTCAGTTTCTTGTTCCCGTTGTCATTGTTGCTGTGCAATCGGTGTAATTGCATTTCGGTGTGAACCGTTCCTATTTTTATTTCGTACGATTTCGCGACCTTATTGCTTTGTTTCCACGCGAGACATATTGTCCTCAGTTTTGTCGGTGCTACGTAATAGCAGTGTTTCAGTTGCGTTTGTTACGCCGTCGGCAGACAGAGGCACAAGAGAGGCAGGATTCGCGAAAACGAAATATTTATGCGTCACGATACAGTCCTGAATATGAGCATTTCAAATGCTCTCAGAAGTCCTGAGCTCTTGAAATATCTGACTGGCCGAAACAATTTCCCCGTGTTTCTTATTTTACCTTTTTATATTTCCTCAAATTCTTCATCCTACTATCATCTTGATTAAAAGTATAATTATACTTGGCTTCACGTTCCCGTTAATCGTTAGCAAAGAGAGATTTGTTTTTTCTGTCGCAGTTCTGATTCAAGTTGACGAAAGTATTATTTGATTGAAACGTCGAATATCTTCCCCGCCTGATTTGATTTTATGCATGACGGTGTGTGTTTAGTAGAAGTATGCTTTCAGTAATGCATAGCGAATAAACATTATTAATTATAAGCTACGTATACGGAAATTGATTAATTCTCGTAAATGTCATTCGTTTATTTTCAAATAATACTTCACTATTAATTAACCGATTAATACCTGAAGCGGTCAAAAAGTTACAAGTGCAGCGGAACCTTTTTAACGCAAAACACAACACTATTCATGACTTCCTTTCACTTACAGTTCTTTTTGAAATACATTTCTAAGACGACGTTGTAGGAGTAGGTTAACACCCTGCGAACAAATCTTATCATGCCGTCGGCACGATAAATGAAAATGTAGCTTGTCACATAAAACAGTCATTTGAAATCTATAGACATAGGTAGGCACCGATAATAATGTACAGATCATGTTTTTTTTTTTACAACAACGGCAATATTCGCCTTCCCATTGGTCTCCTCCATTTTATCCCGAAGTTATTCTCTCCCAGTTCATGAAACACTCTCGGGCATCGTGATACTCGGATACTTTACAACCTCCGTGCATCGTTGCAACCAGAGAACTTTAATGCAGATTTTATTACCGTCAATGGACAAAAATTTACGATCACCCGTCATAAACAGACGATCAAACACGAGCATCGAGCGTTTTGCCATTGAATCGGACAACAATGAAAACTTCAACAATTTCGGATGCCAATTTTCAACAAATTATTTACATCGACCCCGTGAACTCTCATTTGAAAATTGAAGTATACGTCCGTAAACTTGAAGTTATCGCGATTAAAATGTCGAAGCTGCAAACTCTGGTCGAATAAATCCAGCACGCATTACCCAGGGAGTCGTGGCGGAATGATATAATCGCTCTTCATTCCGGTTTTCTTTATTGCGACTCGCTTGTTTCCGTTCTTAACGAAACGGCAATACGCGAAAACGACGGCGCAATATCCCGGCCGACGTCGTTTCGTTTTATTAATTTCCCAACGCCAACGACATTGGCAACCACTTCGCCTCCTCCATTTCACTGTCACCATCCTCCTAAGACTGTGCATGCTACGTGACACGTACATCGTGTGCATACACGGGTACACCTCATGGATGAAACATGGTTGTCCGCGTGAATGAAGGTAGAGATGCCGCACGAATTCGCGTATACCGGTAATGCAAAGTGCAGCCGCGACACCTGAAAAGAAAACGTCAGATGATGCATACATTCGAAGGAGAAAGCGGAGATACTTTTAGGTTCACACCGATTATCCTTGAAACGTTTCAATTTTTAGAATACTGTAGATGCGAATGTTTTAAAAATATATCAACGATACAAATGAACGCCTTTCCAGATTCGTGTTTTTCGAAGGGGAATATTTATTGACGGGTATACGTCAATCGTAATGCAACATTGAAAGAACAATTTTCATGTATTACAGATACGAAGTCACTTAAACGAATTGCGAATAGAGCCGAACGTAAGATAGAAGGTTTCGCATTCTTAATAATATTCTGTCGCGAAGATGTAACCGACAAAGATGACAGTTTAGATTGCAAATGTCTGAGGATTATTTTCGTTTTTGTGAATGGGATTCCGCTAAGATAGACAAATGAAGGTGGAAGACACGCTGAAAAGATAAATGATGCTGAGAAGGGCTTGCTATAATTAATGATTTCCTCTTCATTTAATTACCTTAACGATTTCGAGATAACTTGAATGTCACTGTAATGAATTTATTTTGCGCGAAACAAGCACTTCAATAGCGCTTTCTGTATTTAGTACATAATGCACACGTACATCGCGGCATGTAAAAAAAAACAGCAGCACCGTTAGTAAATGTTTTTCGCCGCAAGCCATTATTTATTCACAATAATTTCAATTTCCCCGAAAGTTGTATATGATTTTAGTTACACACAATACGTAAATCTACTGCTCGTAAACAATAATATCCCATAGGATAATTAATTTTATCGTTTTATACACTATTAGTACTGCATTGCAGCATCCGTTGCACACGCAGACGAATAAGCCCACTATTTTTCATTCCTACGGAATTCTGATTTTCAGCATGCTTTAAATGACTCGTACTCGCCGCCTTTTCACTTGTTCGTGTAGATATTTATTCCGCTGCACGAAGCGGTATCGTTTTTTTAGAAAGTACGTACGAAAAACTCGATCCGGTGTACCCGTTTATTTCCAATAATTCTGCATAAACAAAACAAGTTCCCCCCCCCCCCAAAAAAACAAGTGAAAATCGGGGTGTGCAGCCTTTCCCAATTACAAAACACTACCTATTCATTTCACAAACGCCCAATCCCACCCCTCTGTAATCTGAAACGAGGAGCTAAAAGTATCCACCGATGTTCCAGACACCCTCCGAGAATTCAATCTAGTGTTCTACGGCACGGAGACGTCATTCGAGTTCGACGACGACCTGGACCGTGACAAGCCGCTGCCCCCGGTGAATCACCAGGACGTCGGCCAGGACAACACTGCGATCGGTGCCAGGCACAACATCGTGGACACGGAGGGTGATCCTTGGACAGGTAGCCAGCAGGTAGAGCGCGTGTCCCATCCGGAAGTACAAAGACCGACGACCGAGAACCAAACGAGTGGTTGCAGTAGCATCGACACTGGAAGTGGCAGGTGCCTAGGTGGGTGCCTCATTCTACTCCTTCTAGCCTACCTGTTTGGTGGAGCCAGCTGGAAGAACCTGGTAACCAGCTGGCAGGGGCCACCGAGTGTACGGAACGAGAGTGACCTCGAGGTGGACAATCGCACCTCGGGATCATCCTCAGGAACGTCGTGCGAAAGAACGGCCGCGTTCCACGCGGGCCCGACGATCCGCAGGTCGTCAGGGTCTGTCTGGTGCTCATGATGATACCCGTGGACGACCGATTACCCTTGGTCCCCCTGTGTGAGAGTCGAATCGGATACCGAGAGCTTGCCGCCTATTATCGACGCGTGTCGCTCGAACATTGTGTGTCGTGATTCCGTAAAAACGCGAGCCGGCGGACGTCGAGGAACGTACGTCGTGTCAGCCGCTTTCACCTAGACTCCTTTTTGCCTCGTTTAGAGAAGGAACTTCTCATGGGTGTGCTGAACATCGAGCTTAAATTGTCCTGCGGGCTTGTCCGGGTGCTTTCGGCGTGGACACCCGATCGCTCACTAACATATGTCGTTCTAGGGTTAGGATTAGTTCAATTAAGTGTCGTGTATGAGAGACTTCTGTGACTGGGTATGCTGATAGAAAGAGAAAGGGACAGAGTTGTCCGGGATACGGAATTAGGATTGACAGGGAGGCGTAGAGATCGAGCGCGGAGAAAATCGACGGTCACCGAGCGAGCCACGTGCCTCGTGGACGCGAAACGTTTGCGGGCCCGTTCTTCTTGATATGCGGCGTTCGCCCTCGATATTTCGTCGCGATGAATTATTCAAAATGAATGTGTACGGCCCACTGGAGAATATTCTGAGAGCGATAAGCGGTAATAATTTCCGCGGTGTTGAACGGTCAAAAGTGAACCGATCTGTGCGTTGTTTGACTCCCGCTGCCGCGGTTCAAGAACGTTGAAAAATCGACACGTTTTTCTATGCACCGCTAATAAGCAGGATTTCATTTTACTCGGCGAAGAGCTTATAACGTAGTCCAGCACGACGAATCTCGATTCTCTCGGTGTTCGATCGATAGAAGAGTCGTTTCTTTTCAGGAAAGAGTAACCACGTTCGATATGTCGTTCCACATTATTCGCAAACATCTCGCGACGTTTTTTCTACCAGGTGTACCGAAGGGGTCAACCGCGAAACTGCCATACCACGAGGACAAAAATCGACAAATCGACGGGCCAAGAGCAAAATGTTCGATTCGGTTCCTCTGCGATTTTCGCGCACGCGGCGAACTTGAAAACAAATTGCCTCGCGTAACTATAGTGTTATTACCGTCGTTGCCGAGATCGCACTCCAAATCGTTTCTATTGAATTTCCTCCGTAGCCAATTCATTTGGGGAAGCTGCGCGGCTACGCGAGTGATTCATCGTAAACATTTAGCGAAATAACCGCCCCGTTCAAATTCCAAAACTCGACCATATGCTTAATGCGCTGTTATTACGTACGTACAAAATATTCATTATCCCCGAGCGTTTAGTATTAATTACCCGGTGTGGTCTGCAGAATGCAGGAATTGTCTCGATAATTCGACGATCGGGAAGAACGATATTTTAATAATCTCGTGCGTTTCGCCACGGCGTATTTAGCAAGAAAAGTTTTTCTCGGCATATTGATTGACGAAACGAGCAAACGTCCGCCCCTTTCGTCCCATTCTCTTCCGCCGCCTTGCTTTTTTTCCAGACGTTTCACTTTTATCTTTTCTCCTCTTTTCTTTCCTTTCTTTGCGCACTACTACCTACGCTCCCTTCGTCTCTTTACTTCATTTCCTTTCTGCCGAACTCTCTCCCTTGGTTTCCCTACAACTTTGCTTACTCAGAGGGGAACGCCAGCTGAGCTATCAGCACTGCCGAAACAAAAACGTAACAGAACGTTTACGAGCGGCTGATGCAAACAGCCGAAAAGAAGATACATAAGACTCGATGCTGAACTCAAAGGTATACATTTATGTGAGAACCGAAATCGATACTGCTACCGGTTTTCGATTTTCAACCATCTCGCTGCTATCTTGGGACGTGATAGGTATTTGGCAAAATTCTCGAATACGGCGCAGGGATCGGATGAAATGTCTGATAATATTTTGGCGGGGACAATTAATACTCAAGTACACCGAAGAAAATTCGACGGTGGAAAATATAAATATTCCGACAGAAATGGAGATTCATTTTTAAGCGAGATGGATTTAAACTCGCTCTCGTGTATCTGTTAACTGTTTTTCAATTGAGAAATGAGAAAGACACCCCTCAGATTCGAGAGAGTTCGGCGACACGAAACTTATTAGTCACGCAAAGACACGATGTAATCTGCTAAAAATCACGAAAAAAGGAATGATTCGCCTCCATAAAATTGTATCGCTTGCAAATGTTCCTCTCATCGACGACAATTTATTTACAGAGAGAACAAGCAAATAAGTATTACTGCCTTTCAGAAATACTCGACCAACGATCAGAAATTTGTTTCCCCGCGACAAATATACGACAACCGAAACGAAGTGTTATATCGTTTTGATAACTTGGAAAATATGTTCCGCGCTACCAAAAAATGGTAGGTACTCGTCATTATGAGGGGAAACAACGATTGCAGAAGGAGTCGTGTAAAGCCATCCCAGAAATTGACAGAGGAAACAGCTGTAACGAGCAAATGTTCCAAATGTTTTGTTAAGCGAACGTCACAGGACTCGAATAATCCAATTCATTGACAAGGGGCATCGTTTATGCGCTTCGAATTGAACCTCGAATTCGCCGTTCGCAAAGGTCCATAGGATGAGACAACATCAGGAATGGCCCTCCTTTATCGTTGAAGTGGCTTTTAGGGTCCGGGCGAGCGAACGGAACGAAAGAGGCAGTTTAATCGTCAAAGTGTTCAGCGAAAACAGGAACTGCACATGGAAGTTAGCGAATGAATAGCGGCCCTGATGCTCTATTAATTTTTGTGAAATATCGATATCGTTAAGAAGAGCGAATAATGCAGAAAGTTATGGTGCTCCGATCATATCGTAATTTATGAAATTAATTTCCACGTTCAAGTGACGAATATTTTAATCAAAGCATCGCCCGGTTTGCAATAAGTTCTGCTCGCAGGTAATGCCATTTTAAATATTTGTCAAGCTTATTTAGTACACGAACGTGCGCATTGATATAATTTAAGAACTCGTCTGAAATATAGACGAAACGGTATAAAAAAAAGACAAAAAAAAATTGGAAACGATAATATTGGCTAGTAAAGTTTTGAGAAGCTAACCGGAAAGTTTATGCAAGGGGGGGGGGGGCGGAATGTAGCGAGAAACATATCCAAAAATAATTTTCAAAAATCGACGAACGAAAGCAATTCAAGAGCGAACAAATATAATGGCAGTACAAGAGACCGAGACAAAATTACAGGAGGAAAAAAACAGAAGACACCGGGCCACCAAAAGTTGTGATACCCTACTTTGCCGTTAATTGGCATTGCTGGCGGCCAGCCACAAAGAGTCGAATGGTAAATACTAATTGATTTCCCTCTCATTCAATAGAACTCTTGGACATAAAAGTTTAATTGCATCGATTAGGATTCAACTCGCCACA
The DNA here is from genome assembly GCA_963969485.1 of Nomada goodeniana. Taxonomy (NCBI): domain Eukaryota; kingdom Metazoa; phylum Arthropoda; class Insecta; order Hymenoptera; family Apidae; genus Nomada; species Nomada goodeniana. Next base: position 6,460,022 of record OZ018305.1, on the reverse strand, counting down.
CGAACTCGAAAATTGACTTGCGCTAATTGCGTATTACTTTTCCCCTTGCTTGCGGCAATATATACGACGTTTTATTATTACATATCGATCTTAAATTACTAATAATTGCTAGCTTAGGTTTTTGTTGTTTTAGGCATTGTTGTTTTAGGAATAACACCTATCGTAGAGAAGTTCATTACAACTTCAGTGTTTTATTTCTTTGTTTGTTTTTCTTAGCAGCTATTACTACTATCGGCAATTTCGGAAGTTTGTCCTTCCTTAACGAGTAAGCTATCTTGTTTCTTCATACAACTGTTCTGGTCTACGCGCGATGCAATGTAATATACATCTCTGGAAATAGTCAATTTTAAATAGAAAACAGCCGAGACAGTTAGTCTTCCAACCCGTCGTGGACAATGAACCGATATTTTCAATCTGTCTACTAGTTCTAATCTATCAAACGCACAGATTGCGTGACGCAGCTATTACTAGAATCCGTTACACTTAATTATCGTCTGTGATTAAATTTTCCGTTTCGTACGCATTGCTTCCCGCAGATTCGAACCGCAATACGCCCCATCCGCTTTAACTTTCTCCAACTTTCTCTCGCATTCTCATCGCTGCGCACCCCATGGAATAATGTCGTACGTGTCTTGTCGTAAATTGATACGAACCGAGGCGGCTTCGCAGACATAAGGAAATACGAACGACACGGAAAACTATACGTATAGCCTCCGAATGGAAATATATTTCACAAGTCCAATAATTCGTGCAAAACAAAAAAAGAAAAGAAAATAGGCAAACGATATTATTCCAAGGCACTTGCTGCATCCTTTTCATAGCAATTTTAATAGCGTTAATCTTCCCCCACCCCCCTGTAGCCCTCTCTGCTACGTTATTTCCCTTAATCGAGAATAGTTCCTCTGTTAGTTCGTTTTTAAACTACACCGAACAAGTGATAATATATTTTTCTTCTCTAGCGTATAGATAAGTCTTGGTAGAAGCTGTCAGTTGTTATCGATCGTTTATCGTTTGTCCAACAGCATCGCCAGCAGCGTCGTCTATTTGTTATCCGTTGTTATTCTATTGCAAATCATATCATCGTGATCGGATGTTGCGCAACGCGAACGCGACGCGTTATATCGTCGTTTTCGCCTAACGTCAAGCATCGAACGCGATCGATCGAAGTACGCTATCGAGCACATATCATTTTCATCTCGAGGGTACTTCTACATTGGATTCAAGCTTCTCGGCTGCCCTCGAATAGCCTGGGTTTCGTTTGCAGCTTTCGGGGCGGGTAACCAGCTGACCGCGAGCTTCTCTTTATAATTAAATCTTCATCTGCAACACTCGAACACAAGTTGACCGACGAGCTGAACTGAAATCGGTCTCGCGTCGACCCACACTGGCTTCGTGTGCAGAGGCATACGCGAATAAACGCAATTAGCTCGTCGTAGTCGAAATAAACTTTTCGGATCTCCGCCTTGAACCTCTGGCAATCGTGGACTGTGCGAAAACGCTTCGAAATTCTGTCTGCGCGCCAAGGTGAACGCGTGAAACACAGTAAACTTTACGCGATATGTTACCGTTCGATTCGTTGGACGATTGTGATCCCCGTGTATGACCCACGATTTCTCATTGTCGAAGGTGAATCCGGCGCGCGTTTAAATAAATCGCAGCCGAATGCGGAACGAAAGGTGAAAATAACTCCAGCCGACGCACAATTGTTATTCTATGTATTAATAGTTTGGTATTTGCTATTGCATTCGTAGTTAGACAATTATTACAGATTTAGTTGATCACGAATCGGCCGACGAGCCTGCGCTCGCGGGCGTTGCGCAAACAAACCATTTCACGTACTTACGAAAATACCTGGATTTCGAGTGGTCCTCGTACGCACAAACAATTCCTCGAATGTTTCTGTTCTGAACGATCACGAGGATGCGTTGAACATCTGCGCAGCATTCGTTTACGAGCACGTTCAAGCGTAGGGAAACTGTTATTGGAGAAAAGTATCGCGACAAATAAAGCAACAAAATACGCTTCCATACATATATTAATAGTTCACGCTTTTTGCCGAAAGAAATCTTATATATTCGTTGAGCCTTCATTCGTGTGCACTTAGGCACGAGTTAGTAAGGGTGGTCTGTTGTTCGGATATCATTTACCGTTCGTAACGATTTAACATAGAATATGTATTCCATTCTGAATATGTATATTTAGCTTTTAATTTATTACTTGTACAGGTATTACAAGGCGACATATCGCAATAATCGAGATATGAGAAAGGAATAAAAGAGCAATACGTAATGAGCATAAAGTCGGTGGGCATGATTGCAATTATCATTGTAATATTTTACATGCACGTTAAGAGTTTGTATTTTTGACGTGCAAATTGTTAATCAATAATTGCATAATTGTGCTATTTCTTATAGGGTGCCAAGCAGTTTTATATTATTTATGTATCGAGTATATTACTGATCTGTAATTATTACAAATGTGTACAAAATTTCACCCGCATAATACTATACTATCCCATTTGTAAACAAACGTATCAATGCAGGATACTTAGAAGGAATTCTTTACACCTGCACTATTTCCAATATTTTTCTATGTCATTACGTATGAGCTCATGTTTAACTCTCTATAATCCACTGCAACCATATGATTTATCTTACGAGTCAACGCATAATGTTATAGCTTTAAAAGAAATTCCCTTATCGAGTTTTATTTGCTGAGAAACGACTGGTTTATGGAGGGTTAAGTGCGAACACGCTTAAGTGAATGTATAATAATTGTGTATATACGTGCAATAATGAACGAAATACCGAAACGAATCAAGCATACACAACACGATTTCAATAAGGACAAAAATGAACTGCTATCGTTCCTTCGGAATTATTAGAAATTCTGCAAGATGAAAAGGAATCAACGAAACCCAAAAACGTAATAAAAATAAAGTCAGGATATACAGAATAATAAGTTTGCCAATCGAGGTGCATAATAAAGTATATTTTATACGAGTTTCTCAACGTTGCAAAGCTTTCATAGAATACTCTATAACGCCGTAGGAAAAATCGTAAAAAAAAAGTACGTCGAGAAATATAATTTCAGGATAATGTGTTCCAAATCGAATAACATGTTTTGAAAGGAAAATACCTTTAATCGGACACGGAACCTTAATTAAATATCTATAGGAGTTGCGCCAGGAGAAGCGAATCGAGAATCTTTTATATCCTATAATATTGCGAGAGAAAACAAAAAAAAAAAATGAATCGAGATGAGGGTAAAATAAAATGGACTCATCGAGTTCGAATCCTAAGAAACGAAAGTACATCCCGACTATATAGTACGTTTATATTGCGTTCGTATAATAAGAGTCAATTATTCTAATCAACGTGGAGCGGTGTTGGTGGTCAAGTGAAAGGTAATAATGAAAGGCATAAACGTGGCTACTTGTGCGTAGGATTTCGGATGTGTCTCGATTCGTTCAGGTGTGAAAAGTATCTTCCAAGATGTACAATACTTCGGACGACATGGCTGGACAGCGAATATTCCGATACTCTACGAAATCCTTTTCCCCCGCGACGATCAAATACAATATTTTTGCAGCGAACAGTTTCGGACAATAGAAATTTCTTCGTACTGCCAGAGAGGAAGTTGAACGCGCAAAAGTTAGAGACACAAAAGGGTCAGGTTCTGAGGAGACGCGTTGAAAACAGTGATTTGTGAAGGACGATTGTTTATAATTAATGAAAACGTAGTCAAGGAATATAACGACGGGCTAACGCCGCGATCCATCACCGAGTACTTAATAGCTTGCTAGAATCGCTTTAGTAGAGAATAAATTGATGCTACAGAATTGTCGCGCGCGGTTTTCGCATGACAATAATAATCTATACATTTTATGCATCACAAAGGTGATTAATTTTGGCTGGGGAAAAATATTGTGCGGGGTTTGAGGAGCATCTCTCTGCAGCGTACGATGAACGTGTATATTTCTTGTTTGTAGGAAGTACAAACTTTTATTCGAATTATAATCAAGATTGAATTATCTTTATAGTATTAGCGAAGTTCGCAGTAGAATAATAAAAGCAGATGGAAGGATACCTATTCAATTCATATTTCGTCGAATTAAAAATGATACTTTTTCGAAATCTGCTGTGGCATTCATGGCATTTGAATTTTTCTTCAGCATTTACTTTACTCGTTAAAATACTTAATTGTATAATGCAACTTTGTACTTAATGGAAGTCTTTCGCTTTCTCTAATCGATTAAACAAATTTCACTAAAATGTATTTCAGCACAAATCATTCGATCGAACCGTATTTCCTCTGTCTCGTAGAACGCAGCTGTACAATTTAACGTAGAACGCAATCTATTGTCGAATCTCAGCAACGTTTCATCAGAAAGCTCGGAGCTTCTCAAAAGAAATCAGATTTCCGTGAAATCGGAACTCTGAAACTGTCCAGCGGTGGTTCTGTCCACCATATTGTTAATGTATCTATTGTAAATGTTTGTATATGTAATATAAAATGTATCTTTGCTTGAAAAGGTGACATATCCTAAGTTATAGAGTTCTGAGACAAGAAAAAACGTGATGTAAAAGGTGCGAATAGCCTGACGTATCCACACCTTCGTGCCATTCTCTTCTTTCCTGTTCGTCGAACCTTTCCACCCCTTGAACAGTACGGCAAAGATCCTGCAGCGGGTACGGAAACCAGAATGTTCCATGAGTGTCTCTTGTGCAATAACAAAAAGTTCAAAGAACGACGAGATGGAAGAGAATCGGCAATGAAAGCGAAGTTCAAGGCTTGCCACGTACATTTATGTACACATATACATAATATATTGTATAAGTAACTGCAACTACTATGAACCATTATATGCGACATTGAAATTTGTATATCATGGATGAATTAAAAGGGGAGAATATCCTGAATAAGAAATTATCAGGCGTTATTCATCTTGAACGCATTTCTGACAAGCACTATTACGCTATTCATTCATAAACGATTCGATCTAGCCGTATGATGCGTACGCTAGCCTGCTTCTTTTGTTTGTGGGAGAGACAGGTATGTGCCAACAAAGCATGCTTCGGTCAAAGTTTATGTGGATGCAGTGAACGGCAAAAATGAGGAGCTTGGTCGGTTTGCATGTTTAGTACATTCGTGGTAGCTGTATTTCCTAACTTAGCGTAAATTAATCGTCGCATGGTCGCAAGCTCGGTTAAGAGATAAAAGAAACACGAATGTGCAATCAGTTTCTCAGGTAGAACTGTTCAGCGCCGGAGCGAAGAATTTCATATTTCGTATATAAAAATCCCCTCTGTGCATTATTTGAGGAAACTTTACTACGTATCTTTAGGAAATTCCAAGCTGAATGAAAAGAGTCAACCTTCCTTTGGAACTGAACATTTCGTACGCAGAGAAATAGAACGCAAAAGATGCGTGAAATATGTAGTCCAATCGAATTTAATCTTCACGTAAATTACTTATGTTAATTAATTGAGTGGAGGATTATCATTTCATATACGTCATCTTTCCATTCAATGTTTATTATATTCCAATCGTGTATCATTGGAAAGCAATTATTGTAATTATTAACCGTGATCCATGCTAGACCTTATCGTTGATCAAGGTACAGGCTATTATTAATACACATGTATTCCGAAGGTGCACACGTTTTTGCTAATTGCGTTATTAATAGTAGATGTAGACGTTCACCTGTTATAAGTCGAGTTCGGAACAAATGCTAGCAAAGGGATGCGGGAAGATTTATGTACAAGAACCAGGAGATAGAAAATGCCACCCGCGAAATGAAAGTGTTATAAGTTAACATAGAAATAGATTTTAATTTAACTTTCGTGTATACGGAAACTTTTCTGCTTGCAGTTCATGAATAATTCAGTGAACCTTAAGGTGAACTTTGAGAAGGGCTCCATAATACCAGCATTTGAATAATGAAAACATTTAACAGTTTGCTTAGTTAAGCAATACATATTACTTAATAGCTCTAGTTAACGAAATCTTATGCATGCATATGAGACAATGCATATCAATGATAGAAAATTTACAATTTCATTCATTTGAAGCTTTAAATTCTCCTATGGGCGAATAGGTTTGGCTCCCAGTTTATCTAGATTCTAGAATATTTCTTCGTAAATAGCATAAATTTTTTACAAATTTTCCAGTAACTTTCTGTTGTATAATGTGCTTATAACGCTGCATGTTCAATGCTTTCGCAAGGAATTATTTTAAAGGGTGTGCTGCTACACTATTCTGCATGCGACCCTTGCCGCAAGAAATCAATTTTTTCTAAGGCATTGTACTATATTTTTAGATGTTACGTGCTGCATGCGACCTGAAGGTATGTAGATAATGTACAAACTTTCCTCTTTATTTATTGCGAACAATTAAAAATCGTTATACTCTGTAATTGCACTTTATATTTATGCGACTTGCGCATAAGAATAACCGATACCATAGAAGATGCAAATGTTACTGTAACTATGCCACTTCAATCTAGCCTCATATCAATTAATTTTCATCTAATTTTCCTTCATGCACGTCTGCTCGAGTAGTTATCTCACATTATGTGTCGTTATAAATAATACTCATTCTGTGTTAATGTTCTAAATAATACAAACTCTATTTCGTTAATAAAAAATTTTAATATTTACATATTCGCATAAGAAGTTTATCTCGTTTGCGGTATCGCCTTATTAATTTTTAACAACGCAAGTTACAAACAACTGCACCCGTTTTACCCCCCTCACAATTCCTTACCGCCGTATAAATATGTATATTTATTTATTCTACATGTCTGTTCTCCCGAATTCCTTGAGCTATCACATTTCCATGAGGATCCTGTCCGCTAGATGATCCTCGGAATGTTCTATAGATAAAAGTTTAGCAACCGATAACGCGGACAAATTGAACATTATTATCTCGTGGTTTAAACACAACTTACTGCTCCCTTCACCGTTCATTGTCGCAGCATCTACTAACATTGAAGCAAACGGAAATTCGAACACAAAACTAATCCAAACGTAGCAGATCGAGGGACTTGAGGATCTCGTATACTCTGTAAAATGAAGAATGTCACACAAAACTTTCAATTCGTTCGCGGTAAATAGAGTTTTCTTTGGAAAAGAAAGCTGCAAACCGTCCCTGCGAGGGAAAAAGATCATCGTGCCGTTTATCCAGGACATGAACATTGAACTCTATTCGACGGATCCAAAAAGAAAGATTACTTGTCCTAAGGTGTCACGAGTCGCTTTATCCCTCTACTCCATAGCAGGTTCCGAAAATGTATTTAGGTACTTGGGCTCTCCGTGGGGCGAGTTGCTGTGCGGATTTTCTCAGACCAGCCAACTACCACCACCAACCACATCCACATCCACAAATACACATGTACAACCAATAAAAAAAAAAGACCTATCCCTGATCGTTTCACCAGCACGGTGAGTCTTACTTCTCTATCATTCTATAATGTTCCTATTTGTATCCTTTGGCTAAGTGGTACGCTTGGAATGATGTATCCTGAGTCGTAGACAATATTAACGTGTCGCTACGACACTATATTTCATGATAAATTTTGTTATCTGTAACACGCTTGTATCAATTTATCGTGACCGTACAATAATTTTCGTGAAATTAAGTTTAACGAGTGGCAAATACCTCAGTCGTCGTGTTTTTTATCTCATTTTCAATACGATAGAAATAATAGAAAGAAATTTCACGGAATGTGAAATATTGGACAACGTTCGTCGCAACAAGTGAATTCTGTGGGAACGTTTAATAATATGAATTTTGATGTTAACTAATAGCCACGTTTTTATTGTGCTCCGAGCTTAACTGCTTTGGTCATTTTTGTGTATCATTTGTGCAACTAATTAATTTGCCTGGATTCACTTTGCTTCGATCCGCCAAACTTCCTCTCTACTCGAACTACTAACTCAGAATCTGAAGGGGTGGTTTCGAACTAGCATTGAAAAAGAATCGGCTTCTTTCTCTGAAAATTGTCACTTTTTGGAAGTGTGAAGATTATGTTAAAAGAACATTTTAAAATAATCAAAATTGCTAGAAATTGCTAGAAAGCGCTAGAAAAAGCTGCAAAAATTTGATTTATGAAAATTGTAGAACTTTTTATATCTTCAGGGGATATATAATAAGATAATAGAAACCATAAATAGTCGTTTTGTATTATTTTGCTACAACAAAATTGTAGATAAACGAACTTTTTCCACACTCCTGGACTGGATCCTACCCTTAACGTCTTTGGCTTTATGCTAAACAATTTTTGCATTCCTACTTTTCCTTAACCATTTTATTTCTTCTTGTTTTGTGCATGAGTGGTCTTCCTGGAGTTATTTACTATATATTTTTGTCTACAATTAAAGAAACGGTGCTGGCGATCATGCATTTTTCCTTCGTTACTCGTTGAAATATTAACGAATTGAATTTACCTCGTACTTACGTATATTAAATTTTACGCAAGTGGCAATGTGTCCTATTTACAAAAGTCTGAATGCGCATTACGTTTAGATGTATCACTATTACCCCTTTATGCCTTAAACGGTGGCAAATTGCGTTTGCTTGTTTACTAAACTTAAAAATATTTTCTACGCTGCGTGATCCCCCCCCCCTAAATTTGTGTATTTAACCCCAACGCATCATAAGTAGATATATGCTTCCGCATGCACGGTAAAGTCCTTAATCATTTTATATGTTATAGCGAATAAAGGCTGGAATCGATGCTGATTTATCATTGCATCTTCCCCGCTTAATCGTTTTTGTACAATAACGCAATTGGTATTATGTGTGTAGTAAAATCGATATACGTTTACATTAGGGCTAGGCGAATGTAAAATCCAGTTATCCTTTTTTTTTAAAAAAAAGCACCGCTGCACCTAACAGTAAGTTGAAAAATTCGTTGCTGCATTCTCGAGCAAAGAATATTTAATTCACCGAGGCCTAATATATGTGTAATGGATGTATTTATTTATTGTCATTATATAGATATAGATCATCGCTTGTTGCATACATGTATACCTAGTTGTAAGGATGAATTTAGGTTTAATTAGAATAGCATTCGTTGTATGAACCACGTCTATTTTGCGCAATGATTTAAGACAAACTGACACGAAACTACACATAATCAATGTTGGAAAAAGACACGTATTTATGTATGGATGAGAACCTGTTCAAAAAATGTATTGCTTTTCCCTAACATGAATTGAATACTGAAACGTTATCATGATATGTGGTGAACTGTGCCACGTAAAATCAGATACCATCGGCTCCCATGGATATTAATTTTAACAGTAATTCAGGCTTCTCGGTTGTTTCCCGTTTAGCATAGGTTTAGCAACATTGGCATTAACATCATGAACCTGCTCCGATAGTACCTCCTATCCGGGAACTGTTCGAAACTTCGTCACGACATGCTTCTTACTTGAAAATTCGAGTTACATTGCAAGATAATCGGAAAACTTGGCGCACCCACCAAGAAACCTGTAATCATAGATCACCAAGAGCGATCTAATAATTCTCCCGTGCATAGCAGAGTTGTTATATTTTCCAATGAATTGAAATTACGAAAAAGAACAAAGAAAATGAACAAAAAGAGAAAAGAACAAAGTTGCAATTACAAGGCCTCCTTCTGTATTTCTTCGAGAACGTTCTCGACTAAAGTCAGCACAGGTAACACACGAATCGTTCAGTATCATCCATACAATATACATGTTCTCAACATCGCTCGATAAGCAACACGCCACGCCACAGTACACAGAAAACGACCAACACCATAACGCAAGACGTCCACGCAAGTATTGGAGAGAGGAAGGGCCATCAAAGATATGTATATGTCATTTTTCAGAATGCAAGCTGAACTGGTATTACTACGTTGGAATCTGCGTGTACGAGTGCCCCACCGGGACCCACGGTGTTTCCGACGATACGAAGGCAGTTTGCAACGACTGCCATTATACCTGCCTAACTTGCTCGGGATCTTCGAATACCGAGTGCACCGCATGCCACGAGGACGCCGAGCTGTCTTCCAGTTTCAACGAGTCCCTGTGCGTCCTACGCGAGCTATCCTGGACGATGCAGTCCACCCTCTGGTTCTACAGGATGACCATTCTGTTCTCGATCAACCTGTCCGTTTTCGTCGTGGCGATAATCTACATGGCGGTGAAGTGGCACCTGCGGAAGAGGGATTCCCTGATGTACAGATACAGCAAAATCTCGTATTCGACTAACGGGGACACGCAAAAGGACGTCGACAGGTTGCAAGAAAACGCTTGTTTATCTGACAGCGAGTGAAGAAGGGAATTCGGAAGAGTGCTCGATGCGGCCCGCACGGATAGAGAAAGTGTCACCGTGCTGTCGACGCGTAGTCGAAGGAAGGAGCGAGAAATTCGAGGAACCGCACGCCGGAGGGATTTTCCAGCTGGTCCAGAGTGATATTTTGATCTTGGAAGGAAAGGACGCGGGAGAATGTGGAGAGAAAGCAGCGATCGCAGCGAGTGAAGAGTCGCTGTCGTGAAATTTTTGTGGCGAGATATTTCGACGAGGTGCCAGCGACATTAATTACTAGTGACGTTGGACAGAATTTGGAAACGATGCTTGTCGAGAGAACTCCGTCCTTCTTCGTAATACATTCCAGTGTATAATTATGATTTGTCAGTGATTGCCCAGTGACTGTTGCGAGTACGGAGGAAGAATCGATGTTTCGTAATCGAACGTGAAATTTCATTGATAACTATTGCATTTCATTTCGTCGAGCGGGTGGCAGAACAGGACAAATGTTACTGGCGTAAAAGTAGACTGGATAATTTTTATACTTTTAAGATATTTGATTGTTTAAGCTAAAGTGAATCATTCCAGACGCTTGTGTTCACGCGGCAATTGATATTATTTTCGTCGAGTTGATCGACGAACAAATTCCTATTTAGATTTAATCCATAGATAATTGAAATCTGAATAGAGTCATTTAATTGCGGTGCGGATAATCGCGTCCCGATAGAAATACGCTTATTAAGTATGGATCCTCAACTAACTAACAATTAAGATCTAAGTACGCGTAACCAATTTTCGATCGCCGATGCGGGACGAAACGAAATTACGCCGCCTAGTATCTTGCGCTCTGCGATAATCAAAATTAGAATAATTGCATTACATTCTGCAACAAACTGTAACACAATTTGCGCCGTCCGAGTTCCTAACTGCATAGGGCACATTGTAATTTGTACACCAGTGGAATTACCATGTGATACTATTTATGTATATTACTTTAAACGTACGAGACGCAATAAATTATAATAGCATTTCCTAACGACCAAAGACTTTAAGAAGTTGCAAACTGCTCAGTTAGAGTCACTCGTAGATGTACACGTAGATAGAGTAAATATTGATACTAATAGAGTTAAATAGCTCACCAGCATTTCAGCGTAATTGTAATATTTTGTTATTGTCCCAACATATCGAGCAACTGAGTATCGCTGCATTCTACTAGCACTGAGCTGTAATATTATTCTAATCTACTATAATACTAACGAAATGTTTTAATAAGTTCACTTTAATTTAATAAATTTATAATAACTGATCCGACGACTATTATTTTTCCGTTAGTGATGCCTTACTTTTTTATTTACAGCTTAATGCCACGTGGCGGATCGATCAATACGCAACAACTGTGCAACCCATAACAACTACTACACAACAGTCACACACAACAGTACAAATATTTGATTCCAATGCACATAGCTACACAGACGTGCATAGTACAAAAGCCAGAATCCATCCGGAAACGATTATAATTATACTCACAATTATTTCTTGCCCCAAGAATCGCGTGGTTACTTTAACTGTACAATGTAATCGAAATACATTGCAGTCAATAAGGAAAACCGATTCAATGTAAAAGAAAATATATAACCCTTGCAGAACATAATTTTTATTAATTTGTCAGTGAAATATCACCCAAGCGATAAATTGCTTCTAAATATAATTTCCTTGCGGTTACGGTCAAAGTGTAACAATCAAATGCAATGTCCACGTGGAGAAATTAACTTCTGGAAAACGTATTTCTGTTTGGCTTAACTGAAGAATAATTTCCGTTTGACGAATGCAACAATAGTCAAATGATTGCCGCAAGTAATATTGGAAAATCTATCATAGTTGCATGGGCAAAGTTCAATTGCCCAATAGTCAATAACGAATATGATCGGCAGGAAACACGTCGTTATAATATCGTGTCCGCATGTCGCAATGTGGTGACAGACGAATAAGCACAGTACAGTGAAATTAATTGGCAATAATTAGCAAACTGTTCGCGACCGACCCTCTCAGTATTGCAATGCACTTGCCTGCATATCATAAACCATAATATTGCTAACGGTACGCGTTCCATAAATTATTCGACAACCTCGCATCGGAAACAGATTCCAGTAACCGCAAAACTATTGAAAAATAAACTGCCAGAAATTTGTGGCTTGCACATTCAGTTGCTTAATCACCAAGCAGTATTGAAATACGCCCGTTTTCTAACAATTGCGGTAGAATAACAAATTCCCTCTGCCTTAATAATCACTATGTATAATGCGTAAGCTGGACGAGATGTCTGACCATGTACTGAATTTTCTACTGCCACTTGATATTACTGACAGAACGAAAGAATTCGTCTACCTGTTTGCACAGTTTAAATATATCATTATTCCAATTATAACTTTCACTGATTTTACTATCAGTAAATTGTTAAATCATTTTTTCGTAACGCTGTTTAAACAACAATAACGCAGTATGATTATTTACAAATACTCAAACGGATTTCTATAGGTCGAACACCACTTTCGAAACGGTTCTCCTAAATTTCTAACCATAGAACCGTCGTAAATCTAATTGCAAATTATCGCCTTCACGCGAAGGATAGCCAATTAGGAGAGAGAAGAAAATATCTGTCGGTTGCGTGTCCCACTTTTCACCGGCGTGGCCGCTTTCAGGGTTGAAATCTCGTTATCGTCATCGCCTCGAAATAAGTTACAAGAATGATTTCAAAGGGGACACTGTATATATGTATACTCGCTTGCTTCCTAGCGATGATATACCTCCTGCCGGTGGAATTTGGTTTCGTGCCAAACGCCCATGTATTCGGAGGCGACTCCAAGTATTTACTCTCTTCTTATTTCATGTCAAGAACCGGATCGCCGGAGAACAGACGAATCGGAGCGAATGGCCGCGCGGTGGAGAGGCGACGAGGAGGGACGAAGGGAAGAATAAGATACGGCTGCGATATCAAAACTCCTCGCTGGATCGCCGAGCTTTTCAAAGCTTCCGAGCACACAGACCCCTCATTTGTTTCACCACCTATGGAGCGACTTCTGTCTCCGCGTGAAAATCACTGGGCTCTACGAAATATTATGCGCGTACAAGAACACGCTGGAAACCGTGAGATCTGTCGTAACCAGCTTTAAGAAACTTGTCGCGCTTCTCGCACCGTTTCCCGTCGTTGTCCTCCGTAAGCTGTAGTCTTAAAAGTTTTCGCGACACGGTTGAAAATGTAACGAATACAGTATTACTTCGATGGCTGCGATAATTTTGGAAGGTGGACGTTCAAATTGTCAGCGTTATTTGGCTCGATGGTTTTGGAGTGTACGCTGCTTAAACGGTTGGTCACCTGTGAAGCTCGTATTTCAAAATAAGTCTAACACTTGGGTAAATCTATGGTACGAAAGCCGGTGACCAATTCAACATTAATCATTGATCAATTTTCTCGTACGTCAAACGGTGTAATAAATATTGCTTCGTTTATCTTTTTCCCTTCCTTTCGTACACTCTGGCCCGTAAAACTTATCGATTACCATTAAACATGGTATTTCATCTTCGAAGCAACATTGCTGTTAGTACTTCGGGATAGCGCGAACGAAGCACAATCGATTGGACAGGATATAAGCTCTCGATAACTTTTTATATACTGATGACTGTTAGAAGAAAATTACGAACAGTGTAACAACGAGTCAGATTGTAGAATTAAAACTTAGCCATATACGTTGGAATTGTGTTGCCCAGAATATGATTACAAATTTTAAACGATTTCACTGTTTCAGAATATTCCACGTTGCCATTCACTACAAACGATACCTTAAATATTTCCCGACCAGATAATACGGAAATTACCCTCTCAAGGATTAGACAACGGCATTAAATGTGTTTCAGGCGAGGTTCTTCCTACGTTTTAAGAGGTTAACTTCTTGCTGCTCATTAAGGGCGAGGAGGGATAAAACGCATTGTAACGTCGTCGCGGCAGCAAAAGCATAACTTCGCTTGCGTCGAGTAAAGTATTCTTTTGCGCAGAATAACAATGGAAGTGCTCAGAGCGTAAGAGTCTGAAAATTGGTAGGAATAGGGATGCTTAGTAAGGTGGAGAAATTATGGAACAATAACTTAAGCCGGAACGAAATGTAAGGTGGCCATTCGCAAATGTGCAAAAATGTAATAACTCATTTTGTGCCTACAAATAGAGAAGTTTCCGTGTTTCAATAAACGAAATTTCAATCACTGTCACCGGGTGCAATGACGCGAATGCAATTGGATATATTTAGAGCTAACCACTTTAGGAGCCGAATTCGCTCGTAAAACTTACTCAAAGGAAAGTAAATTATCGTCGGTCTGCGATGAGCTTGTAATAATGGGAAGAACCAACAAGCGGCAATGGAACAATGGGGGTCGCAATCATAGAATGGACTATTCGACTATCCGCATTCGTGGTATGCATCGTACACCGAGTGCACCCAAATAACTGCACATTTCTACAAGGTCTAGATACGCGTGTTCTCGTGCATCTCGACTCCTTTCCTATCTATTCCTATCCCTCTTGTCGAGCATTCGAACAACGTCACGGCGGAAATGGAAACGAATTTGTACAGCTCCAGCGAAATTCGCAATTCGCGGCCACCGAAACTGTGAAACTGCAACGCAGCCAAGATACTTATACGACACAATGATAATTTAGTGCATCAAACGTTTGCGCGCAGCCCTCTGATAATCTCGAATTTCCCTTACTCGTACCTGCATGAATTATGTATGATATCTCGGTAGCAATAATTGCTTCGGCAATTCTCTCCACGCTCTTCGGGAAGCTAACGTTCCTCCCCAACCGGGCATTATCTATGGTAGGACACGCGATTACTATTTCTGGATATAAATTAAAATCGCGCCATTGGGGCGCACGGTGTACTCGAACAATCCTTCAACGAATTTAGGAAACGGTGATAAGGTGGATGATTAGATTTACATCGCTGTTACTCGTGACTGGCACTGTCTTAATCCACCTTGAATCCGTACAGAAACTACTGAACAGAACCCGGTCCAATCTCCTGTTCATCTTTGACGCAGATAAACTCTGCTGAGGACTCTAAGCGTCGAAAACCTGTCGAGCGTCGAGACAATAACGTTTCAAATAAAAAAACCGCGAAACCCAATAGACATAACGCGAAATTGAAGAAGATATTTCCTGGCCGGCGAGTAAACACGATTAGTGTCCGAGCATGTAACGTTCATGTGGGAGAGAATAATGTTTTTCCATCGATTCTCCTTTTTCCTGGCTTCCGCCCCGATATTTCCCAAATGGCAGAGGGTTGGGAACAAAAGCAGATAGAGGGTGGGCCGGAGAAACGCGGCTGATGTTAACACTGAGTTATTCAATAGGACGTAGAGAACGTTGGTGTACCGAGTGCGACACCCCTCCCATAGGATCCGTATCGTTTCAACCAGCCCCCCCCCCCAGTTTTCCAGGTGCACGACGGTATTGTGACCCTGGAACGTGGTTTGCGAATTTCTCGTGCCGATAACTGTACTTGTCGAACAGTCAAGTCATCGACTGCGACACGACTTCAAGGACAGAACTGATATGCGCACGATTCTGAGATACGCGAGCACAGAACTTCTATGGAACGAGAATTCTATTGTGTAGAAACTGAATCGATCAACGAAACAGTCTACAGGTGCTTCTGAAACTTCAATTCCGCCGGCATTTTAACGCGTTGATTCCGCAAACACTACGACCATATTGTTATTACAGTGCCAAGTGCTTAAACTGTACGAGACATTCCACCTGTGCGTGTTCCCATTTCCATCTTCGTTCACTTAATGCTTCTACGACTTGCGCAAAATCCGATATAATCCTGTATACATTATATCCAAGTCGAAAGAAATCTCCGAAGCCGATTTACCCACTTTGCCGGAGTGTTTAAAAAATGATGCATCGTTATTCGTACGGAAATAATGCATATTACAGAGTCATGCGCATTATCGCGATTTTATTTTTGCCGAAGAAGGTAATTCACGGGGAATTATAATTTTCCTTCGGGTTCGTTCTCCGTCGTGTACGCGTGAAACGGAAGTTGAGTGAACGTCATATCGCCGGCGGCGAAAATCCGATGCCGACGCTTTCTAAGAAATAAGAATGCCGCCTTTGGTGAGCTACAGTGAATGGAAGGGAGTCTACGGCAAGCTAAGGTTAAAAGGGTCCCTTCGTGCTAACTGAACACATATAAATAAGTAAGAGATCCCGCACTCGAACGAACGCGACGCGCCGGCATCGACGTCTAACAGGTTCTAGTCGAACATGAAACGAATTTTTCGGCTTAACGTGGAACACAAAAGATGCGTAATGAATAACTGACTGCTTGAAATGGAAAGTTTAGGGGTATAAATTTGTCAACATTAAATTAGATACATACGGTCGCTAGCAAGTTAACCCTGTTATCAACAATTTAAATGTATAGTAATAATGATTACAATTTATGTTTATATATTTTTATGCATTCCTTATAGTATATAAGTACAGTCCAAAATAAGTTACAAGAACTGACATATATCGTTTTCATGCCCACAAAAATGCCAATAGTTAACTTACTTTCCGAGGCGACTGTACGTGTTACTTTAAAATATTAATCAAAGAAATTACCACGGCTTAGTAACCGTGCCCGAAACTGATCCCGTCGTTCGAATAATAATTTTATCCCGAAACTAACGAACCACCCGGGAATCCTTATTACTTCTCCTCAGTCAATTACATTATTGAATTGAAAAAGTTCCGACCGTACATCAAAAGGGCAAAAGCTGCGGAGGGGAAATAAATAAGTAAGGATAAGGCGGGGAGCTGAGAAGTGTGTAACGATGGAAAAGGAAAAACAAAGGGGGAAACTTGCATTATGGCTGCTCCTAGTTTTTCAATATCCATCTGGAGGGTAAACAGCATGGCCTTTTTTTTTAAACGAAACGTCAGAAAGGAATGACCGACGCGATTACGAGGAAAAGAAATAAATATTGCTCTCTCGATAATTGGAGAACTTCTGTCCAGATTATTAAGTTAGAATGCACTGAAATGAAATATGGAGGCTGAGCAAAATCAGCTCGATGCAACAAACAATATTAAAAATACGATCGTAGAGGCACATCTTGTTTAATTCTTGTGTCAACAATCAAAAATTTTCACGTGTTTCTGCTCCAAGCTCGCCGGCTAGCCGTATTCACTGACATATGCTATTTAATATAACGATGGACGCCGATATCACTGACCTGTACTCCTTAAACATAGCTCAATCTACTCAACATCGCTTTATACATTTTGTTCATCGCTGTATCCAGTTTCAGTTAATGGAGTAATGCTTTCCTTATTGACTGGAAATTTCCTAACGCGAATCGCGTTAATTATAAACGCGTGTAACAACGAAGAAATGTTGGTCCGTTTCGTTACCAGGAATACTATTACTTATCCTCATCAAAATTCTATTAGCTCGGAAGGACTAACGCGCTCGAGAAATTATACTGCCACGTTCCATTTGGTCATTTTCCTTCTCGTTAACCAATTACGTAGCCGTTAGTTCGCCGTGTAGGTAGACATATTTATCAAAAACAATATCAACTGCTGTCTGAACCAACGATATATAGGAAGGCGTTGACTAATTGTCGGGTTCGGTGTTGCTTGAATGAAAAATTCGCTCCGCGCGACAGATATTCTATTAAAAAAAAATGTCCGAACGACGCTACAGATCCACTGTGCAGCGCTCTGGACGAAAAATTGAGCCTCCAGACTCTGATCACCAGCCAGCCTTATCCGAAAGTCTCTCACCTGTAACGAACATCCGCTTCGCTACCCTTCGGCTATTTCATCAAACGTTCTCCTTGCGAAGAAACTTTCCCCGCCCCGTTCTTGTTCCCAAATTTCGTCCAATTGCTTCGAAAACGCCCGCTCATCGTACAATCGGCGGAGCCCGCTTGATGGATAGACTGTTCATTGAACAATACGATTGTCCGAATAAATATCGCGAAGCCATCCCGCGAAAAGAATTTCACGGTTCGAAATAAACCTCGATTGATTCCGCCGCTAATAACTATTTAGTCAGTCTGTCCGAGCGAGCACACGCAAGGTGAGCAAAGAATGATCTACAATTAAGACGGAAACGTTGCTGCAGCGGTGGCGCGTGGAAGTCGGTGTGAAATATGTTAATGGATCGCCCAGCATGCAAATGAGAAGTGAGATCGTATCGGTGGCAGTTGCTTAAGGGACGGCTCGTAATTGACCTCGAGGGCCGGCAGCATCCAGGCGATGCTCGCCACGGCATCGATTATATATGTAACGTCACTTTGCATTATGAAGTGCGGGCCGTGACCGTATTCTTCCGCGCTCCTCCGAAAGGTGGATGCCGTGAGCGTCGAAACGACGGAGGACAATCGAGCCGCTTTGCGCCATAAAATCTCGTCGCCGCGGAAGCGCAGTTCGAATTTGAGCGATTACCTCGCGCAAAGATAGAGGATAACGTTGGAACGCCACTTTACGCCCCGCGGCATTTTATTCAACTTTAAGCCGGACGTCTTTTATTTTACCGGGCCCAGAATCTGCTGGAATCGGCATAATTCCCTTGGATCTCGCTGATGTTTATTGTTCCCGTAATAATCCAGTGTTGTTTGCACCGTCTGTGATCCCCCGGCTACGCGTTAATAAACAAGCACGCGTTATGGTACAATTGAAATTTCCGTGGCACGGTCTTTCAATATTTATGCGATCTTTGTGCAACATTTGTGTCCGGCGAAATGACCATTGCAACCCGTATGGCCGTTAACTAATTAATCGAGTGCATTCACCGCAATTAGATTGGTTCGATTTAATTGTCGAATCGCCGGGACGCTAACGAAGTACCGAGTACCCTATAGAAATGTGAATGCAATTTTCGTAAATATTAATATTCCCGGTCATTTGAATGATTGCAAGCAGCGGTGTGTAATAATGTAGCACCTTGATTAAAATGTTTACGACCGACTGTTCCAGAACTTGTTAATTCTCCGCTCCTCTTTGATCAGTTTCTCGTGCACCAGATAAATTCATACAAATAATGTTAACATCAATGCCAATTAATCCGATTCGTTAACCCCTTCGTCATAATTATACAGTCCCCAAAACCTGTCAGCGCAAATGCAATTCAGAATTTTGATTCCATTATATTTAACGTTTACCGAAATCTAGTTACGCCCAGCACAGTAAACGTTGCTGTTAATCAGCTTCTAAAACGTTTCGAATGCTAATGAATTTGCGGATTATCGATATGCCGATAATGGATCTTCGAATTAGCCTTAAGCTCCAACTAATCAATTTTATCGAATAAAATACAGCGCCGCAAGCTTCCATCTGACAAGAGCAACATTTAATGTTCAAAGTATCGCGAAGATTGCTTTTTAATCGACACAACTAATGTTCAGAATTGACGAAGAAACTGCACGTACGCAACGGCTGGCACTAAAAAATTCTGACGAAAATAGAAGATTTTCGTTTTCGCTTCCCTTTTGTCTGAATAACCGGCATTCAGGGCCGCCCCTTTAGAATCGCGTTATGATTTAGCGGTGCGGCCGCTAATGCTCTCGTTCGATAGAATCCAGACCACCTTTCCATTACCACCATTTTTATCGACGAAGTAAGAAATAAAATACGGCATATCTGGGCGAAACAAAAGAAAATTTCTTCTAGATGTAGGGCCTGCTGCCGAAACTCGGAACAAAAATCCGCCAAATCGGAGGAACGAAGGAAGCACGTGATAAAGTCGGAGGGATTATTTCCGCACAATTTATCAGAAAAGTTGCAAATAGAATGTCCGTTGATTTCAACCGGAAGCACGCATACAGAGCGACATTTAAATTCGAAAGAAAGTTTCCACGGCAGTGAATCAGAAAGTTTGAATCTCCTACAATCTTCCGTGGATATCTCTATGGGCAATCAGTGTCGTATAAACATTATTCAAGTGCTCCGTTAGTTCAAAGCGGTGATGCAAGAAGACGAGATATTCCGGATGAATGAACGAAATCCTCAGCCGGAACTTGCAGAAATTATACCATCGCCGGCTAACAGTGTACGGGTTGGAGAGGAACAGAATGAGCGTGCGAAGTTGGAAGGATGAAATGCCGGAAAAATAGTGAACAATATAGGTAGGTGGATGGTAAAAAAAAAATATTAAAACTTGCGAAAGCTTGAAAGAAGTATCGCCGTAACGGAATATCAAAGGCTGTTAAAATAATCACGAAAACCGTAATAATTCGTATATCACACGGTTCCCGATTTTAGAAGCCAATATTTTTTCTTAGGAATTCACGCTGTGCTCCAAATAAAAGGATAAAGTTATTCATATCTCAGAATTGTCAGAAAATACGACACCCACCGTATTATCGATAATACTTTCAGTTCCGATAGCGTATCGCATCGTTTCACATCAGTCCAAAGCGAGCAGGTATTTCTCACAATTTTATTGCCCTCTCGTACCGATATCCGCACATCGTCCACACTTGTTCCCCGCACGATTGTCACTCCTGTTTAATACAAATCTAGCATATATTATAACACATAGATTTCATATGAAAATATGAGGTAAAGATGACGTTACAGCGCGGAGAAGTAGATCATCTCGAAAAAAATGGCTCGGTTCGTAACCATGATACTGCTCGTTCTGGTCATCGAAAGGGAGGAAACCAAAGAAATTCTGCAATTGTATGGCTCTGGCTATCGCAAGCAGCACATTCGGATTGAAGTATTAAAATTTCTTAAAATGGCAGCAATTTAAAATGGTTTTTTCGCTCTTTTTTGGCCTGCAAAATTAAGACACAAGAACGTTTTGGCCTGATTCTGCTAGGGACGATAGCGACACATCTGCTGAAGATGTGTGTACAAGATGGTCCCGGTCTGTTTACTAAAATTTGAGACATCATGGTTACCATGTTATACAACACGGTTTCGAGGAACAACGCAAGGATGTAATACTATACAACACCTGTATTGCGATAGTCTAGTCCAAAGCTGAGCATTCCGACCTCTGTAGCTCTGTTATTTATATGAAATCAGACAAATCCTTTTGCAGATCTATTTTCTCTAACATCCAATTCTAAAATACATAAAGAAAAATTAATTTTCTATCTGTCCCATTACAATGCCCCCTTAACAGAAACTAACACTGACGACAGAACTTTCTAAAGCGTACCTCGATCGCGCTCGAAAATCTCACCAGAAAACGATCGCCGCGGTTGTCGTTCAGCCGCGGAGATTGTCATTTCGCCGTTTCACATTTCCCACAGAATTCCGCGGACAATATCGCGCGATCTTACCGTCGCATAAAGCGTTTACATCGCGTCCGTGCTGTACGCTCGATCAAACGTGACGCCTCGCGCCGCGCAATCATTTTCCAGAAGGCAGAAAGCAATTCTACCTACCGGTCCGCTAATATTTCCACGACCGTCGGCGACCCGAGTATCTTTCGTCCCCCCCTTTGCCTGCCTCGAAATCCCATCGAACGCGCACGACCACGCACAGCCCGTTGCTCCAGTTTCCCCGTTTTACTCCCTCGTTTCCGTTGTCGCGCGGCGACAGGGCTACGCACGCTTCCGGTTTCTTCTATCGCCGTCTCTGACCGCGCATCCTTTCGTTTCCTGCCGCTCGTAGATCAACCAGCTCTGGTTTCCACCGCCGGCTACGTTACCGCGTCGCGTGCATCGGCCCGATCTAACTCACTTCGTGAGATACCTCCCCCGTACCTTACACGTATATAACCACGTCGTACACTTCGGCCAGAGGCTCACGGTCTGTTCAGTGGCCGGGCTGATTTATACCGGAGAACGGATGCGCACGGGTGTATCAAGCGTACGGGAACCGTGTACGGCGGGCGCGTATTTCACGCGGTAGAAAAAGGCGACAGAACGGCTGAAAGGATAAAGCAGCCCGGCGAAGACGGGGCCGCAGTTAGCTACGAATAGTTTCGCACTAGTCCGTATATTGTTTGATAAGCTTGCCCGGGGAGAAACTCGAATTTTTATACGGCGCCGCGGCGTTGGACAATGCGCGCAGGATTATTTTATAGTAATAGTAATGTAATGATTTATTGCAGAATATGTCGTAACGATACTCTCGCGTAACGCAGTGGAGCCTATCTCAACTCAACTCGACTCTGTATACTTTATGTTCAACTCACAATACTCGACAACTCTACACTCGACTCGACACCGTTTAAACTCTTCCGTCTCTCCCACTCGACACTACATCGATTCTGCCTTTACTCTTTAGCTCTGCGTTGTCTCCGACACGCGCATGCATCGTCCACTCCGTATATTCGTTCACTCGCAGCTTCCCTCCCGTTCTATTCCCCGTTCGTTCTCAATTATTAGGGGCGGACAATGACTCACGCAGCCTTGCCACGTGTCACGGGTCGACCACGTGCCGCCATGCACTCTTCCCTTGAGATAAACATTCGCTCGATCCATATTCGACGTTTCCGCTAACAATCTTCATTCACACTTCGCGCCACACTCGATGCTTCCCCTCCAACTGTTTGACATTTAACAGTTTGTACACCTTAGATCCGTACGGACCGCTGTGCGATTGAGAAAGTTTATTCCAAGCGAATCTGTTTGTGGGATTTATTAAGTATTATTGCGGAATGCTTGGTAAATATTAGGCTGAAGGTTACACTTTTGAAAGTTGATCAATTCCTGCAGGCATGATCGCGCTCGTGCGATTAGTTTCCTTACAAGCGACATAACCGAAGTTAAGTAGCATAGGTCGGTGACTGGTCAGGCGCGACAGCTTCTGCCCAATACACGATGTTCCTGGAGCCGTGTCGGTATTGTTCTAGCATTTTAGATAGACTATTGTGGGCTTGGAAATGCCGCGGTGTGAAAGATATGTATTTGGAGCTGAGCACTTGGAGAGATCGTGTGAACGGAGGGTGCAGTGGTCTAGGATTCGGGTGGACGCGACCGACTGTCGCCGGGGAACGTCTGCGGTGTGTACCCTTGATGGGTGAGAACAAATGAGAAATAGAATGAGAGAGAAGCTAAGAGTGAAAGGATATGTAGAGCGGATAGTTAAAAGGTAGTTGTATCGAAGGGACAGTTGAATTGAGAGAAGCGTTTGAGTATCGTGTAAGTGTCGTTGTGTTGTCGTTTTTCGACGTTTGACGTTAATAAAGTTAATAATAGGTAAAGGAAACTGAAGTCTTGTCGCCTTACTTGCCCTCCGTTCCAAACACCTGAAGTTTTCAAAAGATCACTTCTACACTATTGTAAAAAAAAGGGTTATCCATAGCGCGACTTCGAAGTAACGAAATTTGACTAATATTCAACGCGTGTATGTATTAAGAGCAGGCGAGAATGCCGCGTAACAATCAACCGTGAACTATGTCAGAAGTAATTGCACTATGTACTTAGCATTGCGTGTTTATATCGCGGGTTAAATAGCGAGTGGACATTGCGAAATTGCTTGGACACATTATCAGAGGTCCTGCGTCTCGCATTTTCAAGCCAAAGAGGGTTTTCGTGTTTGCACGTTTCGGAACATGTATAAAACCGGGGTGGATCTTGCTACAAAATTTAAACTCCACAGACTTTCAGCGGCGGTTAAATAATTTCACCGGACCCAAATTTTTCAACGAATTCTTCTCACGGAACACGTTGCAGCGCGCACACACACACATATCGATATTCTCGAATAAATATACACGAAAGTCGTGTTGCACAACGCTACTCCATTTTACTCCACCGTCGGGCCATTGATTTTTTTTTTCTTCTTCCTCGTTCCACGTGCACGGCGCTCGCAACGTAAAAATACACACGTTTATAACATTTCTGCGTGCTTAAAACGGAACTGGAGATCGTCAGCATTATTCAGGTTCCACGGATTACTCTGGACTGTGTGAAAGTACGGGTAAGTACGGGTAAAAGTCGAGTGACGCGACGCAGATGGCATACGCGAGCAGGGCTTGCTGTCTTCCGTTAACAGCCACCTGCCAAAGGGGTTTACTGTACTTCAAAAGTCGGTCTGCGGAAGCACAAAACGTGTAGATGTATGCGGCCGCCATTATGCCACGCCTTTGTTGCGACTCATTTTATTTTAAACTTCGCGGAGGCGACAGCAGATAGAAGCAGAGGCCGTACGCGCTCGCTAACTTAAGAAAACCCCCGATCGAATTTCCTACCCCATCGTATACTCTATCTGAATAATTCTCAGCCACTGTTCACCGCGGGATATTTCATTCTCTACAATGAAATTCTAATTCTCACTCGCGGCAAAGATCGGTCCGCGTTTATGTCAAGCAGCGTGGAAATATTTAGTTGAAAGGTGAATTTCTATTTTGCTCGATATTAACCCTTTGGGCTCCGTGAACCACTCCGAGATTTTCTTCCCGCGAACTCGATAATTGTAAACGTGTAACGTCAGAAAGAATTTTCCTCCATTTTCGCGGTCGTAAAACGAATGGCTAGATTTTTTTTTTGAAATCTAGATCGAGTTATACATCGAACGAAGTAATTGTCCGCGGCGGCGGGCGCTGCCGTTCCGATTGCAAAGGGTCTGGGAAAACTGTCGAACACACGATCCTTTTCAGCGGCGAAACATTTATTAAGCATCGACGTCCGGGCGTCGCAGCGAAACAATACGGCCGACCTAAAACTGGAATAACATTGTGCCGCTTCAAACGGACCGTTCTCGAGCAGAATCGCGTCCGTTCGGGACCAGAAAATGCGACGCGTCGATGCGTTAATGAAGTTGTTACTTCTGCCTCGTGTAACTAGTTTACTATGCATTGTGATTCTGCTGACACAGCCAATTATCGAGCGCTGCAATTATACCAAATCGATAATTTCGAACCAGCCGCGGTTCAGTGGCAGCTTCCTGGAACGTGAAGTTCCCAGGCCGACCGGAGGAGAGTTCCATCGATTCTGATGCCTAAGTTGACCCCTCGCATACCGTCCGTCACGTCGTCGCCAACTTTTGGCCGTGATGTAATTAAAGTCGATCGATTGGCGGCCACGGAAGTGGCAATCCTTCGCCGAGAAACTAAAGTTACCGTCGCTCGAGCGCCCGAGTGCGTCGCGAGAGGGATTTAAACGTAGCATTGCCAATTGATACGAACGAATGAGCACGGTTGATCGTGTGCGAGCGTGACACTCGCGGAAGTGAAATTACTGCGCCCTTCGTTACTGCCCATTAACGAATCCCGACAAAATAAATAGAAAGGAGGCAGAACGCCGACGCACGAATCATGACAAACGTATACAACACCGACACCGGTATTGACGGCCGCAAAGCTTTGTGAAACGGGCATGCAAAATGACCAACGAAATTGCTTTAATCTGGGCTCCCTTTTTCCCTTCAGCAACGTGTACAGGCTGCGGCACAGCAGCTAAGTTCCCTCTCTGCGAGCCGCCGTGCAGATTCGTTCGGCCACGACAAAAGAGTTTTAAGGGATATCATTGAAAGATAAAGCGGCACGCCACTTTGAAAGGAGAGCCACGCATGAAACGATAGAATGGCACTTTGGTGTGTAAAATAGGTCAGGCTACGGGGCCGTGAATTTTTCCGGAATGCCGTTTCGCGAGTGAAAATATGTCTTCGGAATTTCCCGACACGTCCGCCAAATAATGATTAAAGTTTAAGAGGTTTCCGCGCGATTGAAGTTTTTCT
Organism: Nomada goodeniana; assembly: GCA_963969485.1. Lineage (NCBI taxonomy): Eukaryota > Metazoa > Arthropoda > Insecta > Hymenoptera > Apidae > Nomada > Nomada goodeniana. The sequence goes on along the minus strand of OZ018305.1, from coordinate 6,434,044 downwards.
CCCCCGTCGTAAACGCGCGGGGAATTCGATTTGCTGTTTTAACTGCAATGGAAAATAATTCGATCGCAACGACATCGATGCGCAGCATTCTGGCAAAAAGTTAACGCACATGGTGTACATTGAAAGGAAGGTATCGTGGTGAAAAAATGTCTGCACGGATATGTCTGTTTAATCCCATTCGTTTCGTGTTAAACCCGTTTATGGGAATCTAGGGGTTGGTTACACTTTTGGACAACGCAGCCAGATAATATACTTGAGGGACAAAAGGATCGGCCGAGAGATCATGGAATAATCCGATGAATTTCCTGGTGTACGCAACTGTTTGGAAGCAATGAGTAGCCTATGTAAACGGCTCGAACTTCATGGTTCGGAGCCAAAGTCTTAACCAACTAAATTGGGACAGTGGTATCCATCCTGGAACTTGGAAAGTTACCATTACAAACTCCCCAGAAACTTGGAATCATCCGAAGTCCACCGTATCTATAATAACAATAAGATGTAATCTAATCCCTTAATGGATGTGCATGTATGTGGGGGGACACTTTTCAATTAGAACAAAGTGGGCGCCGTTCATTTAAATCGTCGCAAGTTGAGATCACTTTGAATGAACTGTGCCGATAAATGTTTGAAAATATCCGTACCGTATGTTAGCAAAATATTTTGTAATTAAAGTTGGGCTGATTTTATTACTTGAATTTAGTTTTGAAGCTTTGAAGTTTACAGTTCTTTTTACGGTAACAATCAAACGGTAAATATAATTGTTAATAAATTTGTGGAGAGATAGAGAGAGAGAGACAGAGAGGGATAATGTGCGGATACGTCAAATGAAATTAATGGGAAATGATGAAATAATGGGGGAGGCCATGCGAAAGTTTACATGCACCAGTGCAAATGGGGAAGAATTTCTCAGCGAACTTCAAGATGCCTACGAAGTGGGAATAAAGTTAATTGTGCGGAAAACTGCATTCTACAATTTTCTCTTAAGACGTTTGGGCTTTGCTGTACGCATTCATCTGGCCTATTGTTGAGGAACTGAATACTCCTTACACATTCTAAATATGACATCTAAACTATTGTAATATGTGTGACATTGGAAAAGAAAGCGCGAAGCCAAAAGTCGATAAACAAACAACCGTAGTATGATATATAACCGTGTCTAATATTATAAATTGTACGTAATGTGTTGCCACCCACGCTTGCATAATATGCAAATTTATTATACATCGTAAGTGGAAATACGCCTCGCACATTCTTGCGAAAACTGAGATCCGCGTATATATGCAGCTTTACCTTTACGTACACTCGTGCAAATGTAGTCAAGTCGGTCCTCAAGAGTTCATTATAAACGCCAACCAACCAACCAGCCAACCAACCTTTCCTCTTTGCTCGGCGACTCACTTAACCACTGGCGGGCAGAGACTGCCACGGGATTTTCTCTTGGATTGCTAAATAAGAAAAATTATTTAATTTCGCGCGCCGCAGAGTTCGTTGAAGACGACGAATCTACGCGTACAGACGCGCTGAAATATTTCCCCCGTTCTGTAAGCTACCCCCAATTTCAAGAACCGTTTAACCAACTTTTAAACGTTCCATCGAATCGTGGATAATTTTCGAAATGTGCTGTTAAACCTTGATAAATCGAGTACGACCGGATGAAAATTAGATACGCCCGGAAATTCCTGTTTCGTATACCTCGTGAGCATAAATGAATAAATGTGGTTGGCTCAAGCTTGTGTGAAACCGCAGAACGTATCACGCGGGAAGATATTATTAAAGCAAAGAAATGGATTACGTAACTTTATCGCCAGCATGCGGTATGAAAGAATGTTACATACAATTAGCAGCCCAACAAAATGAAACATGTGTTCGTGCAATGAAAAATATTAATCGTGTATCGACAATAGAATTATATTGTACATGGTGTGGTATACGAACACCATTGTTTAACTTGCAACATAGTACCCTCTTGCTCGCGTTATTAGCAGGAATATTTGCTAGGACCAGTCTCTCATTATCAACCAAAATAATTATCCTCCCCTGAGAGAAGATCGAACCCGATACTTGTTCAAGGTATTGCCCCGAGATATTCATCAAATTTGTAATAATTCAATCTGTAAATTTTTGATTTCACCCATTAACCATCTGTTTCTCTATTTAATTAATTAATGAGAATAAGCACAAGACATCGTAATGCATAGAACGGAGTGTGTTTAAACGCTGTGCCAATGAAAGGATCGATTTCACCAAACTAGGTGCATTTAATTTGCATCAGTGAGGCTTCATAATTAATTGGCGCGATGATCCATGTTCGTTTTACTGGAAGAAACTGCCAATCGCTCTACTATACTTTTCATTGCGACTCGAATAATTTGTTACGCTGCCAATTTTTTGTACACTTTGTGCGCATCGTGCAAGTTACGATTGATCTTTCCCTAAGGGGAATTGTTAGACAACGGAACCATTATTGCGGTGCTGTACCTTTATCAAGATATCCTGCTGTGTAAATTTATGGCCACAAATGTGTGACGAAATTATTACCGAATAAACAGTAAACAATATACGGCACTATACAAACTCCTGCAACGAGTCTCCTGGCAGAAATTTATTATAATTACGTGGGAGAGTTGGACCACCGAGTTTGTGATGTATAGAAGTTCATTTTAGGTCCATTAAAGGGTTGTATGGAAACTGAACGCGAAGTGTCGTTTTTGTTACCATATTGCACCAGAAACTTTTTCCATTAACATTGCGCGAACCCTCATATTGCACTCCGTGCCAATAAATCGACCCTCGCGTACGAATTTAGGGGACGGGAGGGCTATAAATGGGGTTGCAAAGACAAGTACAATTGATCTTTGTGAGTGTAGTACACGATAGCACGAGCATACTCTACAGATCATTGTAAGGGTTGAAACAACAATGAATTATTACGGCAATTTAAGTTCTGTCACTGTAGCTGTACATGTAGCGATACCGTATCCGCGAGTAAAAAATGTCTTTCGATAAGAGCATATTATTGTACAGTGGTACAACAGCCAGTGCATTATGTTCGTCAGATTAAATCTCTCATATGGTATTGACCATTATTTCTTGCTAATCGGTTCAATTTATTTACGTATGCTTGCCGATATTTCGATACGAAGATCGTCCCATATTTTTCCACCTGATTCGATCAACTATGTCACACCTTTCCTAATGCTATTATATTGTACTCCATGATGTTTCACATAACATTAATTCTTATTTACCCATTGCCGCTCAGGGTTCGTTAGTCCGGTTACGCTCAAGAGAATGGTCCGAGTACAATCCGAATACCTGAATTAATTTCGCCATATACCCGAAACGTCTGTAGTGTCTCAAGCTTCCCAGCACAAACCGTGTCCTTTTGACTAAATATCCTAAGTTACTGAAACCAACGAAACTGGCTTCGTCTGCACTCTTGCGATATGCTTATTCGATTTATATACCTTGCACAAGTTATCGTTCGTTTGCAAATATTTTAATGTAACACTTATGAACCGTGAAGTTATCCAGCGAAATATTATGGAATGCAACGTTACGCATATTTGTATGTGTCTCCTTCAAATATTGATGGAAACGCGTGGGCTATCGGATTAGAAGGGAGAGCAGTAAACCACAAGACGTGCGAATAGTGTTTGCCGTGTAAAGGAAAATTGAATCATTACTTATGAGTCTTGATCGAAACGTAAAATCTGATTGCCGATAATAAATGAAGGAGGAACAGGAAATTCGTACACGTTAGCGACAGTCGAAGCTTCTGCAGTATTTCGGAACAAACGGAAATATGCTACATGCAACTACGTATGCTTGCAATTGGTACCCCCTGGAAAATGGTATCGTGTAATAGCCGCGATACGATGCTCTACCACTGTATGTTTCCTATTTCATTACGTGAGATTTAATCACTAAGCATTCGAAATTGTGCAATTCCCTTTGTGCTATCAAATTGTTAGCAACGAACGCTAAACGATGCAATGGAATCTATGTTGTGAAATGTGTGGTACTAACGGAGGGCTCGAAGCTCAATATACCTGAAAGCCCGAACCCTTGTGCGTATTTCGGGTTCTGAATTATTGGAGAACCATTTACGTCGTGCACTGTCTCTGGATTAAGTATACTATTCTTTGGATATTGTTTTAATGGATTGAAAAAACGTTTCAAGGTATTCACCGATAATGGAAATTTATCAACTGCGCGAATAGCTAAGAGAAACTCGCTACAAGATGCCTGGTAAGCTTGGCAATAAAAGTACTGCAAGGAATATACGATTTCTATCAAATGAACAACACAAGTAGATAGAAATATTGTTCCTTCGAATTCAGAAAATATATCGATTTCATCGCCCTGGCGTTCAGCAATATTAAACATAACAAACGCTCCATGATTATTAAAATAAACTATCCCACAATCCCACTCAGCTTGATGAATATGCATCGCAATGGTTCGCGGGCATCATTACACAAAACACCATAGAGAAAATGCCCATTGTATCTGACTGTGTTGCCGCAAAACAGAATACCAGTGCTACCTGTTACATGCTGAATATTGCAAGCACAATACAAATTATAATGCAAGTATCGAACAGTTGCCACGTAGAAGAAACGAAACGCAAAGGTGCAGGGAAACATTGTTACATGGATAGAAGGGGCAAACGAAACGAGGCGAAATCCATGACGATAATTAATTCCATGTCGCTGACATATGGTGCTCACAGTAATGCTATTTCAAATTACCATACGTAAGCTATATTGTTCAGAGTAGCGGATGGCTACGAGCTGTCGCTACCAGACAAGGCATTTAATTGACTGAGTTAATTCGAACTAAACAATGATTAAAACTGAAACTAGACTCGCCGGATTATAGAACGCGATACCTGGAATGGTACATCAACCATATAGACTTACCGTGTTGAAAATTACTTTCGCCGCGATATAATTAAAATCTCGGTTATGTGCCTGACGTTCAATTCTTTATATTAACGCTTTCGCTTCGATGCTATACAAAATGATAAAGTAACTTAAACCAATGCGTTTACAAATAATTGTCAAAAATCACTGGTCCAATTATTGTTTATGATTAATTGTTATACATTCCGAATTCGTGATATAATGAAATACGTACTGTCGAATAACGATTCAAATAACATTACGATCATTGATGCATTATACACTTTTACTTATTAAACTAAACAGTTAGATTATTATATTAAAGAATTGTTCAGCCTATGTTACAAAGTACAAATTACAATCTAAATAAAGTACGTGAGTATTCAAACCGCTTTATACATATAATCTGTTTCACAGGCCGCCGATAACTAGACGTGTGGCGCCATCTCGCGTTTGCGGCCTTGTTCACAGTTTGTCGCGCCTTCAAAGTCAAATTTCTGCATTACATCGTTAATTTAAACAACTGCGTTTATCACGGCTTCCACTGCGTATATTTCAGCCGGACTGGTCTCCAATAAAATATACGGGGCATAACTATCTTCTCCAACAGTTTCAACGATATGGCAATTGTTGTATAAAAGTAATAGACAATTAAAGAATCGGAGAAATTGAAGTCGGGGTCGTTTAATTGCTATTAACAAATGAACCACATATCGTACTATGTTCACACCTATTGTGGGTGGTAGGTTGTGCTTATAGCTTTAATTTATGTCCAGAGATCATTGATGTAAGTGGTCTGCAAGCCTATATAATCGCATTTGTTTATAATTTCTTTAAACAAAATGAATTATCTCGCGTTCTACTGAGCCGATTTTGATCGACGATATCTCAAATTAATGCTCCTTGGTTGGAGAACGACCTCTATTTATTTTAGAACCACCGTCATGTATAGTTATTGCGTAATTCTTAATTGAATACTTTAATTGTTTAAAAAAGTAAACAGCGTATGGAACTATTGGAAATCGCTTATTGTCGTGTAGCATAATTCTTTACCTTCATTTTAAGCAGTCGTTCATTATTCTATCGCATCCAGAAGTTGAGATAATTGGCACAACCCCGAGTGCACTTTCGCCGATATTTTAATTGTTTATAATTATTAAACAACAAATGCTATATTATTGAAACTCTTGGAGAGGATAGCTATAGCCTGTAGCGTTCATTTGAGACCAGTCCGGTTGAAAAATACGCACTGGAAGCCGTGAAAAGGGCAATTGTTTAAATTAACGATGTAATCCAGAAATTTGGTTTTGAAGGTGCGACAAACTGCGAAAAAGGCCGCAAACGCGAGATGGCGCCACATGGACGGTTATCAACTGTGTCAAATGAAAGGAAAACAAATTACCTACACGATAAAAAATACCCCGTGTGGTAACTATATGTAGTTGGCCGGAATAACAATTTCAATTGTTTAATTGTTATTAACAAATGAACCAGATATCTTATAATGTTCACACCTATTGCAGATGCTAGATTATACGTGTGAATCTTTAATTTATGACCAGTGACCATTGATGCAGCTGGTCTGCAAGTCTATGTAATCGCATTTGTTTGTTATTTCTTTAAACAAATTGAATTATCTCGCGTTCTATCGGGTCGATTTTAATCAACGACATCTCAAATGAATGCTCTTTGTTCGGAGAACGATCTCCATCTATTTTGGAACCACCTTCACATATAGTTACTGCGCAATTCTCAATTAAATTTTGTAATTGTTTATAAAATATAAACAGCGTATGGAAGATTTGTGAATCGTTTATTGCCGTGTAGCATAATCTTTACCTTCATTTTAAGCAGTCGTTCATTATTCTATCGCATCCAGAAGTCGAGATAATTGGCACGAGCCTGAGTGCAATTTCTTCGATTTTTTAATTGTTTATAACTTTTAAACAACAATTGCTATATCGTTGAAACTGTCGGGGACGATAGCTATGCCCCGTATCTTTTATTTGAGACCAGTCCGGCTGAAATATACGCACTGGAAGCCGTGAAAAACGCAATTGCTTAAATTAACGATGTAATCCAGAAATTTGATTTTGAAGGCGCGACAAATTGCGAAAAAGGCCGCAAACGCGAGATGGCGCCACATGAACGATTATCGACTGTCTGAAAGTTTAAAAAATTTATATCTCGGCTCCTGGTACTTATTTTTTAATCAACTGGGTGTCAAATGAAAGGCAAACAAATTGGCTATTGCAGAAAACATACCCCGTTGCTGTAACTGTACGCAGTTGGTCGGAATAACAATTGCAATTGTTTAATTGTTATTAACAAATGAACCAGATATCGTATGATGTGAACACCTGTTGCATATGACAGATTATAAGTGTATCTTTAATTTATATCCAGTGGTCATTGATGCAGCTGTCCTGCAAGTCTATATAATCGCATTTGTTTATTATTTCTTTAAACAAATTGAATTATCTCGCGTTCTACTGGGCCGATTTTAGTCATCATCGTCTTAAATTAAAGCTCCCGATTCAAGGAACCATCTGTTCTCCTCCAGAATAACCCTCGTGTTTAGTTTTGTTGGATTTTTCAAACGAATGTTTCAATTGTTTATAACTATCAATATAAGGAACAGCGGCGTTAATTGTTAGAAGACCTATATCATCAGAAAGTTGAGGCTGTGTTCTTCGTTTTAAGACCTAGATCGAGAAACATTAATCTTGAGGCCGAAGATAATTGCAATTGTTTAGTCCGCGTATTCACAGAGTTAGTTCGAGAAATTCACCACAAGATGACTATAGGATAAAATTTTATCCTTATTTATAAAAGGATAAAATTTTCATAACGGAAAAAAACAATTTTTGAACTTCTATGATTGAATCTTCTTAGTTAGCCAGCACATTATCTTTTGATACCAATAATGCCATTGTTTGGTGCGAAATAAGCGAATTTGTAATAGCCAGCTTTCTGGCCATATATATACGCGTTTCGAGTAACGCAGTATTTATTAATTAATTGCCTTCTACGCTCTATTTATTAACTTTCATGAATTCTTTGTGTTCCTGATTCCTCAATCGTTCTTTCCGTACCAGGTCTGCATAGGTTTTATTCAAACGAAATGATATTTTAATTAAACAATATCGATCACACAGCATAAGCTTCGACTTGAATCAATTTGCTATTTCGAATTAACAATGTCTGTACTCTTTTATGCATGATGTTTCTAATAGAAGGCCTCAAGAGGTTTATCATCCTTATTGACCTGTCATTAATTATTAACTACCATTGAATATGTTTTTACGTAATACGCGGCTTCGATGCTACCATCGGATGAAACGAGATCCTTAGTATACGGAGGTCGTAAGTCTCCGTTCCGAATTTCTTCGACACCGTCGCGCACGTATGACCCTACGACCGTTTAAGGAGATAGGGGTGGTATATTGAATAACTGCTCGTTTAACGTAACGAATGATAACGATTTTAATTGCTATTAACAAATGAATGATAACAAAAAGATATTAAACGGATCTTACAGTCGTGTTTAGTATAATGTACAGTGAACAATTTGTGGGAAGATAATGTTTCCCGTTTGGTTTGAAATAGGAGAGTATAATGGTTGCTCCTGCTTCTGAGTGAAGACAAATTAACGAGTAGGAAGATGATACTTTGACTTGCACCTTTGAGAAGAAGACAGACACCTGAAGAAGGAGAGGATACTGCTTCTCCTTTTCAGTGTGCTGGGTAGGACCCTGTCTTGGACTCTGTCCTAGACTGTCTTAGACTGACTTCCTCGTCGAATGTACTCCAGCACATCGACTCGGAAATGTGTTTTAGGCACGCTGATTAGGCATTATTAAAAATGACTAATTTCCAATCAGCGTGTTTTCAAGGTGTGGTCGCACCCTTCCTTAGCGCCCGAAGCGCGTTTCCTGAAGGGAGGGGGTGCGTCCTTAAACGTTGCAGATTATTTGGCAACGCCACGGAATTTCCACCGGAGTCCTAGAGCTTGACCTGGTCGTGCCTGCTGGGTCCCAGCTGCGAGGTCCTTGTGGAGACTCATGTTTATGACGCATGCAATTAACTGTTGAGGCCGTATATGCGTAATTTCGTATACTTCGACGGATTATAGAATAAAACGACTTCCTCAAAAACAGTTCTATTACTTGCGCGTCATAAACGCCCTAAAAATCTGCACATCGAAGGTTGTTCTCTGTACCGATTGCTAGCCGTATTTTTATGGGGGTAGCCGTTTATTTTTGCATGGGTTCGCGGGTTTGCCGCGTAACAGAATAATTAATATCTCCCCTCATAAATAGACTAGTGTGCTTATAAATAGTAAGCACTATTATGTGTTGACTCCATGTACATACATTTAGGCTCGATCCAGTTCTGTGTAACCTTTAAAAATTAATTTCTGATTGTCCAATCGCAATATATGAACATTATACTGCGTATACATAAGACGTCTGACCTTTTCACTAATTTCAAAATATTCTTTTCTGAAAAAGTGTTTGCTAAAGCTGAAACGAATGTAAAGTAGCAATTGTAAGAAACTGTTTTAACCGAATTACATGGCTTATATTTTATATATATATGTTAGAAATAATATAATTATTTCTATAAGATTTTCAGGTTTACTAAAGTATGCTTATTCGTTGGAGGTTCTGGGGTAAGTGCCATGGGGTTCATCACAGTCCTCTTACCAAAAGGCATTGCCTTCCCCACTCCGTGGCCAGATCTTCCAGAAACAGAATCCCTATTCTTTAGCAATGTGACGTCAGGTCACTTGCCATACTCGAAATCTCTATCCTTTGTATATAATAAACCATCCCTCGGCACTCGATAGCTAGAAGACCCAAGGTGGTCGCCAGCCATCGCCTGCCGACAGGATGTTTTGTTCCAGTCATACACTTCCAAGACGTGCAAGGACAATGTCAATCCTCGGACATTCCTAAGACACTCTTCGATCACGAGTAGGACTGCGTCCCCATCATAAATTATCCACAGGGGGCCTAGTACTTCGCCACCCGCTCCTATTCCATTCTTTAAAAAAATACGCTGTTGCTAACATATATATATGTTCATATAAATAATAGAGTAACTTTAATCCTTTGGGTGATGATTACAATAGGTGTTATAGTACTTTCATTCGAATTAATCAACAATTTATTGGTACATGTGAGTAACCCTTTATTTCGGTCGTGGAAAAGGGCAATTACAATTATTCTCTTGTTCATGTACACGTGTATAAAGTAGATGTCTTTTATCATAACGCGTGGGCAGCTGCTTATACTCAACAAGCAAAAGGCGAAGGAACTTTCAATCAGACACTTTTGTATAATTCATCCTGAAATCAATGTTCGCTGATCACCAGAGCAGCAGAAGAATCGAGCATTCAATATTATACAATTCAAATAGTACTGCAAATGTTTGCCAGAAGGAACCCGGCCATAAAAATGATTTCACCGATTTGCTTGAGAAAGTGCTAAACTTAACTATTCCAATTATTACACTGCTTTGATTTAAAATGCTCGTAACCATTGCTATCAACAAACTCATAGATACTAATCGTCGAATGATCCGCATTGTGATCAGCGAACGTTGACGCACATAAACTACGATACATGGGATAGCAAACTCGACACTCAAACAACCACCAAAGTGCGACGTATCGCTATTAAGAATAATCTCTGCGTCAGAAGTTTGTCTTTAATCGAAACGCACACCTGTGACGTTCGCTCGTCACTTCTCAATTGCTGAATGTACTGTGGGGGCACTTCCCATATACACCGCTAGGGGACAAACACGATGAGCACGACGATCCGGCTCCCGAAGGTGGTTGTATAGGTCCGCGGGACCATATATACAACCTCCGACCATTCCCTTCTATCCCTGTGTCTAAGGCAGGGCCTGCTAGTACGCCTTACTGATGAGTCCGCTAGCAGGCCTAGGACGAAACGCAACTTCTCCCCCCCCTTCCTCTTTCTTTTCCCGTCGTACCTCCTCCCACCATCCGTACGACGGTCCGTCGACTACCGCAACCACCCCCCTCAGTACGTTTAGGTATTTATTGACACAAGTTATATAACGTAATGGAGGATCGCGAAGAATCCTTGTCTCGCAAGCCGCCGGGACGTTTTCGAGACTTCGAACACTTCGATCGAACGCTTAAAAATGTCCACGACACCAGAACGATCCGGTCTCGTTTCGAGAAACCAATGATCGGGTTATTCGCGCGGAAACAATTTCACGCATTCAACTCGATCGTCGCTTTCGATTTCCTCGGGGATCCAGTTCAAAGTCGGACACAGTATCGTTTATTATAATACACGTAGAGGAGGAATACATCGCACGATCGACACACCGTGGAGCCGCGTGTTTACACTTCAATTAGCCTTCCTTTCACGTGGACTAAAATAATCTTAATGCAATACGCGGTGGTAGAATTTTACGCTATCTTTGTCGACTAGCGTTGATGGACTTCGCTAGCAACGATCTTAAATGGAACAAATTTTGGTACGAGGTGTATATAATAGTACCTTTACCTACGTGTTTCCGTAAAAACGTGTTTCGACCGAAGTTTTTCAGCATTATGCAATTATTGTGATATCGTTTGATGACTAGACTTGAATAATTTAAGCTACGAACCGTTTCAATCGTCTTCGACGCCGTAGAATTATCTTCATGCAGCTGGAAATTGCTCTTCGTGTAAGAATTGAAGCTGTTCAATTGCGTTATCAAACGCGGTGCTTTTAAGTGGCGGTGTTTTAAATGCTTACGAAAATAATGGGCACCTAATCAACGCCGGAAGGATCTCTCGTCTTTAAGTGCGAACGTTGGCAGAACTTACGCGCGAGTTAAGTAAACGATTCATTGCTGGTCGATCCTTGTCTGATGCACAACACTAAAAACAGTTCCATTCCATTAGGAAAGTGGCAGAGGATTGTTCCGAATCTTAAATCGTATTCCACCTTGAGCCACCCCAAATGACTGGTTCACGAAATCGTGAAATCGAGTTCTCTTAACACTTTCGCACCTGGCTTACGTCACAGGACTTTTATACCGCAAGCCCAGTGACGCGCTAGCAACCGCTTGCTTATTTATCCATTTACATCCCTTCGTTGATTCTTTCCAAACAAACTAGAATTGGAAAAAGAACCAACCAGAGAGAAATCGTTCGCACGCATCTTCGATACGTATCGCGCAACGAGTCCACTGGAACCGTTCTCAATTACGATTATTTTCCACCGATTCGCAGTCCAGGCGCGACTATGTTAATTATCACGGCAAACTTTGATCTGCTGTTTCGTTACTCAACGCCAGAATAATTTCTGCAGCTGTCGCATTGCTCGGCGAGAACTCTCTCGAAATTCCTCCTTCCAAAATCCGAACTTCTCCTCGGACATATCACTCGGATCGAGTGCCTCCGCCGACGAGTTTCATTCCTCCGTCGCCAAATACGACTATTTATTTACAGGGAAATATCGCCGCCGATGGAAACGTGCACTAGCAAGTATCCACGCGGACAACCGTGCTCCGTATTGCATCGACAGGCTTCCGAACAATCTCCGTCGTTTTTTCGCTACCCGAGTTCACGGACGATGCGTTATCGAAAGAGATGTAAAAAAATATACGATTTTCTGTAAAAAAATAAACCCACGAATTCACGATCGAGCTACCGTCCGAGATATCGAAATCCCCCTTTCGATTATACGGGCGCGAGCTACCCCTGCGATACACCTGCGATATATCTGGGAATTCGTGTTCGCATGAATTCGGTTGCACGTTTAATTTCGCGGACGCCCGACGACAGATCGTTCGGCGAAGCGTTCAATGGTCCCGACAAACGGATATCCTGGACTTACACGTTCGGGCGCAGTAGAAAAATATCGTTTCTCGTTGGTTGAATACACGCCATCCGGGATCCGCGGCGTCCATTGCCGAAGCGTCGTCGATCTTTCCCTCGAGTCGCTTCGCGAAGGTACACTTTTCGCGATCGCATCGATGGCATTAATCGCTGGAACCATTCGGGGCAGGAGGATCTATCGGTATCGCGGCGCGCTCGTATCTTTACATTATTACCTTGCGCATCGTTATCAAGGGACCGACGGCGATTGAACGGCGAGCCGAAGAAAAACAGGGATTACTTTATCAACCGCAAAGATTCGCCAGGTTAAAGAAGCGAAGCGGGGTGCACCGACGGCCAGCCCTTCTTCCCCGTTCGCCGGGGTCCCTTCGAAACCGTTCGCGACTTCGAAGGATCCTCTCCCTCTCGATAATGCAACATTCCCCCGTTGTATCTTTCTCTAGGCACGATGCAAACGCGTACGCTTCCTTCGATTTCACCGTTCTCCACCCCGTTCCTCTCTACCTCCTTGTCGTTCCCCGAGATCGCAAGATTCCTCACGGACAGGCGACAGTACTCCCAACCGCGCAGAACAGTCGGCGAGAATCGCGCGATCGAATCAACGACCGATTATGGTCGGCTCGTCCGCCATGGCGATCTCCTCCGTCGGCGCTTTGTCCCTCTTCCTCTTCCTGGAGAACAGCATGAAGGCGCATCCCGCCAGCAAGTTGCAGAGGAACACGATCCAGGCCAGGATCAAGGAGAAGTGGTACCTCATGATCGCGCCCTTCGGAAACGTCGCGTGTACGTGTTTGCTCTCGAAATCGATCGAGGAAAGAAGCACTTGTATCACCACCATGTTGCAGGCGCCTGTAACGAGATAAAGGGTGATCCCCGTTCGGCGTGTTCATAGGCGAGGTTGCGGGACGGATTCGTGTATCGTTGCAGGGGTGGTCGAAGGGGCAGCGGAGGCACAGGTGTAATATAGGTGAATTTTCGTGGAATTTTTCGTTCAATTTTTAGTACGTTGCCGGGATCGTCGAACTGGGCAAAGAGATTACTGTTAGGAAGAAAGTGTGCCGGGTGGAATACGTCGAATTATTTGTGACAATTTGCGCGGTGGCAAAGGAAATGATATTCGAGAGGCGAAGGGGTGTACATTGTAGCCGCAATTAATTACCGCTAATGAAATGTATTCCGCCGGCCAGCCGCTTGAACATGTATCGTGGATTGCGGAACGTATAGATCGAGAAACAGAAGCTCATTATCATGACGAACAGGCTGATCAGCGCGAACGACACTTGCGTTCTCGAGTAATCTGGAATCAGTAAACACATTATTGGCCGCGCGGTAACAGAACAAGTTCGGCAGGCGAGAACGCGGCTGCCGCAATCGAGCGGCAATTCGGTTTCACTTACTGACAACGGTGTTCAACCCCGGGTCCAATTTGAATTGCTTCTCGCTGGGGAACATGTCCTGATTCTTGCACTGCTCTGAAAGAAGAAAGAACGCGACGCGACGCTGTAAATTTGATATTTAGACGGCCGCTGGTTGACGCGCGCGGAATACGTTCGTCGTTCGTAAACGACGAGGCATGCATCGTCGCGGGGTTAAATCCTTGGTTCACTCCGATTCACCCTATTCATCTTCATTTCTCTGGCAGCAGCCGTTTACCATTTTCTCGTCGCGTTTATCTTCCTTTCTTTTCCCGTTTTGCTTTCCATCCCGCCGTTTGCACGGACACGTTCGTGCCCAGTTCGCGTCCCGCGTCATAGTAAGTTATTTTTACGCGCGACCCCTAAGCGTAGCTGTCCAGACAATAAGTTGTTGATCAATATTTGTACCGTGACGGTATTTAATCCATCGATTGCGAGCGACAATTCTACTCGTCATTCCGCCTCCTTTCCGCGCCGGGACGCAACGATTGTTCGCGTTAGGGCCCCGGGGACAACCATGAATCTCTCGCCTTGGAATACGAATTTAGACGGTCCCTCTAATGAGTAGAAGTGGACACGTGCGATCTAAAAATATTCGGAATGTCACTTTTGCGATCGTGCGAGCAGCCGCGTCGAAGAGGATCGAGGGAAGGAAAGAACGAAAAAAATATCAAAAGCGAAACCGCGACGAGGGCACAATACGTTCCCAGACGTATTACAATTATCTAATTTGGTGGCTCTGACGTGTGCATGATGAAGCACACGTGTGGAACACTGGACGTGACGTAGAACAAATGACTTCGGAGCCACCGACGCCGATTCTGACGTAGAATGATTAACTGCAAAGCGTGAAATTAGCCGCCCGCTTGCACCACCATTGGATTACTTTAATAGACAGCCGTAGGGAAAAGAAACAATCGAGCTGAATCGAACGAACGACTCTGTTTTCGTTTACAGTCGCGCGTGTATTCTTTTTAACAATTCACAATTGAATTAACAATTCAATTGAAGAAGGGCCGTGGTATATTATAGTGTACACATATGTACGCGTTATCGATTAATTAGTTGAAGCTATCCCGAACTTTTTATAAGGAAAAATGTTTCAATCGACCCTGGGAACTTTTCCAACCAGTCGACTTTTTGTGCGACGAGTTCCAATAAAACTATTTGTTACATTATATTATATATACTATCGAGGTTCGACGTTTAAGGATTAGGATTAGATACTGCACAGGGACAAAATCTTACTTAGGAAAGAGAAAACGAGGTCCAACTTCATCCAAACGATTACACGAGCTCGAAATTTAGGGACCCCCGTGGACCAACGTCGATTACGAAATTCAGCAACGCACAAATCGGATAGAACAGAATAGTAAAAATCATGGAACCCGGCGTGCAACCGTAGTGGGCAATTTTGCCCTCGACTGTACAGGTTGGCGCATTGAACCGCGAGTAAACGGGTAAGTGGCGTATCAAAGGGGAGTTTATAATCGTGCCCGGTTTATTGAGGTATGGTATATCTCCTGATGACATATTGGATGAATATCTTGCCTTGTTTAAACGCGAGTGTAATAAATCAAAGTCGGTCGGGGTGCTGGGCGTGTTGATTTAGTTCCCGTGTAAATGATGGAAGCTGTACACGAAAGATAGCCACCGTGATCGTTTATCGTCGAAGGAACGATTTGCGTGTGCTCGCGTTTAACAGTAACACGCCTCGCCGAATTGCAACGAATTTGTTCGATTAACGCGATAAGCATCGTATCCGATGGGAAAGTGATTGACGATCTGACATAATCGCCGCGATGCAACTTTGCTCGACGGCGCTTCGAGATGTGTCGAGATAACGTGTGGAAATTCGGCGACGCGACTAGATACACGTTATCCAGATCGACGATTGTGTCCGCCCCTTTTGAAACGAAGCCACTGTCGTCCCGACCATCTGGCATTTCGTGACATGTTTTGTAACCCTTCTATTTACTACCGGCGGAATTCTGAGCCATTAACTTGACGAGGGCACAATATTTTTTTCGCCGGACGTTTTAAGTAGCGAGCATACTACGCCGCCTCTGACGAGGAATTGCCCGTTTTTAAATCGTTTTAACCCACCGTGTTCGATTGCTGAGAAAGGTGCAGCTGTATTAAAAAAGGAATCCAGATTCAAGCTCGAATTTTGCCACCACTTTGCAGCAAATGCTAAACGAACGCTTCTGCTGGATACCCACGGGCATGCAATTCTACCGGCGCAAGTATCGGTAAATTATTTCGCATTACGCTCCACTGGAGATTAAGCTGTTCAACGCGCCGCGAACGTGCAACGATGGAATTGTGCGTTCGTCGAATGTTCAAGTGGCATGCACAGTAGACACGAGAGTTAAGAGTAAATTAGTCCATAGACATTGCGCACACTTACTGAAAGGTATCATTTCAGTGGAATTTTCGGACTTTGGCTCTATTCCACGAATGCAGCCTCTCCAGAGGCCCATGTGTTTGTAGATCAATCTTCGACCTTTGCTCGGATCTCCCAGGGGTAAACCGTCTTTATCCGGCGATTCTATGGTGAACCAGTGATCGGTTCCGATGGCGATCGACCATATGCATACCGACAATCCGACGAGAACAGTGCAACCAAGGAGAATACGCCTCTCAAAGATCACCTGTGCAACACACACGCAAAATACCCATAGATTCCACTGAAAACCGTTATTAAATAGATAACAATGTCGCCTCCGGAACATTTCGCTTGATCTTCTCTGCTAAAGATTTGGTCGGAAGGAGAGTGGCGATTCGGCATTGCGAGTTTAATCGGAGAAAATGGCCCAAGCGATGAATGCAAGTGAGGGGTAGAAAATTTGGCACGAAGCGAGCAACAAGTTCCAAATGAAGAAAGGTGTGACAGAGGATGTATACGTGTGTAGCACTACATACCTGGTTGTACAACTCTTTCATACGACTCGCCATTTCGTCGAATATTCCTTGCGGAAGTAATTTCTATTCGACAGATCCAGCGATATCACTTTCCTTCTGCGGCTCGATCTAATCGTCTCTCGAAATTAATACACCGCCGCGTTGCATTTGCGACGCTTTAATGCTGACATTATGGAATTATCCTCGACCACGATTGTTCGTTTCGAGCACGACGACTGAGTCCCGGCAGATTTATTTTGATTGGACTCAACCTGGCCAGTTTTTCAAGTTAATGGGTCTCGATGATGCTTGTGTCACTTCACGAAGGCGCTGCTGCAATCTGTTGCACTTTTTCAGTTGCCCCCGCGTGATAACCGTTTGGTCCTACATCGAACCTCCTCGGTTTTACATTCCGCCGAATACACCAATTAATTCAATTTCGAGTGCGCCCTCGATGTATCGATCGCGCATTGATTTCATTTCACGCGAACTTTGCCGAATTATTTGCGGGGATATTCTAGCTGCTGCGCGTTCAACTGAGAGACCACTTCCACCCTTTCCTTCCTCGATGCTTCAGAAAGGAAGTCTTATCCAAATGTTTTGCTTCTCACCCCGTTTAATTGTCGAGCACTTTCATTATTCCGTTTAGACGTTCATTTCGATCATTCTTGTCGCGTCTTCCAATGACGTTCCACTCGGTCGCTTCCATTTCCTTTCTGTCTCAAAGTTTCTTCCCCTCTACGCACACGATTATGATTCTCTGCGAATTACCAGAAAGTATTACTTCCTATGCCTCGTTCCCCTCCTCCGATCGCTATTTCGTAAAGCAGATGCACCTGCAAAAACGCAAAAGAGAAATTTCGTAATAGAGAAACAGAGGCGACAGCGACGGGTAATTGAAAGCTTCTCTAATCGCAATCAAACGTACACATCTTTTCTCACAATCAGGATGGATATTGGTACGAATTGGACCCGCTTGTCGCGATCAGCGATTAATGCAATTTGCACAACGCTCGAACAGGATTTGGCATAACGCGTAAGTAAATATGTGCGTCGCGATTGTACACGGTGGCAAGAAGCGTAATCAAAACACGAACGACCACGGAGAGACTTGTGTTTCGTAATGAAATACGTCCAAGGGTACATTAACAAATCTAGATGGCCTTCCTACAATTCGTTCGCCGCGCACCAAGTTTTACAATTTCCTAATTGAACGCTTTCGTGCTTGGTATCGTTTATGGGCGACTTGAGTATCTCGACGGACAACAAAGGAAGTGCCAAAACGTGAAGTATTTCTTATTTTGAAGGCAAACAGGCGTACGAAAGGGGAGACAGAAGTATGCGACTGAAATAATTTGGCAAGAGTGAATCCTTCTGTCGGAACGTGTCATAATCTCGTTCGACACGCCTTTACCGCAAGACCACGTCGCATCAACGTCGATCTGACGTAGCCAAATGAAATAATGCACCGGGCCAAGCCTGAGGATTCCCCTGTCGTGTTGTTCGAGACCGGGATATTATGGACGATAATTTAGAGATGAAAATATAGGAAGGGAACCGCCGTTCCAAATATCTTACGTAGATAAGAATTGATTGACACGTCCGAGATTGGAATCTGTATCTTAATATTTTTAAGTGTATCGACAACGCGTATGATTCGATCCAATCAATAGCATCGTGGATTTTCCTTCGAATATTTTACTTAAACGTTGTTTTTCAATAGAGAGATAAATTGCAAGCTCAAACGAGACGCAAGAGAGCGAATAAATGTATATCGACGAAGAACTAGACGTAGCGACACAGAATTCGTGTACTGTCGGGTATTATTGTTCTGTAGAATAAACATGCAGGTCGTAAATTGCATAATTGCTGTTCAATCGATCGCACGTACGAAGCCTGACTGCGTTGGCGTCGCGATATCTGGTCGGAAAATACGTTCAACAAACAGAAAGCGTGGCAACGGTAAAATAGGAGGAAAACTTTTAAGCTACGGTAGCTCCAAATTTTGTGCACGCCGAATAATCGCTAATGACAGCTTCTGTTCAGGCGTATTCTTTGGGCATAAATCTGGGGACGATCTCGGCGGCTTGACACGCGACAGCGTGTGTAACAGCCGATTGCCGACGAATAATCTGACAACGCGCTTCAGCTAATTTGTTAGATCTATCAAGCTCTCGGGAACACCGACGGCGACGGTAGTGCGGCCGTGGGAGTTCGAACAATTCGACGCGAAATAGAATTGGGAAATCAGATATTCGAACGTGTGCCCGTGAACCGAACCATAAAACCATAAAGTGGAAGATTTATGCGCGAATCCCTTTTTATTATTTTCCCTGTTAACGGCCGGTCGTTTGCTAAACGTGATTCGTCCACGGAGAAAATAGATACTCGAACGCAGGTATAATTGCCAGGATTGGTGAACTACATACGGATCGAAACGTTTCGTTGTCGAACAGAAACGGAGCATAAATTTGGCAAGGCAACATCGACCGGCAAACGGGTATTCCATTGTAATTCGAAGACTCGCTCTCAGCATTGTTTCGTAATCTCCTACGCGGCCTGCGTATCCGATGCAACAATTTGCTCGTTAAACTTCTCCGAACGATTAATTCGTAGTCATTTCTGGCGGTATGTAATGCGAATAAATACGATCCGCAGATGGAGGTGGGCATTTGAATTTAGATCACGTGGAAATTAGATTTCGCGTGTCCGGTGAATTCGTACCTCGATGTTACTGAAATTACGTATGGGAGCCGGTACCGAATTATAGACAACTATAATAGCAGAGATACTGCAATTGTCGTGATTCTGTCACCGTTACAGTTAGTAATATTTCGCTTGCTATTTACACGGCTAAACATTTATATGTAAATTCAACGCCAGACTTGCAGCGAATTATTAATAGCAATGTTCTAAATGGTAAATCACCGGGAAATTTGTAATTTAAATTTTAATTTTAATTTGTTGATAAAAACGCACACTTACAAATAACATATTTTATTCAAGTACGCAACGTATCGTTCATCGGAATTTTAATCAAAGCTAAGTTAATTATTTCACCAAAATGAATTGCGTTTTAATGCTTTTGCATAAAACTCTTCTTTCTTTGCGCGTAATGAGAAGGGCAATTTATTCAGCGCCAGGAATACACGTGAATAATATTTCATTTCTGGAATTGATGGCAAGCTGAAACTGGGAGAAAATTGTTGCTCCTTATAGAAATCGTGGATTGAAAGTTATTCCGCCTCTAGGCAACGCTTCCTTGGAACTTCTAATAATACGAAGTAGTATAGGGAAAAAATTCTGCTTCTTCGACTGCTTAACTAATTTTTGACTTTAACATCGCTGTCAGCCGCGGGACGATCGATATATCGCGCGAATAAACGCGATAATGGTAGCCCAGCGATCTCTAAAACTGTCTTAACGCCTCAGTTTGCCGATGGATTGGTTTATCACAGCAACGGATGCAGACCTGGATTTACGAGACCGACGAACGTGAAAAACGATCTACATGGCCAACACAAGCACATTACCCAAAATGCTTATATTAAGCCAGCGCTACTCCGCCTCCTAAATGAATCGTTTGACGATCCCTCCTGAATTGTTATTTTTATGAAGTTCTAAGTAAGATCTCCCACGTGAAGCGACTTAGACAATCGTCGAACAAAGGACATTCATTTCGCTCCATTATTTTATCCAATTTGTATTTCATTCACAGGTGTCGTTCACGAATAATTCGACTAAAGAAAATCCTTGACGAGAGGATATTGTAGTACCGTAATGGCACTTTTGCAATTGAACATTCCGAATCCTATTAAAACATGCTTATATGGCTCTGGGGTGGCTCGGTATTCGATAAAGGTGGTTTAATAATTTTATTAAACGTCGGGGCGCACAGGTATGCCGTGGCGAAGACGTGGGCAGAAACGGTTCCATCGGGCTGAGGAATCATTGGTATTCGGCCTAGTGTTGCGTCGCAATGCTTTTATTAATTATTACTCAAGCCTCGTGGGCAATTGTTTATGGCGCGATCGCGAAGCAAAGCTATTTTTGAGAATAAGGCAGTTCTTTCGTCGATTACTTTGCAATTCAGTTTATTAAACACCTTCTGCATATTCGCGCTTCTCGCTGTCAATAGCTTCAAGACACCGGAAATCGACGAGTCTCCGGGGGCGCATCTGAGTGTAACTTTTCGACAAACGAAACACCAGTCGACGGAAATCCCCATGATGGTCGACTTTCGCCACTTTGCAACACGGTAACAACCCCCTCTTCAAAGGACATCGCGCCGAGGGCGTACTGAGTGACTGAGTCGGTCTTGCTAGATACGCTAATTAGCATTGGCAAATATAGAATGTCGGCCAATCGGCGTGCAAATTAGAAAAACCGACACTTGGCGGAAACTATTACAGAGAGACTCGCAACAATAACTGGGGCATGCATAATTTTTATTTGATATCGAATACGTGCAGGGAGTTTTGAGAAATATTACAATAAATATAATTAAAATTATTGACCGAACTTTGTAGCCACGGTGATTTGTATGCAGAAACTGTTCGGTTGCATAACTTTCGGGCTTCATTCGAAATACTTATTTCACGCTTGATTAACTTATAAAGTGAAACGATAGAAAATCTTCACGGTTAAATTGCTACTTAGTCTACAGTAAGGAGTTTCGAAATTAAATATATATATATATATATTAATTCACAATAATTGTATGCCCTTGATATTTACAAATGTACTAGAGAATGATAGGAAAGAAATATTGGGGCAGGTGATTCGAACATTTCTTACGCTCATCAAAACAGAGCAGTAGCATTACTTATTTATGGAACACCATGGATGAAGTAGAGTACATACACCGATATCTCTCCTATGCTAGCCTATGTGTATAATATAGCGCGCCCTAGTTCAAAGGTGGCCCAGCAATATGAACCTAGAGCAAGCTTTACCACCTTGCAAGTTGATCGTGAAACTCTTGTTAGTCGAGGAACAAACAGCTACCACTGATCTATGATTTTCCGGGACGAAATAACCCCGCTAAATCATAATGCTCGAGCAACCTTTAATAACCATTCACGCGGCCGGCCCCGTTAATAATTTATTGCCCCGCCAGTGATGGCAATCATTCTTACGGCAATAAAATCAAACGCCAGCACATAATAAAACGGTCGCGAACAAAGGCCAACCGCTGAACTCGCGAAGATACGACACGAAGAAACGTCTATCGATCAAGGTTGCCGCGCGCTGAAACAACTTGACGGACACGAATCGATTGAACTTCTGCTCGCAGTTTCCGCTCGAGCCGGCGTAAATTTCTAATAACCGGGCGAAACTTTCGGCGGCTTTCATTGTCCGCCGCGAACGTTCCAACCGGCCGCCCCGGAGAAGACGAACGACGCGCAAAAGTTCGAAGGCGGCAACGCGCGCCGACAGTAAGGATCCGCAAGATTACGCGCGTGCCATGTGCGAAATTTTCTCTGCCTCGAGGTGCGAACTGTGCGCATAAAAGACCGGCGTTCGATGCTATCGCGGCTCGTCGTTTTTCCTTTTCACGGTGACGTCAATGCGCTCGCCATTGTTTTATTCGCTTGCGAGCGCGTAGCAGGACGACGTTCGCACGCGGTTTATTTAACCGCGGCTGCAGCTGCAACTACGCGTGCTGCGCGTGGAGTTATAAATGCTGACAAAGCCGTCGCGCGCTGTCAGACGGTAGACTCGACACCCACAGAGGCTATTTTCGAGGATTCCTGCCTTTTTTCCCTCGACGCGTCGCCGTTCCCCGTGCTTTATCGTCCGGTGCCGCCTTCTAAACCGTGACGTGCACATGGATCACCTGTTCCCCGGCGGGTAAATGAAATGTAGCCCGCGACGAAGTAGTATCTTGCTAACACCTCGTAACGGGTCAGCTTGTTTATTTTTATTCGGTTTTTCCTTTATGTTTGTTTTTTTTTGTTTTGTCAAATTCGAACGTCGCTTGGGAAAGGTGACGCGACAAGACGGATAGCAAATTTATTGTGCATTTAATCGGATGATGTACGCGACGCGGTGATAAATTTTGATTCAATACTTTCGGACGGATATATAGGTATTCGGTGCGGGCACGAGTGTTACTTTAAAGCCCCCCGTTATGCCCAATCTGAATAGATCTGGGTGGAAATTTACAGTGAAACGCGTTAAAATATACGACGACGGGGAAGAAATTATGTTGGCACCCTTCGAAACGGCGTTCCGCTTTTTATTCGCCGTGCAGTGTTTCTATTTTGATCGGGGCCGAAGCAAGTTCGAAATTCACCGATATCGTTAGAAAAAATGTGGAGCCCCGATTCCTTCGGGAACTGAGTACCCGAGCCGTAATATAGTATGCGGCACGAATCGCAATTCTTCCCCGAACGTACGAAGTTTCGTATGCATTCGAAGCTAAATCCGCATAAATGGTTGGTGTGTATACAATAGACGTATATATGTGTATATATTCACTCGAATACATTCGCGCGGATCTGTTTTATTCGGCATGTTCGACTTTATGAACGTCCATAAAAATACAGAGCAAGGTGGAAGGAACATATTTTGTTAGACTGGCGCCTTCGAGAATGGGAACAATACAATTTGCCCCGCGATGCCTTCAAGAACCGGCAGAAAAATTATATTTGGCCCACATTCAGCTTCCATTCTAGCTGCTGCGAAACTCTTTTCAAACGGGCCATTTAATGTCGCTGCGCCCCTTGGAAAAACTTTTCGCGTTCAAGTCGCAAAGCCGAATGCTGAGAAAGGAGCAATTTTATAACCGCATTGTTTCATACCCGTGCCTCTCAGCTGACATTTCATTGGTCATTGTCCCGCTCGCTGAATGCACGAAAAAAGGAAAGTAAAGCGCCGAATTATCCCGCTGCTTTTCTTTATCGAAATCAGCGACTTCTCGTCGCACTCTTGAAGGGAATAAAAAGAAGGGCCAGATAGAGCGTGGCGAGGTATCGAGATTTTTTTTTTGCCAACGAGCTAGTGAAAGAACGACGAGGTGAACGGCACTCGAACGATCCTCGAAATGAAATGTCCATCGATTTATCGTCATCATAACGCCGCTACCTTTCATAACTTCACCGCCTTTCTCCTTCTATCTGTCTTTGTCGATGATTGATCGCCGCGGTGGGTAGACGGAGTTTATGGGGTCCTTCTGTCAAATATAAACGCGAAACACGGAATCGCAGACATTCCTAAGTTCTCGGCCGTGCTATTTCTCGCCCTGGACCATTGAAGACACGCGGATATACACAGCCGTCCATTTGTAATAGAATCGGTGCCGAGAATCTTCGAATTTGTTTGCACATGCGGCGGAATTCGTATCAACGAAAATAACGACTGGCTGACACTATATCATTGTTCCTGGTTAAATGCACCGTAACCGCCGAAAATCGGACTGCCTCCCGTTTTATCATTGGCCGACATTCCGGATTCGATGCAGTAGAAAAGTCGACACCGGTCAGACAGTGGTATTATTCACGAGACGTTCGTCGTTCGCATTAAGGCGATCTTAAATGGATCGGACGAACTAATGGAAAATCGACTCAAGAATAATAGTGATCGAACTGAAGATGCCGGAAATTCGACTCGAGCTTTTATCGTAGCGAATGTCCGATGAACGCCCGTCAACGGGGAACGACCGAATTGTTTAACTTCTCCGCCGAATATTGAACGTGTCGGGGTTCCGGAATGTTTAATGAAGTAACATCTATTCTGTGCGCATGCACGAAGCGAAGTTGATACCGCGATGTGACATTGTAGAGGCGCGATCTCATTGGAAAACTTTCGTACGAAGTAGAGTAAGTGCGACGCTGGCGTAGCGTACTGCGCTCCGCATAAAATAATTTATACACCTGGAAAGTAGTTATCGTCCGCCTTGCGACGCCGTTTCCTCCAATTTTCCACCGTTCGAGGGCCAAATAAATGTGGGAAATGCGCTCGGAACAAGAAGCTCGAGTGTTGACAAGAGGTAAAATTAGTAGGAAGAATAATAATCGTTCGGCGAACACATTACACCAGAGCTCGAAACCTCCTGCGTCATAAATATAAACTTCAGATTCTGAATTCTCTTTTTTAACACGCGAATGCCAATCGGGCAATATCACTGTCCGGGGGGAAACTGGGGTTAAGACGTAGATTCTTGAATACACAGTCACCGGCGATATAGATCAAAGGAGAGAAAAGAGAAGAAGAAAAAGAAAAAGCTTCCACCAGCCGTTAACTTTATGGCTATTAAACCGTCCGACTCCTGGCTTTGAATGTGCCGAGCATAAAATATTGATACATTGCGTGCGACACGGCAAATCGGGCTTGATTAACGATCCCCCGTCTCTATTATTGAACACCTTTATTACAGTTGCTTAAAGCCCCGAGCGTAATAACGAAACGAAACGCGTGCGGGAAACGCGATGCAATTAAATGCTCGCTACGAGGATCAAACTCGATACCAATTTCCACGGGTTACACAATCGGGCCCCCGGCGCAAAAAAGATCCGAGCACCGTGACTTCATTCCTACGGAAATAAAATTCGCCGGCCGATCGAACGGATCGAACCGAGTCATACCGATGGATGAGCAGTGACGAGCGACGAGTATCTTGCGCATTAGATCCGCACGTTACTCCCCGATGAATCGAGCAGACGGGGCAACGTTAATAGGCGTTTGACACCGTGTAAAACGTCGACACGTGCCAGTGTAGATCGCGTGTGCGTACATTCAGCCCAACCCGAGACGACGAGCCTCAAACTCGAACGATCGGCCAGCCAGTCTTGGCCAGAAATAGGCTCCCCGTGTCCGCCGTATTTTTAAATAATTTCTCGACGACCTACGACAATTGTCGTGGCGCGCCGCACGTATTATAGCGATTAAACTTCTCCCGTTGCCCGATACTTGTCACCCGAAGCCCATTTAAGTAACACCGACAGCAAATAAATTTCGCCGCGTCGCGCAGAAGCGCTGCGAATCCGTCCTATGAATCATTGATAATTCCTTTGGATTTCCAACGATGGCAATTTATTGCTTTTGGATTGCGGAAATTTGTATAGCAGCTCGTGGAACGCCTCGCACAAGGAAAGTTGCAAAACGTCTCGGTTATTTTAATATTGCCGAGGTATCGTCTTACAGAATAACACCTGCCGTCCCTTTCGATAATTTTTCCGTATCATCTCACACTAAATCGCTGCGCGATTGGTAACGCGAACTGCGCCGTTACAGGGATTTCGCGAACGTACGCGTAACGTTGAATTATATATTGGAAGGCAATGTGCAAGGTATACCTCGATTCCAGATATTTCCGATTCCGCGGCGCAGAATTATCGCCGCTGTACATTATCTGTCGGGCAGGAAAAATGGTCGGCCATGTGTCAGTCAGGAAATAAAAAGCAAAAAAGCGTGGAACACCGTGGCGTATCGGAGTGTTGTTGCATCGGGGAGCATCGACGAGCAATCTTTCATCGATTTACGAATAATTATACGCGATCGCTCCGCGATTTTCATAACATTAACCAGACCGCCGCCAATCACCTTTCGATTTCTCTTGTTTTTCGAACCACTGTGTTTAAAAGGCTGATGTATGCAGTCCGTCTGTTTTGGTTGGACGGTATAAATACAATGGCCAAAAACCGGGGAGCTCTCCTCGAATAAACACAGACGTTTCCCGACTCCGTTGGCTGGCACGAACATACGTGAGAAAATTCAGAGTATACCGGTGCCTCGAAACGACCGCGTGAATTCGCGCTACGAATACGGTGCAGGAGAGTGTACCCGCCAGAAAGGGGGAGCCTTTTTATTCAAGAAACCACGTAACGAAGTTTTCCTAAGTATCAGGGCACGCCGGGGAATTTTCCCGAGGGTAGTCGCCGAACTGTACGAAACTGCGAGAGAGAAGAATAATGGAAACTTTGGGAAATGTTATTTTCTAGGCTTCCTATCCGCTGGTGGCCTCGAGGCTTAACAAAAATATTAACACGGGGGATATTTCGAAGTGAAGCGGATAATGAAACGGTGAAGGTAAATGGAATTGAGAAACGAATAGCACGGTTGAGACGTTAGATAATTTTTGGCAGAAACGAAACGCCCAGAGGGACATTCTCTTTTGTCACGTCGTCGCTTGGATTTTTTCTGGCGACCGTCCTGGTTTCGGTATATAACAGTTTGCAGTATAGAATTATAAAGGGTTGATTATTTTTTCTCTGCAACCTTCTTATTAACTTCGAGTATGTAAGAGAAACGTAAGCGCACTAATGTTACGCTGGCGTGACATCGTTAATGAATCGATTGCTGTCCAGAATTTTATCGATGAGATGAGAGCGATAGAAGCGTCGACGGGTAATAAATAACCTCCCCTTTCAATCTGATTAAGAGTCGGGTAAGGATCTTTGGTGAGAAATAATTTTCGGATGCAATTCGATGGTAGTCGTGAAGATATTATTTGGCACATTTGTAAAACGTATCACGTGAGATTTATATAGGAACCATTGGATTGAAATACGGATTGGAACGTTGAAAATATTGTTACAGAAAGCGACAAGAACATGCAAAGTAAATCCAGCGGGACGGAAATCTTTGTATTTATAAATATCGTAAGGGTGAAGTGGAGATGCACACTCGTTCAGTCTTCAAGAAATAAAAAAGCGTGAAGCTCTTGCGCTGCAGACAATGATTCGAAAAAGGATGACCAACTGTATTGTCACTAAAGGCGAATTGTATGCCATTGCAAAACGTTTCATCCAAACGTCGCATTAAGTATAACTGTTTCCGTTACTAATTACTCCTTGAGAGAGTAGCAGGAAGCGCTCTGGATAATTTACAATGACCATAAGCAAATAATTTGCGTACACGTGTACAGATCAAACGGATAAAACGCGTGAAATTCACTCACACAAAACAACATCATCAAAGGGGTGTATCGTGTGCCAAACTTCGTCACAAAGTCGATGACAAAAATATATTTAAATGAATGATTCAGAAGGATAATAAAGCGTCCCGTTCGATAACATTCAGTAATGAGAATGGACGAAAATACGACTGGGAAAAACGATTTGCGAACGAAATAAAGTGCTACTCGTTCTCGTTGAATACTGCAAGTGCAGAAGTAATAATTGATCTCGTTGAACGGGCGCCAATTTTCTCAGAGGAGCCCCTTTATGTACTGACACATTGGCCGAGTCGCGTGTAATAAGCATGACATTTTATTCGATAAATAAGTATCAATCCTACTTAACATTCCAAGGCTGTACGGATATATTTTTTTGTTACAGCCGATATTTATTAACGGTCTGGTTCGTGAAAAGAGTGGCACGCTATTTTTTACCTTATGCTTTATGACTTTTGTTGGCTACTACTCAAGGAATATCTGAGGTGATCTAATGGAGATATAAAATCTTTACGAGTTCTCTGGGTGGATTAGCAGGGAAGTTCGCCTATGCTTTCAAGCACGATATATCAAATATGGTACGATGTCCCTATGTAGAAAGGTTAATAACATATTAAACAGCTTCTGTGCGGCACTTATTTTTCGCATATGAATATCAAATATCGAACGAGAGTGATTCTCGAATAAAATGTTAAACAACGAAGAATTTCGTCGTTTTCCAGCGGCGATGAAATGAATTTGTTGGTGAACTTTCAGAAGAATACGAGGAAGATTAATCTACCGATCCTTCGTAACGTTTACCGCTCAAGAGTGTTAGCAAAATGTTACAGAAATTTTAGAAGATGACGGTACTTTTTCAGCTACAAAGCTGCCACTACTTTCGAATAGAACATTGAAAAGGGAAGGATTTTAATCGACGTTAAATGAAACTATCCGACAATATTAATTGTTATTTTCCATTGGGCATTGTTGCTCCAATATCTATCTTAGGATATCATAGAAGTTTCGCCTTCTTAAAAGGAAACCATGCAAACTGCAATGCCAAATGACGCAAGCGCACCATAACAATTTCTATCAACCTTCAACTGTTGATTGCTTTGCCGAGTTGCATTTTCTGTTGCTTTGTGAGATGAAATTCAGAGTTCCCTCGATAACTAATCAGAAGTCTCCAAATTCCGAAGGACACCGCATAATTGTTCCGTTTCGCTGAAGCAGAATTTAATTAGCGATACACGTGCCTGCAAAAAGGAAAGCTCGTATGGTACAGCAATGCTTTTGAAAAAGTCATCGATCAGAGGTATTCTTCGTCGCACAATAGCGTTTTACATTTCCCAGAAATTCATACGTGTCTTCGGTGGATAAATAGCGAGGCGGACCAAAGCGTGTCAATGTCGTTCCATGGTGATTATTATCGATCTGAACTACTGGGCAAAGAAGTGCACTGCGTACCCTAATTCACTTTTTTAATAAATTCTTCACGGGGAATAAGCCAACTACGTTTTCTGCTTACTTGAGAAATACTATATATATATCTTGAAGAGGAGAAACGTGAAGGTGAAGAAATAATCGAGTAAAATGAATTAAGATGACTTAATCAGTTCTTTATTACAAACCATTATCGAATTATTGAAGACCGTTGCGTTGAATTAATATCTTCGTTGCATTATGGAAACAGAGCGCATTTTCTTCACATATTATACTAATTAACTGCCTGGTTCCGTAATGATTAATCAAATAAATGAAGGTAATTCTTAATAATCCCAAAGGTAGTAATTCGTGTTGGATACAATTTAATTCTAGAAAATCCCTTCCCCAATGGTTCCGGGAATGGAATAAGGTATATTACACGATATGCACACAGGATATTCTCGCATAAGTTAGGGGCGAGGGCCAGCCGACTATCGAACCCGCATTTGCGTTAGGGTAAAACTTCCAGACCCACCCTGTGGTCAATTTACAAGTTACGAAAGCGAGCCCAGACATGTGAAACTACTGTTTGTCACGTTACAGGGGTGCTAATTATTACACATGAAACAGCAGCAACTTGAAACGAAGCGAACGCCCTGCGCGTAATGCAAAAGTCTTGTATTAAATTCTGCCGACATGTATACATAGCAGACATATTAATACAATATAATTTCGAACGATAATAGAAGATACGGGACGGACGTTCGCAAGTATTAAGATCACACTTTAAATCCCACTTGACTATGACAGAGCATAAATTCGTTTAGGTATGCGCGTAACTTCGGATGTTCGTGTTCGCGGTTAAGCATAATCGAATTTAAAAGTTCAAGTTACGCGGGAGCATAGGAACAAGCAAGCTCAAACAATACCGTAACTTAAACGGAGAATGCGTTACCCG
Source organism: Nomada goodeniana (assembly GCA_963969485.1). Lineage (NCBI taxonomy): Eukaryota > Metazoa > Arthropoda > Insecta > Hymenoptera > Apidae > Nomada > Nomada goodeniana. The sequence goes on along the minus strand of OZ018305.1, from coordinate 6,403,683 downwards.
CGGTGCGGTCCCCGGAATTCTCAGGACTCCGCAGCGACGCGAAAGTTGTAAATAGAACAAAACTCAAGCCTCGCGAACAGAATGATAAAGGCATCGCGGGCCACAACAAGGTGCAACATTTTAAACGCGAAACGTAGCCCGTATAATTTCAACGGCGCGGCGGCAAATTTTAATTCACGACCGCCAGCTGAATTTCGACAACGTCGTTACACAACGCGCACTCCCGTCTCTCATTATGAAACTACATTTCCGCGGATGTATCGTCGCGCGCAAAATGTTGAAAAATCTGGGCCAATTTATTTTCCGTGCGGCTCAACCGGGGCGACCGGTGCGCGAGCGAAACACTCGGTCCCGGCGCTTCACTTACAAATGCGCCAAAGAAAGGAAAAAAGACACACGCGTTACCGGGAAATGTTCAATAAAAATCTCTCCCTCTATCCGTGGTACCTCTAAGCCGCGACGGCCGCGCAACGCTCTCGTTCCACAAATCGTACTGGGCCGAGCGTTCGTTCGTCTCTTTCGCCGCTCCGATTAAACAAAATCCGCCGCGCGACCGACCACACGTGCGCCCACACGAATCCCAACGGCCGCCGCACGTTTTCGGCCGGGCACGTCGGACGGTTCGCGAGACGAGCAACATCAAAAATAAAGTCAAAGCGGCCGGAGCCGGTGTCGCGGGATGAAATACGGGCGATCGCAAGGCGCGGGGACCGCGGGTGATCGCGATCGAACGAGGAAAATGTGGAGGAAGAAGGAAAGAGAGAAAGAAAAAAAAAGGAGGGGCAATAAAATACAATACGAGCACGCAGAATAAAAGCAGGGAGGACGATTCAACAGGAGAGCCGACAACACGTGTCCGTGTGCCGTTCCGGCTCCGTTTTCGCTCGCTCACCTCGGTTCTACGCGCGTTGACGCGCCGTTCGTTCACGAAACGTGCAGAATTCCATTCGGTACCACCCCGAGTTTACCAGCTCCGTCCCGTGAAACTCGAACGAGTTCGAAATATAAACCGTGATGGGAAACGTCGCTCCTCCGCCTACACACGTTGCCGGTCGGTCCGGCACTGATCGTACACTGACTACTTGCTACGTGGCTTCGCAGCGGGAGCTGAACACTCAGTGGGGGTGGCGGAAGGGAAATGGAACGAGGGAAACATCACGAGCGAAGGACTAGAAGGGAAAATGTGTAACGAAGGAAACACGTCGGTGGGAAGGAGAAAGCTGACCGCCACCCTCTGCGTATAGTGTTCACGAGGACTGCAGTGGCATTTCTTTGGCCTCTATGAGAAAAACTGGAATTTATCTGGCCGTCTAAAATTGCGTTCCGTTCCCCACCCGTCATAAAGCGGGTTCGTTTGAGGTGCCGCAAGGATCGAGTGTCGCAATTTGCGAGGAACCTGCGGGGAAAAGCTCCTCCTGCCAAGTATCACAAAGGCGGGGCAATTAGGAAGGGAATTTTTTATTTGCTGAGAAAATATTTGCGCCGGGTGTATATTGTTGGTTTATTAATAGTCGTTTAATAGTGCACGGATATTGATTACGAGCGCTATTTTGCCGGTTCACTTTGCACCGTGCTCTCTTCACGGTCGGCCTGTGAATCCGTTGGAACAGAATTAACGCGGAACGCTTCTTAACGCGCGAAGGCTGTTTGTAATATTTGATTCGCCGTTTGTCGGATTTCGGTTCTGTTTCATAGACGAACCCAGTAACAATGCAATGCGGTCAAACGTGCCGAAAATAAGTTGGCATTTCAAGACAGTGCTGAGGTACAGGATCATTAAGTTCCGCCGTCCTAATATTAGATTGTTTAAATATTTCTATGCCGAAATTTACGGTTGAGCGAAACACCAGGGAAAAGCTAGCACGCGCAGTTAGAAGCAATTAACGGTGGTAGCGAATGTACGAAGAATCTTCTAAACGTTTTTCGTTCTCTTGCCGTTGCACGCGCGATGCACTATCAATTCGCCAAGCAGCACCAGCGACGAAACGAAGTAACCACGCTTCGCAATGTAAATCAAATTCGACGCCAATGAGAAACCGTTCAAATTATTAACGTTCATTGCATGAGTCTTTCTCAATAAAAGCCTCCCAACGTGATCGTGCACCCACTTCTTACGAATACCCGCCCCTTCCAAGCGTATAATAATTTCTACAAAGTGATCCCTGTACACCGAAGCCTTCCCCAACATATATCCGGCCGGTGGATTCGCGTAGCACAGAGTTTCAAAAATTTTTAACGTCGCCTTGTCCTGACGGATCTGCGAATAAATGAACGCGTGTGCCATTCGCGTCTCCGCAAAGCAAGTGACATTCCTGTGCCGCGCTAAATAAGCAACGCAGTTCATTGTACTGTTCGTTACCAACATTTTGTCCCGCAGTGCGAGGAACGAATCGTCGTCCGTGATAAACGTGACGTTGAAAAGCCCCTCCAATACAACCGGTTTCAATCCAGATTCGTTCAACTCGTCGTAACTGTTGTAATCCGTCTCGGTTTTGCCTTCTAAGCTCGCTGTCGCCAGATCGGCGTACAGATTCGCCGAGTGAATCGCCGAGACCAATATTATATACATAAATACAATCCTCTCGATCGACCTTCTCGGCCTCATTGGCATAGCCGCCGATATGATCAGGCCGAAGATTTTCTGCGGCGGCCAGGTATGCGAGTCGAACCTCAGTACGATCGATATCGCCCAGAATACGAGAACTAGACAGCAATTCACGGCGATTCCAACGAGTGCCCGGCCCTCGAAGCTCTTGTATCTGTACGTGATCGGCACCACCGGGCACCAGTTCTCAGAGTGCAACGGCAACGTGTGCTCGGTGGCCGAGTACACAGAGTCCGGAAAGAAGGGCAGCATTGGGATGAATATATCGAACTTTCTTTTTATCGACGTGCGCACAGTTTCCCCGTCGACACGGGGGAGCATTTCTATGGTGAAGTTCATGACGCTGGCGAACACCTTCAAAGTTTCCACGTCCGGCCCCTTGAACACGACCGGATACCCCTGCGAATCTCTCTCCACGTACAGATGCCCCGCACGCTCTTTCGCGTACACCTTTAACGGATAACCATGGAGATCCGTTACGTCGTTTGGAAACCACCGTACACTCGGGCTGTACGGCTGCTGGCTGTGAACGTTCGTAAACGGATTGTACTGATGAACCTTCGCGGCATTGGGGCGTCCGCCGAGACGGGGCAGCTCTAAAACCGTCGCGTCGATAAAACGCTCACGCCACATTTGCTTCAAGAGAAGCTTGAAATTGCAGCCCTGCTCCTCCAATACGGCGATCAGCAGAACCTTCGGGCGATTATGATCTTGGACGATAACGCGTACGATGTCGCTTCCCCGACGACGGTCCGGGCCATTCTTGGAAATGTAGAGGTAGAGAATCAGCGTGCTCTTGTTGTTGGACAGGCGGAGGGGTGGCAATCTCAACGGAATGGAATCGTTCAAGGAAACGCAAGTTATCGGCACGTTTCGAGGCACAGTCCTAAAGACTTCGTCGATTACATGGGGATCCGTTCCTGGAGGACTTTGAATAATCAGTTGCACGTCCGATGGTTTCACTGTTCGAAAAAGCTGTTGCATCGGTTTATCGATCGTTGCTGCGTCTTTTGCACGATTCATTTGTTGCAGCGCCAAGAGAAGTGTGTGTAGTATCATTGTATGTCGCGAGTTGATTCGTCAGCTGACCAGCAACAATTAGAAAGTATTCAGAATAACATCAGTTTTGTCATTGATGTTCTTGAAATTTCCACTATGCTCTTATATTACTTGATACATTACTCACAACTGATATGGAGAGATGAAGGTGGAACGTATAAAATGTTGAGGACGACAGAGACGAGAAATTTGTTGCGCCCTTTATTTTCTTTGCTTGACTGTGTTTCAAGTGTCGAATACACTGCGAGGGACCTGAAGCGCAACAATGCAGCAGACCTAATGAACAAGTTGCAATCGACTGAATGTAAAGTTCTGACTCATTTCAGTCCATCGTATGAGAACATCATTTATCTTATCTTAAGTGCAGAAACAGTGTAATGCACATAAGCAGGTTCAATTGCATTAGCTTGTGGTAATGGTGCTGCTCATCAAACGCTTTTACGCGGCATTAAAGGTAGGTACTTCGTTCCTGATTTTATTAATTTTATGATAACATAATATGTACAGATATAAAGTAATAATAAAATAATAATAAGATACCACAGTGTCCGTTTGTACGATTTATGAAATTAATTAAGCACTAGTTGAACTTTATTTTACGAACAAAGCAGTTGAATGTGTAAATTGAATTACATTAAATCGTAATCGTTTTACTCCATTTATTCCATCGTGTGTAACGTACGCCGTGCATTCTAAATATTTGTTTATATCTTTTTAAAAAAATTTGCCGCAGGGAAAAAAGATCCACCCTGAATGGTCAGTTTACTGTGAACGATTTTACGCAAGTAAATGCTCCCTAATTGGGAGGCATTCGCCTGCAGTTGAAGTTATTTTAATTATTTTAATAGCGACGAAGGATTTTTTCATTAACTGATTTCATCCGAAGATAGCATGCAGGCGGAATATTCAATGAACTCTGACAGTATCTTCCATTTATCGGCAATTGCACGCCTAATGGAAATTTTATTGACCATAGCCCAGAAACGTATAAATTATCCTTGACGATGCGCTGCCCTTCGGAATTATGATAATTTTTATCAACCGCAATCATTATACTCTAAGAAACGGCCCGACGATGCTGTATTACGTTGATTAACACCCATATCTGCTGAAATTGTTTGCTTCTAATTATGTAAATTGAATACAAGGGCATAAATACGGAAAAGATAATAGATGATGGGAAAGCAGTACTTACCGAATTAGGGTAAGGTTATTCAAATCGTTCCCCCCGATTCCATTTCTCCTCGTTTGCCGTAATTAGCGGAAATACCAACGATCAAATTTCTCGACGTGCCTTAAAATCGGCCCCCCCTTGTTATTCATAACCAGCAGCAATAACGAGACCGGTGGGAATAAACATGGAACGCTTACGTCAATATATTTACTGGACATTTATTCTCGATTTCGTTTCTTTAAAATAAATCCAAGTTACACACGAATGCACGGAACGTGCAAGAAAGAACATTACACAGTTCGTATTTATATAATTTATTAAGCGTATAGAAACATGTTGCCCTTGCTTTTAACATGGCATTTTCAGAAAAGGAAAGCATGAAGATATTTTGTCAAGCGACGATATGACAATGATTGTGCATTATATTGTACGTATGTATATCATTACGGAGTTATCATGAATCGGACGGACAATATTCGGGAAATGCATAGTATAAATAATGTTTCGCTTACTCGAATTAATATTCGTGACGTATAAACAAATGAGGATGGCGATAAACAACAATAAATGCTTATAAATGATGTACACAGCAGTAGGATAGAAATAAATGTACTAAATGTAATGTTTTTTTGGCGATCTGGAAAGCGCATTGGAATGTTCGCGAGTTGAATCGTTCAATGGTTCAATGTTATCTTATTTGTTAGCCGCGATAATAATTAATTTTATGCGTGTTACCTATCGTTCAACTTATTATGCAGTTTTCTTTTTTCACGAATTACGAACATCGACCACACGCATGTAACGTTTTCCTCTTCCTTAGTTTCTGTTGAGGGCCAGAAAGAAGCTTAGAAGAAGGACAAGAATGAAATTGGGAATACGAGTGGCGACACCGTTCCCTTTCCAGCAGACGTTCAAACTGCAGTGTTTAAGGACCGGATTAAATTTTTGCTTGAAGTATTCCCAATCGCAGAGACCCACGTCACAGCCGTCGAGCATGACCAGCTTCTCCGCCAAGTAAAACATTACTTTGTTTGGCTGACTGCTACTGTCGCATCTGTGAACAAAAATAGAATCCTTTGTGACCAAGCGCGATTCATTTTGCTCCGATAACTTTTCTTTCATCTAATTTCACGATTACCCCCCGATCCCCAATTTCAAACCGTTCATGTCATTCATTTGAATTTAAACAGCACTGTGCCAGTTATCGGGACAGAAATTTGTAGTAAATTGTCGACTGGATTTAATCGATATGTAATGCCTACTTGTAAAACACCGCGACAAGGTTGGCAGCAAAAGATGACATGAGCGACGTTCGCCAGTGACGTTTCGCCATATTCTTGTAATTAAATGGTGTCAGCTGCATTTGATCTTTGTTAATATTCAACGTGGTCAAAAGATTTTGCAGGCTAATAATGTCGCTGAAGTAGAATACGCCTTTTGGTTCCCTGGATTCTCTGTCTTGCTCCACTTTCCTGAAAGGAAAGCGTAAAATTCCTTGATATCAGAAACCCTATGGCACTAAAATATTGCAGGATGGCGAAAGCAAAAATAATATGATGTGCGTTCAGAAATATATGAAAATAGTATTACCAAAAGTGATTCATCATGTCTTGCAAAAGCGTGCATCCTAGCTGTGCATTGATTTCACGCCCATATCCGGCTTTGTAATAATAGTGGAGATCTTCGCGATATTCCAACACGCGAAGATCTTCTTTACCGAAGACAGCACACCATGGAGAAAGGTTCGTCACTCTCCAGGCCTTCTCGTAACGGCACATATTGTACATCGTAAGAATCGACTCTGGGAAAGTCAAGAGTTCAGCGAAGTTTCCTTATCAATGAAACTGATGCAAGAATGAAGCGCCCGAAACTCCAGCTTACCTTTAGAGATGTCGTACAAGAATCCAAGACGTCGACTAACGTTCTGTATTAGATTCTGAAATTCGGGTCCCTCCTCGAATCGAATCACTTCTTCCATTGAAATGTTGTTACGTTCGTTGTCCCATACATTGCAGGTTTTGTATGCCTGGCGGTAATCAGATCAGTCGAAAGTTATTCTTCTTGGTGCGAAAGAATAAACGGAAAATTCGTATACGATATTTACCGTGAGCATAGTATCGTTCACGGAAACTTCTTCTGCGTCTACAGCCTGTCTGTCCCCAAACAACCCTTCCATAAATGACCCCATGCTGTCGCGACCATCGGTTGTTTTAAACTAAAAGCAATTTCGTCGGCCATGAAACAAACGGGCAAGTCTTACGTTTCTTCGTAGCCTTGATCGTCATATATACCACATAATTTTGCGCTGTTATATTTTCGCTGCTCGGTTGCAGAAGCTGGGGGAAGTTGCTTTGCAATCGTCTGGCAAGCAATCTCATATCTTCCATACCCTGCGGTGTCAAAATTTCCGCCCGCGACACCTCGAGGTACAAGTCCGGCTTCCATCTTTTTAAATTTTCTAGATCCCTGTTGCACATGCGACCGTCTGCGGAAAAGAAAAGAAACGAAGGACGGTGTACTGGTGTACTGTGTAGCGGCACCGTAGCGCGGTTCGCCCGACATAGAAAGTGAGTCGAACTTTCGGGGAAGATTAGCGATTCGCGATAAGGCATGTTCCAGTTTCGAGGGATGTACCCGTGTGTGGAATCAATAAATCTAAAGGTAACTGCAGCGAATGTGACTATTGATCAACATGCAAAACGACGCGTGGCAGAGATCGATACGAAAAAGTGTCAATGACCTGAATTAACGACAGACTGCTTCACTCGCGTTCGCTTCGACCGGGCCAACGTTCTTTTTCTCCGCGATATTTCGTCACGCGCAATGAAAATCGATTATATTCAACTCGTCTAAATATTAGTCGAACCGAAAGATCGAAAATTCTCATACCAATTTTGCTTTCTCGTACGAAGAATTTTACAATACTCACTGTTTTGTGCTTCGTGATTGTTAATTATTTGGCTTTGGATGTCTGTCAACGCGAGCATTTCAGAAATTTCCGTCTGGGATGGACATTGCGTACCCTGCGTACCAAGCATCCAAACTTGCTCTGCCCGACAATCTGTAAGACATATACAGAGGTTCTTCAACTGCTGTACATTTTATTCAACATATGTGTATGCTGTTGCATGACGTTCGCGATACACTTACTAGGAACGTCCTGGAAACGAATTTTGCCAGCATGAACAAACTGATAGGCAGTTCTCGTTGCCATGTACAAATATGGATCGTCCTCGTCCACGAAGCAATAGTCAACGTCACGTGCATAGACGTGACTTATTAAGAGAGTCAGTAATATCACGGAAGAATGCATTTTTAATATCTATTGTCCAATCTGTAATATAAAGCGCTGCGATTATTAACTACGTTCTTTTAATTACACAACGATTTATTTATCAACTACATCAATACAGTGATTGTTCCCGTACGGAAAAATGATTATTACAAGGAGAACACACGAACTCTCTTCATAACCGTCGGAATTCCTGAAACACATTGTTCCATTGAAACCCAGCAAGCAGTAAACCTACATTTTCCTGTGCTGATGTCACATGTTACATTACGACTGGCTTTAGAAATTGCAACCAACTAAACCTAAAATAGATCTTGTGTAACCGGCAGGATTTTTATTCTCCCCTTGCGTTTCCATGGTTAAATAATAAGTATCAGCAGAAAATTGTCCTTCTATCCTTACGACTTGCATAATCAATAAATGCGCGTGCACGAGACTAATGGATTCAAATACCTAATAGACTTCCAGCTCGGTATTGTCTAGAGGAAAGAACTACAAAATCCAGCGGTACTTTGTTCAACGCTGAACATCCTTTGCTACGTAACGTTACTTGTTTCTAATCTGCGATCGATTTTCTCGTGCCTGCCCGAGTCGAATCGACGTCTCGATTTTATCATTGAAACGATTCTGCAATGCCTGCCCGGTGTGAAATATTCCTGCATCAAGGTTAAGGATAGATGCAAGACATGCACTTGAGTGTGAAAGTCAAGACGTGTTCACGCATTACGCGTACAAGCGGCTTATTGCATAATTCGCGGGCAAGAGAACAGGTTTTGCTAAAGTTCTAGCCTTCGCGAGACCTCGCTGCGATTGCTGAATCCGCGAGCGTTCTCGAAGTGAAACATTCGCGCTTCCTTTGCCGAGACCGATCTGTTATATTTACACTTTCAGCTGCTAATCATTGACGCGACGATTTTGACGATATTTCACTCGCCGCGTCTGAAAATTTATGCAACAATCAACACCTTGCAAGCGTTGTAATATTTAATTAAAAGAGCAAATTGATCGGGCGAAACGAGTATACGCAAGCTCGATGATTTTCAATAGGAGTACGCACGAGAGGATTTTCGCTCGCGAAGAAAAACGTTGAAACTTAATACTCTGCGTCTGTCAAGCGTGAACGCAATAATGAGGAATCCCGTGAAATGAAATTCGCGGGGAATTATCAAGGACCTATGAAGGCGGGATGCTGTTAAAAGAGCAATTCAAGAGTAAGTAAGGTTGACGATAGCGTAATTGGTAGTGGCTCGATTAGCCAAGCCTTCTTTCAGTCTAATAAGTCTACTTGGCCTACTTATTGTTAATGCCCTGTGCCCGTAAGTGCCAAGTGTCGTGCAAGCCTGGTACCGATCTGATTCTTCCGGAATATCACAAGGATACCGCGTTGTATTTATCTCGTGAAATTTCACCGCCAAATGGTTTCCACGCGATAAAATATTATATTATTATGGAAAGCGTACCGTGTTAAACGGGAACACGACAACGGAGTACAACGGAAACAAACTTAGCTGACTGGAGGGCACATATATTTGTTCCTTCTAATTTTCGCACTGCCGTTCTTTATTATATGTGGGGGACATCAATTGAGAATCAGTTTTATTGTTCCCCCTTATTCGACTGCAATCTGACTCACTGCTGAAGATGAATATAACAGACCACTCTGATGTTCTAAACAACAGTGGATGGTAATTTGTACTGGATAATTGACAGCAAAAGTAGGCCGTTAACGTCACGCTTGACGATTACCACTACACCCGAGCAACGAATTAATTATTCACAGACAAGTTCATTTATTCAAATGAAATTCCACTTGAATGTGTAAATGGCATTCCGTCGAAAGCTGAATGAAATAAATTTCGCCGCGGCGTTTCCTACTTGCCGCTTTCACGACCTACCTCAAACACCCTTTTCTCGCGTAACAAAATTCATCCTCCCGATACTGTTGCCATTGCGCGTTGAATCGAAATAACGACCTGCTAAATGTCACTCGAAATTGCCATTAATTGATTAACGAAAAGTAACAATTCATTGAGGCAAAGCTCCTTACTCCGGAGAAGCGTGACAAAAGAAAAATGGTCAAATTTCATTTTCACTCGGATATTACCTGCACGCGATTCGGAAAAGCCGGTGTCTAAATTTCACGCCCCGTTCAGACTCGTTAAATAAAGCCAAAGCGTCCGCGGAGAAATTCTAGGGAGGAGACAGTGGCGTCAGACAGTAACACTTTTCACTTTTCCGCGACGAATGGAATGCCCTCCACTCTTCTTTCCTCCGAGTTTCGATCAAATGAAATTCAGCGAACGCCTCGCAAACACTTGGACGCGGTCGGCTATTCGGCGATGCCTACCGTACCCGTTCTACCATTAAATTGTCTTTCTAACTAAAACGGCACAGAAATTCTCTGGAAGCTACCTGTTCAACTGGTCCCCCTTAAGCTTTATCCGTATCAACAACAGGTTTCCATTCTTTTTTAATCCTCTTTATAATATGAGAGCTGCGCGACAGAATCGGAGGGCTACGCGACGCCTCGGATAACCGATCCTCTGCGACGAATAATTCGCTTGCAATACCGGCAAGCTACCCGCGGATCACTAGTCACTCCGTCGCCGTTTAAAATACAAGTCAGCTGTGAGTATTGCCCTGGGTTGCACGTATTCTCCCGTCTTCTGTATGCCGATCGCGACCACCTTTCGAGGCGGTAGCTCGTGTGGCACTGCCGTAAGGTCGTCGAGCTCCGTTGCTCCGAGCGTATACTGTGTAAAAGTCGTATAGTCTCAGCGACAGGTCTGGCGAGCGGTGTCCAGTGGTCACTTCGTGGCCTATGATCCTTCGTGGGGCCAACGTGGTGTTTCATGCGTTCCATAAAATCGTAAAGGTTCGTTACTTTGAGCACGCGCGATCGATAAGAAGCTTGGGGGAGCAAAGCAACCCCTACCCCCCGCCCCCGCCCCCGCCCCCCCCAGGTTGTATTTAAAATACCCATGTGTATAATATTCGCCCTTCGAAAATATGCGTTTAATTATACGAATTTGTCCCGTTCATTTCCTCGGGCACTTTGTATAATTTTCATTTTAATGAAATTGAGCGCATTAAGTTCGTTGCGCGGCCGTTGAGTTTCACGAAATGACAAAAGTATGGATCGAATTGGGTCCCCTCGTTTTCTTGGAGATTTTCGAAGGCGCGACTTTCGGTAGCAAGTTGTTGTGACGCGTTGCAACATTTTCACGTACATCCCGATTGCGACCAACGTGTGTCATGGCAGTTCGGGTGGCAGTGGCATAAGGTCGTCGAGCTTCGTTGCTTCACATCTGCGGGGTCTACGCGTACGTTTTGTTCCCTGTTAAAAGCGTATAACGGTAACAAAAACCGGAAGAATTACAGTATTGCGTATACAAGGATACCTATTATCAAATCGCAAAACGCCATGCGAAACGGCTAATATTATTCGCTGCGGTAAAATTTGAATTTTATTTATTGAAAGTTCGAGTAACAATCTGCGAACGCTGATTACGATAGATTTAGTTAACATAATTTCTATTTGTTCGTGCGCAGAATAAAATTAAGTAGATTCAATATCTGCGGGAAAATAGGAAACGACGCGATTGATTATTGTAAAAGAATGGCGACAATAATTCTATGCGAACGGGATTGAATTCTATGTTGTCACAACGCGTGAACGTATCGTTTATCGCGTTGGCTTGTATGACAGTAATGTAAAGTCGTCTAGGTTCGTTGCGCGGAAATATGTAGGCACAGGTTGTCGGATTATAATTTCCTCGGCATAATTCCAGACAAAAGCACATCTGTTATGCTTCGTAATCACTTCAACATTATCTTTACGATTATCTTATCCCGTTCGTTTTCCATTACCTAACGTTTACAATTAATGCGACAAGGTGAAATCGAAGAAAAATTGCGCTCTCACATTCCTGTGCGATAATTACTTCGTACAAAAGTCTGTGTTACAATTGAATGCATTGGGGCCCATTTTCTTCTTCAAATATTCCCAGTCGCACAAGCCCATTTCACAGCCTTCGTAATCCAGAGGCTTTTCGTTCAAGTAGAACCTTACTTTATTCGCGGAATCGCATCTGCAAGAAATGGCAAAAACGTGTAAAGTGCTCCCAATAATTGTAGTATAGTCACGACTAAATATAGGCGTACTTATGAAAAACAGCCGCGAGATTTCCAGCGAACGGCACAAGATGAGAAGTAGACCATTTCCTGTCACCCATGTTTTCATAGTTCGATGCTGTCAAACGTGTTGTGTCCTTCGCGACACCCATGGCTACCAAAAATAATTGCAGCGAGCTACTGTGCGTGAAGTAAAATATTCCTTGTGGTTCCCCGCTCGTGTCGCCGTTCTCCAATTTACTGAAATATTATAATTACAATGGAACCCACATTGTCCCCATGTATTGCGTGAAATGATTCATACGCACGAGAAATGATAAAACATGTCTTTCAACGGTGGACATCCGACGCGTGGACTCATATCTTGGCCATAACTGGCGTGGTAATAATAATATAGGTCAGTCTCGTATTCGAATATTTTCAATTCATCCTCTGTGAACGCGGCGCACCAGGGTGAACGTTCGTCCAGGTACCAGGCGTTTTCGAAAGCGCACGCAGCGTACATTATCTCGATATCGGCTGCAATTTAATTAAGCAATCTCCATTAAGGGCAATTAGGATGGTATTATTATTAAAAGTATCACGCATTATGGGGTAGTAAAGTCCTGATAAGTAGAATCGTATACCCAAGGGGAGGCTACGCGGGAAGCCCAATCGTTGACTGACATTATGAATTATCTGGGAGTATTCTGGACCATCTAGAAACTTGTTAACTTCAGCGGAGGACGACGGCTTTTCCAGTTGTTTCAACCACGGTTTACATATTTTGTAAAGCTGCAAAGACAGTATACCTTTGTGTCGTACAAATAATTTGCGTTCCTCGGGAATTAATATTTTTCTAAACCTTCAGCAAAGTATCTTCGGAAGTCGGCACCACTTCGGTATTGTTAATGGTCACATTGCCGAAAACCCCAGTGATAAAATGTCTCATGCTAGCTATTGTTCGTTGACTGTCCGTTGATCTGAACTGAACGAGTGTTAAAATAAAATAGATCGTATCAATTTTGCTGTAAGAATTGCATTTTATTCAGACGGCTTGTTATAAAGCTTACCTTGTATTTTTCGTCTAGCCTATCAACCGGATTGGACTGTAGAAGTTCGGGGAAGTAATTTTTAAATCGCTCACCGAGCGACGATAAATCTATTTGTCCTTGCTTTGTTAAGAATTTTGTCTTGTCTTTGTGAAGATTTGGATCCAATTTCCATGTTCTTAACTTCTCGACATCTTTTTGGCAGAGTGTACCGTCTAATAATAGGCATAAATTGTAAAATAAAAGAACGAGAACTAAATTCTTAATATCTATGATTTTAATAATTTTCCTCACTTCCATGTTTTTCGTGATTCTCAATAATACTACGTTGAAGATCTGGCAGATCGTGCCTCATATTTTTAATCTCGTTCTTGCTAGGATTACGTGTTCCATGCCTAATTAGCATCCAGATTTGACTTGGCTTGCAATCTGTAGAAATAGAATATCGAAACAATGCTGCAATTTCCAACTGATAACCGCGTTTCATAACGTATTGTATTTATTAAAGATTTATATAATCTGTGGCTACAAAATATTACTCAATTCTTACTTACCTGGAGCAGTAGTATTTTCAATTAAACCGTGTACAACCTCATACGCCGTTTTTGTGCCAGCGAGCAAATAGGGGTGCTCCTCATCCGAGTAGCAATAATCGTCTTCGGCATCGCTCAAAACTAATTGCGTTTTCACAAAACCAAGTAAAATTAGTATTGCGAATATTTTGGTATCCGCCATTCTTTCAGAACTTAATCTCCGTGTAGCAATGTCTGTATCGTATCTGAAATTTGCAATGGGATTACACGCGGATCATTGGCACGCTGTGTAATAATGAGGAACGTCAAGAGGAATGTATTTGCATAAAACACTGAGAACTCCTATGACCCCATAAAGAATGAAAGATTTTACACACTCGAATAAGGAAAAAATATTGATAGAATTATTATACTTTCTAAGAGAAACTGGTCAATGGGTGTTTTATGTCGCGGAGTAATAAAGTACTCACGTGTGAACGCTTCAGCGAATGTTTAAGCACTGTGCTGTACACGTGTGAAGAAATACCGATAATAATACTGTCACCTGAACGTTCCCTACCTTTATACGAACAAAGTAACGAGCCTGCGTCGTATTAGTCGCCCCGGGCATTCATTTATAATGAGAGGCGATGGTGTATGCATTTTCGAATGTATTGTATATTACAATTTCTAAAGAACGGCAAGGAAAAGGTATATGTGCCCATATGTGTGAATCGTACAGTTGCCATATGAAATATCAGTCGTACGAGATGATACGATGAACTGACTTCGATAACCGGTTTTTCGGCGTTTATCTATTATAACAAGGTAGATTTTATCAAGTTGTACCGCTGTAAACACCCAAATGATTCGGTTTCATACATAAAGAATTTACTTAGAATAATGCAGCGCACACCAAACGTGTATTATTTCTTAAACAATGGTTTCGATTCTAGTTTGCAAAGTAATATCTAGAATTATATTGTGCGTATAAATGTATAACTGTGTATGAAAAAATAATTTTGCGGTTACGATGCGTTGAAAATGGATTTGCTACTTTATTTATTAAAAAAATATTATGGATATCAAACATGTAATGAAAATATTTTGTAAATAGTTATATACCTAAGCACTGTTATTGCATGGTCTGCAGATATTGATGCTTGCTATGGTATTTGTGAAAATGTACAATTAATTAGGTTGAATTAATGCATCAAACTTAATAATCAAACTGAATAATGTCTTGATTAATGCTTTTATTGCACACTGATAACATCTAAGATATTTTGATAAGTAGCACGTACGTTTTACACGCAATCGTTGACTGATAAAAATAAATGACTCTTCAAATAGTAGCATCCAGTTCTATAGTAGTACAATTAATAACTGTATGTATACATTAAATAAGACGCACAGTATAAAATCACGTACCATCACAATAATTAAATTATATTTTAATTATTTCAAAGGTTTCACTGAAGTTACTGTAGAAAATAAATGAAAATGGCTGCAATGTATGTATATGATTTATTCATAGTAAAGTCCGAATACACAGCAATAGGCGTGAAAAGTTCGAGCTTCGTATGCGAACGTAGAATAATTATCTCGATCGGCATCCCAAAGGAATCCTATAGTAGACTGCACGGCTTGACTTGCTTTTTCAATGATGGCCACATTAACCACAATTTTGTATCTGTAAATAAATATCATTGAACGTAACATCTAGTAGCGCCAGTACTCATAAAGATAATACCATTAAAGGTAAAGAAAATGTGAGCTACCTATCGATGTTTAACTTTTTTATTTTTTCTTTAATGTCTGTAGCTACTGACTGCGAGATTTTTGGGCATTCCACGGCATCGTACGAAATATCTTCTAGTTTAGCGATCATAGTCATCTTTATGATCTTGTCTACTGGATCTACTTTAAAAGGATTATATGCTTGCAGACGATAAGTGTTTTGATATTTTATTGCCTGCAAAAACGAATAGTCTTTAAGAAGTGTCACGAAAACTTGTATACAAAATGAGCATGAAACCTTACTTTCCGAAAAAAACTCTTCTATACTGATCAAATACAATGATATAATTTTTCTCACCTCGCGTTCGTTACCTTGATTCATTATATGTCCGCGTTCACTTGCAAATGCATAAAACTTGCAATAAAAAAATAACTCAGCACCTAGCCAGTTTACAGCGCACAACGTAAAACCCGATTTAATAGTTAAATATACTTTATTCAGAATGTAGAAATTTCTGGTATCTGGACAATATAATTTCGAACAAGTTGCTTAGAAACCGAACTCAACAACGCTGATTGATCAATTCTATACCAAAACATGGATCAATAAATGTACACCCCAGATGTCGAACATTTAAGTACAAAAAAGATACAGTTCTTCTTATACGGCGGAAATATACTAATGTATTTATAATTATCTGACTAGAATGTAACTTTAATAGTACAAACATGTTAAATTATTGATCCATGTACGTGAATATTTATATTAACTCCTGTAATGAACTTTTCAAATCGCTCTCATTAGAATTCCAATTCAAATCGTTATCGATCGATAGAATATATCGATCTTCTTTGAATTATCGAAGTGTTGCGCGGTTCTACGCAATTAAGAGCCGCGTCTTTGAACGTTAGTGTGCTCAACTTTTTACCGGTGATATAAATCAGTTAAACAGTGCCAATTAATATTCAATGTTGTATAATTTGTAAGCTAAAAAATGTAATATTGAAGGACGTGATACAAGTCCAGCAAAAAATTGAAGTTGTATTCATTTCCGGCATTCTTTGGTGGCAACATTCCGAACCGGTAACGATCCAAGGTTAGTCGAATTAATTCAAAGTTATATTTTACTTTACATTTCTTTTCATCATGGTTAATAATATTACGCGAATGTAACTGAAAAAGTAATGGATAAATGGAAAAATCTGTCTATTGTTTATATTAATCAGATTGCCCATGCTATTTTGAACTGTGCAAATGACAGTCAAGTCAAAAGGAAAATAATAATTCTTAGCAAATAAAATTTTACAATAACAAGCTATACAAGATTATTTAAGGTTCAACTGAACAAACGAAATTTATATTAATATCACAGAACAATGGATGTAAGACTTTAAATAATGAAGAAACATTCATATATGTATTTTTTTATATGTATAACATAGTAACATATTCAAACGTTTACTCGAAAGAATATTGGTTAAATATAAATAAATTGCATCTATGATAAATTCATAGTTCTTTGGCTTTATTCAACACCACTGTGAAGATCTTGCAATGTATTTCATTCATATTTAATTCAGTGTAACAATGTTTAAAATATTTGTCAATCGCATTCGCTGAATATATATATATATAAATCCTTTACTAACAGTCACAAATGTTATACACCTGTAACTTTTTCTCAGAACAAAAACAACGACATATTGGTACATTTTACTGTTTAAAAAATTAATTTAAATATCATTATTGTAGTAGCCTTTCCAAGTAAATGCTGAATACTTTATTGTCGAAATCAAAATACACTACAAATAGAAATAAATAAATTTGGAATCGTATGAACAGAAAATTAAAATATAATACACAGACAGAAAGTATACATTCATGTCTGAGCTCAGCATTGGTAATAAGTTTAATCTGTATACCTTAGTTTATTGTATCATTTGTTTTCATTTAATGAAATGCTCAACGCGCGACATGAATATTACCTCGTTGTATCCAATAATATATAATATTTCTCAGCGATGTCATTTGACTTGCGCCGTTTTAAAGACTAATACACAAAGTATATATTCGTGGTACGTTAATCTACACGCAAATCAAAACTCCAATAACGCTTTGAAAAGTACTGCATCAATTCGAACCATAGCTTTTCCTCTTTACAATAAAACAATGAATGTATCCAATAACAAACAGCTTTATAAAGTTACATTTTTCCATGCATAAAGTTCATTAATCATCCTAGGACAACAATTCAACTTCGGATTGAATATTTTGTCGTGCTTGCTCTTCATATTTTTCACGAAATTCTTTTGTCGCAAAAATATTTGGAATCCGCACAAAATTCTGCAGCACCTGATAGGAATGCAGAATAGCAATTAGGAAATAATACATAATATTGATACTTATATTGTCACTAATATATTATGAGTGATTATTACCTTTAAACGTAATGCAGTATACATTGGCTCGCTAAGAAAAGAATACTCTCCGCGTATCTTTTCTCTGTATTCTGCATAAGTATCTTGAGCGGAGCCTAACACAGCCATATCCAAATCTAAAAAGTAATGAGCGTCTTCGCCGCCAAAGGCACCACCAATTTTATGCGCATCAGTACTATGCGTTGCAGCTACTTTCAAAAGTTCACTAGCTTCTTCTCTTAATTCTCCACCCTGCGTCCATAAAGAAGGAAGAAAAGCAGGATATATACATTCTATGGTTTTCTGTCTATGGAAAAGGGAATAGCCAATTCGGCATTATGATATAATAATTACAGCAGGAATTTCAGCTTCGTCTGCAAACTCATTGAAATGTTCTAAATTCGTATTTTCGCCATCTAGAGCTTTGGGGTCATATTCAAAGCTAAAACACAATTGCCATTTAATAATTATTGCTTTACCATGTTGAGTGAATAGTGTTGCTTACTTTTGAAAAAATAAGGCAAGAAGCACAGCTTGTGGATTCTTTAAGTTGTCCTTAATTTCGTAGTAGCAATTCAGTTTATTGCAAAGGGAATCCAGATTGTGATAGGTACGTTTTTCGTCTGAATACGCCTCTTGCAATTTTGTCAACCATGTATCACAGACAGCACTGTCGAAACTCTCAGTTGCTTCCTTCCAACTCTCTTCTATTGATGCCATTTCCTCCTGAAATTATATTAGGTATTCGTAGATGTTCCTCAAAAAATATTATCTGTTGTCCTAAATTAATTGTTATTAATTCGCACTTCTATAATTTCAAGTTCGAAATGAAACGCATTCTGTGTACACAATCGGGGGTAGTTAATTTGGGTCAAAAAAATGCAACGATTTGCCGCAAACGGGAGGAAAATTTATCGGGATGAACTTTGTAATATGTACTCACAGTGTATTTAAATGAGTTAAACAATGCGACAGTTCAACTTAGAGATGAAAAACAACAAATTTTGCTATATGTTCAAATTCTGATTACCGAAACATAATGCGTTGCTGTGGGTGCTTACAGACTGAGTGGATTCTGCTTGATAAAATAAAGTCCGCGTCCACTTATTGATCGGATTGTGTTCCTCCTTTTATCAACGAATTGTACCGCGATTTGTAACTAACATTGTTTGCGCACAATGTAGCAATTGGACTGGGTAAAATATTTATTTTGTTAAAAGACGACAAAAATTGGAAGGCCCAAATATAAAAAGAATTATTTATTCGTTAGAAACCGATTATATTCGGTTGTGTGAATTGCGCGACTGGTTGGTAAGCCTTGTCGAGTATCTCGGACTTCTCCTATTTCAATATAAATTTAAGCTGGAGTAAATTCTACTCATCAATGATCTATTTATTTCTATCACCGAGTGAATTAACTGTTATAAAAATTTTAACAACGATCAATAGCACAAGATGTGTACCACTTCCGCTAGTTTTAGTTGCCTTAAAATTTACCGCCACCTCAACGGGTGGAGATAAGCGTTACGGTGTTCTAATAAAATATGGAAGTCTTTAACGGAGTTAGAAATGTAGAGAAATATTTGATTATGATTACAAATGGAACAGGGGAACCGCTAAAATAATTCGTAATAAATAATCAATTACGAAATGAGTTCTAAAAAAATGTATTCCTAAGACCGATTATATTTTTAATCTCTCGGTAGATTAACCTTGCAGTTAAATACAATAACCGAGGTATAAATTTGCGAACAAACCTTATATTCCATATATATTTGTATATTCTCTTTCATCCCAATTACAGAAACAACCAAAAATGGATAAAAATAGTATTATATTATTATATATCATATTTGTTGGTCCCTTGTCTATTACGTTGTTCCTTTATGGATTCTTTCCTTTGATAACTTATGACAATACTATAGCAACAAAAGATGATATACCAAAATCTATAGAGAATGTGAGGTGAGTTAAATGATTCAAGAGACATAGGTGGATAAAATGGGAAAAAACAATTAATCTTATTTTTATTTTATAAACTTTACACGTATCTTCTAGACTAAAGACAGATACGTTGTATCAGCCAATGGTAAAAAGATTGATCATTATGGTTATTGATGCATTGAGGTGGGACTTCATAACAGGATCAATTGCCAAAACTGCAATGCCTGTAACAAGTAGCCTTATAGCAAATTCCTCGGCTTGTCTGCTGCAAGCTAAAGTGCAACCGCCAACTGTAACTATGCCTAGAATAAAGGTGGTATACTTAATTCAATTGTTTATAGTTTTCAATGATTTCAAACTTATCACATGTGAAGAATAATGCTTTTCACAATTCAGGCAATTACTACTGGTACGATACCAAATTTTATTGATGTAGCTTTTAACTTTGGAAGTAAACCAGTTTCTGGGGACAGCGTGCTCCATCAGGCAATGGAAGCTGGCTATAAATCAATATTTTACGGAGATGATACTTGGCTCACATTATTTCCCTCTGTATTTGAACGTTATGATGGCACAACATCATTCGTTGTAACAGATTTTACAGAGGTACTTTACAATACTATGTTTGTTAGTAGCTCCCATATAACATTCTCTATCTATATACAGTAGAAACTTTTAAATTCAGGTTGATAATAATGTGACTAGACATTTAGATAAAGAATTGTATACAGCAAATGACTGGTCCATAATGATTCTTCATTATCTAGGACTTGACCATATTGGTCATGTTCATGGACCGTTTAGTCCACTCATCAAAATTAAGCTGAAAGAAATGGACAATGTAATTGCAAACATTCAGTCCAAGATCCAGGAAATGGTATGTACAGTAGATGCATAAAATTATGTTTCGATTTTATAATAATTGAGGAGGAACGACGCAGCTTATATTTCATATTTAGAGATAGTGTCGTGAACTTCTTGTCTACAGAATCGAAATAATGATTCAGCTTTATTTATTATCTGTGGGGACCATGGAATGAAAGATTCCGGTGGCCATGGGGGTTCAACAATGGCAGAGACAACTGTGCCTTTCATTGCAATTGGCGGGGAATGTCTCCAGAATTCTAATCGCTTCACAGAAATATCCCAAATAGATATAGCATCCACATTGTCTGTTATTTTGGGAGTGCCAATACCATTTTCTAACATAGGAACTGTCTTCTTGGACACCTTGTATAACTTGCCCATTTCAAAGAAATTATTTGTACTTTATTACAATGCAAGACAAGTGTTCTATCATTTCCAAAAGCTAGTTGACTACGAATCCGAGTGTGAGTAAGTTGATTGTTTTTGACAATTCGTAATTCATCAAATAGTATGGTGTACAGTTATACATCATTACATTGTTACAGATGCGTATGAAAAATATCTGGAAGCTATAAAATTGCATAGGGCATGGTTAAATACTAAAGATCATCCAAACGAAATGGCTGATGATATTGTGCTCTCCTATAGAATTGCATTAAAGGGGATGAAAGAAATCCTAATAAATAGCACAATAAAATACGATTTCCCCGTAATAACATTGGCCATTATCTTGTTGTGCCATGTAAGAATTGAAGTATGTAATAAGAATAAGTTACGTAAAGCTCTCTCTACAAGATAGTTGAATAATTATTTCAGATTGTGTGCATTTTGGCAGGAAAAATGTCTTCTACATCACCATCTTCCAAAATTGTTATATTTATTATCGTTTTAAACATTTCGTCTTGGATGTTGATAAATTACTTCTGCAACTGTGAAGATGTATCATTATATAATTTGAAAAGCTTATCGGCGATTGCAGTAACGTTCTGTACAATAATCATCTTAACTATAAACTCTTACATACTTGCCAGTATTAGAGGTCTTGACTTTATAAAAACTAAGGTAAACGAAAACGCATGAACCTTGAACTAAAGAATTTGCCATGCACTGTTAAATCTTCCTCTTAAACAATTAGAAATCGCTAAGTGGAATTGGGAATTGGTTACTATCATTTGGAGCATTTGCACATGCAATTAGTCTTGGTGGTAGTAGTTTCGTGGAGGAAGAACATCAAACTTGGTATTTTTATTGGGTTACAGTTCTTATATTGCTCCTCTACAACTCCATCGCGAAATTGTCTTCACACTTTCGATCGTAAGAAAAAAGACCCGTTACTTCGAGAACTACTAGATTACTGAGTATTAAGCGCGCATATTAAATATCAAATTTTGCCTATAGAAATTACGAACGGTATTTACACACACAAGTTTGCGTGAAGCTTTTCCTATTCCTGATAGCACACAGGATCCTTAGGAAGTTAAACAGTACTGGGGATAAGTATGCTCATCTTCCTGATATCGCAGGATACTTAATAGGACAAGAAAACAAGACAGGGATGACGATTCTGCTGGTTGCTGGTAATAAACTGATAAACTATTATTTAGATTTATAAAATACGAATATGTTTTCAAGCTCGCTAAATCATTTCTGCAGGTCTCGCACTTTTGACATGGATCGATTTTACTCGCGAGGATAAAAAGTACAAACAATTGTCGTTGATATTGAATACAATAGCTAGTATACATATTTATCTCCGTCATATGCACCACGATAGCGTTGTTGAAATACCGTTTTATCCCGAGTCTAGGTAAGCTAATTGCTTGCACTGAAAACCACAAGCATATATTTTGTAACTCAATGATTCTTTTTACAGAGGGATATACGAGGTCCAAATTTTCTGGCTTTTCCTCTTAATAAATTTCGCGATTCACAGTTATCGTTTGACAGAGATAATAAAATACAGTAGAACAACGATATTCACAAATACACTGTCTACTATTATACGAATGTGGATTATGATCGCAGCAATGCTTCATCAGCCGCATAATGTGATACTTTTGCCATTACAAATAATCGTTACTAACGAAATTAGTACATTAATTAAACAGGATATCGCGCAGAAAAGTTGTATATTCTTGTATGCCATAATTGGCAACGTATTTTACTTCTACCAGGTAATAGTTAAATATAGTGACCAGTTCTTGGTGTTATAGCGAGTTTCAAATACGAATTTAATCTTCTGCAGGGAAATTCGAATAGTTTGGCTACTATCGATGTAGCTGCGGGTTACGTTGGTATACAATCGTACATGCCATTTATTAATGGTTCGTTATTGATAATTAACACTTACTCAGCGACGATTTTGGCCTATCTGTTGTTTATTTATTATACGGCGCTACAACATTCGGATGAGTGAGTATTTTTCAAGTTTCAGTTCTCAATCATTAACATTTGATCTGTATTATCACGTCCCAATTAAATATCGTTTGTTTTTTCTTTTGCAGTAAACGTGAGATTGTTACACAAATAAGTAAAATATATGTTACGTGGAGATTATTACCAGTTACCATTTATACAATCATTATCAGTATTCAGCGCCATCATTTATTTGTATGGTCTGTATTCTCGCCGAAATTATTGTATGAAGCCGTGCATTCCATTCTTATTTGTTTCATTACATTTATCGTTCTAATTTTGGTTACACTTCAAAGGAGAATAAATAATCATGAAAGCTGATATCAAGGTTGGTCCATAGTTTTTATCAATCAATATTTTAAATAAATATCTCTTCAGAAATGGCAGTGAATTGTTAAAAGTCAATAAAAGGTACACGAAATTTAAAGAAAAAAAATTTATTTGAGTCGGGGCAATTAGTTTACAATCATTGTATTTAACTAATTTTTAAATCGCCTCTATAAAAATTGAACGTATAAAATATTTTTTGTAGTATACATGAAACGGTCATTTCGTAAAAATGTAGATTTTAGGATGGAAATTTTCTATAAACCCAGCGATGCATAGATTTCGAAAGAATTGAACGTATTTAGATTTTAATTATGTGCAGTTCTGTGGTATAGTGTCGCAGGCAAAATTCGTTCTATTACGTTTGTGAAAACCATATTCTTTACTATAAAACCAGGGCAATCACGTAAAACAATGTACGTTCAAATATTGCTAACATTTTTCGTATACTACAATGGGTCGTCTATCTTAAATATTACCTAAACCTTCGTTTCTCTATAAAGTACAACGCCGCTTGTGTCAAACATTCAAACAAACTAATGCTTGCATATAATGTAATTGTAGTCACGCGAAGCAGTCATTCTAAGAAACATGATTAAAAGCAGCATTCGTTGATTACTAAACATAAGTTACATTCTATAGGAACACAACAAAATACGTATTTACTAAGGAAAATACTAAAGTCACGAAAGCTGAATAGCTGTGGCCTTTTCATTTTTCGTACAGTACTTTCTGTTATGCTTTTTGTTGTTAGCGACCGGTTCGTATAATTATCTACTGTACTCGTTAGTAAATGAAATTAATGATATAGGTAATTTCGATCCATATTGTTGCCATTATAAAAAAAATGCATAAATTTGAAGTAGCAAAAAAACTAAGATAAAATCAGGATAGAATATTGCACACCGTTTACATACAATATTTAGAACCCGAACTTAAAGTTACATCGTAACGCATATGCTTGCAATAGTCATGCACCATCTTTGCAACACGTTAATTTCAAAAATATGAAATATCGTATTGTTTCGTATTATACAAAAATATAAATACTTTTTTTTTATTCGGTTATCGAATTATGAAAACAATTATACACATTTCGAAACTTCTCGGTTTCGAATACTAATGTTAATTTTATCACGGAACTGTAGAACTTGCCCGTAATAGTTTCAATAGAAGATTTTAAATACTTTTGAAGTCTCAAACAATTTCTAGCTATTTGAATAGTTTCTTATCTTAAGCTTTAGTTATTATCCATATAAGATTACATTTTTAATAACTTTCGGAACATTTTAGAATAAATAACTAATAAATAGATTAAAAACCTCGACAATTTTCACGAAGTGCATCGTAATACAGTAACGGTATTATGCAAAATTTGTGTACTTTCTTTTCTTAACTGTGCGATCCGTATTTTCATATTTCATTATCATTTGGCTATCTGCACTGCCGCACTTCTCGTTACTGTATTTTATAACAAACATTTTTTTAAAATGGTGAATTCATTCCAAGTTTTGTACCAAATTCCAGCCGTGCTCTTTTTTGATACCTTACATTTACCCTAAAGAAAAGAAATAGAATCGAAATTTAATTAAGTTCTACGCAATGTTTAAGCATACAGACACTTACTTGATCTCTTGCCACTTGATTAACTCGTTAATTATGAAAATCAACGGTAGCGATAGTAAGAAAAATAATGGAAGATGCAGAGGGAAGTTATCAATATTTCGTCCTTCCTCTTTCCAAAATTTGCAAAATACAGTTCCTGAGAACGCTGCTTGTGCGCATAATCTATAATTTCAATGTTGGTAAGAACACCGCTATTAAATTAGTATTTAAAGAGCAAACGAGCAAACTAAGGACTCTCATACTCACGCTATAAATGCACTTAGAAACCATACGTAATTGTTAAATGGTTGCTTCTTCCAAATGGAATATTCTCTATGTACAAAGCCTACAGATATCGTTACTGCGCAGAAAAGTAATATGACATGTTAGTACGTAATTTTATTCAACCGAGATAATTCAGATATTGCGGAACGATAAGATTTACCTAAATGTAAAACTAACAGCGACAAGGCAAAGTGTTGTATCGTTAAAATAACGTTCGGCTTATTGCCCCAGCCACCCCATGAAATTTCTCCGTGTGCATCAGGATACACGTACAGGCACTTAGAGTCTGTTGTGTAGGTGGGACACAAAGCCAAGAAGGAAATACACTGCGACAGAACTATCGTTATGACTGTCGGTAAAAATTTACTGCCGTAACACCATAGAACGAATAATGCAATCTGCAATGTCGGGGATATACCTGTGATGTATCAACGGGGCTGGTACGTAGGTAGACAAGAAATTACCCTTTCTTACCTGTCCATTTACGGTACATTGATTTTTACCAGTTGCGCGTTGCATTATAGTAGGATCCATGGGTGTTGCAATCATGGATATAGACAGCATTGGAATGATTAAACAGCACAACCATAATACTTGGTCGACCGAGAATAGGGGCGGCAGCAGCAAGAAACCGGACAAAGCTTGTGTAAAGGATAGTGTTACTGTGCAGCACAGCCAGAATTGTACACAATTCCAGAGGTACGTCATGTAATGCCGGGCCTGAATATAAGACAAATTATGAATAATGACGGGGATGAATTAAAGTTTGAAGATGTAACAATTTGCACTTAAATACCATTGGGTTGTACAAATTTAATTCCGATTGATAATCGAATGTTGTTAATATTTTGGGATACTTGATTGGTCTAATTTAAAACTGAACGCTCACCTCCATAATCAAATGGAAGATCGCAATTGGATCTTCCCGTTTCACGCTTAACGAGCAGGCAACAGAATTCAGTGCCCTGCTTAAATCCACTGGGGATGGGCCTTGGTCGTCTGTGGTCGGTGTCAGTACTGGTATTCTTTGACATACCTGCGGATACAGCGGTTCCACAGCGACCCTAAAATTTATCGATATCTTTGGATAACGTGAAAATATTGTCCGTCATCAATTTGTACTTGAACATTGCGTTCGATTCGTTGCGAAACAATTGAGGCTACACGCTTGTTAATATTTCGCACGTTCTCTGTGCCGATTGATTTTTTTATATTGTGCTATTTTTGGGAATCGAATTTTTTGTTAAAATGTCGTTCGAGGTCGGTTCTCCTCGTTGTACGAGGAAATTTTCAGAAAATCGTGAACGCTCCATATTGGAAAAGGAGAATCTATCGTATGTACAGCCGACGAAAGCCCGTTCTACACAGTATAACAGACCTTACAAGAAACCAATCCAGAAAATTGACGCAGGCACAACGTACGGTTTGTCTTATCCGAAATTCGATTGCGAGTACGCCCATCCTAGGGCGAGGCTTGATTTGGAAAAGTATTATAAAAGGTCGCACACTACGAGAGGGAAATTTAATTTTAATACAGTATATAAGCTTTCTTATTATGCGGATTCGAAGGGAAACGTACGGAAACCTTTCGTTCCGACATCGTGTTTGTCTATTAATGGTTATCACGATATGACGACTACTCATAAATTATCTTATGGGAATCCTGGATACGTGAAAACAACATGCATTAAACCGTACAAGGGGAAACCATGTCATTCGTTACCGATGGAGTCTAAGACAATAATGAAAGAGTCTTATCAGCATTTAAATGTGCCTACAGTTAAATCGCAAGTGAAGCGTAAATTCTGGCAAACTAAGTTCAAAACGGATTACCAAACCACGAGTCACTTGTCGTACCAATACGTCGAACCATTTCCAAAAAGGAGCCAGATGCATTATAAACCTAAAGTTTCGGTTTCATTTGAAAAGAATACTGTGTACAATACGAGTTATCAAATGCCCGGCTGTTTCATAACTAAGGACGGTACAGCTTCTGCGTGATTTTGCGCGCGGAATAAATTTATTAATTTAAAACAAAAGGTCGTTCGTTCAATATTTAGAATAATAATGTAATTACCCTGCATCTGCTTGCATAAAGATAGGCATGTTCTCTGCGTTGGCGGAGGAACCAAGTACACAGACAACCTCTCCGTAGTCCTGCATTATGTGCAACATTTCCCTTGTAACGGCAGTGTTACAGTCAGTGAATAGGGATACCAAAAGGGGTACATTGTCTATCAATTCTATATGTGGCCGGATCTTATCGATGCCTCGAGGTAGTTTTGCCTAAACGATACATATGGTACAAAATATTCGTAACGAGGAGAAATTATTCTTACATCATCGGATAAACTCACCCTGTTCGACAAATCAAAATTTACTGGGGCACTTTGTTCCGTGCTGTCCGTGAGGCAACTCAGTGATCGCCATGCTTCTTGTCCGGAACCTAAATCGACGCTCTGCACGAGCACGCTATCCTCACTCCTGACAGTGTCCTGCTCCCTAATTCAAATTATATTATTTATTGAACGCTATACGGTCTCGTCGCAACGCCGTCTACAAGCTCGTTTATATACAAAGCAACCGTCTACCGACTAGCAATAAGATATCTGTAATGAGTGTGTTAAGAATCTGGCAGCGAAGGTGATGGACAGTAATAAATAATTCAGCAATCGTGTCAACGTTGGGAGGTCTAGTCTACTCAAAAGAACAAAAGGGGAGAACGAAAAATAATTACGAAAGGTGTGACGATCCCGTTCTCGTGATCCTTTGCACTAGGTGACTTAGACTGCCATGCGAATTCAAAATAACCATTACATTATTCGATTTAATATAAAAGATTGATAGCGGGGTTGGTGACAAACCTATGGCTCATGGCGCTTTTAACTTGCGATGCTCCTGTATCGTTCCATTCCGTGGTCTCGTCGTCGAACTTCACGGTAGAGAAGTCCGTGTTTATGGCGCTCGGCGCGGACATACTCATGGCCCGGCTGTTGTCCAAATTCGTGCTACAATATAAAATAGATCACACTATGGAAAAGTGGTTCTCCCGTGTACCGTTCATGCAAGATAGAATCCTTCGAACACAAACACATCGATGCAGCATATTTATGCGGCAATTAATGTTTGAACGCATGCTCTTAATATTTATAATTATTGGCAACATCTTATCCGTGTATCGTATCGAGAAGCGTAAAGCACATCTCTCAATTGAAAATAGATACATGGAATAGATAACAATAATGAATGTTTCTTTAATGTTCATGTGTGATAAGAGGGTAAATATGTAACATACCGAGGAGAGA
Source organism: Nomada goodeniana (assembly GCA_963969485.1). Classification (NCBI taxonomy): domain Eukaryota; kingdom Metazoa; phylum Arthropoda; class Insecta; order Hymenoptera; family Apidae; genus Nomada; species Nomada goodeniana. The sequence continues at coordinate 6,374,970 of OZ018305.1, read as the reverse complement.
CACGATTAAGCAAGTGGCTGGCCTCATCCATGCAGGAGTAATTATGCTGATGAGATTGGGCCGAGGGTGTGGGTGAGGACATGGCTGCTGCCTGGCTCACCCACCAACCCACTGGACTCTCGGACCTAATATTGGCGTGTTAGTTACATACATTTATTCGTGTATTTCATGTATGTCATGGTAAATAATGAGATATTAACACATGTGTATAGAATAATTGTACAAGTGTACGAGAATATTGATGTAGCTGAAAGTTGTATCTGCTAATGAGGAAGCCATTAAACTAATAGTAGAGTAGTTTCGCCAGTAACTAATAGCATAAATATAATTATCTTAATTTGATGCTCTAATTGTTAACGAAGTAGAATATATGGAAAATATCAGTAAGGAGTACCGAAATTTGAATATGTTCCTGCACTACGTATCAATCGATAAATCAAAAAGGGTAGAAGAAATCAGATCATGGCATTCAGAAGAACATGTTCAACTCTACTGAAAACCGAGAATCGTAAGGGTGGGGAGAAAACTATTAATATAGAGCGTAACGTATAAACATGCAATTTAGTAACAGTAATGAAAGAAAGAGGTATAGACAAACATATACGGTGGGGGCATGTGTGGATATCTCTCCAGCCATTGCTGTCTCCTGTAATGTACATGCATAGTTTACATTCACATCCACAATTATGACGAATAGCTAGTTAAACAAAATTTATCATGTCACTTGTCACCATTTATTTTAGAAATATTATATAATGACAGATTAGAGAAGAAAACACTAATAAGAGACGATATTATACATATAGATATATATTCAGATTAATCGACAAAGAAGAAATTGTAACACCAACAGCATACAATTAGTGTAATACTTTGTGTTGAATATGTTTTTGTACACAGACTTTACACGTATAAAATAGAACATATGTATACTTTCCAACAGTGAGGACATGCCCCAAACTTTTCAGATTAATCCAAAAGCAAAAGAAAGCAAAGCAAAGTAGTTTATGGAGACATAGATTAACGATAAAAAAAACAAAATTTAGTACGGTACCTAGCTCGCTCACTGAGCAACGATATGTGGCAATTCCATCCGCTTTCCAGTCCCATTTTCTCCGAAAATACGCGCGATCTTAATTCGTTCTCTTTACTGAAGTGAACGAATCGGATGCAAGCTCTGTCAAGTTGCTCGATCAATTGTACCTATTAAACATGTTCTATGACTTCTTCGATACTCGATCATAAATTCCATATCTTCTACAAAGTGCATTACCATGTCCGTTTGCGCTTGATACTGCATAGTCACCATGCCGATGAACACTTGATTGCATTGAATTTCAAAGCAAGTGTCAACATTGTTTATATTGTCATCTTTATTTTCAGTGCACAGTAAGGAATCTGCAGGACATCATTAGCAAAATAAATAAATATGAAATTATGAACGGGTGGAATCTGTTTTTACGCTATCAATACTTGCCGGTTGAATGAAATTGTCCGAGTATGCCTTTCACCCTGGGATCAAGAACATTTCTAAAATCCCAAGGTAATGGTGTGGGGCTTCTGTGGGGCGCATATAAATGCTTGCTATCTGCAGGTAATTCTAAATATATTTTTGACATCTTATCGCTAATACCACGCGTCAGTGGTCTGTACGCAAATGCACTGCAGTATGACGTTAGGCTCGTTCTCTGGTAAAAATCTTGCACCTTTTTTCTAGAATATATACATGTACGATAGTCAGAAAAATATAAAGCCCCTTAGAATTCGCAACATTCGGAGATCCTATGAATGCATACCTGTCTGTGGCCGATAGGGGACAAAGATCGTGACCGTCCCAAAATTCAATACAGGAATCCAAAATTATATCCGCTGTACCCTGTGTGAGTAATTGTAAGCCACCGCCAGTTCGTTCTTTGACAACCACAGCGACCATATGGGGAAAAGGAAACTTCAATTTCGTTGCAATGCTCAAAGATCGTGCAAATTTGATATCGCGTCGGACCATTTCCGGTTGCTGCAACAGACGGCGTAGAATTTTCGTTCTTTGCATTGTATCAACAATAGCCAATAGGAGAGAATCGAATAGTGCTTACGACGTGTCTGAAGGTAGACAATTGTTGCTCCAACTGGAATATGTTTTGCGCCTGGTCCTGGAAACCTATCTGCTTCGCTAATTCGCACAAACACCTATACGAATAATATAAGTCGACTTTGGCATGATTGAAATCATCCGAAGAAAGTAGCTCCGAAGAAATAACGAAGAAAAAGAAGGTAGCACAGAAGTGTGAGATGATTAGCATTCCAGTGAATAGATGTTTTGGAGATAGATTCAGCGGTAAAACAGATTAATTATAAATATGGAGCATACATAAAATAACTATGGACTGACCACATATGTCCAAGGCTCCCCGACTCGTCCACTAAATACACCTGTCTTGAACTTTGCATTGTATCTTTTGCCTGATACCCACTCTTATCCTCTATACTGTGATCCTGGTAGCTGACAAATGTGTATGATCAACGTTACTGGTAATTGGACGTGTTACCTCTGGATTGTCTTAGGAATATGCGCATGATAAACTGGATGAAATTAGCTTGACATTTTGGGAGAATTAGTTCCAGTCAATGCACACAAAAAGGGGGGAGAACAATGCAATGCAACAAAACGCAAACCAAATCGTGGCGCTAGGGAACTTAAGTACATACATACCGTCTATTTGTAACTGGTACAAGATTTTCATTGTACAGAGCCTCACACGTGACATGGCAACAGAACTGCGTGTAATGTTCTTGTGTGTCCATATTGCACGTGTTCAGCAGGATTGCTAAACCTAACGGTTTTAATGAGTTCAAGTGTTGCCTCCAAGAGTGATCATCGAATTGTAGGCGAAATGGCAGAGCGTGATCGTGAGTGAGATCCAAAACTTCTGCCGTTGAGTGGGACATATCTGGAAAAGCGAAACGTCGTTTTTCAGATGATAATAATTTCGATAAAATTCAAATGATGTCTCCTACGTCTTCGATTACCATGCTGCACGTACGAAGTTTTGTTCGAATCCTGCTTGGAATCTTCAGTTTGTGTTTGATATTGATGTTCAGAGGTTTTATCTAAACTACCAGTACTGAAAAATGATTCGTGCGATAATTGGATAAGCTTCTTATGGGCTTATGGTATTTCGAATTGCTTGAAAACAATGTGTACCTCGAAGACGGGGATAAAGTATTAGCGTTTCGTAGAAAAAATACTTTTTCTGCAGTTGGATTAGGCCAGGAAAGAATTCCTTTCTTGTCCACGCAACACAAGGCCTGGAAATCAAAATCCCTTTAATTATCCTTGGAATTGAATTGAACGGCAAAGTCCTCAGAATTTAAACTACCATACCGTAACTGATCCTAAAACATGCAGAATACTCGCAGATCTCGACATCATATGTTCTTTGCCGAGGAGAATATTAAAAAAGTATTCTTTCAATTCCAACCAATTGTACACAACGTCTGGATGATTAGGTCCGGTAATGTCTGCATCTTCAAAGGGGTCCATGAACTGAAAGAAACACATTTTACCAGAAAGGTGTCGTCCGAAATATCTTTCCAATGTTCGACAAGAAATGTTCAATCAATCTTGAACGTGTTATTAACCTGAAGTTTCTTTGAGGACTGATAAAGTTTAAACAGTGCTTTGAAACGGGCCATTCCGAAACAGTTTAGGAATATCCAACAAGTCGGAAATATTAACGGCAGTAAAGGAATGCTAATAGCTATTGGTTGCAGAATGAACATTTCGTTCCAGTAGCCGACACCGAAGTATTCCCACAAATACAAGTATCGAAATAAATTAACAACCAGGACAATAATTAAAAGGATTGGATAAGTTAATTGTTCGATGCAGCAACTCATTAGAAGATGTCGTTTACGATTGTGATAAGTAACTGGTCTATTAAGGGCTTGGTCCAGAGCCATTCTGAGATTCATCAAGTATGGAGTTTCTTGCAGTTTATAAATTTTATTTTTCAACGGCGTCCGTGCCTGGGGCGTTGAGAAAATGTCGTTTGCACTGTGAACTTGCGGACTGTATACTTCTCTTGCGTGTAACACCGGTGCCTCAGCATCCTGAAATTATTCCACGTTACTATTGTCTATTGCCACGCAAAATCACATATAAAATGTTGGAAAATTTGACGTACATCGTAAGCAATACAATAACCAGGTGCTTGCTGTCCAGGTTTCATAACAATCGTGTCTCCAACAACTAGTAATGCCCAGGGTAAATTAACTACGCACCCATCGCGGTAAGTCCACTGCAAAGTTAAACAAGGCGACAGTGGACTGCATAAATGTGGATAATTTTTGGGATCCCATTGGCACGTTTTTTTTGCAACTGAAATGTAACGTACACGTTCGTATCGAGGAAGTTTGAAGAAATACAGTAGGGTTTGAGCTGATTGCAGCCCCTAAATACCTTCTAATTGGTCAAGAAGAATTCGTACTCTATGTGGAATTTCCTCGTGTCGTAATTTATTATCCGATACGACTAAAATAAAATTTAATACGACTAAAAAACAGACAGTCAATCCTTCGTAAGGCAGTGTAGAGTACCTGTAATAATATAAAATTTCGTACCCTTTTGTATAATGTCCCTTTACACCTTACGATTTTCGTAAATTTTGATCAGATGCCCATATCATTTATCTTAACGCATATTTATACAGCACTATGTTTAAAATATAGAACAGGCTGATTTAGTTCATACCATGTATCGTTGATTGTGAAGAATGCAATAACAAGGATAATGGCATTGATCAGTAGTGCAATTGCTGAGGTCCAACAAAGAGTTGTGTATTGGCTACTGTGATGTAAAGTGTCCTTTAGCCAAGCTTTATATTTCCTGAACATAATACATACATTGCATATAGTATAAAATGTGAAATTTATTCCTCAGTATAAAAAGTAATATATAAATAATAAAGTTACTTATTCCTCCTGCAGTCATCCTCATATTCGTGTAAGACTCTTTTAATGTCACGTTGCAATGTTTCAATTGCAACTTTTGTACTTAGCCCAGTTGGTTTTTCTGACTTATTCTTAACATTTTCCCTTGAGTTAAAATTACTGTCTTTTGCCTGATCGCCATCCATTTCCTATATAATAAGGAAATTAATACATATATCTTGCTGTACAAAATGGTACGTACAAAAAAATCTTGCAATGTGTGTTCCAAAAATTATAGCAAATATGAGTATCTTTAAATGTATCGTGCCTTTAATATACTTTATATAAAAGCAATATAGAATTGAACTCAAATAATAAATATTATTAATAAGTAGTATTCAAAGAAGAAAGAAGTAAAGTAACATAAGTGAATAGCTAATAATAAATATATCATTTTATGATCTATATATATATATTTTTCAAAAAGTAAATGTAGCATGCATAAAAGCAATAGACTTCAGTAAGAATAAGATTTCTAAAAATCTTGTGCTCCGCTTTAATGTTTCTGCTTATAGAACATGCAAATTGGTTTTTGAATATTACTTTCAGTCACACTTAAGCAAAAATAATATTATAATTGTAAGGGGCCGGCTATTACAATACATATTACAAACAAATAACAGAAATAAAAGTACATAACAAAGTGCATAATAGTTAATGAACAATATATAAACAACGCTTTGTATTTTTTTATTTAAGGCACAACTAGGTATAGGAAACGGAAATAAATAAGGTGAGAACGATGCAAAAGTATTTATTAACCAGTCAGTTTCGAGGGACGGAAGCAAATCAAAACAATTGGAGCGAGGTTAAAATGCATGAACATTTATATAAGTCGTATAACGGGTTACTCTATACCGTTTCTGTTTTCTCGTATTCAGAGTAGAATTTGTTGCTTTAAAATTCGGCCTTGAGACGGACAATTAAAAATAATGAGTAAAATCTCATAATTGTGAATGACCTATAAATCAGAACGAAGAATGCATTACTTCGGATGGGTCACATCACAAACCACAGTTGCTCACATGACGCAGTGCTGACGACTGCGATGCACGCGTCTATCTCTGTGTTGTCTTTCCGGTAGACCTCTGTTGTGTTATTTACTGTGATTTGAACGTCGTATACTACGCATTACTGTGCATTGAAATGCATGAACATAGTGAACAAAATAATTTGCAGTGTGTGCACTCGTGTTTATAGTTTTTATTGAATTTTAACGTAACATAACCTCGCGAACATGGATTTAGTGTACACTGTAAATAGAAAAGTGACACCAAAACCATTTCTGCATCAAGAAAGGTACGTACCGATCCTCTTTACAATCACTCCTCGATATTATAGGTTTCTGTTAACTGTATTTTTCATTCATAAATTATATTTCCTCGAGTATCTCGATATTCGTATTAATATCAACATATTATCTGCAAGTGAAATATTGTAAGCCTAACAGTACTCTGCCGATTTATTAGTATTTTATGGTGTTCGTTACATATAATTTTATGTAGTTCATGTACTCCAAGAATATACCTTTTTAAACAAAATTCTTTAATGTTTACACAGTAATCAAATTTTTAGCCTGTATGAGGGACAGTCTTTGTGCACGTTATCTAGTCGTAACATAGCAGCCTTTACTACTACAACAGAGTTAGACGATAACAGTGGAAAAACATGGGGTTCTCATGTTTATGTGTGCGATCTGAACATGCCTTGGCATACCCACAAGTATGAAACATTTCCCTCAAATCCATTACCTTTTACACACGAGTCCTATAAAACTAATTAATCATATTATATTTGAGTAGGGTATTGTCAAACAAAAACACCATTACTGCATTAGAATGGGACTTGCCAGGTGATAAACTAGTTGTTGCTGATTCCATAGGAAATGTTCAATTATGGATGTTTAAAGATCATGTTCTTAATGATTGGGCGTTAATTGGCTCTACCTGTTTTGTTGGCGAGCATATATTAGGCGCAGCTTGGTTCCATAATGGGAAGAAGGTACTTGTGTTCTGTGCTTAGGCAATTTGCAATGCCGGCTTTAATGAATTCAACTCACACGACTTTACTTTAACTATTTCAGACAGGACTTGTGACAGAGAAGAAAGATAGTATTCATTACAGTGAAAAATTTAATCATTTACCCTTTGCTCCGTCTGTGAGACAATTTGGAGGCAGGGCAGCCGAGGGTGTGTTAGTTGTATCCACCACAGGAATGGTGGGCGCTGTTGTGATTACGAAGGATTTTCAGAATCCTGTTTGCTCCTCTACCGAAAGTTTAGGCAGTACAAGACACAGGATAACAGCAGTCGATTTGTGTTATGGAAAAAGTACTATTTATTGATCAAAATATTAAATATAAAGGAACAAATAATTAACATTAAGTATTGAATTTAATGCAAGCTTAATTCATTTTTAGAGGGACATATTTTGGTTGCTGTAAGTAGCGGAAACATTTGTTTACCAATTAGGTGTTACAGAGTATTAGTGCGTAAAAGTGACGATAAGTGCACCATTACATCGCAGGCATTGCCTAGTTTTTTTCTGCAAGATGGTGCACCAAAGGACAATACATGTAAATGCAGACAAATATATGCATGACACAATAACACCATTTAGTTATAGGATTTTGGGATTTAGAATAATACATTTATTTTCTTTAGATACAAGTGTGACACACTTGAAGTTCGTAGTTCGAGAAGACGCGGATTCGTTGGTTGTTGCTGTTAATAGTGATAGTGGTGGTATAGTAGAAGTATGGGAATTGAGAGAGAAATCACAACCGGTTCATAAAATGTTTCAGCCCAAAACATTAGAACCATTTAAAACTGTAGTGGTATGTGAATTTTCTCTATATTTTTCTTAAAGTATTTTCGAAAACATGGACTATAAATATTACAAGTGCAGAACGAAATTATGGAACGGCCCAATTTAAAAGTAATTCGTAGTCCAAGACGTTTATGACATACATTTTTAATGTACATTTTCAGGTATGGCAACATCAATCACAATATCGTTGCCAATCTCCAATAACAGCAATAGCAACAACAAAGTTGTCTATAGTAACTACACTGCCTCCTCCAAGTTACGTTGTAGTATCTTTGGCAGACTCTTCAGTTCATTGCTTAAATCGCGATTGTCTGAAAGAAATAGCTTTCTCGTCATTAAATATGGCGTGGCGAGCCGAGGAGCCCAGTAACAAGTATTTTAAAAATTCAGTTTCTATAGCAAATATAGATCTGTCTTGGCTGGGTTGTGTTCTATTAGCTTGTGATACTCGTGGAAATTTATATTTATATAAATTACTACCCGATGGAGGTAATATTTTAAAACAATGTTGTACAAATATGTACCAAAAAAAAACACAGGAAAGTCGAATACATAAATTAAAATTTTCTTTACAGGTCCATCGCTTGCATTAAGTTACGCTTGTACATTATTAGAATATTGTTTAGTAACAGGATTGGACTGGTTAGATATACTTTTATGTTTGAGATCGTCAATGATCGAACCATTGTGCGAAAGACTGGATGTTTCTTTTAACAGACAATTACCACCCATACAACAATACCATTATATTCAGTTTCTATCCATCAAGACATCGTTGTACAGGTTTTGTGAAATTTCATTTATTACAGTTCGTGTTAAACAAGATCGATTTTTAAATTAAATACCTTGGTAATTTCGTTCGTGTAGGATGATTTCTAAATATGCCTTTCTTTCAGGATGCTAGTATCCGGACAGAGTAAAGCAGCGGACTTATCGTCGTTGCTTATGATACATTCTGTAGCAACCGCTTTCAAGTCATTATTACGGCCGTCGGATTTAATTTCTCATGATAAGGGACCAGCGGAGAGCTTAGCAACAGTGATTAATGATGCGATTGCCGATGTTGATAAGGTAAAAGAGGACATATTTTTATTCTGCGTTAACGAATGTATAAGGTTTATTATTGTAACGGATAATTAATATAAATCAACAGGTACTTTTGCACCTCGACCCTAAGGAATTTACCGTTGAGCCAAGCACGCTTCAATCGTTGCAACAATTAATTCAATGGGTGGCGGATCTTGCATTGAATCTCTTGGCGCGTCTCCCGGAGCAACGGTTGCAAATGAAATCTGGCGGTGTAAGTATTATGAATAAATTGTATACAATATGATTGATCCTTATCCAAGACAGAGAATTCTTATACTCATTCTTCCATTTACGTAATGTTGGCACAGTATGAACTGCTGAAGGATCACAAGGCCTTAAATACATTGAGGGAATTGCTGGTAATCATCCGTATATGGGGTTTATTGCGTCCTTCGTGTTTACCAGTATTTCTTCGTAGTGCTGATAATCTCGATGTATTAGCCTTATTGTTCCGTTTGTTATCGAAACTGGTTCAGCCAAACGGAGATGCTCAGACTCAGCAGGTGGATGACGGTTTAATTGGTAAGTTTATTTTTGTCCTCAATTGTACGTAGTATTATAAATATTATTAATATAATCATAAATGTACTACGAATATGAAGCAAAATCATACGTGTTTAGCATTTATATAAGTAGCCGCGTGAATTTTATCGTAATATGTTGGTTAGTAGGAAGTGAGATAAACCACCACTTCCTCGTATGTTCAAAGGAAATTGCACATTTTTTCATTCAGCAGTATGAAATGTACGCCAAGCAGCGCGTACGTAATATGTTCAAGTGCAAGCAAATATTTCGTGTAATAGTGGCATTGTAATTTTTCGGTTCTATTTCAAATTTGAAAATGAGTGAGAAACTTGCAGCGAAACATAAGAACTCGTTGGATGCAAAGAAGAACAAATTGTTGCCAGAGAACGAGTCGAAAAATTGTTGCTCGAATTCGAGGGCGAATAGACTCGCCATTTTTTGTATATTAACGTGCTGCGTTTTTGTAGCTTACTGGATTATATTGACTCCATTATTACTTAATGTTTTCGCTGAACATTCGAAAAATACGGACAAATCGCCTGCCTGGTTGTTCGTTTTGTACTGGTTCATTGCGTTCGTAGTTTGGCTTTTTATCATGTTATGTTTAGTTTTAATTTGGAGATGTTCCAACACTAAACACGATGATAATGAAAAACTGCAATCGTACGGGACGAATTGTTCATCGCTATCTGAGTCTTTGATAAGTAGGAAATTCGATCGTTCGAAGATTGTGAAATTGCAAGATATAAAAAAGGATGGATCTTTAAACGATCCCACAATTTTTTACGATAAACCGAATACAAATATTTCTGACGAGGTGCGCCGTAACAAAATAAAGAAACACAAGGATCTTCCTCCTCTTGTGATTCATCGTCGTAACTCGGGGAATGGTATTGAGCGTGTTGGCACTGTAAATGTGGAAGGAAATGATGATGAAAGTAACGAGGAAAAATTGGAATTAAAATCGGGAAATGATCATTGGAAAAATGAAAGAGAATCGATGAAAGAGTATCTAAAATTGGTAACAGTTACTCCACAAGATGAGCTGGATACCAAGACACCGAAAGGTCCTCTTTCGCCACGCGAATTATTCTTCATCGATCTCATAAAAGAGGCTGAAAAAGCTGAACAAAGTAAAGGGGAAAATCCTGATGGAAGGGGAGGAGAACAATTTTTCCCGAATGATTTTTGTCCAACTAAGAAAGACGGGAAAAAAGTTTCCGGCGAACTGGAAAAATCTGAAATACCACTAACGAACAAAGAGCCAGAGGCCACCTATTTTATTGCAGATATTGAAAGTCTGAAAAGTGAAAAAGCAGAGGTATATTTAGAAGTTGATCCCGACCCAGGAACTCTTAAAGAGTGGTCTATGGATCTGAGTAATGAAAAACCGGTTCTTATGTTACAAGGCAGTTCGAAAGATGAAGAGAATAACAGCATAAATGAAAAAGTTGTTCTGTTCGAAGTATAATTCAAACTACTGTACTTCGAAAAATGTTTAAGATCCATCATATTATGATTAATTACTTATTTATTTATAATATTATTATAGTCAATATTATCGTATCGTTCACTCCACGTTACCAAAGTAAATAGCGATTGCAACAAAATTAATCACGAAGACCCGATAACTTTACAATATTCCAAGGAAGGACAATAAATGGATAAATTTAACACAATATACACTACGACAATGACTTTCTTCCAGATGACTGTTGCCTGCTACCTAATCAAATTATGATCCCGCAATTACACCAGGGTAATAGTATAACTGGTATAGCAACCCCGGTACTCTTTTACCAAAGTTTTCCCTTGCAGGTAAATATACATGATACTCCTTCAGCGATCGAATAACCGACTTTCGATTACCTTCACCTTTGCCTTTGCTTTTATTGCAGTTTGAATACGGCATAGAACCTGAACAGTTATTATTTGTACCTGAACTTAATCCCGTTGAGGGTTGTATGCATAGCGGTCAGATTGTAGATGGTATTAGGCATTTGTATCTTGGGAAACAACCGTTACTTGTGAAACAATGTACAAGGTATTGTTTCCAGTAAACGTATTATTATCAATTTTCCTCTAGAACGATAATAGAGCAATTTACAACGAAACTGATTGGAAATTTCAGGTGTGGCGGAAAAGCTCAACTTCAAAATGTAACGAGAACAGCAGCGATTAGGGCATGGGATCAAAGGTGGGCACGAGCTTGTCGTTGTGGTGGTATTTGGCGAATTCACAAAACTTGTCCGTAAATAAGTACTCTTGTGATTTTGTATGTGATGAATGACATTAAACATTTTTATTTACAACCAATGTATTTTATTTGACGACCTTGATCATTCTTATTTAATCTATGTATATAACGAAAGAACATATTTATTAATTCGGTCATTTGTATATTAGCAATATAATTTCTATTTTATCCAACAATGCACATAATTATAAGGCTTTTTGTTCATGCTAACGTGCATGTACAGATTATTAAAACGAATCTTCAAAAAAAAATTGCCCATATAAAACGGAAGGTACATAGTAATAATTAGTTGTAATTTCTTTTATAGAAGAATTCGATAATCGATTCCTTAACTAACTTTCACAGTGTATGTATTATGAACATAACTAAATTATTACTTGTGAGTTATATACTTGCAATTTTTTTTAAATTTTAATCGTTTTCTAGAGACGATACAAATATTCTGCCACATATATCTTTTAGATCACGATAAGATGAATTCGTAACGAGCATTTTTGAAATAAAGAATGAAAAAAATGAAAAAAAATCCAGTATTGTTCGAAAATATGATGGCAATGGAAAGTTTATTTGACATAACATGCTCTCTTACAATTCATTATCTTTAAACAGTGTCTGTCAGTGACTCTCCCCTTTTTTACCAGCTACTCTTTTGAATTCTCCCATGTTAGTTGTTGAGATCGGTGAGCCTATTATAGCTAAATGATCGATCCTTGTTATTTCACCATCACTCTGGTTGTCTTTCACAAATATTTGCAAATTTTGCACATTTTGAAACTTCACGTAACGCAACGGAATCGGGGTGCCCTCCTCGATATCTTTTTCTGATAATCTACACGAAAATAATATAACGCAGTTAAAACAAGTGCGTCGAAATAAATACACCACGATAGGAATTAAGTCTCGTCAAACTTACGTTAGATCTTGGACGCTTGTATTAGAATCTGCCATATCGAAATCAATCGTTCTCGGTTGATTAATAAATAATTTGAGATTCTTCGGTCCCATATCTTTGGGAGCTTTGATCTTCAATGAATGTACTTTAACTGCTTGCGAGAATGCAATAGATAGTATCAATTGTTCGTCACAGTCGCTTTCCAAATATCCTTCGTCGGCGCTCAGGCATTGTACAAAGTTGTGTTCGTCGGATTCGTTCAAACATTCGCATTGCCCCTTGGTAATGAATGTGTTTAAGTCCATCTGTAAGAGATATACTTGAGAATTTTTGTTGCGTACCAGCAGAGTACCATGTTATCTTTAGTTAATATTTATCTTGTATATATTAAAGTTGGGTACAAACATCCAGGGAAATATGTACACAAATAATCATTTTTATTCGAAATGGGTGCACTTAAATGGGTGATACATGTTTTACATTTTGATATATACATGTCATATATCATCAAAAAATCGATTTTAAAATATGATATATACAGAAAACTGTAACATTACAACGACATTCAATTGATGAACCGAGCAGTATGATATATATTGGCGATTTCTCAATCAACGACTAAATTTATTTAAATTGGTAATAAAAGCAAAATGCTCCTCAGTTAATAAATGCCATAGTATAAATGCCATAATAACTTTGATATCCACTGAAAGAAGGTTACCACAACTTTTTTTATTGGTACATATTCCACAAGTACAGTATTGCAGCAAGAAATATCATTCCAAAGATATGTGTATAAGCATTATCACTACTGCGTACATGTCCAGATACTGGACTGTCGGAATCCTCTGAATCTCCACTGTTGTAAAATTGTTGGATTTTCGATTCGAGCCCGATCGGATCGGCGCCCTGACACAACCCCAATTTCGCTTGGTTGCGATAAAATATGAATGTGGGCATCGCGCTAACTCCTTGAACGACTGCGATTTCTGAGCATTTGTCTACGTCAACTTTAAGAAATACTGCGTTTGGGTATTTGACAGATAGTTGTTCAAATACTGGAGCAATTCTCTGGCAGGGGCCACACCTGTGAATTAGGAAATTTCGAGGCAATGAATTATTTGTAATTTATTCATTGGAGATCGTGTTTGCTTCTGTACATTTAGAAGTGTACGAAATACGTTTCGCGCAAAAGTAATTTATCGGGTGGCTCATTGAATAATAAGTACGTGTAAATAATACACTGAATTTGCGATTATATTTTCTGTCGAAAATTAGCGGACCAATTGCAAGTCAAATGAAGACTATTGTTCAAGTGTAACGACGGTAACTATTTTATTAATTCCCGTGAAACAGCAAGTATATCGAGAACAGGCTTGTCTTAACATAATACGCAGAGATGAGTGAGACATGTAAGAGTTAGAAATCTTCATAGGTAGGACGTAGAAAGGTTTGAAAATTCGTGCTTCAATATTTATCATAACCCTTACCATGTTGCTGTGAAATCTACTACAACCAACTTTGTACCAGCACTTTCCATTTCCCCATAAAATTGGTCATCGCCGTTGATTACGCGTACAGCTCCCATTGTATGTTTTGGCGTGATCTAATGCAACATGAATGAAAGACGTCTCAAATTGTATCGAAATATTGAATGACTGGCAGTTCGAGTACACAGAATTGCTTGTTCGAATAGCTTTAACATTGTGGCTAATCCACAATAATATGTTTCAGGCACGCGATTGGCTAAGGCAGGCCGGGTATAACATAGCTGGATAGAAAGACTTGAAAATGCGGCTTAACTTCGGCGCCCGAGATTTGGAAGTTCCAGCGAACGTGGAGTATCGATGCAATGTGTTAATTGCAGAATTTATAGGAATTTGCAACTATTCGGTGAGCAAAAAACAATATTAAACATTAAAAAGATACTTTTGATACACTGTAATTAGTTTTTGTTTAGGTAATTCGTTCGTAATTTGTTAAAAATTGTCCCGTATGTGCACATGTTCAATGAACCTGTTCATTTCGTTCGGTATTTGCCTGCATTAACGTATTCATTATTCTGCTTTCAAATATTAACATTTTATTTACAATAACGCGCGTGCAAAAATTAAAAATGAGGGATGAAGTTTATAAATTTCAATTTATAATGATACATAGACGCAAATTATTGTTACTGTTCCTGGCAATCCCTTTTTCAGATTGTAGCGCAACAACGAAATACATTTCTGCCTGATCCATATTTGATTCCTAAATAAATGTTACAGTTTGGACAGTAATGCGCCGTATTTTTATATTTATTCGTACAGTATGGAATTATGCACATGCTGTGGGGACGTTATTCGGGTATTTTGAAAATGCTTTAATGTTTTACTGAGACATCTTGTTTAATATGTACTAACCCGATAGGAATTAAACATGCAGCTATTGCATGCGTCACGCTGGTATTGTAATTATGTATTTGCGTCATTATATAGCTTAGACAATTCGGACAAGTTGTCTTGTGCGAATATTCGCCGAACTCAGTGTGTTCTGTGCAGAAGATATTTGAATTGATTTACACAATATTCAATTAGCAGGAAATAGTTAAAAATTTTCCGTTTGCTCGCCTCGCGTCGTCCGAGGATATTTTCGTGAAACCGATCGCTCCTTTAAAATATTCGTTATATGACGTTTAAAATTGAAACGACGCCTTTTAGCTAAACTGGCTTCGGACAGTGGATATTGTTCTGTAACGCCGTAACTCTCATCAAACGAACAGGGGTAAATGTCTTAAAAATAAAACGTTTTATATATCATTCATACATTCTTCAATAAATTTGAATACATAACTGGTGAATAACCTGGTTTACTTTATGCGCATTTCAACTTAAATATTATTATTCCGAATTTGTTTAGAAAGCAATAGGGGAAATGGCTTATCGAAAAGATATATTTAATTATTAAATTGTAATTGTGTTACTAAAGGCGAGCAATTGAAAGACTTTCAACACATACGTAAAATCCTCTTCTGCGAAGATTCCGTGCGATCTTCTAACATAATCAAAGTTTGTTTAGTATTTACGCGAGTTTCATATAACGGGAATGTAATTGTACGCGTTACGCGAAGAGAAACGGCCACACAATTAATTCACCGGCATCTTTTGAATCACATCAATTCCCTTTACAAATTTCATATCTATCGTCGCAACGTCGTATCGCCATTTAAACAATTGGCAAATCATGTTCATAAACGGATTATCGAATATATTCATACGACCGAGCGAATTTAACATTTTAATTGCCGCCCGTATCTATTGCACGTTAAATTAAATTTCATTCACGATGCTTAATATCGAGCAGCGTACAGCTTTCGATTACAAGGTGGTCATTTTCCAGAGCCCCTTTCGCGACAACTATGTAAACTTGTATCGAAACTCGCGGCTCGGTGTTTCAACATGCGACGTTTTAATAAATTTCGTAATACACCTCCGCGAAGGTGAACCGCTCGTTTGGTTCTCCCACCGCTTGCACGCCTATGCATCATTATTGGACAGGAACGGTTGCGTTATCAATCAGAAGGGGGAAGATGGGGCGTAAATTCGCATTGGGGGTGTTGAATAAGAAAGGGAAGCCTGGTTGAATACAGTCGGGATGGAAAACGACGAGACGGTACCAATTGTCTGTGGAAGCCGATTGTCAAACCTCGTGGATAACGCGGCCTCCAAGGGCAGCCCTACACTTGACCTCGTAGTAATCAATGCCCGGACGCACTTGGCGGTATAATTTTGCTAACACTCGTCGAAATAACCGACACGGCGGAGCCCCGTGCGAATCAATTAGGCGGATAATCGTCGCCGATGAAGTAGACCTGTGTCGGTGAAGCTGGGGCAATTTTCTCGCGTCATCTTAAAACCGTAGATCCCTGATACGATTAAGTGGGCAAATTTCGTTCGTTTGGATTTCCGATCTTCGATTTCCCCCCTACGCCCGATCGATTCACGAGATACCGAATGTCATCGGGATCTAATTACGCGAGCTAATAACGGGTCACGGTGGGGAACGGAACTTCCCTTTAGTCGCAACCCCCTCTAATGATCCCGGTAATTAATTTCTCTAATAAATCTCGAGAATCCGAGTCGAGGGTGAGATTACCGCGCGTAACCACCGGCGATTATTTGGCCGATGATTATCAGTATCGCATAAATAAATCATGCGTGGCATAAGAAAGTAAAAGGTTGATTGGTTGTATTGAATAGAGAGGGGCACGGTGGTGGGATGAGTCTGCGAAGGGGGTATCCGGTGTAAGAGAAAACCATTGTCTGGGGAACGTGAACACTATTTGCTGGCAAAGTAGATTAGGTCGGTATTGATAGAGAGAGTGAGCGAGAGGGGTGGATAGAGCAGGGGAGGAGGAAAGATAGCGAGTAAAGTACGTGGGTAAGAGAGTGGAAATAAGATGGAGAGGAAGCACGAGGGAAACGAAGGAAGATGATGAGAGGAGCGGGATGAGAGAACGGTTGCGTTCTCAGAGAAAGGCCAATATAGACGCTCGAGATGGGATATAGCAATAGAATTTCGCTTACGAGGTATAACCGCGTTAGACGATGCCCTTTGTTGTATCAGTGCGCAATTGCCTTAAGTTCTGATCTTGTCCGATATTGATGTTCGAGAGGCCGGCGAAACCTCCGATAGGATACTAAGAGTTCTATTCGCCTTCGGTCGTTTCCCGTCCGTGCCCGGTTAGTTACGAACTTCATCCCGGCGGGTTCTTTTTTTCTTCTGCTCCTTTTGCAAATACCCGATAAATCAAATTTCATTTGTCGCGCGACCGATCCAAGTGCTCGCTCCCGTTGCGAACCTTCTCGTCGATATAATTTCGACAATATTTCACGTTCTCTATTGCGTTCACCGTGCGCGCGGAATCGCGATGCCGCTCCGCATTCGAATTAACGGAAGAAGTAAAATGATCGCGCGTCGATTTAACGTTTTCGCTGCACAATTTCAATGGACCTCCGATTGTCGAAGTTGCCTGTAGATTAATTCACTTATTGTGCGCCTATACAATACAGTACCCCGTGGATGTGTATATATATGCACAGGACCAGCAATTTCCCGGGGCATTTCCCGAATAAGTAGAAACGCAGAATCCCGGAAGTCGGAATGTTGTAATTGGGGGTACATTCAAAGTAGAGAATATCATTAACGTTACACGTACACGGTGGACCTCGTGGGACACACCCAATTCTCTGCTCTTAACTTCATATCGCCTTATCTGGTATTTTGGGTTAAACTAGGAACCAGAATAGAGACGCCAGACAGTCCGATATGGGCGCATAATGCTGAATTTAATTAGGTGTCATTGCTGCTGCTTCCATAATTCCTTTTCTTCGTTTCACATTGCCGTCGCCCCCCCCCCCCTCCTCGTTCACCGAGCGAACGAAAATTTCGTGCAACTCGAGGTAATGGCAACGACAGGAGAAAGAATCTAACTTAACGAACGTCAACGTGGTTGAACGCAGTATTACAGTTTCGGTCATTTTCATTTAGACGCTTTACATTTCGCTCAGTACCTCGCGACAATTTCGTCCGGATTCAACGTTCGACGTAACGCTGATCGATCGATCGGGAAAGAAATTTCGCCTGAGGTTCTACGCGTTCTTGTTTATGCTTCGTTATATTTTGCGTCTAAAAGTATATTGTCGAGATATGTGATTCGTGGGCTCTCGTATTTCGAAGAGGTAAGACGCGGGTCCACGCAGAAACGATTGTTTTCCTGCACAAGAGTATCCTTAAATGTTGCATACAGCGTCTCGCCCGAAGATATGAGCTCGATCTCGCTAAATAAACACGAGGTAACGAACAACGTTGTTTTATCCGCTATCGGCGATTCGCGGTTGAAACGCGTTCCTATGCCATACAACCATGTTGTGGGCGTAATTTAGTAATGAATACGTATGCGTACGTGAAGTGGTACCTGCTGATATGTAGGTACGTAACATCTGGCGGCCTATGAAATGCAGGACCGAGCAGTCTGCAGTTGAACGTTACGACCGGCAAGAGTTATGAGCCTCAACTCAATCTCCGACTAACCCTACCCCGATATAATTGCGATACTAAAATCCGTGAAACTTTGAAAACACATAAATTTCAATCTCTCTTATTCTCGATATTGATCGGCGGGGAATGACCTATTCGATGATTCCATCATTTTTCAAGTGAGCAGCGTGCAATTACTGCGTTCCGTATTAATTATACCGTGCCCCCAAGGCAGTGGAGAGTTTCAAATTCAACATAATTCGGGGGCGACGAGGAGAGATAAGGTCGTGTTTGGTTGGTCGAATCAAGGAATAATTTGCAAGTTACTTTGTTAGCGGAGTATCCGTGACACGAATTTCAGTTTGGTAATATTAATTGGAACGTAGAATCTCCTTAAAGGCAGCACATTATGCTTTCGAACTATTTACGCGATGCACATAGACAATTCGAAAGAAGAAATTTATCCGTTTCACGAAGCTTTCTACTCGTTGATTCTTGGATTCTTTTGCGTCGGGTGAAACTTCGTTCCCGGGAGGCAAAAATTTGTCAGCGCTTTTAATAGGTTCAGTGTCTCTGCGTCGACATATTTTTAATACGTCTCAGTTTCCTGATTCAATGGCTAATTAAACAGCCGAACGAATGAACGGCTGGAAAGCTGCACTCACCCAAAGGAAAAGTAAATTTAGTATGTACCGGCGGCCTTACTTGTGCCATTTGTCGAATGAAAAAGAAGTTTCTCAGCGCGATATCGCCGGGTAAAAAAAATGTCTGCGCTCGCAACGCTCTTTTCGTCGGGCTCGTCGACTTCCCGACGAGATTTCCGTGCTTCAACTATTCCTTCTCGGTGAAACGAATATCCCGTTCCCAACGGGGGATCTCTTTGTGCCGTATTTTTAGTTTATTTATTGAAGCAAACCGTGCATTTAATTAACAGTTGTTCGCGGCACTGTAATATTGTTAAATTTAATTATTATAATATCATGAAATTGGGAGTATCGGTACCAGGGCACAAACACCTGCCTGAAGTACTTTAATTGAGGTTTTATTCGGAGAAGCGATATCCAAACGCGATACTATCGTTCGTGTGTTATTTAATATTCAATCCGACATTGGTTATATATAATTTCTCTATTTTTTATGTATCGTTATTATTGTCAAATATCGTACCACAGGTGAACGTTACAATGTGTATCGATATGAATATTTCAGGCCAGTCCAACAGCAATATACGCGATTGGAAATTTGTTGAAACATTGAATAGATAATGGCATTATGAAAGAATGATGTTATTAATCGTAAAAGCCCTAAACTAAATTGGAAATTCTGAACAGTGCAACCAGTTTGCACTAACAGCAAAACTAACTCTTGTACATCTTTCAACAAGTATTCATTTTATTCAGTTGTCGATAATGTTCGAACAATTGTCGACTTTGTTATAGCTCGAACGTCCTAATTGTTACCACTGTGAATGCTATCGATAATTAATCATTCAATTATTGGCAATTTTCCTGGAGCCTATCAGCGATTACTGCGACGATGATATGACTCGATGATCGCGGTCGGGGGTTAATTGCCCAGGAAAGTGTAAGATGTACCGATGGGATAGAAGGACGAGCCGCCTTTCGCGTAGCACGCAATCCTTTACTACTTGCGCGATTAATTGATATTAATGTGACATTCCTTTCAAGATAGCTGATCGATATTAATGGGCCGCACCTTTTCGAGGAAGTGGCTATTAGGCCGGCAAGATACTCGGCTACTGTTTTATTGCGTGACTAAGAGCCTTCGTTTTTTAAACATTCATAGAGTCGCTTTTGGAAGCAACACTTTGCAAACAACCTCTATGCATTATTTTCCTAAAACGCATACTTTCAATATCCAATTATTCATAAAGGGAGGAAAGCGTGTAACACAAAAGACGCGAAACACTTCTGCACACGATTCTCCCTTGGAAAAAGGAGGAAGAGAAATTTCCAAGGGTATTATTCATCAGACACGGTGCA
Source organism: Nomada goodeniana (assembly GCA_963969485.1). Classification (NCBI taxonomy): domain Eukaryota; kingdom Metazoa; phylum Arthropoda; class Insecta; order Hymenoptera; family Apidae; genus Nomada; species Nomada goodeniana. Next base: position 6,354,368 of record OZ018305.1, on the reverse strand, counting down.
TTTCATGCGAACGTCTCTCCGCCAACAATAAAAAGGAAGTTTCCCGAAGTATGCGGTGCAGTGCGCTCTTCGGAGAGTCACTGTAACCGCTTATGCAACTGCACGATTCATTTGACGAGCCAAGGAACCACGATGACCATCTGAAAAACTCCAAACGTTTGCACAGGTGATAAATCTGCGGCACGTGCACGCGTTCCGGTCCCAACAGCAAAATCGTAATAAAAGATATAATGGACTGCACGTTGTATAGGAGCTTAAAATTAAAGTTGACTTAAGGATGAGCGATGCGCCGCAGGTGAAAGAGGTTTTCAGCTATCGCAAATTAGCTTACGTCCGATGGTCGAACGAATGGGGATTAAAGTGCATATTAAGCCGGGGCCATTACCGCGGATGCTTTATTAAGAATAATTCGGCAAATTAAAAAAGAAATCGAGCACAAAGCCGTCCGATCTGTTGCGGGGGCTATCACTTACCCCGGTTTGTCCGCTTCCCTGTTCGGTTAGCTTGCTCGGCCAACCGGGACCATTTATCAGAAACGCATAACACCTATGCAAGAAAAATCGACAATGTTTTAGCCCTGGCAAAGGGGAGGAAGGCTGGCCTGCTTATGACACGGGAGATGGATGTACGAACCGAAACCTTGTACATTCTACAGGATGGCAAGAACATTATGTATTATACGCTGGCTCGCGACGTACGGCGAACGCCGATGTTGTGTACTTGCCGGCAGAATCTTTTGTGACCGGAGGATGGAGACTTTGCGGCGCAAAATCGTTTAACGCCGATGATACACACGTTTCCCGAACGGAAAAAGTCGCAACTCTTTTTCCACGCCTGCACTCCTCGAACGTTATATCCGATAATAATCAACGGACGATTTTATTAGCCGGTGCCGATAGACTTTTTCTTATGCAGCTCTTGTTGGCTTCCGGGAATAACTTTTATTAAGGGGTTGGTCGTGTCGTAAAGCCAACATTTCGTTTCATTATCCGCCGCTCTGCGTTCGTCGTTGACAGAAAATTGTCGTCCTTCAAATACGAACGTGTGGCTCGTGCTTTTATGTTTTACCGAAGAAATTGCACCGGGACGTAAGGGGAACAATTAGTTAGTCGAAAGGATCAACGAGAGTGGGACTTATTTGTGTCCGAAGAAATTATCGGACTCGAACGGTAGATTAAACGCTGTCGGATTATAGGTTGGGCGTGGCAAACATTTAAAGCCGACCTAAACTCGCCGGGTATAGGAAGCCTAATAAAATGCACCCACATACTGATGGATCGCAATACCGGCGCATTAGTAGCTGGCAGTAAAGGTTAATGTTGATTGCACGGAGTTTCGGTGCGGCCCGTAAAAATTCTGATTAACCTACCAGACGTGACAGTATGCTCTTTCCGTCATTAAGTGCCTGACCTGATAAAAAACACTCTTGTAAAGAGCGAAATATAAAAGGCACAACGTTGCCACCGCTGGCACACACGTTTACGACGGCATTAAAAAAAAAATGCAACTGAAATGGAGATTCGGATTCTCAGTGGTTCGTTTAAACCATGAATGGGACACGGCCGTACACCGGGATGGGGAGCACCAACGTGAAAATCGATACAATTGAATTTGTTAGCGGGATACTTTAAATGAGATTCATCGATTAATAATCTGTTGTTACGTTTCGACAACGAATTTTCGTTTTCATTTCCTGACGCGCCAGGCACGGCGGTCTAAATTTACTTCGCAATTATATCCGCGATTTTCTCGAAATCGATATCTACTCACAAATGAAACGCGAAACGAAATAGCTGGGGCTCATTGTTAAGACAGTCAGATACAGAGACCTATTCGTTGCTTCCTGCAGATCCTTAATCAATTTCGGTTGATTACATTATTGGGCAACACGTTGCTCGCCAAGGTAAATTCTAATCGTTTAGGTAGGAAACTTTATTTCCTCTTTGAAATAAAGGGACCGGGCAGGAAGGGACGATTTAAAAATTTTTTTATTATTTCGACGTTGACGCCAAAAACTGTTCGCGGAAGATCGTTCTTAAGCCGCGTTGTAATTGCGTTAGAAAAATCACCGCGTGACTTTTATGACCGTGGCATCCGGCGCACGACGAATAAGGCGAATAGAAGCGTGGAATGGAAGTAAAAGAAGTATGGCTGTGCAGGTACAGAGGCGAGCTACTCTTCAAACCGTGGGCCGTAATTTTGACCTATCAGGAACATCTGCGTGGGTATCTGTACGAACGAGTCGTAGTGACCTGCAATTGACAAATTTCCAATGAGCTACTTCGTGGCATCCGCCTTCGCAACAATTAGTCGTGACGAAGTTTGGGAACACTTGGTGTGTGACACTGATCGCGACTTAACGAAGCAAGCGCCAACACTTTGGGTGCAGCTAATGTCCGACATGGTCAAAGAACTTTCGGTTGTGGAGTTTCAACGACCGGAACATTAAGATTGAACTGTCGCCCAGTGTAATTGACGTTCGATACTTCAACATTTTCATGTTAGTTACACGGCTGTACACGTTCTCGTTTCCTGTTCATCATCGTAACGCAGACATATTTCTGTACAACGCGAGAGTTGGATTCCAGAAAAATGTCAATACAAATTGAATACAGAATAGGATGTAGTGCGTTTCAGGAACGATGCTATTAAACAAAATAATCGATTCGTGTCAGTCATTAGCAGACATCAAAATTAATTTCTGTTATTGGCATTGAAAATTAATTAATGATATACAATTAAGTGCCGGGAATAATTTATGAACCGCTTTTTACAAGTACTCCTTTACACAAGTTACGTACCTGTATTTGAATTTCCATTATCACTTTAACAACGATTGTTATATCCAGCAATCTCATTTCGCTCCATTGAAGCAGTGATTTCGCTGCACTAGAATCTTTGTTTCGCGAGGGTCGATCCCGAAAGTACCCGTTTCGAGTCGAAAGATTAGTTGGGAAACGGGGTGAATCTTTTTAAAATACGCGATGAGAGCGGAGAGCCCGCTGTCTTGTTCGGCTTAATTAACAGTTCGTAAAGCTCGATCGCGGTGAGAAAATCTTGGCCGAAAATTTCGCAGATGCGCGGAATTGTTTCCAGGTTTGCGCTGACGCTATTTTCATCCGCGTAACTACCTGGCGGATTATTCACGCGGCTGTAATGTAATCCAGCTCGTACAGGGGAGTCCGGTAGTTTCGGTTAGAAATTGGCGGTAGTTTCTACGCGAAATAGCAGCCCTATTCTTCAGGCTGCGGTTACGTAGTGTGAATACCTTGTGGATAGATATCTGCGACTGTGTAATCCTGGCTCGATCTAGGGAGCCAGTAATTTGGATTAGCTATTGACGTTGCATATATCACCTGCCAATTCAAGGTGTTCACGCGTCGTACGGTCTTAACGGATGTTTCAAACGGGGCGACCGATAATCACGTATAAATGTAAACGGCCAGTGCACCGTTACAAGAGATATTTGATAGAATATGCAACAATTCGTCGTATTCGTGGTGATACATTCTTAACGTTGCTAGGCTTTTAGTTTTAAATTATATTTAATTGCTTAACCCTTTAACTGTCGTCGGTGTACCGGTACAGTACTCGTTTGCAGGTAACCGAATAACACGATACAACGTATATAATGCTCAGATAATTACGAATGAAGGATTTGTTGAAGGTGTTAGGAAGTTAATTGGTGCACAGTTATAAATATTAATTGGCAAAATTCATCGTGCCTTTCATTTCCATTCCAATCATGGTTCTGTCCAGTACGATGCAGAGATTTATTGGAAATAAGGAAATTTAGTTGACGGTGATATCAATTTCTTTATTTATTACATTCCTCAAGTTCCGTACCTGTATGCGATAGGTGTATCTAATTGTTCGAGATGTTTAACAGAAGCGATTGGAGAACAAAAGCCCTCATTACTCTTCTACTCTCCCTCTCTCTTTGCCTATCTCTCTCTGTACGTATATTGATCGATCTCACGCCTTAGTAAGCAGCTTTCGCACGATCAGTTGATTACTGAAGTTCGAAAACCTTTGGCCTGTGTCTTGGCTCATGCTCTTCCACCAATTTCTATGCGTGCGTCTAACTGCCTCATCTTTGTCCACTGCACCGTGCCCGCAGGTGCAATTCGTGTTTCCTGCTCAATGTATTACGCTGCATTAACGAGAACGACTCATTTACAAACAGCACCACTGGGAATCGGAGGTTGCAGCTCTATTTTATCGGCTTATTTTTTTCGGACGGTTCGCGTGTAAATTTTATTCGAACGCGTTAGACGGCGTGAACCTTTTGAGACGACTAGCAAATAGTAACGCATTGTCGAATGAACAAATCTTTCTTCGTTCTTCACGCCTAATTGGATCTGACATTGTCCTAAGATTAATGTCTCACTTCTGCGAGATATGTACATAATTGTACCGCGCACTTGTTCTCAATAAAAGATTGGAAATAATAGGTAATATAAAATCGACGATAATCTCTCGTTACCTGCTAGCTGAAAAATATATTAAATAATACGGGATTTGATAAAATTATTCGGAGCAAACACCTATTGCACGCACAAAACTTTCGTAATCGTCTACCTGGCACGTCGCCGCAGATATAATTCTTCGTAACGCTTAACCTGCTCGTTGGTCTCAGAAATATCCAAAAACAGTCCTTCGTTGGACCGCGTCCATCAAAAAACGTCGATCCCATTGCCGCTTCGACGCGCGAAACACGAAAATATCGTTCCTTCGCCCACAAATGAGCCATCGCTTAAATAATAATAGCCCACAGATTCCTCCCGCTTCCCTTCTTCGATCTCTCCTCGGTACCATTCATTAATTACACCCGCGATGCGTTGAAAACCGTTTCCCCTCTCAATCCCCGTGTCCCCGTTAATCTAGATAGGAAAGGCGCGTCAAAGCGCGCGTCCAGCGACGGAATCCATGAAGGCAGTATCCGGTGGCGCAGCAAACAATAATAATTATCGCCCAGAACTTTCCTATGCAGCTCATCGTCGCGCCTTTGTCGCGCTTTGTCGCGCCGTTGGACGTTTAGCGGCGTTACACGTACGCGCATCCGCGTGCGTGTGCCGTTCGAAACGGGGGGTTGGTTTGCAGGGTTGGCGGTATCCGAGCTCGGGTAAATGTCTGAGCACGGCTGGTGCGAGAGAGAAATTCCCAAGAGGAGCATAAAGCCGTGGACAGCCACACCGACGCCACCCTCTTTCCGCTGGCATCCTGGCGCGGATCTTGTGCCAGCACGTTTACGTGCTCCGTCACAGTGCTCGGCTATACCGACGACGACGACGACGACGACGACGCTACTCGACGACATGCAACGACGCCGAGGAAGCCGACCGCGGGAGGCGTCGTACGAGCAACTGTTGCATCCCTCGCAACGTTTCGAGTCGCGACGCCCTATCCGCTTTTTGTGCATGCTCGTCGTTCGATGGGACGAAAAATTGCGACGGTAAACCGTGGAAGAACGGTCTCGATTCGAACGATGCAATAATAGCACGTACTCCGAGTCGCGCACTTGCGACGAGGACGATACGAGATATGGCGGGGAACACTCGAAACGGGATACCGATGATTGGGGGGGGGGGGGGGGGATTCTGCAGAGCTTAGGGGTTCACGGTGGAATAGGTGAAACAAATTGCGCCAGCTCGGAGGCCTCGAGACGATTGTCTGTATTGATGGAGTTGCGTGGGAACCAGCTGAAGTATGTTTTTTGGGGAATTGTTTCTTGTATCAGGTTCAGCAATGAGAATGTCGCTTTATCGGGGTTCATCGATTAATGGGAACGGCGAGATGCGTGGCGGTTTGTCGAAGCAATGTTTTGTTCGTTTCAAGCGATACATTTTGCTCGTTCCGCCCCGGGAATTGTAGGATAATTGCAGGTCTCTGCTCGAGGAGAATGCCGAACGGCAACATTATCGTGGTCTGCCTTTGAATGTTTGAAGAGTTTCTTAATAAGCGAGCCACTTCGGATTTCGATTACAGTTATCCGCGAAATTGATTTAAAATATGTATTCATGTATGCGCATACATTTGGAATTTAACATAAACCAGAAATAACGAGATATCGACGGGTTGGCGACAGTAGTTGGACGTTGCCAATCATTCCGAACGCTTGTTCGATCGATTGAACTATTGCCCTCATTGAATCTTCGACGATAAGAAAATTAATTGAAACAGAGACACGCTCGCATACACGGCGCGTCACGCATTCTATCGGCACGCCTATGTAATTCGTGGCGTGCAGGGCAGATGCAGGGAGTGCATAATACAACTTGCGAATCGTTTCGCATCGTGATAAATTTTCGTCGGCCCCGTAGCACAGCGGAATGTTAATGTGAATTGAAAATAGTACGTGATATTACCGTGCCCGTCATAAATATTTAACAACGACCGTTTATATTTATTAATCGCATGCGAATGCGTTTCCGCAGTGCTGACCACGCGGATTTAAATAAAGCCGGCTGTATTATTTAGCGGCTTTATTAATTCGCGATACGTCGCTCGACGTTCTGCGCGATAGAAAAATGGAAAACGGGAAAACGACGGAAAGAAGGAAAGGAACGAATGCTTAGGCGCGACAGAATTTCGTCTCTATCGCGCACGTGTCTCGTTCTAATACGCCTGCGAATTTCGTGCGTTATTTTTAGCATCTACACAAAGCAACGGAAATGTTTGAGCAGCGCAAAGCCGCACTTGCCGCGATGACGATTTTCATAAAGAAGTCGCGAACGCCGGGTGTTTTCAGCAGTTTTAGAGAATCCCCGCTTCCACAAATGCAGCAAATGAACAACTGTTGCACCTGTTCATCTTTTGTCCACCTTTCCATGCGTGACGTTGAAAACCAAACACCCCCTTTCCGCTGCTTTGCCTTTCATCTGTCTACCGCGCGGGGGTCGGTTTGCTGCCAAGGATGTGTGCAGCGTCGCGACGTCAACGTACTCGAACGCGCACGCTATTTGACACTGACGTTATCGACGAAACAATTGTTTCGCGTTTCGCTTCCCGTCTTTTTGAAAGCACGGGGAATCGTAGAAAAGGGCATCACTCGACGTCACGCGAGAACGACAGCGGCGGTTTTCATTCATTTATTGGCGCGGCTTGCATCGCAAATCTACCCTCATAGATTATTTACATTGTCGGGCACCGAGGGAAGAATATGTGGAATTTTTCTGCGCACGTATCGCACCGCTATAATATTCGAAGAATGTCTCGTTGATAATCGCAGACCGACAGGCAAACTCTGTGTCGTTCTTGTCAGTTGCGAAAGATTCGCAACTGTTGCAACCATTACTCGTTCACTTCTGCGCCCGTTGCGTGTCGGTCGGTTCGCATTTTCGCCGTACCTGTGTCTCCTTCTTTTCAAGGTGTGCACGTGCAATTTCGCGAGCACACTTTTTTCTGAATTATTCTGTCAGCGGTCTTTTGCATTCGCCGGGTTGAACGGGAACCTGTTATATCCTCTCGAACGATATAGCGATATCTCACGGAGCTGATTTCTTTCAATCGTCGCACGAAATATTGGGTCGTCTCGAAAGTTCTCTATTATTCGCCGCGGAAGGCTCGACTCTTTAACTGCTCTCCGATCGATAGATTGCGGAGAAATCACTGAAACATTGGTCAAATGGCGACATGAACCCCCTCCGGTGATTCTTTTGCAGATAATGTCTACTAACTAATCGACGAGATGTTTCGGGACGATGTAATTTATCTCAAAAAGGCATGGACAACAAGCATCGTGTAACAGCCATTTAAAAAATGAAACCTCCCTCTCAACCCTCGATGTTGAAGTAACAATCGACGGTTAAGCCGAGCATAAAACAAAGGGAGGGAAGGAAAAAGAAAGAGGAAAGAAACGTTCCTTGTCGCGCCACTGTTACGCGGCATGCCCGGAGATTCGCAACTGTTGCGTCCGTCTTTGTTCATTTTTCCACCCTTGTTTCGCGCTCGTCCTCCCCGTCGCATCCTTCACCAGCAGCGAGAAGACGCCGTAAAGGGATGAGGCACGCGTCGACGTAGGGGACAGCCAGGGGGTCCCGACGCCAAGCGTCGCGGTGGACAGACCGTGCGCGTCGAAGAATCGCAAGAAAAGGCAAGGGGCGGAAAGCCACGCAACGAAACGGCAGGAACGATCGCGAGCGCCCTCGACGAGCGGCGTCGGGACGCTAAGCGTCGTGGCGCGCCGTGAAAACCGTCGGTCGACGGTGTACGAGTCAGTCTGCGTTCGCCAGCCGTCGCGACGTCCTCGCATCGCAGTGACTTGCGCCGTTTCCTTCGTTCATACGTGACCTCGCATAACGAGGGAGCGACGTCAGCGGCTGAGAAGTCTTTGGAGGATTATCCTCCGTAAATTCACCCCACTGTCGGGGCAAAGTAGCGTCGTATGAAATTTTCCTAGCCGTTCGTTTTCACGTTTAACGTTCGAGTAGAATTGCGATAATCGTTTCCCACTGAACACACATGTATTCCGCACGCTTCTTTCACCGTGGATAGACTTTCGTGGGGGCAGAGGGTGGCCGGTTCACATTATCAAACGTTCAAACGTTCGAACGGAAGAACCGGAACTCCGGTGTGGTTGCACCAGTTGCACCGTGCATCAACCGGTTCCGAAGTCAGTGCTCTGAAGCTTACTTTGTTCGAATTGTCGCGACGTGGTTAGGTATATTCATTGGGAGAGTGCTTTTAGAAGGGGTAGCTTCCCCGCTCACGGATTCTCCGTTTCAAATCGGCAAATCCGTCGTCATCGAGGATCCTCGTCCTCCCCGCGGCTCCTTTGTGTCGTATTTTACGCCATCTCTCTGCTTCACCCTTTTCCTCACACCTGTATGTGGGCGCGTGTCAACCGCTGACTTGGCATCGCGCTGAGTGGGAGTGAGGTACCAGCTGAGAAGGAAAAGAACCGAGAGGGAAAAAACAGGAAACTCGAGCCTGCTGGTGGTGGGCCTCTTTCCGACTTTTCTCCACTTTTTTCCCGTCGTCCCCTTGAATTCTCGAGCAAGTTCTGTGTGCGCCGCTGGATGGATCGCCAGCTTTGATAACCGAACTCGATATTCGCCAGCTACCATTGTTCGGTGAGTAATTTTGAATAGCGGACAACCGTATCTTTCGCGTGACTGACTCCAAGTTGCGACTGATTAAGCGGAATCACCGTTTCACTTGACTTTGCGCGGATCTTTTCAACCACTTCGGTTTGATACTTGACAATTTCGAATAGAAAACGTTCGATCACCAGATGATGGCGCTTTTTGAAGCATACAAATGCGCGGAGAAGAAAAGAGAAACGTAATCGCACCCAAGTCGCTGTATCGCGTTCAACAGTTGTTTTAATAAATAATTTTGCATTAACATTTTATCGTGTGCATAAAGCTTGAACATTACTTCGGGTTCTTCATGTTTCACTCTTTCATTCGTGCATGACGATTACGGCAACGAGACACCGTCGACTGAAATATTTTTAATCGTGTTCCCCATTTAAGTCGGCGATTTCGATTGCTCGGATACTTCAATTCCATTTGCCATTCGGCTGCACAACAATGGCAGTCCGCGTTCCACGATATCACTCCGGAACGCTGGAGAATTAAAATAATAGACCCTTGGCGACAATCGCGTTGCATATCTCAGGAATCGCATCGCTTCTGATTCTGTAAAAAATCTGGGCTACAGTTAATGCCAGGCCGTTTCGCAGACGACAATCAGCGTTGGATTAATTTTCCCGGGACCAGTGGTATTGCCGCCGCCGGCTTCGAACAATTGTAATTAAATTCTTTGAACGCTAATGACCGCGGGCACTTGTGTCTCGTGCAAATGATATTTAAATTAGTACGCGGCCCGTATATTAATCGTGCCAAACAGGCCACATTTTCGTGACGATTGCGCGACTTCCGGAACATTGTTAACTGATCCTGCAACGGTAATAAATATTTTCGTGTAATTTACATTTTACCTCTATCTCGGTCGACGGCGGCTGAATATGTTTGGCAAACGAGTTACGGTTGCTGATAGTTAACACAGTTCACGCGTAACGAACGAAAGAATTGAAGGGGGCGAAAAAAAAGCAAAATAATGCACACACGCGTTTGTACCTACGGGAACATTGCCCCCTGCCTTTTTCAAACTATAATTACAACCCGCCGTTCGGAAAATAATAAAGGTCGGAAACGTTTTTTAACGCGCGCGTTAAAGGAAGCATTTATGCGTCTAGAATATCTTTCGACCGAGCATTCGGATGCCGAAATTCGTGTCGAAACCGAAGCCTGCGTTTTTCTTCCTTTTCACAGAAACGTGGGAACGCGAAAAATAATGTCCGTCAAAAATCGGCGTCGACGCAGCCTCGATACGTGTTCGTTGTATAATGTTGGAAAATATCGGCGTAAGAGATTGGCGTGTCGGTAAACGTAAAAGAAATTTATAAACGTCATAGAAAAATAATTACTTAACCATTGAAATAGTTATCTGTCGGTTGCTCTTGTTCTTTTTATTTTATTCGTACGCGTTGAAATAAAAATGATTTAACATTTTGTTTTTCATTTCTGCGTGGCTCGCATGAAAGTTCTGATGCCGGGGCAATTCAACAACGTTTGATTTCCTCGTTGCTTTTGAGCGTTACAGTATTCCTTTTTACATTTTTGGTGCCTGGCATTCTGAAATGACGCTGGTGTAACGGCGGAGGTATTTTAAAAACACAAAGAACACATCACGGCGAACATTGCCTGATGTACCTATATGGGGTTGAACAATTTTTTTCTTCGGTACGTGGGTCCTGTCGCGTGCAATCGCTGTACAAATATTTGTAAGGCACGTTTACAGGAGGAAAATATTAAGTAATCGATAGTAACAGCGAAAATTATCCGCGACGATTAAAAAATCAGTTCGTTTCATTTGATTCGATTATCAATGCAAATTACAATCTTTCGCAGATTTTTCAAATCATCCGATCACGAATTCATTCGACTATAATAGTCGAAAGTGGTTAAATAAAGTTTGTACGCGCAATCGTGTTAAAAAGTTTCATGGAAATTGGTTCGTCGATTTTGAATTCCTTTCGCAACAATGTGCGGACGGCAAATAGACAGGAGGTGAGAAACTTCCTAAATGATACCTATCCCCTAAGTTCATAACGAAGGGTTCCCACCCTCAATCATAACTTACAAGTTATCAGGTGAAGCAAAAGAGTTTTCCAGCCGGTTCTGGATTATAAACCACGACCGTGCCTTCGCAAGACCATCGTAGCGCATTTATTTCCTTATTTTTCCGCATCATCTTATCAGTTTTTCGTATAGGCGTTCGATTGTGATTGCTCGGCGTTGCCGAGCTGTTTCACCGATTTGCTAGTTAAGTAATAAATAATTAGTAAAGAGATGCAAATTATGATTACTATTTTAAAAATACAAATATTCATGCAGAGATGAAATCAATTCAATAATTTAATCTACAAGGTAGAACGGAAGGACAATGAAGAGTGACATAGTTTATATGCATCGTCCGTGATTAATTTTTTAACATACAGGTCCGACGACAATAAGTATTAACCACCGCAGTGTAATATAATAATCTTTTTATTATGCGTATACTGTCCTATATCCTTCCTTCTGTCCAGGATTCATAATGAAATGAAAACATTAATATTGATAACCATTCGCGAATATATTAAGCTGAATAGTGCGCCAAATTTATGCATCCGTTGCGGAAACCCATTAGATTAATCGCTTATTAATCTATAACAAATATTCCACGTATATTTCTCTCAAGAACAGATATACGAGCGTTGTTATATGAAATATGCTGGTACTGTACTAAAGCTGAACAGACTGAACCGATTTTCAACAGATTCTATCTGCATGATGTATCGTATTGCTCTGATGAACAATTCATTTCTTTAATTCTGTATCAAAAGGCAGACCTCGAATTAATTAATGTTTCGCACCCGAGCAAGTCTTTGCTTAATTACTCGAAATACGGTACCTGCACCGTAAAGAAACCGCCATTTCCTTCCATGGTTCCATTATATGAATATTATACCTTTAATTTCAAATACGACACCGATACGATGAAATTCGCATTTCATACGCGGTTTCGATCGTATGTATTTCTTCAGTTTATTCGCTGTTACACGAGCTTGGCCTTGGCGTTTCAACAGGCCAGTTAACAATATTTCCACGAAATTGTGGCTGTAAATAGGGAGGCTCGATTCCTGAAAATTTGTAGGCGGGTGGAATAGACACAGCCTGTAAATAAGCACAGTCTTTCTCTTTCTATCGAACAGGTGTTCAACATTTCCCGGAGATCCTCGGAGAAACAGAACGGTTCATCGATAAGGACGTTGCGGGGCTCATTGGGACGGGAGAACCCGGCGGCACCAGACGTCGACGTACGCAGAGAAAAGTGACGAAATTAAGTGTGATAGTGAGCAGAAACGGTCGGGGAAAAGTGCAAGCTTGCAGCAGGCCTACGGCTTCTGTTTCGATCATCGATATCCTGTTCGTCGCAGCGAAACGTAAGTTAATAAAAATCTGGTATATCAGTCGAATGTTCGATCGGATTGTTAACCGTTTTCCGTTGCACTGATTCGTCCGGCGCGACCAGAACGCGGATACGGGCTTTCGTAATGAGATGGATAGATCTTTTTGCAATCACGGCATGGACGATTTCGACGTGAGATTAGAAATGATTAAATGCGCGAATCGAACTGATATATCTTTTCATTGTTGAACGCGTGCGGTCGCTTATCTCTGTCTCTGAGTATACATTCGATCGTTGTAGTTTATTGAAAAAACAGGATGCTAGTTACTAATCCGGTGGATATTACGTATGTTCGCGAACGGTATAGAAGGATTGCGAACAATCAATTTTCTCGCCGAAAGTGCGAACTGTGTGTGCAGTCATAATGTCGGAATACATTTGTGTGCTTGCAAGTACCATGTACTTACCGATATTTCTTTGAACGGTGTATAATACGCGGACATTTATGGGGATAAAATGGATCATGGTCCTTTTGGGAAATTCGCAATGCTTCGGTACCGCAATATAATCGAAGTACCAAAATGAAGGAACACGTATTGCTCGGGGAATACTCTCCTGTTTCGTTTCAGGAGTTTTGCATGTATATCTTCGCTGTCCTTTTACGTTTATTTTATATTCCGTCGCGTGCATCGGACGAACGATTCTTAAACGTTGTTCAAACAAATTCTATTTTCCTTATTAGCCGCAGATAAATTTGCGCTGCAAACTCGTGACGGCGGGGAATTTCTCCCGTTATATTTTTGCCGCGAAAGTCAACGCGAATTGCATTGTGCACGGACGAGCAATTATAGTCATCATTTACGTATAGAAACGCTTGTTAGTATTTTAAAGTTGACGCACACCGTCGAATGAAAGCAATCGACACAGTAAATTCTGTACACAAAGCGTGTTTACGCAGTATCGATAAGTGCTTCTCGTTTTGATGCCGATCGTTCGAGATACTGGGTTGAAAACGTCGATAACTATTGTTACACGCGGTAAATTATAACTACCGCGCATATGTGTCATACAGGGCTAGGGGAAATGGACCATTCGTAGAGGTTCCTCCTCAAATGAAACCAAACTATGCCTCTGAAGTTCCCTACTCCACGCTATTACTATTATCATTATTAATGTTGTTACGAAAAGTTCAGTGTCGAATGAAATAAATACCGTTTAAAGTATTAAAACAATATCCCGTAGAATAATAATAATAAAGGGTTCATATTTTGAAAACGGCGGTCTCTGGAACAAATTTTTATTTCATGTTTGCCGTTTGTTTTGTCATGGAAAACTCTGTTATGGTACACGCGTGCCTGTTAATATTCCGCGCAAATATTTTGCAACTAAATAAAAGTATTCGTTGAACCGCGACAGATCGTAAAATATTGACACACTTTCAGAAATTCAGCGAACCATTTGTCGTTGATTTCATTTAACTATGCTCTTTGACTATTTCAACAACATCAGGGAATTAATTGATTATTTAAGAAAAAAATAGATAGTTAACACGTTCGATGGTCGAATGGACGATTTATGAAAGATTAGTTTCACAAATCTCTCGGCCATTTACTAATTACACATTATTGCCCGATAGTGTAGTGGCTTTATGATGCTCATTAGTCGTACGTGTGTGCGAACGTTCGCTGTATCGGTTTTGTCATTAGCAGAACTTCTATTTTATGTTACAAGCGAACGTGGCGAGGGGAATACTTTGATTTTCCCGTCCCAGACTTAATTTTGGAGTGCAAATGGGAAATGCTGCAATTTCAAAAAGATCTAAAATTATGTATGTAGTAAAGAAAATGTTAAAAATAGTAATAATAATAATAATAATAATAATAATAATAATAATAATAATAATAATAATACGCATCGGGTAATAAAGGCAGACAAAAAAATAATTGTGTTGATAACTATTAATTTTGCCACATCACAGCATTTGCCATTTCAACTTTACAGTTACTGAATTGCATCTGAAATGTGATCAACAATATTAACCAAATTGAAATTAATTATGGAAATCTTTGCAATTATTGATATCATCTTCCACTCCGATACCAAATACATTCATTACCGACAAACATTAATTATTAAAGTAGAGTTTGCCTGCAAATAAACGTTATATATGTATCACTTGAAAATTGATATTTATTCATCATTTTGGAAACGTCCAAGTTTTACAGGATTCTGTATAGTAGTCTTGCATATTCTTGAAATATTTCACCTTGATTTCGAGCTTCAGCTTTTCACTTTTAATACTGGGACTTATAAAAGTATACATTCATTTCGAACTATTATCAAACTTTATCAAACTTTTTTAATACGCAAAATCAGCTTACAAGCGAAGGGTGTATTATAGAAACTGCACAGTGGTACGTAAAATATGTTCCATTAAAAAAACAGAAAACCTTCTGGATAAATAAAACGATAGCGATTTCTGTGGTACATCAACGAAAAATAGTTACACCCAAATCGCTGTTTCTCCCCCCTTTAAGAAAATAGAAAACAACCATCAACTGTCACAAACCATGCATTACTATATTCCACGAAATTCTCCGCTATCTTAAAACCAACAATACGTCAATTACTCTTCATCGAAGTGAAAATGATCATAAATGTATTAGTACACACCCTTCCTGACTGTCCTTCCTTGTCTCTACCGTCTCGTGTGCGCGCTTGTATCGCGATCTCGCGATGTGTAGCTTCCCGCTCTCTGAAATCCAACGTGTTAGTATGGTTTACTTTGAAAAAAGCTTTCGTGAAAGCTTGTGCTTGGATAAACCTGAAAGCAGCACGGGGCGTAGTCATCTTTCAGGACTAGCTCGGCAGCAAAATTGCCAAATGGTGTTTCTCGTTTCGACGCCCACGGCTGCAAAAAGCGATACGTTTGGATTGAAATGATCCATTGTATTGCTTTGTATGGGAATGCTGCGCGCACGGTAAATATCAGCCGTTCCTACATAATTTCGTTTCACTGCGAATAATGATGTGCTGTTGCTGGTATTTCGTGTGTCGCGGCGTAACGTTCCGTTCTGTAATATCGCGAAAAAGGAGAACAAAAAAAAGGAAGGGCCGCAACAGAAATACGTTTCGCGGTAAATATTTGTGCAGCAACTTACGTGCCTCCGTGCACGGCTAAATTATACGCACGCGTGCGCGTACACACGTGTTTAATTCGACCGGTTTACCGTGGAATTTAAGCACAAAGAAAAAGCCCCGGCTCTTCGTCGTGTCTCTGCTCGAACGGTGTCTTTAAACATTATGCCGCCGGTTTCTTTTAAATTAGCGTTTTCAACCCTTATAAATAGTAAATACGCTGTACCCGGGAATTATGAAATACTTCTTATTCAACAGCGAAAGGTACTGTAATTAAAGGGCCCCGGTGTGTGTCCGCGTGAAGGAACGATATTGTATTTGTGTACAACGGCGGGCAAAAACCGAGGGGCGGATAAAAATCGCAGGGAGAAAGGGAACGCACGGAGGCAGAGCGAACGAAGCCGGAGAATAGAAAGATGGAGGAAAATGTAGGAAACTTGGGCGGGTTAGTGCGGGAAAGAGGACAGAGGGACAGAGGGATGAGGATAAAGAGAGAAAGATCCCAAAACCCAACGGAGTTGCTCTGGCGCCACGAAAAATAGGTCTCCGGAGCCCTCTTACTATTTCCAAGTTACGGGCGACATTACCGACGTATCCCGCATAACACAACGCCGGTCAAAAGACGAGGATAATCGAGGGAAATTCCATGGCGGGATAGGTCAATGCGAGAAGAAAAACGGATAGGGAAATTACACTGATCTGCCGCTTGTGTGTTGTTCGTCAGTGATTGAGGGGTGCGAAAATGATATTGCGTTATCGCGATGCTCTCTCTGCCGGGATCGCAGTTTTATTTGGACGGCGTGGCATAGCGGTAAGACGTGCGTTGTCTTCGATACGAGGAGATTTCGTACGGTTTCGGATTCGTCTTTTTTTTGTTCGCCGCAGACATGGATTTTCCTCGGATTTTCTACGGCGTGAATCACAATCTTTGTTGAATCTTCGTAGCGGTTATTAATTGCGTCGCGCGATTGATAATTATCGTTCGTCGTCGCGTGAGTTTATCCGTTTGCGTCCAGCTTCGAACCGAATTTCGCACGCGCATTTTTGTTCATCGCGCTGGCGCCTACCTCCATGTGTATTAATTTTTTGACCTATTGCGGCGACGGTGATGGATTAACTGAAAAGTTCAGCTTTCATATATCGTACATTTAATTGGACGATCGGGTGTTTTCAACTGTGAAGCAATAAATTGCCCGGTCAGCGTGAATTACGAGGACGTAAAATTTTAATCCCCTTATGATGATCGTTTTGACGCGGCATTAAACGGGACAAGATTATTACAAGCATCGATGATCGGAATTGTTAAGCGTCTGTTATTAATGGCCCTCCTGAGGCAGAGATAGAACCGTGCATCCTTCGAAACTGTCAGTGCAATCGGAAAATAACATTCGATTTCCAGAAACGACAGTTTATCGGCATGTAACAACGTTTCAACAGAAATTTCCCCGTTTCTGTTTTTCACGGCAATATTTCGTGGCAGAATTGCGAGAGATATTTAACATTTAAATATATTTCATTTGCACGACGATTGTAACTCCACGGAACAATAATACGATGACGGCGAAGAATCGTCGTTATCGCGTCGTTTACTCTTTCGAAGTTTGTATCTCCGCGCGTCTACTTACCTGTCACACCTGGCTAGTTGCAACGGATTTCCCCGTGTATTAAACTGTTCCACATTTTATCCCCTCGGGCGTGTAAAATATATTTAAACGTATCCAGAACACTCGAACGCAAACTGATCGGAGAATATTCCTTTCTACAACGGCGAACATTGGGTATCCGTGAAGAGTAAAATTCGATAATATCGTTTTCACGTCGTTCTAGCGTAAAAAGCGTGAAGCAGTAATCGGTTACGTTTCGCGGGTCTTCGTTGGCCCTCGCGATTAAACCACGACGAAATCATTGTCGACTCGCGAAACGAGGTTAAACGAATTCAGGGACTGAACCTAGAACAGAAGAGAAAAAAAACCGATTCGGCCGGTACATCAGATTGCACTTCCACTTTCGTATTCGCGTAAAAACAGCGAGCCGCGAATCATTTCTCGGCGCTCCAACTTGTACGCCGCGGACATCGGGTGTTTCTAATCTTAACCGGCTCGTTCAAATCCCGCCAAGTAAAGGGATAACATTTATCTCCGTCCCCTTTTCCTTAACTGTGCGCCATCAGTTATTTAAGCGCCGCGTACCGTTCATCAAATCCGTGCCAGGGTGATAGCGGGCACGCGTTGGCGCGGTGGCGGTACACCCGCTCGCTGCTTGAAACACCCAGGCGATACAGGGTGTAGCCGATTTTATGCAATGCATTTTAATCGCGAGTTTAAACGTTACGAGCTTCTGAAACCGGAGACCCATTCTGAAAGTTGAGCAAGTCCTCGCTTATGTACGGTCGAGAGGGCGAAACATTTTCTCCTATCCGAAGACTTCTCCCCTCGATTATTTTCCTTCCCCTTTTTCACGGTCGCCGGAAGATCGGCCGACTCTCCTCGGTTTTTTATTCCGTTCACCCGTGTTTCGATGTGATTTCGATTTTTACGGTCGCAGACAGCGATTGTACGTTTCTTCGGCGTGTGGGGGGGGGGGGGATCTTCGTTCGCGCCTCATAATTAAAGTCCGGAGACAGCGAGCATTTTCTATTAACATTCCTGGCTAACCCAGCGTGGCCAAAATGACCGCAGTCAGTACGGTATGTTGTAGCATGGCCATTGCACGTCGTAGACACATTTCTGGGCAACGGGAATGTCAGGACGCTGTGCCAGTCTATCCTATATACGTGTGCCCATAACCTATTATGGAAAGGAATACTTAATTCTCGCGCTCGATTGACTTTCCCTATCGCGGCAACTTCGAAAGTATTTAAATCTGTTTAGTCGATCGTCGGAACGCCGTGAATGAAATGGAGTTCGCGAAGAATCTACCCCTGTCTGGATTCGATATTCGTCTGCGCAGGAATTTCGCTATTTTGTAAATCGTAAGTGGAAGAATTTGTCGAGAAAATTTTCTGGAACGCTAGGTACGATTCGGATACGAATGATTCACTGTGCTTACTTGTCCGATCATTTCGGCGATAGGTTAATACACTTTGGACCAGAAATTATTGATCACCGTGACGGGCGATAATAAAGTAAAATTTTCGAGGAAGCTCGTTAAGTTTGCTGCGAGTTGCCACTATTTTAAGCTTCCGCTTCGACTGGTAGAACAGTGCTCGAGAAAGTTCATTAATTACACATTAACTTCGAGAACAAATATTCAGCATTTTGTTTCGGACAATTTGTAGATTGTTCGATGTCATCGGTCCGAAATTTTGTTTCTATCTTTTTCGAGATGTTGCACTTGTACACTGCACTGTTCCTCGATAACGGCTATAAATCTTTAAAACGGGCGCTGCGTGTCTCTTTGTCTTCTGTAAAATATTGCCGTACAACCTCGGTCGAGATCCGCAATCGAATTTATTAATACGCGTTACCAAATACGCGTAGAAAAGAACGGTTCGAAAACAGTTAATCATCTGTCGGGTAATGGTTTCGAAATTCCTTTTCAATTTCTCGCATCAACAGATTGCGTGGCCGCTGTACGATTAAAAATAAAGCGTTCGTTTTATTGAGACACAGAGATGTGTAATGCAAGTGGGTCGAGCATCTTTCTATGTTCATTCGGGGTGAAAATACAATACGGCCAGCGAAGTCTGCATATTTTGCACTTGGATAGTTGCTGTCGTTCGACACGTGAGTTTGACACTTGCCTCTCTGCCGATCTGTTCGCTTATCGAGCTATAAATTTCATTCTATTTGAAGCGTGCCCTGTTCTAAAATATCTCTGACACGAGCAGTGATACAATCCGTGTATAATCAGACACCAGAAGGAGACCAAACTGCACCGCGGCCAATAAGTATAAAGTATGAATATGGTTAAAGCAAGAACTGCAGGGTTTCGTTACTCGTGATACCCTTCCATTTTTGCTGCAATGTTTGCTACAAATTTTGATCAAATTCCGCTTCACGGTAGAATTAATATTGCACGGGTTTCACAATTAATTTCCTTGCTCCTTGTATCTACTAATTTTATCCAAGTAGATTCTCCCCGTTCGTTACAGTAAACAGTCAAATAGAATCGTATTGATCAAATTTTCGATTTCGAACGGAATTTATTTCACATCGCGATTTGTATTATATTATTGAAAGCATGAACGTAATATTATCTGTTTGTTCAGTTATAACTGCAATTTTACTGGAAAGAAAAAAATCCTGCTGATCGGTACCTCCTTCCTCTGACATCACCATTATTAAATCTACCCTTAAATAAATTAGACTTGCCGGCGAGAACCCAGAGAGCAGTACAATTATTTAACGCACGAAATCTATCCCCACAGTAACGACGTTAAGTCGCCCACCGATCCACGGCGGATCCCCTTATTTATACAGCTGTCGGAAAATTTACCGGGAAGTTTGAAAGTAAAATCGGGCTGCCTCGTGGTCCGTATTAATAAGTGCCATCATTAGCGAAACAAACCGTACGAATTTACAAGTTATCGAGTTCATCGTGGCGCACCACCTAAATAATCAGAATTTAGTATACGTTCACGTTGCGCCCTCCACCTGGCCTGCTTATCCAGGTATTGTCGGAATCCTGGAAGGATGCACGCACCAGCACAGTAATTACTTACACGAACGTCTGGAACACTGTTTCACCTTAGGTCTACTTTCTCCTGGAGGTTGGCATTAGTTTCTTGGCGCCGCAAGACCGGCATGGCATTTCGTTTTAACGAGATGTCTCCCTTAAAAAGTTTCCCCCATTAAAAGTGTGTAATTGCGGGCCTTCTCTTGTTCGTCCCTATACTATGCCGGGACGCGGCGCGTCGCGACGCGGTTCAAAAACATATCTAGCGTCTTGATGCTAATTGGAATTATGCCTATTTTGTTTCACCCGTCTCCATTGTCGCGCCCTGGATCCGACCCATGTGAATCTTCTGAATGGAATCTCTATTGGGTTTCATGCGCGTTGTCCCCCTTTCGTAATTAATTTTGATAACGTTCGCCGAGACTTTTCATAATTGTATTGGACCGCCGTCTTGGCGAGATTTGTGTGTGTGTGTGTGTGGCGTTTCAATCAATTCGTTGCATTGGAAATTTATCTCAGCGGCATTTAGCGAAATTCAGTCGATAAAATCTGGGTATTATTATATTCCAATCGAACTGCGTGTAATTATCGTAATGCTATTATTCGGGGGTGAATTAATTAGACGCATCGCCCGCGTAAGCGTGGCTTATCAAGGTAATAAATACCGTATTTATTCTGTCGATTAGTATTATATTAATTCGAACGAGATCGGCATACTCTGTGCAGTATCGGTTTCGCAATTTGATTAACTAGGATCGGGTTCAAGTACGTCCGCGCAATAAGTATTCGTTTAATGGACGAATGAAGGACCCGGTATTATTAGTTAATCGTTTCTAGAATATATTTCCGTCGGTCATTATCCGTGGATACGACGTTTGCACGAATCGCAAATTTCCTCGTGGACTTTTCACGAGCGACTCCGGATGTGGACGGCGAATAATATTCTTAAAATTGTAGGCGAACCGGGTACACCTCGGCGCAAAGAGGATTTGCAAACTCGAACGAAAGTTTCGCAGCCTGTCTCTTGGAACCCGACAGTGATCTTCCGAGGAAAGTTTCGCCCGGTGATCGGTGATTCGAAATTCTGTTGGAAACCGATAGGCAAGAGTTACATGCGCGCTTTTGGACGGATACGTAGTTAAAATCAATTACAGGGGGATAGACGTTTGTTATTGGCCGAAACTTCGATTTGATATCGGTTCCGCTTCCGAAGAATTCGAATCGCGAATATCAACTTCATTCTTCTAGAGAAATAGTGGCTCCACGTTCCCTTCGAACTACTTTATTGTTCGCTTACCGTTGGGTGACTTGTTCTCATGCAATCGAAACGCAATATTGAAAGAAACTAATGCGCACGGTGCATGACGAATTCCGTTATATGTCGGGAACAATTTTCGTGCAGGATAATTTGTCGAATGAAGGGTAAAGGTATATTTTAGGCCGCCCTGTTCGAACGATTGTTAATACGGAAGGCGTGGAAACTTTTTTAATTTACCTCTCGCCAAATATAATACATGTTACGAAAGTTAACCCCTTCGCCGCTTAATCTCCGATCGATCGTCCAGGGATTCCCTTATCATTCCAGAACTTGGCCCAGGTTTCATTATTCATATCTGCAAGAAAATCCCAGAATTCGGTTTAGCTCAGATACACTGAACTTTGCTGTTTCGTGAAACTATCTCCCTCTTTCTGCTAAGTATACGAACGCTTCGTTGCAACGCCTTTCGAATAATGGGCGGATATAATGCTGTTTCGGCGTTTAGTGCCTGTTAAAGTTAAACACTCGTCTTACGGGTATATATACATTTACCGCCGCGATAACGATCTTAGTTTTATAATTGAACAGCCGCAGATGTTACAGGAGAGATACCTTTGCGTTCTCAACTGCATACGTCGGCGACGAATTGTTCCATGAAATTCTGACGCGTTACTTATTCGCGGAAACGTTCTCGCAGGCGAGCGAGTACGTTCGCGTACATCACGTTTCGTATTTTAAACGTGGATGATTTTTTTCTACCCTCCTTTTTTAACGATGCGAGGAAACTGGGATTTTTTTCATTTTCACAATTCGTGGGATTCGCGTGTTTGATGGGAAGCGTTTGTTAGTTAAGCTTCCGTACGGTTACCTTAATCAGCGAATTTTTTAATTGCGCAAAACGCTTTCGCTGACGATGGAAATATCAGGCACAATTTAAATAATGCAAGCGTTTACCTGAATACGTGAAAATTTCGTTCGTTGGATAATATTTACTTGGACCCGTTGAATGCCGCGGTTATATGCCGCGCGAAATTAAATAACTATGTCCAATTATGTGCGTTCAAAGGGTCAACGGTTGCGATTTCGTGACACGGATACCTGAAATTTTCATTGCGGAATGTGCCTCGATAAGGTTCGAACGTTTGTACACGTCCAGGGTAGCGTTGGTCAACGTTCCTTGAATAATCGAAGCATTAACGAATAATTAATGGCGCCGACATAACATGTGTCATACTATCACGTAATTTGCATCGCGGACGATGAACGGCATTTTAACAAATTTTAACGCTGCATGCAAGTAAGGATATTCAGTTCCAAAACATGATTCACTCGTTCATACATCCCATTCGTTTGTGCCTAGTTCGATACACAAATATTTGCCTGGTTCGATCAATTCGGTTCGACTCAGTGGCCGAGTATGCAAAGGAAATACCAGTAAACAATTTCGTAAGATTCTCCGAGCACTAAAATAAGTGAAATATTGGGGTAGCCGTTTCGTAATTACACGGAAAAGGCTCGTCTGTGTTGCATAATAAACTAGTGCAAGCATCGTAGACACGAAACAGAAGGAAAGAAACGATAATAAACCTGTGTATCGTGCAGGGAAATTTGTTTTCGATAAAATTCGAATAAATTAAACGTCCACCGATCATAGCGGAGGAAAGGTACGCTCAGTGTTTTATCGCCATTATCTCAATTTCTATTTTCAATCAGAATCGTGTTGGAGGGCGGGTTATTTCGTGGCGCACATGCGTCCCGTCGTCGTACACACTCTTAGCTGTTAAAAATAAACGTGAACCGATACACCCACGCTATATTGGTTGCCCGGTTTAGTCATACGTACAATAATACACAACTTTACGCCCGTCTGCACATTTGGTACAATCGTTCCGCCAAGAATAAAACATTCTTATTCCCTCTATTCCCGGCGATCCCGTGCTAGAACGTTCATCGCCGTTCGAAAAATCTTAACGTCCTCGATCTGCAACAATAATTTCGAACTGTTCCACAACGGCGGATCGGGATCGCGCGCCTCGCGATTCGAGCCACGCGTATTACTGTCGCGCCAGTTTCACCGGAATCTAATTCGAACGTTTCTGATTACGCTCGAACGTGTTTTCGGACACGATTAACAAGAAATTCGGCGACAACAGCCACCGCAGAGTTTCCGCGGCCATTTTACAATCCCTCGCCGTGGGACGGGCTTGAATTTTCGTGCTCGTCGGCAACAGTAGATAGCAATGAAATCACGTTGGCAAATCGCGTGCAAAAGTACATTTGTAAGCGACACGGGGTAGCGCGAGGGGGTAGCCGGGGGTGGGAAACGTAAGGAAAGCGCAAGGGACGATCACGAGAGGGAAAACATCTCGGCGGTGGAGATACACCGTTTACTTAAGCGCTCTTGAGATATCGAAAATGGTATGTACACGCTATCGATTGCTTTACATGTACATAGGAGGCACGGGCTGCTAGTCGAATGCTTCCGATACTTCAGAGAACCGGACAGTTATTGGTACTTAAAAGAAGAGCATCGGAGAACCATAAACTTGGGTGGTCGATGGGTGGCGGATGGGTAACCCGGGGGTACGGGCCGAGGGTTCGAGTGAGTAAAGGTGATTGTGGAGTGGAAGATGTCTCCAGGTTGTGCAAGGGTGCATCTGCATTTAAAGTGGCTGCGCCTGGCAGCCACTCTTCCCCCGTCAAGTCAAAATCACGCGTGCTCTTCTACGTGTGTCGGTGTATCTGCATTCCTGCCCAGAGTTTCGTTCGCGTAATTTCTTTCCCTTCCATTTCGCCCGCCGCCCCGTCGGAACGGTTGTATTTTCTGTATCGGATGCTATCGGATGCGAGCGTTGTTCCCTTTGCCGCTCGGCTGGAATATGTTTCTTGCGGAATTTCTCGGATTCGGTGATACGCGGTTGAACAGGATTAGAAGGGAACGTGATTTCTCGTGTACGGTTGTTGCTCACTGTTCGTATCACGGACGCTTCCTGTCGTCGCGACGGTAATCTTATGTTTGTCGCGAATCGTTGCCGCATTCACGCGTGCCAGGCTGTAGCAGACTTGCGTGAATGTTAGAAATTCGTTGGACCAACTGAGTCTTTTATTCCGGAATTTCTGACCGGAGAATTTCGCGCTGCATTCTTCGGAATAGATAGGCGTCGCTTTGTCGACGCGCGAATAATTCTTTCCCTGTCGGTACTCATCTTTTTCTGCTCTAGCGTGTTTCGTTCGAAAGAATTTTTTACGCGCTTCTAACCGATGTGCGCTTCGTGAGCCCCACGGGGAACGTCTGCGGCGATCGCACCAAGGGGCACTGCAGTTAATTAGAGCCGTAAATTAATCATTGCGCACTTTTAAGCGCGATCTGGCAAATGTATTAGCCTCGTTAGTGCACAAACGGGGAACATCGGCGTGGATACGAAACTTACGTTGACATTCTTTCTTTTAATCGTCATTAGTTTCAACCTTTTAGTTTGCCTGTTACTAATGTATTCGTACATTTATATCCTTTCAACATTTCTTTCGTACGTACTTCTACTTCAAGCAACTCATTTATATGCACCAATAACTAATTCCAATAAATCATGCTAATCCAGGATAGCAGTAATCGGCTGTATCTTTATTTCATAAAAATGCGAATTCTGGTAGTAACGTTAATCCGCGAAACGATCGTGGTAATTTCCCTTATGAACTTTTTATTCAAGTCGACATCCGCGAATACGTCAATCGTGCAAACCAATTTCCGTGTAAACTGACACACGCGTGCCACGACCAAAGACACGATGACGAAGAGAATCGCGCCGCTTCCGAGTGGCCTCGGTATCTCGTACATCGAAGGGTAGATTAACCCTGTATACGACAACTATCGATGGAGTTAATCTAGCCGGCGGTAGGCGGCTTTGTGCGCGGAAAAGCTTGAATGCCTGTAACGAAAAAAAAAAGAAAAATATGGAAAGACAAAACAGAATATGGAAAGGAAAAGAGAACGGACTGTAGACGAGTTTATACAGTCCGCGTCGCGATCCCGCAATCCCAGACATTTTTACGTTTGATAATCCCGCGAGCGTGGCGCAAGCTGCAAAAGGTCGACAAAACTGTTGCAAAGTTGACCACCGAGACTGCCGAGCTAAGCCGTACCCGTAACGTAAGGACGCGCCTGGTCTATTGTTTGTATTCCCATGTGTGTATGGTTCCTTGAAAAGCCAGGCCCATAATTTTAACGTTTTTGCTGCCCCTCTACTCCTGCGTTTCTTTTTCCGCCCTTCTCCGACCGGATCCCCCTGTTCTCCTTGTCTCCGTTCCTCTCGAGCCTTTATCATTCGAGACCAGGATGAAAGCGCCGACCGCATGAAAGCCCACCTTTTTGCCCGGGGAAATAAAAATTACCATGTCAGACATAAACCGCTCTCTCACTCCCTCGCTCTCCTCATCCCCTTTCGCTTTCCCTTCTTTTTCTCCGCTGTATTCTTTCCACACTTTCTCTCTCGTACGCTGTATCGTACCCTTTTCGCTCTTTCGCTCGTCCTCTTCACGGGAACAAAGGTTCCCTCGCGGAGCTTTATTAACGCGGTATTCAAACCGCAACGCGTGCAAGGATTTTCAGTTTCATGTAAAGCTTGATATATAAATAATATTCGTATATATGGACGTCGTTCCTAGCACGGTTCCGTAACTCTTCGCGGGGGGGAATTCTGCCTGCGTCTTCGCTTTAGTTAGTCCCGTGGCGCAGGAGTAGTACCCTTTCTTTCATTGTTGTGCGGGTAACAGCTGGTATCTTCGAATTGCGAATCGGCTATACGGAAAAGTGGGGAAGTCGTTACGGTTATGTGGATGATACACAGCGTTTCGTAATTACAATTACCATGCTGATGTTTTTATGGTGCCAGTAATTTTTAGTTGTATTAACGCGCCGCGATGACGTTGTGTACAGGGTCTGAGATTTTCCCGGGCGAACGTTGTGTTGGCGCGTTCTGCGTACGAAAGTAAGATACAAGTGTTACGCGAGAGTCGTCGTTCGGAGTAAAGTAAAGCTTCGTTACAAAGTTGTAACATAAATTGTAAAACCGTGTAATTTGTCTGCTTAAACTGACGACACGGGCGAATTTCTCGAAGATTTCTATTCATCTCTGCAACTGCATTCTTAATTCGTTGCACGGGGGGGCGGGGCGTGTATCCCGTGTAGCTGTTGCAGATGCGTAAACTTTTTCTTTCGCTGTTCCTCGGAAATAAAAATTCAAAGGCGTAGGATCCTTGCGATTTAGGTGACCAAGCAGCCATTCGTCTCGTTCAATCCACCTTCGAGGATAATGTTCATTCTACAAATATTATTATTGACCGAGCAGGATAAATAGGCGATTCTCCGATTTACGTTATATAACTTTGTATTAAAGACTTATCGGTCGACTCTCGTGCAACATTATTGCCTTATTTTCGTGCACAGAATATGCTGACTGTTATTACACGTTCGTCCGGAAAAATCCCGGACACTCTGTACAGTTAGAGAGTTTATTTCATTTCCAAGATGCATCTTGCTGGATGTATCTCGCATGATTCTTCTTCATTCCACGCACTCTTGTGAAAATGGATAGATTATGGAACGAGGACTGTCGCGTAATCTAAAGTAATGGCGGCAGAGGCGACTATACCCTTACTTCGCACCAGATTTCAAATTGGTTTTCTCTGGAAATCCCATTGCAATTTCTTTGCACCAACTGCTTCTGCGAGAAGTCAAACGGTATTATACTCGGGAGAAGCGTGCGAAAAAATTTAATTAATTTTCGTGCACCGTGCAGTGCGGTTTCTTTTTCTCGTAGAGTCGGCACGGATAACGATGCGTTTGTCAAACATCTTTTGTGCTCGCCGGATAGATTCTGTTTGCTTTATTGCTCGACATTACGATTTTAAACGAACCCGTGTCAGATTCGAGCAGATTGCGATGGCCTTTGCCGGGCCCGCGAAGATCCGGGGGAAACTTTCGAGCAAACTTACTTACTGTTAGCCTTCCGGGGTCCATTAATACTCATGTAAATTTTTAACAGGCATCCTTTATCACGCGCTGGACTTGACAGTTAATGAACTTTTATGTCCATTGAGAAATAAATCCCTTCGCCATTTTCCACGTAAACTTCATCGCGAGTGTGGCAATTCGAAAATTCTTTCTCGCAGCACCCCGGAAGAAAATCGTTTCAGTAGCGTTAATATTATTGACCCAGAGTTCAGGCGCGTTCACGAACTTCCTCTCGAAACGATGCACCCACAGTTTCTGTTTGGATATTTCAATTTATCAGGAAGCAACAAATTCACCTGCTACCGTATCAAATTCTATCAAATTCTGCCAAACAAATGGAAATCTCGTAAAGCAATCCACGGATAAAAATTCCTGCTCCATTATCTTGATCTTTCTCAACCCCAGAAATTTAATTAACTCCTTTCGTATTCATTTGATTCGTTTTCTCATACATCATCCACCTCGTTTCTACCAGCTGCCTTCTCAAGAAATATCGTTCTCAAAATAAATACTAATAATAATGCCCAGCCCCAAGGAGCTGTACACAGAGTTTCGATACTAGTCGAGCACAGGCTGGCAGTAAATCATGCCCATAGGAGAGTCAATCCCAAAAACAGGTTCCAGACGTCGAACTAATAAAGACCGGAGTTTAATCGCGCGTCTATTCAACGCATACCTCTTTGGGGCCGTTAGAGCCATTTAACTTTAAGGTAACAGAGCTCCGCTGGCGCGGGGAAACGACGATGGAAAATATGGGGAGGCCAGGTTGAACAGAGGTGGGTACCCAGCTGGAGGTACCACGTGCAGCCGGCTAGGTGAGAACCGGGCTTAACGGTTGAATGAACCGGGGTTTCTTCTCGTGCACAGGGAAACGCGACGCCTTTTCCCCTTGCTTCTGTTTTCCGGCCGATGTTCCTTATCCGTGCTTTCTTCAACCCCTTTACCTCTTGGCTCCTCTCGCCTTTGTTTTGCGCCACTGTATCGCGACTACTTGCACACGAGAACCCATGAATATTTCAACGATCGAACCTCGACGGCATGCTAAATCGTGTATGTGGATACATATGCCTGTATAATGTATGAACGCTACAAGCTCTGATTTCATACGTCGCGTGAATTACACACTGGAGACAATATGAATCGGTCGCAGATCGCGCGAATAGTACAAATAGCCGAAGCTCGATTGCTCGAATATTGCAGTACTTGTGTCTTTTTGTTTGTGGAGAAGTCGTAAAGTCAATATTACGGAGTTTACGGTGATGAAGGGATAGATGGGATAAAGGTGATGGTACTTTGTTTGTAATAACCTGAGGGGGTCGCAATTAATATGACAAGAAATGTTATGGAGCTTGGAGGAAATGTTTGGAAGCCAGTAACTGTGGGAGAATAAAAAAGTACGTTTGGAATAGTGGATTCGCGTATGCAAGGAGAGGCCAAAGAAGAAAATTGATATATGTAGAGTCCTGTAATATTATTACAATTTACGGTAATTAACTTTGTCCTTTCATATCTTTCATTATTATCGTTTATGAACGATATATGGTTGCTATCGTTATTAAATACATTTCAATCTATGCAGTAATGATAGATCAGATAATAAAAAAATTCGTTGACAGGGAAATATAGCCACTATTATATCTATAGCTTACCCTACAGACACTTTGTCTTCACAGCATACATGAAATAATAGACAACAATTTGCATATTGTAGTCGACGGGCGATCTCGCCTCGTACATTGTATGTACCCTACCGGCTTTGCGGTCCAGGTTAAAAGGCCTGCCGCGGAGTTCGAGGAAGCGATCGTGGCGTCGCTTTGCCACGACGCACGCAGAAATTGCGAGAACGTGTCGTTTTTAGGCAGTTAGCCTTTGGCAGCCAAGGAGGCCACAGTACCATCAATAAAGTATCATTTACTGTTACGAATTAGCGGGTTTTTTGAAGCACCTGACAAAAACTTCCGATCCGCCCCTCCTACAATATCATTTGTCTTCTGGATTGTTCTTGCAGTGCCGGTCGTTCAATTATTCAAAAAATTCATTTACTCCCACATCGTGCACCTTCGTTAATTCAATTAATCGAGTTTCAATCGCACCATAGCAGAAAAAGAAGTCTCTATTTACATATCGACGGTGGTTGATTCTTCGATTGATTTTCCCATCTACTTGCTTCAATTTGCGTTCGTTTAGTATAGAGGTTTTTCATGTACGACGGTGAAATTGCTTTGTGATGATGAGTGGCGGACTGGATGGGGGTGTAATCACCCTAAAAGTGCTTCATAAAAGAGTCATCGTTAGCTGGATGACCCTACATTCACCTACCCATATTATATCCGTTCCTCGTTCGTATGCTCATCATGCAAATTACGCCGCATGGTGTACTTTGTTATTTTATTAATTCCATATATTGTTTTTTTTCTTCAACAATCATCGCTCTGTTGATAACGGGGCCTCCATTATGAAGTGAACATTGCGATTATAATGCATATTTAATCAAACGGGTATGAATAAAGCATATGGAATTGGAAGCGACGAATAGAATTGTGAAAAGTGATGAAATACGATGAGCGTAACGGAGCGAAAGTAGAATAGGACGCGTCGCGCACAGACGAGCGTTCTCGAATCGAAATTCAAAGAAATGTCTGCACTACACGGCTTTCGCGGTTCAAATATAACGCACGTTTTAGCGTGCTTACGAGCGCGATTCGTATATCGCATCGAACAGCGGCGAATCACCATTATAATTCGGTTCGTTACAGCGGCCCCGTGTTATCTCGTAAGACCAATTTGCAAAACGGAACAACTGTAATCGAAATGGAATTCATTCCACCGGGGGAATTATGCGGTTATCATAGCACTAATACACTCTGTTGCCGCCGTTGTTTTATTAATGCACCCCCGCGCGCTCGTCCAATAATACACTCTTTATTATAATTACCGCTGAATACACGCATGAAAATTGCAACAAATTCGCGCGCCGGCGATACATCGCGGCGCGTTATCATATTAATGCGCGGAGTGCTCGCGGGTTACCACGCTCCGCTTAATTCGACGATTCGGCAAACTGGGAAATTAAGTTAACTCGACCTCGTCGAAGCGCTACAAAACGAATGCCGTCGCTCGCGAGAGCATCGAGGCCCGCGAAGGAGTCGCGCAACGGCCGTCGTTATACGGCGGTGGGGCATATTTTTCGCGAAACGAAACGTCCAGCTTCGGAACGCGGCGTTTATTCCGTCGGTGAAATATACGGACGGGATCGTTGTAGTGCCAACGCCATTGTCCACGGGTAATAAACTTTCGGCTAATCGAAATCCGGGTGTAAACGGCATCGCATTGTGAATTCCTTGTACGCAGAAATTTGCGTGGCCGGCTTCGAATTTCCCAGGCCGTCGTTATACCCGGGCATAAATTGCCCCTTTGTGTATCTTCCGGGATTGTGTAACAGGTTGTTGGCAATGCTGGATACGCAATGAACGACTTTGGCCCCCTCCCCCGCCCCTGGTACAAGGGCGGAGAGAAAGGAGAGACCGCCGCCATCGGATACAAAACGCCGTTTCACTGAACCGATTGCTTTGACACAACGACCGCACGTAATTAGAATACGCGGAACGGCCGCCGCGTTGTATTATAGTTAAACGCCAATGAAACAACGGGAAAACAGGAAGAGTGCAACGAAACGATCGTTGGCGTTGAATAAAGTGTCGCGGCCCGAAATGCACACGATCGCCGGTTGATATCGACGTGCGAATGAAAGCGGTTGAGCGAATGATCGGGGTGCGTAGATACGGGGGTTGTTTTAACGAGCCGTCCGGTCCGCGCAGATAATTATGGGAAACACGTTTTCTCGCGAGCGTCGAGGCCGCGTTGCACCTGGAACGATTTCGAGGAAAAATTGAATGGGCGTCTAGAGGGGGGGCGGGGGCGTGTACGGTACATTTCATCAAACTAGCGGGGAACCGTAAAAACAATTCATCGCTCGTTGCAGCAATTAAACGAAGCAGCTAGTGTCGCACTCTTCGTGCACTTCAAAGGAAAAGCATTGTACCCATGCATTCGGAAGCATTGATACATGCCATTGCATAAACTCGGCTTTTCCATCATTCGATTATTAGTTATTTCTCAAAGGGGGCGTAGGTCGGTCGGCTTCTTTAATTGCCACGCGAGCAATGAATTGTTTTCGCATTTTTCTGTCCACTTCGCGAAATGTACCGTACCGCTCTTCCCCCACAGATCAATCCGCCATTCAATTGTCTTTGATGAGCGAAGGAATAAAGCTTGTCGGGTAGAGAAAGGGGGGGAAAAAAGAGCCGAGTCCGTCGTTCCCTTTCAGCTGTGCAAGTCGGAAAAGTTGTGCGACGAAAGTCGCTGGGAAAATTGGCGGACCGTTTGCATTCCTTCGGCAACCAAATTTCCAGCGGTTCCATTTCCTAGACGTGTGCAGTACGTCGGGCGTGCTCGCCCCCCCCTCCCCTTGGCAACTTTGCCTGTCGACGACGTCAACGAACATCCGAAAGTTTTTCGAAGCAGTCGCAAGCACCGTGACTCTTCTTCCTTCGATTTCCACGAGCGTAGTCGAGGTATTATGCGGCATAGCAGATCCACCGATTGTTAATCCTTTGCAGCCCGGAAAATTTCCTTCCTGCAGCTCAGAATTCAGTTGAATCTGATTGAATTTCCCGTACAGTTTCGTCCGAAAACGAAAGAACGTAACGTTTCGGTTACGCCGGAAAAATTTATAATTATCGCGCCCGCGCGAGGAATGCCCTAAATGGTTCGCGAACGCAGGATGGTTGAACTGCACGCGAAGAGCAGGAACAATTTCAATGGCTACGCTGGATGTTTGGATTCTGAAACAAGGAAGTCAATCTATTCCGGTTTCTTTTGATCCTGTCCGCGATATTTGTGGAATTCAATACGCGCTTTGATCAACGTACCTGTTACGCCGTGAAGAATTTACAGCGTCCATTTGCTCGACGAAATAAATACGCTTCGGGTAGCCCGTGGAAATAAACAGGGGGCATTTTATAGCACGCCATTAATGCGCACAATCATTTACAGGCCGCTGTCTGCTAGGCAGCCTCTTTAAAGCATACTTCGTTGGATTTTCGAATTACTGGCGCACTCTGCAAAACCCGAATAGCGGTGAAATAACATTGCTAATTGCTTTGAGGTCTGTAAAATGTTTCGGTACGCGTGTCTCTACGCTTTGTAGCGGGGAACAAAATCGATATCCAATTCCGCGTACAATTTCGCCGGAATTATTCATCAGATTACAAATTAATTGAAATAGATTTTTCCATTCGCGCGACGGTCTCTGTCGTTGATGTCGTGGTGTTCGTAAACAAAATAGGAGTCCGTTGACAAAATAGGAACTGTCGGACGGGGCTTTTCCCCCGCAGGTGCATAAATTGTGTCGGGGCAGGTGGGAAGGGGGGGGGGGTACCGTGTTCTATTATCGTGGGTGTATATGATCGATGGGGGATTCCGATCAACGAAACGTAAGGAAGAATGCGGTTTCAATTTTGTTTTTTCTCCGCCCTTGACAAATGATTCTCGCCATCGTCCAATCGGAAACGTATCCGAAACGTTATGTATCATCACTTTTCGCAACAAAGGATCGCCCGTTACCTGGATACGATTTATACCTCGATTTATTTATTACGACTTTTTGACGCGAAGTCGCAGAGAGATTCCTTTTTCAATGCTCTTCTGTGGTGAATTTATGTGAGCGGAACAGGCAACTAAAGTGTTGCTTTTAACAGGCTTCATTTGGTACATTCAAATGGTCTGCATCCTGTGCAAATTATGGAGAATGATGTGGCAATTAATTTTGAGTCAGTTTAAAGCGGAGACATCGGAAGAGTTTGCCGATTGTTGTAAAGTAATTGATTACTTTAATTTAGTTATTAAGTAATTAATCGATTACTTTAAAACAGTGTTTTGTACCTCTTTCACAATCACGGTTACGTGGTGAACGAATATTTATGACAGGCAAAATTACCCCAGGAAGCGTAAAGAAGCTAAAAAGGGGTTGCGAAATCATGGAAGATCTAAAATAAACATCACGGTGTATGCTTTGCTTAAAAATAGAGATTTCAGCATGAAATAGCTACACGAGATAAACCACTTTTGCAGATGGCTGAGGATACGTGTAAGCAAAATAATAAAAACATCTAAAGCGGAAAAATGATTATGAAGCAGCGGATGTTTATTCAAATATTAACACCGTGTATTTCTTCAAAGAGTAGATAGAAAAGAATAAACTGGATAGAAGTTTCGCTATTAGAATATTACAAAATGTCTTACATTAATGTCTACGTATTGTGCATGCATGCATACTCTTTGCATATTTCGTACATACGCAACATCCGATTAATTTAATTAGAAGAATTATCCTTAAAAAAGTACCTTAAAACACAATTAAAGAAAATATTCAAGAACACACGGGCGTACGAATAAATAAAAGCGGGCAGATTGAAAAGCTTTCCTAGCTTTCATATCTTTCCTAGAATTCGGTAAACAAAATTGTCCTTCCGCCAATGTGCAAATCTCATAAATTTGTTGAACATTATTATAGAAGAGCCGTGTATAGTCGTATGAAAGGAGGAAATGGTCATGGTTTGACCGGCGAAAGTATGCCAGACGTTATGCCCAAGGATTTCTCCGTTCTTGTTCCGTCGTCTAACTTTTTTATACTGCTCTACGCAGTGAATTGGCCCAGTAAATTCTCGTTGCATGAATTTACTTTCGTCTTGTATAATAAAGTAGACGTACTTTCTGCTCAGTAGTTTCACACGAGCAGCAGCACATTTCTGTTCTGAAACATTGCGTTCACTGTGCTTCGAAACTTGTTCGTTCCATGAAACGATTATATTGTTGACGCGCGGGACGAGGTGTATAACAGCATATATATCTATATATGTAGGAAAAGAACAATTATAAACATTGTATATTTTCGCGAACTTATAATGTCGAATAAAAATCTAAAGATTCAACGTTCGAATGTGGAGTTGAAACGACGAAATCAAACGGAACGAGAACGTTGCGCAAAGAAACGAAAAATCAGTCTGGAAAATTACACGCTAATATTGTTCTCGTTACTTCTCGTTGGGACAAAAAAAAAATCGGTTCTTGGCTCACCGGACACCAGTTCGTTGCCCTTAGTTACCATCGGCTGGCCCGATCGATAGGGAGACATTAATCTTCTTAACAAAATCTCACCTTAATTGCAAATTACCTCGGAGAGTCATGCCGGCGTGTAATTCAATCTCGATGTTTGGCCACAAAAATGGCGATTCATCGGTTCACGGCAGCGTTGCGACAGTATACTTATAGCTTAAGCTACTAACGCGTTAAATGTGGGCGAATTTGTATTTGCAAATAAATGATTTGCATCGTGCAAATAGACGTTACTGTTTAATACGAAATGAAGATAGAGCCGTACAGAGTCGAGAATCAGTAATTTCAAACCTGCAGCTACCGCAGGCTTAATTAGTACCTGAGGCTTTGCAAGCCACGAGTCTTTTTACTGCATATTAGGCGGGAGTAAAAGCGGTACGACCTGGTACGGTCTAACCACTTCTCCTTTTTTTTTCTTCTTCTTCTTCTTTTAGAGTGGAATGCGGTATTAGCGCTGTTTCGCCAAGGCACCCTTCAATTTAACCCCTTTCATTTAAAGCATACACAGATCCATGATTTTGTCGTTGAGGGAAATTCTTGCTGAAAAACCAAAAAGTTTGATTCTGATATATAAAGGTGTTCGTTCACTCATAAACTCCTACAAAATTACGGATGTTTTCAATTAATAGAGGTTGCATAATAGGTTGCCTGTTTGATAACATTTGCTGTTAAATTTCCTTTGTTGCGAGCTCGCGCGATAACGCGTACCCCTTAATATAATAATGAATACCTTAGTTGATAGGAAGTTCGCGTAATGTCAACAAATTTATATAATTATGTTTGCTAATGTGACTCCGAGTAGCGCATGGGAAAACGGTGGGCAGCCTAAGTAGTATTCCTGAGAATCTTAGTCTACCAGAAACCCCGTAAGCTCTCCGCACGGATATTTAGGTAATGAACACCAACATACCCGCGTTAATTGCTGTTTGTAACCAGCTTCTGCAAAGCCATTTCTCCCACTTTTCTTATACTGTTCCCGGCGAAACTACCAGGAACGCCACAGCGTGAAACATTTGCATTTTATTCCAAAATATGAAAAAAAGGACACGGAAAAAAAAGAAGATCGTAAGTCCCATGGTTCCCGCAAATTCTGTCCAACACGGTTAAAAATGTTGCCGCCGAGAAAAAGTGTTTAATGCGTTCTCCAAACGCGTTTAAATGGAACTGTTTAAACATTTCTCGCATCTGTGCAAAAAACGATCGCACGTTCGAAGTAATTCGCAAACATTTATCTCTCCCCGCGCGTATGGCGACTAGCGAAGAGGAACGAAAACAGAAAGAAAATACGAAGACAATCGTGAACGCGAAAAAGTCAATCGTATACGTTCCCGAGCGTCGATTTGTAACATCCCGACATCCGGGCTGACAGGAAGTGCGGCTACGAGGAAGAAACATGTTTCACAGATTAATAGCCGGCGTACACGTTACCATCGAGATAATTAACATACCGTATTTACATAGACATTAGACAAACAGTTGATTAGAAAGATATAGGCGCGCCCTGACGGTGCATAGGCACCGGTAAGGGTGGCCGACGCTCGTAAGGGAGGGTTAGCGTGCCGTTGTAAATACAGCCCGTATTCGAGCAGATAGGGGTGTGATTCATGGGGGACAGGCGCCACGATCTATAGATCCACCCCGATACCGAGACATCTCCCACCCTGCCACCCACAATACCCTCTTACCCCCTTGACGATCCTAAACCAAGGCTTTTCCTCATGCACGCAAACAGTCCATACGTTTCACCTGGATAAGGCGCGTCCGTAATGTATGGAATCCTTCAAGGAGTTAATGAACGGGCTAACGGCCGCAGAGGGGGGAGTGGTAAATGGAAAATTTTCCTTTCGTTGCAATTGCTTGCCCATAGATTTTCATTTCTCTTTGTTTTTAGAGTTCGCGTGAAATTTGGAAGCACCGCGATCGGTGCAGGAATACTTGTTACGTTATTTGCAGCGTGCCATTCTGTCGGCTAAGAAACGACGATACTACGGTCGGATGAGTTTATTTAGAGGCACATTAATTCATGGTTGTCAACTTGATGAAAGATTTCTTAATAGATGATGCAGAGCTCCTTTGCCATGGCAGGTGTTCGATATGTAGAAGTTATTTTTTGTAAACCCCACGTATTTTGGGAATAGAGGACAGGTGGTGTAATAAGACTTCAGTTACTCTCATTAAAACACTAGCTTTATTATAAATACGTCGACACACGACGTTACTCAAACACACGATACTTTTCACTACGCTCAGGTTCAACTATTACTTAGCTCTGCCTTAGCTCTGCCTCATTCATTCTTTATATTCTTTCGCTCTTAGTTTCTCTTTCATTCTATTCCTCATTTGCTCTCACTCGTTTAGGACACACCCCGCAGTCATTCCTCGGTGGTGGTCGGTCCCGACCACCCGAACCCTTGGGCCGCTGTACCCCCCATACGCACGACCTTCTCAAGTACTCAGCTCCGAACGTACCTTTCATACATCGCAATCATTCTAAACAGTCACGCAGTATTTCCAATCCTACAGATACGTTTTCCTCTCATTTCAATGCAAATCTCGCGTCCATGGGTCGTCGCTTTGGACCATGCTTTTCGACCATGCACTGTCGTAAATAACAAAAGTTAATCTTACATAGATCTTTCACTCCTTTCGGTTAGCACTGTTTCGAGCCCTTGAAGTTTTGTCATCTTTTTCCATCGCTCCGTACAGTCCGTTTCCATGGGTTTATGTGCGGTGCGAGTTTGCCCCGGTGTATCTCGTTCAATTGAAGCCGCGAGGGGGTTATTGTCTTTCTATAATCTGGTCGATCAGTAATTTGTCTGATACATTTGTAAGCGCGGCGCGTTAATTATCTTGATGGTGACGTGTTCCTCGACTATTAATCCGGGAACGTATTTCCCCCTTGTACCTGCTACTATTTTATTGCCATTGGCAGAGATTGCACGATCGTGGCTGGATTAAAGAATCGCGCGGCCATCTTGCCGGTCGTGTTACGCGCGCCCGCGCGTGCACGCATAATTAATACGAATAAGGTGCAATAAACGTGATTTTTTGAACAGCATTGCGGCCAGTACTCGGAAGCGGGATTGATTTTTTCCTTCAGAAACAAAGGAAAAACCGTTTCGACAACGTTGACGCGCATTCCCCGTTAAACGGCATGGGCGTATTTTGCGAAGCACAACCATTACCGCGACCCGCACCACCGTCCGCCCACGTTTCTTGAAATGCACTCTGCCCATGCAAACTTCATCGAGTATCGATTTTGCAATAACAGGCAGAACTGCGAAAACCGGCTGACGACTTCGCCAATGCTCCTGATATCTGTTGCAATGGTGTCTCGCTTATAAAGCCAATTCCAACGTACGCCACTTTCTATCTGGAATCGTTAACAACAGGCCCCCTCCAAACCTACTTTCTTAATATCAAATATACGTTACCCGCCGTCAATTTCGAATACGCCACGAATGCAAACAAACCACCGTCCGCTGGACGGAGTTGTTGAATTTTCCACGGATTGCGTCAAAGTTACGCGAAATCCCAAGTCTAATCAAGGTGGTTGGATCAAAGTTAATAACCTTAAGTGGGAACAGTTCCATGCAAATTCAGCGAGGTGCATTAAAAAAGCAAAAGTCGATGCGAGAGATTACGTTTTATAACTACGGTAGATGTAGCGGGATATAACAGGGACTTACAGCTTGCTACGTTGCGGCTGTCTCCGGGTGTTTTGCATAGGGTGTATTTCTGAGGGTTTATTTTTTCCTTTCTTTCGCTTAGCCGTGCCGCGAGGCCCCACCGTTTCTCCACGCGAACGCCGTGTGCACGCATTGCCGCCTATCCGCAACGGTGCCGTTCTTTGTTTTAATGAACGTACTTTACGCCGGTTTAAATTCCGTCGCGCAGGATTTTTTTAAATATCCCGCATCCACACGCCGACGTAATTCAAGTGGCAGTTCAGCACCGCGTTGATTAACGAAACGAAAGTTTCCCCTCGACGGTTGAATCCGCGTTCTTCTTTCTCTTCTTCCTGGTATCGATGACGAGAACGAATCCCGGCAGCGGTTTATTAACGACGGGCGACGTTGCGTCGATAAACCGGGAAAGGTTGGTCAATTTTAGTTGACCCGTGTTTGGGAGCACTCGTCCACTTCACTGCGAGCTTATTCCTGCGATGCTACCGCGAAATTACTTTCGCACCGCTATTGTGCACAAAGACGTGCAATTTCTAGTATCTTGATGACACCCAGCAGTGTCGTAACGCAAACCAAAAGTCCCGTCAGCTTTTCTCCTTTTGTTTTCTCGGCGCGCTTTTAAATGTCGTTCTTTTGTCGCTCTCCTAGAAGAGAACGGCAAAGAATGTCTAATGAAGCACCACCTTGATCTTACGGTTAAACAAAAAGACGACTTTGGAATCGTGTAACGAGGCACCGAGGGCACACGTCTCAAAGTTACCTGAGGGCCACTTTTCTCTTCCTCCTCCTTTCTTGACTTAATTTCAGCGAAATAGAATTCGCCAACGGTTACACCGTGTACACCCGGCGG
Source organism: Nomada goodeniana (assembly GCA_963969485.1). Classification (NCBI taxonomy): domain Eukaryota; kingdom Metazoa; phylum Arthropoda; class Insecta; order Hymenoptera; family Apidae; genus Nomada; species Nomada goodeniana. The sequence continues at coordinate 6,315,171 of OZ018305.1, read as the reverse complement.
GGCGGTAAAGCGTAATGCACGCGCAATTAATTGACGCGCTTATCGATTGCCACGGAAAAATCGATACGCGTCTCGCCCCAGTAATTGCAACGATTGACGGCGCAATTTATCCTTCTTGCGCAACAATCGACCGTTCCCGATAGATCAGGTCAACAATATAATACATCCTTTTTCATTTCCTCCTAGCTTTTTTTTTAATCTCTCCGCCAAACAGTGTATTCGCTTTGTGCAATAAATTCGCCCGCAAACATTCGTCCAGCAAGCCTCCACTTTTTCGGCAGGAGAGTGAACAATGTGTAGCCTCTCCGGCGACAGGTGCGACGAAAGGAATAAAAAAAAAAAACAGGAAAAAAGACACGAAGAAGAAGAAAAAACGCGCACGAAATGAAATTGCTGTTGATTAAATGCGAACGACGCCGAGCTCGAGACAATTCACGTTGACACGGCCGACGTGCGGCATAAAAAGAATCTGTACCACGAGTTTATTATCAAAAACGGGTCGTCGTTTCATTTATCCGCGGTTCGTCCGGGTTCACGTGTTCCGACAACACGGAATTGCCGTGCACCCGCGAAGACGTGGCCGCATTTACCGGATAATGAAAACTTTAATTGCCTCTAAGCAGGGCGACACGGCGATTCGTTCGCCGGATGGAACCTGGGGAAAATTGTACTCCCTAGACCCGGCACGAGAGACAACTTCTTGGCGGGCTTTCACATAAATGAAGGAATCCCACGGTTTCGGCCGGCTTTGTACTTTCAGATACAACGATGCCGTATTTTCCACGGCGTAATCGTGAATGAATTCGCGTTCGCGTCCCGCTGTCTTTTCGAGAAGAAAACGGGTTACCGTGGAACGTGGTTAACCACTTGATTAATGAACGACCGCGGAGAAATTGCAAAACTGTTACGCTCGGAATTCCGTTGCGTTTTATTGTTGCGGTAATTTGCGGAATCGGGAAAGTATTTATGATGGTTGTCGACTGGAGGGATTTGCGTTCCGTTCTCTCGAGAAAGAGGATCGCCATTAGAAGCTCGCCGAACGCATTTAATAATTTCTAGGGGTATTCGGTAGATGTTTATGATTTTTGTGATTTTTTAAATTGACGGCGCTATTTGCGCTCGTTTAATTCCTTTTCGACGATTCTGCCGCGCGAAATCATTCTCTCCCCTTGACGGGCGGACGTCGTGCATAAAACAGAATTCAATTATGTACGAGACTTATCGCTTCTTGGAGTCGAGATAGGAGAACAGAGATGACTGCCTTTTGACTGCACCTTGGTATTCACTGGCACTATCTTCCTCCTTTATAGCCGAACTTTGGAAAAATCTGCTTATCTGCGCGATTTCCCTGCGAATTTAGTTAATCTGCCCCGGGTAAACATTATTTGTGCCCAGGGAGAAATCTTGAATAGCTAGTTTTACGAACAAAAATTGCTTTGCATTCCTTGTTTTTGTTTTGTTTTGTTTTTTTTAATTAAAATTCTTCCTTTTTCAACAGACATTTTCAAGTAATCTTAACACCTCCTTGAGATTCGTTATTTTAACCGCTGCATTTGTAGCAAAATTTTGCTAAACTGTGGCACAAAAAAGAATAAATAGCAGCAGGATAATCATTTCGAGCCATCGACAATTTTCGTTGAACGCGTCGCGGAGGGCAGAGAAAAATAGGCGAATTAAATATTCATGAATCAATTCGCGTAAAAGCTTGCATCGTCGTTATCCGATATATCGTAGATCTGTTATGCAGCCGCGAACAAACTTCGCCGCGAAACAAAACGAGCGACGCGTTTCGCAAGTTCGAGAAAATGTTATGCATTTTAATCTAGGCAATTTTCCCGCAACTTTGTCTCTTACGTAATCAACGAAGGGGAGGGGACGCGAGAATCTTTTTCTTGCGGATCAGAGTTGCAGCTTGTTTCGATGCCGTTTGTTCGGAAGAAGGGTAATTCGAAGGATTTCCCCGTTGAAGGGGATTCAACTCACGGGAAAGGAAATTATTTGTGCCTCTTTTATTCTACCCTTCCTCCCGTTGACGACAATTGTTGCCAGCTGTGCTAATTACGTATCAGAAACGTGATTGATTGTTTGCCACGAATCGACGCTTCACGTTCTTCTACCTGTCTCGGTTCTATTTTTTCACCAATGCCGATGGGCCGAATCCTCGCGTCACGCGCAATCTTTTTTCAATGTCTCGCCGAAGGCAGCAGGACCCCTTGGGGATATTTGAGAATACGTTACCTCTGCAGCGCCTCTAACAGCGTAAAAATGATATTTCACATGCAGTGTGTAAGATCGTAAACGCGCGGAACGATTCACGAAACGTTTAACCGTGCTCATAAAACCGGTTCACGTCGACGAGGCACGTACGTGTCGGTTTTCGTCATTTACCTTATCACTACAATCCTTTATAGCTCATGAACAAGCGTTGACCACATTCGCCCCTGTGATAGAGTATCGGATTTGTACATTATGTCAAGTAACTATAACACATATAAGTACGATATCACGATCGTATTTAGCCCTCCTTGTCGCCCAAAGTGTTCCAAAGTGTACGGGATGGCCGACACGAGATGGTCGGCGTACATTTTAACCGTTGGCGCTCGGTTAGGCGATTTTACGTAACTGATAGTACGAGACAACGGTTGCTTCAGTGAGTTACAGTTCTTTCCTGTGTCAGGATAGCTCTACGTTTAGTGTACATCCATATATATCGTTTAAATCAATCGTAATACCGGATCGGTTTCGATCTTACTTCACCTCGTTCAACAGTTTTATGTTATTCTCGAAGTTAGTAATTTAAGTCCATTAATTTCTTCACCGTTGGAATTATTATTCCAGTGAGTGGTGTGTATACCTGTCTATATGTGGGAGTGTATTAAACTTGGGCGCGCAGTGAAAGCACGGGGTAAACAATCATCAAAAAGCATCGTATCGAATTCACAGTGTTTTCTCTGTTGCGGAAAATTGATTATTATTATTTCTACTATTAGACTGCGATATTGTTCAACGCGACTGAAAATAATACTTCGAAGACCAATATTCAGGACACAAGGACGACATCATAGGCCAATTGTACTTTCTCAAACCGGGTGTATCAATTAAAGTAAAGCAGTTGGAAGTAATACAGCAAACGAGCAGCAGCACTTAGGGAAAGAGAAGTAAGATCGAAATGAAAGTTAGGGGTGGCCCTAAATTAATCATAATGCATCAGAAACGCAAAAACGGTGGAAAGTCAATAGCACTCTGATATCTAAAAATATATATACGTATATTCGATAAGGCGGAGGAAATAAAATGCGGTATAGGGCGTCCAAGGAAAATTCAATCAGCTTAAATGCACCGAGATAAACTTAGCTGTAAAGAAGTCGTCGCAAGCCACCGGTGTTAATCAATATGGACTCCGAGATAAGCTTTTACTATTTGAAAGCTTCACGGTAAAATACAAAGTTTTCTTTTTTTCTGTTGTCATAATTGGATTCCCCGCCCCACGATTCTGAATTATCATTGATCGTTTCGATCATCATTCTGTAACCAATCAAACTGATTAAACATCTTCGATCCAGCTTCTATTACTTCAGTTTCGATGTCACTTCCACAAGAAGATACATGCCCCATTTAATTAACTGCAACGAATCAAACTGTTTTATAAACCTAAAATAATATACACACCGTTACCTTGGAGTATTCTGAGGATTCTTACTTTGAACATGACATGCGAGCAACAAAATTGGCTTCGCCGAAGTTGCATAAAGTAGTTGGTACATTTTCTAGAATCGTAAATAAATGATGAATGCATTACACGTTTCAAATCGAGGGTGCAATTTTCTCCTCATTGCGGCAGTTCGTGGAGAGCCAAAGCAAGAGGGTGTGTGTATGTGTATGTGTGTGCGGGGAGAGAGAGAGAGAGAGAGAGAGAGAGAGAGAGAGAGAGAGAGAGAGAGAGAGAAGGATAGTCTGGCTGTAATCTAACAACCCCTCAATTTCTGCACGCTTTATGGTTACAGACGGAGATGATACCTTTTCTCCCCTTTCACATTGAATATGCAAGAAGAGCATCGCTTGAAATTTACATTTACGCTCAAACTCCTCGAGTAACGGCGAAACGTTTTACAGACTGTCCTGTCCGTATCTGATTCTGCTGGCCATTTCGGAGCACGTGAATGATAATCAAAGTAGAGGGATGAAATTAGTACGGGAGCGAATTCATTGAATAGTCAATAACAATTACCTTTGGAATCTAGATTATCGGGTTGAATAAATGGTAATCGAGCGGAAGGTTAATCGTTGCTTGAACTGGTGTCAAATATTGCCCGCGATATATTTTTAGCGCCGCGAAAATATCTTGCGAAAAGTGAACGTGTTCGTTCGTCAGTTTTGATCGTTCGGTTTTTATGAAATGAAATACATTAACCACCGAGGACACGTGGTAAATAATGCTCGAGTCAATATTAACACTGCCCATTTGATTGCACGCAATAATAAACATTATCACTGGCTGAACATTTCGCTTGCAATCAAATGAAAAATAAACTTGTGTCAATTTACGATAGCAATTGCGTGCTTAGCCGTCACGATGTCGAATGGTGTTTTTTTCTTTCTACGAAATTGTTGCGACCACGAAGAGTCATAGATGTAATCGATTACTATTGATCTGTATGCTATGGGGCGTCACGTTAACACGAAGTAAATTAACCTAACGAGACTTTAACCATTTTTATAGAGTCGAACTGACAGCCGCTGGATGAAGAGCAGGCTAGATTTTAATTGGTTTTTTTAATGTCTATGCAAATCGCATCCTTCGGGCAATCTTCTCTGAATCTATTGCATGGAAGATTTACCACGCAATAAAGCACTTTATATTTTCCCATCTGGCTTTCGCACGTTTCCGAGAATCACGGACGTAAAAATGGTAACAGGACACTTATTCCTGAAAAATTTTTACCGTCGCCGCTGTAAAACGAACTCGCGGCGTATGTTATATTAAATTTCCGCAGCGGGCTAATTAAAATAAACCACTCTGCAAATTGCCAGCCGGAAAACTCATTAACAGTACAGTATTAAGAAATTTGTTGTTACGCGATTCAAATTTTCCCACGTTTCGCTTCCGCAAACCGCTCTAACACGCAACCCTCTTCGTTCTTTCCCCGGTTCCAAAAATACCAAACAATCATTTTCTTTCTCGCTAAAAGTAAGATCCTTCCGTAGCCGTCCCCCAAGGTGCGCGCGTCATTTCATCCTCGATTTCCCGTTCAGACAAAGTTGTCAGAATCAACGCTCGACGATATTTGCCAATATAATTCTCGACGAGCGCGAACGAAACGTTTCCCGTCGGCAGAGCTTCTAACGCCCTCCTTAATGCGTGTGGCCGATTGCAATAGAATCGACATTGTGCGCCACAGCGACTGCAACGGACGTGGCCATGCGTCGCCGCAGCCCGACAATTGTTTCAGAGCCGGTTCGAAATATTTTCAATCGATTGTTCAATAAAATACCCGCGAAACGTTTGGAACAAACGCGACGGGATAACGGTGCGCTCGCTATTTAATGGAGCGCGCCGACATGAAGCATTTCCATGGAATTCTACGGGACGCATTATCGGGCGTAAATTCGTTTCATTAGACTTTATTAGAACGCACACGAACGTTTCCACGTTTCCGCGTTCCCCTGTACACGACTGTACGCGTTGCCGTCGAATAATCCATGACGGCCGGAACGGGGGCAGTTTTGCTTTGACAGTCGTTTAAACGTCCAGCCACGCCAGTTCCCGTGTCACTAGATCCGTATACACGTTCTTGCCGCATCGACGACGGCACTCCGTTTCTTCTGTCTTAATTTCGTTGATGTATTTGGCCGACGTATCACCGCGTGACAAATATTCCTATCACGGCGAAGCAACTTTCTTGAGCAATTTTTACGCTCGAACTGTCGTGCCGAGTGACGTTTCCCAGCTAATTCATTCTAATTGCACTTTTGTCCAAGGATGATCCGAAAGGAAGGCTGGTACTTCCTTCGGGACGATTTTTCAACATTCTGCGCGATTTTACATTTCCACTGTTCCTCAACCATATTTGCCTCGAAAATAAATCGGGACGGCGGAATAGTTTCAACATCTCGTCCAATACACAGAAGTCTGTTAAAAAAAGGAACGCCGCATTGAACGTCGCGAACCTATTCCGCCAACCGATTCATTATTCTATCAAGCATCGCGACGAGAGATCGATTCGAGCGGCGCGCAGAAATATCGGCGAAAGAATGCGCCCGATCGATTAGGAGTCACAAGGGGACCCCGGTGTTTGTGATTAAGTGCTCGGGGTGAAAAAGCACGGATGGAGTGGAATTTATGCACGCGGCCAGGTAGTACACGGCTTCACTTTGTCGTTTAAACGGGCCGGCGTGGTACACAAGCCGCCACGCATAATATTTGATTCATAAACCCGTTTTTGCCGGCTTGTTCTGCCTTCCACTTCACCGTTCCTCTGCGGTCCATTGTTCTCAAAGCACTGTCCTCTTTCAGGGAATGCGCCTGCCATGACGGCCGGCAGCTGCATTATATTTTCGGCCGTCATTCCAATTATTACGTGGCCGTCTTGTCAGGTCCCGTTCCCCTTCACTCTCGCGAGACCGCATGATTGGATTATCGCCATTACGAGCCGGCTGCCGGGTGCAATGGAATTAATGGAAAGGACACGGCGATATTCCTTTCATATCCTATACCTATCCTATACCTCCACGTAACGATCGTTTTCGTTGATTAAAATAGGGACCACCAGCCAGGATATTAAAACGATCGTGAAGCACGCCGCGTCACCGGTGAAGCAAACGATAGGTAGAATTATGGGACGCTGTACGAGGCGTTTGTATCCTTTTTTTCTCTTGTATGGTAAAATGCAGCGAAATAGGTAATCCTTGTTCAGCATGGTTCGTTAATTATTCGCAGCACTTGCACAACGCGGTCTACGGTTTTGCCGTAATTAAGTAGATAAATTGTTTCGTTTCGACAATCGCTACTGCGAGGCAACACTACAGTCTTCGGCGATCTAACAACCGCGTTGTGCAAGGATTACGTGTATGGATTTACGTTGGTCACGGAAAATTTATTGTCATACTGATTTGATCATTTCGTGTCGTTTGTTATTGCAAGATATTTTCCGTATTCGTGGAACCGAAGGAGATATTTGAGCGGTCCGTTTTATTCTGGACGTTCTGTATATTTTAAGATATACTTACTGAATCAGATATTCGGCATTGAAGTAAACAATGGTTGCTGCACCGTTTCAACAGAATTATATTATTCCCTCAGATTATATCTTAGCAGTATTGTTACGCGGCAAACCCGCGAACCCATGCAAAAATAAATGGCTACCCCCATAAAAATACGGCTAGCAATCGGTACAGAAAACAACCTTCGATGTGCAGATTGTTAGGGCGTTTATGACGCGCAAGTAATAGAACTGTTTTTGAGGAAGCCGTTTTATTCTATAATCCGTTGGAGTATACGAAATTACGCATATATGGCCTCAACAGTTAATTGCATGCGTCATAAACGTGAGTTTCCACAAGGGCCTCGCCGCTGGTACCCAGCAGGCCCGACCAGGTCAAGCTCTAGGACCCCGATGGTTGCCAAATAAATCTGCAACGTTTAAGGACGCACCCCCTCCCTTCAGGAGACGCGCTTCAGGCGCTAAGGAAGGGTGCGACCACACCCTGAAAACACGCTGATTGGAAATTAGTCATTTTTCCTAATGTCCAATCAGCGTGTCTAAAACGCACTTCCGAGTCGATGTGCTGGAGTACATTCGACGAGGAAGGCAGTCTAAGACAGTCTAGCACAGAGTCCAAGACAGGGTCCTACCCAGCACACTGAAAAGGAGAAGCAGTATCCTCTCCTTCTTCAGGTGTCTGTCTTCTTCTCAAAGGTGCAAGTCAAAGTATCATCTTCTTACTCGACCATTTGTCGTCACTCAGAAGCAGGAGCAACCATTATACTCTCCTACTTCAAACCAAACGGGAAACATTATCATCCCAGAAATTGTTCACTGTACATTATACTAAACCCGACTGTAAGATCCGTTTAATATCCTTTTGTTATCATTCATTTGTTAATAGCAATTAAAATCGTTATCATTCGTTACGTTAAACGAGCAGTCAATATACTACCCTTATCTCCTTAAACGGTCGTAGGGTCATACGTGCGTGACGGTGTCGAAGAAATTCGGAACGGAGATTTACGACCTCCGTATACTAAGGATATCGTTTCATCCGATGGTAGCATCGAAGCCACGTATTACGTAAAAACAAGTATTGTTCTTTAAATTTGTCTTCGTCCTAGGTTCTCGATATTAGCAAGAAGTGGTGATTTTGGTATTTGAAATCTGCCTGCGCAAAGGATGCACAATAATTCATCGAATACTTTCTCAATAATGTCGCCACCATTGGTTTCGCAAAGTCGACAGTACATCCTACACCATTTATTTAATAAACTGCTCGAGGCAATCGCGTGGGGCCTCGCACACTGTGTGCCTTAACGTTAAAATCATCCTGAAATTTCGAAATTTCTGTAGTCACAACTACGGCGCGGTTTGCATTTGTTCCCGCACGCATAAAAATGTGCGAGATATCAGAAATTTATTCGAAACCATCCGCTGGTTCCGTAGTTAAGGGACGAAGCTTACCCGCGGCCAACAGCGAGCAACCCACTTCACACGGAGTGAAAAGTCTCGGTATCGTGTACTCGAAACAATTTCCAAAGAGGCGGCCGGGGCGGTTACTGCTGCGCGTAATTTTATTGCGGCCGCGCGTTCAACGAGGTAACTAATATCCTTATTTGCGTTATATCGAACGAGCGAGAGCGCGAGCTCGCTGCGAGTGAAAAAGAAAAACGAGAAGAAACTCCGACCGCGGATGGCTGGTGACGTGGAGCGTTCGCACATCGAGGCTTTTTTTTCCGTCCTCGCGAGAAAATATGGAAATATCGCGAAAATCTCGTTTCGTCGTGGCGTTGCTCGCAAATCCACCGTCTGAGCAGTCCCCGCGGAGTGCCGTTTCCCTAATAAACGACCGGCGGAATCCAGCCAGAGAAGCTTTATAATCGTGGCTCGCGCGAAATGTGACAGAACGCCCACCGGCCTCCGGTTCCCCGCTGGCCGTGTGTGCGCACCGAGAGACAAGTAACTGGGCTGAATGCCTCTTGGCGGAACACAAAGCAAAATAACGTTAGGCTGGGGGTAAACGGCTGTTTATTAGGTTCCTGGTGAACTCGGGGGCGCGTGGCCCGAAATGAGATGGCACTGCCCACGTACATACAAAGTCGCCTGCGAAACGATTGTAATCCCTCAGCTTCGAGCTTCAACGTTTACACGTTAACAGCTGCGCGCCCGCTTTATCAGCGGCGACATATTTGAGGCCTTTTGCCGGTGACAGTGTTCTCTGCCGCGTAACGGAACGTTTTCCAAACGTGGCTAACGAATTCTCCCTGTTCCTCCTGTTTCGGCCGGGTTACGGGCTGTGCTTGTGTTTCTAGACGCGCTGAAATTACAGTTTCAAGAAAACACCCGACGAGAAATTATCGTCAGATGCGAGCAATATGCTGTCGTTGCGCCGTTAGGTGCGAAATTGTTTGGATAGTTCCTTTGTAGAGGAAAGCTGTTTTGTTATGAAACAACGAAGTCCGGGTGAATGACAATTGGACGGGTAAATTTAGGGAAATCGCATGGAAGTTACACGGATGAGATTCGTTTAAATATTTGATACCCTTGTAGGAAGTGGACTGTTTTATGGGAATTTTATAATAGCATTGTGTCCAAACTAATAGAAGTTATATTATTTCATCGAAGCCCGGGCAATAATTCTTTCCGCCGTTTATCCATTGGGGAAACGTGCGATTGAGCTTACAATGAATTACTGCGATTAATCGTCAATCGTCAATCGTAATTCGATTGACAAATTTAAATACAGGAAATATATAATATTTTCCCCCGCGCGAACAAAAAAAAAAGAGGAATTGAACGACAATGTCCTGGCGAATGCACGATTTTTAATTTAATTCCACGGTTAACAGTTGCAGAAAAATCGGTCCCACCGACGAGAGGCAAAACGAGGAACGAAGGGAAAAAATGAAAATTGATTCACGATCGAACCGTGTAACGTTTGCGATAGAAAACCTTGAACGCTCGCGTATCGAAATTTGCATACCCGGCCTTATCAGTTTATGATATTTTCCATTCGTGCAATCGTGCAAACGAAATCGCCGGGCGAATTTAAATTTCACTCCGCGCTTCGGTTTCATAAACGTTCTTTTTTTTCACCGTTGATTAAAAATACCCGTGCGATCGGTTCCGGTTAATTTCATGAGATGGCGTCGCGTCACCGCCCAAAGGCAGAACCTTTAATTCCCGAGCGTTTACAATTGTAATTCGCTTAACTGCGGCGTTTTAACGTAATTCTCCGAAACGCAACGGTAGGCTGCGGCTGGTGCGCGATATTTTCCCTCTCGTTTTTCCTCTTTTTCTTTTATAACGTTCAAGATTCGCGTATCCGAGCGGCGGGATTTTCCACCTGTTCCTTTTTTTTCTTTCGCCCTTTCGCCCGGCCGAATTAAACGTTCGACTCCGCCGACACGACGTTTTATCTAATCAACAGGTACGAACTTCACTTTGCCGTGGAATATTACACACAGCGGAAGCCTCTTCTCCGCAAACGGACATTTTCGTTTACTGTAGATAGTTTGCAGAAGTGAGGAGGGACGTTTTTTTGCCCCATCGCGGAGAAAGGTTCTTAGGGATTTAAAAAATTAGCGGGTGGGGTAAAAATTTCATTGGTTAAGTAAATGTTGAAGTTTCGAGCGAACTCGGGCGGTGATAAAATTTTTACGATCCTCGATGGAAATGAGAAAAAAATGAACAAACGTTGTGCCTTTCACTTTGATGAAGGGGCAAGTAGATCGATAACTGTCACGCGGAGTAGGCGTGGTTAATAAAATGATCAATTAAAACGAATGAAAAATATGAAAGTAACAATAAAGCGGCCTCTGGAAATCGAACATTGGGCATCGACGACGCACGCGATCGCTCTTATTCGATATCAGGTGCAGCACGTTCTCGGGTCTGAAAATTTTCAGGCCAATGAATTTTCCCTACCACTCTATTTCATGCAGCCGAGATAAGGGAGGCGTTCAGTAGAACAGAATATGGATAGAGAGGGCGTGAGAGAGAGAGAGAGAGAGAGAGAGAGAGAGAGAGAGAGAGAGAGAGAGAGAGAGAGAGAGAGAGAGAGAGAGAGGAGGAACGGTTACGTAGAATGGCGCGGGGAAGCAGCTGAGGAGAGAAAGAAGATGGGGCAAAATCCTGAAGCACGATCTATGCCCAAAGAGTGCTTAATCTAATTCACCGGTGCCTCGCGCAATTAATCGCAGGCTCAAAATTCCCCGCGACGACTAGTTTGTTTTTCCACTTTGCCGGAAAAGCGGACGACTACCGCATTCACCGATAGGGCACGACACTTCAGCGCGTCCACGCGCGACACACTCGTGTCGCGGAGGACATATTTACACGCTTACACGCGCCGGCGGGTAGTGGCTTTTCTCTGTTCGGGGCTCGCGTTCATCGTGAAATCTTGGAAAAAATTGAAACGCCCCCGCGGAAGTCTTGTTCCCCAGCCTTTGTTGCCGGTGTGCAGGTTGAAATCTATTGGCGCGTGTGCACGTAATTTTCAAACTTCGCCCGAATGGAAGCGGGGAAGGAGAAATGTGCTCTGCGTTTTGACTTTCATTTTTCGCGATGGTAATATTGAGTTTGGTGGATGTTCGCGGAAGGAACTTTAAAGCTACGCATAGAATGTTACGGTTCGTTGAAATAAAGTGGTCGCGGAAAGGGCTGCATACATTCGTTCATTCTGCCTTCCGATATAGAAACGGAACATTCGATTAATCTAATAAATTAATTGAGAAACATGCCGACACTAACTTCCGGTACTAAAGAATTATTAGCGACAGCAGCTGGCGATAATTCTGTCTGCAATAGGGTAACAAAGACGGTTATTTTCCAATCGGTAATTTATTTAGATACATAAGAATACAGCGGCACGCTCTCTCCCACCTCTTTCAAAAAATACCACCACAAGCCATCGAGTTAGAGGCAATCGTTGTTACTTTATGCAAATCTCGTGTACCTCCTTGCAACTCTCTATCGGGGCCCCCGATCGGGCTCAAGTAAAATAAAACGAACAAAAAAGCAGAGAAAGAAAATTACACGAAGCATCGGCGTGCCCTGTATCTCTCAGTTCCCTCGAAATTGAAGAAAATACCGGGCTCCGGTTAGGTTCAATGGGTCCAATATCTCGGAATCGATTTTCCAGGAAACGGTCGACGCAATAGTGGCGATCGGGCCCCGGCCGAGTGTCAAATAATTGAAAAGTTATTTTCGGATGAGAAATTACCAATCTCTCTCGCCTCGAACGGGTATATTTTTACGAGCACTTGGCAGTATTAGTTTCCCAGGATAGGGAGCCCCCGTTGTTCCCGGCAACCGAGTCATCTCGTTGCACGTTGGGGCCGCTTCGCTCTCGCGTACACGCGTAACGCAATCCGAGTAGATATACGGGGGCGCAGGGGTTTGGGTTGCATTCCGCCGATCGCCGGGAAAAGTGGCGACGAAGAAGGCTGCCGGAAGCGTGGCGCGGGGGAAGTTGTTTTGCGCGCGTGCAAATTAAATTCTGGTGAGGCTGCGCCACGGGGGCGTCGCGTCGATACGAGCACAACAAGTAGCGCAAAATTCGATCGGCCGGCTAGCGAAACGTGAAGCACGTACTCTCATCTGCGTGTGCACGTTCGGCGTGACGAGTCGAGGTTGTCGAAGGCGGGCTCTATCTCGTCGAGGTTCTTTGAAAAATTGTTGTCAGGTGGTGCTACCTGAAATTCGATTGTACAACCCCCCCCCCCTACAGCCCGCCTGCTCCACCGTCAACCCCCGTTTCGTTCGCGGGCGGTTCGTGGCCCCGCGCTTTCGGAATTCGATTTTCCGTCCAATCCGCCGCGACGAACTAAATATTGGTTATATTGGTTAGCGGTGATTGTAATTTCCAGTTTAAACGAAGAAGTTTGCGGAACATTCTGCGAACGATTTAATAGTTCGGCCGTTGTTTAGAATCGAACCGGCGTAACTGTTGTTTCAGCGCTCCTGTGCATCGTAAAAGCATTAAAGTACCCGCCGTTATATTTCGTTATCGCGGGCGAATATTCCATCAATATTGGCAGCTCGTACCGGGGACAAAGAACGGGGGCAAATACGGGAACAATGATATATGGAAGACAAACATGCAAGTTGCGCGCAAACTGTCGCCACTCGACTGCCTGTATGCGTATAATATTTTATAGTAAATGGAACGGTGGATTAATTTGCCGTCGACGATCCTTTTTTATTTCGGCCGGTCGAGAGGTGCGCGAACAGTTCGTCAGGCTTGTGCAGCAAAAAGGAGGACGAATAGAATTCGCAGTATTATCGGAATGTTGAACGGCAAGTTGAAATAAATGTTTGTCGTACCCGCGGCAAACGTGTTGATCCCCGTTTATTGTTACTAATTTCGCCCTCGATTTTTCGTCGTCACGAGTGATATGTTAGGGCCAATCATGGCCCATACCATTTATTTAAATCGCGCTCCGATCTCCCTTAATTCTTGATAATTTGCAATTGAAATAAAGCGCGCCAGGCGAATATCGCGCCCGATAAATATTATTTAGCACTAAATACGTTACAATGTACGTCGGCTTCGAGTAATTTCCGTGCGGAAGAGACGCGAGCCTGTTTCATTGTTCTTCTAGAACCATCGCGATTTTTGCGGACATCGCAATTACCGCTGACGGCGATGTAAACCAGCTCGTTTCGATGCGAGGTTTCATCGCGTGTACAAACTGTTATCTTTATTACGATCGTAACGGGGCGAGAAAATCGTACCGCAGCGATGATTTCGAAGGAAGAATTTCGCTGCTATTTTATTTATCCCCGCCGGTCAATGAAATATTCAAATGCTTCGCATGAACCTGGGGCACAATAGAGGAACGGGGCAATACGGCCGCCCATGATTTATGACTTTACGTACAGAACAATCGACTGACTGGCTAGCTCATGTTTCTGAGCTTTCAGCTCTAAAAGATTTATAAGAATACACCAAATGGTTCGCAGCCTCGCGCCCCCGCGTTTATGCCAGCGCTATATTTGCACGCTCTAAAAACAGCCTGCGGTTGCTGTTTATATTCGTCACCGAGCGAGGGCTGAAATATTTTATTGCGGCACAGTCCCGAATAATTCTTAAACGAAAACCGTTTCGCCGCGGGGCATTCAAGAGCATTCGGTATCGGGTTGTTTTATGGTCGCCGGGACACACACAGTCGGCCAGATTCATGGAAGACACTCTCTGCGGAGGGTTCAGATTAGCCGTTTGAAATCTTGTTACCGTTCCACGAGGGTGAATTAATTAGCACCCCGGAACAGCGTAACTCAGGGACGACCATTTTGATATAAGCGGAGCGGTCCATAAATTTCCCCCACGACGATCTTACTTGCTGACAAAAGTAGCCGCTACTGTTACTATTATACATACATACACTTTCCTATACGATCTCGTTGCACCTCTATTATTCTCGAGTGAAATAAAATCGTGTGCCTCAGTGACGCCAGGCATCTCTGCCTCATCATTTCCCATTACGAGTGACCTCTCTGCCAGTGTGCCCTCACGACTTTACTCTATTTACCTATCTTCCAGAAGTTCGATTCATCGCTTTCGACGAGGAAAGTGAACGTCTCAAACATTCCAGCCCCGTCGCGTCCGTGCCCCTCACAGTTACGAATCGATAATTAAGCGGAGAATGATCGGTGAAGCGAGCATTCGCGCTTCCTCGAAGATAACGTGACGCCAAGAGAGGAGCGAGAAAGATATATATATATATATAGAGAGAGAGAGAGAGAGAGAGCAGCCCGCCAGTATCTTAGCAAAGGATACGTAAAAGTGTTTCTGTACGTGGACGATAAAATTGTCGAGATTACAAGCTACACCGACACTTCCTTTCCGCGCTCCCCGAGGCGTTCCCTTATCAGCATACTGCGAAGCGGCACAATAAGACGGAAATCTGGTGGAAAGAACGGATACCGTTCGCAACGAGACCGAGCCTCTATCGTTGGGAATAAAAGTAGCGAATAACGGCTCGTAGACGGCACAAGAATAGGGTGCTCGGGATCCACCGTTGCAATATGCGATACGCAAACACCTAGTGCGCGACTCGATCGCGACACTCCCATTCCGCTCGACGTGAGACGTCTTCGAATACCCGGGGCACGGTGTACAACGGTTGGGAAACAGTCAGTCAGCAACCGGGCTATGCAAATGCGCCACCGCATGGCCCCGTTGTTCTTCCGGCGTGACATTACTTTTCCCCGCGGTCGGATGACGTTGCCACGCCTCAGACCACCGATGGCCACCATCAATTACGAAGACATTGATAAATCCCGTGGCATTGTCGGGCCAATCGTTCCGGCGTGCCTCGCGGAATGCCAGCCGTGTAGACGGACAAGTGTTGCCCGGTTAACGGGGTGCACAGTTTCGGGGGGATGTTTGCGGCATTAAGCCGGCGCGATTCAATTCGGTCGAAGTTACCCTGACGCGCGTCGGCTCCGACGAGCGGAAAGTCGATAACCGATGAGTTTCCCCGTCTGACGGCCTTTTGAAACCGGAACGAACGGCGACACGATGCTCGCTTTATTGGCAGATTGTGCCGGGATAATTGCCCCGTGGCAATGATATTTTTTTCCTGTCGAAGAACGCTTTGAATTGCCGTCGCGGAAATTCGTTCCTGACACTTGTTGTTTTCTCGCTGCCCCAATTTCGGCGGGGGAAGGAAACGGTTTTCGATTCTGCCCGAAACATTGAGACGAAAATGGAGAGGAAAGTTGTTGTATTACAAGGTTCGCGTTTTCAAACAGAGCTTCGTGCGCAAAAATTTTATTGCACATCTTCGTCCGACGTTTCTTTATAGAATCATACCCCTTTCGGTTGTACCGCCGGTTAAATACCAACCCTGTATACCGTACCGCAGTGTCGTTCTCGTAACGCATAGTGGCTCGCGAAAGTATTCGAGCACTCGCATTCGAGAACCTTAACACCGTTGATAACAATGTTACGGCGGTGTGGTAATAGAGTTGCAGCACAGTGCGCGACGTTAACTCGAACAGTTTACCGATACCAGGGACTATTGCGACCCTGCGCGAGCATCGTAACCTACGAATTGAAACGTCGCGTAAGGGAATCGTCGCGCCAGCGGAGTGCAGAACCCGTGCATATTTTTTCCTTAACGCAGACCTCCGTTCATCTGTCGCCACTCCTCACGATCGATTGTTTCGCGGCAAGGGAAAGAGCGAGTCTTCATCGAAAGCGACATCGAGGACCCGAAAATTCTCCCGTTCCGGATAACAGAAAGGGTTAACGCCGCGCCGGAAGGAGCGTTCGTCGGTTGACGGGGTGCAGCAGGATTCGTGGGCTAAGGGCGGAGGAGAGCGCGTGCGGGCTAGACAGTAAAGTTCCTTCTTTGTCGGATGGGCGCGGTGAATAGCGTGCAGAGGCAGACGGACGGGTTAAATTTGCATGGACGCTTGTCTGCGTTTCCAATTTCACGCATGCACACATCCAGCAGTACCGATAATAAACGGCGCCAGTTTTGGCATAAATCAAGGCCACAAATCCTGGCGCGCCTTCGTCAGTTGGGAGAGCCCAGTGCCCCTTCAGGATGTGTTCGCGACTAGCTCGCGTGCTACTACTATTTTCTATCTCTCGCTCTATCCCAGTCCCTATTTCTCGCCCCCCAGCCCCTCCCCTCGTCGTTCCTCTTTCTCTTTCGATCTTGATATTTTTTTTCCTCCTTTTTTTCACCCCGCCGCGCAACGCGTCCTTCTCCCTCGCTTTTCATCGACAGACGGATTAATCCAACATGGAGAGCTAAACAAGCAGAAAGTACGCTTACCTGCCGTCGTTCTGGCGGGCGAGAGGAAATATCTGTAGAATTTCACTCTCGGCCCCGTCCGGTAATCCCCGGTAGGCCGTTTGAACTGGACGTTTGAATGGCGCGGCTTATTAAGATCCGTGTTTTTTTGTGGCAGCCTGGACGCAGTTCTGCCCACCGCCCCGGCCCCCCCTTCATGCGAATTTCGCGAATCACGAGCAGAAGAGCGACAGCCTGATAGTGTTTGAAGTATTATGCTTTGTTAGTACGGATTACCTATTTCGCGTTTTCGACTGCTGCCCCTCGCCTCTTTCTCTCTTTCTCTGTTTAGTCGTTTTTTCGTTTCTCGTTTTTATCTCTCTATTGTCCTTGCTTTCTGTTGGCTTTAATTAACGGCTCGACCCTTCGCCGAGCTGATGCGCCGAAAGTTTTAAACGGCGCGGACGGCAGGCGGAAACCGATCGAGCAATTAACGGACGGATCGTTCGCCGGATGACTCTGAAGTATTCGAGTTTTGGTGATCGCTTCTGCTCGCGACGCCCGTCCTCGCAGGAATGATTTGCCCGCAGGTTCGCCGTAATTCTCTGCTCTTTTGCGTGAATAGCTGAACATCGAAAGGGGCTTTGGACTTGGAACAATGCGCAACGCGGAGTAGTAAGGTCGATGCGTAAGACAGTTGCTTCGTTTGAAGGAAGCATTGTCCTCTGGAGCGAGTATTTCGTTTCTTTACTTCTTCGATCGTTGCGATCTATGTTGATCTTCTACGATTATTTTCCAATGCAATTCGGTGTGCACGTAGATTTCCGTGCGTACCTGTAGAACGAATCGGTATTTGTAGATATAGTTGAATTTAGCGTCTAGCTTTTCCGAAAGATATAATGCACGCGATGCTCGGCAAATTAAATGTCGAACAATCCGGTTGCACGAAACACAAATAAAGGTAAAAAGTGTTTGCATGAAGACTTAACATCACTGCCTCCTAAAAATGTTTCCAGTTCAAAGATTACTTAAAAAAAAAAAAGAAAGAAATATTTCGTAGACCGCCGAACTTCACGGCTGACCAGTTCCGGCTAATACTACTTTACGCACAGAGCGTATCTCTGGGATCGTATTGCTCCGCTGAAAATATACAATGCCACGGGCGGGTTAATTGATAGTCTCTAATCGAAAGGAGGGCCCCATTCATTCGTCGCCATCGGTGCGGCGCAATTAAATAAACATTCGAATCAATTTCCGTGCATTTACGAAACGGCCGCAAAATTTGCAACGGTTTGTCCCCTATATACACTGTCATCGTGTATTTCAAGCGGCCGCGTATTTACTGGGCAAGCAGAATTTTCGCGGTTACCATATCAATGGATGGGCACAATACGCGCCCTCTCATTAACGTTTTATGATGATCCAGCCGCTTTGGAATGACCCGTCGCCGGCCATAAATTCCCCGTCACCATTAACATTAAAAGAAACAGCTGCGCGATACGTCTTCCTGTTATACGACCCGCCCGCATTATAACAACGATATTCAAATCGAGCTCATTGCGTGTCGAGATTGTGTATTCGTGCCGTGTACAAACATAGTTACCGGGGGATCAGTTCCGGCGAAGATGGCGATTGGGGCGGATCGTTGTTTGGACGTGCTCTGAACGACGTCTAATTTCCTTTAGCGTGGCGGCGGAGATTTTTCGGATCGCTGGGGGGATTGTTTCCCTACTTTTATTTTCTTCGCCAACTCGATACCTTTTCGATTGTTTTCTCGGCGCGGAATTAACGTTCAAGTTAAATTATCATCCCCGCGAAGAGTTTTGGCGCTGAGACCGGATTCATTGGAGCCCCTGCGTTGGAAACGCCGAGTTAAATATCGCAAGGATAGTTGAAGTTCCTCGAAGTTCAAAATTAAGCGTTTCTTGGATGCGGTAATTGGGTATAATTTATAAGGAGACACGGTTTTGCTTTCTGGACACAGTTTGTCTGGAAATTGTCTTGCCACCGAAATGAAAATTAATTTGCGGCTGGATGCAGGACAGTGCCGAAACGCTGGATGCGTGTAAGCACGCGGAACTGGAAAAACCTGCTGTCCTTTTCTTTCGGCGAAGTTGGTTAATTGTAAATGGTGGACGTCCGGTTAATTGCTGCGCCGAGAAACGTGCGCCCGTAGTGAAATTAATCGGACGATCGTTTTTGTCCATCGCGCGAACGAAATTTTCAAGGAAATTCACCCCGACCGATAAGATTCCCTCAGAAAGTTGACGACGATGGAAAATTCTACACTCGAGCGTCGTATTTTCCATCCGTATACAGACGATGAAAAGAAAACTGCTCTGTCTCCGCTTTCTATTTTTCTGCCCGGACTCCGAGGCGGGATTAATTCTGAAATTAAATTCGTTCCCAGCGATTCCCCTCCGCTTCTCAATTAAAATTTGTCGTTTCTTTTTTCACAACCACGACACCAAGACGTCGACATATTGTTCGAGCCGGTGAAATTACAGATCCGGCTTACGACGTTTCGTTCGCACCGCGATTACAGTTCGGGGAGACGGAATACATATCTCGAATTGCAATTCGGTTCAATGGAATATCGTGCATCGTTGCGAACTGTGCGCTGCCTCATAAAATTTTAACATCTATTCCTCTCGGCCCCTCCCCATCCGCTTGATGCTCTGCCGATAACAGACCCTCCACGCGAAACACTCGTGCACAATGTACTTCTCCTACGAAGCCGGAACTTGAAACAGTTGCCCCCATAACAATTTACCGAGTTATCCCAGGAACTCTGCGTACTCTACGTATGACGCGAAATTTTTCTAACTTTCCTCTAAACATGTTTCCACCGTTTCCTGCCCGTCGACGTGCTCCGTTTGGGCCTGGACAAGAAGGGTCACCCGACTGCCTCCACCGCAACTTGCTCTAATAAAGGATTTACTGCGTACTCCGCGCAGGACCTCAATTTTTCCCAACTCTACCGTGAACAAGAAACGAGACACTCCTGGTTCGACAGATTTACCCGAGTGCCGTGCTCGGGGCACCGTGCGTCGAAACGCCGAAACGGTAGAATGGAAAGTAGCGCGGAATTGAATTTTCCAAAGAAACGAAAATCAAGCCAATGACGCGGTGGTTTTTAGCGCAGAGATCGAGTTGAAGGTAGTCGCCGCGGGATTCCCCGACGTTTTAACTTATTTAAAGTACACCCAGACAGGCGACATCGAAATCAGCTATTTTTGCAGCGAAATTTCAGCCAGGCGTCCGACAAATTTATGAAAATGTACTCAATTATTCCAACGGATTCTACACTGGACGTGCGACGCGAATTAAACATGCGTTCCAGTCTGTAGCGCTGAAACAACGGGACCATATTACCAAGGTATCGGTGTCAGACGTGAATTAGTTTCAATTTCCTTCACAACATAATTCACCTCGTTCTCGCGTGCTGCATGCACAACCATATCGAAAAGAATACGCTGAAAGTCGCACCGTAATCCGGTTGACGCACGGTCGTGTGTTGCTACGGCTCCCTCCCCGCTATGAATTGCCAAGTCGGCTGCAAACGCAATCGAGGACAATGAAACGTCTAATTTTCCGTGGATGTCGGGCGCACAAGGTATTACGGTGATTCGGGCACAACTACCTACCCGGTGACATATACGCCGCAACCTTGGTGGATGACGAACACACTGCTGGGAAATGACAGTAGCTAATTAATTAGTATCAAATGTAACTCCTCCTCCCCATCCCCCCCGCCCCCGCAACACTATTCTATCTCCACCGTGCCGCTTGTTACAGTGCACGGCATTTGATACAGCCGGTGATTAAGCGCTGCAGACGGAAAATCCTAACTGCCGGTTCGCAGTTGCTGTACACGCGAACTCAATTTCATACAGATTGCAAAGTTATGGGGATACCTTGACGCTCGGTGATTATTAGGCTTGCCAAATGGCGGGGATTAAACGGGACTTGAATTATACTTCTTCCTTGAGGTGTTAGGAAATTGGCGACTGACTCGCGGGTTTTGCGCTCGGTCCAAAACTAACAGCCATTAAAACGACAAAATTTGTAGCCTTTCGTGTGTACTTACTTTTGCGACGTTGGACAAACGTCCGGGGCGAGACAGAGCGAGCGTACTGGCAGAATATTTTCCTTCGAGCGACACGCATCGCTGATCTTGATGCGTGTTCTCGATGCACAAACGCTGGTCTGTTGCGATTAGCATTTACGAATAATTCGTTAATTCTTTCTAACCCCCGAGTAACACAAGCGATCCGATCAAATCTTGCGCAGTATTTTATATCGTCTTCATTTTCGTGATATTATTGTTCACAGTTCTAGTACATCGATCTGCGAAATTATTATACATTCGATCGGAACGACACTTCATCGGATGAAAACGCGACGAGTATTTCGGTCTGACTTTACGTTTCATGTTCCAGCCTCGAAAAAAAGAGTCAGAGGTCATTAGACAAAATACAGTATATATATTTAATTCATTAGATAAGTCTCAAATCCATAGTGTTCAATATTCTACTACAGAATCGCCACATAATTTACCACTGGACCTCACGCCTCCAATACTTCTCCATAAAGAGCTCTTTGTCGCAACGAAAGACTCGAATTTCGTTCGAAACGCTCGCACACGCATGCGACGTTAGAACAGCGGCGTCGATACATTTCGACCGACTCGAATAATTTTGGATCGCTCGTTCAAGTCCGATTTGAAGGAACGCGCGAACTATTTGTATCCGCGGAATGTCGACACGCAACACGCGCAAATTTAAGACGCGGCTCTATAATTAGTCCAGGCGTGAGAACGAGAGGTTTCGGGCTGCCGGTTAAACAGGCTATTAGCAGCAGCTGTTACGTGACATCGGCCGCGTCTTGGACAGCATTTGATGTCGCGGCTTACACGCTCGAGCTCTTCTTCTCCTGCACGCTCTCCTGTCGTTCTCTTCCCTCGCAGCCTCCCCTCCGTCCTCGAGCGTACCCTCCGTTTCTCTGCCTCTTCACTTTTCCCCTGTATCGCGCGCATCTTCCCCCCCGGAGGCGCCGCGGCCGTAGCTGATTAACTTGCTACGAAATTATCCAACGACTTGGCCGGGCCTCCGCCTCTTCCACCGCTCAACCCAAACAACAAGCCACCCCTTTCTACCGTTTCTCCGCTCCGTAACCGTTCCACACCCTATGGCAGAACTATCCGTTCAGTCGGCCGTTTGGCAGGCCCGGGCATACCGTGGCATACCGTGGCGGTTGCTTGTCCGGTGCAAGCCACTGCAGTTGCAGCTACAAGTCCCCCGTGTATCGGTAAGGAACAGTTTGAGTGCGAGAGGGAAGGAGGGAAGGAGAGAATAAGAGGTAGAGGGAGGGAGAGAGAGAGAGCGAGTGAGGGAGGGCGACCGTTTTGAAGGGAGAGCGAGAGAAGTGTGATACAGTAGCTTGGTGTATAGGTGTAGCCAACTGTACGTATGACCCCGTGACTCCCGCGTGCGGTAATAGCGGTGGCTACGGTGTACCAGTCAAACGCATACTGTATTGATTTTAATATCTACGCCACGAAGGCACAGGCAACTACGAGACGCTAAGAGCCTGGCGGAAACCATGTCGTGTTGCCGTGTCCGATGGAAGTGTTGTCGCGATTCAGAATTAAAACGTTTTTTTTTTTTTTAATTAATAATTGTCAATTGTCAATGCCTTATCGATGCCTAATAATTTTGTTTGTAGAGAGGATCTGGTTTGCTGAGAAATCGGCACGGCGATATTGTTATCTCGATGCATGAAAAAAACAATGCACAATAGTAGAATATTTCTGGCGAAGGTTATACTTTTGTGTGGAATGGGACAGGAACGGTCAGACGCGGGCGTTTTAAGTGGAACTGTGCGCGACTGGTCGGACACGGCGGCAAGTAGAATAGGACTGTCACGGTCAAACCGTTCTTCGGATACAATGGGGCACTGGTCAGGTACAACCTCAAGTAGAATAGAACAGTCCCGGCCCTGGGCATACGCATTTTCGATTATTTCTCGTGTAGGTCTAAGTGCGGGGCTCGATCTGACCCGAGCATTAACCCGTTGCACTCGACAACTATCTACACGTTTTTTCCTGCCGACTCGATAATTACATACTTTATCGGACAATCACCATTAGCTTTGTACGTATTAGGAAAAGGGTATCTTCGATTTTATAATCAACGCTGCAACTGTTTAAGAAGTTAAGTGATTTAGACACTTTACGTGCGAATAGAATCAGAAGTTGCGGCGAGAAAATTTCACACCAACCTTACCGAGCCTCCAAGTGCAAGTGGTTATCGGGGCTAATTGTTCAAATGATACGTTCGCATCGGTTGCTCGGCCACTTCGTAGAAGTATCGCGGCCACTCGATTTCTCGTCGCCGCCTCTCGTCCTCCGTTCTCCACGGGAAACGGTCATTCAGTGTCTTCGTCGCCGTCCATCGAAGGGTCGCACCCAGGGTTGCAGGGAAAGGTGGCGAGGTCTGGCGGCAGGGTTATACTACAAAGGGACCGGCGTATCGAAGTACGCCCGATATGTTGCCGAACCGTGCGAGAGAGATGACGCTTTTACAACGCCCATAAACGCCTCTTGCCGACGATACGGCGAGAAGGCACCTGTGGCTGGTGCGCGACTCGACGTTACCGCAAAGTCTGCCGCTTTGCGTACACGCCGGCGACGCGTCGAGGATCTATGGAAATTTCTTGGCTGCGGTTGCGGCGTCGACGTCGACGCCGGCGCGTCGCCCCGGTCATCGGCTCCTCCACCGTTCTGAAAATGCTCGCTCTCGCTCTCGCGTTTCCTCTATGCCCAGCACGAGTGTCGAGGATGCGGGAGCGGTGTGTTTTTTTTGTTCCGATATCGGCCGAAGGAGAAGACGATTCTCGTTGTTAACGACACGGGTTTGCTAAAATTCCACGCGGCAACGTAATTACCCTCCTACGGCGGTTTCTAGTGTCGGCTAACGAGTGAACGGAAGGACAATAGTTGGCAGGTGGAGCACGACCGCTCGGGGTTAATCTGATTTGCCTAAAGGGGGTTGAACGGAATGCCGTAGTTGGTGTATTTAATGAGAATCAGACCGGTTGGAGTATTAGACGATTGATGGAGACTCGGGGGGCAATATGGACGACTCTGTTCAACGTTTGAACGTCTAAACGCTCCTTACCAAGTGGCTCGAGACGTAAACGATGGCGCGAGACGCAATTTCTGACAGGCCAGGAATTTATAGCGTCGCGCGAAGAATTCGTTAATAGGGATTTAGAGCCTGTGTCGCGTTGGGAATATAATTAACGCTTGGATGCCCGTACTGAAAGGGGCGCGTTTCGTGTTCGCCACGGCTCATGGAGCGTGCCCGTTGCTTCCTTCTATTTTCTGACCCACCCGCGCCGAGTTAATAACAAACTTATTGTCCGAGAACTTACGTCGATGCGATCGGCAGAGCTGCCGTCTCGACGAAATACTCCGCGATCCAACGTTTCGTTTCCACTCGTATCTTCATTCATAATTTCGTTTATTATTTTCGGTCGTATTTATAGTCCCGTACACTACACACTAGAATTACCATTTGATTTGTCCCTTTTAATTGCACGCGAGCTTTGCGCAAGCCTTCCGGGATGAAAGGCGGTACATTCGTAGCAGTTACGAACGCTTTTGTTCGTGCGATATTGCGGCACCATTTGGCCATGATGAAGCATCGTTATAAACGGGCGACTGAACTTCACTGATCATCTATATTGAAACTGCGCGGGTTGTAAAACGTTGAAACAATTTGAGGGGCGTCGTTTACAATAAATTAACGCGTGGTAATGAATGTTTTTAAGATTCTGCCAACGAATTGCGTTCGTTCGGGAATTAATCGTGATAAAAAAGAGACAGAAAACGCGGAGACGCTATCGAGATGCTTACCATTTCGAACTGAATTACAATGTCAATTTGTCGGGACATCGAGACGTGTTTGCTTTACGGGAATAACGAAGCGCTAGGAAAAGTTGATCGAACAAACTGCCCCCAAACATTTTCGACGAGTGTTTCGAACAATGGCGAAGTACGGCCGGAGATACATGAATCCGACCTTACTCGCTATGTGCGCGATGGGTTACGCGATAAAACCAATGTGGACAACGTGTTCACGAGTTTTATGGGGTGCTGGTAAAATGGAACTCGGTGTGCAAACCTTAATAACTCTCGCGTGATACCAGAATAGAAATGCGACGAAGATTCACCGGTGCGCATGTATTTGGCTTCTCTATAATCGACGAGAACACGTGGCCCAGAAATTTACACCTGCAGAATTTAATCGGGTGCCACTATTGTCTCAGTGCGTTTGAAAAATAATCCTGCTCGAATCGTTCTATTGTCTCGCTAATCTGTCACGAGCTTCAAGCGCGCGCAGCATTGTTACCGCAAATTGAAATATATTGAATTTCGAAAAGAGATTAAATCTCGCGGTTTATGAATACATCATGCTTTTAGAAGAATCATTATCAGAGGTTTTTAAGGGATAACGTTTTGGAATGGATTTACCTGTGTTCTCCACGAGAGGATGGTCGATTTTTTTTTTCTCTCTCGAAGCTCGAGACTTCTTTCGTGTGCAAAATATCATCGTAGATACACGAAGCTTACTCTGCGTTATTAAGTTAAGCTGCTTCCAGCGCAACGCAGCAAAGCTATGGCACTAATAGGATGTACTCGCCCTGTGTGCTTCGACCGAGCGAATCGCGAATTTAGTTGCAGTGTTCTGACGGTCCGCCGTTGGGAAAGAATTATTACTAGCTTTGTCGCCTTCTATTTTGATTGTCGTCCCGGAATGTATAATTCGTTGCCACGTACGATTAACATTCTGCGGAGCACTGGAATTCAAGCGTGAACAAGAAATGAGAATTTTCGTGCGAAGTACAACGTTTGGAAAATTAATGTTTGACATCGGTCGGGGTTCAAAGTTTCAACGCGTAACTGCAATAGATAGTTGAGGGAAAAGATTTGATTATTTGTTAATCAACGCCAGCGATAGTTGAAAATTTTGCACATACTTAATTCTGCGGCTTTCTGATTCCAGGACCAAGTTTGATCACGAGAATTAAGGATTCCCTTTAAGGCGCCGATCGGGACTGTATGAGAGTCTCACCTGTGCACGCTGAAGTTGGCGATTCATTGGTGAGTTTGTCCATCAAAGTTTAAATTTCATACCCGTATTAATAAGTGATCGCCGTCGTCGGTACTTTTGGAAACTTTCGAGATAACCAATTCCTTCTGATTCCCAGTGAATTCAATTTTCGAAGCGTGTGCCGCGTTCCTTTGTACTTTACGATCCGCAGTAAACCGCCGCCCTATAACATCGCAGATGGTAGATACATTTTTAGCACTCGATGCTGCATCGCATCTCTGATTCTCGTAAACGTAAACAACAGACATCATATTGCATTATGATTACAACTACTATATTATGCTGCGTCGATCATTGAAACAGTACCCTGAAGAAAACAAATCGTCTTTCGTATTTTGCAGAAACTTTTATTTCATTTTCATTTTCCTTACGACGCTCAATATGTTTCCCCAATACCCGATCAATTTTCACATCGACGAAACAATGTGTCCCGTTATTTGTTATCTGTCATTTGCTGAAGAAAGGCATAATATAATTGTGGCGCAAGAAAATCATTAGCTCGGATGCAATATCGTTCTTGGGACGTTGGATTTGCTGATCAAAAATTTCTGTGCTCAATAAATTTGCCGTACCGAAGTCGAATCTCAACGTCAACGTCGTGGACCGCCGTACTGCGTAATATTGTTTAAAATATCCGGAACAGTTGAGTAGTTGTCTCTCTGTTAAAATCTCTACGCGTTTCGAGTAAGATTTTCGTTTCGAGGACTATCAAAGGAGCCCGGGAAATTCAAGGTACGAGAACATCGCGGCGATTTTACCTCGGCCACTTGAGCGCAATCAACGAGCGGATAAGGCTGAGCACGCGGGGGGGGGGGGGGGGGGGCGAAAAACGTTGCTTAAAATTAAAACGTTAAAAGCACAAGCGTACAATGCGACTGGAACGTCCTCGGATTTCGTGAGCGATGATCACGGGAAACGATAGAAGGGTTCGGGGGTCCATAAAAACCGGCTTTACGATACGAGATACGAAATCGTATGCGACAGTAAAGGTTTTTATTGCTGCATCAAAGGGAACGTTTACGAAAATTGGTCACGCTCGTGATATCTCGCACATCGTAACGCATTAATACCGTATCATAGAATATTTCGCTTATATTCCCTCGTAACTGCAATTTATTTCTGCAAGCTGCAAAGTGTACATTCACGCTTGATATACAGGATCGTGGATATAATGCGTGTTTAGCGCTGCTCGGGCACATCAATTGAAACGTTTCGCGTCGCGACATTTTCGTTGGCGATTTTTAGCTGCGGTGAAAAAAAAGGAACTGAAAGGATCGGGCTCGTTCACTGAGCGAGCTCGTTGATACGAAATGTCAGCCGAAAAATGTCCCGTAATTTCGTGATCGTTTCGGTGAACGTTCTCTAATTAACCGTTGAAAAGCCCAATGTTAATTCCGTCGAACAGACGCCCCGAACCGATAAAGTCGACGATCCGTTTAATAAAGGGCTCGGCTTGCGCGTAAAAATTCATTTTCAAGTGTTGACAAAAGTTTGGCGCGAAGTTAACGACGGCAAGATGTCGAGCAGTGAGGGGGGTCACAGGTCGAAACTTTTTTTTTTATGGGAAATTTAACTTCGGGAACGGCAAATTGCCGGAAGAATCGCGATGGACAGGCTTGGCTGGATCGGGTATTGAATTACGATAGAATGATTGCGCTGTTAATTAAAAGAGACGGATTGCGCCGCGTTTCGATCGAGACAATTAATATTTTTATATTCGCCTGACGATTTTACCGTTGGTTCTAGGAAATGGGTATTCACGTGTTACCCGTATTTCTGTCCCCTTATTTGACGAACACTCGTCGTATCGCTGGTTTGGAAGGAAGAGCGACAGTTACACGAGAAACCTAATTTCATGCACGATGATAAGTCACCATCAGCGTAACTCGACTTAATGTAAGCCGTGTATTATTGCCTTAATAACGTTATTTATATTCATCTCATGGGAGACGGTGGCGCGTCAGGTGACGAGGCGCAATCCTTTCTTCGTTGTCGCGACAAAAAGCACGCGAATTTTGGCAGATTAAATGGGGAACAGAGGTATGCTTGTTCCTATATAACGTGTATTATTTAGACGGTGAGATTGCGCGTGAAATTGTAATTCCTGATAGTTGAATTTTATACCCCGGGGTGTAGTGCAGGCCAGGATTTTTTTATTTCCAAGGAATGGTTAGCATCCTTTCGCTGCTCATAAAAATGGAAATTACAGTTGACGTTACTCATTTGACGAATGAAGTAACAATTCATAATTGCTATCAAGAGGTCGGCTCATATAATTATAACAGCTGTGATCTAATTTTGATTCTCGCTAAAATTTATTAATTGCGCATAGCAAATACTTTACATTACCTACTTGGTGTGACAAATGCAATTAATGCACGCGGTAAAAGGGACACAGCTGTTTCAAAGCATCCCTTTTTTATGCACACGTAATTCTGTCTAAAAACAATTTACCTCGTTTACAGAAAAAAAAGACTCACGTTTATCTCATTCGGAACTGGGTTCAAGGTTCGTTTCAAGTTCCCGCAGTTCGGTTTTCTCGCGTTGAAATTAGAAGGACTCGGTTCGACGACGTTTTTCATCACTGATCGCAATTAACCGCGTCGCGGCGAGCAGGTGCAGGGCAAAGAAAAAAGCGAGTGGCGTGGAAAAGTGTAAAACTGTAAAGGTTGTCAGGGTTGAGGCGAAGTTACCGCTATCAGGGAAAAGGGGTAAACGCTTCAGCCCAGTTGGCTAACGCGCCGAGAGAAATCGATGGTTAATGGACAAAGTTGACACCGTTACAACATCCCCGAAACTGCTTCGGGAAACTAGCGACATTCGTTTCACTTAGGCTGCTTTGCTCGGTTCTCCGCCCCCGTACCCATCCACCCTCGCGTAACCGCCCCCTTTTTAACCCGCACCATGTCTCCGCGTTTCTCTGTATTATCCGATAACCCCGCCAACTCATTCGTCGAACCGTCGACTTTCGGCGATTCCATTGTTTTATGGGATAGAACGGGAACTGGGAGCGAGCGATTTTATAGATTCCTCGGAGTTATTTAGAAGCCGTATAGACCAACGGCGAAAGTATATTCTACGGGGCCTATTATACCGGGGTAGAGCTTCGGCAAATTCGTCGATATCGTTTTCGTCAATTTTTAAACCCGTCCAAATTCTTTTCACGGTACAAAGGCGCACGATCGTTGAACGCGCCGCGCAAATTGAACCCAAGGGAAATACGGCTGCGGTTAACAATGCAAAGCCCCGCCTGTAAGACGATCGCTGCGGAGTTGTTCTTCCATGCAAATCAATTACACTATAATTACCCACGGTTTGCAAGAACGTATCGATACCGACTGCATCGTGAACCTCCGTTACAAATATCACGGACACTTGTCGGAAGTATCGCGAGCGTATTAAACTGTAATACACAACATTGAGACTGCGCCGGGGCCGGTCGATGGCGAAGCCGCAAATTTTCGAACGGCCGGTTTCATTTCAATCCGGTCGCGATCGTTGCCCCGCTGCCGATTTAAAGACGAGGTCGCCCTCGGCTGGGGTCTTTGTATGGGCGGGAAACGCGGAGGAGAAAGCAATCAAGAGTCAGTAAAATTTCGGGAAACGGACCCCTTAGCGACCAGCCAATCTTGATGAGTAAAACGATTTCGACCGTCATCAAGCCGTGAGATTAACGGTCCAACCTGGCTGGAACTTCATATTACGTTTCCGGGCTTGTTTGTTCCCTGTCCGTGCCCGCCCCCGTCCCCGACGATGCACCGCCTGTCGAGTGTTTCGCGCGGCGATTTGTCGCAGCTAAATGCAATTGTCCCCTTATTTCTTCGATAATTGCGAAATCGGTTGATGAAACTGGCTGGACACGGTCAACTCGTATTCCGGCGCCCGTTTTCAGCCCGATGTCCGACACGGTCGCACGTGCACGGACAGACGGAAGGAGGGATTAAAAAGGGAGGATTGTTAATCGTCAATCGGATGTCTATGGAGATCGGACCGATCGGTGTAAGTATAGTATCGTGCAATTTTAGATTGAGTACCGGCGGTCGAATCGGCCCACTTCGTTTTCTCGTTAAGCCGACGAAACGAAATGCGAGGTTTGTTTTTTCTTGTACTTTGGTTGGCAATTATTCAGTAGTATTAGGCACGGGGACGAGGTTAAGCAGACAGTTGAAGGGTGTGCGACAACGTGGAGGCAGGTCCATTTTTAAAACGTTTAATAATCAAGCCTCTTTGCAGATACGCCAGAAATTCATAGGAAACTGATATCGGTATTGGTAAAGTTTCTCGTTAAATATTAAATCTGTAACTATTTTTAAGTTTCAATAAATACAACTCGAATATTGGGGCTGCCTCCTATTCGGCCCAACGAGGAAAAAATAATAATGATACAACGAAATAAAATCGCAAAATTCGCCGTCTATATTATCGTTTTCCCTAACATGCTCCTTTGCGAAGATCTTTATTGCAGCGGGCGTTGCTTTGTTGGTAAATATATTTCTACTTTCCTAACTATTGCTCTAAAATTTGTTTCATCGTGAATCTTGAATTCTCTACACAGGACAGGGTGTATCGTGAAAAATGCGTCAAATGTAGGACAGCCTCCTTATTGTTGCGAACCTTTAAATTACCAAAAATCATTTTTACCCGACCTTGTTTATCGCGACCTGCGCATCAGTCTCGGTCCAATGGGATTCTATTTCAATCTCACGGTATTCGAGAACGAAAGTTTCGTCAGATACGGTGGAAAACTCGGACAGAAGTCTCTCATGTTTACGTGTGTACCGGTTTTTCTAATTAACAGCATTCATCGCCCTCCATTAAAATTATCCCATTAAAATTAGCGAGCCTTCAGTTCGATTGCCTTAGGTAAACGGAACTATCGCGCGACGGCTCTATTTTTTCGCGCAACTAACGAAGCGGCGCCCCGCGGCCGCGTGTTTTAGCTCGTTAAAAGTCGCCCCCGTGCGTAACTGTATTAGCGAATTTTTAATTCCCCCTTTTTAGCGAATTTAATGAACTCGCGACGCGGGGTGTCGTGGATGCAGTACAGGGACTCGTTGGGAAACAAACTCGATTCGTAGTAATTGAGCAATCAGTTTCGATCAATCTTGCGTGGAATCAAGGCACCATGTCTTGGTTGGGTCTCGCGTGATCACCGGCTACAGGGAGGACGTAAAATTAAATAAGCTTCGCTTGGAGTCATCGTGAATGCGATTGTATCGTTTCTTTGGCGAGCTTTATCTTGCCTATCTTCTTCTTAGCCGCTTGGACGGCGAGCGTGTAATTTTGGATGAGCGACGAATTTGCATATTTCTCCTGAAAACTCTTCTTCGTACCGCCATGTTGGTTTTTCGGACGAGCATAATCGTTTCTTCTATTTTGCAGCAGCGATTCCAGTCTTCGAACTCGTTTCGTCTTCGACGTTTTCGTTGTTGCATTGGCGTAAGTTTGAAACACGTCGGCGCGGTCTAAGGAAATAAGACGAAAATAGGAGACTTTGGATGTGGGAATACGTTATTAAAACGTTGCAATCGAATTATGTTAGAACTATAAACCGTGGCCAGCCTTAGGTGATCATGCAGGTAACTCTGTTTTCTTTGCAGCTTTGTCCGATTTCGTTCAATAATTAAATTGCGCACAGTTGAAATTGCAACAGTTTGAAACTGCGCGCAGTTCATTTCTTCTAGTATAGCTACTCTTAAGTTGAAAGTTCCAAGAGATTTCTACGAAGGTTAGCCATGGTTTGCATTTCAGTCGAATAAGTATACCCGATGTTTCTTGCAACATTCTGAACAGTTTGCCCATTGAAAAGAATTGTTCGACGAGACCCTCCCATTGATCAAGTTAATCGAGGAACAGTAACTTTCCGGTACGGGCTTAGCTTTGATCTTTGAACGGTTGAGTAGATTCATCGCGCCGCGAGAAACTTGCGGGAAACTTGTTTACAACGTTGATCGAGTTGCGGCGCAGCTACTAAGTGAATCTATTGCCTGGGTGATAATGAGAGGATGCGTTGTCAAGTCTATAACTTGTATAGGTCAATAACTTTTCCCCCGTTTTCCTCCAAGGAAAAGCGCGCCTTTGATAATACAGAGAAAGACGCCAGATACGATTATCAAAGGCTTCGAAAAGTTACATTAATTCTAGTCCACCAAGCTACGGTAAAACCAGCGTACCGCTTGTGCTCAAGCTGCGTTCCATCGTTTCCGCGTGTGCAAGCTTCCCGTTCCCGTTCCCGTCAGCAACTATGCGCACACGAACGTGCCGCGCGGAAGCGTAAAAAAAATCTAGAGTTAATGAAAAAAAGAGCCACGGCTCCCTGACCGCCGGTCGCCAATAATTCTTGCCGTCACGTGTCGCCGGGAGCAATCGGAGTTGCAGCACGGTTTTCCATCCGGGAAATATGGAAATCCGGATATCATTGGGCGGTTTGGAAACTTGGCCCCGTGCACGGGCAAAGTTTGAACAGGAGCCACGGTGGTTCCTCTTGTTCGTAAGTAACCGCCGGAAACAATAGAGAAAGGGCTGATGGTGCTGGGTGGTCGATGGTAGCCGTGTTTTGCCGCGGAACGTCCTGGAAACTTGACGTTGATCGGTGCGGCTCGGGGCCCCTGGCAGCTTTCAAGACCGTGCGCAAGTTTTTGAAGTATCGCGGTTTATGGCGTAGCTGTGCGGACCCGGTTCGATCGATCGGTGCACGCGCGTGACGTTGCAATCGGCCCGCCATTATATCGATCGTTCCTGAGAGAGATTTACCGCGTGCATGCCAGCCGTGCCTTCTACGAACATATGTCATGTTATTTACGAGCCAGGCATTACTCTCTGCCCGATTTACTATATTTTATGTTACGTGGATGGACTCGCAATTCTTTCAAATTGGCCGTACCTACAATCCGGTCACGTCGCACCCGCGCACGAAGTGCGTATGACATCCTTCGCATCCGCTCGATTATGTGCAACTCCCCCCCCCCCCCCCCCCCTGGACACCCTTCTTCCATTTGCGCTTGTTGATTCCCGCACCTCCCTGTCCCTTCCCGTTCTGCCAATCCATTATTTTAATATATTCGACCGCTGTCGAGTCGACGAGTTTTCGTGATTTCTCGCTGGGTTATTGGGTTCGGTGATAATACATTCAGCCGGCCGTTATATTTTAAAATGTGCGGTTACATTATTGTGCTCTTTAGATTCAGGGAGTAGGGAGGAAGATCGCGGGGCTCGGATATAGGGATAACTGCAGGGGAGAATTGTGCGGAATATTATTATTGCGAATGAATTGTGACGCTTTGAGGATCGCGATTAATTACCGCGCGATCAGTAGAAGTCTGATGGTGAAATGTGGCGAATAATTTGCATTTTACAATTTATATAGCCCTGCGAGATGAGAGGGTACGTAAGACAAATTGTAGGGATAGAGCATCGTGGCTGGGTTAGTAATGTCCGGTGTGACTTGGAAGTCAAGCATCTCGTTGTTTGGGCGGCGTGTAAAAATTCCGTGGATCAAGGCTCGAATTGCGTGTCGGGTGATTGAAAAGTTCTGAATGACGGCTCGAGAATGCATCGTAGTTTCCGGACTGATATGGTGACATATTATCGTGAGAAACGTTCACTATTCTTTACAATGACTGGCCTCCTTTCACGAATGGTCACCATCAGACGTTCGAGATTGGTACCGGTAATCCATTGATATATTCTACTGAAAGAACCGGGATAGATAAGAGTAACGCGTTATCAATTTTATCCGTAAATTCGACCAACGTTTCGCGTTTAATTAAAAAACGATGCCTTTTCATTTAAAATATTTAACTGTCTAGAACATTGATGTACACGCACGTGTATCTATATTTCCAAAACCTTACTTTCTCTCGCTAAATATTAAAGCAATTTCTAAACATGAGAGTTCTATTTCATTTATTACACCGAAGTCCATAATCGTGATTTTGCACCTGATATTTGCCAAACTAACGTGCAAATAATTCATGAGAACATTACATACACCAGTAATTGTGCAACAATTACCTTGTCCAATGTGAATACACATTTATATGTATAGTTCTCGTAACAGCAACGAATTTTTGTTAACAGCATTCGATATTTCCAATTTATTAACGACTGAACCTGAAATAGATGGGTTACGTACACAAAGATGGCACGGTAGTGATTGATGTTTCAAGTGGAGGGTAACGTACCTGACGTCGACTAGAAACATGCAAATTTAACAGGACATATCCAAACTTGTTCCAAATTGATGGAATAAAGTTGGGCATTAAGTAAACAAAGTAGGTTTGCGCGAGGCTCATAAAGTTTACGCAAATTATAGAGCAGCATTTCCATTATGCGTCGTCTTGTACGTTTAGGGGCAAATTAACTCCGGCATCATGATGATTACAGGTGTTCGTGAGTTTCGCTTATGCAGTCGACGTGTACCGTCTATCGATTATTGCGCCTCTTTACAATTATTTTCCTATCTATCCGTACCTTGCCACCTGCGTCCCCCTGTTGCTTTTTCAAAAGCTTCGTGAACTTTCTCCATTCAATTAACCAGTTTAACGATGAGCGTGTTGTTCATTATTAAACGTTGCGCCGTAAGGAAGGCCATTAATCATGACGCGGCTACGTAAAATATTAACGCCTAATAGTCTGCAGGGCTTCGTAATTTGTCAGGCAATTATGTGTAAACACCGTCTCGCCAAATTTTCCCGCAGCGAAAAAATATTTTCATTCCTCTCCGCAGTTAATCGTCCTTTTTGTGCGCGTCGACTCTCTGTCGGGCGAATCAAATGAGGCTGGACGTAACGAAAAAAGTGTCCAAAAATTGCGGCGTTCAAATTGCATCGCAATGAAGTGTACGCTTAAAGTCAACATACTCGGCAACGATTAATTGCTTCAGAATTTCAACCGGTCGAGTAGAAAATGATACGCGGGGCACGAAGTATCCACCGACCCCTTCGTAGCGCGATGGTTGAAGCAAATTTAACTGATAGAAAATTCTCGTCGTCTCGGAGACGACAACGCTTCCGATCGCAGAACACGCAAATTACACGGCCCAATCGTCCCCGTGCGTGAAGGGGTTAACGACAATCAATCGGGGAACCACGAATGGAAACCGTTTTCGTCATCGATCCCGTTTTCCCTCGAGGTATTAAGTCACGTGGCAAGCAACCAGGCGTTTATACAAGTCGATCTTCCCGTCGCTGTTTCTCGTTCATTAGGCATGCACCGCGCTTTCTGTTTATTCGCGCCGACAAGACTGTTGACGGAGCGACGAAAAATCGTCCCCGGTACCGGGGAAAAGAACTTGTCGTCCCGGGCTCGCCACAGTTTTCCCGTTGGACGACAGTTTCTTTTTCGCATCCGAGAACAACCGTGAAGATTCCTTCGTTCGCAGTGCATCACGGGGTAACAAGTTAAGGCAGTCACTTCGCGTTGCGCCGACTGTTTTAATCACAAGCCCGACGCAGTCTGGTCGGACCGGGCGTTATGCGAACAATTCCAGTTTCAGCCTGGAGTTCCAGAATACTTGCTCTTTAAACCCCCATTGGGATTTCGACAGGAACGAGCAACTGCGAATTCAGGCGGCGCTCGTCTTATAGGTGCGGCTGCAAAGTTTATCCGTTGCCTTTCGACGCCGCCAGGTAAGAGCAGCTTCTCCGCGCTGTGTTCTTTTCCGTTTCCTTTGCTCTTCCTTTCGGTTTCTTCGTCGGGGAGGCATCAGGGACAAAAGGATGCGTACGAAATTATTTTCAACCTCGGCTGACTCGCCTCTGGTCGCGACTTTTTCGTTTGCCGTTCTGTAATTTCGCGTTGTCGGCGGGGAAATATTTTTTTCCGGGAGTTGCCTCGCGCGGTGCAAACTATAGAAAGAAACAGCCATGGAGTTTTTGTGCGTTTGTAAAAGTTGCGTAACGTGGCACAGTTCGAGTCCAGTGACTCGGGTTCTCTTCTGATTTTTTGTTTCGCTCTTTTTTTTTTTTGCAACCGTTCAGGTATTCTAAAACGATGGTCGGAAAATGTTCCAGTTGCCTCTCTCTGTATGCAGACCGTTGCAGCCATCGTGGTGTAAATTGGGAAGAAGTAATACCTTCCGAACAAATAAAATAATATTGCAGTACATTTCGCAGAGGATAATAATTGTCGGAAAATATATGCCCTTTGGAAACGCTTGCCACCTTCACACCCATGGAATTACCTGAATTAAATGCAGCACAAAAGAGCACGAAATATTTCTGAACTACGTTGCAAGCTTCTTCTTTTATCTACAATTAAAAACATCAATTATCCCCGTGCACGGTTACCGTATAAAGTTCAAGTTCAATTAGCGAAGAAACTGCAATAAAATTCAGTCTACCACGACTGAAAGGAAACAGCATTTTTTTACTATATATTGTAGGAGGGGCGGATTGGAAGTTTTTGTCAGGTGCTTCAAAAAAACCGCTAATTCGTAACAGTAAATGATACTTAATTGATAGTACTGTGGCCTCCTTGGCTGCCAAAGGCTAACTGCCTAAAAACGACACGTTCTCGCAATTTCTGCGTGCGTCGTGGCAACGCGACGCCACGATCGCGTCCTCGAACTCCGCGGCAGGCCTTTTAACCTGGACCGCAAAGCCGGTAGGGTACATACAATGTACGAGGCGAGATCGCCCGTCGACTACAATATATTACTCTAACTGTTCAAAATATGAAGAAATACTGTTCTCTGTCAAACGTGTTAACATTACCAACGATTCTTTCATAATTGTCCAAAAGCTTTATCACGCGTCTACGACTTATAGGCAGTAACATACACGGCTTGCCGTCTCCAATCGTTTCTCAACGTGAAACCTCCTCACCCTGGGCATTCCCGGAATTCCTCCAACACTTTGTTCAGCGTTCTACCGGTCTATTGCAATCAAACGTATTAAAAACGATCGTTCGTCTCCACCCCCATCCACGTCGAAATCGATTTCCGTTAACGACGAGCGCGTCGTTAAACAAAAAGGAGAATAAAGAAAGAATACAGAGGAGGAATCAGTCGTAACCAGAACCCTGAGAGTATTTAAACATTTAATCTGTTTACGGGCCCGTTATGACCGATGAAAAATGCAACGGCGGCGCGACGTTTACAGGCGGACCGTTCGAACGCCATGCTCGCCAATAATTCAGCTGGCTGATTCAACGGTGTGCGCGGCAAAAAGTGCAGCGATTCGTTGGAAAGGGAATAACGTTTAAAAGCGGCCTTTCGAAAGAGCCGGCGATGACTTCCGATTACCGCGAATCGTCCTCGAAAAATACATTTTTGCGTGTCCAACCCCCCCGGGAGGGCGGGGGTGGGGGGGGGCACAATGGCGTTCGGCGGATCGCGGCGAAATAAATAGGAAAGGTCGCGCATAGAAACAGCCCCATGTCGATTCGGTGAAACCGCATCGAACGGCCCGTGCAGGAGCACGGCGTGTTTGTGCGTATTGTTGATGCACAAAATGAGAATCCGGTAGGAAAACGACGT
The DNA here is from genome assembly GCA_963969485.1 of Nomada goodeniana. Taxonomy (NCBI): domain Eukaryota; kingdom Metazoa; phylum Arthropoda; class Insecta; order Hymenoptera; family Apidae; genus Nomada; species Nomada goodeniana. The sequence goes on along the minus strand of OZ018305.1, from coordinate 6,277,553 downwards.
GATTCCAGCAAGTGAAAAGTGGTCGCCAAATAACAGCGGTCGGGAACGCGGCGTTTTAAACAAACGATTCGGTCACCCTGATTGCTTTCCGTGGGAGACTTAAAAAGCTGAAGTATTTGTAGCTTTTTAGTTGATTTTGATTGGTTCTCCTATTTGTGTCGGCGCAAGCATTTGGAATATTATGTGGACACTTTGGCGAGATAACGTAATGTCTATGATGGGGGATGTTTAGAAAATCTGGCGGTGCGATTAGTCGATTAAACGCGATTAGCATAATTTCCCACACACTTTCTACCTATTGCAAATAATGGGAAATATTTCATTCCCTTGATATGGAATGAAAGTTTTGGAACGAGATGCTTCTGACGGTGCTGGGAATTTGGGGATTTCTTTAGTGTTCATATTTTAGTAGCGAAAGAAAGTCAAGAGATCGAAATTGTCATTTCGATTTCGAACACCTTTGTACTTTCATGCAAATACATTTGCGGGGCGAGAATAAAAAATATTGATATCGAAAAGTAGCTACCGTATCGTATATCGTTACATCCGAGCTGTTAGTTTAACATTACGAAGAAATACTGAAATGCACACGCAATAATTGATATCAATCTGCCTAGACAATTTGCCCAAGTAAATTTTCCCAAATAGAATTACCCCGTGAAATAACAATATTTCGAGTACGAAAAAAATTTATCTAGAAAAATTGCTCTCTTCGTGAACGCTGCTGCTTCCATCCAGTCCAGGTATCTGTTCATTTTCCGAGCTTTAAATGGCCAGAAATACCGGCCGTTATTGCGCGGAATGAGAAACTGGCGTGGAAAAGCGACGTCACACGAGAAATCAGCGCCAAACACCGACCGCAACTTTTTAACGAACTGATGAAGCGACCGAAGCGTACCGAACCACCTTTTTATTCTCCTTGTCCTTTTTCGTCTTCCTTCTTCTGTTTTTTTCTCAGTTTTGTTATTTTCAACGAGTCGACCCGCGGGTAATTGTGGAAAATATAATGACACAGCCGTGCGACCGCCTACGGATCGGTTTTCTACGCAGACTTGCTCCAGGTACTCGCGAGCCGACTTTGAAGAGAAAATTCTCAGCCGAGTTCAGTTTAATCGTCGGGAAATAGTTTGACGAAACATTTCCCCGTGGCCCTCAATCGCCATACTTTTTACCCACCAAACAAAGCACGCTCATCGTTCCGTCATCTTCAATGCTTTTCGTAGATCTTCCGTTGCTCCAAGGGTTTAATCGAAGCACATATCGAACTCGGTGGATTTACAATTTCAAGTTGAACGATTAAACGACTCGAAAAGAAATATCGAACGCCTCAACGGGGGAACACGTGCGATTTTATTTTTCCATTATTTGTATGGAATTCGGCGTATCGTTTGAATTCTATTCCGACTTACAAAGGGTATCCATTCTCATAAATTATTCATAAACGATGCAAAACGATACGCCCGCATATAAGCTTCATCGAGCGGGTAATACATTTCCGGGGAAATCGTGTATTCGGCAATGGGCGTGGAATTGCGTCGCACTTGATAATTACGAGAAGTGCCGGCCACAGTATCGCGGTACATTTATTAGATTAACATCTGACCTCGCCCAGAATAGGAAGGAAATTATCAGCGAGGGGTCAAGCTCTTAGATTATTGAGCAGATAGTTTCGGCGCGAGGACCGGTACGAACCCCTATTTATTTCGCCGGAGAATTTCGTGGCGAATCCATTTGGAAGTACGCTGGCTTGGTAGAGATGTAACGCAGGCGGTTGCAGGAGTAGACAATACTGCTCGTGGTTCATTTTTATTTACTTACCAGACATCGCTCGCACTTACTTACCGTACAATAATTACGCCGGAAACGAAAGAAGCATCGCCGGGCCAACGTTGCTACTGAAAAGAAAGAGGGCGTACCTTCGGCCAAATCAACGTATCCTCCGAGCTTGGCTCGTGACTTGGTAAAAATCAGACAGGCTCTGGCGAAACGGCCGATATATAAATTTCTGTTTCCGAATGTAAGTTCTGGGTCGAAAGTTGCGTAGTTCCCCGGCAACTTTGCCCTGGTGCCAATTCGATTAGAGTCACTAGGCGATAGTACCAACTTTGGTTAGAACGCCTTCAAGTTGAAATTCGCAAGAATTTAACTTGCTCGATTATGTTTGAGGCTTGCCAGACTGCTACCCGGTGGAAGGGAAATTTGGTTCGACGTGAACGGTGACTACCGTTTTCGCGGCGTTTGAAAAATAATTGTCTATTTTTTCATCGTGGTTCCAATTACCGCGTCAAAATTGTTTTTCCCTTCCTTTCGTAGTTTTCGCTTCTTTTTTTTTTTGTTCCCGTTTCGCCGAATGCAGGCGAATTATATTTCGGCGAACGCGTATCTTTTTTTTTATCCTGGTAATTGCGTTTGAAAATGTGGACGGTTTTCACGGTAAGTGAAAAGCGCACTTTGATGTTCAAAACGAAAAAAAATTGTCGGTTCGTGCAGCGAACCAAGTATCAGTGAGACGAGTGTGTGCACGCGCGTTCACGGTGAACGTTTATTGTTTGCAAAAATACTTGGTCCACGGTTCGAGCGATTCGCGGGATTAAAATTTGCCATGGATCCACGTGATCGGGAACGTTCTGCTGTCGGGAACGAACATTTTCCTTAAATGATACATTTAATTCAGAACAAACTAGGCTAACCCATAACACCGTCATGTCAAATTTCAACGAGACAAACCCAAAATTTTTACCCACGCTGTCCGGTACAGCAATTGATTGTAAAAAAAAAGTACAACTGGATACTGTGTAGAGTTAAATATCTGCTGAAACGAGGAGGGTGTAAATGATTAAGCGACGGAGGAACATAATTGAATGAAACATTTACGCCGCTCAAAACCATCGTGCAGTGAAATAATCATTTAATATTGCCAGTAGTACAAGACAAACAGGATCAGCCATGCCGGGGGATTATTTTCGAGCGCCCCGAATTGTAGAATCCATTGTTACTTTTATCGTTCCATGGTCCGCCGGGGGGAAGATAAAAGCAGGTCCAATTAATCAGTCCGCCTTAATTACAAGGTGCAAAGTGTTATCAGGGGTTTTATCGAATCGGCTTTTTCTGAGATGGCCGGGCTCTCAACGGTGCCGTAACCTACCAGCTGCAGCTACATGCGAGGCGTGCATTTATCTTCTTCCAGCGTTCAACCGGCTAGCCCTCCTACGAGTGCTCTGTCTATTTGGGGTGGTAGTGTTTAAGCCTCATGGTGTAACAATATTTGCATTTTCGTGACGCAACATTGCGAGAAACAGAATAACAAACTACGCGCCGGCGAGCGCGGCGCTATTTATTTCTCCTTGCGTAAAATTAGACCGTTCGGAAAAAATTCTTCGTTCGAACGACGTGCTCCTCTGTGCGTGTCTCGATACACAGAACGGCTCTCTTGGCAAAACTTATTGCCCAGTAAAAACGAAGGGCCGTTCGCTCGTTCGTTTCGCGGGCGGCAGTTCCGGGAATGGTTTTTCTGAAAATTTAATTTCTTGCAACGCCGGAGCTGCCGAACGTTTCTGCAGGTTCGTTCTAACGAAACATCGCGACCGCATGGGTTCCCGATTCTTTTCTTTTTACATCCAATGGAATGAAACGAATATGCGTTACAGTTGTTTCTTCTGTTTACGAAAACGAGGAAAGAGCTTCACGCGAATTTTCACGATCTAACGAAGCCGCAGGAATAGCTCCTTTTTTTTACACATGTGTGTTTTTTTTTTAAGAAGAATCTCTATCCGCGCCGGAGAATATTTTCTCCTCTATCTATCGCGAAACCCGGCCGGGAAACTCGGTTCCGCGGAAATACACATTCCTACTCGAATATCCCCATGCGACGTCGCGCTTGCGATCGAATTTATGAAATTTCAGCGACCGTTCAGTTCGTTTCGTCCCGTTTCCATTCGACGTGATTCGAAACACGGGGACAAACCAAGTTGGCGGAATATTTCCCCGATAAAGTGTGCTCGGTTAAGAATAATTGGAGAACACCTAGACCACCGTCTCCCTCCGTTTTCACTCCGTTCCTAGTCCCTTTTTTTTTACCCCCCCGCCATGCTTAAAACTATTCCGCGAAACGGTTTACCCTCCGGTCCACGGTATCGACAAGTATAAATTAAGAAAGTTTATTGCACGGGGGAATGGTGCAGTGCGACGACTGCGTTAGTAAATGTCGTTGGCATGTATATGCACTAGCTGCTAGCACATATGTACACTGGGTTGCACTAACGAGGCAGTAAATTCTACATGTTGGACCGCTAATGATTACCTGATATCATGAGGTAATGGACGCGGCAGATGTCGTTCCCTTTCCGTTTTATTCAGACTTATATATACATATACATACACAAACACATATATATCGAGCACAGGTCTAGTCGCAGCCGGTAGGGAACTTGTTTTGGGAATCATCGTAATCATTCACATGGGGGATTCGTCCCAAAGGGCCATCCAATTAACGTGGTAACGCGGTTGATTCGAGACTATCGTTGATTTAATAGACCCCCATGCGTGTGGAAATGCGGTTACGAAAATGATACTGCTGTTTAGCGCTTTGTTTGGGATTTCGTTTGACGTCCACGGCCAATCAATCGAGTTCAATATCAATGGATTCATTTATTTATTTCAAATGTAAATGCGAATGTAAATGTAAATAGATTACATTCATTTAAATGAAAGTAATTTCTCTCTTTACTATATTATTCATAAAATAATTGCAAATTACTCGCAGGGTTATATACTTATATAGCTTTTACTGCCTGCTAGAAACGAATGAACGAAGTATATAATAGTTTTCTGCTTAAAGAATTAAGCAGCGTGTACCGATTATCGTTTCCCAGAAACTAAAACTTTTTAATTGATCAAACAGAGTAAAGATGCATCTATGATATATGGTTGGCAACTCCAAATTTTTCTAGTCGAACACGATTGCTGCGGCACATAACTGCAAAGAGAAAAACACCAATGATTAGTAGCATTAATTATCCTGCAAAGAAATGATACAAATGATGTGTATATGTACATACATACATTAAGAGATGTTTGCACATAATTTATTCAAATAGCTCACAATAGGTACAATTTTTATACAGTCCATATATTCCATGTATACGTATATTAGCTTGACCCGCTGCCTCTGTCGTTCGAATAATTTCGTTGCTGACTCTGTGTGCGTTCATTTATAGAAAAAAAATATTGATTGGGTAACCTCGAACGCTCAGTTTCCACCAATTACTTTTACCGACAGCTAAGGTACGAATTATTTATAGGACCGACTATAGCGGATACGATAATCCAGCTTGCAACTCGTTCCTTCTTCCCGAGACGTTTGCCCGCGATGTATCTGTCGGATCGTATGCAAATCTCTTGCGGCTTAATTACGCGAACACGCCTACTATATGAGGTTTCAGATCGTATGTAACGCGAACCGGAACCCAATATATTTCTCGCCTGATAAGAAGAAACCCTCTGCATCTGAGCTTACGGTTAAGCCTAAAGCTTGCCTCGTGCAAGCGTCCCTTCGCCCCTTTGGACACTTCTACCCCCCTCCGTTTCCCTCTATACCCATCTCTCTTCCTCTGCCACAAACTACTCTATCTGTTCGTACTTTAGCCGCGGAGGGTGGTGTACAGACGTGTTTGTGTTTATCTGTGGCCATTTGCACGCGCAGCGGCGAGCTTGTGCCACGGCTGGTTTACAAGTCTTTACACGACGATCGGCCGATCTCTGATACCCGAAACCCAATTTCCCTTCCGGCCTGTGGCTCCAATCGACCATCCCACACTCTCGCGGAACAGAGTAAGTGCGTTAATGTGAACTGCGATATGAAGTGAATCGGCGTGATAAGGAATTTCGAGGTTCAATCGATCGAAATTGATGGTTCGCGAACCCTGGAGTGTATGTCTGTTGCCGTGGGTTTCGTTTTCTTCAACCATTTTTGACAGTAGACTGGTTAGACTTAACGATTTAATGAGCTCGTCTATTTTCTATGTCTGAGGGCTGTTTTCTGCGGCGCTCTTCTTTCGCAGATTTGATAATTTTAGAAACAGACAGGGAGAACGATCGTTAATTTGATTGGGCGTAATTAGCTAGTTGTCGAGTTCCATTTGTGGCTTGTTTCAATTACAAATAGCGTTGATACATTTGACGTGAAATTGGCGCTTACGATTATTTGGACGGAACACAGGTAAATTCGATGAAAATTTTCGCATCCCCCTTAGTGCAGGGGGACGGATATATTCGATGGCTCCTTACAATTCTTCGGCCCCTGCCAAATATACGACGGTCCGTATTAATTCGAGTGAGGTTTCCTTGGTGAAAATTCGTATCAGACGAACCCCAGGCGGCTTCATTTTCAAAGTTATTCGATAGATCAATATTGGACATCGAACTTCGCTGAAAACGCACTGGTATATTGCATACCTCGGGTGTAATTACTGTTTGAAAAAGAATATAAAAAATATCTGGTATACAGTTGCCGAAAATCCGGCCTTTCGCCAGTTTTATTTACCATTACTTTGGAAATAACAAATTGTAATGCACCTGCCCTGCACCGAGTATCTTTGCTCTACCGAATAACACCGTAAATTATCCGCATACGTTCGTACAAAGTTGATTCCCATACCGATATCGAATACAATTTCGTCGATAATTCAACGCGCCGGACCAGTGTTATTCGTACGAGACTAGTGCGGCCAACGTTAAAACTCGCTGCCAAGAACAAAAATGTTCGCGAAAGGGTACGTATTCGCGAGACGAGAACAGAAATTTGATTGACGATCGCGGCGCTTGAGTCGCGCAATAAGTGTCAATGGGTTTTTGCGATATTAGAGAGAGGAGTGGTCGATGAAATGAGATTCTGCATTTCATGTTAAATTACCAAACTCTCTACGGCGCGGCGTCTTGTGCACGAACCTATATGCAATATGAGCTACGCTTGTTCTGTGTTTGCGTCAGAATTCCGGCAGTTTCTGTTTTACGTGTACATAGCCGCGTTACAGTGACGTAGTCTTCTCGTATCGTAAGCGCAGTTTGCCGCGCGGTTGAAAGGAGCAAAGCCAAGGACAATAAGAGAACGATGAAACCAAGGGAATTCAAGCCGGAGATTGACGAGATTGAATTATTATACAAGTTTGCCTGTTGCAGCTTGCTCAAGCTTTTACCCGCCCCCCTGCCCGGGCTGTCCTTAATCTCGTCAAATTTAAAATGCATTCGACGTTCCAGGCGCGCTGCATCGTCGTGGTAATTCATTACGTTTCATCTGCGTTGTTACGTAAATTGTTCTACGTTTGTCGAAACTTGAGCACGTTTGTTCGGCGCTTTCGTGCTGGCAAATCGGTCGCGGTATTGCTCGAAAATAATCGTACAATTTTCACCGGAGACCACCTTCGTACCTTCTACTTATCCTCGTTGCGTTTGATGGCAAAGCATAGAAATGAATTAATATAAATGTTTTATTTCGATTGGAACAGCGACGAGAACGGGCGGATGGCAAATGGGCTGTCTTATCGATGGTCTCGCAGTAGCCCCATAATATTACAACACGGCGAAATTCATAATCTGATTACGGCGCACTATAGGTTAGAGTTTCAACTTTGCGCTTAATTAGCAAACGATGGTGGTTGTTGCTTCATAGTGTCCGCCGTTGATATCGTTGGATGTTTAACTTGCTTGCGGCCTGGGAAAATCGAAGTTTTTGTAACTAATTAATTCAAGCAAAGCTGAAAATTCAATTAATTTTATATTACCGACGGTGTGTGTATCAATTAATAGGGGGAGCAAACGTTGCTCCGCTCGGCAACAGGCACGTGTACGTGTGCAGGGAAGCTTCCGGCGGGGCTAGAAAATAGGGGACGCATAAATTTCACTTTAAATTAATTCGAAGCTAATTTAATACGGTTAAGTTAGCGTGGATTGTAACGCTAAACCAACAATAATACCTAACTGTCTCAGTAGTATTGCGATCTATTGGTGCGAGCAAGAATTTATGATCTTTTCCTATATTCAATTTCAATTTTTACAGTTAGTGGAGAAATGTCGTTATACGTCGAACGGGCAGAGAATAGACGAGTTTTAATCCTTCGTTGGAATTTTACAATCCAACGAAAATTCAAAAAATCCTCACTAATTCCTTCTGATTTTAATATTTCATCTATCAAATTCTCTGTGACTCATAAGAGTTGATAAGAAACTTGTTACACACATGCCGTAAGTGTTCTAATACCTACTTTTACAGGAGATTGTACATATAGGTAACGAAGGATCCTCCTATTCGATCAGTGAATAAAGTATGCCCAACTCTTTAGATTCGACATATACGTGTCGTACATATGTATATGCAGGTATATATAGAGAACGGCGCAGAAGAAAAACAGCAAAGGTGTATTGAGTGACGAAGGGAGTAGTGGAAAGGAACGAAGGTAGCTCTCCCTGGCTGCCTGCAGTGTCTACTTTGAAATTATACAGCGTTTATGCCCTTATTAATGTGAGTCCTAGCAGATACGCTTGGAGATTGAGGAGGTTGAGTTATGATTCAGCCCTGCTCGTTCCTTGGCCGCTTTTGAGCCGGCGCCGCCATAATGCCCCGTGATTAATCCCTCGGGGCACGAGGCTGGCAGTACCAACGGTGCATCTCACCACCTTCGGCTCCTCGCTCCTTCTGTAAAACCCCCTCTCTCTATCTCCATGCCAAGCCGAACACCCTCGTGTAGTTTGCCGCCCACCTATCCAACGTGTACCTTTGTGGTAGCACCCCGACGCAGATCAGTATTTCACCAGGCGTCCGGAATTTTAATACGCGGTTTTACCACCGCGAAAGGCGTCATCCCCGTGCTTCCACGCTGCTCACGTTAGAATTTATACAGGGCCCCGAGCACCAGGTGATCCGTAATTAGTCGGTGTGCAAGGCACTCGCACACAGATGTTCCATTCTTTCCACGATTCCGACGATTTTCTCGTTGCTTCTGTTGTTTCTCCGACCACCGCCTGGCTTTTTCACGTTCCCCGGCGCGCTTCTATGAACCTTGATTCCTTCTTTGATGTCGACTGCCTGTGGCAGGTGATCGAGGGGAAACGTGTGTGTTCGGGGATCCCATTGTGGCGTTCTTCGTTCTTCGGGTACCTCTCGCGTGTTTAAGCTGCACTTCTGGGAAATTATCATTTCGTTGAGGTACTTAACGCGTGCTTCGAGATTTTTCTCAGGCAGATGATATTGGATAAATAATCGTCGCGTCCAAGGTGTCCAGTGATTGAAACTGTTAACGAGACCGCAGAGCATTCTATGTATACAATATTAACCATATGAGGCTCTCCTTTGGGTATAGCATATACGAAAAGTATTAAACTTTCATTACACGCCGGGCAGATAGCGGACAGCATACGCTTTAGAATGCTTTTTGTCCGAACTCGATATGTCAATTAGATTCGGAGATACAGGCGTTCAAAGTTTAGGGCACGAGTGCGCCACTTTTATGAATGGGTCATTGACTATTCGCGACCTACATTTTTTCCTGGAAATGCGTACGCTGCATACCGTAGTAAAAAAACGCCGACTCAGCGTCTGTCACTGACCACCGCACGCGTGACGAGCGTGGGGTAGGTCAGCGAAGACGTGCGAGCGAGAGGTCCGAGTGTGCGACAAGGAGGGAGGGGTAGAAAGTCTTAAAAATTATGGTTCCCTTTGCACGACGATATCTCGGCAACCGGATATCGTATCGGGACCGGAAAAAGAGCATTTTAAAGCTGAACCTTCCGCGATTCTGTCTGCGCAGAGAGTTGTTGAACAATCATCAACAGTTTCCGATTATTATTTGTTCAAAGTTTGGACAATTTTAATACCCAGCCCTAGGGTATTTGGAGGAGCAGCGCAACTAATGTATATATTTTTTTTCTATTTAATATTGTTCGCGACGCCATTGCTAACTGTTTAGATTGCTGTAAATGATAGTAATTACGGCATTTTCAATCGTTGCAAGAGATTTTCGTCGGGCTACGGTACGTTGGACGCGTGTAACCAACGTACAAGTTTGTTGCGGTTCTTCGTCTTGAGGGTAAAACTGTTTCCACGGAAATTCTGTAGACATGGGCAATTTTGTGAATGCAGGATGCACGTAGGGGTGTGCGTAGATTAGTTAATAGACGCCAGATGGGACGTCGCGTCGCGTTACATGATGGGCGATTGAAGACTCGATGAGATAAACGGGCGTTGGATTGAAGTACAAATCCTCTATCGTTGTCTCGTCTACCCCTGGATCACATTCTTCTACTCTCTATCTTCATTTGCCTTTCGACAGATTTCCTTCGGGAAAATGATAATCAGATTGCACTCGGTATCACGAAATACCGTTAAACGATGGCACGATTCGTTCGTAAAATAGAGAACCTAACATGGCGGCGGTGATTTACAATTTCTAATATCATTGCAAAGGATTGACGAAGGAAATTGTTGTTTCAACGATTCTATTCCAGTCTATGGAAATATTGATTCGTCGTCCGTTTATTAAATTTAGTAGAACGGAAGTCGGTAGTCTATCTTTGTTCAAGTTAGAGTAACGTAGCGTGTACATGCAAGTAGAATAAGGGGGGATCTAGATGGGGAGCGTTGAAAACAGTAAAATCTACGCGGTCACAAATTCCTGCAGCCGCGATATATTTATACGCAGGAATTAATTCGGCGCCGCGTGCCGAGGCGAATTAACTTTCTGTGGCGTACTGCCAGCCTCGAAGTCCGTTGATCTGACGGAATTTAACTGCTATTGGATGTAATTGAAGCATCCCATCATTCACCTACCATTATCTTTATACTCCACGTACGCGCTTCTCTCAGGGAAAATTGTTTCGTTACTGCAACTCCGCGTTTCGCGACCGACTGCATATTTTATAAACAAATCGTCAACGTCGTTACCCGATATATATTAAACGGTTTCCAATTTAATACATTATATTAACCTGTGGCAAAGTACGTCGATCGTTCCACCTCGGTATGCTAAGGGTTAATAAAATATAATGTCACACTTTATTCGAAAATTATCGGACAATTAATCACAGCAATGAATTAAACAATCTTTCCGGGTGAAATTTATTTTTCCCTCGGCTACGATGAAACTGCACTCCAGGAAAAATATAGTTAACTGCGAGATTCGTGAATCGTTTGCCAGGGAAGAGTGCACTTCACCTCGAGCCCGTGAGATTTATCGCCCCGCCGTATGTACATTGACGGGCAAAGGATAGTTCAAAATTAATATTTGTATAGCCGAGTATCGATAACATCCGTAATAGATATTTTATTATCGCGGTAGTAGCACTCGTTCTATACATTATCATTTGTACATATTCTACATGTCCCTTTCGTAAAATTCTGCAGCACTTTCCTATTGCTTACCTTTCGCCCTACCCCTCGTATTAATACCATTTATAAAATACAGGGCGTCAAGTATGCCGCGTCAAACCTGCACGTGTTTAAGGGGGATTAAAATTACTTTGCAGCACATAGGTTTCGAGAGTAGTATATGGTGTCTATCGTCGTTTCCATGTTGCCCGCCCTACGATGCACCGTTTACGTACAGCATCACGCCGACTGATAGATACTCATGAACAGCCAACACCGCCGTTGTGATTCATAGTCCATGCGTATCGTAAATCGAATATCATCGTGATACGTCATTAACACCGCGTTACAAGAGCCACGGTAATTACATAGATTCTCCTCCCTGATCGATTGTACTTGTAACCAAATCTCTCGACGGACAAAAGCACGACTTGCTACACGATAATGCACTATCGCGATATTGCGGCGACACCTCGGCGTGTACGCCGACGGTATCCATTGGCGGGGAGCAGAAAACGAATCGATTCGATTCAGTTTCTGCAAAAACGTGTATATATCCTTACCTTCGGTTTTGTTAATAGTCGATGAACGTCTTCGATCATGTTGCACGCGAACTACAACCGCCGTACATCGGTTCTTCACCCTCGAGAATGTTTGCGCTTATGCTGGCGCGTTGTTGAAACACTTCGACACCCTCTCTTTATCCGAGAATTCCCGAAGTGGATTTTCGCGGGGGAAAAAGGTGGCGATTTTTTCTCGACGGTAATGGGACAGTTTTCGAAACGAGATTTCGAGCGGGAAATTCCGCGTTTCGGATGGGGCGGGATTTGCTCGCGTCGCTGCTGGCATGCGAATGCGCTTCAACTAGAGAACTTCACGATGAAGCATATATGTGTATTGTTTTTCGGAAATTTCGGCCACAGTCATGGTTCAGAATAGTTCGATAACTTGTGTGGAAAGTTTAATGCCAGTGGTAATGTATGCGAAAGATTTGTTTTAGATCTGATATTTCGTAACTCCAATTTATTATCGGCATGCTATATGCTATATTATTGATATGTTGTATTATTATATAGGGAGAGTTTGATCTGAAAAAGTCATGTTTGTGAATACACAGTACTTCTTCAAATGAGGTGCGTCGCATATAAAATGCATATTTTTTAAAAGACACCCCTGTCTTTATCTTAAGCATAATCTTGGTTTATCGCGATGAATATTGCATACTCCTCAAATATTTCGCAGTATCCTACATCAACCTTTATTTCGTGCAACTTAGCTTGAATTATCCACCTCTACTTAAGTAAACTACTGCGGCAAACAAAATATGAAAAAGCAATTAGCTTTTGGAATATTTCTCGGTCGATTTCGAATTTTCCCCGGTACACAAGTAAGCGCAGGCGCGCCGAGTGATTAATGGAATATTTAAAAACGGTGTGGCGGATTGCTTATACAAGTAACGTATGGGGAGCATGGCGACGCTGTTATAAAATATTCAAAAGAAGTCGTGCTGCGTTTTCGGTGTCGTTGGCCGCGTTGTTTGTCTTATCGCAAAACAATCACCGAATCGTCGGTATTATCCTGACGCGATCGGTGCGGTGAAAAGCAAATTGCTAGGCACGAAATTGATTTCCCAAGCTATTGAATTGCTCTGTACCTGCAGTTCTGTTCAAAGTCTTGCGGCTGTGTGCGTGTACCTGAAATGCAAGTGACGTTCCTGTGGAATAAAAAAAAAAGAGAAAAAAGCGACGGGACAATGGAACCTATCTTTAACCGCGAGCAACCGCCACCCTTCCACTTTTTTCCCCTCTTTTGTTTTTTTTAACCGAGCTTCATGTTCGACGTTTGACTGTCAGCCATTCTTTCGTGTTTACAGTTATGACTGGCGATCCTTTCGCGGATCCGAGCCACGAATATTTCAGCAAATACCTTTCACACTTCGGCAGATTTACACGATAAATGGAATCCTCGTTTGGTATTTTGATACGAGAGAAATATTGTTTTTGATAACCGATTCGCGAAGAAGCTGTTACCGTTACAATTGGGCCCCTTTAATCGTTTCTTATTTTTCTACCTTGACGATTCTGTGAGATAATTTTGCACAGTTTTAGAACTTAGGTATTTCCTGATGGTATGCAGAAAAATGTATGTAATTTTCAGTTAACAGTTTTTTAATAGAATTATTCTAGTTTTTATAATGTCAGTAGTACTCCTCAACGGTTGATAGTACTTTTAATTGTACAATTAGTGAATTTTACAGCTTTATTATTTCATTAATCAGTCGTCTACGATCGGAGAAATGTTACTTTCAAGGTATAATACTTTTGAAGTAGATATTGTTCGTCTATAAAACTTTATAATATACTTGGTACCCACAAAAAGCCCCCTATTTAGGAATCAAAAATTCATGGACGAAGTATCGTGCCATCTTACTGCTTGTGCGATCATGTTGAGGGCCAATGGCAGGAGTGTTTCACGTTTCAATATTGAACAGAGTGTGTCGTATTTCAGCCGCAGCAATTTACTGACAATTTATACGCATTAACGAAAAAGGCATACGGGTATAGAAAGTAAGATCATAGTGGTATAGATATATAAAGTGTATCGAAATAGAAAACTACTTATGGGCTCGCCAAAAAAAATAGGGGGACAGTGTAAAGTACAAACTTTACGTGCATCGTCCCAAGGCGTTGAACTTGAAGTGTGCCAGGAAACTGTCGGATGTCGTTTATGCGAAACTGCCCCCGTATATTTTCACTGTCGAAAAATGTACAAAGTGCGTCGTAACTTTATAGATATTTCTTGGTAATTATTTTGGGAATCACCTGTGCAAACTTGTAATTGCTTCTGAAATTCTCCGTATAATATAAGATTAAAATATAAGATTATTCTTCGGTCTATAAATTCAAAATTATGAAAATACCATTTATTGATCACCCGTAGCTCAATTTATTTTAGCAGTTCCAAATATTTTACACAGCTTATTGTTAGAAAAATGTTGCGACATTAGATTCACAATGGGACGATGACAATTGAAAATGAAATACTGCGAACAACTGCAAAGTACTTTGACAAATTGTTTGAAAAAATAAGATAAACTGTAGAAAATTTAGACACGTGGAATATGTTGACCCAAAGTTAGAGACACGAATGTTATTTTGAAGATGGTTATTTCGAACGATTGCGATATATGAAAGGTACGTTCGGAGCTGAGTACTTGAGAAGGTCGTGCGTATGGGGGGTACAGCGGCCCAAGGGTTCGGGTGGTCGGGACCGACCACCACCGAGGAATGACTGCGGGGGTGTGTCCTAAATGAGTGAGAGCAAATGAGGAATAGAACGAATGAGAAACTAAGAGTGAAAGAATATAAAGAATGAATGAGGGAGAGCTAGGGCAGAGCTAAGTGAGAGGGAAGTAAGAGTTGAACCAGAGCGTAGTGAAAAGTATCGTGTGTTTGAGTAACGTCGTGTGTCGACGTATTTATAATAAAGCTAGTGTTTTAATGAGAATAACTGAAGTCCTATTACATCACCTGTCCTCTATTCCCAAACTACGTGGGGTTTACGAAAAATAACTTCTACACATCTATAGAAGATAAGAATAAATGTAAATTTTGGTTGTTTCAGAAAACGACGAGTGCGACCACCACGGCTGACTTTTCCTGCAACCCGTAAGTTCACCGTAATATATAGCCAAATTTAATTGACACCGAATGGTCTGTTAACGCGCAAATATCGAGCAAAGACAGATTATAAATCACGGAACTTTAGCATCGTGCTAATGCACGGTTTTACGACCGTTCATTGCCGTGAACTGCGTCATAAAGAACCTAATAAAGGCCATCCGTGACCGAGGATGCTATCTTTATGAATTTGTGCCAGCCCGGCTTCGTGCTTGTTTCGTTTTGCCCTGTTTTGCCTTTCTGTTACTTCAATCTCGTTTCATTCTTTCTCGGGATGATAATTTTAATTCGAGTTACCTTAACTGCAGTCCGACAATTTTTCGGAAATAATTCAGGATTCAGCGACGTGAAATCTGATCCATGAGAATTAATTGAACACAGCAAATCGTGGTGCAAATTATGAAAACTCAAATATATAACTTTTAAAATATCGCTCAACCAAAAACAGTCTCAAAGGAAACGGACAAACGCAAAAAAATAAATAGAGGAAAAACGAACTTTTTGATTTGTGGTTTATCGAATTCTCGGAAATATTCGTACAGACTGTTTTACAGGACACACTAATTTTTGCAAGAACTTTAATGAATGGTATGCATCAACTACATTCAACGTTGGTCGGTAAATAAAAAAGATGAACAAAAGCTGCATGCTGCACCAATTCTAGCGATCTCTCGATGTATTTTTCGCGTTACCTTCTGTCGGGGAAACATTTCCGAATTAATCGCTCGGAATCATTGTCCGACCGTGGACGAATGCAAAATTTTTGTACGGAATTGCGATAAAAAGAGACGTTCGACTAGGTGACTTCCAATCGGCTTTTTTGTTGTGTATGTTTGCCTCCCTTCGATGTCCACAAAAAGATCGTTAGCGGGATCTAGAAATGGTATACCGATGTGGCTTATCGATTCTAATTTACCGGAAAGTCATTAACGCTCTAAAAAGTTGCTGCCCCTTCGCGATAATGTTGCTTGAAATGCTCTTCGATCGTGATTATTAATTATTCACACACGACTACAGACTTCTCTGAACGTTGCAATTAGTATCGCTATATGATATTGTTTATCGTTTACTTTACAAAGCGCTCCAGAATTTTTGCAAAGTTTGACGATTACAAACGCGACGTACGTATAAATACGCGCAACGAAAAATATCGGCAACCACGAAAGTCGTTACGCTTCTTCATTGAGAAGAGGCTCGTAAAAGTTAGCGTGAACGTATCAGAACAAGGTGAGAAAAGGTGTCAAACTAAAGAAGGCAATCCCGGCTTCAATAAAACCGTAGCTAAACTTTCTTCGTCTTCGTTGCCTGTACCCGTTGAGAGTTGAAATTCGAAGTGTCCAATCTGCAGTTCGTAAATTCATCACTCGTAATTCAACTGTAGTTCATTATTCCAGAATTGATCCGTTCCAAATTCACCTACCTAAGATATCGCGATAGCGTGTCCGAAAATAGATTTCAATTCATCTCCTATATCCCCGATCGATTCGCAATTTTCACATAGAATTGACTAAATGCCCAATCGTGATTGATACTTTTACGATCGCCAACAGTTCAAACCTGATTACACGAATCATCCGTACCAATCACTGCCCCAATTGAACACACGTGTATTACCATACCGATTATTCACCTGTGCACACCGATAAACATTAACAATCCCCGCGTTAATATATGCAGGCCGCTGTAATTCCTCGCAATTCGAACGACAAATCGTCTCGATCACCGTGAAGACCAGCGCCGCCGTCGATTAATCGCAATCTGAAGCCGGCCTCGTGAAAAAACCCGTGATTATTCTAATGCGACGAGAGGGGGGAACGTTTCGTCGAATCGGCTTAATATTCATCGTCGAGCGGCTTACAAATTGTGTCCTCAATTTTCACGAGCCCCCTCCTTCTATCGAGAAGCCGCGCGGTCCTGCTGATTTTGTCGCGGTGTAGTGGTGGTATCCGTACACGGTCTGGAGTGAAAAAGAAAAGTGAAACGTCAGCCGGAAAACGTAACGATCTAACTGCGAGGTGGGAGGATCGCGGAGACGGACAGGCGTTTTATCGAGACAGCGGGTCGAACGATGGAAGGATTACGGGGTCGAGGTGTCGAGTGGACCATTAAATCGTGGCCCGTGAAATTACATCCGATCTACCCGCGACTGATGATGTTGATTCAAGCCACGATCCTCAGGGAGGACCGTCAAAGTTGCCGTTTATTATTCGCGACGGTCGATTAGTCGAGAAATCGTTCGGCCCGGCCGGATGCATTATCGAACGTCGCCGAGTGCTTCGAGAAATCGAACGAGGGACTTTGATGATTGAACGTTCGGGACGTTCTCGGCGGGGTGAACTTGAATGCTGGGGCAGGTGGGTTGGCCGCGGCTTCTTTGGAAGTCGCGCGTTCCGCGAACGTCATGAATTTTTTTACTCCCCGTGTACGTGGCGATCGTTTGAAAGGTGATGCTACTTGAATAGGCGCTGGGTACGCTTCTTTCGTGGGTCGATTTTTGGGGTTTCAAGTAAAAAACAAACTATGTAGGTATGAACGGTTTTAACTGATGTATGAAAATATCTATTATCGTTCAGTTGACAGCGATTGAACTTTTGTTCGGTGATGCAAGAAGGTTCGCGTTGTCATGAACTTGGGGAAAAATTCGTGGCGCATTATGGGAAGAATTATATTTGGTTCGAAGGTATCGATTTGAAATTGCATCGATATTGTGCTGGAAAGTTGTATTGTCTGCTGTTTCTTCCTAAAGATGGTTTCGGCGAATTGCTGAATAACAGGTGGATTAATCACTCGAAGGTTTCCGTTGAGGATCACGCGAACGGAAGGAATAATTTGAGAAAGGCAAAGCATAAGTGGTTAACAAAAAGGAAGTCCGGAACGCGGTACCGTTTCAGAGTCCGTTCCTCTCGGTTCTTCGGCTCTTTAATCAACGAGCACCGAGGAAACTTTCGTAATTTTTGCCCGTCCGCGCTGCCCATCTTTCCCGTCCACTTGTGCGATACACTGAAAAAGATATTCACCTCTCCCGGCAGGGTTCATTAAAAAATAGAAGCAGTGGAGATAAATGTCCTAGAAATAACTTTATGCCGGCAATCAAATCTTGAAACGAGCGTCACAGTTCCGCCAGTGACTCGAGTGTTGACGAATGTTATCTCGAGAAAATACTCAGGGGTATTGAGCGCGTGCACGCGGAAAGGAAAAAGGGGACAATTTTCGAACGATGAGAATCTATTCTCATGAACGTGTGGCCACTTCAAGATCGTCCAAGGGGAGAATGGGATAAAAATGTCGACAGTCCTGCGGGCACCCGTTCCCTTCGAAATTCCCTGCCGAAATATCGAAGTGATTCCGATAACTTATGACGGCCGCTGCGCCCAGTTCCACCACTTCTATGATGATTGCCCTTTGTTACGGGTGAACACCGTCTGTGGACACTCGCACCATTCCGCACAATCTCTTGCACCCTTTCCTTCGTTCCTGGGGAAAATGAAATTCCTTTTCTGCGGGACTATTTCCAAGGACAACTTCTTTCCGATCTGAAACTGACCGCATCCGAGCAGGCAGGCAAGCCCGTGGACCGTGTACCGTCCACGGCGAGGAAAAGGGAGCCGAAAGTGGATTGCAAGTGAAAGATCGTTCTCGTGGAAAGGGGAAATTATTGGGTATAAAGTTTCAGGCCCTTGGGGTCTGCTGCTATCCGAACAATCCCAGACACAGACCTGTTGAAACGAGTTATTTAGTTCGTGGCGCCTAGTATGCGCGTAAATTTATTAACGTCTCCTGCTTCTTCTGGAGTTTTGAAAGCTCGTCTGTGCAGGATAAAACTGAATTAGCGATTTATATATTTAGCGCATTGTCGCGACGCGTGCATTACATGTATACGTAGCTTACAAAAATGAGAAAAATAGAGAGGTACTCAGTATCACGGTCTGTCTGTCTCACTTAATTAACCAGATCGGGAAGTAGCGTTACTCTGGACGAGTAATATTCCCTCAAATGTAATACCGCCGGTTATATCATTAGATAAACTCGGCTAAATAAAATATCAGTTCGATTACCAGTCCAATTGCAATCATCGGTACTCGTCGAGAATAATTCATAACAGAACTCGGGTTTCAGACCAATCGAATTCCATCCGACCGTCCCTGCTTGTTATCGTTTTCTCCTGAACAGTTTGATATTTTGCGTCGGAACTTCCACTTGGAAAATCGTTCGCCGATACTCGTCGCAGGTTGGTCAAGGAAAATTCTCCGCAAAAATATTCCCGCAGACGGATGTTGGATTGGCCAGGGAAATATATGTACACACATGTATGTATATATATACGTACATAGGGAAGCGAAGGTCCGATGCGAGCCGCGCCTCATTTTCGAATTCTATTTTCAAATGGCCATCGCGTTTTCTCTATGGCTCTTCGTAACTAGAGGGGGTGGTTAGCAGGGGCTGATAGGGGGCGGCACACCGGACAGCATTCCTTTCTATGCGTAACAAAATTAAATTCTCCGGCGACGGATTGGTAACCTCCGCATTCTTTTGCGCGCGGAAAAACTAATTGCGACGACTTGTCTTCAATGAATTTTCCGCGGTCGTTATTCAGCCCCGGAACGTTTCCATACCGCGAACGAAAAAACGGATATGTCGTGTGTCATTTCGCGGGGGGTGGGGGACGGATGCGTTTTCGCGAAAAGAACGCCAGTCGATTGACCGTTCGCGTGGAATCGTAAATTCTGATAATTCGCTGGTTTGATTCTTCGGTTTCTTTTTTCGTTTTGTTTTTATTGCTCCGCGTGCACTTCGTCTCCCGTCCATCTCGAAGCTACTCGATAGATGGGATTTATCGTTGGTTCGCGTGTTACGTTGCAGCTTGATTTAGCTGTTTCAAGTTTGTCCTCCTCCTTTCTTGAATGTTGAAAACAGTTTCAGAGAACTTTTTTGTTGATCGATGTCAGGGGAAAGAGTTGCTTTGATATTGCCTGCTGGTACGCGAAGCCTGTTTAAAACTATCGCCAGATCGCGATGCTTATACTGTAAACACTAGCTTTATAATAATAATTGTCAAAAATTGATCGACGGTGTAGAATTTGTGAATAATTATTTCGCTTTCACTCGCAATGAGTTAATTAATTTCGTTGGTGCCTCGCTGCAAAATAAATCAAAGAATTCCCCGTCTTTATGACACCGTGCCATTAATATTTCAGTAACAGCTCTTAATAAATTAGCGTTTGGCGTTGTTAAAGGCGTATTTACAATGTAAAAACTTGCAAACATTGCGCGACTGCTTTCCACTTTCGTGCATATTTTAATTACACGTATTCGTGAAATTTCTCCTCTTCTCTTCAAAACCGACGCCCCCCAAAACCGCACGCGCGGGAACATAAAGCTGGCCAAACGAACGTCGCGTTAAAAAACGAGGACCATTCTGTCGCAAAGTATTGAAACTTGTGAACAGTTGAAAATAACCATTTCATGTTTAGCGTATAAAATTGGTCGTTATAAAATTAAATGATATTAACGGTGGTTTCTATAGTTTTATGACGATACTTTGCTCGTTAAGAGTTTACCAGGCCGCTGTTGAAAATCGCGCGAAAGCTTCCGTTGTTTTGCAACTCGATATTTTGATGAGGCCAGCAGCTAGAAGCGACACTGGAAAACGTCGAGGGTCGGAGAAAGATGTAGAGGGGGTTGTCGAAACGCGCTTGCACGCGCTTTTTACAATTTCGAGTATTATATGAATTTAATTATTTTCACGTGTCTGGCGACCAGGTGCGCGGGCACGGCGAGATAATTGCCTAAAAATCTGGGAAGGGTTGCGACCATTATATTATGAAGCTCGCCGCTTGTCCAATATTTCCGCGGTCCGGACGGAATTGGACGTCTAAATAAATAAAACTACGCCGGGGCTAGAATGAATTTTCCGCGGAGTTTATTAAAAAGCGAGGGAAAACGACTGTGTGTACGTAGGAACGAAGAAGAGTGGAAAAGCGAACGAAAGGGGAACTCCGTGTCACTCGTGAGTTCGTTAAAATATTGCTTGATGTTTCATAGTTTTATAGCGTGAACATCTCGAGAATACTTTTCCGCGATTAAATCTTCTTTGATCGGGGATGTTGTCGAATAATAACGAAGCAGAGATGAAATTTCGTTTAGGGAAGGGCTGAATGATCTTTTTGGGGCGGAGAATATTCGGGATAAAAGGATCGGGATAAAACGTGCACCGCGGACGCGAATTAACAGCGCGAAGTAGGTTTATGTCGGCGCTGATGGTTAATTTAATACTTTAATACCAAGGTTTTTTTTTACCGGGCACGCGTAACAATCCCTTAAAATGTTACCAGCGGGAAATTGTTGTTTTCCGATTTTAATAACGGTATAGGTTTCGCGAGCGATTCGGCAAATAATTTCATGAATTGCACTGCTTTTTACTGTATCGTTTGTTCTGTTCTAACCGCCGGGGCTGTTTAAATTTCGTTCGCAGAACGCTAGCTCTGTATATTTTGTCGTGCCTTCGGTAGATTAAATATTTATTCGAAATATTTAGTTTATTGTCAATAATATAATTTGAGCCAAATATTCCGTGATAGCGGCCAGGAATAAAATGCAAAATAAAAATTTCAAAATTGCAGAGAGATTTGTCAGCTTTTAATTTCTGATAGAAATGTATTTTAGAATTATTGTTCGGCAGTTCTCTGTTGCGTTACAAATATGCCGTGTATAACAAAGTATAATACAGATTCTGCTTGCCGTTTTTCGCGAAAGTGTTCGGCCATGTAGAACGATTAAAAAATCTTTGTCCATTTAATGTTCAGTTAAATAACTGAAATCACAAAAGTTACTGAAGTTACAAAATTGTGACAAGTATTCCGAAATGATACATCAGAATTATAATAAAATAGACTTTAAGATATTTCCGAAGAGCAAATTACGGCTTACTTTATTTTTTACTAGCACTTGTATAATTCTGTGCAAAATGTACTGAGTATCCAACACGACCGGGCACTTTGGCGACCAACTGTGCATTACATTCTTGTCAAACCGACCGAGATGATGCCGCTGAATATACAGAAGGACGAGGGCCACGCGAAACTGATTTTCATTGTATCCGGTGAATAACCGCGAGAAATTCAACGTTTAACCAAAGAAGAAAAGATTTCCGCTTATTCGCCGTCGGGATCTTAAGAAAAGCTGCGAACATTTCTGCGCAACTTCCCTGACAAACTTACCCTGCCCCTTTTCAAAGACGCTTCTAAGTTTCCTTTCGTAAAGTTTTACCTTGACCCAGCAGCAGTAACAGGCCGAGATGAAGTGCAGTGAGAATGTGCGCAACTGGTTGGCTGACAACTTTCCCGACACGTGAGAATTGCAGATGCTGCCCTCCCTCTTGCTTTTAAATGTCTCTGGAAAGCTGTTAGACGTCGTGCTTGCTTCTTCTTTGCTTGCTCATCTTCGTCCTTCTCCGTGTTTTCTTTTCTGCCTTTTCTCCATTTTTTTTTTTTGTTCTTTCTTCACTTTTTCGTAGCCCGAGGCGTTCGCAAGAAATCGCCCGGGTACCTGCCCTGCAGTCGACGAACAGCGTGATCCGGTTAGGTCGCTAGATTGCTGGAGTGTAAATTTTTGTTCTTCACAAGTGCCTGCTGCTTCAGGTAGCTAACAATCGGATAGTTAGGTGTACGTCATGTCGGTTTCAGCTGTTCGAGAGTTTTTAATGCGGCGAAATTTGTAGGGTTGAGTTTGTGTTAAAAAAAATTGAGCAATTCTTCTGGATGATCGTGGGCAATTTGATACGGTTGTATTTGTGGAAAAAGTGAATCGTTGCTTTGTGTCTGATGTTTCGCGTTAATGAGCCCCAGGGACTTTCTGCCTTGCAGCGGCAGAATGATTTATTAATTTTCATCGAAAGGGAACGGTTTGAAATTTGTCGAATTTTTCTAGTAAGGAATAATTAGTTCTAACGACAATGAGGTTCTTTTGTAGATAGATACTTTTGTCGGTTAGCGTTGTAGCTCCGTTTTTAACGCTATCCACTCGCACACTTCCTTTCTCGTTTTGATCGTCGCCGATTTCTATTGCCCGCGAGAGGAAAATTGTGAATTTATGGCAGATCGGTGGAAAGTTGGGAAGTGGACTTGGCGTCAAAAGAAATTTCGAAGTTTCGCAATTCTTCACGCGGTATTCGAGGAAGAGTTAAATATGAAAAGTAGCTGGCCCGACGCGAAAATGTGGTTCTGAAATGACTGTTCTGTCACATATTCATGAGAATCAACGTTCGGGAGTAAATATCAACGACGATATACAATTTATTCTCCAGAAGCTTGGAACTCCATGATTCGGTACGCAATAAAGATTAATTTAAAATTATTCAGCCACGGCAAAATTTCTTTCTTCGCACGGGAAGCACGCGCAATCATTGATTCCCGCAACCGATATTGAAATTAACGTCGTTACATAGTGTTGCCAAAATACTCGAACGATTCGCATCGAGTATTTTCGCCTGGTTCGGTAGTCCCGACGTGGTTGAAATTTTGATCGAATTTACCTGATACTCGATAGGGAGCAAATACAATTTTACACCTGTAGAAAATGGAGAGGCAGTGACGTCGAGCAAAACGGATTTGAAAAAAAAAAAAAAAGGAATACAAAATTTCCTCTGCCGTACTGCGGAACGGGTTTCAGCGTGATTTGCTGGCAGCGAATCGGTTGTTTAAATCGAATAATTTTGTTTGCCGGTTGCACGAATTGCGGTCGTTTGTCACGTTTGTCATATAGGGTACGCGTAGAAAATCTTCTCCACGCTTCGCCGCCGATAAAACGAACGGAACGCTTTAGATATTTAAATGACTCTTTCTGCGAACGTATTTTATTCATTTTGTGCGCATGGAACGAGAGAGGAAAAAGTTGCTGTCTCGGTTGAATAACTTTTGTACGCGATATTAAAGGGGATTTAATATATATTTAAATGGGGAACGTTTCTGTGTCAACGTTTAGCAGAAGCCATTACGGGAAGTAACAAGTGAGTCGCGGGTTTCCCGCGGGACACCGAGGGCAAGGAAATTTTCCAAATTGGCACAATGTATCACAATTTTACATAATTGGGCGACAGACACGTCGGCAATGCCGCTCGTTGTCTACTCAACCGTCCGGCCTACGTCATTTAAATAATTTCCGTAGCATATTCATTGAATTAATAATGAACAACTTCACTTGCGTTTAACAGCTCTTTAACGCGTATTCGCTTTCATTAACTCGGTCGGTGTAATCAGAGAGCGGGGAATTTTCAACGGTTCACTTGAAACGTTTTATCGAACGGCACAATTATTCTAATTTTTCCTTCAACGATGAAAAATATCGCGCAACTACCGTGCAAACTGCAACAGTTTAGAGGCGTTTTTAACCCGTTCACGATTAACTGCGGCGCAGTGAAATATGAATGTTCCAGATATTAATTTGTCGAAGCTGCGGTCTAATTGTCTGTATAAAATTTGTTTGCGAAACAATTGGAGAATAATTATTTCACAATGGTATCCTCCGGATCGGACACATTGATTTTGTGCAAATTTAACGAGTCATGCTATCTTTCAAATGATTGTCCTCATATATTCTATGTAAGTCGTGAAACTGGCTCAATTGTGTCCCTAAGCACGCGAAAAGTCTCGCAAGCTTTAATTACGGAATGCCGACCCGCCTGCCAAATTGAACGCGTGATTTAATCCACGTAACGCGTCAAACGCAGAGCCACATTTACGTCGAAAGGCGACAAGCCAATTAAACGCTCCGTTCTATCTTCCGTGCAGCAGCATTGTTGCTTGAAGCTCCGTTGTTAATCAAGCAAAGAAGCATTGGAGGATGAGAATTATTCGCCGCAATTCCGCACGTATCCGTTGCAAAGTGCATCGAATAGTAACACCTGACTGCATTCTCATATAATTGCGTGACACGACTGTACCTGGTTTCGTGTTTGCAACTGTTTGATCCTTTGTATCGGAAAATCGGCCTCGCAGTCGTGCCCCTCTTGATTAGAATTACTTAATCTCGATAAAACGTGTCTCGCTCGATAATACTTTTATTTCGCATTTTTCCACGAATAATTAACTAACACGTTATAAAATTCAATAGCTCGAAATATTCCTATGCTTTATTATTTCATTGGACATAAGAAGAATATAAATGCAGCAAGTAATCGGTAACAATTCCAATCTTCAAGCGAATCCGTACGTTCGAAGAAATACGCGTCTCGCCGAAACGAAGGAAAGCGACAACAGTACATTGCGAACGGCGGCGCAAAAGCGGCGCGGAAATTCGATGATTAATAACGACGATCGCGGAAACAATGGCGTCGGTAAAGAGGCTCGAAACGCGAAGGGCAATTTCTGCCTCGTCATTCGTGCCCCGCGAAGGTGGCAAGGAAGCCAGTCGATTTATGCTAACAATAGGCAAAGTTCATCAGAACGGGTTGAATGTAACACGCGGGCCACGAAAATATTCAATCCCCCCATACCCCCTCGCCCTACACCCGGGGGCCTCACTGATTCTCGACGATTCAGGATCCCCATGTTGGCTCATCAGTCACACGTGACTGTATAATGTCCATTACACGCGGAACTGGCGAATGGATTAAGCAAATCGGCTCACGACGCGCGTAACATGCGTGCACGTACCGCGTACGTATATACACGCTGCCCGTTCTATGCAGTCGGAATAGACATGCACACGTACACAGCGACGAATTGCGCGCGTGCACCTGGTCGCGTGTATCGTTAGCCGCAGCACTGGTTGCACCTAGTATCGGTTCGAATTTCCCAAGCCACAATAATTTTAGGTACCGGTGACCATAAATATCTTTCGGTCGGTTGGTAATTTTAGGCCGCACTCCGCCGGTAGTCTCCTTGAATGTGGCAAACGGAGAATAGCCGGGTTTAGGTTAGACCGCTCGTTGGCGATATATCGACGACCGTGTCTTACGTCGAACGGCGCCGACCTACGGCCAGGTGTCTTCGTCGGTTGACTCCTTTTGCGTTCCAATTTCGCGCGTCGCCCTTTCGGGGCTTTAAGCGGCGGCCGGGTATCTGGATGTTCTGCGTATCCACGGGCACCGACACCGAGAAAGTTCGCGCTGAATTTTTGCGATCGGAATCTATTCTGGGGCTGTGATTATTGATCGATGCATTTATTGCGCGATTTGGATGCGTCTCTTTGCGGGGAGTTCAGAAGTTTCGTGCACAGCGATTCTCGAGGATTTGTGATCGATAAATTCATGTTGCGATGTTTTTTTCAAATTGTACGGCGCGATTGTTGCGAAGTTAATTTTTGGTTTTTTTCCTTTGGGTAATGTAAGACGCGATTAATAAGCTCGAGCTATGAATTTTTTAGAATTGTAAGATACATAGAATGGTTGAGAGGATTGTAGCACTTGAAGAATAATATTTTCGTTGAGTTTCTTTAATCCGCAAGCGTATTTCGTAGTTTCCTTTTGAAGGTATATGCAACGGCGTTGGCGCTAGAGGGCTCGAAGCTGCCGCATAAAATTAATGGAAGCAACGTCGGTATCTTTGAAATTATCATTCAATGCGTTCCGCGCGGATATTATTTTTCGGTTATGCAAATAAAACTGTGCCTCCGTTGGGAGCAGTATGCGAATTCCCGGCAGAGAGAGAGAGAGCTTGTAGAGTTTTATATCTGCGGGAAAAAGTCGAAGTAAAACCGAATACAACGTGAAAATAGGTGAGATACAAAGTTCACGCGAAACCCTTTGAAGTTTTGAAGCCCCTTTTCAAGTGTTCTTAATTCATAATGCGTTCAGTTAAATTGACGAACGTAAATAGAAAACTTGTCAATTTCACTTCCACGGAACGGAAATAATAATAAATGTGCTTACGTTTGCGCGTAAAGTTATCGTCGAAATAGAAATTAAAATAAAAATTAGAATCTCTAATTACGTTCATATTTTGTTCTTCGCAGAGTGTTAATATTTTTCCAGCTATGTTCATGAAGATTCTACTTTTGTGATTTGTCATGGTCCTTGGAATATTTCAGTATTATGGATGATACAATTTATTATTGAGCAGATGCTTCTCGTAGAGGAGATAATTTATTGAAATTCGCGAAGCAATTTAACGGCGCGCTTAAGTAATTAAATGACGAATATCGAGCCAAACTGTTTCGTAAGAGTGCGAATTTTATCGTAACAGCTTGTTAGTCCGATGAGTCAGGTGTTTACGCAATGTGCAAACAAACAAGATCATAATGCATACGAAAATAAGATTGTCAATTCTATTTAAATTATTTTGCTTTATTATTACCTTCGTCTTCCAATATGCACGTAGTGATGATATTTTCCTTTACATCTTTTGCATGGCTGTTTGGCGAATTTTTATATACGTATGTACGTATTTTGCACACAGAAAATTCTATTCACAGGTTTATGCACCTATGACTTTTATCGTTGATAAAGGTTCGAGCACAGTATTATAAATGTAGTAGTTTTAAATATAGAAAGAATATTTAAAACTACTTCAATATAATACGCTTACGGTTTTAAAACGTTGGGATTGGAAATGCTAGAAATCAATTTGTACAGGGATTTAATAAAATATCCTTAAAAGTGATTCGAACCACATGATCTAATGCCAAACAGTGAAATTAAGCTTTCAATGCGTATTATATTTTTGATCTGTAATTAGGAAGAAATTGCCCACGATAAAAAGAATGCCACCAAATGTTGAAATAAAATAAAAATTGCGTTCAATCCAGAAAGAGCATCACAACAATCCAATTTAGTAAAGCATAAGGAGGAACTGTTCTATGAAATGTGCTACGCTTAAAATCAGTTCACAAAGCACGTCTCATTAATTAAAAAACAGAACAGAGCCCTGTTTCAATCAGCGAGTACGAAGTACATTTTTCCAAAACTTAGTTTCAATCCCTGTTTGTACGCGTAGAAAAGTCCATGAAACGAGGGCCTTCTATCGCGTGAAATAGAATTGTAATTCGTAGTGGAAGTACCTCACGGTGGTTCACCTATTCTCTCATTTCCTCTCATCTTCCATGCCCACATTTTTCTTTCCATATCATCGTTTACGAGCCCCTCGCCTTGCGTCTTCGAACGAGCCCACACCAGCTTCCAAATATTCATTCCTTCTTTTCTCCTTCCCCCCATGTCTTCTACTTCTTCCTCGGTTCACATTTTTATCTTAGTTTTATTCAATCGGACATCCGGTCTAATTTTACTATTTTTATTCTTCCGACTAAGAAATTAGAACAGTACCATCCTTGTCAAAAGAAGTCCATAAAGTGGATTAGCAGGCAAGTAATTTAGAAGCTCAATGTTTCGCTTGATGAAACGTAATTAAGAGGTTCTTGATGAATGACCAAATACGTTTGGAAAGTGTCGCGGGGAGAAATGCCTAAAACAGTATGCGTAGAAGGGTGAAACTCGAGGGGAGATTGCCGAAAACAAATGGAAGGTGTCGAAACCTGGAAAAGAGATATTTCATGTTAGTGCTAAGCGTGGCACGTACGATTTATTTCACGAATGAAACAGCTTTGCATTCATTATTCATTGAATAATGTACAAACACTTAGGTGGCTTAGAATATTGTCAAGAAAATCCTATTGTTTTACATGAAACTCTGCTTCGATAAAATAAACAATTCGTTTTTAACTTAGTTAGTACATTAGTTGTATACCGAACTATAGAATATCACTATTTCATTTCAAGGTAAATCTTAAGTAACACATTCGACGAATCCGTATTTTACAGAACCACCTATTTTTAATGAACAATCGAATTATTTAAAAGTTCCAATAAGTCCTATCATTACTTATCAATTCGCGTTGAATTGTGAATAAAACAAATTGGTCGGATCGTCCCTTCGCTGGTTGCACAAAAATATTTCTCTCCTTTTCTAAATTTCATAAACACATTAATCTTCATCTTTCTCGATTTGTCATCGGAGAACTGATAACCACCGTCCTGGAATTGCGCACATAAAGGACGACTTCCAATTTCTTGCCGCCAACAACCATTATACTTTCACCGTGTTGTCGTGAAACGATTTATCGTTAAATAACACCGTCTGATCCATAAATTCCTTTTCACTTCCAAACAGCGGTTCAACGAGGCCGGTACTTTTTGTCCCGAAGTTCGATCACGCTCCCCGGTTGTTTCGCTTTTTCTGAACTTGGAAAGTTCGCTCGTAAATAGCCCGTACACCGAAGAATCGTCCCGCAAACGCTTCAGTCTCGCGACGACAAATACAGGCCGGCGAAATTTCCATCCGAACATTTTCGAACTTTCCGCATAATGTGTTTTCTCTGCGTTCGCTTATACAACGACCGCGAAACAGATCGCCTCGCTGGCTGCGTATAATTAATTAACATCTGTTTATGCTTCGCGCGGGCTTATAAATATTCATAGCCAGAGGCCAAAGTATGTAGCCAGTGGAATCGCTCGATATTGGATCGACTGCCGAAAATCAAGTAGAAAGCTTTGAAACGGGCATTAGTTTCGTAAACTCTGAATCAATAAGTTGCAATTTAGAATTGCTCGAATTTTCTTTTCGCTGCGGTTCGAGAACTTTTTGAAGTTTATTTCAAATATACATTAAAATATTCACTTTGTGCCGTGAATTATTTTTCATAACATTTGAAATTGTATTTTGCTTCATAAAGTGCTTTCGCTTGGATTGAATTCTGGATAATTAGTGAACGCACGAGTTTAATACAGAGTAAAATTTTATATACGATAAAGCAGTTGAACATTTTTCCACGGTTAGGTGTGCGATTCAAATCGGCAGGCAGCGCGGAATCGTTCGTCAGTTATTTATTTACGAATATATAAAAAGTGAAACACTCAGGTATTCCATAGTTAACTTTACTTTCCACCGCTATATTGAAGAAGGGGCTTGTAAAGTAAATAAATATTAATTGGGTTTGTTATAGATATTGTGGACATTATCTTTCGTAAATCTCACGTATTGATCTTATTAAATATTGACTAGTTTGTTAATAATATGCGGCGATGCACGACAGTCATTTCAATAACGAATACTTCTGAACGAAACGACTCTCAAACGATTCTCTCGAATCGTTACTGACTGACTCTCAATTTTCAAACGATTCTCTCGAATCGTTACTGACTGACTCTCAATTCTCAAACGATTCGGCCTTTCACCCCTTAGTTTCTCTCTCATTCTATTCCTCATTTGCTCTCATGGATTTACGATACATTTTACATTTCGATATCATTCTAAACAGTCACGGAGTATTTTCAAATCCACAATATTTTTCTATATAACTTATAGTGTATGATATTCGTATTTTTCTTTTTTATTCGTGCCAAATGGATGAACTGGGACATCGGTGCTGTTCTTTAATGCACATGTCTAAACCTAACCCGTAAATAAATAAAGAAAATAAAAAAATAAGCGAGTCTTTTTCAGCCAGCATATATAACGGGTATGAAATGTTGATATGTGAAAAAAAAATGATTGATGGAAATTGGTTTCCAGTGCGATGGCAATTTCGAGGAACTAAATTATTCTTGGTATGTTACCCCGAAACCACAGATTCGATATCGGAAATTGTAAATGTCACTTACGTAGATAGCAATATAGAAATACCCCGCGACGTGAGATGAGTTGATGAAAATGATTGATACCAAACGTGGTAAAACCGAAATTCTGCATGGAAGTTATTAAGAAGTATATAAGAAAACAGTGCGATCTATTAATCAATTTTAAGATAATAGTTTAACTTTTGAATTGGAAAATGATAACAAACAAATTTAGAATTATTTTCGAGCAGATGAATTAACTCGACTGCCAGTGCCAAACTTGCAACACAAGTTATTTGATGCAATTCAACAGCTGCAATTTTGAACATTAGTTTGTCTATTCGTGAATATTCCATTTCAATATACAATAAATACAATTCCCAAGAAAGACGGGCTAGTACGATAAAAATCAGGCAATCAACATTGCAAATGAAATGAAATTTAATATCGTAAATAATTATTACACGGATATTTTCTTACTTTTCTGCATACTATATTTTTCCATAAATTCTCGAATTTACCTTGCCAATTGCACAACACTGTAAGCCTCGTAACTTATTAATGTAAGCTCGATAAAACGCCCTTAAAATCTCCGGAATTATTAATCGAGTCGATCGACCGTTGCGCTCTCGAGCGCAGTGTGCATCAAACGAATTGCCCGACGGAAACATAATTTTTCCGGAAACTAATAGCACTGTTGCCAGTCGTACCTATATGGAATTGACGAAATTCAATAGCGTGTAACTTGCAAGCAACCTGAAGGTAAACGAATTCCGTGCCGGGGCACGTTAATTGAATCACGCAAACTGCGAGAGATTAATTAGTTGTTACCAAACTCGATTCACGTATTTGTAGTTAAGCTGCCACGAATGTATAATATATGTATTATGCTTGGGGCTGGCAATTTTCACAGCGAACGGAGGACCCGAGATGAGAAGGTACCAGCAAAAATGAATGTCGAAAAATAATACCGAGCATCATTACGAACGCGTAGAGACTAGAGAAAAATTCCAATTCGTCGTTCATTCTCTCCAGTGAAATTCTGAACAAATCTGTGGCAACACGGAGCAAGGAAATTTATGTAACATTATTATAAAGTAATAAATAAAGTTGCATTTTCTTATTTGACTGGCAGTAAGCAAAAGGTCTTGCCCGGTTAAAAAATTAAATTAAATTAAATGAAAAGTAAAAATGGGACAGTTCTTAATTTCCAATAAGACTCCATATACATACATATACATCACCTGTCAATGCTCACCAATCTCACATACAAAGCAGCAATTCAACTTCGCCTTTCTCACAGTTCCCATTCGGTTTATTATTCGAATATTGCAGAAAATGAAATAGCAAGACCACAATTTACACGTTCGATCTACGAGCAATGATAATTTTCCAAGCAGCGCAACAAAGTGTCTCGACGTGAAACGCCGCTCAATCGTCGTCCAGCAATCTCGAAGGCACGGGGGCGCATTTGTTCGCGGTCTACCGTGGCCCTAATTGTACGAGCCGTCAATTAAGGGCCCCGATTGGTCGGGTCGCGGCGCGTCTGCCAAGAAGAATGCACGGTTACCCGGTGACAATTGATCAAAGTGCATTCGAAACTTATTTGCGGCGTGCGCAGCAGCTGCGTGCAAAGTCGGAATGCGGCGCGTGCGCCACGCGGACTGAGTCACGAAAAGCGTGCTAAATTGAGACGGCCTGTCGGCCACGCTCACTTGAGTACGCAACGCGAGACATTCGTCAGGGATGACCGTCCTTATGAAAAATGCACGACCGGATTCCCTTCGTCTGACACGCGTGGATCGGCGGAAGAGGAAAGGGGAGCGTCGAAGTAGCCGGCGCGAAGCAGATAGAGGGAAACGTGGAGTGCCGGAAGTTTGTTCCGTCGAGAAGCGAGAATAATACACGCTTTGTGGCTGGCTTCGCAAAGGACGGCTCGGGAGGATCCACGACGGATCCTGGTGCGAAGTTTGTTTTAATTCGCGTAGAAATATATGATAATCGGTCGCTCTTGTGGAGAAAGGTTTCACCCGCGGGAAGCTCGGAACGTGGATTTTGAATTTCAAATTTATATTTCAGATTTAAGGTTTCACGCGTGGAAGGAGTGTGTACATAGCTTCGGGGGGAAAGGATGGGTACTTTTTTATTTTCATTTTTGCGAATAAACTCGTTAGTCTCGGGAGATTTTTTGAATGGGAAAAAGAAGAAAATGCGACGAAAAGATTGCTGTTTCGGTACCGTGAATTCGGTTTTTTTTTTTATTATTCAGGAAAATAAAGTTATATGTAAACAATAATTGCATCGGTACATGAACATAAACCGACGGGGAATCTTGCGAAATAGATAGTAATTTTTATATCGGGAATTATTCATTCGGCTCTTTCTCCTGCCGCTGTAAAGCGGGTGGAACTTTTTGGCACTTTGCAACGCCGCTCTGTTCCGCGTTTGCGCGATAAAAAATTTTATATCGTTATTAAACTCCCGAGTAGAACGGCGCGCGCATTGTGCATGCATCACGGAAAGAGGATTTTCAGGGAAACGGGAGCGAAACGTGGAAAGTACTGTTTTCCCGCGGTTTTGTCTGAAAGCTTTGTTCCGCCGTGTTTTTTCTTGTGGCGCGGAAAACCCGCGCAGAAGTGTGTCTCCTTGTTTGGAAAGCCGGCTGACGGCCACCGTTTCGCGTTATGATCGCCCGGCGGAGCAACGACGCCGCGTTTTACTCAGTGATACTTGAAAATTTTATTCGACGTTTCGCGGGAGTATGCGAGGGCCAGAGTGGGCGTTAGTCTCGACAATCTTATTGCACGATTTCAGTCGAGCGTATTGTTGTTACGCCAGCAGTTCGCATAATACCGTGCCGCGAAAATGATACGAACTGGGAGAAATTGAAGGAGCAAGGGTTGAATAGGAATGGCTAATTATCGCCAATAATTTCTGAACATTTGGAATTTATTCAGATCGTTCACTCTTTTTTTTTTTATCACATCGTAGGATGTATCGTGGGATATCTTTTAAAGTGGAGAACACAAATTTCTCTACTTGGACTTGTAGATCGTGAGGTTTTTAATTTAGAAATCTTCTGTACTGCATTTCCATGCAGTTTTATTGAACGTAGTAATATATAAAGTTTAGAATCTTTAACGCAACACCTGTATGCATTGGTATATATGTTTTTTTTTATTTTACTTTATTTTATTTTATTTCATTTATTTTCGGCTTTCATATTATTTAGACGATCGTTAAGCAGGAATTCCCAAATGCAGCCAGCATACTTCAAATATTTATGTTACCATTAAACACGACAATGAGACGACTTTTTGGAAAGCTGTTAGTGCACGGAACATGTTACACCAGAATCGTTTATCACGTCAAAATTATCTCATTACTCGGTGTGAGAAGGATAATAGAAACGGAGAGAGAGGGGGGGGGGGGAGAGGGAGGGAGAGAAACATTGGGACGAATTGTACAAGCAGAAATGCATCTCGCTGCGACGTGTGTTACAGTTGTCGTCATTGATATAATCTACGAGGCAGTAATTTGCAGTTGTGGTCAAAATGAAAATCACCGAGGAAATATCGCAAAAAATGAACACCAATGAAATCTACGACAAGCTCGTATTTCTCGAATAATTTTGAAGACCGTTGTTCCGTTCGTTGCGCCAACGAGTTTGCCCAAATTAAAATAAACGAAACGATCTTTAAAGTCCATTTAAACCGAGATCTATTTAAAAATCTCGTCGTTGAAACGATTGAATTAACAGATAATTGAATGAGATATAGAGGGCGGTTTTTTTTCGCAATACAGTTTTCGAAAAGCCGGACGATAATTTGGAATTAGATCAGACGACGATGAGAAACAATTGTGTCTCGATTATACCCAATGAATCGGCGTTGCAGTTTGCGTTACGATATGATTTAATTCATTGAAATCGCAACAATTTAATCAATGAATGTAATGAGATTTCTTTACGGGACACACGAGATTGTATCGGGTGTTCGCAATCGAGAACATCGTGATGGGGTATCGAATAGACAGAGTAATTTTCCGCAGCACATGTATTGTGCGAAATTACATTTCATTGTTCACGTCTGATTACCTCGCTCTATAGTTACCTGAGCGTTTTCTAAATTTATACGCCTCAAAACTGACACTCTATACTTCCGTTAAATATACATGATAAAACAACGGCCGAAAATAAACTAAATACGTTTCAGTAAATTTTCTATACAAAGAATACGGTAATTAATAATACCTGTGGTATATCTTCCATTCAGAATATTTATCCAATTTTCCATTTATAAGTAAAGAACTGTCGCCAACAATAAATGTACGCTTGAAATAAAAATTCTGTCGCCAATTCGACGAATTACAAACCGGGTAATGACAGTCGAAGCGAACGTATTAATGTTCAAATTAGAATTACCCAGGGCGAACGCAAGGGAGCGCTATAAATGTCGTGTTGAGTAACGCAACAAATAATTAGTATTAAATATCGTTTAGCTCCACGGCTATTGTCATTACCACAGTGTTACATCGGGCTAACGATTGTGCCGCAGTGTGCTTATTTCCGATTAAATCCCGGGGCGTATCGTATGTAACTCGAATCGTAACTGAATAGTGATTAGAATAATTCATCGGATTATGGTTGCGCAGTTTCTGATTATATTCTGCTCGCGAACATCCGCACTTTGTGCAATAACGATGTTTACCCGGCCGATCTTTCCCGATGTCAAGAATTTATCACTCCAACGTAACAAATCGGTAATGTCCAAGCGGGGGAAAATATTTCCGATTGGAAACGTGCCATTAGCAATTTTACAAACCAACGCAACGTTAATGTTAAATATATTCGAAATTATTCATTCTGCGACTCTTCCGCCTTTTCTGCGCTGCTCCTTTACAAATTCCAGGGCTATATATTCGAAAGCTTAGTAATTTTTGCTTTCACCGGAGCCGAGGAAACGGTTTTAAATTACATTTATTCCTGCCTTTTCATAAGTCGCGTTTTGAAATGTTGGCGTTACGTGGTATACACTACAGTCCATTCAGCGTACCTCGACAAAGGTAAAACGTGAAAGCTGCTGTCATAGGCCCGATAGTATTCCCCGCGACTTTCTTGTGTATCTCGCTCTTGTCTACTCTTGTATCGCGCAATATTTCTTCGCGGATGACTCCACCACCGCTCTAAATATAGCGGGGCTCATTCAAAATGCATTGTTCACGCTTGAAGCGCCTTGCAAGCGTTTCGCTTTCGTCGCCGGTGAAGCAATCCTCGCGTTAATGATACAATAATAGTTACTTAAGTAATACCAACGCTTGATCTTAACACTTTTCCGACGGATGGTGAATAACACTTTGAATTTATTTTTGATAGCGAAAAGTTCGTTTAAATTCTTGATGCAATATTTAGTTTCATTTTTGTTCAAGTAACGCATGACATCAGTATTCGAGATCGCAATAAATTGTACCGTATTTAACGAACCATTCTTCGTAGAAACATTCGTGCATTTCGTTTTCAAGGAAGCGAACGTCGTTCGTGAACGATACAGTACGTATGACAATGATCGCTCGAGAAGGTAGACAAAAGAGAAGAAGGCAAGAACGTTGGGAAGAGCGCTAAGAGGATTAGCATTGCATTAAACGCGACTGGGCAATCAGCCAGTTGCGCTGATCGCGATGCATTCGTATGTCTTGACGTCAGATCGATTACAGCTGCGAAATCGCGGCGATATTTTACAAACGGTCAGATATTGAAATCGGCTGCACGCCGTTCGAAGACGTCACGTCCCGTTTGGCAACGAAGAAGTATCGCGGCTTTGTCTAAAAAAAAAAAGCAGAATTTCCATGCAGTCCGCTTCTGTCTTTACGTGCG
Source organism: Nomada goodeniana (assembly GCA_963969485.1). Taxonomy (NCBI): domain Eukaryota; kingdom Metazoa; phylum Arthropoda; class Insecta; order Hymenoptera; family Apidae; genus Nomada; species Nomada goodeniana. The sequence goes on along the minus strand of OZ018305.1, from coordinate 6,241,101 downwards.
GACTAGTGCGTATGAAATTCTCCCGTTCGCGACGAAGAAAAAACGACATTTCGTTTCGTATTGGAAAAGAGAAATTCAATCGTATAAATCCGCGCGTGACCCGGAATATAATATTCCAGATAAGTCGATCGAGGTTATCAGAACGGTGCAGAACAAACGTTTACTAGAAGAATCATACGATTTTAATGAAGACCTTCCCGTATTCATTAACGGGTCAGTTTCATGTTTCCACCGTAAGCGATTGAACGTATAAATTGCCGCATAGTTCGGGGGCATTAATGACGCACTTAAGTTCCAAAGACCATTTTAATTAGTGCCGTTCGATGTTCATTTTAATGCGCGTATTTTTCCCGTTCGTGCGCACGGATTTTGGTCTAATTAACGGGCCGCCCTGATGCGCTACCGAACGGGGTAAAATTGCATATCGCTCGCAGTTATGCCGCATTGGAGCTTTGCCAAGGTACACTTGTTACTTTTATCCGTCGTATCGTTCACTCGACTCGTATTACTTAAATTAAACGAACTCCGCTCTTCTGTTCCCCTTCGTGTTCCCCCTTTTTACGGTTCGAATTTACATTCTTCACTCGCAATCCGGCAGATTATGTTGAATGTTACAATCGGGGAATAAATCGGCGCGTATTAACATCGATATATACATCGGTAATATAATTTGACGTAGTAAATTGGAATTATGAAGAAGTCCCGAAACTGCATTTACAATTTTGAAGATCGTAAGGTCGTTCTGATGAATACTGAAAGGGACTATTTCGTGTAATATATATGGAATAATTATTTAACGCTCGGGATCGCTTTGGTCTGCTTTGAAATTTCTTATTCACGTTGATTAGACGCGTTTCTAACATGTTGCTCCTTCGCCTTGTATAGCCATTGAGATGTCACAAGCACACGATGCACCATCCACGTTGAATAGCTTTAGGTCTGCGTCTTTCTCGAAAATTAGATATTAATGCCAGGGATTGCAAAATGATTACAACCTTAAAATAAATTGCGACAAATTATATCTAGGTACGTAATAACGAGATAGCTATTTTAACTGTGAAACACTATAATTCCATAAACTTCAAAATTCTGCATTATCTTGGGAAATGCTAGAACAAGCAGATAATGTACTGCATGCGAGGAATAATGTTATGGTACTGGATCTACAAAGCAAATATTAATTCGAATAATCATACAATTACACCGATAGCCCTATTATCCAGTGAAAAATAAATTTAGGGTTAAAAGAAATATTTCTTGTCAGTGGATATATTAGGGAATATTTTAATTTCACAATAATTCTATTCTTCAATTAACTTGAATAGTTCTACTTGTACATTCTTAACAGAAAGTAAATATTAGTTCAACTAAGAACAAAACCGAATAACAACAGTAATCCAAAATAAAATTAATGTTTCGCACGAAACTCGAGATACATTGACATATACTTAGAAGATAATTACCTTCAAAATCGCACTTATCATCCATCCTTCGCGAAACTGCGATATGCTAACCAGTGGCTGAAGAAAAAAAACGACAAATGCCCTTGCTGCACGCAGCTGAAAAGTTTCCTTCCTTCGGTTGCCTCGAAAGAAAGGGGTGTAGAACGGTGGCAGATGTACCATAGCCGCTACGATTTCCACGGGTCGATCTGCATCCGCCTATTCAGTCGTTTGGAGGGCGTCGAAATCTCGACGGGTCGCGGGTATATCCAATAAAGGTGAAATTGCTGGGAGCAAACATGCGGAATCTACGCATTGATGTTTAATGCAAAATTCAAATTGTTCCGTCAGCCCGGCCAGCCACTGCGTCAAGATACTCTTTCATCCTCTTTCCTTCGTTTCCCCCGGCCCAATCCACCGTTTCCCCGACTACGGGGGGAGGTAACATATGACGCAATCTTGGCAGGTATTGTCAGGGAACCAGCGACATCTTTAATGTATGAAATAGGATGGCTGCGCGCCCACCGGTAATTGTCGCTGTGTCGACGAGCGCGTCACGTTTCTTGACGTTGTACAGGTGCGCCGAGGCACGCGCGTGTTCCACCTTTGTCCCATCGTATTTCGCGGCCACGACTGGAATCTCCTTGGTATCCAGGATAAACGTCGATACTCGTCTCCGCGCAACGTGGAAAGGAGATATTTATCGGCCCATCGTTTCCTGTTCTTCTTGTTCCTTCGAACTTTATTGGCGACTGGCTTCCCTCTTGTTCCTCTTTTTCTCTTTGTTTTATTCGACGGATTTTCCCGTTCGAGGGACTGGCTACGTTGCGTTTCGTTGCTTGACCCGATTCCGGCGATTTTACGCGCCCTTGCTGGGTATATACTGGCTCGTTGGTAGTTGGTTTTGACAGTTGCCAGATTGCTCGATTGACTTTGCCGCGCGGGATACAGGTGCATATTTTTCTTCGAGTAACTTTCTCATTTCGTTCAGGTTTTTTTCGCTGCGGGTAATCGATGGTTAATTAGATCCGCCAAGGGTTGTTTAGGCGTTGGAATTTTTTTATTAGAAAAGCTTCTGGAACGCGATGTTTTATCCTGCGTTTTGAGAGTTCTCGATAGATAAAAGAATAGGGCGATCGTCTGACTTATGAAGCTCTATACTACTGATTCGACAGACAAGGCCGGCTATAAATCCTTTTATCTGGAGTTTTTTTTCGTTTACTGCCAGACTGTGTTTCTTTACGATGCCTTCTACTCCTCTTGCTTTACTTTCGTGAATGCTAGTTCAACCTGGAAAGTTAAATTGGGGGAATATTAGCATGTCTGATCCCGCGCGGATCATACCACTTGCCGCGGTGTACTAGAATTACGAGGAAATTGCTGCTATGTTCATCCATCTACATTGCCCTCCTCCTTAGTTTCCTTCAATTTTTGTTCCGGGGAACTATACAGAGATGAACAAAATTTCATCCAGCGATAGTTTTCCATTCCAAACATTAAACGATCTCTTAGAAAAAATGGAAATTTCTAATTCCGATTTGATCAATAATTGAAACAATATTTATCACATATTATTTATTATCAACATGATCATTACTATTTACGTATTACTAAATTACTGCACCTTTCAATCAAGTTACAAAATTTGCCCTCGATAGAATAAAAATAATCATTGCACGCGACAAAGCCTGTATTCGCGCCTCTAACATTTGCAAACGTCTGCAAATCGGATCCTGTCCCGTGCCCGGAAATATTTCCCCCATTCGACCAGGAGATCTCTTTATAATTATTTCCTTCTTTCTGGTTTCGCGGTTCAGGATTTCCCGTCGGTGTTTCCTATTTCGTTTCTTCAATTTATCTTTGAGATCTTGGCCCGTATATCCTTCTTCGTCCCTTTCTTGCCACGCTTCTAGGTATTTCATTCCATTCGTCTTCGCCCTCCGCTCACACTATTCTCCATACACGTGTACGCGGCTTTCCAGCCAGGTAGAGGAGGAGTAAATGAGGGAGGAAGCTACGTTTTCACGTCGACACGTGGAATCCCATCGTAGAAAATTACGCGAATTTATACCACGCTCCGCCGTCCCCCGTCTCGAAGCCGGTTCATCCGTCCGCAAATTGGACTTTCAGCCGGAAACTTGAGCGATAAAGAACCCGGTTTGTCACGTGTCGAAGAATATCAAGTCGGTTTTTATATGGACCACCTTAAACACCGTCCTAAATACGGGACTCTGGCCCCCCCATCAAACGTTTACAGAGCGACGAACCAGCCCGCTCTACAATTTATTTCCTCCGTATGGAAACGGTCGAATGTTCAGAATGTTCGTCGAATATTAAATACCCCGAACTATATTTAATTTTCCATCCGACCGTCGACATCGAGTTACAGTTTTATCCAGAGAGGGACAAATAATATAATCCAGTTTAAGATACTATATTTTAATCTCACTTTGCAAATATATTCGTATGGTCTATAATTTTATCTACCGCATAGAAAATCCGGAAAATTAGAAATGATTATGAATAAGCAAACTACCGAATTCAATTTCATTTCAACCTAAGAGAAGGTAATTTTGATGCACTTACATATGCATGTTCTCCGCCGATGAAGTACGTAATACGTAACTCGGTGCATAGCATTAAATGTAAAATACAAAGCTATTCGAATTTTCTGATAAAAATGAACAAGAATAGAACGTTTTACGAACGATAGCAAGGTTTTGTTTGACGTATACACGGTGGTTGGCGGAGAACGTTTCTCGCCCTTCAGATTAGAGAGATGTTAGCCTGGCTCCGTGTGATTTCCGTGAATACCGTGAATATCAAATATATGTGCACGCGGGCCTTACGAATATTTTATAGCACATTGTGTTGGATCGCCGCGACGCAGCGTCTTGCAATATCCACGCCGTGTATTTCCCGTGGAATATCCTGCGCATAGGATGCGGGCACGCGAATTAGGAGACGCTGTGCAGAACGCCAATACGCATAGCCCCCCTGAGATATCGGCGAACATATTTTCCTTACATTCGAACATCTTCCTGCAACGAAACAACAAGGAACAACCCTGCCGAGAACAGAATATCCTCGTCGAAAATAGCACTTTGTATTCAGGGAAGGGGACAGCCCTTTAAGAAATCATTATATCGTCCGAAAATCATCAATTACAATGCAAGTACTCTTGCCGGCTTGCTTCACCTCAGAGATGCACGGGCGTATATAGGGTCAGGGACACTGGATCGCAACACTTTTCCCCCGAAATAAATAAATAAATTTCATCAAACATTCGCCAGCATCTCGTCGGGCAAATTACTTCGTCCGATTGGCGGCGGGCGCTCGTCGAATCATCCCCGGGCAAAAATTAACGCCGTCTATCGGGTTATTCCGCCACCTTATCTCTCCCAGAGACATAATCTAATTTCGCGGCACGGAACAAACCTTCATTCCGTGTGTTCTCCAAAGGAAAAAGCTGGAATCGCACGTGAGCGCGCGCGCAACGGATTAGGGGTCGTCTTGCACAGAGGCAAATTACATTAGACCCTCGAGATTTCCCCGCGTACGTTCCCTGTACAGTTCGTAGTTTCGCCGTGAAGGATGCGCGAATCGTATTGTTCGTCGTTTCAACCCTCCTTCTCCTTTCGTCGTGAGACAGAGAACGAGAAGCAAGGAATCGCGGCCACGTATCGGCGTCGGATGTAGAACGTAGCCGGAGTCGGGTTTTCATTTGAATTTAAATCGCTATTTTTAATGAGATCGACGCGATTTGTATTACTGGGATTAACAGAGATCCCTCTTGTTCTCCTTCGGCTGTACGTGATCCGCATTAATTAGTGGGGAATATGAATGGAATCCTTTTCGTATTGAAGAATCGAAGATTTCCTAACGTCGCCGGTTTCGTTTCTTATTAGGAAACCGAGGGGGTACAAGTTTCCGTTTCCTTCGAACTTCGTTCATCACGGAATATCGTATGTAACGGAGACTCGGCGAATAATTCACCGAACGTGAATTTCATTCGAGCAATATTTTTATTCCCGCGCTTCGTTGAAAATTGATTTTCTTTGGCGTAATACGCGAAAGGCGGAATTTCATGATCGACGAGAAACTGATCCACGGCATTGGCTGCTGAATATTGTTTCAATAAATTATTACCCTCTGTTCATCGAACGTTTCAGTTGCGCTCCGAATGGCGGGGCTCGCAGCTTCAATATAATTTCGATTATTCGAGTTGTAATTACGATCGGACTAGGATTGATGGAAGCAGCGCGATTTGTGGGACGAAAGGTAATAAAAGTGATAACGATAGAAGTTTCGGCGAAATGTATCTCGACAATGACACGGGACACAGAGCGAGCTTGAATTCCCGTTTGACGCGGCGTGGAGGGGAGGCAGAGAATCACGGGGCACAATGCATTTTATCGGGATCGCTGAATAATTTATACAACTCGTGACGCAAACGAAATCAGCTCATCATTTTAGTCGTATTCAATTCTGAATCCATTGTAAAGTAACCATTAATAATGTCTTCTAGGTCACGTTAACCATTTTGCCAGTCCAACTATTAATCAGAGTTATTTCCATTTGTATCATAATTTCGCGGATGCCCGGCAACGGGCACGCGAGATAATCTGCATGTGAATATAACGAATTTGCACCTGCGTTTACGAAGTGTTTCGTTTATTCACCTCGTATATCCCGGCCAACTGCGAAATTTATTTAATCGCGCCTGCGAGCTTAAGTTCGTCCAAGTTTTTTTTACTTTCGACGCACGCGTAGAGTTTAAATATGTACAAACATTAGGATCATTTGTGGAAAATCTATCGTCTCACAGTTTTTAGTATGTTCCGACAATTTGTCGGTTTTTCGCGTTCAAATTAATTTAGGTAATCAATCGTACTTTTATACTGCATTATGAATTTCTTTGTTTAATTTGGTTTACTTTTGTTCGCTTTGTTTACTGTTTATTATGACTGTTCTCTAGCACGCGTCCGAAGTACTACAAAGTAAATCAGCATCGTTGTTTAGAGCGTTCGCGTGATTTCGTCCACTGAATCCGACTGTTCCTGAAATTCACACGAACTTTGGCACAAGCCCGTAAAATACGAAATGGAGTTATGCATATATGTAGTTTCCCAGTTACGAAACTTCGTATAATATGTTTTTTTTTAACAAATTCCTGGATCCCTCCACTCTATTCTTAACTCGGCTCCAACTTCGTGCTATTTAATTCCTCGCAGTTTCAATCGATCAGAAATAAATATCCATTCCTGTATTTGAAACAAATATTTCAAGGGATTACTGTGTTCCTATACTACTCCGCGAATTAATCACCCTTTTATCTCAATTTCGCCTACCGTTTATCACATCTTTCTTCTAACACGCACCCCCGGCTGCTCCCATAAAATAAATTCCTTAACGAGGACGCAAAGTCCGTTAACAATTCTTGCCGGAACTCATTCTAATTGTAGAACCGTCACAGAAATAATAAGACCCTGCGTATCTTCGATGAATCCGTCCAAACAATTCCATCGTCGCTCGAACCGAGAAATCGCTCAAACTCAAATCTCGACTTCCACATAATATACAGCCGCTGTTACCAAAAGCGACCTTCTCGATCATCCCCTTCCATATGCAGCCCCTCCCGGCGTGCATTGTCACGCCCAGGTGTATCTCACTCATCGGCCGGTCGATTTACACGTCACATTCAATCGCAACCGTGTCGATTGTCCATCCTGCCCGCGTTTCTGTTCCGGTCGAACGCCGCCGCGTCGTCGTACGCATCGTTGCACAGCATGTACATCGCGAGTATCTCAAGCGAGCTTTTAAAGCTCGTCGCCGCCGCGCTTGCGGTGACGAACTCCCCGTCGACGGTTCGTCGCGCTTTTGTTTTCCGCCGTACGCGAAACACTTTCAGCGCCGTCGTTTCGTCCCGGGCAAGCACAGAAATCCGACGACCCGTTGCCCGCGACGCAACGACGATCGGTTTCGTAGTTTTGCGCCGCGTCCCGTCGGTCCTTCGGTTTCACGCGGCGAACTTCGCCGCGGCACGGAATCATGGCCAGCCGCGAGACGAAAGTTGTGCCACGTGTGCGGCGTAAATCGACGGGACACATGCCGGAATCCGTGGCAACTGGCGTCGCGAGTTTCGTGCAGTTCCCCGGACGAATTCGGGCGAATCCACGGGTCGAGCTCGACGATTCCCGTGGCGATCGCGAACGGTTCGTGAACGAAGGTGGGACCGGTTGCTCCGACGCGAGATCCGATGCGTCCACGGTTTCACAGAGATTACGGGATTAAAGGCGATACGTCGCACCGGCGATCATCGCGGGATCATTGTCGGACGAGGGAAGAGTATTTGTTGCGGGCATCGATGGATAATTCTGTTTTACTAGTCGCGGGCGCCTTTGGATTAGATTGACGATTTTTAGGATTTGCTCGGTGTTGATGATGGTTGGCGCTTTTGTTTTCGAGGACCTTGCGTCGATTTTTGTGGCCGTTACAATTTATTTATTTTTACGCGCCGTTAGGTTTGTACGGTGAGAACTTTGCGGATTTATAGCGTTGCGTGAAAGATAAGTTTATTGCTCGGTCAGAAGATTTAGAGAGGCCCGGATGGAATATAAATTGTAAATAAAAACTGCTGTATTGATTAAAATTAATATTTCGTTTGCACCGTCTTTAGAAAATATTGTTACTGAAATAACTTAGGAGAATACAGCTTGATACATTGGAGCATTTTGGGTCCACAAGTTATTGTTGTTTGAAAGGCCGATGTTTCGTGTAATCAATTATCTGCATTGTTATAATACGCATTACTTGAACAATTCCTGTGTAGTGAATCGCGTCGAGGGTGTCGCGAACAGCCCAGAACCGATATTTCTGCGAGCCGAATATAAAATTGGATTCGGGTCAGTATTATTCGCGTCTTGCTTGCGCGTTGCACATAACTCCAGAAACATTTTATCAACTGACGCGCCTCGGTGTACAATGCGACACGTGTCAAAACTCGCGAATCGCGAAATATTTAACACTTCTGAACAGTTTCCCGTAGCAATTCCCAGGGAATGGGACATAAATGAACGATACAAGTAATATTATGTATAATATTATTTCCATACGAAGATGCACCGCCTACAATAAATAATATACGAATTGTAGAAGTTATTTTTCGTAAACCCCACGTAGTTTGGGAATAGAGGACAGGTGATGTAATAAGACTTCAGTTACTCTCATTGAAACACTAGGTTTATTATGAATACGTCGACACACGACGTTACTCAAACACACGATACTTTTCACTACGCTCTGGTTCAACTCTTACTTCGCTCTCACTTAGCTCTCCCTCATTCATTCTTTATATTCTTTCACTCTATTCGTTTCTCTTTCATTCTATTCCTCATTTGCTCTCACTCATTTAGGACACACCCCCGCAGTCATTCCTCGGTGGTGGTCGGTCCCGACCACCCGAACCCTTGGGCCGCTGTACCCCCCATACGCACGACCTTCTCAAGTACTCAGCTCCGAACGTACCTTTCATACATCGCAATCGTTCTAAACAGTCACGCAGTATTTCCAATCCTACAGAATTATCCTATATAATAATATAATGAGACTTGGTTCCAAAATTATTTTTCCTCTGAACACTGCAGAATGCTTGTCATAATAAATAATTAAGCAACGCAATTTTCTCATTGAACAATTCAAGGAGGTCTATTCGATCAATATTAACACAAAATAATTAATGTTCGAACGGTACAAAGAATTAACGGCAGAAAGAAGTAGCAATGTATGAACTGGCGAGAACAGACTGCGACAGTTTCGTTTCCGAAGACTGGAGCTATGTCGTATTTTATTATTTTTGTCAATACTGCTGGTATCTAGCTATGGATCACGCAAATTATTATAGGCACGAAACGCGAGAATTTCGACGCGTTATTACCGTCGGTGATTCAATAAATCCCCAGTTATTAATGCATCCTATTAACGTTTTATTTTCATTATCTAATTCCGCGTAAAATCACCGCTAACTAAAAGTGCTTGCCCCCAGAGGCCGTTATGCACGCGCTGTGATGTAACAATTACCCTGGAGTTTGTAATTAACTGCAGCATTTGCACAGCTTTGGAAATCCCTATTTTTTTCCATTTCAACGCTAGAACATTATATCCCCGGCGTGCAATGTTCACCGGCGATAATATAATATTATTGGAATATCCTTGATGCAGCATTGATAATCGAATTATTTGTTTCGATTGGCGAATTTTTTCGGCCGTCAGCTTTTTAATTCTGCCTCAGCAGCGATAAATCTCCGTGACAATTTTGGAACACAGTCACGTGAATATTTTGGGAATGTTAGGCGCTCGAAATTCTGGCCCGGCGTTATTTTATTAGCCTTATCAACGTCACCAGCAATTAGAACCATTTATTGCAGCACGTGGAGGGATGTATCGTTGCGGCGTTGCTAGATTTGACGCATTAGCTCTCCGCGAAATTTAATAATACTCCAGAACGAATTTTTATTGGTGGGTGAAACTCGGTGCTCTTGCATTTATGTACGATATTCTGGCCGTGATGTACAGGACGATATATCAGGAATAGACTATTAAATTAGACCTTTCGTGCGATCAAGAGGGATGGCGAAATTTTTGTGAAAAGGAACACTTTTCGAGGGTGGAAATTAATTATATACCAATATTCTAATATTTGCTGGAGTGCAGTGCTTTTCATGCGCGATGAAATTATATTTACAAAATATGCAAGTCGAAATGTATAGAATTTAGCGAGAACAGCGTCTGCGAGTATTCCCATGAAAAATTATGCTTCAAGTTCTGTCGGGAAGTAGTGTTACCAACATTATATGCATTGAAATCGTAGCGAATTCGAATTCATTTTTATTAAGAAAATCCTTCGCACATCGCGGAGCGTATTGTTGTTCTTTTAACAAAGAGATGAGAGTGTAGTTACGTATTCTATTTCTACCGAAGTACGTAGTATAAGCGTACGAGACCCAGCTGCACGATTATACCGGAATGAAACTGCACGAACACTGTCTGTACAACTGGAAATGAAAAGTACTTAAACTTTACAACACCTCTTATCTAACCACTGCTGAAATCGGGAATCAAACCGTCATTGATGACTCTCAGCTTGAATGGAGAATAATAGGGCAATTGGTCTGAAGTGCGACGCGGTATTCAACGTTGAATACCATCGATAACGAAGATGTAAGTCGTAAAAGTTTATAAGAGCAGTATACCAAAGAATATGCAATAATTGCTCGACTGTGATCAAATATTATTCGACGAAACATCGAACCGTGGATATTCAATTTCGAAACATCAAATTCCAGGTCGTTCCGATTCATTGAATATTTGAGGAACATTTATTCGGATAACTAGGTGCAAAGTAGAAGAACGTTAAATACACGCCCGCTATCTGTTTCATTTAATTCATATTCTGTGATTAATATTTTACCGTTACGTGACAGAGAGAGAGAGGGAGAGGGAGAGAGCCCGTCGATAATAGGCAACGGATTCATTTAACAGAGAGTTGAAAGTGTTCGAGAAACATTGGATAGACAGAGCGGGGTCTTTAGTTTCAAAGAGTGACAATTATCTGATTGAACTCTTGACCCGATGTTCGAGCAGCGACCAGACGTCTTCTTTTTATCGAAGACCAGGCTTGTGCAGAAGAACAAATCTTGCGAATCTTTGATTTAATTAATTCCTTCTGGGCTTTAAAGTGGTGGAAAATTAACGTGCTGAGTGGGGTGGGTCGCGGAATAGGTCCCCAAGAAAACGCTGTGCAAACGAAGGAAATATTTCATCAAGGGTAACGAATAGTTTACCGTCCTCCTTGAATATATTATCGAGACCAATGGAAAGGAAGCCCGTCGTCTTGGTCAATAATTGCGGTATAATTTAACCCGATTATTAACAGAAACGTTAAAATCAAAGTACACTCGTCTCTCGAATCGCAGGCACAAACTTCGCCCTTCTAATTAATTAGAAGTTCAATATTTCATTTGTTCCATTCAATCGTATAATAGAAAATCTTGTGCACACGATTTCAATCAAAACTATAATACTACGAGCATTCGAAGGATACAATCTGTCCACGCGATAAAGCTTCCCATTAACACCGTTATAATTTAATAATTACAACCATTGTATGACACTTAACATTTTTTATACCAGGCGATAGATTCCTCATTTTTATCCACAACGTAGACAATACTCGAATCGATAGTATATATTCAAACTTTCCACGAACAACATAAAATTGCACTCTTTTATACCGCAACTTCTCGCAGCATATTACCATCATTGTTATCACCACCTTTCGTCCCAATAAAATCTAACGTCTACACCTGTTCACGTACATTATTCTCCCGTTATAAAATACCGTTGACCCGTTCCACGAGGAACTTCCCAATTTTAATATCGTCCCGGCGAAGGGGTTAATCCACCCCGAGGAAGATCTCCCCTGCCCAAGTAACGAAAGGAAAGCCTGGAAGCGCCGGTTCACAGCGTCCGCGCCGGGAACTCGCTGCCAAAGGGCAACAAATCCGACGAAGTTTCGTTATTACGAGCTAAACGACACGTCCAGGAGAAATCGTTAGTGTATGATCTATATTAGCCGCGGGACGGGATGAGAGGCGGAACGAGGCGCGACAAGAAGCGTGTGTGGAAAAGCAACATGCTAGTAATCTTCCATTTTATGGACCAAGACAGCACGTTGGCGGGGCCGTTGCCAAAGCTATTTCCGGGCAGCGCTGACTTTGCTTCGCCGTACTCTCGGGTTTCTCCTCAGCTGTTCTTGGGGATCCGCGTTGCAGCACGCGCCCCGTAATACCATATGACGTAGCCAAACGTTCGTTCTTATGGTTTTGTCGAATTAGTTTCGAACGGGCCCGGGAGTCGCGGCGTCGCGCAATTGTCGCAGATAGAGTCGCAGAACGGCTCTTTAGAACGGCAATTGCTGGCTGCTGACGATAGCTGTCCGTGAATACTAATTGCCATCGCCGCTTATGATCCTCGATTACACCCTGATCCTTGATTATTGCGGTCATTCTGGTGACTCGGAACGAAGCTCGGCCCGCCGTTTCTTACGCCGTTCCTTCGGGGGGCATCCTGTGAGACGATCCGACCTGATTACGGGATCCCATGGATTGCTATTAGGCGAATTAAAAGGAGAGCGCACGGGGAAACTTTCGTTGGTTATTGAAAGATAATTCATCGCGCGGGTGAAGAGTACAGGAGGCGTAATTTCTTTTATATTTCGTTGTTTTACTGGTATGCGTGGACTTGAACTTGATTCGGCGCGTAATATTTGATTGGTTAACAATTCGGACGATCGCAATTTTTTGGCGGGAATAAATATTTAATTTGTTAAGCACGGCAAATTTGTGAATTTGAACGGCAGAGCATTTTGCATGGCCCGTGATAAGTTTGATTTTCGATATCGAGTCTTTCAGCGGTAGTAGGGGAATCGTTTAATACTTTCCAGGTGTCATAACACCTTTGTGAAATTCTAGGTAGGCGGTGCAGAAATAACCGCGAGCATGACCGATCTCGTAAAACTCGCGATGTGACACGACACGGTCCACGGCTTTTCCGTGTTTCGTTTTTGAATTAGAACAAGGTCTTTGTCTATGAGTCATTCTATTTCGAATCGGGCGAACACGCGGTGCAACTATAACTCAGATCTGGATGTAATCCAATACGGTGCATATGTTTAAAATTATAGCGGAACCGTCAACGCGTTGTTCGTATTTTTCGACCTGCCTTCTATGATTTTCAGAAAACTGATGAGCACGGAATACGGCAGTCTCGTGTGGCTGGAATCGTTTTAGATTAATCCACTCCTGAAGATGAGAAATCGTCGAGATCATATTTAATACAAATATCGATGATAAATCAACTATAATAATAATAATAATAATAGTATATATTTAATATCAAAGGATCGAAGAATTCGGAAATGGAAAAAGTATTCGAGAAACTATTATCGTCGATCAAAAGATACGTGCAAGTGCTTTTTAATATACTGTCAACTAATATCAACACCTTGGTAATGCAAGCCCGAAATAATAAATGAAAGAAGGCTATCCGAGGTAATAAGTATTAGAATTTATCGAATTATATAAAATTAATTTTTTTGTTTAAAGCAACAGAACTCAATTAATAATATCCACATGGATATGCTTAATGGTTTCTCAGATATGATAAACATTAATTTCTGTAACCAAGATGTTTACGATTAAATTGGATTAAAATAAATAATATCAACATATAAACAAAACAATTAGAATTTCATCGACCGAAACATCGTGTTCGCACTTTGCAGTTCAGTCATTTATCGTTATCGCAGTAATATCGAGTCTCTAATATATCTTTCACCAGGGAAACCCGAGGTATGTATTTTGTTTTCGCGAAAATTCAGGTCGCTTGGCTTTGTTCATTATGCAAAGCACGGCCCAGGCAGCAAGGCACTTTTTTTTGTCGGTGAAAAGCGAACCGTTTTAAGTTGATTCTCTTTCATCGTGCACCGAGGGGCCAAAAGATTTTCATTTACCATCCGTGCAGGACGTAAAAACACCAGAATTTCGTTAAGTATCACATTCGCGAGGCTCTACATCTATTAGAACGCAGTGTACAACGGGTCAGACTTCTATACCGTTCGTTGTTCACTCGCGGGGCTACATTGTTTTCCAATTTTAATTTTTTTCTTTTCCCTCGCTAAGCCAGTAATTAACTCAAAAATGCTAACACCGTGGAATACGGACTGCGTAACGGCACCGCAGGGTCGGTTCCTCCTAATTCTTTTACAGTCCCGCTTTTTCGCGTGCTTTTCGTCACGCTTGCGTCGTGAATACGGCGTGCATAAACATCCAGGTTGCTCACGGTACAGATTAATGTCATCTTAATATTATAAATTAATTGAACACCTTGTTGAATAACTGGGCAGGCAATTATCTGATGCACGACACGATTCGGATATTAATAAGAGTACGTGAGGTTAAAGCAAGTGTAATTTTTAAGGAGATAAACCAACAGGAAAGCAGAGAAAGTTTGTGAACTGGTAAACATGATAGTGTAAGTCACAGATGGATGAATTTGTTTCGGTTTGAATTTATTGAACATGGCCCAATAATTTAATACAATAATTGATATAATCTGATCTCCGTCCTTCTTTTTTGCCTCTCTGGTTACATCAATCGGTTAATTGAACAAGAAAATATAATGTGCGACTGTTATAAAATTAAAGGGTTTATTGTCGTATTATTAGCTTTCCGCCGAAACAGTAATAAAAAATTAAAAAAATTGAATTATTGCGTTTCAGTCGGCCGTTGCAAATTGTACAACGCTTCACTCGTAGCATACAAATTTGCTAAACAAATTATTACGTTGTTCCTGCTGGATACCTTTCTGTGATAGACAAGAATCTATAATTGTAACGAGCATATGATGTTTAACTACTAGTTGCCGGTAGATTAATCGCAACTGATAACGGATCTGGCAGTAGCGATCGTGTATAATGGGTATCCGATAAATCGAAAGTTTGGCATATCAATCTGTCTTAACCACATGTTCGACTCGGCTTAGCTAATGAGTCGTCTCCGTCTCGATCATCGATCTGGAAATATTTTCATAATTACCAGTGCAATAGATCACTTGCAAGACAATTAAAGAATTATCGTGCCGAATATATAATAGAAACAAAAGTTTCGTCCTAGCATTTTCTAAATTATTATTAACTTCAGTGAATGGTTGATATTTCCAATGATGTGGAATACGATCGAAATGAGACCTGCGGTATCTAAAATGACGCTGCGTTGAATAAAATTGTTGGTCGCGATGTTTCATTACTATTATTTGTTTACACGAATGACAGAAGCTTGTTACGAAAATATAATTTTCCAATCCACGACAATTTTTTATAAACATCCTCGAAGGTACATCTGTTTTTTCCTTTCGTATTTAATTCGTAATATTGGTTGTATGTTACTCGTGTATTATTTCCATGCGGTTCAAGCTTGATAAAACAGGCTGTCTTTCTTACAATATCACTCTTGATGAAAAATGATTTTACAATATATATGAACGTTTAATAATTGTATACTAAATGACAAATGGACGTAATAGTAGCAAGGTAAACGAATTGGACAGGTACGAAATAGCACCTCCGAAAACATCCCCCGAAAAATTACATTTTATCCTCCATCATTTTATTTAACAATACATATATGTCTTCAAAATGGAGGCATACTAAATTAGGTTTCTCAACTATTCCACCGTAACTCTAGTAATCCCCACTCCCCTCTCCAAACAGTATCCCATTAACCTTATCGTACGGTTCATACCTTTCGTCCTCAGTCTAAGCACGACCTTCGCAACGTGCGCACGTCAATCAAACTCCGAAATATTCTTCCGCGTCGTACTTCCATGTGTAACGTCGCGCAACTCGAACCAATCTTCTCGTCAAAGTAAGTACCATCTCTTAATTAATAGAAATAGGATGCCATATCTCTTGTTCCACCTCTCGCATAGAACACGATTTTCGTCGCGTCATTTCGTCCGCGAAATCCCCAAGAAACCCACGCCATTATAAATTCCCCGAATATGATCATCTGTCGTCGAGTAACGCCGACGATGAGCGAACCTCCTTGAAAACGGCGTCGCGCGGTCTCGTTACGCCTCGGCATGTCAACAGAAAATTACAAACAGAAGCTCCCGCTCGCTGGATAAAAGGAGATGCCCAAGGGGGTCGAAGTAGAAGGGAAAAAAAACCACGGGGAAAGAAAAGCTAGAAACCAGGCTACGGCAACTCGAGCTGGGACCGCGCGTCGCGGGTGGTCCGGTCGAGCGTTGCTCTCTTTATTCGTTTCGTTCTTTCTTGGAGGTGGCTTCGTTAACCTCGTGGGCAATAGCGTCGGGCAACAGGCGGTTTCGCCTGCCACTTCGTTAGGGACGGTATGGATGAATGCATGGAATAATTGAGAGTCTCACGCGAGGCTCTAATTCGAATTCTTAATTGCAAGTCGCAAACGGATATGGACACGCGTGTTCGTGTTCCGCGTTGAAAAGACGCGGGGCACCGGCTCGTTCGGACCTCGCGACACCTCCGAAGGATATTTGTGTAACCCAATTTTTTTCGAAGCGCTCCACGGCGGTAAATAGCGGCGGGCGATGTCCCTTCATTCGCTGTTGTTCGAAAATATTTGCACGGGCAAACACGACCAGACGGTTTTCCATTAACCGGTGTACAGAGAATGAAAAAAAGAATCGTTCCCTTTTTTTCTTCCAGAGGAAGCTTACGGCACGGTGCAGTGAGAATTTTAAACTAGCTGCCCGGCTGCCCCGTTCGACCGGGCTGGAATTTAGACCTGGATAATATACATGGTGAAAGTTCTGGTAAGTGATGATTATTGAATTACGTTCCGCTCCCGAGTTATTCGACGAAATGATTGTTATTAATATTCGTGACGCGGGGAGGATCGAACATTGAATTTAGTCGTTCCGCGATTCCGGATTGCGAGATATATTGGACGGATTTATTAACACTTTTTCCGGGATACAGTGTGATTTTAGTTTATAATAATCGACTGCGTACGGTTCCGATTTATGTCACGGGGATATTTCCTATATTGAGCGTCCTGCAACGAAAGGGTTGTTAGCAACTACCGAGGCCGTCGCTGAATTTCTCGATTAATCAAATCGGTTAATTTCTTTTTCACGACGTCTCTCGGGAACTTTCTATGCATGCACAATGAAAAAATCATCCAACCTATGCTTGCAGGCATTGATTAATTAATTATACGCATCGTATATAACTTTCGCCGCGCAAGGAAAATTACGCAAAGTAAAGGATCGTGGCTTCATTTTTCCATTGAATTTACCGATGTAGCACTCCAGGCTAACCGGAAGCGGAGAAGAACATTGCAGTTTCATAACAAAACAATAATGCTCTCGTTATTTACGTGCACGGTATCGCGCGGAGAAATTTCCCTACCTCCCGCGAAACTCTCCGCCCCGCGTTCAACCGTTAAAAACCATAACAGAAAACTGCCCCCGTTTATCGCCAAAAATTTCCCCGCCCGTTCTCGTTCTCGCCGTCCGCGTTCGCAGGCAAACACCGAGCGCGCAACCAGACAACGCGTTCCGCAATTCTTAACGGTTCCCGATCCGCGCAAGGGACGCACAAAGCGATTCACGACGGAGGCTTCCTGTTTGCGTGCAAATTTCACGCGCGCATCCCCCTTATTCCGGCCGCCGCAGCACCGGAAAGTGCAGTCGCTTGCGGTTGAAGTGCGTGCCACGGAAACGTTGATACACTTTTGCGAAGCGCGTACCGCGCCCTGGTGCGCCTGTACGCGTCGTCCCCGTGGACCCGCACACACGCCCGATGCCACCCTTAATGTCGCGGGTCCCGACACAATGCACCGAGTGCGCCGCGTCGCGCTCGTTCGTGAATTTCGCGATGCCAGGCACTCGGTTGTCTGCGTAACTGCCGGCAAACGAACCGTTTCAGCGAACATGCGCGTTTGGAAATGGCGAACACGCTAAGCGCTTTCACGCACGGTAAAATTTCTGACCTGAACAGGCATTGCTCGAATGTACGTTCGGCCGATGATCGCGGGATTGCCGCGGCAAATAATTGGCGAATTTCGAATCAACGATCGGATGGGCTGGAGGGCGGTGGGGGTGGAGCGGGATAGGCGACGGGCATTAAATACGAATGGATATCAAACGTGAAATGACCCAACTCTGTACACTTGGTGGGTCTAGCCATTAGCGGGTATATCTCGGAGATTTATGAATATTCATTAGGGCATCGGCGGTGATAAAAAATCGGGCCGGGTATGAAAATGGAAAATTGCAGTGCATAAATATGGATGTCGGTGTTAATTGTTCGGACGAAAGGAAGCGGGAAGAATGGGTACGGGAATGCGAAATGTGACACGCCGGTTCTTTCGCGAATTCTTCATTCACGCGTTGGCCGCCCCATAGAAAAATATGGGGACTGTGTGGGAATTTGCAGTAACGAATGACGGACGAGCGTGGCGGTACTTCGTGGAGTTTTGGGAAGCGAATCGGTCCAAGTCCATTAGCCTTCGAACCGAGATAAAGAGGATGTTTTATGAAATAACTTGGGGAAAAAACGACAATGTTAGTACCGTACGAAAATGGAGACTTAATCGATTTATCCATTGAATGTTTTAACAATAAAGAGGTTTTTGAACTACGAAATTCGTGTTCGCGGAAAGTTTGACTTACACTGATTGGCTTCCGAGCCCTCCATATGTGGTACAGAGTTTAATCAAATTATTATTACCCCAAATTAATTCTGCAATTCCTACGAACCACCCCCGAAATTTACTATCGATTCTCAACCAATTCGTCGCCAGTCGTCCATTAAATTGTCCACGATGATTCTGCACGATTTTCCGCTGTGTCGCATCGTATAAATATATATAAAAATCTACGAGCGCGTGCACCGTTCTCGAGTGTCCAAGGGTCGGTTCACGATCATATCCTCTTCGTCGCGAACGCCCCACCGCCTGCAGAGAAGAAAACATGAGCCCACGAAAAAATGATATCGCGAACTCGCTTCGCGTACAGCGAAATGTGAAAGAACCGTCCGCCCGAATCGAAAAGCTGGTCGACGAAAGAAACGAAATTCTATCCGTGGAAAAATCCAGCGTGTTCCCGGCGTGAATCGAGTTATCGTTAGTCCGAGGTAATGGCTATTCGTCAGGTGGCGGAATTGCTTCTCGAAATGGAGTGGTTGGTTATAACGCGCTATATCGGCTGTAGCTAGAACGCCATTTGAAAGTCAAATACTTGCGTGGAAGACGAAGGGGACGTTGAGGGGATGGTTTTGCGGGGCCGTTTCACTGAGACAGGGCGAAAAGGAGAGAGGAAGAACCCTCGCGAGATCTCGAGACATTTCATAGGATCGCGCGATATCTACACTGCTCCCACGTAGACCGCAGACTTCATCCGATTAACAGGCGCCGGCTTCTGTAATGCGAGCATATTGCCGAATTGCCCTATGCCTGGTTTAATTCAATTCAATTCGACCCCCTCGATCGTTCCTTCCAGAGATTTCCGAACGCGTTGGAAAATTTTGTTTCTCGTCGCGGCCTGGGTCGTTCCATGCGAAATCGAGCACTTTTTGGCGTCACTATTGGCGATTTTGCTCCAAATGAGATATGTCGTAGCTCGCTTGAAATTAGAGGCGGTTTAAGTCATCACTTTGGCGTTTCAGAATTTGTTTAGGAAATACAGGTCTTCGCAGTTTGCAATTTTTGCCCATTGTTGCGAAAACGGGCGTCGCTTACGAATTTTTTATCTGTGGAACTATTTGCCCGATTGAGCTTTTTTGCTTTCTTTCTGTTTTATTGGGAAAGGACAGGCCTGTGAATTGGGACTGGTTTGCACGCTGGGAGTTAGATCGTTTGGATTACGAAGTTTTGCTCGTGCGACTGAATTTTTATTGGTCGTTTTCGTTTGAGAAACGTACAGCATTGTTTGGACAATGCGAAATCATTATTGCCGTCAACGTAATAGAGCAAGGAAGCGTTAATGGAGGAGTTGATAAGCGATGAGTGTTCAACGGAGCACAGTACAGTTCAATTCATTAAGTTTATTCTACTCACGAACGTTCAACGTCGCAAGTTTATTTATTATAGTTTCGCTTCGCGTTTTATGTGTGTCGTTTGCGATGGGCATAAATTTTATTGGAACACGATTGGCTTGACAGGATTTGGGAATCGAATTCGGTGCCATTTGTTTAATTGCAATCACTCATCGGTATATCGCGGTCCGGATACCGTTCGTCACATTGTTGATTTTTAATTTGAAGTTGAAAGGATCGGCCCGCTGTTTGAGTTGTAATTGAATTAAACGAAGAGATGATTGGCCACGAAGTTTGCAGTGCACATTCGTCAAAGGATTCCCTCCACTGAAGCCGCGAGAGAAATCAAAATGTTGCTCTTGCAAAACACTATCCAGGAATCATTAATTTCATTCTATTGTTTTATCCATGATGTTTCTCAGTTTTGCAGCGCACTGATTGCGGATATCTCGATCCTCTTGTGCCTTATCTCATTTTCCATTTACACACTTTTATTTCAATTGTACCTCGTGTACTTTCGAAGCACAGTGAATTATCGGATGAACAACATTTCCAATATACCTTCAATTTGCAGTATCGAAAATTAAATTATTACGTCCATTATAGTTTCTTTTGCTCCGTCCTCTATCTATTATTTCTTTCGTTTTATATAAAACGTTGCAGAATAAATATTTGCTTCTGTCCAAGTAGCATTTTGTCCCATTTCGTTCTTCCCAGAAATTTGAACTACCGCAGAGCGAAGCTTCCAAGGTATAAATAAACCGTAACAGGCAGCGAACAATCGTCAGAAGAAGCTTCATGTCCAGCAGCAGGAACGTTCGTCGATAACAATTAACCGCGACCCCAAAAGAAACCGGCTCGAATATTCGAAGCGTTCGCGTAAAAACATCCACCGTGTTTCCGCGTCGACACTCGCCCGTTTCTGAACGATAAAGTTTCGCCCCGATCACGATTCGTTTCCACCCTCCGTATGCTACGAAAGTTCGATTACAATCCGGTCGCGGCCAAAAAACAGCGAACTAATTCAATGAATCGATTCATGCTAATAGCTTGGGAACAGCGAAGGAAACGCGACGCGACGGAGAATGCGTTTAATCGATTCGACGGACAAAGACGGGGAACGGTAACGGAGGCGAGGTAGAAAAAAAGTGGCGGAGGGAGAGCGAGGGATATGACGAAGAAAGGGGGTTGGAGAGGGTAGTAGCCGGCACTTGGCGTCGCCGTCACTTTGTTTCCAGGTGGACGGCTCATGATGAAGGGTGCTCAGGTGGAAACACAACCGGTCCGCCAGCAGCCCCCTCGACTCCCACTTGAGCGGTGAACGTGATTCGATTTAGCGCATTCCGATTGAAAGTTTTTTTCCCCAGCCGGGCCAAGCACTCGAGCATCCGGTGACAACTCGCCGCGAGTAATTTCCGTTTGATTAAGGAACGAGGGGGAAAAAGCCTGGTCGCGCTGGGACGTTTGGAATCCAATATTCGCGGTGGACGTGGCACGCGTGGATCGACTGACGGGGGGAGGGGAGGGAAAAAAATAAAGGAGAAACATTCGCGAGCGAAAGGAACAGGGAGACGGGGGCGCGCCACTCGTTGTGCCCCTTCCTCGTCCACGCGTTAGGCCCGTGTCCCCTCTGTCTAATTAAATTAAATCTGAACTTAATTCCGACGGAGTTCACGTCGGCCAACGTCTCGGATGAGATTCGTTCCGCGAATGGGAATAAGAAGGGAAACGTCGAGGGTGGTGAACGGGTAGTAGTCTGTTGGCCGATGATGCACGATCTTTGACTAGGGGATTTTATAAGCCGAAAGGGGATAATGGGGATATTTCTGTGCTGCAGGTGTAGGATGTGTGCCTGTTTTGGAACGAACGTTTTGTAAAGTGAAATTATTCGATATTAAATGAGAGGATTCGATTTTATCTTTTCATCAAGATTCTCCGTCGTGTTTCCAGGGAAACGTTGAGCCTTGGTTAAGTTTACATTTCGATGTTTTTTTCTGTTTGTTTGCGGCATGCTTCAAATGGATGTGAGTCGAAAATCGAAGCTTCGAATCGCGAATCGAAATATTTCAATCTCGCGAGTGCTTTGATGGAAAAGTTGAATAATTTTCTTGATTATACCAGCAGGGGTGTTCCTGTATGAGGCCTCGTCAACGATGAATAATGATAATCACTAGTTATCGGCGGATTTCATAGATAAATTGGCCCTGATGGACAGCTGTTGCCTGGTAATTGTATTTCGCTACAGCTTGCAGCCGTTCTAGCGGCGACAATTTCTCGCAACCATGCACATGCGTAATGCTATAATATCGCGTTGAAAATTTTCATCCGCGTTATATTGCAAAATATTTTATAACGACGAGACGTGGGAAGGCTTCTCTTTTCTTAACGTTAAATTAAACGCTTTTTCATGCGTGCTTGAATTGTCGACTCCAGTATTTTTCTGTACAATCTTATATAGCTTACGATTTAAAAGGACTACCAACTGTAGATCATGCTATAAAACGTGAAACGACAATTTGGTTCATTTTTCAGCTTACAAATCAGTCTATCTATGTTCGTTTCAAACAGTACCTTCGTCTTTGCCTACATTTTCATACGATTACGCAAAATAACGAGGAACATATTTACGTTAATAAGTTCGAGATACGAAGTAGGCAAAAAATTTAAAACGCGACCAAGTTCTCGGTACTGTGAACAGAGCGTCCATCAGAATTTCCACCGTGTTTCTTCTACTCGGCGAAGAACCATCAACCGACCCTGAAATAGCGTTTCCAACTTGTGTCACTTACGAAACGCAGGTCGAATATAACGCATCTGCTCAATGGAAGGGGCTTTGTGTAGTTGCTCGAGCATCTCCGATTCTTCATAAAGGATGCCCGTTGCTCGAGCCTCCATGGAAATATACTATTGTAGTCCGGGAAGAAAGTTGGTCTCGCGATCTCTGAAATTTATCTTTCGCCTCGGCCGCTCTTACGATACAATGCGTGTATCGTTCGTCGGTGGGACGTCGACGAGAAAGATGCTGTTTTCTGGTCAGTTTCGCGGAATTGGAAGAGATCGTGCTTTTTGGCACTTCGCCTCGCAACCCTTTGACAATGTCGCCCGCGATCGACGTTCTAAGCGGTGGAACTAAATTGGGAATAGCGTGTGTTGTTTTTTGTAGCGAAAAGTTTCGTGATTTTTCTGTTTCGGAAAGCGAACGGTATACTTGACGAAGTGAGATACGTTTTTAAATGTATCGAGCGCGTTAGACGCGTTAGATCAAAAGCTTTCAAACGTGTATGATTGTTCGCATTAGGAGTAATTAATATTTGTCATGGCTCGGGACCGTTGTCATTAATTTCTCCAAACGTTGATTGTTCCTATTGAACGCTGTTACCGTTCGGCCAAGATAATATTCCTGGAATTAATCGCAAAGTGGTTTCTTGTAGTTGGTGTCTGTGGAACAGTTTCACGATATTTCCAGGTTCGCCGTGCGATTTGGAAATAATTGTTTCATGACATTTCTAATTCCACCGTATGGAAATGTAATAGAAGAAATTACCGAATAATGATTGGAATTGAATCGAGGTTCATTTCAATCAGTACTCGCCCGAGTCAAATATCTATTGAACGTTTTGATTGTCATATTATAATTCATTTCAAGATATTGGATGAAATATTATATTGTAAAATATATATCGTATTGTCGCACGAAATAAATCTTCCTTCGTATATCGCAACGACAGACTGCTTCTAATTTATTCTCCACGATTATTTCTTAGTTGCAGTAATTGAATAAGAAAATGCTTCATATAGAATTAATTTTCTTTTGAATTTGACGAATCAATTCCCTTTCAACGTTGATAGACTACCCAAAGAAATCTACTAATAACTGAAGTAATTAAGTCTCGTTAATTTCCACACGTAATACTAAATTAATATATTTCGAATATCCAGAATTCCCTTTAACTTGACACTCAGTAAATCGGATTTCCCTATTTTCATATCAATGGCCGCGTTTTTCACGTCGCTGATACTTCTCGCCCATTGTCCAACGTCTTCCCACACCTTCTCCTAATGCAAAAACCGGAATATATTTACGCGGAATATGATCCATATACCATGACCCATTATGATGTTTTTGCCGAGCAAGAAAAATCCGTCATATAACCCGCTCGTTTAGAAACTTGCCGCAGTCTACGTGATTTATCCCTGTCTACCTTTTCTGTAGTTTTTCCCGGGATTGAAAGTGTCTCGGTCGATCGCACGAAGGAATAAACCTGGATTGTTATTGCCTTTTAACTATGTGTTAAAGCAACGCGACTGTCCTGGAGGAAGTCAGTATTAAAATCACGCGAGCGCGCGAGGGTGGCTGGTAATTAAACGCTTTTTACGAGGGAATGTTCTTAATTATGGTCTTTTATAACGCGGCAGCGTAGCGAGGTACAAAATTTCCCGTAATTAAAAAGTGCATGCACAGATCCGTCGCAACAATGCCGCGAGATTTCTAACTAAATTATTATGGGAGTACATTTCCGCGTACGTGCGACGATTTTGGTGTAGCGCTTACGTCGCTCAATTGTTGAGCTGATGGAAAAACAGCACAATTTCGACATGTTTGAACGTTGACGGGGTTTGCTTGGATTTTACCGCGGGTGTTGTGACTGGGGTCGCAGATGAAACGTTAAAGCATAGTCGCTGATTCGTTTTTCAAAGCGTTCGTGATATTTACATGGACACTGATATTTTTTATACCGTTCTAACGTTGAATACAGAATTACTATACATATGGTCGTCAAATTGTTTCTCGAAATGTTGGTACAGTAGGGAAATTATTATTTCGACTTTCATTACCCCCGACAGTCGTTCAACATTTTTAATTAGTCACCAATTATACTGAAAGCACTGTCGCGTAATTATTAAATATGGCGTAAGACGCGATTAAACCTTTCTGTATACGAAACATGAAAACAGAGCATTCTTTCGCCGCAATACTTGTCATAATAAATATGTATAGAATATTCGTCAATGAATTTAAAGGGTAGGAGTAGATTTTTGTCTTGTCGGAGGCATATATTATTTGCGCATTTACCTTGACGTTAAAATAGGAAGGGTATGGAAGGAATAGACCGTGGTATGATGGCGAAGATATTGAGTTAACGCCGTAGTAAAACCACCCTGATGCACCAATTCTTGGTTGAAAGAGGGGTGGAAAAGGATGAAAGGCCCGTTGTTGGGTAAAGGACGAAGCAAGGGGCTGAAAGGAGGAGCGATGTGGTATTAATTACACTTAAGTTCATCTATCAGGTCGAGGTTCATTCAAAATGTTCACCCCTATTTGCATATTGCTTTATGAAGCCTTTAAACGATCTTTTGATATTCTTTAAATGGGGGCTGCAGCGAAATTTCCAGATTCTTTCTTATTGAACTTCTGAAAGTTGCTTTAAGGAAAGGAGAAGTTAAGTATGATCGTGGTCGTCTTATTAAATCTTCACTGTACATTTACCAAGCGTTCCGGAAATATTAAAAACTCTAGAACCATATTAATATTAGAAAAAGCAATTTAAATTTTCACATAATCGCTTGGTTGATTCTCGAGTGCGTCAAAACACATCTTTTCAGTCGCAATAAAACGTACGCTGTCTTCGAAAAATGTAATTACTCAAAGATATTTGTGAAAATATTTCTGTAACATGAAATAATATATGCAAGTTTCACAATTATATTAATTTTCTCCTTCCCCTTAAAATTCAACATATTGACTGAATTCGATTCTGGTGAATCCACTCCAGTTCCTAGAATATTAATTGTTCGAAACCGATCGCGGAAGCAGTGGAACCAACTCGACTGTTCGTTCGTGGAAACTTGTTCGTTGACGGAACTGAATTTGGAATTGGATTGCGAATCAAAATATTCTCTCTTCGCTATGTCTTCGGTCCATTTCTTCATCGTTAGTTTTCATTCGTGCCTTTATTAACGCTTAAAAGCATATTCCAGACCATCCCCTCGAATCACAATTTAGCAAGATAGCGGGAGATGTTAGCGATCGCTTTACGATGCAACGTGATTGCGTTCCCCGACGTCATCGTACTCCCTTCGATTCCATTCATCGTGCTTCTGCTTCAATTTCCAACCCCTTTTTTTCTGTTACAGTTTCCCCTTATCAGGGTTTCCCCCCTCGCGATTAATTGCAACGCAAGGGGGTTCCCTTTACTACAAGAACATTACTCCCGTTCTTATTTTCGCTTTGATGGAAGTCGCAGAATTTCCATTGAACACTTTTTTTTTTAGATCTTCCAATAAACATTCAACAGTGGTAAATTTCAATGGAAAGTATGTATTCGTTAGAATAGCAGAAAAATTCGAATTACTGTACAACTTTATTATTTGTATAATTATACTTTTTCACTCTATCGGGGATCTCGTAACTATTATAATTATTATATCTCCGACATTTTCCTTAATATTCAACGCAACGCGACACAAAAATTGTCATTCTCAGGGTGAAAATAGTTATTCTTTCGCAAGCTATCCTTACAACTAGCCCGTGGAATTGAAACCTGACAGATCAATACGAACGAACTAAATTCACAAATATCCAACAGCCAAGTCCCCCCGATAAAACCCACCCTCACAATTCCCGAAAAAGTGCATCGAGCACCAAAAGCACAGTAACTTCGCTCAGTGACTCGCCCAATTAATTCAAGACAGAATAAAACCGCAGCATCGATCAAAGTCCAGCGAAAAATCTCGTCGATTCTCGGCGGTTCGATGGATCTCGGCGTAGATTTTTCATCGGTCATTACTTATCCCCAGGAACAATTACCAGCCGGGGCTGTTTTACAATCCTCTCGTATTCCGTTCACGAGTTCAACCAGCTCGAGGTTTAATTTTTTTTTTCGGGAAGCAATGCAACGCTGCAGGCAGCACGGCGTGTCTCCGCGTCGGATTCGACTGAATTATTAAAAGTACTCCGGAGGATTTCCAAGTAGCTTGGTCGGTTGGCGGCGGCAAAAAGCTGAATGATTGCAATCACGTCGCCTCGTAAAGTGATCGCGAACGGTCTCTGCACCACGCTGAATCTCCGATTCACCGATCCACCCTCACCGCCTGTAACTGGATTACTGAATTGCAGAGTTATCCTTTAAATGTGTTCGAGTCCCCCTTTTACGTGCGTGTGTGGGTAATTTTCTGCGAGTCGCGAAAAACATTGAGCGATCAGACGAGAGGTCTTTAGTTTCTCCTTCTGCGGCGTGTACGATTTGAATGATTCCTCGTCAACCCTTTGTACTGGCGAGGTATTCAAGGTATTGTCTCGGTTCGAAATGAAGTAGGCGAGGATCGTGTCTGAGATTTGTGCAATGTAACAATCGCTGGTGAGATTTTTGATAGATGAATAAATAATGAATTTTGTTGGGGACCGAGATTTGGAATTTTCGAAAGTTAATACCACGGTTGCGTGCTGACGGTTCTTATTTGGGGGAGAGCGTGCAGTTTATGTTGAAATTTGTGGGGTACTGTTTTCTTTTCTTTCTTTTTTTTTCACGGTAGGTGGAAGTGGTCGTCTGAAAGGTTCTCGAAAGGTTTGAGCTCAATGGTCGTTGCGAATGGGTGAAAGAAGTGGAAAATTGGAGCACTATTATTTTCATTGAACACCTGCTTTACAACGTGCCCCCTTGGGATTTTTATTTGAGATGGAGGGCGGTTTCGTAACGTGTAATAGTTATTTCAAGTAGATCCGTCTCGTTTAGAATCGTTCGAATTTTGTTCATTTTCCGGGAAACTAATTGACAAAGTATTAAACGGACAATAAGCTTATTGAAAGCAAGCAGAAATACATGCCAAAAGGTAAAAGAATTGTCATTTCTAATTAGTTTCCAATGAAAGCGCAGTAATGAAAGATTTAGCGATTCGTCGTGTCGGGCAAATTCCATCGTAATGAAAAAGATTTGCCTCTCAACATTATTCTCTGAAGGGGCAGAGAATCCGAACCGTTGAAAATCTCTTTCGACGTGTATCACGCAGAAAATATATCCGTCAAACAGCGACACGAAATTTCATTTCAACTTGTAATGAGATTTCGCTTTTTAATTCCGCAGACTTTCGAATTTTTCAAACGCAACCTTCGAGTCTCGCTGTCCTTTATTCGCCGGCGGGAAAAAGTTCGTATTCCATCGAGGATCTCCTCCCGTCCGGGAACTTCATTTCTGAAAACGCAATAAACACGACGGCAAACCATTTGTGTTTTCCCCTTTAATCCTCCCCGAATTACTTCGAACAGACATAATGAAAGACGTGAAATCAACATTCGTCCCCGATTAATAATCTCGCGTCAATCTTTCCACCCGGACTAGCTCCTCATATATACGAATGATTGTTATTCATTATTTCTGCTCCGCCGAACAGACGCGTAAGCTTCTCCTCCAGTCACGTCTGACAAGCGAGATGAAAAGTTCCCTGTTGTTTTACACCGTGTTAATTCACCGTCGGACGTTCGGTATACGTCACTCCATCGACCGTTTAACATTGTTCCGCCGTTGGAGGGCAATTCTAATGTCGCCTCGATTTATCGCCTGCTCGTTACGAGTGGATGAAAAAGTTTTATAGCGATCACGTCAGCTCGTAAAACGATAGATTGGCATTACCCGACTAATCCGCTAATTCCAAAGATTTGCTCGCGGCGATGGCTCGTGAATTTCAAGATATCGGCGCACCCCTTTTTTTTGCTCGAATTAAATTCACGAATCACTGCTCCGGGCGTTCTTTTTTCGTTCCAACCTGTCCTTTTTTCCTTCCTCCCTTTCTCCCCCGACGGAATTAACGTTTTAGAGCATTTCGACCGGTGCACTCTGCTGCGCAACGTGATGAATTTTCTACGCGAGTCGGGGAAGATTTGGTTGCTGCCGTTCAACGCAATTTGTCGCAGGTTCGCTTCCGTATGGACAAATTTGATATCGTTTCTCCTTAAAATTGGTTGGGAGAAATAATGACAAGTCGATGACAGAAGCGTTCAGAACTTCGTCCATCAATCTTGACTGTCGCAATTCGTTCCTTCATTCTCATTTATTGCTTATAGATTTCTCTTGAATATCCGCGAACTGTCTTATCGCCTTTCGCGTTTGTCGAAACTCGGGCGTCTTATCATTTCCCCGCGCCGATCACAATTTCGCGAATTACTCAATAAAATATTACACGTGGTTCGACAGACAAGACGAAGTTTCGTCCTCCGCCTGTGAGCCATTAGTTTTTTTTCATCGCCGCGACATCACATGCCCCGCGATATTAAACTAGAATCCACCGATGGAAGTGGATTATCAGAGTGCATGATAAACAAGGTTCCGTGAAGGGGCTGCAGGAAAATTGCGAGTTACCATAAAGCAAGTATATGATACACTGTGCAACACCTTTGATCCGGCCCACTGAAACAGATTAAAGTCTGCTCGCACGTCTTCCCCGCGAAAGTTCCCCGATGCACGGTCATGAGACAAGCTCGTTGAAAGAGTAAGGAAAAGTTTCCTGACACGACCCCTGACAGCGTTTCTTAATAAGCTTTCTTAATTTAAACCATAAAGTTTACGGGGGGAGACGTTTGGTCTGGGAGTCGGTGTTCCACACTGGGAAATTGAACGTTGCATCCGATGC
This sequence comes from Nomada goodeniana, assembly GCA_963969485.1. NCBI lineage: Eukaryota > Metazoa > Arthropoda > Insecta > Hymenoptera > Apidae > Nomada > Nomada goodeniana. The sequence continues at coordinate 6,211,398 of OZ018305.1, read as the reverse complement.
AATTAAACGGTGGTTACGAATAACCACCGTTTTCAGAGACGGAATTACATTCCGTAAGGGTTACAGCTAAGGAAAAGCTGCGGCCGAACTTTGAGCCAATTTCAAGGTTGTTTCAGGAAAATTGGATTTATTATCCAAGAAAGTTTTCTTTGCTAATGACATTCTAAAGCCGATAATAAGGAAATTCCTACAGAGCATATTCTTTAGCCGTTGAACACCGTTGCCGGGGGGATAATTCGACCTTATCGAGAAGGGGTTGGCATCAATTTTTGAGTCCAACATTTTCATTTTTGTTTCAATTTTAATTGGGCCCGGCTCTGCTGAGTTTGACGTTGGAATCAGGTTTCCAGTTAGCCACGATTCGTTTCCGCGGAACGTTTTACAACAAAAGCTCGGCAAATTTTCGAATAAATTTTTTCAACCTGCACCGTACGTCTATTTTTTTTTTTTTTTATGGTGCAACAGAAATGTATGGATTTTGAAAACGATCTAACAATATCATGGAACTACGGCTGAAGTAGAAACCACCAATGAATGGTCAGCCATGGTAAACATGGAACAATCTACTGGTTTATGTAACTACGATCGAACTCCGCAATAAAACTGAAACGCTACCAACGATAACAGTAACTCCATTCAGTGTTTCGAACTTGTTTGACTATCTTCAAAAATAATCCTCTACACGCGCGATAAACAAAAGCACCGAAGCCGGCGTCGATTAGCAAGTTGACAATCGCATTCTTCAAATGATTCAAAAATACCTGTCTGCAGCGCCGCGTTATATTACCCGATGGTTCGCCTAAATTATTAATATCGCGCGACAATTTCACGGCACACCTGTAACACAAAGAGACCTCCCGGAGAACCGCCGACACCGCCGGGTTCAACACGCATCGAGACGATTAATCAAAATCGTTCACCGGACGAAAAAGGAATTCGATCGACACTTGGCTGTCGGGTTTACAAGCTGAATGGCGCGAACGTAGTCGAGGAGATAAGCACCTCCCTAATAAAATTACCTCCACTCGGTCGCAGTTTATCCAGGCCCAGCGTCTCGACGATCCTCCACAACGATCTTCACCTTTGAATAACTCAGGGGATGCCAGCGGTTCCCGTCCGCCCCTTTCGTCGGATTCCATCCGCGAACATCCACCCCGAACCCCCATCCGCCCTCCCCCTTGCGTTTTCCTTCGCCGCAGTTCACTTGCACTATAAACATTTGCACAACTTTTACTCTGCTTGCACACGCGTTCATCGTACGTCCCTACCCTGTTCACGGTTCAGCCGTGAAGCAGTTGGCGTAATCGTTTACCATGCACTTGCGAAGCATTTACTCTATCTCCCCTGTCTCTCCCTCCCTCTCTATATCCCTGCTTGCTTCGTCTCTGGTAAATCCCCGCCGTTCGCAAGGTTGCAACGGGAAACAAGCCCCATACGCGAATCGGGGCCCATTAATTTCGCGCGATTAATGATAATCACCGGGTCGAATGACAGCGTGCTAGACGATACGCGCGGATCGTGATTTAACGTTTCCTTGATCTCTCGGCGCCCGCGACACCGATAATGTTTAAATGATATTCGCCGCTTTTGCAACGAAATTTGCGCAACTAATTGATGCGGATTCGAATGATCGGTCCGATTAAGGGATGCACGTGGCACGATTGGTATCGAGTGTCGATAAATATTATTGTTCGCGGATAGTTAAGGCAGACTCTCGGTGGTCGTTTGACGCGGCTTCATTTCTGCGCGGATGAAAGCGGAGAGGATCGACGGGAGTATAATTTATTCCGCGCGATAAAATTGTTGGCGGAACCGATCGGAACTGTTGATATTTATAGAATTATTATTGCGTGACACTTTATCGAGAATAGATACGGGGGGTACACCTCGACCCTGCTCGATCGGTTCATTTCGATTCTCCCCGCAGAATTTACTCGCCTCGCCAAAACGGTTCGGATTCTTCAGATTCGGACGAATAGACGTCGTTCAAGGCAACGGAACGCGTCGATATTCGAAAAGCAACTTATCGACAAAAGGCAGCACCGAGGCTCGTTCGAGTAAGCCACTTTTGCAACAACGACACACCCACGCCGGTCTCTCGCGAACCGTTTCGCGGACGACAAAAACACGAAACTGTCGTCTGCCATTTCCCCGCATTGTATATGGTAATTCACTTATTGTTTCGCAGCGTGAGGCGCTAATGAATCATACAAGTATAATTCAACTGATCCAATTTCGGCGAGTTGCCGCGATTCGCAGTGTGACACCGCCCCTCTCGCTCCGCTCCCTATTCCTTGCGCCCCCCTTGTTTCCACGTCTGTCCGATTTCGTTCGCTTCGACGTTATCTCTCTCCCCGCGTGAATTTCGTCGCGAACGTTCCTCGTATATTCGCTCCGCGCCTGGCATCGCGCATTATTGCCTGAAAGATTAATGCTCGCGCGATATGTCGACGGAAACGCGACGAAGAAGGCAACGAATGTTTCATCGGATAGGATGGGAGGCTATGTGCCACGATAATCAGTGTCCTCGTTCATAATTTCGCGATGTAGGAGATGCGAATTGGGGTCTGTTACGGGTGTATGTGGAATCGACGTTCGATGGTTATTGAAAATTCATTGCTGGTGAGATATTGGGGTCGAGGGTGTGAGGGTGCGGGATGAAGATATTTCGTTTCTTATGTTTCAAGTATTATTTTGGACGATTGGACGAAGCACTGGTGAACGTGATAATACTTATTGCTTTTGGGTCTGGTGTAGGATGAACAGGTTGACATTTTGCGAGGAACATTAAGATTAAAATGTTGTGATGGAACCACGATGAAATTAAGTTAGAATTTATTTAAATTAAATTTCTAATTAAATTAAATAGATTGGTGTGTAATGTAACGGTTTTTATTTTGGCAAATGTTGGTTCATTCAATGTACTGTCTACGTAAAATGGGAAATATCTTTAGCTAGCTTGGATATCAAATTTGACATATATCAGATTAATGCCAACAATATTTTCCATTTTCTATATACTTTATTGACACTCTTTTTGCCGAAAAACTGCTATTCATAAACGTCATTTTCCATAGATATTCCCAGACTCTACTTTTAATTTTTTCCCCTTAACGAGGAAGAGCAGATTACTTCGCGATAGGATGTATTTAATTAAACAAAGCCGCTGTGTTAACAGTCGTTGATGTTTCTTCGCACCCTAACCCAATTTTCCCAAGCGTGCCCTGACGTTTCCTCGTCCTCGTTCGTATTTCATTCACAATCATGGCTGCATCACCAATACAAAATTGCGTAACAAGCAAACTTTACGACACACTCTGACTCTGTAAAAAAATATGCTTCCTTTCTTTGCCACATCCCCGCTGGTATAAGAGGGTTTATTGTCTCTTTTATTCTCAAATTAGAGCGTTTCGTGAACAAATACGCGGAACTAGAGCGACGCGGTACCGAAACAACAATTTTATTCATAATGCATCTCGGCGAGAAATCATTTTCTTATGTTTAACGCAAAACTTGTACGCTTAGCGTATCATTGTCTTTTTTTTTTAATTACATTAAAAGTTAATTGGATCTCGCCGGTTCGCTGTTTCTTTCTCTCGCGCCCTACTTTTACATCGCCGATGCTCAGGCAACATGTAAGGGACAAAGTTAATGAAATTTTTAGGCCGTGTTATGAAGCATGGATATTCAAGTTTACTACCTATTGTGTCGCGTTTTTATTTGCGGTAAGCGTAGGTCGATCTTTTCTTTTACGAATATCGTAAAACATCGGTGGTAGAAAAATCAGGTTGAAAATTGCTTTCGACTGAAACTTGGCATTAGTTATATCGATTATAATAAAGTTTCAGTTTATAACGATGATTCGTAGGTCAAGTTCGGAGCTTTTAGTGGGTGGAGGGTTTCTTTGTTAGACGATCTAAAATGTTTCCTCCCCAAAAGTATTTCTGTTCGTGAATGGTTGAAAGTCGTTCGCGAAATTCGTTTCTTAGACCATAAACACCTTAAAGAAAGCGTATCCAAAAAAGCTTTGTAGATTGCACAATTCAAAACGTTCAAGTGTGCAAAAAAGTTACTTTCAAACGTTTCAACAAAGTAAAAGCTGCTTAGTACGCTTGTGTTCATTAACGAATAACAGGCTCGATTTAATCATTCAGCGAATTGATTTCACGAAATATGGAATGCTTAAAATATACGTGTAAAATTGAGTGATCTATAAATAATTGAAATGCAGTGTTGCTGCTTTCCTCTCAGTCGTTCTTGAAATATTTACTCTCGCTTCCTATTGAGTAGGAAATCGATGAACAGAACTCATCAATTTTATTTATGAAGGGTTTATATACTATTCAAGTGCACGTACTGAAGGGACGTAAGTAGTCGTTGAGAGTATAAACGAGAGTAATATAAATACTGAAGAAGAACACAGATTCCATTTCGATCTTTTTATTTCGTCGAAGGAATGTACAAAGAACGAAAACATAGGATTACAATTTCTGAATTAAATTTCTATTCTATCACCCGGAAAAACCGAGAAGCATCGTATTATTCGTTATTGCAGTTCTAGAATCGTTGAACAAAGAAATATTTCATTCATACATCAAAACTCATGTACTCTTGCATTCTGAGCAATCAGTATGTTCGGGCCCAAACAGTAGACCCATAAAGCCATCGAGTTCCTTAAAATATAATTATTTACGTGTCGGGTATAATTCCTATATTCTACAGCTGCAAGCTATATATCTATAAATTCATACATCGCCTTTTTTAGGATTACTAGGTTTTATTGAAACTCACAGCGCTTTATGGCTTTACAATCTGCGAACCTTTAGCCGCACATGTGGACTCCGCGCACGGCACCCTCAGGACAGTCACTACCTGAGAGTGACCGGTAATTAGGGGCGGTAATTTCCACTTCTACCAGATTTTGGATCATCCCTTCCGTCACCTATTTACATCGACAAACCATCTGAACTAACCAATCAGCATATTACCAACAGCAACACGCCCATCACCAGGTTTTTGCGAGTCTTCGTTAGAGCGAACCTAACGAAGACTCAGTAGTACGACCAGATCGTCAAATACGATCACATCAGCAATAGTTACATCAACATCACCTTGCAATATCATCATCTTAAGAATCACTACATCAGTTTAAAGTATCAACGACACCGTCAGAATCTGTGCAACTCCTTCAAGGTCTTTACACCACCTTGCGAGGCAATCTTTACATCACCGTTGACTAGTCGTGGATAATTATTATATTGTACATTAACATGTAAATATACGACTATTTATCAAGTGAACATCAATTATCACCACCTTACACCACCTAATATAACTAGCCCTCACGGCATTAATTTGCCGTAGAGCGCAACGGTCATCGTGCTTTTGATTAACCGTCAATTCGCGAGCTGAGAACCGTACACAGTACATCGCTTGCATATTTGCATACTTGAAGCCCGACACACGCGTATCCATGTAAAGTTCGATACACAAAGGCAGTATATTATTTTCGGCTATTTTCCCGATTCCCCCATTAATCGAAACCATTTTCCAAAGAAACGCCGTGCCCGTTTCACCGTCAACCGTGAAAAGTAACAGGGTCATATCGAGCGTTGAATAAAGTCGAAACGAGTGGCCGCGTAATGGTCGTGTAAATCGAGTTTCGTATTCTCAAAAGCCCGCAACGCCTAAATTGCCGATATTTCTATCTCGCCGTTGCCGACCACAATCCGGCAGTGACTTCGAAATCGCGTATCGTACAATTGCTACCAAATTCCGTGTTTAAGAGGGGCCCCGGCTATATAGATTCGTAACGAGCGCATTCAAAGCGACGCTGGATTACCGTTTTACTCGAGAGAGGGCAATTGTAGTAGCTCATTATGCTTAGATACAATCGAACGGGGGAAAGGTTCACGTCGGACGCGTGAAATTTCGAATATCCACCCTTTGTGAGCCGTTTATTTCGTTAGTGCGTCGTTAGTTTGCCCCGCGAATAGTTCGTTGTTCTTAGATAAGTTTTTCCAGACATTTTCTTCCCTTCCATAATTCCTTTGGAGGTAGACGACGATCTAATAATTCGGCGAAAATAATAATGTTGGTATCACCATTTATAGAGAATTATTCTTATCTTTCAAATCGTGTCTTAACTATTGAAATATTCTTCTTGCATTCTGATGTGAAACATTTGGAAATGGATAATGGTTGATACGGAGAAAGCTTACGAATTGGCTTTGCGACGTATAATTGGGTTAATTAGTCAAAGTACATTATAAATATTATTTCAATCAATGTGCAATCTATCGGATGAAAATTGTTTTTCTTTCTTTTGAGTAAGAATTAACTTCAACCCATTCGATCATAGAATACTGTAGTATATATATATATATATCTTACCCAAAAAGCATTCTCAAATTTGGAATCAGTGAGCGAGTGTTCATTCGTGTGCTCGAGTTTCACGTAGAAAAGAAGGCGATCGTTCGTTAGCAGGGAGTCCAATACTAGACGTTTCTGTTTCAACAAAATTGTATCAGCGGTTGCGAGAAGGAACTGTTTGTTTGAACTTCGTGAATAATCTCGTGGCTCTTTGACTCTACAATAATTGTAGAGAGACACGAGGTGCATCCTGCTTCGTCGCACTACCCTAATTTATCTGGATTGAATAATTAGCAGTATGCCTGACCAGCATTGCAGATTGTTCACGTTTTCGGTCAGCGAATAATCAGCATGCTAACAGACTGATTTCTGTTCATCTACTTTCATGGATGCTCTGTTGCACGTTTTTCTAAATCGCTTTGATCCAATTCCTGCAATTACATTTTTTTGCTCCAATTGATTGCTTCATTTAATCATACAATCGACAGTAATATAGGTGGAAATAATATACTGCTTTCCATTTGCAGAACTAACGTTTACTGGATAAACTTCTACGAAAGAAACAAAGTATATAGAGACTTGAAAACCACATAAACGTTCTCTATGATTTTTCACCAATTTGATTCAAAACCATATAAATAAAAACAATCCCGATTAAAATAATATTTAACGTTTCGTTCAATATGCACCGCGAAATTTCTCTCGCGAAATGGAACAACCGATACAAAATTCATCGTTCAAGACCCATGGATATTTAACGGGTTTCAGAATACGAGCGTTATAGTTCATTAAAAGTATCGTAAATATTAATACACCTGACGCGAACACGTCGCAAATATTACACGTATCCTCGATTGTTCTGCGTACAATTATCAAAGTAACGCATAACGGCGTGTATCAAACGCATTTGTAAGCGTGAATAAGTAAATGTACACGATTGTGTCAAACCGTGGGTAAAATGGGTCTACTTGAAACCGTTGGGTGGGAAATTAACGGGATTCCGAAACTCGTCCCGGATAGTCCACGTGACGATACCTGAAATTATACAGCACCACCAGCGGTAGTCGACTCTTTGTTTTACTTCCTACATAAATTATGGATAATCTTCTTAGTTTCATGCCTCCCTCGAGGAAGTTCCAGTTTCGATGATCGCGGCGAAAGATTAAGTTTGAAGTCGACAATCCGCGCGCCGTCTCCTCGTAACACCGGGATCTTTAACTTCTTTCGTTTTCATTGGGCTCATTTTCATACTATTTTCGAAACGGATTCGTCCTACTTTAATTTTCCCGTTTCATATTCAGCCGGAACGCCGCTTGAAGAACGTTATAACATCGGGGAAACTTTCGTCGTAAGTGACTGATCCTACTGTATCGCGGGGGGGGGGGGGGGGGGGATTCCTTTTGCTCCTTTTGGACACAGTTGTAACAATATGTTGGAAATTTTAAAAGGATCTAGATCATTGGTATAGAAATTTAACAGCGAGTGTTTTTTTACATCTACTGTCTATATACTACAATTTACGCATTTATTTTTTGTTTAATGTACGAACTTATTTACCTGTCTCAGCAATTTAAGAGGTGAATTACTTAGTACATAAGAGATATATATATATTTTTAAATAAGGTTTATACGCTGAGGCAAATTCTTAGAGTTATAACGCACTTTCGTAATCTTGATTAAAATCTTGACCTCTTTTAAAAGTTTTATACTAGAGTGTATGTTAATCATTTTTCTGCATGCGTTCTTCCACCATTACTTTAACATATAGAGACAGGAAAAAGTATTACAAACATATGTAACGAAAGCTTGAATACGTTTAATTAAGGAAGGGAAAAATAACAGCGCGCAAGGGGAAGCGGTCAGCGCGTAGTCAGACGCAACATAATGCCTTTAATGTCCTACATTGTTCCTTGCATTCAAAGTTCTATGGAACTTTTTTCTACTGATTCGAATTGAAACTCTTATTTATGAAGTTAAAGGATAGATTTCAACAGCATCATTGTATTATTAGATTCTTGACCAATTCGAAATGAAATGAAAACGAACGAGAAGTGCGTATATATTTTTAATATTTAATTCTTCGTATAATTTTGTATAAAATATCCCGTGAATACAATAGAATGTTCGTAGATCAGAAATAAGCAGATCTTCATTAATAATGAAATCTTTAAATAAATATAGAAGATGAAATTATACTGGTGAACAATTAATATTAATATCTACACAGTTATTCAATATATTCAATCTCGATGGACATCGGATGTAGATTCTCTACTAAAGCATAGTGAAGATCTCAATTAAAAGTTGACCATAATTTTATTTTTACAAAGGTTGTTCCACGCCTCTCGGGACATTGGCTAAAACGTATTCGCGGTTGTTCGTCGTTGGGAAATTCTATCAAAGTTTCGGAATCGGATTCTTGCCCCGGCGTGAATCGACGACGTACAGATTTCTAATTACACTTCCGTTTGTAGTGGACCAAAATCCCATTCCACTGTTGCCGTTATTTATATTTTAACTCGCCCAAAGGGTATACGAACTATTCGCTCCATTTGAGACGCCTTCACACAAATTACACATCAAAGAATTCCTTCCAAATTGGTAATTACTGTTCACATGAAACACGCTCTGACGTTTTCCTAACAAACCCGTTTCCATTTTCCAACCGTTCTGCTAACTAAATTTAGTGGCCGCCTTTATCGTTTGGACTATTGAATTTCCAAACTGATCTACGTTTATTCATTTTCGTCGATTTCCTCGGGCCGGTCCTCTGCGATAGGATAATTGAGAGCGAGGGAATTGTAAATTGAATATCAACCCGCGATTTTTCAATGTTGTAAAATTCGATTTAAAGGAATCCGCGGTACACGTGTTTCATTTCTGTTCTTAACATTTAAATTGCGTACTACACACTTCAATGTAATTCAGTGGCTCCGCTGTCTGGCATGATTCGTCGTGAATTTCCCCCAACTAAAAACAACGTAGCCCGGTGCACGACAATTTCGAAAGGGGAATGCTATGAAGACATTGGATTCAACTTGCTCTAAAGGAAAAATATATCACGAAGGAGCTGGTTACCTCCTGCCAGTATGAATGAATAGGCGGAAATGATATCCCTTATCTCACACTCGTCACGAGCACTCATTACACCTTTCGTACGTCACGCTTATCTCTGATATTTAACTTATTGATACAGAGAACTATACAGTTCTACTGCATCAGCGATACGTTACAAATGAATGAATCAGAACGCACGCACTTCGTGTGTCGATTAAAAAAGAGGAATACAAAAATGTACGATTATAAATTTATTTACTGAAACGGGGCAATGCGTGGCCACATTATGTGCCTCGCAGAGTCACATTTATATTACGTTAACAAACACGAAATCGAGCGGTCATTATTTCGTCTGTCTGCGAATTTCGCTTCCAGTGCGAATAAAAATTTTCATTCGTTGAACACGGTGTGTGTATCGTGTGTATCGTTATTTATTTCGCGTATTGCGATGGAAAAGACTACGTATGGTGATAACATTGACGAGAGAAAAACGAACGAGCGGCGTAGGGGGTGGGGATGGCCATAAAACCAAAGCAACAGCAACAACGATACCAACAATGGCAACAAACAATGGAGCCACATACTTGCAGTCAATGTTTCCGGATGTTCCACGCGTCTAGCCGGAAGTAATGGAAATTTAGTGAACGTTACGCGGCCGAAAAGCTGCGGGGACGGGACGGAACGAAATGTAAATCGAAAATAAAATGGTAACTATGACGTTCGAGATGTCGAAAAATATTGCCCCGGAATTTTCGACTTCGATATAACTCGAGCGGACACGCGTTCGAGCGTTCTCACGTGAAATTGGGAACCGAAAACGCATAAAATTCGACGATTAGTGTCGTTCAGAGGCCGTTGGTTTTAAACGTTAGGCTCATCTGTCTGTTTATATTTTATTTTATTTTATTTTATTCGAACCCCTTGTTCCCGATTGTTCTTCTCTCCTCTTCATTCACCGAATTGTCGGTTCGTTTTTTTTTCCTCTTCGTCGGAGAATTTTCGTTTTTTTTTTTGCCTAGTAACGAACTGGTTTTCATCGAGCCCGCGGGAATGTTGTTCGCGTTAAGTTGCACATTAAATTTAACGTGGCCGAAACATGTTGCCGCGCATCGAAAGCGTTTGCGAACGCATCGGGAGGCCGTTCGTCACAAATCTCGCGAGTGGAATCCGGGCAGATTGTAATGGAGACAGGAGGGGGTGGCCTTTAAAAAATGTGTTTCGAATTTTAGCGACCCTTTGTTGTCCGGCATTCCGCGATGGTTGTATATTTTTCGCGTGTTTAATTTCCCTTTGATATAGTCGGGCGTGTCTGTGTCATTTGTCTGACGATATTTCAAGCATAATGAATTTTTTCTGAATGATTAATGGAAAACTGATTTGCCGAACGAACTTCTTATTGCAAAGCGTTAGATAATAGAGAGTAACTGTAGCTCAATTTTGATGACAGTCTGAATTTTCGTACGATACAGTTGCATTTAGGCCAATTCTCTTCAGAGGGATGATTCGGGTCATTTTTCCTGGCGAACAACCGCGAAAACTCCTATTATTTATGCTAATTAGAGAAGGCTACCAGTGGCAGACTAATTAGACGCAGATCCAATTTCCCTTGACTGAACGTGTTCGCTAGTAATTACTCTGACATCAATCAAGCCAATATTAAGGGGTGGTTACATGTGACGCGATATATTATATATCATTACCGAACACACTACACAACACACTTTCGCGCCGTTATTGTTCTATACTGCTAAATGTCATGAACCCTCGATCGCTATGCGATATCTTTTAAAAAGCATTTAATGTTCACTTTAAGTAGGCGCGCAAAAGACATATTAATAAAAATTACAAACATGTATTTTAGTCCAATGAAGATACTAGTACGAAATTATTGTCAGGGGAAAGAAACTGATAATTATATACAACTCGTGTAACTCATTGAAGATATTGCAGAAATATCGACAGCTTAAACAGCCAAGAAGTTTCCTGGAATCCCTCCATCGCATATTCAAACGTCGAGCCTTGAAACAGCGTGGAGTATTAAAGGACGACAAACGATAACCATAGACACGCGTGCGACGTGAACACAAATATAGAGATGGACAGTTTTAATTCGGCAAGGTAACGTCGTGTCACTTCCAAATTTTAATCGAAACTTATTCTCTGTTAATAGTTTCGGCTCATAAATCAAACGAAGCTCAGTTACAACAGCAGACAGCTTTGTGTTTCGAAAAACCCCCACGCATTTCGTTTGGGCGTAGGTAGACGTTTCCTGATCGACCAATGTGGTTATACATTTTATTAATTTGGTATTCAGTTGATATTTACTGACGGTATTGTCCATGACTGTTTTATTGCGTCCCGTTCCATGACAGCCATTTGCCGCTAGTTGGAATGCAATATCGCATTATTTTTATGGCCTTTCAAACCATTCGTTTGTTGCTGGACGCGTTAGTTAGGAAACGCTCTTGTTAACAAGCTATTGTTACAATCGTAAAATGGTATCAGAATGATATGCTTCGTGAATGAGAACAGAAGGAATTTATAACCGTATTACATGCGCGTACTGTATGAACAGTTTATACCAATCAATATTAAATTTATTATATAAGATCCTTTAATCCAGTTACTGTCGCTAATACTTACACGAAGAAGAATAATCACAATAATAATAATAGTAAGTACAATTCTTTATTTGTAACACTGGATGCAGTACAATAGAAAATGCTAAAACAAGAATACAAAAGCGCAATAATTGCAACACTTGTAATACGAAGAGAATAATAAACACGAGAGTCAGAGGTATTATTACTGTGGCTTAAAAGTCCACGTTCCAACTAAAACTGTATTCGCGCAGAAATTTATCAATAACGATAATAAACTTTGGGCGAGACGCATTGAGCGATCAATGTATCCCGTGATCGATGTCGCCGTGCAATTTGAACGCCGGAATAAAAACATACTTCCCCGTACAGAGCCACCTGAATGAACACGGACACGTTCCCCAATTAACACGTGTTCCGTCCGCGAGATTAACCGATCCCATGGAAATCGGCGTCGCCCTTCTGTTGCAAGATCCATCTGCCGCAGCGTGTCGTATTTAGCATCAACCCGGCTAACGATCTCATTAGTTTTGTGGCGTATTATGCCGTGGGAAACGAGGGACGCGGAGACGCGCCGAACACCGATGGTACGTCTTTTTTAGAATGAAATCGCGAACGCGTTAATTAATTTGTCACGTTTTCATCGAGCGATGGCACGCCGTCTTTGGACAATTTAAAGGATGTCTGCGAATCTCATTAAGTCACAGGCGGCGGCTGCTGGGCAACCTGTTACCTCGAAATACGATGGTTTCATCGATCCCCGATGAAACGGTCCGCGAACTGTACGTTATAACTGGCTCGAGAAGATACTATGGTTTAATGTTCGTCCCGTTCCCGTCGTGTCGCGTGGAAGAATATTTTCTTCCGCTCCGTAATGGTTTATGGATATCGATGTTTTTATGGTTACGCGCGGTTGCTTCGAGGCGGTACGATAAAATTTCACCGGCGCAAGAAAGATATCACTGTCGACGAGATTGTCGATTAACTGATTGCAATTTAATTATCATATTTGCAATACGATGAATATTCGCATGGCGGCGTCGACGTCGTTAGAATAATTATACCCGATGTATTTGTTTTTAATTATATATAGTCGCAATTTATTCGTCAGTTTATTTGTTTATTTTAATTATCTTCGAACGTCGTCCCGGTAATGAAATATCAAACGAAGGGAACGAGATTCGAGTAACGGGAGACGGTATCGGGGTCTGTATCGTCCATACCGAAATCGAGAGAATCAAACGTGTACACGGACCCCGATAAAAAGCGCGGTACGTTCTGTCGAAATCCGAGGAGAAACGACGTGAAATTGTCCGCGGGGCAAGATGACACACAAGCCAAACCGTACAGAGATGTTCTATTAAGTAGAACGCCAATAAAACGACTGTATCACTTTTCCCCCGTATCGTCACTCAAATCACGTTCGACGATAAACCTGTATCCGGTTACATTCTTCTGTTCCAGGCGATGAAGATGAGCAAAGTGGGCAACCAGACCAATTCGCAGGACCCACAGGCCGTGAATTCTCGGGTTTTCGTCGGGAATCTAAACACGTTCCAGTGCAGCAAGACCGATGTGGAGCGAATGTTCCAGCGCTACGGCCGTCTGGCAGGTATGTTTCTTTCCCGTGAAATCACATAAACGAAAGCCCGGGTCTCAGCTTCGCCTCCGACATTTTAGAGATTCTTTCGCGTCCGTCACACGTCGGATCTTTGACGTCGCAGAATTACCATCGCAATCTGGATACGATATTTCAAATAATTGCTGAAGGCAGTACTTCGCGTTCCTCGAATATACTGAACCGGAAAATGCTTTCAACTATAACGGAAGCAGTAATTTAATAAGCATAGAATTCTTATTTATAACTTATCTCAGTTTCTTCTACCGTGGTTCAAGGGTTATCTTTAATCACCGTGCAATCGACGTATCAGAAAATAGTAATTGAGCAACGGGTGTAGGTATAGCAGCCACCGAAAAATATACACCTCGTCTATTTTTCAACAAGTTTATCCCCAGTCGGAATCTCCAATATTTCGCGCCGACAAACTTCAAACCTTAATTAATCTGCATCCGGAGGAAAGCCATTAAAATAATTGAAACCCGATATCAACGGACATTCGCTAGAGAAACATCTGCCGGATTAGAGGAGAAAGGTGGGGGGAGGGAACGCATATTTTAATCGATGGCTATCTGAAATTAAAAGGCGGGTGTGTGAGACAACGCGCGGCTTATTTGCGGGATCCGCGTGGGATTATCGGTTGTAGGGATAGTCGAATAGCACGGGGTAGTTACAAACTGGTCGGGTGTTGAGGAGATTCAAAGATCGGGTCGGATAACAGGAAAAACTCGCGCTGTTATCCGGTATAAAAACGTGGAAGCTCGGTTCGGCCGGAGAAAAATAGCGAGTTGGAAATAGGATTTTCTCGATACGCCCCGTCCCCGGTAACCCAATTTGTGCTGTGATAGCTCCTTGACCTTCGATATCCCGATTGGATATCCGTCTGTAGTTTCGCGTACACCGATGACTCCACGGCTTTCATTGGGGCACTAACTTCGTTTAAGAAACGTACTTTATTGTGACCAAGTAAGCCAGCCATAGAAGGGACGATGATAAATCGATGCTAAGATAAATTGCATTACTCGTTAGATCGATTTTGTGTAAGTAGTTGTTGCTCGGGAGGGATACTTATTGATGCGGGCTACGATTATGATTATTATTATTACTATTGTTCGTTCCCGGGGGAAACAAGTTGCTCTTCAACTTCCAAGGAAATAATCGTTCTGTACGTCAAGGAGTGAATTCCAATTAGAAATACATGAAGCGTCGGAGAGTTTCTTCTCGCCTTGGATCCATGGATTGAAAGTTTCCTTCATAAGAGAGACAGTAATTCCACTGGTAGCCCGCCTGTATCTATTCTTCCGGACGGTGTAAAATGTAATGCGTATCGTTTTAAGATGCTACGATTCGATTCGTCGTAAAGTTGGAGGGGCATTCTTCAATTTGACGAGCGGGAACGGGGTTCTATTTCGTTAATAAAAGTGTCACACTTTTACTGTCGTCGCAAGTTCCACGAAACTCGCTTCTACTTATACGAATTTCGAGTTTCTTGGAGTCTGTCGCGTACAGCTGTCACTGCTGCGCGATGCGATACGTGTTTGGTGTTTCTCAAGCAGGGAAAATTAAAGCGCAATCTATGACGCAGCTTCCTTCCGAGAAACGTGATGCATCTCACGTTACGCTTGTAATGAAAACTTTCAGCATCCAATTTAAATAATTCGATCGCTTTCAGACACCGTGATGTACTTACCGAGAATAATTTTACCAGGCGTTCTACGTTTACGTGGAACTCGGATTGCGATGCATTTCATTATGGTTTCCAGAAGTTCATAACTGTTCAAAATATATCGCGCTGGAATTGTTTAAACGTAGTAATATCAGTTGAAAAGAACTTGGTCTGTTGCACGTTTTACTATTATTTATAAAACGTTGGAATTATCGTGAGGACGCTGGCCGATTATACGAAGCTTGTCTGGCAGTGCGCCGACCGTATCTACTTAATCGAATAACCGAATAACGAAACCCAAAATGAAGTCGCGCAAACGAGGCTACGTCGCGAACGCCTCGCACCTCACGGTTAAAACAAAAAAAGAAAAACCTTCCCCCCCTGGCGCAAGCTCTGAATACATTTCACGATGCCCTATCGACCCCCGTCACCGATGCCACCCCCCAAAGAAGGTTCTCGATATTTTCGCAGCTCCCAACGTCAAAAACACGAATCGTCGGCGGTCCGTGATCCCGCTCGAGTTTGAACCGACCGACCCTCGATCGAGCAGAAGTTGGAAATAAAATTAAGCGGCGGGTCCAGTCGGCAGACAACACTCCGGGTACAATTCTGAACGTCCACTTGACCCGTGCAATCTGCACCGTACAGCTGTCACCGTTGGCCGTGGCGAACCTGGGGTGGTTTGGGAAACTGTTCGCCGTGTGGTCGTCTTCTTATCCGACGAATCGAAAACCCCTTTTAATTCCTTCGACGGCCCTCAAGTTCCCTCTGGCCGGCAAAGTTCCGCGCAGTCGCATTGTAGGGGCGGCGCATTTATTGTTTCGCCGCTTTATTGGGGAACCTGCTGAAAGTAAGCTGTTTATCGGCAGCTTCCAGACACCGCGGTACCCCGTGGCGTCACTTCCTACCGGGTTTCGGGCTTCCTGGCTTGGGTTCAAACGTAGAGAGAGAGAGAGAGATGGAGAAAGGGAGAAAGAGAGAGATAGGGAGTAGGGTGTGGAGGTTAGAGGGTGGTCCAGTGTCTCTGCTGGTTCTATTGGACAACGCCACTGGTCTGAGACTAAATGAACTCGGGTCTGGTGTTAATACCGGGACACTCCGACGCGTTAAATTGTTTCCAATTAGTTGTTGAAGCTCGTGTCTTGCTTTAAATTCATTGATAAGGGTCCTCAGTTGATTCTGGACGCGGCTCTTGTTCTTTGTTTTGGATTTGCCCGGAGTTTAGTGTACTTTCGGAACTCTGTTAGCTGGAAGGGAATGGAGGAGTAATTTATGTTTGAAGATGACGGAAGTTAGTTAGTATTGTTTCGTAGCTGGACGAGGGGAGGTGGTGACGTTGCAGCTACTCCTTGCTGGTAGAATTTTATTGTAGGAAAGATGGGGTTGAAGGAAATGGTTCGAAGTAACGCTTGGAAATGGAGAAACGGTATATTTATATCGTTTAACACGTTTGCGGATAGTAAGAATTTCAATGAGATACACGAATAGATAGATGATTTTATTATTAATTAATTTTGTTTTTATTCAATTTCAAAAAATTTACGCCACACGAAATTGAACGCATGATAATGTGGCTTATAAATTTGGATCGTATTTTGCATCGCAATTACAACGAATGCTACAGCATTCGCGTTCGCGAACGTATTAACCGCAGCATTTTATATTATTTGTAATATCTGCAGTATCATATTTCACAATTTGTTCTTGTACATGTACATTTTTAATTGACGCCGATCGAAATTGAACCGAACACCAATTTCCTCACTACCCTTGATTAGTAGACAATTGTTTCGTGCTCGCATTTATCGACGTCGTGGCCACGGTCGTCGTTGACCCGATCGTTTCGTAAGATCTGCACCGCGTCACCTCGGTCCAGAATTCTGCGACAGGGAGTTCTGCCCTATCTGACTAACCGGAACCTTTTCCAATTTCACGTCTCCGTTGACTGGTGGCCCCCTCGTGCTCTTGCAATAAGGACACAGAGCCTTTTCTTGTCGGTGCTTCTTCGTGCCCCGCACAAAACAGTCGTCCGGGAGATTGCGATTTGTTGTTGCGGCGAGCAGAGGCGGAAACTTTTATAGAAGTTTCCAGTCGAGACTGGGGAGTCCGATAGGACGACACGGTTTTTGAACTTGCCTGTGCTTTTTGCGCGGCTGATGCAAAGAGTATCGATCTGGCAAACTTGCAATTTGGTAACGGTAAAGGATAATTCCGTAACTCGAATTTAGCTTTTCAACTGAATGGTTCCTTAAACAGAAACGTTTCTATCGTTCTTTCATTAGTTTATTTGAATGTCGGGCGTGAAAATCGATGATCACGGGACATCGAGATAAATCGATCGATAATCTGAACGACGGGATCGTTCGTTACTGAACAATTAAATGCTTAACAAGAAACCAACGTAAATAAGACAGCAGTCTCGATAAACGCATAATTGTTTTTCCTGAAACTGTGAACTTCTCATTACAAATATTTGTCGTGCAATTTGACAGAGCCAGCCGCAAAGAAAGATGTTCAGACTGGATGTTGAACTTCCAGTCTACTGCGACGCTTGAGGCTATGCTTCATTCGAAATTTCGAGCGATATCCAGTCGTCCCTTTTTTTACCCCTTTTTTCGTTATTTTACAATGGCTACCACATGGCACAGACTGCCCATCGATTCCATGGGCAGTCTGCGTAGCAAGTCGGCAGATACGTTCATTTTAACGCAGGCGCCGTCTGTAATCTGTGTACCCGTAATAACTTTTGCGTGGTTAGCAGCTGACCATGCATGGAATTCATTATGCTGAAACAAATATGTAAATCTCCATATATTCCTGCCACGGTTATACATATATGGCCGCTTGGTGTACGCGGCCTGGATGCAGATATATTTCGTTAGGAACGCGAGTCCACCCAGGTGACGGACAGTGATGGTTGAAAAAAACTTATCTGGCAACGTCAGTTGCTCTCGGACATGTTAATAACGTCAAGGGCTGAAAATCTTCAGGACTTTATCATGCTCCTTTCTTGGACGAGAAATTATTTTGCAACCGTTTGCATTGGGGCAATATCGTTTCCGTTCTTTCGTTTCTCTCGTCTTTTTTACGCGAACACACTGTGCATCGACGGGGCTCGTTGATGCAGAAGATATTGTGATCCAGTGATATATTATACCAGCGAAGCTATTGAGACTTTAATGAAATTTCGCTGGTAAGTAATTAATTGATAGTGGAAGTCAATTGGGGCGGAAAATAAATTTTTCGAGATTTCCGTTCGGATAGAGTTTATTTATATTTTGCTATTATTCTGCGTGGATACGGACATTAAATGTGTGGAGCGGTAAACATTTCTCTCAGATAGTAAGGATTAAACACGGAATTAATGCCGGGGGAAATACGATTTCGCGATATTTGGAAAATAATATTGAACGCGTGGGCGATCGATATGTTATCAAAATTCATTGTCGACAGACCGGGAGAAGGGGGATGAAGGAATCGTAGTGGGTGGATTCTGAAAAATCTTGCCGAGTGTGTACAATAAAATATAAATATCGTCAAAGTGCTCTCATAATTGAATACAGAAAAACACCGACGATTTATTTCAAATAAATAACAATGACCACCAAATATCCTTTTATCGTCCCTTCGGAAATCTAGTTTCGAGTAAATTACACTTCTGAGCAAGTTCATTGCTATTTACAGTCCGCTAGATGTATCTCAATTGCACAATCGCTTCTTCCAACCTATCTGCATACATTGAAACACGCTTAAACTGTATGAATATATTTACAAATATATCTAAATCTACTCGTCGTTGCTCAGTTACAATATTACCTCCACCGGTCCCATTCCCAGAGAGAAAAGGAGGAATCCCCATTCCGTATTCCCCTTTTCGATAATCGAATCCCTACATCCTTCATTTAGCATCCGGCACGATGACGAACTCGTAGACGCTAGACTCTGCGCCTCATCAAAATTCATGGGAACAATTTTAATTAAAGATTCCCCTCCCCCATTATCCTGGTATTTCTGTTTCGTTCCATTCGCATGGCTGGAAGAAGGAGCCCGCCTCCCTATTGGAACATCATGATCGTTTGTTGTTTCAGGAATATCCATGCACAAAGGCTATGCATTCGTGCAATTCACAAATCCCTTTGATGCTCGAAGCGCCTGCCTGGGTGAAGATGGCCGCACCGTTCTTAGCCAGATACTCGGTAAGTAATTTCTCCCCCGCCGTAACATGAATAACTCGTTCTTGTTCGCCTGTATGCATGCACGTGCCGAATTTAAACGTTAATTCGCCTTCGTCGTTTGTCAGTTTCGTTCCCGCTGAACGCCGTTTAATTATTGGCCAAACGGGCGTCCGTTGAAACCGGGATGCTAAGTGTTCGCGACTCAAAGGTGCAAGCGGATTTACGGTTCCTGCTGCGAACGTTGCTCTTCGAATTTTCAATTTTAATGGCAATTCGGATTTGTTCGCGATGGACATTCGTATCTGGACGAAAAAGAAAAATCATTGATGAATCATTGGGCGAACGTTTCATGGCATTGGGGGTTAAATTAAAAAACATATGGGGATTGCGAAATTTTAGATCGGCGATTAGAAAGTAAAGGTCGCGTGAAAGGGTGAAGGTGTATTGTTGCAAGGAAAATTGTTTCATTATTCGCTTGTGGTAAGTGGGAGAATGCAGATTTTTTTTTTAAGGAGGTTTGCGGATATTTAGTCGAAGTACACGTCGCCCGAGTACTTCCCTTTTCAGTGTATTAAATTTTTGTATTCCCCTCGGCTCGCTTCTTTCACTACACGTCGGGATTAATGAGGCATCGTTATTGGATAACTACGATTCAAAACTCTTCCGTAAATGTAGTGAATTCCACTTGCGGGTCGGCTTATTACCAGCGCGTTCATTGGAAATGCCTCAATTAACCATTTATTCGATAATATCATAAATTTTTCCCCTATTACTACAATTTCACGTCGAACAAGAAAAAAGAACGGGGGAGAACAAGTTTCTGTTCTCAATAACTGCACCCGTTCCGATGGGGATAATTTAATTTTAATAAAGTACACGACTCATCCATTCACCCATTTCCAATTACAAATATCAGTAATTATTAATTATTATTAACAATGATTCGATGCCAAGATAATTTAATTCAGCGTAGTTTGGACATCCGGGTTATCAACTTATCTTCTCTATTTTTTAAAAATCACCGTCGTTAAATATAAAAGAGAATTATTTGACGTTCGGTATCCCGACTTTGTTCACCTTCGACAAAAATTATGTAACATATGAACAACAGACACCAATTTTCGATTACTTTTAATTCAATTTTGGAACACTTTTAATTTATTTATTTTATTTATTTATATGAAAAGGGAGTAACGAGATAAGACGAACGGATCTAGCATGGTAAAAATACTCAGTGATATAAAATTTGTAAAATATAGACATGGCAAAATCGACGTCACCTATCAAACTTTCACGCGATTATTTGCCAAAGTCCGTTTATTCCTCGCGAAATCGCTTCTACGAATGATTCGTCGTAGTCCAGAAACTGCAGGTTCCTCGAAAGCGAAGCATCATCGACTTCTAGCCATTAGTTCCGGACTTTCTAGGCGAATCTGACTCGAGACAGGGCTGCGTTCGTTCAAGAGCATTTAAACTCGTGAAACTCCTCGAGAAATCGGCTTTCCCGTACCCCCGGGCATCGTCGCGAATTTACATGATTTTCACTCGATCGAGGTATTACAATTTTTTTTTTCCCCTCCATCCCTTTTCTCGGGTGTCGGTTGTGTAGATAACTGGATAGAATTGGAAATTTCGTGGTACCCCGAACAAGGGTTTCAGGCCAAGATAGAAATTGACCCACGTTCCGGTAGTTGAACTTCGACGAGCTGTTACGAATAGGGCGGCCGATAAGACAAGTGTACGGATGGAAAGAGTAGTAAGGATTGCGCCAGTGTTGACTGAGCAGCCAAGTCTTTCTTTCTTTCTAGGATGCCGTGGATTGCCTACCTATGGTAGGCAATCCTATGCATTTAGATCGATTTATATCGACGACCGGAGTGGACGAAACTACCCGTCGATTCATCTACTACGGACGACTGTGCACCTCGGCGACTCGTGCTTTACCTATCAATTAAAACATCGACGATCCAATGCACCCTTACAGTTCTCCATAGAACTTGCCCAAACGAAACCTCGGCGGAAGCTTAAAAAATATACCGGGTGCAAGCGACTATCTTTTTCCAACGTCCATTCATTCGTCCCGGCGGTAGTTGCACGCGGTTGACGTTCGTCGCGACCAGTTTGCCATTATTTCACACGTAACACGCGGTTAACATTCATACCGCCGTCGCTATTTAAACTCCGAAAGCTGCGCTTCCCGTCCGCTCTCGTCTCGCGAACGACAATTCGCTTGGGGATCAAAAAGCGAATACCCTCCCCGCCGGTGTTCCGATTTAAATCCGAACTTCCCTCGCGCGTCAAAGGTTGAAGTCGCTACAAGTGAGGCCGAATGAGAGTCAATAAAATCCCCGTTCGAAAAGGGAGACCGAGCGGCGCGGCGCGGCGCGGCTAGGCGCGCCTTTCAGCCGCTGAAAAGCGGCGTTCCCGAAAAGAAACTCGCGCATTAATCACGGACAAAAACTTCATAAGTCCGCGCCGATCGCCATTCAACATCGGCGGTTGGTCACGGCCCGTTGATAATCGTCGCTTGAAACCTTCTCTGCCCCCTGCCCCTTTTCCCGCCCCCGCCGTTCCTTTCACCGTTGCGGGCCACGGGAGTATCCGCCGGGGGCGCGATACAGGCAGCAAGAATCAACGACACGCCGCGATAGCAGCGGGGCAAGCTTCTCCGGTAAGAAGCGGCGGCCTTGTCTGTACGATTCCTTTCTTCGTTCCGCCGTTGCTCAGTTAACCCCGGCTCGCCAGCTCGATTCGCCGGAAATCTTTCTTTGGCTAATGCAAGAACTGTGTTCCCACTGTAGCTCGCAGCCGCCTACCTTCCGGCGGCCATATACCCTCCTGTACATACACGTGCAGCCGGTTTATGGGTAAGGGTTGTAGGTAGACGGGCCTGGATACCGTGGTAGACGGTGCATTTACAAGCGCAACTCACCGCATGGAGGCTGAGGGCGATCCTCCGTCTCGTTCACCTTTCTATATAATTCTCGCCGTTGCACACGTCCCCGCGCGTACATAGGGAAAGTTCAGCGGCGAGAAACAGCCGAATGGAATCGTGCACCTTGTGCCCGAACGGCGATTGGTCGCTTCTGGCACTCGCGGAGGAAAGTGATCGATCTTTATTTTTGGTCCACGCCGAGAGTGGGAGGAATGGCTTTCTTGAGCTGTGTATTCTGAAAATTTCTCATTGGATATAGGCGATGCAGGTAATGTAGGTAAATTGAGTAGCGAAGAGAGTTTTGTGGAATTTTTTTGTTTAGCGTTTAACGTCGAGTTGACGCACAGTTAATGAGAATCGTTGGTGGCTATTTTTTGTTGTATGGCTAGATTTGCATTCGGCCGATCGATACGAAGGGGAATTTATGTAGCACATCGACGCGTTGAGAAATATATTTAGTTCTCGAGTTCAGACGAATGGAATGTGCCGAATAATTATATACATGTATGTAGGGCTGAAAGTAAGAAAAATCGCTGAGCGGATTGTCTTGAAAAAGTGCTTTAATAACATCAGCTGTGCAGTGGTCGATTTATTTTGCCAGAAGACTGAATAAACAACAGGTACCCTTTCAGATGATGGAATTTTGCACATTTCGCCGGTATCAGATAGACCATGCAACGGGAAAGCAAAAGCAGATGGACGTTATTTACATAGGTTGGTGAATACGAACAGGCTGGGGTGCTCCGAATGCTTTGAGAAATTAGCTACCACTGGAAGGCGGTGCAATATCGGTGGTTATTATCTGAAAACTCGCTTCTGACCAGGATCCTATTAAAAATGCATTTCACCGAACCGCTACCGATACTTTCGAACCGCGTGCAATTCTGGGAGATGCCGTTTCCGCGCGATGGAGCAAGAAGAGGGATTATCAAAATGATTAAAATATATATTAATCGTAGATGCTCACGACATAGAACATAGAAATATTGGCTGCAAACTATATAACATAAATACCTATATAGCAGAGTAATAAGCTTTTGGGCAACTCTGAAAGGGATCGTGCTTGTAGCTTACAAATTTTAACTATTTTCCAAGCTGTTGGACAAGGGACACCGGTCTTGGAGTTTATTATTTGTAAATTTATTATTTAGACAAATCAACGTCGCAATTTCGCTGTGCAACTATACGGTACGTTTATTTCGCGTCGCACAGGTCCGGCAATTTTCTCCGCATCCCGCGTTTTCGCGAAAAGTACGACTGAATATTTTAGGTTGGTATTTATTAGAATATATCATGAAAAGTTTTACCGGCGCTTCCTGTCATTTTACGCGGCGTCCCCTACACTTTATATCGGCCTAGATATATTCCGACGTCGCCCTTAAAGGATGGTAAAAAATTACCTACGATGCTACTTCGCGGCGATACACCTTGTCCCGAGAATTATAAATAAAATATACCGAGGACGGTTGGCAGCGATCAACAAATTGGTAATATCAACTGTACCGCCACCTCGTAAAATACAGCTTGCTTTAAAAATTGTCCCGGAAGAATGTATCGGCCGGTCATTTTCCGAAATATTTGAAACAAACTTTTGCATCGCACGGTGCAACAGGAATATTTATTTTTCCAGCGGCGTCGCGAAAGGCGAAAGGGAAGAAATAAAACGTTCACTTCGTGGCGAATAGCCCGGTATCGATCACTATCGTCAACTATGCCAGTTCTCTCCGCTATATATCTTTTTCCTAAAACAATTACGGCATAAATTTCCCATCGGAACTTTTAATTGAAATTCGAGGAATCTTTTTCCCAAAAACTCTACTATTTAAAACGCTCGCGCGTGCGCGCGGGTCACATTAATTACGCTGCAAATTGAATTTCATTCATCCTGCCCTCCCGCCCCTCCCGCCGACGCCAAAAAAAGACAAAAATGTGCTCCACCGTTAATTTCAATTATGCGCCCGTTGGGGTTGGCTTCGATTGAAAATCGAAAATCGTAGATAATATTGTCGAATACAACGGCGGCGCAAAAATTGGGAGGTATCGACAATTATCACCTGGCGATATTCATTAGAAATCTGGGTCACCGGTAATACCCGGAGCCGGACAGAAGCAAACGAAGTGGCGGACGGCGGAGAACAATGATTTATTATCATAATCTCATTATGAATTAATATTCTGATTTACGAGTGACGAGGGTTCTTTTTCATTCGGTAGCGCGTACAATGCCGCGCATCACGAACTTATATCGAATGATTAATGTGTCGCGAATCCTGTGGAATTGGAATTCACACAGAGGAATCAGCGCAGATACGATCGCGTATCCAACGCGAGAGGACAAATCTGAAATATTTCCGCGACACCCTAATGCAGCCTTACGCAAGTACGCGTCGGGGCCTTACGGTGCGCACGTAACACGGAAATTATCGAACGCAGTACGAAGCGACAAGAACTCATTGTCAACTGGTTCGAACTCACAGAGGTCGGCGTTGCGATCGTGCGACGTGCGTCGGCGTCTTACGTTCGGTCTCCGACTTAATTGGCTATTTAACGCAATTAAAGTGTACTCGTTGGAGTTTCGCGGGGTTAATTAGTAGAGAACGACCTTGATCTATCGATGGATGCTGTGAAACGCTGGATTCCGAGGGATATTACAATCGTATGAATATCTAGAGGGCGAGCGGGACGGCGTCGTGGCGAGGGCGTACTTGTTGGTATGATATCAATGTTGTAGATTGATATATTGCGACTCGGGTTAAATGTATTACGTTGCACGCGTATTTGGTTAAAATTAGCGTTGTAACAAGAGATTCGCGTACGTTGGGGCAAATTCGATTGAAGGAAATATATATATTGCCGGGTGTTTAATTTCAGAGGCTGTATACTCGCAGCGTTTTGTTAATTGTAAATAGTTAGAACGATTTGTTGCCGTTCATTATCGCAGCGATGCTCATTTTATAAATTTCGGTGTTTAGTACTATTATTGTGATTTAATATACGCTATTGTTGATACACATTATTTGCTGACGATGGTAGAAGACGTCTTTTGCTTATATATTCTTAGCTATCCATTTTTCTTTTTGGTACTCCACTCGTGGAAAACCTGTCGTTGTTTTAGTTCATTTACATTGAAGAAAAGCTGTTATTTTAGGAAACATATTGAGTGGTATATTATGCGAGCTTCTTCGATGCAATTTTCAATGAATAATTATAGAGAAAATTCATGCGAACAATAAAACGGGCAACCTTGCCAGAAATTTCTGGAATCCAAGGAGAGCATTGGAACGTTGATGCATTTGTTTGGGTATATACACGCAATGCTTAAAGTATTCATACATTCAGCAAACGTTTGATTCCGCGGAGATTCCGCAGAAAGCGTCACGCACACGTATTAATTAATAATTGAACAATGCGCCGCCGTCATATGAATAATTCATAATTTTCATATGCAACCGTCGGTTTCTATGATACGCGAAGATATATTTAGCTAACGTCGCAGCGGCGACATTGTTGCGAATATAGAAATGCGTTAGTTCGGGCCGACTGGAGCTCTGCAATAATATTTGCCTCCGGCGGTTGTTAAAACATATGAAAAATCCACCGACAATATCAATGTTTGTCTCCCAGAATCAGTAAACTCCGAGCTTCCGATTCTGGACGCTGAATAATTGTTTAACGATGTCCAAGAAATTCATGCATGCCCTTATTATTATTAACTAACTGTAGCCCATACTATCATTGCAATTTTAAGGAATACGAGCAACGGTACAGTGATAAATTTTACATTCCTATCCCAACCGTCGATAATTAAAACGCTCTTGAATTTTCATTCACCGTATTTACCTGGACAAATTTGATACCGCTACCGATGCCGGCATTCCATTATTTCGAACCCATACAACTAAATTCGAAGCGGGCATAACTTCGTCGAAACGATACGTCCCTCCTCCTCCGCCCAGGGATAGACGTGCTTGTTAACTGTTACGTGAATGATAGCTAGAACAGTCCCATTAAAAGTGGGGAAACGTTTCGTTCTGATTTGTTGTAATCTCCGTGTGGAAATTGTTGGCACAGCGATGCATCCTCTGGTTCATATTCAACTTCGTGGGAGTGATGTAACGCAGTTGCTTTGTGCAGAATTATGTTTCGTTTAATTGGATTAATTAAATTCGCCGGTAACGAGATCAGAGTGGACACGAGTCGACACAAAAACGGTCGATGTACACGTGTTTCGGGTATCGCCACGTAAATCTAAATATCGTCAACGTCTAACTACTCGTCGCGCTGTTCTCAATTTTAACCGTAACAAAATTAATCGTCATCTCGTTTCGATCATAGCACCGGTAATCGCAAAACTATCTCCGCTTCCCCGTTGCGGCGCGATCGTTATTTAATTTCCTCCGCGGGAGAAAAATTGAAGTAAACTAACATTTGTATTTGAAGGTTTTCCGCGGAACTTTCATTAAACGGTATAAATTGCACTTTTTAGATCGTTCGACTTACATACTTGTCGTGCAATACAATTCTATTGAAACAATTTACTTGTAATATCATTTTTTCGTTACAATCGATTGCAGTTGCCGAATCGGGACGCGTACAAATTATCTATTGGAATTAGTTGATCTACAATCAATCGAGGATCGTTCACGTCGCCGGGTCCTAACGATTTCGTGCAAGTTAATTCGCCAAGGGGCGAGCCTTTAATTAACCATCGCCGTGCACCACTGTACGCGTACAGAGGGCCCGCATACATTGTAACAAAACCACGCTTACCTTTCCAGCATCCATCCATTCCGGATCAAGTTGCTAATCAAACCTCTCGAATTACAAATTCAATTATCTGCCCCATTAACAAAAAAAAAAAAGAAAATCCCCCGGTACCGCCGTAACTACATCCGCGCCCGTGAATATTCTGAACCCGGTCTATCCGCTATCAGGGCAGATTATGCAGTCTCAGAAAGGATCACGGAATAATGGACGCTCGCACTTCTCCCTTGAAATAGAACGCGACGTGTGCGTGTGCGTGGCCGTGCATCAGTGTGCACGCGTGTACGTGTGCGGTTAAAAAAAATAAACCGCCGATGGCGTGCGCTTCTACTTTCTGAAGGCACGAATCACATTTTCCCGTGGCAATAGACGAACAATGCCAGCCACCTACGGTTATTTTATTTTACGATCGGTATTTTTATGCGCACGTGCGCCGCCCGGAGTTGCATTTAATCCGTCTGGAGTAGCGCTTCCAGGGCGGGTAACTGGATCAAACTGCTGTGTGCCATGGGGGAATGGTTAAATGGGAGGAAGATGGGCAGAGCACAGGAATCGCCTGGCGTTCCTCCGTTTTATGATCCATCGCCCACTTTACATTCCCCTGCTTCTGCCTGGCTTGCCTCTATCTTCTTTTTTTTTTTTGAGGCCGCGCGCGCGCGTCCTCTTCACCCGCCGCCGCTCTCATCTTGGCGGTTCCCAAAGTGTTCGACATAAAACAACGGGGCGGAAGAGTTATACGGTATCTGGGGGATTGGCGGGACCGCGGCGACGGGGTTCCCGTATTCATAGAGAAAACGTGCGTCATTCGTAGAGTACGGCGAAGTTTGAACGCTTCTTCGCGTTCCGGACTTTTCACGGCGGTGCCAATGGGACGTTGAATGGCATAAGGATGACGAAAATCGCGGGCGACATGGAGTAACCGGAAATGTTTTCGGGCATACTGGACACGACGGAGATTACTCTGTGTCCACCTGTAGGTTCTCCAATCCGTGTATTCCCCTTCCGCTTTCGCTTTTTGTTTCCCGTTCTATTTTCATCGTGGCGCGTTATTTTTTACCTAGCGCCACGGGTACGCGCCATTAAGCCCTTTAAACGGGAGCCGAAAAGCTGGCAAACTCTTGAGGATATAATCCTGGCTTTGCCGCCGGCTGCGATCCTTCTAACGACGAAAGCTCACTCGCCTGATATTATATAAAAACTATCCCGCTGCAGTGCCATTCGCTCTCTTAGGCCTTCAAGTTCCGCCGTTTCCTTCCGGCCAATCGTTCTTTACGGTGTTTTAAATTCGTTGCCGTTCCGCCTGTAATGGGATCGATATGGGTTGTCCAATATGCCCCTCGGTTCAGCTTCCCTCCAAGTTCCTCCGAACTGAATCGTTTCGAAGATTAATCGAAGGTTTATCGTTGCAATTCGCTCGGATAAAAATTACGTATTGGAGGCTCGCCCCGAATATCCCATTTGATTGTTTCTAATTCCTCGAAGACGTCGTTTTATTTCAGAAAACATACACTTCGCGTCGTTATTCGTCGTCGTTTTAACGACAGAAATATCCTTGACTCGAGTTCGGACCGTGGAGTAGCTGCGGTATACTCGTACCAAAAGTTACAAACACTGGAGTGCAAAAAGTGGTCGCTGATAAGAAGTTCACCCAACCGCTGCTGCCCAGGTAACAATTTCTTGCAGCCGCTGCGTTGGTGTGAAATTTAACTATTCGACGTTTGACCGTCCCGGCGAACAGACGAATGCAATACATACCCTGACGGAATATGTCTGTCACGCGATAAGACGTTTTAATTCACTCCAACCACTTATTATGCCAATAAATGGCAATACCAGAGACGCGTTTCCTTTCACCAATTCTTAGAACGTAATGACTTCTGTCGGCGACTGTACGCGAGTGTTGCACTCTTTCTATCGAACATTAATGTTTGTCTTGTTGAGAACGAATATCTTATTTATTGTTTAACGGGACCGTTCGTCGTGCTCAGTATTACACCGTAATGTGATATAATATGTAGCTGGATAATGCGCATCGTAATATTCCTGTATCGCGGGTAAACCTGACGTTGTTACGCAAATATATAATCGATACAGTTAATAATAATATTATCAATACACACATTTACCGGAAAACTATCTCATTGCCTCCGGCGTGTAAATTTGCGTTACACGCGTTCACAAATGAATTTTGCGGTGGCCTGCGAATTAATGTTACTGTTGTTTGCATAGAACGTGTTCCGTGCAGTCGCAATATCCGTTGCGAATGGTGTTTGTACGCGAAATTATCAATGAGGCGTTGTTCGCACGATATATATAATTAACAAAAAAAAAAAAAACAGTGGAAACTTCATTTATATGTACGAGACGTATCGGTTATCGACGAGTGCATTTATTTGTAACAATTAAATCGGCACAAACGAATCGCTATTTGAACAGTAGACAAGATATTCGAGAACGTGCGAAATTACGATTGTTTGGGAACACCCTTGTAACGTTTCGTGTATATAATTTCGACTTTCTTGATCCCCGGGAGAATATCGTCGGCATCGCGAGGGGCGAAACCGGCTCGCGTAAATTTACGGTGAAATGTTGCTTCACTATACGCACACCACTCTGCCATATTAGACTGTATTCTCGAATTCGCGTACACGCCGTTAGATTTACGGCGAGGCTAAACTCGACATTCAATGCTTATTACTGTTAACGAACTCTTGGTCTTCTTTTATCCCGGGCCCTGTTCCGTTTTAATCCTCAAGGCGAGCGCTGTTCGCGAAAGAGCCGTAATCCTTGACCATTTAGCGCCGTAACCCAGTTGAGAGTAAATTAGTCAGACGGGATCGAACGATCTAAACGTCCTTCGACTTCGCGGACGTCCGCTTCGGATTTCGCGTATTTGAATATTCTTCATTGCTGAAGGTTTCGGAAGATACAAAGTTCATCAAATTATTGCCGTAGAATCTTATTAATAGCAATTCATCGCGACCGGATCTTCGTAAATTATTCCAGTCGGATTATTCAGACCTGGAGAATATAATTTATTATTGAATTAAACAAAGAGATGTTCGTTACCATTATACGAACGCTCGTTTTCCTCTTCTCGATTATAAGAAAGTTATTCCATCGGCGCAACACTTTCTTTAGAAGAGAGACTTAAAATGGATTATCAGCAGTTTTAATGGCACGGTTTAGTCCCGAAAACTGCCGAGTATATCGACTGGAAATATTTCGAATTCTTGAGAACCGCTTTCCATCTCGCACAATTGTGTCGATCTTTCATTCCCGCGGTATTATTGGCGAGTTATCGATTAATCGAGCAACAGAGTCTCCGCGGTTTGTTCGATACGCGACTGTAATCGCACGCCCGCACTATCGTACCGAAATTTATTAAAATCTTGAGCACGTTTATTATATCGATATTAATAACTAGAAACGTGGAGGGGCTGAATTAAACACCGGCGTTGCGATTATTTAACGTCATCGATTCCATCGCGGGCATTGATTGCCAATATAGCGAATTCCGTCCACTTTATGCATTAATTTATAAATCACGAACATCATTTGGCGGGGCGTTCGCCCGAAATCGATTCATCTCTGGTTCATAATCAATTGGAATCGATCACAATCAATCATTTTAGCGTGATTTTCTTCGTTCATGCGGGATTCGAGTACATCGTGTCGTCGATCATTCCGCGTTAGGCTTGTATATCCCATTTGCAACGACGGTGAATGCAAATGAAAAGCAATTTTGCCACGCGCGCGTATCAGACAGGCTAATAATTATATTCCCTCAAATTAAAGCTCGTGTCGTATAAAAGTGCCGCTGCTTAAAAACGAGTAGCGCGCGTTTCGGTGGCATTATTCTTGCTCTTTTTTATGGAACGCGGAGACCGTAAAAAAAACGCCACGTAAAATGTTTGAAATTTGCGAATTTATTTATTTTATGACCACTCCTGTTCGACAAACGATTCCGTTGTTATTGACGGAAGCGAGCGACGAGGAAAACGTTGCGCTGACTTTCCACGGGAAAATGGTACAAGTTGTTTGCACTGCTGATTAAATTCTTCGCTGACGGATCAATTGATGCCTCTTAATTACCGTTGAACGTTGCTTTTATGTCTCGCGTTATTTAATCATCGACGCGGAGCCCCCTCGTAACAATTCCGGTTGTATTTTAAGCGATATCTGCCATTTTCGGCGCTTCACGCGGTGGCAGATTTCACCTCGGCGGAGACGCAGAATCGAACGAGTTATTTCTACGCGAAAGGGAATAAAACCGGCGAAGAAAAATAAGAAACTTCCAGAGTTTCGTGCCAGACGGTACTAGCGGCGCCTGCTATTTTCTCCCGTGCTTTCGAGGCATTTAAAAGTCAATCCGCAATCAGTGTTTTATGGGAAAGATTAAGGCTCGCATTCTGAAGCGTCTTTGTGCAGCAGAAACGGCCGTTAAGCTTAAGCAAATGAAACTGTGTGCCTGTTGTGCCTGTTGTGCCTGTTGTGCCCATAGCGCGTTACTCTTTCCCCTTTATACGTTCGTCTTATCAACGTTGATGTACACCCGGAATGATTTTTATAAATGTAATCTTAATATTTGCTCGCGGTCCGCTTCGCGTTTGTGTGCAGACTTCGTCGCGCGACAATTTCCCCGTTAAATCTGTGCCACCAAGCTGTTGAAACGTCCAATATTTATTCGGGTCTTAAAGGTCACCGAGGCGGTCCGATATCTGAGAGAATAAAGGTTATTTGAGAAAGAATGTCCCTCGTACAACCCGCTCCCCAATGCGACAGTATTTAGTTCAATAGACGGTGCTTTGGTGTCGCGTGGGATTATCTTAAACACCGTCAAGAAATGACGCACTCGCATTTTCATATTCTACAAGCATTCCAATTGATCCTCCGCAGAAATAAATCGTGTGTCGTAATTGTAGTCGGAGTACCTTTACGGGCAATTTATCTCGAATAAAAATTTCCGTGCTGTTTCCCCGCAGCGTGAACAACAAGAGAAACGGAACGCACTTTTTAACAACCAACGAATGGGTTTGAAAATTGACGGATTAAAAACTCACCCCTCTCCGAAAATTCGTTCCTTCGAATCAACCCTTAGAAATGGCACAATGCATATAGTGTACTACAATATAGATACATATATGCCAGACCTTCAAAGAGGTTACTCCTGGTGTCCTAGTCGAACTTTGTCAGCCAGTTCGTCTAGACGCTAACGAAAGCATCGAGCGTTTACGAGCGTCGGGTATCTGGCGTGCACCTGTAAAAAGGAATAAATGGCGGCTGGAAATCAGTCGGGATTCGTTTACGACGGAAAAAAAAGTCGAGCGAGACGAGGCCGGGGCCGGCCAAGCATTCGAAAGGAAGTGAAGGTTTGCTATTCGCGTGTCCTGTGTGACCCGAGCAAATCTCTCGCTACCAGAAAGGTTGGAAAAAGAGAGAGGGGCATACGTCACTCTCGTGTACCTACCCCTTCTATATCGCCCTCTCTCTCTCTCTCTCCCTCCCCCTTCTCCAATACCAGGCAGAAACTAATTTAAGTTGGAGAATCACTTTGGCTGTTTCGATTTATTCAGATACTCGACGTATTTCCCGCGAGAGGCCACCCGTCCAACGTTACCCCTTCGAACGGTGCACCACCCAACCCCTCCCGCCGTTCACCTTCGATGCATGAGTCCCGACGTGCACACACTGGGCCAGGTGAAAATTCGACGCCGCGCGAAACCTGCTTAATCCGAACCGACGTGGCATTCCCCGTATTACCTTGCTCCCTTTCCGTCCCTCTCGCTCCTGGCTGGCCGGGGTGCATTGTACTCGACCGTCTACACCGCGATTTCTCACCCGTTTCTACCCTATGTACACAGGGTGTGCGCGTGTACGTGCGCGCGCGTTCACCTTACCTGCAGCATTGACGTTTCGAAATTCGACTCCTAACACGGTTGGAAGGGGTTATTTTGGTTCTGTTTTTATTGAGACGAACAGTACGCGGGGCGTTCGAAATTTATAACAGTGGGATCGAACCGTGGGAGGGGATGAAATGGATGAGAAAGGGAAGCGGAGTGACTTGTTGATACGTAGAGAGAAATTGGAGGGTCGTGGAATGTTTTCGATCCGAAATGTTGGGGAAACGGAGGAAACGGGGGAAGGCAATAGCGCCGGTTAATTTGTAAATAGTGCACGCTTCTGTTTTTTGTTTTTCCGTTAATCCCTCAGGAATTGGAATGTTTAATTCTGTGCAATATTAATGGTAGATTGTTTCACCTTTGTTCCGCGTGAAATATATGGTCACTTATCAAGGTGTACAGGGATTCCGTGTTGCCGGCAACGTAGTGTACAGGTGCATTCTTTACCGCGTTTAGGGAATAGAATTGTCGGACAATTATAATTAAATAGGAGCGTTGCCTCTTTTCGAACAATTGCACAAAATGATTCGCGAATCGCGGTAACAGTGTGCTCTCGAAGCGTGAATTTGATGCATGTCTGTCGTCAGACATGGAATGTAATTTTTAGCGGAGCGCATAATTATAGATTCGTGAATTCCATGAGAATGGGGATTCGATGAAACAACGAATTCTTTCTATCAAGTTTGCTCGTTCTGTAGAGACGGAAAATAAAACTCGAAAGCTTTTCCATTTGGGAAGGATATTATAGACACGCGGACGATGGGGGGGTGAGAAATTCGATCGATTTTCCCCAGTTTACAGCACTTTAGCGATCGGAATTTTCTGCACATTCAACGGAGAAATCGTTCCTTTGCATTATAGTTTAAAAGGAGAACCGGCGTCTTATTTTTCGTTTGTATTAGATCGCCGTGTGTTGTTTGCTCGGGAAAATTTTCGTTCTCCGGAATATTTACTTGCCTGGATCTTTTTGAATATTACCCCCAGGTTGTTTCTATTAATTTCGATTAGCATGGTAGGAAATAAATAATTGACGTGCATTACTGTGTCGAAATAGATAATAATTCGTACGCTTCAATGTTTCATCAAAACTTAAGTGGGCGTGTGGCGACAATGATTAGTTTTAAATTACATTACTGGTGATTTACTTTAAATCTTAATAATCTCAAATTAAATAATTTTTCTTAAATAAAATTTTGAGGTACTACAAACAGTGCAGATTTAATTAGAGTTCAATAATTATTATTTTCAGTGCAATCTATTCACAACATTCTTTTGCCCGATAGTATAAATCATATGCATACCATTTTACAACCTTTACATTATTATAGATTTGATTAGTATATTTATATACTAATAATTCTCATGAACTATATATCATATTGCTCAGATTGGAGGACCATGTTCCAACTTATTAGAACATTAACAAAAATATCAAGTACTTAATAATGAATTCAGATACATTTCGACCAGTCATTTATATTCCACCAATCTAACAATTACACACCGCCGTTAATCAATACGATAATATCTCCAAATATTCGCAAACAAACTTCTCACGCGTCCCCAATAGGAACACCCAACGATTGCGCCAACAGGTGATTAAAAATCGATCCCCCCGTCGTTGTCTTCAAACGTTCCCATCAGAAATACCCGTCGCGTACCTTTTGTCCGCCATTCGTCCCCATTATCGTCCCAATATCGCCGCGATAATTCACAAACACCGAAAGGTCATCACCGTCCAGAAATTACCTCCTGCGCCCAACAGATAGCGCCTTTTTTTTCCAAAATTTCCTCCGCGTCAAACGAGGGCCTTCGTGCTGGCCAACGTTGCTCATAATTGCACGGGCAGCGGCATCGAATCAGAAGGGAATACGGTATCGATCGGTCGTTGATCAATGGAAACCCGATGAATTCCTGAATCGCCACCTGTGATGACGAAACACAACCGTGGTGTACCGAGTGTGTGGCGGGCGTAACATGTATGCGTACACGGACGAATACGACATTTGGCCGGAATTGTTTGCCGTGCGTAACATCCAGGTATGGCGACACGTGTAGGCGGTAAACGCTTTTGAGTATCGCGGCCATTATCGAGGCTTCGAAAAGCGCGGAGGGGTTGGAACCCCCGTGTGTCGGTACTTTATGAAACGATTTAGCAGCCAGCGACGCTCACGTGCACGCCGTAAGATTTACCACCGAACGTTCTCGCCTTTATTACTGCGTGTCGTTAATAACGCCGTGAATTCTTTATCCTGCCCGGAATATCTGGAAATCGGCTTTCGCCTTCTTTTTTTTCTTCTTTGCGATGCGTGTGAGCGTGCGGAGCGTAAGCAGCTTTAAACGAGATTGTTGACGCGGAGCGGTTTCGGTGAAAGAATTAGTGCCCACAGTTTATTTCACAGTTAAGCAATAGCATTTTCTTGGTATGATGTTCGGTTGAACAGAGAGTTCTTGATCACGATATTTCGGCATATTTGCACTTCATTTTTATGGAAATTATTTTACGAAATATCTGGGCATTCTTTCTCTAGGAATGTATTAAAGCGCAGGGTAGACAATTCTGTTGGATATTCGTCCCTTTGTTTGGTGAAATAATAAAATTGGTCTTGGACTGGGGTAACATTATTCGCACGATTATTGTTAGATATAATGTTTATATTAGGAATAAATAATATATTCTTCCAACAGACCACGTATGGTCCATTTGCGTTATCAATACTAGGAATCTATTCTTTGGGCAGAATGACTTTGCGATTCAACTTCCATTTTCATTTGTGCAGCGATGAGATATCTGCGGAAACAAGTTAATTTCTTCTGAATACAAAGCGCACGATCGAATAGTTTATATAATAAAAAAAGTAATTCATTGGATGTAGCATCGCATCCTTCTTTCCTTTGTTTTTGCTGTTGATAGGTGCAAAGGGTGATTGTAAAATCGAGTTGCACTTAAACTTGTCTTATTCCCCGTGCTTTTGCAATTAAAATTGCGCCAAGGAGTAGCTGCTGCCTTCCAGACATGTTCACCGTTCAAGAAGACCTGAATTGTTAACGGCGTGACTGTTCGTAATTAGTAACAGAAGCAATTACCCTTCACTGCGTTTAATAAAATCTCGGAGATAATAGCCTGGTAATGAAGCAAGCCCCCTTTGTAATGGAAACATTCTGACCGGTCGGTTCACGTGATGAAACATTCATTCTCACCCCGTAGAAATAACTGACGGTGCATAATGAAGCACACAATCTGCGGCACATTTCCATTACTATAGTCCACGTCACACTTAGTCGTTTAAAAAACTCAGACGGGAGAAATTAAATCCGCAAGATTCTCCAAACAAACGCATTGTCATCGCGACGCGTGCATCGCGTCTCCCAATTGTCGCGAGCAAACGTTCCAATACAGACAATCCCACGCGACGTCCCCTTAATTTGTCCCATCGAGAATTTTAAGGAAAAACCGGGGATCCACGGAAGGCACGATTAAATGGGTTATTAATCGTCCGCGGGGAAAGAATGTATTATCCGGCTCCTTGGTCAAGAAAATCCGCGAGACAATGGGTTATTGTAACCATTGACGATCCGTTCCGTCGTTATCGAGTCCCCATAGACTTGCCCCATAGGCAGTTAAAGACGAAACGCGAACGATATCGGACCTTTACATGCGGAACAATGACTTGAACGCCGTGAATGCATCCCAGTGGTATGCACCACGAGCGCGTACAGGATCGTTTCGTGTACAACAGTGGAAGAAAGGGTGCTGCGGATGTTACGTCATTGTCTCCTTAAAGGATCCAAGCGTAAAGGCGGGCAGGGGTCGTTAAGAATGAAATTCTCCAGCTTATCGCCGGCGGTAAAGGGGGAGTTTAACTAATTAACTGAGGAAAGGACAGGCCACTCGGGGTATTTCGGTGTATGTATTTAACAAGGAGATGCGCGGCTGTAATGACGTTTCTCAGAACACGTCTTTTCGTCTCGTCTTTCTCTCCCCTCTCTCTTTCTCTCGCACTTTTCGTACCACTTGGCGGAACGCGGGATGAAAGGCAAAAGTAAGAAGGCGTCGGCATTATTTCTTAAACATCCGGCAATAATTATAATGGTGCACTCTTGGTTAATTGAATCGTGGTGAGCGCCGCGAGTGTTAAATTCCAGCCAGGTGAATTCGCCTTGTCTGAGGAGCGCGATCCACGTTTTTTCCGACATTGTCGACGCTCGAGAGCGTTTTAAAGAAACGGAACGAAGAAAGGGAAGCGATATTGGAATCGGAGATGCGCAAGTCGCAAGTGTAACGCAATAAGAGTGGCGTACCTGGATCGGAGGAGTTTACTGTTGTCGGGGCTCGCGGCAATACACGGTCGATTTTATTCATGCCGAACGAACGATTGCGTACAACAAGCGAATCCGGTCGGTCGGTATCGCCGCAACGATGTCTAAGGCTAAGAGAGCGGCGGACAGGAATGAATTCCATCGATTTGCCGCGACAAGAACTTCACAATCCCGTCTTAGAGTTAAGCCGCCGAATTAAAGGGAACTCGATCAATCGGCAAGCGTTCGCCGGCGGGGCGGAAAGAAATTACTTGTCGCGGTGCGAAAATCGCGCGATCGAACTCGGAAGTTCTTTGTTCGGTCCTCGATATTCCGATAAACTCGCAATTCCAATCTGGCGACGAGAAAATCGTGTATCCCTGCACCCCGTTGCGAACCACCCACGTGGACACGATTTTAACTAACACCGCGACGCGTTATGGTGGTGCACACCTTAATTGCGTGCTCCGTGAGTTTTCCCAATGGTTCTTAAAATCCCCGGATGGTTCAGACGTCGCTTTAATTTTCCACTGCGATGTTAATACAATCTTCCGTTCAAACGAATTATTATCGTCGCCTTCGAAGTCAAAGGAGTCTAAACAGATAATTAACAGTCCTCGTTAATGTCTGTATTTTCCACCGTTTCTACTTGTCTAGTACGTGTCGCAACGTTAGCGAATTATTTGATATCAGTGTCGTTTTAAACGCGATCATACTTTCATCCAGAACGCCAGAGATGAAACTGCGTGTATCGTTTAATCTTAATAAAGTTATAACTGCGATCGCGTTGAAAGGCTGAGAAACAGCGCTGATCACAATTCCACTGGGGCGTGTAATACAAGCGAATTCATCGGTCGTGAATTGGGAGAGAACATAAACGACGATTGGCGAATTTTATTTTTCTTGCACTTCGATGAAGCTGTAAAAAAACTTCCGACCGCTCATTCAGATCTACTTTTCGAAAGGTCAGAACATTACCAGCGGAAGTGCCATAAAACGTACATCTACAATGACGTTTATGAGAATCGGTCTTTTACTTCCCTTTTTATATACCCCCCTTTTTTTCCATCGCGAACAGATGTTCGTCAAGACCGTCGCGTCCCGCACATTCATTTGATTCCGTGGAACCATTCTTTTTGCGACACGGCGTGCGCCGTTAATTGCCGAGATCAAGCCACGTAATTGATTCAGACGATTCAGGAAAATTCAAAGCGGTCGCGTTATCGAACTGCGCACGGTTCAGTGTAAAAAACACCAGGACTAAAATACCATAAATTTAATAATATGAATACTTTACGTTAGTGTAAAAAATACCGGGACTAAAATACCATAAATTTAGTAATGTGAATACTTTATCGTTATTATGTAATGTTCCTCGAATTGAATTTGTTGAATTCTTCTGTTGAAGAAAATTGATTATAATGAAACGGTTATATTCGTCTGTTTTTCCCCATCTCGTAGATTGTACATTATATTTTCATGGGAACAGATTAACAGGGCCATTAAATTTTCTGGGCTGTTGGTCATTAATATGTATTCGTTAGCCGAGTTAAAAACGGCTGGTATTGACAGGTACTCGCTGTAGATCTGTATTTATATTGCAAATACGTAGCTTTTAATATATAGCGAGTATACTGGTTTGTGGGCCCTTTAGGTAACTGCACGGTGCCTCGGTTGAATATCTTAAATAATTTCTGAAAGGATAATATTTGGGAAAAATTTTGTTGTAATTTTGTTCGTGCCGAATTTTGGATGGAAAAATCCTGTCGAATCAGATCGTCTGTAATTTCTTACACAATGTTTGCTTTTCAATTTCAAATCGCTCGGTTTTATAGCTTTGTTATCTCTAAAATAATATACTCCAGAGTACGCGATGTTTGATTATTCAATAGTAAACCTTTATTAATACTTTCCAGCTATACAATATTTCGCACTGAAATTCCGTTACTAGATTTGGAAGAAGGAAAATGCAGAAAAGTCTGTCAAAACGGCTAAGTGAATGGTCAGAAGTCTGTTGATCGATCAATGAAAAAATTGTACTATTATTATCCGTCGAATACAAGTGATAATACTTAGCAATGGACCAGATATTAGTACAACCTTTCCAGTAACGCGTTTCGTACTGTTTATACTAATTTAAAAATGATGAATCGAGACACGCCGTATACTGGCCCGGAGATGGATATTTCTGAAATCCTCCGTCTGTTCGACTCTATCCACTTTTTCATATTTCAAACGTGGAAATGCGCGCATGGAACGAAAGTAGACATGCACATGCATATAATGTATATCGCACCGGGCGACTTGCACGCGTTCCTCCGCTTCAATATTTAAAATCCTTCCTATATTTCCTTCGGCGCATGTACCATTCATTTGTTCACCCCCCAAAGTAGTTCTTGTTCCATCGATCTGCTAAATGAAATCCGACGGCAGGCACAAAAGAGCAAGTAGTTACACCACAAGGGTGTTCCGCCGTCCGTGCTACGGATCATCCGACTTGACATTGTCGAAACGAAAAAACCAACTAACTAGTTCGTTAATGATCAATGGCGCATACACGCCCGCATAATAATTACGAGAATCAAAGGCAGCCGTTGCCGACCGTCGGGAAACTAATTTTACCTCGGTCTCGGCCGGACTCGGAAGTTCTTTGATAAAAAGTGTTCCGCGTAAAAAGTCGCGAACGCGAACGTCCGCGTCCGGATAAATTTGAAATTGGAGGTCGAAAAACGACCGTGGAAGCATCAGTATCAACAAAGCTCTCCGCGAGCAGTTCATAAATCTCCGCGACCGTAATCCGGCAATCGAAGTTTTCTAATCATCCCCCCCGCGCAAGACATTCCAACGTAGTTTATATCGGGACGATATTCGACGTGTTGCCGGTTGGCACCCGCGTGAAATACGACTTCGACGATTGCGGCCGTCGACTTCTTGAATATTGGAAGAGTCCGAA
Organism: Nomada goodeniana; assembly: GCA_963969485.1. NCBI lineage: Eukaryota > Metazoa > Arthropoda > Insecta > Hymenoptera > Apidae > Nomada > Nomada goodeniana. The sequence continues at coordinate 6,171,056 of OZ018305.1, read as the reverse complement.
AGTGAACCGACGGCGCGCGTTCCCCCGAACTTCGTTAGCCCGGTACTCGCGATTCGATTCGTTAATTCGGCTAATTCGACCTGCCTATTAATAATCCCGTCGGAAGCGTCGTATGGCTGAGTCTCGTTTGGAACGCGTCAAAAATTGAATAACCGGGTGCCAGTAATTGGCGAATTGTTTAATCCTTCGCGAATTGCGTGATGCTTATTGCGCTGGTTAACATCGGTTAATCGAACTCTTGCAGAATTCAATTTAAGTGTGCAGCCAGTGTTGCCTGGAACGGCGTAGAAAATTAATAATCTCGGGGGTATGAAAGTTACATTCGATATCCGGCGAATATTAAATGAAATCGAGAAGGCCCGTAATGTTTCATTGTTCGAAATTGTAGGGGAAAATTCGTAATTCAGTTTCGTTTCGAATTGTTGCGGCATTGCTCGTTTGATGCGAAGCCGCGTCTTCAACAGGCCTCGCTTCTTCAATTTTTCAAACGCGAATGTTTCCCTCCCTTCTGTCGCCAGAATACAGACGAGATATATATATATATATATATCTCGCGGCGCGTTTTTATTTCACAGCTCATACGCGGAACGATTCTATGTCGTTTGCTACTCCCAGCGAAGGTTAATGGATTCGATCTGGCATAAATCCCGCGAGATGATACCGCGGTGATGAAAAACTGTGCTCGTTTGCAGGCGTGCACGGCGAATCCGTGTTACGAAGACACATATTTCTGGCGTTTCCGGCCAATTTAATCCCTTTACAGCGTGTCGAATGAAGATTAACCACCTCTTTTAAATGCATACGTTGTTTTGCATTCGAAGCAGCACCGCAACGAATGAAACGTACAATTTCCAAAGAAAATTACCAAGCCGAATTGCGGCGCCGCGCGAGTCCCCCCCCCCCCTCCGTTCCGTACGCAATACGGCAATTTAATATACCCGTTCCTCTGATGTTTAACAAACGACAACGGCGAATTCCATGGACAATTGTTGACGCGCTGTCGTAGAGTCGTACAGTACCGGATCCGGTCGACAAAAATCCACGCACGAGATCCGGGTCTTTCGTTCCGTTCATTTCGCGAAAAGAAAATTCGTGCGAAATAGAATATGCTTTCAACTATTAGTATTCTTCGCTGTCCAAATACTTTCGCTGACCAACGTACGACCCTTCCACCGCGGGGAACTATTCGTCTGGGAGCAGAGAAGACGGCAGAATCACGGAATCGTTAGAAAGAAATCACAGTTCCAACGCGAGGGAGAATGAAAGCAGCCACGAGTAATCGCCGGGCGAGAGAATGTTTCGTTGTCCAGCGGTTCGAGGTCCCGGTGGATCGAACGTGTATCTCCCGCTACACGTTGCTTCCCGTTCGAAACGGCGTTTCGGGGGCTGGTTTCCTCGGTCGGGCCGGTCGGCTAGGGGAGCTAGGGGGGTTGGGGGGTTAATATTTAAAAGGGCCACGCAATTTGGCAGGAGCGTGCCGGCGATTCCTGATTGTCCCGTCGAGATTTCGATAGGACGGTCCTGAAGGAAAGGTAGCCGGCAATGCGGCCGCCTGATTGGCTGATTGGTCCGGCCAATTTCTAAGTCCAGGCACGCCATACAACGCGACTCTAACTCAACAACGAGAACGCTCGGCAGGGCCTGACCGGAATTTTTTCCATGTAATTACATCTACGTAGGTACACTCGAGTCGTCGGCCCTCCATGACTCCGCCAGAATCCAGCCTTCCGCCTCCCAACTCAACCCCCGACCTCTCCCCCCCCCACCCAAACCCCCTGCTCCTCCAACCCTGAGCAGGCCCGTGTCACTGCGGTGAAACTAAATCATCCCCGGAATGAGCGCACGATATACCGTGTGCGCATTCCCCCGTGTACCGGTTACGGCTTCGCCCGAGCGTTTTGCTCGATTTTCCTTGTCGAAATCCGCCACGTTCCTTGTGCACCGATTTATTTTACCTTCTTGAAACGCCGCGCGTGTCTTCGATCTCGCGGAAACGTCGGATTAGAAGGGGCATCCAGTTCGTTCTCTCTTTTTCTCCTATTTAGGAATTTTCTGTTTCGATGAGTTCGATTCGTCGCGATTTTCGGGGACAGGTGAGGCATCTTGGGGAGATTTAAACGGCAGTTTCAAATTATCTTTTGTTTCTTGTGCGCGTGTGTATTTGCGATGCAGTTGACGTAATGGGAAACATTCGTTCGCGCGTAGAATAGAATAACAGAAACGTGTTGCTCGATAACGGTAATAATGAATGGATAATGACGATTTGCTTGCGCAAATCGGACCGCATCTTGATTCAAGTGTTTGTTAAGTATTTCATTTAGTTGATGCACAAGCAGTGCGCTTAGTGTTCACTATTTTTTTTAAATTTTAAACTGTCGTGCTGCGAACAATCGTCGCCCACAGAAATACGTGCATTGCTGGATCCTGGTACTATTCAAAAGCTTCAGGCTTCGCCCTCTATTTTTTCGGCGGAAAGTTTTGTTCTTGTTTACTCTTCTTTGCCGTTGCACTCTATATTTCTGAAACTTTGCGAAAGTTTTACAGTAAATCCGTAACTTTTTGCCCCGGTTTTTTTTCCCCGTTTTTTCTCTTTATCCTTCATACGTTTCGGATGCTCCCTCTTACAAGATTTCCACTTATCCATGATTTATAACCTGCCTCTGGCCCGGCGCGAAAAAAAGAAAAGTTTCGTCGTAAAAAGGAAGAAGAGAAACAAAAAAGAAGAAGAAAAAAAATAGAAAAAGCGAGCTATTTGTTTGAAGAGCACGGAAACGGCGCAGAGATTTAACTTCAACGGGTTCCTCGATCCCACGCGAATTTTCGCGTTCGGTCCAGTAAATTTTCACCACTTCCGCTCTGTTTGGGCAAAAGATTCTTCGTCGCTGTTGAAATTTCGAACCGAGTTTGGTCTTTGGATTAAGGAGTTCAACGTGCAGGTTTCATGCGTGCCCGCCCGGTGGACCTTCCCATTCAAAATACACCTTGCTCCCCATTCAGTCCGGATATTCGAGCAACATCCGTCGCGAATTACACGGATGGATTTGTTACAAAAATCGCGTACCACCCGACACGTCGCCGTGTGCTCCATCGACCGTTCTGTCTCAGCGATGCTCGTCTCCGCGAAGATAGAATTATTAAACCCTTTACTTCAGCATTCTTTTCCGTGCCCGTATTCGCCGCGGCGAATATCGACCGGGGCTTCTTCTTTTATTAATACCCCGCTGAATCCTTCATTATTTGGCGAAGGACCAATACCAGGATCGTCCATTAAAATATCGATCGGTTCCCTCTCGATTCGAATAGAAGGGAAATTCGGGTCTCTGGAGTAACGTCTCGCGCCACAAGAGTTCTCGAGGAATCGATAGGCAATGTGGAAGAAAACAAATCGATCGAGCGCGACAAGAAAAAAAGTCAGCCTTTCAGTAGGCGCTGATTCGTCGAAGTTAGATTAGCCGACGTACGCGTTGTCGCGCCGTCAGCCTCGCGGATCCACCTCCTCGTTTCGCCGAACTTTAAACAGCTTGCGCGTTGCCGCCCGCGAGAAATTGATTGGAATAATAACTTTTCGCTTCGCGGGCGGCCAACGGGGCGAGAAGTTTTCGAAATCGTGGCACGTATTCCACCATACACGAGCGGCGTTACAGAAAGCCGGGCGCTTCTTTATTCCCGGCAATCTAATTCGCCGCGAAAATTCCTGTCCAGCGAATCGAGAGCGGCAACGCCGTCCATTATTGCACGCTCCGCGATGAGAAAAATAATTTGCCGGCGCCGGAGCCACCGGTGCTTTGTATTTTATCAGAGTCGTGCAGAAATTGATGATTTCTGTCAACCTTTGGACGAAAAAAAAAAAAAAGGGACCAATCTAATGGAACGAATGACCCAGTCTGTAGCTCGCGAATTGTTCATTTTTCTTCCAGGCTGCGTTAATATATCTCTCCTCTTCGTACGTAAACAGATGTATCCGTTTTCGTTTGACAAGGGGGCGCAGTTGCATAGTTGCATTCCGTGCAGTTTGTACTTGCGAAAATATTTTATTATGCAAAGTGATAGTTTTATATTCGATTGATTCGTTCAATTGTTCTATTTGAAAATCTTGTTCGCGTCGCTAAAAGGAGAAGGGAACTGAACGGAATCGTACCCTGTGTACGATATTACGGTCACTGTTCGAGATCACTTGTAATGAGATGTTTCCATAATTGACTGACATCGCTGATTACGTACTCTCGGGAAAAAACAAAATGTTCGAAATCGGAACGGTATCGACTGCAACCCGTAACGCCGCGACAAACTGCGCGCAGATAACAAAAACGCGGTTCCATGAATTATTCAACCGCTGCAAAGTGTTTATATTTTAAAATGGCGCAGCAACATTAATATTGCATAACGCGAAAGTGGCCCGACGCTTCAGAAAGTCGTTTCAGATTCCAAACTTTCCGCGATGCACAAATATCGCCCGTTGCTTACTAAATACTTTCGCATAGAAAGCTCGACTAACGATGTATCGATTTACATCGACACTCCCTTCCCTTCGATTTCGTCGTTAATTGCACAACCGTTTCCAAGGGCCGTTTGCCAATTAATCTTCGCCGGTGTTAAGAATACAGCCGCGTCAGTCTTATTATACACATATTTGCCCCGAAAACTCTCCTCGTTTCTAGTTAAATGCTTCCCAATTATTTGAACGGTGCAATTAACGAAAAAGTCAGCGACCGTTGTATGCAAGCGTCATGAAAAAATCTTAATTGCGCGAATATTCTTTATCGTTGCCCTTTCGACGCGCAAACGTATCGACCAACATTTCCGTACACAATTCGATTGTGTCTTCCTTCGTGATTTGCAATCTCGATTCTCGGATATCCAGGCTCGCCGGTGGTCTAGCTTCTTTTTCACTTGAATTCCATTATTCTTTTTATTTACCTGAGCCCATAACTTATAGCAGTTTTATCTGCCCCCCCCCCCTCCCTATCCAACGTCAAGGGTTTATAGGTTCGTATCTCATCGCTCATATTGTCGTTTCCAATGTTTATTGCCTCCGTACGGAATGGCCACCGTCGTTTCGTTAAATCGCGTTCCGGTTCGCTTGATATCTTTTCTCGTGGAATGCGAAGGCTGCGTGAACTTTCTGTGGGCGTGCACGCTTCACCGAGAATAATGATAAGTATTTCCAATTAATATGTTGTCCGTTAATATCGTCCAAATTAATATCCCTCTTTTCCTCGCAAACCAAAGTTCTTCGAAATCAGTGTCAGACTTGCCAATGGTAACGAGCACTAAATTATTCGTTACTGATACCGCATTTCGATCGAAGAACGATCTTGCTCCCCCATCGCCTAACTCTCAACATCGAACCGCCCTCGATTCGGTTGATATCAATTATCAACTTGTCCCCGAATGGTACCAGAACCCTCGAAACGATCGCCACGATATTTTTCTTTCATACCGTGATCCCGTTGGGTCTCTCGATAATCTGTCCATTCCCGTACCCGAGCCTTCCTGGCATCCGTACGATATTTCCACGATGTATCGAAGGTGGTGGCCCGACGCGACGTGGCGTCGAAGAATCAAGCCGGGGCTACGCACGTGCGTAAATTCACGGATCACGTGTGCACCGACTGCCCTGGAATGCGGGAGTAGCTACAAATTGCAGCCATTACTCTCCCCGTGAGGCACCGCTTCGCCTCTGCCTCCTCCTCCTCCTCGCCCGCCCTCCCCCTTTTCACCCCTCGCGAAGGGTGCGAGACTATTGTGTATGAAATGATTATGGCGGTGCGGTATGAGGTCGCGAGGCCGTGCACAGCCGTTCGTCACTTAGATTGGCCTGTTGGCAGTTACAAAAGGCGGCGGTCGCTCGCTGAAACTACGATTATACGCGTACAATCCCCCGCGGTATTGGGCGCGTGTCCACTTGGCAAGAGATTGCCCTGATCACGAGCCTCCGGAGGTTCCGCGACGATTGGAATTATCGGGGTATTTCGGTAGAACGTTGGATCGCATTTCTGGAACCGCGAATCGTATTCGATGGTAACGGGGGGGGGGGGTTGTACCGTGTTTGTTTCTTTTTTTGTGTGTGGAATTTGTGGGATGCGGAGACTCTGTTCGGTGGGTGTGATTTTTTTTGCTTTTTATCAATTGTTTTACTCAGCTGTGTTGTTATCGTGGATAGTCTGTGCAGCGCGAAACAAGTACCTTGGATTGCATCGTGTATAATAATAACGATATCGTGTACGTATGTACCTTTTGAATTGTTCCTGTCATAGGGAGGGGGAGGGGAGATTTTGATTTTGCCGCAATAAATGATTAGAGATCTGTTTACCGTGCTCGATTATAAAAATGCAGAATATAAATCGGGTATGCGATAGATGAAACATACATAGAGGATACTAAAATAATTTATTCTCGAATTCGTTAATCGAAATTCTTTTTCCATACGAATCTGTATTTTCTGTTAATTCTCCCGCGCCCCTTCGTCGACCTAAAAGTAGCCGAGCAGCTCGCATGCCGACATTGCTCGCTTACGCCCGTCAAATAAGAGAAAACAAAAGTACAGAAAAGAAAAGAAAATAATCGAGATGAAGCATCGGGAACGATGAAGCGAAGTAATCATTTCCGGAACACGATGTTTTTTCTGTTCTCCTCGAAAAGCGAACCTTGTATCGGTCGGCGTAATTGCCGGTTCCATTTAAATACCCCGCTTTTTTTTTGTACGAAAACACACACTCCATGGGGGGAGGGGATAGAAAACACACACTTTGGGGGGGGGGGATAGAAAGAGGTTCCCGCCCGTGATAACAGGGAATATCCATTCAGCGTGGGCCCGGGGCGGGTGGCTTTCATCAGTTTTAAGTACGCCATTTAAAAGCGTAGAAATCCTTTAATTCTTTTGGTCCGTTGGATCGTTGCTCCTGGCCTCTGCCGCCGTTTAAAGCTCGTCCGAACGAAACCCGAGAGGGAGGGGTCCGGCCATTCAATGGCTCGCAACATCAAAGAACCCAATTGCGTGTTTTGTTCCGAAAATTTCCGTAGGTTGCGCGCAGGTGCTTATAACACTTGCCTCGTTAATTATACGCGGAACGTAAAATACATTTCGCCGACATGGCGCAGTCAATGAGCCGGCCCGAGATCGGGGTTGGGGGGAGGGGGGGTGCCCGCCCTACACCACGGTCAAATTTACTCCCTTTCAACATTTTCTACGCAAGGAGCCACGGCTGAATTAGCGGGGCAAACTTTGCCTGTACCGCCGAAGTAGTCGTGCTTTTCCACGTTAGAGCGGTTAAGAGGTTAAGAACCGCCCTTTAGCTGCAGCATTCAGGTACCCGCGGTACCTCTCTCTTCCCATCTTGCAGGCATCGACCCCTTCTTCCCTACCTTGAACCGTCTTCGCCGACCTGCCGCATATTTCTCTCTCTGTTTCTGCCTTCCGGCCCGTCCGCTCCTCCTTTCTCGTCCTTTCTCGTGCCGCCCGATTCCCCCTGACTTTCCGTTTCGCTCGCCGGTGGAAGAAATTTGCTGGCCGATTGAAATCATTGGGAACGATACCGGCAAGGTCTGGCTGTCGCATGCGGAAATCAAGGGAAATGATTCGCGCATAGTCAGACGCTCGACAACTTGAAGTCTGCGCGCGGTTGTACAGTGGGATTGGAAGTTTTATTAGAAGTCGAGCCGGTGTAAGTGTAATATAATTAATAACGGAATTATTATTATTAGAATTTAATACATTGTCCTACACTGTATTCACACTATTCTATTGAACACTGTTCTACGCTGTTGTACTGTACGCTCTGCGCTGTCTCGCTGCTCAATCCACTCTACTCCGCTGCTCCACCCTTACTGCCCACATTCCCATTCATACATACATTCGTTCCCAGTCATTCCCGACTCTTTCTCTCCTCTCTCTCTCTCTCTCATTCGTATCCTTAAAGCTAGCGGTATCCTTAAAACATAGAAAACAGGGGACACGGTTCCGTAGGCCATCGTTGCACGCCTGCAGACCAGTCGTGTCCCGGGTAGCTCGGTCGAAAACGTCCTGCACCACGACGTTGGGCGCTACGCACACCCGCAATACTTTAGGTGCGAGACGGTGTAACAGGGTGTGGAAAGGGGTCGAAGTTGAAGCAAGAAACGGACGCGTGCCTTGGGGCGGATGGCGTGATTATTCGTAAATCAAGGGGTGATTAATTAACGTGAAAGAGGGTTCGCGTGTTCCTCGTTTCGAAAAATCTCCCTGCCGTGACGCCGACGAATTCAGCGTGTCGCGGTTTATGCGGTGTAATTTTAACAGAATTTCACGCCTAGAACCGGCGACCCCGTGGTACACGCGCTGCGTGACCGGAAGTTGTTCGAACGGGTCAGCGTGTTCTTGAATTAAAATAGCGAGACGTGAATGGATAGCGGGGCCGGTATTTTTTGGACGGTTTAGTTAATCAACCTGCACGACTTCGTTTCGTAAATTATTAATCGTACAGAAACGAGATCGCTACATTTTCGTTTAATGAAAATAATACCTCTCTTGGCGAACTCTTGTCAATCCCGTGAAATATTCACGAATAATTTCTTCTTCCTAAAAACGATTGAGCAATGCCGTCCGCCACGGCTGTTCTTCGTTATATTATTCACCATCGTCTGTAATAATTTTCCATTTGTACACCAATTCAAAATAACTATCTCTGCCGTTATGAATCATTCATTACCTCCGTCGATTTCTGAAATTATTCAAAATATTCGCCAGTCCTGCTTCAAATTAAATATTTGCAAGCAAATGCTCGTGCTCTTTATCTTCCGCAAAGCTGTTCCTTTTCCTCGTCGTTATCCTTTAATGACTGTCATGTTCCATCCCCGTCGCCCTCAAGCGCCATTTCCCCCGTCGTCGCGTCGGTGAAAAACCTCTCTATCGACATGTTCCCCGTCAGAATTTCTTTGTTCCAACCGGGCTGCGGCATTTAACGAAACGACGAGAATGTAACGGCCAGTGGGAATCGGGGAACGGGGTTGAAATACTTATTTAACAGCTCGCCTTCGCGGCCCGATAGAAGCGCAGACATAAGGGTGGCCAGCTGTTTCATCCGCGCAGACGGATTGACCAACGAATCCGAGCAAGCACGATGCATATAAAAGGACTCTGTTCCGTTGAAGTAGATGGAAACGTAGCTACCGTTCCATACAGTTCGTTTGAATGCACCGCTTTCAGTTGCCCTTGCCACGACGTTAACGGGCGAGCACACTTCCTATTTCTGCCCTTTCCACCTGTAACAAGATGCTTGAAACGGGACGGCTGCGGCGGCGTTACGAATCTTTGGCGAAAAAATCGTGCCGAATCTCGATGGGCGAACGTGGATTTCAAAGGCGGAGGAGAGTGTTCCGAAATCAATACATGTAGCGGTCCTGTTCGAATCTTGCCACCTGGTGTATTGTCGTAAATTCATTAACGTAGATTCTTCAATAAATTGTGCTTCAATATGAAATCGTTGGACGATTTTGTCCGCAACCGGAGATCGGTTCAAATTGCTTGAAGTGAATTCAGCGTCAGATTTTTTCACGGACAGTCCGTACTTAATTGTAACCGTCTCCAATTTCACGGTTTAAGGAATAAATTGGTTTAAATATTCGAATCGTTTTGATCAGAGTTTCAAGCGTGCATCCCTCCACTCCAGGCTATCCGAATTTCGCGTGTTTGATTTTAATTACCGCTCTGGTTAAACGGCTGCCCTGTCGCGGGTTTCTCTCTCGCGTTTGCAACTCGGAAATTCATGTCGCTCGCCGGTTTACGCGATGATAGCCGCCGAGTCATTCTCCAACTGTGCACGAAGACCGCACGGTGTTAGCCGCAAACGTGCAAACGTCAAAAACGTCGTTTCCGCAACAGCTACGACTTCCGGACAAGGTTTCGCATCCGTACATCTCGTCATTGATCTATGGCGTTGAACGCAACCGCGTAACGTTAGCGAGTAGCGTGACCCGACAAGCTGCTGTTTCGTTAATATTCGTTCGTTCGTGCGGCACACTTTCAAAATAGCCAAAGTGGTTCCATTTTGAGAATGAAAAATTGCCAAACGTGTTGAACGAATAAAAAGAAAATTGCCAACTCCGATTACGTGCTTAATAATTATTCGATTTTACTGCAACGCTTTACGAATCCATTGGGGTGTCGTCATAGAAGATAAGGAAATAATAGGGAGAATCCGTCTGTGCGCGTAATATCTCTCTGTTGGGCTTACCCACCATGGAATACTGAATTTACGCTAGGCATAAGGTCGGATGTTTGGAAGCTACGCGAGCCATAGTTACGGAATACAAAAGGCGTAAGAAGAAGTTTCGTGACTTCTCCGACCCGCGAGAAAACAGCCACGAGTTTTCACCGACAAGAGGCTACATGTGCTCGCAGTAAACCCAGCTTTTAACGTCCGGTTATCACGGAACGGGGCTTCCGTTTCACCGCGCAAAATACGGACACACGAACCGGCTTCGCAGAAAAGACGAAACAACTTCCAACTATCATTATAAATAATGAGGTGCAATTAAATGGGCCATGGGGGTACGAGGGCTTCGTAAAGAGTATAAGGGAAACGATGGAAATATAATACTATCGTGTCGCTGGCTGATATATCGTTGTGCGTGTTTGATGAGCTGATCGGGGAAGGAAGCTCGGGCCGACTGGTACGAAACTTTGTTGAAACGTTCCGAACAGCCCAGAGTTTCTATGCGCTCGTGAACAGAAATAGCGTAGCAGTTCTGTGGAATATCGTTAGAAACGAGTCTGAACTCTGCATCGCGAAAAGGGTTAATTGTGAATTCGAAAGGTCGATGGAATAACGTTCCCTTAATTACGCGAACCATCCTGCGCGAGTAATCGTAACTGATCTTTGATATTATTTGTAACGTATCGAATCAGAGATAGGTAGGGGGAAAAATCGTGGAAAAGTTATGGAAAATAAACGGCCTCCGTTTAATATTTGCAGGAAAGAAGCTTTTGTTGCATGTTACAACGACGACGATTCCGTTATATTCGAACGTTTCGAATATTTTATTAAAAGATTTGTATGCCGTGTTTCCCTTGCAATATACATATTGTGGAAACGTTCCATCCGTAGTGGGTATTAAAATATAATAAACAGCAAACGATACCAATGAAACATGTAAAACAGAACGACAAACGACCGATAAATATCATATGTCGGAAAGATATGTTGCTCTTTCGACGTGAAGGGCCCTTGTTAAAATGTTTGTTCAATAAAATTACGCCACCGGGGTTGCTATGCGATTTCAGTCGCCTTTGACGCCACGGAGAATTACGATTCGTCGATGCAGAAAATAATTACCGCGAGGATAAAATTTGCGAGCCGAAGCGTGTTGTGAAATCTCGCGCATCAAAATTCTTCGCCGACCAATGATATAATTATAGTCAACCTGTTCGCGCAGTGTCGCACCGATCTGAAGCCGCCTCAAAGAAAAGGACTGCCACAATTTTTGCCCTTAATTCGCGCGATTCGCGAACGATTCGAGCAACGAAGGCATTAATGGCGCTCCCTCCACTTCACTTTCATTTTTCTGCCCGGCCTTTGTGCCTGTAATGAGCATAAGCGGTTTATAACTCGGTTGGTTTGCCTTTATGAAAATGTGACGATTATCATTTAGCGCTGTTTGCCCGCATTATTTGCGCACGCGGTTCGTCTTCTCGGCTCTCGGGCCACATTTGAAGCAACAGGTCATCTGAAATTTTTACCCCTGCCTTTTTTTTTTCCTTTGCATTTCCGTGCGGCGGGCATTCGAATACACAATCTACCGCAGTCGAAGTCTGCTGAAAGTGAAAATGTTCGCCCTCGTGAACGATCAATCTCGACGAATCTCTTTCCTTTCTTTTCAAATAATGGACACGGCACAGTGAACCTGCGTTAACAAAAATTTCGACGAAAATCTGACCTACAGGATCCAATTCGTCGACTCTCGAAAACCCGGCTCGCTCGAAACGACGAGGAAGGAAGTCTTATTGCGAACGCCTGCGCATCCCACTGTAATGAATATTAGAATTTTTCGCAATATTTATGAAGCGTATCCCGGGGAAAACTGAATCACCGTGTAACCGTAGCGCGTGCAACGGGCGGGGCTCAATTTTCACCGAGGTACAAGAAACGTATGCACATCCCACCGCCGGTTTGATGGAAGCTGGATCAGTTTCCTCGTTAAATCCCGCACTCGCGGCGTATGCGTCCCTTACAACTTCCCCATCTCGTTCTCGCGTCGTTCCTTAACATCTGTCGCATAATGCACACACTTCAACGGGGCCCCCGTCCAAGCGTATACTTTCTAATTTTATGAAAGCATAACAACGAGGATCGTGCCTTGCGAAACTATCGGCTCTTCCTCTCATAGTAAAAGCCCCGGGTCGGCTGTTAAAAACTTGTTGGGTAGTTCGAGTACGCGAGGTACGGATCAAACATATCTTGATGTTTTTAAGTGGTTTCGAATCTCTCGATATATTATACAGAGTTTCGTCGCGCGACGGGGATTATCGAACTTAGAATCGTCTGTTCTATAAAATGATATATTTGTGGGAAGTGGAACTTTCTTAAAAGGTAGATACCCGTATGCACTCGGTAATTTGTTCCTTCGGTGTACTCTAATTGGGCGAAAGAGCACAGGATTCTTTTATTTGTATTACAGTATCGACGTAATGACACTTTTAATTTGATCTCCGCCCGGTTAAAAGACACTGGAGATTTTACCGACATTTTTGTTCCCGGCCTTTTGGTTGTGGCCTTTTTAAAAGAAACCAATTTCGTGCTTGAAATCACAATTTCCCCTTGATATTCGAGCACCCGGATCACCCTTATCCGGGAAAGTTGACTCGTCACGTCTCGCGTAATGTCGCCGGCATAAAATGTCATTTTATATCAGCACGCGGGGCTGTATTAATTGGCAGCGTTCCAATTACCGGATTATCTACTCGAAACAACCCCACAATTTGCGGTGCAATTTTATTCAGCCATATTGGCCGGCGGGCTGTCAGTTATTTTCACCTCGGATTCTCATTCTCGTCACGTAGCGGACAGCATGACGAACGTTGCGATTTGTTACATTACACCGTTCGTTTTATCGCGGCCCGGTGAATGGCAGAAGAATCGTGAAGTGGAAACGGGAAACGGCGTGAAACGCGCGGGAATAATATTTTTTAAAATGAGCCGGAAACGATCTCGCCGACGTTTATAGCCACGCCTGTCTGTTTGTTAAGTAATAATTTTCGCCGAAGAATGGAACGCAACTTGTCTCGTCGGCGCAACGTTAACGAGAGCGGTAATTGTCATTTGTACGGGATATATTTTTTGACGAGACAGGCGAAGAAGAATTCGGGACCCTGTTCGGCGATTTTACTTTTACAAAAACAGGAGACCGACGTTTACTGATCGGAACAGGAATTACTAACAGATTATTAAGGGTTATCTGTAATCATAATTTAACTTCTATTTCGAGGTTCCCCGAGAAGCAATATTAGCCGCAGCTCCATTCTAGCGAGGAGCAAAGTTTATGGTAGAAAATAATTCGTGTGAAGATACGTACAAAAATTCATCTAAATGAATTAACATCGTACTGCTTCGTCAAGACCATGAATTAACCAACGATAGCGGCGCCTTGATGCTTACCTTAAACCAATGGTTTATATCCTCCAATTACATTGCGGCGTGTATTCATCACAGTTTGGAGCTTCATGCACGATTCTAACCATGCCGCTTTGTATCGCTTTCCGGAAGTATTAATTAGCCAAATTCTAATTAACGTATTAACGCCGCGAGACAACTTGCGAACACTGTATCGTATTGTGCTCCGTCTCTCGAACATTGAAACCGTTAGATATCTCTGACATTAATTTCTCTCTTTGCATTCAACATCGAACTCGCTCATCGCTCTTCGAGAACAGTTTACGGCCGGCCGATAATTCAACAATGAAACATCTATTTTCACCCGGATTAAAATTGGCGAGAAAACAATCGAATTGCCCGAAACAAATATCAATCGATCATATCACAATCCTAAATCTAAAACCAAATTCTCCTCGATTATTAAATCATTAAATCGGCAGCTCTGTAACGTGTACGAAAAATTGCACGCGCGAGCCTCGCGCAAATCCTATTCTACCTGCGTCTATTAATTAGCCAAATTAACGGATCCAGCGGGGCGTGAAATTCGAGCGAGAGCCGTGTCTAACGTATCTCTCTGGCGGCGATCACTCTCGTTGTCGTTGCCTCTGACTGGATTGTTGTTGTCTCGTGGCCGTGCGATCGAGCCGCGCAACGAGACGAACGTCAACGACAATGGTCGTTTTATTATAAAGTTCGGAGGCAGAGAAGCGGCTGATCATTATGCAGCCCGCGTTGTCATATTCCATTACCTTGGCTGCCGGTTACAGATGCAGCTGGCGCGGTTAGTTCGAAGAACAATTCACAACGCGATATAGGAACCAACATCACCCTTCAACCGTACTTGCAGATGACATCGATACTCGACTTCCGCCTCCGCGCACTGCCGTTTGTAGCCTTCACGTTTCTACCGTGCGCACGATTCAGCATCGAGCAAACTTTCCCCCCCGGTTTCGACTGCGTCGTCGACGACGACGACGACGATTGGGGAACGGATGACGCGCGTAACGCGGCTAACAAAATACACGGTTATTCCTTGAAACCCCGTCTATGGAATAGTTCGTAGTTTGTTGGCGGTTCGATGGAAGTTAAGAGGCGTCGATATTTGACTGGCAGGGTAGAAATAGATTCGATCAGAATTCGATTGCTATTGGAATAGAAATTGAAATTACGATGGGATCATTACGATTAGTTTTGCAGTTCGGCACGTTGTATGGTCGTTTCTAAAGAACTTGAGTATCCAGTGAAGATATTGTACAGTTGCTCTTCTTATTCGCAATCAATAAGTTACTGTTCATTCATATTTTTACGATGTAAACGATTTTTAATTACAAGAATTATATATCACGTTCGCGTATGAAAATAATGGACGTTTCGTTTCAAGTATCTGCCCGTCTGGCTTTCCATTGAACTTACCACTCGCTATGTATATTCGACTTTCCTGACACATATCCGCCCGCTATTTTCGCAAATAATAATGTATCGGTTCGTTGAGAAGTTGGTGCTCCTCCTCGCATACAATTTCCACGGCCGTTCTGTAGACAGAGAGAAAAGGGGGCCGCTCGAAATAATTTCTATTCGATGAAACGGCCGTTCGTACAGGCAGAGGTTGGAACGTCACACGACTGAATGGCATTTTTATGCATATCGCGGATTGCACGGTCGGAAAAGTCAACTCGAAGCAAAATCTGGCATTCGCGAACCGACGGAGAAGAGGAAATGGGATACAGCTGGGATATTTAACCGGGATTATGGCAGCTCGTTTGGTAAAACATTGGCGGAAGTTAAGCGCCTTCCTCGACTGCCGACGCCGGTCTGTTTTAGGTAGCGCCCGGGTCGCAGAGATAATTCTTATCGCAGTGTCTGGCTGTTTTAACGCAGTTGAGCGTTAAACAGTTCAGATTCCTTGGAGCACGACAAGAATGGCGAAAAACGGTAGGAATTCCGTTTGCGGAGAAAATCGAAAAGGGGTAACGATGGAAATTCCTCGCCAATATTTATTATACGAATTTCGTTGTTTACCGGATTGCTCGGGGACCATTGATGGCGATAAATGTTTGAAAAACATTGGTAATAAGAATCGTGACGAGACTTCAAATATTGTCTGACGTTGAGAGAACATTGATTCTAGATAATGATTTTTATATGTCACTAATGTCAAAGGATTTTGCATTATGTTATTTTATATAAACTCGAGTTGCATAACGTTGAATTAAAACGATATTTGGTCAAAATGAAGGATCACATTTATATTCTGCATTCGTGAGAATATTTCATACGAATTGTACAATAATGTTAGCAAGTTTCGCGTGGGTTTTAACATAAATAATCATTGTTCTGACAAAAACATGTCAACCGTTGACGGAGTGAAGTGCGGACAGAGAATATTTCACCGGCAGATAATGGTATTCATTAAAGTATCTTCGCACATTATTATTGACATTTACATGTAGCCCGTGTCAACCAATATTGACGTATCCATATACATTAATTCTGCATCGCCTAACGAACGTTCCGCTTTCATCTATATATTTGTTCCCCGCGTTTACAATATTCGACTATTCTACGCAAATATATGTTACCCCGTGGATATTAGTTTATATCCGCGGAGAGAGCAGAAATTATTCAGGCGCTGCTATTGCATTGTAATATTACATTGATGGTAGCATTGCCGATTGCTGCCTCGTCTATCGTGAAAACAATATAGAAGTTACCGTAACGTTTCTCCCCCGAAGTGTTATTAAAAACCGGTCGATCTTTTGGGACAACCAACTTGCACGCAATTTCTGCAGGTGTGCAAGTGGCCGTCATAATCGAGCTGACTTTTGGGGTTGGTGGGTTTGTGTGCACTCTCCCCCGGCTCCCCTCTGTACGACGTGTTTGGTTAGGTTACACAAAGGATGGGTCTTGTGTCGTGTTTCGAACTGGCTACACACCCACTGGAGTCAGCTGGCACGGTACCTTACCCACGATTATGTTTGTACTCGTTGTCGGCAGACAATCATCATTTTCGATAATAGAGAACCGACTGGAAGCGTGCGGCATACAAGGGAGGGATGTACACAGTTTCTTCATAACTATTTTTTTTCAAATAACCGAGAAGAATCGCAATCGTTGATTGAAACTATCTTACCAGAAATACCAAATTATTATTCACCATTCGATTGCAGAGTTTGATCGAATTAAACAATATCGTTCGCGGGACGTACACCTTTTGCAGCAACAATCTTTAAAAATGTTTACCCGTTCGAGTGAATTGGCCGGGCGTAATAATTAATGCAGCGACTCGGCGATATTAGTTGCATTATCCCGGATACAACGGGAATGATAGATTCCATCGATGTTCCGGATCGCCTCGTTCGAACGTAATACGCGTAAGCAGCTTCGCGTTCCAATATCCCGTGCGACGGAAACGTGTTCGGGGAATTATATCCGCGAAGTCTGTTCGGTGTAAGGGGCGGAGCCGTCCTCCCTCATTTTTTTTTATCCGCGGAAAGGCAAGGAGAATGGGATATTTCGCTGACACAACGGCTCAACCGGTTTTGATCACTCGAACGCGCATCCGTTATCCACCTTGGCGGTATCTAGCGCGATACAGGGACCGGTGCCGCAGAGGGATGAAATTAATAACTGTTTGCGGACACGTTAAGCCACCCGCCCTTGCAGCGGCGCACTTTATTAATTTGCGCCGGCTATTAAGCCAGAAGACAGATTTCTATCGGGATCCCGGCCTTACGCACACGACAATTGCGTTTCCTTTCGCGATAAACGATTACGCTGCACACGGTGTTTAGCGGCTTAAGTGAATCGTGGCCGCTGTCAGCAGTCTGGATTTACAGCTCAAACAAAGGGGAGAATAGAATTATGCGAAAATTAAATTCCATAAATCTTCTCACCGGGAGGTGAGATTCTTCTTCTTCGTGCTCGTTACCCCGCTCCGTTGACGGTTTTTTTTTTTAATGATTTCCTTATTTTCATTTAATTAATCAATCGTTTTACATGCCCCGGGTACTGTACCGGGGGCAAGTTTAATTCGAATATAGCATTGGTTTCGCGTCGCGTTTTGCATTGGCTACACATTTTAATTTGAGATTATGTTAACTTGATAATATGTGTATTATATACACATGATAATGTGTACATGAATATGTGTATATATCTATATGTATTAATATTTTATGTTTCACGATTTTGTTGCAGATGTCAACATGGTTGCCGAACCGAAGCCCCATCAAACTGGACGGAAACGACAAAACGTAACCAAAACTGGCAACGATTGGTGAGCTAATTTATTTTTCGTATCGCAGTAATGTTTACGACAATGAATATAATAATAATAATGTTTCCATTGGACTGTGAAACTCGTTCAACATAATGGACGGGTAAAACAAGCGGCGCATAAAGTTAGGTAGACAATGTCTGTTCGTCAAATGTTTTAAAAGAAACGAGTTTAGGTTATGTTTCGAAGATTAAGCTGTTTGTCAAATAATACCAGAAATATATTGTGAAATGGTAGTATCGTTTTACATGTGCACTTGAAAACCGTGGCCATCTTGATATCTCTGTAAGTAGTACAGGTCGGTATATAATCAGACCAGCCTGTTTCAAGTAGTGCAGGTCAGCGATATATGGACATAGATATCTCAAGAAGCACAGATAAGTGATAATATTGGGAATAGTTGAAAATAGTACAGGTCAATGATATAATCAGTTGAAGTATAGGTAAAAGGATTAACATTTTCCAGATAAATCCATACGGTAACCCCTCCCTTACAATTATTTAGAACGTTCATACAACACCAAGATCAAAATATTTAATTACCGTCGATATTTCGGTACGACCCATATCATTCAATACCCAAATAAATGAACCCACCGTAACTGTCCACTAGAAACAGCAACGGTATGATTCTCTCGATAACTTCACGATGGCTGGCGAATAAAAGAAAGCGATTAATAATTCGCGACCGACTTGTCCATCCGCACGTGCATTCGATAATTTCGGCGGACAACTGAAATTATTTTTCCAATAAATAACAAGCATTGGCGGACGACCTGTCGGTGTTGAATTCTCGAAGCGCCGTCAAATATTCACGCGACGTACGAAACTCGTATAAGTTATAGGTCCCGTGAAAAGTAATTGAATGTAGAGTGTCGATTGTGCCGGTCTGGCCGATGAAAAATGCCATTCTTCTCGGCGTGTTCCCGAAATCTCCAATGTCCCGCGGTAGTTGGCAACCGGCCCGGATCGTATCTCGGGCCGAATAAAGTTGGTCGCGAGACGTGCATAAATCTTCCACGTAGATGGAGAAGTCGCGTTTCATTCGAAAGGCTACCGGTTGATCCTGTCGACGTCGTTGGCTCGAACGGGGGATTGCCTTAAGAACGACGCCAAACAAATGCTAAACTCGATCTAACTGGCTGCTCGTCGCGAGCTTCTCGCCGGGGGACGTGCTGAAAGCGTGTTTTACGCGATGTACGTGACCATGGGATACGCAGGACCTCTCAGGTCGGCGAGAAATTCGCGGAACGGAGATGGAACGGCGATAATCGCACGCTAATCCACCCTCGCGTGCTATTGTTCGCCGTTTGGGCTGATCAAGCTGAACTTGAAACGGCGACGTTTCGTTGTTCGTTAATTAATGCTGGATCCCGACGACATTGAAGGGTGACATTTCGAGGGGATATACGAAAGCGACGATTTGTTCTTCGATTTGGGACGAAGAATAGCGTTCGATGCCTTTCGAGCGCGAAAGGGAAAATTTCAGACGCGGCTCTGACACTGAAGCAACGATAATTTAAAACTCGAACTGTATAATTGAAACGATCGGGAAGAGCTAAGAATAAATCAAAGGAGTGACAGATATACTCGTGAAATATTCGCAGCCTACCGTACGAATTTCAGTTCGGTACAAACGCCACCGGGATTTAATTAGTACCAACGGGCAAATAATATCTTTTTGCTCCTCGGGCCGCCATTGCATTATTCACTTACTCGATGAAACTCGTCATCCGATCATCATTGATAACAGTCTGAATTTACCAACAACTCCACGAAATACACCGGCCACAATTCTTTCGCGAAGAATCGCATTAATAAACCTTCGAAGCATCCAGTTTCCCGGCGCTGAGAATAAACGACTAGAACAACACGAACTCTTCTGCAGTCCAAAAAAACCGAACACATTTATTTCCCATTAAATGGCCTCTATTCCCTTGCTTGCATAAAACATATCGTCCCTCGCTTCAGTAGCGTTGTACCCGTGAAAAGCAAAATTCCGCGGGTCCCCGCAGGGAAACCGAGATGTCTCGTATCGCGTCGTCCGTTGTCACCGTCTACCGTCCGAAGAAAACCAGCCGGCGAACTCTGGCGAACAGTTTGTACTCTCGCGAGCGAACTGGACCGAGATTATTTCGAGTATTCTCACCGCCGCGCGATAGTTCGCTAATATCTCACGATTCGTAGCTTTTCGTTGAAATATTCTTCACCCGGTGAACGCATTTGCCGACTGCCCTCGCGTGATGTATAAAATTTAACAAAACGCACGAGCCTGCACCGCGCGACAATATACAGAATTTTTCGACTGCGGGACGGGTCTGCTGTATCGCTGTTTTTCCCGTCTCTTTTTTCCCCCTCTTTTTTAGTTTCTCGGCATATTGAAGGGAACAACGTCGATCGTTTTTCGACGGTGGTTGGAAACGTGCGTTCGCAAAATTTTCGCCGTGCCGCCACGAGAAATGCGAAACGGTCCTGCTGAAATGTCCATTCGATTTTGCCCGCCGCCTGTTCGCGCGTCGAAAACTTTACAGGCGAACGCGGAAATTGGTGACTTTGAAATTATCAGGTATTCCCGTTTCTACTCCAGTGGAACGGGGCGAGCGATATTTTTTATTGGATACTTTTATGAAGCGCTCGGAGAAAAGACTCCCGTTCGTTTTTCGCACCGAACATCAGGGGATTGGCGGAGCAATTTTAGAATGGTGTCCCTCGAATAACAGTTACTAACGTATAGAGCATTCGGAGAAATCGTAACGCAAAATGCGTTAATAATAGGATTGCAGAAACTTCCGACTGTTAAACAATGATTCATGAGCGAGCATGCCGCGTTTGATTAAAATTAACGTATTCAATAATATATAAAAATGAGAATTGACTGCTGCGGGGGATGGTTAGATATTGTCGACTTTTTCAACGATACGACACGAAAGATAAAGCGTTCGGCTATAAATTATATTTAATTACATTTGCGCGCCGTTTACGTACTCTAATGCTCCGACTGTGGTACTTTTATTCCAACCATTTTCAAATAACGTATTCCATGGGCATGTAAAAGCACGCCGATATTGTTGGCATGGGTCGCTCTAGTTTATTTCAGCCGCATGAAAACATATAAACGGGAATAAAACGCATCGATGGAATCCTATCTGAATGAAAATCCACTTGAAAATGGTTTTGGATTATTTAAAATATCCGTGTACCGCGCCGCCGACTTTCGGCAAATTTCCCGGGGAAAAAAATTCGCCGATCTGGCTTCTACCGTTCGAGTGTTGCTTATCCCGCCAGCAGGATATATTTGGATACTGTCGGAATTTAAAAATCATCCACTTTGACCGTCCGCCTCTGATATATCTGTCGTATTAAATTTTCAAACTAATTTTCTCCGCTGCCCTGCATTTGCGCCAGCCTTTTACATTTAATTCATGCCCCGTCACGTACGAAACAACTGCACGCTCTACGCGGTTCCATCTTCCTCGCTTTTCCAAATGAAATCCAAATGGAAACTAGACTTTTCCGTATGTTAATCGATAACCGTAGAATTACACCACGGTGCAGAAATGTTTTTCGCTCGTCGTCGCAGCTGCCGCAACAGTATAATCCTCGAGTAAGAAAGCGTCGCGCAATTAACTACATATTCGAATATGGGGCTGTTCTCGAAATGAGATTATTTTATGGACGCTGATGAAACGGCTGACAATGAATGAATTCGCCGCGAAAAAGAAAAGAAGGAATAACGAACACGATCGCGTTCACCATTCTGCCCTTCTTCCAGCGAAAATAATTACTTGCACACGCTCAGGCCGTCCCCTTCGTCAGACCTACGCACCTATTGTCCGTCAGACGTTTTCACGAAATTGTCGGCTTTATAACGTCACGTCATTTACCGTCGACGTATCTTGGCGCGGCGCAAAGTTGTTGTCTGGCTAACACAGCTGTCTTCGCTACCACGGAACAGTAAAATCGCTGCCCTGGCCATTGTGCCCATCACAATACACAGGAGTGGGAAGTTCGGAAGGGAGGTCGAACAAAAAATATCGTTTATTCCAATTTTGTATTCTTACGAAACTTTGTGCTTCCCTGTAGCCACCGATGAAACTGGAAAATTTATCATTGCTTAATTCGGTAGAATATTAGCGCAATGACGCAGGTTTCGGATGAAAGAATTGGGAAAGCGGATTATACTGGGGTGTTTGCTTCTTTCGTATAAATTACTGCCGGTGATCTGGGTTAATACAATGTATGTGAACAGCTTCCGCGACGAGAAGAACTGTCAAATCCCGTACGCCGAGGAATTCGAACGATTCCGCGTGCAGCTCGGTAAATATTAAACGAAGATCGTGCTGTTAATGTAGGAATAAGTTATCGGGCACGTGCAAACTGAACTAGCCTTTTCAAAAGTTCGTTTTAATCATCTCCCTCGAAGCGAGTTCGTCGCAGATAAGTTTCTGTTCCTTTTTTTAATAACTGGTAATTGCACGATGCACCTGTGAAAACATAATTTGCGAAAGAGCAACAAAAATCGTGAAAAATGGTGTATTTCGTATAAAAGAAGTATCTGACTCATGTCATAATTAACAAGTATAATAATACAGTTAATACAGGATTCAGCGTTGCGTTCCCCGTGCAATGAAAAATTTAAATCAACCACAAGAATAAAGAATTCAACACGTGCAAAATAGAAGCAACCACAATCCAAATTACAATCTTCGCGTTATCATATAAACATCAATATTTATCGCAAAACCTGATGACAGTAAAATGCAGAGCAAAATCGTCGCTGGCGACCCAGAATTTTCTTAAAAACCCCGTCATCGCTAGAACAAAAAATTCGAAATGCTAAATTCTACCGCAACCGCTATCACCACAAAAAAACACTACCTCCTCCGACAGTGTGCAAAGAAATTCATGCCGAGTCAAAACTGAAATCAGATCTGCGTCCTAAACAAACCTTCAGCTCTTTTTCAACCATTTGCCCTAAAAGACGGAAAAAAAAGAAAAAAGAGAAAAAAAAGAAATCACCGTCCTCGTTACAATCCGGTGGCACGAAACGAAATCCAGCCCGGATACTCTTGAGACCAATCTGGAAACGTCGAGGCACAGTGTAACTGCATAGTTCTACACCGCTGGATACCACGGACGACTTGGCAGTTTCCGTGGACGTGAAAAGAGGCCGCGTGACAACGAGGACAGAGCAGAACAGAGGGAGGCAAAGCTGGAAAACATATTTCGCGCCCGCTGATGCATTATCCGTGAGATGTCTGCAACAGATAGTGTCGTGGGAAAACGTCGATAGCCCTTTTCGCGAATGAAGTCTATTCCCGAGCTTTCTCTTCCGTTTCCCACCGTCTGCAATCCCTCCTCTCGTTTCCTTTTTTTCTCTCCCCGCAATTCGCGTTCCCCTTTCCTTCTGCTTTTCCGCGAGACTACCGACAAGAGAAAGAGAGAGAGAGAGAGAGATAGAGAGAGTGGCAGTTTCGCGACGATTTTCGCATGTCCATTGAGACTCCTTTCTTTTCCTCTCTGCCTCCCTGAACGGTCGCCACTTTTTTCGATGATTCCACGACGACGTAATATTCGTCGTTCAGCGACGTATGACGAAGGCGAGAAGCACCAGGAAAAGTGACTATAATAGTTTCCACGTTGAACAATGTCTGGACTTTCGAGAGTTTCGAGGTAAATGGCAGGTTCTGCCGCTGGCCGCGGTTTCGCGTTGAAAGAAATTGTTCCCGCAGTACGTTCCCGGAAAGATTCTTGCCCGATTCCCTTCCCACCGCTTCTCTTTCGCCTTCGCTCCTTTGCTCGTCCCCAGCGTTTTCTTATTCCATTTTTATTCGCAGGTCTTTCTACATTTTTTTCTTCTTTTTTGTGACTGTTTTGTCTCACGCCGAATCCGTTCATTGATTCGGGGGGAATGATATGGTTGAATGGAGGATATCCGAAGTCGATCGCGATCGTGAAATTTGCGGCGCAAGCAGTTCGCGTCCGCGATTTGCTAGACGTCGATGAACATATCTGAATGGAGTCCGCTTCCTTCAAGCTTCTTTGACGAAGTTGGAGAACGGAGCGTCCGTCTTTTTATTCCGTTCGACGAATTTCCCCGTTAGTCGCGTATTCCCTACTATATTAGGAAATTAGAAGAGAGCGAGGCAGCAATTGGGAACATTAATTGGGCCCGGAACGTTGCGACACCTTGAGAGATTCGCGAGGTGCAAAATGAAAAAATTGAGCAAATATTTGAGGATGACATATGGAAAGAGCTCTACTTAATTGTTTCTTTTTTTTTTTAGAAAAAGACATTTTATTGAATTCTAGGATGACAGAAGGACCTATACAACTTGTCTGTCCAATCTCAATTTCATTTTTCTGTTACGATTCCGGTCATGCGAATAAAGAACTGAGAGAACATCCAAAAGAAACCACCAATGAATATTCGTTTCTTAAAAGCAGATCCACGCCGCGGACGTTTCATGAACGAATTAACGTTAATTAAAACAAAAACTGCGCTCGTTCAACGGGACAAACGATCATCGCAATTATCTATCCGCGTCGCAACCGAACTCGCGATCTCGTCCCCGCAGCAGCGCCACAATACTCTCAGATAAAAGAATCCGAAATTCCTTCGAGCTCTTGCATTCTCCGCTCTTCGCGCCGCCGATCCAGCCCTAAATCAATTTCGGCCACGTCATCGGACGAGGCTGAAACTGGATTCCCAACGCGTGACAAACGTGACGTGGAACGCCGGTGCGCCGTTCGACGAATAAATAAGTGGAAGTACCGGCGGTGTAGTGTACGTACAAACAGGAAGGCGAACGAGATATCTCGAAGGCGTCACTTAATATCGTCAGTCGACGCCCAAAGTTCCCCTGTTCTTCTGCTGTCGTGCTTTTAATGTAGCCGTCAATCCATACTGTTTTCGTAGACCCCGCGAATTTCCTGCGTTTCCCCAACCCCCCGGTTTGCGTCGTTTCGACGGGCGACGTTCGAGAATCGACGAGCCCGCGCCACCCCTACGGGGCGATCGTAATCGTTCGCCTTATTTCCCGTTGAAATACGTCGCGGTGGATGCAAATCGCGTAGCCCGGCGGACGGTCAGATGAATTTGCATACCGCGCTATATTTTAATACAGCGTGCGTGTCCGCCGGGTAACAAGTGGGACATTTAAAAAATTATACTTGCAAACAGGGGAACCTAATTAACGTCACTGGCACGCACCGTTATCCGCGGAACGTCGCGAACCCGGCCCCTCGATACCGCGGGGTTCAAAATTTGTCGACCGCCTCCGGTTGCGCCGAACCCCCGCGGATGGGGGCGTCGCGACGCCGCAGGAATTCTAATACGCGAATGATGAATCGCGCGAGTAAGAGCAAATCGCGACGATTCGGGACGCCACCGTTGCCGCGATAGAGGCTTCCCCGTCGAACCCGTGCAATTTTTCCACGACCGAGCGACGATTTTTTTTTATTGACTCGAGAGACGACGAACGTATTACGGTCACGTGACGGGAAAGTTTGTCCCGTGATAGTTTCGGGCGGGGTAATTTGTCGGTATCAAATCCGGCAGGGAGGACGCCCTGTTTACCCGTTTCCGATTGCCCCTGTCCCGTTAATGTAACGGGGCCACCACGATGACAAAGTTGGGAATGTTTCTGAAAGGGTGAACCGAGAGTTCGGTGTTCCGTGACGTTTCAGTTTTGATGGAGTGTCGCGGGGGATAATTATTTTTGTCGCGCGCAACTGACCGAATTATTTGTAACCTTTCGTTTATCCGGCATTTAATCGGAAGTTCGGTTCTCCCGCGGTAATTGAAATAGTGACCGGGGCTTTTTGGCGTTTTTGCTCCCCTGTTTTACGATGAATTTGAATAGGTAACGACATTTACTGAATTATATACGTAACTCGTATTGCGCGCTAAATAATCACTAATTGACCGTGAATTGAAATCGTCAACTGTTGTACTGCTCGATCATTGTACGTTCGTACGACCGTTGGCGGAAATTTTACTGGGTTAAATTTACATAGATGTAGATAATACTCGACGGTCCACTATTTAGATTTTAATGACACCGCTGTCGGATATATATTTGCGTGCAGATAAAGAAGATCAGGAGATTCTTATGGTGGACGAAACATTCGGACGATGAAACAAATTATTGCAAGAGGAAAATCGAACGAATATTATTATACTTTTATTACCTGTTTCTCGTACACGATTAGGTAATATTTCATTGCGACAATAAGGGAAGCCTTCCACTTCGTACGCGCTAATTCAATGCAGCTTGAGTATTATTTCACGCCGCAAATTATTGTTAACATGATTCATGACGCAATTATTGTTGCTGGAACACGTTGCCAATGGGAATTAAAAGCGTATTAATTCAACTGTTTCATTGAACGAATGATCACAGGGCAAGTCGACATCGTGTACACGTGTGCGGCACGTCGATTCGTCGGTCGAGTGACGAATGAAGACTACTTCCGGCAGAATTGACAGGTCCGTTGCAATCATTCGGATGCGGGGCTAATATTTCGTGGTTGAGTGGCGATACTCATTGATCGGTAAACACGAAACCGAACTCGTTAATCGCGCTTAATACTCTTGACCGCAAAATTAATAATCGAGTAATTATATCCGCCCCAAATGTTCGAGCGTCAGTTTAAAAAGAGAACTGTGTTGCATTTATTTATCGTAAAACAAAGCTTTTCGTTTTACAATGGATACTAAACGCAACTCCAGTTTCATTTCACGACGCACTCGAAAACAAAGAAAAATCGGGGTCTGTTCGGTTAATTGAAACCTTTAAAAGAACTGCGTAATATTTTCGCGTGACCGTACAATGAATACGTCTCGTTCCCCAAATGTATCAATCACTTGGCAGACAGTATTAATTCGAGAAATTTCAGACGGCTTGAAACGCAACAAGTGAGAAGGTTGAATAACGAGGACCACGGCACGCCTATATTTCCCCGTGACAAGTTTTAATGAAATTCCATATCTGATCCTTTTAATAACACTCATCGACGAATTCCTGTTGCGATGAAACTCTAATAGCCAGCAGACCCCGCGAAGGGGAACATTTTCTTGCTTATCACACGCTCGAACTTTTCCTCGTGTACGAAACTATTAACGGCTTTCATTTTTTCATAATACTCATAGGATGCATAATACTCGTACCTTGTTATTATCAATTTTCTTTCGTATCGTATTTTTTCATTCTTGCAATCAACATCACGACGGTAATATTAATTATACGTTTGACAACGGGCGTCGCTAAAACAATCCGTTTCACAAGTACTTTCACGCGTTTGGCGCTACCCGATTACTCGCAAATAGGTTTCATGGCTGCGCAAGTGCACCGTAACAAGCTTACTAGAGGGAAACTTCCGGAAAAAGGTAATTCTAAGCAACAAATTACACGCCGTCACGTTTACGAATTACACTTACCGTAATAACAGTTTCCACGAAAACGCATGCTCGAATTTAATTGAAATTTCGTCCCGGCTATAAATGTTGTTCGCGAGGTGAGTTACCAGAGATTATCCGACATTGCGCTACAGTCCCGAAGTTCGCACTATAGTTCCATTAATGATTCCAAGGGGCACTGACTCACGTGTCACTGTCGATATCTCGCGGCTGTATCCGATCATGGAGACCATAAAAGAATACAGCCGGCCTCGGGTTGTTGTCGAAAATTTCTCGCTCCGAAACGACCTGAAGCAGGGAAAAGCACATTAATATAGCTAATGGTATTTTGAAACTTAGTTCCCTCTCGTGGGACAAAACTCGCTTAATTGGTCCACTTTCCTCAGAGCACGGACTGCAACGGTAACCACGTATGTTGCCAGTGAGCGACAGCTATGTATAGGATTACCATTATTATATGCCAAGTATACAGATACGTGGATATTACAAAAATATCGTTTATTGACGTTTCACGATGTTTGAAATTAACCGAGCGAAATTAACTGGGTCAGGGAACGAATATTTCGATAATAGTGTGTTCCTTCTAACAACGACAAATAGTTAGAAGGATTTCCAATTTAATTACAGCAAAATCCGCGATGTTACGTTAAAAATTCAAGGAGTAACTTTCATTCATCTCTGAATACAAGTCACTCCAAAGTAACTGCAATATTCGTATGTATCAATATCGAATTTTGTACAATATTACAAGGATTCTTATAATATTCCATTTTAATTATTACAGAAACGTCGTTTCACGTTGATCAACTTTACGTTTCTAATCGCATATTCCACCGCAACGCGGGCAGTGTGTTGTGTTATTTTTGAAACGATTATCAAGCGCAATGACGTTTTGCATAGAGAATAACTGGACCGTTTAAACAAGCTTTCCTATAAATTCTCCCTCGGGTGAGGCATGTTGTTCTTTTGAATACACCTGTACTGGTGGCAAAGGCCCTCCCAACCCTTAACGCTGAACATAAATATTAATAAGCAAGCGGTGAAATTCACGCTTATCGTGGCACCGTGAAGATTTACATGAGATAACACGACTTTCCTTTTGCTATACGGTCGTTTATGTGGCCCGTGCACGTGTATCCAGCAGAAAACACGCCGGCATTTACATACGACGTCGGATAAGGGAGTCACGGAGATCGTTTTGCTGCCGCAACTTTTATCGCAGCTGATATCTCAACGGCGCTGTTGCATTCTTTTTAGAATAAATAACGAGACCGGGGATGATGAAGCAAGAGTTATTACGGGTAGGGTTGTTCGCGCGACAAGAGAGCGAAACGGTTTGACGAATGATTTTTGCTTTATTCAACCCCCCCAATGAGATGTCGCGATAATATTTCTTTAAACCCCGCCCGGCTGCCGCAATAATTTATCTTACTTACCTTCAACATTGCTGTATCAATCTTCTATCGCGAGACCTTTTAAAAATTTGCAAATGCATCAATTTTTCGTCGCTGTAACAGGATATTGAATTTTGCCATTATTAATATACAGATTTGATATATTCGAAGGAGGGAATAAGAGTTATACATTCGGCTCTTGATTCAAATAGTACGCAATTGAAACGTGATGCAATATAGTCGTAACATTGATATTAGTAGCATTGCATTTTTGCGTCAGTTTCTGTCTATTTGGAATCCGAAATTTGAATCGAAACCTGCTATACTGATTTTTCAATAATATCGATTAATCCGTCCAAAGCGTCTTTTCTGGTCGACTTACTTAGAGCGTATAGTAAAATTGCGAATATTTCGTTTGCTATAAATTTAATACGTTCAGCGTTCGAGTACAATTGCAAATATGAATTCATTGGGAGATATTCAATTATTGATGATGATGCTGTATTATGTATTGCCCTGCGTCATTATTGATTCAGGTGCTCACCACTTGGGGCTGTTGTAAAACCTAAATACGTAATTTATTAGGAAACGCTGTATTATTAGTGACGTATCCGTATCGTGTATTACCGAATGCTACCGTTAATGTTGGCGATTACGCGGGCGTGTTCCTTCTACGCTATTCGTATCTGAATGCGTTGCTCGATAACGTTTGGCTTACCACAAACCGCCGCATAACTCGGAAACCCCCCCGCTATGTGTTAAACAACATTGATTAGTGACATCTGTAGAGTTAATATTCCCGATAAATTTAATGTCTCTTCCTGTACAATACCAATGGTAATCGTATTATTAAATATTATTTCGCCGTTGTTATTATGAGAGTGGCGAAGAATTGTCGAACTCAACAGTACATTCAGAAAATCATGCTCCATTTCCTTGTGCAACATATTTTTCTTTAACTGTCGTCAGAGTGTACGGCAAATTTTAATTCTGAAAACTTGAACCGTTCATGGTTAATAATATTCTTGCAAATATAAAATTAATATTGCTTGGGGGTCCATTTGTAATTCATATCAAATATTCGAAAAATTTGACACTGGAAGGAAAATATATGGATTGGCAATAGTTATATAAATTCAATAGCTTATTTGTTATCCCTTTTCGAAGGGAAGAAGAACTTGATGTATAATGGATTAGTATTTCGCTCAGTCATTATACGGATTAATTAATCCGGATTAATTAATTAAAAACATTTTACGCAAACTCGAAATTTCCCCTCGCATTTCATCCGATCTTTATTTTCATTAAATTACCGATCACCCAAACGTCCGCCCCATTCACAATAAGAAAACAGTGACCAGCTAAATACACAAATCTGTTTTCAAAAACGATATCAATTAAAAAAAAACAAAGTATCCAGCAAATATTTAACCGCACCCTGATTTTTCGCCATCATTATCCGTTTCTTCTTGAACTTTTTTCTCCCTGTCTTGCGTGCTATTCCTGTTATTTTTCTGTCTTCTCACACTGTCCTGCTTTATTTTATTTTATTACTACTACTCTGCGCGTGTTTCAATCCCCTCTATACTAAAAGGTTCTCGAGCCCGTTGATTAACGAAAATTTATTATTATTATTATTATTATTATAAATACCTAACGAAAACTATAACACTTCAAACAGCACCGCATCTTATCGATCGATTAACTTTTGCACAGCATTCGTCCAGTCTATAAAAAACTGTTTCACCTTTCGATCCCCCTCCCCGCGTTAATTTACCATCGGTTTCCACGTGAATCGCTTCACGCCCCGCAGTCCCGCCATTAGCCTATCAGACATAGCTGGAGTTCCGTAATTGCTCGCGGCCGCACTTCGTTCATCAGGGTTAATTTCAAGTACACCCTGGCCATCGGATACGCAACGAAGATTGTTCGTTCGTCCTGTGTTCGATAAGCTTCGTCTGGCTGCGTGTGCTCTCCCTCTTCGCCCTCTCCGCCCTCTGTGGTCCCGGTACACAGGCCGCACGAGCACAAACAACGTCTCCCCGGCCGCGGTGAAACGCCGATGTGTATATTTGCTGATCAGTCGAGCGAGTTCCACCGCATTTCAGCGTCGTTAGCATTCAATTACGCGATTATAGGGGGGCGGATGCCGGTTTCCGGCCGATTCGCGCAACCCTGCTTCTTCCAACGATGCGCGTCCCTCTTCGAGAAACACTCGCGAGGACTCGGTGGAACGGGCGAGGGCCGAGGTGCTTGCCGCGTGTCCCCCGTTCACGAAGGGCGAACGGCGGCCGTGTTTCAGTACCTGGCGAGCGAAACCGGCGATCTATTTTCGATGGTTAATGGTTCATCGAAAATCGTCGGGGACCGCGCCCTCGTAAACGAAGCGGGTGGGGGCCAGTGTTCGAACGTTTACGGGAGGATTTTAATAGAAGCCGATGCAGCTACGGAGATGCGATTTTTGGCAGATTCGATTGGGATAGCGATGTGTTCGCCATAGTTATCCGTCGATCGGATTCGTATTTCGGAACGGAAAGCGTTGCGATACTAACGGCGCCGTTCCACCCCGGCGCCCATGTGCTAAAATTATGCGTGGCGCAGGGACGAGAATCGCGTTAAGTGGCCGCGGAGAGTGTACAAGTTTCCCGTTGAAATGTGGCTGAAACCAGCAACGGCGTAATCCGATTTTGTCGAGTGCCGTCCGGTTTTCGTCCGGTACGAAAAGACGAGCGGGCGGGTTTAATGAATCATTCCGCTCCGCTTCGCTGTCAGATCATTTCGATTCTTAATTGTCGGGCAGTAAACAAACGCGCTAGTTTTCCCGACACGCTGGATATCTCGTTACGGTTTTCGGTTTGACTTTGTTTTTTCTCTCCCTTTCTCTCTCTCCCTCTCTCCCCCGGGGAATAAAGCGGTTACTTATTCCGCCGGGTGTTAACCCAGTTTACGTAATACAATTTCAATTTATTCGCAGCAATCCGACGGCAGTTTCTTTTCCGTATCCTCGCAATTTCTCGAGGCAAGTATTTGCGGCAACGATATCGAGACGCGGTCGTTGTTTCCGGTAATTGCGACAGAAAAGCGTACCATTTTAAATGCAAATGTATGCAAGACAATCCGGAGATTGACTAAAGAAGCAAGACTTATCGCGGCGCGATATATTTGGCCCGGGAATAGCTTTCCTTAATTGGAGATCGCGCGATACCGCGGCAATTTATTTCAACCGGAATGGATCGCGTTTTAATGATCAGCCCTACGCAAAATATTTCTTGCCGCGAAGAAATTGTTAATCGCTGTCGTTTCCCTGTTTTTCTCGATTATCGACGTCCTCCAGCGAAATATGAGGAAACACGACGGACGCTAAATTTATAAACGGCACAACCGACGTAACGGGCGGCGCGAAGCAGCGTTTCGTTTTAAATAGCAGGAAACTGCGCGTTTGTTTCCCAGCGATGGTCAATATTGGCTGCCACGCGTTAGATACTCTAAATTCGCGTAAAATGTACCCGCGGGATTCCGATATGGAAACAACAGATTGATGATCGCTTTGAAACAACCGTGATGGGTCGAAACACGGGGCAACGGCGGCCGGCAGGTGAAAACTTGTCAGAGAATTATAGGAGCGCGCTGACCGCTGCCAATGCATCGTAAATACGTGATTGGAGTGCTAACGTCATAGTTAATCAATGAAGTGATTTGTCGATGATAAATCGCTAACGAGCGATAACGTTTCGAGCCTGAGTGAAGTAAATGGCTAACAGACGTCACCGTTGTGCAAAGGAAGATCATTTCGCTGAGTGAAGCAGTAACTCGAGCGAATAAAATGTATGATAACACCTGTCAATACTTTTTTCTTTCTACGGAAAACGACACTTCTAATTATTCGTTCGTTCGAGCCAACTGTCTTGAAAATTTTAATCGTTTGAATCTCTTTAATCGTAGCTTATGACAAATTAGTAAGTAAATATAATATGTTATAACCAGTGCGGTAAAGTAAAATTCGAGCCTTTCGATACTATCAGTTTTATTTATTTTCGATGGGCGAATTTCTTTTAAAGGACAGCTACGGGCATTCATAGGAGTTTCAGAGGATTGAACTTTCGGTTGGGGTTAAGAGTTATAAATTAGAAAGGAAATCGTACCCGGTCAGACGAGCTGGCTTTCTGCGCGAGCGATATCAAAATGTATTGGATGGTGAACTATCACCTTTACGGGGCTTTTATTGAAATTCTTCGAGGCGATCTTGAAAAGAATTCCTTCCTCTACCCAGTGGACTCATCTGGAAAGTCACGCCTGCGGAATGAGTTCAATGTAGGGGATCCCTTATGGCGTAATTTCGAAGAATAGAATAGAACGTGCGTAGGGGAGCGAACGTTCTTAAAAAGTGATCAACACGGGATATATCTCATTTTCGAGATTATTCACGATTTCGCGATAGAAATTTCGCGGATATCTAAAAATTGAAATTCGTAAATGTTTAAATACACTAATAACAGAAACGGCATTGGAGAATTGAAATATTCGATTGATCGATCAAAGTGAGTTATTAAAGAGCTATAGAGAAAGTTAAAAGAATTTTACCCTTTTTCATTATCGCCGCTCTTAATCATAAGTTCGTGTGCTCCTTCGAAACATATGTATTTATAATCACGAAACACGATGTATTTATAATCGGTTTCAATTCGCTCGATCTTTCGATTCGTCCAGAATTCGGTACATTTCCGAAACAGCCCCGAAGTTTCAATAATAAACAAAGTATCGTCGAGCTCCGTCGAGGCTGATTTGATTAAAACGCTTCGGAAGGGAGCAGTCGTTAATAATCCATGAAGATTAAAGATGTCTACCATGGAATAGTCTCGACGATTAGATTTCGGTTATTATTACCTACAGTCGCCTCGGGAACTGAGTTAACGATTGCCATCTATGTGCAAATGAAGACGATACATGTTTAATAACACCGAGGTATTTACATTTTTGTAACTTACTTTTTCATGTACTTATACCACAAAGAATACATTCGAACGTACAAACGTACATTACAATTATTATTATACATTTGAACTATTGGCTACGACGTTACGAATGTACATTAATCCAAATACCAACCACTTCACGCGTTCATTTCTTCTTCCCGCGAGAAACAGAAAATAGCCAACCATAAACGGAATCGTCCAAAATATCCAAACAGTATCGCATCGTTTATGTGTCGCGTAAGTGTACACTGTTTGTTCGAAATTCCGCGTTCACGTAACCCGCTTATTGAATCGGCAATTCGGCAGTAACAACAGCACCGAAATCGTAACCGAAGTAGAAACGGTAGATCTGTATTTTCAAACACAGACGCGCATCAGACGGCGCTTCGAACTGAAAAGTATCGCGGAAGGATGAGCCAGGGGATAGGGTTGACCCCGTCTGATCTGTCTTCTTGGTGAAAACCACCGAACAGACCGATGGGGGTGCTCTTTTTCGTAGCCCCGTCCCCGTCCCGCGGCAGGCAAAGGGTACGTACAACGGAATAGAGTCAGTCGGGAATGACGATGGCTGGATTAGCCTAGGAGCACGTGCTGTGGACACCATTCTCCACTTCGCTTGAGTGCTCGAAAATCACGTTCACGCTGAACTCAGCCAGAAAACAGACGCCGACGATTCACGCATTCTGATTCACCCTGAGCCTCCCTCTGCTGCTCGGTGTGCGTTCCTCCTGAACATCCCACTGGATTCCTGATGTTCCACCCGCGGCAAATAAGCCCTGGATGCGTTTTACGCGTCACTGCAAACGGCGAAATCTTTTGAAGAGCCGACGAACTGAAGCATCATATCGGTGTGAGAATATTTTTTGGCTGGGAACCATGGCGTACATAACTTCTTGTTTGTTTGTATAGGCGATTTGCGAAGCATGGACGAAATGACGACTAGGTTTTGATGCTTAATTATTTATTGCTTGCGTCTGTTGGTCATTCATTTTGGAAATATGTTTAATGTTATGATCAGTTTTATCGAATAGTAACGACATTACGGTGTAAAAAGAATTACAGCAAAGTGTGTTAAAACTGAAATAGTTAGGCGTAATTACGGTTATATTTGGACGGGAATATAATATTCAGAAAATGCTGAATAACAGAAAAAGATATCACACGAATTCCAGGAGTCTCGCTTTAATTAAACGTAACTGTACGTAGCAACATGGTTTCGCAGCCTCGAAATTTAGCACGGCGAAGTTCGCGAAACTCTTTTAGTTTTGGTCAAGATAATGCGAATGCAGTCGGAGATCCGGGAATATCTTCGGTTATTCTCTGAAACAGACAGTGTGGGATTTCTTCGTTGTTAGTGAATTACACTTTCTCTACCCCATTTTTATCTTACACTTTCTGAACTCTGCATTACATTTCCCCGCAGCTCCTTTGTTCATTTCGTAGTAATATTAAGATAATGAGTCGAGTTTCCCGGGGAAAGTCAGATACCAGTTCTCCGGGGAAAGGAATTATACTCCGCGGAAATAAAAGTTTAAAGTATTTCATAGCGCGGATATTTTACACACGATAATAGAATCTCAAATGAGATTAAGCCGCGTTGTTACAGAACATTTAACTATGAATCACCTCCATTGTCTCGGGTCATACTATTCAATATACCATAGGAGAGTCGTCATAAATTAATTCGGTGAAGAATTAAAACGAAAAGAAAGAAACTAATGCCCGTTTTATCTACACATTGTGAAAAAGATTACGTCTTAGAATAATAATTCATGATATTCCTCGCGTTTTTATTTGCACAGCAATCCCTCTTACCCAGTATTATGAAATAACGGGTGTAATTATATTTTTGCTACAGTATTTATTTTATATTTATTTACTTCATCGATTATTCACGAGCACAAAATAATATTAAGCCTCACCATCTGTTTTTGTTCGTTCCAGCAACTAAACATTTCACTTTCTGTATATGTTTCATATTTTTGTGATATCGTCGTGCGAGTTGTTAATATTATGCAAGAATTGTAAAAAAAGGGAAGCAAGCTTCCACAAATCCCTTGTTCACGTGGACCCCACATTCTCCATGTCCTCTGCACCACTCTTTCTTTTCCCTTCTTCTTTTTCGTTTTACGAAAACACCATTTACCTTCCTCGATTCAGTTGCATTGTTCCAGCGTAACCTTTTTTGTGCACTCAACGATAATGTCACGATAACGAGACAAAAGTATCCGGCAGGAAGAGTTCAATGGTTTCGATGGGCAGCAGAAGTCCGACTAGCTTCTCAAAACCTTAGCAATGCGGAAATTCATAAATGAAGTTATATTTTTTAAATATATTTATATGGCGTAGAAGTCGCGATTCTTACTTGCATACTATCATACACGATTTACAAATTCATCATCATTATTATTATTACTATTATTATCATTATTAAAGTCGTATATTTTACTGTTCCAAGTTTTTCACATCTTCACAATAACATAGTAGCAGTTTACATCCACTTTGCATCTACTTTGCATCTACTTTATAAATAATCCTGCACCCGCCATGAATGTTTAAGACATTTCATTGCCAGTAACTGATATATCTGAGGTCGCTAACATTCTAACAAATATTTAACTGCGGTATGGTATTGTAATCGTTCGTACGAACACCGTTCAATGAGTTTCACATTTCGGTCTAGCGCGATGCGAAATATTTGCTCGTCGAAAAATACTCGTCGCGGTTACGACGCCGGATAAATTTTCAAAATATCAGAACCCGTTCGTTACGCGTAATATCAGATACGGAATTTTCTGAATCTCCTCGTTGACCATGCTGGTACAGAAAGTGGGTTCCGAAGAGTTTCGTATTCTATTCCCAAACCTCTCACCGCGCCACCCTGCTCTTCTTTTTTCCCCAGCCGCCCCCTGACCGTTCGTACTCGATGTTTTCCTTTTTATATCCACTTGCTTCTTTTGCACGTTTGGTCCTTTTCCCGCGACCCTTTTGACCATTCAACGATAATGTTACGATAACGAGTCAATGCCCGGCCCAGGAAACCGAGGCCGCTCTTTCCTACGTGAGAAATCAAAGACTTCCCTTTGTGTGGTTTAACGGAGAGCACGGTTTGGCCCGGAGTTTTAAACGAGATTTGCCACGTTTCAGACGGAAAATATCCCTGGGGTTCGAAGAATATTTGCAGGGGGCAAACGTACATTTCTAGCGTCGCGATTATATGATTACAATTGTGGCTCGTTTATTGAAATAAGAAAATCGTAGGATATTTAACAGCCGCAAAAGTTGCGTGGGGACAGCGATTGGAGGAAAGAATAATCATTTGACGAAAACGAGGCTGTGAATTTCCAATTTCTTGGTAAGTTTTTCTTTTATATAAACACGAAAGTTCGAGGGAAATAATGAAGAGCATTTGCTAAAATGGGATTCATGAAAGATACCTAAGTACCTATCGTTGTATATTTTTTCTTTTCTCTTGATACATTTAAATCGTACATTTTAACGTGGCACAATTGATGCTGGTATTTTACGGAGATGAAATGTTTCATGGGGATTTTTAATCGACTATTTGGCGTTTGAGTACAGGTTTAGCATCTGAATAGGTACGAACCGGAATGTTATTAAAAAGAAAGTTCTGTTTCGAAGAGACGGTCACCGGCTCTAATATTTCGAGTAATTTGGAATTTTCCAGGGAAATGAGATTCCGGGCGGATTTAATTAACTCGGTGCTTCAGCTCGCATTAACGAATTTGGGGAGCACTTAATCGCTATTAAATTTCCTGTCACGTCTTGTTCGGCCTAAACAGTGTATGTGTATGTCGATAATATCGGTTATCCTGATCTCGAATACTTCAGCCCCTGCTATTGATATTGGACCGTTATAAGTAGTCGCCCGGGCAATTGTTCATACCTTATTATCATGTTGTAACGATAATTGCAACGCCCATAAAGCCTCATTATCCAGAATAAATTATATATTATCGATTCTTAAAGAGAATATATTCGAACATTATATTACATCGTGAAACAAATATTTAAATGTCCACTAATTTTATTCCGAGTACGAAGCAAAGTGATAGATAAAACTTAGAATTAAATATGCTTTCATTTTGGTAAAAAGTCTGAAGCAAATATTTAATCTCGCGCACACTAGCTGCAGTTAAAAGTTCTCTGTTCGCGATGAGAAATATCGACCCGTAACGTTCGATCGTTCGAATCGAATTTTCCTATCGGGCATCCTCGTTTAATTCCATTCGTTGAAATTAGTAGGGCATGAACCGTTGTTAACCTTTATTATTCACGGCACGCATCTACCCCGTCGTACTTTTCGTGCGCCGGTCGTTTGGTACCATGTCAAAGAGCCAATATAGGGTCGTTAATACAGCATCACTAGTTGCGCCAAAATTCTGTATGAGATTTCAGCATGAAATAATCTCGTCGAACGGCGTGGTGGTCGTTCGGTATATTTTTTTCATTTGTCACGGTCAAACGTAGTTAACGAACGGCCCGAAACACAGGTGAAATAAACATTGCACGAGCGAAACGAGAATTGAGGAAAGTTCACGGCAAAATTTTCACCCGTTTTCCCCAGCGCGAAATTAATTAAACGATTCGAATGAAATTTACACGTTGCTTAATGCGAATGAAAAATAATCAGGAGCGTTCGTTAATTAAGCTAACGTAAACTAAACCGACGAACTAGAGTTTGTAACAGTGGCTGATCACAATGCATCGGAATGAATATATCAAAGCAGTCGATTCAACTCTGCCGGGCATTGAATTTTTGTAAGACAATTTCGAGGAACACAGGCATCGCATAAACAATCGGTTTATTAATTACACCTAAACTGATATTTCCCAAGGAAATATAATAGATGCATTTTTTATTGAATTCCAGTGCGTTTTATACATAATCTGATACACAAATGAGTCGCAAAGCTTGCAGAACAAAAAGAAAAGCTGTAGTGCTGCACGAAATGTTCAGGGCAAATGAGAAAATACATGGAAATTTGTGCTGTTAAATACGTCCGTTCTCCCTTTCTGTGTCCTTTTCACATTCGAACAGCTCTGATGAAAAATTACGGACAGGTCATATTTTTTCATCTAAAAAAATGTACAAAGTAAAGGCCGAAAGTTTGAGTAACAAAGAATTCGCCGGCACAATCGGCCCCCATAATTACACCGTCATTTTTCGACACACGGCTCTCACTTCGGCAAATCGATACTTTTCTTTCACCGTTTCCTGCTCTTTTCTTTTTTTGTCGTGTCACTCTCAATACACCTGTTTCCAATTTTCGGCTGTCGCTAAAAAATTGTAGCCATGCTCAGATCTCTGTGATATTATTAAGAATCGATACTTTCGAACTGTTTAACGTTGACGTTTTCCTAAAACTAAAAAAAAGAAATAAACTTTTAAAGAAATAAACGTTACTTTAAAAATAAATGTGTATATATAAAAACCGTAAACGAGTAATACGCGAATAGAACATTTTTATGCAGAAATTTATTTGGAAAATGTACACGAGTAATTGAAAATTCGATATTCTGCAGAGTTTACGAAAAGAATTATGCATGTATATTTCTTTCACCCTTTTTAGTTCTTATCGCCGATGCAATTTCCCTTTTCACATTTTTTTTTTCGCTCGAATTTACCGAGTAATAACCGCATGAAGTTCGAATCTTTTGGTGAACCCTGTATTTCGAATTATGCGCTTCAGTAATCGCCAATCGATTTGACATTCGGGTCCAATCGCTGTATAGACAGAACTGTCGTAGCTGCGCTTTCAACCAGCGAATAATATTCAGACATTCTGGGTCATGAATGCACGATCGTTTCCAGTCTATGATATTCAGTTTTTTCGCACGCTCTTTCAATCGATATTCCTTTCTACTGCTTGCGGGGATAATGAGCGTACTAGTAAAAAATACATTGAACGTAATTCAGAGTTAAATACCAAAGGGAAACATATCTCACGCATCATTGACCTCATAATATAATTGCAGGAAAGCCGTTGTATACTTATTATTTATTTTTACATTAATTTCTTTCATTATAAACTAGTCTAAGAGTTTACGAATTCTTCTTCAACCTCTAATTAATAAATTGTAAAGTAAACAGGGATACAGTAGTTTTCCTACTTATTTATTGCTTTGCAAGCTGTATTTATTTCACAGTATAAATTCATATTTGAATCTCGTCTTATTACTGATTTGTCTCTTTGACGATATGCAAGTGAATGGCAATACTGTATCGAACAGTCAATGGCGCATTTAATATTCAGAGGTACCTGAAGTGGCCATTAGTTAACCAGACATTTGCCTCTGTTTAAGTTGAATGTCTTGCAAGATGTTTCTCCCTGTTTTACATTAATGTAAGGAGACATAGAATTGGCTAGAGCATTGCCAAACAGCACGAGCCCCCAGCAAAGCAGAGCAATCAAAGTAATTGGCAATTTTCTCTTAAGTCGATCCTTTCGTCGACATTTCATGGTCAATGTCCTTCGTTTTCTCTCTTTCAGCAGCAGAAATCGCGTATTTAAACGGTAACTAATGGACCGTTTATTGACCGAAACACTCTTCGGTCGTTCGTTGTACAAATTCGATTATCGCCTCTCTCTCTCTCTCTCTCTCTCTCTCTCTCTCTCTCTCTCTCTCTCTCTCCCTCCTTTATTATTAGCGATTTCCTTTTTTGTTTTTCGACATGCTCGATAGACGTCTGCCAATATCAGCTGAAACGTTTGCCAGCAACGTTTTTTCGATAACTGCTCCCGTATGATTATTATTTTCATTAATAATTCATCAACGAATTTTGTAATATTTGCTCAAGTGCAATTAAGAAATTTTAAAAAACAATTTTGCTCCGCGTTCCACAGAATTTGCCCCCTTTACATTATTTCCCATAAATCGAGTACAATTATTTTCGGGTAAGAACGTTAATAGCTTCGCAGCACCGGCTTTTATATTTTGGTGACGGGAATGGATAACATTTGTTTTCTCCTCTAATGCGGGAATCAGAAACCCGTTTGCCTTTCTTTCCATTTCATCCCCCTTGTAAACCATTACGTTCACGTCGCTCTACCTTTATCACCTGTATATATAGGACTGTGTAATTCACAGTAATCCCAACGTAATGCCCGATAACCTTAAGTATCACAAAAGCTTTAAGGAGAACGAACGAAACGTGGAAGCTGACCGCGTTCACCGCGTAAATAACCGTAGGAACAGCAATTATTTCGGGCTCGGCGAGCATGCAATCGTTTCCTATTTTCAATAGCGCGGAAATAAAAAATCGTTCGTCGGGAAAATTTCTCTACAGCCAACCTATTTAATGTTTCGTAGACGGGTGAAATTTCCTGAACCGAGACGCAGCTCTGTCGCTACGTTACACGTTTCTTGGGGCGGGGGAGAAGGAAAAACGACATGAAAGTTGCAATATCTATTAGCGTTAAAAATGCAGGTAATCGTTTCAGCAGGGGCGTACAAGTTCCACGAAAACCTTTTCGAACAATCGATATCTCTAGCGACACAGAAATGAACTCGTATCGAGTGGTCCGCTGTTTGCGCGATTCGACAGACGTCCCGATTTTTTCCATTTCGGGGGACTTGCCAGAAGATTCGGAATGTTATTTAGTTGGATGACAAACACAAGTGACATCATTGTGTTGCAAAACGTTCAAAGTATAATACAATTTTCTAATCTTGGGATCCTAAATGAACACGCATTACGAAGGTATATCGTGCAAGCGTAAAATTGCAAAAAGAATTCGGCGTGTGTAATTGCATTAAGTTACTTGGCTACGAGAATTCGCTACCTGCAAGGATAATCAGACGAAGCGCAAGAAGCAACGAGAAATTCGTATTTGCGCGGATGTAAACAGGGGGCGTGTGAAACGTCAAATCTCAGAAGTGGGAAAATGTCGTGTAACCTTAGAATTGGCTTACAGTGGTGGTCTAGTCACGATTCGATCACCGTTCGAACGTCATTCACTACGCCGAGACGTGACTGGAACGTGAACACTATCGTGTTTTAGCTGATTCAGGTAGCATTAAACAGTGATTGAACTGCAGCTGTGCAACGATATTCATGGTTGATACGAAATAAAGTTTATCATTGCGTGCCGACTTTCAAGATGCACTCATTGATTGATTAATCTCTGACGCTAAATTAAAATATCCTCCGTCTGCTTAGTAATTTGTTGTTTATGCGATGAATAAAGAACATAGATTGAATACCCGTTTGATTTTTATAGGATCGTGAGCGAAGAATGATACCCAGGTTGCCATTGTTTTGTACAATTCATTCGATGCTCCGTCTGTTGCAGCTGATCATTTGTTATTGTTATTACATTAATCGAAACTTCTATTAGTCGTTATTCCATCGTTTGCTCGTTCTGATAGCGTGAAGTATATGCGCGCATTCTTCTGCTTGTTCGCTCTGTTGGCATGTTTTTTGAACATGTAAACACCATTAATTACGTTTCCCTTCTGCGTGGATTAAATTTGAGTCGAGCTACATGCCAAGCATACAGAGATATAGATTTCACCGAATTTTTCTGGTCGTGTTGTTCGAATCCAATGGAAACATTTAGAAAAATGTTGGAAAGGTACAGAAAAACTTGGGAATGAGAACAGCAATACCAGTCTTGCGATCTTTATTCTTACAAAGATTAATACCAGTGATCCATGTATTACTTAATATTATAGTTATTACTATTATTGTATCATATTATAAATATTACAATATTTGGTACATTTGTTGAAACGTATAATGAATTCAATTTTATCCAATATTATTTCTTAAATCGTTAACTAATCGCCTGTGTTTCTGATTTCAGGGACTACTACTATGACAGGTGAGTATCAGTTCCATAGCGATCCTCAATTTCACTGAATAAAATATCATGGTTGAAGGTAACTTAATTATCTCACCTTTTCATATTCTTTACTTCACATGTCCTGTTTAAGATCTGCTTAGAAATGGCTTTACCGTGTCGATTACTATAATTACAAATTCTGACTAAATATAATATCACCAGCGAAACATTCAAATAAATTTGCTACAAATAAATTCGAACAAATTCAAATACGTTGCAGAACAATAACACAGTTCTAAGTAATACAAGAAGAAGCTTCTAAAAAATTAATTCCCGTCTAATACTACTGCCTTGTTCTGCGTAATAGAGCACGTCTGACCAACGCCCGCATATTCTACTTAAAACAAGTCCGTGTGTCTTCTACCTTCCTGCCCAACGGAACGATTAATCTGCCCATTGAAATAGACAACGCACGACATTTTTACAATAACAGATCCACGCCTCGGACTCTCCACGCGTTTCGGTGTAAAATATCGATGCACAAACCCTCCAGAGAGTACCAATAATCTTGTTCTAGCCGAGAGGGAAAAAAACTGTGCGCGTTAAAGGGTTAAGCCGACTATCCACTCGACAAGAAAGTGTTCCGAAACCTGTCGAGCGTGGAGAGAGCTTGACCACGGTGTCTCCGTGCAATTTCGAAAAGCAGCACATAATTTACCGTCGATCCTGGAATTATAACTACCAGACCGTAAATCACAATTATTATCTCGCACAGTTTCCCGAACGTTTCACTCCTGCCTGGGGTTCGCGACACGCGGGAGGAATATCGGCAACAATATGGTAGTTTATTAAATTATTTTTGCATAACGTTTCGCATTGGTGCATGAATGAATTTATTACCATCCGGTGTCGATGAAAATTGCTGAATCTCCAATTCGTTCGCGACACTTTGAGGAGCGCTTTACCGCCAGCGGTGGCAACGTTTTCGATAATCGTCACTAAAAAAATAAAAAAAAGTAATCGTTTTCAGGTTCGTCCAACGAATGCAATCATTCATTTTCCCGCGAATAAAAGCGTTCGTCGCGTGTGCTCGCGCAACAAATCGCCGATCTCGCGATTAATGTTAAATATACGGGAATCGCCGCGTCGATTTCCTCGCCCCTTGTTGACAACCAGGGAACCGATAAACGCGAAACCGCGAACTTCTATTCGCGAAACAGCGAATTGAAATATTCATACGGCCGTCGTTCGAGCCCCTTGCACGCGTGTCGTGCAGCCCAAATCCCGGCGGTTGAAAATGCAAATCGCATTGGGGCGAGATCGAGGGAAAATTTAGCCCGTGCAAGATCTCGTCGTCAAAGGAACTTTTCGATCTCTCCATTTAAAAGCCCGGCAGACATTCTTAAAAAGCGCTAAGAAGCGCTACTTCCTTGTACCAAAGTAAAACGGATTTGCTCGATCCGTGTAACGCCGGGTGACACAGTTCTTTCTCTTTTCAATCCAACGAAAGAAGGTAACCGGCTTAAATAAATCATTGGGGAACGGAGACACGCGGACGCCGCGCACGCCAGAGGCTCCACGTTATTCGCTCCCCGTCAAAAATTCTGTCTTCGAGGATTCGTCTGGCACGATCGCGCCGGCGAAACGAAACGAGCAAATAGAGGCAGAACATCGACGCTCCTCCGCGTCAAGTCACGAATCTGTTCTCCTGAATGGCGGCAAACGAAGCGTGCGGTCGTAATTAGTCGGCAAGCAAACAAGCTTGCCGACAGGACACATTAACGCGCGATTACTCGTCGAGTGCGCGCGATCATTCATTTTTCGCTTTTTTCTTCCAACCGCCAACCTCTCGGCGCGCCTCTCGGCCCGGAGGTATTTCTCCGATTAATTGCTTTCTCGGTCGCACAAGAAACGAACAAGGACCGGGCTGATTGAATGGGGCGAACTTAAAGAGGCAGGGCACGTGCGATTATCAAAGCACGGTACACGCCAACGTTATTATACTCACGTGACCGTAGATAATAATTATTAAAGCACGATCGAGGCGCTCGCCGGTCCCCTC
This sequence comes from Nomada goodeniana, assembly GCA_963969485.1. NCBI lineage: Eukaryota > Metazoa > Arthropoda > Insecta > Hymenoptera > Apidae > Nomada > Nomada goodeniana. The sequence goes on along the minus strand of OZ018305.1, from coordinate 6,126,492 downwards.
GGTTGTATTTCACCTGCGGCACACGGGAAGTCAGCTGAAACGGCGTTTTTCTCTCATTTGTTCGCACCCCTCGCGGCGTCCGAATTCCTCTATAATTTAGGATCGGCCTGTGACGTCTCGCGCCGTGGAAACGAACAGATGATAACGAAAGAACGCTGCGTGATATTTATCGCCCGACGAATGTACTCGCGTTTCCGGCTGTATCGATCTTATCGTTCGACGTATTCCACTGACCGATTTTCCCAACGGTTCGTCAACGTTTCAAACGATTCGTTGCATAAACGACGAGAGGCAGAAAGTTATTTCACCGGTCACGTTAATGGTAATGTAATCTCGTTTCTCTTTAAATAACTTTCAATGTTATCAAGAAAGAGGTGTTCGACGTTTAATTACGGTGTCGGCGTGCAACAAATGTGCACTGCAAGAATATCTCCGTTCCCACGATATTTCTTCACAGATACCTGTCCGCCGCACCTCTGCGAAACGAACAGTACTGCCTGCGATACAAAGGAAATCGCTAATACAAAGGAATAATTATGCCCTCCGTTCGCGCGTATTTTCCAGCCAATAACACAGACCCGATTCGATCCCTTCTTTCGTCCAGATCGAACAGCGGGAACGGGGGACGGCGCAGAAGGGGCGTGGGGCTGGTACGGGGATGGAAAAAAAGGGTAACCTTTGAACGAAAGGGTTGAGAAGAACGCGCGGCGTTCGCATAACCAGCGTCCCCCGGGTGGTGGTCCTTTTGCTTTAATTGTTGCGATTCAGAGACAGTTCGTGACCGGCCTGGGGATTCTGGGGGCTAGGGCAGCGCGGATTCGCAAAAGCGAGACACGCCGCGCCGAATAAAAGTCATAAGCTCAGGTGAAGGCGGTTGCCGGGCAGCCGTATGGAACAGAATTATAACCGTGCCGCGGCTGGACTGCGACACGGCACGGTTCCACGCGGCCTTTTCTTTCGGCCGAACACAACGATAAACCACGTGACGTTACTTTTCGTTGCTTTATTAATTCTTCCAACGCGACGGCGCGCCTCGGCGGATTTTTACCCGCTCGCGCCCCTACCTTCTCGGCCAGCGAGAACGCTGTTTTCCGACGGACTTTATATTCCACCCCTGCGTCCTGCTTTAAATATGCAACACGCGCCGCATAGCGAACGCACACTGTAACGCACACGGGGCTTCCGAACGGCAGAAGCGACACGCACACGTGTACCTTCACGCTCTGGTTGAACATTGTTCGTTGGTTAAAAAGAAATTGATTGCTCTTGATATTTTTCCTTTTTCTTTCTATCGTTTCGCGTATATATATATATATGTATGTATACATATACGTATGAGCCTGCGTGCGTCTCTTTTGGACGTTTCGTTTTGTTTGATACTTCCATTCATGCTTGTTGTTTTTTTTTGCTTGATTTTTATACTCGTATATTTTATCCGATGGACCGTGCGTACACGCGGCCAATTTCCGTGGAAATTTGTTGTTTGTTAGCCGAAACGTTATGTCGGTCGTTGCGTCGACGAAGGAAACATTTTCGCGGGGAAACGATCCGCGATAAAAGGGGGTGGATCGGAATCGAAACGGTTCGCGGTTGGAATTCACGTTCGATTAACTTAACTGTTTGCTTGTCGTGGCTCGTGTCTTTGTCCCGGGGATTTCCTTCGACGCTGCGGAGAACTGCGGTCAGGGAAACGTACTTGGATGTTTGTTGGACGTTTACTCGTAGGTCTCGGGATCGCTTTGAAAAAATCACGGGCCGAGTCTTGGTTCTGTACACGATTGTTATTAATTCGGACGCTCTTCTTCTTCCGTCGGTGTTTTGTTATTATTCGCGGCATTATTAATGCGTTTGGCGCATTGTATAATTCGGTTTCGTATGATACAATATAAAGCAATGCTAATAAAGCAACGCGTAGCTCGGGAAAACTGCACCAATTTTAATGAACAATTCGTGTACTGTATTATTAGGATGCAGCATATGAATCAACCAATTTTACGAACACTATGCAAACCATTTCGCTAATTAATCTGGTCCGGAGTAAATCCGGATTGTATTTCCCTTCTATAGCAGTGAATCAAGTGATATAATGCATGGTAGTTAATAGTTGAATTCGAGCGTACTTCTCTTACGAATTTAATGCAAATTACGATAAAGCGAAAGCTGTATATACAATGCGAAATGTCTTGACCGATTCCTTGATCTTTCGTTAAATATAGATGGAACAATAAGGATCCTCGATCGGCGAGCAAAAAGTTAATATATAAATTACTTGGCTCCGTTTAAATTAGATTCTACCGTGAAACGCTCGCCGTCCACATGGTAGAAGTAAATCCAGGATTATTCGTTTTTATTCCGAGATATACGTCGAGTACGTTAATGAAGTACCAATATGGTAAATATATGTCGATTTATATATACTGGCTTTGTAATGGAATTAAGAGTTACGCCCCTGCTTGGCGATTCAGTCGATTTACGAAAAGCTATTATATCGAGAAATTATGTGCCGGGAATGGCGCTGAATATCGGAATGGGAAATTATCTTCGCGTATTTTGCTTTGTCTCCCCCCCCCTCCCCCCGCTCGGTCGGATTTTTCTGGTTATGCGGATAAGGATAAAGGGTTGTTTATGGTCGCGAAATTCCATCCCTATCCCTTTATTCCTTTGTGCCGGGTTCTTTATCTTAAAGAAGCTGGGATATCGTTTTTCGACGGGGTTGAATTCACGTTCAGGCGAACTTCTGGCGCCGATTAAATTACTCCCAATTAAAAAGAGGGTTTAATAAATGCGTGAGATTCTAATCTTCGTTCGACCTGCGTTCCTCGCGATTAACAATTTCATCGGGACAGCTCCTGCTAAATTCGGTAAAATTTCGAGTACGGAATGTAACTCTTATTCGTTACAAAGATAATGGAATGTAAATGTTCAACTAACTGCAACCGACAAGAAATTAGCAACTTCCGCTCGATTTCGTAAACGTCTGACATTCCGTACGACAATTTGCACTTTTAACCGCCGTGTTCCACTTGAACGTTGAAACACGGGATTAATCGAGCCGCGCAACAATTCTCCCCTGAACGAATTACACACTCGTCGATTGAATTACAGCGTACAACAATTTAACTCTGCCCGTCGCGTGTCTCAATCGACGCGTAACACGCGCTTACATTTCCGCTCGACCGGAATGACAAGAAAAATCCGAGCGGCGAGTTACAGCTTTTTAATCGCGTCTTTCGCGTCGGAACCGATGCGGGAAAGCTGCGTCGCTTTCGCATCGATTAAATCTGACGCTTTCTGGCAGGTGACACTTAATTTGACACAGGTCAGACGGACATTTGAAATCCGTGCACTTAATGTATGTCGATGGGGATCAAGCTTATAGGCCGGGGTGCTGTTAGGGGCCGGGATGCATCGTGTCCAGTTAAGCCTCCCAGTCACAAAGCGATGTCTTGAGGGACGAATGTCCCTAATTAACCTGACACCCCTCGGTGTATGCGCCCGTGTGTGTGTGTGTGTATGTGCGCCTGCCCCAGTACACTCAGTCGTTGCACCGTTCTACCTGTAGCCAATTCAATTTGTAATTAATCTTCCGCGTTCGAGATGGAGAAAATTCACCGGAGAGCCATTTACTTAATTGAACGCCGTTAATACGCGATAGCGATCTTAGATGCACACTTGCACACCGGTGTCGTCGTTTCACGTTTCATAGTCTGCTTTAGCTCCCCGTTTCCCTTCTGACGTTTTGGCAAGACTCCCTCCACGGGGTTAGACGCCTAGATATTAATGCAATTATTGCCGGCGTTCTGTTCTACCCGGATGATAAGTCGTCGGTGATTCGTTGCGTATAAAGTTTGACGGGTATTGCGCGAATAAAATTCCAGCATTTAATTGCCCAGAAATGTGTTCGAGCAAATATTTGGACAGGTTCAGAGTTATTGTAGTCGCTGATGGCGTATTTTCCAGCTGCATCCGGCGAGAAGTTGAAGGGAGATTGTTTGGCATTAAGCTCGCATGCACTGGAACGAGATTTCTTGAAATTCCAGGCGAACTCGGGTTTTTGCCTCCCGGTGAAATTAGCTTTCTTCCTCGTTGGAGAACACGTGCACACGTAGATGAATATGCGGAGGCGCGAAATCGTTAGTCGAAGGTATTGAGGGAATTTATATTGAAATTTTGTATCCATTTAATTTGTCCGGTCGTTTATTATCTTCGAATTGTTCGCGTCCATGGCGATAATAATTGTATAATTAAATTACCGGCGATATCGGGCGCCGTGAAAAGCGAAATTGGGGACAATAAGCCTACGATATAAATCTCCGCTCGCGCGACTACGAAATAGAGGTTAATCGTAGCTGTGAAACGATACCCTGAGGGATGAATATTCCTGATTAACTCGATATCCTTTCTTGCGTATACACCAGGGTATTACACCTACATTACGTCCAATTTGTAGTAAAATTGCAGGCCATACGTGAAACGCCGCTAACAAAATCCCCTGCAGGATTTAATTAACCCGTTTACCATTATCGATAATACTCGCGGTCATCTCGCGAATTATTCATATTGTAACAGATTTTTATTCCACAACTGAGCGGACAAATGCATTGCATTGGGTTCCGCATATTTCAAAGTCGAGGATGTATTTGAAGCGGATGGAAGTTTTCGCTTCTCAAGCGAACAAGTCGACTTGTCGGTATCACCGTCTTCTCAAATGAAATATTAAAGTAAAGAAAAAGTGTTCCCGTCCCTAGAACGTTATTTCACTAATTATGTTCGCGGTATTTGTCATTATAAATTCCTATTCGGTTCACCTCGTGCATACCTGCAACGAAGTATACGATTTATAAACGTCGGCGGAAAGAATGATGCTACTATTTGTAATGCTACTCGACTGTTTGCGGAAAGAAGAAGGGAACGAAAATTCGGTGACTCGACGAATTTCGCCGCGCGAAACCACGAATCTTCGAATGTCATTTACCGGCGGGGCACCTGTGAAATCGAGTTAGCGTCCAATTACTAAATCGACCGGAAAGTAACGCGTCGCCGGCAAACGTGAAATTCACAGGGCACACAGAGAGGGCAACATTAATTCGTGAAAACTTGGTTAAGCTTCTCCATCCTCTTTCTCTCCGCGTGCGATACGTAATTAGAAAGGACGAACTCTCTCGCTGGTTCCACGCCTCTTTCGCCTCCCCCGCAACACGGGAGATTGTCTTGCAGTAATTTGCATTGGTTTAACAGCCAGTTTCAAAGTACTTGGCGTTACGTTGCACGCCTGTCGTCTAATTTGTAGCGACCGACGTACATACATGCAAGCCCAGCCAGCAAAATGCTCGTCGTTCTTTAACGACTTCTCCTTTTCTTTGTCGTGTCCGGGGCTTTGGATAATGATTTTCAACCCTTTCGCGTTGGGAACGTTCACGGTGTTGCGCGACCTTTTTAATCGCTTTGTTTATATAACATTTTCAATCCACGATTTTTGTTGCTGCAACGAACTTGATTTCCTCTTGAATTCGTTGCTTTATTTCGCGAGACAAGACGAGCTCGAATAGGAAGATAGTTTTCGAAGACGGAATGTGTATTTGGAGACGAAACGGCTGAATCGTAACTGGGATTCGTATAAATAGATGTAAATCGATACAGCTGTACTCGCTACTAAACAAAGTTAAGCTCTTGTAATATTAAAATATTGGTACAGTTTGCTTCGACGTACTAAATGCGATCAAACCAAAAATGTCATCAGCTGACCTCGTTTCTATTACAAGAGCAATGATATTATTTTTAGGCAGCGATGCGACGTGACAAACAGAAAAGCTTGTTAGCAGTCTTATCATTTATTTGCAATTATTGCCAAACCGTTCGGCCGTCGCCGTTACAATTCTACAGTCCGATCGAAACGGCAATAACGAAATTCTTTAAAAGGGTATTTTACCCGCTCCGTCGTCGTTGGGTTGGCTTGCTGAATCTATTGTCGGGCCGCAAATGTACCCGGAAATGAATAAATATTTCTGGCGAACGAATTGCTCGCCCAAGAAAGTTCGACAAATTTATTCGAAAAAAGGGGGGACGCGTGAACGCAGAACGTACACCAAGAACGGAATACAATGATCCGGTGAAACGGCGAAAGGAATTTGCGATTTGCACGATACTAGCAATCTATCCTTTGATCTGAAGGAGCGCCGTGGGATGAAAATTCTTTCGCAGGCGACATGTAATTTGATTTTCGCCCGCCTGGAACAAAGAATAGTCCCTCCGTCCTGCGGAGATAAATTTCGATTTCGCGTGTTCGACTCGTGTTCGAGCGCAATATCGCGTAACGTCATCCTCTCTCAATGACATTTTCCGGATTGACAAGATTTTTTTCCAAAATGTCGACGCGTCGATAGCTTCGGCGAGAATTGTTCGTTAACTTCCACGGATATCGCGTTCGACGCGTGGTCAGAACGCGTCAATGATCCCCGCGATGGTGCTCTCGAGTAATCAAGCAAGGGATCTCGATTCAGAAAACGAGATATTATAAGAAAGAGAGAAAGAGTAGCCACGAGATTTCATGATAATTGCTTCCATCGTTCCGCGGCGAAACTTCCTGAGCACTCTTTAATTGCTCGTAGAAATCCAGGGCTGGCCCAAAACTATCATACGCCGGTGAAAAGTTTCCTCGTGAAAGGAAATGAGATGGGAAAACGGGGCATATACATATAATGCTCGCGATGGTTCCCGCTGATTCTTTGCCGGGCACGTAGAATCTTTGCGAATTCTCGAAAAATCCTATTCCTATTATTTCCTACTAATTAGCATACGCTCGCGCAAATTTGCACTTAACTCCCCGTCGACGTGTCAACGAACAATCGTTGGAATAGTAATTTATCGATAAGACGAAATAACAACGCCGTCGGTGATTTTCGAAATTTTTCGTGCCAACGTATTGCTACAATTTGTTCGTGCAACTATTATAATGAGGAACGGTGAAATTAGGAGACAAACGCGTCCATCCCTTTTCGGCTCTGGAAAGTTACCGCGATCTTCACTTCTGAGACGCAAGTATTTTTACTCACCATGGATGTGAATATCGATTTAATCATTTTATTAAGTCCACTGTCAGGTAAACGTCGGCCGCCGTGGAGTTAAATTTCTTATGAGAACATCAAACGATAATCCTTCACCGTGACCCGAGGGTTTCTCGTCCGACATTTTCAGACTGACGTATGTGGGTTACGATTGAAATGGGGATCAGTGTTATAACGTCATTACACTGTTTCCCTCTAATCCGAACAGACAGTGAGCTCCCTGAATGGATCATGTATCTTCGAAACAGGATTGCGACCACTCACATTAGCCGCGGTGCGAAAAATTCAACCTCAAGACACTACGAGCGTACCGTGGAACACCGCCTACTATAATAATACTAATAGATAATTACAGCCGGTGCATTAGCCAATGATGATGCGCAATTCACTTGCACGAAAACCGAACAACGGGATTACCTTATTCCATGGAACTGGCGCGTGCTTGTCTCTTTGCGCTGTAAACGTGCCGCTTCTCGGAGGTTATAGCGTTGAAATAAAAAGCATGGAGCACAGGTGAACAGCTTCGATAAACGCGACTACCTGGCAGCAAACCGAGGGTCATGAATTGACGTAAGTGGATATTTTAATGCAATGGGCGTGAAGAACGGGAGGAAAATTCTCGCGGTACTTTCTCCGGTGCATGCAATACGTTTGACGGTCAGATTTGTGTTGCGCTGGCTTTTCTTTCCTGTTCGTCTCCCGGTTCTCGCGTGCAATAATATTTTTAACCGAATATCGTAGGGCAGTCGAAGCGCGCGAGGGGGTGTTTCACGAACGAAAAATGGAAAGATTAAAATGAACTGGACTGACAGAAGTTACGTATGGCCCTGCTACGAGGCAGAATTATGACACAGGTTATGAGAAACGCAATAATTGCGGGAAAACGTTGCCGAAAGCTCCGACAGAAACATTATTTATAGGCGTACCGGGGGGTGCGTTCTCGACTGCGGACGGTCCAAGTGGCAATACTTGTGATAGTAAAATATATAGGCGGCAGGTCTTGTCATATACGCACAGCCGTTCCACCACGACCACAGTGGAAACAAATTGCACACCTAGAGCCAAAATAAAACGATTTCCTCGGACGTAATCGTGGACAGAGGATTGGGGATAATGAAATTTCAGAATTTAATTCGTCCATTCCCCGTGTCAATTACTTGGCTCTCCTTCTGTGTCCTGTAATTAATTTGATCGAATATTCAGGCATATCCACGACATTATCGTGTCAGTCAATGCAGTTCACGCACTTTTAGTATTTGAAAAAGTATCCGGTCACTGACGAAATTCTCCGAAATACGTTACAGTGGAAGAGGGTTCATTTGAACCATTGTTCTTTCCAATATATCGAGCATGAACGTTTCAAGAGTCATTTCGTTTCATCGTAAAACACTTCGCCTCGACGTAGCGCGTCGGTTTTCGAATAAGACGTAGCAGAACGTGCAAGTGAAATCATTCGTTCGTCCCTGCTGGAAACGGACGGAATGTATTCAGATCGAACAGCACGAATGGCAATTGAATTAACGGGATGCGTACTTGCCCGGGATCACTAATGCCCGATTTCATTAAAATTCATTCGGCCAAACAGGCTGTCACGCGTGTACAATAAGCGCCGCAAGCGGAACGATTAATAGGCTTATAATATTATGATAAAGGATAGCAGAAAATTGAGACGATATCGAAAAACTAAAAATCGTGATTATACGTGCCTCGTGCAATCACCCGTGCTTTTGCACCTGCGCTTACTAAATAGAATCCAATTAGATCCCGTTCGTTGCTTACCTTAAAAATAAATTTAAACGGACCCCGGGTTTAATTCGATGCGAAATATTGAACAAACGTCTGATTAAAGCGCGATGCAATATACACGATCAAGTATTTATACCAAATCGCACTAGGGGCTGGAGGATTTCGAGCAGCCATTAATACAGAATTTGACAAACGTTTTTAATTCTCGCCCGCCGCCGATGGAGGGACCCGTTCAAATTGCGCGACGCGAAGTTCGCGGGGGTTGGTTCTATTTCAGAAATTCCGACAATGAGTCATTGTTGTCGGCGATATAACTCGAAACGTCGCGGCCAGGTTCCCGCTGATCCCGAAAGTATATATCGCTAAACGCAAAAGGGGTGGAAACCTTTTGCTTACATGGCTTCGTAATGTTCCGTGTGATTCGAGGAGAGGAAATAATCGCCGCCATTACTCGCGGATTTCTCTCCCATTTATCATTTTTCCCCCCAGATGCGGATCCATTTTCTTCCCCCGGTCCGTCAATTAACTTTATTAATCGCTTCCCGCGACAATCAATGAAACCTCGAGGTACACACACCCGGAGCGTTCTCGCATTCACCAATTTACGAAACGAGCCTCGCGATATTTAACGCGGACAAGATGAATCGGCGATTCGAATTTATCTCGTCGCTGAAGAAAAAACAAGATGACTCGTGTCGCAGCGGAGGATCAGTTCGAAGGGAAACGACGCAATTGCTAATTCCCATTTCTACCCTCCGTTCAAGGCGAAGCCTTTCATGCTCGGCACAGAAGAATTTGGTTTATGGCGGGTCAGGGTGCGCCGTGCTCGCAATATCGCGGTAAATGTCACGAGCAGACTGAATGTGTATCTAAAAGTGCACGAACGGAGGCAAGGCGCCTCGAGGAAAGGCCCCCGAACAAGGGAAAACGACGTGTACCCCGGTGATTTGTGGAAAACAAATAATTGTCACAGGTGCCAATCACAGACCTCGTTGGTCGAAATCTTCTCCTCGGGCACGAGGAGGCCGCTGTCTCGAGGTTACTTCTTGATGAAAATCTGTCGATTTATTCCGTCGTCCCTTGTCCCTCGGCTGTCTCGCGTCGGGCTTACATTTAAACGAATAGAGGTTTATCCTCGAACTTCAGATTTTCTTTTCTCCCTGCCGTGGAGCCAGGATTTCTGATCCTTAAGAAAGATCGGCGGCCGGGTGGAACTTAAATTGGATCGTTCGTTCCTTCGTGAATTAAAGGTGCACGACTTATTGGCGAGTTGCCCCGGGAATTGAATGAGGGAAACGTCGTCGCGACCCGCCAGTCAATTCACCGTATTGTTTTTCGGCGACGCGGTGTCACAATCGAGAACTTGCGATACCATTTCCCGGGGAAACCCTTAGCCGTTCTCCGTGTTATCGATGTTACACGCGATGCCTCATTTCTTCGCCAGGTCTGATCGACGAATCATTGTTGGCCGATAAACAAACGGCAATGTCGCGGACCCCGCTGGACGAATCGATATTCGTCACGGGGGTGAATAACTTTCGCGGAATTTTCCCGGAAACGTACCCGTTTCCGTGAACTCCCCGGCCCGTGTCGGGACGAGCCATCGAGAACTTCACTCATTAGTTAAAAGGCTCGGTCGTGCGCGCCGCCTCGCCGCTGCGACTTTTAAACGGAAAAGGAACCGGCAAGTGAAGTTTCGCCGCGGGCGTATTTGTCCCCGGTTATATTACCACGGTGCCAGGCGACGGATTCAGAGGAGACGCCGTAATCATCGAACTTCCGAAACTAGAGGACGATCGTTACTCCTCCGAGGAGGGATGCTGACGCGCAACGGGACAGCAACGGGCCCGTTGTTCCGTCGCCCGTGTTCCTCTTCATCTTATCTGTCGTCTGAGGGGCGGGGAGGACGGACATTAGAACGACGAAAGAAAGAAATAAGGGGACACTTCAAAAGGCGGCCGCGAGACGACAAAGGACGACTTTCGTGGCCGCCGATAATTGGACGGCGGGTTGAGGAAAAAGAAAAACGATGGGGGAGGGCGGAGGGAAAAAAAAGGGGAGAAATTAAAATAGTCGAGACGACAGGAAGTGGCGGTGTAGATGATACACCCCCTCACCGTTTTGCACACCCGTCCTCGTCGCGGGCCCTTTCCTCCGCATCCTCCGGCAGGCTCTGTGTGTGCGTGTGTGTGTGTGTGCGTCTCTCTCTCTCTCTCTTTCTTCGCCAGTTTCGCGCTTATTATCCGAAAGTTTCGAAGTGAAACAGAGTGAAAGCTCTGTCGGCGTGGAGAACTTTTAACAACGCCGCGGAGGCACGAATTCGCGGACGTCCCCTGTGCCGCGACGTTGCCAAGGGGGATGGAACAGGACAGAGGAAGGAAGGAAGGGGTAGGGGAAGGAAATCGGACACGGGACCGGGGAAGATTTTTCGTGGGGGCAGGGGAAAAAATGACGCGAAACGGGAAGGGGAGTATAATGGTCGGTGAAACGGCGTGCGGGTGCAAGAGCGATGGTTTCGATATGACGGCAAGGTTGACCGATAAGTGGCTGGATAAATAGATCGCGGGTTTGCTGCGAAGCACGTGGGATTATTCGACGATCGTTGAGAGCATTGTGGCGCCTCCGCGAATGTCGGGGGAAAATCAATCACTCGTCGTATTCATACGCGAAGACAATGGGCCACGCTTTTCGGTAGCTTCGTGTAACCGATAGGATAGAAGTTTATAGCAGCATAAAATCGGCGCGCTTCCGCGCGCGCGTTATGTTAAATAAACGAATGGAGCGAGAGAGAGAGAGGGAGGGATGGGGGGAAAGGCAGAGAAACGCGAGATAGAAAAGAAGAAGGAAAATGTGCGCTAACAACTTCGTCGGAAACAAAGAACATTGGCAAGCAACGGGGCAAACAAAGGGATTTAATAACGTTCCTGATTAAGAGGAAAGTTTTCTTATTCGATGGATTACGACGAAGAGGCACTATGGAAAAACGGTAATTAAAACGCAGCCGCCTGGGAAAAATGTGTCCGCGTCTATTGTTTAATTAAGCAATCCCGTTCAAAGATGCGACGATGATGCGACGATGACGTGACGAATTTTTAGACGCGAACAGCCAGATGAAACGAAGACGCGTTGAAACAGGAACGAGGCAGCGCCGCAACGATCCACGAGAAACGGGTGGAACGAAAACGAAGCGAGGGAGAGAGAAAAAGCACGTGAAACTAGCTGACAAGTGGAAAAGAAGCGGAGACCGAGAACGGGCGGAGAATACGAAGTTTTATTTCAAGGGATACATCGTAGGGCAAGTACAGACAGTACGAGCTGTACAGACAGAGAAAATACATAGCCGGATAAATACAACGAGGGGTTTGCGATTCCTCTTTTCTATTTCTCTTGTTTCCACTCTGCTCATTCCGCTCTCCGTCTCTCTGCTCCGCGTTTGACCCGCTGAAGACTCCTCGCGCAACCCTCTGCACTCTGTTCCCCGAGTGGCTTGTCGCGCGGCGGCAATGTCGCATCGATTTTATCAAAAGTCTAAACACATCCGGTTAAATTCAGTTAGCCGGACGTGCGGACGGACGCCTTTTGAATCGTTATCGAATCTGTCTGTGCGCGCGGGCGCACGCCCGCTGTCAGCGTGCACCGCGGACGGCCGTAAGCCGTGCTAGAAGTTGATGGAATTTCTCGTGCGAATTAGCGTCGCGAAGACAGGTTTCGCTCGGGTTTTATTAGAAATTCGCGCGAGGAACGTGTTTCCCTTGTGTCTTTTAATCGAAATAACGGTGGGATCGGGCGCGCGGACGGGTTTGCGTGCATGCACGTCTCGTCGCGCTGTTGCTGGTGAATGAGTTGATTAAACGTACAATTTGTCGATTCTTTTGCGAAACACGATGGCAACGCTTTCGCGTGGGAAATCGTTCCGGGTCGCAGCTACGATTATTCGGAAAGCTGGGACATTTTTCGATTAGATACTCGCGAATTAGTTGGTGCACGTCTGCGGAGAAACGAAAATTAAATAGGAAAAAGTAATGGGGAGTTCGAATTGTTCGTTCGCTTAGGTATGTTTGTTAATGGATATTGTTAACGATCCAGTACATGTGTGCACTTGAATAATAAATTGTATGCGCGTTGATTTATTGGGAGGGTAGAGGAACGCATGCGACGAAGAATTTTTGCTAATTATATTCAATAAATTAAAGAAGACAGGTCTGGTGCCTTTTCGTGTTATCGACGATGCGTAGACACTGTCAATTTCTTATCAATGTTTCGATGAATCCGACGCTCCGTTTCCTACCGGCTTTCTACGCTTTAATACCTCGCCACTGAATCTCGAAAACTTTTACTTTCTCCTCCCCCTCTGTAGAATTTCTGCGCTCCGATTCCGCCGCGAAAGTTTCTAAATCTCCTGCTTCTCCCTTTTCTTCAACTTTTATTCCCTAATACTTCCTCGGCACCGTCGATTTCTACAGGCTCGCGTTTTACAGAATCTCATTCCCATTAGTCTCATGAATTTCCAAACATTTCTGTACCGTTCATAGGAGAGTATCCTGAAAGCTTGAAATTATCATTGACCCTTAAAGGTTTCACAATGGCAGTGAATTGTGGATATATCGATTAAGCTAGATTTATAGCGAAAGAAATATTTTTTCTGGAAATCGGGAAATGAAATTATTTACATAAATATCCATTGCGTAATCTAATTATTACTGCACCTTATTATTTTCCATATGGCGGTCTCAGAAACCAATCAGCGTAAGTCCAACTTTCCTAAGCACGAGTTTCGTCGTTCAAAAACCTCTTTATCGTTAAAACTTTGTTACCAAATCAATTAAACCACTATTTTCATAGGTAAGTTTCATAGGTAACTATTGTCATTTTTCTCCAAGTAATTTGTAAAATCCTTATTTGTCTCGGTTCGAATGACAGTGTTTGGCTTCTGAGCCCTCCATATAGAGTGATCCTCGCAAATACATTCTTGGTCACGCGACCAAAGTAGCCACGCATCCCCGTTCAATAATGAACTGTGACGCAAACAATCGAGACAAATAATTCCAACGAATTCGACGAAAAATCACGTGGTCGAATAAATCGCAGTCCACGAAGGAACGTTCGGAGTGACGCGTGTTTAAAGCCATTCCTAAGCCGGTCGTTCGCCGTCATCTGCACCCCTATTAAATATTCAAGGGTGGCGTTGCGTGCGAAACAATTATTCACGGTCCCCGCGGTGAGGATCTCCGCCGGTGCTCAATTCCAAGTTTATTTTCAGTTACTACGCATCGACTGCTTTTCCACCTCGTTTGGCGCCACCATTGAAGAGACCCCGTTTGATGCCGCCGGCTCGATCGCAGCATCCCAAGCAACAGAAACAGCAACCCGCTGCGAACACGGCCACCGTTCCGGACCTAAATCAGCTGAAAGTGTACAGTAAGTGTACGCACCATGTAACACTTGCCCGCGTGTACGAGATATTCGCATAGTCGAGCTTGAGAATAAAAAGGAACGCGGCACGATTCGGTAGAAACAAAATACTCGAACAGAATAATTCGAACAGAACAGATACGAACAGTGTATCTGTATCGCAAAATTCTAGGGTGCAATTATATGACAAATCTAATTCGGGTTTCAAGCACATCTTGACTATCTAACTCTTTTTCCGCGCGATAATTCCACCGCGAAGCAACGAAGGGCGAAAGAAGTAATAATAAATTTCAATACCCTGAATCAGTAGTGAGATTAATCCAGCAGATCTTTCCTCTCGTCCCGCCCGCGTACACCCGATCAAATCGAAGAAGGGTAAGCTTACGCTCCGAGTAAACCATCTACGTAGGAAAAAGAAAAAGACCAGGCGGATAGCAAATCAAGCGATGATCGAGCTATCGTAAAACCGGAGCAGAATACAGCTTTCTGTTCCCGTGTTTCAGGTAACCCGGACATCCTGATCTGCGGCAACTGCAGGGAGATGTTTACAGACTTGGGCGAGCTGCTCGAGCACAAGCGGAATTACTGCAAACTGCGGTTCACATGTAAATGTCACACCTTCAATGGAACAGCTCCAAGTACGTACTTGAAAGAAACGTTGGCAGTCGTGTTTTCGTTTCCGTTGCTGATCGAACGAAACGTCCCTTGGAACGCGATCGAGAGTGGCCCTTTTGGTTAAAGAAGAGAAAAATGAAAAAGAGGGACGGGGTGTCGTACGAATTCCACGGCTACGTTTTCCCGGCTTTAAGAAATTTTTCAATAAATATACGGCTTGCATTGGAACCCGAGGACGCGGCCGGTTTCGAAACACCGGTACACGGTTCGTCGCCGCCTCTGTTCACCGTTATCCTTATCGTCGCACGAATGGGACAGGTGTAAAAATGAAATTCGAACCGGATCCCTTGGCGGTTACCACTCTCGATTCCCTTTCTATAGCGGGGAATTGTATTTTGGCATTTTATCGAGGAAACACAGCTGCGCCGGTGCAAGGGCTTACTATGCCCGACGGTTTGCTTAAGACTGAGGAATCGAAACCGTGGAAGGCTTGGAAACTTTACTGTTCAACAAATTTGCTTCAGGGAGTACGAAGATCTTCTCCCGATCCTTTGTGAGACCTGTACCCCCTTGATTTTATTTGCAGGCATATTGATTCAAGGGGGGGAGGTATCAAGGTTGAAATTTATCATTTATTCGTGTAAACATTCTGTTCTTCGAGGCTATATTTTTTTAATGTAACTTGAAAGCTGTTGGATTTAGGGAAATGCCTGAACTTTTGAAATTGTTTCTTTTTGTTTGAAGAAAAAATAGACCGGCACACGGTGTTTAACTCCGTATTTTATAAGAAAGGAGACTTGAAGGTGTTCATAGCTAGTATATTCGACCAACCGCACGTTTTTTAAATCCCCACAGAAGATAATATTTCTATGTGTCCGAAGGAGACTCCACAACAGCACTGCTCTGCGTTCTCTGCAAGCTGTCCTTCCCCTCAGCATGGGAACTGATGGTTCACGCTCAGGCGTCTCACATGATCAACATTTATGAGCTGGGAACTCGACCTCAGAGTCCAAGATCTGCCCCCAGCCCCCCGCAGAGTCCAAGCCAGCATCAGAAGGAATCGTCACCTTTACCGCAAGACTTTCAGGTGATTCTTTCGTGGCAAATTTGGATGATACTTTCCACCCGAGCAACACTGCGACCTTCATCGCGATACTTTGCGCACGAAAAGTCACAATATTTTCATGAGTAATTGAAGTTCGAAGCGATTTAAATATAAATATAATCCCGTATAACTTGACGATCGTATCCAACGTTAATCGGCGTCGAGTGTGTCGTTTATATAAATCATGGAATAGTGCGCAATTGAAATTGTTCAGAAATTGTGCGACACGGTCACGGTAGAAATATTCCCCGTCGTGAAACGCAACCGTTGCAAATTGCAATGATATTTCCGTGCGACGACGAAAACCGAAAGGAGAAACGTGAGGCTCGTAAAGAATATTTTATAAATAAGGAACAAAATCAGTCTCCACGAGGGAAAAAGTAATTTCGTCTTGATACATTTATATTTCGTTGTTTTCGCTACTTCGAAACTCGACGTGGCGAACGTTCAACTGCGCAATCTCGTCAGTGCGAACACTGGCTTGGTTCGAATCGGTACGAGAAGAAAATACGTCACCGCCTGTTCGTCGCAGCTTTAATTCGTCAAAGATTTTTGACCCAGTTACCGCGATCGTCGAATCGTCCGTCGAATCAAACGAATTTTCGTTCTACGTTTAAGTTCGACCCACTTAACTCGAGCAGAACATGTTAAAGAGCAATGCGACAAAGGTTTCAAGTTTGCGCGAACGAAATTCGATTCATTACCAGAGCGCAGAGCAGCCCTCGTAGAGCATCTTCGAGGTAGAACCGCCAAATGAAATTGATTACGAAACCGCCTGTTTAGTGCCTCAAAGATTCGTCGGTCGTATATAAAAATCGAAACGCGGACACGCGGAAGGGGACGCAGTAATAGCTGTTAGTATGGTGGCAGTCAATTTGAGACGATACCAGTTCTCCGCTGGGAAGCGAAGGAACGCGAGAAATCGTAATATTGTCGGGAGGCAGGCTACCAGTGCTTAAGACAAGGCTTCGAACAGTAGAAACGAAATTCCAGGACATAAGAACGAAATCCCGTCGTCGTTGGGGGACGACGACGACGCGACGTACAACTTGGAAAAATATTACTTCATCGTATGTTTCTCTGTCGATACGTCAATTCCAGAAAAGAGTACCGGGTATAAGGATCGACCTATCGAGCAATCGGAACTATTGTTTCGGTGTTTCGAGGATCGAGGGCATTCTCGTTGTTTCCACCCTTGCCTGTCGCGACTCTTATTAATCGTGTAAAAAAAAATATGCGACCTTTCATTTCGTAGCGGAAAATCGATTGGTCGTATAAATGATTTCCCCGTCGCCGCGAGTCAACGCGTTGGATATAATTTTCTTAATTGAATGATTGCGTAACGAAGAAACGATACTTCCGTGACAAATAATTGCGCGGGCATGTATCAGTAATAAACGAATAATTATTCGCGCAACGGCGATCAGCGGGCATTTGATGTCACGCAGATGAATGGTCGAATTGTTTGTTCGAGCTGATATCCTTCGCTAATTGTTCGGCGTTCCCGTGACGTAACACGGGAACACGGGTCTCCGCTTAAGAATGGCAATGCCAATGTTAATTAGACTCGGGGACGACATCAAAGAGTTCAGAGTAAAGTCCAGAATTCGTATTGTGCCGCTGAATTAATAATGCGCCTCTTATACGGCGTTCGAACGCGAATATCGCGTAACGTTGCAGAGTGCAATTGCAACGTTCTAATAATATAGAGAACGAACAGCGTGGCAGTTTAATAGTATATGCAGGCAAGGTACCAACGAGCGCAGTATCCAGAAGATATACATAGAGGAGATTGGATATAAAAAAAAGACGGCCGAAAGTAGAATAGGTCCGCTTTGGCCAGCCGAGCGGGTAAAAACGAGTAGAGCTCGCATGCTGCTACGATACGCAGGCTATCGCCCGGCGTTTCGCTATCTCAAAGGAAGAGAAAAACGAAACAGGTCACGCCAGAGCCCTCAATTGATCGTATATTTCCGATCTCCGGGATATTTTTAAATATTGCAACCCTTCGTACAGTTTCTGAACTATCTCCAAATCGCACTATGCCGTCGCTTCCAAAGGGAAACTCGAAGGGTATCGAAGTTATTCTCGTTATTCTTGAGTACACTTTTCAGGTATATTATTGCACGGCGGTGGAAACGCAAATGATATTTCTCCATGATTCACGTGTCTCTCCATTATTATACGTTCGATGTCCGGGACACGCGAAACTAATATCTTCCGCCGGGAAAATCTATTCGCTACGTAAATATAAACTGCCCGCGAATTCAATCTATACACGTATCCCTGTGTTCGCTATTAGTCCCCTCTTAATGACAGTATCAGATTTTTGATTAACTTAACATGCTTCGAATCGATAATAACGAAGACGTCCCGGGTGGACGGAGCTTAGTATATTTTATTTGATCTCTTTTGTAACGGTCGTAATAGGAAACCAAGGCATCCGATTGCGAAGAACGCGCAGAGGAAGAGGATTTAGATGGACACGAATTGTTACCGTCCCCTGACAGCGGCAAGTCGACCGACAACGAGGCGGCTCTGTCGCCGATTAAAATACGATCTGACGTAAACGGACTGGACCATGAAGAATGTGACGAACTGATTCACGTCGAAAACACCACACAGGCCTGCATCATGCACGCCCTCAGCATTGTAAGTTTTCCTTTGTCCCGATGAACCGATGAACTTCATTAATCACTTCCTTCCCCACCAATATCACGCCGTCCTTTACTTCGCTGAAATAAATGTCGTTTTATTTCTCGCATTGGAATAAGAATACCCGCGAGCGATTTTTGCTCAAATGAATTTTAATTAGAGCACTGTAATTGCACGTAGATATTAAAAAATTCCTCCGACAGAAATTTCTAGGATCCGCTTTGAAATGTTCAATACAGCATTAATCCCGTTGAATTACCTTTGTCCGGTAATTTGCTGGATGGGGGGAAATGTTATAAAAATTTCTGTACATCTGAAAATCCAACATGCAGGGGGAGGAAAAAAACGGCTCGAAGTAGAGCACAATCGTGTATTAATATAAATTTGGATGGTAACGTTAATTTGATTTGCTTCACATTTGTACTTCCGCGAGAGCGCGACACAATTTTGTTCGTGCTCGCGGGCGAGAAAATTAAATTCCACGCGAATTCCTCTAGCCGATTAAAGCGCATTTATTAATAATATACACGCAAGTCTCCTAAATTGTGTCTAATTAAATCACACGTAATCGCACGATATCTGCTTGCATTCGTTACCCGTTCTAATCAACTGAAGCATTCGCCCGAGCATATTATAACACATCATGTATCTGCAAACGTATCAACGGTGAAATTAGAAATAACGTTTCGTCATTAATATTTTGTATAGAAAATTTGCATTGGCGAGCAAATCGTTTGCAATATACGATCACAATTTCTCAAACGTTTGGGGCACGTTTTCCTAACGACATAATAACGCGGTGACAAAAACCGGACTGACATTCAACACAAAAACGCACAAAGACGAAACCGAATTTATCTACATCGTCGATGACGGAGCGACAAACGTCTGAATATGAACAATGTGTCTAAATGTGCGCGAAGTAAAATTGTTAATACAATGATAATGGATGTTACGATCGATAGCGCGACAGACGACAGAAATATATAGTTCGGTGACAAGTGTCGTCGGTCCTATCGTCATAAAAGCATTGACAAGCGTGTTATAACGCGAGTGAAAAGCTTCCTTCCCGTCTATAAATCACGCCCAGGCCGAGTGTTGCACTGCCTTGATGCCATTTCGGTTTCGCATTCGCCGGGAACAATCATTGGCAAATGGCCTCGCGAAACCGTCGTATCCACGTAATCACCGCACGTAAACGGGTTATAGCTTTCACGAGTGAGTTCGAAGATTTCCGCGATGCACTTACACGGACGTCGTAATGCACGCTTGGAAAAATTCATTGCGATTTCCTCGAAGCCCCGTGCGCCATTGGAACGCGTCGGATTCCATTCACGATTGACTGTCGACGCTTCTCGATCGTTCGGAAATCTTCCCGGTTTGATGTCGAATACCGTGCCACTGGCAACACCTTGACGGGAATAAATAATTGAATGATATATTAAGTCCGCCGGGAAGTTCTTTCCGATAATGCCATCTCGGGATTCAAGTTTCACCGTTGCACGTCTGCGCACGCGCTTCGCTAAATTATATTAGCAACGATAGAAACTACATTGTTCAGTGAATATTAATAAATGCAATTTGTTTTCTTTGAATTTATGAAACGGACGGAACATTCCGGCAAGCCTGTCATTTAGAAATGTTCGAATTCTCGCAATCAGAATCGCAAGAGAAAGTCTTTCTTCTACTGATGAATCCACGTGTAATGAAAACTTTTTGTTTAAAAAGAGTCCTACCGGAAAGTTCTGTCCGGGTTTCAATTAAAAAAAAAAATACCTTTTCAGTATCTTTATTAATATTTGCTGAACAATATAACTTCCATCGTTACTATATACAATGGTAAAAAGAGGCAGCCATATAATGGTTAAACTTGAGATGATATTATCCGACAGATCTTTCCGGCGAACCTAATATAATCGTAGAAAAAATATGTATTTTATTGTCATCAAGGCTGTATTTTATTATCGCCCATTTTATCGTCGCAGATTTTCCTCAATAGGTACAGTGTATTTAATTATTCTCGTTACTTAATTTGTAATTTGCATGATACGTCGTCGACACATTAGTCATGGGATCTGTAATAAAATTTGGTTAAAACCTCTTTGTAAAACGTTCCACGGGTTGGTTCGCAATCCCTACGACAAATATTTTCCACTCAATTAAATACGTTTTCCATTGCTCGAAAGGTTCCAATCGCCAAACATTTTCTTTTCCTCTGCCGAACGAGCAATAACTATCGAGCATATATTCGCAAGCGCGAGCATCAATAAAGCTATGCGCAATTTCAATCGTTTCGTCATTAAATCGCGAAGGAATCTCTTCAAATCGGCAAGCGTCCCATGATTCTTAAGCGAGGGCGTATACGAACCTACCCGCACAATTTTAATCATTTCCACAACAGGTCCTCGCTGCGCACACGTTAATTGCTACATGTACGTCCACCTTATACGTTTCAGGGCTCGTCTTTGGAACTCAACTCCGACGCGAACTCGAGGGGAAGTTCCGGCCCAGTCATGGCGTTGACTAATGGATCCCTGTCCGCAAAGGAATAAGTCGAGAAAGAATTAGCCATTGGAACACGGCGCTCCCTGTCCAAGGGGATCCCTGTACCAACGCCGCCAACGAGACATATCGATCTCCTTTAAGGATAACACGCCCGTCTGTATATAGCTTAAATGCCTAACAAATAATTCAGGGTCGTCTCATGCCAGATCTGGGACCTATTTTGGCGAATTTAGTATCGATGGACTTCGAGCCGCTCCGAGGATTCGACGAACGAGAAAGATTTAAAGCGTTTCGCCTCCATTCACGTCCGTCTCGTCGATCAATCCCGTTTTTCAACCCCTTTGTCTGCAGGGCCCGGGCTTCACCGTAGATCGTGTATTTTTCTTTCCATCAACGAGCTTCCATTCGCGTGGTAGAAAAAATGATCAATTTCTTTCCTCCGCTTCTCTATCGATTCCGCGCGGAAATTTTTACAAACGCTCCTCGCGGACGCGTACCACAACGATCGCGGGCGAAACGTTTCGCTGCTCCCGGTGGCGTCCGTGTGAAAAACATATCACGGGAACGCTCCAGTCGGATAGAAAGTCCCCGTTTAATCATTCGTTTGATTGAAACAACACTTCCCAGTCACGATTTGTCCCGTGTCTGTGATACACGCGGCACGATCTATCACATCGATCCGATCGTAGGGATCGCGGGCCTCGCGTGCATTACCGTTGGTTCGCGCGGTACCCGTTTCAGAGGAGGTCTCGCGATCTCGTCTGTGTGGCAGACCGACGAGGATTTCTTGAGTAGACGCCACGGAGGTATTACAAGTAGGGCTGCAACACTAATGGACCCTTTTTCCAGCGTCGTCGACGAATAGATGAAAACCAGGCCGTCCGTTTGTGGTAGCATTTATGAAAATTACAGGTAGTTTACTGGAGACACGGCGGCATCTTAGTTCGCGCAGCAACGAGAACGTTTCTGCCCACTGAGGGAATCGGTTAATTAATTGTTCCTCCGTCCTAGCTCTCCCTTAACCCGGATTTCGACTTGGAGCCTTTGACTTCGAGTCGCTTCGAGTCCGGCTGCACTGAATCCGAGATCCAGTCGAGCCAGGCGATACGGGAGACCGTTGATAGAAATATTGAATACAATCATTCAACAGCAAACGGGTTAACGCGTTCCGTGCCACGCGGTCAAGACAAACATTTTTGTTTACGACATATCTCCGGCGCAATGTTCGTTAAATTGCAAAAATCATTACGATCGAACAAGGGAAAGGTACGACGCTTAGCATGCGGTACAGAAAGCGTGCACGTCTCGTTTTTAACAAATTATCGTCCCAATTGCTGCACAATTTTAAGTCGACGAAAGTCACCGAAAATCGAGCCGGCACGGAACGCGTTAACACTGCGACGGAGGGAGGAGCACGGCGAATTCGCAGACGATTCGATTCAATTCGTCCGTCATTTTCCGCGATACTTCAATTGCCATTAGAACGGGCGAAGGCGCGGTTGCACTTAATTAATGAACAGAGACCGATCTTTCGAGCACTTCGAATTTCTCGCGCGGGAAGAACCGCGACAGTGTTTTCTCAGCTGCGCGAAACGGCCGCCGCGATCTTCGGTTCGCAAGTCCGTTTTGTAAATAAATTTCAGCCGTTCCCCGCGAATCGCGTAGCTCGGCAATGAAACGTCGATTAGCTCCCGGTCGGGCGTGTCGATCGTCGACGCTCGATCGCCGTTCAGAACGTTGTAAATATTCGCGTCGCTTAAGTTGACGCGAAGGCGGCAGCCGTCGCGTTGCCCTAGGATCGGCCGATAGGTGGGCAACATTCGCGCGGAACCGCGTCGAAACACTTTAAATCGTAACGGGACGACTCCTGGGACGTTCTCGATTGCGTTGATATATAAATTTGGCCGAATGTCGAGGCCGATTTAGCGTCGAGCTGACCGCCACGTTTGCGTGCGATCGAGGCACGCTTCG
The DNA here is from genome assembly GCA_963969485.1 of Nomada goodeniana. NCBI lineage: Eukaryota > Metazoa > Arthropoda > Insecta > Hymenoptera > Apidae > Nomada > Nomada goodeniana. The sequence goes on along the minus strand of OZ018305.1, from coordinate 6,103,419 downwards.
ATCCCGTCTTGTGGACGAGAGGAACGACGATGAACGATTAAACGAACAGAAAGAGAGAGAGAGAGAGAGAGAGAGAGAGAGAGAGAGAGAGAGAGAGAAAGAGAGCGGAACGATGATGAACGAAAGAGGAAATTCTGTCGAATTTTCGATCGCAGGTGAGATCCATCTCGTGCAGTTGATTTCGTGGACTCGACGGGAGGAGGGGGAGACTGCGCACGAGTGATCAAAAGGTGTGGGTTCATTAATCGCGGGGTGGAAAAAAGAAAAGGGAAAAATACGGTTAGCATATCGAGCGTGTATTTTTCGACGAGAACGCGCGTGCACGCGGTTACCTTTTCCGCGGCGATACGAACAGAGACAAGCGTCGTCCAATTTAGCGTAATCGATTAGAAACACAAAGATCTGCTACGGTTACCGATAGATAAAGCCCGAATCCGCCGTGACCACCGCGGCGTGCACGAGATAATGGCGTTGCGAACTTTAGAACGGACACGTCGAACGCGTGTTCGATATATCGCGCTTGCGGTTGCGATCTCGCGGGGCAAATTTTCGTTTGCCGATTCATAGATTCGTTTGTGCAATAGGTGTACCCGTACGTGTATATGCCGGGGAGATCGCGTTACATAAAAGTGTATCGTTCGTCGTTGAACCGCGCCGAACGATTAGCAATTTCAAATCGTTTCCTTAAATAATTACGAGAAGGAGTTCCGCATCCGTGTAAACGTTCTCCGCGAGTCCCCAATTGCATCGCGTTAAGTTATTTCAATGCAACGTAGTTCTTCCGATAGCTTTAGTTCCACGAAATTCGATTCGTCGATTGTATTTGTAGAGTGAACGTCGAAGGGAACAACAATCGAACATGATTTACCGTCACGTAAATCATGTTCGCAGTGATTTTGTTCGTTCTTTTCTCTTGCTTTCGATCAGCTGCTCCTATCTCGACAAACGAATCGATTAACAATTCACGCGCAGCGAAACGGAATTAATCTTGCACAGATATCATTATCGTTGAGCGTCGTGAAACGCTACTCACCATATGCATCCAGCCGATTCTGGATATTATATGTATATATAAATAACGAATGTTCTTGATGGACTTTCCTCGGGTAAAGAGAAAAGAAAAGTAAAAAAAAAAATTACGACTCGATTCACAACGATCGACGTTCAATCATTAGGCAAAGGAAACTAGGGCTGCGAATATCCGTGGGTGAAAGCCAGCAGATTTCTATTTTGCGTACACGTACACGTATGTATAGAGGATCTGTGAGAATGTGTACGGATTTGAATTTGTAGCGATGCGATCTACCGGACCGAAGAATAAACACGTATATAAATAAGACACGATTGACATCCACGTACACCTCGGGGCAGCAAACATCGACTACGTTGGACCACGCCGAGCTCTGGCGGAAATTCCCCGAAAGGACGGAGTCTATTCGAATTTTCAATTAACAACAATGTGTCGGACGAAGCCGTGCTGCAGAATGTTGGCCCGCGAATTGGATCGAAGCGTTTCCACATTTATACTTTATAAGATTACTGTTTGCTGCGACTCTTCGCCACGAATATATATTTATTATCGTAGTCGTGTACGTATAATTTTTACGCGATCTGTATCACGTGTATCTATAATTGTAACACTGTATCGTAACACGATTGTCCCGGACAGAGACGAAATAGCCGAGTCGAATATAAATCCGAATCGCATCACGCGTATGTACACCGTACCAATAATGGATCGGTTGCGTAATTAATTATTGATACGATGTAGGCGCATTGATCCGTGTGTATTTGTACCACTTCTGCGGATAATTATCATTCTCGTTGCTATATTATTTAATGGTACACATGTATTCGTATATATTTTTAATACGCCAGTAGTAAGATATAATCTGCTTCGAAATGCCGTTTGCGTCGGACGGTACGCGCGACGAGCAATGACCATTATTAACGTTGTCCCGTCGTAATCGCGCGAACGTAATCATGACTAGAGTCACGGATATCTTTCGGCAGCCCTAGAGAGGTTGCAATGTCGAATCGACGGTCTCTTCTTGTAACCGAATGCCGAACTTCAGCATCCGACATGCCCGGCACCTCGGCGCGCTACTGAGCATTGCGTCGACGGAATGACGCCCGCGTCCATTCGTTCGGCAGAATCGCAAAGAAAACGATGGAATATATTATCGAAAAATTGTAATCGATCGAAATCCACGGCACTCCTTCCAACTTCCTTATCGAAATCGCGAGCGATTCGTCGCGACCAGATGTTGTCGCTCGACAACCTCGATATCGTTTAACGAGCAATTTAACGAAAAACAATGTTTCTTTAAATGGCGAATTTCCTCGTCGCTGTCGTTCCGTGGTTTCCTTTCGCGCGCTGCGCGATCGGCGACACTTCAATTTGTCACCCGAGATCATTCGTTCCCCTTAATAATTTCGCACGATTCTCGTTTACCATCGATTTTCCAGTCGATCGAACGTTCTTCCGCCGGTCCCCCCCAACGATAATTACGATTCATCTTTTTCAATAATATATGAGAGACCGGAGAAACCGTGGTTCGACGCGTTTTAAATCATATCGTATTGCGAAGTGTTTTACATTAGAGCCGCGAAAGCGAGCGCCTGTCGCGATAAGAAGACAACGCGGATTCTTACCTGGCCAGGAAAATTGCGTCACCGTACCCTTAGCGATGTGTAGACTAAGCAACCTTAATCATTTAATAAAGAGTGGTCTATATAGTTTATCCGTATTCACCGTGTATATCCGTAAAGAAGTAACGGCTGCGAGAGAAAAGGATCATCGCCGTGATCCGATGAAAACACGAGATCAAAAAAAAAATAAATAAATAAATAAATAAATAAATATATATATACATATATCATCAGATCGAGGTGTCCTCAAAAAGGAACTCGAGACCTCGACCGACTTTCTTCCTGCGTTTTTTCTTCGTAAGAGGAGAAAGGGATACACTTATCAATGTTAAGTTACGGCTAGATCTTAGAAGCAAGAGTTATTTGTTCATAGTCCTATTAAATACGTATATATATTATATATATGAACAATGTTTTATGGATCATTATCATCTGAATAAAATACGTTAAGTCTTTTAATGGGCTCGGCGATTGATTATTGAAACGATGACTCTCCGATTCTTCCCGGCAACGAACTTGCGCGTGTCTAATCAAAATCGCGAGATCGTCGGACGTGTCTGGCCATCTTTCGATTTTCCAGTTTCGTTCCCGAGCGTCGGCCATCGCTCGTCCCTCGTCGACCTCCGACCCAAAGGACCAAGGGTAACACCTGTTTTAACGCGCGCCAGCCACGATATTCTCTGCGTATCAGCTGGCTTCAATTTTTACGCCCGAATTCGCTGTTCCGATATTTTCCATCGCTTCGTCACCGAAGCCGCGCGAACAACAGATCCGTCATTGTCAACCAAACCCGAGCGGAGTCTCCAATGCTGAAGACGTTGAGTCAGTCGACACCGAAGACGAGCTGCGACCATCCAACTCGGCCGCCCACGACCAGCCGAACGATCGCGAATCAAAGGGTTAAAACTCCCCGCGCGATACGCACGCATACCCGAACAAAACATACCCCCGCAATGTCTGCCCAATAACTCCCCCCATTCAACCGCGCCGATTACGGAGGCGGCAGTTAAACCCTGCTAAGCGAACGATAATCCGGCGTTTTCTCGCATCGCCAAAGGCATCGCCGTCCTTCGTCACCGCGGCGACCGATTCCTCGGAATGCTTTTGCCCGCGCTGGAAGCGACGCGACCGCGGGAGTAGCTCGTTACACAAAAATTTCACGACCCGGTGCCCCTCAGCACGGCGAAATGAGCCCTCGTCTCTGCCCGAGTTGACGGGTAATGAGTCTGTTGTTCCTCCAATTAGACCGAGCACAGGGCGCAGGAGGGGCAGGAATAAGCGAAAAGGAGCTTGGCCACGGTACTCCGCTGCCTCTACGTGCTAAGTGTTCCACTTCGGCCCGACCAAATCCTTCAGCCTCTCCCGCTTCCGTTTCCCCGTGGTGCACTCGTGCTCCCGTGCCGTACCGGCCGGCGGGGAAAAACGAGAGGGAACGAGAAGAACGTGAGAGATATAGAAACCGGGGTCGCGACACGGGAAGGGTTGCGCGCGCGGCGTAGAACAACGCAATGCGTGAACAATCTTTCGGCCTCCTCTGTTTCTCCTCGGCTCGATTGTGCTGAGTTTTCTTTGAACGAGCCTGTTTTTCGTTCCGTTTTCTGGTAGTTCGATGAATGAATGTGGTATTTCGGGACGATGGTTGTAATTGTTAGGGAGGACAAAGAGGGTCAACGTTTTGGATATTCGTACGAACTTGGAGAGATCTTTTCGTGGCCGAAGATCCCTTTATTAACGAAGCCGCGTTAATTTAGAAAAGGATATACTAATTTTGCCTGCGAGAAACAGGTGTTTCGTACGTTACTTCCACGCAATAACAACGTTCCCTACCCATTCGATTCATCATTTTCCACTGTAGAAGTTATTTACTGTGAACCTCGCGTGATTAGAATGGACGACAGGTAAGGCAAATGACTTTAGTTTCCCTTAAACTGTTAACCATGTTTATTAATGTCAAACGTCGTAGCTCGACGTTTCTCTCTAAAATACGACTCTCGCGCGTTACTCTCGACAGAACTCTACAAACGATCACTCGATACGTATATTCGTAACCACCCGAATCCTTGGATCGCTGCACCCTCCGTTCACACGATCTTCTCGTGTATTCAACTCCAAACGCACATTCCTCACACCTGGGAATACACCTCACACCTCACATATTTCCAATCGCACATCGCTTACGTTCATTTCAATCGAAACCCTGATTGGAGAAAGGAGCAGGTTTTACGAAAATACGCTATCGATTTTGGTACGAAGTAGAGTTTATTATTTATTCGTCTGCGAAAACGTATTTCGACGTGATGTATTGATGGATCACTTTCATGGCTTCGAATGTCTCGACGCCGACGGCTTTGATTTCGGACGGGGGCAACACGAATCCGGTGTTGCCTCCAGGTAATTCGTAAGTGTACGATAACTTGATACCTGCTACAGCCATGGCCCAATCGTCGCTGCCACCAGCAGCTGGGTCTGGGAACGTTAAGAGAAAAGGGTGCGCGATTAAAACATTCGATAGACGATAACATTAAACGACGGAGTGGTTTATCGAGCTATGTGAAATAATACTCACAGAGGTGATTAGCTGAGGTTCCGTAAGTGTACTGTGTCCTGCGAGATTTAGCAATAGCTTTTGCGCACTTGCTCGCTAAATTACGCTGCGGAAAGGAAAGGACAATATGTCACGGTAAAGATTGCACGATAATTTGACGAATACATACTGTTCTGATTGTGAGAAAAAAATGGCTCACCAGTTCTGGTTCGTTGGACGGTACCTTAGAAGTGTAGCCCCAAGGATACAAAATGTACTGGAAGAAGCATCGTGATAAAAATAATAATGTTAACAATTAAAGAACGATTTACGCTCTAGATGCTTCTATACTTTTCCGTAATTAAACCGGTCGATTTGACCAGACAAGAATTCTTACATTAGGACGAATAGTCGCCACAGAAATTCCGCAAATTTCGAGTCACGAAATTGGAGCAGAATGTACTGTGCAAAGAGTTAAATTAACACTCGTGACCGCGCTCTTTTTCTTGAACACAAAAAAAATGTGTAATTACCTGACCGTAGGAGTGTAACGTAATGTAGGCTTTAATCTGCCCCTTTCGTGCCAAAATAAAATCCCTCATGTGCTGTGTTTCTGGTTCAGAAAATGGCTTGGGACCAGCATAAGTATCGCTGCAGGGATTGTTCGATGCGCCAATAGCTGCGCAGAGGACGTCACATTTAACCAGTTTAAATAATATACAATAATAATAATAATAATAATAATAATAATTTTTAGTTTAACAATTTTTCGCAAAATTAGTTTAAAATAATCTCGCTGCCCAGTAATGCAGGTAGCTGCTAGAAAAATTGTGACCGGCAAAAGATGACCAATATCGCGGAGCGAGCAGCAGGTTGAAAGGGTAATCTAATGCACAATTTTAAAGCGCGCCTCGAATTTCCTCGCGAGAAGTTTCATACGAGAAAGCGGTGGCACGAATTTCCCGTAGCAGGCAACTTTTAAATAGCAGCACGAATTAGAGGGGTCTCAATTTGGAGACTCGCAACTCCGGCGTAGCCGCTGTCCATCGTGTTTCGCTGAATTTATTTCGCCGGAATTAGAGTAAATGAGAAAAATTCCCGTTGAAACGACGCTCGAAATGATATCCCAATCCCGCCGGTTCTTAAATTAACGAGGCGGTGGTGCTTTCCCCGGAGTTTTGTTCGCCGCGCGGCGAAATATGCGCGACACAAGTAACGAGTTTCCCGATAATCCTACGAACGCGTAATTGCTCGTCCTCGATGACGAATTCTAATACAGGGCGAGCCGTTCACCGGAACAATCATTCCAAACTAATCACCGAACCCAGCTCTCGATCTCCAACTTCCCCTTTTACGAGACATCCGGGCGCTTCCCTTCATACACGAACGTAACATGTAGTATACCGTTAGGGGCACTGCCCATTTCTTCCTAAGTCCGAGCTCGACCCTTCAGAGCCACGTTTCGACGACCGGCGGATAATAGGAAACGTTGTTAGCGACACGTCCGTACCACCATCGACGTCCGTGCGCGAAATAACACAGGCTCCTCAAAAGTCGACGTGCCGGATGAGGAGAGCCGGAGGGGAGTAACGACTGTACGGTAACGAGCAAGTTTTTATCGCGGTCAATCGTAACTTCAATGGAAACGCCACGCAATTGCTCTCCGTAGAAAAGTTAGCGAGTGCGAATAGTTGAGTTAACCGTGGAGCGCCGCGCACTCTCCGCGGTGCAGGTCATGTAGAGAGATGGAGGTACTAGTGTTACCTGCTAACAGCTCGCGCCTACCTTCTCGCGAAATTATTAGTCGCAATAGATATTCTCCGTCGGGCCGTTTCAACGCGACGCCGTCGTTCCACAGTTTTAATCGAAACTGCATCGAACCTGAGTCACGTTTATCGAAGTCATGGCGATGTTGTCGCGTCTCGTATAATTGCGCGTGTACAAATTCCAAACGATCCCGCAATTTTCCGCGGGGAAAGTAATCCTTCCGTGGAATTATTCGGATACTTTATCGCGACGATCAATGAAACATTTTGAGATTTCGTTCAGACGTTCGACACGCTGCGTCGATGATTAATCATCTGTGCAATCTTATCGTTTCGATTCGACGCGTTTTAACATCGCCGCTACAATGATGAATGAATCGCTTGATCTCTTGTAACAGAAATTGCCTCTCGATAAGGAGGGGCAAATTTTTAATTACCTAATTACGTGCTCCTGCAAACGAACTTGTTAAATGATCGCCTATCGGTACTCTCGTCGGCGATAACTTATCGAGAACGATATCTACCGTTGATATACCGTATTTGTAAACGAAGTCAGAAACTTACTCATCCATTCGATGTCGTAATTTCGATTCCCGTCGACGCCGTGACATATGGAACCGGTGCTGGACCTGGTCTTTCTCCATAAACGATTCTGAGGAAACGATGTTACACGTAAATATGCTACACCGGTGGGATATTCGAATATCACGATTCGACTTATCGTTTTAATGCTATTACCGCGGATTTTCTGTGGGTGAACTCGTATCCGTCTGGGTTCAGAACGGGCAGGACATACCAATCGACGTTTTTTAATAGATCTTTGTAATTCGTTAATATCGAATCTATTATGTAGAGTGCCGTCGCCGGTGCGATCCATTCTCTGGCGTGAATTCCAGCATCGATGAAAATGGCCGGCTTACTTTTGCCGCCGGTCGACAGTTTCAGAACTCTCATTGATCGTCCCTCGTAAGTGTTGCCTATGCTAATTAACGAGGCCACGTCGCCGTGAGTGGTTGTCACGTAGTTCAAGTAGTCGTTTATCTGCGAACAATTCAAATTGCACCACGACTTATTCGCTTGCTTGCAGAGTTTTGTATTTAGCTTTCCTTTTCATTTCCTTCGCTTCGATTTTTCATTAAATCGTTCTCCGTTTATAATAATTGCCTATATATACATATATGTTATCGTCAGCGTTATTTTAATGGAAGAAATAGGATCGGGCGATGAAGCACTATGCATCCGGTGCATAATTTATTATGGGGACGCAGTCCTACGGATGGTCGAAGAGTGTTTTCGCAATCGTCAACCTCTAGGAGACAGACGACGGCTGGTGGACCGACGCCGTTCAGTCATCGGATGTCCTAGGATCGACTAATTTATTGCATGTCTTAAAAGTGTACGAATTGGACCAAACATTCTATCGGCAGGCGGTGGCTTGCGACCACTCTGGGTCTTCCAATTATCGAGTGTCGACGGATTGTTTGTTATATAGAAGAGGGAGAGACTTTAAGTGGGGCGAGCGACCTGACGTCGCGTTGCTAAAGTATAGGGATCAAGTTCCTGGAGGATCTGGCCACGGATTGGGTAAGGCAATGCCTTTCGGAAAGGGGACTGTGACGAACCCCGTGACACTTACCCCAGAACCTTGGAACATTGCAGTCGTTACTTTGTAATTTCGAGCTAAATAATTTTGGCGTGTATACAGAATATCTAAAGTGTATGTATCACGAGTTATGAACGATGCACAATTTACCAGAGATGACGAACTGATGTTTTCCTGGAATAATTTCATTCCCGTATTTCACTCACCTCGTTGTAGTTTGGGTAGTAGGTGAAAGGTAATCGCCCGGAGGCGAGACTCTGAACCCTCGTCTGCAATCTACGTTCGACCTCCTGCTCGATATATTCCTCCGTTACCATGTCCTGAACATTCTCGATCGTGACTGTGTAATTCATGCGATTCTCCCGGAGGAGCTGTTTGAAATTGTCCACGCGGTCGGCCGTCACTAGAACGTCCACAAGATTTTCGCCGTTTCTCAGAAAGTCGAAGCCGGGCGTGTCCACGAAGTTCCTCAGGAATAGAAATTTCTCCGGTGTCTCGTAGGAAATGGAGAGGCCCTGCATCCTAAAGTTTTCGAAGGAACAATAATATTCTATTTGTATATAATTCCTTCAGGACATCGAACGATGTTCGACCTTTCAAGCAGATTTGTTCAAACAAGACACCATTCGAATTAATCACGCCGCGAGCGTGTTTGTAACAATGATAAGAAGAATGCAAATTTTCGAATAATGCGAATGCGAATAATTGAGAAACGATGTAAGAACGAAAAAAGTGTAGAAGAAAATGGAAACGTACCCCTGCAAGGGTGGCAAAACTTCTTCATCCTCGGCTAAGACAGCCGCGACGAGTGCCGCCGCTACGAAAAAGAAGAAACGCATGCTGGCTGCCCTCAAATTGAAACCGATTATCGTTCTTCGAGCTTTATATATCGCATCGTATCTACTGCGGACTTACAACCAGCTCTCGTTTACGTAAGATTGTCCCGCACTTTGGTTCACCGCGTTTAATCGGCATTCCGTTTGGAAATTCAGTGTATGAAAGCGTAAAATTGCTGTCCAAATTGGTACAAGCGTAGATAAGATCAATACTGCTGAAAAAACGTCACTCTTATCGTTATAGATATTTTTAATTGCGAGTCCCTTTATAGAATCAACGATTTCTAGATTAGTGATGTGCCTTCGATCTGAGGCAGGCGATAACGTTCACAGGCGTCCAATATTTGACAAAGATTATGTGTCGATAGACGATAGGGATCTTATTTCTGATTAACCCGATGCAATAGATCTTCGTTAGAATTTTATTATCACCGTAAAATTTATTATTAATTCTCCTCTACTCCGCGGGATTTAAATGAATTCATCTGTCCGGAGGATTAATTAACAGTAATCGCAACCACGGTAGTCGTTCAAATATTTATTATTACACTTTTACAAAGTTTACAAAGGGAGTGCAGGAAGCAACGCTTGCAATTGAATTCGACTGTGTCAACCCTTTCGCGGCCAGTGGGACGCGTACCCGCAACCCCACTTGAAATACCCGAGAAAAAATTTATCCGAACTTAAAATTCCGTTACAGGCCACGATGTTTGGTGGATTAATTGGAAACTAAAAAATGCTCGTTCGGCGGCACGAAAGAGTTAAAATGGTATTCCCTTTCGTTTCACGTAGGGAAAGCATTTTGCCATTTGACTGCAAAATATTTTCCGAAAACGTATAACACGTGAATCTTCGCCAGAGAATCAGGTTTGATTCTGACGAACACACTTTTTAAAGTATACCGAAGAAAGTATTCCGTGTAAAGTGTTCAAACAAGAACTACAGAAAAATATAGCAAAATATTCTATAACATCGGAGCTCTCACTGATAATCAGGTAGAAAAAACAATATATTTTATACTTATAATCTATACATCTTATATGTCAAAAAATACTTTTGTGGTGGGTTTTTGTTTGAAGCCCTTAATCACCTATACATATATCTTGGCACTATTTGGTACTGCTACCCAGATCCCACACGTACATATTGTCTAATGCTATCCTTGATGTAGGAATTTTCTTGTGGACCTAAAATTGAAAAAACATTGCAGTCTAGTTATTTCCGTTCACAAATTATCATTCGCCGCTAACGTTTCGCCCGAAAATGAAATAATATACTTTGCTAAATTTCTTCGACTTAGAATTATTCCTAAGGAATGATGTTTCTCGTTCTGAATTATCGGCAATCTCGTAGCCTTCCTGAAATATTTATCACACGCATAACTCTGATTAAATTTTCCATTTATAAAGATCGGAAGCCAAAGAACTTACCACAGACAAACCTGAATTCTCCAAAGATATAGCTTTCTTAGCAAATGGAAGGCATTCTTCGTCGCTATCATTTTCAGAAGACCATTCAGCTGTTTTCATGGTTCTTTTATGGCTTCCTTTCGTTCCTTGTGGTATTGGGCTACAATTTTCTTTACATTTCTGCACTATTTTAGTATTTAGTTTCACCGGCGATTTTGTTTCTTCCTTTTTCAGTGAAATGCATCCTACGCTATTATTACAATTTTGATCGGCTTCCAAGTCCCAGTTAATGTTCAAGTCTATATTATTACCCGATTTTGCTTTGTTCTCCGTTATCGATTCGTTTAATTCTTCTTTGACTATTGTCTGGACAATTTCTTGGTCCTTTGTGCTTACTTGCATCTCGTGATCTTGCGTGAGGGAATTTTCGATATCGTCTTTAAGGTGGACTGCATTTTCGTCGATCTCGATTGAAAAGGATGAATCGTTTGTTTCAGGAATGTAAGCGTTTTCTCTAGTACCCGATACCTCTGGTATTTGTTGAGTTCCCGATTCGTTTAATTCTTCTTTGACTATTGTCTGGACAATTTCTTGGTCCTTTGTACTTACTTGCATCTCGTGATCTTGCTTGAGGGAATTTTCGATATCGTCTTTAAGGTGGACTGCATTTTCGTCGATCTCGATTGAAAAGGATGAATCGTTTGTTTCAGGAATGTAAGCGTTTTCTCTAGTACCCGATACCTCTGGTATTTGTTGAGTTCCCTGCGTCAACGACGTATCAGCGAATGTATCCGCCGTCTCTCTGATTATTCGCGGCTCGTTTATTTCCGCCACGGCCTCAGAATCGTTAACGCAGTCTATCGTAGATGTGCGTTGAGTAGAAAACTCGTCGCACGTTTCCGGAATAATCAGATGTCCCGTAGTTGCATTTTTTAAACTGATATTCGACGTCACCGGCAAGTCCGAAACTATTTGCGGTAACGATCTCGTAGATGCTACATCTTGCGTGTCGAGTACTAAAACTTCGGCTGCAGGCAGACTCGACTGCTCCCTCTTTAAAAACGTAGCAAAACTGAACGTTGGGTTACAATATTTTTCTATCGAACAGTACCATATCGCGAGGGGAATATCGGTTTCCGGTATCATTTTGCGTTTGTTTTTCTCCAGTATTTTATCTGTAGAGATAGAGAAGAATTGAACAACGCAGAAAACGTATTTAAATATGACAACGATATGCAACAATCGCGGGCCGGTACTTATTTCGAATTATGAACAGAATGAGCCGGTACATAATAAATACTTGCATATGATATCGTAGTCGTTTGTGATTCCCAAAGTTGATTGAGACATACTACCGTCAGGATGCTGTAATACAATAACATTTGGCGCGCAGATGTATTTGGAAGTTACACGCCTGCTGTTATATAAAACTGGTTTACCACCTAAAGCATAATTTTCATTTAGAACATCATTTTATAATTTTTGCAGGTTGTACGTTCTATTAGCAATTTATGTATACCTGCCAGCCTAATAATGCTTCCATACATTTCATATTGATCCGAGGAGAAGTGTATGAATACCATGTTCCTGAACAATGTTTTCCTTTTCTCGTTCGGATCAAACGAGGCCTTTAGTTTGCCCATGAAGCTCTCACCGATCAACGAGATGAATTCTTTTGTATCCGGCAGGGGAGACCCATTTTTAACAGCGACTTGAACACTTTTCCAATAAGACATAGTTATTATTGGCACTGCGGCAGCCATAGCGCAAGTGACCTGTTTCGTGTTGGAATAAAAAACATAGATCTGATTCAAACCAATAAATAATTATATATTTGAGAATTTTCTTAAACCAAATACCGCTCGGTCCCATCCATTATTTGATTGGCAAAATTAACAAATAAAAACCTTTTCGGTTAGCGTAGCTCTTGATACGGTCAGGTGCGTACATTGTTGTGTCCAATTTTCAGAATAGAAACCACCGATTTCATCCATTATAGATTGAAGTTCGGTCTTTTGACTGGCGTCCAACAAGGACGTCACTACTACTATTGGTACATATACCACTCTAAAATGAAAATATGCTTAACGAACGATGTTTCAACTTTTGTGTCCACCCAAAATTGAAAGCATCGTCGTACTTGTATATTTGATCCTGCACGCCGAACTGTATCTCGTCTTGATCTCTCAAATTGTATCCATCGGACGTTACTTTGACGCGCAGATCTCCTCTCTCGACCCACGTACCATACTTCGATTTCAGATCTTTAATGTTGCACGTCGATATCTCTTCATCGTTCTACGAAAAACATAATGATAACAATCGAACAGCATATTACAAAGAAATTCTAATGATCACATCTTCTTCTTATGTACCGTGATCAAGCTTGCAAAAATAGAAGCATGTAACCTGCTAATTGAAGCATCGTTTACCAAGAGAATGTCACCTATTTTCCGACCAAATCTAAGGGTCTTATTCGGTGTTAAGTAGTATCGGCCGCCTGCAATAAGATGTACGTTCAATAGCAATAATGAGGCACTCGTTTCGTTTGTTTTATAATTTAGAAAGAAAGAATATGTACCCGTAAGACCCTCTAAATACCACATTGCATTCGTTTAAGGTTCGCAGTTATTTTTATAATTAAGACAGCCTTTCGTTCGTCAATTATTCGCGAGGTTTTTACCATTCACGGGCAAACTAAATCGTAACGTATCTAACGTAACATATTGTATTCCAAAACACAATTGATGACAGCACTTAGAGCTGTCACCGACGAGATGTATGAATGCTCTAATCGCACGATGAATATATACGGTCAACGACGAGGTTCATGTCCTCTGTGGAGATGCGTATCGGAGAAAGGGAAAGTTAAATCGCAGATAAAATGACGGGGCAACCTTTATTTTTAATTCACCTTTCAGAAATTGAATCGTTTAAAATGCATCCAAAATTTAGATTAATGTATTATTGTATTTTATAGTTCAACATATGCTTGACAACGTAATTCAATGTTCATAGTGTCAACAAAGCGAAATTTAGATCACTGCCATCTAGCGAGTGCATTATTTTGTGATGAAAAATTGCTAGAAGTTAATAGGATCATAGTATATGTAAGAAGGTCGTTGAGCGAAGTTAAACGAGGAACGAGAATCGTTGGAGCAGGATAGCAATAGAGAATGAAGCCACGCCTCCCAGGGGCACATTAGACAAGGAAAGCAAGCATGTAGACAAGAACAGTACTAGCCGCCATTATGCGTCCAGTTGAACCAATTTAATTGGTATAACAACAATGTATACATTGGTCATGCGTTAATCATTAATTACTCATTGTCCATGAATAATTTATGAACTTTTAGAGTCGCATAAGATCGTGTGAGTTTGTAGCAATATCCTTATGTATAATTCGTGTAAATTTTTTCGTTCGCTAATTAGATATGAATAATTATTTTATACGCCATAACTATTCTTTTCTAACAGCATGGTTTCCCTGTATACAGTGCCTGAGAAAGGCGTGGCTTATTGACCGCCACTGTCCCTCTTGCCAGGTGCGTTCCCTTTCTTACCTCGCGGATAGCCATCACACTTACTCTGTATTAATGTTACTTTCCTTTTATTGTAAAATAAAAGATAATACAAAGCGTAATAACAATTTCAATTGTTTAATTGTTTATAACAAATAAACTGCACTTGGAATAGATTCTTCTGCTAGCTTTAATTTCTCTCCTCTGGTCATTGATGTATCTAGCCAGGAGGCAGCAGTAACCGCATTTATTTGTAATTTCTTGAAACAAATTCAATTATCTCGCGTTCTACTGGGCCGATTTTAATGAAGGACGTCTCAAATGGAAGCTTTTAATTCACGGAACGATCTGTTTGTGTTTTAGAACCACCCTCACGTATAGTTACTGTGGAATTCTCAATTGAATTATTATAGTGTTTATGAAAAATAAGTGTTGCAATATGTGTCGTGTAGCAGCGTATCTAAACCTTTCAATATATCTTGCTCCTTTTATTTGTCTGTTCCGCTCCTGCTGTTGTATTTCATATTATCTTCTGAAAGGCTTCGTTTCCTTTCCTTCATGTCTTTATTCCCGCTTGCCTTATTTAATTCTTCTCCAATTAATCCTCCCTTTTATCTTATTCTTCTGGTTTTACTCCCACCTCATCTTTTTTCTCTAAATATCCCTTCATAATTTCCCTCCATCCTGTAAGTATGTTATCTATATTTACTAATATATTTTTTTGGTGTGTGCAGGTTTTCGTGGCAAAGGAATGAAGAGCATTGACTGGTACTTCTCATTCTGCATAAGACGAAGAAAGAAGATAGAAGAACTTCTGCCAACTCCTCTAGTTATGGTTTAGTTAAAGTAAATTGGTTTATACAAATAGATTGTAACTACTAGTGCATAAGATCAATTTATAACAATTGTGCAATTACCTGTTATGCGTATCTATAATACATTTTACTTTATATTCAGTTTATTGGAAAATTTTAATATTACTTATATTACTATTACAAGCAACAAATATAAAATAAGTTGCACAATTGTTGTAATTTATTAGATAACTTTAATCTCTGTTGAAAATTAACTTTAAAAAATAGCTAGTAAGTATTGGATTATTATGTTTATAGTATTTTATATATTACATGATTAGAGTTGATACAATATTTACACGATTGTTGCACGATGTATTGTAAATTGATATAAAAGAATAGTTCACAAGTATTAGCTTGTAAATTTAAATTACAGCATTTGTGTAACTTGTAGATACAAGTTACTTCATTGATTAGTTTAAATAAATATTTTATGAAAAGAATTACACTGCCCATTTTATTTTCATACCTTATCAATCCTTGAAAGAACCTAAGTCCAATTCCTTATACAAGAAGTACCGTGGACGAACTTTAAATGCAAAGTCCTGAAGCGAGAAACTTGTAAAAAAGTACCCTATACGTTATTAAACTTGGTAGCAGAAAATGTTTGATCATTTTCATCGGTATCGAAGTCTTCATCTGAAGCAAATCGAACTTTAAGAAGATTCAACAAACTTGCAAACGACGCCTGGCGAAAATTCAACAAAGTTGCAAACAACGCCTGGCGAAAATTCAACAAAGTTGCAAATCGAGCTCTAAGAAAATGCAACAAAGTTGCAAACAACACGCACCGCGAACGCAACAAAAGTTGCAACAATGGTGCGCCAAAACCACAACAAAGTTGCAAAAATCTGGAAAAATTTTTGCAACAATGTGCGCCACACATTTGCAACAATGTTCAAATTTTCTCCAGAATTTTTGCAATTTCATTCAATTTTATTCAATTTTATTCAAACTAATCAATGAAGATACAAGTTACAAAAATGTTGTAATTCAATTTTACAAGCTAATACTTACGAATTATTCTTTACAATCTATTTAGAATACATCTTACGAATAAATCTTGTATCAATTCTAAATTGAAATTTGTGTAATATGAAAAATACTATAAACATAAATACTTTAAAACTTGTAAACTATTCTATAAACTAGTGAATTAACAATACATCTTACAAATAAAACTTATACTAAAATTAATTTATTTTACATGCAGAAGCTTATTTTAAATTATAAGAGTAGTGTAACTTGTGCATACGTACATTATTTAGTATATCTTTCATTTTATATTCAGCACATCCAGTAGAACTTATAGTAAAAGTAATATTAAAGTTTACATAAGATCTACCGAATAAACTGAATATAAAATAAAATATATAATAGGTATGCATAACAATTAATTACACAACTGTTCTAAATTAAGTATACATAACAGCAGGGTGAAAAATTATGAAGGGATGATTAGAGGAAAATTAAGGCGGAGGGCTAAACCAGAATTATAAGCAAAAGAGAAGTGTATTTAAAAAGAAGTGGAATGAGTCTGGCAAGAGTGAGTAATGGAGGACTCTGAAATCAGTTTCGAGTTTCGGAGTCGGTATCGCAGTTAGGTTGGATCACGAAAAACCATAAGGTTATTTGGCTATTCATATACTCGTCTATGGCCACGTGTCCTGCAGCCATAGCAATAGTAGCGTCGTGCGTTTCCATGACAACATAGAGGAGAACCATAAACAAGCCGTCCTTTGACAGCTGTGCCTTACATGGTTCGTGTATCAATGATTTTCAAGTATGTGAAGCAATTTACTTGTGCATATGTATTATTGGACTTTCATAAATGTAGATAACAGTAAAAAAATACGATGCTAGTGAAAAATCATGTATTTTTATCATTATATCCTATAATTTTCATATCAAATGTTCGAAATATTTTTCCTGAGCCAAAATGACGTGAGTTTAAATACATATATCTGAAATTAATTCTACACAAGCGCCATGACTAATATAAAAAGAAATTTGTCAAAATTATGTAAGTGGACGAATAATAAAACTACATATAATGTAATAAGAACCAATTATATAGTTAGCATTCTATTTGTATTCTAACCTGACCATACTTTCAGAGATATGTATCAAAAATATGAAGTAAACGTAACATATATTTGTTTGTCAAGAGAAACACATTACTACAATAAACCAGATCAATTTTTAGCGACAAAGGATAATAAGAATCAAGTAAACGAATGGAAGAAAAGTAATAAATGGTTGAAATATAGTAAATATAAGAAAAGCAGCAAGATTAATGCCTTCTGTGTGAGATAACAGAGGCAGCAAAGGATAAAAGAAATTCCAAACGAAATATATATATTAATCCTGCAATCAACTTGTTAAACATATGGTACAATTTATAAGTGCTTCATTCAAATAGCCAAAATCATAGCCATACATCAAGATATATATTATCTTTAAAAAATATGGGAATGAAACTGATTTTTTTAATATTCTGCATCGTTACAGTATTTATTTTACTTCTAACTATATTAAAGACAGATTTTATATATAGTACAATACGAATGGAATCAAAAGATTTGTATCAGTTCAATTACAGAGATACAAATATCTTGTCAATGGTCAAATTGATCATCGAGGCAAAGTGTGAACTTAGCTTTATTGTTTGGATTGTCACATCTTCTGCCAACAATGATTCGTACAGAATAACATCAAGGCATGCATATCCTAATGAAATCCTAAGAAGTTTGAACATCACTAGAATCTTTTTATTAGGTATGCCCAAAGTGGCAAATCAACAGAAACATATTTTAGAAGAATCACAAGAGTATAACGATTTATTGCAAGGAGATTTCTTGGAGGATTATCGAAATCTTACACAGAAACATTTAATGGGACTAAAATGGACAACAAACAATTGTCGGGGCCCTTTCATAATGAAATCTGATGACGACATTGCGCTAGATATATTCGAAATATCAGGATTTCTGCGACAAAAGACGATAAAAGAGAATACTATATCTGGGTACGCTTTGAGAAACATGAAACCAGTGCGAGTAGCAAGCAACAAATGGTTCGTTAGTAGGGAAGAATTTCCGGGTGATATCTATCCAAATTTCCTCTCTGGATGGTTTTATATAACTAGTTTAGATGTTGCGAAATTGTTAGTTTCTGCAGGTCGAAAATTAAACAACTTCTTTTGGATCGACGATGTATTTATTACCGGAATTTTGAGACAAGAGTCTGGTATTGACTTTGAGGACTTAAAGAGCATGTACGCAACAGATTATAGGTAATTATTTGTAACTCCTAAAGAAAGAAATGGTCTCTTGTTGTTTCAAATCTTAATCTTTATAAACAAACGCTAAGAATTATATTTGAAATTCATGAACACCAAATATTAGCATACAGATGCAATGAATTGGCATGCAAAGAAATGTATTATCTGTCAGAAAAATGGTTGCACATAATGTTCCTTAACAATTAAATTAAATTTTCTTATTATTGAGTGAAGAACTTTCTGTACAATTTCATAAGATACCAAAAATATTTCATCATGATACGATAATTTATTTCTTTTTCCTATTACTTCTAATTCAGAAAATAAATTAATTGTTACAGGTATTTGGAATGCTGCATACGTGGCGCGAAAAAGCGGCTCAAGTGTGAGTTTATTGCAGGACCGGATGGAGGCAAGAAAGAATTGCACATCAAATTTAGAGAATTTTCCCAATTCTGTCAACGGAATTGTTCTAAAAGAACAGAGGAGCAAGCAGTACTCAAAACTTGCGTGTCTGCGTACGAGGAAAGGATAATCGCTGTGAATTCTAAAGCAGAGGTTCATTATGTGTAACATTTTGTAAATGGACTGCAAATATATTAATTTTTAAAACGACGATATTACTTTATCATTATCTAATTTATAATTTCTTTAACGTTATGTAATTAGTCCATATGGCAATAATGTTAGACACCACATATTATAATATGGTGCAATTTAATCTTTTTTTAAGCAATTCCTACGCATTACCACTGTAATAATTATAGTAAAAGAAAACAAATATATATTTTTGTAACAAACAAAAATTAAACATATTAATTTTATTTATTCTATTTATTCAGTTTATTTTATTTTTATTGTAGCAACAACAATATGAGTTTCTCATTACTATATATATTTATAACTACGCATAATCTTAAATTATAGTTTCGGAGTACGTGGGATTCGAAGTTCGATGGGTGAAAATTAAAGCAAGGTTGTCGTTTTCATTTAGAGAAACTTTTAATAAAAGAATTATTAAGAAAAATGTAAAGTATTATAATGAATGATAATTAAAGAAATAAATAGATTATACGGCGAAAAGTATTTAACACGTTGAGTGCCGCGTAGAATGCAGACCATCGGTGAGCAACGCTGAATTTCGATCATTTCGCCGTTAGAGGGAACATTATCATCAAATATTTCAATATTTCGCTGGTCTTATAAATATTATTAAATATATACAATAAATGCAAAAATGTCGACTGATGGCAACCCATTGAAATTTAAAGAGAAATTTATCAACTGACGTTGATTAAAATGTAAGAGACTAGACACGCGAAATCATCGGTCAATAGGCTACCAAAATGTTTCCGACTTGTATAATTCAAATAGTCATAAACTATACCGTATATTTTATTTCAGAGTTTATATTAATTACAACAGTATAGATTAGTATTCTTCTCAATTTTCTATGGATACATCATATATCGCAATAATAATCAACAATAGCATTTGTAATATGAAATTCATTGGAGACCGTTCTTTATTATCAATTCAAGGGAATAATCGTGTAATAACTGCAAGTTACTTCTTGTTTGCTTGTTTTAAAGAAAATTTCAGCATATTTAGTCTTCTATTACTCTATTCCTTAAGTTGTACTTAGATAAAAGATATGAATCCCTTATCTGATAATTGGATGCTTAAGTCTTTACAAGTAACGCACTGTTTCATTAATACTTTGCATGCAACTGCTTTTCTCTCATCTTTTTTTCTGGAAGAACTGTCTATGTCTATATAAATGCTTAAACATTTTGTGAATAATTTCTTCGGTCGTAAATTTGACTGTTCCCTGCCGCTTTACTTAGTTCTCCCTTAGAATGATTTGCCTTATTAATCAACTGATCGAAATTGGTCAGTTGCTATATGTCAGGGGCCGCGGTGATGAACGTATTTTGTTTTGGAAATTTATATATTTCTAATTCTAGTTTCTATACATCGAAGCTTACCTTACATTTATTTTACATTAAATGAAAGTACAATTCGTCCCAAAAGCCAATTACTATTTGGACGAGTCGAATTCAATTATAATGCGCATATGCACAATTGCGCAATTATTTTCTTTCTTCTTTAATAATCAAGCTTAGAAAGTATTTAAGGAATCAAGTAGTACTCACTCGAAGAATATAATTTATATTTACATAAATTTTGCCCATAGTTCACCTCGTTTATTTACTTTGCGATATCACAAAACGAGTTCACTGCAGAATTTTCTCTTTGCATTTGCGTAACTACTGGAGTACTTAATCGTAATGTTATCCCTAAATTACATATTTGTAAATAAATATTTCATTAATTGTAAATATTTATCGGACATGTTAAATAAAAAAAATTCAACGTACATATAAATAACAGCATATTCGACAGATCTAGAATTAAAGTTACTTTGTAAGTGAAGAAAACTAAAATGTCAGTGAAAATCAAGTTCTTTGTCGCTTAATTAATGGCTTAATAGCATATGATATTTTATGGCAAGAATATATATTATTGTACATAATTTGTACAAGTCTTTTATTATCAGAATTATAGAAAATGTTCCCCACGTGAGATGATGTTGCTGAGATAATACGGCAAACTTTATTGGAAACTATACCGCGTTAAAACGTTTGCATTCAATGTTAGTGCCCATTCGATAAAGTTCAAGAATAACGTCTTAGAAATGTTTCGATTGAAAACGATGATCACTTGAGGCCTTACTTATTTTCGTATTCTTTTCGTAATTAATAAATTATTTGGGGAATATTTAGTATAATTCTGGATTCAAAATGTTTAAAAGTAAAGTCCTACGGAGTAACTTAGGAAGGTATACACTTCACTTTTATAAATATAATTCTTCAATCACGAAGTAACTGTCTTAAAATATGTTGAAAATTGACACACTTCAAAAAATTAACACGAGATCCAATCAGCTTGGATCCTGTCTTTAGTTAGGCTATTTATCGCAATAAATATAATGTAAATAATTATATGTACAGTAGATAATAACTACGACAATGATGACATTGATGATGTATGCGTTGATGGCAATAATAATATTAGTAATAGTAATAATATAAATAACAATAGTGTATAAATCAGTCGTTTTCTTTAAAGCAATTAATAAGAAAACATTGCACATCATTTGTTTTATACTGAACCTTCAGTTTAGGACGCACGTACTGTATTAAAATGTCTGTCACTTACATTCAGCCTTCGTATTTCTGCGTACATGGATGTTGCTTTTTTTAAAATAATTTTTCATTCAATTAACCGCCCTTAAATCGTGCAAGGAACTGGATCAACGACGTCTCTGAAAGTATTGATAGAAGAAAACTGTGGCAAACAGATATCTTTTTACTTACGTATGTTCAAAGTCAATGTAATTGTACTAGTGGATCGTAATAAACCAATCTTACTTTGAAAACAATGCTACATAAAAGATATCTTACATAATAACTATATTTACGTCTATCGATAACAAGTTTTGTACGAACAAAAGTCCGATCCTTGTAATAATATTCTATGTTCTATTTGGTGACTTAATTCGAGCGAAGCATTCGAAACGAGCTCTATGCTTTGATATAAAGTCTTTTACAAGTTTCAGCAACTTCAAGCAATTTTCTTAAGCAGCCTTTATTGGCAAGCCTATTTTAATCAAAAGAATTTTCTCACCATCTTCTTAAAACCAGAACTCTTTTTCTCCTTCTTCTTCGTAATCGACGTTAAACTGCTGCTCTTAGATTCGTCGCTTTGATCTAATAACAAACCGTTTGTCGTTGCATCGCCGTCAATAAAGAGTTTTTCTACAGGCGGTTTCGAAGACATGAAATTTACTCGGGCACTCTTGTCGTCAGAATCGCCTGAATTCTGATTACATTCTTCGCTCGCATCATTTGCGTACGCTTTTCTTTTCTTTCTTGTACTCAAAGCAGTTTTCATGAAGGAAGATGTTACTCTTAATCGTGTATCTTTTAATATATTACTAGAATTCTTGGAATTTAGAACGTCCTTCGATGATTCGCTGGCAGTTTGTTTGGCGCAAGCAATTACTTCCGGGAAAAGACTTGCCGAGAACGAGTACGATTCGTTTAAATTTTCTATACACGAACTGCTAAGTTCCGAGCTTTTTCCAGACTCCATTTCTAAGTTGTCGTCGCACGGCAATGCGAACTGCATGTTGCATTCCGTTTTATGAACACTATCGTTGAACCAATCATCTGTGTTTTCTGGCGCAGATTTTAATCGCCTATAAAACTTCCTTTGCGAGCCAACAGCATGCAATACCTCGACAGACGAATCAACTTCTGGCATTGCTTCGTAGTGGTGTGCTGCTACATTTGCCACAACCTTACACTGTGCAATTGAGGTCCTTTCCGCGTCATTATTTACATTCGTTTGATTGCCCGATAAAGCGGTCGCCTTTTTGCGTTTCTTTTTCTTCTCCCTTTTCGCTTCATTAGACTTATCGGTAATCATCAGTTCACGATACGTGCCTGTAATATGGGATGCTACCTCACTCGGTCGTCGCTTTTTCGTTTTCTTCATATGCGAGCTGAAGTTCTCTGCGCTTTTCCGCCGCATCGCATCCTTTTCTGGCCGCCGTGTCTCCTCTGAAATCGATCTCCTGTTGCTACTCCATCGGCAATATTTAAAAGCTATATATATCACAAAAACTTCCGAACATATCAGCAGTATGTGCTGACTAATCGTATAAACTTTTCCGCGCCAGCTGTTACGTTCGTACAGAATATTTTTCAGCGACTCCGAAAGACTAGCGATTTCATCTTTCAACATAGCAATTTCTTCTGCTCTCTTTAATTCCCGTTCGTCCCTCTTCTTTGTCTCTTCGCTCATCGCTGAAACAGTTCGTTCGAGAGACCTCTGCATTTCCTCAACTTGTTTTTTGTATCTACGACTTAATTCTTCTAAGTACTGCCCGCTGAGTGACATGTTCCTCTCTAACGCCTGAAAACAACAACAAGAACTATATATTAATTTATATAAAACATGTAATGATATAGCTATTTTACCAGATTAAGGAAACTTCCTCGCTGTTTCCTCAAATTTCCTCATTAAAGTGACTAATTCCACATTTAAATGCATACCTTAATTCTGTTAGATAATCTCAAGAAAACGGATTCTTTCTGCGGCATGATATTTGTTGTTGACTGTGTTGCTGATGCACTTGTACCAACTCCATTCTGAATATGGGCTGCCTCGCCTTCTAAATCTTTTAGGTCTGACAGTATATTGTCGAATGCTAGAGAATCCTGATGGGGTAACTTAATTTCTTGTTCTAGAGTCTCTGCCTGCCCTTGTTTTCCTTCTTGATCTAGGCGTTCTGCTTTGTCCGTTTTAGCTGGTATGCCAACTAATTCAAAAGATTCTACGTCGGATACCACATCGTCGCTTGTAAATTCGTTGATATCAATAGTATTTAGGGGTACTTCGGTGGTACTAATAAATGGTTCCTCGGAGGCCTTTAAAACTGGTTGCTGTCCAATATTTATAGGTACAGGAGTAGTTATTAATACATCAGTCTGTACCGATGCCTCGATGCTAGATTCTAAAGTGGGAATCGTAGAGTCATTTTCCATGTCTTCTTTACCAAAAGCCTCTGGAGCTATACTTTCAGAGCTTGATAACATTTCAACGGATGTACTACTGATCCTATTAAGTTCTTCGCTGGAAAGATGCTGAGTACTCTTTTTAAACTCTCGGGTAGGCGTGTCGCCGTTTGAAGTCGGAGTATTTGCATTCAATGTGTGCTGAAATGATTTACTTGTGTCGCCACTGTATTCTTCTTTATCCATGTACGACGCATCTTCCTTAATCGTGTCCTTATTGTTAAACAATATTTCATGGCTTGTATTCATCACCACTTTACGCTCTTTTGTCGCAAGCACATTGCAAAGCGCCGCTATATATTCCGAACTGAGTATAGATGTTATAAATGTTAATTGTAAATTATTCGTCGAGTCATTGATTTCTTTAAATTGAAGTCCGTCATATTTGCCAACGTATTTGATATTTTCACTATCGCGTTCAACTTCCGTTTTTATAAAACTTTCAATTCCCACGCCATGAACCTTACAGAGTCCACTTTGTCTTAATGTTCTATTTACAAGATCAATTTTTAGGTAATCATTCAGTTGTCGTTCCCTACAGCTAACTAATTGAAAGACCTTCGCAAATTTTTGATCCGAACAATTATCGCAAAGAATAGTATATCTTGGAGTAGTGCAATCAATAAAAGAACTTTCAAGAATATTGCCACTGTCTATGCTTTGCTGGATTTTCGTAATATTATTACCGCTCAAATCGCTGGATTTTACCAATACCTCTGCAGCTTTTTTCATGATACTCAAGACTGCGTCTCTGGCACTACCAAACAAATTTCTTGGCGGTTCACCATTTTCAACATCCAAATATTCTTCTTCATCGCTATCATCTTCGTCGTCTACATTCGTGTCTGTTTCTCTTGTGAGTTGATTCTCTGTCTCTGTTTCGAGCACTTCAAATTCACTGGTACCGTAAGCACGAAATAAAGAAATGGGACAGAAATGTTCCGACCCGTAGTACGTTTGTAGTTCGATTTTGATAAACTTTCCGAAAAGATGCGGTTGCAGTGCAAAGCTTTGAATGTCCTTAACATCTTTCGCAGTAAAGTGACCAACCGGACTCCAATCTCTCGTAGATAAGCGGTCACTGATATAAACAGAAAAATCCTTCGGTGAGGAACTAAAAAGCTCGAAATTGGCTAATTCGATTTTCTTCGCTTGGATCGCTTCGCAAAGTTCTACCACAAACCATATACGTGATGTACATGTATTGAGCATATATTCATCTCTGGTAGATGCTAGAACGCTTCTAGCACTTTGTGCTTCTGGATTTGTCGCTACGATTTTCGCTCCGCAATCTGGTGAAGCATAATTCTTAGAATGAACCTTCATTCCACCAATTCCCCGCGTGGGTGTTCCCGAATTTTGTACAGATGCATTTGGATGTGCTGCATATAAACAAAGTAATTATCGTTTTAGTAAAACAATTTGCAGTCAAATCCGGAATTACGATGGAAATGAATGCATGTTCTTTGCATGTTATGTTCTTTGAATGCATGTTATAAATTATATTTAGTAAATAAATAAATTTAAAAGTAAATAATAAAAGTAAAAAATAAAAAGTAAATTAATTAGTATCCACTAATCTATATAAAGATACGAATATGTATTCGAGCTTCGAAAAAGAATAATATATGTTTTACATAAATAAAAAAGAACTAACATTAACTAACAATAAAAAAGAAACCTGATACTATCAGAAAACATTCTGGACTTTCGCAAGTTATCATGGCTTTTTTTAATTCAACGTTAATTATGTATTCTCTTACTCTCTTAACTAAAGTTACATCAAAGGGACGGTTAATATCGAACATTATGCAAATCATAAAAAGCCTGTTTGACAGTGCATTCCTGTCACACATTTTTCGATCGTGAAGTTTATAATTGCACACTCACTTTTCTTCTTTTCAGCTTCCTCCAGCCTTTTTTGTGTCCACTCGCTAAAAGACGGAATATCCTCGTGCGTATTCGAGGATCCCACAGTTACGATTCCTTCACCAAGGACAACTGCGGCAGCTTCATCCCTATTATCTCCCACTAATCGAGCTTTAGCTTCAGTATCACTCAGTTCGGGTGCTGTTGTGAAAGTGTCGTCAACATTATGTATGTCATCATTAAGTACCTTAACAACATCATCCTCGAGCTTGTACTCCGAATCCTCAGTTATAATAGGAGACTGTTCAGCTCTTACAACTACTACGATTTCTTGTGTATCGTCTTCTACTGGATTCGATAAGAACAAAGATTCCTCGTCGAGACTATCCGTTTTATTGACTTTCTCATCAATATTGTCAATAATTGATGACGACGGTGCTTGTGCACTTGGCGAAATTTCATGCTGTTCGTTCTTCGTTTTCTGACCAATATTCGTGCTTTTTCTTAACAGAGATGAATTCTTTGGGAATAGCCTTGTTCTTGAAAACTCCGAGTTAAGTTTTGGTTCGGCTAGATTTTGTAATTCTGCTACTGTCGTATCCACCAATGTCACAACTGATACTTGCTCACTTTCGGAAATTCTGTTGAAGAAAATGGGCATTCGAATATAATGTATACGATACATATAACTTTGTAATTTATGCGTCAATGGTTTGTAGCGCAAATATTGTATGTACACTAATTTTTATTAAATGTTAAAATGAATATACATTCTTACATCCTACAAACAGCTCTAAGCTGTTCCTCTTTGCTGCATAAATATCGTATCTCCATCTAAACGTGACCATACAATATTTGAAATCCTGCATTATTCCCTAAGCTGATATTTGCTTATCACTACTGATAAGAACAAATGTATCATCACGAAAAGAAACTCTGGTGAACTTAAATTTTTGAAGTACATTTACCTGTACAAACATTATAATCACCACATAACATATGTATGTAGTAGAAACTATGTTCAACTGAAACATATTTTTATATCGGTAATATCTTCGAGGATATTCGAGTGTATCGATTAAAATGTTTCACTCTATACATCTTTGCTATTTAAAATTTTATACAAATTTTGTGACTCATATTAATGACCTCAGATAATTTAATACTTCTCCTTTCTATTTGCTATTTTTCATTTTGTACTCTTGCCTTTTATTCTTGTCTTCTCCTTTTCGTTTTTAATTCACTTATTGCATATGCATATATGTACAGATAGATAACTGTATGCTGCTGTATATCAGCATTATCTTATCTTTTATCTCAGGTTCTTAAACAGGTGTTTATTAATTAAGCTCATATTTTTTTGATTAATATCTCATATTTTTACACAATTGCCCTAATTCAAGTAACACGCTTTTACTTTCTTATTAATAACTGTATAATTTATTCTGTGCAGCTTCTAAACTAAGCATCTCTAGATCCATTAAGTTTTTATTATATGTGCCTGGCTCCAAAAACGTTATATATGTATAAAATAGTAAAGGGACTTTAATGTGATTGAGTGCATTACATTGCGCATATCGCAATGCTTTTGAAATCATTTAAAACTTTTACATGAAACTGGGATTTGTTGGAATGTAGTGTAGACATGGCTTTCTTTTTTCCAATATTTTTGATAGTAATAATAATTTGGGACAACAGGGTTATCGTATTTAAGAATCGGAATTCAATATGATTGTGTCCGCCACAAATCTGTTGATATCTGGAAGCTTTAGTATAGTAATGAAGACGAGTGAGATCACATAAAAGGCTTCACTTGCAGATAATACCATTGCAAAGATTATACAATATTCAACACACAATCGTTCTATATCTTTACAATCTTTTTAACTTATATTTCTTGTATTCTACATTCAAAGCACCTAAAATATTTCAAAGCATACTTACGAAAATTACATACGTGATTCGCTGGTTACATAGGTCAAAGATTTAAACACTTTAAAACTCTATATTCGTACAGTATTTCTTAACTCATAATAAATGCCATTATTATAAAATTAAGTGGGATATATAATTAAATGTAAGTCTTTATAATTATTTGTCATCAACATTTTATGATGCTCTCTGCATATAATGCTAACAGTTAACTGCATGATGCATGAAAATATTTAAATTTATTATGTACCACCTATTTAGATATTGAAGTCAGAAATATAAAAGAAAATCTATTATTTAACACGTCTAGACCTCACATTCTGTTCTTACATAACACAACGTAAAAGGATTTTCTTGTGTAATATTGGCACTATAATAGCTTACCCCTGTGATAAGTTGGGTTGCTGAGTAAGACTTTCAGCTACAATATCCGGATTTTTATATGGATTCTCTTCCCTTCTTGTTTCGTCATTGACAGTGGTTTCAAAGTTGCTTGGTTCTTCGGTAAATGTTTCCTGAATTTTTAGAGATATAAGTCAGATACTTTTGCAGAAATTTCAATTTTATAAAATACAAGTGATTATAATATATCTGAATGATATTATAATTCGTTAGTGTAATATTTTCCTTTCTGCAATTCTTACTTCATAATGACTCTCTTCATAATTTACATGCAATTTTTGCGGATCGTGGAAATCTGGAATTGATATACTGGATTTCGCTAAGTCAACTCCTGCATTATCCAATGTATTATTATCGTAAGTCTCTGAAGTTTCGTTCCCTTTGGTAGATGCATAATAATTGGTTTGTGCATTTTCAGAAGCCACTATAATGAAGAGAAGTGTACTAGAAAAAGAGACAAAGATTAAAATTAATTTTGGAGGATGCATATCTTATTTTATAATATTGACAAATCATGATCTATGCATACAATAAAATAAGAAATTGTTATATTGCAATATATAAATGAAGATAAATGCTGATGATCGATAACAATGTTTAGAGTTATGCGAGATGAGTCGTCAAAATTTGATAGCTGAAACACAACTTTACACTGCAATATGCTACACCAATAACTCTCTTGTGCACTAATTCTCTTTGCTTTATCTTAATTTTTGTTTCAACATTCAACTAAAGTGCGAAAAATTAGCACTAAATACGAGATTTTTTATACAATATATATAAAATATTCTCCATATTTGGCTCCATTGCGAAAATACAACAAATTCTAATTTCCTTAGAACTAATATCAATATGGATCTTAATTTTGTTGATTATGAACAATTTGCTATACGTATCTTTACATTTATTATAATAATTTATTACAAATATGGAATACTTATTATAAGAACTGAGTAAAATATGAAACCGAATAAATGTTAAACATATCAATTAACGAAAATAACGAATAGAAACATATATTTATTTAAATTGTCATAAATATTGGTTCCAGTGCGAATTAGAGTTTATAACATAAAGTTCTTTAAATGCCCTACATTAACGATTCAGGGAGGAGACAAATTTATTTAAAAATATAAAGCAGTACACAGAGAGCACATTGTAATAAAGGTTCCATACATAAATAAACGAATGTATTAATAAAACCCTTTAGATTTTAAATCCTGCATAAACTACGATCGCTTCTATGTTAATAATTTGATCTCTTACGAAATCTGTAATATTCACATTCAACAACAACTATTAATACCTTGCACATTCAAAATGATACATATTTGCAAAGGAACCATTTATTAATCATCTAACACTTCTATCTTTCGTCGGCCTTCGAGTAAAAAAATACCGGTTCAATCATGGGCTATACCAATCTGTCAAAATGTTTAGTGCACGCAACATTTCTCGCACATTTCGCTTTACGCGTGCAGAAAAATTGTCGGTATAAACGAAAAAAAAAGACACAGTACATACCTGGAAGCAACGGATATGAAAAGTAATGTCCAATACACGCACGTTATACAAATCTTCATATTTTTCAACGACTCACATTACTTTCCGCATAGAAAAATCTACTGTCAGTAAGTAGTTACTTTTATAAATGTACAGAGGTATCATTACATTATCACTAAACCATCGTGACTACCGCCATTACTGCCGCTATCATCACCACCACCACCACCACCACCACCACCACCACCGCTAACCACCATCTTCATAACCCCTTTTATTATCATCACTGTCGCCACCTCAGTTGCAGCAGACGAAAACTCTGACGTGGTTTAATTGGGATGGCTTTGACATTGGTAAACTTCAATCATCCATGAATTCGTTATCGTTTAACTGCGGCTACCACGGAAGAAAAGTTCTATGCGTAATTCTTGTAAAGATAAATAACACAATTCGCGTTGGAGAGCAACATACATAATACATATATGCATTTTACGATGAAAATCTTTTAAATGTAATAAAAACAGCTGATTTCAGTAACACATGCGCTATAGGTGTTCTTAATAACCTATTCCTATGATGCAATTTTAAATGAAATAGCGTCGCTCGATAACATCATTAATTATAAAATAATGAGACCATTATTTCACGCACGGGATGTAATATGTAACAGTAATTTATGTTATAGTAATTTTATTTGAAACAATTACTGTTATATGTATATGTATGTATATACTGGGTTGTCTAATAAGTTCATATTGTTGTGAACAAGGGAACATTATATTTGTCAAATATCCTAATTACAGTTTACTGTACAATTTAGATAGATTTCGGCACATTTTCCAAACAATATATTTAATAATATATTGCCCTGTCAAGTATGATTAAATGGAAATCGTGCTCTCAGATTTAAAATTTTATATTATAAATTTATATTAATTTCTTGTAAGTAAGGAACTATTTCTCAGTGCACATATTTTGGAACTATACTGATCAGAACATTCTGTTCATTATACGTTAAATATATTGTTCAAGTTACAGTCATACGTCGAATGACAATCAAATGGACAAAATATTAATAAATTGCTAAAAAAAATCGGCATCCAACGTATCATAACAATAAAAATGTTTGAACACGATAAACAAATGGAGAGACATTAATACACAAACTTCATATAAACAGGCCTTTAGAATTCAGTATTCAATGGTTTATGGTAGATAATTTAAAATATCTGATATTGTAATTTAATCATTACGCGGCCTATGTTGCTTGTGTATTTCTATTTTATTCAATTCCCCAACGATATGTCTTAAGTCTCTATTTGTTTCACGTATAATGTGCTTAGAAAGATTCAGAGCGTAAAGTTCAAGTTGAATTTAAAACTGGTTGGCTTTCGTGAGCAATTTCAAGGGACTATTAAGTTTACTGAAAACTTCATATATGGGCAACGGAGATTTAGAGTTTTGCCATTATTGTTTTACGATAGCGTCATGCCGTTAATAAGGTATACACTTATTATTCTTAATGACATTGGTAAAACATTAATTTTCCGAAAATATTTCACTTTATTCTACGCTTTACTTGTATTTGCCTAAGCTATATTAATTGCATAACCTGTTAATCTTTAACGTTCTTTTAAACGGTATCTCCGTACGTAAATATACGTACACATATAGTATTCTCTTCTTTTTTTTTTTTACAGAATACACATGTGACATTTATACCCATTCATTTGAATATGTATTATATTCAATTACATGCACTGCCACATCTATAGGCTTAATATTATTTATTCGTCGTTCATTGAATTATGGCTTTACGTCGAGGAAAGAGAAACTTGAAACTGCAAGTTTCCGAGGAGACTCCTGTGCCTGTGTAAGTGGAATAATTACATCACTCAACTACTAATGATGTATTTTGACAAGTATCCTATGAATAATGTAGCTACCAATACAATTGTAGCATCACATAAGCAACATTATTAAAGTGCTACATTGAGAGCTGATAAGTTGACCGTCAGAATGTTACAGGGGGCAAGGAGTATATTGAAGTATCAAAATTCTATAATTAATACTTTTGTTGTGTTAATATATGAATGATCTGAATCCATGCCCACGCCGGGTCATCGGTTGCTACTTCTCTATCCCATGCGTTTCCACGTGTCTTGTTTACTTTCTTCGTCAAGCGACGCTTAGAAGACTCGATTAGTAGATGCGATTGCTTGGCCGATGAAGGGAATGCATGCCATCTTCTCAGCTCCCAATTGTATATTAACATGTTTGCTACCATTGTTGCATGTATGCGTAAGACCGATGCATAATTATTTTATTACTTTTGTGGGCCCAATCTTACCCATATGCAACACAGTGATATGGTAAAGCTAGCCCAACTCATTGTGTGTATTGTGGGAAAAATACAATACATTGTCGACTAAGGCAGGCTTGCTTTACGTTGGACATTCTGTACATAAAAAGCTAAACATGGTGGTAGTGAACTGTTAAATTAATAAAATTAATCAAAATTGTACTACAATCGATGATATGTTACTTGACTGTTCAACAGATCGATACTTTTGATCAATAGGTAATTATTACCTTTGTATATTGTAGCACTCCACCAAGAAACTTGGATAAGAGGACTACAATAACTATAGGTGATAAAACGTTTGTAGTAGAAGCAGATGATTTAGAAACCCTTTGTGTTCTTGGACGTGGAGCTTACGGTATTGTAGATAAAGTACGACACAAGCAAAGTGGTACTATTATGGCAGTTAAGGTATAATACATGATAAATAAAAATGTAGAAAAAACATTGTTCTTATAGATCGCCTTAATTTGCTTATATTACAGAGAATAGCAGCAACGGTTAACACACAGGAGCAAAAACGATTACTTATGGATTTAGATATCTCCATGCGTAGTTCAGCGTGTCCATATACAGTACAATTTTATGGAGCATTATTTAGGGAAGGAGATGTTTGGATATGTATGGAAGTAATGGATATGAGTCTGGAT
Organism: Nomada goodeniana; assembly: GCA_963969485.1. Taxonomy (NCBI): domain Eukaryota; kingdom Metazoa; phylum Arthropoda; class Insecta; order Hymenoptera; family Apidae; genus Nomada; species Nomada goodeniana. The sequence continues at coordinate 6,070,608 of OZ018305.1, read as the reverse complement.
AAGTTTTATATGAAGGTTTACAAGCATGGGCGTGCCATTCCTGAAGACATTTTAGGAAAAATTGCTTTTGCAGTAAGAAGAAACTTTTGATGGCTATTATCAAAATCTTACTGTTCATTGAAATATCAATTGATTGTAATTTTTAAAAATGGTGTTCGTAGGTAGTAAGCGCATTACATTATCTGTATTCGCAGCTGCGAGTAATCCACAGAGATGTAAAACCTAGTAATATATTAATTAATCGAAGGGGGGAGGTCAAAATTTGTGATTTCGGTATTTCTGGTTACCTCGTGGATTCTATTGCCAAAACTATCGATGCTGGATGTAAACCATACATGGCTGTACGTAACTTTTTAACACAGAATATATCAATCTTTTATTCCAGTCTATTCAATAAATTCTCCATTGTAACCTTTCTTCCAGCCAGAAAGGATAGACCCGTCGGGTAACCCTTCACAATACGACATCAGATCTGATGTTTGGTCGCTAGGTATATCTCTTGTCGAACTGGCAACTGGGAAATTTCCCTACGAATCGTGGGGTACACCATTTGAACAATTGAAGCAAGTTGTAAAGGACGAAGCCCCAAAGTTGCCTATGAACAAATTTTCTGCGAGCTTCGAGGAATTTATTAATAAGTGGTAAACACAATTGTCTCCAGTTTTATTTTATATTAACGATAGTTATTATTGATAATTATTATTATTTCAGTTTAATGAAAGATTATACTGCCCGTCCAAATTACAATCAATTATTGAAGCTTAATTTTATCACGGAGCATGCAAAGAAAGAGACGAACGTTGCAGAATTTGTTGGAGAAATTCTAGATTTACCTGAAGTCGAACAACCAGCATAGCATACAAACATTCTTCGACGTGGTGTTACATGACCCTTGATGTAACTTCGTATTGTACATCGAAGTTATTTAATCAGTTTGCTATATCTATGTTTATCAGCCGTATTATTCACTCATAAGTGCGACGTAAGAAAATTGAAGTCTGTTAAGCAAAACGTGTGTAACTTTGGTCCAAAAAATTGATTTCGCCGAAAGTTCAGTTTCGTCTGTCCGATATCAAAAAGCTTATGTACAATTTTCATGAGTAATTCTCTTAAATGAGTTAGAGACTTTTCAAAAAGCAGAGCACAGCTGTGTAAATACTTTAGAAATATTTTCTACCCCGATATAACAGTGGTTTATCATTGTAGCAATATAATAAAGTCCAAACTATAAAGACTTACTTGATCAAACGAAGTATTTTTTAAATAACATATTTCGTATAATGTAATTACAGAACAGTATAATTGTAATCATACTCATATTTTAGAATAACGATATTAATACGAGTAACGCTGGGACAATAGTTAAGAGAATTTCATTTGTTAGAAACTTTATGCATTAACTTAAAAAAGTTGAAATAGAGAAAATATGATAGAAAGAAGGTGCATCTGATCATTCGTATTTTATAATCATGTAACTAAAACTAATTAACAATAAATATAATTGTGAAACATTACACTTATATGATAGTACAAAAGATATAAGCTTTATCGAGAATACTTTATAATTAAACAATTATTTCCCATTTGCTGTAATTAAGAAAATAAAACAATAATATTCAAGATTAATTTGGAAAGCCATAGATTAAGAAAATCATTGTATTAATGTAATATAAATGTAATATAAAGTTTTATATCTGTTATAAAATTGATGTAATGTTATTAACACATTGGCGACGCATGATGCATCATTTTAGAACTGTATTCCAAATGCCCCATTGCCAATGTGTTAACACATATAGCATCTACAGTAATTATTATACGAATCATAATTGAAAATTCTATTATTATTCAGCTCTTTAGCGGTCTCAGCTTTTCCTTGAGTTAGTTAATGTCTTTCTAAAAATAAAGTGATATATTACATACGTACATAACGTACAAGCAACGATACTTAATTATGGAAAACAAATACATTTATTTAACATATCCTACATGAGGGTTCCGATAAAAGAATGTAACGTGATTATTTATTTGCGATTTTTATTTATATACAGTTGAAAATTAAATAGAGCAGAATTAAAAAAGCATGTACAATATACAATTTCGCTCTCTTCAATATCATTTTCTGTGTGAAAATTATGAAATTTATGTATGCTCGCAGACATAACGTGTTAATTTATGTACATTAATAGTTTCGATATATGTAAGTCTCTCACATAAATTGTTACGAAACTGGCGGCATCAGGTTCATTCCTTGACACTCCAGTGCAATTTTCACGCCAAGTAAAAACAGTCCGACACTCTTAACTATCGACCTGCGAACAAAAACAAACACTGTGCGTGAAATTTCAATTCGAATGAAATTTATTGTCATTTGTTTCTCTATATAAATTAATCCCGAATTCTAACAAACATCATTATATTATGCGACACTACACGAGGTTGAATACGCGTTAAATTCAGACTGGATTGTTTATTACGGTCAAAGAAATTATTATTATTATGAAATATGTATACCATTTGAAAGGATCATAGTAAACATTTTTTATAGCTTTCATTACAGCTGCCATTTTAATTAAAATTAGTGAAATATATATTTTCACTTGCTGCGATTGATTCTACTCGAAACGTACTCAACCGTTCCAACTAGAGAAGATTACTGTTACAGTGTGACTGTGACTTACCCGGTATATAGATCTACGTATGTGACATCACGTTCCTTGCGGAGAGAATTCAGTGACAACCCTGGTTCCGATAAACCTCAAGGAGTATATACATGGAACAAAGTCCATTTATCGTGTTGCGTATCCATTGGTGGGATATGGGGAGTTTGTGTAGGTTCGGTTACTCTACAACCCGTAGAGCGCTGAACCGCTATGCTTGTGGCGAAGCACGAAAAATCAAACACAAGTTGGAAAGTTAAAAAGAGCGACTATTTATTCTGTAAATCGGCGTAGAGAGTTGCAACGAGAGATAAAGGAGTTCTCCTCTGCGACGCTTCTTCTTCTTTCCTTTTCGGCTCTGGTTCCTCTTCCCGAGTTCCGTGCTCCGCCTTTTGATTTCGTCTTGTCCAATGGGGTTGGGTCTCCTTGGGTTTCTACTGGTCCTTGGGTCGCGCAGGTGGCAATGTTACGCTTCTCTGGCGTACATCTGACAGCCAGAATAAGATATCGTAGGGTCCGACACCTCCGAACGTCGTACATGTTTAATAAACTTTAGCCAATTCTTTATGGTCCGTAATAAAAAACCTTTAGAAACTTCCAAGTGAAGTATTCTAAGATCTGTACTGTAAATAATGTACAGCTCTATTTATCGTGTATCCTCATCTGGTTTCGAATTTTGCTCCTAAGTTATTAACGCTATCGATAGTTATAATTATATCCTCGATTGTTGATTCGATGTCACTAGATATTAAGGCCTACTAACGCGATAGCGTAACACACATGAAAGTATTACGCTATCGCGTGAACCGAGTTTCAATTCCCTAGAAATCCCAAATGAGATACCGCCAATATAAACTGTAACGATAAGTAGTTTAAGAGCGAAATTCGAAACCGGAAAAGGAATGTACACAACCCTCGGAATGTCGAGTACTACGATACCCAGAACCGGCCTCCACATAGCTTACCCGAAACAAAGGAGCCTTTGATAACTCCCACCTACTCTCGACGCAATCTTCTGGCTTTCCCGCGCTTTTCCCTTAGCTCGTGCGCACCCTGACTTGTCACGCGGACATGGAAGCGTTGCCACCCCCACGGCCCAGCCACAGCAAGACTCTACCCCATTGGACAAGACGAAGGCAAAAGGAGGAGCAAGGAATGCAGGAAGAGGAAACAGAGCCGAAAAGGGAAGAAGAAAAAGCCTCGCTGATCAGAACTTCTTTATAACTCGTTGCAACCAGTATTGTCTACATTGATTTACTGAATAAATAGTCGTTCTTGTTAAAGATTATAACTTGTGTTTAATTTCGCCGCGCTTCACCACAAGCAGAGCGGTTCAGCGCTCCACGGGCAACCGAACCTGCATAAACTCCCTATATCCCACCAATAGATACGCAACAAAAGCAATGTTTGATTAATACGCGAAATAGAAGGGATTGTAGCCCACAAATTTATATTTGTTGATAGGGAAATGTTTCGCACATTAATTTTCATTTTTCTGCACAATATGTTGGTAATAGAAGTTGATAAGAACAATGTCTATGTTGTATGTATCATCTGAGTGAGTGCAGTGCGGTAGATGACGAGTTAGATTCAAATGACCATAACTTGAAAAAGTAGAGGAGGGTGAATGACTTTTATTTAATATTTCGTTTATTCAGCGTGGTTATTAATGTGCCTGTTATTAACGTATTTTCTTCGATGAGCAGAAGGTTCTTTTACCTAATGTTCTTCTGTTTCTCTTGATGAACGTCATGAAATAATTTAACATAATTTGTATTTGTAATTAGAGCCGTTTTCACCCCGATACGATGAAAATTAAGGGGAACGTTAAATTATTTCAGATCGTATGAGCGACAGTTTCTTAGTATAGCAAGATGAAGTATGTAAGAAGATCTTCAACGTAGAAGTACATTCTAATAATTTTACTCGCTTTACAGAGATTGTGACGATTGTGGACGGAAAAAATTTACTTGGTAACATGTTAGAGGACGGATTTGTTACCATTGTTCTACATACATTGTCCACTACGATATTTTTCATACTTACATTAAATTTGTTCCGCTACCTTATAGGAGATTCGCGTATTCATATAAGAGATGTGACCAAAGAACATAATTGGAAATCTATTAGGAGGGAAACCAAGGTATATCTTTTGCAATACACTTACATACAACATTTCTTCGATGTATGTATTTATACATTTCTTAATATGTTCATAGTGTCTCATGATAACGTACGTGTTTTTATCAATAACAATGTAGATCATGTGAAGTCTATAAACATTCATCATCATACTTCATTAATCAGCAATTTATAAACCAAATGGGCCAGTTATAGAGTAGAAATAAGCTTACAATATTATGAAACCAGGGCTTACAGTTTACTTTAGGTAGTTTCGATTTAAAGTCTAGAATTATAATATATGCAGAGTCCCATGTAAACCTGGTCTGCCTTAAACAGCAGTTTATTACTTCACACGGGTAGTGCGCAACGATTGCATTGAAAGAATTACTTGATTATGCACTTGGGATACAGCTGGTTTTACGTGGTGCACCTATTATAAATATGTAAAAGTTAAAAGTATCTTTTTTTTTTTGTAGGCATATTACTGTAGCATTTGCGAAAACTTGTTGCTAAATATTAGTGGCTTGATCTGCGATTCATGTGGTGTTTGCGCAGATCCTCCATGCGCTAAGGTTGCCGATAAACAATTAAAATGCAAAGTTATTACATTGAGTACAAATGAGTCAATGAAGCATCAATGGATAAAGGGTACAACATTTTATTTAATAATTTGTTCATAACACGTCCAATATTCAGCAATCGAATAATTTAATTTATTCTTCGATCATTAAATTTTAAGTATTATGTGAATTACAGTTAATTTCTGTTCATTTCACGTAAGGTAATTTACCTCTGATTGCAATGTGCGACATATGTAACGAGGATTGCGACGTGGAACCAGAATTAACAGATTGGTGGTGTTGCTGGTGTCAAAGATGTGTCCACAATGAATGCAAACCTAAACTTTCTAATGTACGTTTCACATATTTTTTTACGATTGTTTGCAATCTTCGATCTTAATTAAATGTTTCAGATATGCGACTTTGGAAAATTTAAATTAATGATAATTCCGCCAAGTAGTTTAGAAGTAATACATTTGCGAAGCAGAGTAAGGCGTAAGTTACAGCTTCGCTCAGTTATACCTCCAAATTGGCCTCAGTGGAACCCTCTTATAGTTGTTGGTAAGTTAGCGCCAAGTAAATAACAATGTTAAAGGGTTATAATCATACATATTGCACATATTTGTAATAGTTTTTCCATAACTATAATTCAATCTATAGTGTACTTATATTTTGTTTTTCAGGAAACAAGAAGTCTGGTAATAATGATGGAGCAGAAATTTTATCTTTGTTTCGAAGATTATTAAATCCTGCTCAAGTTGTTGATTTATCAGAACGCGATCCAGTCGCTGCATTAGAATGGTGTAGACTACTTGGAAAAGTAGCGTGCACAGTCCTTGTAGCAGGAGGAGATGGAACAATAGCTTGGTTGTTAAATGCTATTCACAAGCTCGGACTGGAGGTATATAAATAAGCATATAATCCGGCCAGAAGTGAAAAGAATTTTTAAATATATTCCAACGGAAACACTGAATTCTAATTGCCATCACATGGTACTGCACAGGGATCGAGTTATTTAATTACGTTTCGATGAACAAAGTAGTTCCTTCGAAGCTCAAAACGTGTGTATTTGCCAACACTTGGTTGATTATTGGCAGTCTACTGAAAGTAACTGTCACTTTTTATAAAAAAATAACTCGAATAAAACTGGTTCAATGGGTTTCTTTTTGAAGTTTCACTTGTACAAAGTTTATTCTGGATTATTGGTTCCATATTATTAATTATTAATAACGGATCATTCGATAATTCAGGCATAGAAGTAAAAGAGTTATTTTCTTTTTGTAACAGCCAGTTCCCTCTGTAGCAATAATTCCTTTAGGAACGGGGAACGATTTATCTAGAGTACTCGGATGGGGAAAGGAACGCGATCCGTATAAGGATGTTACAGACATTTTACAAGAAATACAAGTTGCACAAAAAGTGAAGCTTGATAGGTAAATAAAATAATATTTCATACAAATACTTTTATACGAATGTTAATATTCATAATTTACTAAATAATTTTAATAAATTTAACGTTAATAAATAACATTAATAATTTATCAGATGGTCTGTGATATTGAAACCAATTGGTGGATTGGGACTTAGAAGTTCGCATCAAACATTCTATATGTACAATTATTTAAGCATAGGAGTGGATGCACAAGTAACATTAAATTTTCATCGTACAAGAGAAAGTCGTTTTTATATTTACAGCAGCAGATTGTTTAACAAGGTATCTAATTCTATGTTATATTTACATCGAACTATAATACTAAACAATTTGTGTTTTCGATAGCTGTTGTACTTGTGCTTTGGTACGCAACAAGTAGTTGAACGGGAGTGTAAAGATCTTGATAAATATATAGAGTTGTATTTGGACGACAAGAAAATTGAGCTGCCTTCTATAGAAAGTATAGTTATACTGAACATTCCGTCGTGGGCTGCTGGTGTAAACCTTTGGAATATGGGATTGCAAGGTCTCGATGTTATAAATATGTACATCTTTTTGCATTAAAAAAAGAGGGATCGGCAATATACCAATAATATTTTGTTATTACGTAGACCACGAAGAACATGGAAAACAGAGCATCAGCGATGGAAAATTAGAAGTAGTTGCACTTTATTCTTCGTTTCATATGGCACAACTACAGGTAGGGCTATCACAGCCCTATCGACTTGGACAAGCTAGTAACATAAAGGTACATATTTGAAATTGAATATTGATATAAACTATAACAAAATTTCATTTCAATTCTTATTGTCTGTTTTTCGTTAATGAATGTTTTATGAAATACAGGTGAAGCTAAACAAATCTTGTGCAGTACAAATTGATGGCGAACCATGGTTCCAACATCCTTGCGAATTCAATATCAGCTATTGCAACAAAGCGACCATGCTTCAGAACACAGTTAAAACAACAACTTAAACCGTGGTTTTTTTGTTTCCATAAAGTATAATATTACTTTTACATTCCCAAGTTCGGCTTAAAATGGAAAGAAATTTAGTACATTTTATTGGCCAAATAATATAGACTTAATACCTCGAAGGTAATAAAAAATTAGAATCGGAATCAGTTAAAAAAAGATCTAGTCACTATTTTAAAAAGATGTCAAGTGTGTACATCATTACTTGGAATAAATGAAAAATGCTTCGTAATTTTATTTATCCTTCTGGTACTTTGTTGGTTTAATGTTGTACGGATGTAGGTCCTTTTAAGCATGTAATGTTAGTGACAACACAAGTTTCATTTTCTATGTATAGATGCAATCTGTATTTTTGTGTTTCAATTTTGTTAATTATTTTATAAGCTACAATATACACGAACATCTGAAAGTGTTTTGACACTCATTTATCTTTTTAGGTATATAATTTATGAACAGATTCGAGACTAGTAAGGTAGTCCTACCATAGGTCAACCATGTAATGTATTTGTTTGGCTCGAATTTTTGGGGTTCTGAGAAACCATTTAATAATAGTTAATTTCTTCTATTGGACATTTATTCAACCTATTTTATAAAGTAAGAATTACAAATTGTATAAAACATCGACGAGATACATGAATAAACAAATCATTTTATGGACTTCCGTGGCCCATCGTGGTTGCCATACCGACTTAGAAATTCGACACCGATTTTCGCATCCGGATCGATGTATTATTATAATTAAGTTTAACAGAAATTCTTGTTATATTTAACAAGTAATCTATTAAAACAATTAAACCAGACATCTAAATATCAAATATATCAATCATTTGCAGATTCACATCCATGTAAAGTATGAATAATTGAATGTCGTGAATAATTGAATTGTAAACATAAGAATCATCTAATTTGCAAATGATTTTATATACGAAAATATTGCCCATAGAAATATAAAATGAATTAAAATATCTGATAATGGTATACGACCTTTGTATTGTTTAGTTTAAATATTTAAATTATTTACAAGCTGTTAAAAATAATGAAATTCTAATGTATTGTTGAATAACGAATATATATATTCAAATAATTTCGATTTCAATTTACCTTGCGATAATGAAAGCTAACTATCCAATCCAACGATGAGAATATTTTAAAATTCCTCGTCAGCCATATTTACATACGAAATTTGAACACAAACAGAATGAGCTTCATTTTCTCGACAATGTTTAATAACTTTCTACAGAAGAATAGGTAGCAAACTATATGCATGTACAAAGCATATCAATATAAAAAAAATAAAGTTGACGTAGAATATCTTTAGTAAAAATAAATATTCATATATTTAATTTTGTCTGGTCACCCCTTTCAATGAATTATAGCACACGTTAATTTTGCTTTTATAAGATAAGCAGTTGGATTTTGTCCTAACAATATAACGTGTTAATCCGTATAAATATTTTTATTTTCTTCTGATTTTATTCTTCTTCTTCATCAATCTTCAAAATAACACTAAAACGAGTTCCATTATTGTTATAAAATATTTTGTTCAAAGTATTCATCTGAATAATTATTGCAAAATAAATCGTACGAATTATCCAGCAATTCGACACTGAACAATTAAAAAGTATATATAACTTAGAAAAAAAAAATAGATATAAGCGAAGCATGACATCTCTACCCTCGAAATTGAATGACTTAAAACGAAAAACCAACTTTCAATAATCGCGCACAATTGATCATAAAATTATGCGCAATTCGTGTACACTTGAAATCAGTCGAATAATAATGAATATAGATTACAAAGTGAAGGAAGCAAATCGACGATCGCCTGTCGCCGCTAGATTTTCGACAAATTTTCCTGTTATGACAGAACGACAAATAAACTTTCTCCTCGTGTTAATGACAATTTGGTTGATGCACGAGGCAGTGAGAATAATGAACAGCATGAAATAAACTCCTGGTTCCAATACGATCGAATGAGAAACGTTTCGTTGTACGATCGAAAATATAATTAACACGCCAGTCTCTCCTATCAATTGATGTGAAACGATGGCGAATGGATTCACGAGAGCACGTTGCAAGGATGAAAGGCGGGGCAATGACGGTGTACACTTTATTGTGTTAGGAAAACCTTAGAAACATTCCTTTCTGAAGTTGAAGCCAAATTGATCGCATTTGTAACGTAAAGATTTTGCCAATTGCGGTGGGCCGCAGTAAAACACGGTCACTTTACCCTTCTTCCGGTCCTGGAGCTGTTTGAACACCTTGTCCCAGTTCGGTCGACCGGCGTTCGTCCTCGTCTTTAAACCCGTTATAAGATCTCGCTTGTCCTGCGAAATTGTAAATTGAAATTGTAATTCTTCATCGCATGATTAACAATTTATTGTCCTTCGAATGTACTGTCTTATTTATTTCCATATCCTTTTGCAATACTTTGTTTTGCTCAATAAATAAGTTTGGCTTCTATATGTACAGTAAATTGCAATTTAACAGAATTCATGTGAATTAGTTTTCCCATTGCATGGCATGTGCAAACGAAAGCTTCTAAGTAAAGTCAGATTTCTAAGTTGATGATTAATAATTATTATTATTCTGTATAGTTTTAGTTAATGTATAGTTTAGTTTAATAATAATTCTTTTTTATCGAAAGGTATAAGGGGCGCGAAGAAAATGAAAATTGATTAATCTCGAACCATTTGATGAAGCAAGTCCATAGCTAGCTGCAGGCTAACAGCTTTCATATCGTGTTTCTGCAGAGCACTGGTAATGTACATATGCATCTCGAGGAATCGTTCCATAGCTACTCCAAGCTCTGCCTGCTCCATTTCCAACTGGGACAATAAGTTCACGAACCATTCAAATGACCTCTGATCTCTATTAATCCAGAAGAAATCTACCTGTAAAATAGAACGATGTACAATAACTAATTACGTGCTAATTCGTGTAAATTATGTAAACGTACGCTACGCTTTAAGATAATATAAATAGTAAATAATAAATATCGATATAACAACAGTGGATAGCATATTATATTATTTAATATAGAATATTATATTCGTTACATCTATGTATTTATTCCATATCAATTTAACTCGAATAAATAGCTTGTTAAAAGCAAGCAAACAATATTTATAAGCTTCTAAAGGTAGGTATATAACTGTGCATAAAAATAAACTATTGTATTCCAGGAAGAAAATAAATTATCTTGGAACTATTGTGTGGGGCGTTTAACAAAATGTTAAAGATATCTTTCATTACACGCTCGTGTTTCATAATCGTAGGAGACTGGGGCATTCTTTATATTTAAAATTTATATTTAAATAATAAGAAAAGAGTGAAGATCGATCCTAAGTGTATTTAAATTTACCTTTCGAAGATGCATGACAGTGGGGGGAATCTCGCTGCCCCAGGAGAATTTGCATTTTGGACAAGTATGTCTGGCTTTCCAGTAACGGTGCATGATCGATTGCAGTATCGAAGCGAAAGGCGTTACCCCGATTCCTGTTGCGATCAGAACCGCGTGTTGTGCCTGGAATATGTGACTCGAAGGAGCCCCGTATGGTCCATCGAGATAAATCTGAATAACAATGAATTTTATCCATTAGACTCCCATTTTTCATCAATTTCTTTTTCGATAATGATTGCTACAATAATTTTAATGTGCGCGGCAGCCAATCAAAGTTTAACCCTTTATATACCAATTTCTTATTACACTTGCATGATGCAAGTACACTTGCACAAGAAAAATGCTGCGAATGACTTAAAATTCCAAATGTTGTAGTACAAAGAACATTTTAGCTGTAATCAGAACAGTATAACCGCGACATACAATGGCAAATCGTTTATTAAAGGAATGAAATATGGTTTAAAAAATTGCAGGAAGCAATTAACACCCGCCAACTTTCAATTATTATCCGTATTTATTTTTGTGAATTTTAAATGCATCACGTACGTATACGATTTATTCGATTAAAAAATTAATATCAATCGAGTATTTACCTCCAATGGCTTTCCCACTGTATAATTTAGCGTTGCATACGAGGGGGCATCAAATTTATTATCGTCCGCTTTTCTTCTCGATGTCTCCGCGAATGTTGTTCGCGATTTACCTTCCTCTGCTGCAGTCTGCATCCCTCCCAACTTGTCCGTGGATTTTGTTCTGGATTCGTTGGGACTTGCATACGACATTGCTGTTTTATCATTTAATATTAATATCGCGTTACAAATTTTCTATCGTTACGCATACAGTAAAGTGAGGGAAAGAACAGCAGTTTAAATAATGACAGCGCACTATGCTTATCTATTGGCCATCATTTTTCTTTTAATTAATCATAGAGTTTGACCACCTTGAATGTCTCTCTTACTTTCAGAGATATACATATAGAAACCATGTACATAGACAGTGTCACCAAATCTCACATGGAGCTTATTTGCGCTTCTATCATTTGATAACTGACTGCACACGAATTTTCCCAGAATCGAAGAAACGCGAACCTCAATAAGGTTGAATAGAAATCTAGTTGAATGAACATTCACGTATCACTACTTACTGTCCACACTTGTTACACCCTCCGTGTCTGTCTCGTTCTTCTCCAAATTCGGAGTCTTGAAAGCAATTATCGTAGGCTTGGTCCGCATATAACGGAAACTCTGTGCCAGCCCTTTATTCTGTGGGTTCGAATATGCCTGATCTAAAGATCTCAAACGGGCGTAGCGTATCCGTCGTTTGTCGAAGTTCATCTCGGACTCTGATCTCGTGTAGTCGCGAAGTCTGATAAATAAATGAATCGATATTGTCATTGTGAAACGATAAACGTAATCAACAGTAGCGTCAGACGTTAGAAGGCTTCAAGGCTTGAACTGTCTACTCTATTTTCGAATTTCGGGGACAGTCATCGCTAGGTAAACTAGGTTCAACATTCGTATACTGAATTGCATAAATGTTTCAACGAAATGGAACAATTTTTCAGCGTCGTTCAGTTTATGAATGGCTGTCAGTCCTTCTATTTAGACCGAGATCATATTGTAATGATAGTTGTACCACTTACGCTATCAATCTTTCCCTTCGTTTACTTCTTGTTTGCATATCGGGCACCGAAATCGATTTTTCCAAGGGCGATTTGCCAATCAGTACTAAACGATGAAGGTTTCGATCGTTGGATATGTTATTGGCGTCCACTATACCTGCGCGAATATAAAGTAAATTGCATTGCGTTATTTTTCAGGAAACAGGTGTGTTGGATTAATTGCACGCAAAGTTGTCACCTTAGAGAATTTGTGTTAACAGTATTTTCAGAATGAATAATGCTTTATCGAAGACAAATAGTTTGAAAAATTAGTGGGACAGTGTAAGGTACGTTTGCAGGTACAAATTATTGTAGAATAATTTTAACAGATATAATAATTCAAAATCTGGTTATGAAAAATATGATTAACCGTTTTGAATTTCAAGCAATTAAAAAGGGTTGAATAAAAATTAGAACACTAATTCGAAGTAATAAAGACATATATGCGAATTTACCAACTGCAGCCTCTGGCGATTGAACCATTTTGTTGTCATCTGGAAGAAATATAGGATTGTCGAAACCTCGTCGATTTTTCATTTCTGAAGTGGCTGAAAGTACGTTTGTACTCGTATTTAAATCCAGTTTCGAATTCTGAAACCTGTATACAAGAATAAATATGAAACAGTTAAAAATTAATCATTTTACTTTGCCTAAAAAAATACAAACGCTTATAGCTGAATTATAACGTAAATAGAACATTATTTTATGCATTTTCTTTCAAATCGGAACACGAGCTTGTCTCACAGCTCATCGGAGTTTTCATTAATATTTAATAATTAAATACTAAGGAACGTTATAAGATGTTTTTCATAAAAGATTGATTAGTAATAAAGATCTACCATTAACAACAAAGTGATTAATGATAAACTAGACGAACACGCTCGTATGTCTCGTTGATGTGACGTATACGCACTCATAAAGAAAAAAGCGAAAAGAAATAAGTTCATTGCACAACTCACATGCTCGCAGAAGTATTCGCGCTACTGCAGCTTCCGATTGGAAAAATATCGCCGTTTTGCAGCTTTATCTGTTCTTTTTCGAAGTAAGAATAAAGCCTGCTTGTCCATTCGCCTACTGCTCGTATATGAAGCCACACATAGTCTGCGAAAAGGAAACAAGACATCTCTGAAATAGCTGTCAACGTTTTCACTTTCACAAAGTCCGAATACACCGTCAATTTGGAACGAGTAAAAATGAAATGAAATTGTTGAAATTACGTGAAAATTTCTGACTAAGGAGAATTCGATAATTATTTTGTTCTGGCAGCTAGCCGTATTTTGGGGGAACGAAAATGAAGCATGCTCCTTCAGTATCGCATAATGTTATAAAAGCTAACAGGACAGTTTTATTCAAAACGAACTGAAAGATATTCTTCAGAAAAAGACTTCAGCTATTCCTTTTATTCTCTAGAATAAACAATTCGTACAAAATTTATTTTACCCGTTGCAGCAATGTGTTTGGTGGATGTTATATCAGTTATTAATTACTATATATTTATCACTAGTCATAGAAGCAAATCCAACAAACCTTCCTGTTCCGGGGCGCTGCTGATAGTGAAAGGGTGCCATTCGTAACGCGCTATAACAGGAATATTCACGAAGACGTAATCACCGGGATGAAAGTCAAAATGGGGGGGTCTTTTGATAACTAAATGCGTCACTTTCGATGGTAACAACAGGCCAGAGCTTATGTACGTTTTTCCCAGCTGGGAACGAGACCAGGCGGTACAACGAATCCGTTCCAGCAGGTATATGCTACCTGGTATTATGAACCATTTCCAGAAATTTGGCCCGTGCAGTATTATCAGTATCCAGAAAGGTATGTAGAGTAAATGCGACCAGTAAAATATCTGCGAAGTATAATATCTACGATTAGAAATTTTCGTCTAAGGGATGCACAGATAGTTTAATGAAATTAATAAAAAAAAAAACCTATTACGAACGACAGTTCGGAATGTATGAAACGAAATCTATCGTACAATATACTTTGCTTCAGAAAATTGTAAATAATTACGACGAATAATGAAAAAAGACTGCTACGCTATTTATCATGCGCAATTCGTATAACACGAAGCATTAATTAAGTTAATTGCAGCGTACGAAATGTAATATTGTACAATATGTATAATACAATGGAATATCTGGTAACCTCGAAGCATCCACCGCGACGAACAAACGGCATCGAGCACAGCATTATAGTCATCAGGAGGATTATGAGAATGACTCCAGTTGGATTTGCATAGCCTTCTATCAGGCCAAACATAGCTGGACGGTCTGTTAACAGCCATTCAGTAAGGGTGTAGTTACTGTGATTAAGTGTCTCGTCGTACACCACGATCGTACCTGAAACGATTTCAAAGGAACACAATTTGTCATACGTAATAATAAGATATAAAATGAAGAAATTTCTAAAGGCAAACAGATCTCTGCGATTTCGTTTAGAAAAATTGTCGGAAGTAACGCGTACTTTTATTTTAGATCGACTGTTCTGAAAATTCTGAAAATTGTCATCTCCTCGAAAGAATGATAGCAGAACAATATTAAATAGACGAGATATATTCGATAATGTTACGCGCAGTGCATTATTATAATAGAAGAGAACAGAGGAATATAGAGGAAAATTTATTGCGAATGATATGATTTCGTTTGTTTATTATCGTTGCTATCCATTTTCCTAAAAAATGCAACAGAATTTTCAGAACAATCTCAGCTCCTAATTATAATTCGGCATAATTAATATAAAGTTTATTTAAGCGATATTGTAACAAAATCGACTAATTAACAACCGAACCAGACGAATTTTAACTACATTTAAACTTGTTTCTATGAACAGCCAGGGCGCGAACACTTGTGGACTTCACTGTACGTGCAGCAATATGAACAAGAAGTAATTGTCTCGTACCGAAATTCAACAGATGCATCACTGTGTGCACCACGCTAAAGACGCCGATTAAAACTCCGGACATCTTGTGAAGGTAAATGTGATGATCCAACGGCAGTACGGAATTGAAGCCATGAGTTCGTAGGAAGGTGATACACTGGCGCAGCATAAGGATCAGGATGAAGCTGCAGTTGAAATTTAAACACTGCCCTGCGTTGAAACGTTTACGGTAATTACACTTTACTTTCATTCCTACGGGGTTACCTTAATCAATCCCGAATTTTAATATAAATCTGAACATATCTCTTGCCGAAAATATTATTCAAATTGGGTATATGTATTCAGAGCGCCAAAATAAAAATAAAAAAAGAACAATATGTAATGTTCGTCGCGTGCACAGCAACTGCAACGTTCCTGCGAGATGAAGTGGCAGGATGAGAATGAAATTGTTAACCCTTTTCTGCTACACGTTTGAACATTTACTTATCCGTTTTCACTGTACATCTGACAAAAAAGCAAATTGAACGTCTTTCGATACTATACAGAAGCTAAAGGCAGGGAAACAGAAATCAATATCTTTCGAGGCAGAAAATAGAAGTAGAATGAATAATCTTTTTGGTGTATTCAATTCACGTGATTAACTGTGTAATCGTAATTTCTCACCGCAAGCACGAGCGAGCATGACGTAGCCATTCGACGCTCTATATTCATAGAGTCTCGTTGAAAATAGGGCCACGTTAATGGCCATGAAGATGGATATGAATACGAGGTAGACATAGTTGTTCTTCATGTATGGTTTTGTTAATTGATACGGGCGCAACGAGGAGAAGAATCCTATGCTTGATTTCCTCTTCGCATCCGGTTTCGGTGGTACCAGCCATCGATCAATACTAGGAGACAATTTCAACTTTTACTTAATGTTCTTTAATTACAATTTTTCAAATACCAATTAATCCCTCAGTGCCGCAATTTCTTTACACTTTACACGGTCACTTTTTGTTTAAATTACAACCCGAGAATAGTCTGCAAAGAAGATTACTTCCTGCAAACAATTACTCGACCAATTATTTGGAAGTTGCTGCGATTTACTAAAGTATTTTATTCGCGAGTTATAATTTGGAAGGACCGTTCGCGTCGGTTAATTAGTATCAGTTTGATCAGAGGTGCATTGCCGCGGCTTTTTATGTTAGGACTCACCTAATCGAAAGGTTCTCCAACAGTCCCTCGTGCTTTTCTAATTGTCGTTTCAATGCTTCAAAGGTGATGGCACCTCGTCTAGCTTGATCAGCATCATCGAACAACGCCATAGTCAGTTCCTCGATCTGCTCTTCGCTGAATTCTATACCGTTTTCTTCCATGCAGGCCCTCATCACGTGTTCCAATTCGTGAAGCTGTATGAGCCCGTCGCCTTTTCAGAAAAATAGTACACTCACATATTCGTCTTCGATAAAACGATTTTCAATCGGTTGCACCACTCGAAACGACTGGCTTGAAACGAATGTTCTCACAGAGTCACCTATGTTGCTCGAAATTTTAGAACTCTTGTTTTACTGCAATTTGATGAACCTTACCATCTATATCGTACACCTTGAAGAGAAATCGGATCTTATCGTCGGGGCTCTTCCCGGCAAACTGATGCATCGCATCGAGAAATTCCTGAAGAGATATGGTCCCAGAGTTATCCTTGTCAAATATCTGGAATACTCTGTCAGTGAAGAATGGCTGGAAGAAAGTTGCGTTGCCGGTTAAACTTTCGCATTTGTTGGAAATATAAAAGTTACCGTCTGTAATTTTATTTAGGTCGACGATGAATATAAATGCCATTATCGTGTTGCATCGATATTACAAAACGTTTATACAGTGATGTTTATGCTCGATTGGACAATTAGATAAGGAGAAAACGAATGTGAACGAGAATAACAATATTAGACTGCAAATTCGAAATGAAAAATACTTATGCCTCCTGCCTACGTTCTTCGAAGTGACGATTTTGTTAAATTCTTCTCGTCTGATTTCCTTCTCGTTGCCCACCGTCTGCTTAAATATCTTTTCCAGCCATTCCAGACTGTGCCTGTCGAAGCCGGCCGGTGGCCTATGAAAAGTTATAAACTATTAAAGGAACGTCGGAAATATGGAAAATAATGTCGCAATGAAAAATATCACATGAAATCTATTGAAAGAATAAGAAAGGAGAATCGTTTATAATATACAGAATCCACGAAACGTTGCGAAACGAGTGTATCCAAAAATATAAGCATTACTTCGTATCGCTGATGCTAGAAATGAATTCCATGATTTGGAAGGACGTTATGTATCCCAGATTTTCTTGATCGATCAGTCGGAATAATTTGTCTGTCACCTGTAAAATGAGCACTCTTCCAAAGAAACGATAGGGGTTGAAGTTCGCATATATTTTTCATTAGTCCGATTTTTTATCCGTAACTATGTTTCAAACTATGGTAACAGCTTGGAATACGATTAACGATTGCCCTACTTTGTAAGTACTAAGGTACGGCGGTAATATATTGGTCAGTTACCTCTTTAGTTGAAAATATTTGTTGAAATTTCAAGAAAGTTACAGGATTGTCTCCGCATATGTTGTACGCAATGCTCTCGACTTGACCAGTGAAGTCGTGCTGCTTTTCAGTCCTAGTAAAACAATGACTAAATTTAGTGAATCGATAACACGAAGTGTGAATATTTGATTCAATTGCGACAAAATATTGTGGACAATTCGAAAGTAATAATTACTTCAGTCTTCCTTTTAAAAATTCGATCCACTCGTCTTGTGTCAATATCTTGTCCTCATTTCGATCGAATAAGGTAAATAGCTTTTCCAGCAACGTCTGAAATTTGTTTCATTCATTACCATACATACGTATGTATGTATATTTTATTATTATTTCTAAACTGCAATTAAGATATTACGAACTTTAGCCTGTCCAGGTCACGTATACTTTTAAGTTTGCAAAGTTATAAGATCCTTTTAATTAAATCTGAAATATTCCTGGGGGTTTACACAAAATCAACGAACATTGTTTAAAATTATAAATAGTGCTGTAAAAGTAAAACGGAATTTTAAATTGCACATTGTAAGAAGCCTCGGTTATCTCGGATAAGTTCTTCCATTAAACACAATTGTCATAGAACAAACACCGACATAGAATAATGTTACTCTATGAAAGAATAATTAATAATCGAAATAATCATTGTTAAAATAAAAATATAAAGTAATATCAAAGCCCGCCCATCTGATCGTTCTCCATCTCTACCAGAAATTGCTGCACGTTTTTCACTTCGCCCTTTCCTCGCGATTTCATCGAATCGTGGCACTGCACCCTTTCTCCGGCGGGGCCTTCAATTATTCAATTCGGCCGTGCACAAAGTTGCGGCCGATCGTGCAAAGTGATCATCGAAATCCCATTCTCTGATCGGGATCCAGTTATCAGAACCGTTTCGCTCCGTGACGTATGGTGATAAAAGTGGAGTTCTGAAACACGCTGGAGGCGTGATGGCTTGCTGGACCCCGGGGCGATCGACCACCTTGATCGAAATCTTTGGTCCTCGATAGACCCCGTCGATGTTTCCTTCGTTCCAGCCTCCGTTGTTTCACCGACGTTTTCCCTCGGGCAATCGGATTCCTCGACGTTAAATCATTCCCTCTGCCCGACTTCTATCTCACTTGTTTGCCATTTTGCTTTTAATAGAACCGCGACCTTGTCTCGTTTCTTACAATTTCGCTGCCCTTAAGCTCTTTTAGCATGCCTGATGGATGTGCTCCTTTTTAGATTAGTTAATTTGCCACGAACGGATTGCCGCAACAGTTCTCGGACGTTGATTTATGTCGAGAGGGGGAAAATGTGGAACAGGTTAGGGGTCCTTCAGGTTTTCTCGTCTCGGCGCTACCTATGCTGTTCGTATTAATTGCTATCGTATAATTGAATGATAAGCGAAGGTGTTTTCTCGTTTCGAAAGCCAGTGACACCGATTTCTGCGAATTTGTATGCACCCTTTGCGGGCTCGACAAATTTTGGGGGATTCTTTTTGGTTGTTTGTGTGCAAGTGCAACGATTGAATTGAGGATTTAATAATTAAGGATACAAGTTTTATCCAATTTTCGTACGAAGCTTTCTTATTATATAAAAGTATACCCGAAATATGCAATTATTTTCTTACAGATAGGCGCCAATGTGAATTACTTATATTCAGTTGTGTGTCGCGAACAAAGTTAATTGCCTTAATGATGCATTAATAAAATTACATTTCATTTAATTCATTTATATTTCGTTTCATAATTGACACGAAGCACATAATGTAATAAATCGCTAAATGAATTTGCTGCGATCAAATGAAATTTAGATAATGTAAAATGATTGGTGTTGTAGCGATTTAGCAAATACGGCACAGCAACTGTTTGCAGCGAATATGCACATTCGATTGGCGAGTCAGTTTTATTTTGCATCGCGTTAGTCGAACAGGTCCATAACTCACTTTTTTATTTTATATCTTTCACGTTTCATAACTCTTTTATAGGTATATGTAGTTTCGTCCAAGTCGCGTTTACAGCATCATTTTCTGGCCTCCATTTCTGGACGAAGTTGATAAATTTAATGCTGCAGTTAAATATTACGAATATGCTGACACTTAAAGGTCTGGAGCCTTGTAAATTAAGCCACTTTAGGTACTTGCCCGTTTTAAGTTTTAAGTTTTCTTTTCATTTTTAGCCTTGCATGTAGATTCGATTATTGTTACTAGATTTATTTAAGATCATTTAAAGACAAGTTATAAGTGTGCCAAATTACTTTCTTAAAACAATAACATTTGTCCTCTGATTGGAAATTGTATCTTAACTTGTTAATGATATCTTGAAATTATATCGGTCACACTAAAAGTCAACTAAAATTATAATTAGACTATTGTAATAGTATAATCCCACTTATAAGAATGTGTCGATTTATGAAACGTTAAAAAATTGGCTGAAATTTATTATACTGTTACATATCCTGTTATGGAACTAGACATGTTCTTGAATTGTAATCAAACATTTCCCGGAAATGTTCACAAATTTGCATTTTATTATAAGAAGACTTAATATTTCTGGTTTTTTTTTAAACAATGAATAATTCAAATATGGCTGTATTTACATAGTCCAGTTGATTTCAAAGGAAACTGTACAATGATAATTAATTTACAAAAGCGTTTAAATAAATGTCTAATCGCATCCGAATGCGTACAACTGTAATCGTGATACTTTGTACACATTTCTTCACATCTAATTTTATCTACAATATTATTAAGAAATAATATCTGTTTACATTTATATACAGATTAAACAATCTGATCACATTTTTATCGCTAAAATGAATGTTTATATCATTCCACAATCTTTCACCACCGATTCGTTCGCGGAATGAACATACTGCCCCGACCAGCGGAC
Source organism: Nomada goodeniana (assembly GCA_963969485.1). Classification (NCBI taxonomy): domain Eukaryota; kingdom Metazoa; phylum Arthropoda; class Insecta; order Hymenoptera; family Apidae; genus Nomada; species Nomada goodeniana. The sequence goes on along the minus strand of OZ018305.1, from coordinate 6,049,479 downwards.
CAAACAAAGAAAGAAGAATAAAACAATTCCGGATTCCAACAAGAACGTTCCCTTTCTAAGTAACGCAAATACAAAAAACAGGACACTCACCAGGTCCAGAAAAAGTTGCCTAAACGTTTCTCTGTTGTAGCGAGCCACGCCGTTCACCCCAATTATATGTGAGCATTCTTGCAAAGTGGTTGTCCTCCTTCTATCCATCAAACATACTACCTCCATTCGATGAACGTTACCCTCCATCTTTCTTCCCCGTTACCTTTAATACACGCCAAACACTTCTCCCCCGTTACCATCAAACCGTTCAACACCGCAACCACGATCACGTTATCCCAAATGTTTCCCTTCGACGCCGTAACTACCTGGAGAAAAAACAACGTTCCTAATCCTTCCACTCAGCAGTCGTCTCTGTTATCACGCCGCGCGTTCAATCGGCATTTCGCAACGACACTTCGCACAGTCCAATTCAAATTTGATCGCGGGAGTGCAAGATTCCTCTCGACGATCGCGCGAATCTTCGGACGTTCGTTCTCCCAATTTCAACGTGAACCAGTTCGCCGCGAGACCGGACTGTGATTTATTCGGTTGAATCGGCTCGTTCACGCGGGTTTCGACGGACGAAACGATCCAGGCACACGGCACAAACCACCCGGCTCGATCGGCCGTCAGCAGCGGACTAAGAAACGAAAATCGATATCGACGAATCGCGATACCCGACGACTTCTGCTAATCTATTCCGGCAAGATTTTCAGAACACGCGGCGACCTCAGCGGCAGAAGGAGAAGGACGCCATTCGATTTCAATGAAGATCGGTCATTCGAACAGAGAGACAGACAGATGTACAAAAACGGCCAACCTTTCACTTCTTCGTGACTTCGATTCGCCGTTTCCTTTCTCGTCCCTTCCATTCTTTCTTTTTTTCATTTTTGCCTTTTTGCATAATACTTTCTTCTTGCGTTTGCTCCTCGTTCTCGCCTCGACGCTCCACACTATTTCTTTCGTCCGATTCGGATTGCACCGCGAACAGGCGCCGGTGTACAGTTTTGCTCGGTGTGTGCGCACGGTTGTATCGTTTCGCGGAAAATAATCTGGAAAATGTTTAGTGGTTGCACATGATTTTTATTAAGATAGTTGGTATAATTGTTTGGATATGATGTGTTTGCGAAAGTGAGTAAAACGAAGGAGGTGTGGTCGAGAAGAATGTTTACTATTTGACGAGTTTCTGTTTTATAATTACTGTTTGATGTTTTATGTTTGAGACTGAAAAGTATAGATGCGTTATGGATGCCAAGCGATGAATACTTTAGAATAGAAGGTGTATGAAATAATTTTGTAGTGTAACACGAATTGAAATAAATCTGTATTTTGTACATTTAGAAATGCAACTTGCTGATCGTATGCGTATTGAATTTTGCCATTTTGATTTGATCAGTTGGACGGTTTTAAATAGTGTTAGATTTAGGCAAGATATGGTGTTGCGCAAGAATTCAAACGTTCTTCCTTAAATGTTGAAAGTCATCTTTGGAATAATTGAATATTTAAATCCTGTAGGACTTCGATTATCTCGATTTGCGATTCAAACTTTGGATTATCTAACCATTGATAGTCTTATACTGGTTTCTCCCGATGTATCAACAGAAATTTTAATCGAAGGCCAACTGTATTTCCTCATTCCTTAATTTGTATTAAAATCTATCGCGTTCAATCCTTTATTTACCTTTCTATTCGTTCGAAAGTTTATTTCAGCCTATCCGGATAATCGTATAGAATATAATAAATAGATTTTTACAGTGAAAATAGTGAATCTAAATAATATTTATGAATATTAACAAATACGAACTGAATATTAAGAAATATTAGTAATATAGGAGTCAAGTATTAATAAAATAGAATAAATAGTAATACGATATTAATAAATAATACTTCTATTTTCCATAACATTTTCCATGATTATATTCTTCCTAAATATTCCTTGTCCCTTGCACTCTTACAAGTAGACAAATTTGGGAAAAAGTGCGGCAAACATATTTTTTCATGCTCGTCGCAAATATTTTACTGAATTTTTAAACATCATCGCCAGACGACTGCTTGATTCAACCAGTTTGTTTTAGTCGAAATAGGATGTCCGTGAAAAATCATTACAATGTTATTTCTATATGCTTATTATGTTTGCTATTTGTTGAATACAACTGCTACTTAGCGAATTTTGTTGCACAAAGTTAATACTTAAACTACGATAACTCGTTCACACTGTAATATCAACATTTTGTTTACTGTATTGTCGAACATTTGATTTGATAGAAATAATTGCACTTGTTAGAGAATAATTTCAGGCTCTGCCTTACAAAACTTATTAAGCAGTCCTACCTGTTCTTCTACCTGTTCCTACAAAGTTTCTTCGTGAATGTGTGCCGAATATTTCCACATGGATGATCGTGTTTTAAATCAGGTAAAGGCAAATAATGTTCGTTAAGGTTCGGATTGGAACCCGATTTTCAGGTTTGAATATGTCCAACTGGAAATGTCAGCTTTATTCGTGTTTTGCGTATCACCATGTGCGAACATACCTGGAAGCGTGAGCTTACAAATTGATAAACGAATATTCAAAAGATTAAAAGCGCTCCAACGAAATAGATTTATCGTTACCCAAATTTCTCTTGCTGCCAATGAAGTTACTAAAATGTGAACGGTGCACATACATTTATGAAAATAAGCAAGTAATCATGGCAAAGCTAAATAATGTTATAAGAATGCTTTTATTTGCTCCAGTGGAAATTAATATTTTCCATTTCTTCAGTTTTCTAGATAATGTTTCAAACGGATGTAAAACTCTACTTTTTGTATAAAATTAATAATAATTTCATTGCGAATGAAAAATGGGGACTTGCGTTTGCAAGATTATTACATTAAATTATAATTAAAATAGTGTCCGTGCGACTCGTAGACGAAAGCAATTTGAAAAAATGTATAGATATAAATGGAATTTACAGTGCAATGATTGTAATAAGTTTTATATAATAGGAACGCTGTCCTTGGTACGATGCGAATTCCTGCTTCATGCTGTTTATAACCCTGTCCTCAGTGTGCAGCTTAATGAGGAGCCAAGTGGTTTCTTTTGCTTTCACTTTTGACTATAATGTGATTTTTATAATTGATACCCGTATAATTTTTCCGGGATCACCATTTCATTTCGAAAGTTCGAATTACCTTAGGCGAAGAAATTGAAAAATTCCGAATATAAAGTGCACCTAGTTGTAATATTATTATTATCATATCCATTCTTCTACTCGAATCTACGTTTATTATATTTATTTCCAATCAACAATCCAATCAATCCAATGAATTAATTATCGTTATTTATTTACATAAATTTAATATCCTCTGAATAATAATTGCTTCGAAAGTATTAAATAAGTCGAACGTGTTGCAATATTGGACAAGCATTAAATGATTTATTTAATGGACAATAAGAAAAAGAGGGGAATATTCAAAGATCGACTGTGTTACATAAAAGTCACCTGTTACCAGGTAGCGTACTATAGGGACCAATATCCTGTCCCAGGAAACGGAGATTGGAAATATTCATAATATAAAACAGGTGCAATCATCGTGACAACTTTCCCGGCTAATTCAGTGTGAAAGTCTTTTACAATTAATTACCAGCTCTGCTAGTGACATTTTCCAGAAAATACAACCACTCACTCCGTTGGAACAGGAACAGGAACTGGTATCTATTATTAGATTGTCCAATAGGTCTATCGAATGTTTATTGCACACCGTTGAACAACCTTCATATTTCTCTTCATTAACTGCTGCGAATTATTTATAACGAACGAAGAGTTTTTCCCGTTAATTATTATAAAGTTATTACGATTAATGTACACTGGTGGACGAAATATTGCGTACATTACGTTATTCGGTATAAAAATGTACAAAAGTAATTGCTCATCTTTATTTATTGATACGCGAATACCTATCGAAAATATCTTACTCACCTGTATACCTACGTTAACAGAATTATATCAACGAAATAGACAATGCATTATTAGTAACAATATGTTGCACAAGCATCTTACAAGTAGATAAAAATATTGGTAAATTTTTAATGTTTATATAAAATTATTGAGTAATTATTGATTTAGTATATTAGGTGTAATAGATTTACCATTCAAAATGGCGTATTAAATTACACGTAGTTAATAATAATAAGCTAATAGGTAGAATGCACTGAAAGGTAAAGTTAAATATATAAAATAGCAAATGTGTATCTGGCACATTTGAGTGTATTCGATTAGTTTAACGCTAGGACGGCTTGTCTCAGATTTTAGCGTTCTGTCAAATTAAAATTATGAACATAACGTTGCAGCAATTTATGAGGATTAACATTAATTTGCTTAATGAATTAACATTATTATGCTTAATGAATTAACTTCTTGCCAGACGTAGCAGTGCAACGACCACAAGGCTTACGTTTGCCTCGTAACATTTATTGCGGCAGTCTGAATGCTGCTTTACGCTTGTTTTCGTCTCCGTTTCGATCCATAGAGCTCGTTGAACATGCGCTTTCGTCCCTTCCGGCTTGGAGCTTGCGCCCTCGCAGTGTCAACTTCCCCGAGTTCGCCTTCTCTTGCTCCCTTATCACCCTCTTCTAATATCAAAGTAAAAGGGCGCAATGTGCACGGCGTTTAGAAGTCATGATGCACAGTACAATGGTTAGTTGAAGTCGCTGTAGTGACAACACGCCGTTGGTTGGAACAAACGGCTTGATAAAATTGTGTGGTGTTCTCGTTCGGAAAGGTACGAGTCTTGTTCAGACTTCATTCGTGACCCTTATATATCTGTCACGTTCAAATGTTTCGCGACATGCTTCCACGCTTAAGTTTTGACATTCATTTTTGCCATTCATTTTTGCCATTCATTTTTGCATACGGTTGTGGATAATTGCGTTGAATTCTTTTCTCTTTAGTTTTATTTCGCACGCGTTCGATGAATTTGATATTTGACAAGACTGAAGAGAATCGTGATATATTTATTTGGGGATTTTTGGAGTAAATTGGCTGATGTCGCTGATGAAACTAGCGTCCTTGGCAGATGGAAATAAATAAAATTGATTGTTATCGAGATAATGCAATAATTATTTTGGCGAAATTTGGAAATAAATAAAATTGGTGGCGTTATAGAATAATAATTATTGTATCCACATATCGATAACATTAACAGTTTTATTTATATTCGTGATTGTTGCAGAAATTATACGTCGCTATTTAATTTCCATGCCTGTGTTAATTAATTGTGTTAATAAATCTTAATTTCTGTAACATGGAAAGATGTAATACTTACGGATAGATGTATTAAGAGATTTGAATAATTTGAAGTACAATTGATCTTGAAACCTTGATTTATTTAATACAGATGTTGTTGAACAAGCTGGTGAACCGCATTTGCATCAAGATCTTTTTTATTTTTTGTACGTCGAGTGTGATAAAGTGCTATAGTGTGCCTTGTACGTTCAACACGATGTGTATGTGTTGGGTTCAAGACGACGAGGATTTTACGAAGATGGATATCACTTGTATGGGAATACCTTTCGCCAGGTTTCCAGGTAAGTAGACCAAATCTTGGTTACATTTAATTAATTAGTTCTTTAAATCTGCATTCGGGATGTACTGAAAGAAGAATATTGATATCTGTACAATTTTTCTGGTAAATACTACGGAAAGTATTTAAAACTATTGTAATAATAATATTTCTTTACGGTACTGGATTATCATGATTTATTTCATGTCGCTGGTTTAGTTATTTATTTTCGATAGAAATTTTGTGATACAACGCGGTATTCCTGTTCCCTAACTTTACATTGAAAGATAATTTAATTTAATTTAAAGATAACTGTGTAACTTTTTAAGTTACATTAACAGTTACCATTAAAAGTCAAATTAACTTTAATATGCATTGCAATTTTGGACCGGTTTATAATTTGTTTAGAATGCTAAAAACTGACTTGCACTTTCAAAATAAATTTCATAATATTAGTTGTGTATAATAAATGTTATCTCAGATATTAAATTATCAAGTTCAGTTTTTTAAAACAGTTTATTCAACAGCTAGACTTTATGAATACTTTTTCCTTTATTAAATTTGTCGCACAAGTCCGCATATCAAATATCAAACTAGTACGAACTTGTAACAGATCACTAAGTATGCAGTAATTCCTCATCTCTCGAACAATATTACTTTCAGTTTTCAGTTATATTTGTATCAATCAATCGAGTTTATTAAAAAAATGTTTAAAGCTGCGTGTACCATTTTTATGTTGAATGAAAAACGATATATACTTAATAACAGATGTTTCTGTGAGTTACGTGGCTCAGCTGGACGTAGTCGGATCTGGAATGCAAGCTTTGGATAACGATGCGCTGACGAGTTCAGTCGGGGTCGAAGCTTTGGGCCTTATGAGCAATCGACTGTCCAACATTGGTGATAAGTCCTTTTCGTAAGTTAGTATAATTCTTTGTACAACATGCTTACTATATGTATATGTATCGTATTCCTTTCAATGGAATTGGTGAGATCAGAAAGGCTGTAAGATAGTCTTTCTTAAAAACCGAATCAAGCAAGCTATTATATCATTTTTAATGCAAACAAAAAACACCAGAAGAAACAACATTAGAGTCACAGAAAAATATTGCCTCTGTGTAAAAATAAAGTCACAATATCCAGGTATCTTCATTGGACAATTTTGGATTAGTAATTCAACGAGTGTTTTATTACAGTTTTATTATTCAATCGCCCCCCCCCCTCAAAAAAAAGAGGAAGAATCACGAACCATCCAATGATAAAAGAATTACATTTTTATTTACGACATTGCTACGCGTCCACATTTCCCGCAAAATTTGGACAAAAATATTATCGTTATTAGTTTTGGAAAGAAACACCTTTTCCTTGTTTCTGAAAGGCTGGTCAAGATTAACTCATCCTGCTCCTGATCTCATCGATTTACTTATAATCTTTGCGAAAAATCCTGTTTCAAATCGCTGGTGCTTTTCAAAATACTCCTCTTATTCCAAGAAATGTATCTCTCACATTTGTGCAATAGCAGGTATTTGTTTAAGGTGTCATACATATTTGGTGACTCACCTCGTGGATTTTTCTTTTGCACTTAAAGAAAAAAAGGGAAGAAACATACTCACGTCTTGAATGAATCTGTTACTAGAGGTATCGTGGACAGTTTACGTTCACTGGACCTCAGCTACAATGCCTTGGACGATGTGCCATTCAAGGTCTTTCGTGACCTGAGGAAATTGAACTGGTTGAACATGCACAGGTAAATATGCACATAAAAACTCAATTGAATGAAGCTCTTAACACGGTGCTGATTGATCGCGTGAAAATTACTACATTGCTATTCAGATACTGCTGGCAAGTCATAAATATGTAAATGTATTTTACGTTTGTAAGGATGCTCGGTACTATTATCAAGGTGTGCAACGTGTTCAAACGAAAGAGAAATTTATTCAATTATTTCATGCATACGATAATATTTTCGTCTAGTGCTTCGTATTGTAAAATTGTCTTGAAAGTTTATACGCGTTGCTATTTTTGCCAAACAGAGAATGATCCTAATAATAAAATTGGTTTATCGTACCCAATTATTATATACTTATTATATAATATATTGTAAAAGACAGACATAGTTACGATAAATATTATTGAATGATGTAAAATCGAAATGGCAACGAAACGAGAAAAGAGATCTCAAAACTTTATTCGAACGTAAAGGATTTGCACTTTGACCGCATCAAGTATCTATACTTTAAATATTTACTCGATATAAACATTCTCTATTCCTAAAAAGAACCGTATGTTCCATACGGAAGAATTAAAAATAATTTCGCTCCCCGAATAATCCCTTATCGTTAGCTAATCGTAGTATTACGATTCTCGTCAAATTCGCCTTAAAAAAATAAACATACATAGGAAAAAAAACTGCTTTAATGATAAATCTGACAGAACCGTTCCATTTCAGCAATCATTTAACATCGCTGAACGGCGACTGGGGCCACGCGAAAGACACGCTGACAAATGCTTTCTTCGGAGACAATTCAATAATCGAGATACCAAAAACGTTCTCCACATTCGAATCTCTGGTCTGGTTGAATCTCGACAACAACAATATCGAGGAGCTGTCGGAGAACAGCCTTCCGCCCAACGTTCACACCCTGAGCATGAACAGCAACCTGCTAAAATCGTTTCCATCCTCTTTGAGGATCTTGAAGGATCTCACCTGGTTATATCTGAGGGGCAACGACTTCAAGAGCCTCGAGCTGCCCGATTTCCAGAGCTCGAACTTGGAGTTGATCGACGTCAGTGAGAATTGCATCGAATGGATTCACACGTCAGCCATGTCCAATCGCACCTTGAAGATCAAGGACTTCAATTTGGATAATAATAAGATAGCGTCGTTGCCAGCCGGAATGTTCGATTTCGTCGAGAGCAAGAGGCTCCACCTGTCCTCGAACTCGATAAAAACGATCGACGACGAAGCTTTTCGAGGGGTCGAGGATATCTTGGAGTATTTGAATTTGGAGAACAACGACCTTCCGGGTGTTCCTGATGCTGTCAGTCGTTTGAGGAAGCTGTCGTATCTGTATCTGGCGAATAATGATATAAGGAATATTTCAACCGAAGCGTTTCACGAATTCGCGGAGAATTTGCGGGCCCTCTCGTTGGCTACGAACAATTTGGATGCCGTACCCGTCGCGGCTTTGTCCAGGTATCTTTCTCTTCTATTGCTTTATAGGCGTGGCTGTAGAATGTGTTACATTGACGATGTTCATTTTGGTGTTCAATGGAATGAATAATTTAAATGTTAATCATGAAACAATTCGGCGGCCTAAAGTTGTTACTGGGGAAACTTGTATATTGATTTGTTAATACATACTAGGATGAATTTAAATAACTTGTTTGTGTGTGTTGCTGCGCTTGAATTTCACACAAATGTTATTATTCGAATGTCTCACCATGACTGTCTTATTCAAATCGTTCCACATTCCACATTACTCTCTTTCGAAACCATAAAACGCAATCTTCATACATAACTGAAAACGAGACCTATATTTTTGAAACGCTATAAACGAATAATAAGAATGCTGTAATTTTAATGTTACTCGGATTTTTACGAACTTCTAAAGGACTTCACAAAATGATTACTTAACGATCGTATACTGCGATTTCGAAATAGATGCCAGAGGCTGTTGCACCTCAATCTCGGCTACAACAAAATCTCGCACATCCAGCCAGGTGATTTCGAGTGGGCAGAAGACCTTGAAATTCTGCTACTTAGAAATAACGTATTGACCAAACTGAAAGGAGAGACCTTCAAAGGCGCAAGTAAGCCTCATGTTTAAATGTTCTCTGTCGTAACTGTGCTCCAGTCGGTATCATTCATTTTTTGCTCGAAATGTGTTAAATATAACTTTTAATTTATTTTGCACGAGGCCGCGCAACAAATTGTTCTACCCTTTTACCAAAAGTTGACGTTACCTTTGAACTATATAATTATAGTAACTATTAGTCTGTATCGTTCTCCATCAATCGTTTATTTATTCATTCGCAAATGTTATATTGCTTGGACGTGAAACATTCTTGAATAACTTTGTAATTTCAAACTTATGAGGCTCACATGTATAATAGTATATGGTAATTACCACAAGTGAAACAGCGGACCCTTGCCGACGAAAGTTTGATGTTCACCCGGCACTGAATCTGACGCACTTTTAAAGCCAGCGTTACATCGGCACAACCCTCAGGGCTAAAGGGTTAAACTCGCAATCAGCTCTCGGAGAAACTGTTTTGCCCATGGGGATGACCTCACAATACTCAATTTTTTTCCTTCATCGCGACACCCACTTGCGATCGTACATTGTTTTGTTAAGGGATCACTTTTCTCTTAACGAAGGACGATTATTTACCAAGCACATATTCGTTTACTCTCGCCAATTATTGACAACCAAATATCAAGCAGCTACGAAACGATATACTCCTCTCCTTCTTTTTAATTCACCTTTTTCAAACGGTCCGTTACTATTGTCCCTTGTATCTGCAAAGAGTGCATCGTTCAACCAAGTAACACGAATCGAACGATTTCAGACAAGCTGAAGGAGCTAAGTTTATCCTTCAATCACCTGACCGAGCTGGACGACGATTGCTTCGTTGGTATCGAGGAGAGTCTGGACATTCTCGAGCTGAGCTTCGCATTCGCGACCGACGTCTTCCCCCAGAGAGCCCTGAGACCACTGTCGAACCTGCTCTGGCTGGTTCTGGACAACAATAACTTCCAGAGTATCGAGGCAACGGCGTTGTACTCCTTCCAACAAATCCGCTACATCAATCTGGAATCGAATCGGCTTCATTATTTACCAGAACGTATATTCCTATCCAGCGTCCATCCGGAGCTGAGGGACGTGAAACTTGGCTACAATTTCCTCGAGGCGATACCGGACTACAGCTTCCACAATCTGACCGAACTGAGAAGCCTCGATCTGACCGGGAACAGAATAAAGGTTCTCGGCTCCGACTCCATCATGGACTGTCCGAAATTGGTGACGATATCGTTGGCATACAACAGGATCGTTAAAATGGAGAGGAACGCGTTCTACGGTCTGCCCAGTTTACGTTTCCTCCATTTGGAGTTCAACAAATTGACCACGTTGGATCTGGGAGCGATCTCCGAAATAGGGGGGCCGGACTTCGCTCTGAACGTATCCTACAACGCAATCTCGCTTATCAACTCCGGAGGGCTGATGAACAATTTAACGAGATTGGACTTGAGCTTCAATAATATTAGCCACCTGCCGGCTGATACGTTCTACGGCACTCCGGATCTGAAGAGCTTGGACTTCCAGAGTAATTTCGTCGCCGTGCTCGAGCCAGGTAGAGTAACAGCGTGACATACAGATCAGAGCGTTGCCTATTCTCGTTCCTGTTTTGTATTTCCCTGTAACCCTCTGCATCCCGATTTGTTTCTCACGCTTGGACAGATTTGGAATAGTTTATGAAATGCGTTCATGGAATGCGACGTTACAACCGCGTCGTCCATCGTCAATTGCTCGCAAAATATTGCCGAACTTATCAGCTTTCGATTTTTCATCGCGAATAATGTGAAAGTCGACGAATTAAAATCCGCTCCGCTCTCTGTTTACGCATTTTCAGGCACGTTTACTCTGAGACACCTGGAAACCCTGAATCTACGTGACAACAAGATAGAGAGCTTGAGAAAGCAATCTTTCCACGGTCTGGAGCTGCTGCAACAGTTGGACCTAAGCGGTAACCAGATCACTCAATTGTCCACCGAGCAATTTCGTAACTTGAAGAATCTGCGTATCCTGAAACTGTCGGGCAACAAGATAAGATCCCTGCCCAGGGACGTTTTCGAAGGAACGAAGATAGAGATTCTTGATCTGAGTGACAACAAATTCACCGTGGTACCGTCGCCGACTTTCCTCGAGGTCGGATACACCTTGAGGGATCTCAATTTGGCGGACAATTTCGTGGACCATTTGGACTCCACTGCCTTCCCGACGTCGCAGTTGGTCTCACTGAATCTGGCCCACAACAGGCTGACAATATTGCCGGACAATTCGTTCGTCGCCCTCGGGAAACTGTTGAGCCTGAACGTGTCGCAGAATATACTCCAGGCAAATTTCAAAGAGCTCTTCCATTATTTGCCCGGCCTGAGGCAGCTGTACTTGGGGAACTGTGGTCTTCGAGACATTCCCCTCCTTCCGCTGACGAATTTGAACGTCCTGGATTTGTCTTTTAATCACATAGACTCGACGTCTGACAAGCAGTTTCAATATCTGAAGGATCTGAAGATCTTGTTGCTGGTGAACGATTCGTTGACTTCTATGCCAAATATCAAGCTTGGCTTGCTGAGAGAACTAGACGTGTCTGGAAATCCGATAGAGGTGAGTTTATTTGTTGCTCGGATGATTGTTTTCTTTCGTTGAGAGTTGTCATTCTTCATAAAGTGTCTGATCCAAGAGCCAACGTTTTTTTATTTACTGTTTTAGCAAGTGTACAAGTGTATTTAACAATTGAATAGCATAATAACTTAATAATTTATTCGACCAGAACAATCATAATAAAAATTGTTCCAGGAACTGACGAAGGAGAGTTTCCTGGGGTATCCAAGACTAGAGAAGCTGAACTTACGAAATCTAAACAGAACCAGATCGGTGGACAAGGACTGTCTTCGCGTCTTGAAATACCTGAAGCACCTTCGAATTCAAACATGGCCGGAAGCGGAAGGTTTCCACTTACGATATCTATTAACTGGATTGCCACTGAGATCCGTGGAGATTCAAGTGACGGAGCATTTATTAAAGCATCAAATACAAAACGCATTTACGAAACAGCTGAGGGAATTGACGATTTCTGGGAATGACCTCGAATCGATTTCCTCGGAAGCGTTCTCCACTATCGAGGGTGGTGAACTGATATTGAGAATCAGGGACACCCGTGTTCGAAGACTCCAGTCGGACATGTTCCTCTCTTTGACGAAACGGCTGTCGCAGTTGACCTTAGATTTGAGGAACAATCATATTAACGAGCTCAGTCCCTCGGTTATCTACGGGAACCTCTCGTGGGAGAGCGTCGGGACCAACATGGTTGCTGGTGAGTTAAATAACAAACGGTAATGAATTAAATATTTAAATAATTAGCGATTTACCGTGCACGTTATGCCGAGGATTAAATACGTTCGTCTTTAACTGACAATGAGTGGCATATTCCTTATTCAGCTTTGATAGAGGTCTGCAATTTAAATGGAGAAAGCTTCCAATTGTTATCAAGTAATGCCACGAATTTATGAAAAATCAATCACGGTATTGGCAAAAATTATCTGCTTTCCATTACGAGGTTGATACTTAACACTGTCTCAACTGTCCCACTGTCCACATATATTAAAAAAGAAAAAAGAAAAGCCAATGCAAATTTATTGCCCAACCAAACGCGCAATTAGGTCTTGCAGAGTGAAGGAAGGAACCCAACAAATATAATTACCTTCCAGGTGGTCTTCAAGTGTCCGGCAATCCCTTGGAATGCGACTGCGAGATAGCCTGGCTCAGTCTGTGGCTGCGTAGATGGCTTCGAGAGTCTAGACAGATACACACAGCATCCCAATCGGACGCTAGACAATTAAGGACTATAGCTGGCAGGGCGGTTTGTACCGAAACCACGCCATCTTATTCTTCTGACAAAGTTCTACTGACCTTAGGAACACCTCACACTGCCTGTCAAGCATCCGCCCTTAGCTCTGGAAACTATGAGAGACTGGCTACCACCTGGTTGGCCGTAGTCGACATTGTTGTTTTAACTATAGTGGCCTATTGAAACCATCATTGTTAGCGTTGTACGAGAACCTGAGAACGAACTGGCATATATTTCCATTTATTTTCAAAGTATCGCGCGACATCGGCATATTCCTCAAATAGCCGAGGCACATTTTTATTTACACACTGTATGACACTATACAGTATAATTTGGACATTTTTCGCGAGATATTTTTGTGATCCTACGCTGGATACGTGTTTTGTGATCGAGCGAGGGGATTAATCTTTCTTCGATCGAGATGCTGCTAATTTGAATACGTTTGTGATAGGAATTGATCGTTAATGTTAATGTATCGGGTCATTTCATAAGTAATGCACATTTGGTAGGGTCCAAAGACGATAATCCATGTTGAATTTCTAGAATCAAGTTGAATGAAAAATAGTAGAATGTGATGGTGTTCTTCTTAGATGGCCTAAGTAAATAAATATAATAATAATATGCGGTGCATTGTACTATTTTCTCGTTTTTGTATAATTGTATTTGTAAAAATGACATTAGTTACGTGATGACGTGAGAGGGTTGAGTTTGATTTGCGGGTAGCTAACGACAATTGGAAGAAAAGGGAAGTAGGCCTAGAGTGTGACGTAGGTGAGTATGGTTTTTCGTAAGCATAATATACATATTATTTTTTCTGTAACACTGTAACACATATCACTTTTTTTGTCCGCAATTTTTCTATCGATCGAATCAATTTCATGGAAGTTTCAACACTGATTCTGATTTATTAATAAACGATGTTAGCAGCCCTTCCAGAAAAATGAAATATAAATATTACACTAGGTTGCGATGGAAAATTGAAAAACCACCGATAGAGGTAGCGACCAGATCTGATATAATTATAGACACTTTGAACAACGACATTAGATAATAATATATTTGACAAAGGGTATTATATGTACATTTAATTACTCCGAACAATAATTTATTGAATAGTTTCTACATGAAGTCAGTACTGAAACTAATATGGAATAAATATTGAGGACGATCACAGAACTGTAACGACTTTGTCTTCAATAATTGTAACAGTTATTTCATTGTTTAATTTATTTGGAAAAATTTGTTATGTGTGTAGAAACAAAAATGGTAACGAGTACTACCGGTATATTTTCGATCTCTACTCGCACAAGATTTCGACGCTCATATAGATTACAATATATCTGATAAAATTTAGGAAGAGTACTGTTACATCAATCTTTTGATAAAGATTGAGTTTGTAACATTCCCCAGGCAATATATATATATATATTTTATTAGTCTGTTTACCTTTTTAACAATTTTGTAACAATTGTTATTAAGTAGGAAGAATTAAAATTAAAATGAATGATTTTGCTGCAATCTTAATATACTTAGAAATAGAAATGTTATTTCTGAATATTACAAGAATAACCGTTCCGTATTACGCCAGTGATGGTTGTGCTTTCTGTATATTTTGTAAATACAATGCACATTCCAAAGAAATTCATTTGTCTCGATAGAAAGAAATAAAGATCAAATCGTCGATGTTAAAACAATTTAGTGAAAATATACGCACAAAACGATGTAACGCGTATGAATAACGAATTGAACACTAGTTGTTTGTTTAACATGTTACTAATTAATATTTGTTTGAAGAATAAAGAACATTTTTATATTGAGAGCATGCTCGATCGAAATATTTGTCGTACCAGTATCCTGATTCTTTGAACACCGAAATCTGTTTATCGAATAATTGATTCCGCTTCACATTATTTCTTCCCGAATTAGATGTATTTATATTCCAACAATATCATACCGACGCTGTCTTCATAAAATCCGGAAGAACAACGAAAAGGAAACAGGGGGATAGTTTGTCATGAAATGCAACGAAGTAAGAACAACAAATCGTGATATTTTATGTAAAGTTACAAAATAAAACGAACATCTACTAATTAATAGTACGTACAATTTACTTTCTTCCCCCATCACGCTGCCAGGCGAGAATACAAACGGCAGGCGCTTCTTCATTTTTTTTGTCGGGGCATTTTATCGTTTCTTTTTATTTACATAAGACATATCTGTCGTAATAGTTAGACTTAATAGTTGTGCAGTTTATACAAATGATAAACGTGGACAGATAGAATTAAGGGGGGAAAGGGGGGGGGAGTGGGGGATAAATATAGAATTAAAAAATGAAAAAAAGAGAAGGGAAAGGACAGAGGATAGGAAGGAGTTAAATATCCCGATTAATTAATTTAATTTCTCTAAAATGAAATTTCTCCTCGCCGATAAATTATCAATTGCTTCTCCTTGTTCGACGAATCGCAAATATTCACATTACCAACTCGCGTCTATCTCTTGTTTTTTTTTCGCGCTTTTATAGTACAATTACGAGTCGCAAGAAAATACATTTAAACAAGTGTACATTTTCGTCCCTTTTTGTTCTCGTCTATTTCCTTCATCCCTTCACACTGGCGGTGCCTGCGTGTGCTGTATACATCCCTCCACGTTCTCCGGCCAATCGCAGACGTTTTCGTTCGGGTTGAACACGAGATTCACCGGACAGGGCATGTGGTGCTTCCTTTCGCCCTCGCACATGTAGTACATCGTGCAATCGTTTTTGTCGGGGTGATAAGATATATGATTGTCCTCCTCGTCGCAATTCACTTCGTTCGCTGGAATGGGTCAGTTGATTATATTCGGGCGTCAATTGTATTAAAAATAAACTAGTTTCATGTATCTTTAAAAACGAAAGTATTAAGGAATTTTGGGTAGATGTGGGTCGATATTATATATTTACAAAAATTGAACGCCGAATAAGAAGTAAAGTCCGTTTGCATATTTTTGTTTAACATTTCAGAGCTTTATCAAATATTCTGCAGCACAGAAATCTTGGGTTCTTGGATAACTGCTATGGAATAGTAATTATTATCTCGCAAATATTAATAGGATTAATGTAATGTAACAGTATTTGCAATATAACATTGGCTCGCAATTACAGTTTTATTCGAACGATCGATGGTCGAGCAATTAAGTACGCAGTCTCGAGTGTTTCATTCTACGACCATTTCAAAATTAACTGCTTGTGAGGGGCAATTGGCCTACTGTGCTGATAAATTGCTAGCATATACAATTGAAATAAAACAGACAAGGTACTTACGATCTTTGGTGGTGTACTTCCCGCTCCTTAGATGATTCTCATAAGGACCGTCGTACTCTAGTTTTACTTTATAGTCCAGCAGCTCTTTCATCATGGATTTGATCAACGGATACTTCCCGGAACCGCAAGTGCCCCTGAAGTCATCCATATCCACCGACCAGATCATTACACCTCCAAAGCCTTCATCTTTCAGCCATTGCATCTAATGTACAATTAGATAAGACAATTAGACAGGTAACGTTTCGAATATTGAAGGGTCAGCTTCTCTTTTTTTAAACGGTACATCGTAATTGTTTACGACAAATCGAGTGGAACTGCATAAAAATGTATTAATAACAGCCGATATGATACGCATCCGGCTTAAAAATTTCTTCGCAGACGATAGAATGTAAAAGGAAGACAGTGAAACGTAATTATTATTTCAAATTATTTCTGCAGTATGTTACGAATGTATTGTTTTCTGTGTGCGATGTATATATTTAACATCCTGCCAATATTCTTCATATTTCGAGCACATAATCCCTTAAAATATCTATTGCGATATATGCATTGCAATTTAAATTACAAAGCGTAAAACAATATACAGATATAATGCAACAATTCACATAGCATAAAATAATCAAATATATAATTCGACATATTTTTTCAGCACTTCTACTTTAGTTACTATTATCTTACCTTATTTATAAGGCTCCTTGCGTCGTCGAATCCTACCCATTGGTCGTCCCTGTACGCAAAAGGCACTTGCTGTTCGCTATCCCAGACTAGAGTAGTGTTATCGTCGTTGAGGAAGCCGCAGATCTGCACGTAATTTAATATCGTATACATATTAGAATCATAATTATTAATTTCTCCGTGAACATTTGAACCACGACTGTCTACGATACCTCATAATACGAGAGGAAGCCAGATTCGTTGGTGAAATTGCCCGCGGTACCTCCTCCCGATGCTGGTGCTCCGATGTCAAACTTCTCTTTATCAACTAATGTGAAGGATCTACCATAAGTTGGCATACCGATCATTAATTTCTCCTTTGGAGCACCTTGTTTCACCCATTCCCTCGCGCTGTAGTCCTGCAATTTTTACACAATACTTTAAGCACTCTTTTTATTTTATTTCCCTGAATCTAAAGGTTTTCGTCACATTGGTATGCACTGTAATTATGCGTAATCAAATTTTGTATCATTGCTGCAGCGAAGTTTTCCTTGCCGCAGTAAATGACGCATAATAGAGATATAATTTCGAAGATTTCCGATTAAAGATACATTTCTATGGCAACGAAAATCATGAAAGTTGTAATTATTAAAACGTAAAACTGGCGAAGTAATATCTTTCAGAAACCATACATGAATACTTATGGCTTAAATTACAGAAGCACATTTATTATCTGTGTAAGGCGAAAATAGTTTAGCAGTCTCGTACGTACCACTGTCAATTTTTTCTGATAACTGGTAGCACTTTCCAGAGGGAACAGAGGGCTATTGTGCCCGACTTGCCTCTCCCATTGTCCGTGAAAATCGTATGTCATGATATTAATGAAGTCCAGATACTTGGATATTTCTGGCACGTCGTACCTGTAATTAAACAAACGCCCAGATATTAGCGCTTTCTCTGCATACATGTAAGAAAACATGTATGATACCCAATGATTTTGTTACTTTATTTATATACAGCGCTTCAAAATACTATTATCGTGTCTAAGCTTGATTGCAATTAGAAATTCAACTAAATAAACTTACCCGGCAGCAATAGCCTCGAAACTAGCTGGCACGGCGGCGGACAAAATTAATTTAGGCTGTCCAGAACTGTTCGCCTCGCCCTCGAAAGCCAGCCGAAGCTCTTTCAAGAGATTCACATAAGCTGTTCGATCGTCGCTGCCCCTGTCGCGTACAGACATTGCATGAATATAAACGTGGGCGAAACGAGAGTGTTCCAACGCGAGAATGTTCCCGTTGGAAAATTACCTGGGATATTCCCAATCGACGTCCAGACCGTCGAACTTGTATTCCCTTAGAAAATCGATGGCTTCGTAGACGAATTGATTCATACGGAAGGTGTTGCTCGTCAGTTCTTTGAACGGCGTCGATCCGAAAGCCCAACCACCGATCGCTAATAATATCTGCGAAATCGTTATTTCAAATGTTTTACTACACCGGCAAATATTTGTCGTTGCGCGAGGAAACTTCTTCCAACATTGCGCCGATGATACGTCGAAATGTATTTAAGATACGTGCCTTGATGTCAGGATTTTTTGTACGAAGAGCCATCAGTCGCTCGTACATTTCTGCATCTTTCTCGGTTTCTTCCGCCAGCAGGTAATTTTTCAATGTCGCGAAAGAGTATACTATGTGGGTGCAAAGAGTCGGATCGATGTCCTCCGGCATGAATTTTCCAGCACCTGGCCGCCTGTGTGACCAATTCGTCAGGTAGCATATGGACTGGGCTGGCCTTTCTGTTATCGGCAAACGAGCAGGTAAACAGCGTGAAAGAGCGTGTATTAAACGCCTATGAAAGGATCGCATAGATCAGTGTTTCCCAACGTGCGGCCAGCGCCCCACAGGGGGGCAATTTGATTGTTAAGGGGGGCAATTCGAAAATGGCTGGAGAAAAGGAAATCGGCTGGATATAACACAACGGGGAGACTAGAGGCTGAAGCCAACTAAATTGGAACCTGACGTAACATCTCTTTGCAGCAAGCATCAAGCGCAAGGATCTCACTGAACGTAAGTAATAAATAATGACTAATAATTAAAATAATATAGACAAATCTTTTAAATCGTTTAAATTATTTCGTACTTTATATGTTTTAAAAATTTACTCACTGTGCTTCCCCAGCAAATTTCCTGGGGATTTATTTCTAGGACCTATCATTTGAGTTTCTTCGGTGAACAATTCAATTGTTAAAGGTTAAAAATTATGCGTATGTTACGTAGGGGGTATACGAATGTTAGAAAGTCTTAGGCACAAAGGCATGGCACAAAAAAGGTTTGGGAAACACTGCCATAGATAGTGCGCTATGCATTAATCTGTCGTTAATGTTGCTATTTAATTTTCACGTTGCCGCGAACATCGCGGTTCCAGACACAAGAACTCCTCGCTACTTTGAACAGTTTAAGCTAGGAATAATTAAAACGAAGTACTCGCTTTCTTAACGTTGCTTGAATTCACAATTAAACAATTAATATAGCAAAGGGGATATAGTTACCGTTGCTGGGTTGGCTTATTGCAAGCTGACTCGACGATTTCTGAAGCTTCTTCGCCTTGTTGATGACCTCCGAGGCGAATATCTTGTACGGTTCCGGTTTCTTCAACATCGATTCCGGCACAGTGCCGGCCACGGCGGCCCAATCGACGTCCTTCACGTTCGATCCCCTCGAAATACCCAACAATTCCTCCCTCATCGCTCCGATCAAGGGGTATTTAACGTTTCCTCCGCAAACTGTGCCGTTGAAGTCGTCCATGTCGACGGTCCACACCATGGCACCGCCGTAACCCTTGCCCTTTAGCCAGCCCATTTTATTTCGTATGGATTTCTCGTCGTCGAAGCCAACCCATTGCTCGTTCTGAACCAAGTACGGTACCTTCATCTCGTCGTCCCAGATGTAGCTTGCACCGTTTTGCAACATCTCGCAGATCTGTTTGTTTAAAATCGGAGGGAGTTGAGGCTCGGGCATGTTTATCTAATTCCGTAACTGTATAGAATTTTCGTACGTTCGTCCATAAATGCGTATAATAACGATCGTTCCGCGATTCGCGAGGAATTTACGACGAGTGAGAAGTAAAAATACGGTCACGCAAATTTCGATTGCCCGATACAGCTTGCTGCCATGTATCCTATCTTTTCTGCACTCTGCATTGTTAACTTCAATCAAATATTCCGTTCGCAGAAATTGCACGATAAATTGGGGCCGTCCATGCAGCGCAACCGTATGCAACAGAGTGTCAACGAAACTCTTGTTCACTTTCAAACCGATAATGACTTTCAGCCGCAGGAGACACGGAAGCCAATCAATAATCGACGGCATCTCGTCAAGCGAGGCGAAAGAGGAACAAATGAATAAGAACGAGGGGGGGGGGGTGTCCAATTCCAATTTGCGTTCGCCAGGTAATATGGCGTGCAAAATGACAGGCCTTGCGAACAGGGCTCGCGATGCAGAAACGAGAGATCGTAAATACCTCGTAATAGGCAAGAAAGCCGGACTCCTTGGTGTATTCTCCAGCCTTTCCACCGCCGCTGGCAGGTGCATGGACACGGAAATTCGAGAGGCTCGAGAGAGTGAAGGATCGCCCGTAGGTCGGCATGCCGATGATAAGTTTCTCTTTGGGGGCACCGAGACGGACCCACATGGAGGCCGCGTTATCCACGCTGAGCTGCTTCTGCCATTCGGAATCCAACGAGGAGGCGTAAAGGGGTGCGTTGTGGCCGGTCTCCCGTTCCCATTTCCCGTGGAAATCGTACGCCATCAGGTTTATGAAGTCCAAGTAGCTAATGAGCATTGGCACGATTGTCTCAACGTTATGATTTTCTTACACGCCTCGAGGTGAATAGAAACGATAGCGAGGCTCGAAAGTTTCGGACACCCTTTGAACACCACTTCGAACGAAGCAGATCTTTCGTGCGCCGATGCTTTGTCAGAAATATCGCAACAAGCACAGCGTGTTCTCCGACATATTTTCTTACGCGCTATGAATGATCGTGGACAGAAGGTTCACGAGGGTGCCTCAGAATTTTTTAAATCAAGTTTTAGGAGACCGATGTATGATATTATAGTATTTAGTGAAGAATTGTACGTATAGTCTGGCACTAAAATCGTCCGCGAGTAAGAGGGAACATATGCAAATAAATAATTAATTTTGAAAGCTATTTTCTCGGTCAAGCAGACGGGCGTGTACTATATGAAACTCAATTTCAACGCCGGTTCATTTAAGAATAGAAACACGTACGGAAAAGCGCTTAAATAGTTCATCATATTGTATTCGTAGAATCACTGAATTTGTTGCAACGATCAATCAAATATTTAACAATGAATGTCCCATAGAGCTAAATATTATCCTTGACTCAATTTTCACAACAAGATTATTGTCTCGGTATTCAATGTCTTCGAATATTCATAATAATCTCATTGTATTTTTTACCTGGCCACAGCTGGTACATCGTATCCGCTCTTGACATTGTCTGGCCCAACAGGTACAGCGGCTGTTAAGAGGAGTCTTGGCATTTTCTTCTCCTGAGCCTCAGCCTCAAAAGCTTCTCGAAGCTCTGCAATTATAAATTATAATATAATTATATTATAATTGGAATCAGATGAAAATAATTGGAGATTTGATAAGCTATTGCACAGTTACAAGAGTTTTAGAATCGTTTATAAACTACGAGGCATGATATTTTCTATGCGAAGAATTGTTCAACCGGTGTAAATTAATTCCGACTTTATTATTATTTTTTCCTATTAATCATTATTTCATAGACTGTGGTAATGGCGTTTTTTTCCATTATAATGTCTCTTTCGACGATTTTTATTTCTATGATTCACTAATGCTGTCATTGGTTACTCATGTAATTAAATAATTTTGTTCATTATTCATTTAATTACTGCGCATTCGTTCGAAAGTTTCACAGTTACATTGACATGCACGGGAATATGATTCAATTATTGACAGTTTCGTGTTTAATTAACGTTCGGTAAATATGTTTGGCTCGTGCAAGACTGTACTTACCCTTCAATAGAAAAACGTAGTTCTTTTTGTCGTCTCCACCCTTAGGATACTCCCAATCGATGTCAAGACCATCGAAATTTCGGTCTCGCAGATACGATATGGCGCTGTAGATGAACGTTTGCCTTGCATACCTTGTTGCGGACATATCTTTGAATTTCTGAGTTCCAAACGACCAACCACCTGATTTGCGATAAACAAATACGATATTTTAATACAGTTTGACGTCGAAGAGATTCAATATTTAACTTGACCATTATTCGTATCGTATTTTGAAATAAACGAATTCTTTTCATCAAAAATGTCTACATATTCTTCATATCGATATTTTCCACTGGTGCATAATATAATTTGGAAGTGCAACAAATAAACAAAGGA
The DNA here is from genome assembly GCA_963969485.1 of Nomada goodeniana. Lineage (NCBI taxonomy): Eukaryota > Metazoa > Arthropoda > Insecta > Hymenoptera > Apidae > Nomada > Nomada goodeniana. The sequence goes on along the minus strand of OZ018305.1, from coordinate 6,026,885 downwards.
ATTTTTACGCAATATAATATTTAAGAAAGAATTATTTTTACACTTTGCACGTCGGTGTCAAAATCATTACAGATTCATTTATTTTTAAACAACGAAAGTGTATAGAATATTTGTTTGAAAAAAATAATTACCGATCGCCAGTAAAATTTTCAAAGACGGATTGGTTTTCTTCAAATTAACAATTCTGTCGTACAATCCAACCTTTCCATCTTTCGTTTCATCGTTCGACTCGAAGCTCGTTAGCCTGTTCTTCTTCAGCCAACCGAACGCAAATATAATGTGCGTGCACAAGTCCGGTTGTATATCCTCGGGAACGAATTTTCCGATTTTCGTGCGATATTGGGACCAGTTTGTGTAATAGCACACCAGCTGTACAAATTGAAATAGCGTTATACAATTATGCAAATTGTTTTCCATTCACGATTTCTTGTTTTTAGAAAGCGTCGGATAATAAGAAAGTACCAGTTCTTTATAAATATTCGAAAGTAAGGGACACGACAACCGTAAAGGGTTCACTTGAAACAGAAGAGTTTTTCAATTGAATTTGCTGGAAACTATTTGTTCCCAGGCAAACGACGAAAATAAAGCAAAGAGATACATTGAGAGGATTTATTTTTAACAGCACTACCAACTATGTTGAATTCAATTGTAAATAATTCAAGGAAGCGAAATTGTTGCATTGCAATATTACGAATAAATATATGTGCACAGCATATGTAATTATTATTATTATTATATTGGAAACTTTCAGTACAATCAAACAAAAAACAGAGATATGCGTATAATATACTTTATTAGGCGTACGGTGTATTTTTCTATCATTGTTGAGTGACAATGATTAGCATACCTACCTTGTAGTCTTCCGACTTGCTGGTCTGAATTTCATTCTTCTTATTTTTATTAGCGATACGATTTCGCGTCACCTTGAATCTATTCACGCTGGCCGACACTTCCTGATCGTTCGAGATGGATGGGGCGGCGGTTGCTGGCCTGCGAAATCTCTTCCTTGATCCTGTTCCAAATTAATTTCGATATTAATAAACTGCTTATATCGATGCTTTTCTATCGCATTTTTTGGAACGGAAAGTCTGCGCAGCCAAAGAACGAGGAAATATAACTTTCAAGCGAGTTACGATACGTTTGGCAAGAAAATTTACTTTCAGTTTTATTCAAAAAGGATCCAGATAATTGAACTGAAGTTCGATTGAAATGTAAATGCGAGATATAATTGGAGTGGTGTTATCGAGTTAAATATTTATCGTTGCGTTAGGAATGTTTCACGAATGTGTGCAAGGAAGAAGGCTGTTCCTTCGAGAAAGTGTTCGAAGACGTTCGTGCTAATTTTTCTTCTTCTTTCTTTTTTAATCTCGATCACACTGGAGTGCGTGCCACAATTACGCAATGAAACGTTAAATAGGAGTAGTCGAAGTAGCGAAATTTGTGGTAGCGCCTTTCACTCATTATAATCTTTTGCTTTCGTAATTTCTTATTTCGAAAAAGGAAGGAACTGATGTTACGACGATTTGTACGGAACTGTGGAACATTATTTCTGTTCCAATTGCAAGATCCTTTCGTATTATTGAAAACGGAAGAAACTACGTAGAATGAAATTGTACAACTCTGATGAAAATGAAGTAGCAGTATATTTATAAAAATTTGTAAGACACCTACTTCAAAATATGAACAACAACTTGGACTGGCTAATTGTGTTCAATATTATTATAGTATTATTTATCAAAATTATTTTTATGCAAATATTTATATAGAGAATGTGCCATATACGTTTTATTATTTTATTTATCGTGATTTCAATTGGAATATATCGCAATAATTGTAGCAATTATTTGCTTGAATCCATACAACAATGTCTAGTGCAAAACTATGCATATACTCTCAGCAAAATATAAATACGGTTAAAAATTAGCGCGTTTATGATTTCAATGAAATATGACAAATAAATTGAACGAAAAAGCTATAATATTTCTGTTCGGTTCCCCTTTCTTTCTCTACTGTTTAAAAGTATAGTCCACTGTAATATCCATCGGCATTATATGTATATATAACCATCTCTAAACACTATCACACGTTGAATATTACAGCCTCGTTCCCCAATACGTGAGTGGCAATCAACTTCCCAATTACGTTGAAAGAAGAAGCAGCAGTGCCATGCAGCTTTCCAAAAAGAAAAAGAAAACGGTCCTTATAATTTGCATAGAAAGCTAAACGATTACCTTCTGCATTGTCGAGTGCTCCGAAAAGTACGAGCAGGCAGACGAGCAGCAGCCAACAGGTCGTTCTGCTGGTCGACACCTGAAACGAAAGTGAGCGTGTTACCGATCCGTGGAACCTGTCGTCGCTATTACGTACGGTACAATCAAAAGAGAGAAAGAAAAAAACGAAAACGACAGACAGAAAATCCTGAAATCACACACTTTGGATCTGAATCACCACAAATCCATTCAGATCACTTCAACGGAGGCCGCGAATGTTCTTTATGCCCGTTCAGGTCGATAAACCAAGAAAAATGCGGTCACCGTTGAGGAAACGTCGAGATTTTATAGTACCCTGCGCGCTGTACATTTACACGAAAGTATCAATTCACCTGACCTTATTGCTCCTTTTTCTCTTTCCCCTTTTTGTTTTTTATGCAAGGTACACGCGGGATAAGTGATAAAGTTGTAGCGGTTTAATTACTCTGAATCACGAGCGTCTGTTTAACACGCGTTCAAACGCGATAGTTTATCGTCGCCGTATCGTACAACATCAGTTTGCGATTTTCTTGATCGCGGGCAATTATCCGACGACACGTTTGGTCATGTAGAATCGTTAATGTGTGGGGATATGGCGCGTAAGATGTATAGAAATATTTGTCCCGGGTGTTTAGGAGTCATTTGCACGAGTACGGTTTCCTTTTTGACGGTAAGATTAATTTCGTGGAAAATTTGGAAGCAGGCTTTCTTGTTTTCTAAGAAGAATGCGGTGTTCGAGGGGAATAGAATTCTTGCGGCATTAATTTTGATGCACTTAATGTGGCCACGTGTAAAATAATATGAATGAACGAAAGATATTTATTGCGTAAACGAATAGAAAATTAATTTCAGATTAGATAATGGAAAAACGTATAGAATACAATGAAATTCTTGATTGTATCGGACAGGACAGGAATGGGTGATGAGAATTGCGAAAAAAGTTGTTAAAACATTTTTAACGGGCTTTCCTTGCGTAGTTACTTTCATATTTACGCAGAGAACGTTAGACGAGGAAGGAAAGAACTATTTGTCGCGACGGACTTCATTATAAAAACCAGAGAAAGTTATTTGCGGTTTCTACGATCAATTACCACGAAAATCTTCAAGTACATTGAATTGAGAACGGAGAATTGTAAACTTCCCAGTTCAATCAAACTGCAGATAATGATATAAGAAATAGGAGGCTTACCTATTAAATATAAAACAATTCTAGGAATAACGCTGTTCCGCCATAAGCGTTTATTATAATTATACTATTATTAATTCGTTAAACTGCTGCACAAATAATTGCTTCCATTAAGTTTGATTGACTATTAATATTCCATTTTTAAGTAATTTCGATGAGACAACAAACATTGTTAGAATCGAACAGAGCTCACTCGCAAATATAAATATTTATGCTGCATTCAATAAAAGAAATTAAAAATGATCATTTCCTTTCACCACAGTTTTCGAACAAGATTCTAATGAAAAGGAAAGCAATTTTGTTGCTACTTTTAATCATTTCGAAGAATACAGCTTGGAACACTTTATGCGACTCAGCCTTATATGCATTAAAAGATGTTAGTGCGAATCAGCCATTATACACATACAACGTGCAAAATTAAATGGACGTCTGATCGCAATTGGAACACAATGAAAAGAGAAAGAAATCTGCCAGAGCATATTTGCCCGTGTTCACGTGGCACTTATCGTAACGCCGAGGGGAAAGCATAGTTAATATCAATCAAATATGAATAAGACGGTCCCTTAGGAATAAAACTTATTTATTTATGTGTATTGCGATACGGATTTGCATTTTTAAATATCCCACGAGAGCATTTTCCGCTGAAATCTTGCGTTACCACAGTGTTCCCATTCATAGGCCGTTCCAGAATTGTTTCTGTGTAAGAACAAAACGAGGAACAGGCAAGTAACCGATTAAAAATCGGATTAGATTATCCAGCTGAGAGAATACTTTTTATGATTTTGTTCACTCCATTGTCGTATATACTTTATTACCTTTGCAATTATTCCACGTTATACATTTCAGTTGCTTCATTATTCGCGTTGCTTGGTTAATTAATACGATACTCGTAGATTAAGGATGAACTCCGCGGAAGGATACCTTTCAAAGGAGATAAGCAATCGTCTGCTTTGTTGCATTTGCATACAAACGTTTTCCTTCCCTCCCATTGTATTTTCCCTTCTGTTCTCCATACACACTCTCCAGATCGCATATCCGTTCATTCTCGCAGAGGAACACCGTGCAAACGAAGGAGAAAATCCTGTGCAGAATTTTCGAAAATAGCAAAAAGAAATCATTTTGTTTCTGGTTGAGAAAACTTCATGTTTCTAATTGTTAGGAAAATTAGTACAATTAATTTGAACAGTCGCAAGCTTTTTTCTTTGAAGTAAACATGAATCTTGATAGGTTTGTATTTAATAACTACATTTAAAATGATTTCTAAGAAATCATTTCAGAAATCTTTTAATACAATTTTTATGCATATTCGTTTTTCAATATTTTAATCTGTTAAGCAGGGAAGACGAATGAATTAGTTCGCAGTCAGTTTAATTATTATAGAAGTCCATATCATTTTCAATCCACCCTTGCATTTACTTACTTAAGCAATGCATTATAGAACGTCAATTTACGAGGAGTAGAACCAAATAATCTACTTTTAATAATATTTGACTTCTTTTTGAAAAGAGGGCAACTGATTTTATCCTAATTAGATAATTAATACGGTATTCAATCTAGCATAACGAAATTATTGGCAGTTTATTACTATGCTAATGAAAAATCAATTTACTGCAATTTAACAAGACACATTGCTTCGTTTCACCACGTTTGTTTCCGTAAAGCGTGCACACATTTCAATTTGAAGCGATCTTCCCCTGACGTTTAATAATACGTTCCCTAACTAGCATAAGATTTCGCGGAATATCTCCTTCCAAGTATGCAGTGAAAGTTTATACACCGACTCTGTTAGAAGTCTGTACAACGTCGTTGGTAAACGTATTCTAATGAACTTTAACAAGCCCCATCGGAGGTGTCATTTGAAAGCAAAACATGCATAATGAATATTAATATCATTAATAACCACGCACAAGTGAAACAACACCGTGGATCCTCTATTATTTGTTCAATTATTGTATGAGCTTTCAATTGTTTCGCCTGATTTCACGCATGCATCATTATGCGCCTCACCTGAATTACTTTATCTGATTTCACACGCGTGTCATAGATTTCATTTAAACCATCTTATCTGATTTTCACGCGTACCGGCATATAATATTTTGCTTCGATCATTTTACCTGATTTCACATCATTTAAGTATTTAGTTCATATTTGATAACGTGTTGCGCATTGTCTTGCCATTGTTCCGTTTTAATACATCTAATGTATTTTCTGAATATATACATTGGAACACGTAAACGTGTATTGCAATAAATAGTAGTTCTGTATATTGAATTATTTCACACATTTTGCACAGTGTCTCCAATCTCAATATTGCATATTCAAGCAAGAAACAGTAGATTAATTTATTTCAGACCAGCCGCATCAGAAATTAGATAAAGCTTTATGTTACATTCTATTTTTCGAGTTATATCCGTTTTCCAGAAATATATAGGATAATTTCTACTCAAAATTTCTTATTCGTTGCACATTTTATAATTTCCGTACGAGGGTTACCATTTCCCCCCCTAACGAACCAGCAATTTAATTAGCGAAATCATAGAAGAAAAAAGAATCGTTTCCTTGTGTCGCAGTCGACTGACCAACCGTGGTTGACCATCCGTGAAAATTTCACCGACGATCGGCGTTTCAGATTTTCGAAAGCCGTGAACGAACGGCGTGTCGGTAGCTGTCGCGTGGCATCGTTCGATCATTCGATTCCAAGCGATCAGAGAAACCGATCCTCAAGATCGCTTGTTACGAGGAGAACGTAATTAATTCCGTCTACGATATACAGGGTGATTGAGAAATGGTCATTACATGGGAACAGCTGCGATATCTTGCGTAAAAATAAGTGGAAAAACATCGAATGTAATTTTGCATCATACAGTTCTGCGTTTGAAAGAAAAACAATTGCATTTGAATATTTGAGCATTCTGCGTTTATCAAAAGTGATATAAGATTAAGTGAATAAATAAAGGGAACGATTGTTATTTTTATTTGATAGCATCGAAGCTGCTCGCATCAATATGAATTACAGTTGAAATATATTAATACGTATTGGTGAATATTTGACGCATACATTTAATTCTGTAATCAGTATGGGCATGCAGAAAACACTTTTGTGCATTGGGAAGGTAAATCAGACTGCTTTGACTTGGACTACTTTTTGATTCATTCAAAATTGGGCTATTCTCAATAAACTATGACTTATAATATTCAGAACGCTTTCTATATCATGTGTAGCAACGATGTAAATATTATAAGTATTATAAGTGTGCTACGTAATGCAACTCTTCCCCTCAATCACGTAGCCATGAAACTTTCATATGCATATATAATGATTTTCTTTAAGGCATGCGAGTTATAATGTCCTACCCTGTATATATATTAAAAATTATCTTTCTCCACGATTATTATATGTCAATAACATTATAAGAAATGTTAAAAGTAGTCATTATATTATTTAAATTGAACGAAATAATATATTATAATAATATATATATAATATTTTTCTGTATCATTATTGCAATACTAACATTTACATAATTATAATAATATATATATATTTAATGTAATTTGAATAGTATACTGTCCTGGTTTATTAACAAAAAATTAAATGAATCTTATTTCCTGTTATCGTATACTTCAACTATTCTATTGATAAATCTTGCAGAAGAAACCGATCCTGTTCCATATAAACAGAGGAAGTGATATAATATTGCGTTTCCGTATCAGAAAAAGGAAGTTCGTTGGCACCGTCTTGACGGGGAGATCATGTTGTATTATATTCAAATAGTCATTGAAAGTTGCGCAAATGTTTCATGCTACCCGATTATTGGTGTTCATACTTACATACCTCACTTCAATACTGTTTATTCGTCCCCAGAGGTATAGTTAATCGAATCCTTTAAAATACAATTAAAGTATGGTTCGGTGTGAATCTAAGGGTGTAATACGTTGGTCAGATAATTATAATTAATAATTTTGTCCTAACTCGTACTTTAATTGTAGATATCTTATCATTTCTATCGTTTCGACCGGTTACTTTGCAATTTTCAGACGAAAGTGGGTTCAAGATATGATTGATTTAGTATCTCTTGGGGAAAAGTGGAGTAGCTTTCACTTGATTGCTTTTATTATGGTTGTGATCATGGTACATTTAATAATGTAAAATAGCATATTTTTTTGCATTATCTTTTATCGGGGATTTCTGTAAGTATTTTCGAATATGTGATATATGAAATATTTCCTTGCAAAACAAGTTCGATCTTTTTGTGCATATATAAATGTATTGTTTCCGATCGAAATGGTGGAATAAGAGAAATTGTGACAGCAACGTAAGAAGGAAAAATTCTTCGTTGTGCAGGTAATATTAGATAGCAATTTCATCTCTCAATAAGTATAATTTGAAACGGCGATGTCATTCGAGGAGTAATAAAAGAGAACCTTGAAATGAAAACAATTCTAGAAATGAAGATAAATGTGATAATTTGTGCACAATTTTCTTCAAACCCTTTTTCACTCGCAGTTTTCTACACCGACGCTATTATTCAGTATTTTGAAGGACTCGAACTGTATATTACGATAAAACTATTAATCTTAATAACGCTGAGAAGCTGTTGTCCGATAGAAGATAGAAATAATTTGTATTTTGTTCTAACTTGTTTATTGGGAATAAAATATTCCAAATCAACGCATTTAATTATACAATATCGGTTGAAGATCGCAACAATTGCAACATACTAAAATTTATACGCAGACAATGAACTAATCTTGGGCGCAATATTGTTCCGCATGATTCAATCGTGATAACAATTTAAGAGTAACTTAGCAATTTTTGAAAGTGCTTGAATTATAAATCTCGAATATGAATGTTATTTAACGCTCAATACAAATTTTCTTCGACAAACGTTTCAAGCTTTCGGCCAACAGTGAATAAACTTTGTATTGCTCGGACGGTCCTGCATCCCATTATTATACCACCGATGTTATGCGACTTAACGATTGGTTTTGAAATAGAAAGTGAGCACTCTGACGAATAATACTTCGGCAAAGAAGTTCTCGTGAGTAAGTCGATAGCCGAGCACCGTATTTACCTGTGTCTGATAGAAGGTTGATCATTAAATGCAGGAAGCTTTTGAACACAACAGGACCGAATTACTCGAACACTCTACGAACAACGACTATCGAATAATCTCTGTCTTCTGTTAATTGTTCCTTAACCAGTCAAGAAGAACAAATACATCGTGGAATTGTATCCAAACTTATTTATGCGATCTATTTGTCATATTATTTATTCAGGCCCATAATTTCACAATTACAGAGGAAAACTGTAATTGTTCTATATTATGTGCGCAACAATTTGCAACAACCTACCCGATGATTTCAATGCAGCAATATCAAAATTGTTCCAACTTCGATCTCGTTCGTTAATAATTCGAAAACAAGATAAGCGTGAAGATTATCAATTAAAAAAAAAAAGAACCACGCTACTTCCGATTCAGCCTAACGTTTATTCGCGACACCCGATGAAGCATCGCAACGCTTTTACGGCTTCAGGGAAAGTGTTAAGCTATATATACAATAATAAATGTTAACCGTACGAACGAGACTCTGCCATAACAGCCGAAGTATGCCGTATTCGTCGACGCTGTACTACTCGGTCGTGACCGAGCACGAGTGAAACGATACGGAAATGACCGAGCACGGCTATTGTAACGCACCTGGACAGGACGGAAGGTAGGGGGCTCGTAAAAAGCGATTTTTTTTTCTCCTCGATCAATTCGATTATCGACGCGTGAAAAATCGCGGGGGCCGCGTAACTCCGCGTTCGCAGAGGTGAGACTAAGTAAGGAATACGAGATGGGGTAAAAGTAACGAGACACTGGCGTTTCGATTTGCGCGTGCACAGTAACTGGCGAATACTTGTTTTCTAGTAATTATCATTCTATTAATTATTACGAGGACTAGAACGGCCTTATATAACAAGCCGTTGTCGTTCGTTGTCGTTCGTTGTCGTTCTTTCGTTCAATGAACATTCTCTTTTATTAAATAAGGCTAACCACGTATCTCTTGCGATTGCGACAAGAAATATTTTATAGGAGATTCGAATGGTGTCTAGACTTTTCGTCGGAATTTTCGAGACCATCGACGTTTTTATTATAATTGTACCAGCCCATACTCGGTCTCTATTGCCCGGACGACAGAGCCACGGCGCGCGAAGTTCAACTTTTCCAATTTAAGGGGAAAGTGAATCAAAGGTGCAAGAAATTTGTAACAAGATATGGGCTCAATGTCAAATAATTTTTTCCCATCGGAAATACTGAAAAATATCATCTTTACACGACGCTTAGCTTGCTTCCTCACAATGCCCAGCACAATTCTCTGCGTTCACCCTTTCGCCTCTTTCCTTTCTCTCATTTCGGTTCGTTTCGTTTCGTCGATGCTCCGTGCATTGTTTCGCGTCGAATCGTGACAAGATAGGTAAGTATTGTATTACATAGCCGCGGGGTGAGTTCGACGATTAATAAAAATGGTTACGGGTAGCGGGTAAATTGAGACGCGAGATGGTGATTCGATATTATTTGTTTGGAAGATACTGGGTTATCCCATTATTGTTAACTCCTTCGCCGCAGTAGCGTAAAGGATGAAAATGTCCTCGATACACGAAATACTATAGATTTTATTAACATTCGAGAGTTGTACGTTTAAACACTTGGACACTGTGTTTAATTACCCAAGATATAATTGATATTAATAATTGCAATACTTTGATATCAAGTTTTGGCAAACAGTTGCTGAATATCTGATGTCGTATTCAACGATTTCTTTCGGCTCTTGTCCATCAGCAATTAGAAACGAAATTCCATTTAATTACAAACTCACCGTTCGAAATGCTAACCCTTCGTGCTTCAAATCGATACTTTTCCACTTCGAAAAATTGACAAATATGTTACGAAAGTACGAATAAGCGATAGAAAACACTGAATTCTACAATGTCACAGTATACTCTCGATTGGACAGTGCGAGTATGACGATACAAAACGTTTTGTCCCCTTCAGAAAGGAGCTCTGTAAAGATTTTCCCGTTTACAAAGGACACAAGGTACAGTACCGTGAAAGCAGCTTTGTATAATGGAATGTTCAAACAAGAAATGCAAATAGCAGAGCATTCGTGTAACGAGATGTCAGATTATAGGTGTGTTCTATTGAAGGGGAGATTATTACTTCCATTTAACAATGCCTATCTTCAGGGATTGGCCAGACTAAGCTTCACTTTCCATATTTGTACAGCGAAGATTACAGTCGATTTTAATACTATCGAAATACCGTTACATTGTCTACCTATTGTGTACGTATTACATATATATTTAAAAGCAATTTGCTAGAAGGATACGATGGATGTTTCGTTTGACTTCGAAGGTTTCATCTCATCTCGTTGGCACGTAAATTAAAATGATCGAGTCTAGTCACGTCGCGTTGACTGAAGTCGACAGATCATGGAAATGACATTTAACGACTGTAGAATTATTCTCATAAATTGTTTTGCAATATTTAATACGTCGAGTGCTGTGTCAATTTTATATAAATTTGCATTCGCGATGATGGTCCATATTTTTGCATTTATTATGCGTTTGCGGGAAATAAGTTTTGTAGCATTAGGAGGGCCACGAAAATATTAAAAAATTTCATGGAAACGAAATTGAAATGTATTGTCGTAGATTATTGATGAACCACGTGACATTCAATGTATGTGTTGATAGCAAAGTTTTAATCGATTTGAATTTCTTTGAGTTGTAATTCACCACAGTGAAATTATTTCACTAAATGAGATTTGCATTTGCGAGCATCGATTTTCTTTAAACAGCTTTCATTAAAACGTCAATAAAATGGCGAAGATGGTAGAAAGCAGTAGCAGAACTGGGACATTTTGAGCATACCAAATTGCAATTAGAAATGTACAATAGAAAGTGATGATCGGTGAAATGTTTTTATTGCTTTTAATCACTGAAAAGAATCTGGAAATGAAACTGGCCATCGTTGCGACAGTCGACTTTTCCTTGTGGAAAAAGAAGAGAAAAATCTAAGAGCAAAGATGGAAACTCGTTTTAAAGATACAGAGGGATTGCCAGTTTGAAATTATAATTTTGAAGCTATTATTGTCGCACGATTTCCTTTGCTTTCGCACAATTGCCTTAAAAGAATACTCAGAGTATCCTTACCTTAAAATAAATAAGAAATTTCGCCATACTATAAATTTTTCGGCGAACTAATTCTCCAGCAAAAGATGTACAAGTCTTTCGCTTCACTTAACCCATGTGAAAACTTTTCTTTAATGCATACAATTTCCTTACCACGATGTCTCCATCATTCTTTATCACAGTTTTGATCAAATTGTTTGTAAAATTGAATCAACAAATACAAAAATATCACTCAGGTTTAATATAAACCGAAGAAACTATCGAATTAGCTAAAATTTCCTAAAATTAGCTAAGATTCTCTCTAAGATATACAAGTACAATTTCTCTACACTAAAGTAATATGCAAACTCTTTTTTCACAGCATACAATTTCCTTATCACAATCTTTCCACCACTCTTCACCATCATTTTCATGAAACGATATAATTGATACAAACTAATACGATCGCTCCTCCCGATTTCTCAACAATCGTTCGCAAACTCGAAGCCTCGAATAAGAAAACTGTCACCAACGTCGTGACACAAACCGGAGCAACCATCGAATTGGCAATTTCAAAATTCCTTTGCACCGCTTTTCCCAGATTTCCTCGAACATTGTTCAAGACGCCTGCGCCTGCGCTCTCCTGCCTGCAGCCGCACGCATTTCCGGTGTACAAACGACTCACCTGTGTTACCCTCTCCCCGATCCGCGCATTCCAGCGTCGCGCATTACGTTTACCCGGTCTGTAAGAATCTCGAGAGCCTTGTGCTTTTCCCATCTCGCGATCGCACAATCGCCTCTATCCTCCTTACTTCGGTGCAATTTTTTCCCTCTATTCGCCAGCCTCGCACCGTGCCGTCCTGGTTTGCAAGAGCAACGTTACGGCAATCCTTGCGACGCCGGCCGTTCGAGATCGAAATCGAGATGCAAAGCGTTGCTCGAGCAATCGTTTCCACGCGTCCACGTACGTATAGAAATATGTGTAGCATTTTGCAGGATCAGATTGAAATTGTGTGTTAGAAGTCCCGGCGATTTATGGCGATCGCCGTTCCTGATAGGTGGGTCGAGCGTTCATTGTGCGGCGTGCTGGGTTGAATTATGTTGTACAGGGCGCGCACACGTACAGCGCAACGTTGTTCACGATTTTACAATTGCATCGAAACATTCGGCAAGTCGCAAAGTTGATTAACGTTAAATTGGTTAGCTGTTGGCCGTCAATGGATTCGAGCGATTGAGATTTCTGAAGGTAGGCTGGCTTGATATTCGTATATGGAACTGTCTACGATAAATTGTTAAGCTGTTTGTCCCAAGAAACCACTAGTTTTGGAGATGTAATATTTTTAAATATATATTCTTTTGATTTGTATTTTCTATTTGTTACATTTTAGTCGAGTCTTCGACCAACAACAAGCGATAGCTGCAGAGGGTGATAGTAATGGCTAATAACGAGTTTGCATCTGCTGTACTTTTGGTTTTTCAGTGTTATAGCATTTACAGAGAACAAATGTAAATTAAGAAGCAAAGCTTGTTAGCGAGTTCTCTCTCGACAGCCTACAATTTTATTCAACTTTCGATAACACGATTCCCAGGTAATTTCTTACTTTCTTCGCATATAATAGGAAGAATCGTAGATTAATAGGTGAACAAATTCTCACTTCAATCATCGATCTAATTGACCCATTTTTTATATAACAATTCAATCAATTCAGCAAGTAAAAATCATGATAACGCTCGAATAAACGGCGACAATCTGTAATAAAATGTAGTTGCCACCTTTTGCGTTTCAACATCAGTATCTTAATATATATCTTTTGAGAACCAGTTCAGAATAATTAAGTCAAATTATGGATTTATTCCAACGTGCTGGATTCCTTGATTATTGCTTCACCCTCTTTGCTAATCAATATGCTCTTATTGTAGGCACGCTCCACAATCTAATTTATTTCTGGCCAACGCTATCTTGACGATCTTCATAAAAGTTTACACGACAATAAACGCATTATCTAGATACGTTCTCTCGTACGTTCACGATCATCGGCTAATTGGAATTTTATGAAAGCAGGAGAAAGATTACTCTCATTGCGCGTATAATGGAATCGTTAACTATAATTAATGTACAAGTTTCAATGTTTCCGTAATTACTAGAAACCGTGCAGCAATATATTTACCGCGAAACCATTTAGCTCTTTCCTCTTATTTGATCTTAAACGAGTTCATCCTTCGTTTTCATTTCACTAACGTCGTTCATTTCTTTATTCTACAGCTACTGCCGGTTGCTGCATACGCAGCAATAATACAAAAGTGACAAGAAAATAGCAGAACCGTCGAAATATTTGAATGCTGGATAAATTATTTGAACCACTATGCTCTCCTTTCCGCCAGTTTCACTGTGCTTCTTTAACAAACTGTTCAATTTCAAACTCAACCCTTTGCCGTACGATTTTACGCATTACAAGATTCGTCGGACTTCAATTTCTTCATTAAGCAACTGCATAATACTGCTAATTCAGAATAATTGATTTAATGGAAAAGACTGCGAGTTGACGTCGAGTTTATCACTATAGTATTTTAAACTAACACTATACCACTATGCTAATGCTACACTGGTGCTATAATGCAATTGACACTCGTTATTGCAACGCAAACGGTTAATTAATGCTCATCGCAAGATATCTAATTCTTTCTCACCTGGATCCACGATGAAAGAAGTATCTGCGTGATATATTCGGGGAATTCGCGTGAAAGAAATGCCCGCTTCGCACAGCCGACAGTGTACAATAAGGTCGGTAATTCGTGAAAGCTTTTAACATCACGAAGGTCGGCGTTCCCCGTAATTAATGCGACCGGCACACATACGGCACACGTTGCTCTTGCAAAATGTTACAAACGATTCATCCTTTCGTGTACACCTCTCGGCCGAATTTATATAACGATTTCGTTGCCTGGTCTATCGACACGATTTAATTAACTGCTACCTCTTACCCGACAGCGGCGTGGCGGTGTCAATTTGCGAAACGCGTGAACCAGTTTAATTTCGCTCGCGGGACTTCGATTGTGTTGCGTGCACAAAAACGTGTCCGTTCGAATCGCGAATTTCAATTTTTAATTTGCCGCGCGTATCGTCGTCGATTCGTGCGGATCATAATTATGGGAAATAAATGACTACGACGAGCGAACGAAATAACATCGATCATTAATTTCTTGCGAGGCCCTGTACGATTTTCGTAGCGAGCAAAATGTTTGTAAAACACGCAGGGCTGTACGTATGTCTTTTTTTTATTGAATGCGTCCACCAGATGCGTTTTTATGTTCATAAGTATTGAAGACTCCGGTGCGTTATTCGTGTGATAAATTTTCCCATAAATGAGATCCCATAGAGATATGGGATCAATGGAAAATTATTCATAAATTACGATAAACAATTAATAAAGCACTTCTATCGTTTTTCGTTGTCCATTGGACAACGTCCATCCGTTTCGATTTACACAATCGATTTCCCCATTGATATGTTCGAACACACGGTAGAAAAATTGCTTGGCTACAATTTTGTTGCGCAATACCGCTGTTCCCAATAAAATTAGAACAGCGAAGGTGTTTTAAGCCCCCTCCCCGCACCACCCCCCGGCGATTACGCGAACAGTTCGATGGTATCGCGATTAATTATAAGCCAGCGGCGGTGGCCGGTTCGTCAAAGACGCCGCCGGCCAATTAACAATCGTTTCCGGTGCAGCCACTTCCTACTTTCACGCCGAAATTAGAATTTCGCGCACGGCCGAAAATTTTTAACGCGGAACCATTGAAACACCCAACCCCCCTCCCCCTATCCCACAGGATTTTATTAACCGACGCAATTAACGTTTAACCTGGAACCAGGTGAAAGCAAGTCGAGCCTTCTATTGTCCTGCGCCTCGTTGCGATTGGTGCTCGAACACTTTTGTCTCGTTGTCCGCGCGTCAACCGAGAAGAAAATCCTTGTCGTTGTCTCATGGAAACTGCGACAATTTCCGACGTACATATTTCGTTTTCCCTTCGTGCACCTTCGAAGCGTGGGCACATTTTCGCGGTCGCCGTAAAAGTATTGGTGTTTATTATCGTAACGTAATTTGAAGTAAAAGAGGCGCAGAAATCTGTTGTATTATTGAATTCGAATGATTAATGTATATTAGCTTGAAATACAATCTAATTGATAGATCAATATATTGAATTGATCGCATTTGAATTCGTTAATTAATAAATTCCTCTTTGCACTCACGTTTGGTTCGCCCGAACCTTTCACTTTTGCTACCAAGTAAGTTCACTTGAAATACTTCGGCAGCAAGTTCCGCGCCAGGTGTGCACAGAAATAAAATCGAAAAATGGATTCGCAAAAGTCCGGTAGATACGTTTGGATGCAACTGTGTGCTCGTTGTCAATATTCGAAGGACCCAGATATATCTTGCATTAAACTGTTCGTGTTGCGCGTACTGCGCGATAAAATAGTAATATTTACGGTCCGATGCAAGTGTTCGATTCATGCATCAGTTATGGCTCGCTTTCAATAGCGCATTCACATTTCTGACACCCACGGTTATCGCTTATCGATACTATGCTACCATAGTTATTGCATTTGCAACTTCTACTGCGACTCTCCGGTGAGACGTGCTATTTTAGATGATTAAAAAATCAACTCCTTGATTTCTGTATTTTCCAATGTCCGGAGCCCGCGTGAAATGCTCGCAGCATCTTTCAAACACAAATGTAAATACGTAGGGTTCAAAAAGAAATGAAACGGAAATGGAAAAGGCGTTGAAGGTGTCAGATAAAAGACATTCGGATCGGAAGAACTGTTCTTCAACGTAGATCTACCCTGTCGCTTGAATAAACTCGGAAAATTGAGAGAAAATTGCTTGATATTAATAGTTGCCAAGTATCGTAGCTTGCAATCATTCATGAGATATTTATTTACGCGCAGCAATTGTTCGCGTGTCGTGAAATAAAAATAAATTGCCACAATAAAGAGAGCAAGATCACGTATTTATTATTGGCTACGGAAACCGATCAGTTCTCGATCAGGCGGATGCAAAAATTCAAATGGAACAATACGAATCGCAAGATTTCGTCGTGGTCAGTTTACTTCGAAACTTCCTGCGTTCCCGTTTCGTTTCGTTTCGTTTCGTTTCGTTCTATTTCGCACGTTTCCCGCATAATTCATCCCCGTTCACCTCCTGACGCCCGAAGAACACGGTTTTCGAAAAAGAGGTTCAATCTCCACGCGCCTCGCGGTCCGTCTCTCTCACCTGTGTAACGATAAAGAAGGCAATGACCGACTTTCGTGGCCTCGCTTCGATACGAGCATTCACAAAGAAAAAGTGCTCGCAAAGAAACCGCGAAATCACCCGCAAATTTCTCGATTCATCGTTCTTTGGTGCCCGCGCCAACCAATCTTTATCATCTCAACGAATCGCAAGGGAATTTAGAAACGGTGGCGTAAAAATTGGGTTTCGCGCGGGTAGACCAGGTGGATGGGTGTACAGGATGATCGAAGAAAAGTTTTGCGTGACACGGGAATCGACTTATGCGATTGACATCTTACAGAGAACATGAATATAAATTCGATTTGCAATTGATAATCGAGTTGTTCGGATTTTTTCAATAATATCGAGTCGCGTATAATTTTGCGGTTGCTTTTATGTAATAAATTAAAGACGATATATATCGATTGCGCGTTGCAACAACATTCTTCTGACCACTTAAATCCGTTCGTTCGATAATCGTTCGAATTAATACCGCAAAAATATTTCTGCAGGAATAAAGACGAACAAGTATGTACGTTTTAGTACCGGAGTTAGTCAATTCTGTCAGTGTTCTACTTTTTATATGGAGATCATTGCACGCAGCTCGTTATTCTTCACCTGGAAAAGTAATGTAATTAAAATTCGTCATCGTGCAGGCAGTGCATGTAACTTTTCCACATTGAAAATATATATGTGAAAGCAGAATGGAAAGTAAATTATCCTCTCCGAAATAATTGATTTTACCGAATTATATTTTCAGAAACGAAAATGTTCTCACGTTTACGTTGCACGTTTCGAACAAGTTCCACGATTTCCAATACCAGTAATGAATTTTCATCCACTGACATGCTTGTACGAATTTTTTCGCCATCAACTACTTCCTACTTTGTTAACGAGTGCAGGGGATTCAGATTGTGTTTATAATTCAGGTTACACGTTTTCTAAACACCGTGGAACGTACATGCATTCTTTTGCATTCTTATGATTCCGGTTCGATTGCGAGGCAAACAAGTTGAATAAATTGAGTTTCGAGGAGAAAGGGTTAAACACAGAGTTTTTCTCAAACATTGAAGAATTCGACTAAAAATTATACCCGCGCCTACAACGTCAATTTAAAAATTAGAAGATACGATTATAAATATATTATTCGTAAATTCGCCACTGCGGATAATCGAGACCGTGAATAATCCCTGTCCGGTTAATCGAGGTTTCACTGTAATATATTTACAATCGTATCATAGCACTCGAAAATTAATTGGTGTTACTGCTTTCTGTTGCAAATAATTAATTCAGTCTACAGGGTGGATTTGCAATAACTGACCAATGGCTGGCAAGATTTTCTACTAATACAATATGCATTCTATACGAGTTATAGACATTGAAAGTTCTACACCTCGGTGAAAGGAATGTAGGGTGGTAGTTTAGCCACACGCAAGTGGTATGCAGATATGAAACGTAAATCATTTGCTATACTTTTCGCCGTTCACTGTAACGAGGCGTCAAATTTCAAATCGCTAGATCGTATTAATAGGCACGAATAATATATTATTCAAGGAACGTCGAAGGATATAAAATCCCGAACTGACTAATTAAATGCAATTATATCCTTGTCAGTATTATTTTTAGAAGTATACGTATATTATGCTATGTGGATTAAGTATAAATTTCTGAATAGGACGTCGAATTTAATTAAACCATTATTGTACGCATTATATGAATTATTACTTCTGGTGGATGTTTATAATAATACGTATCGTACCTAATAATGCAAGTATACATTTATAATAATTAATCCAGCATAATATTAATAATCTTCTCAAGCAAGTGATAATAGAAACAACTATTTTAACTAGTTAGTAATTGTCAAATAGAAGAATCTATTCTGAAGAGTGTACAAAAATTGAATCTTCAGTCCAGGGTTACACACTGAATCAAATATTGCAGATCGTGGCTTTCACATTTAGCGAATATGCAGATTGTACAATTAATCTTTGGACTGTCTACGGACTCATAGAATGGCGTGTGTGCGATAGACAGAAGAATAAAGTAATATAATCCGAAAGCAAGCAAGTCATAATATAAAGAATATCTGGCAAATATCAATATCAAATAACAAATAAAATTTAACAACAATTGATATAATACCAAAACTGTGATACTAAATACTTCAGGAAATATAATATTGCGCCTTGAGAGTGTTAATCTTTGAAAACGGCATTCATCATTGCTCCTTACGATTACAGTTATCGAATAATTAATAAATTACAATCATGTGCCGCCACGAGTGACGTCGATTATTAAAAATGATTGTTTAAACGAGCAATTCGTGTACAACCCTTTATCCTTCATTCCGCCAACCCTCAATCACGGTGTCCCATAAGAAACTACTGTACACGAACAACGGGACGCCCAGTGTCCGGCAAACAATTTCGCCTCCGCGTAAGGCAAACGTTCCACGAAGCTCCCCTCGGGCGGATAAGAACAAATCAGATCTACACAATATCCCCGTGGCGAGTTAAAAAGGAGGAAACAGGCTTATCGAAAGGAAAACGAAGAAATTCGATAGATTTCCCGTAACGGGCAGGAAACTGCTGAAAGTTTCGTAAGCCGCCGGCGCGGCGAGCTGGCCCCTCCGGCGGAAGTCAGGTGAAAACGGTTCACAGACGTGCGCAGCCTGAAAACGATACACACGAATCGATATGTATGGAGCGGCTGCAGCCAGAAGAAACGTTAGACGAATATAACCGATCGAACGGGCCAACGACTTCTTTTTTTACTCTTCTGTACCTGTCCGATCCGGAGAGGTTTTCAGGTTAAAATGCGTTCACTTCGACCCGACAGGTACTGAACAGGTCCGACAGCTCGTGACTTATGTAAGGCCCGCGGAGCTCCCTGTGCGTTTCATGTGCCTCCGTGTCTCTGTCTGACTATATTGTTGGTATTATTGCACTGTTACATGCGGCCGTGTGCTGCACGGAAATAATAGATGCTGGAAACAATACGAGACCGGTGAGTCTCGAGTTTCAATGTCGAAAGCTCGATACGCGAGATATTTTATTGGAATAAAATATTTGTTGGATTGCATTTATTAATCGCGGTACTGTTTGATTTGGACGTTGAACGTATTGGCGGTAATCGACTGGTGAAGGTGAGAAGTATCTTGATGAATTATTTTTAGAAATGGGGGAAGATTTGTGAAATATAGTTGTCGAGCAAGCCTTTGGACGTTATTTAAGTATTATTTAAGTATTACGTAAGTATCTGAAGAATGATTGTTTAAACACCGTGCTCCGTTCGATGCGGACGATATACATACATTGTTGGCTGCAATGGAAGCGTGCAATTGTAAGGTATGTACTTAGATAAATTATTTTCGAGAATTAAGGACGATTTAGGAAATATAGATTTACATAATGGGTCGGGTTATTTATCTCGATGATGGTTTGAAATAATTGTACATTAGCTTATTTCAACGAACAAATGATTTGTTCCGGATTATTTCATTTTTTTCGCTGTTATATGAACTCATTTTTTAACTTGTCTTGTAGTTTGTATTTGGATAAATAATTTCCGGAAATAATTCAATTTATTTGGTAGCAATGTTACTTCTAAAATAAAAATAATGATTAATTGTCTCGAACGATACATTACTTCTTAGTTTTATTTCAAATGAAACATGCCCTAGGACGAATACGGTAAACGAGTTACGATGCATACGTGTACGTAACTTTGTAAAGAATTTCGATTGCACTTGTATTGGAAAGTGCAGAGAGATTGGAAAATCGCGATTATGTTTTCGAGATCAATGAACGCAGAATGCAACGATTCTAGGAATGAATACAGCCAAGTACATTGCAAAGTGTCTGATTATTATTAAAGGGACAGCAAGTTGCGCAAAATGTAACTAGTCTTCTTGAAATTACAAAATTCGTCGATACTTATCAATCGATTAAAGCCGGCACGGAAGAAAACTTGAGGTACTTTCATGTGCTTAGCAAAGTCCTCGAAGCAGCTTTACAACAAAGTTATGAAAATAGTAATTCTCTTGGCGGAAATTGCAAAGCAACGAAGCGTAGAAGTTCCTTGGGTATAGTCGGGCAATATTTAAGAAAATGAATAATCGTAAGTCATTACTTGTAATAGAACTTGGGAAACTTCAAAGTTCATGATATCATTAAGCTTTGTGCGCACAAAGAAGCGTATCTGTTCTTGTCTTCTTAGAAATAGAACTATCAATGTTGCATAGTTTTGCAAATAATAGTGTTCAATGGGTGCACATATTGTATTTACAATAATATTCCCGACATAAATTAACTACAGTTAATTGAAGATATGTGTTTACTTTTGTGTCAGGTGCTGCAGTGCGTAGGAAAATGTGCATTTTAATATGTCCAGGGGTGCAGCAAGGCATTAATTTATGAGTCAAACTCTGAGTCACTCCCGTAAAGAAGAATTTATGCTACATGAAAGTTTACTACATGGGGCGGGGAAGTTCCTTTATTCATTTTTTGCTTCGTGCACGAAGAGATTTGATAAAGAGTTTTAGGAAAATCGTGTTTGTCCACTAAAACGTGCACAATTTCAACACATACTAAATAATTATGATTCAGATTAACGCACGATATTTCGAAATCTAATTTTAAGTTATTATATAAATATCCTTCATACGAATTGATCAAAATAATATCGAAGATATTTGTTATATAATAAAACTACTATATAAGAGTTTGAGAAATATTAAGTGAATTATTTTGATCATAAATCGCGTTTGTTTTTCATCTGTCCCAAAATAAAAAAAAAGCGAATGCTGTAAATTGACATGCAGAACACATTACAATTTAAAATCTGCATAATTCTACAGATTCTTGCTCGTGTTATGATGAATTGGTTAAAAATAGTGCTACGCTTCTAAAGAAAAAAAAGGAAACAGGGTCACAAGATTTGCATAGAGAAATAATGCGACGTTGCGACCGTAGAAAATATTCCCAGAAAGTTTCTTCCATGTAACACTTATTTCTTATTACAGGTTCGTCGGTTGCTTTGACAATAATTCCTTCGATTAGTCATTGCATACCAGGAATACAACTCACCACTATATTCCATTGTCGTAATTACACACAGTGCGACTTACATACGTCAAAATATAGTATATTTCATATAATCATAAGTTACAATAGAATATACGTTTGATTAATTATTTTTTAATAATAATTTGTCAGAAGCTTTAGATCATTCAATTACTTCGAACAGATTGATCTTAATTAAACTTTAATGTAACGAATGACTTTGTTAAATATACATTTTATTTCTCGAATTATTGACATTATATTAATAATATCAAAGTTTACGCAAGTATTAATATTTCTATATCTTGACAACTATGGATTCAAATTAAATATTTATGTTTATAAATATTTATAACGGGTAAATTACGTATTTTATGCGCCTCTTTAGACGTTCGTTTCCGTAATGAATATTTTTTACCATGCCTGTCAAAAGCGTCGAATATTTGCCACATGGCAGAGCATAATCCCGAAATAGAGACGATTATTGCACCCTTCGCTACTAGAATTCGAAAGAATTGCAAAAGGTACGAGTGATCGTTTCGGCCACAGAGATCTGTTCAACTCTGTCGGGTCGACAGGAAATGCAACAAAACAGGATCCTGAAATATTTCTACGGTAGAAAACGTGTGTGCGCGCGAGTTTATCTCGCCGGTGGACAAGTGAGCGGATGGGGTGGACACGCGTGCTTCGATAGAAAGAAATTCGACCGGATTCCAGTTGCTTTCTACCGAATTTTTTCCCCAGTGCCTCTACGAGCAATGTTCCGTGTGCGAACGAACGAACAACCCGAGTGGTGTGTTTCTTCGTGTCAACTGACAGATAGGTGGAACGATACAAATCTTTCTTGCGATCAATAAGTACCAGTCGATAATCGAATACATTCGAGCCGTCTGCGTCTGAACCCTCGTCATTCGAATATTTCGATGCCCCAGCGTTCTATTACTGTTGTTCGAAGATTAATCGAAAATATAAAAAATACAAAGTTGCAGCTGTATCTCTGCATCGAAGTGCTAATTGATAAGCCAGACATCAAGGTGTGGCTTTATCGTTTCTCCTTGCTTGAAGAGTGTAACATAAAATTGCTTTATAATTGTCGCCTTATTAGTTCAGATATGGGAGGTTTGGAATTTCTTCTCAATATTGAAAGGCTACGACACGAAACTGTAACGCGTCGTTCATTGTCGCAAAGTTACTGTCATATTTGATTAAGACGGATAACATTGATACGCGCGTATGCAAATATTATCATAAGAAAATTCGAGATCGCGGATAATCGTGACTCGGTTAATCAAGGTTTTACTATGATTCTTATGACTGTTATTGCCTTCGTCGGTGCAGCATACAAGTGTCATTTAAATTGTCGTCACTCCTAAGAGGGATTCGAAGAAGAGAGAAGATTCAGTGACTCGCAAGTTCATTCACATATTTTTAAATCCTCGGAACAATAGCTACAGCTTTGTACTTGCTCATTTCAATATGTAAACACTTCTTTCGTTATATTTGCATGCATGTAATGGAGATTTCTTGTACATACCTGCGTTATAGAGTGAACGTGATTGCATTTTCGAAAGATAAATATATTAGCCTCGCGTGAATAAATTTGCGAGCTTTTGGAACAGGGTTAACGCGAGATGTTACCAGCCGATATGAATAGCTTTTAGCTAAAAACATCTAGACTGGTAAATAAACCGAATTTTTGGCGAAATCAAAAATGTACTTACATTACACATTCCCATATTACTTTCGCCAATAAATCCGCAAAACTATTCACTCATCTTGCGAGCGTTTTGACAGAAATCTTGTAGTTTACTCTGCGCGAAATAAATAATAACAAGAAACAAATTCACGTATTACAATATCCCATTTAACGTACACACAAAAGAGAAACTATACGCGTCCGAAATACATAGAAAACTACAGTAAAATTTATGCAACAGCATTTCTTTCACCAAAGACCTTAACGTCGTTCATTTCAATTAATTTAATATCGCTGTGCTTGAACGGAAACAATTTGCCAAGGGTAGTAGAACTGTTCCAATACTTTCTTGCAATGCCCATTTTGCTACGGCTAAGGTGAAACTCGTAGAGAATGTAGTGTCTAGCGTGGGTTGCGTAATCGACCATTTTTCATCACCTGCGCGATTCTTTCCGAATGCCCGATCGGCCACTGACCTGATGAAAATCTGTTCCCTTTAATCTATATAAGTAACAATTATATCGAGAGTCGCTTATGGAAACCGCAAGTCGATGAAAAGTCAGTGAACAGAATTAACGTTGCAACTCGATTGAACTGTTTCAGGTTTATCGCATTATCAATATAAATATTATTCTGTGCTCTCAATTTTGACGTGCAGTCTCCAATTTATCTCGTCAATTAACCAGAGGGTGTCGTAACCTAATGCAAAATCCACCCTCTAATCATAAAAGTGTGATACACAACTATTAAGTATTCTCGTATTGACACAATAAATTTGTTAACTAATATAAAGAAATAAAAAGTAAAATAAAAATAAGGAAACATATTATTTCGAAGCAACTTCTACGGATTTTTTTTTGTATAATACACCCGAAACGAATCGTTTCTGCTTAATTGACCAGTGAAACGTCCAGAATATACAGATTAGTACCGAAAATTCTTGAGCGAACGGGTTGACCTGTCGCGAACCAGTCTGTCAGAGGTTTCGCCGATTGGTGTCATTGGATGTAGAAACAACATTTCTCTTTTTCTTTACCGTTACACGGCCAGTCACGATTAGCGATTGCCAGGGACGTTCATTAATAATTCAGCGCAATACGTTGCATCCGAGGATGGTCACGAACGTTCAGCCATATTGAACTACAAAAGGAACAATCTC
This sequence comes from Nomada goodeniana, assembly GCA_963969485.1. Classification (NCBI taxonomy): domain Eukaryota; kingdom Metazoa; phylum Arthropoda; class Insecta; order Hymenoptera; family Apidae; genus Nomada; species Nomada goodeniana. Next base: position 6,002,098 of record OZ018305.1, on the reverse strand, counting down.
ACCGCGGTGAACAGCAACGAAAATGGTATCCCGTCTATCTTACTTGACAGTCATTTTACGTAGTGCCATGTGGTATTGACAAACATTTGCCACGGCTTTGCTCGTCAGCTGATTAATAATAATCACAGGGAAATGTGGAAATGCGTTTTTAATAAGAACAAGTTCACCGTGAGTGGTTTACAGTGTTCGAGTCAAACGAGTACATATTAATCCAAGATTTGAATTTGTATTTTAATTATACTCAATTCCAGAAGAGACTCGACTGAACCGTGAAATACATGGAATGCTCAGAATAATAATAAATTTCCGATATTCAGTTTATAATAAATATATAACAATAAACTTTATAATCATCGTGTTACATCATATTGCAGTGGAAGAAAATTAAAGACATCGCCCAGAACAATCCACGATTCACCGCGACAGAAACGTAATGCAAGCCACGCAGCTGTTCTACTTGTTTCTCAAAAAAAGCTCTACCCTCCAACATTTCCTGCGCTGAACATGGAGAAACGTAATTAGTGGCAACGCGGTTAGTGGAATTCGAAGGAATTGATGAAAAGCCTCCGCGTGAAAACGGGCAGAGCAAAAAATGTCAGGGAAATAAAACTGTCCGTTGGTAATTGAATTTCGTTGAACCCAGGATACCGTGCCAGTTTCCTCCTCCTCGTTTCGTGGACTTGGTAAATCAAGATCGAGCGTTCACTCAGCCGATCGACGTTTTCACCATAGCCTGGTGATTAATATCGCGGTTAGTCCGCGCGTTTCGACTTCGGATTAAACCGTGCGCCGTTGTTGCAGGTGTTGCACGGGTCATCCTCAGTGCGATTTCAAAACGTTCCTACCACGTCGTTCGAGAACATGTTCATGACGGCCTGCGGTAAATGTCGATGAAAGAACGACCGAGTCGGCGAATTGCAGGTAGAATTTATTATGCTTATTGTTACTATTTACAATTTACGAGCAACGTTGCGAGGGTTGAAGTATTGTCTCTCGTTTTAACCCTTTGCGCACTGGTGCGCCCGTTTCCTTCGTTTTCTGGTTATTGAAATGGCGTATAATTGTCCGTTCGTTTGACAAATCAATATTTTAATTAATTGATTTTAATTCTCCATACCAACACTGTCAATCACCTGTTTGAACTCAGTTTCTTAGTTTTATTTGCAAGTAGTATTCGATGGCTCGTTAACAGTTTATTATCTCGAAATTATTATTGCAAAGATTGAATGGTAACGAACTTTGCTTTTACATCCTAGAGCTTGGGAATGTTTTAAAATTTCCAACTTAATATTACTAATCGATCATACAATTCCTCTGCAACTTGAAATGCCTGGTTGTCCTAAACCTTTTGGCCCACCGTGTGCATACCTGTAATTGCACAGTCGCACCACTCAACATCTATTACCTTGCTTTGTCAAAATACTGTGCCAATGTAAATACATTACAGCCGTACCATTCTATTCGCGAATTTCCCTAACAAAGTTTCTTCTCTCGCGATAAACCATTCGATCTAATCTTCCCGAGCGTGAATATAATTCAGCGTTACATTAAGTTAAACAACCCCCATCGCCACGATTCTTCGTGTCCATCCAATTAATTTCAATATTCCTTTCTTCGCTTCGCGTTCCGGGTTTCTTGGCGACCGCCTTTCTCGAATCGTGCCAACCAGTTATCCGTCCCGTTCCTTTCAATCTCGTTTCGAATTTGTTCGATTATCGGGGAACAGAATCGACCACGAGGTCGTCGCTCGACGAAAGTGAGAGGGCCCGAGTAACCCGGAAGGACAAAACGAGTTCTTGGTACTTGTTACAACGAAGGTCCCCCAGCTCGGCGTAGGTAGACTGTCGCTGGTACCGCCGATTTATAACACGCCTTCAGATAGGAACGAACGAGGGAACGAACGAACTTTCCACCTTCGTTGACTTTTCCACTGACATTGTTAACCTTGACACGAGGAATGTCAATGAATCGCTTTTAGAACTTTGGACACTGTCCAGGGATAACTGATGATTCGGTTGATAAAGGGGTTCGGTTTAAGATCGTTTGTCATTCAAACGCGTCCTATCGAAAAACGTGATGGTATCGGTGTAGAGGTTTTATGGCGCTTCTATGACGTCGTTTGTATGGTAATTCTTGAGATTTTTGTTCGGCGGGGGTCGACGTTCTTGTTGGAAAGGAATGAAAGGGTTGAGATTTCTGATTTTCCGATATTTAACGGTGAGTTGTGATTACTTTGTGGGTGTGACGCTTATTTTCGTTGGATCTTCGTGATTTTATCTGGGGAAAGGGTTGGCTAGTCTAAGGACATCGTAAATGTAAAGCATTATTATTATTGTACTATTCGGCTAATTTATTAGGATTTGTATTTCTATATTTCATATTGAATACAATATTTCTCCCCCTTCTTCATTTTCAGATAAGTAAACGAATTTGTACTATTTTGCACTACTTTGATGCATGTTTTATTTGTTTATTATACTGGTTAGTTAATCTATTGTATTACTGTTTTAGCTTGGGTAGTAGTGCTATTAGATGCTAGGCAAAATTCCCCATGTTTATTTCTCGTAATACATTTGTTAATACCAGACTTTGAATTGTTCTTTATCATTTGCTTACGTTATTATAGCGTTTATTAGAGTTAACGAATTCCATTTGGGAAAAATGATATGGTTTTTCGTGCAATGAAGTCATTAATGAACTATCGCACGGCATTATATTTTGTAAAGTCTGTCTTGACTTTACCTGAGTTTAATAAATGTACGGGGTCGAGTTTAATGAGTACGCTTGATTAGCATTGATATTTTTTCTTTTTGCTTTTCGTTGCCATGCAAGTGAACAACTTCTGCCTCCTCGTCCAAAGAATGATTTTCCCCAAGTGCTTAGCTAATTTAGTTAACTGTTTACTGCAACATTTTGCTGCAAGAAAGTGTACAGATAGATTTAGACACTTCTGACCCCGTTTCTTTCCTTGAAGGAATTCGTACAAAATGAGAAAACACAACTCAAAGGACTTTCCCTAACATCTAATAATATATTCATTGAGTTTTCCAATAAGATTGCACAGTTTTCAGTTCGCAGTGGACTTTTACTAATTAACTTTTCTCCCATTAGATATCCACTGTACACCATGTCACAACTATTGTATTTGACTCTCGGTTGTGCAGAAACTTGTTTAGTATTTGCAATGCTAGCAATAAAGAAACACTTTAATTATTTAATTAATCTGGAAACTATGGAGAATCGAATTGCCATTTTACTTGACGAGTTCAGATGTGTCCAACGCGTTGGAAACCGAATTTCGTGCTTCATAAATGTGGCAATCTTGACACAAACAATGCTCTAAAAAATGAAAGAAACTTTTGACTTTCATAAGAAACGTTTGACAGCTTCGATAATTGAAACCAATCTAATGAAACTAAAGGTATAGAAACTTGGTTTTGTTAATTATGGAACCGATCATGCAATTAATTATTTAGCACAACGTACGATCGTTCGAAATATCGTTTACACGTTTATAAAAAGCCCCAGGAGCTTACTACAACAACGAAGAAGCATGAAATACTGTACTATATTTTATGCAATTATTCTTTCTATGTACTTTCTATCACTTTCGATGCACATCTCTATATTTCATGGTAAATACAACCTTTCTGCTCTTTCCTTCACATCCAAGGAGACAGAAGTTATCTTATTATTTTTGCCATTTCGATTCACGTTTCAATCATTCATATTAAGTAGAAACAAACAGAAGAATTTTTACTGTTCTCCATATGCCCGTACATTATTTTCAATACGTTAACCCTTTTCCAAATCGGTCACCACCCCGCGATCTAAGCGTTCCCCCGACACTTTCTTTAAATTAAGACAGATTAAACGTCCGAAGGATCGCTGTACGACGGTGTGGTCCGGTCATCGAGGCACCGAAGCAAAGAGGCGAAAAAGAATAATGACTGACACAACCCCGTGTCACGATGTCTGTTTCAATCCTTTACGAATCGATCTCTTTTTCAGACCGGTTCCACGGTGGTCTTACATGAATCCACGCATGATGTAATATCGTTCGAATGAAAAATAAAACGAGTTTGAAAACGGAGCCGAGCCGACCGGGAAAAAGTGCGGAATAAAAAAAAGCGCAATTTTATCCCCAACCGTCCACGTTTCCGCCGACCGATCGGAATCCCCTACCATATGTCCGCCGATTCTCCCCCGAAAAAGCAAAGCAAAAACCTCATCAAAGCCTTCCTCCCCCATAAATAAATTGCCCCAAGATTCTGCCCCATTGCGATAATTGATCCTCCTCTTGTCCGACGCTCTTTCATCGCCCCGGCTCTGCTTTACACCCCGACGAAACTGATCGCAGACAAAACACGTAAACGTCTCTTCACTTACCATGTTTCGTCCACTCTTCTCACCGACTTGCGACGGCCTCGAGGTCGAAGGGTATCACCGAGATCGACGCAGCCAAGGGGGATGATTACGGTCAAAATCGAGGCGCACCCGATGCAGAAAACGTTCGACGATCTTCCGTTCTCGTGTTCGTGTAACACGCCGAGGAAAATCAGTCCGTGTGCTTCTCGGTAAAGGGTGAAAGAACGAGCGCAATCGTTGCGAGAATCGATGATCGTTGGATCTACCGCCACATGATCGAGGAACTGTCACTGACAGCAGTTCAGAAAGCACTGACCGTAGTGAACGAGAGCCTGCTTGTCACTCTCCCTCTCCCCTCTCTTTCTCTCTCTCTGTCTGTCTCTAGCTGGCATACTCTCACTGTGTCGGTTCTCTCTCTCTCTCCACTCTCTTCCCCATAGTTCTTTCTTGCTTTTTCATTCTTTTCTGTTTTGTCTCCTCGAACGACAGAACCCCCTTCCCAAACGGGGAACGACGAGAAGTAGTTTCGGTTTCGGCGACCGCCGTCGTCATCCCCTATTCGTTCCGTCGTTTTTCCGCACGTGGTCTCGTTGGCGAATGTGTAAACGGTATCTGTGCAGGTAAACGACACGAAAGTTCTCGTCAATCGCAGACGGAATCGTAGACGATGTCAACGATACCTTCGACCACTGGCGAGAGACAATTAAAGTCACCTTTCATTTTGTGTACAGTAAGTGACTGTGCTCGACGGGCACGCGTGTGGGGATGTACAGGGTGGCCCACATAAGTATGCACGTGTGTCGAAAATGTTTGACGCAGCATCTGGTTTTGTTGGTTTAACAAGCGATTTTTGTTGTGCACTTCTTTTTTTTATTTACATGTAGACGCGAATTAATCACTGAGGTAGCACGGCTTGATGTAAAAAAATATTACACCTGTTCGTCTGATTTTCGACTGATTTGGAACGAAGAAGAACATTTTTCGACGCCTCGAAGATCATTGGCGATATTGTCTCAATTGATTGGTTATAGACCGAGAATCGGGTACTTTACAATTTTTGGTACCGTTCAGGTATGTTTGGAAACTGATTGAGTTTTTGCTTGATCTTGACATGCCAGGAATTTAGTAAGATAGTTAGGTACTTGCTGTATAAACGCAACATATGGAATTATAATTCAACACTTGTGCAATATTGTACTTTGATTACTATGCAAATTGATGCTTGGAAAAAGATGTTTTCTCGTGATCGGTCAACAATCTGTTAAGATCAAGAGGCTACGACGATAGAGCCATCCGGACTGCACTTAACTCTTTATCTTAAAATAACAAGCATCACAGGTTGCGTGTAAAAACGAATAAAACGCAGGTGTAAGTCACAGTCTAGCGTGAAGTTCAAATATTTTAATAACTGCATACTATACTATACAATATAAACCGATTCAAAATGCTAATACAAATTTAGTTGCTGCATTTTACCCTTTCTTCCCTTTACTGGATTATATTTAAACTTGTCAACACGTTCAAAGTGTTAAACTTACTGAAAAATTGGCAACTCAGTTCTTCCCCTAATTGAAATTCAATTGCCACATTACTTTTGAAAACGCAAACGCATTCAAAGTGTTAAACATGAAAGATATTCCAGCATGCGCAGTGCGGTGCTTCGCCTAACGCAAATTTAATTACCGCATTTTACTTTTTCCTCGGCCTGCCTAATTATCATTAAACTTATAAACGCAGTCGTAGGCGTCAAACGCACTGAATCGCCCGGCATTCGGTGTACGGTGCTTCGCCGAACTACATATCCAGGTGACACGAGACATAGGTCAGTCTCGTTTGACGGTTGGTCCCACGTTCGTGGCAACGAGATTAGGCGCTGACAACGGGGCCCAATCGGTTGGCCGGTAAATGGGAACGCGAGAGTGAAACGGCGATCCAACGATCCACATCGAGCGGCTGAAACAGCGTTTCCCAGCCTATGCCACTCGATCCTTTCCTACGCTATTCAATCGTGGAACGTCGCGGGCACAATCTGTCCGCTCGATGTACTTTCCTTTTCCGATTTCCACGCGGACCAGAAACCGGCCGACCGTTGTCCATCGAAAAATCGGCGCGGGCGTTCCGAGATATTCGATGCTCGACTTTCGTTCCACGTTTTTTTTCCCTTTTTTTTTATTTTGTGAGACACATAACGCTAGAAATCTTTGGTATCGTGTGTGCTTTGCGTGAAAGGTGATACGGAATCAAGGTTGGATATTGTTTAAACGAAATGTTTGGAAAAATCGCTCTCGTGCGAGGTTCGATTTTAATAATAAGTCAATTGAATGCAGTGAAATGGTACCGGTGTAAGATAGATTGACAAGTTGTTTTAAAGAATGAGGGACGATTTGCAGGATATATTTGTCACGAGGACTTTAGTATTGTTTAAATAATATACTAGTTGACTGTTAAAGGTAGGAATTTCTGGTCTCATTTCGTGTTTGAATTAATATGCCCGGAAATAATTCGTTGTTATAATCGTCTTCATTTGTTGTAAGTAATGATAGGTTTGGAAGAATATATGTATGCCTTTCGGAGAAAATGTTTAAGTAGAACAACTTTGCGAACCAACGCTGTTGCGATGCAAGAACTTTAAGCTTAATTCTTGGGCAAAACATAATCTAATGCCAAAAGATTGCATTTTATTTCATTTGAATAAATGCAAATGGTTTAAAGTAACAAAATAATATTGTCATAATGATCATAAATATTGTTAATATCAATTCTATATTATTAATATCATTAATTTAATACTATTAACATTAATTCTGCCACAAGTCGTGTTGCTACACAAACGTCTTTCAGAAAGTGCAATACACGTTTTGCAATCAGAAAATTGTTGAAAGAATAACGCTTCCCCTTTTTCTTGTTCCAATTGCTCAATGAAACTTGCACTTCGAAGGGACACCGATAAGAGCAGCTCGCTCTTATCGAAACCCATTAACGTACAAAAGTTAAGGGAAAGTGAGAAATCTGAATCTATTATAACTTTGTTTAAAGTAAAATTTCGTGTGCCATGAAAGCTGTACTTAATCGTACCATTATATTCGCGCGTAGAACTTTTGGAAATTTTTCTGTCCCCCAACGAGGTTAAATATATGCGCAACTGATTAAACTGCTTATGACATATTTCGATTCCACGATTCGTTCATTCCAACCGGTTGTATCGAAAACATTGAACACTGATCTCTGCTGGGAGAATAATTTGAAGATACACATGCGCGTGGTTCTCATATTTCTATGCAAACTTTTGTATTTTACAAATATGGTATTTCAGATCGAATAAAAGTATTACTGAGCCTGCCAGCGATACTTATAATAAGGTAATAAATTATTAGTTAATAATATTATAAATTTAATTGACTTCCATTACGATGATTATTATTGTACATTCTTTATGATAAATGTTTCAAAAGGGAACGCTTGAACGGACCGAGCCTGTATTAACGTAGCCACGAATAGTATTAAATATTAAAACCCTCGAACGATTTCGAAACTTTGCACAACTGAATTTCATTCGATACCAGTTTATATGGAAAGCGTTTTAGTTACGAACGGTCGTAACAGAATGCAAATTGTTTTCAATGACGCGGTGCGTTAGAAAGTAAAGGTGGGCCGAAATTAATTTTCTGTAATTGCTGTTATAAATTTAATGAAACTCTGCAGGGGAACTCGTATGGGAGTCGTGTCTCTTGACCTCACTGTGTAACCCACTTTTTCACTGTGTAAACACCACGTTTGCGACCACTCGTGAAATATAAATCATGTAATAATCATACAAATCTCGAGTCACCGCCTTGGCTTTCATACGAAGACTTCACATTTTTAATTTGCTTCTCGCTGAAGACATTTTTTCAAACTTTTCAAGCTTTCATTCTGAACATTCTGGACGGTGTAACGAACAAAATATTTCTGAACGCGCACTCGAGTGAACAGAACAATTATTGTCCCCTTGATCAAATAATTCAATGTCTACATGAAATTGTTTGAACAAGAAAACAATACCTTCAGTTGCATTGATTTTAATTTTTCTAGAAGGTACTGAAATGATCGATTTACATTTACAGTAATAACAATTTACTATTGCATTCTTCCATTCCTTGATACGCATGAACGTTCGTACGTCTTTGTCTCGTGCGTGATACTCCTACGACTTGCGGCACTTGTTTTAAATGAGACGAAAGCTAAAGACGGTTAAAGTTCGTCAAAAAATGCCACCCAAGGTTAACAAGGCTACTTATGTTCTCCAAATATCCTACGTTTCGTTTCTATATTTAGTATTCAACGTTTCCATACTACGTGAACGATAGTACGATTATGATGTCGTCTTTTAATCGAACTCGCGAAAGCCGTTTCCATTACCTAGACACCTGAAAGCCATTGTTGCAGGAATGAAGACGGTAAAGGAATAGAATATATTCAAATAATTGAAATAATTAGCTACAGAATATTTTCTGTTCGCAAACGACGGTATACGAAATTGAATTCTGATGGAACTCTAATTTTACTCATTTTCAGACTGATACTTTAGACTCTTACTAATTGAGTGATTTCGCTCTTCGTTAAAGAAAAAGAAATTTTCGCATTGCTATTTTAGTGCCACCAAATAGCGAATTCGTTGCTGGTTTTCTTATGAATGTTTGTTTTAAACGATAAATATCTATTTCCCTGGCACGAGTGCAGCTATCAAACTGATAATGCGTTGAAACGTTTAGAAAAGCATGACTTTCAACTCTTTAAATTCTGATTTATGTTACCGTTATTTTTTTTTTCTCAAAATTTCCATTCCAGATGCTCCAAAAAACTGATCAAGTACAACTTATCCCAGCTGTACAAATTTGTTCACAAACATTCGATCAATATTTAGCTTCCAACATAAAAATGAAGCGCGTAAATTTTCATTCGCCGCACGGGTTTCATGAACGATAGGCGACACAAGCTGACCTGTTTTACACTGGACACCCTGTGCAATTACTATTAATTACACTGATCCGATAGCGAATACTTAAATTAGCTCGATAGTTATCTCAACGTCTTCCCTTTTCTCGTTTGCGATTCGATTTTCCTCTAGGAACCTTCGTAATTAAGATTTTGTGGCTCGCACTGTCTCTGCTTCAATCTAACGGATAATTTGCTGTAAAGCCACTTTTAAATTAGATACAAACACGTCTGGCGAGAAGTGGACCGTAGAATTTGTGAACCGGTTTCCCCGACAGTAAAAACGTACGAATGGCCCGGGTAACTTTGAACTTTCTGGCACAGATGAAGTTTGAGAATATCCCTCTCCTCGGGATGTCTATAGACTTCTACGTTCTTTTTATTTATTTATGACTTCCACGCTCTTACGATTCTTGCCACTGTCTAGACCTCTTTTGCTCGCGATTCGATTTGCTGGCTAGACTGAAACTTTTCTATGCATCGATGTACATAATATACAACGATGGTTAAAAATTTCATGCAGTCTTTTTTCAGTTTAATAAGTATCGAACCCTTGTTGGTCGTTCGCCGATTATGCAAGACAGAAACCACATATTTCTTGCATGGAACGAAATATTTATTTTCTACTGACGTAACGACGAAACGAATTTTCGCCAAGGTACGCCTCCTTCCTATTTACCTTCTGCAAAAATAGTCCGCGGCGATATACGCATAAACATCCGCTGTTTATCTATAAATTAATTGCGTAACTCGTTGTATATTCACGAACATCACACGAAAAATCACTTCCCAGCGCTACATTCCTTCGTGATGTAACGCGCGACCGTCCGAAAGGATGAAAGAAAGAAAAAAAGGATGAAAAAGTAAACGAAATAAAAAAATGTCCCTGCATCGAAGAAATATTTCCACCGCGCCGACAACGGAACGCACGCGTGAAACCCAGAGAACTATGCGCAGCGTGTTCGCGTAAAATCGACGAACAAACCGAGAAATAAATAAATGGTGAGAGTTGCGACAGAGTTTCAACTAGCTCGCTCGCTCAATCTCACGCTAATCTTTACGCTGAATCGGGAAAAAAGGATACTTTGCGATTGCACTGGTGAACACAATCGTACGAGGTACCACAGCGGAGTCCACTGTCGAATATTCTCATTATTGTATGAAGGAACAAAGTAAGAAACGTGTGCACAAGATGCAAATGAAATTGTGTTAAACACCGGCTTGTGGTTCTCCCTATACAATCGACCGTTTTGAAGAGTAGCCTCGTATCTGGCACGAATTTTCACCGCTTGTCCTTTTTTTTTGTTCCTCGCCTTTTTTTATACGTCAGGTAACCGTTGGAAGCTTATTATGGGAACATTCACGATGGAAGGAAAACGCAACGCACGATGTCCTCCGTTGGAGAGGAAAGGGTGCAGCGATAAAGTGATTGTTCAACCTAGATGTCATTTCTGCTTCGTTCGTGGAATGGAAAAATGCGTTTAATTAATCGTCCCCGCCGAGGATTTCGCACTGTTTGCAACGCATTCCTTCAACGCAGAAGCATTTGTCGCGTGTACATTAAATTATTCTAATGTTAGTTAAGTGATAGTTGATATGCTATTTTAACGCCATTGCAATATTAATATTTTTCATACTTTTCGGAAGGAATGAAAACGTAATATCGCCACATGCTATAATATAAATGAAGTGGTGTAATTAGGTCGTCCTTCAATTACTTTTTTAGAATTGATAAGAAACTAATTATTCAAAGAATCTTCAAAAATACTTTCACCTACACCTGTATGCACATCATTTCTATACTTTTCGCAGACATTTGATTTATTAGGTAGTTCAACTAGAAAGAACAAACATTTGCTTAGGTTGTCTCCAATCTCGCAATTTCTTTTGACATAAATTAATTTGCGACAAGGATTCGATATCCGACAATGCTACTACAGTTATACAGGTTGAAGTACGTGAAACGTAATCAAGATGATGAAAAAGAGAGTTATTCAATAAAGAGGTAGCTTATGGGTAATACACCTCTGTTGCCCAATTTGTGCCTTCATACGGGAAGATGCGATGGACATTTCAAGGTACACCGTTTCTTTCCGAAATGGAACTTGTGCCCTTTAATGTGTATAGGTCAAGGTCAATGAAGGTTACATTTGACAAATAGAGGTGTTCACACTTTCCTTTTGTTACGGTCTGAACGAGAAAGGTTCGATATCGTCGATTTACCTGACTACAATTTTCTCATGCTTCACAATATCTGTCCCTTACCGGCCATGGATCTTCATAGAAATTCAACGACAGATAGAACGATTCGTGACGGCATCGTTCATTTTATTCGCGACCTTCGCTGACCTTGAGTAAGTTTGGTTCATTAAATTCGTCAAAATATGTCAAAATATTAGGCTTATTCGATACTGTACACTTCCACTTGCGAAACAGGCGATGACTTGGTCATTTTCTTTGCGTCCTCGTAGATGAAAACGTGAAATCGAGAAATTAAATTATGCAGAAGTGTAGGCGCCCCCTAATGAGTATTAATATTGCTTAATAATTTGATATACAATGATAATTATTGCAGAAATCTAGCCCCCCCCCCCTTACCGAGTATTAATATTGCTTAATAATTTTGTGTACAATAATATACTCATTCTCGTAATATCCTAAAAATATAGGCTGCGTCAGAATTTTGAACGGGAATATTTAGTATGTACAAATTAATGTTCTAATTTTATATGTGAGCCATTTTATCGTGATTTCAAGAAAGATATTGATCTAGTACGCGATTCTAAATTTCTAAAGTGCGTAAAAATACGAGTAAAAAAATAAATGAAGGGGATTAAGTTTACCATGGTATTCGGTTTGTTATACTATGCTTCAAATAGAATCAATTTTAATAGTGTAAAATTTGAATGGCCCCGAGAAGGCATATGCGCAATATATGCTATATTCGTAAATAATAAAAGAAATAGAAATATACGTACACTTAGAATGTGATAAACAGATCTTTGTTATATGTTTACACATGTATGGGTGGTTGAATGTTGGATAGAAATGCCATTTCAATAATTAACATTTTTTTATAGCAATGAAAATATCAGTGTTTGCGTTCAGAAGATTGTAATACTTTTAGAATATAATAAATATTTGCGTTTATCACATGTATCGGTGTAACAAGTATTTAAGCGTTTCATAATAATTGCGAATAACATCTACACATCGCGATGTCTCATAATGGAAAAAAATATAGAAAGTCGTCCTCTTGGATTTATGCTTAACAGTTGCTTGCCATGAAAATATTCTCACTCGCATTGCAAAACGGCATTGCAAAGGAAACAGTATCGATTATCGATGTTAATTGATCGAGCCGAATAAGAATTCTGGATGTAATTGCATGCAAATCACATTTGAATGGAGCTTCATTTTATTATCTAATACTCAACATTGTTTCTATATTATAGTTTAAATGAGAAATTGCCCTTGATTGTTATGCTAATCATAACAATTAAATTTAAAGTGGATATTAAAGAATTAATGTGGGCATGAAGGGAAGATATAGAATTTATTTGGGACTATGGCATCATAAATATTTAAAGAAGACGTGATTGCACATTTATGTTGAGTCCAACAAAAACATTGCGAGGAAAAAGCAGAAACGTTTCGCACAAGATTGAGGTTCTATAATGTGGTTTTGTTACCGGAAAATTATGCACCACTTCGGTTAATTAAAGCAGCCGTTTTATTCTTCATAACTTATACAAGAACCATTTCGTGGAAATATAAGTATAGTTAACGATAGACTTTAATTATTCAAGTGTTATTTTTTCACGTCTCACTACTTTTCAAAAAAGAGTAAACGTAAATCGTTAGATATTTTTATACCCCCCTATTCAGATGCAATTGTTTTGGTTTAATATTGCCATTGGCTTGAATCATTCAGCTACTAGATCCGATTCATCGTTTAAAATAATATTATCAATATGCTATCTCGAACAAAAAATTAACAACTTGGAGAAATGGCGATGCGATGTATTATGTTAATGGTTTATTCAATGCTAGTCTCACATGGAAATTCTATTTGCTATAGATTTGAATGTTTCTCGTAACGAATGTTCCAACTCCCAGTTTACTGATTTAAATGCTTTTAAGCAAGTCTAATGAGCAAATCCTGATTGCTGCTAACATTCTGTATATAAGCTATAATTTGCATAAAAGAAAATTTGAAAGCCGTCTTAACTACACTTACAGTTTGTTGCCTAATTAAAATGTTATATTCTCTATCGGATATTCAGCAAACGTTTGAAAAGTACGAAGTTACGATATTAGAGAATATCTAAACAAACAATTGTTCTTTTCTTCAGCGCATGCATCGAAAATGAATGATATATTTTGAAACTTGCTCATTCTGAAGGACATTGTTGTCTTTCAATGATTAAGAAACAATTTTCGAAGGTATACAATGATTTACTGACTTGAAATACTTACTTTGCTACCTGTCAGAAATAAGTTCTTCCTGTGATTTTCTTGTTAACTTTCTTGCATTGAAAACATTTAAAATCATTTCACCGTATTGCTTTTTATGCTGAGAACATATATTATTTATTAGGAATCCATTTCCTTTCCACCCGTTCTCTTTCCGTTATGAACGCTGGAAATTTTACTTTTCCTTTATCTCGATGAATCAATTTAAATCAATTCAGGCTTCGTAATTAATCTTCGTCGATGGCGAGCTGGATGAATTAATTTCAAGTAGAAAATAAATAATACTGAGGAATAATCGTGCGCAGTAAAATCAGTATGGTTCTCAAAAGGCATTCAATATTTTAATAATTATATTCTAGGGAGGAGTAAATTCAGTAAATTTATTTTATATCGATAAAAACTTATCAAAATGCTCATACTTCGTAATTCTTTATGTCAGTTTCAATTTTTATGTTTTAGATTTTTCTAAAATATCATTCATAAATGTGAGAAGTGGTCATAAATGAAATTACCCTACGTAGATTCTGAAGAATTCAATAATGCTTTCTTTTTAAATAAAATCCAGTAAAATTATAGTAACAGTAAGAAACCTATTGTTAACGGTTGCTTCATTAATAACTATGCCACTAATTATCTTCGAGATTTGAAAGTACCGTATGAACTCGTGCACTATGAAGTATTATTATTTCTATCAAATGGAGAAGAAATACCATGCCAACCTGTGATTAGTTAATGGCGGTTCGCCTAGAAAGAAATTGCCACCTGCTTGAACCATTATTGTGCTGCAATATCTAACATTTAACACATAATAGTGATATTTATTATTTCATACATAACATTTGAGGAAACGAGGGAGAATGGTTCATGCTAAAATAGAATCGAATATGTGTCTGTGAGGAAACAATGGACAAATGAAATCTTTTCTATTTTCTCTATTATTTCCATTTGTCAATGAACATAGTCTTTCGTCTGAGCCCTAATGATCTATTCCACCTTACGTACACCTGTTTATTGCACAGAGCAACTAAACTTCTGCGAATTAAACGTCGAAAGGTCCACGACCATTTATGGAATGTACAAGAACATTCTAAATGAACAAAAGAAATTAACCTTCTAAAACAAACGAAAGTTAGCTAAATTAAGAAATTAGTTATCTCAATTTCAGCAAGTAAATCACGATACAATTTCTTCTGCTATCGCTCTAGTAACGTTTTTAAGCATACCTTAAGCCTTTCACGTTCAACAACAGGAAATCTTTTCAATACTTTATCTGATCCCCTGGCTCTCTTTGCTTACCAGAAAAATGATCATTTGGTCCGCAAGAAATCTACGCGAGACTCATTAGGTGTCCTTGTAATCAAGAAGATTCGAATCTAGAAACGTATGTCAAGCAATTGTACCTGCTTTCCTAATTAAGCTTTCACTAAAAAATACCGTCCAAACGAGACAAGAGTTAATAGCGTGAAAAGAACTTGTCGAGGGCTTAATAGCGTGAAGAACTTAGCGAAGAACCACTAACATTTTAGGAATAGTGGTTCGAAAGCAAAGTGTGGTCTTCTAACTCAATCGTCGAAATCGTTGGCCACTTAACCCTGACCAGGGAGTAAAAGTTTGATGAACATTGGATAATAGTTTAAGGTGCATTAATTACAGTTGAAAGATAGGACAATTGTTTGTTCTACCTGTTTAAGTTGCCGAAAATCGATGAATTTATGAAAATTATGGAAAGTATATCCAAAAACTTCTCATAATACATATATTCAAACATTTATTGCACGTTCTATGATTATGTAACGTCGTTTATTTAACATTGCTACACAAATTTTCTAATTCAATTTAGCATTTGAAGTTAATCACACTTGCTCCTGGTAATCATCCAGGAAATGTATTTTAAAAATAAAAAACCAACCGCTAATCAAGTGCTTTGCTAGTAAAATTAAATCAAATAGAATATAATTAATTTGACATATATTGTTCAAAACATATTGCATATACCTAAATGTCTTTAAAAGGACCATACGTATGGAAAGAAATAATTCAATCCATGTATGTATATACCAATACAAAAATTCTAAAACACTATAATGTACCATGGCTTATGCATACGTAGACGAGACTGTACGTATTTAAAAAAAGTGATAGGAATTACTCGTCTCTTATTATCCATGAAACGTTCCCACGAACGTAATCGCCATTATCCAATGTACTTCTACGAACTGTAACCATGCATTTTCTATCTTCTTTCCTTCCTCTGGCTCGATTTGATTTGTCTCTTCGAACCACCGACATTTGAAAATGGTTACTTTATCACGAATACGTTTCCGAAGTGAAACGCCTGCTTCGAAAGGAATCGTGACATCGCTCGATCGGCTTTTCAGGCTGGAAGTATCATAGTTGACGAGTATTCCATTCAGGACAATGTGCACAGAAATGGTATCAGAAAGTCGTGGGTGGCGAATCGGGGGTCATCGATGACTGGCCGACACGATTGGACCTCCTTGGAGAATTCATTGGCAGTTTCTTGGGACTCGAGCAACCCTCGAGTCGTTGTACATATTATACAGGAACCGTTGCAAACGATCGAGGAAACAAAATTCTGTATTGGGAGTGCTAATAAAACTATCCGAAGTACACGACAAATCTACTCGTTCAAAGCGATACTTGTTGCGGCGAGGATAAAATTAAACTGAAATTCCGCTAATTGTCGGAAGAAGCAACACCTGAAACACAAAATACAATATATCCCCAAAAACTGAACAGGAAAACGACGAATAAAACCGTTTGACAGGGAACAGGATCTACCAGCGCATAATAATCTCCATTAAACGATGTGAATATATTATATTTTCGTAAGAAATTCGCAGAAATATTCATAGCGTATCAATCGTACGGCGTAACGCGTGTACATATAATGACGTTAGATTACACTGTGTGCTTAAAATAAATAATCCTTACACGATAGAATGAACGATTCGAAAGAGTTTCGCGTGGTACAATTAAGTCGCTCGAAACACGTCTCGATCGGGATCCCGTCGAAACGGAACGCAATCGGAAACTCGTCCAAGAACACGTATGCGTGTATGTATATAATATTCAGAACGACGACACCAGGCGGAAGTGCGTGTCTCGGTCGAATCGAAACCCATTCGGAAAAGAAGAATTTTGTTAAAAAAAAACAACAAGACAAAACCGTTTTTCATTCGCGGCCGTTTCGTCCATCGCTTCGTCTCGTCGTCCCTTCGAGATCGCACGGATTAAGTTCTCTTTTGGTCAACAGGATCGTCGTTCGCCGGCTCGTTCGTCGACGTAGAAAGGAAGCAAACGACAAAATAAGCCAAGGGGCGAGGGGAACGAAGAAAAAAGTGGAGGAAGAGAATGGGAGGAGATGAGCGACAGATAAAATCGTGGCGAAATTTTCACCAATCAATATCGAATGCAGGATAATTTTCGTCGTTTCCGGTCGTGGCTAGTATCGATCGAGGCGAGACCAGTGCGACGACCAAGTGTCGAGATGTGCACGCGCGCACAGAGTGAACCGCGAATAACGATCAGCTTAGATGATTCTAATTGACAGCGATCTGAAAAGTTTGCTCATTTGCTGCAAGGCATTCCTTCAATTTGAGCTCCACGACGATTCGCGGTAAACGTTTCGTACTAAACACCTGCGGTGGACAATTGACCACGGTCGTTCCGGTAGCTCTCGTCAAATTTCCCATCGATCCCACCGGAGAGAGAACGATCTAAGGTGGCCGCGTTTCGTTGTTCACCGTGTACAAGAATAATTCGAGATACGACACGAGCGTTACCGGATCAGAGGGACGAAGAAAGCTGAGCTGAAACGCACAGCGACTGCTCGCTCGTTTCTATGCCAAACGGGAAAGTTACCGGCGAACAGGTAACCACCAGGTGTTAGGATCGTCGAATAATTTTACTCTGGCCACTTTGATTGCCTTCCCTCTCCATTATTTTGGTTCCAGGATCACATCCGGTCCTCTCAGCCAGCTCACGATTTTCTCTTCCTTCCCCCTCCCTCCCTCGTACCCTTTCTTCATCGCCCTCTTCTTCCTCGTCATAATAATTGCACGTCGTCCGTTATATGTCTTACTTTATTATTTCTCCTCCCTCTTTCGCTTTCCTTAATTACTTCTTTTACGCTCTTTTTACTTTTTCAATTGTATCGGTGTGGAAGTGTACGTGTCTGCGGACGTGAATCTGTGTACGCGCGCGCGTTTGTGTGTGTGTATGGTTGCTTCTTTATTTTGCCGGTTTACTTGTTGCTGTATTGTTCCTTTTGGGTCGAATTCGTTCGCCGGTTTTACTTTGAACGCCGGTTCGAACGATTCGCCCCGCATGCTTGCTTCGGATAGTATTCGCTCAGTTGCTCCATCGCCTCTTCTCCTTCTCCATCTTCCTCCTCGCGGTTCTATGCCCTGATTACATGATTATGCATTTGCCTCTCTCGGCCCAGGGATTGTTCTTCTTGTCGGGCGCGTGTATCAACGGGTCAGACTTCTCGTTCTCTTCCACGTACTCCCTCATCCTGGAAACAAGCAGACCATCTAGTAGATTGTATTCTTGGTTTCGTTTCGCGGGGGTCGGGGAAATTTTGAGGGGAAACGATTGAATCGACGAAATTGGGAAACGGCGCGGGTTTATTTTCGTATGGGAGTTTCGGTGAATCTGACCTGAGTTCGGAAGAAAAGTATTTTATCGTTTCTTTTCATTTTTTAACGTATCCTTTTAATTGTGGCACTCGGGGAAGAGAGATTAATTACTTTGGAATTGTTGCGTGGAAGGATAGGAAAGGGTTGGGATAAAGAGGTTTTATAATAAACTATGATTTGTGTTTGTTGGTTTCGAGTCTTTTTTGCATAAAATTTGTTGTCTGTGGTATACTCGCAATTTTCGAGAAAGGTATAAATAATTTTTGTTGAACGCAAGGAAATGGTGGCGGGCTTTTTGATTAGCATCGAATAAGCGATTTACTATTTATTGCTTGAAGAATTTATCCCAGCCGGCTCTCTGTTGTGGTTGATGTTTTTTAAATAATAATGCTCGTTGCTGTAAATGGTGATTGGTTGGAGTCATTTTTCATGGGAAAGAGTAGGAGTGAAAGCTTGCGATTATGGAAAAAGAAATTACTCGTTAGTGGTTGAAATGATCTATAATTGTGGGTAAATATTAATCATAGTTCTTAAGAAATGCAGAGATTCAAGATGAATATTTTGCATTCAGCAATTTTCAAACTTTTCCCACAGAAATATCTATCAATGGTTAACAATAGCTGCGGTGTTCATTTTCAATCAACGATTAAACGGTTTAACTGGTTGATTCTTGATCTTTTCAAATTATTAATCCAAACTTTTGTACAGTATTATAATTTCAACCCCCCCCCCCTAAAAAAAACTAAAATGTATGTTATATACCGGACAAATTTAAACTCCAGAATTTTAGGGAAAATAGCGTACGAATTCGTAAATGTTACAAAAACATAATATGTTAATCAAATTCAAATCGCTTCTAATGACTTTTAGATATTCGATTTAACGTCTTCCATGAGGCAACAAATTCTTAGCACGGTACTAGTGGGACAAATAAATCTACCAATTTGCAATAGAACATTTTTGTACACACTTCTGTATACCATTTGTACGACAAAACATTACGCAAACCGTTTGCCCATTCTGTATGTAATAAAATAAATATAACACGATAGTAAGTACTATGTTAAAGCGTTACAGTTTCCTTCACGTTTCAAAATATTTTATCGAAACTTTTCACTGAAGCATTAACCATCAATTGATTGAACACTTCAATGAATATTTTCGAAGTAAAATACAATGACAAAGTTTGCACAGCAAAGCATCCGTGTACAGAACGTAATACAATAATAGTTAGAACCTTTTTGTTTCCCTCGAATTTCGAAATGTTTTGAATCAATCTTATTCACGAAACTATATTTATACAAAATTTAACTATTTCTCTAAAATGGAATGCATTGTGTAAATCGTGTCCAGAAATCTCCGGCTGCTATGCAGATATAACCAGACGAATATAGCGTAACAAAATAATAGTCAGCGAGACGCAGGAACGTTATAAGTTATAAACGTAACAAGGTTGCGTCGCGACGCAAAGAAAAGTGCAACGAGGAGCGAATAGTTGCTGGTTTCGCGGCGAAGGCTTGGTGAAAGGGACTCGGTTACTTTGGCCGATTTTGCGTTCAAGGAGAATTCTGTGCAACGAAGGAACGCGACTGTTCGATCGCGATCGACCAATTTTTCGTATTTTCCAGCGATATGCCTTCGAACGGCGCCGCTAGTTTCTGATTGTCGTCAATTTCTGGCACCAATTGCGGCCACTTTGCACCGCTATGCTACACAAACTTTGCCCAATTTCCCGTTTCTATGAATAAATTAGGACCCGAAGCAGAAAAAACAGAGAAACGAAATCGAACTTATATTTCAACAGGCCAACCTAGTTTTCCGTTTCTATGAATAAATTGGAGTTCCACGAATGGAGGATAGAAATGGAACCGAATTTACATTTGAGCTGCGTGGACGTTAAATTGATTGATTCCGCTGGTTGCAATTTTCTCAATTCTCATATGTCAGGTGGCAGAAAATTGGTTCGTGTAGAGGTAATATATTTGTTCTTCGAGACATATGATCTAAATACGGGAGACACCTTTATCGAGTGCAGTAAAATGATTGTTAACATTTTGAATCAACAGGCCAGGCAAATTGTTCACGTAATGTAAGGTCAATATGCAAATATTTGTAACTAATGATTTGTAAGAATGGATATCCCAAATAATATTTTATTAATATTGCATAAATAGAAAGCAGATCTCTGTTTTTTTCATTTCAATATCGACATTCCTGTTCCTTGCGTACTATAGCTAATGCTTTCGATATGATTGGATTTGCACGACTCTCCGCTACACGCTGCGGTTCACGTCGACCTCTGGATATCGAACGTTATCCCGATTTTGCATTCGATTGCACGGAATAGTTCGAAAGGATACGCTTGTACGTTCCTGAGCTGCATTGCTAATAAAACATCCTATGCGTTCTATGCCTCGATACGATCGTAAGTACAATTCCACGGCGTTCTTTTAAACTGATGAGCTGCAGGGGGCTTGGATTGCTTTTGAAATATGCATCTGGTTCTAGGTAGTTGATTATTGTTGTGC
Organism: Nomada goodeniana; assembly: GCA_963969485.1. Lineage (NCBI taxonomy): Eukaryota > Metazoa > Arthropoda > Insecta > Hymenoptera > Apidae > Nomada > Nomada goodeniana. The sequence continues at coordinate 5,981,088 of OZ018305.1, read as the reverse complement.
AACGGTATGGAATTCGATGCATGCGTGAACAAGAAAAGTTCGACGTAAAAAAACATGAAAAACTTGGGTCATGTGGTATAAAAATATATGTTTTATGATAAAGAGCAAGAAAAAAAGAGGAAGCAAGATTTAAATTAACAGAGGGAACTGTGTTTTAATTTTAACGATACCGGGACATTTGTTTAAAAATATCCAGGAATTCCGATTGGCTCAATTGTTCGATTTTTTTCTTGCAGTTTATATTAAATAGATAAATATAATGCGCGTTATTCAGTTTCACATATATTTGAGTTTAGAAATCTTATTATTTCATATTACCCTGCTACCAAATTTATATTTGCGAATTTTCGAAAAGAGCTCGGCACAGGTATTTGCGAAATACGAGATATGAAAATCGAAATATTTAGATTGCAATTCGAAATGCACATTATCGATACAAGTATTTTAATAAGCGTTAAAAACAAAAATAGATACTTCACGAAGTGGGCGGATATAGTTTGAGCACAGGTGTTTTAAACGTTTTTGCATACGTGTCGTAATTATAATATTTGTATTATTTATGCTAATCGATTTGCATGTTTTGTAAGATCAATAAATATTTATTAGCAAACCAGGCAAGTACATTCATTTCGAGCAATCTAACTTGTTTCCATTCGTGTTAATAATTACTGTTAACAACAATAACGGTGACAATAAGAAGCAGAATTGTCTGTTCTTTTTACAGAAATCACAGCTTGGCGGAAAATACGAGAAAATTATAGGCTTTCACTTATCGCTCTTTATTAGAAACGAATGTGGGTTAATGACCTGTTGCTGCTGGCACAGCGTACTTTTCGACGCTTGTAATATCAATGAATGTGTCGTTTTGCTCCGCGAAACGCAGCCTCGTATGTATTACATTTGTAATTAATTAGAAATTTTCACGTCACGATTAAACTTCGTTCAATTCTACCGCGAATATAGATCATTGAAAGGTGAATGAAAACCGAGGAAACGTTGCTATGACAAAATAGCTTGAAACAAAGTTACCACATTTCGTCATTTTGTTCAAGGGTTCAAACAAATTGCAATCTGAAAGATGCATTCCGAAAACTGAATTTCTAAAAGCCTCAATTATTATTAAATTGAATACTGAAAATATCCTTTCAGATTAAACATTATAAACTATTTCCTATCAAGGTTAACATCATGTTGGTGCAATAACAGTTCGCAACAGTATTGATATCTCTAGCCAATCAATTATCATCAGATTTTCCAGAACTCTATATACTCTCGATTACCATTTCACGACGTAGTGATAAAAGTAACGAAACTCTCCGTGCTTCTACGATAAATTTGAACGATTATTTCGTAACACTGTAAATGAACCGAATGGTTAAGAAGAAGTTCATAATAAAGGTATCTCAAGTTATAATTGACAGAAGCAATTTTCTAACTACTTTCACAAAATATTCATTAAGGGCACTAACCAACGGTAGCGTATACAAAGTTGTTCTCAGTTTGTTTAGGACACTTCACGTGCAAATAGAAAGTCGAAAAATAATCGTCCCATATTCAACTGTTACTACAGGCACTTCCACTGACGAAATATTTTCCTTTGCCCCATTTACCTGCATCGTAGTCCCGCAGTGATACGTAACACAGTCTCCTGGGCGGTCCAATGAGGAACAAATAACACCCATTCTAAACAATTATCACCGTTCTATGTTCAAGAGGAAACTAAACGTTCTGCTAGGATTCGAGTTTTTCACGCGTGAATATTATTGGGCCTTACTCTAATTTAATTTAGGAACTCCCTTTTATTTTACAATTTAACACTGCCAACTGGTAACATCGTCGAAGAAATTCTTCGGGAATTTGTTTCAGATCACCTCCGGTTCAGGAAAACCAACATACCAACACCCCTGTCTCTTTGCTTATTAATTGAAAGGGCAATAATCCAACGAGCACACCAGAAATTATTTCTTGATACTGTAATTTCGATCCATTTGGACCAGACGAATACTAGCCTGCTGTTGACACGACATCCCAATGAAACGAACAGTACCGTTTTCTATCTCTACTCAATGATTTCACGAGTCGCCCGAAGGGAAAAGGCCAGACGCACAACAGTGCGAGCGAGAGATAGGTCAGAGAGGAAGGAAAAAATGGGAGGCACCTTTCACTCCGGCACTCTCCAAGTACTTAGTCGACCGCGGAAACTTTTTGCTTTCGCGTACGATTCCACTTTGAAAACCGCAACCGCGGCACAACGTCGCCGTTCAAACGTTGTTCCGCGTTGTTCCGCAACGCCAACCAACTTCCCATATGCCATCGACGCACCTGGGACAGGTTTAACCACGGGGTTAATTAGTGTAGAGAGAGCGGGAGTCGAGGGTTGAAAACCGGAGGACACGCGTGGAAACATTAACGTTAGGTTTCGAACTCGACAGATTTGAAACCTCGAAAAGGAGAGACAAATAAAGGGCCGCGATTGTATTTTACCTCTAAATTGAATGAATTAATTCTTTTTATGGGAAACGCGCTGTTCAATTGATACTCGTTTGTTAAGGGGGGTGTCAGTGAAATTAAGCGTGCGGATAATGCTCGTAAATCTAGCGTGCGGGGAACTCTCAATCGAAGAAAATTCAGAATGATCTTTTTTTATTGGCAACTATTGGCAAGTCTTGTTTTCGATTTATTCGATTCGACTTCTGTGCGACAATTTCTAGGAAATAATAAACCGTGTTAAATGGAGGAATTTAGAAGACAATGCTTGCAATAGGAAAGGTACAATCGAAACGTTTTTTCATCCATGCTGCAACTTTTTATATAAAAGATCTATGAAAGAAAACTGTATACCCGATTTATTTAACAATGTTTTAGCGCAGTGCTTCAAGTTTCATTAATTCTTCCAGCGTTTTGAGTATAAACGGAGCAGAAACACTTTTCCGTAAAGATAAGCTTGGTTATGGGTTCACGTATGTTGATTTACAGTGAAATTCCGTTTACCTGCGCCAGGCGGGGGATAAAATAGTTCAGATAACTGGATCGTTCGTCTAACAGGGCCCCGCTGATTTTCCCGACTACCTGCGATTTATCGTTCGAACAGAGTTCACACACATCTGTCACATAAATTCGTCGACTCGGCAATGCTTCGAACCTACTTAATTCGACAATTAAGTTATCAAGAACAATAATTTACTACCACTTTGTTGGTGAATTAATTACAAGTTGCTGTCTGCCTGTCGTTATAAGTTAATTGCTGTTTTTCATACTTAACTCGAGCTGTTGCATGTGCTCCCGCGAATGGAACAACGTTCGACAGTAATTCATTTAATATAAATTTCGTTCCAATGAAACGAAATTATATTGTGTAGGATATTGCTGCTTTTACGAGTGTGTTGAAATATTAATTTCTTAATTCTTGTGTTACGTGCACGTTCTGTTTTGCATGAATTATTGGATCCTAGTCCTTTCAAGAATGAAATTAATTCTTGTACAAGGAAGAAAAATTTCAATACTTTGCCTCCTCTTATTACGCGTGATTCTTTATTTGATTTAATATTAATTCCATGACTTTTGTTCCAAGAATACGATGACATTTTGATTACTCATATAGATATTATGGTAGGGCATTTTTGGATTTATTCAAGGATAGATGCATAACTGTTCAACAATTATCGTTAATTCATTAGTTGCTAAGTTATTAGTTAGTGTCTTATGAGAAACGATGGACCAAGTATTAATTAATAATTGAGATACTGTTAAGATCCGATCAACATTGATTAACAATTGATTGCAACGATCCAATTTATACTTTCGTATATTTTATATATTCGTCTGTAGGTTCTTTCGGAATTAGGTGACCATGTCAAGTTCTTAGATAAATAATTCCCGTGGCATTTGTGGAGTAGAGAATGTCGACGACCTTAATTTACAAAACGACAGCCAGACGATGATCTACATTTCGTGACTTTAGAATTATTTCGTAATACTATTTTGACGAACAATTGAAACTTGCTTCCGAAGGACACAATTTCTCTATTGTAGCTGTACACAGAATTTTTAATTCGTTTACGACAGTCTGATAAAAAATGATATTAACAAAAATCCATCTATGTTCAGAGGACCATATATATATAATGGGAACACACATTTTGAAATACCTTTTTTTTTAACAGTCAGCTCAGGTTCGCCTTGAATTTAATAAACGGCGTGACATCATTTTATACCCATTGTAGTGTAAGGAACATTAAGGTGAATTCAATTAGCACGAAATGCGACATTTAATTATACTCGTAACGCGAAATTTTGTAGCAGTGAAAACAGTGGAACATAGCTGCATTTTCCTTCCGTTATTCCTATTGAATATCAACAAACGCTCCTTGTCATAAACCGAACAAATCATTCTCACTTTTTCCCTTTAAACATTTACAATCTTCCACCCACATCGTAATTCACCGTCGCAAATTTATCCACGTAGGTGGCTAATACATTTATTCTCTACAGAATACGATAGCCCTCCGAAATACAGCGAAAGAAATATTTGAAAGTAACAGAACGCAAAGATAAATCCAACGTTCCCAACCCGTGAGTCACCGCGTATTTCCAATATTCGTGTAAAAAAAAAGAAAAATACATATGGCAAATAATTAGATAAATCGATAACGCCGAAACTCGCGAGTAAGAACGAGCAGGACTGATAAGAATCGCTGGCGAACAGTGCCGGTCTCGAGTAAGGAAACAAGGCGGCGAAGGAATGAGGAAGGGTGGAAGGTGGTGCGATGGGAACGGGAAAAGAAAACGAAAGTCGGCTACCATCGAGAGGAACGATTTGATTGCGAGTGTTAAACGTTCGGTGCTATCGATTGCGACGAAAACGAAAAGCAGAAGGAATAAATTATAAACGGCGATCGGACGTGACACGAATCGGTACGACGGCGATCGGGATTGCTGTCGTTGAGTCATCGGGGAACGTTTATGCAAATGATCCCGATTTCAGCGAAAATTATCGCCGTGAATGATTGTTGCGTAATTTAGAAGGAACTGTGCAATATACCAAGTGTACGCGCGATTAGCAGTACACACTTCGTTAAGATAGCCTTTTGAATGCGCGTGAAAAAAATGTGTGCAATTTTCTTCGTTACTGATCGTTTAATTTCCCGACCAGCTGTATATGTGGGCTCCTTGTTAATGCTTTTGCAAAATGCATACACGTCATTGACGTTATTATTATTACACTAAATTAAAGTCATTTATAATAATCAGTTTTTCGGGCAATTATTCCACCAAACAATTCCAAGCAAGTATACTAGTATTCTGCTAAATATGTGTAATGTTGCGTAAATAAATATCATACTAACAAATATATTAAATATTCCTTTTCCCGAGATTCACTTGTAATTTGCGATACAAATTATCGATGCGATTAACTAACGATCAATCCGTCAATTATTATTACGCGTTCCATTCTTCCCAACCATAGTTAATAATTTTGCAAATTCATAAATTATCGATAGCTATTCCCTATCACTAAATACAGAATATCCGAAAGAATCCAAATATATCCTTGCAACTAATATCGATTCGTGTATATATTTGCTAACACTGAAACGTATGAAAAAGTCGCCACAATTTTTCGTCCAAAAACGTATGCTACACAGTGCGGAACTATTGGAAGGTGTGTGAAGGCAGTAACTGTACCTAGTCTCGATTGTATTGGTATTATTGGTTTTAAAAACACGGGCGTTTCCTAGTCGAGAAAGTCTGACGGGTTCGAATCGAGGCTTTAAAGTGTTCGGTCCGCGAATATGTGATTAACGGACACTCCACGTCCAAGGAGATCCTGTCCCCGTGTGTAATATGGGAACGCCGGTGTAATTTAGCCTTGATTGTCGATTACCAGCCAGCGTGTTGCGGCACACCACATCGATTACGTCGTCGCCTACGCGTCTCGCGTTCCTCGATACCGGTGATATTCGTCTAGGAAACGGTTTTTGCGATCACACTGGACGAACAACTTTCATACGACGCCGAACGATTGTTTCGACCGAGCCAATTTATATCTGAATGAGTCGATAATACGAACGTGATTTTTCACAGACACGGTATGCGTACACGGACTCCTGTTTATTATTTCAGCGATTCGTTCTTTCCCATATTTTATCGCTACATCGTTTGCGGATCTTTTGGATTCGTCGATTTTTGGAAAGATGAGGGGGCGAAGTGGTTATTATTGTGTTGTTCTACTGTTTAGCATTTATATTTATACGACCTACTGTTCAAATAATTTTGAAGTATTGTTGCATTTATCGAATACATTAAATGAGGAAGTTACACTGGAACGTGAGTACAATAAATAATTACACAGCTCTCTACACCGCTACTCGTGTTAACATCTTATCAAATTTTCATCCCCGTAATTATCTAATCATATCCTTTCAAATTAGTTGTATTTGTATATAATTTCTTATTTACATTTTATTTCATTTGTGAATTTCTATGATTTATTCAATCACAAATTCATGGTTCGTGGCATAACGAGAACAGTGTAGTTCTTTATCAGCAAAATTCGAATGAGAAATCACTTCAATTAGAAGCATGCAACATGTAAATAAATTGCAAGGAAAAACTTTTCAAGTCAACAGTTCTTATTGATAAGAACAAAGAGCGCTAACGATATTCTTGTTGCATACAATGCAGTGCTTTTTACGTCCACGTACAATGTACAATTAAATGGTGAAATATCTCGAACTGATAAGAAGTGTCATTGAAACGAATGTTTGTTTAATTTATGTGATTTTTGTTTAAATTTGCTGCAGCGGTAGAGTACATGTTGACTACCAAGTTATCAGCCATTGTACATGCGTATGCATAATTACGAGTATACAAGGCCATTGATATTGAAATGCAAATGGTAAATATCTCGAGAAAACTATTAATGCCGATTTTATTCAAACGTCCACGCAAGGTTTCAATTTTATTTCGATGATTGTATCAACCTCTAAATTATGTATAATTTAACTATCGTTCCTAATGTCCACGCGTTAATGTAATAATTTAAAGAGTTTCTTTCTTCAGACATCTCCTTTCCAGAAATTATTGAAGTTACTTATGAATTATTTAAAATTTTAGCAAATCGAATCTAAAGGCTGATAACACGAAATAATAAGCTTCGACGGATATGATTATATACTGTCAAGCAATATTACAAGGATTTTAACTAAAAGAGACGGAATTATTTGAATCTGATGAAATTACAAATTGAGTTTCCTCAATTAATCTTAGAATACGGAACACTATGATCCCTCGACGATTCTTTTTTAAAGTTACTAATACATAAATGCACGTCAAGCAAGATTTAGATTCGACGAAGAATTTTCTAACTACCCAGGAACAGAAATTTTGGAATAAACAATAAAACGATTTAGTTTTATATTAAATTTGAAGGTTCATTAAATAATAAATATTCTATATTAAACTCTATAGCGAATCTAGAGTCTGCCAATGATATATTATTTCTGTAAATCATTCTTATCTTTCGCAATCTTATTTTCACCCTTACTTCTGCAATCTGGATTTACCTTTAATGTAACGAACGGTTCTCTCGGATGCAGTTTACGTCCTCATTTTACGAGTGAAAAGTATAAAGGCTTTGGATAGAGCATTGCGAGAGTTCGCGTGCTAGGTAATCACGAGTAAACGTGAACAGCTCTCATAACGATTTAGAAGACACTTGATCTACGAGTTACAAAACGCCTGAAACCTTTCAGGAATACTGATATTCAATGACAAACAGATTTATAAAGTACGAAATATAAATACTCCGTTACGGAAATTAATACTGCAAAATCGAGTCGCAGCATTATAATGCATTGGTAAAAGATTTATGTAAAAAGAATTTACGTGAATTTGTTTATAGAAGATATTCTTTAACTATGGAGAAAATCGAGAACCGTATTTTAATCAATATTGTTTATTTTTAATCTGCGAATTTGCAGCAGCGATAAATTTAACCGTCTGAATCCATTGCCCCAGAAAACCAGTATCACCTAATAATTGATCTTAATTGCCCATCCCTTTCCACAAGAATAGAACTTTTGGAAACAATGAAATCATAAATATGATATACTCATTAATCCATTCGTACGAAAACTGAATTTCCAATATTGTTATTATCAAAACGGTTGCTTATCAGCGGGAATATTATTCATTAAAAATATAACATTCTACCAATGTAATAAATCGGAGACACGTTTATTCTATTCATTCTCATCTTCTTCGACGCTTACCACCAACAATAATCTTTCTCTGCGTTGCTCGACTAATATTCGTTTCATTAAAATAAAAAATCTTGTTACTTCATTCCACTTTCAGAATCTTTAACATCGCAGCACAGTTCGCAGGTAATTAAGCGTACTCTGCCAGATAAGTTCATTACAATACGAATATTCCTAATACACTCCAACAAACGCGACCCATTTACCAAATCCGCCGTACCATTTTCATTTTTCATCGAGCGCGTAACTGCGCTCCTCAAGTGCAGCGTACAATAAGCGAACAATCCGTTGTTCCGTTGCCCGAGTCACAGAACGAAACGACGAAATTAATAAGGATTCGTGTTCCCAGACGACTTCAACGTTTCATCAATGAAAAAGATTCCATGCTATAAAGAAACGCGAATAAGGGGGGGAGGGGGATGATTATAGCGTTCGCCTGTCTATTAAGAACGAGTCCTTGCGTTTACGATTGCGAGATTTTTCCGTTGCAAACGTCTTGGTAATCGTTCCCTCGGCTGTACGCTTTCCTCTCCGATTTACCTGAGCCGCGGAAATGATCGTCTCGCCTTGTTTCTCATGCCCCTCGAGGTCTTTGGAATACGCGTGCCGGCAGACGTTCTACGCCATACGAATTTCAAGGAGGGAACAGTTTTCTTTTTCTCGCGGGCGGCACCGACGCGGGTGGACAGCGATTCGTGGAAGGGAAAGTACGAGCAAGAATGTGGAAAACGTTCGACGCGAAGTGGCGGGTGTTGGAGTTAGAACGAAGATGGCAGAGGAAAAGGGTATCCCCCTTTCATGTGCGTGGCTAGTCTTGCGTTTGAACAATGGTAATACGCAAAACGCAAAATAATGCAATGTATTTTATGTTGCGATAATGTACACGGCGAACTACGAAAGGTAAGCTCACGCTATTCCGTTGTTACCGAGACGATGGAAAATTTGTTCATTCGGTGTAACAACTTTCAATTACAGCTTCCAGATGGTTATAATACATTTGTTATAGAAAAAAAACTGACTATCGACTAAAAAAACTATCGAAGAGAAGGGTTGATAATTTACTGTAATCATTTCGAAGCTCTGGTTGAGTTATTTTGTAGCGGATAAAGAAATTTTCGATCAACCCGCTGGAAATAGAATAATCTAAAGCTGATCACGTTTTGTGTGGGTTACCTTCCGTATGTACGGACATGTTAGGTGAAACTAAATAATTACCTGCTGGCAATTAAAATTGTATGTTTGTAAGAAATATTTTATTTGGAGGATATTTAATATTGAATACTGAATCGAACTCGATTCTGAGACAAATTCTTCTGGAATTTCTTTTGCTTCTTGTGCAACAGTAATTCAATTCTTCAGGTCTCTCGAACGAATTTCGTTTTTGCAATTGTAGTTCTCAGCTTGACATTTCTTAATACGTCTTTGATACTGGCTTATGTTCATTTGAAACGTTTGTAATAACTGTAATATTCTGTCTACACTTGTGAACTCTTAATACAGCATTGTTTAAAGGTTTCTATTTTACGTCAGAGAATGTCTTCTTTTTTTTATGGCGTATTAAAAAGCACCGTGTCAATAATTATACTATGGCAGTGTAGTATAAAGATTGTTTAATAAACATACTAACAATGAGTCCCGATGCAAAAGATTTGCTGTAGAATAAATGTAATGATCGTACATAATTCTCCCTTCCCTCAGATATACTGTTAAAGTGCCTTATATACTGTCTTAAAGTGCTTGCAATTTAAGCTGTCAATTGCAGGTAATCTTAGTATCGCGAATAGACTGCTAATTAATCACCCGAGACGCAAGAATAATTGAGTGTATCGTTTTACTTAAAACGATACGCGCGTACTATAAATATAAAAGGGTCCATGTAAAATATGAAGAGAAACCTCGTGTCAGTATAATATTTTCAATGCAACTTTCTGTGCTTTGTAATACAGGTAATTTAAATTGTTGTGCATCAAAGTCTTGTAGAGCGTTTTTGGACGTTTGTAATGTGTGTAAACGTAACTAAAGCTAGGTACATAGAAATGTGTATTGCTTTCTATGCCAAATAACTAAAATATTGTGATTGTTGAAACAAATAAAGTCAATATATATATATTATAATCGTGTAATAAAATTATGTCTGATTCGGTTTCGATTCATATCCCAAATGTCCACCTAATTCGTAAATCAGAATACAAAAGTGTTTCTAAATACGCGAATTACTAGAAAATAAGACAGTCCTGAGTATTATAACAATCGCTGCGATTGTTCACTAAACTTGACAAAAGCAAAATGAGCTGAAGAACAGTTAATGTCTACACAGTGCCATGAAAATGTAAATTAGATATGAAAAAGAATATATTCTCTGCTAGGTAGTAGTAACAATGTCCTTACTAGTAAAGCAATCCACAATAATAATAAGTGCAGTTTAAACAGTACGAAATGTTCGCATTATTTTTCGTACAAATAGTCTGTACTATTTACACTTTCCTATCTTTTTGTAAGTTGTAGCTCGATTAAATGAACGATGCATTGCACTGCACACCATGTAAGAGATCCACCCTTATTAAAGCTTGAATTTTCTATGCACAGGTAACCCTCTGAAACGCTGCACTCTTTTCGTCCTGCCCCATACGAACCCATAAAAAGAAAAGAAAATAATGAATCACCTCGCAGTCCTCGTATTCACGAGTCGTGCAAAATAAATATTACGCGTGCGAATAAAATAAATATGCGCCAAGTGTGTCACCCAAAAATCAACCGCAAAAGAAATGTATTTCAAACGACAAGTAAACAAACAATAAGTACGAAAGCGTCGAACAGACCTATCATCGTAATACGATAGAGCAAAAACGTATTAAATACACGAAACTGTAGAGCACACCGCCGGCCAATCAAATGGACAGAAAGCTAAAACAAAGTAGGGGTGGAAGCAGGAGAATCGACTATGGTCGATGGCAACCAACAAACGCGAGATAAAGTGCAACAAAAATTTGCGAATACAATGCGTACGCGCTCCAAGCGAACCGAAAAGCAACCAAGGACGAAAAACGAGAGTCAAAGCCAAATGGAGTAACCCGGGGACAAAGCTGGGACGAAACAGATGGGGGTGGTTGTCGGGTCGTGTAACGCGAAGCTCCCTTTCCCGTGGACCATCTTCATCGCCATGAAAAAGCGAGGGGATCGCGAGAAAAGCAACGGGAAAACAGGCGGGCACGGATTAAATCGCGAGAACGCGCGACGCGTACGTTCGAACGAAAAATGAAAAGGGTTGAACAGACTTACGCGGCAATACTCTTCGACAGAGGCCACCGTTCCATACTCGCTTGGTACTTCATGTTCTCGATCTGCTTCTTCAGTGCGTCCTTGTCCATGTTGGCGAGTACACTGGGATCCATGGTTATAGCCGCGCCTCCCTTTTCCCAGATAAGAGCCGAATAGCGCTTGCGCCTCTACGAAAAATCAATAGAACCGACTATGCATGGGGACTCCTGTTATTGGAACACCAAGCCCTACGTCACCGACTGGCAACAGGAAATTCGATTCTGCGGGGAAACGTATACACGAACTTTTCATCCCCGTTCCGCGACATCCATGGCGATCGTTCTCGCTGTTTCGATCTGAAGATCTCGTTCCGTTCGAAACGTTTACACGCGGTTTCGTTATTTTGGGATGTGTTTCGTGTAATGCGTTGGCCACCACGATTTAGGGGTAAATCGACGGTCGGTAGGGATATGCATGATCGTTGATTTCTGGTGAAAGTATTTTACGAATGTTTAAAGAATCGGTGATTTTTAATGAACAGCGGTGGGAGCTTGGCGAGAGAAATGTAGCGAGGTGATTAAGTTGAGTTGAATTAAACGAGTAGGGTATATGGTGATTAATGTGAGTAGGCAAAGTGTTGTAATATGTTTGATAGATACATTTAATTTAAGAAATTGGGATTAATATGTTTAGTATATTTTGTCCACGTTTGTAACCCTTATATTGAGTTCAAGTCCGTGTGATCCGATTTCGGTTTTAGATTAGTAAAACTTTTTTATGCAGAGCTTTTGGATCTTGCAAACATTTTAGAGGGAATGGTGTGTTGTTTATTTGGTTCTAAAATAGTTATTTATGGCTGAAATCGGGCCATGTAGAATCGAATACAATACAGGGGTTGAGTATTGGATTTAAGGTGTTTTTTAACAGATCTCTTTTATCGTGTGAAATGAGGAAAAATGGTTCAAGTGAAGGTGCACAGGATTGAAGAGAGTTAGTACTAAATGTGAAATGTTATGTATCGCTCGGTTTAAGATATTAAGGGTAGTCACCCCTTTCAGCCACCTGTGGGTTCGAATTCGACCCACTGTTACTTAAATGCAAAAGAACATCGAGCAGTTAAATTATGTAACTTTTGTTCGCTGTCTTTAATAATTTTGGAGGGGACAACTTTGGATTTTGCGTGTCCAGTCCTGGATAATAATGTAGAATAATCGATAATTATTCAATCAGGTCAGCCCTGTTACTGTCAATTTTAATATAAATTTGCATCGATGCTGATATCTAGACTAAACTTGAATAGTAATAATACTCGTTGCCGTTTAATTTTGCTTCCGATTGTAAATGTATATAATGTTGTTTGGATAATCCTTTAACAATGTGCTTTTTCAAAGAATATCTTTAAACAATCTCGTTGCTACTTATGGAAACCAATTATATCCAACAATCTCTATACCCGTATTTGTGCCAACAAGTGTTCAAGTTTTAAAAAGTTTCAAATATACCTTGTCACGTGCAATGAAATTCTAAACCATTGTCTTACATCTCACAATCGATAAACATATAAGCAAAAGAGAAATATCATTTCTGAATATTCCATTAGCAATCAAACTTTTCAAGATCTCCAAATTCGAACTTTATATTGTTGCAAACTATGACTTATCCATTGCTAACACTTGTGGAAAGAATAGTTAAGGGCTAGAGTTATTATTTCAGAAACCACTTATTACTTCTCAGTTCACTAATGGGCTGTTTTTAAGTAGCTTCAATTAGAAACCCTTTGTCGCATCCAGCGGAAGCAACGAAGCTTGAATCTTAACGAGGAGCACGTGGAACAATCGCGACATGCGAATCTATAATAAATACGTTCGTTTTCTTTGCGGTTTGCGCACTCATTTCTCTCCTCTACTAATGGTCACCCAACCAGGAGGAAGGTATCTGATAATTAGAATCTGAACGTTTGAAAAGTATTGTGGAACCATAATAATGATGTGTATCTGTTTGTTAAGTTAGATACGGGTGAATGGTGTAAGTGTATAGGGTGTCACAGTAATTGTGGTATAGTGAAACATATTTGTAAAATAAATTGATGAACGCATTTACTAATTGTTTTAGCCCAATTGTTCTTCGGAAATAATAAAAGGACACTGTCTCAGTACCATATTTCAATTATAATTATTATTATCGTAGCCCGAAATTTGGAATCTATAAACAGATACTAATTCCAGTATAAATTAACTTTACCATAGTAACATTCGATTACAAAAATGTGACCAGCGAAGGATAAGAGAAATAGTTTTCATAAATTGACTTTCAATATAGAAAAATGTCAAATCTTTTTAAATGCAATATGTTTCACGCAGAAAATATGGTTCGTCAAAGCAGTGTCAAGATATTTTTTTTTAAGTACTAATGCATACGTATATGCACATTCGCACATGCGTTACACGGTGTATTGAACATCATGTAACTATGAGATATTTATCGATTATTTGTTCCAGCTACACTCCAACCAACATTGTTTGTGCCAGATATAGTAATTATCGAATATATACACACATTCCACACAGAACATCCAATAACTTCTATGGCTTCATTCTTCAACGCGATTAGGTCTCACTTTTCGAACATTCGGGAATCTAGTTGACGATGATCTTAATGTATTAGATATTTGATCGATATTTAATTGCTCAATGAATATTTAATCCTTATTGTGCCCGCTGTTCAATAAGCATTATTATTCAGAAATTGTCGCAATTAGTTTGCACTTTGCAAGATTTATTATTTATTAATGATTCCTTACCTGTGGCAATATTGATATTTAATTCAAATTAATAAGTGCCCAGCCATCCGTTTCGTCACTCACTGAATATTCAAAATCTTGCCCACAAAATTAAAGATAAAACGCAAAGAAATATACGCAGAGATAGAGTTCGTATTAAATTTTCACTCCTTAAATATTTAATACGATTCTCAAGTATTTCTCAGTACGTTTTTATTATGTGAGTTTAATGTTAGACGACTTTTTGTAGCAATACTGTTGCACACTCACAAAATACTTTGTACTTCGCGTTTCTTTTTCGCTGGACGATCTGCAACCTCTATTTCACTCGCAATAAAATCTTCCAAGAAATTACTTTCACAATGTCAAGCTAAAGTACAGTGGAAATGTGCTTGGAATAGTTAAAAAAACATCTCAGGTACACTGTCCGTTACACCGTTCATAGCATTGTATCCACTGTAGCAACTTGTTTTCTTACTCATTGGAATTTGTAAGCAATATGGTTTTAACAATTTGTGCAAGTAATAAAAAATATATATAAATATGCAAATGTTTATGGCCTATTTTATTATGTCTCCTTTTTGTATATTGAAAAACTTAACTGAAAACGGTATAAATTTCTTTCTCAGTTATCATTTTTACATAACTGTTTGCAAGATTTAAAATGAAAGAAATTAGTAGATTGATTCAAAGTGTGTTAATCTGATATTTGCAATTTAGAATAATTTTGTTGCATTACTTAATCTGCTAATAACTTAACATTCACCTATTCGTGATTAAAATATTTCTAGGCAACGTACATTTTTACGTGTCCCTTGCAAGTATAATTTATTACAGGTGATAAAACAGTTTTCTATTGCTCAAAGCTATTTTTGCACCCACGTCTGAAGTGATTTAATCTTTTACCGTCTTGTTGTATTTTTGACGTTTCTCGTGCAGATGTAGTAAATACAAAACAGACTATCATCTATATTTACTTTTACTTCCTAAGTGTAACGTGCCTATCCTATTAAAATATTTTCACTCTTCTTCAACAATCGCACAGCGCTCTTTCATTTTTTCAGTTCTTCCAGACGTAAGGAACGCACAAACTTTTTCTTCAAAATGATGCGTCGATATTATTAAATTCTTTCTTATACCGAGATTACAAACTGATTAGATAAAATTAATAACATTTTGTTCAAGTAACCTTTATTCGCAGGTGTCACCGTAGAAAAACCAACGACATCTGATACACTTTCTACAAATCATAATTTATAGGGACTTTATTTTGATTATAGAGAAAGAGGATAATTTGATGATATCCCCTTCTGCAATGTTTTTCTACTTCTCAAACAAATTAAGCAAAAATCTCTAAACCATTCTGAGTACGAATAATAAAAAATTTCATATAAAAATATTGCTAAATAGATTCCACAAAAGATAGCATATATTTCCTAACGTGTACAAACATAAATCGGTACAAAAAAAAACAATCAAATTTCTCAGACACAAATTCTCGTACCATAAAATCCATTCCCACTCTCTCAACTTATCTTTAAACTTATCTCTGTCCGCGCGACTTATTATGGAACAACCAGTAAGCGACTAATACCATTTAATATATTAGCAAACAGATACAATATAAAACCTTCCGTTCCGAAACTCGTGCGGCACATCTTCCAATATTAAACAATTCCATTTTTCCAATCAACATTTTCACACGAAACACGTCCTCCCTCTCGCAGTTACATAATACATAACGCGGCACATAAAAAGATACCTTATCCGCAGCCATAATCGATTCCAATTAAACCGAAACGGGCACTGCAAGAACTGTTTACCAAAGAGAAAAAAAAGCGCAGCAACCATATCCCGTCAACGTCAACCATTTTACCATATGGAACTACTTGCTAAAAACCCATGAGAAAACTCGCGATAAAACCGAAATCGCCGCCGTTTCGAGAACGAAAAACGACCGAACGCGGTCGCAAAGCGTGCGTCTCGAACGCACCGAGACATTCGTGTACGTGTAATAAGAACTCGCGGCTAAGCTAAACGAGACCCCACGGTTCTTCGTGGAAGCGATCATCACCTCTCGCGAGATTCGATCGTGTCTCGAAATCACCGGCCACGCAGAATCGAATCGTCAAACCATGATATTTCTGTATCCCCGATGATGATGCGCCCCGGACAAGTGACACTTACCCAATACGTTGAGTATCGGTGTACAGGAGTGGACACGTGTGACAGGAAGTCCGACCCGATAGTGTAGCCGAATATCAGAGTAGCACTCACCTTGTCGGAGGACGGAGAAGTTCTGAGATGCGCTGACTCTTGGCGGGTTTCTCGATTCGCTTACGGAAGCCTCAACAAAACACGGCAATCTAATTTGCCGGTAATTTATCCGCCGATATGTTCAATCATTGTTGTCACGGGAATATTCTTCGACGAATATGGCCGGTCTTGTGCATCGTTCATGCGTAGGATAAATTAACTGGCCGGCGTTAACCGTCTGTTACACCTGGATGGATGACGTAGGAGAGGCGCAGGTCTTTGGGGACCGTCGGGAAAATTCGGTTAAGGGTGTTGTTTGAAGAGAATGTTCGGGGAGATGAATGGTAGAAATATTTGGTTCTATCTGCACGTTCTGTGGAATGGAGGAATTAAGGGAAATGGTTGTTCGAATTGTTTACTGTTCCGTTGGACTGGATGCCGGTACGAAATGATTGTAAGTTGATTGATTTCATTCATGGATACGCTTTCTTCCGAATTATTTGATTATTTGTTTTGCTTTCGAATAAATGTTCCTGGAAATGGCACGCGGTTCTTTCGGTTCGAAAGTTTCACGACGGTCGGATGAGATTATTTGATCATTCCTTCGGGTCTCGATCGTGCGCGAAACACGGCTCTAGATCTGGCCTGGGGAAGTGAACTGCGGTGTTCGCGAAACGTCGGCCACGAAGTCAATACACGATTGAAACCCGAAGAAATCATTAAAGAATCTCGATAAGTTCGTTGCTTTCATTTTGTGCAATGGTACACGAGTAAACATCATTTAGCGGTGAAATTGTCTGCTATTTTATTTGTACGAATTTACTTTAATATAAAATTATTCGCGAACGATTTACTTGGCTTTAATACAAAATGAATTTAAATTTCCAGTGTTGTTTCGAATGTGAAAATAATAAAGTAGTTGGAAAGATTCATTGGCATGGATTGTAATCTTTTGTCTTCGTTTGAAAGAAATTATGTCCGGGCCTGGTGAAAACGAACTTTTTGCCAGAAAAGAAAAGCTTCCACGATTCAGGTGTTTTCAAAAAGAATAAGCAAGCAAAGCTTGTTCTTTAAAATTTGTTCGAAATGTGTTTAATTGTAATGCTGTAAATAGGGTTCCCTCGATGCATAATTTTTAAATATACTTTTAATTATACATTGATACCTTTGGATGCATCACATATAACTTTGATATCAGTTATGTCAAACTATTTATCACCGTTTGTTTAAATTAACATTATACCCATCCAGTCCGTGACACCCATCCTTCCATTCGTACCTGAAATTGATCGTCGCCCAGTAGTACAAGCTTCTTATTATGTTTGCTAACAAGATCTACAAAATCTACTTGTAAGGCCAGCTAGATTAAAATGTTGAATCATATCGTTTATTCGTTCTGTCACCATTGGATAGAATGAAAAGGGATATGTGTCGTTTCAATTTATTTATACTTCTGAATTTTATATTTTTTTTGCAAATTTATATATCACTTGAAACATATCTTATTCCAATAATTCAATTCACACAGTCCGGTTCAAGTAAGAACAGTTGAATATCTTGAAAAATATAAAAGATAGGAACAAATGATGCAGACGAAAATTGTAACACGTCAGGGGGCACATATCATGCTGGTATAGACGTGACCTTCAAATGACCCTGAAATGTCCTATGAACATCAAGTTGAAGTTATTAAATGGGACTGTATAGTTTTTATTATATAATCTTATAGGCGGCATCGATACGTTTTGAAAACCTTACCCGCATGCGTCTTTTGTATGAAAAAGTCCAGAGAATTATTATTTTTGTTATTAATATTACTTATTATTATAAAGAACTAGTTATCGTATTTACAGTATATTATAAAGAGTTGTCAAATAATTAGAAAATGTATTAGGAACGCCGAAATGAAAGCAAAGTTAAAAATAATAGCTAATACCGCCTTTCAAAGATGCTGTTCTGGTGATTTCATTGTGAACTATTTTTAATATACTTGAATTCTATCACAGTAGGGTATTCCGAATCAGAATGAACGCTGACTTCTAACTGCATTCCGCGGATATATAAAAACCGATTAACACCGAGGGGGGGATTTCATTGGTGGATTTCAGGGATTGATTTACTGACGGATGGCCGAGATTTATTGTACAACATGTTCCACATTGAAACAGTTCAAGGAAGAAATATTTCTTTACGTATAATCCTTAAAAAATTATACAAAATGGATATAAACCGGACGCTAGTATTTAAGCTTTCACATACTTCAACTGCAATAAAGTTGAAAGCTTAACATTCATCACGGAGAACAAAGATTATTGTTTCAAGATCCCGTGTTTACTGTGAAACGATTTTGCTATTTTTAAATAGGAATTTTATATTCAAATGAAATTAATATATGCATCCTGAAATTCGCGATAGATTATAAATACAAATGCGTTTAACTTTCCTGTCCATAATAAAGTATTTAAACAATTGTGTTTTTCTCGACTTGCAATAGGTATTTTTTATCCGGATTGGTCTCAAATTAAAGCTACGCACCATAGCAATCTACTCCACCAGTTTGAAGAATATGTCATTTGTGGTTTAAAAGTTATGAACAATTGGAAAATCGGCGAAAATGCACTCCGGGTCGCTTCAATTATCTCGACATCTGTAAAGGATACTAGTACACGGCAATAAACGAATTACATAGGCACGAAGCGCCGTTTATTTTTTATAACCAATCTAAAAATTCGTTTGAGTATTACACAGTAACAACAAGGGTCGTCCTAAAATGAAAGCGGATCGTTCCCTGGTCCGAAAGCTTTACTTTAAGACGTCGTTGATTAAAATCGGCCCAGTAGAACGCGAGATAATTGAGTTTGTTTAAAGAAATTATAAACAAATGCGGTTACTTCGAGTTCTAGAAGAGCTACGTCAACGATCGGAGGATATCAATTAAAGTTGGAAGTATAAGCCACCATCTATAATAGGTGTGAACATCATTCCATGTAAGGATCGTTTGTTATAAGCAATAAGAGTGTTTAAACAATTATTACGGGTACGGGGATAAAGTTACAGCAATGGGATATTTTTTTTCGTGTAGCTTATTAATTTCCCTTTCATTTGACACCCCATTTATTAAAAAATAAACACCAGGAGCTGAGATAATTGCAGTGACCCGAAGTGAATGTTTGCCGATCCTTTAATTGTTGATAACTTTTGAACCACAAATTCCATATTGTTCAAACTGTTGTAGTAGATACCTATGGTTCGTAGGTTTAATTTAAGACCAGTCCGGTTAAAAAATACGCGTTAGAAGCCGAGAAAAACGCAATTGTCTAAATTAACGATTTAATTAACAGGAATTAGATTTTGACGGCGCGGCAAACTGCGAAACAGCCCGACACCGCGAGATGGCACCACATGGACGATTATCGACTGCCTATGCGGCATTGGAGCACACACGAGATACAACGTGAATAGACAAATGACCTTACGGACTTTCGTGGCACAACGTGACTACTATACCGACTAAGAAATCCGACATCGATTCGAGCACATGAACAGTGATAAGTTGAAGCGCTACTATTTATTAAGTAGTATGAGGATAGGAGTCATGCAATTGGATGAAAATATGTGAATGCTATGGGGGAAATTAGGGAAGCAATTTCCACAAACGAGATATACGAATTCCTATATCTCGTCGTTGTCTGTGTCGTAGCAATAGACGAATCAGCCAATGTCTTTGTCGGTCCGAATTCCCGGGCCACCGAAAAATTAGCCGATTTGTCTATTCCCAAAATCGCAGCCCATTCGCTCGACGCGAAACACGCGTAAACGCCAGGCTGACTAAAAAATTATCTTAACTTAAGAATTGCCTGCCCAGTTGAAAAGCTAATTTAATTGAAGAATTGCCTGCCTAACAGAAAAGCTAATTTAATTGAAGAATTGCCTGTCTATTTGAAAAGCTAATTTAATTGAAGAATTGCATGCCTAATTGAAAAGCTGATTTAATTGAAGAATTGCCTGAATAACTGAAAAGCTAATTTAATTGAGGAATTGCCTGCCCGACTGAAAACCTAAAGGGATATAAAGAAGGGCGAGAGGTATATTTTATAATGAATCTTCTTTCACTAAAATCGTGATCCCGCAACCTGAAACACATAAAAATTTATAAGAATTTAGCGATATTTGGTAGGTATGATAGCCCGATCGATCTACCATTTCCTTTGAATCATATGATTTCCTTCGATTTATTTGATCCATACAGCATCCCTTTTGATCCTCTGATTACTTACATATTGCAATTGACTTGATGTAGTATTCTATTGTATTGACATCTTCTTTAACTTAATAACTCTGTAACAAACTTATTTATGAGATTAGTAATTGCGAAAAAATAGTACGGTAGGACAAAGGGAGCATGTTCTTTCAAAATGCATATGCTGAATAATAATTTACTTCGATACTAAGATGAAACAACTCGTTTTTAGTGTTAATAAAACGGTGAGAGGCAAAAGAGAATAATAAATAGCCAGAGCAGAATGCCCCATTCTACTAATTAATTATTGTCCACTTTTTACAAGCCCGATTGAAACCCGTAAATGGATTATCTCTGTTTCACGCAACACTACTTTACTGCATTAGTTGCCAAGTCAAACGCGTATGGTGCTTCGTTATCTCGAATCTAGTATTTCGTATATATTAAATATAGAGTAGTAATTCACTGCACCCATCATTTTTACTTCGCAACACTAATAACGGAGAAGTCATGGTAGTCGCATCTGAGACTACCATCGAAGAAATCACCCGCTGCAGCTTTAATAGCTGCCTGTGGTGACTCAGGAACCTATTTGGGCATTTCGTTGTGGTCGCAACGCTACTTGAAAATCGCGGCCATTTATCATCGCAACGCTACATGAAAATCTAAGAAAAATATTTGCGATGGAAAGATATCGCGGTACTGAAAATGCCAATTAAAACCTGTGTAGGAAAGGAACACGAAAATTATTATCGCAACGCTAAAAGCAAGTACATATCGCAATTATAATTTAATATAAAAGCTACTCTAGTTCAAACCACGATATACTTAATCGCAACTCTAATTGCAATCGCGATTTGATTTTATTCGCAACTCTAATGCAAACCGCTTTCAATCGTACGCGACGCTAATAAAAATCGCGATTTGCCCAATACGATGACGACGGGCCAGGCAACAGCGCTGGCCAAACAATAAACTACAACTACAGCATACAAAAGCGAGCATAGTTACAAAATAGTAACAAAAAATGGTTCTCCATCCAAAAGATGCAGAGCCATTGGTAGTTGCCCTCTTGACCGACAGTTTGTCGGGCCTCTTCAGCTTATAGCCTCTTCTTTTCTTGGAGCGCAATGCCCGCTGAAACTTAGTCTAGGCTCGAGACTCTATCCGCAAGAAAAAATAAAATAAAGTAAAAAGCTAAACCGCGTAGCTAAATGGAACACACGTGGACGAATCACGACCAAATACAATCGTAAAATTGCGATTATAGAAAATCGTAAAGATTGCGATTAAAATTGTAATCGATCTTCGCCTGCACGTGCAGCCTCGAGCATAATGTAACACGTTCGTTCCGGACCCAAATCGCGATCGCACCCGCGACAAATTCGAAAAATCGATAGGCAAAGCCAGAGGCGAACGCATTTTCGTTCGCGCCATAGCTTCACCGTCGACTTTTCAAATCAAATTTCTTGAAACAGGTTGAACACGCGAAATATTGCCTACCCGATCGGAGACTGTGTCAACCTGCCCGGCCCTACCTACTTATATCTATCAGGCACACCAGAAGGTATACTACCTATCCTACCTAGACCTATGTTTAAAAAATGGCAAAGCATTCACACAAACACACCTCGTTCCACGATTCTCATTCAAACACTCGGGTGCAAGAGCCTACACTAGAGAGACGTCCCGGGACACCCCCGACACCCGAGCTTGGCATACAATCATTCACACTCTAAGGGTACGTACCAATTCCTGAAATCGGCTGACAAAGGCTAGCGACCATTGCGTAAATGTCCGCAAATATATATGCTTGTGCATTACTTTCGTATAAAATATTGAATGTGAAAATATATTGTCCATTTTCTTTCAACTATGTATACTTGGATATTATAGTACTCTATTATTTGCGATTCGTGAAATTATAGTATTGGTATTGGCATAAATACGCTTATAAATTGTTAACAAACTCCCGAGCCGACGCAATTCCACGACCTAACCACACGCACACATAATGTGGAAAATACGTCGTGCACGGTACGCTAGCAAATGTCAGCCGCCAAACAATATTGTTAATTCACTCACCCAAGTAGCACCTGGGCACGTGAGTGAGTTCCTGACAATGAACACGGAATGGGTTAAACCTGAAAATCCTGATCTAAGAAGATGATTAGTATATGTAAAATAGCAATAGGTAATAGTATATTTTATTTGCAATCTCTGAAAAAATGTCTCGACATTGTAATTTATGAAATATCAATAATAACTCGAACATGGCTGATAAATAATTTATTCATTAAGGTAAATGACTGTCATTGAAACTGAATTTACTATAATAAGTAATGTAATTAAGAAATAAATGCAATTAAATATTTACTTGAAAAATTGACAAGATAATAAATAAGCCTCGGGTGATTCCTTTATCGAAGTAAATTTTTCAATATAGCTACTCCGATTTGAAAATCTACCCGTATACAAAATGCCTTCTTATACATAATGTGTAATAAATTTCACACGAAACAGACTCTACTATAGCAAATGAAAATTAATATTAAATTGGCTATACATATTCACTACTGATTTTAATACACGTATCGTTATATTTATTTGCTTTAATACATGGTTACTATAATCATGAAACACTGTCAGTAACGAAGTCGGAGGGCATCCGACTTCTGCACTGCTCAACAGTGAAAACAAATTTCAGTTGATTTTAAATGCAATTATACATTTAATATACCATATCCTCAATATATATATATATATATATACATTTGTTCAATGTATTTATTAATGCCAATATATATTTATATCGAAATAGAGGAACCTACAGTAACAGCGCTCATATGATAAAATATGATTTGAGTAAGAAATATTTCTATGATTCTTAATTTGTTTGTATTAAACAACGCGGAGTACAAGAAGGCAGATCTAACCTCGTATAAGAAATAATAAACAAGAAAATAATGGCGGTCACTATGCTCGCAAAACTACTCAAGAATACAACCGGTCACCCGTGCCGCTTCGGACCAATCGTGCTACGGCATGATTGGGGACCGGAGGAACCAAAACTCATGCGACTCACCAACTCGTTGATTGCAAAAATAGTAGCAGTAATACTCGTGGAAGACATCAGGAACATCACCGAGGCAGCTCAATTGAACTCAACCTTCTGGAAGTATGAAAACTGTAACTAAACAAGAAATAAAAGAACATTAACATCTACTGTTAAATCTACAGAATTTAATTCTTCATAGAAAATTGAGAATTCGTTAAAAGATTCTTACATTTCTCACTTTATCAGTGTCGCCTAAAACATCCCCTTCAGTGATGCACTGACTCTACTTCCGATGGCGAATATAATAAAAAAATAAAAAAAAGAGACTATATACGCGACCGCAAATTATATCGGCGAACAAATTAAGATGCTACATTCACGATTGAAATAATTGAAAAGGAGCACCGGTGCTCCGATAATAGTATTAATATGTAGTACGTGAAAAACACTGGCTCTACAATCGCGTGTAGCTAAAGGGTGAACGAAAATATAAGCAGAGCCACTTGCTATAAAAAGGCTAGAAAACTTCGAAGCAAATAGTGACTCTGCCGACCGCATTGCGCGCGGTCACAAAGTTTTCTGAAAGAAAACATGTTCATCCTATCGAGTGTTTGTTATCAATGACATTTATGAACAATAAATATGCACGAAAAATATGTAAATATTCATTAATAAAGTGTAAATATGCATTAAAAATATACAAATATGCAAGGAAAATATACAAGATTAACAGTACAATAACAAATACAATAAGCTATTGCATATGTTTTTAAATATAAAGCATCAAAATATATGCATTATGCACAAAATGCAAAATAAAGAATCCTATTCCAATTGCAATTACTTAATTGTAATTGGTATAGAAAATCGAATTGTTTTTTAAAGTGTTTTAACTGTTGTTGTTTCATCTTAGTACCAGTCACACATCATATAAAACCAGTATGAAGATATAATTAAAGTGCTCTCGTACACAGGCCTTGGCGGCATTCAATTATTAGGCATCATTGTAGCCATTGACTTCCTCTATTGCGTATAATCAAGTCTCTCCATACTCCTGTACCAAGTAACAAGAGTAAACAAAAAAGTAGTGAAAGTAAACAAGAGAATGAAAGTAATGATAATTGTAACATATTAAAGCAATAATTCAACTCGAATTCTGTAGAAAATATGAATATTCGATTTGCAAATGTATAGGCACACGATGTTAACAAGAGATTTAGTATGGAAGCAATATTATGTGAAGTGGTAATCATATTATAGTATAGCTATTATGAACGCACCCCACTGAGATGTCCTCTATACGCGTTGTCAGCTCGGAGTCAAGTAGTTGAATGATAACCTTCGCCACGGTCCTTTGCCGTTCGGCTATGTTCGACATCCGACTAAAGCCAAACAACATTTTTGTTTACGGTCGCTTGTGCTTCCTAGAAATTTCAACGCATAGGTTACTTGTTAAATGTCCCTTTTTGTTTCGCGATAAATTGCCGATATTTTCCAGGAAAAATAAGCTTCCCGACCACAAGCAGAAACAACAAAGAAATAGTCGCGAATAATGGCTTGTGTGATGTTATTACTTTTCTACAACACGACTGTATATCATGCAAGTTTAATACGCGGTATGAATTATAATTGAATAGAGACATATGGCAAAAGTTTTACTCATTTCGACAAGAAATTTGAAGAAATCTTACCTGTCAGCGAGAAGTTGAATTGACAATATGGCGCCGCGTCACTGTGCTCCTGCCCATTCCCGTTCAAAAGTTGTCCCGTTCGCGCCATTTCTGATTCAAAGCAAGCGAGAGAGACGCCATTGAACAGAATGCAAGTGAAATTATAGACAAATGTACCAAGAATCGCTAATATTATAGTAATATTTCTAGAAACTGCAGAATATGCTGCAAGATAATGGAATTCTGAGCTGTGATACATATACGCACATGTAAAAGATAATACGTATATGCATTCTCGAATCGATTTGAAAATGCACGCTGCGCGGTGCGATTCCGTTCGCTACACAATATTTTCTTCATTTCTTGCAAAATATTCATTAATATTAACACTATTTCGATAAAAATATGCGATGACAATAATAAATACATTGAACAAATGTATATATATTGAGGATGTTGTACATTAAATTTATAAATGCATTTATAATCAATTCATATTTGTTTTCACTTCTGAACAGTGCAGAAGTCGGATTCCCTCCGACTTCGTTACTGACAGTGTTTCATGATTATAGTAGTCATGTATTAAAATAAATAAATATAACGATACGTGTATTAAAATCAGTATTGAATATGCATGGCCAATTTAATATTAATTTTCTTATGCTATAGTCTAGTCCTTTTCGTATGACATTTATTACAGATTATGTACAAGAAGGCATTTTCTATACGGATAGATTTTCAAATTGGAGTAGCTATCTTGAACAATCTGCTTCGATTAAGGAATCACCTGAGGCTTGTTTAATAGCTTATCAATTTTCCAAATAAATATTTAATTGCATTTATTTCTCAATTGCATTACTTATTCTAGTACATTCAGTTTCAATGAGACATTTCCTTTAATAAATAAATTATTTATCACTAATTGTCGAGTCATTATTGATATTTCATAAGTTACAAAGTCGAGGCATTTTTAAAGTGATTGAAAATAAAATTGGCGGTTTGGCGGCTGACATTTGCTAGTGCACCGTGCACGACGTATTTTCCGCAAGATCACACAGAAAACCAGTCTTTAATCACAAAATACCATGGCTATCGACAGCTATAGAACAAACGCTTATCATGAAATTATAGCTACCAACATTTTTAAATTCGCGGCATTACGAACATCAACCAGATTTTCGATAATTATCGATAGTAAAAATGTACTACCGATAGTTTTCGATAGTAGTAAACATTGATAATATCGATAGCGCCATCGATATTTCGTCACCACTAACCTTAACCTCTTTCGTGTTCGTGTTATACAGCGTACGAACCGAAAATAACTAATTAAATCCCTCACGATTCATCAAAATGAATAAATACGTGGAGCTGGCAAAATCAGGCACTACATATGCCACGCATATGAAACGCTTGAGTAACCGAATATTTGGTGAAGTAACTAGGACCACAAATTCGAAGTCGATGAAAGTTGTTAAATTGTTCAGTGATAAGCCGATACAAAAACGAACAGAAATTGTTGACTATTATCCGCGACATCGTGAAACAGATTTACTGATGAAGCATCTTAGGGATTACGGACTATTCAGGGACGAGCATCAAGACTTTAAGGAGGAATACGAACGATTAAGAGAACTTCGCGGAAAGAAGAAATGGGTTCCACCGAAGTTTCGCACACAATAAATATATTTCTTCCCCGTTTAAGTGTATTTTGTATGAAATGCATTTTTGTATAATACGTATGTAGGCCCGATCAGCCGAATTTTACATGTAAATAATAATATAAAAATAGCAAAATACAAAATGCAAAAACATATACCAAGTCTTAAAATATATTGTTGGAATATTAGAATTCGAAGTAATTATGTCTTCTAAATTAAATGGTAATAAAATTTCTAAATCGTCCATATCGATACGATCCTTGTCATATTTTATCATATTTTTATCCAACTTTTCATTTGTACATGGCAGTGAATCGTTCACAGATCTCTGTTCATTCATATCGTTTGCAATTTGATTATTAGTTTGTGAAATTCCGATTTCTTCGTACTTGTAAATGCTGTTGCTTGGTTCCTTTGCCATGGCTGTGTAAGTTTCATGATAACGATCCAAGGATGATATATCTGTACCATTAAAATGATTAGCAATAGAATCCTGAAATTTGTTCCAAGAATGAGGATTCTCCGGGAATTGATGATTTACAATTGCTTGAGATATGTTATGTAGTTGCGTTTCTGTATTCTCTGATGAATAGTTTCTTTGTGAATCTAATTGTAGAATATCGAAACCATTCCATGAATCATTATGTATATTAGCATTACTCTTACAGTTTCCTTGATTAGAGCTATTATTATACTCCGAATCTTCTTTATCTTTGTTAAAAACTAAGCCATCAATCCATATCCTAATTATAATACAGATATATATTACAATCTCTTTGGAAACTCATACTTTACTCATTACTTAAACTCATTACTTTACGAATTGCCAAGAATAATTTTTATAACAATTAAGGTTCACTAGTACAATTTAGAAAAAAACATTGTTATGTAATTCAATCGATGGTACTACTAAGATTACATTTAAATATACCTAAATGCATCGAGATCTAGATACGTTGGCAGATCTCCACATTCCAAGGAAAAGTTCGTCCAAGACGCGATTCCGACTAAGGCTGTTTCATGATTGTCATTTTTGCACACGACTGGAGAACCAGGATTCCCAGCACAGGCTTTCATATCATCTTTTAGCTCTGCCATTGCACAAAATACATTCGTATAATTTGCGCTTGTTTTTATCATGTATGTACACATCTTCCAGGAATTAAGAATCACTTCGTGGTATTGCATTGGTTTCGCGAAAACTTTGGACGATGGAGAGACGTAACTTTTCCAGCCGAATATTAGGCACAATTTGTAGTTATCGTCGTATTTCACAGGCACAATACCAGGTAGAATTATTTCGTTGGGGCACGTATCGAATGGCTTTGTAAGTTTCAAAAGCGCTAAGTTATAATCTCGATCAGGTAAAGCAGAGTAAGCTTGATACACGGGATATATGTATGTTGCTTTCACAGGAACTGTTTGCTTAGAATCAGATCCGTTTAATCCGGTTGCAAATAAAATAATGGACTGTATTAATAAAATTAATATGTTACTTTTAGTATTCGTTTCTTAGCATCGTATTAAATAGTATCATACATTTCTCTTATCTTGCACACATTGTGCCGCGGTTAAAACCCAGTCTGGTGAAAGAAGTACTCCACCGCAAGGTGCTACTGTTTGAAACTGTATCAACCAGGGAAACTGTCCGTCTTGAGCTCTTTTACCTTTGAGTAATATGCTTCTATAATCTCCCAAATTTATTAAAATCAAGAAGAACGAAACATGTATTGACATATTTATATTAAAAGTGTTGAACTACTTTTAACTTGTATGTAGCTAGCTTCAGTATATGATAATGCTACAATTGAATTCCAACTAGAGACTATCGTTACGGAATGTAAAACTGTTTATTAAAAACAACTATAGATACAGTAATAATTATGGCAAATGTATGGCAGTATTTATACTATTTACAAACCGGATATGAGAAAATTTAATTATTATTGATCGAGAAGGCTTCTATTTTAATGAAAAGTCGATTTGCTTGTAAATTCATGGTCAATAATTTATAACTCTTCCTTCGCATCTTCTACTTTGCTTTTAAGTTTTTGGCTCTGCTTCTTCTCCTTTTTCTTTTTCTTCCTCTTTATGTCTCCACCAGTTTCACCCTTCTCTTTAAGACAGATATCGTCGCCATCTTTCAATGCTCTGTCCGTGCACAAATACCTAAGGAAATAAAGATTACATTACACCATAAGATTACATTTTATTTATAAAGTAATCAAGATATGGCAATCGATACCTGATCAACGGGATTTTTCCTTGATGATTATGATACCAATTTTCAATATCCGACTCATAATTTTCTAATAAATCTTCGCACTGTGTTTTCAACGTTGTAATTTCAACGGATGGTTTGTCCCATAATTCATATGGAATTCCTAATTCAACTTTAACACCTTTATCTCTGCAAGAATACAGAATCATGTAATTCTCAACCGTATTAATATGCATTGTCAGTTTCAATTTAAAAAAATGTATCATCTTACACTAGTCCATGGAGCGCTTTAAATGTTTGGCTCATTCCCTTGGCGAATCTTGTGCTATCAGCACGCTCTTTGTGAATATTGTACTCCAATATACGTTCACAAAGGCCCTCCATACTTTCTACCAAACGTAATTCTCTGGAAACAAATAGTTCAAACTTTGTAGTAAACAAAACAAACTTCCAATTTGTTATATACCGTATCTGTTTAAATGTATCGAAGATTTACGATTTTTTGTATTCCTTCTTTTTCTTGGGCGAAACATCGTCGACAGAGTACCCAATTTCAAGTATATCGCGCGTTTTACCGGTTTCGACTAATTTGGCTTCTAGCTCGGTGGCAACAACTTTGCAAACTGTAACAAAGTACATAGTAGCATGTATTGTATTCGATGTACCTTTTATGAGCAAAAAGTCCATCAACAGATAACGCGTGTGTCTAATTACCTTCGCATTTGCTTGCATATTTAACACCCTGTTCCTCTTCGGGTCCACCGAACACAAAATACGAGACTAATAAATGCGTCAAAATTATTCGCGTTACAATGTACATCGTAAGATTATCAAATTATTAATAATGTCATTTAAAGGAACTATGTATGTATATGCTCAAAGAGTGCTTCGAATTATTTACTCGCGCTTAGAATATATCGCATTTTTGCACATTCAATTTCATCTACATCTAATGCAAATGCATCACTGGCGACGTTGTATTTAGAGTAATACAAGCGTATCGAGAATCGCAATTCTAAGAACTGTTCGACGGATTGGATAAGGAGGAGGCATTCTGATAAAAAATTTGGATGGTTGTAAAGTTTATTGTTTTTTTATGATGTCACACGTCAGATGGAAGTAGTATGCATTAAGTTTTCTTTTAATTAGTCAAGAACAAATGCGATTCATGAAAAAGATTAAGTACTGTTGTGGCTGCATTCTATTCGCTGATACAGGCGGCATCTTTAAAAATCTTCCGCGATAGAGTGCATTATAAGGAGGTCTGTTTTAATAGTTTTTAAATATATATATAACGTTAGAATTGTTTAATAAAAGAATAACATGAAACGTTAAAATAAGTACAAGGCAAGAATTGTGACTTAGTTCTTCTTTTGTATCTTTCACAGGGATTGATATTTTAATGTTACTTCGAATGTTTTTATTTGAAATAGTTCAAAAATCAATTAAAAGAAATTCCAGTTTACGGCTCGCCTTTGGTTAAAATTTTACGCATTTCATTTATTAGAGGGGTTGATCACAGCAATGGATCTTCTTTCTTCTATAGTTTAACAATATATTTTTTCTCATTAACATTTGGACAGACTTTCACTACATACAAAAGCAATTACCCACATACAAATAAATTTTATAAAAATTGAAAAACAAGGTATATGTAGATTGAATGTACAATTAAATACTATTCACGTATATCTCTGATTACATCAGTTATACGCGAAAATTAAAGAATCCCTATGTGTAATTTTATTATTTCAGATAATATTTTTATACGATATTTTATACGACTCGTTTTATACGAGCGTTACGCAAATAAAAAAAAATAGAGTTGTATAACGTTACTTACATAAAATGGTCATATATACTTTCTTTCATTCTTTTTCGCGTTCTCGCCCCCTCTCGTTTGTTAAAAACAGAATGGGATATTTTGCAAACAGTCTTATACTACATCTTTCATATTTAATTAGGAAACATTTAAGAATAAAAGGTTGTAAGCAATTTTTAATACGCTCTGCAAATTATTGTATATATCATGATCAATAAACAGGTTTATCACAAATTATTTTTGTTAAGCCTGCGTATGTCTTTAGTATAATTAAACGTTGAGGAATGTTCTTATTTGTTATTTGCATTTATAAAAAAAAAGTCATATGCTTGTATGTAAAATATAGATTCTATGAAATGAAGGAATGAAAACAAATACATACTAGCTGCGATCGTAAGCATCTCACGCAAAATATTATAGTTATCTTTATCGAAACAAAATTTTATAATTTTATATAGCTCATATAGTAATTACATTTATAAATTCTATTAAATGATGTACAATCACTACAAAAAAAAATTCAAAAATATCGAACTTCTATAAAAACTAGCGTCTTTATGTTGCAAAGGAAGACTTAACAAAAAGTATAGTACAATTTCCGTTTCAAAGTGCTGCATTTATCTAAATAACAAGGAAATATATGTAAAGATTAATGGTTTCTAATTGCAGCATAAACGAGAAGTTTCATTTAATAAAAGAAAACGTGATGATGAATTTTCATTTCATTGTATCAGGATAGAGCGTAATTCGTGGCATAGCTGAAATAGAGATTATTGTTATAAAAATTAATCAAAAGTATAAAATGAAATTTATTATACAAGATTTGCAAGGGCGTTAAATTTGTGCAATTAATTCAAGTACTACACCTTTTTATATTTATGTTTGCGCTTCTAAATCTTGTATAAGAAATTAGTTTGTACCTTCGACTTACTTTCTGCACAAGAAACCATATCTACTTTTCAGATTTCCTATGAATTATGCCATATCGTGTACATGATCATTTCATTTTGATTATCTGCTCCAATTAATAAAACACACAAGTAGACAAATAATGAAAAATGTCTGATATATTTCCGAATTAACATACTTAAAATTTTACTTTTCGAAAACAATGTGATTTTCTTTGAATAGTTACGATTGCACTATATTTTTTTAACATGTATCGGCTATAAAATGAAAATTATCACAAAACTCATAGATTAGCGAGGCAGGAAATACAAACGCATTCATTTAGAAATATTTCTCACGTGAGCTTAATAGAAATTTGTTTTAAAATAAAGTGTAAGTACTGCAGGAGCTGGAATTTTAACTATATGTAAATTAAGCCTGCCGTTGAACACTTATTTGAACTTTGTTTAGCGATTACAATAATTTGTACCATTAAAAATTTTTGTTAATTAGAATGCTAGTAACTTAACGTAATTTGTTTCGTTTATACTACTCGAATTTTTTTAAGTTTACTGTTTTGTGAAGAAATAGAAGTTTTTCGAGACGCTCGTATCTAATTAAAATTGGTGGTTCCGTTGCAGAAATTCATCAAGGTACAATGTTGAGAATTGTTTTTTTTTTATACAGTTTCTAGTAATCATATTTTGTAACAAGCTGTTTAGAGACAGTTACATTATATCGTCAGTATATCCTTATACTAGACACGTGTTTTGTTTTCAACAACAATCTCATAGATGTAACACAACTAGTGATTTGTATGTGAACCGTGAATATTGCAATTAATCGAGACAAATATTTCACAGCTTTCATAGACGTTTCTATTTAAATAATTTACAAAACAATATCTCATTATTGTTAGTAAAATATTGCTCACCATCAGCTGAACCCGCTGATTTGTATTACATTATTATCACAAACGTTACATTATGAAATTGTTGGACAATGATCCCTATTACCATTTTGTACAATAAGACCTATTTCTTCGTCGCTTGGAACGAAAAGTAAATTTGCCAAGCTTTCGTTCGTGTAATAATACAAAAGGACTACGAAATGTTACTTTTAATGATTGTAATATTTAGGACACGATGTAAATCATGCCATAACTCTGTGCATGTTTCGTACATTATCTTAAAACAAAAGTCTGCTTAGAGCCTGAAACGTTTGTTTCGTTCGTTAGATTTACGTAAAACGTTTGGTTTCAGTTCAGTCTTATTGATGAAAACACGATAACATGTAGAAAGTATACTATCGAGACAGAAATAATTTGGTTTGATTAGATCTTTATTTTTGTTTCATTTTTCTCAGTGGTCGCACAAGCAACCCTCCATAACGAAGTTCTCACGTCAATATGGACTTTAAAAATTCGTTTCCTTAAATCACTGAAAAATGTAAATAAAATGGAAGCCGCGAGCATTCCATTCAAACGAGTATTGCCTTCGAAAGTATGTTTCAAAGTGATTTTGCCTTTCCGTTACTTTCTGTCTTAAATGTTCACAGTATACGCAGTTACTTTACTTAAAAACAAAAAAAGAAAAGAAATTGCAATAGTACTATACTTAATCCTAAAACGACTGGAATTCGTTAATTCGCAATGAATAACACGATTGTATAAATAACATAAAAGGGATATCTTACAAGAATTCACGTAAAATAGCTCGCAATTGATATAAACATGATCAATTGATTTTTGTTGTTTACATAAGCTGAAAAATGTACATCCATATTTATGAAAATGATGGAAGCGTAAAATAAACGGTAAATTAAAGAACTCTAATGAAAGCGAGTCGATTAATTCGTAAATAAATGTGATCCTTTTAGAAAGGCAAAGCCCTGTAAAACTGTTACTTATATAATGCTCATCGATCGGCGGTAGCGTTTTCTAGTATTAGTTACAACAACAGGAACCGATACAGGAGCGGGAGGAGTTACGGGCGTAACAGGTGTTACAGGTGTAAGAGGAGTTAAAGGAGTTTCAGCCATTTGGGCTGAAGAGGGGGGCCTGAGCTACCAAATGTAGTTTTCAGTTTGTGGAGCCCGCATTACTCCCACACCTCCACCGAGTCTTCTGTAATTCATGCAACCGCACAGTTTCCATTGATTTTGTTCCGAATCGTACACTTCGATTGTTTTCAAATAGGCAGTTCCATCAAATCCACCCACTGCGTATAGTAAACCATTCACTACCGCTAAACCCACCTAAAATGTAAAAAACAAGAATGATTTCTCCTTGTAGT
The DNA here is from genome assembly GCA_963969485.1 of Nomada goodeniana. NCBI lineage: Eukaryota > Metazoa > Arthropoda > Insecta > Hymenoptera > Apidae > Nomada > Nomada goodeniana. The sequence continues at coordinate 5,946,680 of OZ018305.1, read as the reverse complement.
AAAGCTGAGGGATCCTAAAGTATAGTCATAGTTTCTTTAATCCACATTATATCAAATTGTAGAATTTAATTTGATTAATAGACATTTGAAAATGAATCATGCTTATTTTAATCCTAGAACGACGCTCTTCCATTTTTCGGTGCTCGTAATACCGCAGAGTCACGCTCAACCTAAACTGAAATTTCATATTTTAAATATTATTTAATAATATGGAAAAGTTGTTTTGTCGCTATTCTTTGGAGATCATAAGAAATAATAACTGCACGGTGAAATTTCTCTTCTGAAAAGGAACAACACAAACATTTTCATGCTACGTTGCAATGTAAATGCAAATATCACGTCTGTAGAGAAGATTGTGGAGTTTCCGGAAACCTCAGAGTTTCGTTCCAGGATTAGGAGCATATTTATATTTCTCTGACAATTTATAAAGATCTACGTTGCAAGTTGTGATTTGAAGATTTCCAAAATGGAGAAGAGAACTTACTCCGCTTCTTCTCGATGTCATTGCAACTATTGGACTCCAGGAATTTGTATGAGGATTATACCGTTCAGCACTCGAGAGTTCCATGCAATCGTCTCGCCCTCCAACGGCGTATATTAGGTTATTAAATACGGCACAGCCTAAATGCTTACGTCTCGTAGACATAGGGGATACTTGGGACCATTTGTTTTGCCTTGGATCGTATCTTTCTACCGTGTTTAACGGCGACTGGCCATCAGACCCGCCGATGGCATATAAATAACCGCCTAGCACAGCAACAGCTACTCCAAGCCTTCTAGTGGTCATTGGTGATACTTTGGACCATTTATTTTCCTTTGGATCATACCTGGTAGAGAACAAAACGCTGTGTCTTGTTTACTTCATACCACACATCAGAAAAGGTGGTTCATTAATCTTCATATTCTGTTCGAGTCTATACAACTCGATCCCTGACTAAAATCTTTGGCCCTGTGTAATGATATTTGAAATAACAAAACACTATGATTTACCTTTCAACGTGGTTTAAACACTGGACACCATCTTGGCCACCTACCGCGTAAAGAAAACCATCCAACACTGCAACACCAACACTAGTCCTACACGATGTGGTAGGCGCAACATCACAGGACCATTGGTTCGTTTGCGGATCGTATCGTTCGATGCTATTTAAATAGCTTTGTCCATCATGGCCACCTACTGCGTACAACAAATCATTTAACACGGCTACCCCGACACCGCATCTCCGTTTACTCATCGGCGCGACCATTTTCCAGTCCGCGGTGTTCGGATCGAATCTCTCAACGCTGGCGATCGCATCGCCAGAACACCATCCACCAACAGCGAACAAAACTTCACCGCGCCGCGTCGGTTTTCTAGGCCGTGTTCTAGGTCCTTGCATCAACGGCCTTTCTTGAGGAAGGAGCAAATAATTTTTCGCCTCGTCCACCAAGTCTCTGCACGCGTCGTCCGATCGAACTAAAAGGTCAGATCCTACGGTTCCAACTAAGAATTTTGGGCTAAGAAGGGGTAGTCGTACATGTTGAAGGACCTGTGCCAAATGCTGCCTTCTCTCTGTGACGTTGTACTTGACCCAATTCATAACTGCACTAAATACCTGTTCCTCTGTTCGGACGTTCAACTCGTCCGAGGAAATAATATCTACTAATTGGCCGACAGGTAACAAAAGAAATTCTTCGCTTTCCATTACCTGGTTAACAGTAAGAATACGAACGTCAGATCATTGAAAATAAGAAGGAGGGTGTGTGGGGACGTACTTCTTGAAAATTGTGCTGGGTGAACTTGTCGGCGATTCGTAGGAGTTCACGACAAGAATGAGTGTCGGCAAACGCTCGTATACCTAGACAATTAGACGGGTCTAGCTGGCGTTTGAGAAACTCGCAACATATATCTTGAATCTCTGCTAGTTGGAGAAGGCACGCTGCTGGAAGGAGAGTTTGAACATTCGCTTCCTCGACGATGATGTGACAGGTGTAACAGAAGTCTATCAACAGTTCCATCGCCATCTCGTCTATGTCGCGTATCGTTACTTCAGTTTGTCGAGATTCCGCCAGCTCCCCAGTAAACATCGCTCTGTGGACGTGTGTAACATTCATGATTAAAGGAGATTCGATCATTTCATCCAATTGTCAAGTATTGCTCAGAGCTGAAAAGAGGACTCGCCGTTCGGCTTCGCCTTTGGGCTTTCAGATGAGGCGGCATATCTATGCCAGTCCATCACTCGCTACCGCACGTGGCCCCAGTTCTTAATAGTTCGAACTCCATTTGAAAAATTATTCGATCCACAGGTGTCTCATTGGTATAAAAGATACAAATTTATGATTAGAGGATGGAAATTCTACTTGGAAAGCAACACATATTTAGTTGTTTTAAGTCCTAAAACGTTATTTAACTCCATAAATTCTAAACTCAATTAACAGGCTAGAGAAGATAGAACAATTTCGAATTATACCGACGAATTGTGACGGAATGAGTGAGTTTATTCCGGTACGATCAATTAAACCCGAAAATCTTCCGCTCGTCTCCTTTTCAGCTTGCAACAAAGTTAGAACAACAAAAAAACGATTCGGTTACCTGAAGTACGGACTACACGCCGACAGAATAACGCGGTGAGCAAATATCTTCCTAGACCCGACATTGAGTACAACGTCGCAGAGTTCTCTATGTCGACGAAGAACATTGAGCTCTGTGAGCGTAGCACGGGGATGCTTTTCTGAGGTATGACTGAGGCGGGCTGGGGAAGGTGCGCGTTCCACGACCATTTCACCCATCCTCTGCGAGGATGGGGCGCCCGTGGCCGCTCTCCCCGAGGCGCCCCTAGACCCCCCTAGCTGGAGGCGCAGTGGGGGTGACGCCCAACCCCACACCGAGTCTATCTGCAACACCATTCACCAACCACCACGTCTCTCGAACGTGCCCCTACCAGGCCTCCCGATCTTCTGGGATCCCTGTAATCAGAATATCACTCTCTTAATCAGTTGGTCAACTTAAATCCTGAACAACTGCCTGCGTATCTCACACAGACCATGATTTTTTATGTCACAGACTTCAATTAGAAATACAAACCTATGCGATTAATCGCCTATGTTGTATCTAGGCGATTATAAAGCTCGTCTTATATAAGGTAACTTGTAATAATATTTTGTGATTGTTGTTGTATGAATAGTCCTGAACAGTATAGTAAGCGGCATCAGAGTAGGCTTTTATGTTAGATTCTACCAGTCGTCGATGGATTAAGTTCTATTGGATGAGTAACTTATTTCCTCGTAGGCTGGTAGAATGGTTGCAACTTGCTTTTGCTGTGAGTTTTTTTATTGTTAGGAGATGTTGAGCGAAGATTATATTACTTTCTGTAAGTAAATGAGTCACGGAACTTTGAACATTGTTTGATTATTAGTGTTGAACTTTATTGAAGATTCATGCATTGTTATGTTAAGAGTGTAAAAGTATGAATAGTGTATTATGCAACTGCGTACAAAAACTAAGTCTTCAAAGCTTGTTTCTATAATGTTTATTATGCTATCCAAATAACAGGTACTCTAAAAATATTCAAGTAAAGGAGAAATTAATTGCAAACAGTATTACAAGTCACTATAAATTTTAGTTCAATTGTTCGTCATTAAAATTAAAATTAAGTCCATAGAAGATGTTATTACAATATTTGGACCAATCGTTGCTGTCCCTTGTCCAAACTAAATCCAAGTTTATCTGTGGATTACATTGACACGCAAACACCAGAAGAAATTAACATAGAAATACTTCAACATCACGAAAAAGAGAACCTTCGTAAGGATGAAAACCAGGAATCACTTCGCGCGTGAAAGATAAACAAATTCATGCAATTTCATTACAAACATATTAAACAATGATAATTCTTGGTGGGGACCATGATTAAAGGTAAACAACTGCGGGCACATTTCTAGTACTAACGATTCGTGTAAATATTTCTTTGAACGTCGAAATCGTGTAAAAGTGTTTCCAAAGAATTCGACAAGTCATAGGCGTGAGAAAGTGAAAAGGAGAGTAACAACGCTGACACTCACTGTATGATGGATGCGAGGATTCCCGACGTACGATTGTGAAATCTGATTGAATTCTTGCACCGTTTCTGTATAGGTTTCCCAAGCTAACGAGCGATAAACAATAATCTGATCAGCGTATGCAGCTTCGTTCTTTTTTTCTCCACGATCACTGTTAAAGCAATACCATGATGTATGTCGAATATGCGGCGCGTTTCAGTACCGAGCCACGTTTTTAAGTGCTATATTATACACAGGTATTTCACGGAAGATATCACGAGGGCACTTTCATTTTGTTATCTTTACTTGCGATGCACCATGCACCAAATACCGATTCGCTCGCTCCTGAACCGAATCCCCAGGGCTACGTTCGCGTTGTGCCAATTGTGTCAATCTACCTTTGCTTTCCGTTCGTCGCCGACAGATGCCGCCACCATGTCCGTTGAGCTGTCAGGTCGCTCCGGCGGCACTTGTGCTTCCACTTTTCACCCACGGGTGCCGAATTACGAATAGTTTCGTGCTCAATACCCTTCCCAATTACGCGCCAGTTTACTGTTCGCATTTAATTTGAATATCACAATAAAGGGTAATACAGCATCGATAGCATCGATAGCTGTACGAAGTGCGACTTAAAATAACTAAGTAAGACTTTCGTTCCCTGTCGAATAACGAAACACATTAGTGACATTTAAAATAATACATTTTTTAGCGACATTATTCGTGATACCGTTTCGAAAAAGATTGATCGCTAGTTCTATGCGATCCTCGGTGAAAAGCGGTATTGCAATGTTTCTCAGTAGATTATTATGGTAATTCATTAATTTAAATACGGATCTTTTTTGTGACCCTAGACTTAACTGTTTGAAGATATAGTGCAATCACTGATCGTTTCGAACATTATGTATCCGCGCATGAATAAATTCCTACGATTTCATCTACCATTCAATTTTAGCGCTAATAATTTATACGCGAGAACGTCCAGTCAACGCCCTGTTAATAATTCGAATAATTCAAGCTTGCAGCGCGGTTCGAAACGGGAAACGGTGGCGTCTGTGCATTAAAATCGCCACGACTTCCGTGAACGAGGCGAGGTGCGCGCATACATGTATGTATGTATACGCAAGCTGCAGAAATAGCAGGCACGCGATGCGATAGAACGATTAAGCGGATCGTCGTGAGTTTTGGATGGCAGGTGCCAATAAAAATCGGTTATGTCTTATTACGGGTGACCTAGATTTTTGCCGTGCCGCCAAGCAGGCAGCCCTTGTAATCTTAATAAGGTGATACAGGCGGCAGAGCGCAGCGGCGGCCACGGTCCGTGATGATTGAATAATCTTTACGGGAGAAAATGAGGGACGCCGTTCTCGGAAGCGGAGGAATATCCATGAACACGCGACCAACCTCTTTCCGCTTTCGCTCTGTATACGCATCGATCGTCGTGTTATTTCACTTAAACGCGGCTGAACATAACTCGCGATACCTGGCCAGCTTTCGCAGGCAAGTACAAATGTACGCTCGAACGTTTGCAAACCGAAAAACCTCCGCAAGACTGGAATTTTGGTATATTTCTGTCCGCTCCGCTGTAAGAACCTCCGTTGCCGCGAAATACAAACATCGTGCACCTCTGATTATTTGCTACGCTCGGATGCGTTAGTTTATATGTGTCTGTGCAGCTCGATTTGACAGAAGCTTCATCCCGGCGAGGTGATGTTAACTTCTCCGAGTAAAAATTTGGCGCAGCTGTCCCCAAAATTCGGGGTGACGCGTCTAATTTGGATTGCGAGAGAAAAAGAACTCGTGAGTTTCCTCCCGTTGAGTGTGCAACTGCATGTACATTTCAATATTTAGATCGTAGAGTATGAACTTCTATTAAATGACGAAAATAAGTCGGTATAATTTGACAAATGAAATAAATGAACGGATCAGAGGAGACGTAAAATACATACGTGTTACACGATGTCGGACAGGTCAGAAATTTTCACTCAATTATCGTCGTTTCACAATGACAAGTATCTTGCAGATTGTAAAACTTCGAAACTTGACGGCACTTCCATGATCTAACGTAAGCGAGAATTAAGTGAGCGGTGTCGATCAGTGTCGGCGGTCTAAAAGAAACTCACGAGCCACGTTATTCTTGTTCGACTAACTGGTCCGTGTTATTATCTATAAGAACCAAAATATCCGTGACAATTGTGCAAGCCATTATTTATTTCCACACGAAGGTTTTAGCGAGAAGTAAATAACTCGATCCTTGACATAGAAATACATATTTCGTTACACACGGTTAAAGCTAAGCTGTGGGCATTATTAACGACTTTGTAAATTACAGATTAGTCGCGGGTACTGGTTTTTTAATTGAATTAAATACTTCGTAGGTGCTGTAAGATTGCTATTCAATTATATGTATGTATTATTATTTAGTACGATTTTTATACGATTACTTCATTCTTCAACAGTTTATAGAAAAAGAATGCAGTACATGTCGTATAAGTTGAATTAATCGAATTATTATGAGACATTTTATTTGACGTTATGATAAATACATATAGGTGTACATTTTTAATTACTTTCGTTTGCCTGTTATTAAATTCATGTACCATGTTAAGTGCGTCCCAGTTTTTGATCAATGTGAAAAATGATAAATATGAAACTATCGCGTTATCATTAATTGGCAATGTAACCGCGACTGTTGCAAGATTGGTTATTCTGTTGCATTTAAATTTGAAACATTCAGCTCACGCGAAGTTTACCTTTTTAACTGCAGAACAGGTGTCGCATAAGCACACGTAATGGACAGTGGTGAACGTGGTAGTGGAAACTTTTTCCCGTAAGATATCTCCGATGGTTGGATAAAGAAACAGTTGTAAATTAAAGCTACGTCGGCATTCAATGCGATAAATAAATTTCTTTTTGCACCGCCCGGTCCATTTGAATTGTCGTACTTTCTTCTTGCAAAAATCAGGGTTATCTTAATTTTTTTTCTTTATCAGCACCATCTACGTCCTCGGGCTTACAATTATTATTTTAAGAAACGCGAAGTTCTATAATTTGTTAGCCTTTATGAGATATCTGATGCGTCAAATCTATTTTATTTCGTACGATAAAGTCAGTTTCATATTGTATGTCGGGCAGAAGATACATTTGCACTACTGTGGACTCATGCAGTCCTTTATCGCGGATTTCCTCGGTCATTGTTCGATATTTTTCAGAATATTTACAAACGAATATCGCTGCAATTGATTAAAAATAATGTCACAATTATCCACATCATATTTGGTTTAGTGCTAGTAATCTTCGAATTGCTGCCAAGGAGTGTAATTTAAAAAAAATATATGGATAAAACACGAATAACAAAAATATTTAAATAAAGTGATAAAGAATGCGGACCGCAATCACAGTTATTTCTATTTAGATAAAACGAAGAATTAAAAACTGCATGTATTAAAATTGTGTGTCTTGATAGTATTTAATACCTTGAATTTTTATTCATACTAGATTAATTAGATGCATAAAATGTATAATTCATATGGACACGTGATATTTATATATTTCTTATTTTCTGTTTGCATATCTATTTATGTATTATACTTTATACACGTTCAACGTTAATCCTTTACCAGCGGCAATATCAAAATTGAAAATTTCTTCGATGCACGAATCAGTAAACCTTTCGTTGTTCAAGAAAACTTGAATCTCAGATCGTCTGTCACACTCGTTAACGTGCATTATGAAATCCCAGCAATCCCTGCAACCCCGGCACCTGAACGCACCTTTTCTTATCCACGGTTTCGATATCGTCGATACACGCACGCAAGGATGTTTATCGCGGTTTATCAGTTGCCCGGGTCCAAGTCGGGCAGGTTTTTGTGTTTCTTTTACATCGGCCACGATCCTTATCGGCGGGGCCCGAGTGAGTCGTCAGTGTAATTTTAAATTCGCGATGCGTCGAGGCGTCATTAAAGTGGTTCAAGAGGTATCGCCGGAGTTACCGTGGTTTTTCGACTTAAACGCACTGCCTCGAGGCGCATTTAACTCCGATTACAGAAACTCGAACCGATTGCCGCTTTTCGGAACCTGACCCGGAATAACGCGTCCCTCTGTCTCCTCTCTTCGTACCTTTTTTTGTTTTCCCCTCTCTGTTTTTTTCGGGCCTTTTTTCCTGTGTCGCGTGAAACATGGATTTTGATGTTGCTGCGTTAATACATTACCGTGCCACGTGATTAACGTTGCTCTTTTTGCTGACGTGTCAGGAGAAGCGCACCGCGATTTACGGAAGACGGGACGTTTCGGGACACGTGATGGATGTAATATTTTTTCAATTAGTATCTTTAAAGCGTCGATCCTCGATAGGTAGGGTGAGGAGTAACATTGTACCCATCGTGTGAATCTTCGAGTAAGGAATTGTTTATTGTTGTATGAAACATAGGAAATAAGTTATAAGTTGGAAATTAAAAGTTGGAATAGTTTCATAATCCTGTACATACAGTGACCCACAGATTCGCTTAAATATTTTTTAGTCTTAAGAATATGTAATGGTTTCGTTCTCTGCACTCTGCCAATTAAAACTGAAAACATTTCTTTGGCTACATTAGCATACGTGTAATGACGATTTCTTGTACCTGTTCGATAAAATGGACACGACTGTATTTTTTTCAAGGATAAATACAGTTTTATGGGGATATTGTTTACTCGCAAAGTACTTAAATAGTGGGCTTATTGATAATATCGATACATTCGTTGTCGTCGCGAGTTGCTTGAAAATTACGAGAATGGTTTGGATCATTCCCATCACTAGTGCAAAGGTGTATGACGTGTGTGGTCTTGTGTAAAAGTAAGGAGATCGTATTTATGAAAACCTTTCTGCGTCACATTATCCAGAAAAAAAGTAATTTCGTTGAATCGCTCCTTCTATTCCTTAAAGCATTGCCAGAAATCATCTATAAAGACAATTACGGGAGATTATTTGAGTAGTACTTTATCTTTGGTATTAAAAAAAGTCATACTCATTGATAACCCGGAAATAAATGGAGCACGGTACTAATTCTATTTTAGTAAATTCTAAAATTACTAAACTTCGGTCGAGCTTCTGTTATCTGAACTATTATCGAGCGTATTTTAATTAGAAATCTATTCGTACGAACATTCGCAGCAACTGAATCTAAACCTAACGAACAAAAATTAATCAATAACGACGACAACGAACAACGACTAATTTCCAATTAATTTATGAATAACAAGTATTGGCAAATTATTGTGTTCATAACTTAATTTTTATAAGATTTGAAACATTTAAAACAGTTAAATGCTTCGGCTATTAAATATTACGAACTTTTCAAAGCAATACACTACAACGTATGCTCGAATCGGGCTTTTATAAGTAGTGCAGGTCAGTTGGTCAGTATGGTCAGACGTGGTTCATTCAAACGCGAGGCATGTCAATTATATGGCCAGGCATGCCTCTTTCCAGTAGTGCAGGTCAATAGTATGACCATAGAAGCTTTTTATAGCAGCGCACGTTAATTGTATTAAAGTTACAGCTGATGTTAAGACAAATTCAACGACCTACTATGAACAGCGTGCTTGGAACATTCCTCTCGCTAGTCGTATACGCCTGGAGAATATTTATAATAATACAAATTAACATTACAAACGCGGATAACTTTTATAATTAATTCCAACATCCTTTAACATACGACATGTTGGGTTTGGGTATGACTCTTGAGTTGTTGGTCGCCCAGGTGCAAAAACAATACCGTCGCACCTATTAATTTAATATTAATCAAAATTTTATATATATTAAACGGTCAGCGGCCGTCCCAGGGTTTGGTCGCCGAAGTGTGGGATCGCCTTTTGAACCGCCGTCTGGAACGGCTCTGCCAATACTACATCTCCACGCTAAAAAAACAGAGCATTAAAACGTACGCGAAAACCAATTGAACAGACCATTCTCGTCCCTCGTTAATGAGTAATAAGTTATTACATAATAAGCTAATTACTCCTTCTAAATCGTCCTCCTTCCCTTTTCAACGCAATTAAATTACATTATTATATTAGCCCTGTATTTAATTGAAGTCTGTCTAATAACTACTCGGATAGACCACGGAAATATTTGCGGTGCTTGTTTACAAGGTTTCTTCAACCCGGGCATTTGCCTGGTAGCATTGGTTTTCCAAGAAATCGCTTTCAGGCTGTACCGAAACTAATGTAAATTCTCAGCCTTAAATTTGTTTATATCAGCAGTAACAAAACACGGCTCCGGTCGACGGCCTCCGTTGGTTTTCGGAAATTGCGAATACGACCGAACGTTTCCGAAAGTCGCACCGCGAGTAACGCACGCAGCTTCATTATCAGTTCGGGCGTCGTGGCGAACGGATCTTCTAAACAGACAGAGGTTAGCGACTTTGTCACTACGCGATATCGTTTCCGGTAACATAATTTATCGTCGCGTACCATTGATTACTAGCTTCAATTCATTCATACGCGATTAATTAACAATCGTTTTACCAGGGCGGCAGTGCTTTCAATCGTTGTTCGAGTCTTTATTGTTGAACGCGTCACTTGCGAAATTTAGGTTAGGGGTGACGCGACTTCTTCGGGTAGCGTCGGTACATTAATACGCGTTTAATTAGTCGTTTATTGTAACATCGCATTGATTAATTGCTTAGTTTGAGCGGCCCTTCAAATCTTTGTTGCGTTTTGTTGCTCGATTATTCGTATTCGGCGAGATTTAAAGGTAGCGTCTACTTTGTTAGTTGCGACCCCCTTGCATTCGACTTTAATTTCAACATATGTTTCACCCATTGCTTTTTCTTCTGTTACAGGTAGAATGACTTGTCGACTGGTAGCAAATAATATATTGAGAGGAAAGGATAAATGACTGAGGTACAATTGCCACGACGATCAATCATTAACCTGACGAACTTTGATGGAGAATTGGTAACATTTAACTTATTATCTCTGAGGTGATGCATATGTGTATATGATATATAGAGTATGTGTATATTTCTTGTTATCTGTCGATTGAATTTAGGCGATGGGTGATATATTGTTGATATTTATTTGCAATACGTAGCCTTTATTAAACAATATTAGTATATAATAATATATCTTGTCTATTAATTAAATCTGAATAATAATACGGTGGTACTTAAAAAAAAAGCAGTAATTCCTCAACAGACGTTCCATAGGACGAAGAAGTAATTCGATTTCTTCCTCCTCCCTCCATTTACTTGCACAGATTTACTTTCAGAAAATTTTGATGACCGCGCGCAATGCGGTCGGTAGAGTCAGTGCCTGCTCCCGACAATATTCTTTTTATTGTTTATAGAGCGTAACCGCTCTTAATAATAATAATTAGATATAAATAACAGTAAATAGACGCGAAAGTAGAGTCAGTGTTTGCCTCGAAATATTGCCCTCGCGAAACTAGAATCATTTTGTTCGTCGATCATAATTATATAACGCGCGCAATAGTAGACTTTTATTATTTTCTTTTTTTCGTTTTGGTAACAAATATTCCGGTATTACAGTCAGCACATATGCTGTTCGGCGAGTTGGGGCATTCATCCATCAACTCGAAGAGTGAGTATCTCCTTTGTATCTTTAATTTTGTATCTCAATAATCTTCGATAATTTGACTTAAATATTGCCTTTTTTTAAAACTGTTTTAGAAGCCGCCACGGGGTCGATGATAATCACCCTGCAACATTGATGACCGCGCGCAATGCGGTCGGTAGAGTCAGTGTTTGCTCTATCAAAGTTATCTTTATTATTTATAGAGCGCAACCGCTCTTAATAATTATATAGATATAAATAATAACGAGACGCGAAATTAGAGTCAGTGTTTGCTCCGAAATATTAATGCACTCGCGACATTAGAACCAATTTGTTCGTTGATCCAACGATAATACGGGCGCGATTATAGTCTTTTATTTATATTTTTATTATTCGGAACGAGTGCTTCCGTCGAGTGTTCGGCGATTTCGGGCCTTCATCCATCAACTTGACGAGTAAGTATCTCTTTATTCATTTAATCTTGTAGTGCTATAATCCTTTGATAATTAACACATTCTAAAAATACTGAAAGAATAAAGGTTTTAATGTTGCCTGCTCTTTTTGAATGCTTCAGCAGCTTCCACGGCTTCGATGGCGAGCTTGGTAGCCCCCCTGGTGAGTCTGCAACCGGTGAGTGGCATGCTTTAAAGTTTCTCTGGTCACTCAATCATGTCGCAGGACGAAAGGTCCGAACCGACACGAGTGATTGGTTGTAATTACGTAGATTTTTCTTGCAAGCACTGTGACCATGGGTATATGAAAATATACTCATGAGTAGTAACTTCTTTACTGTTTTATATTATATGAGGATAGGCCTTCTTGTACAACGCGTTTAAAATTAGTTTGAGAATTTTAAGAGAGAAATTTAGTATAAAATATATCACTATGCATCTTTTAATAATAGAGGATTTAATTGAATACGTATGGAACGAATATTTATATAGTTATTAATAATTAAATGAATATACAGTAACGTCCAGTATCATACGCGCATTAGTTTGTAGTGGAGAAGTCGAATACCCTTCGACTTCGATTATTTGTCAATTGCAATTAGTCCACAGTTATAATAAAATGCATAAAAATTACTGTTAGTAAGAACGTAGTATTTCTACTTTGATTGAATATAAAGTAAAGGTACTTATATACATTGTCGATTTGTTGGAACTATCGAATAATTTTATTATTCGATATCCATATTAGTCTTTAGCGTATAAAGATATCAATAAATTCACCCCTTCCGTACATGATATTAATCGAACCGGAATGTACAAGAAGACTATACGCGAACGGGTAGATCTCGATATCGAGGCAATCTACTTTAAAACCAACCTTGCGTTTTAGAAGCAATGCTTTGATAACGGGAACACCCGAGGACGTTTTTATAAAGGACGTTATACTAAAGTAGAGTCATTAATTAATTTTTCTAAAAAACTAGAGTCATTGCATAATTTTTCTAATAAAGTACAGTCATTGTATAATTTTTGTAATAAAGTAGAGTCATTGAATTTTCTCTTCAATAAAAGAGAATCATATATTGATCTGATACATATACAAATATATATTTAGCCCGTTAGAAAATCAGTATGTTTTTATCATCTTTTTAGACTTTTTATAATTTTTCTAAAAAACTAGAGTCATTGCATAATTTTTCTAATAAAGTACAGTCATTGTATAATTTTTGTAATAAAGTAGAGTCATTGAATTTTCTCTTCAATAAAAGAGAATCATATATTGATCTGATAGATATACAAATATATATTTAGCCCGTTAGAAAATCAGTATGTTTTTATCATCTTTTTAGACGAGGATTTCCAGGGGTAATCCTTTCCGTGTTCACTGCCCGGATCCCACTCACGTGCCGCAGTGCTACTTGGGTGGGAAAACGGTGGTAGAGCACGATGATATTTATTCAGTTTATAAGCCATGAAATGATTTATTGTTGGCCACTGACAGTGCGTTTCGTGTATCATGCACGACGTAATATCCACATTGTGTGTGGTTAGGCTGTGGATTTTCGTCGTTCCGTGCTAAATTGTAGCTAGTTTGACCAAGATAAGATATCCGCTAATTTAAAACAGAGACATCATTTTTACTATTAATAATCCGTAATATACTGAGGCACGAAGTTTTTGGCAATTAAGATGACATTGTATCGGTGCTATTTAATTATTCTATTAAATATCAACCGCGGTGTGGTATTTTCCACGCGAACGCAAAGATCCCAGCCACTGTCAGTCGATTTCAGAAAAATGGTACGTACCTTAGAGTGTGCAAGTTGTGCGACGACACTTGGGTGTCGGGGGTGTCCCGAGAAGCCTCCCTAGTGTAGGCTTTCGCGGCCGAGTGTTTGACTGAGAACCGTGGAGTGTCGTGTGTTGGTGTGCCTGCTTGCCATATTTTAAATATAGGCTAGGTAGGATAGGTAGTATACCTTCTGGTGTGACTGATAGACCTAAGTAGGTAGAGCCGGGCAGGTTGACACAATCTCTGATCGGGTAGGAAATATTTCGCGTGTTCAACCTGTTTCAGGAAATCTGATTTGAAAAGTCGACGGTGAAGCTGTGGCGCGAACGATAATGCGTTCGCCTCTGGTTTTGCCTATCGGTTTTTCGAATTTTTCGCGGTCGCGATTTGGGTCCGAAACGAAACGTGTTACATTATGCTCGAGGCTGCACGTGTGAACGAAGAACGATTGCAATTCTGATCGTAATCTTTACGATTATCTGTAATCGCAATTTCTACGACTTTATTGGGTCGTGATTCGGCCGCGTGTATTCCATTTAGCTGCGCGATTTAGCTTTTCATTTATTTTTTGGTTTTGTTTGCGAATAGAGTCTCGAGCGTAAACTAAGTTTCAGGAGTTTTCAAGAGGCCCGACAAACTGTCGCTCAAGAGGGCAACTACTAATGGTTCTCCACTCTTTTTAAGAATGGGGAATCATTCTATGTTACTACTTTGTCACTGTGCTTGCATTTTCATTCGTCGAATTTTTATTTCTACTTGGCCGACGCACATTCCGGCCCAACGATACAGCCCTCCCAAAAATATCGCGTTGCATTAGAGTTGCGAAAAACTTGAGAACGGGTCGGATTAGTTGCGTTATATGTCACGCGGTTTTATATGTCACGGAGTCTCGCGAAAACGAACATGAGTCTCGCGTATTCTTAGAATTGCCGAGGGATTCGCGGATGTTTTGCAGGAGCATTGCGAACAACTTTTAACTTCGCTGTTTCACATTTGCAAAGTTGCGTGCGAATTGTAAATCGCGGTTTTGAGTAAATGAAAATCGTAGGTTGGTTTAGCGTTGCGAAATTATGTCGCGATTGTTCTTGCAAATATACTGGTTTTATTGTTAAGTAAGTTTTAGTATTTTATCGTATATTTTATATATTAGTTTCTACTGTTGCGGAAATTATGTTCGCGTCTTGAGCTTTCAGTTAACTTTTCAGTGGATCCTAAATTACACTGCTCCTTGATATTACAAATCGTTTATTGTTCGCTTTCTATCAGTCTTAATAAATAGTGTCGCGAAATGATTCCATCGCGAGTTTCAGTTAGCGTTGCGCTGATTAAAGATCGCGTTTTTAATTAGAGTTGCGAATAACAATCCCTAACTGCTCTTCCAATTGGAAGCCTGTTCCTGAGCCACCCTGGAGGGTGGCACATCATCGTCAGCTGAGGACCATGGTTGAATCTTCCGCGTTTAGTGTTGTGTTTCAAGAACAAATTGGTGCATTGAGTATGGAGTCATTCTTTCATTAGTGTTGCGTCCAATCGCGATTTTGCTGATATTCATTATTATTAAAGATTAACTTTTTGAACTAGAGTTGCTGTTTGTTATATTGAAGCACCACTCGCGTCTGATTCTTACAAATTTGTATTGGTATTGAATTTTTTCATATTTAAAAGTAATATACTAGTGTTGCGATACATAAATGTTCTTTAAGTAATAATCATTTTTTGGTGGCCCTCCTGGCAACCTATGTTACTTCAAGCATTTTTTTTATTAGGACCAATTCTCTGGCAATTCTTATTCTATATTATGTGTTCTTTCTTTTCAGCGTTTTATATTTGCCTTCCTTTTTCTTTTAGTTTCCTTAATAATTATTGATGGAAATATTGCTAAAAATGTTCATACTTCATTGTTGATCTTAATTGAATTATTTCGAATTTTATGCACAGTAAATTACTGTGTGAACGGAATAATAACTTTATGTAAAAAGTTATTATCAATTAAAGGGAGCTTCATTTCAATATAAAACAAATGATTAAAATATCAATACAAAAATAATAGATGAATATGTCATATGATTCTGTGTCTGATATGTTCTTCTTTCAGCTCATATATTTTTCTCATTTTTTTTCTCTTTATGAGGGGAGCTTGGAAAAGTTACTATTCCGATGCACGAGATTGTTACAGATTCACAGATGAACCCAAATATTATATTTCAAACAAATGTAAGTACGTCAGAGGCTCAAAAGTGGAATACATATATAAAATACAGATCCAGGAATAGTATCAAAGACACGATGGAAACTATGAACTTAAATTTGAGCCTCGTCGATCCAATTTCCGACAGTTTAAGAACTAATTTTTATTAAACTTTACTAATTATTTCGCTATTGTGTTTGTTTCAGAAACATTGAAAAGAATCAGCTAAAGAGGAGGATTCATGAAAAACTTACAAGCCCAAATACCCCCTCCCCCCCGCTCCTTGCCCCTATTTACCCATTATACGTGTTTATTATTAGTTAGGCAGGTCCAGTTATCAATCGAACAATACTTTAGCTCCTCATGTAGGTAGGATTTATTTAAAAACACAATCTTAGATCCTTATCTAGGCAGGCTTTACACAAATTGATATTATTGGACTTCAAATTAGGCAGAGTTCATCAAATCTGAAGCATTTGTAGGTGTGCAAGTGCTGTAATTTTTTTTTAGGAGTCTCACAATCAGTCTGTTCTAGGAAACCATGGGCTACGAGAGATTGACCTGCACCAATTGAAGAGGAACTAGGTGTACACATACTTATACCTATTTGAGTATGGTAAAGTATCTTTTAGTTTCCAACGTAGGTAGAATATTATTGAAATTACTCTTTCAATTTCTAAAGCTCTTAGATGTTGTATTAGGCGGGGCAAATTCTAATTTTAAGTTATATCTTTAATCAGGCAGGGTGCGTTTAAATCTGATCTAATATTTAAGAAGGGAGTATTTATTCTTAAGCTAAGTCATAGTTTTTAAGACAGCAGTGTTCACCACTGCAACAAGTATGCATTGTCTAGTTTTTAAGATTGTGCGATATAATTTTATGTTAATTTAAGCGGATCAACTAGTAACTAAAGAGTATGCAATTGATTCTTAGGTAGGACTAAACTGCGAGGCAATAATTTTTTTTTTATTTCAAGGATGTTAGTTTCAAAGAATAGTCGAGTACAAATAGTTCCATGTCTTAATACAAATAAACAACAGCTTAAATTAAATTCGGTGTAGAATTTTAATCTAAGCTCCAATCAATATTTTTCTTTCAGGAACTTTAATCCATATGCAAACTTTTTTTCAGCCTTTTTGTTAACATTCAGTTTAGCTTTCGGTCCGAATTTTTCTGTGTACTCCTTTTGTTGTCTCACTTGTATTACGATCGATCAGTGAACGTTCTACAAGTTGACAACAAAAGGAGATTTTTCTTCCTTACAAATTATAGTAGATTTAGTTTCCGCGTAATGCGGATTTACACCCTGGAGGGTGCCAGGGCCAGGGTGCCAGGGCCGCGGCTAGGGTCTCCATTCGTAGCAACCCCCACGAGGTTAGACCTGGGCAACCAATGGTTTAGTATATAATTATCAATCGAGTCTTTGCACTATCTCACAACACAGATAAGATACGTTTGGTAATTATATGGTAAACTATTTTGTGCGAATTGGCTAGGAATTGCAGTTCGTATTCAGAGTAGATTTTTTTAGTTGGAAGAAGTTTTAATTTTTATTATCTTTAAATACCATACTATTCGTTTCTATTTTCTATTCGCCTGTAGTTAAAATTCTCGTATTCATTTTTATTGTCTTGTTTCTTAATTTGTTACAGCTGATTCTTGTGTAAGATGACGTACATTGCCCATTTCGTATTCCAGTTTCTTTATTACGGAGGAAGCTTTCTTTCCTTCGACGCAATCGTATTTTTATTTTACGTACTGTACAAGGTGTGTAACTAGATTCAGAGTCTGATGAAGCGTTTGCATTATTCTTCAATTTATTTTACTTCGCGTGCTTAGTTCTTTTTGATAATAAATTAATCTTGTACAAGGTATACACAGTAGATAACAACGGGACTTCCCAATCATAAATAATTAGAACGGGAATTCTACCGTACATAATTTCACCGCGATAAATAAATGATTTATTCAGTTCTGAAATTGTAAACTTTTGCACTCGTCTGTGGCCACCATCCTTTTCTACAAACTGCGATGTAACTGCGATCTTCAAGGACTTCTTTTTTTTCGAACTATGTTACCAATAACGTGTTAATAACTACGACGTTCATCAGACTAATCATCTTCTTCTATTACTCTGCCTCGCCATTACTCATGGAACTGTAACAGCTTTCAAACCAATAGGCTCAGGGCATAAGTATTTACCTCGGTACAATTTTGCAGAGATCAAAGGACTGCGTCGGCCGGTCCACTCGAAGCTATAGAGCTTCGATGCGTTTGAAAAACGCGGTCGCAAGCGCATCATAAAAATCCACAAATATCTTTCCAAATTATACCGTTCAATGTTCACTCGTATCATTTTTGCCCATCTCCTCCCCGTTCGAGAGACGCACCACGTCCCAGTTGCCCGGTATATGCACGGGGACACCCTGTCCACATATATCTCACGATCGTTCTCCAAATTTCCGATCCTCGTCGTTGCAACGCCTCCGGCGTCAATATGGCCGATTCATTGGCCACGATACGATTTCTTACGAACGTTCGCTTTGCGAGTTATGGTGGTGGCACGACGGAACCCCGTTCAATCGATCCGGGTAGCACGTGCTCGACCATAAGCGGGCGCAAATGAGCGGGCATAAAAATAAATGTCACGCGGCAAACCAAGTCGTCGTCCTTCCTCCTCCTTTCTCTTTTTCGTCCATTCCCGTCCCTTTTTTCTTTTTTTTTTTCTCCCCGTTTCGTTTCGGTGCCTCGGCTCGGTGGATTCGCGCTCTCCTTCGTCCACCGACGCTGCTCTTTGAACCGGGACGCGTAAATAACGAGGGACAGCTGAAGACGTACGGGCGCCTGCGCACGATCATACTTAACCGCGTTAATAAACGATCATTCGAACGCTTGAACCCGATCTTCGGTGTATTTGCCGAATTTTTCGGGGATTACAAGCGCCGCGTGCCGGGTCGACGGTTTGGAAAGTGGGGCACTTTTTCGAAACTTCTTTCAGCGACGACGACTGGCGATACGCTTGTCCCTCGATTCACTCGGAGTACTCGTTTCGTGTGGTTACTGCACCTTATTTTTTTTTTAGATCGAGGGAGATTGAGAATAGATTGAATAGGTGGCGGTGGTACGGATAAGGGTAAGGATAAGGGAACGGCGGGTGAGAAAATTGTTGGCATCGGTTGAAAAGATTAGGTAAAATAATTAATTTTGTTAATACTTTGTCCAGGACCCTTTTGATTTAATAGCAGCTCTTTTTGTAATAATACGTAATGTCGAATGAACTTTGTCGCTCGGGTTCGTTGCTCCTTTTTCCCGAATTTGCTTTTATTTGAAAGCAGTGCAGCGTGGTTCATTAGGGTCAGATTATTTTTGCTCTGCGGTTTCAAGGGAAAGCGTGACGTAACAAAGAACCTTGGTCGAAAGTTTTTTTTCGTTCATGTTGTCAAGGTTAGTACCAGATTTCTCACTGTCAAGATATCATGTCATCGGTAGCTATTTTCTTGTCTTTTTACGTAGTCTTGTCCCAGTTTATATTATACATCGCAGCTGTATATTAATATTTCACCTAGTAGATTTATCTTTGCTGCACTTATAATAAAATGATAATGACGAAGAGTGGAGATTTTATTAGAGATATTTCGAATTTCTACTCGATCTGGGCAAGCTCACGAATTCTCGTCTAATATTATGGTCTTTGAAAAACATTTCGAACACCTGTTCGTCGTGCCGTGCACACCTGTAAATGTTAAGGAAGTTGGTGTGGCAATTTCGATGCTGATTTAATTGATAGATTCAAAGAAACAGGTTATACAGTGAGATCGAAGTGAGATTTAGAAATAAGATGTAACGTTGAACTAATCAGTGATATATCTATACCTCATTCGTATTGATAGTCGACGATCGTTACGAAAATACAAATAGGTACCGATATCAGGAAGTAGTAGGTACTTCAGCGTTGAAACTATTCGGGTGGCCAAAAAGTAACGCCAACATTTCCTGTTGGAACGAATCCTAATCTTCCTTGAAGTACAGGAAACTTTATCAAGCAATACTATTATATTAATCATATCGATCCACGGCCCTTCGATTTCCAATCAGATATTTCGAAAAACAGAAGAGCATTACCCACTGTCGAAATACATTACCCACCACATACATATCGAGTAGTACCGCGTGGAATATCTATTTCAAAAGATTGCAGCATAGACATCGAATTAAAACATTTGAAATAATTGATATCATCTGCTACCCGCGACATTATACTACAATTACTCCTACTCCATTATAGAATGTTATACCACTTTGAGAATGGTATGGCAATACGTGCATTATAAATTCAACTATCATACATTTCACACACCTGTAGTGGACGCGGGTCCACGTGTGCTTCTCCGCGTTCGTCGCAAGCGTTTCGATTCGATGAGAAAAACTGTTCGTTCATTGTAGAATATCCCATTGCACTTCGATACGTAGTACACCAGTACAATGTTCCACGGTCTAGCAGCGATCAGACGCGTTTGCCCGTGTTTCAGCACACCCCGTACATGATTGTAACAGAACGGGCATTAAACCGGATCGTGTAAGGCGCGCGAATTATTTATTATCATACACTTGGCCCAGTTTAAGAAACACTCGGGCCGCTGCCTGCACGTCAGGGTTGTGTCGCCAATTTCTTCCCGTATCTCTGCATCGCGTGCCTTGTGTGAGTACAAGTTTCGAACAGGCTGCATCGGCGATCGAGTCGATAAAGAAAATACACCTCTGACGATGATCGAATGGGATTTGCTGCACAGACCGCCGAAGGTATCCCAATGCCCCACGACTCGACGCGACATTAATCTCCTCTGAGTAATTATACCGGGCTTTGTGCTTTCATTTCCTTCATTATTATCGACCGATTAGTCTTCCGTTGGGCACGTGACACGTCGAAATTATTTGAACGGCAATTTTTCCTAAGGATTGTTATTTATTATTGTTCGTTATTATACCGTTGCGGTGGATGATTTAGCTGATTTCACAGAGGATAATGCGAAATATTGCGTGGCGTTTCCCTTGTTAGGCTTTATTCACGCGTTGACAAATCTTCGACTTATCATTATTCGCGTTTCGGGGAATTGTTTCGCCATGAATTTGTACGATTCCGTAGGGGTAGTGCCTAATACGCGGAGGAATAGTACAATTTCTAATCGCGCAAGTCAATTTATGCTAGATTAAATTTTTGTCGGCCGTGTCGCAGAAGAGTTTTCATCCTCGCGTTTCCCAAATTTTCATGTCCTTCGTTGTTTCGCAAGAAGCAGCGTCTAATTGAATTATAATGAATTCGCGGACAAGTTTGGCGTGCCTGCTCGGGCAAGCTGCTTGCAAAGAGAAACGCATAATAGACCAGGGTGTTACGTTTGACGTAGAAGAAATTTACGATCGTAACGCAAGACACGGGTCGGAAACGCGACGGTGGAAACACGCGATGCTTGTTTCCAGGTTAAGAGGTGCTTTATTAATTACGCCCGCGAAATGTCTGTGTTTAAGGCGAACGGGTTAGCGCAACAGGTATGAAATACACGTTCGTGGTTTCTTTACTGCGTGTTTAAATTCGATCACGCCGCTGTCCCACTTTCGGAATAGTGTTTCGATGGTATGAATATTGAAAATGAGTTATTGGAAACAGGAGAAGGATCGTGTATCGAATGATTTCTCGTGGGACAAGTTCGGGCTGCCAGTCAAAGTGTGGAATTGGAAAGGGTTTCTTTATTTTTTTTTTTTTTTTGGAAGAAATTTTTGTATTAACGCGTGAAACATTTCGCAATACTTAAATACATTGCGCATAATACGCAATTTCAACTGGATTACAAAATTTACGAGAAATTCGATATTGTACACACATGGCCGAAGATGGGATCCGAAACGTTTGGCTCTTATCGTTTCTGCTTCGGGATTGCTTTCACGACAATGAATTGAATGAACCTAATTGGCCGTTACTTTACACTTGGCTGTAATGTTTAACATTTACGATTCGCTGCCACTGGGAATTTCACTTTTACGATCATCCACTTTAGAGTTGTCGCGTGTCGTGTACAAGCTTATTTCGAATACAGTGCCTGAATTGAGTGTCCGTCGAGAGTGTTTATACGTAACTTTACGACGTAACGGATAATATATTATTTAACGGAATTTTTTGGGGACAAATAGGGGAAACGTAATCTGTGGACTGTAATTGGGAGAAGACGTTGATATTATTCGCGGTGAAAAAAGAAACATTAATCGCATTGATATGCTTTATTACGATTATTATTAATCGTTCATATTTAGTATGTAATTTCCATGGCGTTGCTCGCTGCAAACCGGAAGATATTTTTACGTTACATTAAAGTCAATCTTGCACGTTATTCTCATTCATTTACTTAAAATTTGCAGAGCACAGTATTATTGTTAACAAAATTTGTTCCCAAGTAGTGTCGTTTAATTTTTGGACAATGTACCAATATGTACCAATTATGTACCGTCGATCCTCCACAACATATTCGCCCCTTCAGAACCGAAATATCTGTACACTTTATAACATCACACATCGTATAAACAAGCAAATTCATTTAACTCGAGAAAAATTGATATTTGATGATATGTCAGTTAATTGCACGTTGTACGTTCAATTTCGTGTCACAGAACGACATAAAAATGTCTTCGCGTTTCTTCAGCGCGTGTTTAAACGCATGTACATAGTTGAAACATGTTTCAAGTAAATATAAAAAAAGAAAAGAAACGATAAGCAAGAAACAGGACAGTGGGTGCTATAATCGACGATCATATAGATCGGCACGAGGAAAGATGATTTCGCTTTTTACGATAATCACCGCCTATATAAATAATTTATATTTACAAAATTCATGGTTTACAGCCACCCAGGTGACTGTAAACTTCTCAACGCGCGCGTAATGCCGAAAGCGTGACAGAAAAGAAGGATAATGGTTATTGCTTTTGAAAATGATATTAAGTAAAAACCCTCGCCGACATCAAACTTATAGTACTGCCGTAAATTGAGCCCCGTTTGCATTCGAGTATCCCAATAAGGGGTTTTTTTTAATGATATACAGAAGAAACTGTTTCGTTTCATTGTTCTGATTCGTCGTTGAAACGGGAAGAAGTAAGTGTGAAAGGTGGACAAAGAAAATGTAATCTAGTTGTATTTGTACGTACGTATGAAGTACTTGGTTTTTCACTTGGGATACAGGATATATCTGCCTACTTGTTGATCTTTGAACGAGCACTTTCGTTTACATAGAAATAATTCACTGCATAAGATTAGAAACGATGTAAGCGATTTATTTTTTTTATCTCGAGTTATGCATCGAACCATGCCGAATCAAATAATAAGAAAAGTAGCGCAAATTATAATACAGAGAAGCATATTTTCGTAGTTTAGTTGATAGTCAGTTATTCTGCTCCTAAACTCGCAGATTTATTTAAAAAACAAATCTTATAAGTTGGCAGGCTAAAATGTGTAATGTAATAATTTAAATAGATGAATAAATGTTCCTGGATGTTACTCCTTTTTCTATTACGTGAGCGTGGTAACGTTAAGGACATCTTGAAATTACCTTAAATATTTTCATCTCGTGAAAAAATTTAGATGCTTGCTTTGATCGACGGTAACAGCCATAAAGTTAATGTCATTAGTCGCATAGTAATAAAAATGGGAATACTTTAGCAGAAAACATTAACGGTTGGAATATTTAAATGGAGAAGTACTAAAATCTGTGGAGCGCAGAATGATTTATGTAAGGAGGGCCATAGAATGAGATGGAATTTTTAGCACTATGGAGATGAAGTTGGCAGATGAGGAAACAGGTGAAGTGCAGAGTACAATTTGTACGTTGCCGATAAATCAGTGAAGATAAAACGAGACTAGCTTGCCGAACCGAACGTTGCACCTGTTTTATTTTTCCCTTTTCGAACTACCTGCTTGGTCCTATTAATCTTCCTTTTTAGGATATAACTTAAGTGAAAGACGATGACTGTCAATTAATGGCAATTGTTCCCAGTGTCTGAAATTAGTTATTATTACTAATATTCTACTCTATCTAATTATACGTCAAATAAAATAAATAAAATAATGGTTGCGTACCAAACTCCATTGCATCGCAACAATAAAATATCAATTATGCAACAATTGACGTATACCTCGAGAAAAGGCACAAAAGAAAAATTACACAACAATATGAACAATTAAATATGTAACTAAACAGGGGGATTGAGGGGCTAATCATTTCCATTCCCGTTTGTCGTTACGTTCGAAAAGATTTTAAACAGTTCACTGTAAGAAGGAAAATTGCGGCCCTGTTAATTCGCAATTGTTGAACTGGGACACACAGCGAACACATTTTCCCCAATAGAATGGTACAGTTATAAAATACCTTGGCAGGTTAAATAAAACTGCGATAGGACTCACGAAATATAGGTCTGGAGTACGTGATTCGAGAAAAGTTATCGCGTACAGGATTGTACAGTAAAGGGTTAAGGTATCGGAAGCGATCGGAAATCGTGGTCGAAGTTAACGACGCGATTGCACGGGAGCAGGGATTGTCAAGCGAGTCGAAGATATGCGGGTAACACGGCCATTCCCTTGCAACTGTGCGACCACAGCCGATTTATACCTGTACGAGGCCAGTTCCCTGTGTCTTGGAACGCGCAGCTGACCGTTTTCCATTGCCACCTGTACCGTTCGTCTCCTTTCGTGTATATTTTTCCGTTTCGCCGCTCTGACACGGGAGAATTTTAAAGAGAGTGGAAATAAAGAACGTTCACTCTCTGCCATCGGCGATCAAATAAATAAATTTCGATTCTCAATCGTGCTCGAGTCGATGTCACTCTTTTTCAAATACCTGTGACTCGGGTCTACAGGGTGTTACGCTTTGGCGAGAACCGAGGGATGTGTCGCAATGGATCGAAGTTATCCAAGGAGATATTCTTATGAAAGACATCATGGGGTATAAATTGTTTTTTTCCGTGCAGGGAAGATTTCGATGTTTTAATTTTTTCATCCTCCAGTATCTGAATTAATAATGATAGGAGGTCACGATTGTACGGATGCGAGAGTTTTTCGATAGTAGAGCACTTGTTTTTCTCATAATTATTATTGCACATTGCTTTATTCGAGAGACGCGGTTTTTCTGAAATTTCTGCCTCACGAGTGTAGCTTTTCACGAGTTTTCTCATATTTTGGAGTGAAAAGTCATTGCTTATATGATATTAGTTCCACTGTGACTTTCAAAATGGTTGCCGGAACAACCAATACTGGGTTCATTCTATTAGACTTCTCACGTTAAATTGATTAGTATTCCAAAATATTTACAAGTTAGTAATCAAAGTCTCGTAAACATATTCAGTCATTCGATGAGAAACGTAGAGATTGCATCTTTCTCCATGCGATTTGTGGTGGTCAAAAATTAAATAAATTCCTCTACATGCGAGAATTTATGCAATTCGTAGTATGTGTAATAAAATATGACAACGGTAATTGTATCCCTTCTGAAAGATACAATAGAAAGGAAAATTTATTTATGCTTAAAACGAAATCACTATTATAATTAATAATATACTATATTTATGGCTTCTAATACAACCGACATCTAATTAAACAAACTTATATATACGGTTGTTTCGATGTAATTGTTCAGTTTCGATATAACTCTTAAAAATGTGTAGTTGTGTAAAATCGATTGGCAGTATTCATTGTAAAATTCTGCCGGCAATCCACACGTATCGACTGTCGAAAGCCATAAACGAGACGAACGAAAGTGACATTGATATACGAGATCTCGGTAATACTGGCCACCTGTACGTGTGCACACGGTTCTACCATTGTTATGGAAAGTCACAATTACCTTAGACAAAAAAAAAGCATCTTAATTATCGCGTCGTTTGCATTTTAATTTTCCCGACTTTCTTTCTCTCGCCCCTGCGTTTATTAAAAGCGCGCGAATCAATTAAACGTTGTGCGCGCAAATATTATTACACGTTTCGCTGCCACGCATAAAATCTATTCACTCCAATACCGTCCACGGATATTGCTATTGTATGTTAGTCTGCCGAATTTTTCGATCCTCTAAATATCTCTTTAGAGGGTGGAACGCTCGTCTAACGACCGACGTCGATCGATTCGATTAAAAGTCACGTGGACGAGTCGATTGCGGTGCAAACAGAGCGGTAATGCGCATTTAATGACGAAAGTGAAGGGGAGCATCGTCCCTGGGGAAAATTTTTGCTTTGACGGTGCCGGGGCGTCGCTTGTCCCTCGATATCCGTGTAAATCCATTTCGGGATCATCACGCGACATTGGCGTTAAACCAGGACCACGTCCATCCCTTTCATGTTTCACGATGGACACTGCTGGATCGTAATATATAAAACGTCCCCTTCCTTCGGTCGGAATGAATACATTTTTGCTTTTAGTTCATATCGCTCTATTAATCGAATCATATTCTATTCGAAACAAAGCGTATTCTATTTAATTAACGTATCATAGTTCTCTTTATTCGCATTTCTGTAAAGCGTTAGAAATTTGTATTTAATGAAATGCGATGCAGCTTAAACTTTAATCGAAAAAGAAGGCAAAATTCGTTGTATAGTTCAAAGGAGAATACGACAGAATTTTCAACATTACTTGCAACGAGGGCTGGCGAAATAAATAAACGTGTCAAATATAAATGCGCACGAAGAACGGAAAGGGTTGAAACCATACACATATACATAATGCCATTTTTATTCCTTCCTTTGTTCAATCGTTGCAAACGCAATCCCTCATTTTGATCATATCTAATTTCAAATCTTAATCGTCAGCAATTTCGAAATTTGTCGCATTCCATCCGCCTTGGAGCGTGCGCGTCCTGCATAGAGGGTGCGGCGTGTAGTTGCTGGTTCACGTTTTTCCTTCTCTTTCTTTTTTCTGTTTCGATATTGGCACGTACCGTGTGTCTTCACCTGCACGGCATATGGCGGCGGCGCAGAACGATGATCCACGCCGATGATGCCTGTATCGGGGGATGCCAGTTGGATTGGACTGCCGGTTAATTTGTTGTTCATCCCCAGGACCCACTGTATTTTGAGGGTCGAGAGCCGAGTTCCACTTCCGTTACTTGACCCTTCCAAGGGGGTCACGCACCGTTGACTTGAATCTTCCCTCTTTCTCTCCCTCTCGTCACTTTCTCCCCTTCTACAGTTCTTTTTCGTACTGCATTATCCTGTTTTTCCGTTTCTGTGTTTTAGTCCTCCGCGATCGCACAAGCTGATTATTTCGATATGGACATGTATAGGTATTTAATTGCAAGTCACTATTTGTTCGATGCAAAGCGAGCTATTCAGTGAGCTATTAGAGGGGAACTGATAAGAAACGGGATGAAAACATATTGGTTTAATTTAACATTTCACGAAGAGCGAAAGAAATCTAGATTTAAATAACGATCGTAAAGAGTACCAGTTTTAATATTTTGTAAATGCGTTATTGCGGAATATTACTATTTTCGCTACGTAGTATTCCTATGTTTTTGACAGCGATCGCGTTGTATGTTCCATACTTAAATTGGGTCAGCTCTGTGCATTAAAGAAATCATCTGTCACACAATATGGGCAAACCATTTAAGGGTTCGGGGGATAAAGGTCTTGGGGTAACATTTTTGGGAAAAGTGAATTACTGTAATAACTAAAATTTGTCAGCTAATTGAAGCTTGTATCCCTGTTTTTTTGGGGGTAAAGTATTTATTTATTCGTTGAAATATAAGTTAACCCCTTCAAATTAATCCCGCATTGGATACTGGAATTACCCTTTCTCCTACGAAACGTAGGCCTCTCATATTTTTCTTTATTCTGGGGAATAGAAACTAATCGGATTGAAACGTATCAGAATCGCCTTATATTTTTGCGACAATTTCCACGATCAGTAGATGTAATCGTCGAGCACGCTAGATCGCATATTAAACAATTAACTATAACAAAGTAAACCCAGGCAACAAATGTCGACGACGTTCGGCACAGGTGTCAGGTATCGATATGTCAATATTATACGAATGCGTTCTTTTCAAGTCCAATCCCTCTATCCCGAGAAACTCACCAATTGCACCATCTTTTTAATCACACCTGGTGTATCCACCGTGCAGGATTAGAAGTTATATTACAGTCAATTATGCACGTTATTCTCATTCATTTCATCAAAATTTGCTGAGCACAGTATTATTGTTAACAAAATTTGTTCCCAGGTGGTGTCGCTAAATTTTTGACAATGTACCAATATGTACCAATTACCGTCGATCCTCCACAAGATATTCGTGCGTTCGGAACCGAAATATCTCTACACTTTATAATATTACACATCGTGTAAACAAGCGAATTCATTTAATTCGAGAAAAATTGATATTTGACTATATGTCAGTTAATTGCACGTTGTACGTTCAACGTTCACACCTGGTGTATCCACCGTGCACGATTAGAATGACATTTGCCCAACGATGCATGCCAGAAAAGCGATCTCACCGACATTGACAGCGGCGTACAGCGCGTCGTTGTCGTCGTCGTCGTCGTCGTCGTCGTCGTCGTCGTCGTCGTCGTCGCACAGACGAGGCTCATTAATAAGAGGAGCAACGAGTTTCAAGTGGCATGTTTTGCGACGGCACGAATTGCGATGTGTTTCTTCTTACGGCACATGGTGACCACCGAAAACTGGCCCGGCATACATAACTTTTCAACGAAGCGCCCAACGATAACACCACCTGCCTCTCTCGCCCATTTTAATTTGTCACCACGTTCTCGCCGTATCGACGTCAGTGGAAGTTAAGACTTTCTCTGTCTTCTTACCCGGCACCATGAAATCCGTACAAACCGAGCCATCGCGCCGGGGGAATTCGCTTCCTTTTTCGCGTGGAACCGTAGGAACGCGCGCTATGCGCCAGGAAACCGGCTATAATGCACGTTTCGCCGTTTCTTCGTCCCTCCTTTTGCTCGTCCGTTTATCCGCGCGAGCAAAAACCTCCTCTCCGAGGTGGACAACTTTGGGTCGGTCAGAGGCATGTCGGCGGTTCTTTGGAATCGCGTCGGTTTACGGCCGATCGTGTCGAGCAGTTGTGATTTCATTTTCGCGGAAGGGAATATTACTTACGGAACATTTGGGTCCGCAGGGTAGATAGAGTTTGGGAATAAGGATGCTGCGTTTTTGTACGGGGGCACAGAGTGGGCTGAGAGGACACTTGTTCTTTTTAGTATAGAAAGCAATGTATTACACGACGTGACGTTTCCATACGAAAGAAGCAATACGTAACAGCGACGCAGAAATTAGTTCACATTGGCTGACATTGTGCGAACGGCCACCTACGTAACAAATTATTTTGTCACGTAATAGAAATGCAGGAATGAAAATATTAAATCGATTGACAATGAGTAATCGTGGCAACACAGTTCGCAAGGCTTGAAAGCGTGCTAATCAAACGATTAATTCGCCGATGTTTCAATCGGACAATTTGTCAAATTAGAGAAGCTGTACATTTGCGTCGCCAATTATTAATATTTTCCTCCTATTATTTCCCCAGCACCGCCGTATGTAACGTTTCTTTTTCAAATTGCACGCCGACCCGACGTAGAAACAGCGAAACGCACAATTTTATTGTAAAAACTCTCGCGCCATCTGCGCATCAGGTATCCGCGGCCGATATGCTTCAATAAGGAACAGCATATCCGGGGGTTGAGAAATACATAGAAGTATAAATACTCCTCTGAATTCGTGCGAATAAGGTGGACAAGTATTGCGAAACACATTTCGCATTAACCACCATGTTACGTGTGGGTTGCTTGTGGTCGGCCGTTTAATTTACTGTTACATACTACATAGTGCATTATATTTACGTCTCAATGGAGGGCGGTTCGCAGACTTCCGAGCGGCAACGTCGAGCATGAATCTTCCTTTATTTCGTGGCGATCCAATTAATGCGCCACATGACGTTTCCGACGAGCGGAAATCGGTGAAGGGGGCCGTTAGCCAGAGAGAAACGGGAAGGGAGAGGGGCACACCGCCAGACGTCGGACTCCCGGAGGGTCTAAGTTAATTGTTAATCGGTAATCCGGCTCGATCGTTCTGCCACGCTACCGTGGAAACGTCAGTTGGCTCCTGCGATTTTTCGAATCCGAAAAATGTTATTTCTGTACCCTCTACGATTCCGTTGGCCCCGGCGTCGTAATTAAACGCGCCCCGTACCTCGTAAAATATTGTATATTTTAGTTTACGTCGCAATTTGCTGAGCGCGGGTCACGATTTCACCGATGAGGGATATTCTCGTGGCCTCGATTTTGAATCGAAATTAAACGGATGCTTTGCACGTTTGATATATCTTCTGTACTTGCACATCGTTTTCCACGTAATCTTATTTCGTTCGTGATACGCAACTCTTGCGTCGAAAATATTCGGAAAAGAATTTGCGCGGACGAGAGTTGATTAATGTTAACGGCTGCGAAACGTTAAAAAAAAGGGCCTCCTCGCTACTCGCTTCAGTGCATCATACTTTTGGACAAAGTTGAGAACAGAAGATGCCCTGCTAGGGAATCTTCGATCTGCATTGTTCAAAGTTGATTAACGGCGAGTTTAATTGCAACGTCTACGAAAATCGAGCACGATCGGAGATAACGTTTCTTATTTACTGCAAAGGAACAAAGAGTTTTGCTAATTTCTCGCCGACAATCTGTCTGCAGGCGCGTGCCATGTGGCAAACAGAATTTCACACTTCGGTCGGACACGCCCGATTTTCCGAGATCCTAATTGGATGAAACTACAAAGAGGAGCCTCTTCAGAGCGGTTCGATTACCTGGCGGTTGTGTGTACGTAACGGCGCGGCGGGACCCGTGCTTCGTAAAATGTTCAAACAATACCTTCTGTGAACTAACGTGCAACATCGGCCGTAGAACTAAATAGTAAATTAAATAAGCGTGCCATGCACAGTTGCCGCAATACATTACGTATACACGTGCCCCGCAAATATTTTGATAAAATTATTACCTCTTTTGTTTGCGACGGTCTGAAAATTTACACTCGATTCGTATCCATTCTTCATTGGAGTTTACCTTTGACCGGCGTCGGGTAAAGGTCGAAGAATTTGCTAATGAATTGGACAAACAGCCGCGTTCTTTTTGCAGCAGCTATCGAATTTTATTGCCAATGTAATTGTTTAGATTTGCCGTATGCGTTCCGGTGATTGAATAACAAGAATGGAATACCTCTCGTGAAGAATGGTTATAAAATTTAATAACTTGCAGGCGGTATTTGCAGTTTATTCCAATAATTTCGCCGGGAAAAATAAAACTCTGGTCAAATTTCCACGATTTTCGGGACAACAAAATAAATATCGATGTCCATAAAATTGTGGAGACTGTTCGGTGTTGCTCGTTCATGATCGTTCATGCTCGTAGGACTAGAGGTGTACTTAATTCGACGCAAGATATGAAATCTTCGTAGGGCGCGATAGTTCTCTAGCTTCTCGATTAAATGACGCAAATATTTGTCGCATAGGTGGGCGTGATGCATTTTCATTAAGCTAAGTAACCGCGTGAGTATCTGCTTCTTCGAAAGTTCCCATGCATATGACCCACAGCAAATACAGAGTGGCAATATAAAACGCATGGGGATCGTGTGACAAACTATATGGGGTTAGATATATGGTTTTAGAGGCAATATACGGGGCAGATGCTCCGTCATCAGTGATTGCGTTCTACGTACGTTCTTCTGTCTTCTCTTTCCCATACATTCTTCCCACAAAATACAAGGATATTACAAGCTTGAATCAATTCTTATCTAGATACGCGCGATAGTCCGGAATTCGTGAAATATTTCCTCGCAATAAATCGTTGACTAAATCGTGCCGTTGTATAGCAATAACTAAAACCAGCGCAATAAGACGCATACAGAATGGCCCCTATAGAATAACCATCGCTGTCATCTTTGTTATTAAAACGGTATTAAAGTTTTCTTTCCCCGTAAATATAGTTTGCGATCGTTTACCCAAAAATAGAATTAAACCTATCGCGCAAAATCCTGTCGATTGCCAAGCAAACGAATAAAACGTATCATCCTCTACCGTGCAGTCTGTTACGCACAAATCGATCAATTTATTTATGTAACAACCATTGCGTACACAAGGACTAAAATGTCGCGTCGGACAATGCTAAAAGCGGCCGAGAAAACTAATTAAGAAAGATACAAAGAGAAAAAGAATCTAGTCATCGCCCGGCAGGCTCCACAAAGCCGTCCAAATGCCATTCACGACGGCAAAAAAAGAAATATATCAATCCGCTCAACAACGAAAATAACAAAGCCGACTGGGTTACGTCGTTCGCCCCGTGCAACTCGGCAACCCAATATAAAGTCGACCGTGGCAATCAGAACGCTCTCGAGCAAAAAAACATCGTCACCCAGGTGAGCACGCGATCGTACCCCTAGACACCAGCGGAGCAAGGGTGGGTAATCCCGATAAAACGAGACTGTCCGTTCGAGAAATCAAATTTTATTCCCCGATCGTACGAGGGGCGTACGAAACGAGGCCGGCTCGCAGAACTGTATGTATATATGTTTCCACCTCGAGGATGGCTTTTACCTTTCTTGCTCATCTCTCTCTCTCTCTCTCTCTCTCTCTCTCTCTCTCTCTCTCTCTCTCTCTCTCTCATTTTTTCGTTACCCGTCCACGTGGCGACGCGTGCTAGCCTCGGGGGACAGTTGCAAGGGTCCCTCTGCCGATGCCTCTCCGTCTGTCGCGTGGAACGCTTCACAATGTTGTAACGCAGACTACCTATCGGGACTACCGATCCTTGTCAGCTTCAGAGACTCCTGTACCCTTGCGTAACACGC
Organism: Nomada goodeniana; assembly: GCA_963969485.1. NCBI lineage: Eukaryota > Metazoa > Arthropoda > Insecta > Hymenoptera > Apidae > Nomada > Nomada goodeniana. The sequence goes on along the minus strand of OZ018305.1, from coordinate 5,913,812 downwards.
TGGATTCTCGATTGCCTGAAATAATGATCGCACGGGGGACAAAATGGTTCCGACTTGAGCGTTTACAGTGCGTTGACAACGTGGCCTTTTAAGTCGTTCTGGGTGAAACGTGTTTCGGTGGTTGAAACGCGTTCATCATTCTGCTGGGGAATTTTCGTAGCCTGGGTGGTGCTCGGTTGGATGGCCTCACGTCGAGGATTATTTGTTGCAACGGTTGATAGGATGGGTATTATTGCTGTATTGTAGTTGTACCTGGTGTTGCATCGATTCCGATAAATGATGCTGCTGTTGTATTTAACATTTGATCTTTTTTCTGTTTGGCATTAGTCCAAGTGATTAATCAATTTTATTTGTCAGCGAATAAATATGGAAACAGTGGGAAATATGAGTTCTACAGAATGCAGGTACATAATCGAAATGGCTATCAATATAACAAGTAGAATGTATGTATGCGTAATCATTTTTTATCGTCCTTTCTGTCTTTATTGTCAATTATGAAAATATATACGTGCCGCTGGAATACTTTGGTATGACTTGTTTTTAATTCTCAGCGCTGGGAACAAGGTATTTGGACACTCTTTACTCTTTACTCTTTACATAATACAATCTATCATTCACTGGAGTGCGATCTTGACATTTCCAAAATTAATAAATAAAAGTTCAAGTTAAATCGATTGATAGATACTTAACCGGTACTCTCTATGAAATCCATTATTTATTGCGTACGTTAAACCTTTGACTTCTCAAAATGACTATTATCGACCACGGCACGCGAATTTCACCGATCCCCATTCAATTATCTCATAGATTTGACCATCTCTCACCCTACAATCAAGGAGAACTCCATACATTTCGTTGGCGAACCACCAATTAGCTCGAACGAAATTCATCTCCAATACGAATAATTTCGAAAAGATATACGGTCCTACGACTTCGCCGTTCATTTATACCCAGTGCCAGAATACTTATCGCGAAATCGATTTCCGATGCGTATGCCCTGTATAAATATTCATGGCCGCACTCAGAGCAGCATGATCGATAGAAGTTCCAAACGTTCTCGAGGAACCAGGCTCCTTTATCGAGAAAGTCACCTCGTACAATGGACTAGCAAGCGAGAAATCACTCGCAGCAAAAGCACTCTTGCTGTAGAAAATGATAGGCTGGCGAAAGTATTTATTTCTGTAAACAAATCTTCGGACGATACGACAACAAATGTTTATCGTTAAGTCTTATACGCGATAATTCATCGCGCACGAATCTATGAATTACTTCATGTTCATTTCAATTCTCCAGTTGAAACAAATTGCATACTGACCGGAAAGAAAAAGAATATCTCCACGCGAAGGATTCACGTGAGAACCGGCAAATGGAAGAAAAAAGGGCGGAACAAGGTTGAAAAGAAAGGGGTGACAAAAATAAAAAGTGGGGTAGCCACGGTGTGGGTAACGTGGCACACGGCACACCGAAATCATGATGAAACGGTGTGATTGAGAAAACCGGTAGAACATTACGTATGCAAGGTATGCTTGCATCGGAACGGCTGTAGCTATACCGATGCAATAGAAAGAGAGCATATGGTGTCCCCATGAAGTCGAAGCGTGTACCGGGTACCATCTTCGGCGTGCAGCGAAACCGTGCAACAGATGGTGCAGGAGCAGCATGGCTCGTGCTCCGCTCCTCTTTCTTCTTCTTCTTCTTCTTCTTTTTCTGTGCTCGTTGCGCTCGTTCGCTCGTCCCCTGCCACGATCTCTCTCTCCCACTGTTACCGTAACTCTTTTTTAACGTCTCTTTTTGCCCTTCCGCATCTCGGTTTCCCTTTCTTCCATTTGCTCCGTCGATCGTCAGCCGTGTCTCTCTTTATTTCGTTTTGTATCCATTTTCTTCGGTTGCGTCTCTGTTTTTTATCACTTTTTTTGTATCGCGTCTTCGCTTCTTGGAGCTGTTGACGCGGCCCGTGTGTATTATCGCACGGGTTCCTTTCGTTCGATGGTTTAATGTTGTAGATCCGTAGAAATTGGAGCGGGCTATTGCCGACGTAGAATTTCTCGAGAGTATCTAGAACGATGTAATTCGAAGTGTATCCGGCAATAGTTGACGTTTGCGGGGCCGCTGTATTTAACTTGTCGAGGGCTTCAGGCTCGTTTCGCTGGTATTAGCCAATTGATTTTATACGCGTCCACCCCTTTGGCGTCCAGCTAAAGAAATTGACGCAATTACTCGAATTAACTCAATCGTTACGGACCTCTGGAAAATAATAAATACACCGTTGAACGTCTCTTTAAGTGGAATCATCCCCCAAGCAACATTCCCACGACGAATTCTCCCCGTTGTTTGTTAATATGCGGGCAGCAATAATGAAGCTTATTTCACACGGTCGATCGGTTCGATATTGTCGATAGTCGCGAGTACACCTGCGAAACATATATGTATACCTGCATATAATTAAATAGATCGCTGTCGGGGCGTATTTCTTTATGAGCTCTCGGTACTCGGCCAGCGGTGCCATGAATATTCAAGCTGTCCAATGACGCGAACGATGGTGCTGATAATGCCCCGGATTCTGCCGCGAGTTTTACACGTTCTACGTTTTCTTGTTTCCTGTCGCACGATCCCGACTTTCCGTATAACGTAATACGCGATGAACTCGATCGCAACGGATAAGCTGATGGAATTGTGTCACTCCTCGGGGCTTACGTGCTTTATCGAATTTTGGATCGCCACGCGGGGTTGGAACGTACGAGGCATGCAGGACCGATTATAAATTATTCGAACAAGCGACATCTTTTTCTTTCCTTTTTCCGTCGTGCATCCGTATTTTACGCTCCCCTTGCACGGAGTGTGTGTGTTTAGGCATCGTTTCTAATGTAAACGACGTAATTGTTGGTCGCAAACGTCGAACGATCCGAAAAATACTTTCGAAAATATTTTCCGTCTCGTAAATTGCGAATAGCGTGAGGCGAAATTCTCGGTGGTTTCAATTCGAACAACGTTCTGGAACATCGAAGTACGGTAATTTCTCACTAGTCCACAAGAGATGCAATGTATTCTTGTCAGTGGTGTAATAACAGTAATATTTCGGTGATTCGCAAGTGAACCTCGTTTGTCCAATGAACGAACTTAAAAAGTTGCAGCGGAAATTGAACTGCGGTTTTTAAAGTGGATGATATCCAACTATTCGACCGACTGTTTACCCTGTTAATCGCATGATTATCGATATTTTTTATGCTTCGTCGTGCAACGAATCTATTGCATAACTCAAAATAGCTATTATCGCCACATTCAGTTGCTATATATCATTAAAACCGCACACTTCTCCGACAAAGAAATGCAGTACTTGTCTCTGGCGCACATACCAATATGAAAAATTGCGACGCAACAGTGTCAGCCTTCGAAGTTCTAAGTTTACCGTTGCAACACATGATTCGTTTAAACGTACACATGCTTTAACGCATATCCTCCATGCTGATTTATTACAGTTCCCATTGCAAGTAACAACCGGTGACCGGACGTCACGTGCTCGAAAGACGATTGCTTAGAAACACCGGCAAGTGGCGAACATAGAATACACGCGCGTACAATATTTTCAAGGCGCACGTGTTTCCTCCTGGTAACAATTGTACGAAAGTACGTTAACGTTTCCCGCATATTGCGACGTAACAAGTGTTTGCTCGAGCTTCTTTCTCCCTTGAACGTTTCTCGGTACAGTTCTTGAAGACTTCGGGGATGACTATTCTCACGCACGTGGCGACATAGGGGACTGAAAAGTCACGACAATTCCATCGTCTTTGCCATCCACCTGCGTTTTTTCCCTCGTTTGCCAGGCTTGCAGCCTTCCGTTGATATCCGGCTTAAGATTGATTAGTATACGAACACGCCGAGCTAATGGACCCTAAATTTTTATTAGAGGGATCGTTAAACGCCTTACCATACTCCCGATGCCACTCGAATATGTTAGATATGCTGGTTCAACGTATGTATGTATGTAGTTTTATAGAGGGGTGGGAATTGAAGATTTAGGGCTAGGGGATGAATATATTACGTCACGAGTATTAAATTTCTTTTAGACGTCGTTTAAGAGTTATTCTTTCTCTATTTTTTTGTTTTCGTTAAGAAGGATTGTCTGCAGCTTTTGTATTTCTTTGTTTTGCGACAAAGTGAAAGCGCACCAAGTATTATCCCCATTTAGTAAGAGAGCTCGATTTTCGTACCCCCTTCATTTCTCAACTTGTCCGATACATGAATATAATCAATAATAAACGCCTAATTATTTTACAGAAATAATTGGTAATACACTAATGAATAATGATGTGGCGAATAGTATAATAATCGTATGCTTCGTTGTCGTTTTCTACGTTCGTCTATGAGCCACATTACTGTTGCACTGTCGCGTTTAAATGAATTTGTGCAATATGCACGTTCATTATCGGTATCGTCCAACGTAGTTAGTACTTTCAACAAGTAGTTAGTTCACGATCGACGGGCAACTCCAGAAATGGGCACCTGAAAAATGACGAGCCGTTTAATTTTTCGATGGGTTCGTGTAAAAAAGATAAGAAATTCGATCATGGTGAAAGTGTGCCTGCAAGGATTGAGACAAACTGCTCCGATATAACCTGCGTCTATACGTACGCACGTTATTGTGTAAACGTTCTAGACCACCTGCTACAAGATAAATTTTTATTACCTTGAGAACGAATTCAACGTTACAACGTGACGTTTTACCTCTTTATTACAGCCCACCGATATATAACGCGAATATAATGCGCATTCTAGTTTTCTGCGTGCGATATCGATCGTCGTTCTGGATAATACGTGCACAGGCAATTTACCTCGTATGCCTCTGGGTAGTATTTGTCGCCTTATCAACGGTGTCATTAAAGGACTGAAGCTTCTCTCTTTTTAAATAATTACAGCCAACCGTATGAATCATACATTACTTTTGAAAGTTGTCCTCTCGGCACGGGCAGATATTTCATTTTTGGAACGCTGTTGCAAACAAATCTTTGGCCGGCTCTTGCGATTAATCATCCGACGTTCGGAAGATGAAAGTTGCATCTAATTGGTTTATTTTCCCTCGCAGTTTCTGGGCGAGACTTAAATGAAGGAATTGAATAACAATACTCGAACATAGCAGGCGATCATGTTAACCCCATTATTTAGTGAAGATAAAGACACGATTTACAAAGCGTGCACTACGCGAAGGCAGAACGTTCGATATTTAATAAAGCACACGATTTATGCAAACTTTAGAATCACTCGCGAAATATTAACGTTTTAACCGGGCAGCGAAATTCTATTCTACGCAGCATGTCTCTTAGACTCGCATGCGTAAAAAAAGTTACGAAGTTTTATTAAAGATTTGCATCTTTGCATAAAAAAAATGAAGTCATAGGAAAATAGATATTCTTGTGCCTTTCAACTCTTCCCAACTTCGCGACTCACCCTGTATGTGACTGTATGTCACCCTGTATGGATGTACGTAGTTTTGTATTGCGTCCGATTCGCCGATGGTCCCGCAACGATCGTCGACCATCCACGTGGTTTATTGGAGCGTGACGTGAAACAGGTCCCACTGTACCTGCCCGCGAAAACTTCAGAAATATCAACAGGTGTGGTGCCCTCGAATCGCTCTCTCGTACGAGCAATCGCGTTCGTCACAATTGCTTACTCTCTCGATTTGTTTTAGCACGAGAGTAGCCGACTGCGCGTCGATTAAACGTGCTTGCTTCATTCGTGATTATTAAACATCGCTTCCGGGTCAGATAGACCTTCTTTTACTTCAAGGTTTAGAATAATCGAACCGAGATTACGATGAAAAAGGATATTTTTGAAACCGCCGATAATGAATTATTGATTGATTGAATGTAGAGTGTCTGAACGTTTTTGTTTTATTATGTAGCGCAGCGTTACTTTTGCAAGGAGTAATTTTTTTTTCTCTCGATCAATTGAGCAATATATTTGTTGTCATTTATTAAATTAGTCGCGTAGTAATATGTAAATACAGACTATATTACAAAATGTGCTCCCGGCATTTGCACCCATACAGAAAAATGGACGTGATCCTATTTAAAAGACTATCCTAGTCGAATCACTTTTCACTGTGCAATTAATGTTATATTAATTTGCAGCTATTTTTTAAGTTACAACTTTAATAAATCCGCGAGGTAACAAAAATAGCCAGTACTTTCAACCGTAGTTCCTAAACATATCAGTAACGAATTTCCACAAACATAAAGTAATTCTGCTAAATTTTCGCACCAGTGTAGAACAAAAACGAAAAGTTTGCCAACCTATATTTATTAACAAAAATTGCACCTCCACTTCTGTAGATGAAAATATTCCACGGACATTCGCATCCGCCTCACGCCGTATCTGTACCGAGATGAAATCAGTGCGAATCCAGTGCGCAATCAATTTTCGCGGTTTCGTGGCGATTGGATCCGATCGAAATCGGATTCGCGCTCGATCGACCCAGTTATTTAACCGTGTTAAAGCGTCCAGCTGACTTGGCCAACGTTTCCTTGTCTCTCGTTTCTGCTTACATCCAATTAACCATTTAAACACCTCACATTTTTCATCGCTCGCACTCCTTTACGCCAGAGCTTTATCATTTTCGAGCGATCGGTTTTAAATTCGGTCTGTTCGCACCGTCAGACGTTTATAAATGTAGTTTTCTTTTTATTTTTGCTGCCGAATTTTTCTTCGGGGTTATCAGTTAATCGGCCTACGTTACTATCCCGTGTAATTGCAGGTAATTCGGATGAAAGTCCTGGAACAGTGTGGAGGTTTGCTTATTTCATCCGTGGTTTAAGGATCGCTTGCAGGCGAGGTAACGACAGGGAAATTTGTTATTTTTAATAGCCGTGGCAAAGGGTAAATAAGGTTCCTTTTCATCTGGCGTTTTCTTTTACTTGTATTCATTGTCCCTTGGGTTGTCTTAACGATTCAACAATTTTTGTTCTCCCGAAGCTTTATGTAACTTGGAACTGTTTGTATTATGTGTAAATATACTACTGGGAGAAAATCGCATCACTTGTGAACTAATTGTAAGCGGAAATTGTCCAATTTTCACGTTCCATGGATCTGTTAAAATTCGTTCTTTATTCAAACTTGAATCTTCTAAACATTCAATTTTATTTACGTTGGTGACCAAGGGTGTAAAATTCTCCCTTAAAATAAAGGTTTGGTAAGTTTTCAAAATGTTCTCCTGTTTGACCAAGGTTGTATGTTGCAGGCAGTCGATTTTTAAATTTCGAGGGAACAATGCCAATTTCTAGAACATTATGAAACGTAATAAAATGAAATGTTAAGGGGCTCCAGAAATATTTGAGAATTTGTATTTGATTCGCCACGATATTCTACACACAGCTGGTTGCGTGAAATGCTCTCTGGTGAATATTGGGGTTGAACCACGAAACACGATCAACTCGCGTTGTTCTGCTGTCAGCAACCCGGTTGAAAATTGCATTATTTCGTATGACATCGTTTAGTTAGATCTTCGAAATGAATATAACAATCTTCGAAAGCGTTTCCAAAACAACGACGGACAGCTTACTACAGTCATATAATAAAACAGTGCCTGCATCTCTGTACGTCTAACGTTCAAGCCTCTCCGAGCGTGGACATAAATTATGTCACACGGTGTGCAGTGCGCAGTGTTTCGTGAAACACCATAAGCTTTCAAGAATCGGCTACGTTCCGCGGCCACGTCGACGAAGTTGATTTCCGGTTCTGCTCGACTCAGTGGCGAAGTCGAAAAACGTGCCGGGCCAGCCCGATCGAGAAACTGAAATATCTGATCCGGACGATTCTTTCGCGGGCCCCGTTTCTTTTCTCTTCATACGCGTTCACCGCCGTGTATTCGCAGCTGTACACCATTTACGGGCTTGCGGCGACGCGACACGACGCCCGTCTTTTTTCCCCCGCTGCTCGAAACCGAGCGTCTCGCTTTTCACAAACAACGAGTACACGTTCTTCGTTCGTTTACGTTTACGTATGGTCCCTCGTTTCGTTTAATCGTCGTTGCGTTTTGGCGGACGGACGACGACCGGTGGGGAAGAGATAGTGGGTACTCCTGTGCGAGAGTTAATCAGTGGTTTCTTGGTTTTTTAATACGGGACTTTTTCGTACGGGGGTGAAGTATGCAGGTGGAATTGGATGCGTATCGTTGCCGGTTTCGCTTTGCGACGTGGAATTTTGTTAAATTTATGCAGCATCTGGGTAGCATTTTTGTGGAAGATACTGCTGGGAGATTGGGTGGTCTGTTTTCTTTAGGTTTGTACCATTAGTATTTAGAAGTGGAAACAGTTTTGTACCTTTATCTGTAAGTATGCATCAAACGATTCGCGAGACGTGCGTTTAATTTACTTCCAATTGTAGATAATCAAATTTTATCGCGTTTATATTTACTCCTTCCCCTATACGAGCATATGCGACTGTAGAGCTCTGAGGGAAATTAATTTGGGGGAAAGAATTCTTATAGGATCAGGCAATTACCGGGTTCGATTCTGCATTTAATGACACGATGTCGAAATATTTTATATATCCGCCATGTCTGCTTTAGCCATAAAAAAAGAACTTTTCTAGCCTATCGAATCGTGCCATCAACGTTACAAATATTGTCAATACGTCAATATGTACAGGCCGTTCATTGTAACGGTATTCACGATTTTTTTTTATCTCCTGCAGTAATGAAACAGGAGAAAGTTATACGTATGTAGAATTAAATGGCTTGAACCCGTCAATAAATTACATCGAAATTCGGGAAACACTCCTCTTTTATTAAGAACAAGGGCAATCATTATTTGGTTTTAAACGAAATCGTATCGCTTGTTACTTTTCCGTTACAGAGGAACTCGAGGCGAATGTAATGGTATCGCATGCACGACGTTAATGTTATTAACATTCCACGGTGGAAAATCAACCGAATGTTATAATATTATTATTTTTAATGCCACGGAAAATTCTTGCGGTTTTCGTTGACGCACTGGTATGTTATCGTTGGATTCATCACGAGTTTATACATTAAAAAATATTAAAACCAAGAAAGGGAACCAATGATACGTTATTAGTTAAACATTATACGCAAAATTATGTCAATCTGTACTAAACTCTAAGACAAAGATACCTCTTTCTCGTTTGTTAATCTTTTTTGGCTCTAATTCGAACTCTCAGTCACGAACAGATTACTGGGAAATGTAAATTTATTCAACCAATAGAGTTCCCTGTTATCCACCATTGTCTCAAAAAGGAAATATTAATTGGAACAGAGAGGGTAGTTCAGTAGTAAAAGATGGATTGCATATCCAGTAAAGGGTTAAAAACAGGTTTCAAACTATTGTACGACATGGAGAGATAAATTATTTTATTGATAGAATCGTGTTATAAGGGATTTAGTAACATTTACAAAGATTATACTATTACAAATCGACATCTTCAATTAATCTATCAAATTTTGTTACTCTATGTTCGTTTCCTTTAAATATATTACACTTAATATTTCAATATAAAGCTGTTTCAATACAAAGAATGTATCTCCAAAACGTTGACAACAATGACCGTATTAAAAGCCAACAGTCACTTAATTCCACATTTACGACTACATTCACCTCACTGTAGCTAAAAAATCCTAAATTGCAACAAGCATCCTGTGTTTCCACATATTTTACCGTATCGATAATATTGGAATATCGACGATAAGTATCGAATGTCCGCGGGCTCCATTATATTGCATTACCTGAAGCAAGAAAAAGAAAAATATATTTAAAACCGATTAAATAAGCCAATTATTAATCAGTTTCGATTCAGATCGCGTGCTTCTGCCTCTTTCAGCCTTTCCAGTCATTTGTCCGATCGTTTTTGCGCGTTAATGCGGCCCGATCGATTGTGTTATTACGCGGGGCCAGTTTCGTTTTCGCCGCACGCACGAGTTCCACGCCGAAAGCTGCCGTTTTCTCTGCGATAGCGGCCAGCATTTTTCTTCGAAAAACTTCCACCCATTATTCCCGCAAATTGTCGGTTTAAGATTTCGATACGGTAATTGAAACGCAACTGGTGGAGCTTCAGGCGAGGTTTCACCCCGTGGGACAACGTCGATAATTTTCTTCATTGTGAGAAACTTGTCGAACAATGGTTCGCGAAAGTGTTGATTACAAAGAACGTTTGTGTACGCGGTATAATAAAGGTAACGATATAGGGGACAGGACTAATTTCTTATAACTAAATATAATACCAGTATAAGCAACGAAAGTATAGTATACCAATAATGTCGGAGAATAATAGACTAATTATGAACAAACATTGGCCAAATGAAAATTACATAGTCAAAGACTATAGACATAAGTTTCTCACGAAACTCCGAAAACGAAATATACTCGTCCTTAATTGAGAACTAAGAACACCTTTTTTCCACGTTCCGAAAAAGTCACTGAAAGACGCCATACATATACATTTACTGTTTCAGATCCGATCGGTTCAATTTATGCTCGTCGTAAAATATTTCATTGAAATACCGTCCCAAGCCTGCCCGTTGTCAACGGCACGTTACACTTCTTGCACATCCTTTATGCGTCTCCATAATTGCGACTTTCGGATAATTGCCGCAATAATCCGCGAAATAGTCAGCAGCACGTGGACGTGTAGGCGCAGCAAGCCCCACCCTGTCGGCGTTTATCCGCAATTTTCAGATACAGGGAGTTCCCCGTGGAACAGCTGCGCGTGTCACATTGTGAAAGTGTCGACGTTTTTCATTGCATCGAGAGGAGAAATCGTAATCGGGAACGGTTACCCCTTCCCCGGCATTTGTAACAACCAACAGATAAGCCAGGGGATCAATAATAATTCGAGCACCATTAGTCCGGGACGTTTCGCTGATTGGTCGCTGATAAGCTGCGAGAGGAATTTACGACGATATTTTACGGTTACGCGTAGATATGGATCATTCAGCTGCCTGGAGAGATTGTGGTACTTGAACGAATTACTTTAATTCCTCGTTCGTTTCTAATTAATGCGTCGTTGGTCCGCGTTCGTTCTTATTTTACTGGCGAGTCTCGCGCGGGGTGTTGGAACGAGTTGACAATTGCGCTGAAGTTGACGGGGGCAAGAACAACGCGATCTTAGGTTTTGATGGAAACTGAATTCGAAATTGAAGATGTAGTTCGTTTGATGAATTTTGATTTAATGTGTGACCGTTTGCTGAATCATCCATGTAACAGTTTCGTGGCGATTGATGTTTTCCCCCGAACATAATAATTCGAATGGTATATTAAAAGTGAGAAAAATGTATTCTTAGATTTCTGTACGAGGGTTGAGATTATATTATGAATTTTGTTGGAATGCTACAGAATTTGAAGGAAAAAATGTGTTATGCAATGTCTTTTTCATTTGATATTATAGTATGTACAGAATAAAGGTGTACAGAGAGGTTGGATAGAAGCAAGTAATTTGTTTGGTGTAATTATATCAAAATACTTTGTTGCAAATAATTTTAATACATACTAGGGAATAGTAAAAATAATTGAGCAATGCATGTCAGTATTTAATTAAAAATCTCCTTCATTTTCTGAACCGTTCAATCGTAGGAATATTTTTGTTAGAAATGTTAAATATTACAATCGTAATCACTCTGCAGTCGACAATTTCTTTTTTTTATTTTCGAAATCCGAAATCCCTTTTTATATTCGACAAATAACGAGAGCTCATTTCCTTCAAATTTTCTCCACCAAAATTGTCCGCTAAATCGAAGTTGGCACTGTTTTAAAATCACTTCTGCTGAATTTGCCCATTTCGTCCAGATTTCAACCAGTTCAGATTATCGCGAACGCAACTTTTGCGGTACATATCTTCTTCTTTATCATTTATTATCCAGAAAAATATCCGGGTATGGCCAATACGATTCGTTCCGTATCAGTATGTCATTGAAAGAAGGTTACTTAAGCGTTCTCGTTCACCTTAAAGAAGGTTCGAGGTTTATTGGACCGGCACGGTGCATGGCTCGATTCTTGGAGAATATTTAATCGTGCAACGCTTTAACAGCAGCCTCGTTTAAACGCATTTCGTTCGTTAACTCAATTATCAGCCAATCTCTCGTGGCTCTCCCCAAATTTCTCGCTCAATTTCCTCTCTCGTGCCCCTTCAATTCGACATTTTCGGATACGCTGCACCAGTTAAACGACAATTTAAACGCTATCCACGCATCAAACGTTACATTTGCCGTGATCCATCATACCTTTTCCCTCGTTCCTTTTCCTTTTGTATCGTCTGTATTCTATTCAAACGTATTACCCGAAAATACGTACAGATTGAAAAGTGCTGCAGTTTCCACATATACAAGCTATCGTTGAAGTTTCGTGGGATAAATCGAGGGGATAATGTATAGGGTTAATTTAAAATAAGAAAGCATTATATATTGTATGCAATACGTGTTCGAAGGGGATTACAAACTCAAGCGTATTCAAAAATAATACAGTTAAAAACTAAGATATTTCGAAAATTGGGCCCGTTTAAATACATCAACTCTGGCTGATAATATTTTCGACAATATTCACTTGTCATATTTCGCCTGTCTCACTCTGCATACATTGCATCGAAAGTTGTCGTAATTACGATCAATGCGATCTACAATTGGAATAATTTCGAACGTAATAAGGGCGATAAAAAATTTCGTGCCGCAATTTTTGAAATCCCCTTCAGGTAGCCGTTACCGGTGTCGTTTTTGGCCCGGTAATAGGGGGCGCAGCTCTGTAATCAGACGCAGCACGTACTGCGCTTATTATTGCCAGGTACGAATATATTTTCTTGAATATTTTGCGGACTGCTCGTTATACATATTTCTTTCACGACACAAGCCGTAGGGCCTTGTGTACTCAGCCAAATTCTTTTCTTTTTTTGCTCGTGGAAATACCGCAAGAAAGATTACCATGGAAAGTAGCAATGGGTCAGTTATGTATTAATTAGAAAGGTTGATGGAACGCCTCAGAAATTGGCAGAAAAATCGATATTTCATATTTGTGTCCGCTCTATACTTGCACGTTTTCATCATTTTGTCAGAGAAATATAATTCTGAATACGTTTAGCGTACGTAATAATTTATTAATGATCGACACGGACGATAAATGAATAGACTACAAGTTAGGAAGAAGAAGGTATAGTGTTCGTACGCTGCTTCATTACAAAATTGTTGCAGCGAGGAAGTGTTCAATTATTATAATAAACATTTTCATCTAGCGTACACATATTTCGTAATGCAGTTTGAACGAAGATAAGGAGACTGTTACATAGATTTAAAAATTAACCCTTTTTTAGTAAAAGGACAGCGTGAATAGAATTAACGGCAACGTAGTCTAATAAACAATTGCGATGTCTATTGCACAAATAAGGTACCAGTTTTAATTAGCAGCTCAGCGTTCAGCCAAGAAACTATTTCATTTTCGTATTTGTACACAGTAAAATACGAGAAGATAAACCATTTATTTGCTATACAATAGCAAGACAAACGCAACCAAGAAATGTATCTACATCGATTTCACACTTCTACACAGTACTTTAAACCAAAACAAACCATTCGTTTAACATAAAATAACAACGCGAACGTAACCGTGCATCTATATTTCATTTTCACATCCCTGTGCAGTAATATAAAATAGAATCGACCATTCATTAAACTATCCACGAGCAATATAAATAATTCCAAACGCTATCATTTTAGCGCCCCCCTCCAAAGAAAATGTAAGAGCAAATCCAGCTTAATCAGACGTACCGTTAACGTCGTTCCCATTTCCGAGAATAATTACCATCAGCGTGGTTTGTTAATGGAACGCGTACGAAAAGCTTGATAAGCCTTTTCCTTCTTTATAGCGCTTTCGTTAAATAAAAGTCAGGAAAGGATTCCGCGGTGTCTGGCCGTAACTGTACTTGATTGCCGTGGACCAAAAAATTCCACGGACAATTTCTCGGGCATCTTTAAAGTCCCGTCCGAAAATCATCCTCGTCACGTGAATGGCAATCACCGATCGGCAATCAGCCACGCGAATGGCCACTCTCGTGCTCGAAATCCCAACTGGAGCGAGATTCAGGGTGCACCGTAAATACCTGCCCCACCTGCGGACATTCTCTTTTGGTGTTTCCTGCATCAGTGACAGTCTGTTTGAATGGGCTGAAGTCGTTCCCTTCTTCCCTCGTAATAGTACATCGTGCGTGCGATTCCGCGGGGACAATTGTGCGCTTTTAAGTTATGCTTCGAAGGTTCGTCGAATTGCTTGGAAGGTAGTCTGTTTATCATAAAATTGAGAAGTAGGTGAGAGATCGATGGATCGTGGAGTGAATCTGTCATTGACTAGAAGGGACGTTGCAGAGATCTTAGAAAAGATTAATCTGTTATTGGCTTCGCGAAATAATTGAAGGAATGGTTGAATTCGAGGGCAATTTCATTGTAACGTTACGTTGTTTTTTTGGACCGCTTTATGTGACACTTTATGATATTCTACTCTGTGTGGGTTTAAAAAAATGAACTTTTTGGATAATCATATGGTAAATTAAAATAATTTGCATTCATAATTTCTGTTCAGATCGAGATTGTTACGGTTGGAACAGAGTAGAAGACCGGAATAAGAGCTCATTATGAGATATATGTATGTCTTATAAATCCAGATGTGTATCACCGAATTGAATGAAGTTGATCATTCCTCTTATGGTCGTGGTTTACGAATGTATCTCCTAATTACTGATTAATCTTCGTAATTTATTCATTAATCATTATTTCCCCCTGTTAATCGGTAACAGAAGTAATTGGTATAAGTATAATTAATTGCAGCCGAATTTTATTATTGAGTTATTAATACTTAAATTGGAATTCTGAAATTTTTCATTAGGGATTCATTGCTGTTTTATAGAATATAAAATTGATCATTATAGATAGAGAATTGCCATTATTCTTTTGTTACACAAATTCCTTCACAGCACAACTCGGAACATTGACACAAATTGTTGCCAGAGCTTGAGGAATTTTTCCATTCGCGAAGTAAAGAATGACTAGAAACGTGAAATACATTCTTAAAAAGCAACTATCGATAAATTATCAAGCAATAAATTCAATACTTCACACATATTGGCGTTTTAAGCAATGATACTATAATTACATAAATATTAAACAATCATATAAGAACAATATTATTAGCTTTATTTTATTAACAATACTCTAAGAGAGATGATATTTCTTCGAATATAATTCGTCTGATCCGTTTCGAACAAATCTTTCGCTCAAATTATCGAGTAATAAATATTACCCAGCTTTTCGTCACACTATCAATTAATGAACACGTCATCACCCGTATTCCGACGTCTCAAAGTTACCCACAATTATTTCATCGTAATTTCACAAATATTTACCACAAAGGAAAGAACACGAAGCATTCGTTCAGAAATCACTGTACATCGGGATTATTCGACCAACCGAACCCAAGGAAGAAATCATCGATTTAGAAAATGAAGTTGACCGTGTTGAACAGGTTCCAGCGATTTCAGAGCCATCGCTGGTCCAGCTTCTCCGAAAGCGGAAGCCCCGAAGATGTGGGTCACTCGTGGCCCGATAATGGAGGGAATTAACCCGGTAATCACCGTGTTCGACTGATCTCCACCCACAGCGGAGGACCCGCCGTTTACCTCCGCTGCCGGCTGATTTTCACTCTCTAGCGAATTTTCGCAGCTGCCAATTACCGACCTGAAATCGTTGCGACTAACGGACCACTGTCTCGCGTCCTTCCACCAAATTCCTGCACCATATTTAACATTTCTTTTTAGTCTTCGCTTCTGTCGCCGGCTTTCGAGTAATATCTATTAATATAGGGATGTTTTTTGTTTACTGATCTTCGGATATTTGGGATATTTGAACGAACGGCTGATCAATTTTGGCTGGTCGCTTTCTTTTTATGGAGCGATAGTCTTGTCGGGTAGTATTATTTTGTAATCGGCGGCGAGTGACAGAAATGGTTGAACACTATATTTTGTCACGCAAATATTTTGAGGGAAATCGACGACGAGGCAATAGGCGCTTACGTGGAGCATAAATTTTCCGCCCTTATTCCAAGAAAAATTATTGTATAGATTTGACGAAGCGACGACAATTATCTCAACGAGCGAATTGTTCCGAAACAAGTTGATCATATATTTCACCGAGGACATGATAATTTCGTTCGCCGCTGTCCATTCGTCGAGCTTATCGCGGAAACACCGCGAAACGGTTGAGAATCCCATGCACCCCGTGAGAAAGTAACGAAAAAGGGGATTGAAGAGCGGAACCAGATGGAGGACAGAAGACAATGGCACCCGTAAGGGGGGGATGACGGGAGAGAAAGAGGAATGATTGTAATTATCGTAAGAATTATTCGCGCGACGGCATTGTGAGAATTGCTACCGAAAACAGCAGCTGCCTTCGTGTATTGTTGAATGCTCTCTGTACTGCAATTCTTGCGCCCGTCCGTCTCCGCTCTGTACACCCGCGTACAAATGCACGTACGTAACGTTCCGGAGACAAAGATGCACGCACGAATCGAATGCGGAGAACGGCGCGATTCATGGGAATCGGAGCTGCGAGTCTTTATCGAAATTCGGTTTAACATGTTTTCGGCACGCCCGCGATCGTTCCTCGGATTTACGCATTCTCGTATATCATTTATCAGATAAATTACAAGCTGGCGTAAGTACGAATAAGTCTAGTGCGAGTCGTTGCTGAAACGAAATCAAAAAATTCGTGGCGCAGAATGAATTGAAATTAAACGTCGGCTGAATGAGAGTCGCGAACGTAGTTATTTATGAAAGTATATTGTTTCAAAGGGAAGAATCTTGAACAACGTAACGTGGTGTACGAAGTACTGTCCACGAAATACTTTGAAACTCCGTTCGATGTGATGCAACGGATAATTGGATGCAAATCTATTTCTGATACTGTAATTAACGTGGACGTTGGCTTCCGGTTTGATGCCTGTTAGGTGTGAATTTTGGGACAGCGTAATCCGATTTCTTTTCCCAGCTTAATTTTTAGCGGGAGGACAGTGGGCTTTAAACGGTAACTTCCTTGTCACTTCCCAACGAAACATCTGCTAGGCGCGTTCCAAACGAATAGAAATGGTCCTTCTTACGTATAATCTGCGGTAAACTGTTTGCCCTGCTTCATTCATTCCTTAAATAAAATGTGTGAACCGTTGGAATAGAGCGTTCGAAGACATCGGTGGCTTTGAAATTTTTAATTGTAATTTTCTCGATAAATATCTCCCGTCTTCTGTATCTTCTATATTTTCGACACATTTCGTAAACATTCCGTGTGTATTTTGGACTTGGCGAGGGTGTAGAACATTCAGCGAAGTGTTTAACCCACACGGGGTTATAATTTCCCAACAATTCTTTATTCAACGATCGCTACATTTTCAACGCGAAGTGAATCTATTTATAATAAACGTGGAAGGGTTCTTTTAATGCCATTACGAAACGTTATTCTTAAATATATATTATCACTGAATTATTATTCTATTAGGCAATCGCATTCTGACTCAATTTCGTGTACTTACTAATATCAATTTGTTGCTTTAAATGCGCATAGTAATGGAATAACGGAATTTCGATAGTGTATAAAATAAAAACTCCTACACAGTCGTTCACAAATCTAACGTACTCACACGTTTATTATTGCTCGTACTATATCATTCATTATTCTTGAAAGAAATGCAGCAATCCTTACTGTGCAAACCAAAAATAAAAAGAACGATCACCTTCAAAATTGAAACGAAAGAGAGAAATTCATGATAAATTCCGTCAATGTCCGCAGAACGATCGACGACACATATTCCAACGTTAGAGCTCGCCAAACCGTTTCCAAAGGACCGATGCAAAAAGGCCGAGGAGAAGAAAAAAAGGCAACGAAATCGACGCTCCGTATCTTTTCCACCGCGGATTCAATTACGAAAACGATCGCTGACGTTTTAATTAATAAGCAAACGAGCAGCATCCGTCTCGCGGAAACTGTTGCCGGTACTAATTGCGACCGTGGCTGATCGTTACGATACAAATTAAGTTAACGCGTGATACAGCGGCTCCCAGGCGGATGAATTCCGCGATTGCCGAGCACCGCGGCGCTGGTCAAGTGTACCTTTTTTCCTGCTCCTTTTTGTTGTTTTTTTTTCTTTTTCGCCAGGAATAACCAAAGGGGAAGACGAATCGTAATTACGAAAATCAGCCGTGACGGAGCAGCTGCCGCCTCGTTCGATTAATTGTCGTGCAACATCCTCGGGGCTCTTTCAGACCGGCCACGGTTCCTTACCTGACATTCGATCCTCTTCGAGAGGCCGTGTAACGATTCCCGTTCGCGTGTCCAGTTGTTCTCTCGACGTATATGTACGTATATACGTATATGTATATACGAAACGGTGGAAATGACATTTCGTTCGGTTTTCACCTGTTCCGTGGCAGCAGAGTGGATTTTTGGCGGTAAATGTATTTTGTGTGGTGAGGTGGGGTGGTTGTTGTTTGAAATGGATTGTCAAAGGTTTCGATGGATGAAGGTGTTGGGCTACTAACAAATATTATGGAGAGTTAATTGATAATTATATATTTGCTGAGCGTTCTAGGATATTTAGGGAATTATTTTTAACATATTATATATAAATAAAGTAAAGATAATTGAGAAATAAATATCAGGTGTGTTAATTAGCAATGATTTGTTTCTTGGTCACTTTCATGATTCGTTGTAAACGTATTGCATTATAGAAATAATTGAAGCCCTCAGGGGATGAAGGTGTTGTGTTACAACGAAATGTTAGATGTGTTAACTTATCTTATAGTCGTTTTTTTGTACTTCCTTCCCGAATTATTGTCGACATATTGCATTACAAAAATAATACGGATGGGTTAATGAAGACTAATCGTAAGTATTACGTGGTTTAATTAATAATTCCTTGTTTCTTGAACACTTGCGTGGATTATTTGTTTCCACTATTTTAAAATACACAAAATTCATTTATACAAGAGAAATTAATCCAAATAAGAGCGCTCTGCTTTCTTTTATTTCATAGTCAATCTCCATTCGTAAGGCCATTTCCAGCGACAATGTAGTTCGAAATTAACTAACGATTCACCATACTCGCCGAGGATCCATAGATCGCGTTACGTTCGTCCGCTTTGAATCAATTCCGCGCGTCGAATTTCGTTACTACTCAACCGCGGAAGAATCGACGGAATAACGACGCTCGTAGCATCCACGTCTTCTAATTAATTAATGCCGATTTATTCGGGGCATTATGAATTCTTGGCCAGCGCACGAATAAAATCCAGGAAGGGGAAAAAGAGGTCGTTTCTTGGTAAGAGGTAAAGGTTCCTTATTTCGTTGCGTTCTCCACGTGATTCTCCCGTGCCAATTAAAATCGATAAACTGTATTCACCTGACCAATAAATCTAGAGGCAATTATTCCACGTGAACGATTTACGTGGCAATTTTAACGAGTTAACGATGCGGTGATATTGAATATTTGATCTTTATGCGATTCTGTTGCACAGTGTCCCCCCAGTGAAAGTGTGAGTATCTTTGAAGTGTTCCATCGAGAAGATGCTGGATAACAGCAACGTTTATTAGGCGGTAACGAAATGAAAATTATCAGCTTGAAAGGCGGTTTGATATAGGCGATGTTGTGAAATCGAGTTTGGCGTTAACGGTTGAGATACTTCCAGGGAAATTTTTAATTTTTGGCAAATTTCGGTTGCAAAAGTGTGCTTGATTATATGCTGTTAAATGAAATGTGCCCGGCAAGGTTTATAAATAATACACAAAGTGTACGTGTAACAGGTGTGACGATTATAAAAGTATAGAATTTTGTGGCATGAATCGCTGGCAATTTTGTTTATTCGTCATTTACACGATGTTTACCGTTTTCGCAATTTGCATTTAATTACGTTGCACCGTGGTGCTTTTCGTCAAATTATTGATTAAATATTCGACGAAACATTTGCGCGTCGACGATAATATTGAATTGGATCATACTTTATTAGCATTTTTGTAGTATTTGGGGAACCTTTCTATAAGAGCCAATCAATTTCACCTGGCAGATAGCAAATGAAACTAAATCGTGTGCAAAGAATCGAAAAGAATGAATAAAGTATTTTATTCCTTTTCCATTGTTTAAAGAGATGTGATTTAATGTTATTATGAATTAATAGCTTTATTATTTCATCTGAATAGATAAGAATAAGTACTAACGAATGTTTCCAGTTTTCATCCACATTTCTATTCACAAATTTATTCCTTTCGACAAAGGTGCACTAGCGGAAACCGATTGCTTACTTGTGCACCTTTTACACTACCTATATGTATCATAAAAACGTTTATAACAAATTAATTTGCTCTTGACAGAGGACCTAAATATGTAACAATATCTAAATATCTCAAGCGTCAATCAAGTTTCTGTATCAACCCCCGTAAAAATAACTCAACGTATCCTAAACGATTGAATCGGGCGACTCCTCCTAATTGAAAATACACGAACCTCATCAACAGGTAATGCAACCTTACCGTCCAACTTAAGAATACAATAACGAAGAGATAAATGACCGGATAAAAGCCTGCTGTAGGAAAAATCGGACGGAGATACGATCTGGTACAGAATCGTTGATAAAATCTTGGCAAAAATGTTAGTTTACAGCCCTGTGGTGTCGGTGGTACAGAGTAATTAACACCAAGAGCGGCGTAATAAGTGGCGAAATTCAACTTTCCAGCTGCACGTGTGTATACAGGGTGATGAAAATAATGGGTTCAGAACTTTTAAGGGGACCTCAGACGATCGATATATATACATATATATATATATTGTCAATATTTCACATTATTCCAGAGGTTCTTTTACACTTTGAGATAATCTTTATTATCGGTCAACAGGACAGGAGAATATTCTGTTAGGCCGGCAAACGAGCACCTATAAGCTAAAACACAGTAAATATAGCACGTCCATTATAGTATTATAAAATACCACTTCTGGCAGTCTTGCACAAGTGAAATTTTATTCATTTTTTAGTTTACACTAGAGCATGACACGACAAAAGATATATTCAAATTAGTCTTTGGTCGAAACTTTTTGGCAGCCTACCGCACCTCAAATCTACATTAATGCCACGAAACTGCGATTATCCCGGAACAATCGGGCCTCTTTGTTTCTTAACAAATCACGAAATGAACCCAAGTAAATTTCGGCAAAGAATGTTCACCGAACAAAAAGAAATTGCAATATTCACTTTGCAGTCGCTATAAAATCTGTCAGGCCCGTGGTCCAATTAAAATCTTGCTATCTCTTATTCGCACCCCCTCCTCCGGTACCTGCCCTAAAAGTTTCGTACCCTTTTTCCCCTTCATCGCCCTGCATACGAAATGGTAAGTGATTCGGAGAAATCCCGTTACGTCGTTACAAATTATTAGCCCGGCCGTAACACGCGCCGTCCTCTCTATAAATTATTTGATCCGCAATAAACGGGAGCACCGAGTCATGATTATCGGTCATTTCCAACCATCGAATCGCGTATCCGTTTCTTCGCGTGCCGTTTTTACATTTTCTTTTTTCTGCGTCTCTCCTCTCCGTCTTATCTCGCTCTTTATCTCAACGTCTCCGTTCATCGCGTGGCGCAAAGCCTTTTACTCCTGTGCATTTCACCTGCTCGAAATTTATCACGAAACAGCAACTGATTTCCGGCTCTCTCGGCCGATTCCGTTTCACCGAAAGTGCAAAACACGGAAACGTTTCGGGATCGGGGCAACCGTTTCGACGGTTCTGGACAGGTCCCGTTGCCTTGGTCCAGAATCGGGCGAAAATGTGAGCGGATTTTAACGATTACAGTTTTGGACTAACGCGACACGGAGTCGGTAAATCGCTGATTACCGAGTAATTTATAATTACGTTTACTGAGACCGAGCGGTCAGTAATCGTGATTAATGAATACCCGGTGGAAGTAATCGGTTCGGTTGTAATATAAAGGTGCGATTAAGTCAATAATTATTAATCGCGAAATGGGTACACTTCTTATTGCGATCGAATCGGTAATTTAATAGCAATAATGATACCGTGCACACTTGCGGTTATACGAGAGGATACGCAATACCTCTCATTATAATTAAATCGGTGATTTAATAGTACTAACGATTCGATCCACAAATTCCACCCACTCTGTCCGTAAAAAGTTCCATCGTTAAATTACACCAAAATCATTGACAGGCAAATGATTCTGTGAAAACACTGAACCGAAGTCGCCGAAACAAACAGTAACAATTTCCACTCGCTGTTCAAAAAAATAAAAAAAAATAAACGCTTCCACTCCGTCAGTATGCACTCCATTACCAATCCGGCCAAACTTAGTACAACAATCGAAACCCTTTCCCCCTCGCGTGCACAACATTTCCCCCGTCCGATATCGCGGAATTCAACCCCTCTGTCGCGTGTCCCATGGTGCCGGGCCCGTATACGCGACGGAAAACGGAAAACGGAAAACGGAAACGGCGCAAGGGAAACACGGTCGAATTGCAGGATTTCACGCCTTCCGGAACGATGGCACGCGTTGGCCACGGTCGACGAGCGTCCTCGAAACGCCGTTCGAGAGTATCGAAGCGGCAAATTGGCGGGTAACCAGCCGAGAAAACCAACGACTCAGCTTTCGGCGCGTGCCAGCCTCTACTCGCGATATCCGGTTGCGGACGTACACACCTATGCAAGCCGCACACTAACGATAAGCTGCACGCGTGCTCTTACTCACACGCCTAAGTGTACGATGCACGTCGCAGCCATACGAGACACGCGAAATGCAACGACCTTCTCGATTGAGTTACCACCGACCTGTGTATATTAATTACAGGCAGCGTCAGGTTGGTAACGATGTCATCGGCGCTGGATTAATTACGTTCTTACGTCTTTTTTTTGGGTCTCTTTTCTCTTCTACGGATTATGCACAGCTGCGTGTGAACGGTGGTTGTTCAACCCTTTATCCCTCGTTTACGTGTCCTGCGGGAGGAGTTATGTGCATACGTGTGCGTGCACGTGTGCGTATATAGAAATGCGGCATGATCAGACGAATCGCATAGATTGAGGTGTAATTTTTAGGTACGAGTGTCGATTGTTCGCGCAGATATTGTTGTGGTATAATTGTTTTTAACGGGGGTGGGAATGTTTGTGGAGTTTACTTGAACCGCGACCGTGGTATTATATAAGATCGATAGAACTGTGAATTGAAATAAAACGAAAATACGGAGGGCAATCTAGTACTCGCTGCTTTATTTTAAAGCACATTCGACGGCATTATACATGAAATACAGTATCGTACAAATGACCACCATAATCGCGCGTTTGGTGGAGTGAACACGATAAACTCAATTCTCGATGACTCTGGCACATAAAACATAACATAACATAAAACAGTTTGTGGTTTATTGGAATAAACGAGAGACGTAACAACTCAGCCACTAGCTTCGAATTTCTGTACCAGACGACGGATTGTGAGTTCTGTTGGTCGATTATATTGATCATAAATTGAACGAAGTGCACGAGAAGTTTCTCGAATTGAACACGAACTCTGACGATAAATTTGAATGATTTCAACGCGGTTAGGAATTGAGTATCTGTCCATGATGACTCGCCGAACATTGTCGAGTACAAGCAACATGTGACACTAACAATTGATTGACGAACATGGCGGCTGTGACAATCGAAAGATTTATCGCTCTTATTGGACGACCCTGTAGTTGCGTCTGTTATTAGTCGCTCTGGGTAGTATACTAGATTGTTTTGCAATTTTTTTAGGGTAAGTTGGTGCATACTATTTGAAGGGGCAATGAAATGGGATAATTGAATTGAATTGATGTTCTCATTTGTCGATTCTAATAGCGTTTCGTTGTGTTCTTTTTATAAAATGTGTAGCGCACTATCTTGGCTGAACAAGATAGACACATACTACTTCTTGTTACCAAAGTGTTCGAAAGATATTGATCGACGTTATTAAACGTCGACTTCCCTCACACTCAATAACAAGTGATAACAATAATATTCACAAGACCGCCAGGTCAATCGACATATTTTTACAATGAGTGAAAATTTCTACGCGATGAACGAAAAATCAATGCAATATTTAGCCCGACAAAGAAACGCAGGAATATTCCAAAGGACTCACTAGTGCGAACCAATGTTAATAACGAAGAACTACGATATTTCGAAACGCGTTTCTATCAAACAGCAACCAACTGTCCAAATTATTCTCTCGAGATATCCCTTCCAAAGCTTTCGTCCGACTGTTCTATTTGGAATTCCCTTGCCGGGTCTGCCATAATTCTATAAGTTCGCGCACCATGTGTCCCGTGTCGATGGTCGATAGCAGCGTTTCAACGTGGCGTTCTTCTTGCTTTTCGCATCTGATTTCCGGTGTTCGCCGTGCATCCATTGTTCTGGAGGAGCCGAGGGGCCCTTTCAAAAAATTAACGTTCCACCTCCGTTTAAGCGACCGCTGACCGATGCTTATCGCGGGCCAATCTTTGCCTTCTACCTTTCCCGAATTCGATTAATTGCTCACTCGACGACGAAGGCCGACCGAGATTCATGATCCGAGGACGACGAACTCGGGTTCGTCTACCGGCTGAGCTACCAGATGTCTATTCGCGATGTACAGGGTGCCTAATAAGTGATGTCAACATCGTGGCCTTTGTATTTGATGAAAGGGAGGAAGAACGTTTGGCGTCGACCGTTTAAATAGTGGTTTTTTAACGCGTGCAATTTCTGAGATATTGTTGTGTGATACCTCTTGAGTATGAGTTATAAATATGAACGAATTATTAGAGTTGCTAAATATTATCTCTGTATAATCTTGAGGCTCGTAATGTAAGGTATAAATGCTGAAAGCGTTAACGATAGGAAATGTTCTGTTATCGAAACTAATTTTCTCTTCCAAATAACGATATCGATGCTAACGTTAATACTAGTTTGAATACTGATACTAATCCTGAATAAAAACGAATGAACGAGAACAGTATTTTTACCAACTATTTTGAAGTATTTATGTAACAAACATCGGAAGCGTATAATGATTCCGTTAAGTTTAGCAATTTGCAAACCCCTATGCGTCCCTTCGAGAAACATTGGGTTTATCGTCTGGAACAGCTGATCGCGGTTATACAGGGTGGATCGCAAGTATTGTTACACAGAGCGCACCATTAAACATATAATAAAGTTAACTTTTTCATCGCACAATTTATATTTTTTCATTACGGAAATTTCAATTTTTCGAGAACATTCGATCCTAAGTATCGCCAATTCTGTTAGGCACTGAATTGTGTGTCTATACCTTCATAAAGACTGCACTTCATCAAACTTTCCTTGTCACCGACAAAATAGACTCTGAGAAGTATTGTATAATACAAATCCTATGAGACATCCGATAGTCAAATATTATTCGGACGAACGAATTACGGATTAAACACAACAACGTGTTCGCCCATCGGACAGCCTGATATTAATTGTTATATTCGCGCGTTGTTGCCGTGGTGCAATAAAGTCGATATAACCGAAAAAGACGCAGATAAAAGCAAAAGATATATTGCAAGCAAAGATTGTAAAATTCGACCGGGCCAAACACGTGCCCTTCGAATCGTTCCCTGCTCGTATCGTTACTCAACGCGGATTACACCGACATAAAGATTTTCGGGCGTAAAAAATGAGGAAGCGAGGCGGCCAAAAGCGGCGACGTTACGAGGCGAATCGTACTCTGATACACACACCTGTCCTGTCTTAGGGCCAATCACGCCGCCCTAACGAACGAACAAACCCTTTTTGCGACTACGCCACTCTCTTCCTGTCCTGTTCCGATCGTTCCTTTCAATTGTGCCGCCGGCAAATTATCAGCGCGTTCGCGCGGAATTTACGAGAATCGAACGATCTCGACAGAAATCGCGAGACTCTTAAGTAGAATCGGCTGAAATGCGGGGAAGAAATATGCGCAACGGTGTCTCGAATAGTATGTAGTTGTAAACCGGTGTATACACGGCGATATAAGCGCAGCGATTTACATGTTCGTTCGTGTAAACCGAATGAATGATGAAAGTAAACGTGGTTGAATCGAAATTAAATAAGGATATAGAAATGTTCTGCTTTGTATCAAAGGCATGATAAATTACTGCAGCAATGCTTGTATGATTCGCTTGATAGTTCCAGCGTTAAGTAGCAGTGGATTTCCAATGGTTTACTTCCAGTTTTGTAATTTATTATTTATATATTTTATATCTCTCTGTTCCGTGAATTTGAGATATGAATAATGCTTTCGCTATGTGCGCACGAGTTTATCGAAAACTTTGTATACTTGGCTTACAGTTCTACCGAGAAAAGGCGATTATAATATGTTTTCACAGGATAAACATATTGCTCTCGCGTGAACAAATTTGCGCATTATTGTATCTGCAATGGGAAACGAGGCGAGAGGTGTTTTTTTACATACACTGTAACGTGTCGAGCATTAATTATCATGTATGATCCTTTCAAATTTCCAGAATATTCGGAATCCTTTCAAAACGAAGTCGGTATAACTATAATAACAAACTTGCCAGACTCATTATCAACAATATTAATTAAACGATCAATGCGTCGCGGCAAACGGGGCACCCAACAAAGCGTCACGTTTCTAAAAGCGTGTTGCACAATCGAGCATAAAATACAGTGATGCAGTCGTCGCGATAGAAATTATAACACATGCATCAGGGACACGTGTCGAGGAATCTCTATTATTCGAATCTTCAAACAGCCAAACGTATTCCGCCACTCGAACACTTTATTATTCAAACATGTTCCCCACTGCGTAATTGATGCAGTTGTTCAGATGGCATTAACAATCAATGCAAAAATGAACGCGGTGCCCCGCGGATGCCGCATGTCGTTACCTTGAACGATAACGCGGTAAACGCGTCGCGAAATCGTTCACAATTCGGTAAACTAGTTTCTCCTCTTTCCACGACCGCAGTGTAACATTAATCGGCAATTTATCGGAGAAACGAACGGGGCCACGACTCCATACGGCTGAAATCCAAGGGTCCGTGCACCAGAAACCGGAAGCGGGGTTTGCTTCGAAGTCGAATAAAGCGAGGCAGTCCCGCGAATAACGCGCGAACACGCCGCATAGAGGCAATGAAGAACTTTACGACACCAATTATGGGGTAGGGTGATTTTAAGTGGCCATAAGTCGAACGGTAATTGAAACGAGCGTTTCTTCAACGAGAAGCTGTCTCGGTCAGCAGATTGCCTCTAACCAGCGACGCGACGTCGATCAATTTCCGGCGGGACGGTGTTTCCACGATTTGTTCGATGAACTATTGACTTTTAAGTGCTAGAAAATCGCGTCAGCCTCGGCTCACCGTCGCAGAGATAAATGGGTAACGTCTTCGTCTCACCCCCCGATGACCCAGGAGTAAATATCGAATTTGGCGAGGAGAAAGGCGGGACAAAAATTAGTACCGAACTGTTTGGTACGATTAATACACCTTTTCAACGGTCTTCGGAGCCAGCGATCTGTATAATAGCGAGTAAACACGGTGTGCTTAATACGCATCGCGGATGGATGGATGGATGGATGGATGGAACGCGTATGGCTGCGCGGTAATTAGAAACGAGGCGAACGCTTGGTAGGCGTAGGCGATAGGGATCGCACACGAGCCAAGATAAGAGAAAAAAGGAGGAGCAAGAAGAAAGAAAAAGAGTGTGAGAGAGGGGGAGAGGGGAACACGTCTGTGCGTGAATATTCAAGCTATGCTTCGCAGGATAGCGGTCACCTGCCGCACAGGTGCCCCCCACTCCTTTGCTACCTCGTAATTCAACCCTCGGGCCGATCCTTACCAGCAGTCACTTCCAGGTGTTAAACAGAGAGCGTACCCGATTTCCGTTTTATCTCCACTCTACCCCTCACCCTTATCTTCGTCGCTTCATCTGTTTGAGCCTCGTCGTTTTTCATGTTTCTTCATACGTCTCAGCTTGTTTTCCAGTTGTAATAAAGACGTAAGCCAAGCATACGCATACGTACGTACGTTTTAGTTTTCCAACTGTCTCTGAGCAGGGTGAACGTGGTTCTAGAATGTCTTTGTCGGTTTTCCTTTATTATTTGCGAATAATAAATAGCCATAATAACCCCCCCTGTGGGTCGGGGGCAGAATGGTGTCAACGTAGTCACTGCGTGTCGTAAGAGGCGACTAAAAGTGAGAAACAAGCCGTCGAATAACGAAGACGGTAACGAAAATTCTATGAAACTCGAGATATAGAATGATTCGCGTAATAATTTCGAAATAAATCAACGAGTGCATATGGCATCCAAAAAGAAGCACGAACGAGCAGAAACAAGCGAAATCCTTTGACAGACCGACACCATACGGGAAGCATCTGTTAGTGCACAGGGTGGCACGTTTTCGCGGAATATACCGTTCATTGAGTGGATAATACAGCATTTGCGACCACATTCTGCGGTTTGTCGCGGCAATCTCGACCCGATCTCGATGAAACTCGATACAGATTGCTGCATACCTTTTTATGCACGCCGGGCACGGATTTTTGGTTGATTAATTGCTTTTCGCATTCACGAAATAATTGGATCGTCATACGCATCTCTGCGAGTTGTTTCATTATGAGAGGTTAATTTGTTATTACACCCAGGATGTTTAAATAGAAAAGTGAAGTTACGTAGACTAGTAGCACAAGGCTGTATTATTAATCAGCCTGAATAAGTTTAAAAGGGAAATAATTTGAACTTCCGAAAGAATGGTTTAAGGGGTAGTCTATACTTTTGTAGAAAGTCATTTGTTTTATCTTGAATGTCGTCAAAGATTTTCAAACCCTTCAGAAATAGGGTAAATAACACTACGACCCTAACATTTGGAACACACCTTGGCCTACAGGATTTGAGATCAGAATGATTAATTAAAGCGTAGATATTTATGCTAATATAATATGCTGAAGTGTATAAATTATATGCTAATTATAGGCTGAGTATGCGTGAAGGATATGCCATGCAAGTTTTTTATTATTTTACTATATTCATTGTGATTTCGGCTGAAATATACGATAATAGTTCTTCTAATTGGACTGCCGATAAACTGACGTGATTTACTGATTACCTTAATTAAAAGTTATACATCTGCTATATTATACAGGTTCTTCATAAAATAGAAAATACTTTTGACACGCTTCAATTTCAGACTAGGTTCTTCTCCTGCAGAAATATTATTGCACAAATTCTGTTACAATATTCTGTTACGAATATTTCATAAACATTTTCCTCGCACGTCTGACAATATTTTGCTTTTACATGGGAGAATAATTTATTCGGTGTAGGCTTGATTTTTCTGCTCACAACAGTATCATTGGAAGTCTTCTTTCTCAATTTTGCCCTGGAATTCGTCTCCGTGCTTCCAAAAATTCATTAGACTTCCGTAGAAGAGGAATCTTGCTGCAGGAAGTTAAGATAAAGAACCGTTTCGTGAAGTACGGTGCTTTGAGATTACCTGGTCGAGTTACTCTTTTTCCTCGAGGGATTAGTTGCCTTCCGCAGTGAAGTATTCATAATCCTCTTTCGCCGACTTTATTCTTCAACACACGGTAAGCCTGGGCGGCTGCAGCGAATGAAGTCAAACTGATAAAAAATTAGTGCACGGTTTAAACTGTTTAAAGCTTGTTTGTGGAGGACGAATAATCCACGATCGACGTACGATGACATCCCCTGCTATTAATTAACACCTGGTACAGGCATTAAATTAATTAGAGAAATTAAATTTGTTTCTACCGAACTCTTATTACTGAAATCAAATTGACGGGAAATAAGTATTTTAATCGCGGGCACAACCCTTTCTCCGATCGATTTCTCGTTTTTCCTTCTCGTAACTTTTACTCAACTATTTAGTGGATCAATGAATCCTGTAAAAGATATAATGTGCAAATCGCGGATCTTAATCAAACAAGTAAATCATCTTTATACGTATAATAGTAACGCTGTACCCTATGTAACAGTTCTTTATAAAATAATAAGTCGAAACCTGTATTGGAAAAAAGAAAGTACCAAGAGAAAATCAATTTTCTTAGAATTGTCTTATGTAAGATTGAACAAAACGTTAGACAATCGAGCAGGAATACTTAAACGAACTTATACTTCGCATTTTGTCTACACTTTTTATAAATAACAGCTGTACAGACTACGATTTTGTCGCAGTTGAAAAAGTAGAAAATACTTCACTCTGCAATTGAGTCACGTCAACCTCCAAGTTCCTTTACAAATTAATAATTATTATTAAATGATCAATATGTAATAATGATCAATAGTTAGTATATTTATGAATACCAGACAAGAGTTAATTAGTATGCCCCGCCAGCCAAATAAAATGTTTCTAAAATGAACCACAGATATCAGCAAGGGGCGAGGGTGTATACAAAAAAGCAACCCTTAAGTGTGAGAAGCGTTATCATTGATCAATGTATCAAAACAAAAGTGTCCATCAACGACGTTTAAATATAGTTCCAAAGGAGTGTAACGATTTCCATAAAAGGAACAACGATACCTGCCAAGCAAAGGTGCATCGTGTTCCATTGCGACAGTTACGTAAGTGCGTAGGAATACGTACAGTGCTGAGAAAAAGTATTGTCACAGTACTCGATTCAGTAGAAAGAGATATGAAACAGTTGAAATAATTGCTCGTCTTCCATTGTTGCATGTTTCGATCATTATTAATAACATTTTACGTGTCTACATACGAAAAGAGAACTACAGACACAAAGTAGGCAATGCGTAATTAACACGAACGTATTATACAGGTATGATCTACATCTGGATAAGAATATCGGCAAATCTATATATAATATTAAACCAATATAATTTAATCCCATTTCACTGCAATTCTTTTCATCGTCATTAGAAATTTGTCAATGTTCCTCAACCAAATATGTTATACCTACCTGTACGATGCAATTTCTGTTAATTGCATATTATCCATTTCCTTCACGTAAGTTCCTTCGCGTACGATGCACGCGGACAAGTGAGATATTGGCCGTACAAGGAAAAGAGGGGCAATCGATTATTTCAATAGCCGTAGAAATAAATCGTGCTCGTGTTCTTATATTTGTCACCTGTGCGCTATTAAAATTGATTTCTGATCGCCCTAACGCAGTTTCACGACTAATTTCTCTCGAAAGTGGCACCGTCTCGTATACCTGAACCGAACCGGAATCTCCACTCGTTCGACTTCGTCCAAATCCGGAAAAACTACAAAAATCATTCTCCAATGTCTTAAATATTATGGTTCGTGCGGTAATATTGCGAAATTTCGCGCAGTTGCTCGTTCGTTTTCTTTTTTCGTGCACGACTATTCCGACGTGACTCCGCAAGTCGGAAGGTAAAACGATTGTCCCGTATTCGCGTACCCTTCTCGACACGTATCTCCGTCAATTCGCCCGCCTACATACCCGGCCAATACTTTTGCCCACTACTGTATAACGCAGCACAGTCTCGCTATAATATAGTTGTCCCGCAGGCCACGGTTTCGTAACTGGAAGTGTGGCACGTGGCCCTGCCAAAGTAAACTGCAGCGGGCCTCGCGTGTTGCACTTGCATCCGCGTGCCTCGCCTCCACTGCAACATTAATAACCGGCTCACATTTGCATGAGAAACACGGCCCGTGTACGCGGGACAATGAGAATTTGTCGCGGCGATATGAAATCGAGTCGCGTACTACCTCGATATCTTCTTCTGCGTGACTCGGGGAACGGTTTCGATACGAACGAGAGCTATTTCTGGCGAGCTAATTCTTTTTTCCTTGCTTGTCTTTCATTTTTGTGTTTTTTTTTTCTTTTTTGTTTTTAATGGAACGTTGGTGAATCGTTCTCTGTTGCCGACAGGTGCCGTTTCGAGAGAGCGAGATCGTTACGGTTGAAACGGGGCGAAGGATTTTCTCGTACGAAAATGAATTTCGGGAGAAACAGCTTTGGACGTTTCTGTGCGAGATTAATTTCCTGCAGAAATTTCTGGTAGTGTGGTAGTTTAGGGCTACAGTAAAGAAATATTGCTGTTAGTGCACGAAGCAAACTTTGATATACGATGTAATTAATGAACATTGCGTAAAGGGGTTATATCGCAGTTTTGGAATAGGAACTTGGAAAGAAAAAGACAATGATATGCATTAAATATATAACAATTATATAATTAAAATTTACTACGATAGCTTGAACGGATCACTATCGACAAACCAGTAATTTGTTTAAATAAATGACCACATTACACATATGCAATTTATATTTCTACATTTCATTGAATATAATTACTTTTGCTGCTCGAGCCTATTCGACGCTTCAGTCAATGAGAAGGAAAAGGTAGGGAACCTTAAAGTGGAAGAAACTGAGGGAAAAAGACTGTTAAATAAGCACGAATCAAAACTAATTGGAATCACGGCCGAGTGATGCGCGCGGCCTACATAATTCGCCGTACGGAACGCGAAAGGAAAGTCCGCGGCGTGTTCCTTTAATGGGGACCAAATTTGATCTGCGACACTTTCTTCCATTCGCATCTGCGGTTAATAATTCTTTGAGGAATCACCTGGATATTACACGTTTTCGATACACGGCCGCATGGAAATTTATGCGCGTCGCGTGAAGGCTCGTGAAACCCTCCGGTTCCTCGTCACGGCGCGTTTTAAATCGGCCTCGGCCATTTCACGAATTAATATTCCGCGGCCATTTTGTCAAGATTAAGAGCTGGCAATCGACCGTGCCGCAGATTACCCCGGTGTCTCTCTTCTCGTCGTGCGAGCCGCGCTGTATTTCTCGCCCCTTTCACCTTGCGTCTCCGCCGATTTCTCATTTCTTGATCCCGGATTTTCGTTCCCGAATCGATCGATTCGTCATCCTTCGATTTGCTTCCCTTCTTTCGTTTTTACATTCCAAGATTGGTAAAGGGTTATTGAGCGAAACGATGCGTCCAGATTGTTTCGTCGTTTTGCAATCGTACGTTATTGCTCTGTTGAATTGTTCGAAGTGCGTCGGTATAGTCGTTTGGGAAAGGGAATCGCGAGGTAGAATTTTATTCTTAAAGGACACATTGATCCCATGCTGAATCTCGTGTCAGGTCTTAATTGCTTAATTGCTATTTTTGCCTAAACAATAAAAGAAATAGAAAAAAAAATCTGGAAGGGTGTCCAAAATGATATATATATATATTAATCTAATAACAATATCTGGATATTAGTATTTTGATTGACATTCGAAATCTCCCCATGTCAAAAACAAGAAAAACCAGACGATCCCAAGAACGACATATGTGAATATACCTGCGCAGTGGCACGGCCATCATCGACGCCCTGCCACTCAATCACAATGCACGCATATATTCCTGAATCGGAGGATCTCCCGTTTCGAAGTACAAAACGATCCCACGTCCCGCCCGTAATTACAACCCGGTCTCCGTAGCAATTAAACCAAACCGATTAACCACTCCACGGTATTCCGGAAACCATAATAGATTCTGATAACGAGCCGTTCCACACAGCCGTTCCCACAGATTTATTCGTTCCAGGCCGACCGATTGTCCGGGACCAAGCGTGATTCCGAATAATCGCGAATAATCGGCCGCGTAAGACGATAATTAGGTATAGAGTAACCATGGATAAGTATATATACGAGGCCCCTGCACCTTCCTCGCCTCCGCGGCCTGTCGCTTTAGCGGTTTCTTTGTCCGGGAAAGAAGAAGCTCGACGACGGTGGCCTGCCGTTTAATTAGTTCCCTTAACGACGCCAAAGTACAGAGAGCCGCGAGTCTCGCCGCGCTTCAAGACCGCTTAAATCAAGGGAACTTATCAAGCTGAGCCGCGTTTACCGCCGGGCATTTAGTTTAAATTAGCCGCGGTTCGCTCGCGCCTCGGGGATAAATCGACGAAATCATACGCTTTGGTACATTCAATTACTGGACCAGTCCCTATCCCTGTTCCCCTCCATTTTTCATGGTTTACCTCCTCCTTGGTCTTCTCGTGGCTCCGTTTTCTCGCGACACGCGTGGCTGCGTGCAACCGTGCTCACGGATCGTTTGAAAGTTTGGGTTGGTTTGGGCCCGGTTCAGTTGTGTTAGGAATTTTCGCACCCCCCCGGTGCTGTGGTAGTTGAAATTGATGGTGGCTTTGTTGGGTTGGTTTTTTTTTTAATTTTTTATTTGGCGGTTTGTCAAGGAGAATATTTTTGTCCATCGCTGCATGTCGATAGTAATTCGAGTTCCCTCATTGTTGAAATCATAATTACCCTTATAATTCACTACCACGATATGATATCATTGTTGCTTTTGAACTGACGTTACCCCTATTATCTATCCGTTTCTCGTTTCGGCTGATAATGATCGGATTGACGTCTATGATATTGTTATCTCCGACTTCGTTTACTACTTTATTGTTTCCCGCATACGTTCTTCTAATCGCAGCTGGATTCCAATGGACAGTTGTCTGGCGTGCGTTATCGTTTTCTAAACCCTGCCGCGAAATTAAGACAAACGGATGTTCCGTGTTACGATCGATTGTTACAGTTAACTAATATAGATATAATAGAGTGGCGAGATACGCATTTCGTTCCGAAATTGAATAGACAAAAATTAAGTCGCTCTGTATCTTCTGCAATATCGCTACAATTGCGAAGGGGTTAATCAAGATTGCACTTTACATTTTTTCGCATTTTCATCGCTGGAAACTACAGTTCGTTTGAAAGGAAAACCCAGAAAATTAAGTCTGCACAATTTAATATACTATATACATATTTTGCCGAAGATCTACAATTTGTTATTGTTATTACATCGACTATATGATAACTGATTCGAATAAGCTTCAGACATTTTCAATACGATTACCACGCGCTGGTCAGTTCACCTGGTCGAAAGGGTACACTTTCGCATTATCTAGCAATAAATCAATGGCTCAAACTCTTTACCCGCCGAAGTACAATTGCGCCATATTTCTATCACAGCGTTGCAGTTACTGAAAAGAATGAAACTTTCGTACGCGGTCCTATTTCGATTTACCAGAGACTACAGTTTCCGGCCGTGAAATTTCGTCGAGCGTTCAAACGACTCCGTATATCGTGGAGCACCGTGGTTCCTGTTGCAGAGTCAACGGATGACAAGCAGGAATTTGTCCAATTAAAATAAAAACAAATAAAAAGGTACGATCGCGCGAATTTCATAACGGTGCGGCTCGGGCGTGCTTAAGCTTTAATGGTCGCCCAAGACCCAAGTATAGCAAACCGTCCGATCCTTTACGGTCCTCCACAGAGATTTAAAGGGGCGGGCTAGTCCTGACCGCCTCGTTCAGGAAGCAACCCGAGGAACAGCTGATCCTTTCGTGAACGCCGGCCCCGTTGCATTCCTTTTATTAAGAACCTGCGCACCTCACCTTTGGCCACGGTTCAAGGAAGAGCCACTCGTCCACGTGGCACGTGCTTCGAATTAGACGTGCGTCCAGGGTGAATTTTCGAGCCCCGATACAGCTGCGGCTTGGAACAAAGTTTCCTCATTTTTGGGAATATGAATTGCTTCTTTATCGTCCTTCCGTTGTCATGGACGGGAGACGTGCAGGTGTTTTCAGCAGCTTTCCTATGATGCACCCTTGTAATTTTTTTTTGTGAAACGGGGATTTGACCGGAGTTTGAGAGAGGAGGAAATAGAAGTGGACGGTGAAAATGGTTTTTCGGTGGGCTCTTTTTCGTTTTGTGCAGGGACGGTCTTTTTTCTTATGTGGATATGTGGTAGCTCGCGAATAGCATATTTAATTGAGGGCTTTTAGTGGGTTAGAAATTGTTGTAGTTGGCAATGCTTCGTTTCGTAGATTGAACGATATCAACCCTTTCTTCTTCGAAATTTCCGGAGTCGGCAGGGACGGTTATAAATATTTTAGATAGCGACGATATATCAGTCTGTTCTCTCACGTTTGTTTTCTAGCAATCGTATGAAAATTCGATGAATTTATTGACTGTTTTTAACAGTAGGTATAAATGGTAACAAATATATCTGAAGTGCATAAATAAATAATTATCGCGAGTAAAATGTCAAAGGTGGATGTAAAAATTTCAAGTTAGAAACCACGGTTTTAAATATGAGTTTACTCTTGCCCCAAACCCAGAAAAAAATAGTTCAAGAATTTTCACCCAATATACGTACAAAGAAGGCGCATTAATTATCGAATAGTCAGAACACTACTAATAATAATCTTCGATTAATTGATGAACAAATTAATTGTACGCCACTTTCTTGCTAACAAAACTATGATTTCAATTCGAAAGGATTTCCAACCGCAGGAATTAGGAGTATACTTATTGAAAAACACCTAATACTATACTCTGTCCTTAACGAAGCGAGTTGAACGAAAACGATTATCGATCGAAAACGATCGTTCTCGCGGCGATTACTTTCGCGGTAATTAAATAGCACAAGGGCGCCATTGGTAAAGGGTTTCGAATGCAATTCACAGAGTGAAATTACACCCCTCGTTATCCGTTTACAATTGAACGTTCAAGGGTATACAATATAACGAGTGTAAGAATAGATGGCGATTCAGGGTTGAACGAAGGGTGCAAGAGAACGATCCGTGCTTCGTCCATTGGCTGCTCGTGGATCCACTCGGGGGATACCCGGGCCATGAATGAAGTCGTAAAAGTCCCTTGCTCGTTTTTCGTGAATGGAGTCGTGCAAAATTACGGAGACGAACCTGCCACGTTGGACAAGTGTACATGTGTACCCACAAATGGAACGTGCTTCAAATAGATTCGTTGGAGCTCAACAGTGAATGGGGGGACGAATTCAGGGGATGACTTTTGTTGTCGATGGACCGTCGTGCTTCTGTAGCGACCTCGTGTTTGTTCTTTTGTACCGCCCGGTTATTCTTATGCAGTTCTTGGTTTTCATTTTAATCGTAAGACCCCGGGCCAACGAAACAGATTTATTTGTTTCCCTCTGTTTAATTAATGATTTCCAGTGGCTATAATAGTAAGTTATCTAGGATATGATTGAAATTGAAACCATGAAATTGTTAGAGCCATCTGGACAAATTGAAATCGTACCGAAGCAAATAGTTTCCGCACGAAAACCTAATTGGTATTGTGATTTTATTTTTGCACAAACACAAAAGAACATTTGTCGGATAGATACTGTGGCTGTGATAATTTGATCATACGCTGCATAGCGAACTGCTTGTTCTGCTACAGGTTTCAGGTTCACTGTATTTATGAATATTTTAACATTATTATATATAATGACAAATTATGAGGACGCGACCGAACTTTTCCACGAACTTCCAGTAGCATGTTAAGCTTCAATTTTGGGTTGTTTTTTCATATAAAATCGGCCCTTCTCAATGAAATCGAACCGTGTACAGAAATCTCATTTCCCGATCTTTTAAAAACGCGGTTCCTGTTTTCGTGTATCGTCGATGCCATTGATTTTACTGTCCCCTCTCAGTTTGGACATTTGAAGCTATCAACGTGCAATTAGATGAACGTTCACGCGTGCTCAACAGTTTTCGAACTTTCTCATCAATTTCGAATAATTGCGATAAATTAATGAACGCTCTACTCACAATTACGCCTGCTCGAACGAAAGCCAGTTATTTCCGCCTCTCGGTCGAACCCTCGAATGACAAGTACAATTTCTAAATACTATACATCGATCCTCGAGATTGCTGACAAAAATGGCGACTTTTGTTTTCCCGCCGGCTCAATTGTACCATCAGTTACATAACGCACCGTATACAGATCTACCTGTGCAAGAGACACAGGGCACGTGTTCTGAGACGGGCATACGTATGCATCTAGGTCGGCGTGTGCCCGCCGCAAGATCGCAATCTGTTGGCCCTGGAACGTCGACGGAAAACCTCTCATTAGAGATCGAGGCAGCCAGTGGTGGCGTCTCATTAACGGAACCCTCGATCGAAACGGCACGGATATCTGCTCTTGTGCCTGGAAAAGAAGCTGAATGGTCAGGTGCAACCTGAAAGCGCACGCGGCGCAGGTTACCTGTGCGCTCGTAATCTTTCTCTTCGACGAACCTCGTCTTTGTTTTACCTGCGCGCACCTTGTTACCCTCTCTCTCTCTCTCTCTCTCTCTCTCTCTCTCTCTCTCTCTCTCTCTCTCTCTCTCTCTCTCTCTCTCTCTCTCTCTCTCACTCTCACGCACACAGTCGAGAGCTGCCTTCCTTCCACGGCTTTATCGCGAGCGTATCTTCCGGGGAAAGCCCCTCAGTTGCACTTTACTTTCGTCCTTCCAACCAATCAATCGCTCGAAACGAGAACTTTGACGCGCAACCTGTCGACTTGGACTGCTGCATCGGTGTCCTTCGACGCTCGCCTTATACGTACACTGCGATACTGCATTGGGCATTATTGGGCAGCCGATTGGCTTGGATGGATCTCGGTCGGGTGATTTATGGTCGCGTTTATGAATTTCGAGGACGAGCTTTCGATGTAGCATGTGACGTCTGGGCTTGGCGCACCTGCGATATTATTGCGCTCATTGCTCCCCGGTCGTTGGATCCGCACGGATCGGTGTGCCGCATGCGCGTGTGCGGGTTAAGTCAGGCTTTTTAATTATTCCCCGGCGATGGGAATTTCGACGGAAAGTAGATAAATGGATGTATGTAAATGTTGGCACAGGCGAGAAAGATTTGTACTCCTTGCTTGTTTGGTTTTGTTGTTGCGCCTACTTAGACGTTGGGTGTGTCGGTTTAGTATTAGGTGAGATTTTGGGAACGCACGCGGCAGTATCGATAAGACGATTCTGTGGTGATTTTTAGAGAAACGGGGGACTGAACGAAAATTCTGGCCTTTTTCTTTTATCTGTTCTGCTCCGGAGAATAGACGTTGCTAATATAACAGTTTATAAAGTGGGCAAATTATTTATTTGGTCAGATAAAACGTTTAAAAGAGAAGGTCGGTGAAGTAAAGAATTTTTAATCGGAAGAGAAATCGTCGATACGAAAATCGTTTGTTGGAAGAGGCGTTTAATCAACCGGTGCAGCGAATTGTAACAAT
This sequence comes from Nomada goodeniana, assembly GCA_963969485.1. Taxonomy (NCBI): domain Eukaryota; kingdom Metazoa; phylum Arthropoda; class Insecta; order Hymenoptera; family Apidae; genus Nomada; species Nomada goodeniana. Next base: position 5,874,753 of record OZ018305.1, on the reverse strand, counting down.
TTCTCCACGCAGTCACTTCTTCTTAAATAATATTCCTCTCGCTAAGCGCGGGATTAAGTATTACCCTTGGCCGGGCAGTTTTCCTTAAATGCAACCTGCGCGCGGCTCGTTCGACGTTTCTCAAGCAGCTGAATTGCAATTATCAGGAAATGGTGCGCGTAATAAAAGACAAAGTAGCGTAATCGTCGTCGATGAAATATCTCGTGGACGTTTAAAATATTTCGAAATGATCGATCCGATTAATTCCACGTAGCAAGGTACAAAGTGAGTAACCGCGAACCAAAACCACCGACCGCGAAAAGAAACGTGTTCAACGATGATTACAGCTAACAGTTATTAAACATGAAAAAAGTTTATCTGAAAATTAAATCAGGGGACACGCACAGCACAGGCCGAAAGTTTGCGTCTTTAATTGCGAAACTATAGTAACCAGCTTGCTCGTTCGAGTGCTTTCGAATGTTAAGAATAATGGCTTCATCTTCCAACCCTGTTAATTAAAGGTGCAAACGAAGTGATTCGTTTGTTACCGCACCTGTTTAAATTGTCATTGAACAAGTTCGTCTCTCTAGCAATTTCTAGAAATGTTATGCGTCCTATAAAATATCCAATGGTCTCTTAACTCGTTTGTTGCACCTTGTGCTTGGTCCCTTCACTTACGCATACGTCTTCAATCCATCATAAAGAAGCATTGAACAGAGAATTCTAATTTATCCAAGAATTTACTTCGATATAAGCTCCACAAATTCGACTTCATTTAAGAATCGACTTAGATGCATAGCTCCACCGTCTCGTCTTATTTCACAATTTACTGCGATATTAGTTGTACAATTCTATTTCGCTTAATAATTCATACAAATATGAATTCTCCTGATTCAATTTGATTCAACACGTTATTTAAACACAAGCATTCGTACCTTGTCTATAGGTGTGACAAATAAAATGAAACGGAGAAAATTCGACGCGTTTTTACTTGAAAAGGAATGAAGAAATGTATCACTTTGACCGCGTTCTATGAGATACATTGTACGCTCAATGATGCCTTGAGGGATCACGATAGCCAGTGTAATTGGAAGAGAAATCACTTAAGTAGACGTCCGTGAAACGGTGTTCCGCGTTTTCGGCTCGCATAATCGCACGGAATGGCAAATGATGCCCGTTCGAAACTCACGCTGTCCAATTTTCATAATTTTGTCCGCGCCTGCACGATACGAATGTCCAACCAAGCGCGCGGTTACTTGCTTTCTTTCATTTATTCGTCGATCTTTTTCAAACGCAAAAGTATAGGGTCATCAGGATATATCCACACAAAATTATCATTTCGAACGGTGAAACTTTCTCTATCGCTTTATTTAAACAGACAAATTTGCTTATCGCACGTCGATTTAGAAATTTCCATCGAAGAACCGCGAAACCGAAAAGTTAGTAACGAAAATGATGGTGCAAATAACTTTGTCCTACGATGATTCAGGTGTATTGAATGCAACGGATCGCATTTTAATCATTTCCACATGACTGTCAACGTTGACGACACTATGAGTGACGGCTTATGAGTTCGTACGTTTCATCTGCAAGAACCTAATTGTATACGTACATTTTATTCCGCGTGACGCTCGTGTTCCATAAAGAAACGAATGCGTTGAAGTAAATGAAGATAAAAGGGGCGAAATATCTCGTTCGTGTGATCGAGTCTGAAATAATTGCGAATCACTGGCGGTGTTTCTCGAGACAGAACACGAGAATAAGACACAATGTCGTTACATAAACGAAAGGAAACGCGGCGGCCAAAGGAAATCGGCTGGATCATTATCTGTCCAAATTCGGGGACCATCACGGCCAATTAAGACGTACGAAACGCGGCCATAATGACGCTTCTTTTACGGAAAATACAAGCCGATTCGCGCGGATGAAAAACTGGTCCTTATTATATTATAACCGGTAGCATGTTCAGTGCCGCAAACGAAAGGTTAACGAATCGTGTGTGTTTGGGGAAAAAAGTCGCGAAGCTGTGTGCGCACGCGAAAAGCTTGAACAGGTTGGGAAAAAAATGTGAAGAAAGTCGGGACATGTGGAAACACGATGGACGAAATTGATGGATTAATTTCCTATGTTGCGCAGGCAGTTTCGTGGGGAAACTGGAATAAGTCAATTGATTTTAGTACATAATACCCGTAATACTGATTATTGAGACTCGACATTGTAGTTTTTCATTCGTTTCATTCGCTGCACATAAAAATAGATTCGCCCATCAATTATATATTTGTTAGTCTGACAAAACCTTTTCTATTCCACTGTTCAAGTTTCATGCAACGCGCAGCTTTGTGCTTTATTGTTTTCAAAGCGTTGCATACAAACGTGAATCACGATTTATTTCGTTCGGGAATACAAGTTCCATTTCATTGATGAACCCTACAATTCTATCACATTTAAGAAATTATTTGAATGTCGATCAAGCATCATCTACTTCGCGTTCACGATCCAGTTGCAACTTTAATTCCTTATTCGGCGAATATTCGGCCACGCTCCACCGTGACTCAAATTCGTTTCGATCGGACACCGTCTTTCGATTGCTTTCAATTAACAAGGAATGGGCCACGTCTCTGTTCAGCGCACGTGCACACTCACCTTATTAACCGCTCGAAATCATCGAAGCGGATCTCACAGTTCGTCGGTACAGTTGGCAAAATCAACGCGGATGTCCGACTTTACATGAACAGCTGACGAACATCACTGTGTATGTATATACGTTTTTGCTTCATATCATCTTACTCTCCTTTTCAGAGGCAACTATTTCATCGTATGATCATTTCTATGGAGGGGTGGAGCATTGCGACAAACGGTGAAATTGTATAATTTATTTAATACACTATATTTTAAAAGAAACACGGCTGCCATACAATATCTACGGGCACAAAAGCAAACAAAAATAACAGGAATTATTACAATAATTGTGGAGTTCGAATGGTAAACGATACAAAAGTTACTGCTAATAATAATAATTGTATAGGGAACTTTCACCTCTGCGCAATAAAATAAATTAAAGCAAGGCAAGAAAATAATTTCCGCTTCCTGCACTCGCACTACCTGCTTGCCGTTTCAATATCTACAATCACCACGATTGCTACCCTAACGAATAAATCGTTAGAAACCGCCGATTGCCTATGAAACAACAAAATCACCGACGAAATATAACGGATTGCTTACCTGGCGTGGCCAGATATTTCTCATCAAGGATCGTCCCAAGAAGAAAGAAGGAAAAATACCTTGAATAATCGTTTCTGAATGGAAGAAAGTTTCCCGGTACAATGCAGGCTGCACGAATCGGCACATTCGACCGTTATACAGGGGCATACGACGCTTCCACTTCCACGTATTAAAGTGGTGGCACACACAGAAGCGCACACAGCCAGTAGACAAAACACCCATGTGTTTCTGAGTTGCTCTGCTTGCCAGATGACACCAGCCAACGATTCTCGATCCAACGACGGCACACTGCCCCCGACGTGTACACACGCGCACACGCACGCGACATACGGGCCCTGGAAAAAGGCCCACCTTCTCTACGGGCCCCCTTTTGCCCCTCCAACGAGCTGGCGTGTGCCCATCGCGTGCCTTCGAAACCGCTCTTCCGTTCTCCGAGCGATCCTCTTCTTCCGGGATTTTCCAATATTATACCGCCACCGATAATACGGTGGCCGATGGAATTATTGAAGCCCCGGCTGCATAAATTGACGATTTTATATGAAATTAATAGTTTATGATTAGGTGTACACATATGGTATGTTTCGTTTCGCTTTGTATTTAATTATCCTCAGGTTTAATTTGTTTGTTATCAGGTTTAATCGTGGTTTTAGTTGAATGTTTTCTGGCTATTCGAGCGTGTTTTAAGTTTGTTCGTCTTTGTGCATTTAATTATTTTCAAGTTTTACGGCTTTCTTTGTATTCAATTATTTTTATGTTTATTCTTTCTCGCGGCATTCGTTCATTTTTGTCCGATTAAAATAAATGTTTGGACGACGCGAAGGGTATCTACGATTTATCGATTGAGTAATAACAAAGTTAAATTATTCGTATGTATGTATGGTACATTCCACGTATGTTGGAACGCTGGGCGGTCGCACAACATTTGCCAATTTCTCGATTTAACGAGAAGAAAAAGTTGGCAACGTAAATTGTTCTTCGATAAATAAACGAAATTGATGAAGATATCAAATTTTTTTACGACACGATCGCTCCGAGTTCTTTTTTTCTTCCTTTTCTTTCAATTGAGTTATGATTTCTTTTCATTAATATTCCGGCGGATATAAAAGCAAATTTAATCAGTATAAAATTTAACACTTTAATGCGCGTAATACTAAATTTACAGCAGTGGATTTAATGTATCTCCAGAAGCAGTAAATGTCACTTCACTATCCTCGCTACTTCTTAATAACTTTTCGTACAAGCTGGCCATCGGTGCCGCCGTGAAATTCTGCTTATGGGCATAAATTTGGAGATTTATTTTTATCGTTACAGTTATTTCACTTTCACTGTATTATCGATAAGAGTGCCGTACAGTTGGCAGAATTTTCGGCGCACGGCAATTATTAAGTTTATTCATTCTCTGTTTAGATTGTGCGCGAGTATAATAATTGGCGCGATCCAAATTTGCACTAAACTCTTTGGCTTTTTGGGCAAAACGGTCGGTCAAATTGCGTAGATAAATAACATTGACACTGTAGAACCAGTTCACTTTGTTTCAACAGAAACTCGAAACTGTTCGTTCTAGAAGACATAAAACAAATATTAATACGATCGACTTATCGCTTTAACATGATTTCCCAAGTAAGAAATATTTTTTACGCTAAACTTTATTTAAATCTCGAATCAAATAATTCAAGCATCATCGTCCACCCATTTACGCGATTCTAATTAACTCGAACCTGACATTCTTTATCATAAGATCAGCGCAAAAAATTGGCCTTCAAATTACCAATTTATATCTGTTCGCCCACACCCCGTCACCCTTTCTTTGAATAGGTATACACATCAACCGAATGAAAATTACGCCACGTCTCACCGTGAAACACGAGCAAATGCTTTCAAACGGAAGAAAAAATTCCACGACAATTCTAATACCAATTAAATATTGTATGTGTTCTCTACGTCTACGCTCGAGATCGAGGCGGACTTACACGGGATATTTATGTTAACGTTGATTAACAACAGGTGTAAATGTTTGGACGAGTCTCACGGTTTTACGAGCGGGCACAAATCATCCTTCGCGCAGAATGTTCGTTGCGTTCACTTGAACCCGTCGTCCCGACCCGACTATAATAAAAAGAGGGAGGCGCGTTATCGCGGAATAAGTCGACGATGAAACGATACTCGGTCCGTGCCCGGTATAAAACGTCCGATGAATAATTTCCAAAGTGGTGGGACGGTAACGTACCGTGGAAAGACTGTCGCGGTGACACCGCCAATTTGTAATCACGTGGCTCGCGACAATAAAGATGACGGCGCCGGAAAAGTTTGTTAAACTTGGAAGATGCTCGCACAAGTTACAGTTATCGTTATCGTTCTCTTGCGCGACGGCAGTTCGCGTTTGGTCTGACTTATCGCGTACACGGTGGTCGCGTTGACGATCCGCACGATTGTTCGACCGTTTGCGACAATGGAGCGAAGAATATTTATTCAAAGAAAATTTGCATCGGATGGACGGTGTACAGTTGGCGAATGTATTTACAAAACCTGCTCGGACAATGTTCAACTGACGACGCGTTAACAAGTTCGATTTCTCCCTGAAATAATATCCCCACCCCGGTCCTACTCTCGGGAACTACCGTCGCGGTAATCCCAGCAAGACGATTCCCCATAACGCTCTAGATTCTCTCGAAATCGAGGCGGCGAATTCCCCCAAAAATATGGCGAACGGAATGATATATATACACCTTGACCGTCTTAACCGTCGGTTAAAGTTTCGTGAGCAGAGGGTGTGGGGGCCTATGAGGGCGCAACAGTGTTTCACGGTTGGTTTCCTTTGTGAATCGTGGTGCTTCATTTAATCACCCTGCAGGGGATGAACGGGCACCGTACACGCTCGCCAGCCCCTTGCCTCGTGTCGACGATCTAGGTGTCCGTGGCCTGACACCGGCTCGAAACAGCTGCTGTCGTCGAGTTAAGTGCTTTCCACTCGAAACGCCACGATTTCGACTCGGCCTCGATAGTCTAGCCGACTTTTCGTAGCATACATATATGTATATACGTATGCGCATCCATGTTGTACGTAATTTGGGAAATTGAAACACGGCGTCGTTTGTTTCGGTAGATGAACGGAATTATTTGCGGTTATATATGTATGATGTACTTTGTGGACTATGAAACCCATGGACCATCATGGTCAATGCTGTGGAATTAGGGGAGTATCTAATTTTTATACACATATATATATTTCTATTGAAAACTTCTCACAAATAACCAGGTCGTTCTGCTTTTGTATTTCCATCAATTTTAACCCGCTGCTTGAAACATATGCGTGCATGTACATTGATGCATCGCCGTATTTGCAATCTGGTCATGCAGTGACAGTGAAAATAATAATTGTTTTCCCCAAGAGCGGGCAATCAATCATACAGATGGAAAGATAACGGTGAACCGTAGTCCCGTCAGAGAAATGGACGTGGAGGTTTATTGGTTTTCAAAATGGGAAAGGGAAATAGGGCGGGGTAGGTGAAGATTAATTTTTGGAAATCTTTCCGTAGCAGAAAGAGTCTATCCGTTTCGCGTTTACCCGAACGATGCAATTGTTCGGAACTTCGGAAAATCTCAAGTTCTCCGCGCAAATGACGCGCGCAATTTATTATTCGATTAAATAATTTCATCGAAAGCTGCGCTTCCGAAACCGTCATCCGAACTGCATTCGACGCGAATAATAATGTTCTCCGTTCGTACCGAATACGTACTACCATGTCGCGGCCAATACAGACAACGATAAGGGGCCAACACACGAACGAACGACCTCGTCCCCGAAGCAAACGCGCGGTTGTCGAAACAGCGAAAACCAAAACGCGTGCAAGACACAAAATATGAAACGATATGCGCAAGGAAGGGAAACCGAGCTAACCGATGTACGCGCCTATGTACGCACGTACGTACCTGCGCATACCGGTGTGCATACCTGTAAAACACGCGTGCGCGGGTGTACAGGCGCGCGTGTGGTTCCACGATGCAGCTGCCCGACGCGGTGTCCGGTGTCCATCGACGACGCCCGTGGAGGGACGCGTGCCCCGTATCTTCTGCCGTGCAGTGACGTCAACGTGCACACGCGGTCCGTATGTACTACATACGTAAACACCAGGGAATGAGGAACACGCGAGAGGCCCGCCTGAATAATGCATGCCGCGTCTCTCGTGTAAGCACGAGATGCCCAGGATTTTCGGATGCCTGCGTACATCCGGTTATCTCGGTCGCACGAAAGATGCGGACCTCGACGCGAAAAGTCGGCCTGCTCCTTATTTTTTTTGTTTTTTTTTTTTTTTGCTGCCCCGACCCGGCCGTACCGACACCTCGTTACAATGACGAATCGCCGTCGGTGATTCCCTCTCGATCTTTCCGTTCCTCTACCTGCCCGCCGAGATGGTATCGTTCGGGCGCGATTTCGCCATTTCTTGACGACTCACTTTATCTCGGCCGCACGTTGCCGTCTGTACCTACGAACGTTCGTGGAAAGACGTCGCTGGACGTTTTCGGCAACAGGCCACTGGGAAATCGTTGGGATCTCGACGCGTTTTCCTTCTGCTTGTGCACCGGTGAGGTTCTCGTTGTCTTCTTTTGTTTGCCCGATGCATGCACGCTTCGGGTTGGCGGTCGATTTTATCGAATTCTTGAAACGTTTCGCGGCGAGAACGAGGGTACGTTAGTTTTTAGGGAAGGATGAGGTGCAGTGGATTCATTCGTCTGTTGTTTTATACACGCACGAAAGTAGAATCACTATTGTCGTATATATTAATGAATTATCGATGCTAGTAATTGCGTCGGAAAGAAATGTTTACTAATGAAATTATTTTACTTACTTTGTTAGTTACTTACTCAGTCAAAGTAAGACTATTTGTGCGTTTAAAATTTTCATTACGATTTTACAAATCGGAGGTTCATTCGTCCATATTTCATTCACGTTCTGTGTTCGGGTTCTGTGCATTCGATTAAAATTGCACGGACGGCGAACTTCGAATTGACAGTTTTCTTAATTATATAGTTCTCCCAAAATAATGGCCGGCAATCGGCACTCAATTAAAAGAATACGCTATCTCGATTCAATCGGGAATTAACATAATTAATCCGTTTTTCCACCACCCAACCTCACTCACCTCTCTTCAAAAATATATCACCACGTGCATACTGCATACCATCAGCCGTGTCACGAACACCTCACCTACTTTTTAATCCACGGGGGGAAAAAGAAGCAAGAGGTAAAAGTAAAAAGAACAGTGCTTCGGAAGCGCCAGTGAGATCAAACAACCCGATAATCCCTTTCTCAAAGCCTCCACGTTTCCTCCGTTCAAGGATCGCCGAGCCGTCGGACATTTATCATCCCGTAGAAACTACCGAAAGATCGATTGAAAAATCATTCCGGAGATAAAGATCGCCCAGTGAATACGATAAGGAAGCGACGGACGAGGAAGAGAAATTGGTGATTTCGATTGGAAACAAGAATTGCCTCCAACGGTACGGACACTGACGAACGAGTATATGCACGCACCTATGCACGTGTGTATGCATAAGCGGACAGAGCGGACCAGCGGGCGCCCAAGGGGGACGCAGGGAGGAAAGGAGAGAAAGGGTGGAAGAAAGAGGGAGAAAGAGAGCAGTGGAACGCGAAAGGGAGCAGGAAGAGGGTAGAAGGGGGTGCAGTCGTGGGTGTTCGAGAAAGGGAGACAGGTATAAACTGTGACGGAAAGGGTAGGAGGTGGATAATCGAGGGTGGGGATGACAGGACGAAGAAGAGAGGGAAAGAAAGGCGCGTGCTTTCTGTGAGAAATGTGGCGCGTGCCGGCGCGTGCCCCGTAGTCACGTGCTGTCCGTCATTGGCGTAGGTCTTATAATTCTGACCGACGACCCCGTGAAGCCGCGTAACGAACAGGTACACGTCTTCCTTAATCTTATCGATCTTGCTTTCGAAAGTTGATCGATTTGTTCGAGCAGAAAACGGCAAGATACAGCAGGATCGAACTTCATTTTCTGCCTTATTGATTCGCATCAGGAACATGCACACCGAGGACAGACTGCGCGTGCAACGAAAAATGTTGTTTACCGTTTATATAGATGGCGTGGCTGATGAAGAAACTGTAAGACCTGAAGGACAGGGTAAAGGAGTAAAATTTGATAAGAAGATAAGAAAATATTCGAAAGGGACATTTATTCAGCGCAATTGCAATTTCTCAATTTTCTTTAACCATATTAATCGTTAGCAGAATGACTAACAGAATCTGCTCAATAAAAAGAAACAACTATAAGCCCCAATATCATTCTCGATTTCATCTCCATTATTCCTCGCGTATTATATCCTGAATAACAGCAACGAGTACTTTACGGATACATCGAACGATCACTTCGCAAACGCTTCAAACATGTCCTTAAAACGAGTCCAAAAAGTAATCGCGCGAAAAAAGAATCGGACGCCCACAATAAAATCGTCGTCCTCCCATTAACCTGCCGTGCTTCCCCCATACGAAAATCAGAAAGAAACGACAAAGAAATGGAGCGAAAGATGACACCGTCGAGCCGTGTAACCAGGTAAGTGCACACGTGAAAGATTAAATCTATGATAATCTTGATGGCGTCGCTTATATTACGTCGACGGAGGAGCTTATGCGGCAGGAATAACGGTTCGTCGAAAGTGAACGATTTCGGATTTGATAGAGTCCGTGGAACGCGAGACCCAACCATCTGGCGCTCGAATCAAAATCCGGTAATCGCGAAGAACGGAAAGGCAGGTGTTACGCCAATGTAGGATCCGCTTAGCCGGCCCCGGGGTGAAGGGAAACATCGGGTGCCCTAGCGGGCTCGTTCACGTTGGGTGCACGTTCCACTTGGTGCATCCTTACCTGCATCTTTGGAGCACGCGCCACCTTGAGGGCACGTTCCCGCTGCGTTCTTAATAGATTAATTAGATAGACGGTTCGAATGAAATCATCCTCCCCTGTCGACGGAAAGGTGGTCATTCGTTATTGCTGTTTTCGAGGTGGTATTTTTCGTCACGTGCTCTTGCACGAAGTTGTTTAACGCTCATGTTGGCAACCAAAATGGTCAAGAAGTACGAAGCTCAGTTATTGTAAATGTATTGTACAAATTTGTTTTTCACGAAAAGTATGTTGACGTAAAATTGTTCAAAGAATCGTGATCTGGGGCGGTTTTGCGATATTTTCTCAAGAACGTACAGGAGTTAAAGGAAATTTAGAAACGGGTACCCGGTTGGTAACATAAGGGTTAACGTCCAAGGGTTCTTCAGTGTGAGAAGTATCTTGCAAATGTGTACAAGTTTTATTGTCACGCACCTGTAGAATCGTGTCTACAGGCGTACCCATTAGTAATCCACTATTATTTGATTGTTTATTACTACGTAATAAACGAATTACTTTCGTGAAAGGAATCACACGGGAGCTGACGGACCATCTTCTGTTCGTTTCTTTTCTCTTGGGATATTCAAGGTTCCCGTTTAATGGAAAGGTTAATCTTTGCTCACAATATTCTGCTCGCGAAGTTTGTCAAATGATAATTGAATGCTCGCTGTCTTTCCGCTTTCTCACTCGCGAAGTATTTCGTTTCAATCGGAACCGATTTAAATGTCCGCGTCACCTCACCGTCGCAACTGTCGCCGAGTCTGAAATGTAATGGACAGGTCCGCGATCTTTCATTTCCCTGACACATTTTTCCAAAAATATATTTTGGACGCGTTGTCCAGGAGGCGTCACGCGAGGTTCGAAACGGCGCGCCGTGCATGTTATACAAGAAAATGGACACCAGGCCGCTTGGTGTTGTAAAATTACGCGTGACAAGTGGAAGGACAAGTTGATAAGTGCCAAATGATTTCCGAGTGTTCGCAGGTAAACCGGAAGCGAGACCAGCACGCGAACCGCGCTGTCAGCCCCGATCTGTCCGTTCGCCAATAATTACGCTCGCTCATTAATTGCCTTTCGAACACCTACTTTTTTCTGCCATTCACTGATCAGCAGCTGGAACCGAAGCGTCATTGGATTTAAGACCAATCGGTTTCAAAGTCCCCAGATCGAACACGACGCGGATGAATTTCGTGCTTATGTCGTTTTAATGAGTCTCCCGGTTACTTGCGTTGAAAACAATTCCGTACTCGAGTAGAGAACTTGGCGACTCGTGTAGAGGAAGCGCATTGCTGGAATAATTCGACTTTTGGACGCAGCGCGAGTAATGAAACGTGTTTTGTCCATTTCGCTTGCTAATTAGATGGTTAAGATGATTATCGCCGACCGATGACTCAAAATGCCTTCTGTATTGATTGCCCGATCGATTGATTATTAATTAGCTGCCCACGATCTCGCACTTAATTATACATAGGTATATAAGGTAAAGGAGGAGTAGGTTGAAACGGAGCACGAACGTTCTTCCGAAACGAGAATGGCGAGTGGGGTTGCGGTCGTGTCCAGAAACATTTCGTGATCGATCGCAGACCACAATTCGACCATTTAGTTGTCTTCTGTTTGAAACAATTTACAACGACGACCGTGCGGCATTGGATTCTGCAGTTCTTCCGTTCCGTTGCGACAACCGTCACGAATATCGAATGCTTGGCGAGACGGCATACCTTGCGCCTAAATACGCACTCACGATACGACGATTCGACGGAGCGACTTCGCCCAACCGAATATCTCGAAACGAATGAATTTCCTCGCGGCTTATCTTGCACCTTATAATATACCCTCGGCTTTCTTACGACGTTTCGTCGCAATCGTGTCGACGGGCAATTTGTTTAGCCTGCCGCACGGTCGCACTACTTTACACGCGCCGAAGTGCGATGTTAACGAAGGGAAGAGGGATGGAAACGATAGCGAGGCGCGTACGCGCATTTACACATTAAACGAAGCGACGCTCGGACAATAAAACTTTTAATAGGGCAACGAGAGGAATACTTTACGCCCGTATAAAGCAGCGGCTATAATCGGGAGATAAAAATCGAAGCGTCGCGTCGGCCCTCAACGTGGATATTATTTACTCCCCTTTTCTTTTTCTCGTCTCTTCCCTTTTAATGAGGCGACCGCGCGGATCGTCGCGAACGCGAAACAATAAGAGGAAAGGGGGGAGGGCGTAATGGAACGTACAGGCTGTTCCGTATCGGGCAATAATTATTAATCGTTATTTCGAACGGCACCACCATCGAGATTTGTCCCGGGCGAAAGCTTTTTAATCTTCGGCCGGGATCCACGGGGATCGTTACGAAACGGTGCTTAAAATGCAGGTGCAAGGGGGAATACCTAATAGCGAGTGCAGCTTGAGGGATGAGGTTCAGCAGTAAAAGGAATAATTAACGAGTACCAGCAATTATCATGGAACAGCTTGCTGATCGTGACGTCAGCCACGATCGAGAGCTTTAAGGGTCGTCGCTTGATTTCGTTATTCCTTCCACGATTAATGAAAGAGAATTGAGAAAAAGCGAGATTCGACAACGGTTTTGACGAAGTTTATAATTAATTATCTTTTCAAGTCGCACGTTTTGACAATTGAGGGATAGCCGTCTGCTTATTATTATAAAGAAATGTTTCTGTTCCTTTTTCAATTTTATCACCCGTGCTAGGCAGTTCCACTTGCAAAATTCTGCATGTTCAATCGATACGTTTGCTGAAGAACACGACACAATTTCGAGAAACGAGGCAACCTTTTCGTGTTTGTAAAGTCCACGAGCTCGGTGCAGTTGAATATAAAATATGAAATGAACTACTTTAGCGACAACCTTGGTTACAAATTGTAAAATAATGGTAAGTAGTGTCTGACATCTACCAGATTATGATTGTGCAGGTTCGGAGAACAAAATTCGTGACATAGTTGTACGCGACTATTGTCAAACTCGTATTGTTACGTTTGGCACTTAAATACCATTAAAACCCTTTCTTTAATACTCGCCTAATTTGGAGCCGTTGCAATATCAGAATCAAGAATTCTATAATACGTACGTCCATCCCTTACGCGTCACATTTCACACCGAATTCCTCAAAGCTACCCGTTCAATTTTTCTGTTTACAGCTACTGATCTATCTAAATCAACGAACAAAACGGCCGTCCCGTATTCATACCGCCCCCTCAACTCTCCTCAAATATCACCGAACTCTGCTGCAACGAAAAGAGCCAACGACATTTCTCGCGCCCGTTTCTAATTCAACGACCAAGTGTCGCGCAATTAAACCGGACGGATGGTTCCTCGGCTCGGCCCTCGACCGCCGCTGCACGTGTAGAACCAGTGAAAGAAAGAAAAAAGCATTTGCAACCGTTTCGAATAGTTGCACAATCGAGCACACTTCCGTTCCCCAGTGACAAAATGGCTCCCGCCGAACGGGGAACGTTGCAAGTTCCGAGTCTCTTTGATCCCTCGCCCGGATGCGGTTCCTCTCTCATTGCAAACACAAGGCTCCTCGGCCGAAGACAGACCCGGCGCACGAGCGCACCTTGGAGACATCGCAGGTGCAGTTACCTGCTGGTCGAGTTCTTTCCTCGTCCCTCTCGCGGCGGCCAATTATGCAAGTTTCACTTATCCAAAGTTGCCAGGTAGCTCGTTATCGCGAGTACCACGAGTGGGTTAAGGACATCGGGACCTGCTTTCAATGCGTTCCGCCTCGCCACGAAAGTAACACCGTTTCCGATAAATGCACCGCGTCGGCTCTTTCTTTCTTTCCCTCCCGCGTTTTGCGGGCAAACTCGACGCCTCTGTCTCGCCACCTTTTCTTCTCCCCTCGCGCCTCTGTCTATTCCTTTCGCACCGGGAGCCGGGTCCGAGCGATTGAAACGCGTTTAATTGCGCTTGAACGGTGCCACGGCGGCCTGCGATTCTGGGATACCTGTGATTCTGGCGGCGAGATGAAATTCGTCCGGTGTCGCGGATATAGAAGAAATTTGGACAGAAAAATATAGGGAAATGAAATTATCCCGTAGGTAGTTATAAATTAGCGTCGATTTCGTCGAAGGTTCCAGCCTGGTTCTAATAAAATACGATATAGTTATGGATGATCCAGGAATTTTACGTAATTTGCACGGGAATCATGGACGCAAATAATCAACACACTGCTATTGGATTGCGTGAAAGATTTCCTTGCACACAGTTTCTGGTTGTTTCGTAAATAATTCACGTATCGCAAGGTTGATTTATAAACGTCATGATGGATGTTTCTGACAAGCGAGAAAGTCGTTTAATTACAGCGAACATCCGTGGTGACTGACATGGTAAAAATTAACGGCTCAGAATCAACGAGCAAAGTAATTTACGTGAAATTAAACCGGCCGGGTAAAGTTTTCAATTCCTGCCATTTTTGGGGAAACAGTTTTCAGGCAGGTGTCTACTTTGACGTATTCGGACGCGCCGGTCCGCAACATGTTGTCGCTCGAGGAACGCTGTAACGTTTTTAATGATTGAAAAAGTGATAGTTACATATTTAATGGAAAGCATGAATTTTTAATCATTTTTCTTCCGCCGCAAGAGATGGTCGGTTCCCAGTGTCGAGTGCTGGATACGGTTGGACGTAAAGAATATTTTCTCGAATAGGAGATAGCTCTTCGATACGATATTTGTATTACCGACTATTCTTTACACAGTACAAGCTGTTACAAAAGTTAGACAAAATATCCTTGCACCATAAGTTGCGCCAAAAATTCTCATCGAACGAATACTGACCATACCAAGCAGAGAAATTGCTCTTCAATCGTCGTCGCTGCTGTCCAAGTAGACGCAGCACGACCTGAACAGTAAAACTGGCAAAAACGTGTGCCAGTAATAGATGCGTGCGCGCGCCGCCGCAAGAGAGTTAAAAAACGGATGCGCGTCGCAATTGTCATCTCCCGAAACGAACACAGGATCGCGCCGATGCACGGTCCCGACCTACATCGACACAAACTCGATTGCCCCGTCCCGCCGCGAAGCGATAGAGATCGAACGCGACTTTGAACGACTATCTTGCCGCGCGACGTCGGCGCCAGGCGTCAAGGTCACGGATTGGCGGCCGCCGAATCTAGTTCGAACTAGAGCGTCGCGCGCGATCGTCGAAGGTGGATCCAGTTCTAGGAAGACGGCCCAATAGAACGTGTCCGGTGTGCGCAGGCGCCGTGCGCTGCGGATCTCCTTGTTCTGTGAACCCCCGCCGAATCAAATCTACTCGCGCCGCTAGCGTGCGCGCGCATCAGTTCCCGCTCCGTCGCCCCGACTGCCTGCTATTGGTCTCGTCGAATCGCTCGTGCTCTCGACAAATAATACGTTTCGACTAATCCGGGCCGATGATTTTCCTCTACGAGCGTCTAGGGAGCGCGACGGAACGGGGCACCATTTTCTGTTTCCACGGGGTGATCACCGATGCTCGATCGGCGGCGCTCTATGAAAAGATTTGGAATAGCGGCGCTAACCTCTTTCGCGCGGGTGGCCGGCCCCGGTGTTTATAGAGGCGCTGCTGATGTGGAAGGGGTAATAGGAATATTTAAATCTGCGGTATTCCCGCGATTTCTGCCATGCGCCCCATGCTCGATTGATTCGCGTAGACTGGATTAGTCTCGTTAGAGGAATTTAATCATGGCGAACGAAAGTAGGTACTTGGATATTTTAATGCGACTGAAAAAGTAATCGCGTTAAAGGTATTGAGATAATTGGAACACTATTTGTGATGTATCGTTTGTGTTTGAAACGCGATCAATTTATCACAAATAGGCTGGGTATAGACGTAAGTTTGAAGTGTATGGTATTACGATATTTTGTTCAATTAATTATTAGCGAAATCTGAAATAAATGCCGGACAGAAATTTGATTACGTCATTATGATTCGTGACTTTTATTGCAGAATTGACAGATAATGGTTAGCAAGGATTTCTGATTGCGAATAAAATGAAATAAGAATCATGCGTACGATTAATACTTCCGAAGATAAAGATTAATTTATTCGTCCAGGACACGCACAATCGATGGAAATTAATGCGTGCGATTAACGCTGTCTGCTTAACCTTGTGACGATAAAACAAAATGCAGATTAACTCGTATTTTCGATCGCCAATATCATAATCAAAATATGAATTAATCTATTCAAAAAGTGACGGGACTGTCAAAGTAACGCGTGAATAATGTCTCACCTAAAAATTTGATAAGTCTCTTATAAACTTTGGGACCCCGTTGTTAGTCATTTTGAGACGCACCTGATGCGAAAGGTGCGAGGACGGAATTTGATACGGCATTCAAATTAAAATCCGCATAGACAAGGAAGGAATTCGGAAACGCGGCTGAGACGTTGGGCCCAAAACGCAATGCCTAAAAAAGAAAAAATAATACAATATGTTGCGTCGAATTTGTGTCGCAATAAATAATAAAGAAACGGCATTATAAGTGGGGAGGAATTTGTAAAGATCATCTTTGATTTATAATTTTAAGCAAGTTATAATAGGAGTGAAACACCTGTTAGAACCACTGATTCTAACAGCTGCATCCGTGCACATATCAATCGGTATTTCGTTTTACTTGCAATACGATTAATCGAAATAATTTAGGAATGCATCAACCAATCACTAATACACGCATAATCTGTTCACGATGCCTCGATGACGATGATTGTTAATTGTAGCAAATGCACGATCGGCGACAGACTGTAGAGAATGTATTGAAGAATGTTTAAATACAACGCCAACATGTCTGGAAAATGTACGGCATAACAACGTAATAGTTGCGGTCGTCACAAGATGGTAAAAACGTCTCGCAGGAGCTCGATTTTGTCGGGGGGAGGGATGTGTGACCTCCTTATGGGTGACCTTTAGATCACCGACAATCGTTTCACCGACAATGATTTCGACGACACGATTTCACCGACTACGAGTTCGCCGACAAACTTATTTTATCGACCCGTTGAGTTCACCGACAATCATTTTGTCGACAATGACTTCATCGAAACAGTGTTACGGTTTTCATCGATCATGTTCATACAAATACTTACTGTTGCAAATAAGTGATTTGGCGGATGATGAAAGATATGATATGCGTATTTATATAAGAAGTGGGAACTATCACAAACTGCATGCTGGACATTAACGTTATTCGCAATGTATTAAAGAACGTTTTATTTTATTTTATGCATATAATTTTGGTTAATTAATAGGATAATATTTAATCAAATATATTTACATATTAAATTTGTGTACATAATTTATGTTAATTAGTAAAATAATAGTACAAATGTTCAACATGCAGTTTGTGATACTTCCTACTTCTTATATAAATACGTATACCTATCATATGTTTTATCATCCGCTAAATCACTTATTTGTAACAGTAAGTATTTGTATGAACATGATCGATGAAAACAGGTAAATAAATAAGATTGTCGGTGAAATCGTGTCGCCGAAATCAATGTCGGTGTAATGATTGTCGTTGATCTAAAGGTTACCCAGACAGAACGCATAACGATTCATTCAGGATTCATTCAACATCCAGGATCCATGCCACCACCAACAGTAACGTAGTTAAGATCAAGAATATTGTATATACCATAATCGTTTGCAACAAAGTAGTTGCTGTTTAGCGAAAGCAAGTTCTATTCGTCTTCGACTGTGACAACTTGCAATATTGAAGCTAGTTAATCGAATTGAAAAATCCAGCAATAAGTAATCCAGTATGCCTTTATCAATTTTACTATTTAACACAAAGGCATTCTGCGAGTAGATGAATTGGATTGCATACGATTGTGATTGCAATGCGTTGTATTGCACCGTACACAGAAATTTAGTTAAAAACAAAAAATTATCGGAAGCTGTAGGCTGCGATGATTTATCAAATATTCGAATTAACACTTCCAAAGATTTCGAACCAATCTCGTCTGTATTCAAGTCTACCCGTTACTCCTCTTTTTTCGAATCCACCCTGGAAGTATTCGAAACCATCCGGTTATAATCGCTTCTACTTCTAATACAGAGAAGACTGGAGGCTCGACACAATTTTACACGTGCACCCGATAAAACCAAACAGAATCGTACGTCACAGTAAAAGAGTGCCTTAACTTTCAGTCTGTGCATTGGGATCAAATGCAACGAAATCATGTCAGGCGATGCTTCTGATTAAATGTTTTATATGTATAGTATAATTTCAATTACCTTGTAGCCTTTGAACAAAGCAAGCATTTCTTATGAATTGATAAAAAAAAAACATAAAAATTATTTTTTGAAAGAAAATCTTGCAAAATGCATGAATATATACATGAGGTCAGCTTGATCCGGTGCACGGACCACGGGAAATTTGCTACGCACAGAGTGAGGGTTCACCACACCAATACACATCAGCATTGCCTCTTCGCCGCGTGACCACAGCATGCAAATCTCTTCCATTCGTTCATCGCAACACATAAAACCCTGTCAATCCTCCCTACTTCATCCCGTGTCTACCTCTGACCCGTCGTTCCATTGGCGAACCCGACGCAACGGTTGGCGTGCGCCACCAGAAACCGCTTCCGAACCCACCACCGCCGCCTAAAACAAAGAGTCGAACGCCCGCGCGCGCGCGCGCACGTGCCGAAAGAGGAAGGAAGACTCTCCTACACGACTATCGTGCCACCGTCCAAGAGGGGATGAAGCCAACCGCGCCCCACCAGCGCGCCACTTATTCCCGTGGGCTAAAGTTAGTCGCGTGTGAGCACGGTGGGCGTGGCCTCCAGGTAGCGGAGCCGCGCAGGTGAGAAGAGAGAAACCCGTGCAGGTAAGCGAACAGACTGAGACGTGCGCTCCACGCGAGACCGTGCGTGTGCCCTCCTAGTCCAGACGGGTTCAGTCAGAGTCCTGCTGTTCGTCAGGACGCCACGAGAGCATCCTCACCGTGATCGACAGACGAGCTGCTTGGTCCGGCTGTGGATTTCAGTCCCTCGCCTAGTCTTCGCGCTGATTCTTCGCTTGCCCTTGGCGCTCGCGTGAAGGGGCAACGATCGTTCAAGAAGGCTGAGGACTATCGGTCGGCTGTCCCGGCGATAGGGATCGTTCTTGGAGGAGTGCCGGGGTTTCGCGATCGAGGCCAGTGTTCCACGCTGTGATCCTGCGAACGTCGAGCTGGGAAGATTCGCGACCTTGGCGGACCACGTGGACACCACCTCGCGAGAAGGGAAACTGTGACTGTCTGTGGAGTTGAATAGAGATTGTGCGGACGTTTGTGTGAGGATACCCGGGGAGATCTAGTGCTGGTTAATTTTCGACCCGCGAACCCTGCTCGTCGACTCCATGAGCTGTCGGGAGATTTAGAGGACGACGGATCAACGATCAATTGGACGCAATGTGCGGTGAGTCCTTTTTCCGAGAGCTACTGTTTAAGCTGTTTCTAGAGGGGTTTGCGCGAAGTGTCAGGTAGTTTTCGGTCAGGTAGTTCAGATGTACATAGCTTCTGTTGATTGATATTCCTTAGACTCTCGCTGAAGATCGATTCTGATTGTCTAATACTTCCGGGAATATTTCCTCCTGTCTGAGGCGAATATCTTGTCCGATCGCGTGGGCCTTGGACGTGTTAAGTAGAATTACGCGTTCAGTTAAGTCGAAGACGAGCGGCAGTGCCGGATTAATCGGAACGGTCCTTGTCATTTGTTGCTCCTAATCAGTAATTTATTGATCTCGAAAAACACAAACGCAGTACTTGTCTTGCATCATGCATAGAACAGTAACCGGTCCTCTTTTATTCCAAAAGTGGAAGTCGCGGGAGATATTTGCAGTCCAGAATTACATGCACAGCTAATTACGATATCACAATCTCAGTTACAAATTGTCTATTATCGCTTGCGTATACGAAAGTCACACGGGGAAACATTATGCACACCGTTCAGAAGCAAACAGAAAATTACTAGCGCGCGTCAATCGTCGCAAATATTTGTCCACGTTCCCGATGACATTAGACCCGGAACAGGTAGACAGAAACAGACGCACTTTCAAAATGTCGTCCCCCGATAACATAACACTGATACATGTTGAACGGCCAGGTAACGCGCTACCTATTGGTGTCACTTTGGGCTCGCAAACGATTTCTATTAGAAAAGTGGACGCAGACTGTGCACGCGGTGACGTTGTTCGTACAACAAGTTCACTTCGTTACACGTTTGCCTTCCGCCCGATTAATGCTGTGAACATGTTTCTTGAAAACGCTATGCTTGCACAATCTGGCCCGTCGTCGGCGGGTGCTAAGATTTCGGTGAACAGCTGTTCTTGTCGTCGATTGAGAGAATCTTGGTGCATACCCAGAAGCGTGGATTAACAGGAAGAAAGAGACAGAGAGAGAGAGATTTAAGTCGACACTTGTTTACACGTTGTTTAATTGACGAAGGATCTAGAATCGAATTTGATATGGGATCGTGTTTTATTTCAAGCCGGCGCAGTCGTAAAATTGAGCGCAAGAGTATACGGCAGAACCTTGATTAATCTGATCAGACTTTTACAATCGTATCTTTGAAATTGGTGATTAATGGACATCGAGGTGAATCTTTCAACGTTCGTCCTACATTAGGTGCGTCTTTTTTATTGCCGGTCGATGTTCGCGTTTTCGCCTCGTTTACTTTCAATTCTTGAGATTTTTTCAAACGCGACCGAACGAATGCTCGGCCGACTGAATTCGGTGCAGATTTAAGTAATTTACCGTTCGTGGAATCAGCTTAATTTTCATGTCGGAAATCGCGCGGACAGCTTTTCTCTGTTAGCGGTGCAATTCTCTCCGCGACGCGTAAATGTTACCAATGCGTCGAATTCGCGGTGCAGAATGAAATACGGCATCTAATGAGACCTTCGCAAAATTAGACACCGTAATACCCGCGGGTAATCCGTGACGCTGGTTAATTGAAATCTGGAGGCCCCTCCGGTGGAATTGCGTGACAATCGAGGAGGAAAGAACGTCACGAGGAATAATTAGCAGCGGAATACAAATCTCCTTAAGACGATAATACAGGGCACCGCAGGCTATATTCGATCCCGCTACCATTCTTAAGAAACGCGACTTCCTCCGGCGAATCTCGCGGCGTGTCGCGCCAAGCGTCGCTTTATTTAAATAATAATCATTCGTAACATTGTCAAAGCTGCGTCAATAGGCAGCCGGCTGGTGATTGACATCAAACTCGGACATTACGTTATCGCTATCTATGCTAAACGGGGGCCGCTTGCGCTTATATATCTCGCACGCTTGTGTTTGCAAATCGCATTGCAGATTTATTTAAACAACGCGGCACGATTGTTAGTGTGTGTTTACGCGAAGGTACGGCCGTTATCTGTTAGCTGAAAACCTTGGGCTTAACGATTCACATTTTCTTGCATCGCCGCGTAATTACACGTATCTGTTTAACGCTCCTTTTTTTTCTTTTTTCGAGCGAAGCCTTTCTCGCGGGGGTTACCACGGCGGTTAAAGGAGAACGGTAATCGCCGTTACGTTGAGAAATATTTATCTTGGGCGCCGGTATCCCCTAATTAACGCGTCGCTTGTTTCTGTACTCGTCGCGGGTATCATTAATTGATTGCTTTGTGCCCGTCCATTCGGCTACTCGAGTTTTATTTGTCATTGTGAACAGGGGTGCGCCTCGAAATGATTCCGCAATCTGTGCTTCCTCCGTCGACGAAATGTATCAACGTATAATATCTGCAAGGCTTCGATGGAACGAATAGCTTGAGATTCGTGAATCATCGCAGAAAAAGGAAATCACATCTAATTATATGTATTATAAGCGGATGTTGCTTCTAATTGCAACAGAGACATTGAACGTTTTTTAATGCAGACGCGCGAGGTTCGTTCATTTTAGAATAGTCACGAATGAAACGATACTGCGCGCGGTTCAATTCTGTTTCGATTTCGGTGCTCACGCTTGAAAAAGTTCCGCGGGTAGATAAGAGCCCATTGATCAGCAGTTTATCGAAGATTCCCGCGAATAAAGTTCGTCGTGCAATCACGCCCGTTTCAGCTCACGATCAGATTAGAGCCCTGTCTCCTGGATGGACACGCGCACGCATATTCCGCGATATATAATTCATGGTACTCGCACGGGGGTGGAGCGTGTTTGTGATTTTTCCCTGTAAATCTGATAGCCGCCGGCTGCCTATGACTGACGGGAATGGTGCATTAAGCCCGCTTTGAAATATAATAGGAATCCGCTGTCTAACAGAACGGCAGCAATTTGTCATCGGGGGTTTCGTTATCTTTTTGCGAAACAATAAGCAAACAGAACAGAAGCTTCTTTCGCTGACGCGGCGAATATATTATATATATATATAATAATTCGAGGAGGAACGGTTTCTATTTTGCCTACATTTGCTTAAAATTAACGCACAATTATCTTTAACCGATTTGCCTCGGGGCGACGGGGTTTCGCGCGGAAATTGCTAAATATCTCGACGGTGGCTCATGTCGTAGTGCGAGGTACAAGTGCAATGACAAGTACATGGTATTGAATGTAACGGAAGTAACACTTTGCGCGATAAAATTGTCGCCACGTATGGTAAGCGATAGTAATAATATGTATTGATAATCACAAGGACAAGGCTCAACGAAAAGCTTTAATTGCGCGCACTCGGACCTTATTTTAATCAGTACGACCGGCAACAAATATAACATACCTATATGTGTAATAAAAGGGGGGGGGGTTACGTAAATAAATAGATAAATAGATATGCAAATAAATAAATAGATAAATACATAAATAGATAGAACCAGAACAGAGAGAACATAATAAAGAGGAGTTCAGAGAGAAAAGGAAGGAAAACCTAGATAGGGAAACACGTAAATACATAAAGACATAGACAGGTAGACACACGCATAGTCAGGTAGGAGAGATGATAGAAAGCGAATACGGTAAGAAAGAAGGATAGCGTAAGCGAAAAGGTAAAAGGCGTGGACAAACGCGGTGCGGTGCGAAGGGAAAAAAGGAAATAACGTTTACCCCATTTATTCACCAGAAGCGGTGCCGCGGACTTGGTACATGAAACCGGAACTTCACTGCAGCTCCATTGGAGTTCCGGCGGGCGCATTGTCACCCCCGGCCACACTTTCACCGCCGAGCAGCCCGAGCGTCACGTTGCCGCCTTCACCTTGGAGTCCTGGCGCGGCCGGAAGCAGCCTGAGCACCACAACATCCTCGAATCCGTCCTCGGTTTCCTCCGCGGGCCTCGGCCAGCCGATCCCGGATCGTTTCAGTGCTTTCACCCTCGTTTCAACGTGCAATCCGGACGCGAGAGTGCAGAATCTACCGTTGACCAACGCCGCCACGGCACGAGGTAACGTGACCACCTTCGTCGTCACTTTCACATTGCGACGAATAGGGTACGCCGTAATGGGACTTGGCCGAAATCTGTTCGCCGCACGGAACCACATCCTTGCGTTTCTCGCGATCTTCCTCGCCGGGACGAGGACGCGCGAGTATTGCGTGGCACATTTTCCGGGAAACTGCAAGGCGATTTCGATTCGAAACGAACGGACGTTCAGAGCCAACCGTGCGGAATTTTGTCTCGAACGTCGAACAGTTTCGTTCGAAGCGACGGTTCCTTTTTTCGGCAACGATTTCGACGGTAAATTGAGCTTGAGCTTGGGACGATTACGAGTACGTTGCTGGTAAATTCGAGGTCGCGGATTCTATTTTAAGATGAAATTTAATTTCGATTTAAACTGTCTTTTATTGAGTGTCGTTGTGTTCTTTTCACAGGGACAGAGTTTTTTTGTTAATCGTTAATGCAGTGTCTGTTAATCTGCATTGATTTCCTTGAACGTTCTTGAAGCTCCGTAGTATTTCGGTAATACGATCAAACATTAGCTAACGTTCACATGCGCGTATTTCTAACGCCATAATAAAAGGAAACAAGTTAATTGATTTTATGTAACGGGGCTCGAGGTGCCTCTATTTTTAAGTCTTCGGACGTTTTCTTATCACGGCCGGTCGTTCATTTAAAACAATTTCAAACGCGGCTTCTACTTTCCTTTCGCCGCGTTATCGCGTTATTGCGCGAATCGGCCCGTGAGTGTACAAGAAAAAAGCAAAAGCAGAACACTTTGCTCCACATAAGCGCATGTGTAATCTGTGTCAACACGGCGAACCAAATTTAGAAGCAAACATCACCCCGCTTGGAAAAGTGGGCCACAAGTCGTTTTACAAGAGCAGGCACACCTGAATCTCCAATATTTCGATTTTCCGGTTTTCTCCATCCATCTGTTCGAAATACGAAGCGTTCGAACTTTCCAGTTAGTCGCGACACGATGGCCACGCTCGGTCGTCCAAAAATAACGTTTCCCCTTTACGCGGCGCGATGTAATTAGTAACCGATGGAAAGGTGAGAGAGAGAGAGAGAGAGAGGTAGAGTTAATAGTTTGGTGAAACGAAATTTCCTGCCTTTGCAGAGATGCGCTGCGGCCTGATGTACGGGGGTTACGGGTCTACGGGGGCTGCATGGTGGGCACGACACGTGAGCCTGCTGCTGCCCCATTCGTTGTTGCCACCCTCGAGGATTCCCAGCCAGCAAACCACACCGGTAGCAAATTGCTCGCCCATTCATCCGGAACCCCTGAACACGTCCAGAGCTGGCTCGCCGCGGAGGTGCACCCCGGAGAAGGCGAAATTCGGTGAGAATCGTAATCAAGAGAACAGACCGTTGTGGTAATTGCGCGAGGTGATTCCGGGCGTTAATCGAGTGGTGATTTTTTCGGGGAAAGGGAGGAGTGTTATCGGATATTTTGTGGAACTCAATCTTCCGTTTCTTACATTGTTCTTCCCGTGTTTATTGACGGATGATTTCTATTGGGGATTCGATTGGAAATTGAACGCGTGAGTAATGATTAGGTTTGGGTCAGGGGTAGTGGATTTCGATTTCTATTATGAAACTATTGTTTTATTTGGCTCTCGCTTTTTGTTCACTTAAGGAGTGAAACAGTTGACACATTCTTCGTTATTACGGGGACGGTACATTTGATGGCCGTGGAAATGGAACTTTAAACGCAACTTGAACGTGAAAGAAATTATGTAGCATTCAGGAAAGATTTTCTTTATATCTTTGCGGGTAATTACGAGGGGATAGATCGCCCCAGTTTCTGGAACCACCCCGTTAGTCCGAGTAACTCTTCACATCGATGTGTTTGGGTGATTGTGCTCGAAGTTTCTCGTAATGTCTGCAGTTAAAAGCGTACACTTTCATTGCAAGGTTTACAGTCGTTTTTATATCTGCTGCACCGAAATAGATACAGCTGCTAGAAGTTGAAAAGATTTTATTGACCGCTTTCTTTTAGCCGACGCAGAAGAAAATTATGCGAAATTCTTTCATGTTGTCCGCGGTTCAATTCGAGCAAAATCGATCACAATTTCCCGGCTCGCGAATAATATAATACAGAACGGAAGATTTATCTTTTTCCCCAACAAATTATTATCGAACATTCTTAAATTACGTTTGACCAGCGTCCAGTCGAAATTTGATAAATATATACGGGCAACACCGCCTATTTAATTTAATCCCATTAAAAAGTACGAATAATATATATAACTCCGCAAATCGGTCGATCGATCAAAAAGGCTCGAATTGCTCAAAATACTACGACTCAATTGCATCCATATCATTAGCGTTCTCACGTAAGCCCTGAATCGCCGTTTCGTGCGAATTCCCCTTAAAACACTGATTCCCACGGAACTTTTCAATACAAATAATAATCGCCGAACGTTCGTACGAATGCGTAAAAGAAGCTCGAAAAACGGGCCAACTCGCCGACAATTTGGCCGTAAGTAGGTAATATCGATCCAGTTCTGCGAGCACTTGCCGCGAACGCTCTGTTATCATCATCGGCGTTTACGCGTATCGTTATCGGTAACAAAGGAGACACCTGCTATTAAACCAATTACCAATCCTTTTCGGCGCTGCACACCGTCTCTCGATCCCGATAATTGACACCGATTACGCGGCGAACCTTCTGCGCAGTCCGTCGAAACGATAACGAATTAGGTTTCTGTTTCCCGGTCGTCTTCCCTCGATAGAACGCCTTTTCGTGATGCAATATTGTGCACGCGCTCGTTCGGAGTTCATGCCGCAGGAAATTGTTGGAAGATATTACACAAAATTGTTCGATTGCATAGGTTTCGTGTGGTAATACTTTCGTACGATATCTCGCACCTGAATATTTCGTTGAAATCTGACGACCCGCTATTTCGTTTACCGTAACCGTTCGCAACCCTGCTACTCCGTTCGCTACTTTCTTCTTCGCGAGGTTAATATTTTCTGAACGTATGTTTCAGAAGAAGAAGCGCCCCTGAACTTGAGCACCAAACCGAGCGACGTCTCGTCCAATGTGGGACGAAAAAGTGAGATTTGGTCGCCGGGCACGGTCTGCGAGAGAGAAGCAAAGGAGACAAGGATACCGTCCAGGAGTCCATCCTCGACGCCTGTAATCACTCGACAGATCCATCATTCGCCGCTGACGCCGCCCTCCTCGTCGGAGAGGACTTTCCAGGTTAGTTTTCGTTTTGCAGTTTTTCTTTAAAATATCGCCTGTCAAAATCTGGAACGAACGGGCTGGCGATCGGTGTCGGAGAAAACTGAAACAATCGTTTCGTCAATTTCTTTGTATTTGCAAAAAATTGAACTACAGATATAATACTTTGAGTATCCACATGTTACGTCGTTAATGTATATATATTTTTCAATTATTAAACTGCTACTTATTCGCAACGGACTGAAAGAATTAGAATGAAGAAAAACGAGGCGGTGCAAGACTTTTTTCGGGGAAACTTTCCCGCTTCGAGAAACCTTTACACGATTTCCATTCGTCGTACTGTATCACTGAGCTGTCCATAGAGAATAAGCATAAAATATTCATGCTTTTTCGCCCACGTGCAACGTAGCTTTACGAGCTTCGTGAACACCCGTTGGGAGCTTTAGCTGGTTCGACACCCTCGTGCTCGTAAAAGAAATCGCGGTCAACGGTAGCCGGTACGCGAATAGCGTCAGTTTCTGCAGTATTTATATGTTTTTTCCTGTTTTTATTCGGCCGCGTGAGAAATTACAAAGAAATTTGCCTGACATATATATATATATTGAATCAGAATATACGCGTACTGTATATCTTCAGATGCAGTGAATGTAGATCGCTCTTTTTCCTATAATTAAGCAGCATAAAGTAGTATAGTGTCAACTTCGGATATCATCTTCGCCAAGATGCTAGAAAGCTTCTTTTATAATTAGTCAGGAACGTGGGAACTTCCGCATTCCGTTTAAAGCTCGTTCTAATAGTTTCATTTTGTATTCCGTTTCGACGAATTATGAATAGTTAAATACGTTAAACTTCGACTGCCCTTTTTCTATGAACTTAAACTTGCGTGTAACGCAACGGAACGACTTCCATGCGCATCTCTCAGTCAATATTTCGTGCAAGCTATACCTCTCCAACAAAATAATACACTCGTCGCACGAACTGTCTCTTTAAAATAAAGGTAAAGACCTACACGCGTTTCGTCCAACGTTTCGCGCAAACTATCTCCCCACAATGAAGGAGGAAATATTAGAGAAAAGACAAGTATTCCCTACAACATCGAGTGCACCTCTTCCAAACGATTCATGCTTTACGCGAGCTTCTCTCGTCGAATAGGATCAAAAATCGAAGAGAAAACGGAACACGTTACAGACACGAAGTGCACTCTTCCCAAACGACACACTTCTTACCCAACGTTTCTGTTGTACCCCAAATAACCAACACGTCGGCTCCATGGTACGTTCGATCGTCAAGATTTCTCTTTCTCCCGGAAATCCCTTCAAACAGGAAGCCCCGTGGATCCTTTAGTTTGGCGTCGTTTACGCCATCGATCGCCTATCCGTCCACGTATCCAAATATCGGCGCCACGTCCCTTCGCGCCCGGTCTTTTGCATACGCGAGAAGTGAAATCCATGGAAGTCACGCGATGTTCGTTCCATCGGTGGCGCAAGTGCCCTAAAGTGTTCCGAGGAATCGGGGTCAAACGTTTGACGAATGTCGGAACTCGACAAAAGGCGGCGGTGCAATTACGGCTGATTGAATGGAAGTAGAAACTCGCCTGGCCGCAGTTTTACGCGCGACACGTAACAGCCACCGGACATATTAGGATATCTGGGGCACACGCGCGTCATACGATCCTGATTCCGACCGAAAAAAGAAGAAAAAAAGGCCCCGGCTTTCCCCACCCCCTCTGCGGCGAAACTGCCGCCGCGAAACTGGGACCCCGGCGACGAATTTTCTCGGACCGCATCGTTTTCCTTTTCAACCTGGACGGGAATTTTTGCGAGGGGTTCCGGGACGCGGAGGCCGACCGGGCTGCCGCGTTCGCTTAATCCTTTCGGGCCACCGTCAATCGTGGACTCGAGTGTAACTGTGAATATGCGCCGTGTACACGTTACCTGGATTCGGATCGAATCGGTGGGACTCCCGAAATGACGGAGATACGCGCGTATCACGGTTTTCGCGACGGAAATCGTTTGGTTCGTATTTGGATACGTGAAATCGCTGTTGCCGAAACATTTATCGTATCGCGGGGATGTCTGAATTGTCTGAACGGTGACGCAAAGCGATGCAATTTCTGTCGAGAATATTTGGTTTCAGCTTTTCAATTTCACTGAACAGACCGACTGGAAACTTATGTTTCATCGGTTACCGCTAGGTTTTCTTGGCGCCGATTCACATTCGGCTGTCTACATGTAATTGTTCATAATTTTTGTTCTTTTGCTTATTTTGTATTCAGTGTCGGCGAATTTTTCGGCGAACGTCAATTTGCAATGTACGACCGACTCGAGGTTGTGTACAACTCCTGGTCCAATTCAGGTGCAACTGGACCACCGTTCCAAAACATTGATTTAATCTTTCCGCGGAACATCTCGTCGAGTACGAACTGCTCCGTGTGACATTTTCAAACGGGGGGCATATGCATAATTCTCATGTGTCGCGAGTGTTGCACAATTGAAGAAATGGTCGCAGGGTTACAGTTCAATCGAACACACCACGTGCGTTTCGCGATAGTTTCAAAGTAGTACACGCGTTATTAGAAAACTTTGCGATGGGCATACATAGGAAAGGGTGTGGATATTTATAGCAATCGAAACACAGGCAAGGCTTCAAAAATATTACCTCTGGACGAATTGACTGACCCGATAAAGAGGTCAAGAATAGAAGTTGCTCGCAAAGCTCTGCATTCCGCTTATAGAATTGCTTCCATAAGATTTAACCGCGAACCTTGATTCTAAAGAAAGTAACCGTTGATCGTGTCGATATGCGTTAAACGTATTACGATTCTTCTAAGGAAACAGAGTACGCGATCTTCTCTTGGAAATAAATGTAGAATATTTTACTTTTCCATAGAAATACATGATTTTTCTTTGGCAATAAATATATAAGCTTTCTCTGCAAATGAATATAAGCTTGAAACATAAATACCGTACAGAATTTTTCCATCGACACGAGCTGCAGCTGAAGTTAATTTTCGATACATTCCTCGTTGGAACCGTAATGAATTTCGATGCATCATAAATCTCACAAATCAAGTCCTGCCATACTTGGCAGAGTGCAGAAAAACGTTGCAATATACGAGTGCAAACCTTGCGAGAGAATAATCGCAATTGTACAATACGATCTGGACGGAATGGGTAAAAAGTGGACACAGAACGGGCAATCAGACATTTGGCTCTGCCTTTGCAACATCAGTGTTACGTTTCGACCTCGATTTAATGCCTCACTTACAAATATCCCACGATATTCCGATTCGACTCCTTCGACGTGTTATACCGTTATATGCGGGAACGCAGATTCCATATATCGTAAGAGGATATCGTTCGAAATTGTACAGCAGCCGGGCGGCTTGTATAACTCATTGTAGGTAACAGTTCATTGTCTTTACACCTGCCATTCGAGGCAAAGACGATTCAATTCGTCGCAAGAATTGCCAGAACATTAGACCCAGTTCTCGAAGTAATCAAATTATGAATTGTACAAGTATTATAATTTTGCTTGAAAAAAATCTGCGATATTGAGTGAATTCAAGTTGTATAATAACAATAATTCTCATTTCTTCTATTCGCGTAATAAAATTTATATTAAATAGGAAATCGATGAATATTTAATTTGCCTCGCGTAGTTAAATTTGAAACGAATATATTTTTATTCGCGAAATATATTGCGACGCATGGTGTACTCTTCAATTTACAAATTGCGCCAAATTGATAATTCATAGCTGCTAGAAAACTTACACGATTAGTGGGCCCTAATTCACAGATTCATTGCTGGAAATAATTGTGTTAATAGTAATCACGTTTTCAATCATAGAACAATGATCGGTCATAAATCTATTAATGGTGCAATGTATAATATTCGATATTATAGCATTAATTTTTCTTTAATGCCACAATAACTACATACGTTCCATTTTCCAATAATTCGCATTCTTTGTTTTGTAATTACACTTCCCTTTTAAAATATTTAGCTCTCCAATCCCGAATACCCTTAATGCGTCCAAAAATTCGTATCTCTATTTTCACTCCGTTATCTTCAATGTTGATCAACTTCTGATTCCTCGAACATCTGCTTCAAATCGCCCCCAAAACCCGCCATCATCCACGAATTAAAATAATTAATAAATACAATTGGTGCGCGCAATATTTGCCCAGCCTGACACGTAATTAGAACATTTTCTACGAGCCTCGTTCCTCGGGAAACCCGAATCTTTTGTCACTAAATGCACCGGCGTATCGCGTCATCCAGAATGCACCTTGCGATGCACCGCGTTGCTGCATTCGGACGATACCGAAGAAGTTCACCGAAACTTGTTCGCCCGTCCCTCTGGGAGAACGTAGAACGTGTAATGGCTTCTAAAGAGCTTATAAATCGCCTCTTTCGAGGTTTCGCCGCAACAAAAAAACTCCCCGTCCCTCGTTCGATTTCGTCTTCCTTCTGGCGTGTTTAAATCGCGTTCGAAACAGTCGTCCGGAGCGTGATCGATTTGTTTAAATCGTGGCTGAAGTCTCATCGCGCTTCATTCGAATTACTTGAACCATTCAAATAAGATGAGCAATTATATCGCAATGGTTGTATTTGTTTTAAATCGTTTCCTCCCGCGAACTGGCGTCGATGAAGCTGTAACTCGAAATGGTTTCGAGTAGAATTTATACCTTTCAAATGAAACGAGTTAAATGTCCGCGAATCGATCAGAAAATTGAATTGGAAACAGGTTGGCTCTCCTCTGTACGCGTCGAAAATGTTTTTCAAACGCATCTGCCCCGTCCAAAACCTCGAAAACTCGCGATTGATAGGATTCATCTCGCTGAGACACCGGAGGCTATCGAATGTCCCGGTAAATATCGTTCCTCATTATTGATCGTCGAGGGATGTGAATCATGCGTCCTCGCAACTCGCGTCTGCAGTTACCTGGGCACACTCGTAATAATATTCCGCGGTGGCGGCTTCGTACGCGATGCCACGCGTGTACCTATGCGTGTATCGTGAAAAGAGACACGCCTAGGTCGGCAGCATTGTCAGGCTGGCGCCCATGTGACAATAAGCCCGAGGAGAAAAACGGAGACACCGTGAACACAGGTGCGCCTATTGCCGCGACGTCGCTCGTCTTCTTCCTTGGACATTATATTCCTGTGCCTCGGCCTCGATAGACCGGGTTACTCGCGTGCTCCTTGATCGAGAGGAGGATAAATCCAATTGATCAGCGAAATGGAAAAGCGATAAGAAAACGGAGGCGATTAATTCAGCGGGAGGAGGAATCGCGATTTCGGTCAATTCTGACCATACGCAATGGAAGAGGGCGAAGGTTTTATGTTACGAATGTTAAGTTTTCGTTACGAATAAGGGTTTCCTTTGTTGCTGGTAATTGTTTGCACCGCGGTAGGAGAAGAACTCTGTAACACTTGCTCCGTTTTTCGATCGTTAAAAAAATTCAATTTTAACAGAAGTACGGCAGCAATTTTATAAAGGACATCACGGGCGTAAATTTCTAGTACTGAGAAAATGAAGAACTGTGTTCTGCGTGAATATTCAGTCAGATTTGAACTTTGATGAATATAACGTCACTCAATATTCCTTCAAGTTTCGTTTAAAATATACCATGAACTGCGCGCGATACAGAAAAATCCTCAGATAATAAATGATTCTGTGAACCGAAAACAATGTAGCGTAAGTTATGTAATACGATGAGTTGTCAGTAGTTTAAAAACTTGTTTAATTCTGTTACAGTGCAAACAGTGTGGGAAAGCCTTCAAACGGTCGAGCACTCTCAGCACTCACCTTCTAATTCACTCCGACACCAGACCGTATCCCTGTCAATATTGCGGGAAGAGGTTTCATCAGAAATCAGACATGAAGAAGCACACCTACATTCACACCGGTGAGTCTAAATCCTACTAAGCCATCGTATTATTTGAACAATCATTTCCAATCTGTCGTCAAATATTAATAACAGATATTTGATCTATATGTTACCTCCGCTTAAAATTGAATAAGTAGTACGAAAGTATATATTAAATATCTGACATAAATTCTTGCAAATTATTTAACATCAGAGTTTCGTAATAGAAGATTTATTACGCACATAGTAACAAATTTCTCTCACTTTTGAGCTCCAAAACATTGTATTCTTATGATCGAATATCGCACAGCCTTTTATCTCTAATTGAATGTGCAAAAAGACATTCATTAGACTGTGCAATACTTCCCCCAATTAATTGTATGTAATTCCGGTTTAGAAATATTTACTGTTAATCTCTCCTCTGTTCATCTGTTCTGTCACTATTTTCTATTAATTCGTCTATATTAATTATTCGCTAAAAGCTCGGGCTACGGTACGACCAAAAATAATAACAATCTATTAAACGCTCCCCATAGAGTAACATCGCGCAACTAAGAATCGAACAAAATATTTTCCAAATCTGAGAAACACGCCAGCACATCGGAGGAGAGTTCTCCGTGGTAAAGCGCCGTCGCAGGGAGCAACATTCCCATGACTGGTATTACAAAATTCGATGCACGGATTAAAATATTCAATACTTCCCGGCAGTATCGTCGGCAAGACAATCGATAAGACACAGGCATTGACATCGACGGAGAACTCGGGCTCAAAAAGTTCAGCTAGAGCACGGCGGCGAAAACTTCCCCCGAAGCGCGTTCGAAAGCGCGACTAGCCTGGCAGCGACAGGAACTTCGATGCTTGTTTTTCTATTATTCACCGGTTTCGTCTCGTTTCTAACACGCTCGCCCGTTGCATCATTCAATCGACCATCGTTACGATTGACGAAAGTTGCAACGTGGGAAATAATGCTGTAACCGATGGTCGCCGGCCTTCGTGCAAAATAACTTTCTCGTCGTTTCAACGAAACTACGTGCGAGACGGTGCCCCGCTAGTTCGTGACTCTCTTGTACCCCTGCCGTTTCACGAAATTCATACGACAGAAACGCTTTTGTTCCTCTCTTGGGGGCGAAATAGTTCGTTTCGCCCGAGAACAATGGTGTTCGGTGCACGACAATTTTTCTATACCTTTCTGTCCCTTGTTCGTGAACTTCTGGAACGGTAACCTCTTGCGTTAACTTGTCATCTATTATTGAGCTCGTCGTTTTTCCGAGTTGCTTCGTAATTCTTGGAGCTCCGCGTCGATGCTGGGTATATTCCTGATTCCTTTATTTGCAAATCCTCCCCCGTTGAAATCATTTGAAATGATATTTCTCATCGTGCAGAATAATATTGGCGAGACATTATTAATCAAATAATATTATGTTATTCTCATTATTGTTATTGGGACATGTCGTAAGTCTTACGCTTTTATCGACGCATACGTTGGCTGGAAACGAAGCGAAATCGCATTCTTAATAGTTGCATTATTTCTATTATTAAACTCATTCGACATAGCGCGTCGAACATACCCTTCCGCCGACATTTCAAACATTTTTAATAACTACAATACTCTGCAATAACTGCCCGACCTTTCCATTCAAGCAGATAAACGATGATCCTGGCGAGTCTCATTATTTTAAATACATTCGTCAATTCTTTTATCTCAACCTTCTATCAAATCGTTCAATTTTTCTAAAAGCAATTCGGCCTCCATTCGCGGCGCATTCCTTCCTCAATCATCGCTGAATAATCCCCGTCGAAATTACGCTTATCGCGGCGGATACGTGGCATGGCATGTCTGGTTCGTTGTAACCAGCGATACCGAAAAAGTTCGTGCCGCAGACCGCGCCTTTTTGATCGACACGACGCGTGCACGTTAATGCGTCCTGCATAGACACGATGCACGTGTAGCAGGCTCATCCCTGATCAAGCCCGTTTCACGCGGGTGATTTCTCGTCGAAGATGTCTACGACTCCAATCATCAAAGCAGCGGCATCGAAGCCCGCGTTAAACGGGATACTTCTTGTCGTCGCGAACCGACGCGAATCAACGATAGAAACGATCGATCGAGTATACCTAATCGGGCGGCGTTAAAGTAAATTCGAGGATCGAGTACAGCGTAGGATATTCTGCGGCGGGGCAAAGTGGTTCGCTCGAATCGAGCCTTACAATTAATAGAAAAGTGACGCCGCGGTGTCTTTAGATTGATTGACGTACAGAATCGTCGGTTTCAATTTATAATTTTCCCCTCGAGACGGCAAATTGGCGAAACGTGATGCCTCGCGTGAACCAGGCCTTATGGCATCCCTTGGATTCGCGTTCTCCATAGATACGTGGCGTCTTAATGTCTTTGCGTTAACGTAACTAGCGTTGGCCGCGACACGGACTTTCTCGCCGGGCAGAAAAGTGGCGGCGCGAAGTGTCGCGTCTGAAATGGGCTTAATCGCAAGAGACATTAGTCGCGGCCCCCCCCGTGTGTAATATACGGCTGCTTACGGGTACACCTATGCACGGATCCACCGTGGACGCTTCCCAAGTGTCGTGTACCTGTGAATCACGCACGGCCCGTACGTTTCGCCGCAACGATATTCGTGTATCATCGCATTCCGCGCCGGCGTTTGATTGAAAAACCCCTCGACGCTGCGCAACCCTCTTTATTTCTGGAAATCTTAATCGACGCAGGTTTATCCGTTCCTGTGTATGCACGCGTGGATCAACGAGTAACAATTCGAGTAGCGCGGCCATCGTTTGCAAGCGACACGTTGTATACCCGCGCGACAGTGATTAGTGATATAGGTAAATAATATTGTAGCACGATCCGTCTATTCCAGCAGGATCGTTCGGATCCGAGGCATCTCTTGCAACGACAATTCAGCGGACAATTTAATGATCGCATTGGCTATTGCGTAGCGAAATACTCTAGGAAAGTAAAATACCGTTATCACGCGCAGTGAATTTTGTTGGGGAATGTTTATTATGGTTGCAGTCGAATTACTAATTATCTATTCAAATAGATTTATGGGACAACAGATATCGCCGCTGTTGGACATACGTAGTGTATATAAGGTATCAGCTTCTTGTGAAAAACGATTCGTGATAGCAAACACGTTATGATAAATATAAATATTGCTCGACGAAAGAAAGAGAGAAACAAAAATACAGCAGTAGGAAGGTTCGACCGTGGAACGGAAATAATTATTATGGGATCGTTGTATGTTTCATTATCTTGATCGTAATGTGGAATATTTTTTGGACAGTTGGTAATACGTGGACATCTTTGATGGGTGCTTTCTGATTGCTCGGTTTGGCGGTATGCTTGTACGGGGGTGAGTCATCGGGAGGGTTGAAGATAATTACTGATTTACGGTCATAGGTATATGGGAAAATATTTGATGTTAAATTATTGAAGAGGTGTACACGCAGGTAACTATTACGTAAATTAGTTATAACTAGCGGTCGGGTAAAGGTTTTGAGGTAATTAAAAATAGAGGAAAAAAACCGCGGTGAATAGCGGAAAAGCTGACGACCAATGAAACCTTAACGACAACTAAAATGCAAAAAAGTACGAAATACGTGTCCGTTCAAATCTATCGGATCTACCTGTTATTTTTTTAATTATGTTCCAACGATAGATTTAATACGAAATAGCTATTCGATACAATTTACGTCATCAACTTTATATAAGACGTACAAACTAGGAGGACATTTTAATTCACTCCGAACGGTCGTAAGCCGGAAAAAGAAAGGGATCAGCATAATGAAGTCAGATTAGCGTCAAATTTGATTCGTTGGTGCCACGTGTCGCTCGTAGTAACACCAAGAACGTACGGACAGATATTGACTTACTTAGAAACGAGAATCATACAAATGTACACCGCTGACCGAACGTTCCGAAGTATTAGACATCGCAAGGGAAACAGTTTGCAAAGCAATTTGGACGATATTACATTCAAAGATCGATATGCTTCTCCAACTTTAAATATTCATCACCGTCGGTTCGCGCAATATTCATTTCAAATTGCGCTAGATTAATTCTAATTAATTGACCCGACGGGGGTACAGACTGGTAAAATGGAACTATTTCAGAGATACATTTCTATATGATAGAAATGTAACTGCTCTGAACCGTTGAAAGGTTTGATTACAAACTGTAGACCTTCCTTTGTCATCCATCTTTGAAGACACAACTGTTTCTTGGCCTTTTAAAAACAAAGCCTTCGCAGCCTTTTGAAACGGGCGAAAGAGTTAATTAATCGTTACAACTAGTGCCATTTGTTCAGATTAATCACGAAATCTCCATTTGCGTACGACGAGAAATACAAAGTGGCGTGTAGATTTGAAATCTTTTTCATCGTGCGTTCCATGATTCCTTTCTTTTTTACATCGATTTGCTTGTGTTTCGTGAAACGGGGAAAGTTAAAAGCTTTTTCGATATCCATTACTCGAAGACCGTAATGCATTTTCGTGCATGCATATACTAATCAAATACTCTGACGATAATTATAAAGATAGACTTCCAAACAACCCTACATACATAAATTGATGCACTTAACGTTTACGTATATGTCCCTGTCTGTCCCTAACAATTTACCACGCATTATGTATAATTTCCTAAGAAATTCTAAGTGATGTGAATGGGATACTTCGTTGCCCCGGCTTTTCGAGGCTCGATGATTTTCCATAAGATCTTCATAAAATATGCAACGCCTCTAAGTGACGTAATAGTTTTCGACGGAGAAGAAAATTGGACAGGGACAGTATCAATAGATTGAAGGGGAGGACTTACTTATGTTCTATCTGGTGATGTATAAAAGAACGAAGAGAAATAGTTTGCACACATTTCGCATGTTTTCCAACCTTATGGACATTTCGAGCATCATGGAATAATAATATAATTTCAAAGGTACGAGGGTTTAAAATATTCGTCAATAAACATCGTTCATCTCAATTGTTCATTTTAACAACGATGACCGGTCCAAATTTAAATACTATACAAACGGGACTAACAATGAGTAACATAAATTAAGGAATAACCGGGTATAAAAAGCGGTCAAATTAATCTACGAGAAAATCGTGATCCGTGTAGGGGAGCCTTTTTCGCATCGATTTAATCTTGGGGCAGGGACCACCGGAAGGAGATAGACGAGTGATGGGAAACGCGGTGTTTGTCATGGTCCGCGGCAGTTTCCGGTTCGACACGTGGCCGGCACGAGTAGCGACCCCCTTTTAATTAGCGCCAACTTCACGAGGGCTGAACGTGTCGCTTCGAGACGCCTCTCTTCCTTCCTTCTTTTAAACGCTGCAGCCCTCGTGTCACAGAGCAATTGATAATGCAAATTTAATCGTTCCTCGTTACGATTTCTCTGTATTGATTCGTCGTTGGAAAAGCAGCGAGTGATACATTTAAACGGCGCAACGCCTCGAAGGCGACTCAAACGTGTCAATTTATTCTAACTTTGAATTCGGTCCTTTTTTTTTCTTCTTGGCATGGAATTGGTGTGTTATATATTTTAGAATTGTTCCATTCTTCATGTTAAATGAATTTGGTATTATTTGGTTTGACAAAAAAATTGATAATCTAATTTAGCCTGCTGCTAATACTTTATTACAATAATTAAGACTTTACTGTGTACAATTGTTGCTACAAGTTTTGATAATTGGTCGAAATATGTATGGAACTTTTTGTACATAAGATTACCAAACTCTCTTTTTAATTTTCAGTGTAGACGAAATTTATTGTCCCACATTTCTCGAATATACAAACAATTTCATATATGTTAAACAATTGCAAGGATCAATTATTTACTTTCCACGCTTCCGTGCACTTTTGCAAAACGAAAATGTAATTTTCAATAACTTCTACAATGCATCGAAGATGACCACATTCTATTGGAAAAAAAACAAATTCGCACTTCCAAACAAATACCTGTACCTAATACTTCTGTCGCGTCGTAATTTAATTACAATTGATTGGGTAAGCAGTCGCGCGTTCTGAGAACTAATAACAACATTAGCAATAATTGACACAGAAATTGAACGACTATATTAAACATTGCCCGATATCCACGCAAATACATACGCGATAAATATCTGCAAGCAACGTTTCACTCCCATCGCAAATTGAATTGGTTTTGCACGTAATAAACATCAACGATAATCCGCACCAAAGTTCTGTACGAAATCTACGTTTTCATACGATACAACAAATTATCCGCATGCTCAGAGAATCGTCGACTACTGTTCAATCGTATACAACAAACGAAACTCGCCCCACATTCGAACGTAGACATCGTGTAATTAATAGTTTGATAAAATATGTCGCGGCCAATTGCGTAACGTAACCCTGGATCGTGTGGATCGCGCACTTGCAGTGTTTTCCTTCCTCCTTTTGTCTTTTTTCTTTGCCAGAAGCTCGCCGCGAATCGCAACTGTACACGTATGCAGACTTTTGTATCGCGCCTCTGCTTTTCGCGGCGTATCGATAAAAACAACCTTGGCGGATAATTGCGCCTAATTGCCTCGAGAATTATGAAAGCGTCACGCGGACGAGCATCGAATTCCAATGTTTAGCTGAAACTAAAGCGACCCGGGCGCCGGATCGGACGGCGAAAGATATTGGAACCGCTGTTTCGGGTGATGATTTTCTTTCGCATTTTCCGTTAACCCTTTCGCTAAAAATTTTCACGAGCGTTCTGTCCAACGATACGCGTATTATTACCGCGGCTGTTCGCGTAAAGTACACCGTGGGTAACGAAACAGAGTATCCAGAAAGAAGTAGATTTCAGTAACGAAATTCGTAATATTTCCCGCAAGCAGGAAGGTGTCTCGTTATCGTCGTTTTCCGCCAGCGAAACGAATTACGGTGACACGCGAAACATTTCCACAATTCCGACTAATGGAATTTTAGCGAACACGATGAACAATAATAACTGGTGTTCAATCATTCATTCCGATGCGCGGCGTATTCTTACGCGCAACGGTGGATAAAATTTCCTCAACCTTCCGAGGGAAACCTCAATTAACCGGGATATACTCTCCGGCATCGACTAATCCATGAAACAATTATTTCCCCCGTCTTTAAATATTCCTTCGCCTGTGAAATCCTCGGGGAAAGAAAAAAAAAAAGGAAAAATATCGTTCCAGGGAAAAACGTACATATATTACGTTTCTCGAAGGGGTAGAACCCAACGAATTAAATACCGTAAATCGTGCTTCAGAAAGGAAGAGTACACCCTCGCGAAATTCGTCACATAGTGTACGATCAAGGAATATTCGACGGACAACTGGGCATACGAACGAAGCGTGATTCCCTGAAATCGAGGGGAAAAAATTGCACTCTAAAGTACAACAGAACGCTGTAATAATGCTTGAAGATAATAAGCGATAGTTCGGGTTGAACGATGGTTACACGCAGCTTGTAAACTCTTTGCCGTAGTCTCGTACGGTGAAACCTCGCTCCGATAAATATATAATTCCCGTGAGAGACAGAGCACACCTCATCGTCACTAACATGCAAAGTATCAATTGATAAATCCACCAAGGGTTTTCCGATTAACAGATTCTTCTATCTCTAACATTTTGCTTATTTTCTCTTATCTTAATGTATCTCCATTTCGGTCACATTTGGGTCAGATCCCGAATCGTTGAATAAAAAATTAGAAAACGAGAATGATGAACTCGTCTTGTTCGGTGTCGGTTTTAAATTGTACCCAGAAAATTTCGTGTTCGACTGTGTGTAATTCGAGGGGCTTTTCGTTCGAAATGATCGCAACGCTTCAAACACGGATACACGCGAAAGGCGAATGAAATAATACATTATTACGGTTTTCTAAATAATTTTCCAGCTTGGAAAAATTCCACTCCGCTCCATATTTTCAGCATTATAACGGGTCGAATAATAGCGAGTTAGTTACCATTAGACGATCCGCGTCCGTGCATCATTTTTGTCTCGTTCAATCCCGCGGAATGTATTAACAAAATTCGAAACCTGAAACACCCTCTGCGAACAATCGTCAGAGATGCGACGGTAGACACGATTATCGTGTCCTATCAGCTGACACACACACACACACTGTCTCTCTCTCACTCTCTATATAGATCCCCGTTGTTCCTCAGGAACGTACGACCGGTCACCCGTAATTCAACCGACGTCATTACGCGAAGTTCATTAAGCGATCGCTGCATAATTAAACGGTCGAGCCGCTGCCAAACACACGCACGCATCACCACGAACAGAGTACACCCGTGTACCCGGTGCTATCATTAAAATCGGCCGCGAAGTAAACGTTTCAGACGGTAAATATTTAAGTCGACCGGTAAGGGCTTCGTAATGAGTGTCGGGATCGATCGATATACGGAACGCGTACACATACACACGCGCTCGATGGAAAAAGAAACGTCGTCGTCTGTTGGACGGCGACACTCTTGATAAATATTACCCATCGACTGAAATTGCTTTTCCGTTTCGTGCTTACCATCCCCACCCCCCACCCCAAACCTCTTCTAACCAACCCCCGTTGGTACGCGTTTACGCAATTGTAAGTTCGCCCGTGAGTAATTCCCTCGACCTTTTTGCTACGCTTCCTTCTTATTTTCGTCGCAGGGGGGCCCGAATTTCGTTCACTTGGGATCGCCGGCTCGAGCGTAAATAGAAGCGTGGGCGCACGAGCCGAGAATCGCAATAGGTGGGATCGTATGAGTATGTTAATTTGTAACGGTGGCGAGACATCGGTGCGGGTAACGAGGACTGTTTCCTGCGAGAGCGAATTTATCAGCCGTGGAATGAAAACTTCGTTTGTGTAGAGATTTTTAACGTTAGTCGATGCGTTTGATTTTGTTTGGATGGTCGGCGTCGGTTTCGTTACGCGAATTCATACGAGTTTTGCATGGATTTGGTGGAACGATTACGGCGGTTACGTTATTCCGGGGACGATTGATTCGGGATCAGTTATTTATTTATTTCATTCATTTCATTTATTTCATTTATTTAACGAGACACGCCCGTTGTCGCGTAATTATTAAATACAGGCGGGTATACGGTTATTATAATATACCTTGCAATGCTGTTTTGAATTGGTTTTCAATTTGTTAACGCTATGAAGTAGTTTATGTTCGAAAGAAGTCATTTCGCCCAGTATGCATTCCCCCCGTTCTGATCTCCGTTGTAACGTTACGTTTATCGCACCCGTGCCCGCATACGATTTCGCGAACGCTCGTCGCTTTTCTCGCGCCTATCAGTCGCGTAAACGCGGTGCAAAATCACGCGCGAAAAAGAGCGCAAGTTCAAGAACAGTTAATGTATGCGACGACCATTCCGGTCCAGCAATTAAATTCGAACGAGCAAGCCGAAATAAACGCAACTGGAAGCGACGTACGAGACAGGATTTCTGTTTATAGAAAATCGAACATCGAAATTATTATCCCGCCGCGAGGAAACCGTCGTTCGCGTTCTAGCAAATTGTTCGCAGGCCCAAGTGAAATAATACAAAATGTGCTCGAGGAGATGCGCGATCCGAGAGGACGGATTGCAAATTCGTCCATCGAGGTCGTATTTTCGAGGACAGTGGGAAATTTATCGTGCCGTGACGCTTTCTCTCGGCGAACTGAAAATACAGGTTGTCCACACGGACAGCTGAAAGAGCTTTCAAAAGACATTATACTTCCGCCGCGACGCTCTGTTCCTCTAATATGCAAATTGGAAGTCTTTCGTCGACGATAGAATGGATAGGCGTTTCTGTGATCGGAATACAAAGATATATATACATCACTGTGTTCCTGCGCTGTCGTGTTCCTTCCCCTATGAAACTTTCTTCTGCAAGTGGCTCCGTTTGAAAGGTCTGATAAAACGAGACGTAATGTGCATTTAATCGCATCGATAACGCGATGCCTGAAATATTTGCTCGTCTTAACGTATGATAAGTGAAATAGCGCAGCGAGCATGGATTGGTGTATCTACGATATCCAGCAATTAATTAGGATTGTAACAAAATGCTGAGCAAACTACAATAGCAAGTAGTTTAATGAATCCCCGTCTAGCTCATCTAACAACTCCAACGGAAATCATTATTCCGGACCTTGAATCGACCAAACGATTACCCCACCAAACGATTAATCGATTAATTAATATAAGACGCACAACCCATAAAAAAGGGACGAACAGAAACGATACCATTATTCGTTTCAACGAGTACGCAAATTCATCGAACAGAAAAGCCGACGTTCGTATTATTTCACGCAGTACTACTGCCGAAGTCGACGTCGCCGTATATTCCTCGATTTCTTATTGATCGTTATTTATAATTCACGCTAATATCGTTCCGCTTCATCCATTAAATTCCAGATCGCGGCTGAATATAAAAAAAAAGAATGACAGAGAAGAGGGAAAAGAAATCGCGCGGTGACACAACGTCCGCCATGTTTAATTTGCGGCTAAATCATTTCGATAATAACACAGCACCACTCGGCCGGAGGATGCCCGCAGACAACCATCTTTCATTAGTTATAAAAGGGTTAGGCGGATCGAAAGCCCGGCGAACAATTACGATAATGGTATTTTTCCTCGGCGTCGTCCTAAGCGATGACACAAACGAACCGGCACTTGCGATAACAAGGCATGATCATCGTCGCCCTGTTCTGCCATTGTTCGTATTTATGGCGACGCCGATAAGTCCGATGATGTATCGATGCGAATCGATCGCATCCAGTATGCATACAGTGTATACGTCGACTGGTCTTAGAAGCGTTAGAGGCAGGTGGAAATGCGTAACTATTTTTTCTTCGTCTTGTCGTTAGCAGAAAACGGATACGCTCGGGTTTCTAGAGGGATGGAAATGTTTTAGCTGGACAGTAATTATTTATTTATACAGTTTACTCAAACGGGGAAAGACCCATTGGTGTACAAGGGGAAAAGGAATTCAGATACATAGTGCTGCAGCATTGAGCAAACACTGTATTTAAATTTGAAATAATAACGACTCATACGAATTGGAAGACGGCGAGGAATAAACTTTGTTGCTCTACGATCTGTTAATAAATATCTCCTATTACGAGTTTGCAAAGTTTCTGTTCGAAGGAGAATAGGACGTACAGTGGATACGTTGGACAGCGAAGTCTTGCAGGTTTTAACCCTTCCTCTAGTCATTGTTTAATCAGCGTAATTTCGGTTTTGTTCCAATTGAAGGGACAACGATTAGGAAGTTAGTTAGTTAAGACGATCTCTGAGGGATGAATACCGACAAGTGTACGCACGCTTCGACAATTTCTTTAACAGT
The DNA here is from genome assembly GCA_963969485.1 of Nomada goodeniana. Classification (NCBI taxonomy): domain Eukaryota; kingdom Metazoa; phylum Arthropoda; class Insecta; order Hymenoptera; family Apidae; genus Nomada; species Nomada goodeniana. The sequence continues at coordinate 5,830,937 of OZ018305.1, read as the reverse complement.
GCAAACAAATACCTCCCTTTCCTTTCTATTCTATTCTCGCCAGTCGCGTTTACCGATTCCCCTGCGTCGTCTCTTCCTGTCGAATCGCAAGAGCCTCTTCCTCCTTTTTTTCTTTACACAACAGTTACACAATATCCAACCCCTTCATGTCGGTCCCCCGACGCAGAGAATTATACAACGATCGAAGCAGTAGGAAACGTGGGAATAGAAATATCAGGAGCCAATTTTTATTCTCGCCACTTTTTTGCCCCCTCGTGAAAAACACGAGAACGACGGCGCTACCCGCGGGGGGAGAAAAATTAATTTCTTCTCGATAGAATCTTAACGACGACGCACCCCCGCGGCGCACAGCTTACGTACGAGCCATTTATCAGGCGTTTTACAATCGTTCCACTGTTTGTTTGGGCCTTTCCAGATAGAGAAAGAACGGCGGACAGACTGTTTGCACGAATTATCGAACGATCATCGTTTGATGACCGCGCGAGGACTTCCCGAATGAGCTTTCCCTCTTATCAATAAACCGATCCGCATGGAGGATCGTTCTTAAACTGTGCCGATAATGGTCTCGCGCAAATATTTAACCTTCCTGGAATTTCTTGCACGGCTCGCGTTGGAACTTCTCCGCACTGTCGGGCCTAATAGCCATTCTGTGCCTGTTCGAAACGGCACGTTGCACGAATTATGCACTGATATCTGACCGAACGTGCTTCGAACAGGTAGTTAAAAGACAGTTAGACTGGTATTATGAATATTTAGCGCGAACGGTATTAGTATGTAAAGCGACGCCGACGGAAATTATTCTTTATTGTGTCTCGAGCTGGGTTATATATTTTTCAAACGGAATACGTAATAATAGGTAGTACGTTCCGTTCGCTACTTTCTTTTTATCGGTCCTCGATGCTTTCCCCGCGACGTTGACTCTTCGTTTGATTCGTGTAATACGACTGAAACGAAAATATTACTATTCGCGCGGGCAATCGTTGCACGGCCAGAAGTTGCTTTATGAAACAACCCCCTTATGATATATTTTGCACGACCAGCTATTGCATTATAGCAATTTTTCGGTTCGTATTAAATTATTTATTTCCAGCTAAAGAACTGCCGACCTTTCGAGTCGATATTTGCACAAAAGATAGAATAACGGATGATGAAAATTTTACAATTCCTTATCCAAATTGTATCCGTTTTGCGTGAAGTAAAATGTGCTGCCCCGCAAACCAATTTATAAAATTGTCGTTCACTGGTCGTTCGCGGAGCCAATGGAAGAGCAACGTTCTTTTTCTCTCACTTTTGCAGCGAGGCAAAAGAAAATAAACGCAACTGGGGAAACTTTGCTCGCCGTTGACGTAAACAGATTGTTCAAACCGTTGACGACATACAAGTCGTCACGATTTATAGGTTGACTCAGGTGCGCCCGATTCACCTTGACTCATTATTCCAAATCGCACTCTGCTTCCTTTCAACCGGCTCGCTAATCGAATTTGCGACCGGTTTTCCGTACGTTTGCGTTGCCCGTCGTTTGCATTGTTATTAATTTGATCCGACGAACCAATCAAATGATTTTATAATCACTGGTCAGGATGTCTCAGGATTTTGCCCGCAGAAATGCAAGATTCGCGTACTGCAAATTGCGTTCCACTACAGAAAATAATCGTAAAGCTAAATATTTCGGAACAATAGGAAACTTTACTCGAAACCTTCGTCAAACGAATGATAAAATCGAGAAAGATCGATTGAGAAATCGGAATGCTTTCAGCTGCAAACAATTAAAATTGAAACGGACATCTGAACGCGAACATCCACGAAGTTGAACGCTTCTCTCGTGCGAAACGTCTCAGATGGAAACGAATCGCGCGACGTGTGAATACAATTTACTTCCATGTGGAACCATGTCAAATTGATTTCTCGCGCGAACCCAAACTTCCTATGCAAACAGAAATCGGCCGCATCGCCAACTGTCTAACGTAGCCTCTCCCGAATCTGTTGCAGGTGAGAAGCCGCATAAGTGCGTCGTGTGCGGCAAGGCGTTCTCCCAGAGCAGCAATCTGATCACACACATGCGGAAGCACACCGGTTACAAGCCGTTCCAGTGCGGCCTGTGCGACAAAGCGTTCCAGAGGAAGGTCGACCTGCGCCGTCATCGAGAGGGACAGCATCCAGCAGCACCGGCCCTCGATTATCGTTCCCTTCAGCTATCCTCGCAACCTGCGAACGTCAGTCACTCGCCACCCCTGCAGCCTGCCTCCACTTATCACATGATTCCGGTCCCAGGTAACAGTTGAGATTCCGTCCACGTTTCCGTGTCTTCGTTCGAGCCTCGTCCAGAATCGTCCTAGAACCGTCCGCGTGGAACTGTGTTCCCGTTGTGTTCATCCACCACCACCCCCCCCCCCTTTGTTGTACACCTGAACGGGGAAGAGGGAAGAAGGTAATTGAAGTGGAGAGGTTTGGGAACGATGGAACGAAGAATTGACATCGATTTTTTTTTTCTTCCTTTGTTTTTGTCCTTTTCGTCGAGAATCGAATAGAGCGATGGGTAACGGGGGTCGATTGAGTTCCGGGCCGCCGAGGTGCTCCGAATGTAATGGGAAACGGCAGGGAAATAGTTATTGGTTAATAGGGTAGAGCGGAGTTATTGGGGCTTCGTTGGTGGGAGATCGATTTTTGTTTCTGTTGTTCGAGAGATTCGGTGGATGCCGTATGAAAAATTGTTTTTATCGCGGAATTCGTGGGGTATTTATTGCTGCGTTTCGTTCGATCCGTTTACTTCTGCTTCTTTTCACTTGGGGAAAATCCGGCATACGTTAATTAATATTCTTAATGGTACTTGCAAATTTGTTGAACTGTTTGGTTTCTTGATTGATCGTTGCGTTGGATCCATTAAGCGAGCACGCAGAAAAGGGGGCAAAAAACTTTGACGAGGAAATTTCTTTTTCTTTCCTATCTTTACCGGGAATCGTCGTCTGTCTTCGTTCAAGAGTAACTGCCCGTGCAATTTCAAATGACACCAATACAGTTACACTTTGTTAAAGCAAGTGGGTAATTCCAAAGATTCTATCCGAATAAAAGCAATATATTCTTCAATTTACATCCCCCAATGTTAAAATAAAAAAGACAGACGAAATATCGCATCCGCCAATCGTATCTTATGCCATGTACCAACCTGTGCTGATGCAATATGAACACCTTCGAAATCAGTAATCTGTAAATTTGTATCTAAAATAGTAATCTATAAAAATTAAAAATAACTTCACAAAAAAATCGCAATAATTCGAGGATTAATATTTTCCATCGGAGAGACACATTCATTTTCTGTCTCAAAAAAAAAAAAAAAGAGAAAGAGCAAAAATATCGAATGTGTGCAGATCGTGTTAGATATAGGCACACACCTGTTCCAAATACCTGGACCCGCTGGTAACCGGTACTTACGTAATACCTCCAAGATCCTCAACAATGGAAACGCGCCTTAGGGGACACACGTTTCTGCATATTTTTTTATCCAAAACTCACGGTACCTCGGCGAGCGAACGATATCGGCCAGACTTTTTACGCAGGGAACCTTCTGCCGTCCATTATTGCTGTACTTTCGGTATATAGTACGTACTTGCATGCGCGCGTATACAGCGAAGAATAAAGAAAAGAAAAATTATATACATATATATATATATATATATACACGTGCGTTGCTGCGGATGCTCGCGTGTATGGGTATTTAAACGTGTACACGCGTGCGCGTGCACGCGGTGATTGATAAAATTAATGAATGTTACTAGGAAGGGTGATCTATTGGTGAAAATGAATGAGAGAAACGGAGAGGATTCGGGTGTAGAAAGGAAACAGAAAAGAGGAGAGAAACGTTGGCTATGTATAGAATTCGCGAACATTAATTTCTAAGAGTTTTTATGTATATTTCTGCGATAAATAATAGTGGCTATGATGAAATGCATAGATGGTATCGTAGTATGCGAGAGTGACGATCGCCGGGGAGTTTCTACTCGAAGAATGGTAGAATGGTTTTAATAAGATTGCAAATCGTTTAGAACCGTTTTGTTTCTTTTTATATATATATATGTTTTATGAAATTCGATCGCGAATATAGACGTTTCTGGTCGTGAAACGAAAAGGCCGGAGCTTATTCGCGCGCTTGCCTCGAATTGTGCACAGCGTACGCGTTTCGAAAGCCCTTCTCGTCGTTCGAAAGGACGAAAGAATGGCGAAATCGTTCAATACGCGACTGATTAAATGTTGATCCCTATCGATTCAACACGCACATGTTCCACAGGCGGGAGAGAAACAGTGAACGGTAAATCAGACTTTGCGCACCCCGTTGCATTCTGCGTATGCGTGTAGATATGCGTAATTATTACGCGCGTGTGTTTATATTATAAGCGAGCCAGCGTTACCAATTGCGTGTACAGGGTTTACAAATACTTAGGTGTGCATACATTTACATTTAGACGCGATCTTATTCGATCGCTCGATACTTGGGAGCGGCGACGACAGAGAACTTCAAATAATTTCAGAAGAACCTTGATGTATACCATGAATTTTATCTGAAAAGAGGAGTATCCTCGCGCGAATTATAACGCAACTTATGATCATGAAACACGATTAATTTGGTAAAGTGTAACAGTGTTGAGGTGACTAACGAGGAAGTGTATTGACAATTGATATTGACAAGTGTATTTTTGTATATGGACAATAAGTTTATTTTACACGACCGTGTAGAAAACCGTACAATAGTGAAATTTTTCTTACATCTTCCCCGCAGAACATCGCCATTTTTATACCGCGTCTAGTTAAATAATTTTCCAATGTTTCGCCTCTATTTTCCGCAGTATTCTCTTTGAAACAAATCTCTTTGTTTGAAATAAAAATATACCTCCTCATTGAACACGATTATACTCGCCGTTTGTAAATATTATAATCGCAAGAGAAATAGTCTTAGAAAAATCAAAATCAGCAACGTTATAAAAAGAAACCTCAATTCAAGCTTCGTAATTTATTAAGTTCTCTTGGTTCGTGAAATTTATTGTCCCGTTCTCTGCTGGAGTTTCATCTCGTTGCCGGATCGCAGGGGAAGAGTCGCAGGAAATGGGAAAGAAATTAGGAATAAAAATTTTGTTACGATTGTAAATAATTGATTGTTCTCGTCGAATTGGTAGAGGTGCGAGACGGAAGCATGTGGGACTGAGGAAATTTCAATCGAAATACGACGTCCAGCAAAGATTCATAGCGGCTAGAGGACCAAAGATAGCATAAGTCGGACCTAGTCGAACGGTATTATTCGGGTGGAATGGAAAGAACGAACAAACGAATAAACAATAAATGAAACGTCGTATCCAAACGACGTCGAAAACGAGACGACGCCCGAATATTCCCCGAATGACTTTGGTCCTTTCTGCGCGTACGTACGGATCGTATTACATTATTAGGATTAATTAGTCGTTTAATTTAGAACCGGGATTTCGAATTCGAAAGTGGCCTGTATGCGAGTGAACATGAATATTTTTCTCGATGCCCGCAGTCCGTTCGCGGTCGTCGAAACGATTGTTCAACCGTGTGGCCGCGTTTTATTTTTCTTTTTTTTTTTTCTCTCTCATCTTCGACGTTATATTCGTAATAATCGTGTCGATGTGCCGATCGACAGAGAGATTTCGTTCGTGCTGTAACGATCAATCGTAACCCTCAATCTGCTGCGTCGCATGTGTATTTGTATCGAGAAATCGTGTGGAATATGCTGGATCTTCGAAATACCGGATGGCAATTGTGAGCAGCGGTCTGAGGATTATCGATGGTCGAAATTGAAACAATGAGATGCGGGCCGATGTATCGATAATTAGGATTAATTGAGCGAGAGTGTGCGAGAACGTATGGGTGTCGAGTGTTGGCGAGAATATTTGTGTTAATCGGTAAAACCAAAAAATATATTTATAATTGGTATAAAGACGGTATCGATCGAATAAATTGTTTTTCTTATAGATCGGGGTATATTTACTTTGTCCCGAGGTAAGTTCATGGGGAACGAGGAAACCCTGTTGCTTAAGATTCACCTTTCCTTCCATTTTTCCTTTCGTCGTTCTGTCGTGAAATAAAGCGTCGCGATAGGATTTATTTTGTACATAGAAGTGAGATATTTTATATTTGTCCAAGATAGAGCACACGGTGAACTATTATTATTAGAGCTTCACAGGTGTGCAATTTTGCACATTTTTATTAACAAAATCAAATGTCTGGAAGTTTGCCAATTTGAGGCAGCTCTGTGAAAGGAAATAGTAAAGTAGAATTAACGTGTCAGACCTTCACGATTTGTTAACGTATGCTGATTTCTTGTTGATCTATAAAGAATAGCAACATATAGAAAAAGGTATTAATTCCTGAGCCTTCTAAATTACGAACGAGGGAAAGGCGAATTATTTTAAATAATTTACTTTGTACAAATTTTGAATCAAGTACAATCATCAACGGATAATAAAATTTGGTTGAATAAAATTAGGTTTGGTGAAATAAATGACCTCTATTATCTGATATATTTAGTCAAATAAATTCAATGCAATATGCTTAAGTAATAGTCGAACTGCTAGTAAAAGGGTTAAGCGAGTCCGCTTATTTCTATATAAGAAAGATGAATATTTTCGCAACAGCTGTCAGAAAAGAATGTTGAGAATCATGCCGGTTCTATCCAAGTGCTTGATGGTGCTCAGTCATTTAAGAGGGCGAAGCGAACTGGAAGAAAACAGGGCGAAATTGTTCGCATTCTTCGGGTGAGATCGGTCAGGTTAACAGCAGGCGACAATTTTTGGTCCGCTTTGAACATTCAGGAGCAAAGGTGTCCGTCAACATATTCCCTACACAGGGAAATCCATAATGTAGGTACGGGTAACAAAACACATCGAGCGTCATAAATAAATTAAATTCTAATTAGATCTATAAAAGAATCATGCACTATTAGACCATAGTATTACGTTCACTTCTATTAACAAACACGTTCCATCGTTAATTTCGTATGAAAAGCAAATTGAATGAGAATTACATATTTATTTGACACTCTGTTTATACGAATATATGGTATCGATTTGATCAATTTAATGAATATCGTGCAATCCAAGCATCGAAAAATAGCGCCTTAAAAACTCCAGGCATCATACAAAATTCATGCAATGTTAAACAATATTTATTTGAACGTTACACGAATACTATGAGCAGACGGTATACTGCATTCTACATTTCGTAATTTCTTAATCAATGCCGCAAAACATAATTAAACCTTCAAATCGTACTTGTCGCACGCGTTCCGTAAATAAAGAACACGTGACCGCGTTTCATTCGGATGCGAAGAATTATAGGTGACGCCTCGCGGGTGATCCTCGGAAGGTAGCATTAATTATTTCTTACTTTCGTTCTCGCTGCCGGTCACGTGAGGCGAACAATCATATAAAAGTGTAGGCTTCATGGCGTTTCTCTTATCTTCGGCATACCAGGTAACGTGGTTCACCTGCGACACGCTGCCATCGCTATATAAATAACAAGTCGGTAAACAATAAAGTACGTGGGTCACGCCACGCGAACGAAACGGCATGATCGGTCTTCCAGAACCGAGCAATGAAATTGATAATCGAAATTGATATTCGACGTTCCTCTAATAAACATTTTCCGAGTCGTACAGCGATTCGCGGTGTTGTTAGTAATAACTTAGTACGCGCGTGGAATAATTGTTGGACAGATGCTGTTTAAAACGAATGACATTTGGTGTACATAATTTACTTGCAATTAAGGTAAACGATATGGCGAACTGGGTGTTTTATTGAAATTTATGTAAATATTATTTTTTGGAGTTGCTTTATTTTTATCTGGATATGCTTCAAAGTATAAAGTATGTATAATACGCCCGAGTGACGTTCGTAGAATATCACTTCGACATAGTTAATGTGGTAAGCCGGTTGTAGTAATTTGCATTTGTTCATGTAAGTTGTTTGGTGCACTGTAATGTTGATTTATTCAAGGCATTAATTTGGACCTTTTTAGAACATCTGTTTAAACTAAACTCGTTGATGTTTAAACTAAATGGATCTATTGAAAAAGATGCAACGTGAAATAGAATATACTGTTTGTCCATGGTATTGGTATAATCCTGATATAAATATTGCATGGTTATAAATACTAAATATATATCGTAATAAATAATGATAATAGTCACCTCTGCGTATCTTTTTTCATCCGTCCTGTACGATTGTTTTCAGATAAACGCAAAAATTATTACTCGACAACGTACAAGATATTATAAAAATACATGAAAATCTGCTTGAATACGAAATAAAATGTTAAAATTCACCGGCACTCGAATACTTAAACACCCGTGCACACATTTATTTATACCTTACGCAATTAAACAAGAAAATATAATTGCAACTTCAATAAGAAAAGAAAACCATTTAAATTTTACGTCTTTAACGATAACATCAATGTTATAGCTTATCAAATTTACCTATCTAAAAGAAACAATAATTGTAACGCGCTTCCTCTCGTCGTCAAACAACCACGTAATTTATTCAACTTTATCCGTAGCTCTGTTCTCATTTTCAAAAAGTTACATAACAACTGGATAACAGGGTAATATACCCCCATTTTTTGTTTTGCTTTCGTATCTCTACTTTGTACACGCGATCCATACTATAATTGAAACGTTTCAGATTGAATGGCTCAGACACGATGGTTTCAAATTGAAACGTTTCTGTTCCACCTTGGTAGCCTCCGAGCGAAGCAGGTGAAAAAGGTTACATAAAAAGATGAAAAAGAGAGAATGGAGCCGGATCGACGGTGTAATAGATTATCGACGATTATCCATCGCCTTAGGGACGAATTACCAACGGTGGACGCCTCCTTCAGAGGATAAGCGATGAAAGCGCGATAGAAAAAGCGATAAATTGCCCGAGATAGCATCTTCTTCTTTTAGTTTGGCCGACGTTGGCCCTCTGATTCTTGTCAGAAAGCTTTATTAGCTAGCCACGGTAAACAGTGATCCGAAAAACGTTTAAACAGGCCTCTGATTAATTTTCTAATATATTCAATTGGGAAACAGGGGAGAATATGTCATTTGTTGTGAAAAATTTTGGAGAAAGAATCGAGAAGTTTTGTTCCATTAGCAATTCTATTCTAGTTTTGTTGAAATTATCGTTATTTGTTGTGTGATTTTATTGTCTGGCTTGAGGATATTGTAAAAACAATTTATAGTTTATTAGGGAAGGAATTAGTATTGAAATGAATAGAAACTATGTGAAATTTGTATTCCATGGAATGTTGACAATTTTAGACAACTAATGCTCCAAGTATTTCGCGAAGAAACAAACTTAAGATTGTTTTTCTTATCATACCGTTGCTCGGACTTAAATTTAATATTCGTAACATTGCCGTTTTCGTTATATTGTAAAGATAACAGCCCTCATTAAAGTCATTTTCATTGTCAACGTTATCATTGTTTTTTGCAATAATTGCTGAGGCTATCATCGTCGTTAGTAATGTCTTGGTGGTTTCATGATCATTATTTACATATCGTTACCATGGATTTAATGGTCGCTATCGCGATTACTATGAATTTCATATTTCGCAATTATACATTGCATTTCAATTGCGCTTGGAATGTGTATTTCTCGTAATTGTAACTTTCTGTTTTTTTATTTATGGACAAGTGTATTTGGTTAAGTTACATTACTTCGAAGCTTGACTCGTCAGTTTGTGGAAAATTGTTAAATATTTTGAGGAAACACAAGTGAGAAATGCACATGGGCTCTTTAAGCTAGTTAATTAAATGTTTACCTTGTCGTTTAAACGTCGTGATATGGGAAACGCTGAACGGAGTTTATATCTGTTAATATCTTTCAATTTAAGTTGAGAAAAGTATTTTTGCAATTAGAAATGTAATCACGTATTACGTATTACACATAGCGTTGACTTGCACTACTTCGAAACAGCTTTCTTCTTATATCCATTGGTGCCTAATAAATTAAGCATAACAGTATTTTCAAAAAGTGAACGTGTGTGCATAAGATATATCATATTGCAAGGGTCCAAATGGTAACTTATTGTAATTATTATAGTAATAGCGACAAGAATACACTTGTAACAAATCTTTACGTAACTATACAACACGTGGCTTTTCATCGTTACATACAAGGGCAGTCTGAAAAGTTCTCGGTCTGGCACATGGAGATTATATTGAAAAATAAAACATATTTCACGACAAAAAAAATTTTCATTCGTTGGAAGAATGAAAATGTATGCAGAAATAAGAGTTGAAGGAAAAATTGGTATAGATTATACTAATCTTATATAGATCTATATAGAACTTATATAGATCTATACTAGTATTAGTATAGAAGGCTGTAATGACATAACATATAGCGTCTTATGTAGATTTAATTATACATCTAATTACAGAGAAATGTGAAAAACTATTTTCAATTCAAATCCAATATCTCGAGTTTTATGCAATAAAATAATTAATATTTCAATCCAAAGAAATAACAAAATAAAACATATAGTATTACATATATTCCTAATTTTGGCGAAAGATTGCAACAAATTTTTACAGTAAAGTAGTAATTATAAAGTAAATGATGCATAGAGTTCAGTTTAATTTTTGTTTTGTTTTAATAAATGTTGCAGTACCTGGAAAAGTATTAGATACAATGGCATTAATACAATGGTATATAATAGCAATAGGTGAAAAAATTACTTTCACAGTTTTTAACCTCTATGAAGTTTATCACTTCGTTGATTCTCTTCGATTACCTCAGGTATAACGAGCATTCTCTCCTTCCGAAGATTGCTTCCGTTGCAATGAATTTGCACAGAGTTAAATATTCATGCGGTCGAAGTTTCACTGTAAATTTTTTTTTCTCTCGAAACAGTAGTTGCATACGTGCGCACAGTAAATTCCGATAAATTCCCTTCACGAATTTAACCCCAACGCTTTTACTTTCATTTCATTTTTACTCGCCACACCGCCACACCGCCACACAAATGATAAAGATTTTCAAATTATTAACTGTCCACAATTGTCCCCGTTATTATATTCGAGAAATTATAAAATAATTAATAATTCACATTCATACCATCATATTAATATAAAAAGGACAAGAGTTCTTGCTTCACCTGCAAAGAAGCAGACACTTTATAACTTACCACTTAATAATTACGCTCTCTCCTATTTATTCGTCGCTAAAATCAATAATATTAATTCGGAGACATTTTCGATTCATCCAGCATCTATTCTCCATCGGGAGAGCTAAACTTTCGATAATGATAATCTTGCACACGAGTGTCTTCCATTAGGAAGCGTCTGCATTGAAATTGTGCGAGAAATCGGCAAGGTTTGAACACGGTGAGAGGCGCGGCGCATAGTTTCTGGAAGCAATTTTTACAACAGCCCTCGATAACGAACATTTCGGTACGGACCGATGCCGCTCTGGTTTCCACGTCTCTGGCTTTATTACCTATAATTATAGACGCGGCAAATGTAGTAAATCCTCGTTGTAACGCAGTCGTTTGGAAACAGGGCTTTTCCCTCGCGTCGTTAATCCCGGCTTGTACTACGTGCGCTCAGTTCATCGAGCCTTTTACCCCTTTCGCCGCGGACGTTGTATTATGCGAAAGAATAGAAATATACTTCGGCATGGCCGTAACTCTTCGACGGTAGCAGAATGAGAAAATCGGCTTTGTGTTGTTCAGTTCGTAGTCGTATATAATAGTCAAACATTAATTTAAAAATCAGAACGTCATTTAATAACTGAGATAGATATTCGAATCGATGTGCAAATAATTGGCGATAATCGGCGTAGAATAATTTGTGGCAGTGTCTTGATTCCCTCTTGGAACACGACGAATCAATTGTGGTTGTATTATAATGATACAACGTTTTTCACGTTTATCATTCATATTTCTGCAAATACACTCGTATCGTATTCGAGCGACGCTAGAAAGCGGCACGAATACACGGGAAACGATTATACATATTTGCAAGGAGCGGCGCGGTGAAAGACGTCTCTGCTTATTTTTTATTTACCTTCCCCACGGGGACAATTCTCTGTCGACATTTATCGAGCACGTTTCTTGCGACGTACAAGAGGCACGATTAAAATCGTTCTTTTAGGAAGAGAATTCCCCCGCGGGGATAGCAGATAAATGTTTTTACGAACGTCTCCACGGGAACACGCGCGTTCCCGTAAAATTTTTATTTTAAACGTTTGTGTCGTAGGTAATTTCTGTATCGACAGCATTGATGTCGCGCGCACGCCTATTTACACCTATTAATAGCTTCATCGAAAGCGCCTCGTGCAATTAACGCGAGTGATAATTATTCACTCGAGCCCAAATAAAGTTACTTTGGTTTAATACTAACAGTAGTATTACGGTATTCTGCTCTACCCTTTTTTATATAATTCGTAAAATCTTCTGGATATCAGTGAGTAACAGATGAACAGTTTAATAATGTGGTATTGAAATACATGATTTTGAAATGTTCAACTCATTTACTCCGCAATCAAAATGTTTCAAATTCGATAGGAATAACATTTGTGGAAATATGTACACTAAATTTACAGAACGCCCCGAAAAAAAGGGAATATCGGGTGTCAACCTGGCACGAAATTGAATATTAAAGTTTCCAACGAATAGGAAAATTCTAGCAACCCGTTATACATATCAAAAGTGTAGGAACACCTTGCTTCAGTGCAATTAAAAGGCTATTCACTTTGTTTGAAAGAGGTTCCAGTTCCCTTTATTTACCCTGCGGTTTGAATAACTATTCTACTTTTCGGAATAATCTAAAATGTCTCGTCTGGAAAATCTTGAACCATCTTTTCCTTTCTTTTCACATACCAAAAGTTTTATAAAACATTTTTCCTGTACATTGGTCAAGTATTTTATCTTTCACAAAGGGATTCTTTGTATTCGTTCATCTTTTTCCATTGTATCGTAATATACATAAAATACGTCTATTTATCCGTTTCCCTTCACAAAGAAGCACACCAACTGCAACTATGTATATCGAGAAAAGAATTAAGCTCTATTATAAACCTTTACTCCAGGATTATTTATTCAAAAATACGTGAGGTAACACAGAGCGTATTTACAATTTATAATATTTTTAGCATTACACTTGTTACTTGTTAAAATTAATCGAAAAATTCCAAAAAATAACGATTAATGGTTTCTTTTTAAGAGAGTCTATATATATGTACATACATACATACTTCTTACTCGATCGATAACTTCCCTTAGATTGGTATACGTTACCTTCAATATTACGAAATAATTCCTATTCACCTTTATCGTTATCAGAATTGACTTGGACACCGAAAATACATCTTTCTCCGTGATAATTACACCCCCCGAGGCCAATCCATCCGCAGGGGTTTATAAAATATGATATAGAAGCGTGTCGTCCCGGTGAAAACGATTAATTCTGTCCCCAGGGGCATAAAACTCGCGAGTAGCTCCATTATTACCGCAAACATAGTATTTTCCACGACGGAAAATCCCCTAGGAGGCATTTTCCGCGGAACTATGTACCAGAAACGTTAATAATTCAACGAAAACCATCATCCAGTGCGACGTTTCTAACCAACCCCTCGAACTACACGCAGGGTTTATCTTCATTTTTTTACATATTTCTGTAAAACTATCTGCTACATATAATTTGCCACTAAATAGGACCGTGTTATAAGTGATATTTTATCTACTCCGTCACAAGACCAAATAGATTAGAGTATGATTATTATTTTAACAAAAAGTGTTGCGTGCAAAAATTAATTACTCAACACCTACTTTGATTTTTGGTTTTTAACTCAACTCTGGAGAATGGAAAACTTGGTTTCACGTTGAAAACAAGATTGACAAGAAGACAACATAAAATCCGCAGTAAAAATAGAAAATATACATAGAATTTGTATTCCCGTCGGTTCTCCGAGAAACACAATGCTATATTAAAATAACTATTGATTTACGCGTTAATAATACCACGATTCTACCAATCGAAATCTACAAAATTCTTTCCAATTCAAACGATCAAAGATCTGCTTTCCTCGTGACTGCGATCGAACGAAATCTTGTATGCAAATTCGAATATTAGGAGGCGCGCAGACATAATTTCCCCAACCGTTTCCATTTCGATCGCCCTCGAAAGCGACACACAGGCCATCATCGAATTATTCGATGCTGTTATAATACGCCCAACGATGCTCCAGTGAATCGACCGAATTTTCCTCTCGAAGGGACCATAATTTGCATAAAGGACAACACGAAACTCCGCCAGATTCCATCGACTTCACTGCCCATCCCTCGAATATAAACCACTAATGAACGGCACCAGAAGTTCACACAATACACGCATATTAGGGCGTTGAATCGAGATGCCAGCGTAGCTGTTTTGTTGTGCTAATACGACGTGGACCGATATCGTGCTTCAATTCATTCCTTTCCTCTCTTCTTATTCAAAAGCGGAGCGGAATCCTGCGAACACCGTTACACAGAGATGGAATATATTTTCTGGTTCACCTGAATTTCCGTCAAAACGATTTATGAATAGACGCACTTGTCGCTGTAATTTTCATTGTAATCGACCGATATTAATAGAATGCGTGCCGGGGGGTAGTTTTTCTCGAGCGATTGCGATATGCAGCGAATGTTTAGTAAGCAGGTATCAGCGATCGATTAAAATCATAGCTGATGAATGTTAACGACGAAGAAAAATCGCTTCCGTCTCTGTGCGTCTTCTTCCAAGGAATTCAATCATCTTTATAATCGCCGCGGAGTCTGTTCTGGCGAAATTTGTGGCGATCCGTGTCCTGACCATATCAGGACTAGGTCTCGGACTTATTCCATACCATAACCAAGGTTTATGCGCCTGTACAGACTGAAAATACCCGTAATCGTGATACTTGCACGCTGATTGCGCTCGGAGGTGATGCGTTTTTACTATTTGTTCCGTTTTCCCCTCGCCTAAATTGCATTCTTCCGAGAACAGCTGAGAGATCGGTTCTTTAATCTTGATTTGTAAATGCACACTCGCCTTCCGGAACTGGGATGATTAAATTCAGCCTGGGTTCTTTTAAGGAAACAAATAATAACGAGATCTGGGTATGTATTTGGATTTCAATTTACATGGTAAATCTAATATTGTTTCTGATCCAATTAATGATCTGACACCATTGATTTGCTATTAGTAATTATTCATCATTCAAATAATCAAGCCAATGCACTACCAATTATCGATCTAATTAGCATAAACTGACACGGCACCGGAATACGTTTCGTTCCATTAACGACGAAGTTATTTCTTTTTTGGGAAAATTCGTTCGTGTGATGCAGAAGAGTTTCAATCAAAATATATAACAAAAATAGCAGCGTCATAGGAATAGGATAGATACGTATTAGATGTTAATGGATTAAAGACAAAAGTATTCCTCTTTTTTTACTAATTGCAAGGTTTTTCGTCGACTCAATCGAACCAATGAAGTTGAGCAACCGTTAAACAAAAACGAAAGGAAAAAATACAGCTTGGAAATATTTCTCTCGAAGGAATTTCTCAGCAACGTATCAATGCCTATCCTGTAGACACGTTAACCCGTGAAACGCTTAAAACGAACACTCTACCGAGAAGCTGATTATTTTACGAGGAAATTTTCGTGGAATACGCACACACTTGCAATTTCCTTGTGGCGAACGGACACCGCACTTAATTCGCCTTTCTCGTAGATGAATTACCTTACGAAAAGATTGATCTTACCTGTCCTCGGCGCACTTTTTATGCCCCTTTTACGTATGCAGATGCACGGTTAATATTCGCGTGTCCCTGAATTTTGCGCGGCACTTACCAAAATGATAAGGAGAGCTTGTTAAATAAATTAAGGGAATGCAGAAAATGGAATTTGGAACAGTTACGTTGATTACATTTGTTTCGTTTTAACAATTTTATACAAATTTAATCCTTTGTTTAACCATTTCTATTGGTAATTCGTAAATGAATGTTTCTAATGAATGTCAATTAAATGTGTAATGCCGCGACGAAAGATCCTCGATACCAGTGTCGAACGTGATGCTTTTCAACTAATATTGCCTCCTAATAGCAAGGTATAATTCTATGAAAAATAAATACGAAATCACAAGTATCGTAGAATTTCAGTTTCTAAATAGTACCTTGTGCTCGATGGTATCGATCCTGTGTAGTTATATCTCGAACAGAATCGGTATCGATAGTTTCACGATTCTACACGTAACAATAGGGCGTTGCCTTTGAATGAATTATTATATCGTTTTCGTTTCTTCTGTGCCATAGAGTGCCACTGTTTAACAACGCGTGTACATACGAAATAGTCATACAATACTTGATTCTATTCGCGATAGTATCGATACATTCATTATGGTCACGACACCAATACCACTTAGGATTCATTCTGGCAAGCTTCAATATCGAATTACGTCGACACCAAGTAAATGTTTCTCGGCTATTTGATTATTGAATTATTTGAAATTCACTAGAGATATTCATATCATTTCTGTTACTGTTCAAGACGTTCATTATTAATTATTGTAATATACCAATTTACTGTAAGACTGCGAGGCTAGTATGAGGATTTGTTATCGTTAATTTACACTGGTAGTCATGTATTAATTACCATTCATTCGTTCGAGACAAACCGCGACAACATGACTGCAACGCAGCTGATGTTTACTCTGCAATCGAGTAACCCTTTCCGGGGAAAGCGTGCGCGCGCTCTTAATTAATAAATAATCATTCTAAGATGGATGCCTTGCCGTCGCAGTGAAATTTTCTTCTCATTAAGGCAAAGTTTAAGCACGAGTGTACCATTCGTTGCATTAACGTCTCATTAAGCGGTGAAAGTTCGTTGTTACACATTCTTTTTTCATTCTCCCGAAAGCAATGCCACCTGCTGTTACTCACCTACGACAAGCGATTACTTTATTCTAAATCTACGTTTATGTTTTTTCCGTTTCAATTCGCGATGGTTCGACTCCGTTTTCTCGCAGATATGAAAGTTACCGAAATTTCATATTTATAAAAATCATATACTTATTTGTAATTAAAATGATACATAAATCGTATTTATTTTTACACTTTCACAGTTTTAATTATCGAGGACATTGAAGAAAAATACTTGAGATATTCTAGACTTGAAACGCGTAAAGGGTTAAAAATTAAAAAGTATCTTTGAAATCAATGGCTGACGAGAGTGTAAGCAGTTTTCTTAGACTCGCCGTTTATTCGTTGCTCATTATTATTTTCCCGAACGAAATACATGTACCGCCGCATGATTATTCTAAATATTCTTCGAACTTTCTCAAAGGAACAACGCATTCCTCCAGTCGACAAAATTATTGTAACAGCGCCGCACTTGTTTCCCCCCCGTTCAATATGTGTTGTTATTCCTCGATTTCGACTCGATCGGACTCCTTTTAACGTCAGTCCCTTTTCAAGAAAACGAAAAGGAATATCCCCATGTTTTTGCTTCACGCGTCGGGGGGTTCTGTCCCGCGGCTATTCAACGACGCCCCATTTCGATTCGTCGAAAGGTCTTGAACGCGCATACATTGTCGGGACAATTAGGGACACAATGGTGTCGTCAGAGTGTCGTTGACTTTTGTTTTGTTAATTTATTCTGACAAGCGTGGACCGATACAAGTGGCTGCTGTGCGGGGCCCTGAATAGTCTCGTTTGCGTTAATTTATGCTCCGTCCCCGGATCGGCAACTATATGTATGTAACACCTGATTATTATTTGCCGCGATAAATCACCGTACATCAGGAGCATTCTGCATTGTCAAGTGTTCGCCTCTATTTCTTGTGATTTTCGTGTTATTTTCGGATACATTTCACGCTGTGCCCCGTATCGAATTCATTGTACAATCGACACTTAAATACCCATCCCGAATTGTCAATCTGAAATGGATAACGCTCAAGAAACGGGACGCGGTACATTTGAATTACAATCGTCGAATTTATTCCGCGGGCGTAATCGCGATGAATGAATAAAACGAAGTCGATAAAAGAATATTCTGACGCGGCTGATAAAGTGGGTCATCATTGATTGCAAAAGGGAAGGTAACTCGCATATTGTTCATCGTTTTAACGATACGTTCGCCACGATTCTAGATTGCCGCATGCATGCACACGAAAGTTAGACAGATAACGTTGAATGTACGTAACTTCTCGACGACAATGGCGAACAGCCACGAAAGCTATTGCAAATAAAGAAGTTCATCGTGATCACGGTGGAGAACCGAAATTGCGTTGCAAATTTTCAAGTTTGGAAACAATTTGTTAAATGGCAATTAGACGTGAATCAATGAGAATACCTTGGAATAGAAATATAAGGGAACTGCGTTTGTTACCGTGACTTCAATTTTATTAATCCTTCAAATAATACCGACTCGTTGATGGATGTTGATTGTTGACAGCAAAAAGAATTCAATGAAATACAATTGCAATCGACGAATAATAATATATATATTTTGTGCTCCGTTCAGATTAATATTCGATTACTAATTTCACTAATACTAATCGGCAAAATTAACTTGAAACATTGCTTTAATTAACATTGTTGCGACTTTGTTACGCCGTAGACAGTGGGCATTGAATTTCTAATGAAAGAATCGTGCAACAGTGTCCTCTACGAAAAAATATAAAAATATACAAATTCCGATACTGTATAACTGTTTGCAGTGATCGACGAAAATTCTACAAATTAAATCATCATTTAATTAATTTTCACGACAAATTCGTATTAGATATCTCGACAACGTGAATATTATAGTAAAAACTTCGATCGGCATCATCTTCTTTTCTCACCGTAAAATTAATAATAGAAGAGGTGCTACGATTCCGAACCAAATCTTTCGATGCTGTAAACAAACCTTCATTTTTCGTTATTTCTATTCAGATCTCAATTTATTCCGTCTGCCTGTCTCCTGATGAAGGCGATTAATCGAGGTTCTACTATACTATACGGGGCATTCTATTATAATGTATGATATAATATGCATAATGTACCGTTCATAAAATCTGTATCAGAGACAATGTTCGTGTTCATCGCGATTCACGTTGGCCTAATAGCACGCAATTGTTACGGGATAGGTGTATCGTGTGCTAAATTCGCGTTCCGCACTATCTTTTGGATTTTTAATCAAATGTATCGTAACATCAAGGGTCGCGCCATTATTTACTTTGCTTTGTACATTATTTTCGCGTGTCGTTTTTACCTGCACCGTTTGAAACACGTGAGAATCCATGATAGGATGTGTCCAGGGCTTTTTCAAATCAGAGCACGAATATGCAAAATTATTATCGATAGTAGAAAGAAACTCCTTTAAAAGTTCCCTTTATATTCTAACGTATTGCCTGACAATATATTCATTATATATTGTATTGTTTATATAAATTGATAGAATATACTGTTCACTGTTAAGCAAATCGAACCGAATTGAAACGTGCGAAATTTTCGTACGATTTTTCACTTTTAATACTTGCATGGGTTGGAAATAAATTTACCTTGGCTGATTTTGTGGGAAAAATTAATTCTCTTCTGCTAATATAGTTAACGTGTGAAATGTGCGGTACAAATCTTTCTGTAAACCATGAATGCTAAAATTGGAAATAAAAAATTGTCCCTCCCTTCTATGCTAAATCCTATAATATTAATCTCTTGTGTATTAATTTGATAAATCTTCGTTAATTAAGATCTTTTTTTATTTTCACCACCTGAAAACGATTTAAAGGGGCCCCCTTTAAATCGTTCTAGAGTGAATATATTAGGGATTGTAAATGTTGAAGCTGACTTTTATATTGATTAAATCCATTACAAATTTGCGTTCCTATTCCATTGAATGGAAATCTTCATTTTTCATTCGAGAGAATGATAATGATAAGACGCAGATAAAATCGCCTATACAAAGGGACCTCCATCAAAAGAATTTCTAACGGCCAGATATTAATCTTTTCTGGAGCTTTATCGTATGCTCTCTCAGCCTAAGGAAGATTCTCAATCATAGGAACAAGCCTTTCCTTTCACTATTTCAATAATTTGTTTAATAAGTACGAGTGTATAACGCGTTTGACGTCAGAGTAGTCAAAGTTATAAGTTTCGTATTATACCCAGAAAAAGCGGGAAAATTGTACGAAAAAATATAGTCACATTCCATTTATCTGAACAAATACGATGATACATTTCTTTAATGAATTAGCTGTAAGTCAATAATTATTTACTATTATTATTTATTACGTTTAAGTTCGGGCTGCTACAAATATTTCCATAAATGGAGTAGCATTCGATGTTAAGAATAAGAAGCCAGGAAGGGTTAAATAATTGGAATGGAATTCAACGGTAAACGAAACACTTCAAAGTATAACAATTTATTTTACTATTATTATTTTTAACTGTACACCAAAACTCAAATGTACACTAATAATTACATACGGACCAATTTATGGTTTAGGGTTCTATACACAAATTTTCCATAAAAGAGGATAACTCGAACAGGTCGTCGTTATTTAATAGCTTCTTCGCGAGCATCTGCTCGTTCAATCTCGTAGCAGCTTCCTGCAACTCGTGCCTCCATTCAGTGGCAACGTTTTCATTAATCGAGCACACGACAACCTCGTTCACCTCATCCTGCACGGAGTAACACGCGATGGACTTAAACACAGTCTTCAAATCGCTCTTCACTTTCTTTTTGATGCTCTCCTCTCGACAGACCAGGTTTAAAATGAACAGCCCGTTATCCGTTAAACATTCTGCGACCGAATTTATGATAGGCATCTCTAAGAACTGTTTCGGCGGACAACGCATTCCAACTGTAACATCCTTACTGTCTACGTCGAAAAGTATAGCTTTGTACTTCCTTTGTTGTTCGGCGTTCTCCATCACGAAGCGCAGCCCGTCCGTAATTTCAACTTTCATCCGATTATCGAGAACCAGACCGAAGTAGTCGGTCGCAACTTTCATTATGGCTTCGTCAATTTCAACCGCGACGATACTTAACTGCAAAAGATATATATGATTAATATACGTAATGGTATTAATAAGTTGCATTAATATGGGAGGATGTCCCACGAAACTATCGCCACGAAACTTTGGGGGATTTCTTTGATGCTCTGGAAAGTTTAAAAGAGGCCACGAAATTTTTTGGCGACAATTACGTTGGACCACCTTATTTACTTGCACACCTTAGGGAAACAGTTGTATAAAAATGTACACAGGCCTCCTCCACCTAAACCTACGACCATTATTTCCTCGAATTCTTTAGGGTTTGTCGCAGCACTGACGCCAATACTCATGTACAAATGATGGCTGCACGCTAGAAATCCGGGGTCGATAATCTTTTTCACTTTACCTCGTCTAGATTTAACTGAATAGATTTGCGTATATAGATTACAATGGATCGGTGATATAACGAAGCATAAATACATGGTAGACAAATTAAATACCTTGTTTCAGACGTGCTTCGCTCTGTATAACATACGGACTATCCAGAAATATCAATCTCCTGAATTCTCTGTCATCCCTTTCGATTTCTTCGACAACGAAAGGACCGCTAAGCTCGCTGTTACCTTCGTAACACGTCGTTCTCACTCCCACGTGCGAACCTACTGATAGAAACGGAATATCTGTTATTCCAGATAAACCTTCCGGGGCCAAATTTAGAATGCAATTTTCCAGTTCGCTTTTTACAGCATCCCAACTCTCGAACTTGTGCTCTCTGCATAACGTTACAATCGCGAGTCTATCTCGTTGGGCACTTCTAAGAACTTGTTGTCTTCCTTCCTTTGTGCTAAACAGCCAATCTGTTTCTCTGAGACAAAGCAATTGCAAACATCGTTACGTTTGTATCTTTCGTATCGTTGAATATCTGTCCGGCATAAATAGAAACTCACGATCCCTGTGGGACTATAAATGCTGCATAACTTTTCGTTCCACGAGTCCTGGGTTGATCTAAAACGTAGACAGTATATCGTGGATGTTTGTCGTCAGGTCGATGCAGATCTAACGAGATTTCTCCAATATCAGCCACACTATGCTTCTGGAGACTGTTGCAAACTAACGCAGACTGTTGTACTGACAATATTGCTGCTATCATGTCGTCTACCATCGTCAACCTCTTCGGTGGTCCATCGACTAACGCTACTTCCAGTACCTGTTAAAGGGATCGATTTATCGAACCATTACGCGAATTAAATGTTACTAATTAAATAAGGACTTAATAAATTAAATGAAACTCCAAGCAATTGTAAGAATGAATCCTTGACAATATACTTCTTAACTAATCATTTATTAGCAGGAACTTTGTAGCTATATAAATTGCAATTTATACGTATGTGTAATAATAACAATATGAAACATTACCATTTGGGGTAGGTTTGTAAATTTTGTAGCAATTACTGCGAAAACTGGGATAGAACTTCCTTCTTCGGCTCGGGTTTTCGCCTCTGCCTCCTGGCAACGTACTATACGAAACATAAATCCAACGTTTGGAAAATAAGATAAGAGATGTCTCAGAATATGTTCCTGTAAAAGCGAGATACATATGTACCTTCCTCCGTTGCGCAAGACCCTTGTAATTTCCTGCAATAAAACATTCATTACAATACATATCTTCCGCCACCTAAATACAGGAATGCTTCGTATGTTTAAAATAACCTTGAACAGACCCATTATCTATTCGTAATAATTAAATGAAACAATTCGGAACCTACTACAATCTTTGTTACACAAATTAATAACACTGAGTAATTTATTCCTGGAACTGAATTGCCATTCAAGTTTTTGTTTCAAACCTAGCGGCTAATTAGAGTTGCTACTTGAATGCAAGGGACTAATACCTCAAGGCTGTTTAAGTTTACATGTACAAGGGATACAAAATCTCCATACCATGTACCTTGAAATATTTGTTAATAGTAGATATCGTTTCTTCTTTGTCATTTGGCATAAGAGCATCTAAAGTACCTTTATCTAAAACAACACTAAACGTATCATCGGGATAACTCATTTGCGTTGCATCCATTTGTTCATAAACTAAACCTGCTCTCACTGATGCATTAATGTCACGCATTTGCTTAATAACGATATGCGATATATCAATGTTGGTAATATTTCTGGAATATTGGTAAAATGTAGGTAAATAAACATGTGTCTACTTATTACTATAGGATTAAAGGAATGAAAAATTCCATACCTGTATGCAGCATCGTACAAACACATGCTGACAGTCGAATTACCGCAACCAACAATTAAAATGTTGTCTTTTATTTTAATATATTTCAAAAGTATGCTGCATAATTCTGGATATTCTCCATACCTAATTGAAAAAAAAACAAATAATATAAACTCAGATTGTATTATTTAATAATGATTTCGATACGTGAAAATTGCGTACCATTCAAAATTCTTTTTGCCACGTTTCTTGAAGAACGTGTTCCAATATTCGACTTGGCTGAATTCTGCATGTGCTTTAGGTAACAAATTCATGTTTCTTAATTGTCGAAAAATGTTATACTTCGGGGTTTATTATAATCGAAATTATAGAACAAGGTTAGTATCAGGTTAAGCGAAGACTGTGTCAAATCATATTCAAATTATGCGGTCTCGTGCAATTTGACAGGTAACTGCAATCACAGACGAGTTCGTTTGGCACCTCATAGATTAAAAAATAACCACCAGGACCGAGATACAAAAATAATTATCATCACTTTTTCGAATCTGTCGGTAACGGTGACAGTGACATGATACCGACGAGATATAGGAATAGGCAAGACATCTTATGGACTTTCGTGGCCTAACGTGACTGACATACCGACTCAGAAAACCATGCTGATTCGAGCGTCCTCTGCACATGAACAGTGATCATTTGAAGAACTATTAGTTACTGAAGTAGGGAGACAGAATTCTAGCGGTTGTGTGAATATATGTAAATGCTTTAGGGGGGATCAAGAAAGCTGCTTCTCGGGCAACGTTTCCGTAGAAAAATTGAGCTATGGAGCCTGGTCGCGCGATGCACTTCGGTTCGGCTCGACTCACACACAGTCGAAATCACATCGCGATGCATCGTGGCCGTAAAATTGACAATGAGATACGTGTCACGTCAAGCGTCCCGACTGTGCTGTCGTGCTTTCATTGCGCGGCAAAGAACAAAGGAATTCTTTAACGAGGATAGTAGGCCCGGTTAAAAGATGGTCAGAAACAATAGAAGTCCAGTAGGAATGAACTAGGATAGTAGAATTTACGGAAATAGCGAATACGACCAAACGCAGTCGACGCGCCGGTCGTCGCGGAATGGGGTGGCTCGAGCAATGGGGAGGCTCGAGGAATGGGGAGGCTCGCGGAGTGGGGTCAGTCGTCGCGCGGCGCGCGGCCCGACAGTCACGATTGAAGCGTCGCAGCATGAGGTTGTTTATGTAATTGAAGGCTAACGACATACCTCACTCTACAACACAATAGCACCGGGCTTTACTTCACCATCGTGTTCGCTTGATTATTAGCTTCAATTAATTAATACGCGTTTAACTAACAATCGAAGAACGCGTCTTCGTTCGGCATCGAGATTTTTTTAATATGAGATGAACTAGTCGTTTGTTGCAACATCGCTTTAGCTAATTTATTAGATTGAACGGTTCTTCGAATCTTTATGATATTTTATTCAGTCACCTACATACTGCTTTTGCGACTTCGAATTCGATTCTGATTTTAGAACAGGTCTATCACAGGTCCATTCTTTTGTTGCAGGTATAATGGATGATTGGCTGGCAAAGAATAATATATTGAGGCTGCAGGAATGGAGTATTGATATACAATTACTGCAATGCATAACAATCAATTCGATGACATATGATGAAAGACGTAACATTTATCTTATTATCCCAACGGTTTATGGATATCTCTTGCTATTTGGCGATAGATTTTCGGCTCAAGATCGTTTCCTTCGGTTAAAAGTTGTGGTACACATTCATTATTGTATATCGTATATCACGTATCACGTATACTCAATTCGTATATCCACGTTTATTAAATAATGAAAACATTTGAAATAGAACTTACAATGTTTGCGGTTGAAACTAGTCAGTAAATTTAATTACTTCTAAACGAAAAATTGAAATACGTTCATGTTTCGCTGCATTTCATGCGCTTATTTCTATTATAGTTTCACTTGTACTTAGTAAACACTTTTATTGTCTCTGTGACCTAGGCACAAGTACGGTCGAATTGTATTTTCGGCGCAGGTTTGCCCGCGTACCTACGTACTTGTTGCGACGCCCTTGAAGCATGATAAATAGTTTCTAGTCTTGGTTTCTACAAGCAGCTACGAGAATTTATAAATGCGCGATATTGCTTTCTTACTAGGATCATGATCACTTTTAAAACTCTCACAAAGTAAACAGTCACAGTAATGAAATGATAAGTCATTTA
Source organism: Nomada goodeniana (assembly GCA_963969485.1). Taxonomy (NCBI): domain Eukaryota; kingdom Metazoa; phylum Arthropoda; class Insecta; order Hymenoptera; family Apidae; genus Nomada; species Nomada goodeniana. Next base: position 5,805,466 of record OZ018305.1, on the reverse strand, counting down.
TGTTAATATACAATAATATATCTTCAATACACAATTAATAATACAGTATTATTTTATTAAAAGAAAAGCAGTAATTCCTCAACAGACATAAAGAAATAAGAAAGAGACCAATAAAATCACATGTGTATTGCTTTAATTTCTACTTTCAGAAAATTTTGATGAGCGCGCGCAATGCGGTCGGTAAAGTCAGTGTTTGCTCCGTCAAAGTTCATTTTATTGTTTTTAGAGCGCAGCCGCTCTTAATAATTATCTGTTATGTCTGTTTAGTATACATTTTATTTTATGTTCAGTTTAATTGGTAGATCTTATTTGAACTTTAACATTACCTTTACTACCAGTTCTACTGAATGTGCTCAATATAAAATGAAACATATAATAAATAATGTACATACGCATAAGTTATACAATTACTGCAATTTGAAATAAGCTTCTGTATAAAGTATGTAATTTTTAGTATGAGTTTTATCTGTAAGATCTATTGTAAATTAACTTCGAAGAATAGTTTATAAGTATTAGGTTATATATGTTTATAGTATTGTTTATGTTACATAAATATTAGTTTAGAATCGATACAAGATTTAGTTGTACGATGTATATGAAATAGATATAAAAGAATAGTTCATAAGTATCTGCTTGCAAATTTAATTAGAACATTTTTGTAACTTGTATCTTTGTTGATAAGTTTAAATAAATCTTAAATGAAAAGAATTCTACGCATCTCTTTATTTTTACACCTTAACTATCCTTGAAAAGACCTAACTCCAATTCCTCAAACAAGTACTACCGTGCAGGAACTTTAAATGCAAAGTTCACAAGCGGAGAACTTGTAAAAATAGACCTGAACATTACTAAACATATTAAGCGCCTTACCAAAATTCAACTAGGTTGCAAAGAAATACCTAGCGAAAATGAAATACGGTTCCAAATAACACCTCGCAAAAACGCAACAAAGTTGTAACCAACGCCTCTGGAAAATATAAGATAGTTCGAAATAATGCTTAAGAAAATGCAACAAAGTTGCAAACAACTCCTCATAAAAATAGAATACAGTTACAAAGACATTGCGAAAGCAAAGTTGCAAATTGAGCCCTAACGAAATGCAACAAAGTTGCAAATAACGCCTCGCGAAAACGCAATAAATTTGCAAATAACGCCTCGCGAAAACGCAACAAAATTGCAAAAATTCTCGAGAAAAATTTGCAACAATGTTGCAAATAGCGCCTCGCGGAAACGCAACAAAGTTGCAAATTTAAGGTGCATGCATGCTGCAATATATATCGGGGGATTGCGATTTTTTGCGTTCGCGAGGCGCTATTTGCAACATTGTTGCAAATTTTTCTCGAGGATTTTTGCAATTTTGTTGCGTTTTCGCGAGGCGTTATTTGCAAATTTATTGCGTTTTCGCAAGGCGTTGTTTGCAACTTCGTTGTATTTTCTGAGAGCTCGTTTTGCAACTGTGTTGAGAAGTTTTTGGCGCAACATTGTTGCAAATTTTTCTCGAGAATTTTTATTACTTTGTTGCGTTTTGTTAAGGCAATTTGCAACTTTGCTTTCGCGATGTCTTTGCAATTGAATTGCATTTTTATGAGGAGTTGTTTGCAGCTTTGTTACATTTTGTTTAGGCGTTATTTGGAACTGTCTTATATTTTCCGGAGGCGTTGGTTACAACTTTGTTGCCTTTTTTCGAGGTGTTATTTGCAACCGTATTTCATTTTCGCTAGGCATTTCTTTGCAACCTGGTTGCAATATGTTTAGTAATGTTGAGGTCTATTTTTACAAGTTCTCCGCTTGTGAACTTTGTATTTAAAGTTCATGCACAGTAATACTTGTTTACGGAATTGGAATTAGGTCTTGTCAAGGACAGTTAAGGTGTTAAAATAAAGAGAGGCGTGGAATTCTTTTCATTTAAGATTTATTGAAATTAAGTAATGAAGATACAAGTTACAAAAATGTGGTAATTCAAATTTACAAACTAATACTTATGACCTATTGTTTAAGGTTAATTTACAGTATAACTTACAGATAATACTTATACTAAAATTTATGTACTTTATTTGCTGAAGCGTATTGTAAATTACAACAATTGTGTGACTTGTGCATATGTAAAGCCCAAAGTATTTATTGCATCTTGCATTTTATATTTAGCGCATTCATAATAGATGTGTTTAATAAATACTAGTGAAGCTATAATATAATATGCGTGTTTCAATTTTTCATTTAGAATTAAGGAAATTTACTAACTTCAATTTCAATCGCAAATATTGTAAGTTCTATGTGAAATGTTTCCATTACTTATTGAACGTGGATATACGAATTGAGAGAAGAAAGTATTGAAATCTATTTACAATAATGAGAGTGTTCAATAACTTGTAACCAAAGGAAACGAAACTTGAGCCGAACACCAATCGCCAGATAACAAGAGATATACATAACCCGTTGAAATTTTTAGTTAAATTTTAGTTAAATTTTTAGTTAAATTAAACTCCGTCAACAAAAGTTGTCAGACTAATTGTTAAGCAGCCTAGAAATTGTAGATTAATACTCTATTCCTGCATCAATAGATTATTCTCTACCAACCAATCATCCATTGGACCTGCAACAGGAAGACAAGCAACGTGATAAACTTGTGCTAAAATCAGAATCGAAAACGGTATGTAAGTGCCGTTGCAAACAAAATAAACGCAACCCTAACACCGCATCGAGTCCGAATAAACGTGCAATAAAATATGATACAGATTCGAAGAACCGATCAAACTAATAAATTAATTATACAGATATTTTAATAAACGACTAGTTATCGCGTATCAAAGAATCGGTGGTACCGGATGACCGGCGAAGCGTCCAGCAAAAGAGACTCGATAAAGAGTTTAATGTACATCCGCAATAGCCAAACAATTGTTAAATAAATGCGTATTAATTAATAGAAGCTAATAGTGAAGCGTATGCGGTGGTAAAGTAGACCCCGAGATGTTATTGCATTGTAGGGTTATGTATGTCACTAACCTTCGACAGCATAAACAACACATACCCTACGACACTTGAAATCATACTGACAACGTGTGCACCGCGTACTGTGCATCCCCCTCCGCGACGCGCCGGCGCGTCGCAAGCGCTCGGTCGCGTTCGGTGGTATTCGCTATATCGGAAATCTCCGTAGGCCACCGACCGCTGCCGTGCGCTCTACTATCGCAGGATCATACCTAGTGGACTGCTGCAGGTTCTGATCAACTTTTAACCGGACATACGATTCCTCGTTAAACAATTCTATTGTTCTCTGCCGCGCAATGAAATCGGGCAGCGCAGGCGGGACGCTTGACGTTTCACGCAACTCATTGTCAATTTTACTGCCCCGATGCATCGCGATGTGATTTCGACTCAATTTTTCTACCGAAACGTTGCCCAAGAAATAGCTTTCCTGATCCCCCCAAAGCATTTAAATTTGTTCACACAATCGCATGAATCCTGTCCTCAACGCTACTTCAGTAAATAATAGTTCTTCAAAATACACTGTTCATGTGCAGAGGACGCTTGAATCAGCGTGGTTTTTCTGAGTCGGTATGTCAGTCACATTGAACCACGAAAGTCCGTAAGATGTCTTGTCCATGCCTATATCTCGCCTGTGTCTCGGGACCCCAACAATTCAAGCCGAAAGTATACATTGTATGATTTGTCCATTCTTATATGACTTCATGAATGGCGATCAGTTGAAGTATGTACTATTATTTATTGAAATATTTGTGGTGGGTAAAAGAGATAGGATTTTGTGAAGATATGTGAAAACCCTAGGGAAAATTTAAAAAGTTTATCGATTTATATTCCGGTAGGGATATTGGCCTATAATCCGTGAAATTTTAATTTTAAATATTTTTATCTTGACTTTGAAACTTTGAATACCTTTCTATATAATAATATAATTATTGTATGTAGTCAATTTGCTGCATGTAATAAATACATACTTAATAGCCATATGTATTTGTTGTGTGTATGGGCTTCCTTGAAAATACAGAAGCGTATTTGCCAAGAGTGATACAAAAGCTTGATCATAAATGGCACAATTATTATAGTTAATACTTACAAAATAAATAAATTTTACTCCAACTATTGATTGCAAGACAAATTGTGAATTAGTTTTTGAGAATAGTTTATAAGTATTAGCTCCTAAGTGTAAAATTTCAATAATTATCGTAAACGTAAAATGTTCCACAAAGTAATCATAACACATTTTCAACCATAGATTAAGAAATGGTAGACGAATATTTTATATTGGACATCTAGTGATTCAGCAATTGTTACGTGCGGTGGAATTTGCGATTGAATACAATTTTTAAAAGGGATTTGTAAAGGGGCATATAAAAGATTTCTAATTTTTAGCATCTTGAAATAAACTTATTAAAATAAATGGCCACTCTTGAAGATAAATCTCTTTGGGAGGATGGAGAGGTATGAAACATAAATTTATTTTACGTAGGTTAGAACGAAGTGACAAGCAAATCCAAATGAACACATAACAAAAATTGTCTGTATCGTGTAACTCGTAATTTTTAATACGAAATATTGATAATAAAACTTCGTAACAATAGTTAAAGTATTGCGGCTAAACAAGTGCATTGTGTTACTTTCAACATTCATAATCGTACTTTTGTGTTTGCGGATGTTCACTTCCAAATATTTGAAAACTCTTTGTACATATGTCTATTTGGTCAAGTGAGTAAGACTAATTTAAATTTTCTAATTAATTATATACATTCTCTGAATATTCATAGGAAGCTTTGGGCGAGGAGGTATGGAGAATGTCCACAGATGAGATTGTGTCTCGTACACGTTTATTAGACAACGAAATTAAAATTATGAAAAGCGAAGTGATGCGCATATCCCATGAACTTCAGGCGCAGAACGACAAGATTAAAGAGAACACAGAAAAAATCAAAGTAAATAAAACATTACCGTATTTAGTATCCAATGTTATAGAGCTATTGGATGTTGATCCACAAAACATGGGCGAGGAGGATGGTGCGATTGTTGATCTAGATGCACAGAGAAAAGGAAAATGTGCTGTTATTAAAACTTCTACTCGTCAAACATATTTCTTACCTGTAATTGGATTGGTTGACGCAGAGGCATTAAAACCAGGCGACTTGGTTGGCGTCAATAAAGACAGCTATCTTGTTCTCGAAACATTACCCGCTGAATATGATGCGAGAGTTAAAGCTATGGAGGTGGATGAACGACCTACCGAACAATATTCTGATATCGGTGGCTTGGACAAACAAATTCAAGAATTAATAGAGGCTGTGGTTTTACCTATGACACATAAGGAGAAGTTTGAAAATCTTGGTATCCAGCCACCCAAAGGAGTATTGTTGTATGGTCCTCCGGGAACTGGAAAGACATTATTAGCTAGAGCCTGTGCTGCTCAGACAAAGTCGACTTTCTTGAAACTAGCTGGTCCGCAACTTGTGCAAATGTTTATTGGAGATGGTGCAAAGTTAGTAAGAGATGCATTCTCACTTGCAAAGGAGAAGGCACCTGCTATTATTTTCATAGACGAGCTGGACGCAATTGGTACAAAACGATTTGATTCTGAAAAAGCTGGCGACAGAGAGGTGCAACGTACTATGCTGGAATTATTAAATCAGTTGGATGGATTTAGTTCTACTGCCGATATTAAAGTCATTGCTGCTACAAACAGGGTAGATATCTTAGACCCAGCTCTATTGAGATCAGGTCGTTTGGACAGGAAAATAGAATTCCCGCACCCGAATGAAGAAGCCAGGGCGCGCATTATGCAAATTCATTCACGGAAAATGAATATGTCTCCGGATGTAAATTTCGAAGAATTATCAAGATCTACCGACGATTTCAATGGCGCCCAATGTAAAGCCGTTTGCGTGGAGGCAGTACGTATTGTTCCGATGTCTTAAATGCAATTTAATTAATATATAAACAATTCATTTGTCTTTTTTCTTTATATAGGGTATGATAGCATTAAGACGCAATGCAACTGCAGTTACTCATGAAGATTTAATGGAAGCTATTAATGAAGTTCAAGCAAAGAAGAAAGCTAATCTCAATTATTACGCTTAATATGCTTGACCTCGCGATCTATTTATTAAGATACATTCTTTAATAAAGATATTGAATGTAATGTATATAAACAGAATTACATTTCAATAAAAGTCTATTATTTGTAAAATATGTAGCTTAGCACGAGCAAAATAAAATTTTTGAACGATTTCACGCATTTTATTTTCAAATTGCGAATGTGAAATCAATCACGTTGAAATTGATATTTTTTTCAAATAAAATATATAACTATTTAGTTAAGATTGTATTCGGTATATATAATGCATTCGGAGTACCTAAATTGTTATGGTTACACATGTAGTTTGAACTTTTTATATAATTTTCAATGCTTTGTTTCCTTTTTTTTTTTTACAATATCTGCGAAATACAAAATTATCTTCCTCAATCAATGTAATATATGTCGGGAAATAAATTCTTTTTACAACTATTGCCTTCTTTCACCGTCTTCTATGACTCCTCTTCTTAATCCTACACAAAGAAAACATGTTATTAGCAACATTCAGAAAAAAGAACAACTCATTAGACTCAAAGAATAAAATATCATACTTCTTTGGTCCCTTTACAAAACACCAGTCAACAGAAATTGGTTGCCCCAAAATTTCTGTTCCATTTAAAGCATCCTTTGCTGCTTGAGCTTCTTTAAATGTTTCATACTCTACCAGAGCATACCCTTTTAAGAACCCTGTCCTTCTATCTAAATTCAAATGTAAATTTTTTATCTGCCCAAATTCTGAAAATTTATCTTGAATGTCATCTTCTTGTGCTTCCTCGTGCACAGAATTTATAAATAAGATCCATCCTTCTACAGCTGGAAAATAAAAATAAAAATTCCAATATATACAAACGCATAATTCGTAATATTTATAAAAATTTCAACATGGGAAGTGCCCCATTACTTAATAGTTCCATATATAATACTTTCTTACATCTCTGTGGGCCTGGTTCATCATCATCTTCCTCGACAACATTCACTGACTCGTAATGACCAATATCATCACGAATAGATACCAATTCGGCGCCATGTCCTCTGCCCTTTCTTCTCTTAGCTTTTTCTTTCAAACGTGCAATTCCCTCTGGTAAACAATACATAAAACTATTAGCGGGACTATAGTATTACTTAGAACTATGCCCATTGAGATATATAGCACACCATTAAAAAGTTAATAAGCAACAATGTCTACTGCTAGCACTTTTTATGTGCCTACAACCTTGGCGACCACTTATCAACATATTAGATACAACTACTAATAGCCTGGTATTGATTAAAGCCATATATGAATGCGATCGCCATTCGATACTACATATTTTAATGTATGTTTCCCAAACAGGACGTTATGGTAACAGTGACCACCTTTTATTAGTAAACATTCCAATCGTGTATTATACATCTCAGTGAGCATGAGCTTAGATACAATAGCACAGCCACCGTATTTAGCAAGTTTTCGCAACGAGATACAGTGTATAAATATGTATACAGTACTAAAGTAAGTCGCGGGTCAAAAAGAGGTTATAACAAATGACGCACACGCATAAACATAGATTTATGGTCATATAAACTTACGATCTCCTTCGTCGTCGACTTCAAACTCTTCTGCATTGTCGATATCTAATACATCTGCCATAATTATGTCTTTATATATTGTTTTACAGAAACCAATCAATACTAACGCTTAACGAAACACCGTGTTTACGATCCGCACGTAATGGACGCAACTGGCTATGACCGTTACATACGTAGTATCTAGACGGGTGACGCATATATAATAAATGATTTATCATTAATATTTATTATTAAAGAAGAACTGCGAGTGTGACAATTGTAGGGTAAAATGTAATAGTTTTTAGTTTACTACAAATCGAACTGTGAACAATTACCAGTTCACAACGCGTGTAAAATTATACCGATATCGATAATCGTATTTCAAGTGTTTCTAATCGATTCTGATAATTCATAAAGAGCATCGCGCCAAATTTCAATTCATAATTACTAAAATTACAAATTATGCAACGTCCATTACTCTTACCACATTTTTTCAAACATGTAACTCAACAGTTAAAATGACGTCGGTGTTAGTATTAAAATTTGCATGGCGAAGAAGTAATTGTGAATAATATAATAATATAGTTCATTAATAATATTAATCATTTACAGCGACAGTAATAGCTTACATATAAAATGGCAACTACACCAATAACAGATAATTCTCCGCACTCCGTATTAAAATCCATAAAAAAAGAAAATGAGGAAAAATCGGATAAAAAGCTAACTGTCCTGGAATCACACGGCTACGTTCTCGGTAAAACGATTGGTGCTGGCTCGTATGCTACAGTTAAAGTATGTTATAACAAAAAAAAACGTTTATCGACATTAAAGTCAATACGAAATTGTAAATAAATTATTGATAAAGAAATCATTATAACTATAGATTGCAAAGTCTGGTCGACATAATTGCCAAGTGGCCGTAAAGATCGTTTCGAAGTTTCAAGCGCCTGGTGATTATTTAAGAAAATTTTTACCCCGTGAAATCGAAGTTGTTAAGGGTTTGAAACATCCAAATTTAATACGTTTCCTCCAAGCCATCGAAACCACCCATCGGTTAGTTAATCTTTATTTAATTTCATTAAACTTTCCGCTCCTTTTTTTCTTGTTGTAATCAAAAATTTGTTTAAAAAAAAACTTAATATACAGCGTTTATATAATCATGGAATACGCCCGAAATGGTAGTTTATTGGATATGATAAGACGCGACACATTTATCGATGAATTCCGTAGTCGTCGTTGGTTTCGACAGTTATTGGAAGCTCTCGATTATTGCCATGGACGAGGCGTAGTACATAGGTAAAATAAAAAAAGGAACAATAGATAAAAGAACATTAGGATACATAATCAAATGACTTTTATTTAAGAGATGTAAAATGCGAGAACCTTTTAATGGATCAAAATTATAACATAAAATTATCCGATTTTGGATTTGCACGTGGACAAATGATAACGAAAAACGGAGTGTCTCCGTTAAGTGAAACTTTCTGCGGAAGTTACGCATACGCGTCGCCAGAAATATTAAAGGGAGTCCCATATTTACCTCAATTATCCGATGTATGGTCCACGGGTGTAGTGCTCTATGCAATGGTTTACGGTCGACTACCATTCGATGATACAAATTACAACCAACTTCTAAAGGTACCCAGGTACATTAAAAGAAAGAGTAATGGAAAGTTTGGGGTAATGTAAAATCTTGTTTGTACACGCGCGTTCCTTAGAAATTTTTCTACGAAATTTGATTTTTCCTTTTCGTGATACAGCAAGTGCAAAATAAAATTGCGTTTCCTAAAGAACCAAAAGTATCCTCAGATTGTCGTTCACTTATTTCACGAATACTTGTACCACAACGAACGCGATTGGGTATTGATAATATAAGAAGTGATGGTTGGCTTGCTACAGCTCTTGTCACGGTTCAAACTTCTACCAGTGATATCATAATAGTAATGTTTCAAATGTCGCGTACCCTTTTATATAATTATTGATGTTTATTACATTTTATACGATTTCATAGGATACCCCTTCGGTACCAATTGCAAACGAAATGGTAACTGAAAAGGACAAAGGAATAAGAAAGCACGCGACTGATATTGCAGGTCACATGGTCGAAGATCAATCATCTATCTTAAGTATTCCGGATGAAAATAATAATAAATACATACATCTAAAATAGGTCTCAGATTGTTCATCATCCAATAACATTTTCTCCGTTTTCTATGATCCAATCAATATTAAAATTATCACAGAACTATGGCACTTGTTATTTGTATTTGTTTTATAGCTCATCTTCTATACTTATATATATATATATAAACTTACACTAACTGAGTTTAATAAGATTAGTACATTTACATTACGAAGTAACTTAAGTATCTGTTAGCAAACAGGACCTGCCCAAATGCATTATTTGAGACCAATAGACCAATGGGAGACCAATACAGTACGTGGTACTGTACATGTTCAGTCATAATATAGAATTATATCTAGCAACCATAAGGAGAAGTATCGTACTTATGAAAAATATGCCCGGGGCAGTAGCTTTGTGCATATTCTGTGTGTCATCTGGAATAAAGTTTCACAAAATTACGATAGAATTAGCAGATTACAAGCAAAGTTGCAACACGGAAGCAAAAGCATACCATTGGTATCTGTTACTGGTTCCCATCCCAGGCTGCGATCAATAGCCATTTTCCATTGTGAATATAATATATCTCGTTCTGAAAGGAGCATATTATTATTTAGTTTAATCATTCAGACTGAATGATATAAAAAATTCAAGTATTTTTAGACATACCATTTTCAGTTATCGAAGGTAGGAAGCTGTCACTTGGCACAGCAGTGTCTATTTTTAAATCCCATTTTCGTATACCAGCTGCACTTCCTGCAGCTATTGCAACTCCAAGTGCGGTAGTTTCGCACATTAAAGGCCTCACTTTCTTGTACAATTTTTCATATCAATGTGAGTCTTATTCTATTTATTATTTTAGTTTCTCTGATAAAGGGAAGAAAATATTATTCGAAAATCACGTCACTTACCAACTGGAATACCACAAATATCTGCTTGCATTTGCATCAGTAAGTTATTGTTAGTCATTGCCCCGTCTACTAACAATTTAGACAAAATTAAACCAGTGTCCTCTCGCATGGCTTCCAAAATGTCTCTGGTCTGAAAACAAACAGCTTGCAAAGCAGCCTTTACAATATGTGTAGTATTAGTGTCTTCGGTAATCCCGCATATAACGCTGAAATGTGAATACTTTGCAAGGGATATGTGACAATAACGTTTAGTTAAGATCTACGCGTTTATATACAGGCACAAATACAGCAACGAGTTATTCTGTTGTTTTACCTTCTTGCGTCTTTTCTCCAATATGGAGCATATAAACCAGCAAAAGCCGGCACAAATGTAATGCGATTATCCGAAGATATTTGTTCTATGAGGGACTCGGACTCTTTCACATCTGATAGTATACCAAGATTATCTTTTAGCCACTGAATAACAGCCCCGGCTATAGCTACTGATCCCTCAAGGGCATATACTGGCTGTGTTTTTGGCCCTAACTGATAAGCAACTGTTGTCAATAGCCCATGGGATGAATCTACAATCTTCAAGAATATTTGATAAAATTTAATTTAGAAAGATTAATTTTTAGTAACATTAGACTTGATTCTTACAGCAGTTCCAGTATTGTATAAAAGGAAGCACCCAGTACCATAAGTGCTTTTTGCCTGCCCTTTTTGGAAACACATTTGTCCTACTAATGCTGACTGCTGATCGCCTAAACACTGTAGAAGTAAATAGTTTTTGATAGTCAATTATCTTTGTTTCTACTAGATATATGAATTTAGAGTTTAGAGGCATTGATTAGTTTCATTCTTCATATTTAACTTTGCGTTTTAATTATAATAGGTACTTACTCCTGATATCGGAACACCAAATAGAATATCGTCTTGTACATAACCATATATTTCAGACGAACTCCGAATCTCGGGTAAAATCTCTATTGGTATATCAAAAAATGATAGCAATGTCGGATCCCATTTTAAAGTTGTGATGTTCATTAGCATTGTTCGTGAAGCATTTGTCACATCAGTGGCGTGAACACCATAATTAGTTCCACCAGTTAAGTTCTGTAGACAGTAGTATACTCAGTTACCTCGTTCGTATTTAAAATATATTTGAATAAATCATTATTTTCCTACTGACCCAAATTAACCAGGAATCAATTGTTCCAAACATGCATCGTTTCTGATTCAAAGCTTCGCGAACGCGTGGTACATTATCTAACAACCACTTTATCTTCAAAGCACTGAAATAAGGACTAATTGGTAAGCCACAGAGTGGCTTCAAATAGTTCTTATTTTGATTACGTATCTTTTTTAGTATATCATCTACAATTGAGGTTGTTCTCATGTCCATCCATACTGTAACATAATATATGCAAGTGTCTTACTTCTGCCAATTACTGAATTAACACATTGTTGATGGAAGACATGAATCGACGTCTTAGATACACATGCATTTCTTAAGTATAGTGGAACCATGGTTATCTGCCCCCTGTTTAACAGGGGTGCTTTAAAGGAGGCCTCTGAGGTTCTGTGTTATTCGGCCATGGAACAAAGCTACAATGTTTTTCGCAAGAAAATTTTTGAACAGTTGTATACCCCACAGACTTTGATACAGGTAGATGCAACTGAGATTTTATACTGTTCTGTATTTAAGATATTTGGTTTAATTTGTTAAGTTCATCGTATTGTACAAGGTAGGCTCGATTCACATTATCTCGGATTACCAGACTTATATGGTACATGCAATTATGTGCAGGAACCAATGCTATATGCTTGAACAATGTTCCATCCACAATATGTTAAGAACAAAAATCCTTGCGCGTATAGTTACCTATGGCATTATATAATGGTTCTCCAGTAACCGAATCCCATACAACAGTAGTTTCCCTTTGGTTTGTTATACCTAATGCAACTATATCGCTGGGATCTATAGTAAGCTGCCTTAAATTGTATACAGTCTGATTAAGGCATTCCTTAACTGCATTTAATATTTCCATAGGGTCCTGCTCAACCCATCCCTCTTTTGGGCATGATTGTGATATTGGGACTTGATGATATGTTAATACTTCTGCTGTATCTGCTGCGAAAACCTAACATGATATATAGACTATTAAATAAACGATAGGAATAGAAGAATATATGCGGCACCATAGTATATCCATTTTTTAACCCCAGAACAACAGCCTTTCCTTTGTTTGGCATTAATAATACAGTCTGTTTTTTAATATACGGAGCTGGAAACTCAAGATAAACTAAATGTAAAATATTTCAAACATAAACGTAAACATCATCTATGCAGATAAGATTGTGGGGTCACCCGTAGCGTATCGTTCAAGGGTTATAAATAAATTGATGATCAATATAACTTTATACAGAAATGTAAACAAACCACAATTATACAAATTATCAGCTTACGAATAATTAATTTAATCGCATTAATTTTATCAACACATATTTCATTTGGCATTAAACTAAATATACTAAGCTGCAATAATTAAATATTATAAGTAACGAACAAAAGGTTAGTACCAAAAATCTAGCACTACTTGTCCCTTCATCAATTGCACCGACGAGAGGTCCGTATCTACTTGTCGACTCATTTTTGTTCATTTCGAAAACGAAAGTTTGAGAACTTGTCAATAATCACGCGTTTTTGTTTATCCACTGACAGCCGGCAATTCGAAGAATTGAGTATCACAATCATGAATGTGAATTTCAGAGAAGAACAAAGTATTATATGCACTGATATAACACTAAAGGGTTAGGTAACTGGCAAACTCATACGATAATAATAAACGTCGTGACGCACACGCTGGTGTCTGCTTTTCATTGATCGTGTTCTCGATCAGTAATCTATAACAAATAACCACAATGTATCACTGCATGCCGCAAACTGTTACCGATTCCCCCATTTATGGATACAACATATGTATATGTAACATAGAACGGCGCACGCCTTTTTCAAAATTGCCGGCGATCAAGGTGCTCCATGAACAACGTGTCATTCTTGACTGTCGTATCGTAAGGAAAGTACGTGCAAGTGGGAAGTTCTGATTGGTTTATGGATAGATTTAAAAAAATGAGACATACCACAGCTCCCTCTAACTACATGTTGAAACATTCGTCATATTTAAACATTTTACCCTACTTAATTTGGAATATGTATTGTATATATGTATATATGTATAGTTTAATGGAATTAATAAAAATATAAGTATTTTACATTAAATTGTTGTAGTTTCCCATTATAACCATTATATATACGGACAATATCGTACAGCATAAAGATATTCTGGAGTAAAAACATGTGTTTTAACAATAGTACTAGTAATCGCTGATATATGTTAAACTTGCGTAAAACTTGCATTATTTATATTCAGTTAATTAAAATATATTCCTTGTATAACTTTCTACGCTTCAGAGGTGTTGAAATTTTATAAAATATTGTTGTACATTACAGACAGAGAGGATCCGATAGAGGGCATTCGACGCGTGCATACGCAATCGCGTGCCTCCACCTAACCCGAAGACGGCATCAAATAGCTGTTCACGTTTCCCAAAAAGTGGCCAACAGTTTCGGCGTGCATTTTCCATAATATACTTTGTACGCGACCAACCAACCTACTTGTTGTCATGAGGACTTAAATGGCGTTGGCGTCCAGACCTGTCTACCGTTTCGCTCGCTACCAATCGTTCGAACAGAGGAACGAAAATTTCAAGTCAGTGCTGGCAACTTTTTACGTTTATTATAAGAAGGCTTCATTTTGACGAGGAACGCAGGCAAATATTTTGTTTACTGCCCCTCGAACGTTATTGTTAGGGTTATTGGGTTTTAGCGGTTACTTATCGATGCGGGCCAAGAACGGAACGCTTCGTTCTGTGCTATCGGAGCGATCCAGTTCGACGCTTCGCGACGTTATTTTACTCTTCTCTGCGCTTCCAGAATAAATTGTCAAATACGTTATTGTTCGGCAGTAGAACGATAACGATGGATGCTTTCGTGTTCCACGGCGCACAGCATGCGCTATTACATAAGAAGAGGGCATTACGAAAATTTGATTTTCACAAATTCTAGCCCCGCTCATAATTCTCGATCACGAAAATGAAAAATTATTCCGCCAAATGCAAAGTATTGAAACATTGTTCTTTTCTTTATATATGATATAACGGTATTAATTAACGCTTGATACTTGTCTTTCCATTAATATATCTTATTTTATGGCTTAAGCGTTATACTAATAAATATAATGTATCGGTTAAAACAAGAGAAACAAATAAATACTGATAGAAATAAGATATTATGGAAATCAACGTACATGCTTATGATTGGACTCGAATATTTAAGAACTGTTTAGTTATATTGCGAAATTTTTGCCTCAACATGTACCATATTTTCAGTTACCAAAAAGATGACAGCAGATTTGGAAAAGGATAGCACACATTGCTTGATATGTAATAGTAAAGTTGGCGTATCGACTAGGAATAGCATACGTATCTTTAACGAGAACTCTGTAACATCGTCGGATAGGCCGCTTGTAGATATTATTTGTACCGTCTTGGAGGTAGACTTAAACGAGGACAACGTACATTCTATTGTTATATGTAAAAAATGTTATAAATTATTCAACGAGGTAAGTAAAACATGAATCAAAAATGTTTTCTCATAATTATATAAAGGCAGTCATAGTTAATTTCTTGTATTTTTAGATCGACGAACTCGAAAGTCGGCTGACGGAGGTGAAATTAGAACTGTTTAATAATTATAGGAAGACCATGAAAAAGATATCCGATATACAGAATGAAGAAGAGTACAACGACCATGATTATATAGAAAACGTGGAAACTCAATATGCCGATATGGATATGAAATATTCGCAAAAGGTAATCGATGGATTGAAATAGAAATTATATTGTTGCTAGAGTGTAACATCCAAAAATGTGTTCTATAGGATGAACAAGAAGCGCAAGAAATAGAGATAGAAGAAGAGAGATTGGAGGAAGAAGAGGAATACTCTCGTTGCGAACCCGAGGAAATTATTCTTAAAGTAGAGCCATTACCAGAAACAAGTAACGAAGAAAGGAAGAGGATAAAACGAGCAAAGATTACACCAAAAGTGGAAATGCAACAGGAACAGGTAAAGTGTTTATCAGTTCTGTGCGCTAGCTGGTGTTTATTTATATCGCGTTATTTTTATAATTTTTTCCCTCTGTTTTTTTTCAGCTGGTCACTAGAGACGGCTCTGTATACACTTGCTTATTATGTACATGCGAGGAAGAGAAGGCTATAGGGGATGCAAAATCTATTATTGCCCATATGAAGAGTGCACACGAAACCCGTCTATATATTTGCGATATATGCGGTGACGATTTTAAAAAGAGGAACGAACTTTCTGTTCATCTTGATGATCACGTTGCTAAAGAGGAGGGAGACTTCCAATGCGAGATATGTAATAGAATATTTAGTAACTTGCGTTTATTTAGGATTCACAAGAGAATTCATTATCCGCAAGTGAAATCTTGGCCGTGCGAAACTTGTGGGAAACGATATAGGTACATTTGAAACATGATTTTTTAAATTACCCAAGTGGTTATGCAATGATACGTATGCAGTATAATTTATATTGTTATTATAGTTCCAGAAATTTATTAGAAGAACATATCAATACGCACACAGGTGTACGTCCTTATGTGTGCGAGAGTTGTGGCAAAGATTTTGCATCGAAGTACACATATAAGGCGCACGTAAAAACGCATGAAATCCGGCCTCGTCCTTTTGAGTGTTCGCAATGTAATAAAACATTTTTGAGTCAACAAAATCTTAATCAGCATGAAAGAACTCATAACGGTGTAAAGGAATATGTTTGTCATCAATGCGGTATGATTGATTAAAATACTCACACTTTTTGCTCGCAATCAGAACGAAAATTCATAGTATAAAATGATAAATCTGCAGGAAAAGCATTTGGTTCTCCGCATAATTTGGAAGTGCATAATATCGTACATACTGGCTACAAACCGTATATATGTAGGGTGTGCGGTAAAGCATTCGCCAGAAAAGCTGAAATAAGGGATCATGAAAGGACACACACGGGCGAGAAACCGTATCAGTGTGAATTTTGTGGAGCTACATTTAGGTATGTCTATTTATATACGAATTAATTATATAATTATCAAATGTAACAACAGTATACTATAGCTTTTTCTTGAATTCTCAGTCAGCGATCCAACCTACAGTCCCATAAGCGTGCAACTCATTACAATGACAAACGGTACAAATGTGACGATTGTGGGAAAGGATTCAAACGACGAAGATTATTAGATTATCATATAAAAGCCGCGCATACTGGTGAAAGACCGTATAAATGCGATATATGTACAGCTACGTTCGTTTACCCCGAGCACTTTAAAAAACATATGCGCATACACACTGGAGAGAAGCCGTATCTCTGTGAGGTACAGTGATCAATTATTATCGGTTATTTACGATTCATCCAATATTCTATTTTCAATTTAAATATTGCTTTAAAATTTCAGGTTTGTGGTAAAGCATTTAATAGCAGGGACAATCGAAATGCGCATCGATTTATACACAGCGATAAAAAGCCATACGAATGTTTGGTATGCGGTATGGGTTTCATGAGAAAACCTTTATTGTACACCCATATGCAAACACAGGTGAGCCGCTAGGACTTTTGCAAAGTTATGGTGCTCCGTAAATGTATAGTAATGTTAATACAAATATCATTTGTGTATTTATAGGGCCACTTAAATGATACGATTGTGGTTAATCAACCAAGACTTACTACGGACGATGACCAAGTTATAACGATCCCTGATGGTAACATGGAACTTTTAGTAGATGATGCAGAAAACGATCAGGTAATTGAATACGTTTATGTTTGTTGTTATATTTTGTACAGTATAATTTATGCCAGACGTATTTCTCTTTTTCTAAATATTTGTATCACTTTATAGTTGGACGAGACTGAGTTATACGTAACGGAGTTGAAGAACCACGTTATTATACAGCAACAAAGCGAGGATCAAATGTATAACGAAGAAGATGTTCTAAATATTCCGTCGGATGAAAATGTTGGAGACGAAGAAGTGAATCACCTTGTCGATACAGAGGTGCGTGATTATTTGCTACTTAATTATGTATTATAATGTAACTGATAATGACTAGGAACGAAAGAATGTTGCTTGAATGATTTGGGTAATGTTTATATAACTTTAGTAGATTAATAATTTTATAATGTTTAGATGACCTTTGCGGAAACTGAGACAATTGAGTGCAAAGGCGAAGATCCGGAACAGGTAGAGGAAGTGTATAATTATAATGAATCGGAAGATGGAGAAACAATAGTGGTGCCAGCTACCTCAGAATACAAAGAGGGTGAAGAGAAGAACGCGGTTCGATTAGTGCAAATTCGATTTCCAACATCAGTTGGTGGGGATGGGCGGAGTTGGTTAAGCTTAGTACAAAACACGTGAACCGTTGTACATTCATTCTTATGTACTATAACTTTTTCTGCTCAGAGGATCGCTTCTTAATGAACTTCTAATGATAATGTAAAGTAGGTATTAATTTAACGAGCCATGCCTATCGATGCGCGTGGGTGAGCGTGGGTGAAGGAATTTGCCTTATACAGGATGCAACTGTCGTGTTAAATGATAGATTTGTATTTACGTACGTTCTACTCTAGTTTGAAGCAACTATATTATTCACCGATTAAATAAATAGGTTGTATTTAATTGTAATAGACGTAAAAGGCAAGGAAACTTAAACTTCGATTCCCAAGTATCGTGTTTAATGTTTTTAAGCGTGTTTCTCGAGTTTGGCGCAAATTCTTTCAAACGAAACTTATAGAAATCGAAGAAATTTCTCCCTGATAAATAAGGCACAAAGATTGTAGTGAAAATAGTCACGTCAAGCTGGTTCATCCTGTATCACTATTCATAATACGAACCAGTGAGTAGTACAATTGTGATTCTAATTTCATTCTCCTCAGTCAAGTTTATATTTGGGCTTCTTATTTTCATTTTGTATTTTATTAAAAATTACGCGCGCATTAATAATAAACGATGGACAAATCGACGAACATTAGCAGTTAACTTTTAAGTAGTGTAATTGATCATATTATTTTATTTCATTCTGCGATTGTATAATTCATAATGGTCCTGGCATTCGAATGAATCCTAATTCGCTGAGGATATTTATTTCCGTTACGATAAGTATATTTTTGTATGCATTTAATATAAATTACTGTACTCTACTATCCAATGAATTTCGTAAGCACCGCTATTAAATTTCGCATTGAAAATTGTAAAAGATATTGTCAATGTATTGTAAGTTTTATTCTCCACTATAGACTTTTAGTTTGATTTAATCGCCCGCTGTAGTATAAAATTCTGATAGGAATTCCCCATCGCCTTGAATTTTTACGATGTTCAAATTTGTTAAATAATTTGCTTCGTTTGTAAATATACATGTCATCGGCAGCATCCCATGGATGCATACAAAGCTAATAATTTGTTTCGAACAGAATGTAATTTGTATTAAATATTTCATTTCTAGGTATTATTAATTCTGTAACATTTTTTATAAATATTAATACAAACGTGTACAAATACAAAAAAATTATAATGTTCGTAGACGTTGTTCCTTCTTTTCGGTTCCCCTTTACCAATAACTATGAGGAGACGTAATAAATAAAACCTATGTAATTGAAAAAGTAATTTCAACGATATAATATGAATTATAGAAATCGGCAGTGCATGCGTTTTATAGAAACTTTACCGGGGATGGATTTGATAAATGACAGGAAATTACGGAGCATTGAGATACTCCATTCAGCGATTAATTGTTACGCTATTGTAGCCTGAGCCATCAAGCAGCATTTCGTGGCTTTCAATAAGTTAAATTGAGCGTGAATAATATTCGTATCCACCATACCCCGTGTCGACGGTTCCTACCTTAATGCCTCTTTATCCAGTTCCGTCTTTTAAATCGTACTAATACAATGGGGTCCAAGAATGCTCAATTTTTCATAAAGGAACGGGATCTTAATAGTCCCTAGTTAAATACTCGTCATTTTCAATAGTACACGTCCCCCGCTGCATCGATTTTCCAAATTATAAGTCTTTTTGTTTGTTATCTTCAAGCACCCACCGTTATAGCTAATTTTAATGCGAAGGGGTTCTATGGAAATGTTGAAATCTTACTGAAATCTTTTGTTGAGAATGATATAAATTTAAGGAACACCGATGCAATGTAAATCAAATTGTTGGTAAATCAAAATAATGCTTTCAAATACTGCAAATGGTGATAAGTAATGAAATCTAAAGTAATCTACATTTGCAGTAATCACTCTTCGAAAGAATAATTTACTTGCCATAAGAGGGGCTTAAGAATTCTCAGCGCTTTGGCCTCAACTGCAGGAATACACGCCGCTTCTCACATTAATCATTTGACAAGTTTAATTGAATTGTCTTGTCTGCGAGCCGCAATTTTAACGTGCCTCGCACGTTTCACCAAATTTACGCGTAATCGTTCAACAACAGGATATTCTGTTATTGTTCAAGAAATAAACAATACTCGCGAACGTACACCTAAATATACATCCCGCCCCACTAAAATAGTTGTCGCATCCGTACCTTTAAAAGTCCTAAAATCACTATTTAAGTAAAACACATGCTAACGCGATGGCAAAATAAATTGCACGGTATATAATAACGAGATCTACGTCTTTAAACTCACTTTAATGTCTTGGAAAATACCGAGGACTCTGCACATTCCTGCAGTATTCAGTTAATCAATTGCGTGACAAGAAAAGTTTTCCAAAAATCGTAGCATCAATCGCGAAATAACAACGTGTCTCCTTTGCATTTCTGTCGCTTTTTATCATTTCAACGAAATTTCTGTTTCGTTCACAAAGACACCCCCTGCGCTTTCCAATGTTGCCCCTCCCCCGATTTTATACGTTTCCATCTTTCTCTCAAAGTCCCATCCCTTTCCTCGACCAAACACGCACCGTATGCAAATGTATGTATTATTGTAACATTCCACGCTGATTAAACACCTTGTCTAGAATGAAACTGTAATGAACCTCGCTCTAGACTTCAAACTCCATTCTGTAATAGCAACCGTATCATACATTATTTATAATCGCACGGTCTCGCGGTTTACGAATTTATTTTAACAAGCAAGGTCGATGGACTTTGATGACCCAGTCCGTGCAACGATAGTAGAATATATTTCATTTGAATTTCATCTGACAACAAGATTAAATAAAGGACCGTGAAATTTAAAACGTGGCCATACAAAAGTAACGATTGACCAAAATGTGTACCGAAAAATGTAACAGAACGCCCGAATACCGGTATCAAAAATCGGCCCGATTATTTCAATTATCTCGACGAACATTAAACAGCAGCCATCCAGTCCGAATACGATATACCGGGTCTGAAAATTGAAATTTATATCCGGACGAGAAGCAGTCCATACAAAATATTCAGTTACCAAGAAAAATAAAATTTCCACCCGGGTAATATCAAATTTTATGCAACACATGTGCGAGCATATTATTCTGGAATTAAGGGGTGTTTCGTTACCGGTCGATAAAAATACTGCCTGCTCGAACGGGCACAGGAGTCGAATTCGTGTTTCGCGAACCATGTACTTTGCGTGTTCCAACGTCCAATTTGTAGCTTCCCATCGGAACGCATCTTGGCCTTGGCGCGATGCATTATTTTCGCGTTCTCGTTGTTCAGCATCCACCGCGCTTCTCCCTTTCGTCTGTTTACACGCCCATTTATTTTTGCGCGACGCGCCCAACAGGGTATGCAAATGTACCTGTGTATTATTTCAGAGTATCATGTTTTCCCAAGTATCGCGAGTGGGATGAGCACAATCCCATGTAGATTTGTTTTTCACCTGTGCCGTGCAAGGGAGGTACACAAAGGTGTCGCGTGAATACGTACGACGCGGGAGGAACAAGAAAGGCGCGACGTATCCATACGTCGAGATCCTGCGATCCTTTGATCCCATTCTGATTTACTCGCGGGCGAAGTGCGCTTGCGGGATCGAGAACTTACGGGAAGTACAAGTTCGATGGATGTTGTCGGAAATTTTCATCGTCTACGACTCGATACGTACTGCACGGCGGAGGCGGCGGCGGCGGCGGAGGAGATTTTCGTGACATTTGTTCGCGCTGTTTGCTCAGATTTATGGGCCATTTTCGCGACTTTCGTTTCTTTCCCGCCGATCGTCGCGAGAGATTCGAATGGGATAAGGCGCTTTAATAAAAGTTGCCAGGATATGTCGCGCGAAGTCGGGCGGGACGGTCTTCGGTGTCGATCGGGATGTCTCAGGATAACTCATTTTAGTTTAATGGAGATCTTTGCCAGCAGCGATAATGGGTGGTTATTATTTTACGTTTCGAGCCGTTACTTGAACTGTACAGTGCTTCACCGGGCTTTCGTTATTTGTAAATTATTTGAGGAAAAATCTTGGAAATTCCGTACCGTACGATCCATTCTGGGAGAACAACTTTCAGAGTTGAAATGCTACTATTATTTTTTGTAATTAAATTCTGCGTCCACTGTTTGTAAAACGATACACGAAAAACGAAAACTAATTTTGCTGGCGTTCGTGTCGAGTAAATTACGAAAATCGAAACCCGGCATCCAACGTTCGAATTATCGCGATCTTTTCCTGGCGAATATTATACAACGCGCGATGCTTTTCGCATGTTAATTAGGTTTCGCGGTCGTCTTTTAACATGAATATTCCCAACCTATTATATTTCATACATTTCTTCCTGAATTCATCTCTTGCTGTTACTCAGATTTTCCTACTGTACGTCTGATTATAAATACAATTCTACAGTTTCAACGTTTCCACACATTTTCCCAGACATTGTTGCTACCATTCATCATGGACGATATCCGAACATTCGCATTGTTGCATTACACTTCTAAACTCCGCAGTTAAATATCTTATTTCCCACTGCGAAACGGCTTCCAAGTTTCAACCGATGAATTATACCTTACTTATCGACTGCATCAGCCGAAAAATGGATCCCAATTAAAAATAAAGCACTTCGCTAAAAGTTGAATCAAACTGAACCGTTCCCATAATTCAATGGGAATTCATAATTCAAACATCATTCATTGGGTCTGTTATTTAATTCAAGAATAAATTCCCAGATTAAAAAGACTCGCAATGCAATAATAATGATTATACCACTTACACATTCGTAGTCAGTGGCTTGATTATAATTATTATTAACGTATACTAACGTATTCGGGGTGTAATGTGAAGTTTGATTTCTGCCCGAATCAACAAATCCGATCAATTATTAATAAAACTTCTTCATGCACATTTTGCCAGTCGGCATTAGTAATCAATAGGAGTTTCCTCATGCGAGAAGTACCAGGAGCAGTATCCAACGCAATTTATCGCAAAACAGAGCCCACGTAGGTTTTGCGCGTTGCCACAAGCACGAGGAAGTAACGTAAAGCTCGCAGACATTATTTGGCTGTATCGCTCCGTTACGTATATTTTTTATCGCGCCGGATAGTGCAGAAGCGTGTAACCGTGTCTATGGGATATTATTAATGGTCATTCATAAGGATCCCGATAATGAATCGCAACGATAAACTGTTATTTGACTATCGAAACACCGCTTCTCCCTTGATGAAGTGGGATTGGCAAGATCTTCGAAAGATCGATTCCGCGTGGCAATCGCGTAATCGTTATCGACAAGCATATAAAGATCCCGAGAGCAATGCCGAATTTCTAATCGGCTTGGGTGCAAAAAAATGAAGGAAGGGGTGGCTGAGAATGGTTCGCGTCGCGGGTTCGCCCGATTTTTCCAAGAGACGTACGGGCAGAAAATTTATGGGAATTTCTTGCAAATCTCTGCGAAAGACCACGCAGCCAGCATCGACGATGACGACGACGACGACGTTCAACTTTCGATGTCGACGGTCGCTGCAGATGTGTGCTCAGTCCTTTGAATCCATCTGTCGTCCGCAGTTTCCCCATTTTTAATTGAATTTTTTCACTCGCTAGGGAAGTAATTTATCCTTTTTATCTCCGAGTAGAATCACGGATTCCAATTGAAAGAAAGTTGAACCAGTGTCTTCCCCAGATGTCCGGTCGTTTGCCAGGGGTGCTCTGAAACACGATAAAGCAAGCACTTCGAAATCGTTACAAGGCGCTCCATGATTCGGTACATCTTTTAACAACTGCGTCATAATTATTTGTTAAACGCAGAGGATTTTATTTGTCGTTTTTGGGTAACACTGTTGGTGTTTGCTTGTGGATTGTTTCATTTATAGGATTCTCATTGCAACTGATGGAATAATTTCGTTCCGATTTTTATAATGGTGTGTTTATTTATTTTTTTTCTGTAATAATGCACAACTGGGCAGAATAGAATTATATAAATTAACGCGTATGCATACGAAACGTGGAAATACGCATTTGGTCGTCTAATACCTCGACGATATTACTATCGATAATAACAATAATAAAGTGACGTATGAAATCGCTTGGAATTGTCGGTTGAACGTTATAAATTTCATTCCTGCAATCAAAATCAATACTAATAAATATTTGCCGTGCCTTTCATCGTTTCCATGGTGGAATACAAAACATAATATGCTAAGTTTGCTAAACAGTCACAATCACCTGCGACTAATCAACACATCTGCGCCGTCTAAAAGAAAAACCGTACCAGAATTCTTTCTTCGCTCAAAAAAAATTACACTTCGTGGTACAAGTACGCGTCAAATTTTGAAAAAGAAAAATAAGATCGATTGATTCGCGGGCAACAAACGAACAGAAATAAAATTATCCCGTTTAAAAAAAGACCGACCGAATCTCCTAACCAATCCAATATCAACCCAATTGGAGCAATTAATAAATTGCAACACACCTTGAAGTGAGCGTGGCGGGCCGCAACAATCGATCGGCACATCTCACGATGTAATCCTATTTACCTCGTTAAGAGAGCACGTTACGGGGAGCACGTTAATTTCAGGTGTCCCTGGGCTCAGAGCCAAAGGCTTCCTCTGGTCCTTTCCACCTGGCAGGCACGTAGCATAAAGGTTCTTCGGTATACGTAGGATCCACGGTGGCGGTAATGGCATTCACCGCGATTTCCACACGGTGAATTAAACTTGGAATGAATGTGACTTTCTTTCCCCATCGTCCAAGGGTTCGTCCTGCTACGTGTCCGTTGTCGACGAACCGAACGGTCTAAGATAGAAGGGGTGTCATCTCTCGTCGGCCAGACAGGTCGAGGAAGAAATTGAAGATGTGGAGGAGGATGAATAGGAACAGGAGCACGATGCTATATAGACATGTCCAGGGAATCTCCTCGAGACGTGGGGCTTTAATGAGGTGAGACTGCCGCGAAGAGTATCAGCCCTGAAAGGAGATTTAAAGTTCAGGCGCCAACTGTTTTCGAATCTGGTCGGATGTCGCGCGTAAATAATATGCTAATCCTGCTGTCCGTCTACGCTTCGATTCCATCCCTTTGGACGTCTGTCTTCGTTCGACGTGTCCGATTCTGTTCGCTTTACCCGCTTTTTACCCTCCCCCTTGTCTCAGTCGGGCGGTAGCATGCAGCTGGCCGGACTGCGCAAACTTCCAACGGCTCCTCTCTAATCTGACGAAAGTCTAATGCATGTTATTCAGCGGAGAAGACAGAAGGGGGACCCGATATCGACTTGGGATTTCTCGTCGTGAAAGGCCTGCGACCGGGTGGACCTTTGTCGTGCTGTTGGATGTGAAATTATTTCGACGGGGGATATATAGGCAGACGGAGCCGATCTGAGGGCAATCCTTTATTGGCCGGATGACGGGGTCGGAAGAAGGAATTAACGGCGTTGAATATGCGAACGGGACAGTTCGTTGATCATTTCGATTTCGGGGCGGCTTTTTAGGGGGCTGCATTCTGTAAAGCGGACACGCGGAGTATTGTTGTGCGTTTTTGCGGAACTGTTGAACTTTTAATGGATTTCTGGTTCTTGTTTTGGTAATCGTGTTGGTATAGAATGTATATTTTGTTCATTTAGTCATAGAAAAAATTCTGGATGACTAAAGGTTGATCTGTATCACTTAATTGCACAGAGTCACCTTTGTACGAGAATTAACATTGCTGTTGTAAATGAAGTTACAGCATTTTCTTTTTTTTAGTTAAATTGAAGCAGTTTGTTCTGGATTCATAAAGATTTATTTGTACCATTTAATTGTGCAGGATCAAATTTGTACACGAATTAACATTGCTGTTGTAAATGAAGTTACGAGTTATGAAGCTAAGATTTGTATCACTTAATTGTAGAGAGTCACCTTTGTACGCGGATTACTATTGGTGTTGTGAATGAAGTTACAGTATTTTGTTGAATTGAATTGAAGCAGTTTGTTCGATTTGCTCTGTTCGCATTAGTATTGATTTGCATCACTTAATTGTGACGAAGACTAATATTAGTGTTGTACAACAAATGAAGTTATATTTTGCCAAATCAAATTGAAGTATTTGGTCCGATTTGTAAACTGGTAAGAAAGCTTTTAGAACAGACGAAAACATTTGTAAGCAACAACAATTGAAAGAAAAGAGAACTTCTGAACTTTTACGATAATAAAGAATAATAAAGAAAGGGACTTTAGTCTTTTTTTGTAATTCTATATTCTGTTGAAATGAACGATTAAATAATAAATTGTGCTTTGTATTATTGTAATTGTAGACGTAGGACGGTCTTAAAGTATTTCATTGTTCTGTGCATTGTTCACGTGGCAGCATTCTTGTATTGTAAAGTGCAAGAATAAGAGGCAGAGACCTTTTTCTACGTATCCACGAGGGTTCGCTAACTTTTTCTACAGAAATTCTTAAAAGGTTGTTGAATGTCTCTGTTCGCAAGTTCGGTACTCCGTACAGGATGTTCCAAAAAATGTGTCCTACTACAAAACAAGTACTACTTTTATAGCAACAAAATACATCTCACTTCCCACGGTAATTTCATTCAACAACTTCTTAATTTTCCACGTAGAATTTTTAAATCATACGAAATATGAAATATTATTGCAAGCAAAATAATCTTGCAACAGAAAGCTATTTATAAACAAATGCGTCATTCGACATCAGATCATTGTTTCGCATCTACTATGTATATAAAATTTGACAGAAAGCATAAGTTTTCGAAATAGCCACGGTTCCGAAACCTCGAGTGTAAAAAAAAGAAATGAGAACCTAAATCAATTTTAAATTCAATCACACTATGAACGCAAAGGCAAATAAAAGTGAAAATATAACTTTTATAACTTATCTTGAGTACTCTCCTGTATTTGGTGTGAAACACACGGTAGACACGAGACGTATCGATGGAAAATTACGCAAAGGAGGAGACTTATTGAGCGTAGCTGGGGGCTATAAGAAAACTTTCGAACCAAGCTAGTCCATTAAAATCAAGTTTCCGAGAGAAATAATTTTCACATATCAAGACGATCGCCAGCGTATCCACTCAATAATATACAGTGGACTCCTTATCGGGGTAATTTTTTAATAAAAGTAATTATTTACACGACCTCAGGCTACGATATTATTGAGTAGAAAATGTCTTTCAATAATCGAAGTTTTCTATTAATCTCTACAGTAACCTACAGAGTGGCCCTTGTACTTTATGAATTTCTTTTGGAATTTTATTTATCTACCGAAACAATTTTTTCCTCCATGTTTTATGTGATACGGAACAAAATAATTGCTACAGTGAATCGATTTTCCGCATTATTAGATAGATTAAAGGCGCGAAATTTTATAAAGTCTAAATTATTATTAGAAATATACAACAATTTTCATTGCCAAGAATTCATCTGATTTTGAATGGTCGATCATTTTCCTGTGTTATATTTACTATTATTTACACACTGAACCAAACAAATACGACGTGCCCGAACATTTTGCAATCATTTGTTCTGCTTCTAACACGTGACAAACTTTTGAGTAAACGTTAATATAAGAGAACAATCTAATTAGCCTGAACGGATAAATTTGATTGATGGACGCGTTGCAAAGGGATGGAGGGTAGAAAGTTCGATGCTTGGGGAATTCCAACAACTTATGAGGAAGAGGGGGGCAGATAATATTCACGGTGGTTGTGCTGTTCAAATTTTTGTACGCGATTTAAAGTCAATGGAAACTGCAAGAACAGTTGATTCAATCTCTTTCTTTCAGCCACATATGATATGCGTCCAATAGAAATATCCTTTCGAGAAGCAATTATAATTCTAAATTGGGCTCAATTCTATTCCAAAAAATAATTTTATTTAATTACTATAGATAAGCGCTGAATTAAGAAAACGTAACTGATTCATTATTAGAGGACAATGCCGAGGGGAAGCATTTCATGGAAATGAAAATTTGTTATCCGATCCGGTATTGAAATATATATGTCATCTAATAATTGAAAAGGATATTACATTTTCATTTAAACATACTGACAAAGAGCTTAACAATTATTATCTACTGCAATTATTATCTTGCCTACGACTGTAAAAAAGTTTCAATGAACGGAGAAATATTATAATTATTGTCAATCTATTAATGTACACAGCCGGCTAAAGCTTTGGGCGAACGTAAATTAAAAAACACAACTAGCACCAACATAATTATTCAAAACTTGACAGTACTGACACGAAGTATTGCATTATAAATTATTACTAATTTCTGCAATATTAATTTCGAATCGACGTGGAAATAGCAAGAACTTCAATATTGCCCAGACTATCGTTGCGATTCTAAGGAACTTTCCTGCCAATAATGCCAATAATCCCTCAAACCAATAGATAATAATATTAATAACAACAGTAATAATAAACACGATAGATAATGCATATAATAAATACAGCTGACGTAAACAGAAATCACAATTTTCAGATTAGAGAGTATACCAGGGTCAGCCTACCTGCGGCACTATTGCTATGATCCATCACCTGAACTAGAGTTCTCATCTTCCTCTACAAGGAAGCCCCGGTTCCCTGTCGTTCACCAAGGCACCACCACATTAGGAGCACTGATCGGGACTCGTCAGTCAACATGGATCAGTCGAAGAAACGAATGGAAAGAGACAATGGACAACGAAGAATACGAAAACCCCTGCCCGTTGCAGAGACTATGCCAACCCAAAGAAAGTGGAACTAGGATAGAGGAGGGGAGTACTTATGGATTGAAGTCACAACCAGTCTGCAGTATATTCTTATGTAGGCCTATTGGAACAGAGTTTCGGCAGCCAGCAGGAAAATTTACGAGCTTCGAGCTGATGGGGTTTCCGTGCTTGCTCGAACCTGCCACCTAATATCTTTACCGGGGTTCCCTCGATCTCACCCTCTTTACTTTTCCCTTCTGGCTGCCCCGTTTGAACGTATATAATAGAAATACACCCGAATACTGGGCATTATTTTGTTATTTTACGTCCGGGTTAGGCTGTAGCTTTTTTTTTCTCTTTTCGGTATGTATTAGAGTGTTCAGTTTACGTTTGTATTAAATATGATGAATATTCGAAGGGAATTATTTAATTTTCTTACGACGGAGTAATAGTTAAATGATTAGTTATATAGTTAAATGATTTTTGGAGCTGTGATAGAATTTCAAAGTTCTGTTTTTAATTAAATAATTTATATTATATGGTGATACGGTGATGAATTTATGTTCCCTCGATATTTAAGTTGATTACCTTTAGATATCATCGAAATATATTTAAAATACTGTCAATCATTTTACCTTTTTATAAGTACTTGATACTACTTCGTATATTTATTTTCCCTTCCCATTCTACCATTTGATTTTTAGATTTCACAATCACCTCCTCCTCCATTCATCTTAGCCACTTCATATTAAAGGAAAAACTTAATGCCGACTTTCCAGTAAATTAGAATTCGAATTAGAAACGAAAGAAAACAGGCTGAAAATGAATTTCTAACTTGCTCACGAGTTTATCTTTTTCTCCCCTCTTACTGTAAGTACGTGGAATAGATTTTTCGGAGCAAATAACTTCCCGCTGTCCATTGAAATGTTTCTTCCCTTTTTTCCCAATTTCTTAGTATATTACATAAGCAGTAACATACTGTAAAGTGAAAGAATAACATGGAATGATTGAACGAGATATTCTCGATTGAGATACGATAGAGGGAAGCTGTCAGAGTTTTGATAGAAAAAGGATATCTAAACAGGATGTAGGGTGAACTTTGACAGCAATTTCTCAAGCCTCCCGTGTTTTTCAGAAGACCATCTGTAGACCTGCGTTTGATAAAAAATGAACCACGAATCAATAACACATTTCCCTACCCTCGATATTATCTACCATCTTTGAATTACTACCGAAATATACATTTTTACTGCAATATTTTTGGTTATTGGAAGAAAGAACTTGTTAATATGAAAATGTTATCAGTTAATACTTGACGAAAAAATAGTTCTATGTCTTTTATGAATTAATGGCAACAAAAATTAAGAATATTGTACTTACCAGTTTTCTAATAAAAAAAAAAATTATTCTTACTAGGCCCCCTACCTCTGCACGCCAAGAAGCTTTTCCTGAAGTAAATTCGTGCACCTGAAACAAAAGAATAACTTTGTTAGATAAATATTTTCAAGCATTGTTATTTTTGTCAAAGATCTTGAAATCTAGAGATCCCTTTCGTCTTACGGTTCACTACTTTATTGTTAACGAAGTTCGTATAATTTAATGTGCAGAATGTACCAAACGACGCACCAAAATATAAAACTGATTAACCCTCCTACTGCATTCAATTTTCCTACGCATCGCCGCGATAATTGACACGCCTCATTCAAAATACGATTCCTTAAAATATTATTCGATACACGACAAATTCCTAATTCCCCTTCAAAACGAATTAACGTATACACACTTTCAAACAATTTCCTCTACCATCCCTATTTAATCTCGCAAGCCTAAGGTGCTTCCCCATCGTCAATAGCAATCATTCTTAATCGAAAAGGGGGAACGGAGGCTCTGCACCTAGAAACATGAGCCGATCGTGGTCTTCGCCATACATTTGGCCGCCCCAAATTACGGTAAACAATTAGATGACAATGGAGTAATTATTATAAAAGCCGTGACTCCATCAATCACCGCCGCTTGATAGCGATAACGCGAGACAGTCGTATTTCGATAGATCGAACCACGCCTACGTGTCCTATCCGAACCGTTGCCTATCTTGATAAAAAGAAAAAAAAGATATTGCACTTATCTTGCAGATTATACTGTTCGTAACACAAGCGATCTTTCTTCATTCGGAATTCTACGAGAACTAAGGAGTGAATTTATTGCTCCGTTTCCACCCTCATTGCGAGTTACCCTTCTGGCCATCGGCCACTTATGCGCCCCTTTCTAACCATTGATAAAGATATAGGCCGTTTAATTTTGGGGGGTGTTTATGCTTCGGGGCGTAATAGCTACGAAGTAATAGTTTCAGTAATTAATACGTACCGAACATATTTTCAATGGAGGCATTGGTGAATTTCGTGTTACATTTAGAAATCTGGCGTGCTATATACAAACATGTATGTCGATATTTAAAAATTAACCATTCGATATGAATGTTGGTTCCAGTAAATTTATGTGCGCGATTGCCTGTTTGTTGGAAATGGCAGTGAAATTTCTGCAATATCGAAAATCGCCGTCTCAAAAATTGGTATTATTATTTAGCGATGGTATGTATACGGTTTTTTGTATCGTTCCTTTCATATAGTAGTATCGTTTTATTGCGCAGAAATATGCGTTGAGAGTGAACCGTAGCTCGTTCGTTTAAAAATTCTCTTACCGCGGGGAAACAACTATAGTATTGTTAAAAGCAGAAAGCAAAGTAGTTAGAGTTGTTGGCCCTGTTAGATCCTGTTAGAGGATCGGAATTATTAAAAGCTCGGTATCGATCACGAAACCTGTTGATACGTAGACGTATGTATGTATGCGTATATACGAAACGTAGGTACGCGCAATATACCTGCACGGGGCGTGTCATTAAGCTGTAATTCAGTTGTTTTTGCGTATTCTTAAAAAAGCCGATAAAACAGAAACAGATAGTCAGAAGTCCGATTCGTCTATTTGAAATTGCCTAACAATACGAATGGAATATTCAGATAATACGAAACACTAAATTTTTGCGACCTAATGAGTGAAATTTAAAAAAACTAAAAGATTTACGTATTTTTCTCTACTGCGATTCTTGACGCTGTGTTAATAATTTTTAACTTACCGTGCCCCTTTAATTTCTGCATCAAGCGAGGTCAATCATTTATTTCAGCTGTCCAGTGCTTGCAATAATTCGTGAAATTGTTTTCACACATATGTATCTGCGGCACAGAAAATACTAATATTAGGCGTGTATTCAAAATTCATGTCAGAAGACATTCAAAGGTTCCGATAACGTTTCATTCGATTCGCCAATAACTTTTCTCTGCGTCGATGAGAAAATCGAAAAGATTTTCTAACAGCCTGCCGGTCGGAATAATGTTTTACATTTTCTCTGTTCGCGTCAACAATATTTTCCGCGATTCTTTTGCTATTCCATTGGGTAATGGAGGATATTCCGACGTCACGCTTGCGATAATCTTGGATGAGCGAGGTTTCTTCTGGCCCGCTCTTTATTATCCGCCATTTTTGTGCTGCTTTAGATTCTAAGCCTGGTTACGCATTATAATACAATTCCATCTCACTACGTTCTCTGGTAGTCAATGTATCTGATCCATCCCTTCGCCGCGACGTGCTCCGGTGAAAATATTTTTTTCATTAATGCTGAAATATGAAATAATTATATTCGGCGATATTTCATATGAAACTTGTTTAATAAATATTTAACCTCCGCGAAATGTGAAATAAAATTTGCTATTCGAAATTAACGGTACATACTCAGTTATGACATTTTACGCAGAAATATTCTGCGAAGCAATAGTCTGGAAGTTCCAATATTATTACCATTTTTTGTTTAGCTGCGTATATATACAGGTGTTTGCTACGTTATTAAACTTTTTCAATATCACATTTTTTCTTTCACTTCATTCATACATTTCTCACTGCTGTTTCAGATTATTAAATCTAGCTTCACTAAAAATTCGGTGCCTTTCAGAGCTCCGCGATATCACGTGAAAAATTTCATCGCATGAAATTGAGTTACATTCAATGGTGCGTTTATTATTGGGACACATTTGCCTATTTTTGGTTCCAATTCTCAACGAAGCGTATAAAATATACAAATACGTAAATGCAAGAACCAGATCCAGCTACTTTCGACGATACCTTCACTGAAAGATGTATCTTTCAATAAAACGAAGATCGAATTTATCTATAACATTCCCCCCAAAAAGATCCACAATCTTTATCTTATATTCCCTCCTTATCTATCCCTTCTGAAGTGTCTCTCATTCAAGTCTGTCTTATCAATACTACTGATCACGCCAGGAAATATATTACTATATTATTAATATCACTGAAGGCAGCACAAATATTAAATCCAATTAAATATCCCATCTCTTCGATCACTACCTCGACGATACAAATAATAATAATCACAACTCAACGGAACACTGATCTACAACCTGGAAAATCTAAAGTTTCTGTTCATCGATACAAAAGTAATCCCGATACTTTCTAACGAAGCACCCTCGTAATTGTCACAACTACCACGCCGACGATACAAACAAAACTAATGCTTAAAATTTGGCCAATCGAAACGGCCGATCCATTAAAGAAACCCGAACCTCCGCGTGTTTCCAGCTCGCTCTGAAAATCACTGGGCAAACCACCGGTCGCCTCGGTCGTTATCAGCCCGCACTGAATCATCGGGCGACAAGGGGGACCGAGTTCATGGATCGTGATAATTCGTCGCAGGTACAACGGGGAGATCGGCGGGCCAGGATAGAGACAGTGGAAACGTCATCGCTTCGTCGAACGGAACGACGGGACGGCAGGGCGAAGGGGAAGAGGACAGGGCAGAGGATATGGCTCGCTCTACTTTAGCCTCCTCGAGGAGAGCTCGTAGAGATAAGCCGCCGCCCTTACGACTAGCATGATGGGGCACCAAGACCTGCAAAAATCGGGCACAGACACGGTGAAACGTTTGCGTGTACGCGTCGGTGTGGTCGACCTCTCTTTTGCGGGGGTGGCGTACGCACGATAGAGGTACGCGAAGCCGCGTCGCACCACCGTCCACCTTCTTGTACTCCTTTGGGGATCCCACGGAACGAATAAGACGTATCCTGCGTTGACGAGCCACGGGACGCGATACCTCGTCTCTGTTAGACGCTTGTAAATGTAATTCTTGGGGTGCGAGACCGTGTTGAGAGGATCGTGAATGTTTTTCTGTTGCTCGTCCGGCTTTCTGATGGTCCTCGACTGGGTGTATGGTGGATTGATTCGGTCGGGGGATGGTTTTTTTAGGGGGGTCTGTGGTCGAGTGTCAGGTGATAATCGTTTAGTTTAAATAAGTTTACTTCTGATGGATTTTATTGTCGTTTTGCTGCATGGTAATTATTAGTGTGATTTTTGTAGTTACTAGGGGATGGTTGTTTATATCATTAAATGTAAAAGATATTCAATTGTGGGGAATGTGAAATAAACGAAGAATTGTAATTGACCAACAGTAATCACAGTTCTTGCACTGTGCTGTAAAAACATGATTCAAGAATAATAATAAATTTAATCTCGATAGGAATTTAAATATATAACAATAGGTGTTTCAAATGTCATGCTACTATTTCCAATATTAACTTCGTACACAAATTACTGCCAAACAGGAAATGTAATTAAAAATACCTCAAGCGACGTTACACAATATTTATGTTCAACAGTTTCTTTCAGCATTTAAGCCAAGTCATACTTAATTCCAAAATAAAAAATAGCTCCACGGTAGTGTGAAATATAATCAAATAATTTTACTAGAGACCAATGAAATCTCCGAATGTCCCCGTTAGAAATATTGGATTCACCGAAGCTCGTTCATAATGCGAGTATCTGTCTTCTTTTAAAGATCCAAGAATGGAAGAAGGTGTCGTCGTTGCTCTATTCCACCATCTTCACCCGATATCTCCGCTCCAGGCTTCCACTCCGTCACTCTTCTACCTCTGGGATACATAAGTGTATGCAGAACAGTCGGATACACTCCGGCGCGAAATTTGAATAACGATCAAGCACAGGGTGGCCGAGAAAAGAGCCCAAGTGGCGATTCCACGGAAGATTCCAAATATTGCCCGTATTTTACACGCCATTCTTTCGTCCTGTTCGTTCCATTTATTTCCTCGTATCACACTACGAAGAGAATCGTAAGACCCAGAAGTCGGTGGCCGGCCCTTTCGATCATAAAAATTTCAATTACAAATTTCAGAACCTTCGTTCCCTGCAACTTCCGCGAACTGAACCTTTCGAAATTTCAAGAAAGTTCTACAGAATTTTTAAGGAAAAAAAATTGTCCTTAATATTCCCGAAGATTTGGGCCGCTTTTCAAAGAAGCGCCGCTTTTCATTTCCACTGTTTCGTGGAATTATGGCTTGGCGAAGGTGGTCGCAGCGACGCGTATTTTCGAGAAGATCCGACAGATTCCGGAGGGCTCCGTCACTTTGACGAACTCGATAGTCTCGCGCACGCGGGAGGATCTTCGCTCGATCTTTTTGTATTTTTCCCTTCTCTTTGGACGGTTCTTTGGGATCCCACGAATCGGGGAGGCGGAAACACGGAGGCTCGACGCGACGCAGAAAGGCCGCGTATCCTTAGAGATTGGTACGGATGCCTTGACACACGTGTGATAAATAATTCTGTTTATTGACTTCTCTCTTGTTTTTTGTCCCCACCGGCCAGGATTCCTCGCTGGCTCCCCCATAAATCTTGCGCTCTTTCAATTCGCGCAATTCACCGAGAAGATACCTTGCTCGTGTCCCATGCGACTCGAGGCATACGCGAGTCTTCGATCGACAATGAATTATTTAGAAAAAAAAATCTGGCGTTGCTGGAGAGGAAAGTGTTTCAAGTTTTATGGTGTGTCTGATATTTTGCAATCGATCGGGCATCATGATATTCGAAACCCATTAGTTTCCTTCGCTGTAACAAACTCGAATCGAAATGATTTCAGCTGACCGAGTGTTTTAATTAAAATCCGAATGAGACGTTGCGGAACTTGGATTCTCGTTACCTGAATTTCGATACCTGAATCTCTATGCGCTGTCAACCGTAATTAAATTGATGAAAAGTTAAAAGGGTCAGATTTCTGCCCACGAAAAGGTATTGTTACGTCGGTACAGGACAATATTTGTAACGATGCACTGTTTTTGAAACGCGTTACTCGTTCCGCGATACACAATTGCAAGACAAATGTGCGCAGGTCATTTGTTCTATTTTACACCATTGTATCGAAGCAAGAAATCGACGTGTTTTATGATTCCCCGTCTGCCAAGGAGAGGAAGGTGAAAAATTTGAAAGTGGCGCAACGCGATCGCGAAGTTCTTCGATGCAACAGCGGATTCGCATCTAACTCTTGGCGGTGCGATTCTCGTATAAGCTTTACGATCAGTACGTGGCTCTTCAAAATGCGCTCCTACGTCTTAAATGGCACGCTTTTTTGTCACACAGGAAAGAACTGTTACCGGCGAGACAGGTGAACATAGGTGGCGTGAACAGTGAAACGAAATCGCTACTTAAAGCCGAAACCTGAGTACTGCACCGCGTAAAAGTGAAACGAGCTGGCTTCGTCGCGATCCTAAAGGGAAAAATGTTGATACGCCTGCAAAAATGAACCAGAACAATACAAACACGTGACAAAATTTCTGTTTGTCTTAATATCCGCGGAGAAGAATTTTATAGACGAATGCTTTAATTTTGTAATTAGTTTGGGGCTTGTTATAATTATTAGGGGAACTTAAACAGCTGTTTTCGTTACCTGACATAAAGTTTATCAGAGTAGAAGATTTCCACGATCAGTTGCATCTTTAATTTGTTACAATATTAGAAAGGACATTCAAATAAGTAGTAACAGTCAATCGCTAGGCAGACCGAATGTACGATTATTAATTTGGGAAAGTAAACAAAAAGAATTGGAACATTTTTATACATTCATTCACTGAATGGTACTCTTAATTTATCAAAATATTAGAAGAGATACTCGAA
The DNA here is from genome assembly GCA_963969485.1 of Nomada goodeniana. Taxonomy (NCBI): domain Eukaryota; kingdom Metazoa; phylum Arthropoda; class Insecta; order Hymenoptera; family Apidae; genus Nomada; species Nomada goodeniana. Next base: position 5,768,595 of record OZ018305.1, on the reverse strand, counting down.
TAAGTAGTAATAGTCAATCGCTAGGCAGACTGAATTAACGACGATTGTACATATAGGAACGTGAACAAAAGAATTGGAACATTTTTATACCTTCATTCATTGAATGGTACTCCTAATTTATCAAAATATTAGAAGAGATGCTCGAATAAGTAGTAATAACCCATAACTGGACAGACTGAATTGACGTTGATTATATAGGCACGTGAACAAAAAGGATTGGAACATTTTTACACATTATGGTGTTCTTGCATTCTTATACTATTAGAATACATATTGAAATAAGTAGTAATGGTCGACGATCAGGTAGGCTACATTCACGCTTACTGATTTGGAAACGCGAGCAAGAATAATTAAGAATTAAAAAGGGCAGAAGAAAGAATGTATAATTATTTAGATACAAATCTCACTTTGCAAGTGTTACATGTTGCGTGAAATACAATTGCACCAACTTTGCGGCAATCATTAAGATAACCTATGGATACAGCTGATTACGATTTTGTCTCGCGAATTTTCTAAGCCACGCTCCATAGTTTCTACGTCGCACGACCGCTTGCAAAATTTATTCGGTTTGTTCAGATACGTTCTTTTAACAGAATTTATGCGGTCGTTGAATTAACGCCTGTGTGCTCAAGTGGTAGTATCACGGGAATAATAACAAACAACTTTCATAGTTATGTCCCGTATCACACGTGCGGGACTGTACACGACTGTTGTCTCGGAATTTCTCGTTGGCGTTATATGCGCCCCATGAAATTCTTCACCCGTCGTTTCTCGAAACATTATTGAGTGCTAACGACGACAAACTACTTCAACCAGAATTACTCCCCCTTAAAGTCCTATTCCCTGCAGCTCGCTGCGATCTATGCGGGAAATTTAATGACCCGTCGTTAATTTAATTTTGTCCCCCGATATGATCATTTTTCACTTGAAATCGCAGGGCAATATCAATTCCGTATAATATAGTCTCGTTTGCACGAACACCGCGTAAATTCTGCGCTTAATTTACTCCTAACGGAGCCACCTGTTCCTTGATTTTTCCTCGAACATTATTCGCTCGCGCGACGATAATTTTTCCGCGCTGTTGTCCGCGGGTTCTTTGTTAACAAACTGTGCATTGCGTAACGAAGCATTTCAAAGAAGCTTTACGTGCGAAGATAAAGCGACAAAAAATATTTGTCACGTAGATGATACTATTGACGACACTCTGCAGTGCTTCTTGCATTGAACTGTCCTTACCATGAGTTTAGAATCCGGGTGAAACTTTCAGGATTTATTTTAATAGTCTTCTTAGTAACATCTTAATAACAGTCTTCCGACACGCTGTAATTTATGATTAAATGTTCGCAAAGAATTTATTGTCGCTAGAATATGTCTTTCTCAGTCAGATCTTAAAGGGTTAACATACTATGAATATCGATTTTTCGACCACAAATTTGTCTTCCGAAAAGATACGCGATGAAATATTCGAACTGCAATATATATTGAACGGAGTGAAATATCCAAATATGATTTGTACTGAGAAAACAACGATACTTCCTCCGCTATAGTTACGAAAACGGTACATGGCTGTCGTCGAGACAGTGCAAACAACGTGGAGGAAGGGGACGATGTCGCGACGGGGTCTGCGTCGTGCCTTTCCACCTTGGTTTCCAGCCTCTGGTTGCCGTCAACGCGTAAACTTCAAATATATCGTTGCCCGTTAAAAGCAGATGAAATTGTCTCACGCGGCAGTACCACGAACAGATCCGCCTGCTTACGATGGCAAATGTTATCTATTTAATTTCCTTCTCGATGGATTCTAACGCTACACCCCAGACGTCCAACTCTTATTCTCCGTTCATTCGATGCCACGAGGGCGAACGTTCTCTGCACAGTTTCACTTTATTCCTTATTTCAGGCCATCCTAAACGTTTCACGGACCCTGCGTCCGCCACAGGTTTACCTGGCTGGTTCTTCTTTATCGTTGTTCCTCGATTAGTTCTAACGTTAATGGAATTTCAATTGGCGTTGAATGCTCGTAGATTGTGCTAAAAAGAATTGTACATTTTTCTTCCTAAGAGAAATAATTCATTTCGCCGTGTGTTCTGTTATTTCTCTTTCTTTTGTCGTTCTTGTAAGAATGGTATAATCCTGGCTGGCCGGCAGTTTCGTTGAATACACCGTTTATGTTTAAGGACACAGCTACGATTGTATGTGTAAAATTAACATTAATCGCGCCTTGCCCGGTCTCGCTTGGAAGCTCTGTTTCGTTTAACGGGATCGTTGAGATATAAAGTACATTGGTGTGAATATGAGTATATTAGAGGAAATTTTCATTAGAAGTGACTGATGCTGAAATAATTCTTAAGCCCTACGAAACTCGTATAAAATATTCCATAATGGCGTGGAGCGAATATAAACAAAGCTATGAATTAAAAGAGGAACATTTTTTGATTCCGGTGTCTAATACTAGACTCGTTAAAAAATCCAGTGTTCCGCGGTAAATCCTCGCAACCAGCACGCGGAATGTATTACCCACCCACCAAAAGGCAGCTAACAATCTGCAGAAAGAACAACCTTCGACATGCAGATGGTTAAGGCGTTTATGACGCGCTAGCAATAAAACTGTTTTTGAGGAAACCATTTTTGTCCATAACCCGTCAGGATATAACAAATTAAGCATACACGGCCTCAACAGTCAATTGCATGCGTCATAAATGTGAATTTCCAAAGGGGCCCACAGCTGCGTCCCAGCAGGCGAGACCAGGTCAAGCTCTGGGACCCTGGCGGAAATTGCCGTGCGTTGCCAGGTCAGTCAAGACGGTCAGGGTGCACCCCCTCCTTCGGAAGGCGCGCTAAGAGCGCAAAGAAGGATGGGTGTGTCCTCGTCTTAAAAAACACGCTGATTGGTATTTAGTCCTTTTTCTAATATCCAATAAGCGTGCCCAAAAGTTACTTCCGAGTCGACGTGATAGGATGCACTCGACGAGGAAGTCAGTCGTGAATCAGGACTCCAAGAGTCGTGCATTAGAACTCTTACAGTTACCAAGGACTCATACAGTCGCCACAGAATTCTGTCGGTCGTTATACAGAACTACGTCGGTTATCTATCAGAACTTAGAGTCGTGAGTTAAAGTTCAAACGGTCCATACTTAGAGTCCAACGCTCTCCGTTTAGAAACTGTCACTTGTATTAAAAGTCTTTCACTCTCCATATAGAGTTTTGACTTATTACAATTGAAGTCCATTACTCAATCCATTATTCAGATTTAATACTTTACATTCAGAGTCTATACAGTCCACATCCTACGTCTAAAGGAGTCTCAGACAGGGTCTTTCGCAAGAGAAGGGGACACCATAAACCCACCTTCTTCTTATCTGAGTCCTTGACTCAGCGGTACGAGAAATCGTATACTCTCCTACCTCAAGACCCCAGTACATTAGAAAAGGAGACACCGTATTCTCTCGTTCTTCTTCTGTCAGTCTTTGACTCTGAAGTGCGAGAAGCAGCATGCTCTCCCACTGCAAGACACACGGTGACGACTTTGACTCAGAAGTAAGAGAAACATTATAATCTCCTAACTCAAGATATAAGGGAAACATTATTTTCCCCTAACATTATTTCACTAGATATTGTACACTCAATAGATCTGTTTTATTATTACGTTTTCCTTTATTATCAGTCTATTCGTACTCAGTAAAATATAAGATTCATTAGTCAAATCAATTTATCACCCCTATCTCTGTAAAAGGTCGTAGGGTCATACGCGTGTAACGGTGTCGATAGAAATCGAAACGGAGATTTACAATCTCCGTATACTGGGCTCTCAACGCATCCTGTAGTATCACCGAAGCCGCCTATTGCGTAAAAACATCCAGTAAACGCATAATGAATATTTAAATTACGTATTACTTTAATTACTTCACGAAAACTTCGTTATTTACTCTACGAAAACACTCAGCCGAATAACAAACCAAAAATAATTTAATAGCATCTCGGGCAAAAATTCTCTCGCCCCAACTGATTTTTAATTAAAATTCGCGAGACGTCATTACATCGTCCAAAAATCGTGCAGCAACTTTTCCATCCCATATATCATTAAATTCAAACTTTCAACACAACGCAGGATCGTTGTACACAAATAACAACGTCCAAGCTACTAATGCGAAAGGGCAAGGGTTAATCAAAACTTGAACGAGGAGCGGACTTGTAAATCCTATAGAAACACCATGAAACTATTCCAGGAAGGCCTATACCGACGTGTATCCGTTGAGCCGACAAGTTTACGACCCGACGCCATTGATCCGCTATAACGACGGTCGACGGAAATTAAAACGAAACGAATAACATTTCGCCGCAGTAGAATAACGACGCGCCGTGTCTTACGCCCGTCCAAGTTTCGTTTCTGGTTGGCAAACAAATGCTCAGACGAGAGAGAAGAATGCCACGTGCTCTTTGTTCGCCGTATTGTGCCGCGTGTGTGGCGAACTTTTCTGCAGATGAATTTTTGTACAACAGGAAACCGGCGAACAGGTCCGTTGTGTCTCGTTAGTTGGAGCCCTTAGAAATGTATCGCAAACTACATTTCTGTGCTACTTTAAAAAGAATCAATAAAGACAATTGGTGAAACATTTGGAAGTTACATTTCGAATCAACTAACAAATAGACGGGGCATCGTTTACGTTTCAATCGGTGATTGAACGAGATTCGTACAGACAATATTCGACGGGCAATCGAATCATTGGTAATCATTGAAATAAACGTGATAAAGGAAGAGGAAGAAAATCTAATTGTTGTAAGAGCGACCTCTGCCAACAGCAAAACAGACATAGATCGCAGCTTCTATTTAGAAGTCGGCTGTTTTGACACGAATGAAAATAGAACTAAGAAGTTACGTTTCTTACAATTATCTTACAGTTTGGAAAATTTTTGGCGGCGAGGTTACGACCATTGGGTTGATCGAAAAGATCTTCCGGTTGAGCCCGAGATAATAACAAAACGATGGAAATATTTTCTATCGATTGCGTTCTACGTTTCGCGGGCAGATCATTTGGACGAATTATCCTTTCGAATTAGTTTCTACTTTCCACGAGTTCCGGCGACGATCGCGGGATATTATTTTTCCCAGCACTTCGGGATGTTATTTAAATTGGAATTACTTTTCTCATTATAACCCATCCAGGGGGAAAATCTACTTTTCTACTGGCCTACTTTGACTATTTTTCGTCCAGGGGGGAAATAAGTTTTTAAACAGTATTTTCGACAGTCGACAACTTCCGGCGAGCTTCCGTTGTTCCGACGTATTCGACGATTCGCGACTTTTACAGCCAACCGATCGACATTTCCTTGTACTATTATTAAAATGACGAAATCTTAGTTCTGATTTATTTACAAATTTCCGAACGAATTTGCCTGTAAATGTATGATGACCTCGTGTTGAGGGATATAATTGTACGTCACCAAAAGGTAAGATTCTGGTGCGAAATCGAATGAAATTGTTATAATTTAATGTTCTTAGTATGATCATATATTCTGGTCGGATTTATTTAAAGCGGTGCAAGATGTCACAATATTTAAACATTTAGACAACGTTCATTCATTCATGTGGTATTCATTTGCTACGAAACCTCTACTAGTTGAAAGATTTGAAGGCTGCTTTAGTTCGAGTATTCTTTAGAAAGTCAATATAAATGATATTACACGTTGCTGGGAAAAGTGCACGAGTACTTGTCAATTGCAAAATGAATGAGCGAATTTTAAGCGTTTCGAGAAACGAAGATTAATCTAATAATAATTTCGATAGCTCTGCAACTAACTACGTTAGAAAATATACCCTGCAGCTCTCCTAATATCATTCGCGACAGATAACTTCTTGTTTAAAAATATTTCTCTTTTTAAAAAGACAATATATAAAAATATTTCTATCCTTTTACTTTCTAAGTTCACACATTCGACCCTTTCGAAGCAAAATCTCCCACGAACACTGTCAAAAACGTCTAACCGTATCCAGCCCGTTACCATCGCGTTACTTTGAAAATGAAACCGGGACAAAAAAGTTTGTACCGTTAGTGAGATCAGCTGAAAAATATCAAGGCGTATCAATAAATTGCCACGACCGTCGTGCACGATAAAAGAAAAAGGAGAAAAAGAGCTCGATAACAAGGTTTTCCGTGTGAAATAATAAACTAATGGCACGAAGCCGCCGCTCGTTCGTTCGCTGTGCGGTGAAAAACAAAAATTTCTCCCCCAGGTAATCCCGTATTCATGCGCGAATCGTCCCATCTATTCGACGGTGCGACGAAATGGCGGTCTCACTTTTTCCAAATGTTTGTTTTGTTCGACTTCTTGACCAACGTGGCTCGTGGAGCGTGCATTCGCGTTTCTGCGGATTGATGTACCAAGTGGGCTGGTCCGCCAAACATCTGTCGTGAACCACCGCCAGGTGTAATATACAATTGATATACAAAGCGGCACCCGTAAAAAAACAGCGTAAGTGGCCGAATGCGAATGCATGTAAAAGGGAACAGCGCGCCCGATGAATGAGAAATTACACCGTCACTGTTCAAAACGGAATAACGCGAGTGGCGATCGTGAAACGGCAATTGTAGTCTCGAGGTCGATCAGAGATTTAAACGGGTAATTTGAAATTTAAAGATTGCAAGCAATACATCTATTTTACAGCAGCATATAATTTCTCGCGTTCACTGCCCCCTTGCAATATTAATATTTGCCCGAACTTACCGCGGCATTAAATTAAACGTAATCCTCGGTGTGCAAAACATTGTCCAACAAATTGCTTTTTGAAATGGCAACGAAAACACCGACGGTGGATATCTGGGGGAATATTTCACAAACCACGGCACGGCCGATTCGTTACGGGGGTGTATAAAAAAAAGGGGTGGGGGGGATAAAAAACGAAGTCAAAAGCGGAGAAATATTTCGATGGTCTTTTTGGTATCGCGAAAAACACCGCCGTTCGCGGTGAAATCCAGCCGTATTAATGAACACATCACGTCGCTCGCGTACAGGTGTGATCATTAATTCTGTTAAACGGCGATAAATGTCGACGACGTTAAGTGACGTTGACCCTGTTTTAATAATTGTCACGTGCATCCTGTATCGACCGAATCTGTCCGCGTTCCGTCACGCGCATAAAACGTCAGATCAGGTGTTTTTACTCGACGGCCAATTTATGGCCAATTGCGACGGAATAACTATTTTAATGACGTTTCAATTAGCGTCGATATTAATCCTGTTAGACGTTGACAGTGACGGGTCGGAAAAAGCATCTGTAATAGAGTTGGCCCGCATTTCGCGACGAGTCTTCAATTATTTATCGATTTCCCGTTTATGAATATCCGAGTCGTATCGCTATTTTTCGATTTCTCAATACCTCGTCTGCTAATCATTCTCTGATAGCGCGTTGCGTCTAATAAAGTTTGCTTAGACGCGATGGTATTTAAAGCAACGAGGTACTGGAGAACGATACAGCCGATCCAAATAGAAGTAGCCCGTTTCCAAGATGTACAAGTCCATTCGCTAAATTATTTACACAGTGAGAAGTCAATCGACAAGCATCGAAAAACAATAAACGAGCAACCTTCCATGAGCAGCGAATCAAGAAAATGTTTCGTCGGTCGAATAGCCGCGTAAATATCATCCAGCCGACGCCTATGTGTTTAGTGTCTGATAAATTGATCACATTTCTTCTTTCGTATTAACGTAGGATCTTATATGAAAAGAAATATCTCACCTGGTATATCTGAACCTCATAGAAGCATTAACTTGAACATTTCTAACTTGAACAATACGGAAGTAGGCACAGCAGGATAATTCATGAAACTCCACGAATTCTTCTCGCCTGTCGTAGTAATAATATTTCGTGATTCCTCCATTACAAGACGGATATATATCGCGCAAAGCCGCAATTATATTCAGGTAAACACGCACCCTTTTTCCCCGTTCGCTGTGCTGCGTATCCCCGTATTCCACTGATGGAATTAACTGCATCGTTGTACCGCCGATACTCCAGGTATGATTCATCGGTGCTCGAATGTCAATCACCATTCACGTGCAAATCACTTCACAGGTCGGCGGCAAACGGAAAACTGAACGAGTTCCCTTCGACCGCACGAGCCGAATGTTAACAGCGGTTCATAGCAAAAACTTGTTATGGAAGCGTGCGGGATTAATAGCGTACAGCGGGGGTTCGATTCAAGGATGAAGTGTGCTACCTGAAATTATACGAATATTACATTAGAGAAATGATCAGAAATAGATGAATTTCATTGGAGAGATTTTGTTCCTCGCACCCTTTTATTCTTACTGCGATTTGTTTTATTTAGATTGCACGAATGATAAAATGATAGGAAATATGTCACGTGAATTTGAGTTCGTACTGGTTAAGAACTACTGTTTTACTATTACAGAAGAAGCAAATATATTTATTTCTACGAAACAACGAATTTATTTATGGTACTGTAAAATTTTGCCAATACGCTACGGGAGGATTTAGCTTTTGATTTATTTAAACCGTATAAAAGTTCTATTATCGGTTAGATTATAATATTATTATATAATAACGATCTGCATCGATTAAACTATATTGCTGTACAATGACGAACGAAGAAAATATATTTATCTTTGGTAAATAATTCTTCTGCGTAATTGCATAATTTTTCGGACAATTCACGAAACGATTTCATTTATAATATACGAAGAAACGTACACCCATTTGATAATACAATTTGACAAACAATATTTTTAACTTCTCTAATTTCCCTTTACATTGTCGCTACCTTTCGTATAACGAAACGACCTTGTCGCAATTAATAGGAAAGCCCGGCAACAAGATCTGGTTGGTTTCTAGCTCGCGGTTAATGTTACATCGCGCGGAAAACGTGTAATTTGAGGGCGAACAATGCAAAAGCTTTCCAAAAAAAAAACCAGAAGAAGAAAAAGATACGAAACGTTTTCCGCGCCAAGGCGCGTCCAGAATGTAGCGTGAAAACCTAGCACGGGCGACCAACAATTGCCTGGGGCAAAAACAATTTTCATTTTAATCCCCCTCGATTTATGCGCGGCGAAGTTGTCGAGAATTCGCAGTGTGCATAATTCGGCAATGCTTCGGATGAACGGAACGTATTTTTGCATTTACAATCGAGTCTACAACGTTTTAACACGATCGTCCGTGCAGATCGTAATGACAGGATTAAAGCTCAGGCGTTGCGGTACGATCGCTGTACGTTTCATTTAAGCTAGCCGTTCAACGCACAGATATTTCTAATGAAAATCGAATATGTACGAACATTTTGCAGGATCAAATCTATCGTAAAATCGTAGTATTTTAATTCACGTTCGAGAGAAATTAAATAATTAAATTATGTCAGATCCATTTTCCCAGCTAAATTCTCTCCCGGAAACTGTAAAAAATTCCACCATTAACACCCATTTTTCTATCTCTAATATTATCCGAGATGTTACATCGGATCGATCCACCAGCTATCCAACGTTGAAATGTAATTTTTCACTACCTGAACGCGGATTGCGGTCGATGAAAAAATACTTGCTCGATATTTCCTCGAGTACTACTGTAGGATTGGAAATACTGCGTGACTGTTTAGAACGATTGCGATGTATGAAAGGTACGTTCGGAGCTGAGTACTTGAGAAGGTCGTGCGTATGGGGGGTACAGCGGCCCAAGGGTTCGGGTGGTCGGGACCGACCACCACCGAGGAATGACTGCGGGGGTGTGTCCTAAATGAGTGAGAGCAAATGAGGAATAGAATGAAAGAGAAACTAAGAGTGAAAGAATATAAAGAATGAATGAGGGAGAGCGAAGTAAGAGTTGAACCAGAGCGTAGTGAAAAGTATCGTGTGTTTGAGTAACGTCGTGTGTCGACGTATTTATAATAAAGCTAGTGTTTTAATGAGAGTAACTGAAGTCTTATTACATCACCTGTCCTCTATTCCCAAACTACGTGGGGTTTACGAAAAATAACTTCTACACTACACTGCGCAAAAATTTCATTTCAACATCAGGATGGTGCTATGCATTTCATTTATGGTAAGGAGATAAGGAAATCACGAAATGATGGAATCGTCGAGTCGACGTGGTTCTCGACGGTCCTTCCCGTTGGTTATTTTATAATTAAACGATTATTCCACACCGCAAACTGACTTCGTTAATTAAAATGAATCGTCTGATCCGATTTTTTCGAATTCAATATCGTAATACGCGGTTATTTCATTCCGCTGCGGCCGGCTCGCACGTTTCGGCCTTATTATCGTTATCGTTCGTGAATTTGCACGATTTAATTAAGGGTATTGCGTATTGTTTAATCAAACATAATGAATTCTGACCAGATTCCCGTGCAATCGGAAGAAAGTTAATCACAGATAACAAGGGCGTCTCGAGACGCGGAAAGAAAGGAATAAGCCGGATTATACTTTCCTTTCGAGGCTAGATGATTCTCAATTGTAGAATCTTCAGGTGTGCGAGTGCACATGTACATGTGTGTATACGATGGTCAAGATTTAATTGAATTAGGACTGGGTTAAAATTCATATCGCCCTAAATAAGAATTTTCATTTTTACCTTAATATTGTAGTATTTTATTCATTTTCTTGGAACACGATTGTAGCATACAATATGTAGTTCGAATATTATTTCATAAATGTATTCGTTTTCAAATACTGATTATGAAAATTTTAAGCTGACGATTTTATAATAAGAATAAAATTTCGATTATTTCTGTCTCCTTTCCTTCCCTTTCAACTATTATTTATTGCGATCATTGAAATCCACCTATTTATAGTGATTAAGAACTTGTCATAAATTGTAAAAGAAATATGGTTAATAAGTTGCAGGATATTTTAATTTTACGCGCGGACACATTCTCCAGTACATATGTTTCACGATAGGAAGCAAAAATGAATTACTAGGTGCACAGATTATCGATCGAATTTAAAGGGAAATGATATATATGGAAATTAAAGAGGGGCGTTTAATTTGACTTGGATTGGAATTAAATTTAGTAATCGTTTTCAGAAGTCTTAAGATTAGCTTAGATAAATAGATTGGGCAAACATGCGATAACGAAACACTCATTGTGTCACGTAAATGAAAGGGTGATAGAAATTTGTAACATCGCGTAACGAAAATATGTGGGGAAAATGAATGAACACGTCACTTGAAAGCGAGGAAAAGTTACATATTGCGGCTTCTAAAACGCTTGCATTTAAAAGCTGCGACGGCAAAAATGTACTGCGAATACCGCATGAGTCGAGAATTCGTTTTTCATTTCCACGCCTTTCAATTCACCCTCGCCAATTTCATTAAATGTAAAAACCTTTTTACCTTCATTTACGCGCTTTGTGAAAACTGTCTTTGAAGATTTCACAGTAGCTCTATGGCGAATTGTTCGAACCGATGTAAAAGAATCTTTATTAATTAACTTCTGTGGATCCCATTTAAAATTATATTTATTATGATAGTCATCCGTTCGTATATATTCTTTCTTTGAAACTATAATTTCTATTTAATCAAGGCCACATCGAAGAAGTTACATCTTCGTTTACATAATTATAGATATTAAAATTGCATGCGTGATATCGTCTGGAATAAATCGTGAAAGATTGTAATATTTCTAATGTAAAATACATTGTACAGACAGCAGAACCGATGGAACAAAAAGAAGGATGGAAATTTTCATTTGTCAATGCACTTACTTAACACGGGAAACTTACAAACTCGCCAGATGCATCACGCGAACCCAATAACAACGAACTTTCGTTTCAGCCAGGCTTGACAAAGTACAAGCAACGAATCCAAGAGGACTTCTTAACTTATTGTTAGTTTAAGGCTTGTCAGAGTCAAGCGAATATTTAACAATTACGCCAGCTAGAAAACTCCTAACGTGTACGCGTCTAGCACGCGTCACCAGGTCTCCAATTAATTAGCAATAAATCAATTTCTGACTTCAGTGAATGTACCATCTACGTGCACAATTATGTACACTATATCGTACAATTATTCAAGTGAAATATCTGTTTCATAAAGAAAGATTTCAAAAATCTTTCGCTAAATTTCACTGGTCCTTCCAAGGTAAGAGACAAGCCGAGCAAAAGCGACACCGAACAGCCCCTTTCGACTTTCGAACTTATATTTCGAAAACCAATAATTCTATTCCTCCAATCCGAGTACAATCAATCAATTAAATTACCCCTCGACGATTAATAAAACTCCCATATCCGACGACACAGGAGCAACAAAACAAAAAAAAGAAGAAGCGTTCGCAACTCGACAAGCCTCGCCAAACCAACCCCCGATTCCTTCAACCAATACAAAAATCAACCACTCCGCCAAACTCGCGCCCCGTCTCCCAAAAACGCCTGGCCGTTTCAAAGACGAATCGCTCCGACGGTCGATCGAACGAGTGGAATCGCTCGTTTCTCTCGCGCCGGCTAGATAACACTCGGGCGAAAATTTTTTAAACCTCGCGCCGCCTCGTAGCCCGTGAAAGGTCCAGAGATAACGGCTCGTACGGAATGACGTACGCGACGCGTACGTCTTACGGGTCGGTGCCGTCCCAACGTAAGAACTCGCAAGATAGCCGGGAGGGAGGGTGCCAAGGGGCTGCTAGGGGATGAGGTGGACACACGGGGGCGGTGCACGGTCGGCTGGCCCGCGCGGCCGTCGACTCAATGTACCAGAGGAAATCGCTGACTTATGGCTTCGCCGGTGGAGTCGTGGCTTTTTTCATAAACCCCCAGTCAACCCCCAACCTCGCGACTCTTCTACATTGTACCCAGATTTCAGCGATTAATTTTCCTCCATTGTGCCGCGGCGCATCTCTCGCCGCCCGTCCACCACCGCCGACTCCTCTTCGGCCCCCAACCGTCGCCCTTTCACCGTTTCGGTCTCTTTCTCGGCCGCCCGGCCCGTGCACAGCTCTCATCTCTGTTCCGCGCCGCCCTTCCGCCCACCCCGGGGTCGGTGGCAAGCGTTTTCAACCGCGGACCGAGCCTCAACCGGGCGAGTCCTCTCGCCTCTTCACCGTCGCGCGGTTCCAGAGCCGCGATCCGCAGCCTATGCGCCCGCTTCCGCTCTTCGGCTGCACGGGTCCGCATTGTCATTGGCAAACAAATCTCAATGGTAGTATTAAAAGTATCCGCTCTAATGGAACCTAGTATCCGTTCTACAAAAATTCTCGTTCCATCTGTACGTGCGCGTCCCCCAACCGCCACCCCGGCCCACCTTTATCCTACCTCTGTCTCCCTTTGCCCTTTGTTCGATGCGTCGGCCGTTGCCTTTGCCGACGCGGGCACGACCGGGGCGGAGGCGTGTTGCGTGCACGTAACGCGCGTACGAACGCACGCGGAAATTTCCGCCAACGTCGGAATAATTACTCGCTGATATAGTGGGGTGGTAATTGTCTGCCGTTATCTACGGTTAAGCTTAAGGGCTGGCGTCGATGGGACCGCGTACGGGGACCCCTGGTGATTATTGCGTCGCCTCCGCGATATTTCTCGGCGTATCCGCCGCCGTCGCGCGTCTTCGTGGAAAATCGATTTTCGGGTGATCGCGTGTCGCCGAGAGTTAGGGAGGGCGGCGCGTGCCGCTCGTTGCGATTCACGAGAGCGGGGATAATTATTTCGCTGCCTGGCGTTGGGAAGTTAGACGCGGGTGTGTATTCTTGTCTTAATTTTCGAACTCGCGCAGAAACGTTGCATGGATCAGTTTTGGCGCGGGCGGCAGGCACGTTTGGTAATGTGTAATTGGAGGGCGGAGGTCGTTTAATGTGGGTGCGTTGAAATTGATCTTGCACTGGGTGAAAATATCCGGGGTTGCTGGGGGATTCGTGTATTTCCAGGGTGCACATTGAAGAACGATATATTGAAATTAGTTTACGGTGAGATACGGTTTATAAATATGCAAAGAGTATCTGTAAATTATCGCGAAGTATTTGGGGGATGAAATCGGGGGGATGGTATTCAGTGTCCAAGAGTCGTGGCAGTCTATGCTAAGCATAGGTATTCGTTCGCACGAATAAAATGGTTGAGACGTTAATAGAGAGTGTAAGACCATATTAAGCATTCTCCTTTATATATATTATTTACAATAATCGAATTCTCGCAGTCAAAATCGTAAGAGAAAGTCTTGCTTCAACCGATTAATCGTTACTAATGTAATGTAGAAGAGCACATATTTAGAAATGCAATGGTAAGAAAGAGACAGCTGTATAATGGTGAAACTTCAGTTCGGATTATCATCTAAATAATATAATACAATATACGGAAAAATCTGGAATTGTATCCAAATTGATGTTCGAATTCTCGGACAATTAATCCAAGAAACTTACGGGTACTATCTTTGCTACCGTTTCATTGTCCTCGATTATCATTCCAGCATCGTCCCAAATGTTGACGATATTTCTCGCCAATTATAGTCATTTAAGCAGTACGTTTTACCTGCGCGATTTGCACCGCATAAATTTTCCAGACGCATTACTCGACAAACGATCTATACTTTCACGATTAAGTGCCATCGATAAAGGCGAGTTACGCCTCCCGAATCCGTTCGATAACAATCGAAGCGTTCACGGCCGCTATAATATATCTAGCTCAGGAGCGTAAAGACGAGCGATTATGGCAACTTATCGCCCGGAGGTGCAATACCGAGGTGTAGGGCGCGAACCATTGTTTCCACCCTCTTCAACCAAAATGTCGGCCCATTGTTTAGATTTTTTTCTTTTTTTTTTTGCTCTCCTGAATCGTGACGATCGCAACATGGGGGAACGCTTGACGCGGTTTGAATGCACGAAGAAACGACATTCTTAGGCCCCTCTACCTGCCTTCCTGGCGCGGCTGAACCTACGAAAGCAACGCTGAGGGGGTGAACAATGTCTTGCAGTCCGTGCTTCCATTTTCTTTTTCGTCCCTTTTACAAGTGACTAAGTATGAATCTTTTGAAAGCGGGACGCCCAGGCTGGTCCATTCAGTTGAATTCGAGAATTTCCCCTCAGAATATTATTTTTCTTGGTCGGGAGCGTGACAAGAATCGCGTTAAATATTCTTCGCCCTACGCCGAATTTCTCAACGCTGTATGGATTTCTTTTTTATTATATTACGGCTCGCCCGCGGCGCGGCGCCGATTAAGCGCGAGGCAATCCGTCGTATCGAGAATGAAACCGAAACCGCGGAACAAAGCTCGCCATAAATCACTGAGAACAGTGGCAAAAATATACGGGGCGGGCACGTGGAAATTCTGCGCTTGTAATCGAGGTAACTCACGATAATACGGATTACTATTTTCCCTTCAAGTTCCGCCTCACGTTTGATCGGCACAGTTTCAGAAACGAGGATGAGGCTATCAGTAAACTATTCCGCAAAGAATCGTTCCTCCCGAGCAATCTAATCTCACATGCAAAAGCTCCGACCCACAATTCTGTTTCACTTTCACCTTACGAATCGCCTTATTTCCACCTCGCGCTGCGATCACAGTGCCTATGCACGAACCTCTGAACCCTCGAAAGTGAACGGAACGTCTGATACTATCGAATTAAAATTTTCGCGTCCAACACTCCGCTCCACTTTTCACGCAACACACGCAACGGAGACGAGCGAGAAACGTTTCGTGGATGTTGCTAAACGCGGAACGGAAGAGCAGGGGGCGAAACTTTCGGCGCTCGATCGCCGAAATTTCCGGCGGGCGAGTAAATCCCGTGTGGATCATCGGGCGACAGAAACGGTGCGACGCTAAATAGTGTAATTGCATCCGGTGACGTCTTCTCGCACTTTCGTATGCGCGGATCGCTTCAATAACTGTCCGCCGTGAAACGGACGCAATCTCTCCATAAAACGGCGAGATTTCACTGAGATTGAGATCGTAACGTTGCTGACGGTTCTACTAAATCTAACTCGGCCCGATACACATGCATACTGCTGTCGCGTGTATAAACCGGAACGTCCCGACTGCACAATATACTTATACACGTAAGTTTATTCGGGGAACGCGAAACGTACGAAATGCAGCAAACAATTACCGATATCTACTTTTTCACCGTTGTTAGTTGCCGGTCGCGATATTTGTTGCGCTCGAAACGGATCGTACCCGTGAAATATACGCTAGATGAACATCTTATTCGTTTGAGGGTTGTATTAATTTCAGTTCGTGTATGTACTGCTGTATGTATAAGTCGCGACAAATGAAACATCTGTTCATCTCGGTTGAAACGAGCGCACTTCTATTTCTGATTAACATCGTTTTATCAATCGACGATACGTGGCGTTCGAGTCTGACGAATTGTTTTGACGAGTCCTTGGAATGAATTGTTATTCAATTTTTCTATACAGAATATTCTGTCGTCGTCGAATAAACTGGATACTCAAATACAACTTGCCCATTTAAAACCATTAATTCTCTAAGCGAAAACAGAGCGACGGCGGTATTACGATTATTACAAAGGAGCATCGCGAACATTTTCCATAAAATTCCCATAAAAGTCCCTTCCTATCGAGACGCCAGTGTACCCCGGAATACGTTTCCCACCGGGGAAGCTCGAACACCTCGCCGCGACGACGTTAAAGAAGTCAATTAAGCGGGCCGTGCCCACCCCGGTGAATGTGGCTCGATCCGTTAAATTAAAAAGGAGCCCGAAGAATAAAATATTCCGCGACAGTAAAGTCCCGGAGCGTTCGATTGCAGTGGTTGAAAAGAGAGAAAAAAGAGAGAGAGAAAAAAAATGAAGAGAATAACAGGACGACGAATTAGAGTGCATTCGATCGGTTCCCCATTGTTCGCTCGCGGTTTTCCAGCCGAGTTTTCTCGGCCTCGTCTAGACGACAATGGGCCCTGTTAATTAAACAGGCCAGCCCTTCTTACACATTACCTCAAATCCTCGTTGTTCGTGGATGCCCTTTAACTCACCGTGACAGAGTCGGGAGCTCTTATGCAAACCGCAGAGTCCGAGCAGCTCGCAGTCGGAAGAAGCTTATTATGGTCATTTGCCTGCCCGTTTAAGTGGGTGTACTGAAAATTGTCGTAAACCGTGGGACGACGGTGTCGCTAGTTGGGAACGACAAGCCGGCTATCTCGTCGCAACAATGTACCGCGTTGGTAATAAAACGAATCCTTGAAATTACGCACGGGTCTGAACGCGAGGCCGGGGGGGTTGCTTTCTTTCGAGATTTCGAGCGGGCCGTTTACGCAGGAACCTCGGATACCAAACGACACTTTCTGTTCCTTTTACAGCCGTTTTATACGCCCTGTTAAATTATAAAGGGTAGATGGTTGCTGCTAGACGGGCCGAGTTTTGTATCCCATGGAGTTTGTTAAGGGCGAGTACGTAATGAAAGACGAGTGAACGCTGAGTGTTGGAATCGAATGATAATTCAGGGGAGGTAAACGTTTAACCCTTTCGCTAAGGAGAAGGCACGTATATAGCAACGGTTCCTTAAATATTTATATAAATATTCTGTGCAACAGTTTCGATTATTCGTATAAATTATAGCTTGGGGAATTTTAAACCGGTATGTAAGTATTTATACTTGTGGCTTATCGTATTATTAAAATTTGTGTCGAAGAATTTAATGATACGATATTCAGAAATTGATAATACGTAGATAAACGAAAGGGTACGACTATTATTATGATAATAATGTATGGAAGAGCAAGTAAACGTATGGCTAATTAATTGTTTAAAATAATTGGATAATGTCTACTTTGGAGGATGTTGGTTTTCACCATTGGCAAATATTATTTTAATTTCCCTGAGAGGACGTATGCAGTGTAACATTATATTAAGTCAATAACTTAAATTAGACAAGATATGTGATATTCCTGCGTATCGTGTACTGCTGTTTAACAGGGGAATATATGAGATAGTACAGAAATTTAATATACGGGGTGTGCCGTGGAATTGGGACGAGTTATATCCTTCGCTCGATTAGAGTTTGAAAACCGTAGGGAATAAAGTTTGAGAGTACTGGGGAATCTATACACGATGACTTCATTTTTATTTTCGGTAGCTCATCGATACGCACTAAAAAATACGGCCGCGTTTCTCTATTGCGCCCTAAAGGATTCAAGAAGTTATACAGATACCAGGAGAGATATTTTCTATAAACCAACGTTGTTATAATTCTTTTGAATAAATATTGAAGCTGAGAAACTAATTAGAGTGCCACAAAATTTGGTTTCCACGAAATCTAAATAAGGGTTAAACAAGTAGTTCTGTACCAAACCCTTCCCTTAATTCTACTTTTAAAATAATACCACCTTTGAAGTATATACTTTTAACAAAATTGGAGAAAATAAAGGGAAATCATGAGTAATATTTTGCCGGGTTTGAAAATCGTGGAATCGAGGAAAAATGCTTGCGTGCACGTGAATGAGGTGCACATTGCCTTTCGTTCACGCGTCACAAACAACTCTCTGAAATTACCTTTACCTGAAGACGTCAATATCGTTTCCGATCAATGCTTTTAATTCTCTCGTCAGATGAGCTTTAATAATATAACATATTCCCTGCAAAATTTTGCTGGCCAATCTAATAAAAACGAGCTGACAAAATTAATACTGAATAAAGAAATCGAACGAGCCCAACGTTTCAATTACATAGCCTCCTAATAAATTTCGTCGAGAAATACGTTCCTAAATAATCCCAGAAAGGGGTCCTTTCCCTTTAAATGTCCGGTACATTTATGGCGAGCCCGTGGAACGAAACGCAGTTGCAATTAATGTGTACTCGAGCAAATTAATTTATTTGACTCTTTCTTGGAGGAACAATAAAGTGTATGTTTTTCACTGGCGGCCGCGCCACGTGCTGTGTAATTTCCTCTCCTGGTTTATAGTATAAACGTAGAAAGGGAAACTTTGTCTCTCTGTACTGGCGCGTACACCATGTCACAGGAGTGAAATTGTAAAAGGAAAAACGCCCCTTGGAAACGAAGTTTTGTATCGCACCGGCTGTGCAATGCGAGAAATAATAATTATTCGTTTCTTTGTAGCGAATAATGGTTGTTCATGTGCGGTGGCCGTGTGTCTTTCAACATTGTAAGCATTTTTCAACGCGCGACAAATTGTTGTTACGTGAATCGAGCTTTCATTATTGCGCAGCGAAACATTTCTTGCACGAATTCAAACGTACTGACTGTTTTACATGTCGTATAAACATTCCGGAGCCGAACGAACGCGTTTATTCGTGCTTTAAAATTGTTAATGGTAATACAGGGCAGAGAAATGAAGAGATACGATTTTTATGAAGGGTACGTCAAAATTTAGAATACTATAAATGTTTTATGAATCAATAAAATATCTGTCCTCGATTTATTTATATGTAGAATAAGATTAAAGTCGATAAATTTAGCGTGTTTTATTTTCCCATTTAATTCGACTGCGATCACTGATGGTCGCCTCTAATATTTCGCGATGATCGTTTAACCTAATTTCGTTCCACTGGCAGGAGATAGTAATCCACTTACCTCGCAATTTTTCATAACCCATAAAACGTTTCCGTCTTCATCGGGAGCATTTCACGTTAAATCTGAGCCGTTTACAGTGCGATAACCAGAACACTATTATGATCGTCTCCTATTCTTCACCTAATTGTAACATTCTAGACACAACAACAGGCAAGAAAGGTGTGCCCCTAAAAATGTTGGCAGACTAAATAATAAAACGCGTATATAATATAAACACGTGCAAAGCATGTACCAGCCATATCGAACTCTTCTATTTCAAACAGAAAATGTGCAAAATAATTAAAGGCGGATTAAAGTGAACGAATGAATTTTTCACGCGATGGTTTAACTTTTTCCTAACGAATGCAGTCGGTCCAAGAATGCGAAGAAAACCATAGTCTGTGCCCCGGATCCAATAACAGTAAAGACGCACCGGAAACGTTGTCCGCTTCAAAAACTTATTACACATTTATTTACCCCGTTTGACGTTTACCGTCCAAGTAATATTTCCTATCACTTGAATACCCTTGGCAAATATTTTTCGGTCACAATATTTTCAGAGAATCCGCGAAACAAGTACCACTCTACAAAGTCTTCGACCGACTACCCCCAGAAACATTCATCCAATCAACCCTGTATCGTGCATAAAAATCCACCCTCATTCTAACCAGATGGAAGAAGAGGCAGAAAACAATTCCTCCTTCCCGTGACGAATCAAGTATCGTTCCGAGGTGAACGCGGTGGTCAAGTTTCCCACGATACGGGCATCCGGGCGCCCAAAATTGGCTGGCAGGGGCCACGAGGGTGAACAGAGGGCCGGCACGAGACTTAAAATTCGGCGAAATAATATTTCGATGATATGCCGAACCGCGTCACAGCTGCGGCGCACGAGCAAAGGTCTCTCGTCCCGCGTCATACAAGATTGTTAAAGCTGAGATCGTAGGAAGGGATTGTGGGTGGTTTGGCTGTGGAAGGGTGGACTCGACGGGGTAGCAGTGAAACAGCTGGCACATACTGGCGACAGCCCGCCCGTCACTAACTCAACCTGGATACACACGCGCCATGTGCGCCAGATACAAACTTCATTGATGTTGGGCGAAAAGAACGACTGAGACTTTCGTCGTTCCACCCTCCGCTCCAACACTACCCCGGCATCCAACACTTTCCAGGCATCCCGGGATAGATTAACACTTTCGCTGCACGGATCGAGAAGACGGCAGTATTCGTCTAACTGCAGTTGATCCGTGTTGCGCGTGCAATTTGTTTCCCTTGATCTTGCCGGTGAAGTGGAATTGTAAATGATATAATTAAGGGGTTGCATTTCGCCTTTCATTCCCCGGTTAAGAAAGTGAGTTCGGATAATATCGGTAAATGAGGGAGGGGAGCAATTATACTGATTGGTACAGAATACTAATGAACACGGCTGTTCTCGTACGTGACCTTTCGCGATTAATTCATGGGTGAAATGGAAATTTCACTGCCAATTCTGTGCTACTCTATTACATTAGTATGTGCGTAATCAATTCGTTTTGAACTTCGCCGAAGATGTTTCGTATATACTATTTCAACGACGATAAATAATTTATAAAAAAAGTTGCGTTAGACATTCGTTAGACGGAAAATCTTTGCAACATTATATCACAGCATATCAAATTGCGCGCGCTGAATTACTCGGCAGCAGATTGGTCGGGCTCTCGTTAAATAATAAATATTACTTAATACGCGCTGACGCACGGCGCGACATAGGCGTCGTGATAAACGAATTTCTCGCTACTTTTAATAAATGCTTTTGCAAGATCAGCTTCGCGTTTACCTGCAGTCTGCGACTTTAATTATACACGGCAGCGTTGTCTGATGAACAGTGTGGATAGGTCTTCCATTTATCTCACCTACAAAACACCGCGCCAGCCCGAGGCTCCGCGCAGTAGATTAGGACGCGCTTTGGTCAGCCGCGGTCCTCGCGTCGCGGCTGGATAAAAACAAAGGGAACCTCTTCGCTTTCCAATTATACGAATGGAGAAAGAAACAAACGCGGGGTAATGCGATCCCATACTCGTTAATGTGAGAGACAGCAAAACTCTGAGGGAATGTTCATATTCTACTTTGGTGCGCGTACGTATGCAGCAAATCAATACATGGGAGTTGAACTAACTTCGTTGTACATATGGATACCATTATTTCAATTTAACTTCTTCGATGCTAACGAGACGTAAAAATGATCATGATATATTCTAATTGCGATGGTTTATCTTTCGCGCAGGTAAATTTACAATTTTCAGAAATTTAATTTCCAGTCGAGAAACTGGAACAAAGCGTCTGTTTCGTGTACTATTCAGTGACTTTTTACAAATTTGTTGCGCAATAGAACAAAG
Source organism: Nomada goodeniana (assembly GCA_963969485.1). Lineage (NCBI taxonomy): Eukaryota > Metazoa > Arthropoda > Insecta > Hymenoptera > Apidae > Nomada > Nomada goodeniana. The sequence goes on along the minus strand of OZ018305.1, from coordinate 5,746,780 downwards.
GATATCGAATTTGTATTAAAAATCCTTGTTTTGTTCACTAATATCTTTGCGTTGGTGCTGAATGGCTGAAACAATGCAAAATATATTTCCCATTTTTCGTTACCTCGCAGTACTATTCAACTATACGGCTTTTTCATTCGCAACAAATTAAGCGAAACAATTTCACGCTACTGTTTCCTCAATTTTCGACTAATTCTATACGTCAACCGATCCAGACGATACAAACTTACAAACAGAGAGTTCCCGAAGGCCGGTTGTTCCCTACGAAAGTCAGCAGAACAATCTACGAAAGATTTTCAAAGTTAATTAGAAAAATTGTTAAAGACTCCGGAGCGCGTTCGAGATGGTCGACGTAAGTATCAGGTAGGAGCGCCACGTCCAATTAGTATCAACCGCTTAAAGGCCAGCCTGACCTGGCCACCGTGCCACTTTGTAAACCGGAAGAAGCTTATTTAAATTTAATTTCTTTACGATTAGCAATCGGCGCGCCGGCGAAACCGATTCCTGCTTTTAATTGTCGCTCGTTTCCACGGGAACGATTTCTATGCCCGTACAACGAGATCCCGCGATTCCTTAAAATATTCCGCCCAACTTGCGCCATCGTATTCCAGCGGGATTTCTATGGGAGTGCGGGGACTCGTTCTTGCGGGTAAACCCGCGTATATGTAAATGCATTCGCATGGGGGACATGTGCGACACGAAAGAAACTTTACAAGTTCCACGACGTCGCTTTAACTTGTCGCTACGATCCGCACAGGCCATTCATCGCAATGGATAATTACCTTTGTGTCGACGATTTCTAGGATCTCGTGAGTCTGCGATAATCGACGATTCCTCGAATGTCGTTCGCGGTCGCTTCATTTTCCTTGCCTTCGTTTTGTTGAAACTGCAATTCGGTTCGTATTCTTCTGCGTCTGCACGAGCGATTGTGATCAACGAACGAGAATATTATTCTGTGTAATTATTGAAAATAAGTAATTCGTTTCTGAACAGTATATTAGAGTAATCGTCGACACGGTGAAATCGGTCGATTATAATGATTGAAGTTCCAGGAAAGAAATGTGAAATATTTCTTCTGTATTTCTTAATGAAAATCGAGAACGTGAATTGTGAGACAGTTTGCATTCTGTTTCTCGTTACAAACGATGATTGTAATTAGTAAGTGCATAATGGTTTCTAATTATGATTTAAATTCTGGCGCACTTGTAGCGCGCGACATCAAAGAAAATTTCGCGTTCCGCTTAATTCGTCGCGACTGTCCGCCGGTGCATTTCGTCGCACGATAATTGCTGTCGTTGCTACTATTTGAAAACGCGAAAAAGTTTCGCGCACCTTTCGGTACAATATCCTCATTAATCCCTGCCGTCTCATCCAGAATTATTTGAATTATTAAGTCGACGTCGTGCAAAGCCATACCCGGCCGCAACAAATATACAAATAAAATTCCTTCTATTTCCGCAGCAAAAAGGTATACCAAAAAATTCTGTTCAGTTAAAAGTCAGAAATATGGGCCCCGACAGATCACAAATCTTTTCCAATCAAACGAATATAAACGAGGCAATATCACAATCAATATTTAATTGTTAATTCAAACTATAATATACTAAAGCAATTATTTAATAACTCTACCCCTCTCCCTTCTGCACAACCATGCCATTATCCAAACAGAAATCATTCTAATTCATTGCAGGGCCAAATATTTCGCTCGCGGGCTGAAAACCGCCCTCCAACGCGAGCCAAACATCGCCCATTCGTCACGAACAAAACTTTCACTCCCTCGCGCTTCCATACGTACGATACTTTCGATGTCCACTGTGCGCAGCCCCAAATTCTGTCCAGAATTATCCCAAAGAATTTCCGCCACTCCCCGCTGTTCGCCCCGCGAACGAAGCGACGTCCCGTCATCAATTTCGAGCGTCCTTAATGTTCCAGCGCCGGTTCACCGACAAAAATCCTTCGAACTGCGCCAGGGGCCGCGGCGGTCACGGGGCCCGGTAACGCCTCTGCTGAAGTTTCACGGGCATCGCGAATTTCGTTGCAGCGGCGTTCCTGCGCCGCCACGTAAACGCGCGTCCGCACGGCTAACACGCGGGCGCAACATCAAAGAAACTTTAACGGCGGGCGGGTGGTGGTGGGTCAGGGTGTCGTTTAACAGGTCGCGACGACGCGCATGGACATTCCTACGACGACGGTAATTGCTATAGACCGACGTGTTCGGCGAGCCTGTGTATCGCCGTGCAACCACGGAAAATAAAGAGCATAATGGAGATTCGTTTCGCGGCCGCGGCGGTTTGTGCGAGCCGCGTTTGTTCCTAGTTATCTGCTTTCCCCACCCTTTGTCTATGCGCGATTGTCTGGGGTTTTTTTTGCTTTTTCTTTTTGGCGGATCCAGGCGGAATTTTCGCGCACCGTACCGCGGATTATATTCCGCTTTGACTCGGTGACGAGGTGGCTGCAAGGGTCCCGTGCGAGGACGGATCATTTTGCGGGCGATATTGGATCGAATTGTCGTCCGATTTTCGTTGAATCTTTATTTGGAATTTTAAGTTCAACTTTTCATTTAATTTGATATCAATTTTAACCTTATTTCCTTAATTCCTTTGTGCGTAAAATGATTGATACTGGCAGCGGGGATAATGGCAAGAAACTTTCTGGTATTTCCAAAGGTTCGACGAACAGAAGGAGTCACCACGAAGCGCGACGTTCCCCTTGTTATTTCCGAATAAGCTCTCGGCGATATTTTGGAGCATCGGGAAGCGTCGAGCACCGTCGAAGTTGTCCGGCAGCTTTTAGAAAACCGAATATGGGCCGACGGATATTTTTACAAAGCAGAATTTTCCGTGCACGTCTCGAGGATCTTTATCGGCGTGATAATTGTCGAAATTGTTCCGTTTCGAATGGCTATTTTGCTTTTGAAATAACAATCGCATGCCACTCTGACGGATAGAAATATATATTTAAACGTATTGTTCCGATTTGTGGCCCCGTGCAACATACCATTTTCGAGCGGCTTTAAAAACAAAAAGAGAGAAAATATTGGTAGCAAGAATTTTGAGACGGGTAACAGATGTAACATCGTAATAATTCTCCGAGCGTTCTATCCACTTAACTTTTAATTATGTTACACGATTCCTAAAACGTTGCAGATTGAAATTACTGCACCCCCTGTAACAATTGCGAAACACGAACCTGCTGGCAGTATCGAAACGAGTTAATTAAATCCCAGCACCGTCTAACTTGCTTAATGACATGCAAGTTGTTACTTGGCTGTTATCCATCGGAAAGTTGTTTCCGTGTCTTTTCCGAGGGGCGGGGAGGGGCTGGGGAGGGTGCTCATGCCTTCTTGCACGACGATATTAAATAATTGCGATCGATACTGTCATTACGTGCAATTTATCGAACACTCGGCCGGCTTAGCATATCCGTTCCACCGACGCGTTGTATATTTTATTCATATCGACGTCGTGACATAAATAAACGATACGAGCTAATCGTACAAAATCATCCCTCGAAGACGCTCGACTCGTGCAGTCCCATCGAAATGTCAATCAACGAACTCAATGGACCCTGGCAAAAAATCGCTTATCGACGAAATGGAAATTGACGAAGCAAAGAAAAATTTATAAAACAGTTGAACAGGATTGATTTCCCTCTCGACGTATGAATTTCCCGCTATCGAGCGAAACGCGCGATTTTAAAACACATTTCCAAGCTTACGTTTCCCCTCGTCTCGTTTCCAGCACGGTCAATCCACGGTTTATACGAGACGGGCTAATTTTTTTCATACTTTCCAACGATGCGTCGTGTTCATTTATATCCGTCCTTCCCTCTATCGAGAAGCATTTTCGTCCGATTGTTTCCGTGTATTTTGCGAACGTGAGAAGCGTCGGAGAATCGCGTGAATCGCGCGAGGCTTTTCTTAAACGACGGTTCTCATTTGAGAGACGTTGTTTCTTTATGAAATCTATCATCGAGAGCAGCTAGGGCGCTCTCGCTGTATTCTTGACGGAGCTGGCGTCTATTAATTTTCAGCCAACAGTGACACAGCCCTTGGCGGCCTAACCTGATTACAACTTTCTGGATAATCAGACTCGCGCGGATATACTCGCCTGAAACTTCTCGTGAGCTTCGACAAAATTCGTGACGGGCATCGTCTGAAAGCTTTAGGAAACCATCCACCTATCAGACTCATTGGTCCTCGGATAAAGGGGAGGACGTTTCCACTTTCTCCACTTTCAGCATTAATAATCTGTCAAGCTGCTAAGTAAATAATTAATGATAAATATGGACAGTGAATGATTCGAATTCATTTGCGTTAAAGTTACATAGATGTTCAGAAAGTTATTCGCGCGTTGTTATTTTTTTTTATTTAGCTCATTGATATTTGATGAAAAGTTATTCGATGAAAAGTGTTCTCTGCGCTTTCTGCTTTTTATTTTACAGATTTTTGCAGTCAAAGAATTTTCACAGCCATTGTGCTCGTATTATTTTTTTGAAGTGCATCTAACCGATGAAAATTCTAAATAACAAGATATTTTTCAATGGTATTCAAAGGGTGCCGTGGTCTTTGACATTGCGACCATGCTTTCCCGCGAGTTGGCCACAAATGCAGAGAAAAGAATGGAAGGACTGCAACGATAAAAAGGAAACAGCGTGACGAAATCCCATTGTATTTTTTTATTTAAAAAAAAACAATCCCTTTGATAGTATCTGCGCTCAACGAGTACCGTCATTAAAACGTCAACCAGTCAACAATACCTCTTGCGTTAAGGACAAGCGTCAATTCAATTGTTGTTCACGCACCAAGGAAAGAAAAGAAGATGTGCCGCTTTCGACATTCGTCCGTTCTCCGTTCACAGTTACACTTCAACGGAGTGATAAGTCAGTTTCGAATCGTAAACAGAAAAACATATGCTGCGTTACATTCACCAGTTTCCTGCATTTCGCGTTAAGATACGAGTGTGTAATTGTTGCAAAACTACTGTTCTACATCGAAGGCTTCGAAGGCTTGACATTCCACGGATATTAAATCTCATTCTTCGTATGTGGATTTGCAGAGCGGCGATTGTCCACGGGAGATCGATTCCGCGGTAAACGTTCATCGCCCCCGATTCTACAGAGTCCCCTGTGAATTAGTTCGAATTGCTACATTTAAACACCCTTCTAATTTTACGCACGCCGGAACACCACCGCGCGAAATTCAAACAAAATCCTCAATCCTCATGAAACCTTCTCTTGTAACACGTCAATCTTGGAGATGGAAACGAGGACGAAATTTATCGTAATTTATCATCGTCCCCGCACAAGAACGTTCAACGATTTCCACGGAAAACGAAGATAATTCAGTTTCACGTGCTTCCTGAAACCAGTTTAAATAAATAAGTTTCGAGTTTCGCAGGGTCTCATTCTTTTTTCTCGCCTTGTGGAAAAAGCAAGGGAAATCTTCTGCCGCAGATTTTCCCAGAATTCTATTTACACCAGACCCAATCCCAGGTGTAATTCCGCAAACCAAACTCGTCAACGCGCAGTTCGAGAACTCGCACACAATTTTCGTCGACTGACATTCCACGGCAGATTCACGACGAACCGCGAGGCTCCTTCAATTAGGATTCAACCGACATCTTCGCGTATCACGGTATCATAAATCTAATAACGATAATGCACTCCGCGGAGGTCCCTTCCTGCGTTTATTGTCCACGTGGTCCAGCCACGGCGATACGAATTGTCTTTCCACGTTTCTACTTCCGTCGAGACATCGTCGCAAATTATCGAAGCTTTTTTCCCTTTGAGGGTCCACGGTCTTTGCGATTGAATCATGCTCAGGCTTCTCTTTACGATTCCTTCACTTCGCCTTTCTCCGTGGCTGTCCATTTGCTATTCTTTTTCCGTCATTCGCTTCGATTCTGTACATCTCTTGCCGGTTTTTTTTCCCTTTCTTCTGTTCGGATCCGGTATCCTTCGAATAACAGATAGCTTCTCCCCTTTTGTATTTCCTGTTTCGCAGCTGACCTATGCACGGACTTTCGTCGGTGTTCGACGATCATCTTTAGGGCAGTAGATTGTATAGGGACAGTGTTTAGTATCTAGCATGTTTAATTATTGCCAGCTGTTCGCTGGTAGGTAATATATTCACTGCTGCGTACTTTTGACATAATTCTACTTTAGAACGGTTCAATCGAAGGACCGAATGGAATTTTCAGAATTATTTGGCGCCAGAGTGCCACTTCTCCTTCGTATGCTCTTCCTTCACCGGCCTTTTGTCTTCTTCACTTACGTCCAATCACTTCCAGGCAATTTTTCCCATTTTCCCCATGCATCGTCCCTTCCCACTTCCTTTTGTCTTTACCTTTCACCCCTATTCGTCGTCTTGCCCCAGCTTCCATCGGTTTCCAATGCACTGTCCCTCCATTTCCTTTTCTCTTTATCCTTTTTTCACCTATTCTCTCCGGTTAACTTCAATTTACACTTCCTTTCTGTACGCCATATCAACTTTGTTCGGGTACATTTACGTTCTACCTTTATTGCGAATTGATATAGCAGAACAGATTTGCAACAGTGGCCCAGTTTACACATAAATCGAAGTTGAACTTTGCTTGTAATTTCGCTGATCGCGTTGAACGAAAATTTCAATTCTTTCCGAATTTTAACGCGCTCTAGACATATGTACACTGTTTGGAAGAAGTTTAGGATCGCAAGGAGGAGTACAGAAATTTTAATAATAAACGCCTCGTTTTAAGAGAGTTACTCGATTCGTATTAATTAATCCTTTAGTGAACGACGTATGTGATAATATGGAGGTGGTATATTAGTATAGCAAGTACAGGTCTATCCAAATTGAGTGCCCCATGTTTACACCGAAAAAAAAACAAATTATTCGAGAATTTGTATGTTTCTCTATTTTAACATAAAGTTCACTTCGCAACATTAATTATTTCTCGAGGATGAGACATCAAACTCATGGGATTTGACACCATTAGACCTCGCCCCTTGGTTTTTTTTCAGAGCAAACTTTCTACCAATAATCCAAAGACGGTGGGTGACCTAAAAAACAATATCGCATCTGCCATTTACGAAATTTACCCTCGATCATTAAATATCTCGATCCATAAACCGGACCGTCACAATGTGGACTTTGCGGTAAATTAAAGGACCACGAACTATCTGAAACAACTTGCGTCTCATTTCAATGGGAAGCAGCGACGCCTAATTCGAATTCACCCTGCGCAATACATTTTTCACCAATTGATTCCTCAGAGCACCATAACGAGAAAAAACCGCCGCCCGATCAACTGGGCCCACGAATTCTGATATCTCATGGGTTGATTGACAGGACTGCACCTCCAGGCTTAACGTTACGCCACCGTCTGCATAAAGGGCGAGGAATTATCCCACGGTCGGGGTCTCCAGTGCCATCGCGATAACCCTACTCCCAAGTGCCATATCTCCGCCATTATTTACACTGTTCCCCGCGTCCACCTTATTACACTTATCATCCCCCCAGCCGTCGCGATTCCACTCCCGCTTCTCCTCCTTCGATCATCCCAATCACAGCGTATCCCCCTATTCTCTTCGCCCCGCTCGTTATCCTCGTCGTCTCTTCTTACACCTATAACCAACCGTGGTCCTTTCTCCACGGTGCACCATCTCCTAGCTTCAGCCCTTACGCTTTTTCCATTCTCCGCTCTCCCTTCGTTCTCTGCGCCCTTCGCCGGTTCCGGTCTCGCTCGCACCCGCAAGTCCACCCTCTCTCGCAACCCTCCCGTTCTCTCTTGCTCACACCGGCAGCGCGCCTCGTCGCTCCTGCGTTCGAACGAGTTTGCGCGCCTCGTCCTGCACGGACCGGGCCTCCTCGGCGAAGGAGGACCGTCAGGATCCAGATCAGTTTACCGGCGTACCTCAGTCCGTGCGTACGGCCGGTGCCAAACGGACAGGTGGCGTGGATCACGTGCGTCCACGCGAGGCGCGTGCAAACACCGGCAACCGCGACGTATCTCATCGCGATGCCGCAGGAGTTTACCCTCGCACGATCCTCGCACGATCCTCGCCCAGAAGGCCTTGAGATATGAGAAACTTCTTCGAGGACTACCGCGCAGGTTTGACAGAAATTCTTACCCGGACAAGCCCCCCCCCCCATCGTCGTCGAGGTTGCTCCGTACGTTCGCCGTCGAATCGCGTGCAATTTTCGGGCCTCGTTTCACGCGAAACTGTCCCGCGAGCTCTCCCCGGACGGCCGTCCCGTCCGTTCCGCGTTGTCCAGGGATCGCGCGCGAAATCGTCCGCGAGAAAATCGACGGCACCGAGTCGCGGATTTACGTAAGCCTCGACCGGCCGTCGATTCGACCTGGACCGCGGTGGTGGCGAATGAACGATCGCGGTGTGACGGGAATCTCGGATCGTTTACGCGTGAGCGAGGTTACGCGGACGCGGGTTACTGGAGCAGTGTGCAATGTTCTTTTCAGTATTGTTAATTATTGTTGGAACGAAGGTTCGTGGCATTTAGTCGCGGACAGGGCGATCGAGGGGGATCGGTTTGTTTCGTGGGGAACGCAGCGATGCGATCGCGCTCGTTCCCCTCGATCAATCGGTTCGAACGCGGTCAGCTTTTTATGTCAGCCGCTCCATCACGCGGTCGGGACGATTTAAGTCGGATACATCAACCCCGACCGCCGTGAAACGTGAATGATAATTCGCTGTATCCGCCGAGTAACTGACGTTCACCGAGCGCAGAATTATGCAACTACCTTGGTCGGTGTTTTTATAGTGCAACGGACTGGCCCGTTTTGTCGTACAGAGACGGCGCGGGCTCCAAATTGTGCGGGTGTCGAAAGGGGGTCGAAGGCAACATCGAAGGTCGGAGCTGTTTCTCGCGACCTTATCGAACGGGGACTCGAAATATGCTGCATGTTGTTCGTGCTCGTTCTAAAGGACGGGTGTTCGATATTCGTTAGGGATCCTTAGTCGGCCCGGGCCAAGGCGGAGACGGACAATGTTCAACAACGTCGTCCGCGAAGTCCGCCGACAAAAATACACGAATAATTGTCCCGGGCAGCTCCTCCGGCGCTAACGAATGCACAAGCGCCGCGACAATTAACGGAGTAATTTTTACAGCCGTGTGTAACTCGAAAACACACGAGGCTCGCGGTTGCAACGGGTAACGAAACTAATTTCCATCGAGGGGCTCTTTTCGCGATTTCTCCCAGCGGACTCGTCCCCGCCGCGAAACTTTCAACAACTCCAATCTTTTCTGGCGGCGTAAACGCGGCGCTGGTAAGCACCCCCCCCCCCTGATGAAAGGTACGATTCGTTAATACGCGATAAAAACGATCGGGTTAACGTTAACGAAAGATCGGTCGCGTTCGAGCGTGAACGTTTCAATTAAATTCGAATCGAATTCAATTAGCAACGAAGCGAACTTTTGGACTCGCGTTTGGAAAAATGAAAGGCCCGTCGACTTCTCGAAATTTTTCTACCTACAGACTGGAGTGATCTCGTCGTTAGCCCGAACGAGGGAGCGGTCCAAGGGGGAAGCGATCGGACAGGGAAAAATGGGTTAAAATAAAATCGGGGCAACATCGTTGGGGAATTATTCGTCCCTTCGAAGCGTGCATCGAAACGCGAGAAAAAAATTGGAACCAACCGAGTCCATCGGCTCTGAAATAAATGGCGGAAACGTCGCTGGAATAATTGGATTGCCACTTCTGGCCGGTGTCTTCGTTATTGTTTTTAATTGAGACACGTCGAACACGGAGACGCGAACGAAATGCACGTACACCGGTCGACGGAACGCCCGGTGGCGTCGTCGTTCCGCGGACGACCGGGCCATCGTGGAGATGAAAATTCCCGCGACCGCCGCATCTTTCGTGGCCCCCTCAATCGTCTCTGTAATTTACGATAATTGGGCAATTAGTCGGAGCCCTCTAATCACGGGGGATCCGTTGGAACAACACTGGAATTGATTTACAGTGTTTGCCCGTGCATTTCATTAGCGTTTTCGCGCTGGTGTCCTGCTTCCTTGGGTGGCTCGCGTGTCCCTTCGCGTTCGTCCATGAATGGCGACGAGTGAAATGGAATCTCGCGAAATATCGTTGCTCCTCCGCGTGTTCGTATTTATGCCACGGCGATTCTCGAGCGTAACTTCGCGGCTTGACGCGTGCGGTTTTCAACGACAATGTCTGCTGGATCTCGCTTAAGGCACAATTAACATTTATTGCGCGCTTTGCTCGGATTTTGTATGTCGGATTCTTTATAATATTGAATAGGTCGCGTTTAGGTGGAAACCGGAGTTCTGTCCTGTCTGTTCTGTCAACGATAGAACGGAATTAATAAAGTGCAATTTGGGTTTCGCGTTATATTTAATTTTGCCACCATTGTGTCGCATTTGGAATGAAATTCGTGACCTGGGAGCAGCACGAGTTCAACGCTGCGCGCACTTCAACGTAGTACGGATAATTGACGCGACCACATTAGGGTTCGTATGAAAAGAATATTTGCACGTTAGTCGTATCGGGGAAGCGGACGAATTGCACCGCAATTTACAGTTCGGACACTGGAATACCAGCTATAAGACTGGATGTATTGATTGTGCGTTTAGTAATTCAATGCCCGTGCTATCAAATGAACTCTCGTGCAGAGCGATATATTTGTTATGCGATTGATAAACCGAAAGTTAATTCCAGAGTCAATATATTCAACACGTGTCGAACGCCGCGTATCGCACGGTTATGCTGCCGCTGTGCAGCCAGAAAAAGGAATGGACATAAATACGTTTAGTGGGAAATAAATGATCGATAGGAACGTGTCTGTAATCGTGGTCGCCTCTTATTTTCGATCGCAATCGCGATTATACATTTATAAATTATTTTATATATGATTTCAAGTATCGATACGTCCGATCGGCTAATTGAATGAACTTTGAAACGCATTTACGAACGCTCGGAAATGATTTCCAAGCAGGAAAACATTTGGAACGAAAGCATTGGCAAACTAAAGCTCTCGACGAAATGTATTCAATACAAAGCAGCAAAATTGTTGGTAACGAGCTGTACAAACTTTCTACTACAGCTCTACTACAGCTAAAGAATTAAGAGATTCTTTAATTTAATACGCCTATTCTTGTAAAAATTCACCAACAGAACTTCATTGTCGGTAATGAAACTACATCCTTAATATCTATTAATCATTTATTTATACCTCTAAAACAAAATCTCTCAACTAGAATCTGTTCTCGAATCGGGATCAAACCGTACACTAAATAACATATCGATGTGACGAATGTGGTTCGCTTCCGTCTAGCCATGCCGGCCAGTTAATTAGCGCGAATTACAATAACCGATACCGTAATCCTATTTTACCCGTTTAACGATCAATTTCCGGAAACTGCATCTGTGTCCCGTGCAACGCGGCCCTTCCATTAAGAGAAAAATTTCACGGCAGACAGAAACGAGTCCGCTCGACTGCCTTCTCCCTAACCGTTAGCTCCGTTAATCGTTAACAACGCTCCGTCGTTCCGTCCTCGGCCCTACGTTCCTGCCGGCTGCGAGGAACAGCAACAACGGCGAATAATCGCGTGCGCGAAATTCGAGATAGACGGAATTAGCTTCTCGCGTTTCTGCGCCCCTTTGCGAATGGTTAGTCCCGTTGTTCAACCGGTGTACAAATTCGCCATATAAATCTCACGGTTGGCCGGGCTTCCCGTGTTCCCTTGTATCTCCCGTGAACGTCGCGGCGAATTTCAAACGAGGGGCGCAAGTTTTTCGCGATGGCCCGGGCGTAAATCGTAACGTCGCCCGTTTCCCTCGAAACGATTTTCACCGCGGCCTAGTATAATCGGTGGGAGGACGATTTAAAATACCGGGCAGATGTTTTGTCGCGTTAATTGTCCGGTTACGTCGTTTGGGTCGTAGTCAGGGACACGTGGGATTTGTAATTACGAGCGTAAGCAAACCGCCACGACAACCTTTTCCATCGAAAAGCTAACAGGTCAGGCGAGTCTCGTGGGCCAAGAAAGGGAGGGAGAGTGTGAGAGTTCGGGGACACCGTGAGAAACAAACAAAAAAAGACAAGAAAAGAATCGAAAAGATAGCGAGTCCCGGCAGCTACGATTTCACGTTCCCGCACACGTTCGCCAACTTCGTTCCGTCGACAAATTTCTGAAGCGAAACCGATCGATTATTCGCGAAGACAACGCGTTCGCCGGTTCCGTGGAGAAAACGAGAAGGAAATAAAGGAGAAGCAGGAGCGCGGGTGGTTGGTGGTGGTAAGGGGAGGATTTGTAAAAGGAGAAAAAACTTTCGCCACAGCGAAATTTCGCGATTCGTTGGGCCCCTCTGGAAATTCACGCCCGACTGCGATACAGTCCGCGGAACGAAAGGAAGGAAAACAAAAGAAAGGAAAGAAAAAAAAAACAACTTTCCCTCCTACTTATTTCTGGTTCACCGGTAATGAACAGTTAATTCCTTTCTCTCTTACCTGCATGACCCACTGTTTCGGACCGAAAGTTAGATTGCGTTCGGGGCTCACGGTTTTTTTTCCCCTCGCGGCGAACTACCATCGATATCATCCCCGTGTCTACGTGTTGCTCGCTCTCGTGTCCAAAAAAAATCCAACCACCGATGGAACACCCGGAAAATACTTTCCCTCGGCTTTCCGCGTCGAACACCCGATAACGTTTCTCATTTCCATAAATGCGTCGTCTTGGAGCGCGGCGTGAACGGCGACGAAAGTTCGTGCGTCGTTGTCGAGCTTTAATGCCATGGGCGTAATATTTCGATTGCTGCGCAAAGCGTTATAAAGAGTCATGAATGGTTGAGCGATCCAATCGGGAGGCTTTGAAATTTATAGGACCTCGTACGGCGGACAGGTGTTGTCGCGGATTTAATACGATGTTACACGGATGGTCGTGGTTATCGTACCTGCTGGGCAAAGGGGGATGATTTTAAGCTGCAGAGTGATCGAATATTTACCCCTTTGCCGCGGCTGATCTGAACGGCGGGTTGTACTGTGACAGACGCGGCTTTACTACGGAGTTTGTATTATGAATAATACCGGCGGGTTGGATTTTGTAGTTTCGATGAAACCGGGGGCGCAAACTCCAGGTACTATCGCTAAAATATTTAGCAGATCTTGCGGCGAGATATGGAAAGGGATTAAATAATATTGCGACCTGATGGTGGTTTTAAGTAATTGTTTAGACGGTAGCCGTTACAGTGATATGTGGTAATCTAAAGGGTTAAACAAGCGCATCGATTTTTTTGAAATACGTAAATGCACGTTCCATAAACATTTGACGTACAAGCAGCAATGATCGAAGTAAGAATGATTTCTGTTTGGATCACTACGTTTGTCCAGAGTCCACATCCATTATCGTCGTCTTTTTCGAATCCAATCATCCTAGGGAACAATCGCGTTGATCCATTGCATCCAACGATTGCATCCAGACACGTTCAAAACAACGAAATTCGACACGCTTCATTCATCGCGCAAACAAATTCGCAGCTCGCGCATATCAATCTTCGCGAAATAATGATTCCTGACACGCTCCCCACAAAGTACCTGCCCACTTTTATTTCCATCGATCGCCAGCTGGAATGACGCTTTGTAAAATCAAAAACGGGGAGAAACTCCGGGCTTCTTTTTCACGGATTTTATGGACGCTCGAGCGGGACAAAAATCCGATGCATTATCTCGCTGCACCGGGTGCACCGGTAAAAGGGTTAATTGTACCGTCCTGAAAATTAGACGGCCCCGTTAGTACGTCGAGCACGCGGAGAAAAAAGCAACTTTGCACCGGCTATGTTTCAAAGAAATTCCTGAAACAATCCATCGCGTCGACGTATTCCCGAGGGGTGGGACCCACTCCCCTTCTCGTGAAACGTCGCATTTACCGCTGGAAAACTCGATTTCTTTGAACACGTTACTCGTACCGACTGGTGTTTCGCTCATTGCAATTTCACGATTCGTCTCGACGACCGTTTAACCGTCATTCTGTGGACAGACGGGGAACAGTGTTCACAAAGGCCGATCGAAATGGAAAGGGTACATCGGGCTTCGTCGCGGTAATTTTCCAAAATTCGTTCCGGTCGCGATAATTACTTGGCAGCGGCGTTTTTCCCAGGGAAATCAGCCGTTCCGTTTTTGTCGGGCTGCAGCTACGCGGTGCCGCGGTGAACATTTTCCAATTTTCCACGCGACGCGAATAAATATGCTATTTTTTGTTCCTATTTGGAAGAAAATTTTATTCGGCAAAGCGGATCGTTTGTGCGGAATTATTCACTCGGCCGTTTTTCCTTTCGTTGTTCTTTTGCGAGATTCTTCGCGGCGATGACGACAGTTATGTTTAGTAATTAGCGTATTTCGCGGCGAAGAATAGTGACGCGGCTGTTAATTTTCCGAGTGCTCCTCCGTTCGGAAGGATTTCGTTTAATCTGACTTATGTTCTCTTGGAAATCTTGCAACTTTTATCTCGCTCGGTTTTCTCCGGGGATAATAACGGCAATTTCTAGCGACTCATTCCGCATTAAGAGCGGCAATCTATATTTTACAAGGGGTCACGGCTTGCTTTTCACACAAATATCCCGGATGAAGATTATACCGGGATCGTGATATTCAAACTATTTAAATTACTCTCTCTACCAAGTTGCGAGAAGTATCACGTTCCATTTAAACGTTTTCCAATTAGACTGCACTAGTTTCACATTTATGACATACACGCGGAAGCAATTTTTATATAATGCTTGGAATCTTGAAGCTGATGAGAGTACCCTCTGAATGGGTTCGAATTATTACATTTTTTAGATAGAATAAATAATTAATTCAAGACAACTGTCCATTAAATTATCGAGTTTCTTCCAACGTCAATTTGAAACATTGTACATCGGGATAAGAACGAAGCGACCAGTTAAAGGACACACGCGAAATTGATTCCGATGAACGAATCGTTTCGATCACATTACACTCAAACGGGTAATTCATCCAAATATACGCCGGTCAAATGATCCAACTTTTATTTATACCCCGGTGGAATGAACTATTGAACCGTTGAACCATCGAAATAATGAACCACCGAAACGGATACTTAATTCAAGTCCAAACATTCGTTCACCAAATCACCGGGCCATTAAAAATCCATAAATCCTCGTCTGGCACCGAAAAGTTTCGCCCCTCCGAAAATTCGACTACCATCCGGATTTATTCATTACACCTGCACTGTTACCGTCGCGCCCGTGTCACACACGCATACGCTCCGGACCGCGAAAACATTTTTCTAGCGCATTAAACGCCGGGAACGCGGCTGAACATCAAGGAATCCCGACTGCGCGCCCGGTTCCCCGTTTATCGACGAAGATAGGAATAGCAACAAAAAAAAAAAGAAAAGAAAGAAAGAAAAACCGACCCGTCAGAAAGAGAGAGAGACGAGGCGAAAAGGGGGTACACGAAGAGGAAAAGCTCCCCGGGGCGGAATTGTGATTCCTGTTTATCATAAAAATAAAAACGTTAATACCCGAGGCCGCGAGCGACGAGCTCGTTTCGCGGGGAAATGAACGACGATCGCAGATAGCGAATCGGTATCTCTCGATGTTCATTTACCGGGAAGGGGATCGCGTTTTCCGTGGCTGCGGCGGTTTCCGGCCCCCGCGGTGAGAGCGGCCTTATTTCGTCTTTCGTACGGCCCGGTTCTACCCTGTCCTCCTCTTGAGAAACGGAGAAAACAGAGGAGCGTATGCGCGACGAACGAGCATCGTTTTAATCGGTTGCGTTCACGACGGCGAGTACACGCGCCCAGTGGAGGAGGCCGTGGATCGGCGAGACGTGAGTTATAATTGCGCTGCTTAGAGAGTTCATTCAAATTGTAATTAAAGCACTGACGTGGAAAATTGTATCGATTAAAGGAACGTCGCGGCTGGTAATGCGAAACTGGAAAATGGGTCGGAAAGGAGTAACGTGAACGTGCTACGAGGAAGAATTAGAGGGCATTTCTACCTAGCTCCGCGAACTCTGACGATTTTCGTGACTTGATACCGGAGAACTTTGAGAATCGTTCGAACGACGGGGAAGGTTCTTTCTTCGGCACGACGAGAGATTTCTTTTTCGAGTTAATTCTGTTTGGCATAAGGGAGGAGAATAATTAAAGGGATATTTAGGGACGGTGGGGGTAAATGAAATTGTGAAAATGATACGCGGGGCGAATAGAGCGCGGCTCTTCGTATCGCGGAACAATGTGTAATTGTCAGGTTTCGTTGGGGAAGAATCGTTTTGATTGTCAAGTTCTGCCTCCTATCTGGGACGCTGTCGCCATTAAGAAATTAGTTCCCGAAGCGTGGCGGAGAATTTTTGCAATTACACAGACCAAGCAGATTCTCCGGAGAAAGTTTCGAATAATTCTTACGCTCGGCGGTGTTGCTCGAAATACTTCGGTGAAGATTCAATTTTCTTCAGATGCAGAGCGTAATTTGAAATTGGTAGCGTTGGCAGTTATTATTATTACCAGTAGACTGTTTTTTGCAAAGGGTCCGATCGATAACGAAAACCCAGAGGGAAATATATTTCGTATTATATCTCAATATCATTCGACGCCACGTATAATTTAATACTGTTTTAATTTATAGACGAAATCAATATATATTTCATGTTTCTGAATATTAGAACGGTCCAATTCTCCGCTCCGTCTGCGAATAATTTTATTATAAATATGTCGTAGCAATTTTCGCCGGGAAACGAGCGCAGAGAATTCACTAATCTTGCCCGTCCGGCATTGTTTAGAGACTCGTGTGCCGGCAACTTTCTGCCCGATAAAAACGTAAATTAAACAACCGGCAACGTGAGATCATCGTTCTCATTCTTATCTGCTTTGCCACTCACCCCGAGTACAGGGGATGATTCATGCGTGTTAGCACTGGCTGCGTCTAAGCAATCAAGCGGCCGCTTTAAAGGGGAGAATTGTTAATCGCGTTAATTTCCGATAAAGGTAAACTACGAATTTATTAGAATTATCGAATAGCTTTGTCCACTTCAGTTCAACGAAAATAATGCAAGATTTATTGCACACCGTTTTATTAGTTTAAATAGCCTTTGCTAATAGATTGCCGGATGCGTTTGCTATTTCGAATATTTCTGTGAATTATTAAAATTCATTTTTAATTCTATCTACCAAAGTGGCACTATCGATGCTTTATTATTTATTAGAATTCCGAGAATCCGACGAATTTACGTGGCACACTTCGGGGCAGATAAATTGCATTCTGGAATGATTTTCCCGTGTCGATGATTTGGTATTCATAGATTCGTCCAAATTTACAAGACTCGACGTCTAAAAGTGCCGGCAAAGAAAACTGTGCCTCGTGACGATTAAAAATGTACGCAACTGAATATTGTATTAGACGCTAGCCGACAGATGATTGAAATGCTATTAAAAAATGATGCCAGTATTTGCAGAATTTCGCGCGGAACATTCGTTCCAGAAAGTGCCCGAAAGATCGGAGGTGAATTTTCTGCGAGTTCCTGTTTCGTAGAAAGATGATCGATCGCCCTATTAATTTCTACCGACGACTTCTTAATTAGCTTCGCGTTTGAGTTTACGGCGAGCACGACTTCTTCGCACGGCGCCACGCGTTGTTTGTGAACGTTGGAATAGAATTTCGCGGCGGAGTGTTAATTGTACGAATTTCACGACACGCAGCACTGTGCGTCGCTACGCCTGTAAACAATTCTTGGCACTGCGTCGCAGTTGGCAAAGGAACGCAGAAATAAAACGGAAATCTCGCGAACAGAACGACGACAGATGATCTCGTCGCAAATCATAGATTCTGGAGAATATTCGATAGAAATCTCGTGCACGGATATTGCAAAGGTTCGATCGCGATTAAAGGAAAAAGAACTGCAATACCGCGTGAAAATTCCTCCCCACGGTGAAAATATTTGTTCTATTTCTTCGAAATAGGACTCGACCGTAGGCGCATCGTTCACCTGTTCGATAAAGAATTTATAATCAAGAGCAAATGTTTGCCCGAATTTCGGCCGGCACCAATAAATTTCTAACGCTATCAGCGTCCCACGAAAAAATAGAACAGAGCGTGTTCCGTTTTAATTTTAATTTTTTTTTTTTTTTTGCCCCTACATATCGGTAACCACAAGATCGACATTCATTTATCTCGATTTCGCCCACCGCGATTCGGCCACGTTTTAATTCCGCGCTCGCGCCGATAGAACGTAATCAGGGGATCGCGATTAACGGGGTATATAAAATAGCCCGTGTAAATGAATGTTATCAAGCGCCGATAAACTTTTATCCCCTTCCTAAACGCGAAAGAATATAGTTAATTTTTTATACGATTTTAAGACTCAACCGATGGTAGTGAATGGTGTCCGTCATCGATATATCGTTATAAATCTCGGTATTCGTGAAATAGTTTGCGGCATTTCCATTATTCCTGCGCGCATACAGCGACGGAGAAAAAGGATACGTACATTCGCGAAATTATTCCGTCGAGTATCCTATTTGTCGGTCGCTTTTCTTTTTTAATAACATTCTTGTCAACGCGACGCAGTCCGTTTTTTAACTGGTCGAGTTTTCGTGCATACCTATGTAAATATAGGTGGTAGCAAATGTATCCGACCGCGTCAGGTAATGCAGCAAATGTTATGCAAAATTATATGTCGCGTCGAGCATAAAATAACACAAACTCTGTCGTAAAGACGCACGAAAATTGTATTTCGGTGGAACTTCCATTTCAACGTTTCGAAACGGAACTGCTTTGCATTGTGTAAATGAATTTCACGAAAACCAAGCATTACAAGAATTAATTGGGGGTAGCAATGGGTCAACGCAACGGCGATACGTTATCTTTAAGTTTCTTAATTGCATCAGATAGAGAAATGTTTTTCTGAATAACGAACTAAGTCACGAGCAGTGTAACGATTGGAACTCGTACGCGAGTCAAGAAATAAGTGAGACAGGTTTGCAATTTAATCTACATTTTTTGATTGTCCCCCACGGGTGTCCTCTGTCAATTAATTATCGCGCGACGAATATTTTAACCCATTTAGACGTACCACTTCCCGCGGTAAATATATTCCAGCGAATCATGGGAAAAGATGCGTGAAAAGAGCTTCGGCGCCAGGCCCGTGAGGAGTAATGTCGTGTCGGTAAATTCGCGAAGTGGAGATAACGAGGACTGGATGAAGGTTGAACCACTTATGTTCACATTTATGGTCGTTTCGTGTGACACGTCGGCAGGCCGTCGTTGATCTCTTTTACGACGTTCTACCTTTGTTCCTTAGGGTGAAATTGTTGCCCACGTTCGATCGTAAACTTTTAATTACAATGTTTTCGAATTCGGGCAAATACTGTGGAATGCTATACGAAGCGAGGAAGTTGATTGGAAGTATACGGGCAACGAATATTTAATTTCATTCTCTAACGGTATCGGATAATGGTATTTAATTAAATGCAACTTCAATGGTATCACGAGGAATATCTGGAATAATTGACAAGCACGAAAAATTCATAATCGAATACTGATCGGAGAACGGATTTGCATGAATTTGTTTGATACCACAATCGAATTGCACTTTAGTCTAAGTATCTATCATCAAATCGCGATTGATAGATAAATGGATTTATCATAGATAAATTCAAACAGAGGACGATGTTTCACTGCCTTTAATATACGATATATATCCCAATATAGAAATCCATGAGGCTATCTGAATTAATCATCGTTTTACACGAACTCCCATAACTTTTCTAAAGAAAACTGGGTCGATCTGAACCGAAACTTAGCCAAGAATATTCTTTTCTTATTTATTAATGTGGCATTCGATTTACAGTCCGAGAGGGAACGTGCAAAGCGCCTTAACATTCTGTCGCAGGAAAAAGGAAAAAATGTAGAAATGATTGAAGCAACATTTTTAAACAAGTTTTATCTTTTCATTTGAGCTTGCAGGCCAACGTGCAATCTCTGAACCGGCTGTTATTCGTTCTTACAAGTGGTCATCAAATTGCGAACTAAATTAACATGCTTCTAATAAACGCAATTTGTTATAAACAAGACGAGGTATACGGGATCGCTTCTTTTTATTTTCCGTGCCTGTCGTTTTCATGTTTTAAGACACCGTCAATTGTCCCACAAAAAAGGCTCTATTAATGCTCCGGCGATGTAAAAGTTTACGTTTATACACGCTGCACAGCATGCTAAACGATAAAGAATTCCTCAAGGATTTATGGAAGAGGGTGCATAAAACCTACAAGTTATATCACACGAATTCGACGTAAAGGGAATGTGTAACAAACAGTGCGTTCACGGTGGAACTCTCGAAAATGACCTGTCACGATAAATCAGGGCCTTAACGCTAAAAACTGTTTTGTAGCGTTCGTCGGGGTTGGACAGTCGCGAAAAGAAAAGACGGCACGGTACAAATTACCGTTCTAAACTTTGTTCAATTTAATCTGGAAAATTTTATTGCACGAATTAAAAAGAAAGGAGATATCTGACAGACGTTACGTCCTTTCTCCCGACGAAGTAATAGCGAACGGGTCATATACTACGGCTACTTTTACGTTCCAGAATTCTAAAATAAGAAGTGAGCTTGACGGGGGAACTTACAATTTACTGGATACGAGGGGGAAATTAAGAGTAAGTTTCGTTCGAATGAAGTATTTAATTTAATACAACAAATTTCTCTCTTCGTTGTTTGTCCATTTATTAATCCACGTTCCACTTGGAGAATGGAACGTCTTTTCCCATTTCCGAAAGATAAAACTATTATGAAACAAAGATAAACCTTTTTACCCTTTTTATGCGTACAATGTTTGCTGCAGATTCGTGTCCTTTCACATTTCTCAAGAAGGATGGCAATCGAAGACAGTTACGTCTTACCTTTCAGAAAACTTCGCCCCGCGAAATTTGTTCTGACAGTATGACGAATTTAGAATAGAATCGTTCTTAAAGGGAAAAGTAACGCCCTCGGTCCCGGAACCCTTTTTTCCATTTTTACGATCACCCTGCACGAGGGACGTGACTGTCAGCACAAAGTTCCTCGAAGGGTGCGTAGAGCAAAGAGCACCGACGGAACGCCCAAACAAAAATCCGAGCGTATTAGGATCCCGAGAATTGTCAAATTTTCTTCGACAGGCTTCTCGTGGAAATGCCACTTTAATAATTCTCTTAAAATTTCTTTTGGATTTCGTTCAGAAACTACATCAACCAGACAAAATCTAGTTCAATGTATAAAATTCGGAAGTAAAAAGTTCTGTTTCGTCCACTTCCGTTATTTATTGCCGAAGAAATATCGAATAAAACAAAGTCAGAGTTCCTTTAGTACGTCGGCCGGGGACTTCGAAATGCATTCAAACCGAAGCGAACTTTCCTACGCGGAAAAATAATCTCTATTTCCCGGACGAAGAAAAATTTGGCTAAATAGGAGATATTTCGTGAATAAAGGGAGATGGGCGATTCGAAGATTATTTGCCGCAATAAATCTTCTTTTCCTACGTTTTAACCCCCCGAATCTGTTCCCCTCAGTTCTGAATCCTTCTTGAATAGAGGCCACGCTTAACAAAGGATTAGTTGAAGCTTCGAGCGGTTGGCCTGAATTTTTCATCCCGTTTCTTCGCTGGTGCCACGGCGAAACTTAACATCGATTTTGATTTTTGCTAAACAAGTCGTCACCGTTGCAAGCAACAATCGATCCCCTTGAAACAATATTACTTTCGCGCGGCGATAATGAACGAATTCGCCACGAATCGAGATGACGAACGTGCGCGCACGGGGTATAAACATCGAATTGACTTTATGAAATATTAAGCGGTTGCTCTCAACGCGAACGCGTCTCGACTACCGAAGCTTGTCTGTCGTCGAAAATAAAAATGAGTCGGATGGTCTGATACTTTCGGCGGATAAAAGTGTACGAGGTGGGTGGCGGGCAACCGGAATGTCGACGAGGAACTCCCCTTCAAATATTTACAGGGAAACGTGGACGTATCTCGAGTTGGGCCGACTTCGACATTAAGGGAATACAGAGGCGGACGTGGAAAAGAGAAATCGCGAGAGGTGCTTAAGAAGGGTCGTGTGCCGTGATTCGCTCCGTCAGACGTTCTACCGATCAAATCGGAAGTGGGTAAAAATTGACGTAATTAAGGGGGATTAAATATTGAGGCGTCACGAAAACGAAGATTCCCGAACGCGCAGATTTTCGGGAGATTGTTTCGTACGAGAAATCGACAGAATTAGAAAGCGATTAGTGTTTCTGCTGTCGTCGAGGCGTTTATTTCGATTAGTACTGTATTACACTCGATTGGAGTGTGATATCGCTTTTGGTGTTTTAGAAATGGGAAATTGAATGCAGAAATTGAGTGCGCTGTGTTCTATAGAGACCGAGACTTTTTTTAACAGTTCCGGCACAGGTGCGTGGCAGACTTTTGCTTGCTTTCTAAATTACTTGAAAATTCAGGAACAGTTTCGCGGAAAAACTGCAAATATGCTGAATACGCGAAGAATTACAATAACGCTGAGAACAATGCGAGCGATGTATGTATACTATGCGTACCGGTGCATTTTTCTATTCAACCTTTCATCCGGTAGGTTCCAGGGGAAATTCGTTGCTCATTTCATTTGCAAAACGCGAAATCTTCTAGGCGCCGCGAAGAGAGAATTTAATCGAAATTCTTTTGCAGAACGGTATCCTAACGAGTTTTTGCTCATTCGAAATCGTTGTTCTGCTGGGAATCGGAGGCATTTCATAATACACAATTTTGGGAGAAATAGCACGAGGGCGAGTAAAAGTTATTACATCGTTCAATTTACGCAAACGTCCATTCAGCTTAATTTCCCTCTGATAATACAAATTGACTGACGACAGCGTTGAATTTTACGATCGGAGGATTGCCAGGAATTGTGAAATACGAGAACTGGATGTAGGAATAAATTCCGTCTATGAATCTCGATAAACGAACGTCACATCTAGAATTACTCAATTCTTACGAGGCACGTACGGGTACTTGATAATTCGATTCTCTTTACATCAATATCAGGATTGATTGCGTCTCCATGCTACCTGTTCCGTTGAACGCGATAATCGTTCTAAAACGGACGCCGTTTACCTACACCGGATGCAAGGAAATTTTCCTGCCATTGAATTTTCGCTGCCGCTGAATTTTGTGTATATCGATGAAAGGAAAAATATGGTTAAAACCGTTTGCAATGTTTTATCTACGTGCAATATAATTTATAGGATTGTCTGTGATTTAATATAATTATCTATGGACGGACTATTTAAATTGTAGTAGTTCAACAGAAGCAGTCGCAATTTATGTCGAATTTAATTGGACATGCTGACTGTCATTATTACTAGACGGTGGATTAATGAAATAATTGTTAATTATTTGTGAGGAATGTCGATAAAACTGAACAGACTAAATGAAAATTTGTTTTGTCATTATTATGTTGTGGTAACATATTTTTCATTTTATTTATTGCTCCATTCTGTATAAATATACGCGATAAATAAACTTATTTAACCAGGGAATTACTTCAATTGACAGACGATAACATTGTAGTATATAGGTAACTGGAACTACAACAAACAAAATAATAAAATACATATTTCGTATACACATATTTAAGACATATATCCAAAAATAATAAATAAACAATACAGTTTCCTCTAGAAAAACATTTCAACTTCTCCAAAAGACGATTTACAAAATTTCATACATCGAAAACCAGAGAACTGCGAATAATGTAACAAACTCATCAGGCATGATACTCTTCGAATCCAACCGCCATATAAACTTCCCATTATAAACATTAATATTCCCATAAAGTAAAACGTATTCGAATTAAAGAAACCCCATACGAAACCAAACCGTTCACCCAATTCTCACCCCTTTCCACCTCAATTCCCTTATTCTCTCTATCCCAACAAAAAAAGACTACCTATTACCAACGCCAGCTACGTAACCGAACCCCTTCACTCCACCCCCAAAGTAATACTCAATTCGTCGTAAGAGCCATTCACCGGAGGGTTGACAACTGCGACAGGGTAACAACGAATTTCATTTATTCGCGAGATCATTTATGCTCGACCAACCATCGCCCCCTGCGACCACGTTCCATAAAAAAACACAGACACGTCAGATCGGACGAGCGCAACGTTGGCGCAGGTAAGAGATCTCGTTGGAAGATTTATGAACACGGCGGGCGGGGATCCTGTGCTCCGACTTCGACGTGAACGAAATCTATAGACGTCGCGGGCCGACGTCGACGTCGACGTCGCGTCGTTTCCCTCCGCGAGACCAACGAGAACTTAACCACCCGAATATACCCGACGTCCTGGGATATATCGCACGGTGGATCCCTCGACCTGCACTCTGATTTATTTTACGCCCACGAACAGATGCCTGAATTGCCGGGAACCATTCCTCCTTCTAGAATTTCGAAAAGTCAGCAGACTCCGGTCGACGCTCCTGTACACCTCGTGACGTAGGAGATTTTTTTTTTGGCATTTCCGGGACGCCAAAGGCTTCGAAGCAGACGCACCTTGTCGTTCGACGTACCTGTGACGACGGGGGAACAGGCCACGAGCCTAGGCGAATTTTCTGACGGAACTGTGAATTTTCTTTCCTTCGTTTTTCCCTTCGTCGGGACGATTGTCTGAGATCTCAATGGGATTAAGACGGGGGCGATAAACTTTGGATTCAACGTACGAGCGAATGGATGGAAGTTTAGGGCTGGAAACTTGGTTTCGTAGGCGAGGTGCACGGGGTTCAAGGTGTGTTTGTAAAATGTTAATCCTGCTCGCGAGGTTGACTAATAGAGCGGACTTCGCGTCGGATGAATTAATCAACCGAACATGCATTGTCGCGAGATCCGCTTTCCAACTGCATGCTCGGGAAGATTGCACTCTGTACTTTCGTTCGGTGGAATAGGAGAGGAAAAAGGCGACGGGAATGCCCGTGGTAGATGTCCTTCTTTGGGTGAATCGCGAACGCGGCACGTGTTTAAACGAAGTTGCATGATAAATTCGGCGTAAAGTGTAGCGGAAGGATTTCTGTTTGAGATATTCTGCATGTAGAAATCCACAAGTTGAATGCAGACTCGCCGAGAACGGGGAGCTTTTCTATGATTGAAAAGATGTTTGAAATGTTGCAACGAAATATTGTACAGTATTCTGGCTAGAACTTGAATCGCGTTTGGTGCTCAACGGAATAAATATAAATGGAAATATTATTTCCATTTGACAATCTGTCGCGTCGTTAATAATCTTTTTAGAAGGAAATCGATGTAATGCTATTTTAAATATTTAATAATACAATCTTCGGATTTGTGTTGAGCATCAGGCTCGGCCAGTTTAACGGACGAACGAAAGTACATTGCGCAGAATAAGCTGCAATCTCGATTACGAATTCGTCCAATGTACGTATTCCACATCATTTACTTATGCAGAACGTTTCAAATTTTCATTATGACTTAATAAATCTCAATCATCACGATTCTTCCAAATTACAAAATTACCTACGCACAATTCTGTATTCTTTCTCCAAACAAATACGCCAAAGAATTAGCGATAATTCCAACGTGAGCAACGAAAATTCACCGTTTTAATCTCTTAAAGTGACGATTTAACGATGTGTTTTGCGCAACACCGCGCGACACAGTGATCCAGGTACGGGATGGGAAAAAAGGAAGAAAGGGGGAGCAGCCCTAATGGAAATTCACTTTCATTAATTACCGCGGTAAGCTCTTTGCTGTCCCTCGGAACCGGGGATTCACCCTTTCGGTTAGCGAAAGGAGAAAGAAAGGCAACGTGTGTTGCGCGACAGGTTAAAAAGCGCCGCAGAGATCCAGTTTGTCGCCGACCAGGGGATAAACGCGTATTACTTCCGGTCCCTTTGCGGTTAGTAGCGCAATGTTTTCGCGATTTTTCGCTCGCCCACATCGTTGATGATCAAACAGTTCCGTTGTAGAACCCCCTCGTTTGCTTTGTGCCTGTCGAGTGTGCTTTCTGTGGATTCGCAGCGCTGCACCGGCCCTCTGCTCGAGGGTCGGAAATTTGCAATAAACTTGCGGGATCGCAAGTTTCGTCCGGGAGATTTTTACCGACGTTTGTCTCGCGCAATTGTAATTGGTAAAATTTGATCGAGCTGCAGATTTTCGTATTATTCTTGGAGTTTTCGAAGAATGTGAAAAGCTTGCACCGTTAATCTGTACGTCGAAAATATATTTTAATCGAATTGCGAGACAGTTTAATTATAACGTGCCTGTTAATTTCGTTTTAATTTAATCCTGACGACTGCGTGATAATTATTTCGCTACAAAATAATTCGTCTCATTAAATTATTTCCGTCTGACGGGGGAACATAGCGAACTGGCCGTCTCCGATTTTTACGAAACTTGGCGGGTGTATTAAGCAGGTGAAAATAAGGGACAGGTATTTTTTTATAGCTGCCCAATCGCATGTTTAGGATGCTAAATCATCCCTTGAAAAATATTAACGATGTTCTTTTCCGTGAAATATGTCAACAACGCTCAGAGATATTTAAAAAGAGTATTAACAAAACTTGCGTCGCTTGCATTGGGTTTACAAAACTGCATGAACAAATTCATGATTTTCAACAAATTTTTTCCATACAGCTTTCAAAACAAATTCAGTGGCGACAGTTCGGGATGTTTCCTTGTCAGCGAGGCTAAAACAAACGCTATCGAATTTCGCAAAAGTCACTGTCCTATACTGAATTAATATCGTTTCACCCAAATCCTACCCCGCAGTGTATATTAAACGAAAGAAATCGACGCACTCAATTCCCCAAAAGTCTAATAGCCGTTCCAAATACCTGTGCCTGAAATCCGCCAAAAAATAAAGGGTTTCCACCCTTCTGGTTCTTACTACCCGCGGCGCCAATGCCAAACGCGTTATACACACACACACACACACCCCTCGCCATAAAGGCAGGATTTCAATTCAAAATTTCAGCAGTTTCCCCCGCGAGACCCTGTCACGACGCGCCGCGCGGCCGCAAGTTTCCGAAAACTCTCGGGCAAATCGTAAAAACACACAAGCTGGAAGGTGTCAAGGGTGGTTCCCGCAGTCTGACTGTGCCGACTTTCCGGCCAAACGACAGGGAAAAGGGAAAAGTGACGGGGCGAGAGGCAAACGGCGGAGAACGGCGAGCCGCGGAGGCGGGTAAAAGTCCGGAAAAGTTTGTCGGGATCGAACACGACTTCCTTCGAAAGCGAGCCTCTGCCTCCGTTATGAGAACGGGTTCCCCGCCGCATTTGTTTTCGCTATCCAACCCCCATCCCCCTTCTTCCCGTTCCCCGCGATACGCAACCCTTACCCTCTCTGTCAGCGTTGTCCAGCTGGCGAAATTTATAAACCGACCACGGCACCGCGGGTTTCTCTAATTTCCTGCTGCATTAATCAATCGATCATTAGCCGCGGAGTACCGAGCTAGGTCGTTAGTCAGGAAACGTCAAGGACAAGGACGACTTACTCCTCGACGACGTATTTCCTCGCGGCGCCGTGGCCCCGTGACGAACCTTGGTAACAAGAAAAGGAAGAATGAAGGAAGCGGACGCGAACTTCTCTCCGTTTCACGACCCTTTTTTCCATCCCGTCGCGGATTTAACGACGAGGCCGAGAACGCGTTTGCTCGCGGCCGCGACCGCCGATTTGCATGGCCATTTATTTACGTCGCTCGACGGCGCTCGACGTTTCGGATGCAGGGAAATGGGGAAAACCTGGTAAATACGGCGGGTGCACGCGGAGACGCGGGTTCGAGAGTCGAATGTTTCGGGGCAAGTGAAATTGCGTGCGCTGCGCGCGTGTCATTAGTGACACGGATTCGTGTAGATTTCCAGGCAATTCTTTCGCTACGCTTAGGTGGATTCTGCGCGAACTACTTCTTTGGTTCGGGGATCCTTGTTTCAGGGGCTGGTCCTTCGTAATAAACGTGTTTCGCCGCGCACTCATCGACGTACTGTGGACAGGACCGATCAGGTAGAACGAAGGTCGTAAATCTTCGCTCCGACTAGGGTCGCGACGCTTGGTGCGTTAGGCTTTCCTATTTTGCGTTCTAATAGGATTAATTATTAATGTAGTGGATGAATCTCAGTGATGTTAACGATGTTCTGTTAACGGTTGGTATTTATTTAAGGAAACAACACTTAAAGTAGAACAATGATGGAATAGACTAGGCGAGTGAATGTTCGATGAGTATTTGATGACGAAGTATCGGGTGGAATCGCGATGTTCACACCGCTCGTGAGAACGGATACTCCGGAGTCGTGTAGTAGAAGTCCGTGTAAAAGACTTTGTTAAGGCAAAGCCCTGGTGGAGACTAACCTGGGCAAGGCCCGGTGAAGACTAGTTTAGGGCAAAGCCCGTTGAAGACTAGTTTAGGGCAAAGCCCGTTTGACGACTGACTTCCTCGTCGAGTGTTATCCTACACGTCGACTTGGAAGTATTTTTTATGCATGCTGATTGGATTTTAGGAAAACCATCCAAGGTCCAATCAGCATGTTTCGGAGGTATAGACGCACCCTTCCTTAGCGCCCGAAGCGCGTTTGCTAAAAAGAGGGTGTGTCTTCGTACGCTATAGTGGAATTTTCCTCAGGGTCCTAGAGCTTGACCTGGCCTCGTCATCTGGGGCCCAGCTGCGAGGACCTTTTGGAAACTCACGTTTACGACGCATGCAATGAACTGCTGAGGTCGTGTATGCCTGATTTTTGCACCTTGGCGGATTAGAGAGTAAAACGACTTCCTCAAAAACAGTTATATTACTTGCGCGTCATAAACGCCCTAGACATCTGCACGTTGAAGGGTGTTCCTTGTGCAGATGTCCAGACGCTTTTCTATGGGGGAACCGATTTTGAAAGATATGTTGGTTCCGCGGGTGTGCCGCGGAACAAAACGAACCCTCGTGCGGAAATTCGGGCGAAGCGTGTCATCAACGTGTCCGAAACTGAGAGCAATTATCCATTTAACGTGACAAGAATTTCACGAGGCTCGCGCAGAAGAATATATCGCAATCCGGCAAAACTGGAAATTAAAGCTTGGTTAAATGAATATCGTCGATAATTACGAACGTATTGTAACCGGCAGCAATATTGTGTTAAAGGCGAGAATATATTCAGTTGCACGTTTGCCCGATGAATATTCAACCGCTGTTCTGAAAAGTCGCGGCTATTTTATGCTTTCAATTCAGTTACCCGCGTTCAACTGTTGCACTTTCGATTGCGCCATCCGTGACTCTATTTATTTATTTTTAGTACGACCGCGTGGCGGACTGTGGGAATCCGCCGTACTATTTCTTCAGCACGAGTTTAGCGCTCCCTGCTATCGAATGTTGCAACATGTATACCTACTGAAAAGAAACGAAACGAACCGAACGTTGCTTGCGCGTGTACAATATTTGAAACGGCGTCGATCGGCCGACCGAAATCGGAATTTCCTCCCAAAGATATTGAGGATTACGAAATTCTGGTCCCCATCCATTTGTTCTCAACGTCGC
This sequence comes from Nomada goodeniana, assembly GCA_963969485.1. NCBI lineage: Eukaryota > Metazoa > Arthropoda > Insecta > Hymenoptera > Apidae > Nomada > Nomada goodeniana. The sequence goes on along the minus strand of OZ018305.1, from coordinate 5,717,274 downwards.
ACATCAATTCGCCGCTCGTCAGTTCGCCACGCTCCTCTCTCATTTAATCGGAAAAGCAACCGATAGAAATGCGAAAGGTACGTTTGCACACGGGTTCCATGTTGCTCTTTCGCGTACGAGAAAACAGAGACCGGTCTCGGGAAGCTGCTTTTATCAGCGCTATGAACATCTAGAGTCCGCGACGCCAGGCTTCTCGTAATACCGTGGATCATCGCCGTTATTCTTTTTATCGCGGACTGGCCGAGATTCGAAACGGGGCACACAAGGAATGGAAACACGCTGACAATAGCAAAGGGTAGATAGAAAACTGCGGCCACCCTCCCTCGGGGCATCGTGTCGGCCACTGAATTTCCCGTCGTCCTTTTCTATCTTCTTCAAGAACCTTGACCACGTGGCGATCGCCCGAAAACAGGACAGCGCAGGAAAGTTAGCGTAACGAGTTCGCGGGACAAACTTCTTACTTTCACGCGATACGTTCGAGAATAATGGGCTGCCCCGGTACAGAAACGCGCGTGTGCATGTACAGTTATGTGGCAGATAGTTGCTCCACTAAACGAAAAGTATTGCGCGGTGAAATATTCGCCGAAGGTTTTAATACAATTTTATATTGATTATATCACATTAATATATTTTTATCCATAATCTATAAAATCTAAAGTATTTAAATAAGATCTGTATTTAAATACAATATTTCTGTATGAATTATGGATATCCTATATATTGAGGATATTTGAATAGGTTTTTTATGTGTTTTAATACAATTTTATATTTATTATATCAATATAATCGATGAGTGACCGCGCGATCTATTTTCGTTTTAATAAGGGAAGATAATTTATTATTACGGGTGTGTTATTTAGATCTTCTATTGTGGGATGCAAGATTTCGTGGAAATGGTATGAGGGCTTTGTATGAATCGTGTGAAGGAAGTATCGAGTGTTGCGCGAAGTGTGAATGAAGAGTGTTAGTAGAAACGTCGAATGCGGACCGAGTGAATGTTTATCTCGAGGATCGAGTGGATGGTTTCGGAGAATGCACGTGGAGTCTAGGATGTATGGTGACCCGTGGTCGAACTGTGACACGTGGTAAGAGTGTGTGTGTCGGTGTGGGTCTTAATGAGTGAGAACGAATGGTGAATAGAATGAGAGGGAAAATGCACGAAAGAATATATGCAGTGGATGATGCGTGCGAGGGCAGAGTTGAGGTAGAGTCGTAGGAGAGTTGAGGTAGAGTTGTAGCGAGAGCGTTGGTGGGAGAGTGTGTATTGTGTTGAGAGAGAGAGCGGTTGATGATTGTTGAACAATAAAGTAATTTTAAGAGAGGGTGGAGCCAATCATAATTTCCCCTGGAAAATAATCCTACACTATTACCGTCACGATACATTTTTATATGTATACGTTGTTCGTATGATAATATGTAATATTCTTTGCACTTGACGAGGGATATTACTTGTCAAAAGTGTTAAAGACACGAAGGGTGTCGATATTTGTTCGCTGCAAAATACTGAAGCACTGAGTTTGCGCTGATAAATCGCTCAACGTTGGCCCGACTGTTTCGATACGGTTCTGAAATTCGCAAATTTAATTCAAGCTACTAAATTATATTCCGGGGCGGTGCTGAAGCATCCTAGGAAGCAGAAAGTAAGTTCCATGCGAATGAATTAACTGTAAATCACGGAAATGTACATAAGCGCTTTATATTCCCGCATTACACGCTGCGATGTATCACGCGAACGTTTATTAAAAGTGGAAGCGGTGGAAATTAATTCTTCCATTACACAACCGTGCGACTGTATTTGTATGCGAAATATCTTAAGCTGTGCAATTTATAACGTCTAATAATTCGCTCAAAAAAAAAGCCTACACGTTTCTGGCAAACGTCATTATCGATATTACTAATAGCGATAACGCAAAACAGAAATAACCAAACCAAACTATCGTCCATACTTGACCACGACGTAAAATGCAGTTTCATTAACGAAACCCAAATAGAGACAGCGCGCAACGAAAAGTACCGGGAAATAATAAAACGATATACCGTTATCAAAATTTTGGGGTCCAATTCAAATATTAGGGTGGACGATTCGAACCAAGCCGGTCAAGAAGAGTATCGCCGAATCGGGTTGCCGTTCCAGCCCGGCTAAATACGAAACCGCGGGAAACGTGGGCCAGGTCGGATCGGGATCCGGCGAAACAAATACGCGTCAGCCGGAAATTTATTCCCCGGGACAAGCCGCATTAATTTTCCCGCGGGCGCACAAACGGGCTCGGGTCTCTCTTAAAACATTTTCAAACTCGGCCGGGGCTGTTCGCCGCGAGTGCCCCCTCCTTATCCACCTTCGCCGACGCATAATGGCCAATTCCAACTCTCGTTTTCTTTCCACCTCTTTTCCGCCGACCCACCCGTTGTACTCAACGCGACAATACGGATGACGTCGGGGGGTGGGCGAGGGACGACGACCGACGGAGGATCCGTAATCGTAATTTGTTCGCGAGCGCTTTCACCGAGCCGCTTAACGTCATAAACGGAGGGGCGAGGGAGATAAATAGAAATAGGGAGACGGAGGGAGAACGCGAAACGGGCGAAGCAGGGAAAAGACAGACAATCTGACGGAGAACGGCCGAAGACGGGCATTGATAGCCGAGGAGGAAGTTTCGCGGGAAAGTTTTCGCTTGTAACGAGATTCTGTGCGAACGACAACTGTGCGTGTTCCGACGAGGATCCGTTTTGGAAGTTGCGCTCTCAATTGGACGGGCCTGCGTTGCGAGATCGGGCATGCAGATTCGGGGCCCATTAAAATCGCCCACCCGAGCGGCAATCGTTGCGATAATCGCGGTTCAAACGCCGTCGGGCGACTTGGCCAATTAAAAATCTCCTGCAAAGCGACCCAGTCGGTTGTGCTTGGTTGCACGATTGCGCGGAAAATTGATGCTTCGCGGACGATTTAATGGTCGTCAAAGGAGTCCGTTGTAACAATAGGTTGCGCGGATATAGTGGATGGGATAGAGAGGGTGAATGGATGTCAAATAGATTTGTTGGTAATTGGATTGAAACGATAGTTAAATGATTCTCGATAGGAGCATTTCGTTTCTGAATTTCGTTGGCACAAGATTGATTGTTGGATAGTAAACAAGATAGTGTACAATTAGAGGTTCACGTTGATGAACGGAGCTGTTCGTAGTTCGGACATCTTTGGATTTCCAAAGGTACACTTTGGAAATGTAGTTGATGTCAGGCTGAGTTCAAACAAGTTTGTGAAATATTTGACTGATGCGTCATTGGTGCGTGTGCACCGGAATAATTTATTGGCGAATTGCTCAAGAAGAATGAAGGTCCTTTTAAAATTGTCGATACGTTTCATCATTCGTATCGTGGCCATGTTTGATGATCGGGCATGCAATAATTGGATGCCTTTATATCATCGAGTTTTAGGGGAGATATTTAATTTGCATAAATTTCATCATTGCCTTGTAATATTCTCTTTGAGCTGGATGCTTTAGCAACGATTGATTTGCTCAAATGACTAGAGAACGTATCGATCCTGTTACATAATTAATACGACGAATAAATAGCTGGCGATCATTGAATAATTCATTCGCAAATTTCGATAATTCACTAATCGCTGTTTCCATGAATGAATCATTGGACCGTCCCTAAGTAGCGTCTGCACAATCGCTTATAATCATGGATTATCAATTAATGACTGTAAGATATTAACCATTGTCAAATCCAAGCAATTTAATATCGATAGATTGTTCACGGGAACAATTGAAACAACTTTCGTCATCGATCAACTTATTACTCGCGTGTTTCTTATTACACCTCTGTTCGTTACGTAATCAATGACTAATTTCAAGTATTCTATGTACAAATTATTTCATATTTATAGTCGAAGGGTATTCACTAAACAAAAATCGAATTCTAATTTCTCGCAGAGAATACAAATTTTTTAGCGCATGCGTTAAAGATTAAGTTAATTGTTTCGGCGTTTCGGTTCTTTCCAGGATTCTTTTCTTTATTGTCAACAATGTTATAAGACCATTTACTACCCTAGGTAATTGAAGTTTCCCGTTCTATCAAAGTTCTTGCGAGGAAAAAGCCGCGATCGTTTCAAACTGGTACAATGGCGAGTAACATCATCGGTAAATAAACTGCAAAACTGCGGGAATAAACCACCGCCATCGCGCGGAAGCTTGATAAAAGTAATTAATTAACGTTTTTCTGTTCAACGGTCAATCTCGAGGAAAGTCGACTTGTTTGTTCAGCGAAACTATGGTTGGACCGCGATTAATCTCATTACACATGGGTCGCTAAACTTTTTGTCGAGTAATTGGGTTACCATTACGGGTTACAGGGTGCTGAATATTCAAGCAACTCGCGAGGAACTATCTGACCGGGCAAAATAAGATTTCTCCCAGAATTCCATTTTATTGTTGCTCCGTCCTTTAGTTTCGCTAAGATCAGCTTGCAATTCGAAGCTTCGGCAGAAGTTATAAAAGTATTGTAACGTTTACGAAATATTTTAGTAATTTAATTAACGGTTGAATCGATTCCAGAGATTCGGTTGCATTAAAATCGTTTAACCGAGGACAGCGATTAGTCTTTTTTAAACATTCCGGAACGGAACAAATTGTGAAAAAAAGAAGATTCGCCGGCAAATAGTCAGTCGTATTTTATCTTAAACATTTTCGAAAATAGTATATTGAATATTGTATTAAAATATTCGTATTAATTTTATGAACGTCCATCGAATGAGTCTGTCAGTTTTTGAAACACTGGCAATGGTGAGGTATTAATTTTCAAATAACGCAAAGTCTATCCGAATGCCAATTAACGTTTATCCAATGGGGATGACAGACGGCTTTCCTCTTTTCCATCAATGCTTCAATCGTTTCGACGCATTATAATATCATTGAAAAGTACGAGTCGAAAGCCGCGGTATTATACGTTGTCAGCTAGAGCTACGTTAACTTCATAAAACGCCCCGTTATGAAAGTAACACGATAGTTCACGAGAAATGAACAACTAACAAATTAATGAACAAATAATAATAATAAGCCAAGACTAATGTAACATCAATAAGCAATTAAAAACCAATCAACCTCGACCGCGCGGAAAGCTGCGCCGAGAAAGTAGAACATAACTGTCCCTTGGTGCCCGTGCAAAATTAAAATTACACTTCGTAAATCATCCCTCGGGAGAAAAAAGGGGAAGAAGAAAAACAAGAGAATCGTACGAGTCGCGTTTCGTCGAAACTTCGGTGTACACAATCGTCCAGCCCGGGGCAGAATGAATTCTCCTTCTGGACGGCCGATTGTTCGTGCGGTTTTGATGAACGAGCGAACTTTATACGAAAATTTCCTCAAATTAACGGATCGCTGGAACACGTTTAAGGGGGGGGGGGGGTCAACGTGGCGGCAAGCTCATTCTACATTCGACACGGATGAAATTTCAAATGCAGATTAGCTTCTTGCGCGACTGTGTTTCCGTTTAGAGATACGGAAAGTTGCGGGAATTAAGGACCGACCCGACGCCGGTCTCTTTAACAAATATTTGTACAGCCTTGAGTATACAATGTTGCTCCGGCCAGACGGAGCCTGGAACGTGTAACTTCTTAACTATCAAGAGACCGTATGTTTTTCGGCGAGGGGACGGTGATGCCAGCGAAAATGATTTCAAAGGTTCATTCATTTGAGTAAACAGCTAGCTGAAATGTAATATAAATAGGTTGGCGCGTCTGTATCGTTCAAAGTGATTGAAGAATGTGACCGTTTTCCTGTTCTATGTACATAAAGGGGGACTTTTTTAAACGTGGGAGAATCTGTGGTTAACCGTGCAAGCATAATATAATATGCCACGAGGCATATTAAAGATCAATTTAAAATATGCAGTTAGACGAAAAGAATATGATCGATGGTTTCTTAATTGATCTATTTTTAAATAACGTTGCGGAGTGCGGGTGTGTGTGTCGAAAGGAATTACGGATAAAAGTGGAACTCTGACGAACTTGTATACGTCTATAATATACTGAAAGTTAATGGACTAAAATTAAAATTTCGGTATTATGGATACAGTCTATTAGAAGTAGAGTGCAGAGAGAAGTTTCGGTGCACCCGGTCGGACCTTCACTTTAATACGAAAATAATTATCCCGCGTATGGCTCGAATATATGTATAATAGATACGTCTAGATGTATCGAAACACGAACAACGGGGAATCTGTATCGATCAGACGGTCGATGATTATTATGGAAGTTCAGCGTGCTGGGGTAAACTTGGCGCGAGGTCTGCGTCTGACTAATCACCGACTTCGACTACTGAATTTACTCAGGCCGCCGGTAGTACCTTCTGATCGTACGTCGCAATAATATATATCATTCTGTCACATTGCACATTAATTGTTCCGCTATGCAAACTTACTCCACCTCAAGTAGTGCCACGCGAAGTTTAAATTTAATTTTCCAAGTTCGGAATAAAACAAACTTTCTAACGGAGGCTCGAAAGGTTTACATTACAGATATTCGTCACTATGCGCGTGCTAGTTCTTGAACGCTCGACAAAGTTCATGGGAAAGTATACACGCGCGTTTAAAATATAACATTGTACGTAGAATATTTGTTTTTAAGTACCTTTCCCTCTAATATGAATTTAAATTCGGCGCGCTACATCGTTTCGGGCGAATTGAAATTTTACTGCCGGCGTAAAATTCGAGTTAAATGAAACAGAAAAAGCAGGGAAGCAGGGGAAGCGTTTCTTATTCGCCGGAACGGTTTCCGTTCTTTTGAGGGAACGGGTGAATTTTTAGTATTCAGAAAATTATAATACAAATATTTAGAGGTACGCGTGTATTATTTTCAGCGGAATTTTTATTCACGAGCCTCGGCCGTGACCGACACACTCGGGTGATACATTTATTTACGACTGCAATAATTTAGAGGTATTAATGCTCATATCGTTGAAAATATCACACCTGTTGCCGCTTGTAAAGTTGTGCACGCTCAGAGAGCTATAAACAGACTGCGGCACGATTTTCTCTGTTCAACGAAGACATTTTTACAACTCGTCCCGAATATTAATAAGAATGGAACACCAGGCTGTAGTTGAACGAATTAAATTCTTCGCGTATGCAATTCCTATAGAATTAAATTCCGTCAGAAGCATAACAAATGCACCTTCCTTTATTTGTCGAGATATGATTGCGCTCTAATATTTATTAACATTATACACCTGAAATTAGACATATATACTTATTCATTTAAATTATTTCATACCTTATCTCTTTTTAAAGCAAATAAGAAAATATATCAGTACGCGATAATTGGAAGAATAATTTTATGAATAATGTCAAGAATAATTTCAAAATCGTATGCATATTAATCCTACGATGGATTTTAATTAATCTCAAAATATTTCGTTAATTAATCTTAAACGTATTAACGTTTACTATAATCGATTCTAAAGATAATCCATTAAGCAATGCTTTTCATACATGCAGCAAGGATTTCATATGAAAAGTCTCGCCAGCAAGACGATCGATTCATCGTGTAATACAATAATCGCCAGGTATACATACGTAATTACTTTAAGGGTATTGTTTGCTGAGAACTGGGCGTTCAGCAGAAGCCAGCGTGTCGGCTTCTTGTTAGCCGAAATCCAAACCTAATATTACTATTCTCAGCCTAATCAATAAATGCCCGTCTACTGTTCGTACGGACTAATGGAACGCGGAAATTACAGAATGGAAACCGTCACAAACTTATGACCAATTATATTTCTGATATTCGAAATCGAATTGCATTAACAATCAACCAACATTTTGCGCTTCGAATATCAATGTTGCGATGTGAATCATAATAGAAGATAAAAATATCATGATAGAAACGGGAAATGAAACAAAGAGGGATACTTTCAATATATGTGTACTAATACATCTGCCGCGTAAAGTTTCTAGACAATTATATTCCTTAACCCCTTCGCTACGATTTGCTTAATATCGAAGAACTATGCATGCACAAACACTTCTATACTCTGCTTAATTAGTCAAGGTATAATTTGTCTAAATAATTGAAATGTTCACACAAAATTTTAGGCAAACCGTTGCTGAATATTTTAAACTGTGCGCGATCACATGAAAGTGTGAATCATGCTTATCAAGGTTTGTCACAGCACTCGCAAAACGATATCAATGGAACAAATGTTACAACAAATTTCTACACAGACCTAAGAAATTATTCAGCAATAAAAGAAACGGCGCAAATTCGCAACATATTTCACAGCTCACACATTTATCATTCTTCCATCCAACGTTGTTAATCTCGATCCCCAATTTTCCGCGGATGCGGAATATAACACGAGACTTCTAATACAGCCGGACACTTTGATCTGCGCGGAAAGTCTGCGGCAAAGAACCAGTACTGTCCCCTCGGAATCCTGTCAGAAACAGCGACGCGACTTTAATGTTTCCACTGGCGACACGCGTTTCTCGCATCGTTCGTTTTTCAACGTCAACCAGGATTTCCCCTTCGAATCTCGCGAGCACCGATAACGAGGCCGGCTCCTTGCACAGGGAAAACTGATTTTCAACTGTCTCGAAAAGCTTCCCGAGTGGGGGGTACGCCCGGTTTATTCTTAGCAGAGGCCGGTCGAACGGCTTCTGCTTAAGCGTCCCCCTCGTTCGATTGCGGGGGATCAAATTTTCCGTTCACATGTTACATCGCGTTTGTTTCAATCTAAATTCGTATCTCGAGTCCCAGTGAAACGGACGTACCGACGTAACGGAGCACGCCTCTCGATCTTTCGCCTCCTCGCCTCGCCCCTCTCGTTTAAAGTTTTTAAATTATGCTTTTATTATTCCTCGCTTACTGTCCGGCCGTTTCTCGCGATAGAAAAGAGAAAAGGAGCGCGGGGCTTAATGGTTCTCGGTTTGCGCGGCGGTTCACCGGCCGGCTTAACTTAGTTTTTCAATTTCGCTCGCTTAAACGATTCCGTTTGTCCCGCGGACGCCGCGAATGATATATCCCGAAACGATTTTTGGCCCCGGCACGGTCGGAAACAGATTACGCGTCGAGATAATGGAAACGGGTAGGGACGGGTTATTAATGCATCGCACGGGGCTAACTAAAAAGCATCTCGCACGACCGGATAGGAGGGTAATGAGACACGGAGGATGACGAGCGGTGAGCGTAGGTGATAATAAGTCGGCGAATTAGGAGTTTTTTCCGAACCCGGAACCCTCCGTCCCTGACATTTCGCACGCGAATCGCAGTTTAATCCGGGACGAAATTTTATCTGCTGTTTTCTGCTAAATTAAGCTCCTCAAAGAACGTGACGCAATTTTGCCGGCTGAAATAATTTCGCCGCTTTCGAAAATAGCCGTCTGAGTTCGTTAAGCGACCGCGAAAGAAGCTTCCCCTCGGGTGCTTTGCGGTATTTTGTGGGAAAAGATTAAAGGGTTACCCGTTTCGGCGTGGGATTGGTTAAATTCTGGAAACAAAACGACAATCTTACGCTCTGTTCTGTTTATAATTAAAGGGGATAATAAAAGGGAAGATTGTGCCTTGTACATTGTTAATTTAATTTGAATTTGAACGGATTTAGTTTAACTTTTACTCGTATTTGTTTCATCTTTATTTCATATTAGATTAGATTAAAGGTCTGTATGATTCTTTTCTATGATACTTGTAAAATATATTTTACAGTGCACCTGGAAACTCATTAGTCACCCGTTCGCACGTGCAATGATATCTTGTAATCAATGTCTCGTTGATCGTTCGCTAAAGACGTTCAGCTTCTCTATTTTCCAAAGAAAGTGACGAAGAGTAATAATCTACTTACGATCGCGAGAAAAGAGTCGATCCTCTTTAATTCTTAGATATCATTAAAGTTTCTTTCCATTTTTTATTCCAGTTGCTCGAATCGAACCGTATTACCATTAACATGAAATTCTTTCACTTTTATCCAACTCTTTTGCCTCGAGACTCGTCGAACACGAAACGAGCTAATATCAAATTGAATCAGATGACCGGCTTTCTGCTAATATTTCCCATTCAATCAGAATCCGGTCGAATCGAATTCTGTCGTTTATGCCGCACTGCAAGATATTTAATGATTTGCTACTAAGTTTTGCCAGTTTTTCATTTCTGCGATGCATCTTGGACGTTTCATCCAAGATGAAATTAAAAGGCTCGTACCGATTTGCAACATTAACATAGACGGTCGATAAATTGACCTGCTTAAATTTACAGAAAGTTGAAATTGAGGGGTTCGCTAATTACGTTACCCATAATTAATTATTGCGATTAAATTACCCCAGCCGTTGTGTTAATCCCTATCGCTCGTTTAATTAACGTTTCTTTTCTTCTTCCAGGTGGATCGATGACTGTGACAAAATGGTGGTTCGGCAGAAGGCACTACTAATGGTGTTAATAGCCCTCCTGATTTATCCGAACGATATTTTCGGTAAGCTACTTCGCAATAATCAAATTCCAACACATTCTACAAATGATCATATCGTACGGTCGCCACGCGCAAAAATTAAACGCTGCTTCATCTGTCCACGCGCCGAACCGTTTGAAACGAACATCCAGCGTTCGCGAAAATCCGCAAATCAACGAACAAATTTCGTCGCCCATTGCACGATCCGCAAGTGCGCCGTCGGTGGTTCGAAAAATCGTGCGTCGACGTCAGCGCAAACTCGCGTGATTATAATTCGTCCGATACCGACGAGAAGTGTGTCTGTTTTCTGAATGCGGCGGGACTTGATCCGAGGGAATCGGGGCGATCGATCGAATTCGTTCGCGGCGCAGACGAAACGGGAGGGCGCGAATAAAAATTGTGCCCGCGCGCGACGGTGCACGGTAACCGGGCCCACGTGAGTGTCAATTACAGGTGGAAGGTTCCTTCCGCGGGAATTCGAAAGCCGGGCGAATTCGCGGCGGAATGCGGACGGCGATGATGCATCGCGTGTACCGGGCGGCCAATTTTGCAACTAAGCCGTTCGCTTCACGACCACCTGTAAATACAATGACGGGACTAATCCGCTTTTGAAACGCACGCTTGCCTACCGGCGATGCACGCCGATATTGGCCTCGCGATCTTTCCCCGGCGAAATATTAACTTTTCGTGGATGCCAGCTATGCTGTTCCATTTTTCTTTCGCCTCTGTTTTTTTTTTTTTCACCGTCCGGAGACGAACCGGACGAATCGCGAACGCCACGCGAATATCGCCGACCTAGGAGAACAGGTCGCAAGCTCGTTGCGAGTTTACGCGCCCGATTGCGACGATCATCGTACCCCTTTCCCTTTTTCTCTTCTATTTTCTCGCTCGTGCCTGTTGGGATCCCACGAAGGAGAGCCCTGTACTGTTGATAGGTCGCCTTTTCATATAGTTTTGTGGCGTACCTTGGAAGAAACGTATTTGCGGTTCTGGGTATTGATAAAGGGAACAGATCGTTCGCTTTGAAACTAGAATCGGTAAATTTATCGCCGAACGGGACGCAGGGGCTTCTTTTTAAACGAGGGAATAAGTAAAGACGGATAATTGAATATAATGCAAGCAAGAACAACAAAGAATAAGCCTGACTTTGTGCACTTTATTTATCATACTGAGATTGAATGATAATTGTTCCGGTTGTTATTTTAATTTATTAGTTTTCATTGCTGTTTCTGCACCCGTTGTGCAGGTGCTCAACGCTGAATTGCATTACTTGAAAAGTAGCTACATTAAAATATACCTGCCTCCTGGTACAATCACTGCATCCCAAATTAAATCACATACTTCCAGACTATATCTCATAACCGCAAGAAGGAATCATTTCGATCGCAGAAATACGCCAAGATCTCCGTTTTGTTTCCATCGTTCTGCAAAGAATTTCTTCCGATTCGCTACGGTTTAAAATCAGCAGAAAAGAAGGGAATCGCGTGCGCGCAATATTTTGCGGGACGAACCGACGCACAGTACCGACGATCTGTTCCCAGCTTCTTGGAACGACGTTCACATTTCCATTTCATTTATTTCGGCCGGCAACTCGTTTCGAAGCTAAGTCGAACAATTAGTCCCATCCCTTTAACGCAATCGGGAATCTTCTCGAACAGGCTTTCGGCTAATTCGAATTTCCTTTTTCCCTTTTCTCCGTCTCGTTTTCTCCACGACTTCCGCGATAAATACAAGAGAAACGACAAACTAGCTTCTCAGTTTCCCGCTGTCGCTGCTTCAATCCTCGACGAGTAGATTTCTCATGAAAAGCGTGTAATGCGAGCGCGTATCGTGCCGTTTTGAATTAAGTACACTCTCTGCCCGGATGAATTGCGACTTTGCTCCAACTTCCACAACCACCCCCACCCCTCCCCGCCCACCGCCCCTTCATTATCCGTTAATTCTTCCGTGAAAGTTAATGAACAATTGGCGCAAACGCAATAAGCTTTGAACCGGGGCTGCCTGGGGTCTGCTTGGTGCGCTCTATGAAAACTCTGTTTGCCTTCCTTTGAACGAGATCAATTATTCGCGATCCGTCGAGCGACATTCCGGTCGAAACTTCAATGGGAATTAGGTTTTGCATCGCCGTTGACGAAAAGTCATCTTATTGTGGGGAAACGTTCTCGTTTAGAATTATCCTCGTCGTCCATTGTTAGTTCGTTCGGCTGTACCGAGGAGCTTCAACAACGGGACGAAGATCGTAGACCTTCATTCAGTTTACTTTCCCGGCTCTTGAACAGAGCGAATCGATTGTCCCGTTCGAAACAAACGCAAGAAATTATTATGGCAATAACGGTTTACTGTTACGTTATAGTTGTCGTGGAAGTTTCCGCAAATCGGAGGAATGAAAATGCGTTTCGCGGATATTCTGTGTTTGTGGAAGCATTAACGGAGAGCGCAGGATCCAATTTATTTGCGACGAATAGTATTGTATAACATTGTGTATTAAGTTCTGTAATATGATAGCAGATGTAACGAATTTTGTTTAGAATTTTGAACGCGTGATACTCAAGAGCGATCGGGACTGCGCAACGCCTGCGCGATACCTAAATAATAATTACAAAGATTATGAATATTGCACCGAGAAGCGAATATAAGAAGAAAGGTAGATTACTACGAGATAACGTGCAGGATATCCTACCGGCGCAAATTATTACTTTTCCAGAATAAATATTAAATACTAATATTCACGGTGAATAAATTTCCGGTGCATAAAAGCGCCGCATTTCCCGCAGAACAGTAAGTTGCCCCCAAAAGCTACTCCCAACATTCGCGCATAAGTGATCAGAAATTTTCAGAAGAATTTTTCCCTCGATCTACCGCGGACATCAAACAGTACAATTTAAAGGGCGCCAAAACCAACAACAAAATGAATAAACGAAAATGAAATGCCGCAACGAAACGCTTGTATTCCTTTGCAGCCGCCGAAGAGTACGTTGCCTCGCGAAATAAAACCCCGTAGAAATGAGTAGACAAAAGTGCGAACAGCTCCATTCTCATGGAACCGCCGAAGAATGCGTTGCTTTACACCCGTGCGCACCTTTCGGGGCGCCCCGCTCCGCGAGAAATCGTCCATGCGCGACTCGAATTATTCCTCGACAATTTCGCGCGGCGCGTTTCCGCGCGGCGCGTTTCCGCGCGATTCTCAGGCGTGTACTGCAGCCGCGTTTAAGGCACCCCGGAAAATGCATAACGTTTCCAAAGACGCGATTACATCGAATTGTTCGCGACGTCGGTGCCCGTTTGAAACAAGCATCGGGGCTTTATTGTAAGCGCGGAACTACCGTTTCGCGATCGTGGTTATTTCAAGCAGCTCCGCGGGGAGGCATCCGCCCTGGAATAAGTGGAGATAACGTTTCCCGGAAGAAAGAGGAAGGAACGACGTTCTGAGAGCGCTCGAAGCAACGGTGCACAATGATACCGTCACATCGTATCGCGTATCGATTTCTATCGATTGGCTGGGGACGGGAAGAGCGACGCGCAATCGAACGCTAACAGTTTCGGAATATTAAAGAACGATGCCCCTTGGAATTTTAACACCTGCAACGGGCGTCGTATCATTAATTGAACGTCGTTCGGCAACAATAGTTCGTGGTTGCATTATTGTTAGCAGGACGCATGATTTTTTTTTATTTTTGCGCTCTTGGCCGGTCTTTGGCGCGAGCACGATTTTAACCGTTTATTAGAATAGACGAAGTTGAATATTCTAGTATCGAATTGGAACTTTTCATTGACACAGTCTGTGCGCTTCCTTATTTTCCTGTTTTGTATTTCAATCAGTTTTCGTTTGAAGGGTCTAAGTTTTCAGTTGGACAGGGTAAATAACTGATAGTTGATTAATCGAGGAATGAATTGTTAATGTCGCTTGTACGGTTCTCAGCTCGCGAATTGACGGTTAATCAAAAGCACGATGACCGTTGCGCTCTACGGCAAATTAATGACGTGAGGGCTAGTTATGTTAGGTGGTGTAAGGTGGTGATAATTGATGTTCACTTGATAAATAGTCGTATATTTACATGTTAATGTACAATATAATAATTATCTACGACTAGTCAACGGTGATGTAAAGATTGCCTCGCAAGGCGGTGTAAAGACCTTGAAGGAGTTGCACAGATTCTGACGGTGTCGTTGATACTTTAAATTGATGTAGTGATTCTTAAGATGATGATATTGCAAGGTGATGTTGATGTAACTATTGCTGATGTGATCGTATTTGACGATCTCGTCGTACTACTGAGTCTTCGGTAGGTTCGCTCTAACGACGACTCGCAAAAACCTGGTGATGGGCGTGTTGCTGTTGGTAATATGCTGATTGGTTAGTTCAGATGGTTTGTCGATGTAAATAGGTGACGGAAGGGATGATCCAAAATCTGGTAGAAGTGGAAATTACCGCCCCTAATTACCGGTCACTCTCAGGTAGTGACTGACCTGAGGGTGCCGTGCGCAGAGTCCACATGTGCAGCTAAAGGTTTGCAGATTGTAAAGCCATAAAGCGCTGTGAGTTTCAATAAAACCTAGTAATCCTGAGAAAGGCGATGTATGAATTTATAGATATATAGCTTTCAGCTGTAGAATATAGGAATTATACCCGACACGTAAATAATTATATTTTAAGGAACTCGATGGCTTTATGGGTCTACTGTTTGGGCCCGAACATCGCTTATTACCAGCGACACGAAATGTGGGAAATTAGAATGCACCGCAAAAGAATTATTCAATACACTTTGATGCTTAATTAACCGCATTACGATATGTGGATGCGACGTGAAACATACAATATAAAACAGAATATCTAAAGCGTGAAAGGATCAAATGACATTAATATATCAAGTACAGAATGTAGCCCAGTAATTATAATTTCTTTGGCAAGTTTGACGTTCTAATCACCCTCTGCCACGTGGATGTTTCATTTCTACCAAGACGAATTAATGGAAAGCAGGGAACAAATTGGAGGCGTAAAATATTGCAGTAAAATCCCACGAGCACGAGCGCATTTATCAGAAATAATAAATTCGATTTGGCGAAGGTTGCCTGTGAAAGGGACGCGGAAGGGTTAAGTGTCTTGCTTATATCGAACATCTAGCGCAAATGGCCGACAGTGAAAGGGATAAATAAGGTCCTGAAGGAACGTGGGAAGTGCTGAAAGCAGACTTCCGGCCAATTGAGAACTTCTGCTTATCAGCTGCTTAACGAACGACGAAGCAAAAGGAGGGGCTATTCAGCGTAACCAAACTCGAGAATAAATTAAGTTGAATCAATTCTGCCAGCCACTTATGGACTCTCTCGAGTGTCCTTCAATATTTCGTTTTGACAGCCGTGAAAAAATTATGCCCGGAGAGGAGTTCCGGCGCAAAAAGAGAAATGAAAAATTACCAACGCGATTCGATGCGACCCTCTTTCGTTGACCCGTTGGTAGTACCCTTCTGTCTTTTTTTTCCCCTCTCTTTTTACCTCCCTTTCTGCGAAGCAAAAACCAATAATTAACCGTGAATGCATATTTCACTCGTGGCTTGTTCATCGCCTCTTACTCTAAGTACCCCCTGAACGAAATTATGCCAATGCATGATTTATTAGCAATCTCGGATTATCCGACAGGAAAGTGATGAACTTATTAATCATATTTCGATTGGTGTGGAGGAATTTCGTTATTAAGAGGTTCGGCGATTTAAGGAGAATCGGTCGTAACGGGTCAGACAATTGTATTAATAGATAGTGCGAATTTTGTCGCGTCACAGGCTTAGGTATAGCATCGTGTATTATTTCAATCGCGTAATTCGTTTTATTAATGGAACTTTAGTGAATTAAAAACGTGAGAAACGCATTGAAATTCTCGAATGAACAAATTTCTCGGAGAGTAATTTTAGGATGAGGTATGCCGAATTATTTCTTCGATAGATAAGCAAAAATTTCTCAATGCTATCTAGAAAAATTCTGCGTTCGCTCGAAGCAGTAACGTTTATAAAATAATCAAGGTCAATATTTAAACATTCCCCTCCGTTCGTTCGCGAAACATTTGTTTCAAAAGTTCGCTAGCTATGCGAAACTGCTTCTTTAAATCGTTTCTTCATTGCATTATCTCATCACAATTTACATTCATGCCATTGTATTCACGTGGCATTAAATGTTACAAATAATAGATATTCTAATAACACTGTGCAATTAAAATTCGAGAAATAATATATTTAAAAAGACGCGAGAAGTGGCGTGGGGGTGCGAATAAGAGAGAAACGAATTATAGCGAAATATAGACGAGAGGAGGTTGCAAAAAATGACGATTGAGAGGAAAAACGCGAAGTGAAGGGAATCGGAGAGGGACGAGAGTGCAGTTGCAGATGCAAGGGGCAAGAACCGGAAAAATCGATTCATTAGAAAGGGGACAAAACTTTTGGCACGAGATATTGCTGAAACTAAGATACAGGAAAGTGGAGGAGAGATACAGAAACTTTGGATAAGATATAGAAAATGTCTAAGAGAAACGCGGGGAATTACAGAATTCCGTGAAATTGGACCAGCCGGACTTAATAGAATAAAAAAGTGTGGAACGCAAGGTAATGGAAAAAATGGCTGTCGCGGGAAATGAAAAAGCATGTACCGGGGACGTTTATTAATTAAAAATATAAACCTTACAAAGACATTAAATGGTAAATGCACCACCTTTGACAAATGTTCGTAATCTAACTTCGTGCGAGCTGCGAAAATATATAAAAGTGGCAGAAATATATAATAAAGAATGCGCGACATTTAAATTTCGTGTACACTGAAAAACTGCGATGGCCACGAGTGATATACTCGGTCTTGCGGAATTTTTCGACACAATTCCCTGGGATGGCAGCCGTATAAGAATAAGAATTTAAAGTATTCACACTACCTTCTCGAAATATTTGGCTTACAGTGCTTAGATTATGTTCATTTTACCCCGAACATTTAATTCGGTACATAAATGTTGCATCTTCGAAATGAATGTTACCATAAACATGCGAATAAATGTTTTTAAATTGTTACGTGAATAGTCCTGTTTCGTTTTATACTCTATTACGCAACGTTGCTTGCTTCAATCCCTTCGCGATCGTTCCCGCACATTACAATTGATCAAACCCCCACTTTCTGCAACGATTACGGTGACCGCCCGTTCGTTGAACGCTTAACGAACAAACAACATCTCCTGCAAACCTTCGGCAAACAGTTTTCCCCACTTTTTTACGAGCACCAGCCCCGCCGACTGCGTTTATTTGAAGGAATTAAAAAATTAAAGCCCAGTGACGCGCGCGAGTTTCCACGTACCAAAATGAGTAAGGTAGCTGGGAAATTCTCTCAAACTAATTTCGGACAGCTGTACACGGGACCGAAATGAAATCCCGTTTAATTTAATTCTATGGAAATAATTTCACGCCGGTTTCGCGATATTTTACTATAATACATGACTGTTCCGGAATTAATTAATTGCACCTCGCGATATTGTTAATCAGCAACTGCGGACTGTCCTCGCTTTTTTTTTACTGTTATTATCATTATTGTTTACTATTGCGGCGAACGGGGCGGCCAAAACAGAAGCCCCGTTAAATGAATACGTCGGAAAAGATAATGGGCGGAAAAAACGGCAAGCGTTATACTCTCGAAAGAAAATTTCAAATCGCAGACGCATTCGCTCTTGCCCACAATTAATTCGGCTCAATCAAAGAGCACCGTTCAGGATATTAATCGACGCACCGCGGTGACTCGACAACTGTATCAATGAATTATTCGCACGCTTCGACGAGGAGCGCGAGAAAACGAATCTAATTCAATTCGTATCGAGGCGTTCGCCGGGCCGTTTTAACGGAGGCGTCCAGTTAAGTTAATTTCGCATTGGAAATTAGGTATATCCGTGTCTCGTTTCCCGGCTCGCGAATCTCTTCATTTCGTCCGAAACATAAAAGACACCGAGGCAGCTCGCCGAACAAATAACTCACGCGAAATCCTTCCGCGCTTTAATTAAAGTCATACTTTCCGCTTGGATATCAGCGTTCATTTTCGCGCCGGGCACGCCGTGCTGGTAAAAAGAGGGACGAGAGCAGGGAGTACCCGAACGGAAAGTAAAAGGGAAAAAGACGCGGGGGCTTATAACGCGTTAAAGTGCGTTCGGAGAGGGGCCATGGAGGATGAAAAATTTCATAACAATCGCGCCGCGAGTCCGCTTAATCATCGTGTATATCGCTTAACCCCGGGGACATGCATATGAAGCAATGAATATTGCAGAATGGCGCGGACGCTCCGTTCGGGCGAAAACGTTCGCCTTTATCGTCGCAATATTGCGTATCACAGATTTACGTTTGCCGCGATAAGAAATGCCTTTAATATTGTTTACGCTCGTTGCCATCGTGATCCGCTTTTGAAATTGAAAATGATAAGAGACAGGTGGAAGGTGCCGTCGCGTATCTTCGCGCAAGACGGTGACAAAAGTGGTGACGAAGGAAACAGTTTTCATTCTGATTGGAAGCGCGGGGTGTCACGGGAACGTGGACGATGAGTTTGCAAACGACAGGCAAATCGATCACGGTAAATGAATGGCGTTGGGCAAATCTGGTGCGTAGAATCAGTTTTGGTCCCGCACGAGTTCGACATTGTTGCCACGAGTTTCTTTGTTTGTTTTATTAAAGACTCAATCGTGAGTGTATTTATAGATATCGATCAGCTTATTTTATGCCTCGATCATTCCGAGAGATTCCTCCTCGAAACGTTCCGTCGTTCATTTTATTGAACGGTAGATGAATGATATTATTGCTGGTATTAATTATATTCGAATAGATTAATATTACGACGATCAACAGTCGGTCGAAATAAATTTTCATGTACCGTTCGAAACATTTCGTACTTCGATAATGAGCCTCATTTGTAGCCGCTGTATTAACACAAATCTCGTACGATTTTCCCTTAAACGAATAATTTACTCGCATACGCAGCTCCTCTAACGAAATCGTAAATACCTTGCAGTTAAATGCGAGCGAAATCGTCCCCCTGTGAATCGAGAAAGACGACGCAGTTTACTTGCGTCCATAAATCGTCCATGCCTATCGAAATGATCAATATATCGCGTAACAGGTTACGATCTTCCGTTACCGAAACTTTTCGCGAACGGCTTATTATCGAACTTATCTGGGGCAGCTTCTTCCCTATATTAAATATCGTAAAATTCCGAACTTCCGCGGCGTATACGCGTCAGCGTGGGATTAGTATCGTAGACGAAACGTTTGCGTCGCGTGTCGTAATAAAGAATTTTATAAATCGTGACGCGACGGAGTGCATCCTCCCTGTTTAGCCCCGCGGTAGCAGCAAAATGACCGAGTTTTACCGCAGGATTCGCCCGATACAGTACGATATAATAGATTTAAGAAGCGATCTAATCGCGTCGGGATATTAGGATGGGAACGAACTCGTTTTAATGCCTCGACGTTCTGATATTTCGGTATCGGTATCCGATAGAAGTGCAAAATCGATAGTTCAGCTTGTCGAGGCATCCAAATACTCCAGGTATTTCAAATTTAGCGCAGAAATTTCATTCTTGTCAGTCAGTCGTACAGCGATACCTGCCCTTACCTCAGTGACGCCAACGTAAATGATTTACGGCATCGCTGGAGGACAGAGTCCCGATATCGTGGGAAAGGTGAAGTTCAAGAAAGTTCAGCGAACCCACCATTGTTTTATGCAATCTTGCTGCTTCCAGTTAATATTTGCGGAGGTTCTCCGATTCGGCGTACCTACCATTTCGTTGCTTTTCCATAAATGTCCCCCTTCCCGTCGAATACCTGGCTCGAACGTGCAAGATTTATTCCAAAATACTACCCCTCCCCCCATCAACGAACTAATAACAAAAGTTTCCCCTCTTTTAAAAATTCAGACAATTGGCACAACTTTTTATTTCCGTCAAAAAGAAACAAGTGTACTTTCCTAAACATAAATATACCGTCCACAACGTTTGTTCGTTGGCCTATCCTTCGCTCCCCGTTTTATTGCAATCCCTCGCGGGCAATTAATTTTACTCGCGAACCTTCAGGTATCATCTCGACGTCGAATCGCAAAGGTACGCGAACGATGAAACGATTACGATAAAAATTTCTGGTCATAAAACAGCCCTTATCTCCTCCCTCGCATATATCTCTGAAAGGTCCGATGGAAATGGTGTCGCGTCAACTCTCCGAAACACAGCGGGCTACACCGTTTCCCAATATTACGAGGCCACGGCGGAACAAACAGTGCGAGCGATACGAGAAGCGGGCAGACGGCGGCACGCGAATTGATACCGTTTTCAAATTACGCCAATAAGTAACTCCACCGCGTCGGAGCCAACAGAGGAATTTGATTTCTCCCCAAACCGACCCGCTGCCCGTCAAACCTACCGGACATTTATTCCTGCCGTTTACTTCCACGTATTTCCGTCACCGGCAATTCACTTTGCTACCCGCCTACTCGACAGACTGCTTGTCCCACGGCGATTGTCACATCTACTTATAATACCTCCCGATCCTATTACCGCTGTTATGAAACAAATAGGTCAAGCCTGTCCCCCCGGAAGATCCTACGGCTCGACTTCAGGCTAATCTTCTCCCCGGAACTCCTTTTTCCATTCCTTCTGTCGCGCAGTTTATCCAGCGAGCGCTGCCCCGCTCGGCCAACAACTGTTTTACGTATTGTTTCGTTGCTCGTCGACGTCTCGGCTGAGGTACCCTTTTAACTTTCTTTCCCCCCGTCTTTTATTCTCGTTTATCGCCGCCGTTTGACATTCGTACCGGTTCGCTCTCTGTGCTTCTGACGCGACGCCTACAAGAGGCTATAAAAGTTCTTCAACGCGGAAAGCATCGGGCTAATTATTGTGATTTCATGTCTCTCGAACGGGATCCTTTGCCGGGTCGACTTTAATTGGGCTCGATGAATTTTATCATTGCTGTGGAAACGGTCGATTTATGCGCAGCAAGTGTTCGATTAATAGCGATCGAATGATTAGGTTGATTGAACAGGTGGCACGGATTAGGACTGTTAAATCTAGTTTATAAGTGATTTTAGAATTGAAGGACTGGACGCTCTGAATGATTCAAAACGGTGGCATTTATTTTTATTTATATCATATACATCGTATTACATATTTATCGAGACTCAGTTATCCGAGGTTCTACTGTACATAGTTGAGCAGGTTATCGAGTGTTGCAAGCGGAGAAGTAAATGCAGAAATGGATGTTTAATTTATTGCGAAACACCTTTGGAAAGGCTTGACGTGAAGTATTGGAAGTAATCATTCCCCGAAAATTAAAAAGAAAATATGTTATTCGGACTCTTCTGTTTCTTGCGGTCTTTGCTGTTTCCCTTTATAAATAATCTTTCAACGATATACCGATTTCTGTTGTAATTAAGCCGAGTAAGCCTCCCTTAAATAGGGGCAAATAAATTAACTCCCGCGTTGTAATTTCTCAAAGTCGTTTACGAGGGACTGCTGTTACTTTATACTTGGCGCATTAAGGTGCTTAAGATACTCGTCTCGGTGCGCGATGAAAAAAAGGGACAAATTTGAAATGAGTAACGAGCTTCAGGAATTACACAAAAATGTACAAATACAGTCCCTTTAAAAGCGTATCGTGTAATACTTATCGAACTTAAAATGACGTTCGAACAGTGGATAAGATGGTGCAAAATTTGAATATCTGAGAAACGAAATTCTGGACAAGAAGTTTCGTCAATTAATTATTTGATTCCGTCCAGGGTATATTTCTAAAAAGATCAACGATTTATACAATTCAAGTTTCAAATTGTTTCTACTTCGAAACTTTCGTGTTTCCCTGTCGCAAAGAAAAGTCACCTATTTAAAACAACCAGGAAATCCGATTGCAACCTCACGATGAGTATTTCTCATTCTTTTGTCGTGCCACGACGATTGACTGCTTCGACTTACTTATTGGATACTGACAGGAAGAGTGTCGTTATTGATCACTGAGGCAGAAAAACAGATAACGGGAAAACAATACGATCGCTAGACTTTCTCTACAGCTACAGCTAAAAGCAACAGAAAGCCATTTACAGATAACTCTGTATAAAGTGCCTATGAATATTATTAATATTATCCACGAATAATATTCATCGAATTATTTAAAAATAATGTTAGAATACTCGAGGTACAGGAACGGCCGAGGCGGGCCATGCGCATTTCGCAGATCCACGCTGTCTTTGTCTAGCGTAGCTTTCTTTCGGGGCGAACCCTAAAATGGTTAAAAAGGGCCATG
Source organism: Nomada goodeniana (assembly GCA_963969485.1). Lineage (NCBI taxonomy): Eukaryota > Metazoa > Arthropoda > Insecta > Hymenoptera > Apidae > Nomada > Nomada goodeniana. The sequence goes on along the minus strand of OZ018305.1, from coordinate 5,694,557 downwards.
GTAACGTAGGCGTCCTCGCGATCGACGTTTTTGCCAAAGAAAGGCTTTCTTGTACAGACTACGGTCGAGGGAGCACAGTATTAATAAAATACCTTGTTAATATATGCACGCCTACGCAATTATTCTAATACCTAATCGAGACTTCGATTCGTGTATTAGTGATTTCTCTTACAATAATTTCAACCTCTTCGATACTAATAATAATACGTCTAATGAATTAACGATTAGTCGCTTCGCAAGAAAGCCAACGAAAAGCGAAATTAGTAACGACGAAACCGCTAATTACCCTAACAACCCGCGCGAAAGTACGGAGAACGTTCATGAAGAAGTGAAGAAGAATGGCCACGAATCGCAACGAAATTCCGCGTTTACCTGATAATCGCGGGGGCCGTCGCGCAGTGGCGCAGGGTAAAATGTGCGTGGCGTCGAAATTTATCGATGAACAGACAGCGCGAGGGGCGGTCACGGCTAATCGAGTGCCATTTAATATCGCGGGAAATGTGAGGCATTTGATGTTACCTGCATCGCGCAGACACGGCTCGTTTATTCGGCATCAAATTACCGTTGCCCGCCGCGGCCACGAGAATGAAACGCGAAATTCGGCGTGCGACTGCACGTAACGGAAGGCATCCGTATTGCGACGCGCTGCGTCTTGCAGCGGGCACGTATCGCGGAGGTTCGAAACGTTCGCCTTTCTTACAAATAAATTCGCCGCCGTCCCGGTATTAAATGGAATTTCGGCCGCGTTACCCTCGACAAATGTAAACGCCACGCTCGGGGTTTCCGTCGAAATACGCAACGACGCTGCCGCGGGCCGACTAACGGAAAATCAATTGCCACGGTTCTTAATGTTTCTGGCTGGCCCGTCGTGAGCCTTTGCGCCGAAATGCTACCAGCATCCCCTCGAACCTCCGCGGAATCAAAATTTTACCCGCGTGCCCGCTGTTGCGACTGAATCCTGCGAGCTGCTGCAAACGCTGCGCTGCTGCCTCGCTTGACAATTAATCACGACGTTGAAGGAAATATTGAACGCAACGTTTCTTCTGAGACGTAAATGTCTCCGCGGCTTCGCAAGTATTTCGCGCAATCCGTGCGAATTTTTCCCCCGGATGAGGAACAGCGCGCCCTGATTCCACCCCCGTTTCCCGTTCGAACGATTCGCTCGGTGCGCGTCGTCGCGCGTGCACGGAGAAGAACCCCGAGCGCATTTGTTTATGTCGAAAACAACGGGAACGGCCGCGTCACCATCGTGAATATTATTCAGTGGATCTCGCGGCGGGTGGGATGTAATGGATTCGCATAAATAAACGGGTACACAGTGGCGGATAGGAACGAGAGGGAAGGAAGCAAGCTAGACGCCTCTGCGGGGGGGAAAAAAATATTCGAAATGTGTCGAGCTGTGAAACAGTGCGTGCAACACCTGTGTGCCGAGCGACGAGATAATTTAACAGACGCGTTGAAGAAACATCGCAATGCCTGCGTATCTTTTTTTATACTTGCCTTTTGTGTTCGTGTGTCTGTGCCATTTTATATTTATGAGGAATCCCGGTTAGGAGAAGACCTCGAGCCGCACGATCTTTCGATGTTTAAATGAATGAAATCAGAAGATCGATATTTCCAACCCCGACGTTCCGGCAACGAGATCCCCCTCGTTTACCAGACGAAACTTATCTCGTTTCTTGCTACCCCGCTCGACCATTCTTTAGCGACTGCGCCCCGCTTAGCAAATGAACGTCATGCCGTTGTATTGCTGCGAGCAAGATATGCAAATCGGAGGAGTTTTTCACGTGCATCGTATCTGTTTCAGGCGGTGCTTTTCCACCCGAATTCGCTGGCCCTATCACGAATCTAACGGTGCCGCTCGGAAGGGACGCAACTTTCACGTGTCTGGTCAAACATTTGGGGGGTTACAGGGTAAGTTTCCCCTCATGAAAATTCATCAGACGTACGAAATTTCTTTCCTTTACAATTATTCAGGTTCGCGATATCGTTTCGCGCGAGAGAATGAACGTTACTTATTGAACCAGCTGACGCTACTTGAATCGCGGCATCGAAGTAAAATTGGGATAGAAATGTTGTTGCCCAGGCTCGCCGTAATTGCCGGCTTAATTGAATTGAGACAATCAATTCTTTCTTCTCTTCGCACGATAGAAATTACTTAATTCCTTTTCCCTTCGTATTCCGTTGTACGCGGTTGCAATCGCACGAGACACTGTGCAGAATATAACAACGTGAGAAACGTGTTACGATTCGCAATAGGGAAAAAGGTGGAATGAGTGTCAGAAGTTGATGGCCGTGCACGGTCACGTTTTAAATTGAAGATGGAGAAGTTGTTCGAACTGAGGGATCGGCCAAAGTTGGGGCATTCGGTTCTTAAACAGAGTGGACAATTTGTTTCTGTACTAAATGCGGTCGTAATCCTTCGAGGATTTAACGTGTTCAAACATTTTGATTTAATTACCCATTGAAAGAAGAAAGACTTGTGCACTTGTTAAATTTAGGAGAAGCAAGACTAGAAAACTATTCGCGTTCTCTGTAATTTGTATTTAAAAAAACATTTGCTTCGTCAGTGGCGATACCATAAATGTATAATACTAAAATCGATAATAGCGAACTTCGGATTTCCCAGTTTCGTTCGAGTAAAGCAGTTCCCTCGACAAAACGAATTCGCCAATATGTTGCCACGAAATTCACTGGCACTCTGCTCGATTCGCTATCCCTATTGCTCATCCTTGTTCCAACACAAAAACAGGACTGTTTTCCTTGCCGTATTGGATTTCATATCTACAACCATCAAGACAATTTCATTAAGCAAACTCGTGTACTCTAGCAGAAAAAGAGTGCTCCAACTGTCCGAACAACAGTTTGAAGAATCCAAAGTTTTCGCTTTAATGGGGCCGCAAGGAACGGGCTCCGTACAATTATACTTTTAGCAACACCACAATGCAATTAGATTGCCCGTGTTAACATTTTCAAGTTGCATTGGAAATTTTAAATTGTAACAGAGTCACGCAACCTGCGCAACCCTTTCGATATGAAGTGGAATTAAAATCTAAGTCGACTTTCATCCAATAAATCAAATAGAGATAATTAGTCGAACCTGAATTAGTCTTTAGTCAACAACATTGTATATTTTATATTTAATTATGAATATATTTGCATTATAGTAATAAAAAGTATTGAAACCTTTAAAATTTTGAAAAAAGAAGAGTACGATGTTATCATTTATTACCGAATGAATTTTCTGTTACTACTATCAATTACTGCCATTAACTTTTATTTCAATATATTTGTTACTACGAATACCGGTGTATTTTATCTCGAATACTACTTGTACCTATTCGCTTCTTATTCATCAAAAGTTATTCCCCGTACACCGTTTGAACAGAAGCGAGTTTAATTAAAAATAATGACGTCCGCCGAGGGACTTCAACTAAAGGAAGGAATTGACAAAAATTGTCACGGTGAAAATAAAGTAAACGATTTTACCAGAAGGAATTTCGTTGGCGTTAAATTAACATTACTGCGCCAGCTGGTATTTATGAATCAGAAGCGTCTTGGCGAACTTAACGGTAGTATAAGCTTATTTTGGATAATTAAATTTGTTACGATTCGCGCGTAAGTACATAAAGTTATGAACCCGCGGTAAACTTTCCATGAATAGACGGAAGAATGCCAAAGAAGCTGCCTGCATTTATTCCGGTCTCTCAATTTTCCAGTTCAGATGGATCAAACATGAAAGCCTTTCATACTTGAATTCATTGTACCCCATCCCATTCATGGACTTTATCAACTAATGAATCCTCGAAGTTGTTACACTTTACCGTAAATCATAAATTTCATGCAAACTGAATTATTCCTTTGTATTCTAGAATCTCTATCGGTAGTTAATACATTAGAGAAACAAAGTACTCCATTTCAAGGTATTCAATGAGTTTCAATATAATTTCGTTCTTGAATAAAACACAATTCGCTTACACAGACTGTGTAGTTTCCGCGATTCGCCAAATATTATAAATCATAATTGTAATTGATCCGGTGCGAGTGAAATAACGTTCACTGTGTGGAAATATTTATTTACAACTAGCTTCGTGAAATAGTAGAAAAACTATTTATCGTAATATTTATCTACGCTGAGAATCTTTCTTCGACTTGATAAATATTTCGAACAGCACGATTACACTTTTGTGTAATTGTATCGAGTCGCCTACAACGATGTGTACATCGAAAATAAATTGCACGTTTATCGTAATAATTATTACGTGTACCGCTTTACGATTTTGTTATCATATCGTATAGTTGAATGAATGAATAATTAATTAACAATAAGCTTGAACATCGGTAACGTAGTCAAGCACGTGGAAAAGATGTACATTGGTTAATACACGTGTGTGGTGGCGCCACCGGCGCTCTCTAAACCGCGTGTCGTATAGGGGTTGAGATTATATATACCAAGATATATTCTTTGCTTCATATTCAGAGCGTGTTTATCACAGGCATTAAAATACGCGTTTAACAGACGATAATACTGAAAGATTAAAGTAATTGAAAAAAACGAACGCTCACCAGTTCTGCTGCCCATGGCGGCACTGTGTACAAACAACATCGAAGGACTCTTGCAGCTCCGTTCGATTTATTCTTTGCAAAACGGTTCACGCTTCCTAATATAACAAGAAACACATCTGTAAATTAACAATAATGAATTTAGCTATACACGTGCAAGAGTACAGGATATACGTGGGCATCAAATTCGCATTAAACCTTACCTAATATATTTTCTGACCTCGTTCCTATGCATATACACTGTTCTCCCGTGCGTGTTTTCACGAATTGCACTTACAAACCCTGCCCAAAACTGCTGCTTTGCAACAATTACGTACCCATTGTATTACATTCTATGGGTAAATATCATTTACTTCGCGCAATAATTATAAAATTATCGCGTAGAACGGAGCGATGCACTTTCTTCGACGCACAGTGACGAACTTCGTTCGACTTTGAATCGGCACGACGGTCCCGTGTTTATGCCCCTCGTATTAGTTCGGCACATTTCGTGCGCGTTCGGTAACCGCGCGAATAATACAAAATGTGTCGCGCAACGTGTATTATATTGTAAAATGTCTTGCGGTGAAAAATCAATGTTATTATATTTAGAATGAAAAATTCGATGTCGAAGCTGTTAATATTACTAATATCACGTAATTGAATATGTCATATAATATAATTTATATAATTTCTAATTCGGAGCATTTATAAATGTACAAGTTTCATTATCTCGCCAAATATTATTTTAATCTGAGTAATAGCATATCGATATGGAACCACGAAATTTAATTGAAGATACCTGTCACTCTAAAACAGATAAAATATTGTTCAACATCGTTCATTGATGGGTAAACGATTGTTCCATAACCGATGAATGACAACTCTTTTTCTTTTTCAAAATCTCTACATTCATTATAATTCAATTTGAGTCATTACGCGCCGCAATAGTGAGTGAAAATTTCTAAAAGAAATCGATCTTATTCGGGAATCGTACTTTTTCTTCGACAAGAGAAAATAGATTTTTAACATCAAAATATACGCGCTTCTATTACGGAACATTAAATGATTTATCCTTCGAACTTTCTTCGTCTGTAATTCCCCTTAAACATCTCTGAATTTCTGAATTCCTACGCACAATGCTTCATTAATTATACACTTGGGTTCGACCAAGCATACGTCGGGAATAAATTTCAATTACATGCATCTTTCCCGGAATGGAGAGCCACTCTCTGAAAACAATTTCGAACACCATTACGACATCCTTCGTGCACACCCTCTAACCCCTTTTCTATTAATACAAGCGTTTCTCGAGGCCACCTAGCACGCTTCTGCGACTTCGCGAGATTTCGAATATTCTAAGGAAAATGCAAATATCGTCCGAAGTTTGGCCAAGGAGATAGAACACGCGTACGCGCGGTCTACACGAGTTTGCCCATTCGTAGCATAGGTATCTAACTTGTTTGTATTCCGTATACGGTTTGTCTATAGGGAAATTGCGGTATTCTCAGTCGTTTAAATCCGTGAACATGCCTATGGTCTCTGATCGTTCCCGTTTGCTCCGCGTGTTGCCGTCTCATTAACCATTTCGATCTGGCCGGGCGACTTACACCTGACTAGCAGGCTCAATCCGCCCGGCTGTGGTAAATCGCCCGCTCAATTGAATTAGTCCCTTCAAAACGCTGTCGTTCGGATATTGCGATTTCATTACGGTAGAAAGATTTTTCGGGGCGGTCCTTCGTTCTATTAATTTAAAGCCGCGAAATGAATTGGTGTTCGGTGTTTGAACACCACTCTAATATTAATTGCGATAAATAGACGTTCCAATAATTGATATTACTTGCCTTCATTATATTAGTTCGATTTATCTCGTTTGGATTTTAAATTCTCCGAATTTTCTGAATATATTTCATTGTATTATTTGGTGAACCGATACATTTGTTTCGAAATGTTCGCAGTTTATTAATTTTATCGTAGTTGCAAAGATATATCGTCCCTATACGCCAGAAGTATTACAAATGCTTGTCCTGTTGTTTGCTTATTGCTGCATTTGGATTCAATTTTGTGACAACATCGAACGAATAAATTTATTCACAGGTCGGCTGGTTGAAAGTGGATACTAAAGCGATTCAAGCGATCCACGATCACGTAATCACTCACAACAACAGGGTCTCGGTATCGCATAGCGATCATACTATGTGGAATCTTCACATAAAGAGTGTACAAAAGGAGGACGAGGGACTCTACATGTGTCAGATTAACACGGACCCCATGAAAAGTCAGGTGAGTTCATAAGACAATTTGGCCATTACTTTAATATACGTAAATGCGTGTCATATAAAATTTCAATAAACAGTAAAATTCATCGCCACGCAACATCATTCGATATACAATTAGTCGCAACAATATATCAAAAGCGAGAATTTCTAGCATTTCGTGAACAAATATAACAAACCTCGCCACAGCCGAAATATATTTAAAATTCCCAAATCAATTATTTCTCGCCCGCACTATCACATTACTTCCTATCGTTTTTTAAATATTGTATAATACTTTTAACTCGGAGGCTGTATCCAAATTTTGCTAAATAAGACTACACACGTTGCATTTCGCGATTCATTGTTCCACCCGGCTGTGAATGAATTAAATAAAGACAAGGCAGTACAGTGGCCATGATTGTACTATCACCATGTCTTCTTGAAAACTGTAAAATCGTTACAACGGACAGGTGAGTTTAGACGGGCACGGATGGCTATCAGACGCGTTCAGTTGCTTCCTATTTGGAACGTTTTCAGTAGCCAAGCGGTCGGAATCGGAGCTTTCTGCGTGCAGTTCAGCCTGCAGGACGAATCGCGGTGAGCCGAGAAACTCGGTGAAATAACTAATTGGAAATGGTAACACCGGCGCCGTTTAGATCGATAAAGTTCTGCTTCTGCAGTGGGATGTGGGGGGGCACATCAATTCCAATTAGGTGACTCTGTACGCTTTCTGGATACGATCTTTCGCACTATGTCAAATTCCTTTGCAGCCGCCGGTTGAATTTGCATACTTTAATTCATTGCCCGCGATGCGATCCACGTGAAACAGGATCGAGAATGCAATGTGAAAGGTAAAGAAATCGTTTCGAGCACCGCGAAGTAGCGGACTGCTTTACAACGTTGCCCGGACTGATTTGTTGGAAAGTGAATCGTTGTAGCGATATTTGAAATAGAATTTCATCGCGGCACAAGTTAATTTCAAATTTCCCGAATCATTGTTTTAGAGAAAATATCAGATTTGTTATACGTGCGAGCCAGTTACGAATATTAATTCAAACTTTCACGGATTTGTAAAATTAGATGCGATTTTGAATGCATATTTTCAATGGACGTGATGAGAGATCAGACGTAACGTAATATTTAGAACGAAAAATATTCACGATGCTAAATGAAAATTAATTAAAAATAAATCGAAGGGACGGATGGAAAAATAAGCGCAACACGACAGTTAAATTATCAAATTTTTGATCGGCCTGTGCAGCCAGTGCAAGAAATTATTCAATTAAACGGAGGCCCTACTGTTCCCGACAGTTCGCAACTGTTATGGACAGAATAGTGTAACAAAGCCACAACGTTATTAACCGAAATATCGAAACTCGTGGATATTAGTTACGTGCGATGTTACAATCTCTGCAAATATCGGAGGCATTTCTCTAGGAGCTGGAGGTGCATAGTATACCAGGAAACTTAAGCGGTCTTCCCCAATTCTGGAATGCCGGCCCTCGTTTGTGAACACCTTGAACACAACATTCAGGTGTCTATTATTTTCACCGCAAGAATTTCTTATATTTTCTTTCTGTTGGATACAATCGAACCGTTTGCCATAGCGCGATGAATGAATTTAGAGCTTTACTTCGCTCGACAGATTGTCCTCGATTCATAATTTACTTACAATCTTGATGGTTGATTAAATCTATCTGCTTCGATAGTGTCTAATATCGCTAGAAAATCTTTCTTTGGCGCGAATGCCGAATCTTTTAATTGGTCGAATATCGAAGCCTCGAAACGGAACAAAAATTGCGGAACAAAAATCGGCTGTATCCGAATCTCTTGGTGGCTTTATTCCTGAAGCGTGGGACGCAAATAACCTTGCATAAAATTGACGAACAGCGAGACGACCCATTTCTCTTCCACGCTAAAAAATTTCAACGCACTCGTGAACACGGAATTCACGGTGGAATAAAATTTCGCTCTTGGGGAGGGGTTGGGGGAAAAAATGGTCACAATGCAATCTCGATGTGAATAAAAGCAACAAAAAAGGGGAAACATTTCTGCGATCGATCCCTGATGCCTTTTGTACAAAACAAATTGGTATAGAAGCTACTGTCTCATTTCGTTCCAGCTCATCCAAAGGTTCTTTCATAACATGTAACGAGCATAGAAATCTTGAAATTTCGTGCAAACATTAACCCAACGACAGTTGCGTTTAAATATTAAACTAATTGAACCTCCGCGAATCATTTTAAATGACATATTTCTTCGAATCTAATAGAACAAAATTTTCTAGCCGGTTAATGTGTCCACTGTTCAAAAGCTCGAATAGAAAACCATTTACTCCTACAAACGGTGTTTAAAATTTCTCTGACGGGAACATTTGGTATTCGGTTCGGCAATGTTTTACACAATAAATATAATCACCCGTCCTTTTTCATTTTCAATGTTACCCCGACGAGCGACGAGGCTTATATAGGTACGACTAGAATATCGTACTTCGAAACGTCATCTAAGGCGGAAAAATTCTGCGCAGCACTCCCGACAAGTATCTCTTCGCCGGCGAAAGAAAAACCACTCGCGCATTTCCATTGTAACGAGGTTCAGAGAAGTTTAACGTTCTCCAAGGTGTCAGCAGAAAGAAGTTCCTTAACGAGCCATTTTCTCTAACGCACAAACGTCACCTTTCATTCGATGCTCCGTCGGGGAAGCAGCCGTACCTTCTGGCGCCGAGACAGGGTTACGCTAACAGACAGACACACGTACCAGCGTGCGACTCCTTTCTTTCCGCCCTTCGACCCGTCTCACCCTACCAAAGTGTGATACGGCGCGAGATAGAGTCGGGTTTCTCCTTTGAGATCTAATTTACCGACATTTCAGATTGAATCCAGGCTGCCGTCGCGCCTGTCCAGGAATCTCCGGGAAGAAACAGTAATCTTAAGTAGTGCAGGAAGCGTGGCGAGGTGGGCTATGGGTGGGGGGTGGGGGTGTGTTGGAAACTTAGAAAGCACCCCCGCTCTTTGCCGCTTCCTTTTCCAGGGACCTTTAAGTAATGAACGGGAGGAACAACGCCTAAAATACCTTTTAGTCAATCGGTGGAAAACCCTTCTGGCGTGTGTACAGGATTCTTTTGTCCCCTTTCGTTTCCAGCGGCGTCGGTCCCAGCCGCCTAGAAATTCCTTCTGCCCTCTCCTTCGCTTTTTCCGGGGTCTCCGTCGAGTGGCGGAACTCGACGCCACCCTATCGCAACGGGGCCGGTGAGTTCTACGAGCAGTTTCGTTTCGGCTAACCGTATTTCCCTGCTCGTTTCCGCGCCGCTCCAACCTGGCTGCTCCTTTCGAGCACGCTTGTCGTCGTCGCCGAACGCGCGCGCTACCAACAAAATCCCCCCCCCCCCCCCCCCGGGACGAAATATGCTCACGGGAACGACGGGTGAATGGAAATGTCGTTCGGCTGTTACGCGAAATACATTCAATGCGGGACAATCTCTTTAATTATTAGCGGTTGGCGACGGTGGTTTGCGATTAATGGTCACGTGGAATTAAGGGGGGAGCCTTCGTTCGAGTAATATTTTTTCACGGTTCTCTTGGACGACAAGATTTCTTCTGGCCACGGTGGCAGCCGGGGGTGACATCTGGTTACTTTTGTCGTCGATCGTGGCGAACTTTCAAGCCTGGAGGGTGGCCATTCATTTCTGGCTTTCAATTCTATGAAGTGTTGTATATTTAACGCGTTTTGTATGCCGACGGTTATATTGGCGGACGGCTTTCTTAGTTTTTAAGGAGGATGGAATATTTGTCTTCCGCTTTCAGAGAGTGTAATGCAATTGAAGGGGTTGCGATATCAATGGTCCGCGGGGAAAAGTGAACGCGAGGAACATGACGAGGAGTGTAATAAGGATGATAAAATAATAAGAAATCTCCGAATGGTCTGGTTTCCAGTAATTATATTTCCTTCTAGTTTCCCTACCGTCTCGGCGGATGTCGGGTCCCTTCGACCCTGTTCTTTTTACAATTCTGTCTGCCTGGACGAATGGAGGAATACGCTGAATTAGTCTGCGGAACTGCGTGCAATAAAAATGAAGCAATTGTGCCATACAAGTACGAAGGATCCGAAACGAAATAATAATATAATTAAAGCTTGCTAATATTTGACCAATTGTACCTTCTATATTGCGAATATTGTATGGAATATTTTTTAATTAAATATTCAGAGAACGTGGCATTATAATAATCAATTCTTCATTTGGCTGACGCCGCTTTAATGACAGGGGGGGGGGGCACTATCTTTTCATAAAAATGTTTCAAAACTCCTCGCTTAACCCGGATTAAAGTATTTCCTAGTGCGTCAATCGACGTTATCCTTAAGCACGATGGTTCCTCCCTTTCCTCCGAAGTTTGATAAGATAATCGCACTTTCTAGGGCCGTATATTGACGCGAGCGTTAAACAAAAGTTATGAAAAAAGTAATTATGAACTCGAAACGACGTGCTCGCGAATATACAGGTTTTAAGACGGTATCAAACAATTTTCGTAAACAACACGCAGATGAATATTAATTATCCTACAAACAATTAGCCAGATATTCGTGTTCCCTTTGCAGAAACGTTAAGAGGATTACTTGGAAAGAAGTAGCTTCGCTTCGCCTCGCGGCAAGTTCGAATCGTATTAAACAAAATTACGCGGCGTCCACAGAACGCAATGCAAATATTCTTAAAACGAATTTCGCGTCGCATCGCGGCGCGAACGTTACAAAATTAATAAATACGTTCTTCGCGCGAGCAGCTGAACGTCTACGATTGTTACCAGAAATTAATAGCCTCGTCGAACCGTGGCCCATCGACAAGACGAACGATCCGGGAAAAAAGTCGATTGCAGGCGACCACGGGGCCTCGACTTACAGCCGCGAAACGAATTGATCGATCGACCGGCTGTTTCGATTAACGTGCATATATTTATCAACATCTATCGGGGGATAGAGCCGTTTCCAACTAGACAATAATTAATTTATGGAACGAAGCGGAGTTTCATAATTCACTCGTGACACCCTCAAGTTTACGTGCCCGGGCACGTGTCCGCCTGTCACTGAACTGTCACCTGGCAGGGATAAGGGATAAGTGAGACGCGGAGAGACAGCGAGATGCGCGTTATCGTTCGCCAGGCCTTCGTAGCCGACGTATTCGTTGAGACTGTTTTAAGTAGTTGCGAGACAACTCGGTTATAACGATTGAAGTTTCGTCGTGGCGCAGATTACTGTCTCGCAATTACGTGCACGCCTTGCGTCAAGGAGCGCGAGCATGTATGCCCGCGTCGTCTGTCGGCTAATGTTTGACTACTTTAACCCACGAGCGAAGTGGGGAGATGCATAATGGTGTGCAGGGGATGCGTAAAGATTTATAACGGCGCCGAGATCCTCCTATTCCTGCGAAAGATTCGCGGTTCGACGCAGACGGCTTTTCGAACAAAGTTTCGGACCTGCGTTCATGGTTTCGCGAGGAATCACGATCGCGCTGCAGATATTGCAGGAATCCGTTTGCTAATAATGGCGAGATTCGACCCTATATGGGCCAGATTTATTTTCGAGCTTCGAAGGGTTGCGATGAAAGGAAGGATTGACAAAATGCGAATACGCGATTTATAGAGCTGACGAGAATTTTGTCAAGGGCAACTACTTCGATATGCCAGATGACAATTTATTTGATATTCCGTTCCGGGACTTTTGTTTCATTCAATTTTCAAACACGTTCGAATCTGTTCTTCCTTTCTTCCTTTATATTTTCAATTCACGCGGGAAGATTCCTTATCTGCGTCGCGATTACACAAGAATCGTCCGCAAAGAGAACTGCTATACCAGTGAATCACCTGGAACGAATCGTTCTATAATCAATCAACGAGCACCAGGTGCAACCGGTCTTGCCGTCGTAACGGCAAAAAGTCGTTGGGTTAACGACTCGAGGGTGGAAAATCGAAAGATGTTCTCCCAATCCCGTATAAGGGGGCCATTCCTTCAAGGGGCGGCGAAGAATGAACGTCGATTTGGCGAGACTCCCATAAACAAAACCGGAGTCGCACTGAAAATTCGTAACGAGCGAGCACAACTCTGACGACTCTGCCCTCGCCCCAGGGAGAGATAAACTCGCCCCACCAATTCGATCTTCTGTTGAAACCAACCTCTCGCAATCCTTCGCGTGGGCCCGTATCAACGCGTACGTCAACCCGATCGTCAGAATTCAGAATTTTCCTTTCTCCAAAACGAAATTGACGGCGTAAGGGAACGAAAGATAATTTCACCGTCGATTTGCCTCGCGTCGTACGTACCCGAGATTCGAATACAAAAACGCAGGCACGGATTAATCGATAATAGGGCATTGTTCGACAAATATTGCCCTGTGGACATTTTACGTCGACCGTTACTTATTGCATCGCACGGTTGGCGTGTCGTTAATTAACGAGAAGCCACGGCGCTCATTGGCATCGGCACACCCCGTTCCCGACCCGCTCTACACAACCCCGTGATATGTTGCCACCACCTACCCCCGCAGCGAAGGTTAAGGCGGGCGAAATAGGGTCAGGATTTAGGAGCTCCTACGTTATTCAGTCTCGCCGGCGAATAGAGTAACGTGTACGGATATAATTCAGAGATTCGGTAAGAAAGGAAATTTACTCGACGCATCGCGCACCCGTTGAGGGTATCATTAACATTAAATTCCGGCCGTTTCCGTTGCCCGCGTGAAAATATAACCCGCGGGTGGGTCGAGTTTTGGCAGAAGGGTTGAACTACGCTCTTAGCGTGGAAGCTGCAACGGTTCGCTTGGTTCTTCGCCGCGGCCGCGACGCTTAACTTTGCAAACGTGCCTGCGTATATTTTTGGGAATAGCGAAAGATTGCGTTGCAGCGTTGCCTGGATTTATTTGCCTCGGGGAAGCTGTAAATTTGACGGTCCGGCGAAGTTCCGTTGGTTTCTGGTTGCAGTATTTTTGACAGGCTTAAATACTGCACGGTCCGGCGAAAATGGAAAGATATTAGGTTGAAACGTGAAACAAAATAACAGGATACTGAAACAGATTAAAGGTATTTTCTATGAGCGATATTGGTTAATACAGTTTATCGTTTGAATTGAATGAAAAATCGATCTCGAAGGTGAATTATTATAGGCGAGATAAATTGACAATTCTTCGTAAAAATATAAGAAAAATTGTGTTCTTCTTTCAGACCGGTATGTTGTCCATCGTGGTGCCACCAGACTTTATTCCTGAGGATACCTCCAGTGACGTCATGGTACGCGAAGGGGGACAGGTAACTAACTGAGAAGATTTTAATTATATCGCACCACGATGAATTGGCTTGAATTGTTCAAGCTATATTAATTAAATATTTGTTTGTTCTACATTTGCTAATCGTTTCAGTCACGCATTGTTTCACGTATACGTATAAAAAATACTTTTGCTTCAAAATGCAGAACGAGAGACGTAAACGAACGAAAAGCTTTTATGAATATTGAGATCACTCGGGTAACCTGTTGCACGTCACTGCATGACTCGTTCCGTCTAACATAATTTGTGAATAATTCTTTCCTTCCCACATTCTTGTCAAACTTTCCGCCCCGACGTAAGGAATATTTTACGCTTCTCTGACAATTGTTCGTCAAGAGCACCAGAAAGTACCTTTACCCTTAATGAGCGTTCAATATTCCCAAATGAAATTGCTCTGGGAAATTTTGTAGTCGCAGTAATTAAAACTAGTTTGCCCACGAAATTTTGCGAAAGCACAATTAAAAAGTCGCGATGGAATGACGATGTAATTCGCCGTAATATATAGCTGCGCTTCGGGACCGAAAATTCATACAACGGCGCAAACAAAAATGTTGTTGTGACTTTCGTTTGGATTGCGGCAAAATTGCTCGCATAATTAGCGAGGCAGCTAAGCTTCACGGAACATTCATATGTCGTAACTTCGTCAGTCGTTAACAAGTTAGGGAGAGGGAGGTCTTAACACAATCATTATAATCAGACTCATAAAAAACAGTCTAATCTCATCGCCATCGATATTATCATAAAAAAAGAAGTTCGAATCACGATAGAATGACAAACAGCAACAAAGGAATACAATTAGGATACATCGCAATACAATTCTGAATGCAAAATGTTTAATATAGTGTTAGAATATTCGAGGTACAGGAACGGCCGAGGCGGGCCATGTGCATTTCGTCGATGCACGCTGTCTTTGTCTAGCGTAGCTTTCTTTCGGGGTGAACCCTAAAATGGTTAAAAAGGGCCATGGTGACGTAGGCGTCCTCACGACCGACGCTTTTGCCAAAGGAAGGCATTCTTGTATAGACTACGGTCGAGAGAGCACAGTTTTAATAAACGGAATACCTTGTTAATATATACACGCCTACGCAATTATTCTAATACCTAATCGAGACTTCGATTCGAGTATTAGTGTATATTTTCTCTTACAATAGTGTCACAAGTACATCGTGATTGCTTATTTATTACCCGAAATATATCTGCCCAAACATCTGCCGTCTATTTATCAGAAATAAAGAACTACTCGCCTACGATCCGCGAGAATTTCTCGTTAGCGATGTGCACACGGATCAACGAACTTCAACGGGAAATAAACGAATCACACTTTTTCATCCGCGCGATAACATATTGTTATTAGCAGCACGTACCGAGCACGCTTTCCATGGTCTGGCCGTGTGTTTATAAAAAATCTCGTTGCTCGTCGCGATCCACCTGCAACGAAACGATACGTTCTCCACTTTATCCGAATTCCAACGTGACTCGGGCCGAAGCTTTTAAACTCGTTCGCAATATCAGCCCCCATTTATAATAACGGTCTCACGGCCGGATCTACCTGAGTCATTAATTGAAAATTGACGAGGCGGTTCGTAAATATCGAGCAGCCAATCGTCGCGAAACCGCTCGACAGGGAAATTCCGTTGGATAATTTCGACGACTTCGGTTCTCTTTGTTTTTTCAACAGGAACGTATAGCTGGTCGGTCAAAACGAACGAAGTTTCGAATCGATTACATTTTCCGGTAACGAGGCTCGTCGCGCAACAGTTCGACCCGATCGAATTTCAACGATTTCCAATCGTGCAACCGTGTATGGTTTCGCTTTTGTTTTCGAACAGACCGGAGGCTAAATTGAGCATTTGCTATTGTTTAATGGTAACGTGATTACGATCGGACGAGAGGGGCCCCGATATTCTTTAAGCCAATAGAGGGAACTTCGTCCCGTTCCGTCGAACGACGCAGAATTGAATCACGAAGAGGGCCTCGATTATTCCAAAGCCCGGCTCTCTTGTTCGAGCACCGCGCAACGAATTTCAGGGCTTCGTGCGTCCGTTCCGACTGGGATTAATGCAATAATATTGTAGCTCTCGCGGAACTTTTTATTAACCCATCGTGTATACGAATACCAGGGTGGCCTGTTGAAAAATAAAACGGCTATCCCCCCCATTGAAACTCAATTATTATTGCAATCGGGGGCCATGTTATTAACAAGCTTCGAACAAACCGCCCCGATTGTCCTCTGTTTCAGTCCATTCTATTTCTCGACCCTTTTAATGTACAATTTCGTAACGAGAGTTTCGAAACTCCAACGATCGAAGTACGATCGCGACGAACGATTAAACGTTTCATCCGTTTTATCCGTTTTATCCGTTCTATCCGTTCGCGACGATATCGACGTTTTATCGTGTCCCGTGTCGTTCGCTTTGTTCGGCACGAAGACGCGTACGGGATGAACGTATTCGCAACGGGGTACGTAGAACAGTACATTTGTCGCTCACCGTGCACCAGGGGACAGTCGAAGTGCTCAGGTGGTGTGCTCGCGTCTCTCGAGTCCTTCTTTCTGCTGCCGCGTTCTCTCACGGGGAACACCTCGATACGGAAGACGGCGCACTACTGACTCCGTTCGAGCACCGAGCAGTGCCCTACGAAATGCTCTTCGGTCGTGAAATGTTTTGGTACATAGCTTGGGTTTAATACCGGATCAAAACGAATGAACGTACGCGAGCGGTGACACAGCGAAGACTGATACGAATAGCCAGAGGTTGGGGGAATGTTTACGAAAAATTTTGTTCCAGGATGGGCCGGAAAGTCGACAGTATCGGCGTCATACTGATCAATTCCGTAGAAATATTTCACTTTTAAGTTGAGTTCATCTTAATGTTTGCAATTTGTTAATCGTGTAGCATATGGATTTGTTCGTTAGTTTAGAACAGTATTTAAGTATGGGATGGTCTGGGGTTGTTTTGTGGAATTTGTTCACCTTTTGGGAGTTAGAGATTGGTACCTGATAAGCATATTGTGATTGATTGATTATGAAAAAAGGAATTAAGATGAAAATCGTTGTAAAAATTAATATATCATACCAGACCGTGAGATCAATTGAATCCTTCTAGTCATTAAGACTAGAAATAAGTGTCCATTTTATATTTGCATTTGAAAGTCTTTTATAATATCTTCAATAAATTCAGTTGCACGTCTGTTTTCAATAATTTATTGTCTACATTGCTTCCTCCTTTTAAGGCATAACGATGATTCTTAATTACTGGCTGCGCGAGTGTTCGGTTAGCAGTATCATTCCCTATATAAAACAGGAAATTTAGTGTCGGCCCAGAAAGTGCAGCGAAAATTTAATCTGTTCGCATGACACTCTTTCGCCACAAAGTATGGCAGCAGTGGCACGATGCACATTATAAATTCAAACTGCTTATGGTTTTCTTCAACGTGGTTTACTTTAAACGACACCCCCGCTGTTCCGTCGTGGAAGAGCTTGGGGGACTTTAAAATGTCTGTCAATTTAAATAGAAAAGCTACGAGTTTGTAAATAGGCCTGATAGAGTTTGTCGTAAGGATTATGAATAATGCCCAGGAGAAATATGACTTTGAACTTGTATCACGTTAACAGAGGGGCGACGAGAAAGTCTAACAGT
Organism: Nomada goodeniana; assembly: GCA_963969485.1. NCBI lineage: Eukaryota > Metazoa > Arthropoda > Insecta > Hymenoptera > Apidae > Nomada > Nomada goodeniana. Next base: position 5,676,816 of record OZ018305.1, on the reverse strand, counting down.
AATGAACAAAAGTGCGATAAATTTTAATTTTATAACATCCCGTCAGAACTGACGTGAACGTTTGCATAAAATTTCCTTAAGTAAAAGGCAGTTCGCAAAATTTCCCTCGTGTTCATAGACAGTGAAATATCTTATCCAGCAATAAAATCAATCGATATCAATCTACTGTTACATACATGTGCAAATCAAGTTCCAATTCGTCTCCAAACCTTTTCCATGATCCTCCCACGTATACAGTAAAACCTCTCCACTCCGCGTTCCCCATTCTCCCGAGCTAATTTATTAAAATCCTATAAGGTGAAGAGAAGGTATCCTAAGTCCTCCTTCCCGTCGTAACGAAATCCTTAGCAAAGTGCGTCGTTGGAAAATATTTTCATTAACCCTTCCGAGACACTGTAGCGTAATAAAAACGAATTATCTCGCGACCGCTTTCAAACCTAATTGCCCAACGTTCGAGCCGCCCGACATTTTCATGAATCGTTCGAATGGCACGTTTCCACGCCGGCGTAATCGAAATACTTTCCGACGAACGATACGGCCCGGAGCAGGTGAAACAGCTCCCGGTCGAGCGGACTCGATACACCGGCAGTGGCTCTAATTCTTCCAAACATATTTCTACGTGACCCGGGATCAGACCGCGGGCGGCAATAACCAAGTTGATTTCTCCTTATAATTCTGCTTTCGTAACACGTACAGGTGAACTTAACGTGCCGTGCGAGAGGCGTGCCCCCGCCCCGCGTGTCGTGGCGCCGAGAGGACGGGAAGAACATTATAATTCGGAAGCCATTTGCAGGAAACGCCTTGAACCAGAAGTTTCACGGTAAGATTTAATATAGATGACGTCCACCTACCGTATCACCGATATAACGTGGAATATACAATTATGTTTTCCTCGAACGCAGCCCCCATCCTGGATTCACCTGGTATTTTAATTTCCTTATTTCGCCGCGAACCGCCGCGAACCGCCGCGAACCGCCGCAGTACGCTCGCTTGAAACTGCCCGCGGGGAGCGTAACTTTCGTCAAATTGTTGAGTAACGCTTTACGCAGCGCCGTTGGGAATCGATGGGGGGACGAGTTTTTCTTTTTATCGGCTTTTTATGCGCGGGCAAAAAATTACACCAGCGACATAGAATAGTTGGTAGTAATTGAGTGGAATTTGATTGGACGCTAGAGGTGTGCCGTTCGATGCCCTTTATTGAGGTAATTATATCGCTATACGACGCTTTATAATTAACTTGACGCCATGGTTAATTGTTATACAATGTTTGCTTGAGCAATAATGCACTGAACTGAAACGATCTCAAGGTGTCGAGGGTTGATATCACTTAGTCATTTATGTGCTAAATAATTAATGATATGGGCACACAATTATAACTTTGCGAAGCAAGTAGGCTTGATCGAATTTATTTCTCGACACCACCCAGATTAAAAACATTCCGCTTCGATCTCTACCAAAATTATTCACAATCCATCGCGATTGACATAGCTCAATAATTACACCCTCAATGAACCCGCCGCTCTATACATTGCTCCCTCCATCCCATAGCGACTCTGCCAAAAAAAAAACACATTACAAAAATTTCCCGAACATGGACGTAAACGTGAAACGATAATCGTGTCACCCAGCCCGTCCGTACCGAACTCGAATATCTCCAGAAATATTCGTCGGTTGGAGCGAAAATGAAAAAAGAAAGTTATCCCCGGGTAGCCCGTTCCTTAACAATATTACCAACCATTCATGCAACTCTATTACGCTCTCGAAACGACCCGTAATAACCCGGTCGGATCGCCGTGGCGCGCGTATAAAACGGTATCGTCGACGAGGACGTCGCGCGGGTGAAAACGATCAGCAGATAGCGTTCATAAAATCGGGGAATAAACTGATGGACAGAAGCGCGGCGTCGGTTGAAGTTGCATCCCGTCGTTCGTGCGTCGATGTTTCGGTCTAAACGACGTATTTAGTATTCCCTTCGGCGTGGCGATATTAATAGCAGGCGAATTTCAGCGCGCCGTCGACGGGGCCACGGCGATACACCGCGAGTGCAACCCCTCGCAACACGTATCAAGTGCGGCGGCCGTCTCCGACTGTGCGAGCGGTGGCTTATTGTTGGCTCACAATGGAGATAATTATTTGGTATCGCGGGGAAAAGTTGTGAACCCGGCTGCCGGGTTCGCAGTTTAATTGTTCGAAAGACGAAATTTCTGGGAGCAAGATGCGCGACGTACGCCTGGGTGGTGTCTGCAGTGGTGGGCAATTTTTGGGAATTATATCACTAGCAATTGCGCAAGGACGTTCCGATTTGTGGAAGGGTAATGCGTGCGGCGTGCAATATCGTTTCGAAAGCAGCGGATTCGTTTCGAAACACGGATGAGTATATTCAATTCTAGCTGTCAGGGTTAATTTGATTTTTCTTTCAGCTGTAAGCTTATCATTCAAGAATCCTGTGTTTCACGGTCTTAGATCTGTCTAGACTTTTAATTTAATTTAATTTAATTTAACGGCAACTTCGTAATTAACGTTGCGCGGCTTTCGAATTCGCAACGTAGCGCGATCTCAAGGCGAAATTCAGCGGGCCTCGATGATTTATGATTTGCGAACTCATTAATTAGAAATATCCATTGGAACGGCCGGCAAACAGTTCGACGTGTTTACGGAAGTTCATTTTCGAGCTTCGATTTTTGGGGAAGCGGTGTAACACTGCGTGGATGTAATTTGTATTAGTTTACATCGCTGATTAATAGTATGTCGGAGTCGATATTGATTGATTTTCTGAATCTACCACGGAAGTGTGAACACGCCAGTTGAATATAAAATGTTATTCCTTTTATCGCCCATTAGATCGTACGTTGCCACTGGAATTTTCAATCAAATTTAATTCTTGTTTTATGAACAAGTACCCCGTCCTTCGTGATATCGAAAAACATCGTTAACTCGGGTTTCCCCGGTGGAAAAGCCATTTATCTTAATTTAACAAATTACATCCCCGCGGTAGAATAACAACAGTACTTTAAACAATGAAGCACACGAAGCACAGTGTCCGTAATTAATGTTTCTTACAGACAAACAACTTAGGCAGACGAAACGGTGGCGCCAAGTACCTTTGTAAATTATAATAATGAAAATTTCTACGTAGCAACGGCAATTTTTAGTAGCACAATAAGCAGGGAACGTCGCGGAATTATTAATGAAACTGTTGGAAACGCGGCGTTTACATCTGCGGGTCGCAAAACGTCCATAATATTCTGCGTTCCTTCGTAATTAAATCTGAAACGATGAGTTTATACAATCCGCCCTTATATTCTGAAATTTGAAGGAAATCAATGTTTCCACCGGTTTCAGCCAAGGGGTGCACAGAGAGTAGTAGTTTGTGCATCCCTCTGCAATATTCTGCGAGGGAAGGCGAGCAGGTGTAACAAATTGCATTAGAATGCTCAGTTTGTCTTAGCCAGTTTTTCTTGTCTGTACAACAGCAGTATATGTTTAAGTAAAGAACAATGGATTTCGGTTGACTAATTAAAAACCCTCCGCATGTATCCACCCTGTTCAAATTTATTATTAAAAGTTATTAATCATTAATCTTACTAAAGTTTTTCAAGATGGAAAGCCTCAAGACGTATTCAAAAATTGAACATTTGGCAAAGGAAGAAACAAATACCATATTTATTTCTAACAAATATGAAAAGGATGTTCTGATACGATTGTAAATCATACATAGTCTCGAGTACATACTATAACGCGAATGAATAAAATAAATTAATGAAGCTTCACGTTTCTCTTAGGCGAACAAATATCGTTACAAGCATATTAAAATAAATTTCACTTCCGTAACCGACACTTGTTCCAACCCTTTACCAGCGTGTCCAAAGTCCATAGTCCAGCAAATTCCTACTTATGCTACCCCATCAGTTTTTACTACCCTAAATACTACGATAACTTCTCGTTGGCTGAAACCGCTGGGAGCGTTTCCAGGCACACTGAACTGTTGCAAGGTTAATACAACTCGTATCGAACTTTCTGCGTATCGCTCCGCGAAAATCCGCGACGCCCAATAAAACGTTGAACGACGATTACCTTCTCCTTCGATCACGCGCGGTGTATCGCAAGATCGACATACGCTAGGCTAATAATTACAGACGCCGCTTTAATCCAAGCCCAAGGAGATTGCCACGAAATTTCTCGTCAAACTCCCCCTCGATATTATCCCATAGAAAATATCGCGCCGAGCGCGACACTCGATCAACAAAGACTTTAACAGCGATCACTTTGTCCAGTGACATCGGTGGGCGAGTGCCAGGGCGAGGAGCTGCAGCTGACAAAGATCACGAGGAACGAGATGGGTGTTTATCTCTGTATCGCCAGCAACGGCGTGCCACCGGCGGTCAGCAAACGTATTTTTATGACCGTACATTGTGAGTAATAGTGATTACGGTTTTACCCGGTGATTTGCCGGCTTCCCTCGCCGGGAACGAAGGGAAACGCCAATGTTCTACGACTACAAATCCAACCTTGAATTCCGTTTCGCAGTCCCGCCGGTAATTCATGTACCTAATCAACTGGTAGGGGCACCACTGGGCACCGACGTGGTCCTGGAATGTTTTGTCGAAGCTTCACCGAAGTCGATTAATTATTGGAAAAAGGATAACGGTAAGTTAAGGTCTCTCTCATTCTCTCCCTCATTCTTGGCAAATTAGTCTTCACCATGGAGGTATTTGTGGCGAATCTTGACACGCGTATACAATTTATCCATCGAACCGTAAATCTCGCCAGGTCTTTTTGCCTCTTTTATTTTACGTGACGTTTTACGAGGATATATTTTATTTCACCGTGTCAGCAAAGGAGAAATTTGTGCGGGCTGTTTCTTTTTTTATTTCGTCGAGGGACTCTTTTTGGTACACAGTTTTTCTGTCGCGTCGTTGCAAATCATTTAACAACGGCAGGAATTTCGGTGCCGCGAATTTCGCTGCATAATTTCTAATAATAATGGGGTAAGTTACGGGTTCAGAAACGTATTGGTAAAGGGGGCAGTTTGGAATTCATTGATCGCGCACCGGATTGTGTAATTCATTCTTCCGAGTGAAAGATTCGCTCGTCGAAATATTATTTAATCAATTAATAATTATTTATATGGGCCAACCGGTATCAGAACGAAATTGAATCACTATTGACGTTTAATATTGGATTGAAACATTTCAGCATAGAACACGTGATAATTCGCAAATAGGAAATCGAATCACACATATTAAATCTTACAAGCCTAGTTCGTTCATAGCCGCGAAGTAATTATTTAGTAGGAAAATGCGATTAATGGCCAACGAGGGCTTGTAATGTGCGGTTGCATTAATAACTGACCCGACCTCACAAAAGTAATCGCATTAAACTCCGCATTACACTAATTGACTGAAATATTACCCTATACGGTCGAATGCAAAAACGAAACGTCCTATTAAAATTAACCCGTTTCCGATCCAATTTAACACCGGTCCTTCGCGAACTCAACGCCGTCAAACACGCGTACTCCAAGCAGATTACAGACGACGAATGCGAAAGTATTAAAACCGAGGCTACTAATAATACAATATGTCTCCGATCGAATTCAAGCAATTTAACACTGCCTGCTAGAAAACATCGGACACTTCAGTCGAAACAAAAAGACAAAGTAATACGAGAATGTATACCGGTGCTCGATTACCACACGATAAAAAGGAAACGAATGAATCGCGATTGAAACGATTCGCGCGGCGATATTTCACGATCGAACGTATCGTCCGGGGTAGTTACGGTACGCGTCCTCTCGTCCTAACCGGTTTAACATCTCCACGCAGAAGTTTGCAAAAAGTTTCAGACAAATGCGAGAGTGAATTACTCGCGGACATACGCGAATACATTCATCGAGCAGTTTGCAGACTGTACGAGCAGACACGCTTCCGCTTCGGCGCAACTTCTACGGAGCCCTTCGTTCCGATGCATTCGTATGCAATTTTCGCCCCCCGTGGAAAATTCTGTAGTTCCCTTTTTCTCCGACCTGCCTACGTATACCGTTCGTGCATACATACGCGCGCATACATATATAGAGGGGACCGTTTCAGACTGTAATAAGGAGACCCGGCTCGCGTTTAAGAAGTGAATTCTCGCACACGTTTATACGTCGTTCCGTATTCCTTGGCTCGTTTGCAATATTCGCCGACGACGTCGTATACAATACGCACGCGTCGCATTCTGTATTTGTACCAGCGTATTAAAGACGGGACATTTGCGTTGGTTTATTCGCGGGATAAAGGATACTGGCCGCGGTACCGTTCGTCCGGGTGAAGCATCGAACATCGTTCTAGATATTTGCAACGATTTTTGGGTACTTCGAAATGAATACTTCATTGATGTAAATTGGTAGCTGACATAGAAATGAAATATGGACGAACGACATTTATTTCTGCTATTGTCGTTAAATTCGTGGGACTTGTCGACTATTTTAGGAATTTATTTCTGTGTCGCGAAGTTATTTCGTCGTTTCTTTAACGTGAATCTTCGAGCTAACCGATCCTAGTCAGGTTTCATGTAAATTAGAATTTTGTTTGACGGAGGCCCGGGTACAGTGCGATGGTTAATTACGAATTGAATTGTTTCTCCTTTTCTCGGTTTGTCCAGCAATGATAATATCGAGCCAGCAGTACGACGTACAGGCGATCGTGAAGTCGGAGTTCGAGGTTCGGATGGTGTTGACCATTCGGAATTTACAGGAACAGGACGTTGGTACTTACAAATGCGTGGCAAAGAGTTCTCTGGGCGACGTGGAGAGCAATATTCGTCTGTACGGTGAGTGAGACTGATACCATTATTTTTGGAAACAATGTTTGTTCCGTCGGGATATTTCGGCGAAATTTTCTCTGAAGGTACGATGAATCTTTTAACTAAACACAGGTAGTCGAGAGTGTCGTAATGTATGCAAATGGCGTTCTCCTTGAAATTACAGCACTTGATGCGGCTCCATCGCTTATTGCGCGGTTTTGTATTCCCTTTGACGGTAATTCTACTTCCGATAGATTCGTGAAATATGGGTTTCGCGTGTACGTGTACGAGAGTAGATGAAATCTAGAACGTGGAAGCTATTTTCACTGGCGCGGGAATAAGGGATCGAGTTCCTGCCCAAGTTGGAGAATATATTCCCGCGGCTCGAAAATGATTCTTTCCTGCGGCTCGATTATTGTAATAATTACTGGCAACGATGCGTGCAGCAAAATGGATATTTAATAATAGAAAGGTACTGCCGTTCTCTGTGGAAATGATTAAATTGTTGCGAAATCCTGACTTTAATATTTCACGTGCGTCATTGCGTGTACATATGAATGTTAAATGCTGCAGATTACGCGTTTCAACGTTCCACCAACATATTTTCAAATGGTTTTCTATTTTTAAAACTCTGTCGCACTCCATCTTTGATGTATTATTCAACCAATATTGACGCGGAACAGCTCATAGCGGTTTAATTTAATAAATATGCTCGTCCATCGATTTTTCCGGGCAAAAAACGCGTCCAATAGGTCGAACGATTCTCGCCAGCCCGAGTATCGGCAAAGGGTTGAATATATGGGAAGTTACAGCATCGCACGAGCCTACGCAAAACCAACAAAGCCATTATTGCAAATATCATTTCATTCGAACACACGGATCTTCCTAAATTATATTTGCGAAACATCAAATCCGAATCTCTTCGAATAATATAATTATAGAATTTTATAATCAGCTGGTACAAATAGCTTTGCATACTATGTCCTTATAACGATGAACATTCTTCAAGATATGTTTAAACAAACAAACTTGGCTGGAATTCTGCACACTTAATTCACACAGTTTTATTTTTCCCAATTAACAAATAAAATGGAATCTTACATTACAATATAAAGCTAACGAATAGATAATCCTACATGAAACATAATTAATCTGTATTCCTGCTTATCAGACCTCTCCAGTCTCCCCTAGTTCATACCCCAAAATTTCTCATTTCTTTCTTATCCTTGAAACAGCCAGTAGGGCGATGCTAAACGATGTCTCCAACTTTCAACCAAATGCGCGTACCCTGAAACACTCGTATCAATCATTGTCCCACATTGCCAGCCCCTCGGTACGTGACCAGGTCGTTTATCCAATTAACGGGTCCTCGCAGAAATTCCACGCAGCAATCGTTGCCGGCATCCCCGCGTTTCAAGGGAAATACCGTTCGTGTCGTGGCAGATATGAAAATCACCACGTGCCTTAAGCATATGCCGCGTTTACAAGTATCCCCGCTTTGTGACGAAAGTCCCCCGAGGATTTTCCTCTGAACCGTTCGTTTTCTCTCGGTCAATCTTCATCTTTTCGCATACCGAAACGGGGGATCTTTCAATCGGGTCAGGGCACTCCGGGGAAACACAGAACCGATGCACTACGGCTGAGGGGTATTGCGCCACCGTGTCCTTCGTAAATCGTCGAAAGAACCCCCTGACGTCTTGGGAATCAATGTTGTACCGTGACGCCAGGATTTACTTACCTCCCGTACATGGTGTAGATTCTCCTTTGCCCCGAGACCACCGTCGATGATTCACTGGCGCGAACGAAAGGGTGGATCCAGAACGGAATTCCACGAGACAGGGAAGGATCGATGCTGATCTTACTCGGAATTAGTTGTGGTTCCGTTTGATTTTATGGGACGCTGTGATAAATTGAAATTGGAGAATTTTTTTCTGGTCGAATCAATGCAACAGTGGCTCTTAACTGGCGTTCCTGGGAAATTACGAGGACTACTTACGAATATAATTTTTGTTTAAATTAATGCTTTCTCGTTTTACTGACCATGTAATTGGTTGTATATAGTTTTTAATAAAAGGTAAGTACGTGCATATTTTTGTTGCTAGTTTTGTGACTTGAGTGATTACGGAAAGTTTCGCAAATTTCCCTTGCGATCGAAAGTGTTCCGTAATTTCGAAAGGGTTAAGAACCACTGGAATTTCTTGTAATATACGTACGCATCGGTGATTATGACAGCGGTCTCAGTAAAGAATAAAGAAAGAATGAATTTATTACTTACGAATTTTGTATTTATTATTTATTTTCACGAAATATTCGTAATTTTGGGCTACCCTTATCAGCAGCACGTAATACGATGATTCGAACATGTAATATTTATGTTGGCAAGTATTCCAAGTGAGGTTGTAACATCAAATTCATTAATACACAGATAGATATCTCTGTTCTACAAAGATATTTGAAATTGTTTTCACTGCCAATAATTATTGACTGACACTCATATTATTGGTTTTCGATGGACGATTTCAGAAATTAATATATCTCTTTAATAAATGGCTTAATAGGAGGCTATTTCCAAATGGGACATCAAGTGCGAAGTTTCCCTGGCGTTCAAAATAAGAAGTTACTTCATATTTAAGATATATAATTAACCATTTAAGTATCACTCTACAATATTACTCACAGACCCGTGCACTAAAACTCTTTTCGGTAAATCCGTTCGAACCTCAAATCTTACATATCGTGCAACTAATCGTATCCTCACAAAATATCGAACACCTCGCAAACTTGTTTGCTGAAACATTTACTCGTACGCGTCATTCGCTCGAACGCAATTAATAAGTTTGTCAATACTTTAAGCAACAGAATCGTTCATGCCCAAATGAAAAGAACCGTCCGTTCTGCGATATATTCCAGAGATTTCAGGCTCAGCGAAGACGCAAACGGCGGCTCGGCCGTCCTTCTACGACGAGGAAGACGAAACCGTTTATGGCTCGGCGGAAATGGAGAAAATGGAGAAGAAACCCCTATCCGTGGACAACACGATTAATGGACATATGGGATACCCATCAGTGGCAACACCAGCGCCAACTGTACGATTTGGCAAAAAGAGGCCAATGCACAGCGCGAGTTCCAACGCGTATCGTCGTCAAGCCTTCAGCTATCTCGTCGTCGTTTCTCTGCTGATCGTCATTCGGCAAAGATGTCAGTGAACGCGTGGACAGGCAAAGGTTTGGAAACTTTGTTATACATATATATATCAAGATCGTAACGATGTAAGAAAGGATCGACGTAGGGTGCGCTTTGTTTAATTAACGCTCGGTTAATTCGGCGCCGACGAAGTATCGTCTTCCCTGAGTGGCTTATTCGTAAATCGTAGTTTTAACGAGATCAAGGGGCGGCGTATCTCAGTGGAGAACGAAAGGGGCTGCGAGAATGGTGTTATGCAGGGTGAACCATTTAAAGGAGATGTTTTTACACGGAAGAGTCTCGAGTGTTTTCAGACACGAAGACGAAACGCGTCACTTGTTAGATTTATTTCAAAGCTGCTCGCGGGTTCCGGTAACAGTAGGATCACTGAACGGCGAATAATTTTCTGAGATCGATACGATGTATTATTTTATTGCAACGAGCGCGCATTTGTTTTCTGAAGTATTTGTTTCGCCATTCGAAATAAAAATGGGAGACACTGCGATATTTATTTTGCCATTCTATCGACTCTTCGAAGACGGACAGTCTGTTCTTTGAACCTCGCACTGAAAGAAAGAGTTTCGTAAAACAACGCACGGAGTTCCAAGGTGGTATAATATTGGAAATGCTATTTGACGGAGGGTCGGACCTTAATACTCGAATCTTTGCAGAGTTGAATTTCCCCTTTCGAGTCGCGGTCGGTGATATTATTTTTTCAGATGTTCCCGAAGTTTTTGAAACACGCGTCCGATCGAGAAAGGTTCGAGTGAGGTCAAGAAGCCGTATTTCTTATTACCGATGATGTATCGCTTCGCTTTTACGTGACTGGTAGCTGACGAGCGGTTCTGAAAACTCACATTTCTACGTGACCAGCATAACTGTGCGCCACCCTATAAATATGGATCCATTCCTTGCGATTTAACATTGCCGCGGTACCTGTAACTAGCATCGATATCTATAACATTCGATACTTCAGCTAGCGTTTCGACGGTACTTCCCTCGAATGTGTTTCACCTCGGGAACCAATTTAACGTCTGCGTCGCGGACGCACGGCCACTTATTAATTATGCACGATTTAATTCGGCAGCAGTGCGCAGGTGTGTTTCAGAAATTAAACGATCGTGACGACAGAGGTAAAATTTCTGCCCCGCGTGTACCAACGCGGATCGTCGAAAGTTTATTTCCCGCCGGCGAAAACGCGATCAGTGAAATATTAAAAATTCCACTCCGAGCTTGTGCAAACAATGTGTTTACACCTGTCTAGCATTTCCTATCGCCTGTGTACCGGTTCATCTGTTTGCCGACAAGAGTATGCCAGCTCAATCCCTGAAACGCTGCGCGACGTGCGATTATATCGGCGATGTAACGCATTGAAGCTGTTCAATTCCGCGTAAATCAATCACTGCTTCTTATCTATGCGTGCAGTCGTATACAAAATTCAGTTATTTTTCCGCGCGTTCCCTACGTTCCATTCGTTTGTGCATTAAACAACAATTGGCATTCAACATTCGCCCCGAACACGCACCCTGCATAGTGTGAATAATCACCCCCTGTCGTTCTACGTTCGACTAACTGAGTTAACCAACCGAAATAGCGAGATAAACCGGACAGAATAAGAGAAAGAAAAAGAAATCGATTCGGGACGACTTGATTCTCCACCTGGAGGATCCTTGAATTAACAATACAAAAGCGAGAGGGGGGTGCTGTAGGGGAAAGGGTTGAACGAACGCGAAAAAGTAATACAGCGATCCTGGCGACGAACTAACACGACGCACAGGTATATCCGCTGATTAACCAGCCAGGTGTGTACTTCTCAGTTTCAGCGGCAATAGATTCCCGCGATGTACATGTACATATGCTTGCACACGTATTTATGTATCATACACAGGCAAGCTTGTGCGTGCACGTGCGTGTGTGTATGTGTGTGTGCGCGTGCATACTGTCACGTCAGGGTAACTAAAGTATCTGCATAAGTAGTCATCGTAAACAAACGGCAGACGTTAATGGGGTGTATGACGTTTTTAATGACTGTCGACAGGCTTTTATGTGTACGAGCAAAGGGACACTTTCCAGGCAAAGCTGGGTGTTTCAACGAGTTCCTTCGATCGGACCAAATGATTTTTAGAAATCGCGATCACGCACTCGCGCGCGAACAACCAGATCGACCAGATCGAGAGGATCGTCGCGATTCGAGGAGAGTTTTTCATATCATTGGACGATGATCGTTTCGATGTTTGGTATCGGACATTCTGTTAAAAGTGCACGCGGGGAATGTACGAAGTTATTTACTCGTGACGCGCTGCAGATATTTGTAACGAAATTAAATGCAATGGAATATTCGAGATTTTACGGTGCCTTTAATTTCTTTTTTTAAATACTTGTCGCCAAGAATAGTTGAGATTTTTTTAAAGGTAATTGACGGTGAGAAGTTTGAATTAGTTTTTACGAAAAATTTGTTTGGTAATAAAGAAATGGGGGCGAATGTCGCGTGTTTTCCATGATCATTGCAACGTTTGTTGTTGCGCAGGTTTTCAATAAAATATTAGCGGCTAATTAATTTTTCCGTTTATCCCTCGTCGTTGTAAAGTGGCGTTTTTTCGCCTGAAAACTCTTTAAATACATTAGCGGCAGATCAATTGAACGTTCATGACCGGCACGCTGCTCAACAGCGCGGCAAGCTTCAATATCGAAAACACAGGTGAAAAGGCGTGGGCGGGTGTTGGTTAAAATTAAAATTTCAATCAAAGCTTACACGGTGCACGAGAACAAAGGGCTCTTCAAATTGTATGAAACAGAATGCGATATAATACAGACCGATTCGAAAACGAATATTGAACAGTAAAGAGGTAGATGGGACTAAAACTGCTCGTCGCAAAAAGGCTGCGCGTAAAGGTACACCGGAGGATCTTGTTTCGTTTGTGGAAAATATTTTTATCACGGATTTATTTTATTACCACCCGAGAGCCAATGTACGTTGTCCAATTTCTCTTGGGGCAAGTGAATATTTCTCTCCATTTCCCGAGCGCTATTTATTCGTCTTCCAAATAACTCAATTAACCATCTCGCGGAATGTGCAAATGCACGACGTTGATAAGAATCTCCGTGTCAAATATTCGTCAGGTATTCGCAGAACAGCGAACACAAAATGCGTATTGTCATGACATTTTGTTCAATTTACACGCGACGAGACGGTTCTAAAATAGTTTGTTTCCCCCCCTCGAGTACAATAATTTAAACGGTACGTACATTAAAAGCGGGGGCCATTCTTGTCGCAAATTTCTGCACAAGGGTTAAACGGATCCTTGGGGACGTCGCGGAGTCTCTATCGACCCCGCAAACCAATAAATAATTTAGTTCATCGCATAGAACGCAGTGTTTGCTACATCCATGTTGAAATCCACCCGGCACCTCGCGTTGAACAGTCGATCTCTGCGCTCGCAGCAATTCGCCACCCTTTGTCCAGCTACCAATGATCGAACGATCTGTCGTCGAACAAATCTGGTTCGTTCGCGTCCCATGAAAAATGGACGTCGCGAGCGTGTTCGTTATAGGATCGAGTCCTGTCTTCGCCTAGGCGATTTTAGTTAAATAGAAACGAACGATATAACGGAGAATCAGCGTGAAAGAATAAACGAAAATATTACCGACGATATTTTTATATTTCTGACTGCTCGTTGGCGTACACCTGCGTTCGCCCCTTCCGGTTAATCATTTGTTTATCGACACGGAAAGTTCGTTTTAATCCCGTCGCGTCGGCGAGGTGATAAAAGGAGAGAGGTACAGTGTGTGAGATAGAGAGAGAGAAAGGGGTTGGTAGGAAACCGACGAGAATTTGTACAGTCGGTCGAGAATCGCGCGATTGGGGGATTAACCGGTGACAAGTTTAACGTTCGATCACGACGTCGACGGACGCTCAACGTCGACGGCCGGGCGTCGAATGTGTATTTAGCGCTAAGTAAATGGACGTCCTCCAAGGGTTCTCGCTTCTTCGTGTCTCGAAAACGACCGGACCATCGGTTCGGTGCTATCAATGGATTCTTTCCTCGCGGAGACACCGCGTTACCCCACGACACTAGCCGCCGTTCTGTTTTCTATCGATGGAACGATTCGCATCGTAGAAAAGATTCGTCCACCCTCCCCCCTCCCCCTCCCTTCCAACCCCTCGAAACTTTGTTAACCGTCGAGAGGATTTAAGGGTGATCCCGGTGCACGCCGATCAAACCGTTCCGCGGCCAACGTCGAACAATTCCGAGGAATTACAGATAGTTTAGAAGCAACTTCGCGTGGAGGATCGAAAGATACAACGAGGCGTACCGGTGCTTCCAAGCATTATTATAGGCGAATATTCGAATACTTCCGTTGCTCCAGTGAGAAACTTGAGGATCGGTGTTTTAACAGTACCGTTTGATACGGTGATTTCGTTATAACCGGTTACGAATTATGCCGATTGCAAGCAGTAGTTTCGAAACGGATATTTGCCGGTGTTTCGTTTTCTGTACCGTGCCAAGAGTATTGTCACCGAAATTTATGGGATATAATAGTGACATTAGTAAACGTAATGCAATTGCAAAGTGTCGTGAGACATTAACGCAAGTATCTGGGATAGATCTCGTTTCCCCGACGAAGCGAATAAAAATAGAATTTTAATCCAAGCTGAGAGCCGCCTCGGAAAATTTCAGTCTCAAAACCCTGACCTGCAGTGACGTTCGCCTTCGTCGTAAATTAAATTGCAAGCTCTCGTTGTACATCGAATCGCGTGCCTGCAATATTATCATTTCCAAGGAAACCGAAACATCGATTCTAGACACACCGTTCCCGAATTCCTCCTCTGGACACCTCGCTGGTTTGTCAATCCATCCATCGGGCTCACCTGACGCCCTAAAAAGCCCTAAAAAGCAAAGGGCGAAGAATTCATAATTCCACGGGCGAATCCAGCTTTAAGGACTGCGCGAAGACGATCTTAGTTCCTTCATAAATAAACACAACTGCCCGAACATCTGGCGCGGACGTAATTCATCGCGAATTAATTTAAGGGCCAACCCCCTCTTCGTTCCGCGTCTTCCAGCCGCTGTTCCTCGTGCCTTTCCTTCTCACCCGCGCCGCTGGTACTTTCATTAAAGGTCTGCCGACGCCATTTGGTGGCTCGCTTTATGCTGATTTTATTTCCCTTCTTTCGAGAACTTCAGATCCACGGTAATTGTGCGGTATTATTACCCTCACGCCGGCATAACGGCCGTGTGAAATATGGCCCGTCGAACCTGGCCGTGCTGCTGCACCTCCTGAAGAGGATTTCACGGCTCGCTTGGTACCATGGTCGTCAGCCGACAACCGTGGACCTCATCGTCCCGGATCGCTTCCATCGTGATCGTTGGGAACTTCCATTGACCCCGGGGCTAACTTTCGTCACGGCTACGCTCGAAGAATTAAAGATCATTTCGATGGGGGAACGCTGACGGATCGCGTCGCGGGTACGGGGTGTGAGAATTCGGGAAAGTTTCGGCTCGTTTTTTAATTGGAAATATTTCTACGGATCTGGTTGCGGGAATGGATATATTGAATGACGGTTCGCGTTGAACGGTTGGCGAAGTAGAGGAGGAGGATCTTTGGTTAAGATTTTCATTAGCCGTTACTGTGTGCGTGCGCGTTATCGACGAGCAACTGAGTATGGTACGAAACTTCCCGTTCGTTTGCCGAGTTCGCGAGATTCGGTGTAAATATGTATAATATTATTGGGTAGAATATTATTTTTGCATATTGAAATAACGCAAGCCTGAAAATGGAGATTCTAGGGGCAGCTGGTCGTAATTCCGGTTAAAACTGTTGCAGAACAGTTCCCCTATTTCCGAAAGTTGGTTACGGGCTGAAACACTCTGTTAACTATGTTGCTCTGAATAAACATCATTTATTTAAAAGGGATTGTATTTAGCCAGCTCTTGGAAACACTCTGGCTCGCAACATCGTATCCCCTTCTTTCCTTTCTACATTTCATAGCCAGTGTCTTTGCACTCGCAAGTTCCATGGCATGTAAACATCGAATTCTGTGTACCTTTTATCTATATAAAAGTACGTCGAAAGCAGGGTCGATTCCTCGAGCTTCTGCGAAGAGTCAATTATTTAGTTAGATGATTTCCGGACAGTTTACTCATAGATTGTCTTCCAAAGAATTGCTCGACGTTCTTTCGCTCGATTTTTGCTTTCTTGGCGTTATTTATTTCTTACATTATTTCCCGCAGTTAGTCTGAATTAGGTGGAAAATAATTCACCGTGCAATTTTAACCACGATGAATCGCGACGCGAGGAATTGATTCTTTACCCCGAGACGAAGGAGCAGTTTCGTAGCAGTTTTCACAGCTTGGTCGCTAGCGTTGTATCTCGCATCTGTCACGAACGATTCGAGAATGATGACAAATGAAATGCAACATTTCGCTGTCCGGTGACGAAGTTGAAGTCTTCGATGGTACGCCTAGATGTTCATGTGTTTGTCAGAGTTTTAATGGAAGCTGCAGTAAACGTGTGCACTAGAGTGTTCACGAGCGGCAAATATTTTTAATTGCTTCAGAGTGAATATGCTTGACGATTTACGTTGGTTTTTAGTGGAAACCTTTTACCCTTTCCAGACTTTTAACACAATCAGCGGAACTTTACAAGAGCTTCAAAAAACGTTTAGTATGAACTTTTCCTCGATATCAGCACGCTAATTATTTCGTTCAATGTATTGGAAAATTTGTCGATCAAAAACTGTATTAATTTCACTTAAATATCCAGGATCGGTACACTGAAAATGAATAATACCTGCTCTATCTACATGTGAAACGTTTAGTTTTTAATATATGCGTTCGTCTGCGTATAAATAATAGATGTATGCATTCGTTGATGAGTGTATACATTGATTGCGTACCTACACTCTAACATATCTATCAAAACATATCCCCTTCCCGACAATTCAATATGTAACACGAGAGTTTTATTTTTCTGCAATTAGACATGGACGAAGACAGATGAAATTATGTAGCATGTCGTAGTAGTATCACCGATCGGTTCTCATGTCTGACCATTCACGCTCTGTCTCTACTTACGACGTCGCCTGTAAAAACGACAATATCATTGCGCGCGAATTCTACCCGTACAAATTAAACAAGGCTGCAAGACATTCTTTTTTAACAAGAAATAACGAGAAGAAAGCAGGTTTGCGTTGCGCGTGCGAGAGATAATTAATTACTACAAAGAAAAATCGTACAATGAATGTATTAATTATAAGGGTCGTTGCTTTGCATTCGTGTGCAATTGGTGAAAAAAAAAAATGAAAGGTCCACGTTGCACGCTGAAATATCGTAATGCACGAAATATCAGGACATCCAGTGTCCGAAATTCGTATACCGCTACGAAAGCCGTGTACAATATCTACTTTATTCCTGTACCAAATATTCATTCTCCAATTTTCCAAACCTAAACAAACCTAACAAAATTGATACCTTTTTAATTCCATTTCATCCACAAGCCACGCTATACTGCACGCTAGTTGCAAGTAAATGAAACTGTAACTGTAATTCTTTGTACAATAATTCGTTTAAAAAACAAAGTATATAGCTACGCGAATGTTAACAAGGACGTGCCATCTCAGAATGATAAATAACATATTAATAATAAGTATTAAACCCGCGAGGTCCATCAGCAACTGCGGGCGATAAATCTCGCGGAGTTTAACGCAAAGTGGCTCGTACATTATATCAGTTTTTGTTTTTTGCAAGAAACTTCGGACTAACATATTACATGAAAGTTTCCTCGTGAGATGCTCGTATATCCAAATTTTCTTGCATCGTATACACCATGCACGAGCGCGTTCTTTCCGAATCGTCGTCAGGAGCCCAGGTGTCTGACCAGTGCAGGGGCTATACTACTCACGACTATTCCACGGCCGCGCACGGCCAACAGTGGACGATGCTTAAAAAGTTCCCGTTTGCAAACGCCATCTTCGATTGTAACGACAGACAATACGTACCAGAGAACTGATTTCCGTTCCGGATAAGGAGAAACAGATTGTACAGCGGGTTCCCTAAGAACCGTTGCGTGCACATTAACGCGATCCATTCCAATTATTATTTGTAAAAGTTGTTTTTTTTTTTTAGTTTTTTCCCCTTCATTTTCTATGCCCGCGGAAATACGGTTAACAAAAGGAAAGCTATTTTGCGACCACGACCGACACGACAAAGCCTCGAATGAAATGTTTTTGCTCGACCGGAATTGTACAGTGGCTTGTATATATAGTGGCCGATTTTTTCGTCGTCGCTTTTTGCTTTTAGCATTATTAGGGGGGGATGTTTAATGGGAACGTGACGTTACGAATCCATGGCGTTCTCGCATTAATATTTCTGTGTTTAACGAATGCAGCGGTACAGCCGGCGAACATATCCAAAGTGGGACGCGAAATTAATGTAAATCTTCGACGATAAGATAGGTTGTGTGCTCCTGACGTAAAGAGGTTTCTTTTTGGCCAATGCGCGAGAGTTTCTCTTTATACGAGAGAAGCGCTTGAATGTTCCTCCGGCGTTTTTCTTCGATTTTTCTTTCTCTTTAATTTCTTTCCAGATGATATTTATGATAGAAGTACTGTAAATCTAGGCACGATGAAGACTATACCTGCATTGTTGTACTCTCGATTGCATCACGCGCTGACTTGCGACTGATATTGTTATATAAGTTACGTGGATAGCGAACGTTGCGGATATCGTGGACGAAAATTAACCCAGGAGAAAAAATTAATTGAATTCCGACGCGAACGTCGCGCGGTGTAATACGCAAACGTACAACTAAAGTTCACCCCGCAACGAGGTAATTACTAATTCGTTCGAACCGTTAAAATTGTTTTGCCGCCCATTGAAACGAAATTAACGCGTATAATTCGAGACAGAGTTCGGTTCAGCGTGCCGGTCAGGTTCGCGATCCACACTCGCGAAATAGCCGCGTCGACTTTTGGATCATTGAAATTTCCCAATGGATCGTTCCGTTATTATCGTAACGAAAAAGGGAAGGTTGCATTAGGCGAATGCTTAAGTCGACAACCCTCTTACAAATGAGGTAATTAAGGTTCAATTGCAGCGATCGCTTCAGTTTGTCCCGTTGATATGTGCTTCGTGGATAAATGTAGCCGGCGATATTTTTCCAAGGGTCCGTATTATGTATGATAGTCGTATAATTGGCTCCACCGTTGCCAGCGAAAGGAAATAGAAAGAGGAAAGAACGAGCGAGTGAACAATTGTTCGTTGCACGAGCAAAACGCGAGCGTACTGCATGGTTTCCTATTAGTCTGACAGTGCGATGTATGTATTACATATTAGGTGTACGATAATTTTATATACCTGCACGTATCGCAGTGAACGACTTCGGAACACGAAGTTGACGAAAATCATTGTCGATCGCGGAACTGTATAAAGATGGAACGATGCAACGGAATTCTGTAAATATCTGTGAACATATTGTAGTCATTATCAGAAGGAAATAAAGATAGAGCTTCGTGTGACATATGAAGCTGTACGATATAACATGGTTCTACGGTGTCTGGTGAAATTTCATTTACCTTGCACGTAATCGTTATTTTTTCTGCTGTTTGCAGGTGTATTGTAAAGTTCAGTTCTTCAATAGGTGTCCGTTGTTTAATCATTGCTATTTCAATACGTGCCGGTGACACCGAAAATATACGAGGCAAAAATAAAATAACTGTTTTACTTTTAATTACCATCGAAGTTTGTATAATCAATTTGAGTTACTAACATTTTATACAGTACGAATATTACACTTCTCGTTGGCGTTTTCTTCGGAAATATTGTATTTCGTTGTTGGTATTTTCTTTCAAACAAGTATTCAAAGTATTCAAACAAGTAACAAGTATAAGTACACTTCGTCGATCAATAGAAAGTAAAATTTCGTCGTAACAGCTGATCGTATTGTTTCTCGTTGACTCATGGACGAAATATAAAAGGGACAAAGGTACGTATAAATATTTTTTGTACGTTAAATTTACTTCGTAGAAATGTATTCACGAGGCAAGCAACATATTTATTGTCTGTTGTTTCAACTTTTCGTTTCGTACTACCTGTTTGACGTGGCACAGACAAATGATACATTTTCTCCTCCTTTTAATTCAAATGGAACACTTTTTATACTTGCTCTCCCGAGTGTATATTCTGCTTGGTAAGCGTGGACCGATAGTTCGATACAGTCCAGCGATTTGATATCGGATACACATGTCAAATACGTGCTCGTAAAGCAAAGCGAGAAGATCAGCGCATCTTTGTGGTCGAAGAAAAATTTGCGGTGGTGTGCTGAAAAGGGGCCAACTTTCCAGGTACAAATACAGCCACGAAAGTGAAACTTCTAAATCAAACGCAATTAATTTTCCACAGCCGTTCCTTCGTCGCTCGAACAGTGTGCCATGAAACACGTTGAGTAGGTATCTTTTTCTTGACTGTCCAACGTCGAGATTATAAATAGATTTGAAGCGCAATACATGTGGAAACCAATTTTAGAAACACGAAACAATCATCTACGACAGGGATGTTTAAACAATTTTGGACGAATATGATAGCTTCAGCTATCTAAGTTTTTTTGGGGGGGTTCTTACAGCAAATTCAACATGTTATAACAACACGTCGGCGGGTCGGAAAATTCTCTAACAAGTTTATTTTATAAAATACCCGATCCCGTCTGATCTTTCAGAATTCCGGGATTTCCGACCATTCCTCGTGTTTTTCTTACAAACCAAACAGATCGTCCTTAAGAAATATTACCACAAATCCGCGGAACTTCGTGCTTCGCGCCATGTCAGCAGTTCTACAGACCCGTAAAAGTGCTTGGAAGAATTTCGTACACTTGAGAGGGCAACCGGAATCAGTGGTCCATAGACTCGAGCCAATGAGCTCCAATAAGTGCACGAAATATATTTTATTCCGCGGGGCTAACTAAAAGGATCGCGAATTAACCACCATAGAAAATGAAAGGCAGACGTCGAATAGAGTTTAAAACGTTCCTACCATCCTGTAACACAGTATAAATAGCGAATTTCGCGATACCTTCAAATGTTAATAACTTTTCAACGGCAAACGCTATTTCATTCGTCTTTCGACGCGTTAAAGCTGGGAGTCTCCCCTTCGATTTGAGACACAGTCGATTAGAAACCACCCGTTTGAAGCGGACAAAAAAAAAATTTATGCGCCTGAAGTTCAGTACGTAAAGATTGGAGATTTTATTGAACGACAGATATCGTCGAACGATAGTTACTCTACGTATTCGCGAAGTCCGCGTGAAATTGAAATCAGCGTAATAGGAAGCAGCGATTATAGATTACCCACGGAAAGAAGGGACGTAAGGCGGTGCACAATGCGGAAGGGAAAATTCGTCCAATATTATTTTATACTTCTTGGAAAGACGGTGGAAGGATATGCGGAGTTTCTCACGCACGTGCAGCGTAGGGAAACAGTCAAACACTTGGCACCAGCCGGCGCCGGGTATGTGACATGAATATTTGTTTCTAATAAGATATGCCGTTCCTAGGGCGCCATTTGACGTACCTTCCGTCCCGCTTACGTTACAGCTATTAACCGAAGGGAGGAAAAAGGATACTGCAGGGAGAGGATACATTTAGCTTGCTTCGTTATAAATTTTTTACCTCCTGTTTTTCGTTTCGCAATTTTCGCATCGGAACTCGAGGATTCCGTTCCATCGCCAGAATGTATTTACGAAGTGATCTTTGGAATCGAGCTGCACTTTTGTTATTAATAAAATTGGAATATCTATTCGCATCTCTGTGCGAAGGTAGCATTTAGAGCGACTTGTTTATTCTGCGTGTGTTTCTCGTTTAATTGGCACGATTCATCGACGAACGTTCGAGTATTAATCTATTTTATCGAATCCCGACGTCGAAGGGAAATGGTATTTTTGACAAATGAAATAAGAACGCGAGGGTCAGTGAAGAGAGAATAAGAATCTATAGTTAACCTTTATTAACATTGCCTCCGCAGTAACAGTTTCGAAACGATAAGAAGTAATTCTCACAAAATTATATCCTGCAAGTAAAGCAAAACCTGAGGGCGAACTTTGCCAGAATTGTTGGACTCGTGCAAAGGAAAGTCCGACTATTCTGCCCCGAAAGAATGGATCACGAATCTTTTATAGAAACTTCCAGCGTCGCATTAACCACGGAATGGATCACGTCTGTTCGCGGTCGTAAAGCTACGCGTGCAGGACTTCGTTCAGGTACTCGTGAAAGGGCACATAACTTGGCTTTGATACCGTGTGCCTTATTTTCTCCTTCTTTCCTTTTTACGTCTCTACCTTAGCTATCCACGTGGAAGCGATCACTGACAGAATGGATCGCCGTAGTTGACGCATTAGATCGGATCAAGAACGTTCAAACTTCCAGGCATTTCGTCACGTTAGCTTTAGAGACACTGCGGTTTCTTTAGCATCTTCGATTTGGAATTGTATCACTTAAATTAGAAGTAATATTTACCTATCTTCGAATATCTAGATTTAAAACATTTTCATTCCAGATAGACATAATATATGTACAGAAATTATTTATGTTCTGAATAAATGGATGCTACAAATGTAACTCAATGTACGCCCAATTTTTTCTGAAACGTTATATATACTTGCCTTTATTTTTCATCTCGTTTTGCTCGGTTTTATTTTCACCCGTCGATTTATTGGTTCTTTTTAATCGTTAAAGTTAATGAAACTCGCATTGAAAATACGGAAATGTAATTTCAGTCAGACAAGTAGACACGGACGATTGAAGTCTGCTTGTGTTTCGACTGTTTGAATAATCGTTGCCGCATTTACATTTATGAGAAACCAATATTCGATAAACAAAGCGTAATTATCAGTTTATTGCTGCCGTGCGAATGCTGATCGTGCTTTACGCCGTCATTGGACGTTGCATAAGTGAATGAACATTGAACAGGGTTCTCATTTGCTCGAAATATTGAACAGATCTGTTTCGTTCAAGCTATTGAAAAACGTAGCTGGATTCATGTGGAATTGTTTAATACAATCTAGCAAAAGAATGAATGTAACAGAATTGTTGTAAATTAAATTCAGCAACATGTACAATAGTAATTGGAAAATAATAGAGGGCCGTTCAATGGTGAGGAATTTTCGAAAAGTTACAATTCAGGGAACGTTGATCAATTATTGTTTATCGCATGCTACATCTAATTCCAGACTCTTAATTAGTGTAACAAAAACTCGCGTCATAGGTCCCTATTTTATTTTTAAAACGCAAAGGAAAGAGGAAGACACGAATGACATATTTCTCGTGCGTAAGCGATTCACTCTAACGGCAAGTAAATCAATTAGTCTATTTGAATAGATTTTCTACAATTGAAAAGCACGATGAATTGTTACATTACGTGGTGTAGCTAGTCATAACAGAGAAGAGAATTTCTAGTTGGAAATTCTATCACCTTTATCAGTCTCTCGTTCTGCACTAACGTAATATCGGTTTATTTCTGTGTTACTTGAACAATATGTACAAGAATCCCGGACTTATGCGCCAACTACAATTAACCCGTCTAGAAGTGAAATACGTTTTAAAGATATCTAGACGATAATTTGACAGTGGGTTGACTGTGCGAGTTATTATTAATTTACGCCCTTAAAATTTTGTCTGGATGTGTACAGAAAACTTATTCAATTTTAATTGCGATTAGTATAGCGATTTCGTGTACTGCCAAAGGGAAAATAAACATTCCTATAATATTAATCGAGCTATTAAAAGAACTTGGTGAGCTTGACAAGTATAATTAGAAGCAACTATAAAAGTTCTGCACCTGTTTGAACAAAAATTTCTAAAGCTATATGTTACTTGGCTGATAGAGAAATACAGAAATCAGTTTGAAAATCTCTATTTTACGAAATACAATATATCCTTGCCCTCCCGAACGATTTAAACGCGCCTCGTGCTACACAGATGACACTAATTTTAGCGCAGACAGGTACGGCAAATTACAGCAAAGTACTCCTGCCCGCTATGGGCTATTTGCTCGACACATCACGCGCAGTAATATACTTTCACCATTTTCTGAGTTTGATTAACCGGTACGATACGGGCGGCAAGGGTGGTTGAACGAAAATATTGAGCGAGTATTTTACGCAACAGAACAAATTTTCTTGGAAAATTCAATTTGTAATTCCTTTGTATTTACGTCTACCTGAGTTTCGTAGAAATAAATGACTGTTGGAAACTGCTCTTGTTTATTCGAGTTATTTTTAATCCTTATTTCTAACCCGGTCCCTAATCTCGTACACCTCGGTTCATAATCGGTAATCGAAGCGAAGGTGTCTATCCACTCGACACCAGAAAGTATCCAACTGAAATTCGATTAATCCTCAGATTTACTCCAACTATTCTGCATTTGTTCATTGCCGCGATAAATGTCGTTCGATTGGTTGTCACGAATGACAGAGCAAATTGCATTCCGATCGCTCTTGTTTTGTTCCTTTTTTTTCAC
This sequence comes from Nomada goodeniana, assembly GCA_963969485.1. Classification (NCBI taxonomy): domain Eukaryota; kingdom Metazoa; phylum Arthropoda; class Insecta; order Hymenoptera; family Apidae; genus Nomada; species Nomada goodeniana. The sequence goes on along the minus strand of OZ018305.1, from coordinate 5,652,340 downwards.
ACCACAGGTACGATCACCGGTGCATATTTTCTGATTCGCGACCGACGCATCGCTTATCATGCGTGTTCGATTGGTCCATTAAGCGTGCGGCAAACAGTAAAGTTCGAATATTAATATTTTTTTCGGCGGGGTTCGTTGGTTAGAAAATAATATTAACTTACGTTCCGTTTGAATTTGCAGAAGCAATAAAAAATATGTCGCGTCGTAAATTGTTGTTAAAGCAACTAGTAGTTGTTTCGACATATTTGTACATTTTCGAAGGTGGCGAATACAGTTGCAAAAAGGAATCATATTTAACCCAAGAGAATCTATGCCGGGAACAATAAAAATCACTTTGCCTCGAACAACTGATGGCGCCGGTAAGAAGAAGAATGTAAGATGACACGAGAAAAAAAGGCTAGCTTCCTCTTTTAAATTGTGAAAGTTATGAATCAAGATAATGCTTCGCGCTGAGTTCGATTTCACAGGAAATCAATAAGCAACCGGACAGGCGTCGCTTTTATTTTCGCCCTTCGCCCGGTGAATGCTTCTTGCGACCGTGTGATTTATATTGTAAAAAATGCTTCGCAGTGATAAAGTGCCATAAATTTGACTGGCCGGTTGAATTCACAGGTTTCACCACGAGTAAAGGTAAACGGGGGCTCGGTGATAAGACGATTTCACGCACGTTTGTACGCCGTGGAAAGTAATCCTGAGTTATGCGATATTTCTCCACCTCGAAACACGTTTCAGCCAGCCGGTTTACCTTACAGTTTCAATACAGCCGCGCTGTATTTATAGATAACGCTTGGCAATGCACAATTCCCTAAGTAAGTGCATCTGTGAACACCTACAACTACAAGATAAATTGCACAATGATATAATAAATGTGATTCTCCTCCGTTTTATTCTGTCTTCAATGTGCTCCTGAAATTGTCGAAACGTTTGTTACTTCCTGGTGGTACGATATTCTATTTTAGCGAACGCATAAACTCCTCTTATACTGCAATGTAAACTTTTTCGGATACAAACATGCCTGAATGCAACGGGGAAACGTGCAAGTAAATAATGTTATTTCTTCGTGCCACGTGGAAAAAATCGAGCAATACCAAATAAACTCTCTACGTATACGGACATACACATATACACATGTATACTATCTGTATTTCATATCCAAATAATGGAACGAATCAAAGCTTGTTCAATTAAAGTGGCAACGCGACGAGAAATAAACGCAAACAGAAACAGAAATCACGGGAAAGATTGTCCTCCGCCATTTATTGGCCTCGAAAAAGGTTCCTCAACGCAATCTGTTGCAGATGTTCAAGATTAATTCATTTACTTTACAAAAGCAACTGCCACAACTCCACCCGTCAAACAATATATCACCCCTCCCTTATATTCCATTGAGATCAACAAAGCTCCATCTCGTAAATCTAAACCACAATGAACGTCGAAGCAAAGAAAGCACACGTCACAAAGATCCTCCATTATCCAAGAACCTACGAACACAATCGACAGCAAGCATACGAACCGTGGAAGCACGTGAAGCCACGGGAAACGGTCGCAAGAACGGCGGAAACGAAACAAGAGATCCAAGATTTCCCGACAAAAATCGGCACGAAAATCGTGCAGCGGAGGGAACATCGTCGACGGAGGAAAGGAGCGACTGCACGACGGAACAATCGGTGGAATCGCAAACGAGGGAGGAGGAACGCAATGAAACGTTGGTACCGAGCGGGCTGCGTTTAATGAAAGAACCGCGTTAATTAACAGTCGCTCCCGATCGCGATACACAGACCGGACCATAAAGATAACAGTGAACGTCAATGCAAAGGGGGTGATTCACTCTCCCTCTCCCGTGGACCCCTCTGCCAGGGTAAATGTGCGGTAGGTAACGGAGGCTTGTTGTTCGAGTAGTCGCGGCACCATATCCGACGACAAAGTCCTTGCGACACCATCGGGTCTGGGATGTCGGTTGTTGTTGTTATCTCGAGCTGTTTCCTGGTAATTGTCTTCCCTCTTAGCTGCAGGAGCCGCGGCGGTTTGTTATCTAGCGAATAATTCAATAAACTGCTGCGCCGAGTTTGCAAAGGGAAAATTTCACGGTTTAAGGGCGAAAAACAATGCGACAGATGTCGTTCTGAAGCCGCGGTCTAGCGTTGGGTCGCGGACGTACCGTGCTGTCTAATCGCGTTTCCCCGTGAATTCCGTATTATCAGGGTTGGTCCGATTTTTCTTTCGACTTGGGTACGTTCTGTGAACTTTGACTGGCAGACACCGATTCCTCGATTCAGTTCTGGCGCGACGTTCGCGGCGTCAGACGGAGAATCGGAATTGAACGCTGGGTAGATTCGGAGACGAATTTCTTCGCTTGTTCGAGGGTGTGTTTTCTGGGCTTGTTTCTTTATTGTGCGTCAGTGGAGGAGGATTTTAATTTGGGGCCAGTGGAAGTTTAATTGTTATGAGACTCATGTGACGTAATTTTAATGCATTTTTGACGAGACAAGAATGATGTTAAATTGAAATCGATGACTGTGGATAATGTGCCAGATACGAGAACAGTTTTATCCCTTTCTTCGAGAAATCGAAAGCCTGTTCGATATTTATGATCAGCGATTCGATGAATTAAAGGCAATGGTGGTAAAGGCATGGTGCAATTCATGCGTTTCATTATTCGTCGATGCGAAACTGCAACCAGTTTCTAGCACACGAAGGAGCAAATTATGAATTCGACATAGTTTCTTTCATTGACGAACAATGACTACTTGCAATCCATGAAATAATCATCGAGCATGCAATTGTATTTCACTCGACTTTCATGCGAGAAATTAGCTCGATTGTGCTCGAGTACATCAGTACTGTGTTCGCTATTACGGTAATTTTTATGTATTTCATGCGCGATACAGACTGTTTTCCAAATATATTAGACGCATTCCAAATATCAGTGATTGACACGAACGGAATTTATTGTTCATTCCGCATCAAATAAGGAGTGCTGAAAAATTATTATAAATTCACGTGGAACAAAATATAGTGCAAAAGAAATTGCAAATAGTTGGAAATTAATGTTCGTGGTGTTCAATCTCCTTGCAGCTTTACTCCAATGGAAAACGAAGTGCAGCAATATTTCGATAAATATAACATTACCAATCACAGCTAATTCAATGTCGCCGCATTTATAGAATTATTTTGAAACGTGAAATGCACGGAGGGATGAGTATTCAGTTATCAGGTAACAAATAGAATTGCGAGCGCATCCAACGCGATGGCATAGAATCTTTCGTTACGGAAACTTTCGAGAAGACGAGTTCGAAATTTGATATCAATGCAATTTGCATTACTTTGTTGAGATCCAACATTGAACTCCGTATTAAATTAATCGACGGCAAATGGACGCGTCGTGGCGATTTAATAATTACATCTACAATAGCAAATCAATTTTCTCGAAATTAAAATATCCCATCACCGTATCATATTTATCCTACACAGATTTTACAAAACAATGTTCACAGTGCAACGGCCCCTTTAAAACGCGGAACAATTTATTATGGGAAGCAGCGAATGTTGTGGAGTCGCAGATCTTTCATAATACTATGGGACGCAAGAACGCACCGATGGGAGATTAGTGGAACAAAATTGATAAGTAACAGTCTGACAGGAGAATACTGTCAGCCACCTGGGGCCGCAATTGGTCCATTTCGTAGACAAGTTAGACAGAAGATATTTAAATAATTCTCCGTCGTTCGCTGGTATAAAAAAATATGAATTATTAGAGGCTGAATACGCGATGCCCCGCTACCAAAAGTATCGATCGGTCGCAACGAGCCGCTAATACAAAATCGAGCGTATCGCGAAAATAATTAATGACCGAACTTTCGTAATTGTGCAGCCGCGAAAGACAAAAATAGAGAAGTCGATCAGGATGGTGGTGGGAGAAGAGTACGTCACGATTTTTTCCCCGGAGCCATTAATCTCTTTCACGATTTTCCGTGATTCCGTGTCAATTTACAATGAATCGTTTTTATACGTTGTGTCGAATGAGTTTTCCCTGCTCTTAAATATTTCGTTTGTTCAGTGTCAATCGCAAGCATTTGCAATTATGTGCCCACACAATCATACGCTTATAAATACAAATTGTAAATAGAATTACAAAACGCACTTCAAACAGCGTACACCCATGAAAAGAAAAAGATATAAAGTCTCCTCGATCTATCAGTACGAATAAAATAATTACGCTCGTCCTTCCACTTAATTAATTGATCCCACAAAAAACATCCCACAACATCCCACACACATCCCACAACATCCCACAAACACACCCACACAAACATCCCACACAAAAACATCCCACACAAACATCCCACAAAAGACATCAAAGAAAAAACTGCAAGCATTCGTAATTATGTGTCCATACAATCATACGCTTATAAATACAAATTGTAACTACAATTACAAAACGCACTTCACACATCGTACACCCATGAAAAGAAAAAGATATAAAGCCTCTTCGATCTATCAGTACGAATAAAATAATTGCGCTCGTCCTTCCGCTTATTATTTCATCCCACAAGAAAACCCACACGCCCCTACCTTGCCCTCGTCACGCACCCAGCTTCGTTAAAGAAGAAACGGCGAAGAATTTGAAATGCTTCGAAGGCAACGCTAGACCCGCGCCGCCCGAGGATCGAATTCTCCCGATTCTCTTCCATTTTCCGCGCTGCAACGCCCCTGTCAAAGGTCCTCGGCGAGTAGAAAAAATGCGAAACACCGGCTTCGCTCTCCGTCCGTCGGGTAGTCACTCGTCACCCCCGCCAACCCCTTTGACACATTTATGGAAGCATCGCTCCATTCAACGGTCACGCGTTTTATTTCCTTTCCCGTCTCGCATTTTTTTTTTTTTATCGTCCTATAAACCCGACGCCATCTGTAAGTGGACCGTTTATCGCAATCTGACACCTCTCCGCCACGACTAGGCGTACATAGAGCATGCCTGCACGTAAACGGCACCTATGTACAACGAGCCGCGCGACCACCGTAATGCCGTGTATAGTATGCCGGCGCTGGAGATAACGCGGCACATCCCCTGTAACACATACTGGGGGAGGGAGGGATTCGAGCTTGCCATGTACGCAGAGGGTCCCCACGTCCAAGATAGATCAGGACGCTATGCTGATTAACGAGAAGCCACGAAGGAGCCGGAGCTTGTTGGCGGCTATTGTGCGATCGTTGCCATATTATGCCGGTTCTGTTTCTTCAGGGTGTGAAGGGAACTCTTACGGCGGTTGAATGGGATCGATTTGAATGCGGGGATCGTTTGGCACCCCCACCCCCTCGGTCTCGTGCGATAATAACTGGCGACGCTTGTGTCACAAGTGACGGGCGAAGATTGAGACGGACAAAGGTGTGCAATTTTGTAGTGCGTGATAAGAAAATCGAATTGAATAAGAGGGTGGATCGCGATGTGTTTTGGTATTTCGTGAAACTGTTTCGTATCGTTGGAAGTGCACGGTTGTGTAATGCAAGGATCAAATGAATCTGTCGATTGTTTTAATGCGACGCCTATTTTGTTGCGAGCTATTGCCTTGCCTTTGCCTTGCACCTTGTAGGTATTTAATCGTTAATTTCGGTGGAATTGGTAGTACTAGTTAATTAAAGATTCGTTTCGCGAGCAGAAGGGAAACATGGAGATATATAAAAACGCGACGGCAAAGAAAGAATTGAATACATATTTGATAGTACCACTACCATTGCTTGATAGACATTACAGATATTATATTCTGCGCTCTAATTTCTAAATGAAAAATAAATATTTTAGTATTAACTGCGCCTTCCACGCTCCGTCCAAATTTTCTAAATAGGACGAATCAATCTTGCTTCGCGAACGCGAAGGGAATATCGTAATTGAGCGACGTTCAGCATTCGCGATGCGTTAATGCACCGGCCGACTCATATAGCAGTCTTAACGAGTCGCGTTGGCATCTGTCCAGCACAGAAACCCATAATTGAACGGGACAATATTTTGTGCGTGTAATCGTGCGAGATGGCAACGGAAGTGAAGTCGGTCAAACGTTCTCGCCGTAAATGGAGGAGCGAAGTGGCGTGCTTGTTTCGCAAAAATGCAATAAAAGGTCCCCTGACACACGGTGTCGCGTCATCGAACTGGATATTCGGGACAAAAAATCCGCACGGCTTTTGTTATCTAGCCGATACATTCCGCGCGCGATATAAAAGAGGAACGACGACCGCGCACGCGTATGCACAGAGGTGTGGGTAACCGTCGAGAGCTCATAGCAAAGTTCATAATAAAGCAACGGACTGACGAGATTAGCAACGCTGCCGGAAATCGTTGTGGCCACTATATCGAAAGTTAGATGGGGAAATAAAAACAGGAGATATAAAGAAAACCATGCATCGCCGCGTTCCTAGTTTCCATTTTCTAGGTATGCTAATGTTGCAATATTTTTACGCTGGTAATTTCTTCTTTAAATAATAATTCTTTAAATTGAAACGGGGTATCATGTATGCACACTTAACATATGTATGCAACATACTTTTTTTATACACAGCGAAAACTGAACTGCGCGAATTATATTTGACTACGTCCAAAGCAAACGAATCCTAAACAAAGTATTGTTTAAAGTTGAAATTATTATTCGTGCAAGACCATCCGCGACTTTTGCACCGCTCTGTGCACGCGTTTCGGTGAAAGTTCCGCGGACGAGCAGCCGTCACGCCAGAGAAAACACGGCGCCGTCTCGTCGACTGTCCGTTTCAACGATAAAAGCGCGCATCGGGGTGAGATTAGGGTTCCTACCCTGTCCTACCGCGGAGAGAAAGGTTGGCCCGTTACACGAAGATGCTGGCTCATTTTCTAGACGATGGGCGCCGTGCCGGGAGCACGAGAGGTATAGAGCGGCGTTGTTTCTTGCGCGGACAAGTTGCAGGCGGAATAACGCGGCGGCAAACGGGACGCTCGCTGCCAAAAGAATTCGCCCTCGAACGTGGCGAATCCGCTTAATGCATCGGCGGGGATTACCGGAGAGGGCACCGCCGAGGGAATGATTTCGATACTGTGGCGGAGAAGTTAGATGGGATCGCCTGCTTCGGCTTACGCGTCGTTTTCCACGTTTAATTAGGATTACGGGGTGGGGAAGGCGGTGCCTTATTATTGATTTCGCTTTTCCTTTAAAGGAGTGAAATTGCACTTTCGAAGCCCTGGGTGTAAGGCAGTGCGGGTTTCGTGGACGCTCGAGTCTCTCTGGATAGATTTTTGTGTTAATCCCGATGAGGAACAGACATTTGTGGGACCGTGGTGTATATTTTTGGACGGTTTTATAAGTCGCATTGTTGAATGATTCGTTAGTCGAAGAGGATGGACCGATATTTTGTGCCGAAAGTCATAAGACGAATTCCTGAATAATCTTGTACGCAATATTTCCTGAAAAATCTTTTATATATTGGCAGTATGTAATAGCGTATTATAAGACGATTATGAATAATCGGTACATTATCAGGGACTGATAATTTTGACTTGAGAATTAAACCAGTTTAAACTCTGCAACTTATTTTCAATGGTCTGTGAATAACAAATACTATGGAACAACAGCTCAGATTAAATGCAAATATTTATTGTCTATCTCTTCTCCAGTGCACCTCGCATATTGAAGACAACAGTTAATAATAAATGATTTTGAATACTAGCAATTGTTTCATTTCCACCATCAGTCCTGTCCATTAAATGTACCTACTCAACTACTGTGTAATTATAAGTTAGAATAATCTCGAACCGACTGCACAAATGCTTTCAAATCCATTATTTCATTATCATAATTCACCTTGTTACAACCTGCCTTTCCCTTTAAACGGTCCGACCAAACTTTTACGTCACAAAAATCGCGAATGCGATTCTATACTCAAATTCAAACCAAGATACAATATTCACGGGTGTTTTTTTTTTACAAAATACACACCACCACTCCAAATCCGCAGCTATAGTACCTACATTTACTACACACGTAAATACACTTCTTCCGTTAAAAAAAGGACCGCGGAAACCGGACATTCTAAATTCACGTGGACGCTTGAGCAAGCCACGGGCCGATTTAATTTGTCAAGCTCCCCGGCAAACTGTCATTCGTTCCCATTAACCAGATATCTGTACCCGAAATTGCTCTCTTCTTACACCGCCAACAAAGTAATCTCCCGCCGCCCGACGGAGGAGCCCCGTTAAGAACCCGCTCGGGCAACGTTACCCCCCGAAAATTCCGCGTTCATTCTTTCCAGAAAGGCGCGATAACGTTCCACGGGGGAGCACCGGCATCGAGCGCCAAGTGTCGTCGTTGCAAACGCTCGCAGCCGCATCCCCTTGGCGCGTATATCGCGCGTAATGTCGTGCAAATACGGGACGATATTAAAACTGGCGCGGATTCCCACGAAGAATGACGCGTACGCTCCTCAGCCGAGGATCTCTCAGGTTCTGCGACTCTGTGCCCGCCGCTGTTCACCCGACGGGAAGCGAAAACAAATATTTGCCACGCGCCGGCCAAATCTACATATGTTATTCGAATGCGCCCCGAATCGCGAAGCACCAACCGACGATACATCGCCTCGCCCACTGAAATATTCTATCGTCCGTCGGCCAGTGCAAATCTCATTCATAATAATGAAGGGCGGCGTCTAAATCCTCCACCCTTTATCGTGTATGTTGATCGATCGTTCGGTGGGAACCCTAGGGGAGCGTTCTTCTCCCCCGTGCATTGGTATCTTTTCACCGCTCGGCAGTTTTCCCGTTTCGTGGCCATCCGACGCAAGTCAGTCTATTCGGGTCCACGTTTGTTTGTTCCTACCGGGCAACAGTGAAATCGTCGAATGTGATGGGGGTGGCGGATTCGATTAGAGAGGACGCAGGGAATGGATCCTCGGGGTGATGATAATGGTGTCGATCGGGGTCAAGGTCTATATTGGAAACTGGAAGCGGGATTGATGCAAGTTCTATTGGCGAGCAAGCGAACATTGCGTGCACTGTTAGGGGTTGTAGTTGGACATTCGTGATCTTATTCTTTATTTGCCCGGTAGTTCTGAATGCCTTTTTAGCGGGGACAGTACGTTCCATCTAGATATCTATCTGTCGTATAAAAATGAAAAACAAGAAAAATTATGTAGTTGAATTTAGGTCTGAAGAAAGATCCGTATTTTCCGAAAGATCCGAAATTGTGAATTTTCATTATTTGTGAAATATCAAATTTACCGTACTGCCACCAGGGGGATGATACCTATATTCTAGTTTAATATTTTTCACCCCCAGGCGTGTAGATTCACGCATCCCTTATTTTCAAGGCCGCCAGTATTTTTACCAACGTAGACAACTGGAGAGAAAGGAATCGGGTCGCGGTGGGGAACGTGAAAGGGAGGAATACTTTAGATTATGTCCAGGGGTTGGATCTGTCGTCTCCATGGAACAACTGGCCAGCCACGGACTACTTTGAGGTTTGATTAAACCTTGTGTGGTCACGCCGGGCCCATCTGAGCGATGCTAATTAGTTTCTCTTCGTGTGGGGTGGACCAACGGGGAAAAAGAGGCAATGGAAGGCTCGGTGTGTCATGAAATTTGCGAGGAACCCGCGTGCGTGTTGTTCTTCCGAGTCTGTTCTCACAGGGAATATGTTTAAAAGAAAGATAAACCCATTAGGGACCCTCCGCGCGCCCATGAAGAGCCTTTAGTTGGGAAATTCGTTAAATTTCTTGTGGAAGGTATATTTTTTCAGTCTTTGTATTACAAAATGAATTACTTTAGCGTGGGCCATTAGAAAAATGGAAATTGGTAACGGAAACTTGAAAACGTTTCTCTCGACTCTTGGATCGTTTAACGCAATTTATTATTAATTCTTTGACAGTTGTGTCTCATTCGGAACGCATCACAATTTTCAATCCCTTTTATTCTACTTTTATCAATACTGTATTAGATAGATTTAGACCATTTCAGTTCATAATCATCACACACACAGTAATTAATCATTATACAGGTGTTTTATGAACAAGCGTCGAAAATATTGTTACAGTTCGCTTGGAAATCGTTTGCAAAAAGAAGGGAAAGGCACCAATGCAGATATCTTTCATAGAAAGTTCACTGAAGGCGAGCTTCTAGCTTCACAATGACTTTCTACGATTCTAGGGTTGTCGTAACTGTTCTCCTTGTTGAACTTCGCTTAACTTCATGGTCGCAATGCTCGTTGTTCCTTCGTCTTATCGAAATCGCATTAATTTTTGTCGTGATTCGGTCGATTTCTTTGAAGAATACTTCCCCACCTATCCTTCCCTTCGATCCAGTCTTTTGTCCACATTTGTTTCTCGCACGCCGATGCCTGTTAATTTCCACAAATCGCATTTTAGCAGACGTAAACTTGACGCCCGCAGGCATATATCATTTGAATCCTGGTCAGCGATGCGCTGCGATGTCACGGCGATGATGCATCATCCTTCGCACGTACGTTCATTCGAATGTTTCATCAATTTTGGCTAACTAACATCCCTGCCCCCTTCGAACGTGCCGCTGTTAATTCGTCGCAATATAAATCTTCTCGTTGCCCTTTGTTTACGGTCAAATTTATTTTCGTAATGCTTGTGGCGTATTTATTCTGATCCCGATCCGGTGCACACAGTTTCATCAAATTCTTACGCTTAAATGTTTAAAAATCCACCCAAGAATTATCATTCTATTAGTATAGACGGAAGAATTTCTGAACGAAGAGAAACTTTACGCGGAATATTATTTTCACTTCGCAATTTATAATTAGACGGCGCGCTTTTTAATACCAAACAGCGCTCATATTTCAATTTAGACTTGTAGCTGGCACGTTTCATTCGTCGGACACCATTAGCTCTTGGCGAAAGCTCGTCTCAAAGCGATCGTCCCGATGTAATTAAGATCGTGACTGTTGCATTTCTCCACCCTCCACGCCCCTCGTGCGTCCCGTAACGAAACTGTTATTTCTTACGGCGATCGTATCTGCCGAGACACCGCGTATAGTATTATAATTGGCGAATGCAAATGGTTAGATCGAACGGGGGCTTCCCTGCTGCCCTGACATTAATTCCATTTGCTCGAAACACGAAGTGCATCGATGACATCTGCGCGCCACTATTACGACGGGGCTGCTGTACCAGCAACAGTTTCTGCAACCGGAACACCACGATTATCCGGGACGTCTAACGTCAACCGCTTTCTACTGACGCTGTTCCTGCGATAATGGAACTCGCACGACGTCGAAAGTACGGGACTGTCGTTCTTTGAGTTATGTGTCACGCAAGATTCCATGCGCGTGAAATTTAATTCCCGGCAACGGAATTGCTTCGCAATTACGGCGCAATTGACTTATCCAGAAGAGAATTAGCTGTGGAATGGCGCACGAAATATAGCGAGTGAGGGAAAATATTGTGGAATGCTTGCGAGCTGTTTCAAAGCATTTTAATTCGAGATATCTGGGTGATACTGTATACGATATTGGATGTGCGTTTTGTTCGCAATATTTATCAGCTGCTTGATAAATAGCTTTGCGGACGGGGGTATAGATAAATAGTTCTTCAGTCAGCTTTAAGTAGATATTCCCGTTGACAGATGCAGAATTTGTGGAAAAGGTGAGAAGTTTCAGCTACGGTATTTGTTTTTTGTTTATGCGATTCTTCAGCAGGCCATCATTTTTATTTAAGGCTTGAATATCGTCGGCGAAGTCGCAGTGTTAAACGGTTGGATACATTTATTACCCTTCGTTTCTTCGATTTTAAGAAACTTTCTTCGTTAAACAAATATTATTGATCTTACTTGACAATTTCTTGCGACCAACTTCGATCACTTGAACTTTTTGTGAAAAGCTGTATGCGGTTTATTTAGATTTAATTGATACTATGACTATTACATGCATGCCACGCTTAATTTCATTTAACTAATTGAGTTTGAATACGAAGGTACAATGTGGCGGATCTCAGGTGAGATAACAAGTACGTGAGACAAATATGCAAGGCGAAGAAAATAAGAATTGGTTCACATATTTACATATACGAGGGGGAAAGTTTATACGATATAACAATTTATGAATAGACACTACTACAATTAATTGAATTTTATTGTTATTTCGTTTCTAAATTCGAATAACCGCAGCAGAACACGAAATAATATGTCAGCGATGACATGTACAATTTTTTGTTAAACAAAGTCTCACGAAATTCGCCTGAAAAGTTACGATCTCCCTAGCTCGTTCATAGATGCCCAGTGTTTTAGAATTCACAATTTCACACGAGACGTGTCGACTCTTCTTTGTGAAAACGTAAGTGTCGCGCGCCCAAGGAAGTTTTTATTAGATATGAAAACGGCTGTTGACGTCTCGGAAAACTTATATCAGAAACTTTTCCACGGCGTTCCGTGAAAGTTGTTTTGCTCTTTGTGTTCCGCGCGTATGTTAATTTACGATAAGCTGAGGACCGGCCACATTTGTTTTCACGTTCCCGTTTTATACCGCGGTTGAGCGCTTAAAAATTTAAGTAGAATAGCCCTCGCAGTCAGACGTTTCAATTGGACTCTTTCAATGTAACACTTTATTGCAACTTAATATATCGGCAAAGATAATTGTGGCCTTCAAGTTTAAAAGCAACAAAGACTTTGTTCTGTGCCCAACGATAAGGAATAAATAAGTGAATAATAACAAAACAGAGAATTAAATTTTCAGATATAATGGAAGTAAAACTAAAAAGAATTCTAGTAATAAAAATAACATAGAAACTGTTCTCTTCTGGCTCTTACACCATTTACAATTTCGACACCCAACTTGTTCCAAAATATCCACAGAAAAGAATGTTCCACTGCTTAGCATCCACTACGAAATTAATTTATCCACACTTTACTCACTCATGAATTTTTCAGCAACGTGCCCTAAACATTTCCTCTGATCTACATTCAGACCTCTTCGGATCTCTGTACTCTAATCCGATCCAACGAATAAAAGACCATCGCCAGAGGTCAATTATCCTATCCCCCTCCACTACCCTGCCACCGTCGAGGAACCCTTCGCACAATTTTTACCACCGAACTCAAGCCGCAGATTTACCACGTTTCCTCGGTTTCCCTCTGTCCCCCTATTCCCTCCGACCGGTACTCTTTATCCTTCGACCAGCACCCTGGTTACACGCCCATGGGCTACCGTAACGTCCGGAGGAGCCTGTTTGCTCCAGGTCGAATCCTTTCGACCGGCACCGCTTCTGTGATTAAAGAAAATTACTGACTGCCTGCCTGTGGATAATTACAGGAGAGCCGGCGCACTCTGCCAACGGCTATAGTCGTCGTTGCAAGTAGCAGAACAGGTTTAAGCGTCCAAGGGGCAAAATTCTCCTGCCCTCTAGGCCAGCTACGGCACTGCATCGGCCTTTATCGCCCCCGTTGGAGGAGAAAGCCGAGATGCTTGTGGAACGGTGTTCGGAAAACTTCTGCCGACGTGACGACGCGGATAATGCTGTTGCGTTGTCTGGGAACCAAGTCTGCGTGGACCCCGTTGGATGTTTGGGCGACACGGTGGACATAGCTTCGGACAGTTGTCCACGGTGGTCAAAGTTTGAACGGAGAAACGGTACGATTCGTGGGTATACGAGAGGGGGCGAGATTGGTTCGTGCAATTTTCAGAACCGTGAAGATTCGCGGTCGCTTGAGCGTCTCGTGGTGAACGACGGCGGATTTAAACACCTTTTTGACGTATAAAATTGGGAAGCAGTTCGACAGGTTTAAAGCTTCACTGTACGGAATCGTAATGACACACACAATTCCCACGCGATCGTAAATTCCATGCGTCTGTCGCACCGCGAATACTGTTAGAAACGAAACCAGAACGGTGGACGGGGCGACGGAGCGAAATGAAATGGCGGAAATCCGTGGAACGGTTAAAAATCGTCCTCGTTCGTCTCATTATCGGCCCGTTCTTTAATCACCGGCTGGTTAATCTAGATTTTTCGGGTTCGCGTTGTTCACGGAGCCGGCCATTACGGAATTACCTCGGCCGGCGAGCGTATCACGAAATTATCGTGGTAAATCGGCCAGTGACAGTAATTATGTCACCGTTAGCCCGTGTCTATCTCAATTATCCGGTTACATTTCCGAATTTTCGTCCGGTTTAATGGGGCTGCTCAAATTTCACCGTGAAACCCGTGTCGTTCCTGCGCGCTCGCCTCTTTCGTACCTTCCGGCGTATCGATGCGAATCGGGACAATTAATTCGCCTACCTATTTCTAACGGTTTTACAAGCGGGTCCAGGTGAAACGCGCCGCCTGAGGGATGGAAACGTGAAATTTCGCCAATGGTGCGACGAGACGGCTACGTCGGAGTTAATTGTATGAATGGCACGACACCCGATAGGATTGGACGTAAAAGTGGGAGAATTTGTTTGGGCGGTGCGAGGAAATACAGAGTATGCGAATTGAAAAATAAGTTCAATTTGTTCCTAGTTCTGTTCGTGTTTACTGGGAAAATCGTAATAACAATTTGCGCACTGTTAATCAAGACTGTACAAAGTATCTTGTATATACAATTTCAGGGGGAAACGATTATAACTGTGCAGTAAACTGCGCACGTAATTTTCCATCATTTCCATATACTTATCCTCGATGGAGTTGAGACCGGTGGAATTCTCGGGCAAATAGAGAATCTGGACTTTTCTTTCTGCGAGGAATTCGGAAACATTTTCGGCTGCATTTTTCAATTAATCGTTTTCCCCTCGATATAACAATTCGTCGATTCAGTGTTACAATCGTACATTTACTTCAAGTGCCCTACTAACTCAACTGCATGATCCAACCCAAACGCAGGCTAAAAGTTATATCTACTGAAACGTCTAGACTTCGTTCTTGGCGATTAATTTTGAAGGTGAAGCCGTCTCGCTATATTTCTCACCCCTCCCCAGAATAAAGTGGCAACAAACGCATCTGCCTGGCACTCGATGGTACACGCAGTCACGGTATGCTCAAACGTAGATCTCCATTGAGAGAGGAACTTTGCGAGTGCCCCCCTTAAACCGTGGAATCGGACTACTTTGTCCATAATTTAGTTAAGAGCGTCATGCGTGTGACGTGCACGGTATAGAATAGATCGGAACAACCGAAGCGCGAATAGAACTGGCTTCCGGCCAACCCCCTGGTCCAGGAACCGTGTAAGTGACTTATTATCCACCGTTTATACCCGCGCCCTCTATTAGAATACGCTGTACAGATTGGTCCTGCAGAGGCACACGCCTAATTCTTCTTCGTAATGGAGCCTATCACTAAAGGATGCGTGTAACTGCGACCATTCGTGATTGTGTACTAGTCGGTGCGCCCGTTGAACTCCGGTGGTTTGTTCCCTGGATTTCTGTCTTCGTCGACGTTCGCGTTGTTAATTCTGCAGCTGTGTGAATGTATTTGGCGAGATTCCGTCGGCGTCTGTCACGGGAATAATTGATAAACAATTTTTCTCCGACACTTCTTCGCGATTATTTAAACGCAGGCGATTTTTTATAACGCGAATGGTGCAATTTAAATTCGGATTTCTTGGAAGACAATTTGTAGTAAAAACTTGTGCTAATTGTTTATTGATCAATCGGTGTTATATACGGGAAAGGGTTAAATTTTAAGGGTTGTCTTGATATTCTTGTGGCCACAAATAACGAAGAAAATATAAAATGAAAATAAAATAACGGTGTAATAAAATTCAATTGCCCAGATGACTTTTTACCCATCCGTTGTAATGAATTCTGCTTTGAATCTGTCGCCCTCCAATTTATTTATCCATTGAATGCTTGAATTTGTGTGCTTGTGATTGCCCGAGCGTGGCTTATTATTTATTATCCCGAAATTAGCACCGGCGAGAACGCATTGCCGGCCACGACGAAAATTTGCATCCCAGCGAGCTCTTCAGCTGCGCGAATAAATTTAAGTGATTATCGATATCGAAATTCTTTAGCCGGCGCAAGTGCCTTTATATCCGGTTTCACCGAGGCGTTCGTATTTTTCCTCTCGCTTGTACACGCTGTATCTCACACACGAAGCATTAGAGTGTCAAAGCTGGTACGTATCCCAGGAAATCGGATCCTCGACGTCAAATACTCAGAAATATCCGGCAGAGTACGTCAGGCGTCGGGGAATAAAAATTTGTCGCCTTTTGTCTACCTGCGCCGTATAAATATCGCCTGCACGGGATACGATAATGTTTTGCCGGGTCGGACAATATAATCGTAAATCGGGCAATTTTACCTAATATTTGGTAAATATATTTTCCAAGCATTCGCCGCCTGCGCCGCATTGGCTTTCATAAACAATTTTTCCATCCCCGCCCCCGCGTGAAAATTAATTCCTTTCAATCGCGTTACCGTTCAGTTCGAACCAAATAAAATTTATTCGTTTAATATTTCGTTGGATGTGCGTAAAGCAAAGTATCTTCTTGAATATTATTTTATTCTATTGTAAACGTAATAATTTGTCCTCGCAAACTTGAAGAATCATTCTTGTGCGTTTCCAGGTGAACGATCCCTTTAATTTTTGCCCGGTAAAATTGTTGAAACACGTCTGCGGATTTAACGCACGCAGGACAACAATTTCTACGAATATGGTGAACGTGAAATTTCAGAAAATCCGCAATCTACCATGAATAGGAACACCACTGTCCGACTATTTGTCTCCGGAATACTCGCCCACGATCTTCGTCGACATTTATCCCGAGGAATATCACAGCGTAGGTGAAGTATCGGCCGTCACATTTCCCGTATTGAACATCAATCGAACGAAAGAATCGGCCAAGTTCCGCCACGTTATTCCGAAATCAAGTCGAACATACGTACCCCTCCTATATACGCTGGAAACAGTGGTGCTCTGATCTTTTATGCAACACGACAATCATTTTGACTTTAATTCCCGGAGTAATTGCACGGATTTTTATTTGGGCGGCGAATTTTCCACCGACATTAATTAGGAAGTCTATGACACAGTCCAACAAGAACTTATGTATAGATGGATTTTGTCTGACTCGTTAAGTCGCTGAAAATTAATCGGTCGATCGACATTCTCATATTGAAACAGTTACGTTGTATAGTTATGTTACCGCACCTGTTCCTCACCTATTACGCGCACGTGAACTTTACGATTTGCTAGAAGCTACCCCTACAATATTAACAATTGGAGAAAAACGCCAAAGTTTTTTCGCCCTTTCTAGTATTCCACAAAAAGAATCATCGTATCTCCGCGCAGCGGGGTCAATGCGGGAAAGGGTTAAGGTCGGTTTAAAAGCCAAGACTGCCGTGAGGAACGACGACAGCTCCCGGTTCGTTAAAACGTCTTGCACGGATGGCAAGTACGTATCTCCCATGAAATTTTCACCGGCTGAAAATTACTTGGCATTCTCCGCTCCAGTTAATAATTACGCGCTTGCCAGGCGAGTTAACTCTGTAATCGTGAGTGCATGGTATTGTAACTGGTATCAGGGCCAGACGTTGCGACTACTTCGGGGCATAAAATCACCGTAATTCGCCTGATGAAAAGCTACTTACGATGGCTTTTCTTCACACGACTCGTTAATCTGTCAACATTTTCCCCTTATGTGTCACAATTGCAATTGTTATTTATCGAATGAAAGCTTGTATCGTTCTTCGATGGATTTATTATATTGCTACTTTGTTAGGTCGATTCAATTTTTGTTTAAGCAGTATCTGTATGTATATTTCTCTGCTAGGTAACATTGTATTAACTGTAATTAAATTAATTTAAACGTTAGATGAAAATGGTCGACATACACCACCATAATAATTGTAATAATAACAACGATAATAATAATTGCTTTACCTTCAAAATTTCTCACAAAAATGATTACTCAAGTAGAACTGTACTTGATAGAGTGATGTTTAAAAACATCTCCTCCATTTTTATTCCAATTTTATTCCATATAATTTCTATATAATTTCCAACTGATTTTCTCAATTTGATTTTCAAAGGAAGTCTTCCTTCCCTTGCAGTACCAGGACGAAGCCTGCAAAATGTAGCCAGCTTCTATTTGTTTTCCACGTGCAGCAGAGTTCTAGAAAAAAGGGGGAAACAGGAACATAGAGGCGAAGCGTGCAAAAGAACGTGAGGGAATTTTGCTAAAAAAAATTGTAATCCACCAACATCGACGATTTTTAAATAAAGAAACTTTCTTCGGCTTTATGCAAAACTTGCGTCTGGGTTGCGGCAAGTTTCCGGATATAAAGAAGCATACGGAGCCGAAGCCAGATGGTGAAGAGTATACTCACTCAATATTTATGTACCGGAAGTTTCTATTTAGTTACCAACGCGTTCCTTTTTTGCACAGCCCCGTTGAACTTGTTGCTGAATTTCGAGCTAACCTTACGGTACAAATCGTCTGTCTTCGATTCGCCTTTATGCACCACGGGGCGCTATGCAGTGGTCATAAAAGTGCAGTTATTATACGTACAGTGTACAGTATACAGTATACAGTATACAGTACAACACGATAAATTCAATAGACGAAAGGGGTGAACAGTGAAGCGTGTCAAAAAATGCTTAAGTTAGACAATCTAGCAGGACAGAAGGCAGGTCGTTTTAATTTGATAGTGCAACACCTGTTAGAAACTCGTTTCGCTTAAACTACAGTTATATATGAATTCACCTACTGGCAATCTTCCTTATTTCACCAAGTTTGACCCCCACTTTGATTAAAAGTCAATTTAACATTCTATTCAAGCAATTTATAAGCTATCCCGAAACTCATTGACGTCAAAGATCAATTTTCTGGGATCAAACATTCTCGCCTCGTCGATAATTGAAACAAAACGAAGTGAACCGAATGAGGAATTTCGCAAAGAAGGAGCTAATATACAACTAACACCTCGTCCATGTCTTTCAACGTTGCCAACAATAATTTTAATATCGTTTTATGCACCCGTTTAACTTGCATCAATTGTACGCAGACCATATAATGCTATCATCAGTAATTGCTAATCAAAATGTATAGTTTGTTCAAACACAGGTAAGAAACCGAAGAAGAAAAGACAGTTCCATCCTTATCTAACATACAATAATATTAAAAAACGTAACAAAATAATATTAAAATTTAGTCGAATATTACCAAAAATTCGACCACCCCTCGCCACTTTCGCTACCTTCGCCACCCGTCGAAATCGGCTCACTTTTCATGCGCGCAAATCGATTTCATCGCGCAAATCCTGCCGTTTCCCGTATGACACAATGCGTTGCAAAAGCTGTGCGCACACGCGTGATACCCGTCATCGATAACACGCCGGGCCGCAAAATTATTATTCGGTCAAGTGTTCAATATTACATTCCGCTTGGATCTCGTTTGCGTTTCACCGTGGGCGTATCTGCGCGCCTCGTATCGGGATCGATGATACGGCTCGATTATGAAGCAAAGCAAACGTTACGGGGATAAAGATTAGAGGGTGGGAAAGGGAACAAGACCAACTGAACGAAAGCTGTAGAAAATGACCGATTCTGTTCGACACCGTACTGATAACCGAGTGCGCCCCTCGTCGTCGAGCGCGAATCACGAATTCCATCAGGGACGGTCGGATGATCGAGAATATTCGCATAGTTTTGCACAGGGAACTCCGATGGGCGAATAACGTGGTTAAGGCGAGTGGAGCAGAGTACCAGCTATCCGCAACATGTCTCTGCTTTCAGGCAGCAAGATCGTTCTCAACTTTTCGCGCATTGCCTCCTATTATAATCGCCTCTGTACGACGAAAATCTCGCCTGGACGTGTTCGGTATTAAGATATTTCAGGTTCGTATTTGTTTTTTATATTCGGCTCCTCGATATTTCGTTTCATCTCTGTTTTAAATGCTGAGATTTTAGGACAGGCCATAGTAATCACAGCGAGCAGCAACGTGAATCGTCATAGAGAACAACGATAAGTAGAAATGGTTATTAGTAAGTCAATTACATCTGCTCGACAATTAAAAGTATGAAAAGCTATATTATTGAATGTTTGTCCTAATTATATAAATAATGGGTAATCGAGAAATAGTTCTGTGAAATTCGAATAATAGATTGATATAGATCTTAAAATGTTGGACGTCGGGATAATGAAAGTAATTTTATTTCAGTGCCTGTACTTAATTTCGCTAACGCGTGGATTTGTTACTGTACTTTCCATGAGACAATTTATTATAAATTATCTTGCAACAACGAAATTATACAACGCGGCGCGGAAAGATCATTTTGGCTGCGATAAATAGAGATCTTATTCGGGCAAGTTTTTTTATATGATTAATAACGCAAATTAATGCAGCGTACTTTCATAATATTGCTACCCTGGTTTATTACGTATTTCCTTAATAAAACACCTTGCACGGTAATACACGCACGAGTCCATAAATTGGCCTTTCCTAAACAGGTCCTCTCCCGGAATTCTTGTCAGAATATTGAACGAATTATTATTGTGATGGGCGCAACAGACAAGAAACACTATATTAATATACACCTACTAATTACAAAAATATACAAAGTGCATAAATTAGAAATACGTTACACTCGAATGCCAAGAGAACGCAAGGAGTCGCATCTTATTTCCGCAAACCATGCATCCTATTTGTACGAAGCAAAGTAATGTAAATCAACACAACAAGACATAATTATTAATTAATCGTCTTCTCATTTTTCATTTATACAACTATCGGCACACATAGGGGCCACAGAAATACACCGTCGCTATATCTACGTACCACCTGTCGCTTTGACTGCTAAATTGAACAAATACAAATTTATTAAACGCATTTACACGAGCAACCAGAGGGCCAGAGGAAACTATGCATCGTGCTCTACAGCTAACAATAAGAAACATTGTATTCGCGCGACACCGCGTTCTACTGTATAAAACAAGACCAAACTGCACACGTCAAATGAACAAATAAATCCGTCCAGGCACCCAATGAATAACCTCTGTCTCTAAACTCATCGCATTATGCATCCAAATCTTCCTGCGCGTTATTCGCTCGACAAACGAAAGTTCGGTTTCGTATCGATGAAATCTTCCCCGCCCAATTCGACGGCAATCTTGGCGAAGAATGGGGGCGCGAGTGTAACTGGTAAATACTGTTCCGGGCTGTCTGAATATTTCGGGATATTCGTATAGTTTTGCAGAAGGTGGCTGCGATAGGTGAATAAGGAATGGGTTAGGCGAGGAGGGCAGAGGAGATCTGTCCGCAACACGTCTCTGCTCTCAAGCGGAGCGGGCTCGCCCCGAGGCATCCAAGTTTACTTACAACTTCACTGCCAACTTCTCAATATTCATCCCAATTATATACCGAGGCTTGCGCGCAATTGCGACGGTATACAAGGCGTCGGGACGCGACACCAACATCCGCGAATACGTGTGTGTATGCGCATACGCGCAGCGACTAGGCACACGTTCGACGAAATGATCTCACACCCTTCTTACCGCCTCGTTACACACGTTGCGAATATCTTTCCCCTTCGATGACTTGCGCCCTTAGTAGTTCTGTTTGTAGCCAGATACGTGCACAGGCGCGCCATTGAGGCCCACTGTTTTATCGTATTCGGAAACGCGGCGAGAAATGTGATAAATATATATATGTATTTGTTATCCGCGCATAAGCGAAGGGCAGAAATTGAAGTGGTCGATTTTTTACCAGAACATTTAATGGCGTTTTGTGATTTGGAACGCTGTCGTAGTGCATCTATGATACTCTTGGGACAGTTGAGAACATTTAAGGGATGTAATGGAAGAGTGTAGGACGATGAGACGCGTTTCCAAGAAAGACTTTCGCTTTTGATGTATTCGAATAGCTGATATACGAATTTTGAAATGAATATGTTTTTTCTTTCCAACGATCATGGATCGAGATAGTATTAATTAAAGTCTGGCGGATATAAAATTCTATTAAATATTTAGAAGTTTAATATATGGACATTCATCGTTGGAAATGTAGGAACATATTTATTTTACAGTACTGGGAAGAGGGTTGGGGGTCGTTCCAATTTAAACCCCACTAAATTTAAGCGACCTAAGACAGTCAAATTCAAGTTTCAGATTAATTATTTGATGCAATTCAGTAGAATTACTTAGCATATGTTTTAAATAGCGGAGTTTCTACGGCACTGCGCTTAATAATCATGATATCCACTTTTCGTAATGTAACTTAACTCCAAAAATCTGTAACATTCGCAGATCCTTTTCGTATGTATGCATTAATATCTATTAAGATTGCTGTACATCAGTGTCACCCTTGCCCCAAAACTGCGCAGGCTATTTTTAAACATTCCAGGTCATGAACTGCGGAGAACTTTTCCTTTTATAAACTGGTCGTCGTTTCACGCGGATATGCTTCATTGTTTCCGAAATATCTGTGCTTAAAGCGAGGTGTAATTTTTCGCAACCCCTTGTTGCTGTCTCAGCAAAGCACCTTTATTTGCGCCCGTCTTTATTTACTATTGCACCTGTGCGTATGCAGTTTAAAAAAGGGAGAGACACACGGCTGCCCACCTGTTATTCATTCCTTCGCACAATTCATTCAGGACGTTTTGAAGATCTGCAATATCTTGGAAACTAATCGACTTATCAACATGAAATAAAATTCATCGTCGATCGTGTATTTGTACTCACAGGCAGGTGCAATAGTTGAAGGCCAATATTTAATTCAGAAATGTGTATCGTATTTCAAATTTATAAGAATTAAATGAGAAACTTCCATCTTTTGCAAAATTGCAAGGCAGTTTAATTTGGCAGAAAATAACGATCGATTTTTTTATACGCGTTCACGTAAGTATTACACCTGCAATGATGATGGGTCGCTGCCTCTTTAAGACTATTCGCTGGATCGTGATTGCATCGATTAAACTATTCAGGAAAAAAAATGATTGCCCGACGCGGCGTGCTGCACTTGACACAGAAGCTTCATTTATACGAGGCGTCGGCTTATTTGAATCCCAAATAAACGCGTAATGTATTTATTGCCTAGCGGGGGAGCAAAACAAACTCGAACAAACCCCGACGAACTTGTTGCTTCGAAGCTAATATTATCTCTAGCCTCTAAAGATCACGAGGTTCCCTTAAACTTTCCAATGAGAGAACCATATTCCCATTATTGTTACCTTAAAATTGTAAGTTAAAAATTTGTCAAGCTCGGTAGAAATTTATGGAAGACTGTACATGATGAGACGTCGAACGTTTAAATGCAATAAATATTCGCGTAATTCGTGTAAATAATGTTCGTGTACAGCCTGAAATTAAACGAAATTATAGCTGTTAACCGAGCATCTCGTGCTAAAATTACCACTACGTGAATTAAATAGATCGATTTGTAATTTGGAACTTGGAATGAAATTAAGAGCGTCGCTCTCGTCGCTGAATTCGTAATTAACTTATACATTTCAATATTGTATTTACAATTTGCAGCATACGTTGTCAAAATGGGCCTCATTAAAAGTTCATTACACCGCGAATGAAGGGGGAAAACGAGAGATTCGAACCGTCGAAGGATTGGCACCGGTAATGTCACCCGTGATAGGAGTTATGCTCTGCCGGACGTTACACACCGGACAAGATTAATTGCACTCCTGATAAAACCGGTACACGGAGGATAAAGTTGTTCGTGAAATCGTTACCTGTTATTGACACGCGTGGTATCGCGATAGCCTCCGGAGATTTTCCGCCGCTCGTATAAATACGACTTACTCTTTATTCCCTTTTAATTTCCCCGTGACACATTTACGACTTCCACTCGTGTCCACTAGACAACGACGTTCAATAAGGCCATTGCAGAGGGTCTACGCGTAATGACGTTCAAGTAAATTCACCGTATGACTGGTTGATGCATTAATAAAAGAATTCGAACTTGAATATTATTTGCGATTCAATTTTAAACCATTATTTCCATGTGTGCGCAGCATTGCGATAAACATAATAGCAAAATAATTGTTTGTTGGGTAATAGATTGGGCAATTATGTACGAACACAACTAATTATTAATACTTGTGGGCGTACTATTTAACGCGACTGACGTAATATTGATAATAATAAGAAGAATTAGCAAGATGTGGAAAAGAAATAAAGTAAATGATCTTTCATATTTATGGTGCTCTTAATTAGTATCATCGTTAAATCGCCGGGCACGCTAAATCGTCTGTTAAACAATTGACTGCGACATGTAAATAAGGCAAGCAATATCGATGTTTGGCAGAGATGTCAAGCAGGAACCCGTTAATATTGTGTATAGAAAGTGTAAATGCATCTCCTTTAATCCAAACTTTCTGCCGCGAGAAATTTAACAATTGCACGAGCATTTTGATCACACCTCGTATATACATTAACATCCGAAAGCGGATCGTTAACAATATCTACATTCGATGACGACACGTGTACGTCGGATAGAACGTCATTAGACTACGGTTCCTCAGATTTCGATCAAATCCGCCGGTTTCACATGCTCCGCTTTATGGTTCGCGTAAAAGCACGGGGTAATTGTTATGGATCAGAAAGTTCACCAGCCGAAGTACCGGTAAAATTATACCGATAATCCCATTAAATCCTAATGGAGCCTTGGCCCATATGGCGCGTCGAAAGACAGCCGTATGGCTGGAGATTCCACTTTTCCAATTTCCTTTCGCCCGTCGATTTTCTTCCGTTTTACTTTCATTACGAATGCGACAACATTTTCGCTTCCGCTTCCCTCTGTCATTCTATGTTCCGAGTCGCCAACGACGCGTTGTTTGTCCCCACTTTTCTTTGCCCCTTTTTATTATCGATCGTTGAATCGTCGGAGAAACGACTCACCCTGCGCCGGGTTTCGAGGATTTTCGGGGAGAATAATATGTTCCACGTTGCAACTGCCTGTGCGTAAATAGCGCGAGCCGCCGCGCTGCAAATTTCCCTTTCCTTTCAACCGTTTCGTCGACGCAAGTTCGCGGGATTTCTATTTAATTCGTCTCGCCGAGAGCGTGGGTTTAATGTGCGCGGATATTAGATACCATTGGTAAGCGTTTTTCTTTTCGTTTTTTTCGGTTTTTTTCGGTTTTTTTTTATGGTTTTGGTCCAACTGAGGTGTTTTGGTACTATGACTGCGAATCTTTAGTGGGACGAGTGTATGATGCATGCGGGACAAATTGTGCTGGTGGATAAACCGTTTTGTACCACGGTAAAATGTGATCCGACGGCTTGTTTGGGATTTAGAGAATTTTGGAATTCCATGCGAACAGAGAAAACGCGGGGCATCAAAGAATATTGAGATTCGAACTTGATATTTATAACGGGAAGAAATCGGAAACGCGAGCAAACGGGCAAATGAAGTAGTAGAAAATACCGAAGATAAGTTTCGAAATTGAATGTGTTCCATTGTGACGAAGAAATTGTCGCGGCAGTAGAATAGGAATGAAGTGTTTGCCCAACTATTTCAATCGTTCAACACGCCTTTAATTTCACATCGATTCATATTCTTCTCGTGCAAAGAATATTGCAACGAATACACGCGAATTAAAGTGGATTTATACATTAATAATTTATACATAGTCAACGAATGAAACGTTCCCCGCAAGAATTCTAAATCCCCGATTGACCTCGCGCAACAGAATCTCGTAAATCGAACAGAAATTCAAAATCATACATAAATCTGCGTTCAGGAATCTAAAGTGTCCAATAAAACTTCGAAAACCGTGATTCGTTTCAAACCGTAGAAGCTATTGTTTCGAATAAATATCCGAAACTCTCGTAAATCCTCTACTCCACGGCACCATAACGTTAAGCAAAACATTTTTACGCGAAATTCTACGGCGGGCCATTTCGAACGCGGCGTCTACTCCGCCATACGTTAAAAAAAAAAAAAAAACAGAATCCGTAATATTCGAAAGTTCCAAGCATCTGTCCCCGTCCCTCTCCGTTCGAATTTAATATTCCGCTCAATCGCGCGAATCCAATTCTCTCTGTCCAAAATCACCGTTCCCGAACTGCACCCCGCGTTTCCTCGTTACAACCGGAACTTCCTTCAATCCCTCCCCCACCCCCCTCGATACATCCCGATGATATCCCCGAGCCGAAATCGACCGGGACAGCGATACGCATAAAACGAAGTCGACCGGCCGGCTTTCAGACGGCCGTGAAACTTTTTACCGCGGCCCTAAAAGAATATACAAGGGAGCCATGAAAAAGTGACTCAAGGGGAAGTGGCGCCGTTTATTACGCCACCGGCGTTCCGGTGATCCTTCGAGGCCGGAAAGGGAGGGGAACCGCGGGAAGAAGAACGGGGGTGGCGTCGCGGCGCTTCCTCGCGGAAAGCGGAAAGGAAACGGGCGTACGCGACGGCGATGCCCCATGCCGGAAGTGTTATCCCGCTGCCCCCGCGGCCCCCGCGGCCCGCGGGACCGCATCGATGATATAAAGACCGTTTGAGAGGCCGGGCACGTCGTTCGACGTAACGCGTGCGGCCATACCGAGTAAAGCGAAACAGTTCCACCGAAATTGAATACAAATTTACCCCCCGGCTGCTCCTTCGATCTCCTGGACGCTGTCCCCCGCTTTACTGCCTCGCCGTCGTTTCTTTCCGCGTTCTCCCCTCGCTCCGTTACGCGCCCCCGCAGCTTCGTTCGAATCCGACGGGACACGCGGTTGGCCGCGCCAGAATTACCGGACGACCTGGCCGCTTCCCGCGCCCTGGATATACGGGAAATTATGCCGGCGGTAATGACTATAAAAATGAGCAAGACGCCCCGGATCGTATTTTAAAGTGTCCGCTGGAGTGCGGGAGGTCGGAATTTCCATAATTCCCAAAGGGCGGTGGACTTGTTTCTTCTCGCGTATGGATCAGCCTTTGACGGAGCACTAATTGTAAGGATTTGATGCTGAATTTTGCGGCCGTGCAATTCGCGAGGGGTAGGATCGTATTAATTGTGAAACGCGGGGTCGTCGTTCGAGGTCCTTTTCGTATTGTTTCAGACATTGTTTCGTACAGTACGATCAACATTGATGCGATATTAAAATGGGGGCTGAGTTAGTTGCAGTTAAGTGTCAATCATAATTTGAACACAGCGTTGGGGTTACCTTATTGTTTTAATAATGATGGATTTAATTGAACGGAAACGCCGTGCGCGATAATGGTACCGGAATTATGTCACCATTGTACTCGTCAATAGTACTTGAATTGCGGTGCCACCGAGGACGTGTTATTGAAATAATTTCTTAACAAAACTAGGTACGGTTTTGCGTTCGATTAATTCGCTGGTAAACAATACGAAGAACAATTTCAGTCGTCAGTTCGAAGCAATTGCTGCGGCAACGACGACACTGCGACTCTCCAGTGGCGAACGCTTAATTTATTAGAATTCGCCGTTCGATTCGGCCGCTCCGATTTGAACACCTGTTAGCCGTGATTGACGCGAGAAATTTCCCAGTTCTCTTCTCAATATGATAATAGCCGAAAGGGTATTCTTAACAGCGGGCGGAACTCGAGCAAAAATAAATAGTAATGACGGGGATAGTTTGCCTTAAGTTTTGATTTCCGAATGGCGGCCAGGGATGAGTGCGCACGCCTCCAACTTTATTCTATCTTCGAAATTAGTTCAGCCGCCTTGGCACGTCTTTGTCGAGCTGTTGGTGATAAAGTTTAGTATGCTAATTCGCTGAACAGCTGCGCAACTCCTCCGGCCCGAGCGAGACACCAAAATTATTGAATTTAAATTGCTGTAATTAAAATGTCTTACGCTACCGCCAACAAATTTCCAGATTCACGGTATTAATTCGAACCGCTTTCGGTGCAACACAGTCGCAGTTCCGCGCGTTGTTTCAAGTTGAGCGACGTTCCAGCGATACCTCGCTCGAAACAAAACAGCACACGATGGGGTGAAAGGGGAACAATTTTTCGAAACGGTGCTCGTGGAATTAAGGAATCGGGGGAAACGGATCTAGCGTAAATCATTTCTTGTCCTGCACGCTTCTTACGTTCAATGCACATACAGTACGCGTGACTGGAGTATAAATATTTGTGCAACTATAGTATGTAGATATGTTTAAAGTACATCCAAAATGTATATGCACGCGGGAAATTAGCCCTGTGCCTCTTTTATTATACTATTTATTACCATTTAATTTATAATATATCACAGCAAACTTGTCCCTAATTAAATTCGTTACACGTTGCACATTTATGAAATATGCAAAAGATACACCGGACACGGGATATATAAATATGCGTTACATTGACACAATCGACCGATGATGAAGCAAGCTTCTGTCAATTGTAACCCCTACAATCCGCTTCCCGAAAATGCATCCTCATAAAAATCCCGAACGGTGCGACAAGAAAGAAACATTTACTACCCCGTAACGGAACTCAATCTCGTGCTTAAACCATCCGTCAATCGCACTAAATTCCCCCCCGGTGACTACCGATCGAACTTTTACCTCCAATTAAATCGAAACCGCCCTCGAAGTCCAAACAACCGAGCAACCACTGCGTCAGCGACAACCCCCTAAGAATCAGCGTCCGATCGTCTACCGATCGGCCGGGAAATCGTGACGATTTCGAACGTTTGACCGAACGTTGTTCTCGCCGTTCCGTGCGCAAAAATGCTAATGCCGGTCGATCGCGCGTTAGCGCTCCGTAATGACCGTCTCAATTAGCGCGGCTGACCAATTACGATCCGGGCCGGGGGTTTAAATGCAGTGAAACCAGCGCGAGGGCGCGGAGCGGAGCGGCGCGGCGCGGCGCGGCTCGAGGCGCACGGGTCCATAAGTTAACGCTCCATCTGTTCGGCGGGAGCGGGCGGTTTTCAGCTTTCACAGAGGAATGAATAGGGCAAGGCTGGCAGTCGGCCAGACAGCAAGTAACTTATTATATCTGGCATTAAATTATTATAGAGCTCGGCCGACAATGGGCACGGCGGAGTGCATAGGAAACGATTAAACTGAATGACAGATCTAGACTGCTCCATTCGTAATCCACCGCAGCAGGCGGGAAGCGTCCGTTTTCGGGCGTGTGTGCGCGCCCGCGGATGAAACGTCGCGCGGAATTATTAAGGTCCCCCCCGGTGGATTTTTACACGCCCGCGAAACATTCCGTGCCGTCCCGGTCGTTCACGATGCAAGAAATTCGACGCCTGCCGCGTTTCCCGTTTCTCTGGTTCGACTTCGAGCTTTGTAACGGGATCTGTCGCGAATCGTTGCCCGGTACGGCGCGACCAGGATTTTCCACGAATTCGAATTGTTCTCGGGACCGCTTTTTCGCCTTTCGCTGGCTTCCGTTTGGGGCTGGCTTTGACGGAGAACGAACGAACGGGAACGGTGTGAACGTTGGTGGCGCATTGGGTGTTTACAATGGTGTAAAGGGAGAGGGTTGTTTCGTTGCTGCGATGGGTGAATCAGGTGATTGATGTATTGATGAGCGATCTATCCGGGGGGAGGTTGGAGGGTGAAATTGTTATTGAATATTGCGAGCGGCTGGTTTTTTAAACGTTCTTCGGAATAATTGACGAGAGGCTTGCAGTGAAATCACTTTGTTAGGATCGTTCTAATGACTTTGTTTAGGGGGGCGTTGGACCTGTGCGAGAAGGCAGGTCTTTTCACGAAGGGAGCTGATAGCTTGACAGAATTTGGCAAAGCAGATGAAATTTCGGAGATATAAATAAATTAATGCAAAGGCAAGCCTCTGTTCTGCATTTCTGCAAGGATGATCCATTCGAAAATAAAACACATTCAGTTTCAGCGGGACTGCAATATGAATTTAACATTTCAAGAGACCGATTGTTCGAAACTTCGATTCCCCGATAATCGTATATTTTGTTCCATATTAGTTAGCGTAACTTTCGCGTCTTTGTTTGTTCTATTAATTTTCGTGTTGCTCGTTTTAATTATGGAATATTGTTGCTTTGCAATGAATTTTCAGCAATTTCCCCGAAATGGAATTAACGAAGCGGGACGTTCTACAGAATTCGAAGTATGCCTTTCATGTGATACATTTATCTTGTAACCATTGTAAATCTGGCCGCTATTGGCGTCAGCTTGTGAATAAATTTAGCGACAAGTGATAGCATGCTGGCCACGTGCTCATACAGGACTACTACAAGCATAGAACCGCAATCGATGAAATTATAACAGTGCACACTGAAATAATGATGAAATATCCGGCCACGTAACCAACCATGAGCGGCTAATTTTTATTGCACAAGGTATAACGTGCGACTTGTGCGAATGTATACAAATATTTATTAATTCATTCCACATACTTTCTGATACCTGTCTATATATAAATAAAATATTTTGGTATTGAACAGATGTTACATAAAATATAATTTAATTTGTATTAACTGAATTCGTCACCCTGATGTCTCTAATATGTTAATCACGAATAAAGGAAATATCTTTCGCGGAATAATATAAATACAAACTACTTTTTGTGAACTTAATTTTTCACACGAATTAATATATTAGGGACGGCGTAAAATTGGTTCCTTATCTACTTGTGATACTATTCTAAAAGCACTCCAATCGATATCAAAATTCTATCAACACAATATCGACGACAGAAAACGGAGCAACTGACGGTATTTTATTTAGAAGTAAAAGAAGAAAATATATTAATTATTTTTATGTACCATTGACCCAGTGGAGATGCGAGATAATTTCATTTGTTTAAAGTAATCATAAACAAATGCGATTACATAGACTTGCAGGGCAGATACATCAATGATCTCTGCACATAAATTAAAGCTAAAAGTAGAGCCTACCAGCTACAATGCCTGTGAATATTCTACCACGTGTGGTTCATTTGTTAATAACAATTAAACAATTAAAATTATTATTCCGGCCACCTGAATATAGTTACAGAAACAAGGTATTTTTCATCGTGTAGCTCATTCTCTTCCCTTTAATTTGACACCCTATTCATTAAAAAATAACCACAGGAGCCCAGATAGCAATTTTTTTAAATGTTAGACACTCCAAAATAGGGTGTGTGGCGCCATCTCGCGTTTGCGGTCTTTTTCGCAGTTTGCCGCGCCGTCAGAACTAAATTTTTGGATTACATCGTTAATTTAAACAATTGCATTTTTTGCGGCTTCCAGTGCGAATTGTTAAACCGGACTGGTCTTAAATTAAAGCTACAGACCATAGCTACCTTCCACCACAGTTTCAACGATATACCATTTGTTGTTCAAAGGTTATAAACAATTAAAGAATCGGCGAAAATACACTCCGTTTCGTATCATTTCGTATCGTAGAAATTTGGTTTTAACGGCGCGGCAAACTGCAAGAAAGGCCGCAAACGCGAGATGGCGCCACGTGTCTCATTATTGGCTGCCTTTGAGGCACTGGAGCCCCAATACCAATTCCTTTTTTCTGGCATGGATTACCGACAGATTTTAAAAAGCGATGTTGAATTATAAATTGTATATTTGGGTTTGGGGTGGGAATTTTTTAGTCCTAGAGGGGTGTAATGAAAGGGAAAGAAATAAACTATTAACCTGTCATTTTGTGATTTGTATATCGCAAATCTATCAGGCTTGATATATGCACTTACTGGGAACTGTAGCTTAGGCTTCCAGCTAGATTTTACTTTTTCGACTTTTGAATAAGCTAGCTGCTACCTTTTTATTCAAACAGAGTTCGGGGATCATGTGAACTATATTACCTTTAATTGTACTTTCGGTAATGAAGTTTCCTACCGGTACTCCGAAAGAATTGGCAGCACCAGTTACGGAACAGTAATTCGGGTTTGCGTTTGTAAACGAAAGTAATTGTACCGTGCATTTTGCTTGGAAATTGGTAAAACACCAGGATAAATGTTCCCATAACAGACGTGCTACATTTTGCAGGAGTATACTTCTCTCGCTCTTAATTAGCATCGGCAAACATGGTCCGAGGCAGCGACAAGTAAGCGAAACGTTTTATTTAACAGCAATTCAAGGTTAATTGCTTCTGCATTGCTCCTATGAACGATTAATTATTCGGTTAACGTTAGTTATCCGCCGGTGCTCTTATGGTGTCACGATGTTATAGGGATAGGCATCACCGAAGGCGGTCGAGATCCCGTTCCAGGTCCCGATCCGCTACACCGGAGAAAAAGCGACGACGGTCTAGGAGCAGAGACAGGGATAGAGAAAGAGACAAAGGACGACACAGGGAGAGAAGAAGTCGCTCCAGAGATCGAGACAGGGACAGGCGGGGAGATCGGTCTGAAAGGGACAGAGATCGTGACAGGAAAGGGTATATAAAAATTACTATTACATTCTGCACGGATACGTTATAGATATTGAGCGATGATACTCTCATGCGATGATACTTCCCGTAGCATTTCCATGTTTCTAGATCAATTCTCAGCTGGCAGAAGTAATTTATGTTACAGTGTTTGTGATTAAATGTATATCCCAAGCGTGTACAATAATGGCATAATCTGTCGCCTTTGATTGTTTCCGGTATACTAGTGGAGATGGTAAAGAAAAGCGCCTCACGGGCTCAAAGTCTTCCCGTTCTGGAAAGGATCGGTCGAATAGATCGAGATCCAGAGAGCGCAAGGAGAAAGAGAAAGGAGAAAATGACGAGCTGCCCTTTGACCATACTAAATTGGACAAGGTAGCCGATTCCGCAGCCATTTTAGAGTGGGACGCAAGTGGTGCCAGTTCGCTTACTTTGGATGTTGCATTCGCCTTATTTTGATCTTTTTTTCGCAGGAAGAGGAACAGAAAAGATTAGAATTGGAAATGCAAAAGAGGAGAGAGAGAATAGAACGGTGGCGCGCGGAAAGGAAAAAGAAAGAATTGGAGGCAACTAAGAAAGACGGTAAGGCATCCATTTTAGCAAACCTTCAGCTGCCTATGAAAAAATGGTCCCTCGAGGATGACAGTGACGAGGAGACTCCTGTTGTTCAGAATAGCAACAAGGAAGTAAAAGAAGATGGTGAAACGAAAGAAGAAGTGGAAGAAGTTAGGGAAGAAAGCAAAGCTAAAGAGGAAGAAGTGGAAGAAGAAGAAGTTGATCCTCTTGACGCTTTTATGGCAGAGGTATTCGTATCGCGTTATATCTATCAAATCGTATACCAACTTGCGTGTGCCTCTCATTTCGCGTACTTAAGGAGGTATATTTTTGAAATAGGTTCAGGAAGAAGTTCGGAAAGTTAATAAGCTTGACAACAAGAGCGGAAAGAGCGCCAACAATGGTATGAGCGCGGCTGGTACACAAAGCGGCGGCGTTGTTATCGTTACCGGTGTAGCGAAGAAGAAGGTGCAGAAACAGAAGGGAGAGTTAATCGAACAGAATCAAGACGGTCTTGAATACTCGAGCGAAGAAGAAGGCGAGAACCTGCACGAGACAGCGGCGGGGATCGCGAACAAGCAGAAGCGAGAGCTGGCCAAAGTCGACCACGCGGCAACAGAATACCAGGCGTTCAGAAAAGCTTTTTACGTTGAAGTGCCGGAAATCGGTAAGCTGTTTATTTGCTTTCCTTCTTATTATTTTACTAATCCCGTACTTTACACGCGCAGCGAGAATGACGGCCGACGAAGTCGACGCGTACAAAGAAGAGTTGGAAGGTATACGCGTGAAAGGCAAGGGCTGTCCGAAACCTATCAAATCGTGGGCACAGTGCGGCGTAACGAAGAAAGAGCTGGAAGTGCTGAAGAAACTCGGCTACGAGAAGCCGACCCCTATTCAGTGCCAAGCAATACCCGCGATCATGTCCGGTCGCGATTTGATAGGCATAGCGAAAACAGGAAGTGGGAAAACGTTGGCGTTCCTCTTGCCGATGTTCAGGCACATTCTCGATCAGTCTCCACTGGCGGACGGCGACGGTCCGATCGCGTTGATCATGACGCCGACCAGAGAATTATGCATGCAGATCGGAAGGGACTCGAAGAAGTTCACAAAGTCCTTAGGGCTGTCCCATGTTTGCGTTTACGGTGGCACCGGAATATCCGAGCAGATAGCCGAGCTGAAGAGGGGCGCCGAAATAATCGTTTGCACGCCCGGCAGAATGATCGATATGCTTGCCGCGAACAGCGGAAGGGTGACGAATTTGCGTAGGGTAACCTACGTAGTTCTCGACGAGGCAGACCGAATGTTCGATATGGGTTTCGAGCCGCAAGTGATGCGCATCATGGAGAACGTTCGGCCCGATCGACAGACAGTCCTGTTCAGCGCAACGTTCCCTCGGCAAATGGAGGCACTGGCGAGACGAATATTGACCAGACCCGTAGAAGTGCAGGTCGGAGGGCGATCGATTGTATGCAAAGACGTCGAACAGCACGTTGTGGTGCTCGAGGAAGATCAGAAGTTTTACAAGCTGCTCGAAATTCTTGGCCACTATCAAGACAAGGGTTCTACGATAATATTCGTGGACAAGCAAGAGAACGCGGATACCCTGCTGAAGGATCTGATGAAAGCCTCTTATTCCTGCATGTCGCTTCACGGCGGTATCGATCAGTGCGACAGAGACTCGACGATATTGGACTTCAAAGCCGGCCGGACAAAGTTGCTGGTCGCCACATCGGTCGCCGCCAGAGGATTGGACGTGAAGCAGCTGGTGCTCGTTATAAACTACGATTGCCCGAATCACTACGAGGATTACGTGCATCGGTGCGGAAGAACGGGAAGGGCTGGAAACAAAGGGTACGCGTACACGTTTATCACGTCCGAGCAGGAGCGTTACGCCGGTGATATCTCGCGCGCGCACGAGCTAGCTGGAGTTCCTGTTCCCGAGCCGTTGCGTCAACTGTGGGAGGGGTATAAAGCACGGCAGGCGGCAGACGGGAAGAAAGTGCACACCGGAGGCGGTTTCAGCGGCAAAGGGTTCAAGTTCGACGAGTCGGAGGCGGCGCTGGCGAACGAGAAGAAGAAGTTCCAGAAGGCTGCCCTCGGGCTGCAAGACTCCGACGACGAGGACATAGAAAACGACATCGACCAACAGATCGAGAGCATGCTGGCGCCCAAGAGGACGGTCCGCGAGATCGCCAGACCTTCGGCGACGAATATCGCAGTGCCGGGCCAACCTGTACCCAGCGCGACCGACAAGCTGGAACTGGCCAGGCGGTTGGCATCCAAGATCAATATAGCTAAGAATTTGGGGGCCGAGGCGAAGGGGGCGACGCAACAGGCAGCGGAGGCTATACTGAAAGGAGCTGGTCCGACGAATCTTATCACAGCGAAGACGGTCGCCGAACAGCTCGCGGCCAAGTTGAACACCAAGCTGAACTACCAACCACGAGAGGAGGATCTCGTTGAGAGCGACGCGGAGGCCGGCGAGCAGACCTTCCGTAAATACGAGGAGGAGTTGGAGATCAACGATTTCCCGCAGCAGGCAAGGTGGCGGGTCACGAGCAAGGAAGCCCTCGCGCAGATTTCCGAGTACTCCGAGGCTGGCCTGACCGTCCGGGGTACCTATATCGCGCCTGGAAAAGCCCCGCCAGAAGGGGAAAGGAAATTGTATCTCGCCATCGAGTCTACCAGTGAATTGGCAGTTAGCAAGGCCAAGGCGGAAGTTTCGCGGTTGATCAAAGAAGAACTGATCAAGTTACAGGCATCTGGGGCGCACACCGCGTCTCGCGGGCGGTACAAGGTCCTGTAGGAAACGGGAATACATTCGGTACCGTTGTACATTGGGATTTCATGCACTACGTACGTGTACATCGGTTACGAGAGAACTTGCGTATGATTGAAATTAGAAATTTATTAAAACGTACAACTGTCGATAGTGGAGACACTTTGTATTTTTAAGGATACAATAAGACGTGCAAAGTTTGCTTAACAGTTAAGGGAGTATCGTCGCATCGATACAGTATTCGGGCTGTCTGGGAGCGATCCAAATCTTCTTCGCCCACTTTGTAATTGAAAATCGGACTCGGGCGAAGTGTTGCGAACGGTGTCGCGGCGGAAAATTTGGAACGCTCGGCAGAAGGGCCCCCTCCTTTCTTTATCGATCGCTGTATCTCGCGAACAACATAATGTAACAATCCACGAACAATGACGTTGTTTGGTAACTTACGTTAGGTGTTGAACTTTATTTACAACTTAAAGCGAGCATCATAATTGCCATTCGCCAATCGTCAACGAGAGCGATTGCGACCGATCGATTATGCGCATTTGTATTTGTACACGTTCCACGGACTCCCCCACCCCCTCTCTTTTCTTTGGTAATATTAAAAGACAGACGAAACTACACTCTACTTCTCTCTATATTACATTTATAGGCACTAGAAGAATCACAGTCATGAATTGGACGAAGCCGCAACCGGCAACGCCATTAGGTAACACGAACGCCTTAGCACCTCTCGAGAAAAATGCGAAACGAGATCGCCGCTGATCGAGCGACATCCAACGCCCCTACGAATCGTCCGTCGCCCGGAAATTCTCACGACACCGTAACATAAACGAGAACCCCAAGAAATATCCGCGTGAGGCAACCCTCGATGGTCGTCGCGATCGACACGTAACTGTGAGCAATTTCGGCCCTGGTGAGCGCGCCCAGCGGCACCTCGGCCGCGATTCTTGGGCTCCTCTCCGAAATTCTGGTAACTAGCTTCTCAGTCTCGGCCACGCAAGCTCGCAGCTGCAAAATCGAGGGCCTCCTCGACGTGGGCTGTACAACGATGAATATGTCCCGATCCGGTGTCATCATGCCGCGAAGAGCGCACTGCGCCACTTGTATCTGCCGGGCCAGGGCGGACAACAGGATCTCCAGCGTCACCGCATCCTTGTCCGCGTCCTCGTCCATCGTGTAATATATCCTGTCCACCTGCGGGCCCGAGAACCAAGAGCGGGGTTAACACGTGGTTAAACACTAGCGAGATGCGCGTCGAAAGTATAATAGATAGCGAGGCATACCTGTTTCTTCGAGTAGAAGAGCTTCGCCGCTCCGGCGCATACTGGACAGCAAGCACCGGGAGGCGTAACGCCGACGCAGTAGGGCTCGATCAGACGTGGACACTGCACGACATCGCCGCAACGGGGTTTAGCTTGATCGCCTATCAACCCGACGGCCACGCAGGGCCCATAGTAGTCGAGCACGGTCCTCTCCGCCCAGGCGGCGCACTCGTTCGCGTAGACCTCCCCGTTGGCACCGCAAACCGGACCGCGCAACGTGCATCCCTCCAGGCACCGTCCCCTGTAGCCCAAGGTGGCCCTGGCCCGGATCATTGCGCACATCGAGCGATGCTGACGGTTCTCCTTGTCGCAAACCGGGCCGCCGATCTCGTCCCGTGGATCGCAATCGAGGGGAACGCACTCGTACTGGCGGCAGGGTTTGTGCAGCTTGGACAAGCACACTCTGGTCCTGCGAACGCATTTCTCCGTGGCGTCGCAGGGATTCGGCGCGCATGGGTCACGCGAGGTACAGCTACCGAATTCTACCTCGTTCGTCGACATCTCCGCGCACTTCGCCAGACAGCCGGACGCGAAAGTGAAGCCGAGCCGGCCGCAGACGGGCACGTAATGAGCGGGGCAGTCGCAGGGCAACGCGGGTGTCCTCGTATCGCCGCAGCTCTTCTTGGAGCAGCTGAACTCGCCCTCGAAGCAGTGACAGGGATTGCATTCCAAATAGAAGTTGGCCTTATGCGCGATGAAACGATCGTGCACCCAGCAGGAGTTGAATCGAAAGCAATTCAACGTCCTACACTTCTCCAATCCGTGCGGGGTGCACTGGCAGATTCGGAGGCAGCCCTGCTGATCGTATCGAGGGATCTGCACCCATGCGCCAACCGGTACCAATTGCTTCGACATTTCGCCGAGGGAGCAGACCGGCGTGCAACGGTACGCTTGCCGACCGTGATCAAGCGTCTCGCACATTTCGCCCTGAGCGCAAGGATTACTCTTGCAGGGAGTGGCGATGTCCTCCTCGAGTCGAACCACCGCCTCGTTGTCCCGAGGATCCTCGAGAAACGGCCTCAGGGAAACGCACGGGGCGTCCGATCTAGCCGGGGAGAGCTTCGCGCACAGAGTCGCCGCCGTATGGGGCCCCGTGATCGCGGACCAGTCCACGCAGCTGGCCATCAACTCCAAACAATCCTCCCGGCAGAGTCTGGTCTCGTGGATTCTATTCTCGCAGGGCCTCAGTTGCAGGAGGCACGCCGCTGCCCGGAGCGTTTCCGGCGGGCAGGACGCCGCGGCGCGAACTGGTACACCCAATCCTCGAACGATTCCGCCTCTGGCCCAGTGATCCGCTTCCCATTTGGCCGCCTCGTCGGCCGAAGCTGAGCAACTCCTGAGGATGGGCGAAAAGCTGGATGACGAAACGGAACGCGAGAACGAAGAACGACAAGCGGAGAAAGGCGAGAGGCTTCGTACCTGAATAGTGTCGTCGATCTGTCGTTGAAGCGGGCGCAATAGGACAACCCGGAGCAGCCCATTTCGCAGGGATCGTCGGCATCCTCGAGGCACCTTCGCAGCTCTCCCTCGAGGCTCGACGACAGGCACTCCGCGTCCAGTTGAAGCCACGCCGACTCCCAGTCCGCCTGAAACGATCTCCAGCACAGATTCTGGCACGATGGCTTGTTCGCTTTGGTGCAGCACGACAATTTGCCCGCGTCTAAGGGTAAACGCGGCGGCTTCGGCGATCCGGACTTTAGTAAACAGCTCCAGAACGGTGACTGGGGCAAAACTGGCCTACACTTCTCCGCCAAAGCGTCCATGATTTCTTGGTCGGTTGTCGCGGCGTGCAGGATCCTTTTGCATGTTTCCAGGCAGGCCGGTGTCGTCGCCTCGTTGCAGCAGTGCAGGTCTGTTTTACAGGGAACGGGTGAACGCGCGATGAATCGTTGGTTACAGCAGGAGGTAAAGGACTCGCGCTCCTTGGAATCTTGAATCGTACTCACGCTGTTTAGGATCCTCGGCGTGTTTCACCTCG
Organism: Nomada goodeniana; assembly: GCA_963969485.1. Lineage (NCBI taxonomy): Eukaryota > Metazoa > Arthropoda > Insecta > Hymenoptera > Apidae > Nomada > Nomada goodeniana. Next base: position 5,613,512 of record OZ018305.1, on the reverse strand, counting down.
GCCACGTTTTTCAAACACTTCGGCACTTGATGGAAGCACCCGTTGCTGCTGTACGACTTCAGATTGGATATCTTCCCGGGCTTGTAGAACAGATCCTGGCATATGGATCTGCAGGTGTCGTTGGACACGTTGCTGCAACACCGCTCGGCCTCCTCGCGTCTCTCCAGGCAGGAGAAAAATTCGGGCTCGTCGCTCGGCCGGCAGTACTCGTTGAGGTGTCTGCTGGACCCTGACAGGGCGCAGGTGGATCTGCACACTGGATTCTGCGCCAGGTGACAGCAACCCCGTCCAGTCCAATTGCCGTGTCTCTTCGCCTCTGTAGAAATGTTTGTTCGTTTAAATGCTTGCGTCGCGTCGCCTCGCGAAAGGGCGCGACAAGATTGTTCATCCCCTTACCGTTTAAAGTCGTGTTCACGCAGCCCCAGAACTCCGTCTGAAAAGAGGAATAGAGACAATTTGAAGGCGAGGGCCGCCAAAGCAAAGGAAAGGTGTCTTTTGTGCGTGCTACATAACGCGAACCCAGCGATCTAGTCCCACGTTTCTCTCGTCGACACTCGACACTCGACGACTAGACGCATTGAGCGCGTATTAATAAAAGGATCGATTAAAGACGGCTTACCAGCTCGGAGGAACAGAACTCCAGTAAGCGCCGCGTCGCGTTCTCCCTTGCCATTTCGTCTGCCCCGAGGACCACCAGAGAAATCTGAAAGTGTGTACGCAACGTGAACGTCCATCATTTTTTTGCCTCTCGATTCTTGTTCGGGCACCGATCAAAGAGGCACGAGTGCGATAGAAAATGTGGAAACGGCTCGCACAGACAAAAAAACGGCGCAGCTGAATCTTTTGGGAAACGATGGGAATTTTGACGATTCTCGGATTCTAACTGCGACGTGTTAGAAGTTACCAAGAATCAAGGACAGGTGTATATTCATTGCTCGCCACGATTTCCTGTTGCTCGTCCCCGAATGACAATAGACCGTCACGAATATCGACTGTTTTACCATTTAAGGGATTCATTCCGAATTCAATGAACGTTCGCGACGAGGACGCAGAGGTCTATTTCGTAGTCCTGTCACGATTGCGAGTTACGACTATCCATCGGTGCGTGGTTCTGCGTCCTGTTAGCTTTTCTGAATAGCCGTGGCTCGCCCAGCTCCCGTCGGTCCTCGTCATTTCTGCAACATTTTTCCGTTTCGCGCTATCCCGTTTCGCTTTATTTTTCGTAAAAGCTCCGGGTGGAAAACGGTGAACGAACGATCGGTGGTTTTAAATAGAACCATCGGGTCGAAATGTTGCATACGTTAAGGGCGTAAACGTTTCGGGCAACCGTGGAGACGACGCGCATACGCATATATTTCTGTCGCGATATATTCTGGGAACTATGCGCGATACCGAGTCGCTCCACCAATTCAAAGGGGGGTGCGTTTTCCCCGCGAAACTTTTCCGCTCCTTCCTCGAACCGTTCCACCGAACGACCAATCTCGTAACAACAATTCGTACGCTTCCCTAGGACATCCGGTTAACGCGACCGGACGGAGCGTCTATCCTCGTTAATCAGTCGCCTCACGTTTCGCGATAATAATTCACCCCTAGTAACGCGCGCGTGAGAAAAATAGTCGAAATATTTGTCAATCGTGGACCACCTTTCGCGCCGTCGCGTCGGGAGCTACGGGCCTCTATAGAGGACACGGTGGATCCGCGCGCCATGCCGCGAAACGAAAACGGTCCGGAGAAGATTCGTTTCCGCAGGTACACGTTGCGAGGGAACACGATATCATTGATACCGTAGGTCTGTTTCTCGTAGCGAGCCCCGTCAATTCGTAATATCATATTTGCGTATGAATGAGCTCCTCGGGGACCCCCGGTGAGGGGCAGGGGGGCGGAGAGAGGGAGTCCTGCGTAAATCTCTCAGCGGGCCCCTGTGTCTCCGATATTATCTCGGATGGGGATCCGCAGCCACTTTTAAAGAAGCTACAACCTACAACCACGCGTGCACCCCACGCCGCACGATGCACGAAGCACCTCTTTCACCTTTCCTCCACGCGCCTCGTCCTTGTCGCGTGCAGTCTCCTTTTTATTTTTCGAGAGATCCTAATATATCCGTGGACACGGCATATTTTGTACCCTTTATCGTCCCGGGGTCGGGCCGACGATATTTATCAGCGGTGCGATATCGCGCGCGTCCGACGGAATTACGCATGCACCGTTCGAAATTGTCTTTTTGAAATTCCCACGGGGATACGTCGCGCGCACAATTAATTGGCACGGCGTTTAGAGACAAGCGGGACGGTTCGAAACGATAAGGTGCCGCGCGATGATTTTTTCGGGGCCAGGAGAAACGTACCTTCGAGCAGACATTGCGGCAGGATCCGGCGGCCAAACTGCAGCAGGACATCTCTGGAACAAAGATTTCAAACGCTGACACATGTGGCAAGTATGTATAGAGTACAGAGGACCCGTAGACGGGACGCATACTGTGAGGCGAGCGTTTCCCGAGACACGAAACAGACGCGTGTCCTGGGTTACGTCAGTTAGAAAGAGAAAGGATCGTCCATTCCGATGCCGGATGAGGATACGCGGGACACGTCGAAACCAGAGGACCCTCCCAAAGTCCTTTCTTTCATTCTGAAAAGGGACCGGACAATCACTTGAAAATATTGAAGGCTGCCGACGACTTTAGTATTCCAGATGTCCCCCAAATTTTTTCACATACTTCCCAAGCGTTTTGCTTTCAAACGCGTTCACGTTTTCTCCGCTACTCGGTAACGTCCCGATCGCGGCAGCCGACAAGATAATTCACTGTGTACCTTTGATTCCTCCTTTTTGCCCGGGTATTACTCTTGTTTAACGATTCCACGGCGGGAACGGGAACATGAACACGCGCTCGCATTACAGTTTCATTCCGACAGTCTCGCGTAAGTGATCTTTTACGACTTTACGAGTATAATATGCGGGTCCAGTCAAACTGGCTCTTGAACCGGGGACCGAAATCGTGAATGCCGAGCACAATAAACGATGCACATGGAGCACGGAGTGCCCGGAGTGCCCGGAGTGCCCGGAGACGAGAGGGTTCGTAGCGTGTTACAATTAAGTTAATAGATACCAGTCGGACACAAATTGCGGCCTAACTATGTTTCTCCCTGCGTGACTCCTCTTCGTATATGATATATACATATCGCATACGCGTAACACGTACATTCGTAGCGAGCGTCCGCGTCAACCCGATCGTTTTAATTCGCCATTAAAATTTTTCATCTTTGCCTATCTCTCCTCGCCTCTCCTCTTTTCTCTATTTCCCTCCCTTGCTTCCGACACCGACACGACTTTGTCGCGCGAACGTTTTTACAGATGGCCCAATCGGATGCTGAAAGTCTCGCGCTTTTTGGAGCAATGCCAGCTGTTTTGTCGAATATCGATCGACGGATGGGCACGGAAATTGTTTTTTCTACCTGCGGCAGGCCGCGATGTGACTGCGCGGTCGCTAAAAATAGTGGCGGAATTGTCTATTCTGTCCCCGCGGCGAGAGAAGTCTGGAATGGTGAAATTCACCGTGGCAAGTGCGCCGCCCGAAATCGTAACGGGTTTGCGGCTTCTCTCGCGGACGACACAAAAATAGCCGACGTCGTTTGCGGCCATTCGACTGCTACTCCGATCTAAGCTGCGAAGTCCCCTTAATTTTATCCACCCGGATGAAATGGAACGACCAAGAGCAACGAGCACCGTGCTCTTTGAACGGGGTATTAAAAGCGTGGCGAGAGTTCCCGAGGTAAATTTAGGTCTGTGCGCTTTGAAAGTTTCACTCTGGAAATATGCGTTTCACTTCGTTCCCTCGACCGGCGACGCTTTTTCAGGGGAAGACGTCGGTCGATGGTCACGGCCTCGGCGATTCGATGAAACGCGTCGACATCAGTTTCCTTAGGTGTCCCATCTAGATCTCGCGGGTGCGGGTCAGGGAGCGCGGCAATAGCGGCCGTATAAAAGGGTTACGCGACAACCCCATCGCAGCTGCGCCTTCTATCGCCGTGTCGTGCGCGAATGGTGACAACCGTGTCGTTGCACTCGTAAAACTAGCACGATTCTCCCACGCCTAGCGATAATAATCCTTCCAGCAGATGGAAGATAGGCCTGGGGGTCGGGGAACCTGCGATGAATTCGCGAGCGGACCACGCGCGTCCGCCTGTCCTCGTTGCTCGCGATCAATTAGATTCTCTAGATCAATTGGTCAGTTACCAGTTTTGCGCGGTCAACCCGTTGGCCTAATTTGTCCCGTTTTCTGGAGACCGTCGCCGCCTCGTCGCCAAACGGCCCCCGTCTCGAACCCAGTTGCGTTTGGTCGACGAATCTTTCGGGCTGCATTTGCTCGCAAGAGCGCACCGACGTGACAGTCGAACGAGAATCTGAGCGCACAATGTGTAAACGGCACGGCGAGGGATGGAGGGAGGGAAGCCGGCAGGGATGCTGTATTTAACACAGTCGTCGGACATGTAATTAACAGTGACTATTGCGTTCAGAGCCGGTGCCGTTTTGCGGGAAAGGCAGCGCCGGGCGGAACGATGGAGAGAAACTGTCGAATAAACGACCGAGAGAAAGGGAAAGAGAAAGAGTTGCGTGAGACGGGGCCGAGGGGGTGAAGGATGAGGAGGAGCGTACCGAGAGATACATGTCTCTCGACATGTTTTTATCCAGCGTGAAGCTGTCATGGGGTTTTATGTGTTTATTTATCTCTCCACTTTCTCTACACACCACGAACACGTATCGGAAGGCAGAGTATGTTTCTACACGCGGCCGTGGACCGTGTCAGGGCCCTGCCGATTGGAAGTCGCGTTCTCCTTTAACCCCTTCGTTCGTACCTCTCATTCTTTTTCCCCGGTCCTTTTTTTTCAGCAACGCGTTTCGCGACAACCGGTCCAAAGAGATCGTTCCCCCGGGATCTCGACCGCAGCGGGATAGACGTAAATCCTGCACGTCAGGAAGCCCCCGAGTGTCCGTCTAAATGCAGTAGCCGTTTTAAAAATCGTGTAACGAGACGTGTCGCACGGGTGTCCAAACGAGTGCGACCGCCGGATCCCTGGAAAGGGATCGTCGCGAAGGACTGCGGTTCGAGGGCAGGGATTGCGAAACGCGTATCCTTTTTCCGCACGGGTGGTAATCGCCGCGCTAACGGAGCTGCGATTCGCGGACAAACGGCGACGGTTCGGTCGTCGTCGACGGAACGGAGGCTGGGGACGCGTGGATCGCAACAGGCGATCGCGCGGTCGACGTTCCCGGGAGGAATAAAATTCGCTGCGACATTCCGCAACCGGGGAAAGCGAAAGATTCCTTTGGCCGACAAGCGAAATTGACGCGGTCAATTAATAAGATCGATCCCGCGCTCGATTAATCCAGTCCGCCGGCGCGAATCGCTTGCGCAACTCGCGTTCCAATTTCCAGCTTAAATTGTGCACGCGGCATAGAAAGGATTTACGCGCGTGTGGCGTGCGTGGAAATTACTACGATCCAGTTTGTCTCGCGCGTTGATACGGCCGAATGCGAAACGGTCGACGTCCATTTTTTCTCGCTCATCGCGCGGGCAACGATTACTTCGCGACCCTTCCCGCGTCCAGAGCTAAAATGACCGCAACCGAATGACACATGGACGGTGCATTATTGCAGGTAGCAAGGAATCGCGAACGTACTTTTTCCGTGATTCATCGAAGGAGCTTGGCCACGACGAGCCAAGGTGTGTATCGGTGGCAGCGATAAGCCGCGAGTTGAACCGCGTCGCGGGCATCGGAACAAATGCCGTTCCACCGAAGCCGATAAAACCGATAGAACGGATAACTGGGTTGGCTAGGTGTCCATTAGCGTTGCGTGGTGCCAGTGTCGGTCGCTGGTCCCACGGCAACTTTCGTCGGTCCGCCGTGCAACGATCGATTGGCCGATACGAACCGACGAGAGATTTCAACGCGAAACGCGCGCGAAGAAAAATCCCGTTGGCATTTATGAGATATCAATTAACCCGGAATTATTCCGCTGGCGTGCACGCCTAGCGAAATGCCGGCGATATGCTGCGCCGAGCGAGGGGATGGAGGTGCGCGCGTAGCGGAAAGGTGAGAGGATCAGAGAAACGCGACACGTTATCACCTTCGACTCTCTTGCGCGAATATACGTGTACTTGTACGAGAATACGCGGCTGCCAATGGCTCGGCTTGCGGTTCTCGTTCCTCTTATTGCAGGAGGCCCGTAGACGCCTTCGAGCCGAGCCGAAGAGATGCAGAGGCGGAGGACCGTTAGCGACACCTCGTTCACACGCACGTGCACCGTGTAAATTTCGAGGGAGATTAAAGATCGCCGGGGCCCAGTGACGGAACAGGGTACGAGGGATTCGTGGAAATTGTTTGTACCGCGACGTCGGGTCTCCTCGTTCCTCGGATTCATCGAAACGTTTCACGGTGCATTGGCGGTTTCAATTAGCGGCGACAAATCACGGAAGAAGCGAGGACGATCTTTGCCGCGCGGATTCCGCGGGAGGCAAAGTTTCCGTCAACACTGGGGCGCACTCGGCAACGGAAAGCCGATAAAGAAGCCCTCGGCATGTTCCCGCTGTTCAAGTGCCGCGACGATAACGCTCGTGAACGGAGAAGCGTTAAGATCGCAAGTGCGAATCGAACACAGCGGAAGAGGCTGAGTGCGAGGAAAAGCCAGCGCTGACAAAAGCGAGCGGAATTAATACGAAAAGAGAGATGCCTTGTGCGGGGGAGAGGGACGGCGAAGCGCACATGTGGCCAGAAGTTGTCGTCGATATCTTCTCGGCGCTATGACAAAGACGCACGGAGATGGGTTCACTGAATTTGCGTTCGAGTGCAGGACGCGCTCGCGTTTTGGCGCAGCCGCGAAACCGACCGGTTGACATCGGCTATTTTAAAAATAATCGCGGTTCATCTGCCGCCGCGATAACGCAGCCCGCGCCTTGCACTCTCTGTTTTCCCCGTTACGGAACGGCGACCGATCTGCGAACGAAATGAATAGTGGGAAACTTACCCTGCGCAGCTTCGCGGAAAGGATTGGCGACAGCGATGACCGCGAACATCGTCGTCAGTAAACCGATCACCAGCATTGTTCAGCGCCGGTGCGTTTCTATCGAATCACGGCTGAATTTTGATCCGTGATCACTGGCTGCTCCGACGCATCTCAATGTCGATCGACGAGCACGCGAAATTCACCGACAATCGCGTACAATTGTGACAGAATTGGCATGTCGACGTGAAGAGGACTGGCGCGAATACGAGGCGCACGGGAGCGCGGTCAGCGAGCGACTGAGCTTTTCGTCGCACTTGCGGCCTCGAACCTCCAGTAAGCTTTTTACTCGACAGGCGTGGACGAGCGAGCGAGAGGACGAAGGAGACCAGACGCCGCGTGAACGAAGGAAAGGGCAGGCAATAAGAGAGGGAAGGAGAAAGATGGAAGAGGCAGGAGGCAGCTCCGAATGAGAGATGGAGACGGGACGAAGTTGCGTGTGGGAGGAGGGAAAAGACGCGTGGCGCGTTGTCACGCAGTGCAACTACCATTGTGACATCTTCGTGCTGTACCCACACCGTGCACTCTGCAGTGCAGCGTACAGAGACTGCGCTCCGAGCACAGCACGGCTGTGCGTTCGATGCTGTCGTTCGCCGATGGAATTCGATCGAGATGCAACAGGGCCAAGTGGAGCAAGCTCTGACTTCGCTTAAACGAGCGTTAGTCATTGCTCAATTTTCTTATCATCGTTCAAACAGATTACCCGCGCGGCGCACGCCGACTACACTATCGAACGATATCGCATCGAAAGCAATCAATTTTGAGAAGCTAAGTTTGCTCTGCGGATGATACGTGTAGAGAGGCACGTCCCTGATAACTGATAAAATATGGTCTCATACTTTTGCCGATAGCTTCGACAGCCTTTGGATGGTATACGTATAGGACGTACTAAATACATATATGTATAAGCATTTGATAGTTGAAGATAGCGAAGACCTTTGTCGCGAAATGAATAGGAATAATCGGGCTCTTTCTGCGTAGGCGGGACGGCTAATTGGACTTACGAAACGCGACGAGCGACTTCCATGCTGGGGAAATTAAAAATCTACGTCCGTTTGCCGTCGCAAACTCGAGATTTCTCTACGAAACGTTAACTTATGGTAGGTCCAACGTTGTGGGATGAGCTCTGCTCGATACTCTCGTCGAGTCAATCGGCTCGACGCGACGGTCGAGTAATTTATTAATTTATACTGCCGATAAATCTGTTTCAAGCCGCACGTAGGCTGCGGACGGATTGTTCCTCCTCGAATATCTCGCTCTTTCCTTGCGTCCTTTTTCGCTTTCTTCTGCCGGTAATGCCTCTCGTTATTTACTCATTGTTAGCTCGGTCTTGTTATTCCATTCTGGACGCGTACATCCAACCCGTCCAACGTTATTCGCGATTGCAACTGTATCGACGACAGACGCGCGCAGAAAATCGCGGGAGCTCGACGAGGAAAATTCGGCGCCGATGGAAGTGAAAATTGGCCGGGGCCGAAACCAGTTTCCAGCTGAACGTCGATAAACACTTCGCAAAGTTCCTGCAAGCGTGTAATGCGTACCGGTTTATACTGCGACGTCACCACTTTGTACGCAGTAAATACCATAATTAATGTAACATGCTACACTCGGCGGCTAAGCTTCGCAAAACGAACGGTTGACGACACGATGCTTGCGAGTCGTTCGGTGACACCTTTGACATTAAAAAAGGCATACGCTGCAGGAAACACCGTGAAATGCCCTACGCGCGGTTCGCGAGCATTGCCTTCAGAGAATGTACATAGGTATATGAACCCGCTTAACAAGGCACAATTGGCACCTTAAGTGTTACTACGTTACGGAAACAACGGTCGGCATACGATTAATGTACGGCAAGTAGGTCTCGCTAATAGTTTTTTCCATTGAAATTTTTCAGACGCGCGCAAGCAAAGGCGAGCCCCGACGCTTTCTATAGATGCAACGCCGTGCCAGAAACGTTTTTGCAATGCGGACTTTGCTCGGCTCGGTCTAACTCACTTAAGTAGTCGCAATGGTTATTAATTATCCAGTGGAGAGGATCGTGTAATTGGATGGCAGCGTATGCATCTGTCTGACGTTAAGACTGTAGATTTTGATTTCCTGTACACCCGTATGCTACGGAAACCTTAAATAACATCTCGTCGGCGAGGATGGTTGGTTGTTCCCTTTTTTTACGTCCCGGACTGTCACGGGATACCGATCGAATCGATCATCGTGGAAAGTTAGGACGGTGTCCGCTGGTGAAATAAATTAACGGTGCTTTAGTTACCCTGCGTACCCGTATCAAGTATTTCACTCACGCACCCTTCGAAGCTAACGAAAGGAGACGCAGGAGGGACGGAGGGAGCGGGCCCCGAGGAGAAAGACCAAATAGATACGTACATATATACAAGTTCCGTGAACAATGCATCCTCCGTCAATCGTTGGCCGCATGCCAATGAACTAGCATCGAGCAGCGGCAGAATTTGATTTTCTCGCGTAAATTTGACGCACGTTTTGTACCGTGCCAGAGGAATGCGCACTTTCTACTGTCACCTCTTTTTCGTTGCATTATTCTGCTTCGAAAGGTTGTCTCATTTGAGCCATCCCTTATAATTTGCTCTTGCCTGCGTTCCAATGATCGATCAAGTGCCGCAAATTGCCGACCTGTGCGCAAATTGAATCCGAATAGCTTGCACTGATTACCTTACCATTGGTGCTTTGCAGCTTGAATACACTCGTTGCTTGCCGGTCTGTCATTATGGAAAACCTGGCCACGCAGGTAGAGGGACAATAGGAATACAATGAGAGAAATTGAAACGCACCGAGGCAGCGATAAGTGCGTGACGAAATGTAACTTGTGGTAAAATTTCCTCGAACTCTGAAAGGTCAGCGAAACGTGCTGGTCGAGTGAAAAGCGCGCTTGGTGTTCAGTTATTTCTCAGCCAATATAGTCAATTCCCTACCACGATAGATCTCTGGAGTGGCGATTAAAATCTGCACGACAGCCTCGATTTAGGGGACAGCGATTCCTCGAAGGACCACGCGAACGATGTCGCCTAGCTGCGCTAATTGTCAGTTAAAAACCTGTACGAGAAAAAGCGACTCCTGCAATCCGGCAACACGCTGCACGCCACCGCAAATAAGATTCAAACATGATGCACCGTACCTGCGCGTGAAAAGTGTCCCGAAGAATGTTCCTTCGCACGACTACTAAACGACTTTTATATTTCATCGTCGTATTTCCGCGTCTAGCTGAATTTTTGTACAACTTTCCCATTACATACAGCCCAAATAAATCGCTATCGATTTCCGATCCCCTTAAACGTGCAGAATCAGTTCCCGCCCTTCCTCGACGTCGCTTACTTGAAGGATTGTTCTTCGCAATTAGCGGAGTGCAAGGTGTGCATGCGAGCCGCTTCGACCAGGCTTTACCGACTGCGTGTATGGAGGGTTCGCGAGGGTGGCGCTTCCGGCAACCCTTCGTACAGACGTGCGACGGGTTATCGGCACAGAGGGGTGGCGGAACGGGAAACTCTTTCCGTGAAAGTGCCGGGATGGATTGGCGCTGTCATATGGAGGCAAACGAGGCGCCGTGTTAGGCACTTCGGCCTGCACGGACGCCTTGCTGCGCGTTCCGAGAAAAAGTGTCCGTACAAAGGGGTTGCAGGCTGACCGTACGCTAAACTAGATCCTATTAATACGGTGAGTGGCATGGCGGTCGAAGTTCCGGGACAGTCTGAAAGCCGAGCACAAGTGTGCACGCGTTACCGTGACCCTAAATGGGTCAACCCAACCCAGCAACCTAACTGGTGTACTCGTTTCCTCTGCGACTCAATGGTTGGCCCAGTTTCCTCGGGGGCGAATGAGCGAGCGCAAACATACGTGACCTATTCCTCGTGGAAAAAACGATACCGAAAGTGCACCTCTTCACCTTTGATTCGGTTCGCGGTAGACGCGCTCCTTCTCGCCGCCGTCGCCATCGCCGTCGCGATTCCCCGACCGAGGCATCACCTGAGAAGCGATTCGCGGGATACCTGTCGGCCACGGAAATGCGTTAAGTGACACGCCGTCGCGGAAGCGTGTGGAATACAGGTGTCAAAGGGGAGCTGCGGCGAGAAAAAGATCGTTGCAGTTTCCGTTTGAATGCAGAACCACGAGCGGACAAACGTAGTTTCTCCGAAACGTGCTGCGAACGCCTTCCATTAGTTGAAACCGTTGCACCGCGGATCAACTGTGCAAGCTGCTGACACGCGCCGTAACAGAATGCATCGGAAACAGCTAGCTGTTCGTTTTGTTCGTGCCGCGATCTTTTCGAGTGCTGCGAACGGAAAAAGCGATATGCGATTCGCTTGAAACCTAACGAGTAATCACGGTGCAACGCGGACTCTAGTACGCGACCCTGAATTCAATTATCGATTCGCCGTGGAAAATACACGACGGTGCATTTCTGATGCACCGTTGCGGATTACTTTTTGCGAGCCAGCATTCTCGTTACCGTTTTCGCTGGGGAGCGTAACACGGCGGGATATTTGATCGAAAATGCAATTACCGCGGGCGCGTTTAACGTTGACGATGTTACGAAAAGTCAGTTCGTTGCTCGAATCACTCGCCTAACAAGTTCTGGTTCGGGTCACATTGAATGAATGTCGACTGGTATTCTGTCCTCTGTGAAAGTTCGACACGGGTGGAAATGCAATAATGTGCACTTTTATTTTCATCGTAGGTCAATAAGTGTTGACTGAATGTAATAAAAATGGCGACCAGTAAACCACCGGAAATGAATTACACGTGCGAGATATGCGGCCTGGAGGGCTTTAACGACGAGGAGATGAGATCTCACATGGTGTACTATCATCTTCAAGGGGCCGCAAACTGTCCCTTCTGCGATTTAGGAGAGATTTCGCCTACGGAAATGCTAACCCACGTTAACAGTGCCCATTTGGATTATTTAACTCCAAGGTACATTATATATTGCGATGATGCAATGTATTTCTTTATACTGTTTGCATAATCGCTGAAATATACCGTAGGGTATTGTAGGGGTATTTAAATCGTCCTAAGTGCCAGAGGAAATGGCGGCAAAGACAAGTCTTAGATGTCGCTAATAAGTATTTAACAAAGTTGCAAACATTGTAATAGAGATAGTTATTTAGTGTATATGGATATGTATATATATATTTTTTTTTATCCAACTGGTTGGGAACACAGTAAATTGAAAAAGATGCCTGCAAAATAGCCATCAAATCAGTGTAAACGTTCTGACAGTTATACCTTTAAGATGCGGTCCTATTGCAATCTGAGCAAAGTATGTATTTGGTAGGGACATCGGCCGACCTGAAAATAAATATTTGAAAGCGATTCGAATTCGTAAATGAAAAAGAGAATACGCATTGGATTTTGTTTGGAAAACTGATTGTATAGCGTATAGTTATTATATTATTAAGGTTTCAATGTATAATAATCGTTGTTTACATAATTGTTGCAGCACACCCGAGAATGATATGATGGCATTTATCGATGATGATTCATTGGTGGATGATCGTAGGCACGACGAATGTTGCGGTCCATGTCCTTCTCCCAGTATGTCTCCGAGTCCTCCTCTTCTTCAGAATGGTTGGAGCAGCTCGTTCAGTCCACGTGTAAAACAGCAACAAGAGATACCAAAGTCAGAGCCGCTGGTTCCAAGTTCTAATGTGAATAACAACAATAATAACAATAACATTGGAAACGTTAACAATGGTATAAAGAAATCTATGGAGACATTCGAATCTCAAATTAACAGAGCGGACAGCTTAATAGTACGTGTGTGTATCATTTCAGTTATAGAAGGTGCAGCTGGTCATGGATCTCCATTGCGTTCAGGCCTAAACTTACAGTTGCGTTGTCACGCTTCGCCGAAGCTTCCGGTTCAAGGGTGTCCCATGTGTCCCTATAGTTCCGACAGTCCATTAAGGCTAGAAGAACATATAAACAGACAACACTTTGATCTTACTTCACCGTCCTTTCCTCCTGAATCCCCGCCATCTCGGGACGGTGTGTTCAACTGTCCTCTGTGTATCACATCTTTTCCAAATTCATCTGATCTCGAGCTACACGTTAACATAGAGCACAAGGATATCCTGAGGTAAAATGAAATATCTATTGCAACGTATCGTTAGTACTAATGGATGCTATAACACGCCCTATTTCTTGTTTTGCGTAGCCCGGCGAATGGTGCAGCTTCCCAGTCTACTCAAGCAACTATCAGTGGTGATACACCGGCGTGTCCAGTTTGTTTTAATACTTCGTTCAAAAGCAGTGATGAATTAACTGCACACATTGAGGAACATTTTAGTAAAAAATGTACCCCGTCCCCCATAACTCCAGATCTGTCTACAGATCGTATGTTGGCAAAGGATATGGAGAGGCTGGAAAAGGAACTTAGAAAATTGCGTGAACAACGTGAATTTGAAATGTTACGTGCTCAATACGGGATGGACAATCAAGGCAATTTTAGAGAACAAAGTGTCACGAATATGCAGCGGGCTGTGTATTCGGGTGAGATGACGATTGCTGATTATTATGAAAGGCAAAGCGAACTGCGGGTTGCCGAAAGTAGCGGCATTGATGATGGCAGCTCGTGCACACGCGGTAATAATTATTCCTTACAATCCTCAATGGCAAAGGCGCGATAATGCTTTATTGTTTGTTGAAACTTTTACTAGGACTAGTACTGAAAATACGGGCTGTTAGTCAAGCTTGCAGTAATGTACTGAGCACCTGGATGTGTTCCACTGTCGACCATTACGCTACAACATATGGAGATAAAGGCTGGGGATGCGGTTATAGAAATTTGCAAATGTTAATTTCATCACTCTTACAACATACAGGGTACAATGAGTTAGTTTATAAGGCATGGAATTCTGGTCTGGGTAGCGGTAGTTCGACTAAGAACCCGCTTCGTAGTTCCATACCTTCGATATCTAGGCTGCAGAAGATGATTGAATGGGCTTGGGCCCAGGGTTTTGATACTCAAGGAGCAGAACAGTTGGGAGGAAAATTGGTGAATACTAGAAAATGGATTGGCCCCACGGAAGTAGTCATATTACTGTCTAGTTTGAGAATCAAGTATGCGCTGCAATGGTTGCTCTCCATTTTCGATATCACATTCTACATAACAATTATTATTGCAGATGTCAGTTGGTAGATTTTTATATGCCAACTAACGCTGATGGTGGACACCCTGAAATGTTTAACTGGATTTTACAATACTTCCAACGATGCGACGATTTTAAACCACCTCTTTATTTGCAGCATCAAGGTAAACTATAAAGGATCGATAAAAGACAGAACAGGACTGTTTAAGAATTTCATTTCATTTCGTGATAATTGTAGGTCATAGTAGAACAATAATAGGTGTAGAACAATTAAGAGATGGTTCAATAACTATGTTAGTACTCGACCCAAGTCATAGTCCACCACAAATGGCACAGTTTAATAGTACGAATAGTGCACTGGGTGCAATGCGTTTGGTGCGGAAATCAATCGCGGCGATGAAAGCGAGACAGTATCAAGTCGTTGCCGTAACCGGTATCATGGAAACGGACATGGAATATCACGTAAGCCTTTGCATGTCGATTTAACGAGACCTATACGCCAAGCCGTGATGCCTCGATTGTATTTTAGGAGAGCAAAGTATTACGTTTGATTCGTGTACCGCAAGATAGATGAGACATACTAGCCCGCAAAGGAGTCCAATCATTCGAAAGGACGATAGACTGCCTCAAACCAGTGTTGTCCGGCATCCTCAAAGTTACATGACCGCAGTGTTCTAGGTTTTATCATTAGGAGGTTTGCTCCATCGTGTAGTAGTTGCAGAAATATTATTTATCAATATATTCTTGCATTTCTTAGCCGTCGTAAGTCGAACGGCTCCTCGAATCGTCTGTACGCATATAGACAAAAGAAAGTTATCATTTCTAAAAAAGAAACAAAAAAAAAATCAGAAAAACAAATATGTCCATATGTTGCGCGTATTATTTGTTTTTCTTATGTTAGGAGATAATGTACTCGGAGGTGCAGTTGAGCAAGAAAGTGACAGTCTCCAGGTACTTAAACGATAGAAATACATATATAACTTGATCGCCGTCTCTTGTTCACAATGTTGTGCTCAATTTTCGTCGCACCGAACAGGCTGTGCTAATTTTTAGTCAACCAGTCGTCCTATGCCGATCGGCTGCATCCGCGAAAAAACCATTGCAGAGCTTAATACAAGAGACTCTTTTGTAGCTGTGATGCTGTTATCGATTTAACGCTAATCATCGAATCCAAATATTTTTGAAGACACTCCATTTGGTCCAAACATTAAGCAACGTTCTGTCGCATGATCTTTAACTTGTACTCGACATATTTACTGAACGTTGTTCTCCAAAACTTGTCAATTTTAAGTCAATAAAGATACCAACAATAATACTTCACAATGCGCTCTAATCCTGGAATGACAGATACATGAATAAATAAATCCCAAATTAACTCTTCTATTTATTATTGTCACTACTGTTTGTACACAATCCCGGGGTGTCTCCAAAAATGAGTATACATATTTCCGTATATTATATATACATTTATCTATATACATGTACACATAATTGCACAGTCTTTGTTACATTACACTCCACTCACTCATACATGAAGTACAACTACTTTCATACTAATTATAAATATTCTATTTAATTATTGAATTACTTTAAGGCTACCCATACTTGAACTTGTAAGTTAAGTGCAATGCTGCGACAGGAAAAAGCAAGACATCGCAGTCCAGTGAACTGTTATTTACATTGTATACTTGAAAC
Source organism: Nomada goodeniana (assembly GCA_963969485.1). Taxonomy (NCBI): domain Eukaryota; kingdom Metazoa; phylum Arthropoda; class Insecta; order Hymenoptera; family Apidae; genus Nomada; species Nomada goodeniana. The sequence goes on along the minus strand of OZ018305.1, from coordinate 5,597,646 downwards.
AATTATATTATCTCGATCATTATCATTACGATTAGCATTATTACATTTCTTGTATCCTATAAATTGTGATTACATCTACAGGATATATGCAACCTTGGTTCAAACTATATTTCTTGTATAACAGAATATATTTAACCATGGTTCAATCATATGGATGTTTGTTGACAAATTTCTTGCTAATTATTACGAATAGTACTGTCATGGATTTTACTGTTTACTAGAATAGTACTGTTTTGTTATAAAGTGCATTCTAGCTGATTCAAAATTCTTAATACATTTTGTTGTACATCTAAAGAGAATATGTTCAGCATTCTGGAATGTTCTGGCAAATCAAGCTACGGAATTGTTAAGTGAATGTACAAAAATTTCACGTGTCGTATTGAAATATATGCTTTGTTAGAATTCCCAATTCATGTGTGATTGCTTCGTGTCATTTATATTGCTTTTATTTTAACACAGAGTATGAAACAATATACATCACAAGCAGATGCATTTGAATAAATAATGTATTTGATAAAAACGCAATGATATCTTTGTTTTTTACAGTAAATGTTTAATAAAATGACATTGTTTCAACAGACAAGTAATCGGCTAGGTAATACCAAATTTATCGTCTGAGCATTTAGTATGTTCTCTAAAATAACAGATAATTTACATTCATATGTTGAAACCAAGTGACCGCATACAGGCCTTATGCGCTTCTATATAATGGTTACAGTTTTCTTCGCCTTTGGTAATTATACTGAAAACAAATGGATAGCTTTTTAGTTGAAAACATTTACGAGAAGGTTATGTACGGCATGCAGAAGGATATCGTGTCAGTAGCGTAGATTTCGTTCAAAAATTGTTCAATCTGCTACTGTTACGTATAATAAATTAATGCCAATAAATTAATTTATCTCGAAAGGAAAACATTTATATGTTGCCGAAATACTTGCGTACCATTCGTCCCTTATTTTCTTCGTCTCAGGACAAGCGCAACAAGGTTTCAATGGCTTATCTGAGCTTTGTGCATCTTTTGATTCTGCATTAACGGCGCTCGCTTTATCATTTATAGCGCCCATTATTGTATAATAAAGAAAAAGATCTGTATTGTGTAATGCCGTATTAAAAAAGAGTGCTACCTGCGTAGATTTAGTTATAAAGAAAGCTGGCAACGAGCCGGCTCCAGCGCCTCTATAAGATCAATTTTGCGAAATTTAAATTTAAAATATTGTGTTCCTTGTAATAGTTAATCGTTTCTTTGTGCATATGTTGGAGACTGACAAATTATAGAACCAGTAATCAAAAACAATACCGCCGCCCATATTAATTTAATATTAGTCAAAATTTTACATATATAAAACGGTCTGCGGCCGCCCCTGGGTTCGGCGGCTCAGATGCAGGGGCACCTTTTGCACCCCTGTCAGGAACGGCACTGGAGCCGTTGTTTGAATCAGTTCTTTTGCATAGTTCTTTCCGTTGAAAAGTGTCATATCCAAGTAATGTGTGTCTTTCGCGAAAGATGCATTTAGATATTTTTAATTGTCTAAGTGCTATTTTTGTATTGCAAGAACTATACTGTAAGAGCTCTTGCAGTAAGAGCTCTTACCTAGGTAAGAAACGCAATGAATTGAAGCTAAATAATGCATATTTCTGATTTTCAATCAACAAAATATAATTGTACGTTCTCCAATAACCATTGCTTAATTAATGGACCCGAATATAGTTAATAGCGTGAAACTAAAAAATAACGGTTTTTAGAAAACACATATTATTGTTATACCCCTACAACCATTCGAAACCAATTATAGTACAATGTCTTTAGGATAATCGCCCCCCTTTCCCCCCGTAGACATTGTCGTGATCGGAAGTGTGGAGAGCGTCCTGTTAATGACGGTATGTAATTATATCTAATATATTCCTACCAACAACCATAATTACAAGTGGTTACCATTTTCCGCCCCCGGTCAGTTTTATTTCTGTTTTTTATTGATAATTGACGTATTTTTGACCATGTATTCGGAAAGCATTACGCAGAATGCGTAGCTAGCCGAATCCGCTCGCGTATGTTTCAAAAACTGTTAACATTTATGCAGGAATGCAAGGCATAAGTGTATTTCAGTTCAAAGTTTCGTTTTCCTGCAACGTATTCTGGAATTGTTTGTGGGATTACTAAACTCTGGATGATATTTGCTGGCATTCAATTGTAATTTAATTTTGATTCTGTTTCAGGGCGCCATTTTCGTTTGATTCGAGAATCGCACACGCAATCGAAAAGATCGATTGTTGCGAGTGTGACTGGCGGGATTGCGCTGTAGTTCGACGACGACTCTGTTTCAAATGGTCTTCTTGCTGCCTGGTAAGAATTTTTATTTTTTATCGAAATAAATAGAATTGTACGCATAGATGTCATAAATTTTAATTAGATTATTGTTCGGCGCATATTTAAAGTATATATATATATATATATATATATATATATATATATATATTGTATGTAAGTGTTTAGTACATCAGAAAGAATGTGAGATGAGAGCAGGTTTTTGCAACGCATTAGAACGCGGCGTTATAACCTAGTTTTTCAATATATTATCCATTTCACTTTCACATAGACTGTTCGTTGTAGATCAAATAGTACGAACGATTTGATGGGGCTGCAATTAATATTCTATTTCTTATTGTCGTAATAGATTAAACAATGTGAATGGAATCCAAGGTTGGAATAGAATTCGAATTGCAATCATTAATGGCTTCGAAATGAACAAGTTGGTGCACAATATGGGAGCCACAGGATTATAATGTATATTTGGTAACACTTAATTTAATATAATCATAGATCTCGCGCGTACATATTTATTGTACTTTACTCTATACATTACTCTAACGGGACTTTAACTGAATTTGATTATTATTCATATTTATGCACATGGTCTGACATGGTAATTTTATAATTCTTAACTAAACAGCAGCATTTTATTGATGAACGCTCGGTAGGAACAAACATGATGAAAGGTGCATATACATATATGTACATATGTATGTGTATATGCAGATATGTGTTTTCACCCTTGCTCTTCTTTATCAATTTGTAGGTTTTCTTTTAGAAATTACTGTAACCGCGCGCAATGCGGTTGTTAGAGTCAATGCTTGCTCCGCAGTTTTGTAGCCCTTTTCAGAGCAAGTGGCTCTGCCTAAATTTCTGTTTACACTTTACTTATACGCGATTGTAGACTCAGTGTTTTTCGGGTACAGGTCATTAATATTATTATCAGAGCACCGGTGCTCCTTTCAAATTATTTCAATCACGAAAATAGAATCGTAATTTGTTCGCCGATACAATTTGCGGTTCCGTGCACAGTCTTTTATTTTTATTTTTTTCCTGTATTCGCTATCGGAAGTAGAGTCAGTGCATCACTGAAACGGATGCTTTAGGCGACACTGATAAAGTGGGAAATGTAAGTATCTTTTAAACAATTCTCAGTTTTCTATGAAGAATTAAATTCTGCAGATTCAACAGGTAGATTTTAATGCTCTTTGCTTTCTTGTTTAGGTACAGTTTGCATACTTCCTAACGATTGAGTTCAATCGAGCTACCTCGGTGACGTTCCTGATGTCTTCCACTAGTATTTCCTCTACTTTTGCAATCAACGGGATGGTGAGTCGCATGCGTTTTGATTCCTCCGGTCCCCAATCATGCCGTAGGACGATTGGTCCGAACCGGCACGGGTGACTGGTTGTATTTTTTTAGTAGTTTTGCGAGCATAGCGACCGCGGGTATAATTTTTATACCCGTCAGATGTAATTTTATTTTACTGTGTATTATTTCTTATATGAGGTTACATCTGCCTTCTTGTACTCCGCGGTTTTTTAATATAAAAATTATCAGGGACATAGAAATATTCCTCATTCAAATAATTATTTGATCAAATAAGCACTGCTCGTGTTGGTTCCTCTATTTCGATACAAATATATGATGACATTAATAAATACATTGAACAAGTGTATATAGATATATTGAAGATATTGTATATTGAATTTCTAATTGCATTTATAATCAATGTAAATTTTTGATCACTGTTGAGCAGTGCAGAAGTCGGATACCCTCCGACTTCGTTACTTACAGTGTTTTATGATTATAGTAATCATGTATTCAAACAAATTAAACCAAAGAAAAAAAATTAAAATGAGCATTGTGTATGCATAGCCAATGATAGCATTTAATATTAATTTTTATATGCTATAGTCGAGTCAGTTTCGTATGAAATTTAGTACACATTATGTACAAGGGTACATGTATACGGGTAGATTTTCAAATCGGAGTAGCTATTTTGTACAATTTGCTTCGATTAAGGAATCACCCGAGGTTTATTTAATAGATTGTCAATTTTTCAAGTAAATATTTAATTGCATTAATTTCTTAATTGCGTTACTTCTTGTAGTAAATTCAGTTTCAATTTACAGTCATTTCCCTTAATATATAAATTATTTATCACTGATTTTCGAGTTTTAATTGATATTTCATAAATTACAAAGTCGAGTCATTTTTAAAGAGATTGTAAATAAAATATACTATTACCTATTGCTATTTTACGTGTAATAATCATCTTTTTAGATCAGGATTTTCAGGTTTAACCCATTCCGTGTTCATTGTTAGTAACTCACTCACGTGCCCAGGTGCTACTTGGGTGAGTGAAAGCCAATGGGCACGATGATCATAATATTTAAATTTCTAACAATGTTTGGCGGCTGACATTCGCTAGCGTACCGTGCACGACGTATTTTCCACATTGTGTATGTGTGTGGTCAGGCTGTGGAATTGCGTCGGCTCGGGAATTTGCTAACAAATTATAAACGTATTTACATTGAATACCATAACGCATTATGAAGATATGGCAAAGAATAGAGTACTATACAAACCAAGTATAGTTACTTGGAAGAAAATCTACAATACATTTATCAATCAATATTTTATGCTAAAGTAATGCACAAGCATATACATTTGCGCATATTTACGCAATGGTCGCTAGCCCTTGTCAGCCGATTTCAGGAATTGGTACGTACCCTTAGAGTGTGAATGATTGTATGCCAAGCTCGGTCGGTAAGCGTTTGATTGAGAATCGTGGAACGAGGTGTGTTTGTGTGAATGCTCTGCCATTTTTTAAATATAGGTCTAGGTAGGATAGGTAGTATACCTTCTGGTGTGCCTGATAGATATAAGTAGGTAGGGCCGGGCAGGTTGACACAGTCTCTGATCGGTTGGGCAATATTTCGCGTGTTCAACCTGTTTCAGGAAATTTGAATTGAAAAGTCGACGGTGAAGCTATGGCGCGAACGAAAATGCGTTCGCCTCTGGTTTGGCCCATCGATTTTTCGAATTCGTCACGGTCGCGATCGCGGTTTGGCTCCGAAACGAACGTGTTACATTATGCTCGAGGCTGCGCGTGTAGGCGAAGATCGATTGCAATTTTAATCGCAATCTTTACGATTTTCTATAATCGCAATTTTACGATTGTATTTGGTCGTGATTCTTCCACGTGTGTTTCGTTTAGCTACGCAGTTTAGATTTCTATTTCATTTTATTTTCTTTGCCGACAAAGTCTCGAGCCTAGACTAAGTTTCAGCGGGCATTGCGCTCGAAGAAAAGAAGAGGCTATAAGCTGAAGAGGCCCGACAAACTGTCGCTCAAGAGGGCAACTACCAATGGCTCTGCATCCTTTGGATGGAGAGCCATTCTGTATTACTATTTTGTCACTATGTTCGCTTTTGTAATTGTATTGCCTGGCCCACTGCCATCGTATTGGGCAAGTTGCGATTTTTATCGGCATCTCGTGCGATTCATTGCGGGTTGCATTAGAGTTGCGAATAAATCCAGATCGCGATTGCGATTAGAGCCGGAAAATATTGAGCGTGTTTTTTGTTAGAGTTGCGAATAACAGCATCGCGATTGGATTTTGTATTTGTATGTACATGCTTGATTTTAGCGTTGCGATAATGATTTTCGTGTTTCTTTTCTATACAATTCACTATACTATACAGTTTTATAGAAAACGTGTAGTATCCATTTAATAATTATTCGTGTTACGTATTAACAAGTGCAGGTGCAATAAATTAGTATTTCGAATCGTAAGAAACACTCGTACGTGGTTTCTCGCGATAGTGTTGCTATTTTTTCCCTTTTTTTGATAAATTATTAACATACCATACGAGCACCATACGCGTTTGCTTTTTGAACACTTTCGATGCTTTGCATAATTGATTAACATTGCCAAAATGACAGCAATGATTCACTTTCGGTTTATCATATATGGTTTATAACAAGTGGACGGTACTCAAATGTTTGTTGCCTGTTTGGCTACTGTACATGTTTCAATATTTGATTTTTCTGTTATGTTTTGTCTTTATTATTGTGTTTATTTATTGTGCGTTATATTGTGTTTATTTATTGAGTATTATTATTGTGTTTATTTATTGTGCATTTTTATTGTGTTCATTTATTGGGTATTATCATTATGTTTATTTATTGTGTATTACTATTGTGATATGTACAATCGAGCGTTCATACAAAAATACTGCTGCATGACGTAATGAGTTGGCCAGAGGACCCATTAAGGAGGCAATTCATTTAGCACGCTCAAAATGAGGTGTTTCCTTATCATTTTTTTCAAAGATCACGAATCAACGAATCTATTTGAAATTTTGTTTAGTACTTTATTTAACATTTAATATTATAAAAAGAAATGATAACTTTTCTGAAAGATACTATATTCCTGCATATGTTTTTCATGTGTTTGACATATGTAGGTTTGTGTATGGACGTCAGAGAACATTGCATTTTTCAATTGACTGAAGTATAATATAAATTAATTTATTAAAAAATAATATGGATTATATGGATAAATAGAATGGGCACAAATATAGATTTGATATGGAAATCATGTGTTTACGAACGGTTACTTGATCGGAATCAATTGGAAATGTAATTATATTCCATCGATATGCTACTAATTTCTTTCGAGTTTGTTAGTCTGTTACAGGTATCATCGATCAACTAGTGGGAAAAGGATCGCCATTAAATACACCTTCACCTTTCTCCCATATATGTATGCATATATTGTTATTTGAGCGGCTCAATTTAACATTTTACTGAATATTGCCGATTAACCCTACATATTTATCAAATTAATTATTGCCTTAAGTAGGATATCATAAAATTATTAGATTTAAATTAAATTATAGTTTTGAGTAAGATAAATTATTATTATTTAAGATGTTAGGACATAAGTGCTTACCACTGTAAACGTTTCTGCCTTGCCTTCGCTTTTGCCTCTGCTTCTTTGCTTCCTTTGCCAGCCTAACTAGATTTTGATTTCCAGCTGTTTCGATTCGTGCACCTTATTTCCAAATGTGCCTTCCATTGCATTTTTGCATGACGTTTGCACGTGAAGCGTATTGCAAATATGCGATGGAAGTACATTTCATTTCATAGCTACGGATTTGTTTAAATAAAATGAGGATGGATGCGCCCCGGTTAGACCTATTTCACACAAGGATACGTGTATATGTCACGATACCCGTATCAACGTGTGAAATTGGTCTTCGGGCGGGTCTCCAGGCACAGCAACCTCCACGCGGTGAGACCTGGGCAATCGTTACTATTTCGCGTATAATTAATAATTACTAACTGCATCATTCGTAATGTCGTGACATAATTATTAATTATACGGCAAGTAGAGCGAGCGAATTGGTTGTGCATTCGTCGGGTGTAGGGCCAGAGATTTTCTCATTTCGTAGGCCTGTGAGTTGCTTCAGTATCGATATAGATTTGAACTTCTATTTGCATTTATAGAGGGGTCTGTGGTGCGTCAATGAATACGTTCTTCGACTTATATAAATAAGTTTATTCTATATACCACTTTACAATTGATTTTCCCTTACGGGTTTCTTACCTATCCTTGCAAACGCGCCTTCTATCTTTACCCTACATAAACAGTGTACTACATAAACACTTTTTTGTTATCCATCGAGTTCGATGCAAAGTGGATAACACATAATTGTATACATGAAATGGATGGACTTGTTGATCACTTTGACACGTAATAATTCGTTTTTACGAAAGGCATCTTCGTGATGGTCGCTTTGTAAGTTTTCCCCCGAACTTCAACCAGCATTCCACCACCGTGCTGAGCTAGTTTCGATGGTATATATCCCATAGCAATCGAACGTCCGAGGGTCGGACTGGGACCACCGGACGTGATCTTACCAACCCTTTCACCCTCCGGTGTTAAAATGCACGCCCCTTCTCTAGCTGGCGGTCCATGCGCGATCGACAGTCCTATTCGTTTCTTCTCGGTGCCAGATTTGATCTGCGAGAGTATTTTATCTGCCCCCGGAAAGTTTGCCTCCGCCCTCCTTCGTTTCGCTGAAACAGAAATATTATGACGGGCACTTTTAACTATTAAACGTTGTCACTTTTCACTCTATAGCAATGCAATATACTGACCCACTAGCCAAGCGAGACCGGCTTCGATAGGAGTAGTTTCTTCGTCGATGTCGTGCCCGTAAAGGCAAAGACCAGCTTCGAGTCTACGAACATTTGCGCGAATCGCTAATTTCTCGTCTTGTAATTCGATTGCTGCTATTACCTTAAACTGTCCCTGGCTCCTAGGCCTGCTAGTTTGGTATCCGGTATGTCTAGAATCATCCGCACCAGAGTGCTCGCAATATTGTCCGGCATGGATATTTCGAAACCATCCTCACCCGTGTAGCCGCAACGAGATACTCTGATTTTGTTGCCTAGCACTTCAGTCTCGACGCAGTTCATGAATCGTAGATCTTTCAAATCGATTCGGACAATCGACTGAAGAACCGATGCTGCAGTTGGCCCTTGCAGCGCGACGAGGCTTTGCTCCAAGGGATCGAGGAATTTCAAATTCACCGTTTTACCTTCCGCTGTAAACTTTTCCTGAAATTGAAAAGCAGGGAAATGAATTCGCGGCGTCTATACAGTTTCAAATGGCAATATTACGCCATGTACTTGCCAGCTGTTGAAGAAGCAATGTAGAGTCTTCGTTCCTTCGTCCAGCATTCGATACGACGAAATATTTATCGTGGTCGTCTTTCGTGACGATGAGATCGTCCAGAATGCCACCGTTCTCGTTGGTGAACAGTGTAAGAACGGCGCAACCGATTTTTAAATTCTTGAGATCGCCGGTCGTTAGGGATTCCAGGAAATCGGTCGCATCTTTGCCGCACACTGACGTCTGCATCATATGGCCAACATCGAAAAGCGACGCAAATGTTCTCGTGTGCTGATGAGACGCGGCTATTGCTTCCTGATACTGAACTGGTAGCAACCAGCCGGAAAAGTTGACGATCTTACCTGAGAGAAATGGCCTTCAGGTGGTAAGAAAGAGTTGACGAAGGGGCGAGATAAACGTGGAAATCCTTTCGTGATACTTACCTCGATTTTCCACGTGAATGTCGTACAGACAAGTTTTCTGTGGCTCCGGAATTAACGACGCCGACTGGCTGCCCTTAGTTCCATATGACCGTGTTCCAGAATCGATCAAACGTTGTGTGCGTGATCTTGGTAAGGCAGGTTCCGCGTTTATCCTCGACATCGTCGACATATTGGCCGTCCCGCGAAAATTTCTGATTGCCTCGAGACATTTCGTAGAATATTCAACGCAAACCGTTCTTTCATAGACACCGAATCGACGCATCGTCGTTCCTCGGTAACGATTCGTCGTGCACTGCTTCGATGATTCGGACCGAAGTGCCGGCAATCTACTTTCGATGACCCCACTGACACGAGGCATCTTTCAGACTCGGGATTTCGTATCGAACGTACAATTCGATGGTTCGACGCATTATTTAGAGAATAACTGTGATCAATTGGAGTCGTCGATTCGATCGAGATTGGGTTAATTTAACAATAAGTTCAACTAAAAATAACTATTATTAGCCTAACGTGTTCCGTACGAAATGCCCGATTTTTTTTCATTTTCGTTATTTTCTTTTATTTAGCTATCCCCCGTGTGGTACGTTTTGTAATGGGAGAATGATGAAAGAAGGTCTCGTGATATATTAACATGGTCTCGTGATACATTAATACGTTCGCGTATGAGACAGACTACGGGCACCAGATATGATTTCCAAGCGTAAGAGAGGTCAGCTTGTCGTTAAAGTTATAATAGATAAGGCAACTAGATAGGCCTGAGACATTAATGCTCACTGTGCTTCATATGGGAATGTAGATGGTAGTCACGAGATTCGTACACATCGGATGCTTAGTAAATTTTTATTGTACCACGTAATAATAATAATAATAATAATAATAATAATAAAAATAATAATAATAATAATAATAATAAGAGCAATAATAATAATAATAATGACAATAGTAATAATCGCAGTAATCATCATCGCAATAAAAATCGTGATAATAATGTCAATAATAAATGTTAATAATAGTGATAATTAGTAATATTCATTCGTCACAATAATAATAGTAATAGTGTTGTAATAATAATGACAATTCATCGCCGTCGGTAATAATCCAATGACAAATGTCAGTAGTCATATAGTAGCGTGTCGAACAGAGAAACGACCTTAAAAACGAAGACAGTATCAATTGTTCGTTCGTACATTTTGTTTCCTTTTTTTATAACTTCCGTCGTCTTATTCTTCTCGCTCGCGCATTTTCTTTTTTAGTCTCTTCTTACCTCTCGCTTTCGCTCTTCCACACGCGCATTCTCTCTCGACTGTTTTTTTTTCTTTTTCATTTTCATTCTCTCACACACACGCACACTTTCTCCCTCTGTCTCGTGTTTTACACAATTGATGCAAAATGTCCCTACACAGTCCGACGAATGTGTGTGTGTACGTTTTTCCGATCGATCGATTTTTTCTTCCTTCGGGTCGTAGTGTGTTTGTTCGACGCTTCCTCTATGATATTACTTTTGTTTCTTTTTTTTCTTCGCGTTATCCTCCTTAAAATCAGCTATTTCCTATTGTAGCACGGTGTTGACACATTCACTCACATTGGTTTCTCGGTTTGCTAGTGAAGGGACTAGGGTTGGCGGCGGTGGGCTGGAAACGTGAGGGGTTGTGCTGTTTGTAGAAATAACCGGTAAGGAGTGTGCGGGGTGCGGGGTGCGGGGTGCGGGGGTTGGACACGTCATTGATGTCGCATGAGGTGCTGAGGATTTGGGAAAGGACGCGTATGGTTACGAATTTATTAATTAGGAACGCCCACGAGGAAAATGGATACGATGCAGTAGAAACAGAAGACTCAGTTATACTTAAGCCCCACCGGTCAACGAATCTATCTTTCCCCCTTGATTTTTGTCTACTATTGCGTCGAAATATTTCCCGTTCCTATTTTTGTGGTATTCAAAGCGATTACTGGAAGAGCCGAATAATGAGCTGCTGTCTCGTGAAAATCGACGATTCGTTTAAAAGAAAAGCTTTCCGACCGAGGGACATTTCCGGGGTGGCGAGAGCGCCCGAAAGTCGATAACAATCGCCTACGATCGCGAGGTGAAACCAGAGTTCGATCAGAATTGCTGCGATTTTCCGCGATTTCCTCGCGCTTCATCGAATTCATCCTATCTCTTTGCCCGAGCATCGTTATTTCCCACTGCCTCCTCTCCTCCTCTGCTCGTCCTGGACCGCGACAATGCGCCCCTTTCTTTTTTCGAATCGGCGCGTGTTTCGGTGTGTCACGTTGGTCTGGGAGAAAAGGCGGAACGAAAAACCGGGGTTCATTTAGAATGAGTGGAAGGTGTTCGTCGGAAGTGGAAGTTCGCTCGGGCTGCATTGTCGCGAACCAGGAAGCACATCGCGTACGCATTCGCGGTTGCGTTTATGTTTATGCATTTGCGTACGTATGCGTGCGTACATACATACATATATGTATATTTTTATATATAGATATATAATACTTTGTTGTACCATTGGCTATTTCGTTTTCGTTTTGGTCGTCGTTCAAAAGAAATGAAAATTGAGTCGTTTTCTATCGAAAATCTTCTGTGTCCTGTACCTGTGTACCTGATGAAAACAAATTATCCCAGATAACTTAAACTCTCTATTGCTTCCTATTTCCTTTATATGCATGGTATTGTCTCGAATTGTATGTTTTGTTTCGTTTTTACGCGTGTGCTCGCCTATCCCTTCTCTTTACCGTTCCCTTACTTTTGCCATGACGTTTTGTTTTTGTTCATTTTCGCTCGAGGGGAGGGGGGACTTTTTTTTGCTGGCCGACATTGCACTGTGCAATCACTGTACAAAAATTTTCTCTCAACTCTCGCATTCTCTCTCTTTCTCTCACTATTCGCGCTCCCTATATACTTCGCGTTCCATAATTTCGACTAAAATTCCACTTTCGCCTTAACTATACACAGTAATCATAATATAAGATAATAATAATAATAATAATAATAATAATAATAGCAATAATAATAATAATAATAATCACGACTCGAATACATCATCGACCACCTCCGAATATAGATACAATAATTTTTGTTCTTCTTCATTACCTTCCTCAACTTATTTCTGTCCTCCCTTTCTTTCTCTCTTTCTCGTTCTCTCTCTCTCTTTCTCTCTCTCGTTCTCTCTCTCTCTCTCTCTCTCTTTCTTACACGCACGTTACATCTCACAATAATGATCGTTTAGGTCGTCGTATATCTATACATATACATATACATATACATATATATATACATATATATATATATAATTTATAAAATGAAAATAGGTACAATTTTGGACGCTTTTCTTCGTCGAAAAAACGCTCCGAAAATTTCATTTTCGCTTAATAATGCCCATCGGTTGCGATTCTAGTCCACTTGGTAGTAAAATTTTGTTTACTTTTCATACTCGCATTCGTACTCACTTTTCCTATCTCATGCTTCCAGCTGAGGCGTTCAATTTCCCATTCGTTCCTGGAAATCATTCGCACGTAATCATCCACCAACAAGCTTTACATAATTTTCCTGCTCTCATAATGTTTTGATCGACATTCAAACTGCTTCCGTCCATACAAAATTTTAGCGATAACCGCTCTCGCGATACATTAGCTTTTTTTCGCCTTCGATTTCCGAAATACCTGAAATTTTAGGCTGGCCAATCGCGTGCTTCCAGATTCGACGAGCTTCCAACGGCGCTCGCAACCAGAACAAAAATTTCATCGAGAAATACGCGCTTAATCACCTATTCTACGTCGTGTTACAATATACCTATGGCCGCCCGAATGCAACTTGTTCAAGTTTGTTATTAAATGCCTGAAAACTCGAACCTCGGGCGGTCTTAATTCTGACTCGGCTTGCATACGAGCTCGTGTCAACGAAAGTTCAAGGATCTTGTGGAGTTCCTTCCTTTCACCTTTTCCTTCTTTTTTTTAATCGCAATTTGCCAGGTTTTTCACGTAGGAAGGCTTGCGTCCGACGCGTATCTGGTTGATCGGTACCGCTGTTCAAAAGTCCGATGAATTTTGTAATAGGAAAATTTTCTGTTGCGACACCGATCGAATCCTGTGGAACTTTTGTTGGAACGAACTTGTATATATTTAATAGGAAGCCCGAAAGACGCATACACATAATATTTGTTTGCTTTCTGCATTCGCAATTACAATATGATTTGCAAAATATTCTTGTACAGTGTTCAATGGCATCTACTTTTGAGTATCTGAAACACTGCATTTTGGATCTGACGCTTCTCTATTCTATTTCGAACGATAACGCCTCCTTATTTTCAGACGGTTTGTAAATAATACATTTCCTTGTCGCAATCGTGTCGAATTTTACATGATTTTGATATGTCTAATCAGAAAACGGCGGTTCTGTTTCGGACAGCTTCGTTATTCGTCGCCCGACGTATCAAAATTATATTTACGCATTTTGACGCCACTTCGAGAAACACTCGTCGAATTTTTCGTGCCGCAATTGTTTTGCTTCAGACGAAAACCGTTGCGAAGCAGAATCCCGTCCGTTGCGAAAAATATTCAAAGAAAATTTCTGCCATATTTTGGAGATGTCCTCCTACCGAAATCGCAGTTCTTCTGCGTCCAAAAGGATGAGGTTGTACATAATATATTGGTATAAACGGCAGATCACTTTGCTACGATAGAAGAGCCTCCCCAAAAACGTTTATCAATGAACGCTACACCAATTGCTTCGATAAATACAACATATCCTAATTGTTCAATTCTTGATACTAGAGTAGGTAAATCTCATCGAACACTGCCCACCCATGACATAAAAGTTGGCATGGGTGGCGCGGAAAATATGTTGGATTTCGAATTGTTCTTCCGCGTTTGCCCGGAAGTTATTCCGTCGCACGGAAGCACTCGTTGACGAATAGAACGACCATAAAAAGGAATAGAACACAATACATTTTTCTTTTTCTCTCTTGTTCCTAGACAGATGAAGATTTGACTTGAGCTATGTAAAAAGGCTCTCGCGATTTCGAAATTTCTTGTCTCCACATTTCATCGTTTCTTGCAATCATCGAAAACGTTGCTCTTTCTCCTAGATATTACATCACATGTATCATCATACATAGAACCATTTATGAGAAATCCTACACAATGCGGAACTTGTTCGTAACCGAAAGAGACTGGTGAATTAATCCCTAGATGTATCTTTCCGTTCTCATCCGATACAACTCATCGCTGTACAATTTGTTTCTCGCTTACCTCCTCCCTCTTTCTCCCTAACCCCGTCTTCTACCTACTTATCTATCTCTTTTCTCGTTTCTCCTCGGGATTTATATTCTACATTATTTCGCATTTTTTCTTTACGCGTCGACCAGTTCCGAAAATCGAAATTTGTAAACGCTGTTCAACTACGTACGCGGCGCTTCGAGGATCCTTTTATATACGACACCTTCGAACGTTTCTGACCTCCTGGACAATGCCAACGAGAAGTGATCTTTCCGTTCTGCGTCGACGTCGTCCTGGAGCGTGCAGAAATATCGCACCTTTCAGCTCGTTATCGCATGCCGGATGTCAGCCTTCCTTCGAAATATATTTAATCGCACGCTCACCTTCTCGTCTCAATTAACCGCGCCATCGAGACTGCACTGTCCGGACGACGATGAAACGATTCGTGTCCCGATACCTAAAACTTCCACGCCGATTTTGGATGTTAGTTGCGACAAACTGTAATCGTTCGCCAACCTTCCGTCGGCCTGAACGGTCTTCTACTTGGCCGTTCAGAACGTCGATCGTAATTGCCATTTCATTTGCCGTCGTGACAGGACAGCGCTTCGTTTACGCAGAAAGAGACGAGAAGCGATCGAAAGTTACGTACATACGTATCTCGCTCGCCGACCGATAATTGGCTCGTATCAAGAATCGATGGCGATAACTAATAATAGTGGTAATAATAGCAATAGCTGTAACTAATAACGCCGGGAAGTAGTTGGAAGTGTGGTCGCGAAGCGGTGACCAGGTCGAATATTCATCGTTGGCATATTCTCGCAACTTTATCGCAAAGCTCGGACCGTGGAAAATTCTCGTCGGGCGACCGTCGCCAGTTCGACCGGACCGTCACTTCCAACAGTTTCGACGACGGAACAATAGGTAACGATACTATTTAATAAATGCACATGTCCTAAATTTCGTGCGACAATCGTCAGCGTATTTGAGAGATTTTGCTTTTACGCGCGATGCATCCCTTTTCATACGGGATGCCCCAGTCGTGCCGCTCACAGCGATATCCGACGCGAAGGAACGAATCACTTGGATCAGACGTAATAATAAAATGAAAAAGGCCAACGACGGCCAAGCTATCACGACAACAAGTTTAACCGAACGTAAATATGATTTCCCAACGATAATTCCAATGTGCATTGACGGCGTTACATTGTGATAGCGATGACAGTAACAATAATGATAATAACTAAACGTAATAATAATCGTAATAATAACTAATAGTACGAAAGTTTAGAGTAATGAAAATGTTAAACTAACGGTGTTCCCTAACGTTTGCGGTTGTAGTAATAGTAGTAATAGTAGCACTATATCGGTTGCAGTGTCTATGTATACCTTCGAGATGTTGGAAAGTGGAGATAAAAAATTAAACTGGATAGAGGAGGAAAGCGATGATCTGCACGAACACGACGTATACGAACAATAAATTGTAACAAATTTTTATAGAACCGGATACCCGGCGCGACATTTCTACGCGGATAGTAACTAAAGGACCGTAGTTTTGTATACGTTTTACGCGGTTGCGCGTATGTGCGTTTCGCTCTTACTTAAGGACGCGTAGGGCCCGAGGATCGTCAGGGCCCTGCCATTAAAACACTAATTACGTGATAAAACGATGAATTAATTAATAAGCAGTAACTAATCGTAAACTCCCTAGCCTGTTGCTTCCATTCTTCGTTTTAACCAATTCTGACTAGCAAACATAACTCGACGCGGTGTTTGTATTCACCGATGTCTAGCACTTTCGTTTCGGCTTTCGTCTCCTTCGCCTTCACCTTTTCGACGCACTGTTTTTTTTTTATTTTCTTAATTCTCAAAATAGGAACTCGAATTGAGATCAGATACAACGATACGATCTGTTCTCCGGTTCATACCTGACGATCAGTGAATAAAAACGTCGCGAAGTACAGTTGAAAAGTACACAGGAGAATGCTTACTGTTTGATTGAATAAAACGATCGAACATCAGTGTTCTCGTTCGAGGATGAATGAAAAAGTTTTGCTTAACGAGAAAGTTTTTGGTGTCATCTTCTGATCCAGGACACTGAGACTCGATTGACGAAGATTACATTGGAATAAAATGCCGCTGATTTCATTTCCCAAAGGGAAGAATGAGAATCGAGATGTTAAGTTTGAAATCCTGTTCCGTTTCTCCCGGTACTCTTCGAACTCGAACGAGGACATGTGTGTGGTATACATAAAAGAGACAAAAAGGAACGTATAACGCGAATACTTTTTGCTATCCGACTCCCCGATCGGCTAACGCGCGCGACATCATTCTTTGAAAAAGGAGGGTAAAGCGAGGATTCGTCCATCGTAATGTTAATAGAAGTAAAGCTTAACGAACGACGCGAGGGTCAGTGATGTGCAACTCTCAGTCGAGTTGGATGTTAGACGTAAAATAAAAATTAAGGGGAAGACATCGAAAGTAAGATAAAAGGCCATCCGAACATATGTTCTAATAAGTTTTTCGCGCAATAATATAATTTATATAGATTGCAGATAAAGTAGGCAATTAGTTTAAACGCGCTCCTTCTACGTACAACTTTCACGTACCGATTTCGCTCATGTATAAATAATAAGTATACAAATAATATATAATATTCAACGAGTATAACTCTTTCTCTCTCTCTCTCTCTCTCTCTCTTTCTATATATAATATAGTATAATATAATATAATATAATATAATATAATATAATATAATATAATATAATATAATATAATATGAATCTATATGTGTGTGTCCTTGTATACATACAACTATAATATTTGTCTAAAGAAAAAGGTAGTAGGGAAAAACTAAACAGAAAAAAAGGAGAATCTCGAAACGCGGCTACTATTGTCTTACTACTGATTCTTCGTCGATTCGCTTCTTTCCATTTTGCAGATCGTAATCATATGGTTACACGATATAACTTTATGGCCTGGGGTGATTCGAGCGAACTTGAACCAAACCGTTGTTCTATCTCCCGTTTCTCTCTATAAAATACGCCTCCAATTGCCCCATAGCAATTTTTCTTCATAATTAACTAATTATTAATAACTAATAGCAATAATAGTAGCGCAATAAAGATGATAATAATAGCAGGAATAATAATAGTAATCGATTTGATCACGAAGTCAGAATTCTAGAACGTTTCGACGGACCCAGTCTCGCATTTGTTTCGGTTTATCCAAATCGTGTAGTACCTACTATTTTTACAAGCTTTACAATTCTCAAAAGCGTTGAATGCGATCCGGGATCCGTCTCGGGTCCACGTTAGAATGCTGATTTGGCAGGCATTTTCTAAAAGGAAACATAGAATTCGAAAGATCAATAACAATTTATCATCGAACCTTTCGAGAAATTCATTCGCACCGTATATCCATTTTATTTTCGGACTTCGAAAGAGTGTCGTTTATGCTCATACAAGGATCGATCGGACTTCGGCCGACTTTTGATTTAACGAAAAGAGGCTACTTGCTTTCGTCAACAACGCGGATATTTCCTTTGTGTACGGTTCCACTGGCCCTTTTTTCCCCAGATTTTTCCATTCCTCCGCTCCCTTTTGCGTGTTTCCCTTCTACGACTAATTTCGATCGACAGGCTACCGGAACGCAAGCGTATTCGCTGTTCCCTTCACGATCAGTTCGTCGATCGATGTCGACCCGGCGCGTTGCTCGAACATTCGTGATAACTAAGTACCGATTTCGCCAAACGAGTTCGACTCGCCCTGGCTTTGTACCTTCCTTTTGACTAGAATTGAATTTCGAAATGACAATCATTCAATTTGAATGTCGGAAGGGCCCGCGGAACCGGAAGTGCGTCGATATAATTTGCCCAAAAGGGGACTTCGACCAAACTCAACCGATACCATTAAACCTGAGCAGGCGCTGTTTCGTCGCGTATCAATTGTAAAGCGCCCGACAGCTGTTTTCGTGCGATTACGTTTGACACGTTATTCTTTATGGGGGACAATGGAAACGCGACGAAAGCGACCGCCGAAAATGAACCAGTAATTTGCGCTGTTTTACTTGATAACTAACTGCACGTAAACTGTCTGAAAATCGAAACTTAACTCGTTTGCCTTTTTTTCTTTTTCTTAATTCTCGACGTCAGCCGCATCCTGTAAAGTATCGAACTTGAAACGTCCTCCTCTCACAGGTGGTAGTTGCGATCCCGTTTACTTCCACCGCGTTTATACTTCGAACGCGAAACACTCGTGACATCCAACTATCCGTCCACGAGTTTCCACAACGTTTCGAATCGAACGTTGGCCGATTTTGAGGGGCAACACACGCGGAAAGCAACTGACGTCGCGGGGAACTCATAGTTGGTGATAACCGCGAAGAAATTCGAAACAATGCGTACACGTAAAATTGTTGGTAGGCTCTGAGAGGATTACCCGCGGGGTGAGGATACGGTGAATGGGTTTGATCTGTAAGGAATGGATGGTGGGGTGTTTTGTATTGTGTTGAAAGTAACGTCATAAGTGAAATAACTGAATGCTGCACTTGAAAGTCTAATGAAGTATGGGAGAAACTTGAACGGGCATGACCACGCGGCACTCGGGGTCACCACTCTGACCCCGATCGTTCCTGTCTCGTTGCTCTCGCGTTCCATTTTCCGGCACAATTTGCCGACCGTTTCCCAGACGACGCGGTGACTCGCGTCGCGATGCTCGTTCAAGCACCCACCGATATCCGCGTTCGAGTCCATCAGCCCTTTAGCTCGCATTTATGCGTCCGTAGTGAGTGCCTCCGCGATTTATTGAATAAATGCGACGCTTGGTTGCGATCGCTGCTGCCCTTAGAGTATAGAGTCGAGTATGTTTAATTAATAATTATGCGTGTATGCGTTACGGTTAATTGTTAATTAACTTGACTTGACAAATGGTTACGGTACTGTAATTAATGAATTATTATCTGTTAGTTTAAATATGTGTTACTCCACCGTGCAATCGTTTCCCTCTCGCGCTCTAAAACTCGCTCTCTCTCTCTCGATTTCCTTTCTCTCTCGTCTATTTGGAGTATACAACGCGGACACGTTGCCTAAACTACGAACACTTAGTACACATAGTAGCATATTTATCCCGTTATTAAAATACTGATTGGTTTTTGGATGGAGCACGGATTTGGAAGGGGGGGGGGGGAGGGGCTCGCTCTGCGTGCCGGATGGCGGCTAAAGGAACGACGACAATCGAATCGAAGAGGACTCGTGAAAATTTCTTTCCCCTGGAGGATTGATATCTTCGTCGAGGGCGACTTCGTGCGCTTCTCTCGACGGCCGACGCGGACCGTGCGTTCGCCGAATCCAGATGGAATTTTGCGGCCGAAAGTTACGCGACGACTCCGATTCACGGGTAAAACGGGTGTATTTGGGAGGGGGTCGATGAGAATTTCGTACGAAAAGAATCCAGTATACCCGGTCGATTCACTACGGGATTGTCGGTGGTGTACGACATAACTGCAAACACTGAAAAGACCATGTGCTTCCTGTATTGTACTTACATAGTTAAGTGTTTATTGTGGTACATTGTAATAATTGTTCTACCATAGTACTACTAGTTGTGAGTTATATTTGCGAACGTCTGTTTAACTGTAACAGAAAACCCTGACGAAGGCACCCACCAAGCGGATTTTTCTCTTTTACCCATACGTTTTGCTTTTGTACCGGTACACTTGTTCTAATGATTTCATACGGATTCGAATGTCCGTCGCGTACTATCCCATATCGCGTAGGTAGCGACGTTTTATTTTCCCCCTGGCAATGATCCCGATCGTGGTTTGAAACGCAAAACTCTCGGACTCGTTTTTCACCTCGAACGCGTATACGGCGAGTTACGAATGGGGGACGGGGCACAGTAAAGAAAAGATATCTCTCTGAACGAAAACTCGTAGAATATTTTGAAAAGAGTATCGACTCGTCGCGGAAATTGAAAGACCCCGGGTTGGGGGGGGGTCTAACGATGTGCAACGACGAGCCAGCACGGCGGGTTCGCGCGTTCGTCGCCATCAATTGTTTCTCCGAATGGCGTGTCTCGATCGATCAAATTCATGGCACGTCACTACTCTGCTAGAGTTTCAGCATGTTTATCGGTTGTCTTTTCGCCCGTCTACTCATTTCTCGGCTCGAAGCCGTTTCGTCCCGAATACGTGTATTACGTGTACACGTGCGCCAAAGTGCCTGGAGGGGCGATCAAGTGATGACCGACAAGGAATTTAGTGGATTTCTATTGTTTCTGAACGTGATACCTCTGTCGATGCCGCCGAATCATCTAAAAGACAAGGACGTAAATAATTTTGGTACTTTGAACTCCGGGGATGGTATCGCAGCCTCTGTTCTGCCATCGTGAAACATCGGTTGCGTCCCTTCGCTCGTGAATAGCACGTTTCGATCCAGCGTGTGCAAATGTAGTTAACACGATGTGCGTATTACTGTACACCCGGTCGAACGAAGCGGGACGAACGAATCGAGAACGGCGAACGCGAACCCACCGACTTACCAGCTATGCCTCTTCGTTTATATAGTGGACATTTAAACAACTTATTCCGGTTTTTAATCACGGAGGCTCGGCCGTGAACACCGCGTGAAAACGCGAATGCCGCCGAGGCGCTCGCACTGCTAGACTGTCGGTTTTATCATATGCTGCGCACTTACGATACACACTGCCACGAATATACGCATACGTCTTTGCCCTATCCTCCCTCATGGATCGATCGGCGCCCGATCGTACGCGGTATATTCGTTGTGAGATTATTTCATTAAAAAATTAAAACCCGATCGAAAACAAATCAACGGTTTTTGCTTCTGTAAAGCCGCGAATTTGAACAACGGCTCCTCTAATGCCGTTGCTACTTGCTAGAATGGTTGTTACATCGGTATAGTACGTCGGACAGGCCGCACACTCACCTTTCGTACTCCCTTTCGTCGTGTCGCGACGCCGTCGATTATTACCGAATTGTGCTGTTTTATCGGTTCGCGAAACGTTCTATCCTGTCGCGTTAGTTCTTGTTCGCGTCGCGGCCTGTCCACGTGGTCTGGACATTCCTCGATTGAGGATATGTCACGTCAATTCCAGGTTTATTGGCGTCAAGTCCGGGATGCACGTTGACGCCCGCGTGTCGCAACGCGAACGTCGTATCATCATCATCGGTTCTGCATCCAAACGTATGCCAAAGGCCGCGAAATTTTGCTTCGGTTTATCGTGCTCGTATTGTTTTGTTTTGTTTTTTTTTTATCGATATCTTTGGATCAATCGCGTTTCACCTGCGTCAACCGCGAGTCCTCGTTCCCTGTCGTTCGGGACGATCCGTTTCCCGCTTGAGAAGCGCGTACGTAACGTCGACGAGGCTCAAACGGATCCGGCGGTGAACCGCGTTTCTCCGCAACGTATCTAATATTAATGTTCGTGAAAAAGTACCGTATGGCCGAATCGTTTCGATTTTTGAAAGTCTGCTGGCTTTT
This sequence comes from Nomada goodeniana, assembly GCA_963969485.1. Lineage (NCBI taxonomy): Eukaryota > Metazoa > Arthropoda > Insecta > Hymenoptera > Apidae > Nomada > Nomada goodeniana. The sequence continues at coordinate 5,575,501 of OZ018305.1, read as the reverse complement.
TTTCTTACGACAATTTACAAAATCAATTGGCTTTACATATCCGTAGCGTGTGTAATCGAGTGTGTAATCAAGTGTATAGAGTGTACGTTGTGTGTGTGTGTGTGTTGGGTGCATGCGCTAGGCATAGGAGTGTAAGCCGCGCGTCGTCAGGCGGTACGACGTGCAGCTTCTGTATGGAAAGTGTGGAAGCGCGCGGGGTTGCACGCTCGAGAACCAGGGCAACTTTCATTTCATTGTGTATTGACCGGGGTCGCGAATCATCCGCGGCGTATTCATTCCTAACGCGGCGGTAAAACGCGAGCCACACGGCTCGTCTTCTCCTGTACGTGTTTGTCTGTGATATTGTCATTGTGAACTGTTTTGCTCCTTGGCGAGAATACCAATTTTACCGCGCGCCCGTTCGTCGACGAACCGGCGGCGCGGATTTTGCGTTTAATTCGTGAGGTCGAGTCGTATTTGTGAGTGTGTATGCACTGGGAGTATACACCAGCGCATCCGGGCTATGGCATTTTTTTTAGATTATTTAAACATTTAGCAAATTTACATGAAAGAGATTAAGATTATGGGTAAGGGCCGGCTTTGCAGATCGCGTGCTTCCGTCTGCGCCTAGATTTCCGTCGTCGGTTAGTTTAGTGTCAACGATTCACCGATATCGTTTCTCTGCCGCGTTCAACGCCGACGGCTCGTCCACTGCCCGTTCCGCCTCTCTTGCTCGGTCCTCTTCCGTTAGCCCCACATTCGATTGGCCATCGTTCCCGAACAGCTGGTGTTCGATGATGTATCGGGGGTCGGACACTTGGAGAACGAGCGTGGACTATTTTCCTTCCCGTGTAGCCCCGTGTCGGGCTACGGTAACGTGGATCCATGATCGTTTCTCCTGGAACTAGCCTCCATTCGTTACTCACTGGATTCGCTTTCGTTGAACCGTCGATGTCTGCTGTTGCTGGCTTCTGTCGCATCGACAGGCGGTAGCTCGTTGTTTAAATCTGGCGAAGGTAGACGCGTTGCTCCGCCGGACCCGCTTACGAGTTACGGGCATATGTAAATCAATATATTTGTAAATTATTTTTTTTGTGCTTTTTTTGTCGGCACGCCTGCAACGGCGAGCACGTCATTTTTTTTTTTCGTTAATTCTTTATCTTTGCTTATCATTCTTCGATTACAGAACATACACTACTAGAGCTATTGTAACTTGCTGTGTGTTTTGTTTAATTTTTTTTTTTTTAATTATTATGGTACACGTTCGCGGGGCACGGGCCGGCGCCTCGGGAATAATTCCTCCTTCTCGCTGGGTGGGGGTTGTGTTGTGTACGGGGGAGTTGAGTCGATTGCCCCATTCTTTTACCGATTCTGGATCGCTTGTCTGCTCTTCCTCGCCGTTCATAATTGAACGTTCAATGGTAAAGCAACCCTCGGCGCACGGCAGGATGCACCGGTGAAAAAGCTGTCGTCACGGAATCGTTTTATGATCGTTGCGCCGAACGATCACCGCCGTCACGAAAGATTTCGACGCTGTGCTGATGGTTGTGTTTATTGTATTGTTGTTGTTGTTAACATTTTTTTTTTTTTCTTTACGTTTGCTGATAATGGCGATAGTGATGGTGAAAGATGGCGATGCTGTTGCTTTTTTACATCTCTTCGTATCATCTCCTCCGCTCCTATTTTAGTGCACCATTATTTCCTTGTACGTATGATTTTTCATTTACTTTTCGATGTTTGCCTGTATTGTCGAGGGACCGTGGTAAAACATCAATTTTGCCTCATCGCTTATTTTTGAAAGACTACTCGCTGACAAGATTTCTCGATCAATTGTTATCATTTGATTTTCTTTTATGCTTTCTTACATTTTCAAACGGCCTACAGATTATGAATTTTTTTCTTGAATTTTAATCAATACTTTTTGCACGTGCATTACGCGCATTATCGATTAACCCTGATCTTTGCCTGACCTCGCATACCTTTGCCATTCTCGCTAAATCGTTCTCTCCCTCCCTCTCTCGCTCTCACGCTCTCTCTCTCTCTCTCTCTCTCTCTCTCCCCCTTGTTCGTTCCTTTAAGCGTTCAACATTCGACACCCCATACTAATTGGACCGGATGTCGATACCGTGAAACTCGGGTTCGATAATCGCGTCGCACTTTTATACCGAAACACGCGAATCATATAGCCCCATAAGCATGGCTATCTCCCCATGAAACGCTTCTCGTGGCCTCCTACGAATACCTCCGGAAAATTGTCAGAAAATTGTTGTCGCCAAAGATTTGGTCCCTGTCTTAATTTGGAGGCAAGTCGGTGCCGGTGGTGCGAGTGTGTGAAGAATTGTGTTTTACGCTTACTTATCTATCCTATCGTAGCTGTACAATCCATCGCAATGCTGTGTGTACTGTGAGCGTGTCTGTGTAATCGTGTAGGGGTGTATCAGTGTCGAGAAAAAAAAATTTCCCGATCAGCGACGCCCATTTTGGAGAACGTCTCTCGCGCAAACCCTTCTCGTTGCTGATTACGCTCGCTCTGTTTTGCAGGACCGGCGCCAAGGCGCTTGCACAAGGACGGCCCTCCAATGACCAGGCGTACACCGATGACGAACAGAAGCATTGGTTCGATAAAAACGATTATCGTTGGTTGCGTGGACGAGGTGTATGCACTCGTCCAGCTTTAGGTATTTACATAGAAACTAACCCTATTTCACATTATGTACTTCGTTTAAGTTTACCAGTAAATTCTCAGTTTATGCTTGTGATATCAAGGTGTATGTACATACTACTTAATCCGAGGAAAAAACGCCCTGTAACGTAAAAATTGTTATAATAAGAACGATCAATGATCGACCCGCGGTGACGTCACCAGGAACTCGAGGCGGCTCTTCTTCAAGTTCTGAATATCAATGATCGCCGGTGCGAATGGTTTTACTCGTTACGTTTTTTTTTTGTTCTTTTGATGACCGCGATAAATGCCCCTTCGAGGGGCGAGGTCGAATCGATGGCGGATCTCTCGAGTTCCTGCCGCGTCGCGGGTGCAATCGTTAAATGTAGCTTTGACGATGAATCTTTTAGCAATCATTTTTTTCTCCTGTCGTCCCAGATGGTGAAAAAGCCTTTGCTATTCGACGGCTTCTCGGCGCGTGTCTTTTACGTTCAACGAAGATGACGACGTTAGGCTACTCTCGTGAGCGGTAACCAAAGGTGTTGAAAGGAGGAGGGATCCCATGAAGTGGAACTCGTGATCTTCCTAATTTGCTTGATAATGCTCCGTTCCCCCCTTTCTTTTTGCTTTTTGACAAAACGTTTGGTCGAGGGATCGAAGGGTATTCGAAGTGTATGAAGGGTTACAAGTCGGACAATGAAAGTATTTCGTTTACCACGGGACAGAGTCGGGAAAAGCGTTTGATGAATCGGGAAACATTGAAATTTCGAGAGGTTCACGGGAACGAGGGAAATTCGTACGAACCGATTCATGGAACGCAAAGTCTCGTCGAGAATCTCCAAAGGGGACAACAACAACAACAACAACAACGCGGTCGACATACGATGTCACGGGGAAGAAAAATTTCGGCACGCCAGCATTTATTTCTGTACTGCTCTGTCCGCGATTGCCATTCGAAGAAACGAAGATATGGAACGTGTCGTAGGTACGCGAATCGCCGTTGAAACGATTTCTTTCTTAACGATAATTTTGCCGACAACTTTTGGACCATCTGTAACACTATCATCTTTATCCGTTTTCTCGTCGCTCCTCTTTTCGTCTCGTTCGTACGTACAAAATTTATTTCCGAATTTCGACAACCGCCCGCGTCGGTCTATGGCCTCGGCCAGTATTCGAGTTCCAAGAGTGAAATGAGCGCGCGTCTCTTCCGTTCGCGCGTCTGTTTTAAGGTCAATGTTTCGTTTCGTTTCGCCCGATCTCGTCGAAAGGAACCCCATCGTAATTACGGCCGTCCAGAAGTTTGATAAAAGATCCGAAAAAATGGGGAATTAGGGGTCGCGATAGACGGGGTGCTGCAAAGAGGTATTTAGGTTTAAGGGGCTGGCCCGGGTCTCTAAAGTTCGTTTCATGGTCAAACCTACGGACTTTCTACATCCTTCCTTTTCTCCTCTCCCTCGTCATCCTCATCTTCGTATTTTTAATTGATCCACCTCTGTTCTGCTTCGTCTTCTTCTTCTTTCTAAGTATTGCGAGAACGTAACGATATATTGCAAGTAAAAGTTCGAAACGACGCAAGTATTTTTACGCGTTCAGATATATACCCGGAAATAAAAAAATATTTCGCTTATAACGATCACAGGACCTCAGATTACCTGAAGCACGCCACTCTAAAATCTTTCACGCGTTCCATTTTTGCACTATCTCTCTTCCTTGATTCTCACGAAGCATTCTCTGCCGCACAGCTTGCCTTTCATTCAGCCGGGTGCCCGTGTACGTACGCGACAACTCCAAGGTTGCTCATTCACCAAATCTTCCATATATTCTCCATCTCCCTTTCTCTCCATCTTTCTTTCCTTTTTGCCTTCCCTATATCTCTCTCTGTCCCATATTTGTGCTCTCCTCTGCGTTCCTTGCTCCCTTACTCTCGTCCTCTGATACCACTTTCGATTCCCGTATGCCATTCATTCTTTCGTCGACGTGACTTGGACTCGCGTACAGCTACGCGGGCACACGTTTCGCACGCATTCAATTTTCTCTTTCATCTAATTTATCCTAGTCTCATAGACCCTATATTTATTATTTATAATATTTATATTTATATATATATATAATATATATAATATTTAGCATTTAGTTTTTTTATTTCTCTCTTCTGCTCCATCATTTTTCATTTTTATTTACTCGTTCCTCGATACTTCCGGCGTGTTTGTTGACGAGAAAATGCTCGTACACTATCACGCCACTCTGAAAATGTGCACGTGTACTTCTGGAGGGGGCCGTTTCTGGGCCTCAGTTCCACATTTTCGTTTTGTTTCCATCATACACTTCAGATTCTCTGTATGTATATATAATATATATAATCTAACTGTTTGTAATAATTATATTTTGTTTGTCCGCTTACGAGCTAATAGTTTTCGTGCTGTCGTTCAGCACAAGTTTGCGCGCAATTTTAATATTCTTACGTCGTGTAAGTATCGCGTGTACGCGGTTGTGTTTTGTGTGTACGGTGTGTTTCTGTGTATAAGAAGTTTCCATGCTGTCTGCGTATATTGTATCACTAATGCAGCCGGCGGCCGCACGACGATACCACTCGCCGCGCCGTTCGATCGCGGTTCAGATCGGCCGCCTCGTAACTCGTTTCGCGTTTATCCGATAAACGGAAAGGGGATGCTGTACGTAGTATAATTAACAGACGTACGAGGATTGGCTGATCCACCTAGCTGCATTTACGCACATGTTGGACGCGTTTATGCTTAATCGTTACGGGATCTAAGATTAGGGGAGCCTTAAATTGATTTGTAGGTGTTGTATATATGTGTGTTTGTTTATATATATATATATATGTATATGTATATATATATATTATATACATGTATATATATATATATACATAGTTTAGTTTGTTGAGCCTGGACCGACAGCTATATACGGGAATATTCCTTATCTACCGTTTAGCTTTGTCTGGTCTACGAGTTTGGCTCTTGTACTAAAAAAAAAAAAAACCGATAGTATTCTGCGTTCCCCATAATCATCCTCTGACTCGGGGATGACCAGAGACACATAAGTTAACAGTTTCATTGAATATGATTATGGCACGTCTCAGGGGTGACATCGGTCGGCAAATGGCGACAATGCGTCCTGAGAATTCGAAGAGAGCGACTCGACGAAACGGTGATGTACGCCCGAAAGAGAAGATCAACGATCGTCATTCGAGTGCGGCTCGACATCGTCTCCGACGCTCGACGATCTTCTCGTCCGGCGAACCATGTCGTTCTAGGAACTCTAGATCCAGGACCGAAGTAGGAACAACGTGATGCACGCGGTAAATCGCATACTGCTAGAAGACCATTGTCGCTGCCGACGTTGTCACACACCGTCTAACGGATTTCTAGATACGTATGACCGTTATTCTCTGTCCGGTGCGTCAGAGAGAACGCCTTTACAATTGGAACGATTGCGACGTCCTTACGAAACGTCACACGTGGACCGAGTGATTATAGGATTTTCAGAGGCCCCGAATGGTAGATCTCGGGGCCATCTGTGATTGAAGTAATTCGTATATACTGCTGAGACATGAGTAATTTCGCGGCTGACCACACTTGGACGTTACTACTTGAATCGATGTAGAGGGCGAAAAACCGTCGCGACGGTTCATCGCCAATGCACATCGTTCTTTAGACGTTGTCAGAGTTACCGATCATTTCGTCGGCCTTCCTCTTGACACCACGGTCTTCGGGATGCTGCTGCTGCTGCTGCTGCTGCTGCTGGTGTTGCTGTTGCTGTTGCTGCTGCTGCTGCTGCTGTTGTTGTTGTTGATGAGCATGAAGACCGATGGCAGACGAACTTTGCTGCTGCTCGTTGAGATCTGCTGAACGCTCGGCGTCGTGAAGAGGCTGCTGATTGAGGCGTTCAACGTGCTGCATGCTCGTCTGCTCGGACGTCCAAGGGGTCCACTCGTCTCAGTAGTAACTGAATTTTCATGGTTGCTGATTGTTCTGCTGATTGACAACGTGCTGAAGAGTAAAACTTAAGGCTCGGGGATCACCGTGGAGCCTCAGCGCTTGTTCCAAACGCTGCTCTTGCAATCGTAACGCTTCCCCTGTGAACCATAAGTTGTCGTGATCCTGGGTCTGAAGGATCTCTGCGTCTCGTTCTATTCATCGAGGAGACGAAAGTCTCGCTATTTAACGCTCGAAGGTGGAATGCGGTCTGGTGAATAGCGTGTTGGACACTGAAGTGAAACTTACCGAGATCAGGCGGCAACGTGTCCTGCTGAGACATCTGCTGGTTCGTATGGTGTCCTGGCATCCCGGAGGTGCTGCCGCCCCCGTTGTGCTGGCCCAAATGATGTCTCACGTCTCCGCCAACCGCGGAACTGGCTGCCGCCGCTGCCGCTTGCGACACCTGCTCGATCGAGTCATTCGTCATTAGATTTCAATAGTACGGACCGGGATCGCGATTAACGAATCCACGGATTGAATCGTATCAAGGGGGTCGTCGCACTTACCGCCAATCTGAGCGCCGCCTCGGCTTGAGAACGCAACAGAGCTTCCGCCTGATGCATTCTCAGGGTCTGCTCGGGCCCGGTTGCTTGTACACCCTGCTGTTGAGGCCCCGTTGATCCTTGCGTACCGCCGCTCATGTCGCCGTTGTTCCCCATCCTCATCGCTGCCGCGAGGGACGCCATGTCCACCGGCGACAAATTCGGCGAGACCGAATTTTGCAGGCCTGCGGTCCAGAAATAAATGGATACGCCCCTTGTTAAAACGTTCTCCGTTGGGGACGTGTAATTGGAATGTCCGGCAACGCGTGCGAAATTTGCAAACTTCTCTCGCGGTGATCTAGCGCATATTATTATCGTGGGGCCGTTGGCGATCGGTTCGTCGCACATCTCAAACCGAGAGTGCACTGGTATGAACGGAAGATAAGAAAAATCCTTGCCGCGGAAAAAACATAATTGTAAATCAAACTTTATCGGGAATAATTAGAACGAAACCGTCGTATCTTTTTCCTCGGGCGGCGTCGCGCGTCGCTCGCCGCGTTCCTCGATAAGAGTGGCATCGGCAGCCTTGAACGGACAAGCCAGTATCGCGGTTGATTTTGTTGACCGATCGATTCAGGAAAAGCAGATTGCACTGTGAATTCTTACCCGCTGATACGGCGGCGGCCATCACTGCCATACGCTGCTGTTGCGATTGCATTTCGTCATGGTATTGTTGCGCGGAGCCTGGTTGACTTCCCGCTCGCAGCATTTCGCTGAGCTTGTTGCCGCTGGGCCCCGCCGACGCCATGTTATTATTATTGTTATTGTTGTTGTTGTTGAGCAGACCGGTACCTGCGCAAAAGTCTGCTCCCGTTAGTATGCTTGACGGGGGGTTTCAGAACTATCGTCTAATCGTTAATCGACGGATTGCACATGAAAATCATTATAATATGGAGAGCGAGCTGAGCGTTCGTACGACGAAATTACTCACACAAGAATTCGTGGATGATTTATTTTACTCAGATAGTGTAATAATGTTTACTACAATAACTCTCGCTGCCTTTCGATGCACGGTGGTTACTTAAAGTGTATGGGATACATTACAACAAAGACGTGTACGAGAGATAAGTGGTTTCGGTGTTAAGATTGCTTGCTCTAGGGTATACACGACACTCTAACTGGATTATTCCAGACGACCATTTGCAAGAAGACGAGGAACAAGATCGTAGCGTACCAGGTTCACTACCGGCTGACGATAATCTTCCGTTTCCACTGCTGCTGTCCGAATGAGCCGACGGCGACGGGCACATCGGTGGTTGTTGCAAATTTTGCGGTCCGCCCGACTGGCTTCCCAGCACACCCAATCCTGCACCTGTTAACGAAAATTGCATACATGTATCGTTACGATCTTGTTGCACAGGTAATCGACGATGCCGGACGACAGCCCCGTACCTAGACTCGAAGACGCAAGGATCTCCCTCTCTCGCCTCTCGGCGGCGGCACGACTTAAAACGTATTGCGCCGCGAATTGATGCTTCGGGTCCATTCTCATGTGCTCCATGTGACTCAACAAACCTTAACAGCAAAGCAGAACAGGCTCGACAGAGTTTTAATTAGTTTCGCAAGCTTCGGATCGATACACCGAGAAAACGAAGGTCCGATAAGGCCATTGAAATGAAAGTGATGCGCACGATGGTATCACGGAATCGATAATAACGGAAAGTAATTGCACGATTGCGCTGGATACATGATTGCTTGAAAGACAAGATTATACTTACCGCTTTCATGAGTGAAGACGGCTTGGCACACCGAGCACGGCCACATTCTGAGGCTTGTGCTAAGCTGACTGGTCTCAGGATGGCAGGCCAGGTGTTTCCTAAGACTACCCTCGTTGACGTAGTGTTTTCCGCACACTGGACACGGGTGGTTGGCGGTCCGTCGCTTCGCTAGGTAAACCCCGGCAACGGAGGTTGTGCAGTCAGCGGAGGGAACAATAGGGCGACACAATTTCAAGGTCAATGCTAAGCAGGATAAAGCTTCCCAAGGAACGAAAGCCACCTCCTCCATCATCATCATATCATCATATTCATCATATTCATCATATTCATCATATTCATCATTATCATCATCCTTCTTCGCTCTTTTTTTTCTTTTTTTTTTTTTTTCACTATCATCACCATTAACATCACCATCATCTTCATCATCCTCCTTCTCCTCGTCCTCCATTTCCAGGAGGACCACCTTCTCCTCCTCCGCCACCTTATTTCTCACGCATTCGCGTGTACACACGCGCGTACGTACGTCGACATTCCAGTCGACCTCGAAGGCGAAGGGAGAATCCTTGCAGACACGGATAACCGAGGACCAGGAGAGCACTGACCTCGGACGCACCGCGCGCTGCTTCTGCCGTTGCTGACTCCCTTTCACGAGCGAGGTCGTCGGCCCAAAAACCAAGATGTACACGCACGTACGCGCGCTTGCACGCTTGCACGCTTATAGACGCACAAAGAAAAGTTCGACGAATCTCTCATTCTCACGAATTCTATCGCATTCTTTTTCCCTTTTCCTCCCCATTGCTCTCTCCAACCCTTTCTTACGTTTCTCCCTTATCATCGCTATCTCTATCTCTCTATCTCCCTTTCTCCCTCTCGCTCTATACCTCTCTCTCTCTATCGCTCTCGCTCTCTTTCTCTCCCTCTCTCCCTCTCTCCACGATTTGCTCCTTTCCCTCCATGTCTTCGTTTCGGTTTCTCCGTCGCCTTTCTCTCGCTTTTCTCTTCCAGGAGATCATCGAATCGTCCGGACGGACGTTAGAGAAGTGTTTCGCACAACGATGCATTTCGACGAAGGATGGGTTACTTGGGTCTCTGTTATCGGTATGAAAGACACCAGGTCGGCGCTGGCACTGTTTTCTGTTTAATGGGGGAAATGATGGAGGAAACGAGACACGACGCGTTTCGAAAACGTTATATGGCATATGGTAAATCGTTTCGTTAAGAGATTCTCATCGAGTGGCGTACGTCCGCTCTTGTCGATTCTTCTTCTCTGTACGTCTATCTATATATGTATGCCCACACACTTAACAAAACACGCACAAAAGTCGAACTAGACACCCTTGTGAAGCACCGTTTTTATATTAGCGGATAGTATAGTACGCATAAGTATTAGTCGGCGAGTATGCTAAGTGCTACACCCCCTTTTTCCGTTCAGCGAAACAGTACGAAGAAGTGACAGAACAATGTGTGCATATCGCCCGCGCCAAAGCAAGTTTTCAGGTGGGGGATGTGAAACGTACTTAAATGCTAAAGGACGAAACCACCCCTCGTGCCTCGAGGAGCGGCCGTTTCAACCTCTCGCGTTCTCTCTCGTTTAGACATACTCGCAATTAAGGTAACCCTCGTTACGCCTATCTCCCTTCTTTCTTTCTCTTTGAAGAAACTCACGCGAGAAAGCCTCGTTAGCTGGTGTTAGTGGACGGACGGAGAAAATTTCCAGCGAGGGTCGGGGACCACGGGGATGCGCCGATCGCAGCGTGCACGACGAAAATCTTTCGCGGTCGTGCGAATGTTAACGTTGGCGATGCTGAACGCGGGGGCGCATCGCCGGCGAGGAAAGCTCGCGGAGAAAACCGTGTCGCATACGAATCGTCGTCCCCGTGGTGCCCCGGGTGTCGAAGCGCAAACGATTTGATTGTCGCGTTGACATCGTGCGTTAGTCGAGTTGAAGAGGGTTAGCGTTAGTGCGTAGAGAAGAAATGTGTTCCCATGTACAAATAGGATTGAAGCAACGAGAAAGAAAAAAGTGACACGGACGAAATCGAGGGTGTGGCGGACAACTATCGTAGATACTTACTGGCGACGCCGGATGCGTTTGGATCCTTGTGGGTGTGCTTCATGTGCTCCATGAGAGCTTCGCCACCGAGGAAGAGTTTGTGGCAGACAGGGCAGCTGGTTGCGTTCGGGCCGCCGATCAGAGCGGCGTGTTGCTGGAACACAACACGCTGTTGCAACTCCTTCTTTGCGGGCCGGAAGAAGAGGGACCGGAAGCAGGCAGATGCGGCGCACCGGTAGAGAGCCGACCCACAGAATACCACCACAGAGTCGCGAACCAGAAGCGCAGGACAGGCAGCGCACAGAACAGAACGATTGACCAGTGAGAGTTAGGGCACCGATTGCCATCACCGTCACCACGGACTATCATTTTGCGAGGGGAATTCACCTCGAGTGTCTGGCGTAGGAGTTCTCAGGGGATCGTCTGTTTCGTGGTACGGAGGATCGGGGCGATCGGGAAATAAGTTTGTCGGTGTCGCGAGACGAATTGAGCTCGAATCGATCGACAGGCCAGCGGGACTTGTGCGGATCGTTGGAAGGAGAAAGCGAAGCCCAGACAGACGAATGTATAGAAGCGTGAGGTCTGTAGAACGATCGAAACGAATCCGCGATCAAAGAGGCGTCTATGCCAGCCGACTGTGCATTTAAAAAGGAAACGTCAGCTTCGCCGGATCGTGGATCCCCTCCGATTGATCTCGCTCGACCTCACAGATGAACGGGAATGCGAAGCATAGATCAAGTGACTAACTACTACGACACTATTACGATGGTCTCTGTTGCGTTCATCGCTTCGATCGTTTGTACGCGATTCTTTAAATATGCTCCGACCGTGTGTCTGTCGGTGAATTGAATACGATCGACGAGGCAACAAAGATCATTCTTTAAACAGATAATACGAAGGGTAATGAACGAAATTCGACGTCCTCATTGCAAGTATCTGTCTCCGGCATTGACGGTCTCGTATTAACGTACAATTTCGCGGTCGTATCGTTTTTGTTTTTTTTTATCCTTAATTTTTTTTTCTCGTTCTTTTTATCATGTCTCATTTATTTCTCTCACTTTTCTCTCTCGCACACGCGAAGGTCGGTAATACGCACACGAGGTGGTAGGGGCACGCGCTGAGGAAAAACATGGCGTCCAACCTTGCTCAAAAGAGTGCTTAAAACGGAGAGAAAAAGAATAAGAAGGGGAATGAAAGAAGGAGGTGATGGTGGGAGGAAGGGAAGGCTAAAACGAGACCAAACGGCAATGACCCGAAAGTTTTGGGGTCTTTAGTCGCTTCGCTCTTTTCTTCCTGCCTGTTCCCCGCCCCGACATCGATGCAACGCATCCTTCTTTCTTTCTTTTCCCTTCTCCTTCTTCTTCTTCCCTTTCATCTCCTTCTTCCTCCTTCGTACTTTCTTCTTCCTTCTCTCTTTTTTTTATCTCGCGCCGAGTCGTCCTTCTCTCTTTTATTCCTCCGTTGTCCCACTCCGCCTTTCGTACCTATCTTTACCGGAGCGAGTCGTGCCCTTCTTTTTTTCTTCCCGGACCTGGGATAACCGCGGCCGCGTTGAGACGAGCAACGAACGGGGGAGAGCCGAATCTCGGGCAGGGCCAGTTTAAAATAACATCGAACGTCGTCGACCTTACGCGCGTACAGCCTTCTCCGTTAGGCAAATTTTTCCTCCCGCGGTTCAGGAGAGCTTTCCCATTGTCGTCTTGCCGCGAGTACGGTTCGCGTAAAGCTGTTCCCCCCTGACCTGGGTCAACGGACGTAGAACACGCGGAACGGACGTTGAAGAAAAAAAAAAAAAAGGCGAAGGAAATTTAGCGCGCGTAAAGGGTTCGCGTCAGGCCAGGTATATCAACCTTCGATAACATCAGGTTTAGAGGGTCCTTGCCCTGTTCCGTCTCTCTTCGCCGCTTTCTCTCCTCTACTCTCCGCGCGCACCCACGCTCCTTCTCGTCGTGTTCTTCTTTCACGATAGCCGATATTCTTTTCAAGGCACGCCTCCCGGTTTGTTTTCGCCGGGCCGAGAACCCGTCGTACTTCTTTCATCCCGGACCTAGGGCAAGCTCGGGTCGGTTGAACCGATACCACGAAGATGATGCCGGCCGCCGACGTCTTCGGCGTCGCTGCTGCTGCTGCTGCTGCTGCTGCTGCTGCTGCTGCTGCTCTTGCTGTCGCTTGCTGCATGCAAGTTATTCTCGGAGGGAGGCTGCGGTCCGTAGGTTCGACGCCCCGACCTGGCCCAACTGGAAAAAACCGGTTTCTTCGCTGCGCTCTTCCTTTTTTACCTGCATCCTCGCTTTTTGCACCGCGAATACCTCGGCTCTCCTTCAGCGCGCCGCTCTCTTTCTCCTCGTTCCTTCTACCTGCTGCTCTCTGCGCTCGTCTCGCTTCTTCGTCGTCGCTGCTCCTCGCATCTCTCCTTTCTCTTTGCGCCGTCTCTCTTCGCACGCCGCGCCGGAGAGTGGATGCAGCGTGGGCGAATCCCCAAGGGACTTTATGATTCGCCGTGACCAGATTCATCTCTACCCGAGTGTACGTGGTTGCTGGCCGCGAGCTCAGCACACCTCTATTCGCGATTGCATGCTTCCTGGTCCCTTAAACAGGCGGAACGCGTTACTGGATCGAGCTTCGCGTTCGCCAGCGATAATCTTGCCCACGGGGGAAGCTCCTTTTTTTTGTCTTCTGTCCCTCTACCTTTCTTTCCCATTTCCTTTTGCCTCTGCTCTCGCTTGTATCCTCTTTTCTTTTCCCCCGCCGAGAAATCGTTGCCGTGCATGTTTTTTCTTTTTCGGAGCTTCGCTAGCTGTTACGATTGATGGAACTCTTCGAGATCATCGTCGAAAGCAGGTTCGGTGCCGAGGAGTGGCATAAAAAGGAAGTGGGTGTGAACAGACGTGTATCGATGCGTGACTCTCGGCTCCGCGGGGCCATTTTGTGTTCGCCGTAAAGGGACCATCTTTGATAGGCACGAGGAAATTCGTTGCCGAAGACGACCCGTCGTAATTCCAGTGTCGCGGCTGTCCTCATCGAATCGTGGTAACCATCGTTCGTCGTCTTTCCGTCGAGGGGTGTACATATTCGTTCCACCCCTATATTTCGCGTCCCTGTCGGAGGCTTTCGATAATTCCGTTTGGAAGGGAGTTCGGGGGACCACTCGGGCATGCCTGTTTTCTTGAAACGAAGCGATCAAACCCGAAGGTCGATTTGACGCGGCGCAATTCTTTTCGCGTCATTTCTCTCTTCCTTTTTTTCTTCCAGTCGTCTCCTTTCCTTGGCTTTTTTAGCCGCAACGAGGCCGCGAGCCTCGCCGGCAGACAACCTTCGTGGGATACACGGTTACACCAACAAACGAAGTCGGTGAGAGATATTCGTTGACCGGTTGCCTTGCGCTTTAGCCTCGGTTCCACGATTCGCAACTCTCGAGGCTTCGTTGAAGCGCGAGGAAGTGTCGCGCGTTTTTAACGCTTTTCAGGCCGTACGGTCGCGGCCGCTGCTCTAGCTGGCCGATCGTAGCCGCGAGCGCGCGCACGAGGAGAGAAAACAAAATTGTACGGGGGTCGGATAATGAACGGCCACGGGATAATCCGGACGGGACACGCGTGATTTCTTTCATTACGAGTTGCTCGATTTCCCTTTCTCCTCTCTTCGTCTTTTGTGCCACCTATCGAATATTATTCCAGCTCGTCGCGTTTTTTTTTTTTTTTTCTTGTGTATCGGGCGCCGGTGATCCGTGGGCAATGCGTGTCCGATCGCTCCCAAGGAGTAGGGCAAGGCAACCGGGGGAAAAAAAAGTAGTAGCTGCCGGGAAAGGGTTGGGGACACCGTTCTCCCCGTGTTGTGCCAATAGTAGTATGAACGCGACCCTCTAACGCTTTCGTCGCTACACGAACGGGGAAAAAAAACACGCAGGGGTGTTGCACAATGGGCAGAAATCCCACCCTAGCCGAATCTGCGCGGGAATGATTTCGTTAGGTTTCGGTTGGTGATGAAGTGTACTCGAAAGAGAGTGAGAGAGAGAGAGAGAGAGATAGAGAGGGCCAGATAGAAGGGGGGCGGTGGTGGAAAAAATGGGGCCCGCAGGGGCGTGGACTGCGCAAAAAATTAATATTCGAGGGGACAGGGTGAAGGCAGAAGAAGAAAAAAAAAATGTCGGAATAGACGAGGAGGCTTTTCTCTCGGTTGCATCGAGATGGGTACGCCACGAATGGCCTGTCGCAGTTCTTTTCTTTATTTTAACATTGGAAAAGTGTGAAAGAACAATGGTGTTCCGCACTTTCGACGAACCACAACGTTTGCCACGGAGAGCGTGGGGGCGGGTGGTATTACGTGTGGGGAGAGTTAATTAGAAAACAGAAGAGTAGAGGTGCAAAAAAGTGCGCGCATCCCGTTTCGCAGGTGATTTACAGGTTCGATCGAAGGACGACTCTCGGGATTGTAATTTGCAATGTTACAGAACGTGTTACGGATAACGTGGACGTGACGTTTCTGGAGCGATACGATCGAGAAAGCATGGAACGATCAGAGACTGTGCGTATTGAGACTTTAATGCGGCTAATTATCGCGGCGGATGTTAACGGCGTAAGTCAGTTAACGAATGCCAGACACTAGACACGTGGAACGTACTTCTAATTTCCTCTGAATTTCATTCAGCTTCGGGGACAATCGATCAAAAGAGAGCGACTCGCGGTTGCCTGATCACTATAGTGGATAAATGGTATGAGAAAATTTTGCAAGCGTATCGGTATTACACCCGAAAGGAATTCCCATTGGCTCTCCCGCATTTTCACCCGAACATTTTACCTTTAATCGTTGCCACGGGTACTTGGAACACTGCGACAAAGAGAGACCAGCATGAAATGAAGATCAGTTTGCATTAATTCGAGACAATGAAATATCGTTCAGAATCAGTTGTATTTTTCAAGAATGGCCATACTCCAACGTCCCTTGACCGATACAAAGAGTAAACAAGCGTTTCGTTTGCAATTCGACGGTGCTTTTACGCTCATCATGCGTACATACATACGGAACCGCGATTTCACTCGTGAAATTTCGATAACCGCGTTGCGAGTTTCCCATTGATCAAATGTACGTGAACCAACGTGTTAAGAAGCAGCGCGGCGGACGCGCCCGCCCGAGCGGTTTTTTTTCTATCTTTTTAGAACACGAAATGTATCCCTGTGGCGAGGAAAAATAAATCTAATGGCTAACGAGTTTTTACCGAGCTCCGCGCTCGGGCAATTAAGAGCGGGTAGAGGGGCACGACGGGGAGGCCCCGGAGGTGCGAGTGGAAGAAGGTCGAAAGTACGAGAAAGTCCGTCAGCAGAGGGGGTTGTATCGTGTTTGCTCGACGTTCAACCCTTGCACCGTTAAACTAGAGATGAGTACGAAGGCTCCGCCGCCGCGGAAAAACTCCAAGGCGGTTAAGACGTGCGACGGAGAAGCAGCGAAGAGGCTGAACACGGGCGAGTTCGCAGCGCATCGAGATTTTCCCTGGCCGCGGAGATGGGAAGCCGCGCGCGTAATCCGCTCCCGACCCGCTCGGCCGGATCGCGCCGATCGATTCCACGATCGGGCCGTGTCTCTCCCACTCTTGGCCTGTCCCATTGTCTAAAGATTGTCCGATGGTTGTCACTTAACGGGACGCTCCCGAACGTGTAAAGCTCGCGTGAATTCGAGGTAAGTTCGCTTGACGTTGCCGGCTCGCTCGAAACAAAGAAAGGGATAACACAGCTCATAAGGCGCACGAAGGAACCGCAGAGGGAGGAAATGTAAGCTTCCACGGCTGGCTACCGATCGTTCCGTATAATACATTTACGCTCCGCACTATTATAATATTGTGCTCGGATTGTATTGTCTTTCTTGGCCGGTATAATGTTTCGCCGACACGCCAGGCCTCGATCCAGAGTATAACTCTTTCGTTTCCTCTTTCTCTCATTCATCCCACCCCACCCCTGTTCTTCAATTGCTTTCGCTCTCTCCCGCGCTCCCTTTCTTCCTCTCTCTCTCTCTCTCTCTCTCTCTTTATTTTTTTTTCTGTCTTCTTAAAAACAACAATCCATTAGGTATCAGGGTAGTCGACGGAGGGACGGGCTAGATAGCCTGGAACAGCGAAAACAATTTCAAGAAATCTGCCTTGGCGAAAATTCGATTAGCCGCGTAAGATGGGCTCTCTCTCTCTCTCTCTCTCTCTCTTGCTCGCTCTATCGCTCGCCCTCCCTCTTTCTCCTTTCCTCCATTTGTTTCGTTTCGTTTCGTTTCGTTTTACTTTCACCAAACGGATAGACTGCGTTTCTGTCGTGCTGGCGGCTTTTAATTACTATTCCGCGACCTCTCGCAAAATATCCCTCTCCGTGTTCGTTCTTCCTCTTCTCGGGTTCTTTTTATCATCAACTCGTGCGCTCGAAAGACGCGCGCCCGACGCGGACTACATTCGACGCGAGTCGTCGGTCGTTTCTCTTTCCGCGGGGACACGAAAGGTAGCCCCTGAGCTAGTCGTTTTGTTAAACGGTCCGTCCGCGATTTTACGACGAGGACTGTCGCGTTCGCGGGGGTGGAAACTCCGAATACCTCGAGATTTATCGATTCGCGGAAACGGGGAGAAGTCGGACGGGCTTTAACCGAGGATCAGCTTTCAATTAGAGGTAACGGAAGAGCGGCGCGTGCTAAAAAAGAAACGATATTTATTATCAGGTGCGCGGGCAAGCGCTACCTGATTCCGCGTGGTACGAAGAAAACAGCCGAAAAAGAGGCGCAGAACCGCGTTGGACAGGGAAGTGTCCGCGCTGGAACGAACGTGCGGGTCGTCTTAACGAAATTTCCCGTCGTCGCTCGATTGGCCGCGGTACTAACGAATTGCCCGCTCGACTTTACCGTTTCTTTCCCTTAGGGTCGGTTACAACAAGATTGTCAGTTTACGACTGGTTACGCAACATGCTTGGTCTAATTGGTCGGTATAAAAAGAGCACGATTGGTTTCTTCGATGTGGCGAAAGAAGCGCGAGAAGACAGCAAAGAGAAACAAGAGAAAAGACTGAGTCACGGACGGCTCGACAGATGCCTTCCCACGTTTTTTCGTCAAGACATGTGCCTGGCGCAGCGAAAGGTTCGAGAAATTCAGTTGGCCGACCGGAGCGGGGCAAAAAACCACCCCACCGTACAAGATTCCTCTGGTAATCGCTACGTGCCGCGATTCACCGCCAAGGGTGAATTCGATTAAGTGTCAGGGACGCGCTCCTTCTCTCGGATCATTCGATTGTGTTTTTTTTTTTAATTTTTTTGTTTATCACATCGGTAATAGATGCTGCATCCGCGCTATCCGCCCTGACACTTTACGTTCTGCGCTCGCGCACGGGACTGGCGTGCCAACGTACGGTTGTTATTCGCCCCTTAATGTATTGCTCCTTATAAACGGATGTCCGAGCCACTTCCGTGTCCGCAGCCTTTCTACTCCTTCTGACTGTACTTTAATGACGAGGAAACGGGACCGTCTTGTATCGATGATAAATCGTGGCGAACGTTCGACGTTCGGCGGGCAATCAGTCACGACGTCGGTACGATTATCGGTCGACTACGGGCGATAGATAGAAATTGGGTCGCTCTGCGAACTCCCCGTTCAAGTTCGAAGCAATTCGTTGGCGAGAAACCACAACCAAAGCAGGCCCAAGCGTTACGAGGAAACCCAGCAGAACGATCTAAGCTCTACCGTTAGGATCTTTCGCTGTTTGTTACGACCACCGGTGGGTGCACGGAGAGTTTCGTAGAGTCGCGTGGCACTTGTTAATTCAGGAGCGAAACTCTTTGCACGGTTTTTTTCTTCTCGCGATTGTCCATCGATCGTCGCGACGCGGCGCTCATCCGACGAGAAATATTGGCCGACCGCGGCTAGAGCAGATGCGGGACATAGTGCGTGCACCGTGCATCGAATTCTCGTCCTGGCGATGTTACGAGAATAAGAGGGCTGCCGTCGCTGTCGACGCCTCGCGCCTTGCTGTACAACAAAGCCGCGCGATCGATCTCGGATAAAATGTTGGAGAAGAAAGACGAAAGAAAATGAAAAAAGTTAAAGAAAAAAGGAAGAAGATGGACAGCGTGAGACCTGTCGTAGATAGGACTGAATCTGCTGACAGAAATCATTCGGACAGAAGCGTGACCCGCCACCGTGTGTGCATTCAGAGAAACGTATTTGGTAACGCGCAAGGAAATAATGTATATAATAGCGTTTATCGTCCGATAGAAGAGCGTTCAGAGGAGATTGGCGAGTTGTATATGATAATGCATATAATGTACGAGTTACATCGCACGTTGTACAACCGTATGATTGATTTCTAGACTCGGTTCTCCGATTCTTTCCGACCATGGTTCGATTATTTATCGTGTGCGAGCACCGCGTTAAGTAGCCAAAATGCCTGTTGGTGTTGGACGTCGGATTTGGTACATACATGACTGACCTTCGACGTATGGGTACGAAGGCTGGATTCTGTGGCGAAGCCTTTGCCGCAGATGTTGCAGTGAAACGGCCGATTCTTCGCTCGTTCCACCTGGGCGTCGTGATTCCGAAGGTGTTGCTGCAAGTTCGATAGCTGAATGAATGCCCGCCCGCAGTCCGGAAGATGGCACTTGTACGGACGTTCACCTGGAACGAGAAAACGAAAGGAAAAACATGAGTTCGTGCGCACGAGATTATCGACGATCGACCGTTCGTATTAATTATGCGCGACGCCGATTAATTTCGGTGACGGAGTAAAACAGCGAAACGTGCGGGACGACTCGCGACGTCGGTGTAATTGCCCTTTAATGATAATTACGCTGATATTTGTAAAAGCGTAACGTTCCCTGAACGGTCGATTAATCGCGGGTACGCGTTCGAGATAGGAAAACACGGCACGAGACAACGGCGGTTAGCGGTTGAATTGCCTTTTTTTTCCCGGGGACGAGCAACAGGTATCAGCGGCCAGATTTAGGGATGAGCGTAAAAAATGCCACTCGCTTTAAAACGACCATTAGCGGCGGTGTTTTAACAACCCGTAATCTGCACGCGAATTTAAAACAATGGAAACACGCGCGCGCCGCGTTCGAGTTATCCGCGCGTTGTTGCCCTGACGCGTATTAAAAATTTCATTGATCAATCCCTAGAGCGGCGCATTATGGATTCGTATTAATGAGGGGTGACGAGCGCAATTTGCGCCAACTGTTTTAATTCGCTCGTGAAATCGACGCGTGAAATATTTACGGAAATTCGTCGACGATTATTTCACCAGCCGATTAATATTACATCGAAGACGTTTGGCAGGAAAATATCTCCGGCCGCTCTGAATCCGTTTCATCGATTCGCTACGAACGAGCGCAACGGGCCTCGCGATCGCCGCAAGTTTCCCTGCGCTGTTTCGTTCGTTCGTCCAGCGAACTCTATTCTAATTCCCACAAGTGATTGGCTCAATTTAACTTTTATTAATATCGACATTCTTCCCCGGTTCATTTTTACCCCGGGCGCTTGTTCTCCTTGTTCCCATCTGCTATCTCGTTATCTCCCCATCCTCCTTCCTCCCTTTCTTTTCGGCCCGGCCGCTTCTTCCCCGTTCCAACGGGCTCATCTTTTATTCAGCCCGATCGAACTTTTAATAAAAATAACTCGACAAGCCCGACCGCATTTTTCAATACTTTCCGTTCTCGCCGCGTCGACGTGGCCCTCGCGATCTCGAGCAAATAAATTCGTTTTCGTCCGACCGATGATGTTGCAACTGCGAGTGGGCAATAAAAGTCACACTGATGGGAAAGGTTAGGCGCGAGGGGCGATATAATCCTTCAATTAACGTCACATCCGTCGCGCGAAGCTTTCATAATGGTCGCTGTACTTTCTTTACAACTTGTACGGTCAATTAATTCCACGATAGAGGAACAGTATAAAATTTATTTACCGCGTTGTGGCGGCGCGATGCGCAGATTATTAATGCAAAGCTACACCATTTAATAGCGGGGGGATGGGAAAGGGGTTGGGTGGGGGGGGGGAGAGGAGTGGAGAAGAAATTCGAAAGACGCCGGCGGTACAAAGTAAGATTGGAAAATGCTGTTGTAACGCGTGGCGAAAGTTATAGCCAATACGTAAACTATTACTTTTACGAGCTTTACTTTATCATTTTTACAAGCTAGACCAGGCGGCGTTTTACGAGAGACGTTTATTTAGAAGTCGCGTATGTGCGCGCGTAAAATTTTATCGTGTTTGCGTTTACTTGGCGCACGTCTGTTTCACACGTCGCGTATAAATTAATCAATGACGCTTTCTTCGAACGGGGCGAGGACGTGCGGTATTTCGGGGCAAGTAGCTCGGCCGGGCTAGTAGGAATTTGCTGACGGATTTTTGTCGGTTTGTCGCGCGTCAATTTCCGATAACGAACACGAGATCCGCATTTAATGGACGGCTCTACCGCGAATAAAAAAAAAAAGAAAATGTTACGGCAGTTTGCGGGCTGTCGTTTCGACGAATCGGGTGCGACGACGCAATCGCCGGGTCTTTTTTCTGACCGAGAGAGAATTCCGCGAAAGGGACGATCGCGTTTCAGCGGACGTGGACTGGCGCGCTCTTCGTCGATGCTCTTCTTCTTTTTATCGTTCCCCCCTCGGTTTAATGCCACGCTGTGTATCTCTCACGGCGGCGCTAAACATGCATCGACATTAAATTTTGCGTGACGACCGTAATTCCCTGACGGTGTGCAACGTCATTACATTCATCACCTCCGCCGGCTTGGAATATCAGATGTGACTGGCGATATATTTGATTATTTGTCGGCCCGGGCGGTTTCACGGGGCGCGCGAAACAGACCCTCCGGTCCCGTCCTTCGCTGGCGAACTTTCGCCACGCTTATCCGCGACTCGGCCAGCTCTCGGCGCGTGTGCGCCTTTTTTTTCCCCCACCCCTAAACGGAACGACCGGTCGCCCACTCGTCAAAATCACCGCCGTGCTTGCAAAAGTGGGTAGAAAGCTTGGAAAAAGCTGGCACGTGGTTGGACGTGAGCGTATACGTGCGAAACAGGCTCTGGGCTCCTCTCTTTCCCATCGGGCCTCTCCGTCCCGCCGGCTTCCCCTCTTTCTCTTCGTTCCTCCCTCTAGCTCTTTTCGATGCTCGTGCACATCCCCTCTCTTTGCAACCCTCTTGCCTCGTCTATGGAAACGGCGAGCCCTCTCCGGCCTCGTAGCGGCGACCACCCAGCGACCCTCCACGGCCCACTGCACGTCCACGGCAGAAAATTAATGTCCCCTGCAATCCATGTATAATGCATTCGCATTTCGTTCAACGAACAAATGAACGCACCGCTAGAAAATTTACGTCCTCTCTCGCTCTCTCCCTCCCTCGCTCTCCTTCTGCCCGCTTCGCCGTCATCCTCCCTTCGTTGCTTGTCTTTCGCCGATTCGTGTCCCTCCCTCGATTTCCCTCGTCCCTTCTTTGTTTCTCCCGTGAGTATTTGCGCGTGTGCGCTGTCCACGGCCCTGACCAACCCGGGCCGTCGGACACACGCGGTCTCTTTTTCCCTCGCGGTCCTTT
The DNA here is from genome assembly GCA_963969485.1 of Nomada goodeniana. Lineage (NCBI taxonomy): Eukaryota > Metazoa > Arthropoda > Insecta > Hymenoptera > Apidae > Nomada > Nomada goodeniana. Next base: position 5,553,016 of record OZ018305.1, on the reverse strand, counting down.
CGGCCTCCATCTTTCTCCTGCGTTTCACCAACCCCCTCCCCCATTCTAGTTGCCGTCATCGAAATTCCGGTTGGAAATCATTAAATTGCATGCACTCGCACGCACGTGCGTCGGCCACGCCGCGATGACCTCGCCCCTCTTGCCGCCGCGCCGCGGCGCACGGCCGCCTCGCTCGCTCTATGATGCACGCCGAGCTATTCATACGAGCGATACCTTGAATTTCGCGGCAAGGGGGAGAGCGCAAATACATAGTTGCCGGTGGGGAAAAATCGGGGATGAGAATGCTGCGTGCCAGCGATTGGAATGTTTGCGTATCGCGATGATGCTTGCCGCGGCGTTCGCCTGTCCGTTCGATGACGATTTTGTTTTTCATTCCGCTTTGCCGAACGAGAGGCGTTCAACCGATTGCGAGACGCGATATTTTCGATTGTCTCGCGGTTACGCGAGGCAACTGCGTAATGTCACGACGCCTCCGGCGCGGGGAACACGGACGAACGAGAAGCGCGCCGGAATCGGAGCGACGGTGTAGAAAGGGTTGCAGAGTGCAGAGAAAGGGTTGCTTGACCCTCGAAGACTTTTCTCGGAACGGCGCACAGTCGATCGCGTTAACCCTGCCTCGATCTGTATGCACTTTTGGACGCCGTTGCGTCGTCGGCTTCCCGGGCTAATTAAACCACGCACACCGGGGATACGTTTGAAAGTAATTTAGCCCGACGTCCTGCTGCGATCTCCGATAGATACCAATAATGTTCCTCCTCGGTGGGGCGGAATCATCGTTGTCACTAGATCGCGGGGAACAAGTGGAATCGCTTGGGGCGATGCAAGAACACCTCGGTCGTCCTTCGCTGCTGGCAAAGGGCTCCATCCGAGCAACGCGCATTAACGTGGATCCTTATTGAATCGTTGCTCGGTCTCGTTACGATTGCATCGATGATTGCAGAGTCCCGCCCCGAATTACGAGCGAAATTTGGAGCGACTCGTCGCGGCGAATGAGCGTTGTTTCTTACGCATCATCCAGATTACTGGACTTTTACGTGCAACGACTGCCGCCCGTTTTGTCACGGCTAGCGTGCCGCGAGTAAGCTACGCTTGTATGTGAATCGTGTTCGTAGGCGTATCGTTCACTCCCGCTTCCAACGGGCGTTTCACGGAAACGACGACCAGGGGAATCGTACGAAGTGTATCGAAAAAGGGGGAGAGCATTAACGCGGACGACACCGAAATTCATAGGCTTCGAAATTATCGCGGGACTAAAGTTAGCGGTCCGGTCGCCGCGGTGTAGCGTGTATCGCGCTAGGAGAACGCGTTACCGGGCGCATAGAGGGCAAACAGGCTGGCTAGAGAGAAGACATAGAGTTTAAGGGAGAAAGAGAACAGGAGCTAGAGAAAGAGGGAGAGAGAGAGAAAGAGAGAGAGAGAGGGAGAGGGAGAGAGAGTGAAAGTGCACGAGCGGCGGAGGGAAGAAGGGTAGGGGGTGGGAGGGAGGTAGAGAGAGAGAGGTAGAGAGAGAGAACATCCCTTTCCCGAGCGATACAGCCGAGTGTTTCACGCATGCATGGAAATCATTAAAATAAAATGGCCGATAACAAATGACTGTTGCAAAGAGGGGAGCCCTCCTGCTTGTCGGCCATCTTGGTTCACGTGACCGTCATCCGGGCAACCACGGGCACGCCACGCCCCTTTAATGATTTCTACCCCCTGGCGAATGTACCGCGCGTACGTACGTGCGAGATTTCGCGAGTGTGTGCGCCTCTAGCCCTCGCATACGCGGCGTACAGTCATCATCAGTAGTCTAGGCCAAATCACCCCGGTACATCCTCTTCAAAATTCGCTGGCCGCCAAGCGCGATGGAGCGCGCTCCCCGTTAACCCTTTCGGCGATCTTCGTCCCTCGATGACTCGCCCGCGGAAGGGGGAAAAAAAAATATCGAACGTTCCTCGATACGCCGCGTCGTTCACTTCGCGAGACGGTCGACGGAACGCGTCGACGAGCGTCGGTTGTCCCGCGACGATTCGTCCCGAATCGGCCGATGCTGAATACTGAACGCCGAAGGTGAATGACTTCGTAGCCACGTCGTATTCGGTACAGTCTCGGGGCGTTTTCCTCAGACCACGTTGCTGCTCAATACCGTCTGCACTATCTCCGGGAGCTTGCGTCGAATAGCAAGGTCTAGCAATCTAGTTTCCGAGATATCTCCCCGCGAACGATGACGGGCAAACGTGCCGGGAGTGTTTGAGAATCGTCGAGTGGCGGACGTTCGGACATCGGGGCTGTTCACGATCGATTTTCTCGTTGCTCGCGCCCGTACGAGTCATTCGTCGGGACCGGCCGAAATTTTTGCGCCTCGATGATGGCCACCGTGCCCTCGCCACCGGGGACCGTCGACGCCTCGAGGCGAAAGACGTTCCGGGGGTTGTTCTCGTTTATTGCGACGGTGGCAACGAACTCGTCGCGCCGGTTGGTAGCATCGTGCGCGGGTGGAACGTTATTCGGGCATATGGTGGCTTGTTCCATCTCGCTCGCTCGTTCCCTCTCGGCCGATTCACCTGCCCTGCCCCGCAACTCTTTATCGTTTTCTCTTTTCCCTTTTCAACCGATACCTCCGCTCTTTTTTCACTGCTTTTTTTTTCGTTTGACCGCCCGGGTGGGAGCGCCCGGGTCGCCGACCCCGTGGCTCGAAACCCTTTCTTCCCGTGCCTTACCTGAAGGCCGATGCCGACGAAATCAATTACCAACGATTCCCGTGACCCGCGCGCTCTCGTTCGTTCGTGTCTTCGGCCTAACGTCGCGACGATCGGGCCCGGCCCGTCCGAATGTTTAAGCAATGACCCCTTCCCGCCCCGCTACGTCTGACGGTGCTTTAATTAGGTTGAATTGTGGCAACGACTCGACCGGAAGTGAAGCTTCTCGCTTGCGCTTTTTTTCTTCTCCGGCAAGCACCGGCTCTAATTTCGGGGCTCGGTCCATTTTTCTGTCGGACTTAGCCCGGCATAATTTATTCCCGATGCCTGATGAGTCCCATTGTTGCGGCGGTATGGCACTTCCCCTCCTCGAAGGGGGTGAAAACGAGCCAAGGAGCCGACGGAGTCGTCGCGGGAGCAAGGGTTGGAGTGGCGGAGAAAAATGGGCAAGGAGTTACGCAAGGTACCGGAAGGAAAGGAAGGAGTGTACAGGGCAGTCTCTGGCACATCCGTCCGAGTGGTAACGATCGTTTCTGGACGCAGGACAAGATCTTGAACCACTTCCCGACGACGATTCCCGTCCGGCTTAACTGGCATTTCGTCGACGCTCCTTTTTTTCTCCCCCTTTCCCCGGCGCCGTCGTCGCCGACGTCGTCATCGCCGTTGTAGAAGCAGCGGGAGCAGACTTCGGGTCATTAGACAAACGGGGGCAAAAAGGGGTAAAAATTAATGTCTCAGAACGAACGTTCGGGTTGTCGAGTGGCCGTAGCTAAGTCCCCGCCGGCTCTTCTGTCTTTACGATTTTTCATCGCGAGCCATTTGCTCGACAGAGACCCCGAGAAGATTTTTGCCGTCTCTCCACGTCGAAATTACAGTTTCGAACGCGTTCCTCGGTTACCTCGGTGGTTCCGTCGCGCGCCGAAGCACCGTCGAGGACAGACTAAAACGTATCAACGCCAGATCGGGATGTAATTAATTATTTAATTAATTGGTCGTGATGTAATCGGGATCCCCTAAAGAACACGCGAAATTCGCCCGGACAATAAGGAACAGGTCAGTAGGTAGGTAGGTAGGTAGGTGGATAATGAGCAGCCATTAGGGTGGAAAACGAATGAAATCCGCCACCTGCTATTGACAGGAAGGAGACTTTCAATGACGAGCCCGTTTCTGGTTTGCCGATTCTCAAAGAAGCCGCGGACGTACATTTCTTTCGTACCAGTTCCCGAGATTTATACACAAAGGGTTGCCACCGAGGGTTGAAAGTGCGTATATTCCCCCTCGTTTATTTTTATCCCGAGCTTCTGTATCGCATTCCGTAACCGCGTACAACTTTGTCCTTTATTTCCCTCACGGAGTTGCCTTAAAATTGTGCAGAAGTAAATCGTTCCGCGTCGGAGCAAAGTTGAGCTCGTGCCGGTTTTAAGTGGCCACACGTCTTTAAAGCCCGTTCCGTGGCGCAAGGTATAACTCGTCCATAGGTGTGTGGAGCGTATAACCCGAGCGGTGCACACAAGGCTGCGCCCAAAGTTTCTAACGTAAGATGCCGGAGAGCTGTTCTCGCATGCCGTATGGCGTTCTGCGTTACCTCCCACACATGCCGTGTAGAAAGTTTACTAGATGGAAATCTATATCTTATTTTACGGCCGGCCGTGCTCAATACTCTTGACCCGCCGGCTCGACTATCCGATATAAATGGCCCGTGTAAATCTTCTCCACTCCGGAGCCCTCTCGGAGGGGGGAAACGTGATAGAAAAAAAAAGAGAAGAGCAGCGTGTAATATCGCGGAAGAATGGAGACCATTCGTTCGGGTTCAACGAGCCTCGAGGAATTTTTATCGCGTCTGCGATTGGGTTATTTTTTAGAAAATATCTAGACGCAGCCCCTCTCGGGAACAGGTTTCAAGATCTCTCGTTATGCCGCGCTGTTTCGCGCGGATCCGCCGCGATACGTAACGACGAAAATTCAAATCGTCGCGTTGTCGTTCTTGCGTCGTGGAAGAATCGCGTAATTTTTCCACCGTCCGTTGGAATTCGTTTGCTCGCAATTATTGCACTCGCGGCGAGGGAACACGGGGTATCCTTAACCTACAGACCGGTTCTGCGGTTGAAGCGTGATCCTACAGTATACTCGTTGAAGATCGTACCTGACTTTGTGCAAAAAGTCGCTTTCGTGTCAGCTTAGAAAGTCAATCTAGATTTCGTAGCTCGTTCGCCACATGCGAGTGTACATTAGGTAGAGAACTGGTTGGTATGAAGCGAGATTACAGCCTTCTGGTGCTATGCTTGCACGTACCGTCAGCGAGCCTGTTCTTTAACGGTCGGAACATTTTTTCCGGCGAAATATTCGTTGATCCCCCACGACTCTTTCGCGGACAATTTTCTTAGCAGCGGCGCGGTCGTTATCATTATTATTTGTTTCTTTTTATTTGCCTGCGTTTGACAGATCCAGGAAAGCTGGGCTGCTTCGTTATCGCCCCCCCCCCCCCAAAGTGTTCGAAAGTAAGTCAGTAATGCGAAAGGGTAAAGTTTCGCCGCTTTCGAGGGCCGAAAGAGTTGCGCCCCTTTAAGAATTTTAAAATTATTCGTCGTCCACCCCGCCCCCACCCCGTGAAACGAGGCGCTGGCTTGTCGCGTTGAAATAATAATCGTGACTCGTTTGAAGGAGACCGAGGGTTTCGTTCGGGATCGTTCGGTTTTTCGACGTTCGGTTTGAAATGTTCCCGTCGATGTTGCTTTTTACAATTCAGAGAACGCTTATTACTAGCGATTGCATCTCGGATACTATTCTATATCAGTAATGCGCGATAAGATAACTCGCAGAAAAATTCACTCTCATGGCAACAATCTGAGGACTGCACTGTCGATTTAGCCGCTCTCGAAAAACTACTCGCGCGTTGAATGTCTGCTGAAAGAATGTTTCCGCCCGAAAGCGTGCGCTTCGACAAATAATTATCCTTCTTCTTCGTTCTTTGTTTGCGCGGCGGGAGCTTCGGTCGGCGGAGAGGAAAGGTCGATCTGCTTTAAGACTCTGCCCGATACGTGATTAATATTTTTTCGCGTCGTTCGTGACCGCGCGAGAGAAATTCGACCGTTAAATTCGTTTCTTTCAATGTTAATCGGACCTCTGTACGGAACATTCGATCGGCGCGCCGGTCGATTCCTCGCCGAGCATTCCATTCGGGAACAGCCGCGAAAACGATGAAAAATTCGGTCGAAATAGGCAGCCGTTTGTTTCTTAGACGAACCTATCAACAAGGTTTCGAGCAAACATCGCGGAAAGAGAGATTACTTATCTCGAATTACAAACAGCGACAATAGTGTGCGCGCGAACGTTGTAAGGTGACCTTAAAAAAATGACGTGGCGTTTTCACATGCTGTCTAATGCACGCGTCACATGCAGAGGCGCATGTAACCGCCGCGTCGTGTGCGAACCGTGTCTAACGCCGAGCCGAAAGAGGAGCGCGTTGCGCGTACGAAACCGGTCGACAATTAGGCCGCGTTGGTCAGGATTTCGGTCGACGAGATACGGAGGGGAGAGAAAAGAAGGGAAAAAAAACATTAGAAGGGAAAAAAGAAGGGTGGCAGGGTCGAAGGGGAGAGAAGAGGAGTAGGTCGAGGAGAAAAAGAAAAAAGAAAGAAACGCGTAGGCGTATCGCCGAACACATCCCCCCCACCCCCCCGGTGTAAAATGTATACGCGTGTAGTAGCGCTGAAGAGCCCGGCGACCCTATTCAAATTGACCCTCGTGGAGAAAAAAAATGCAGCATCGCGGAAGGGTTCGTAGAAAATTAGAATAGACTCATCGGCCGTCGGTCTATGCATATGCGGCATGACTACGTTAATTTTCTGGCGGGCCATACGGTATCTTCAACTTTTTAACCCCTCGCGGACGGATGTCGGGATATTCCCGCCATCGAAATTTTACCGTTCCGTACGGCGTTCGGGATGTTCCCGACATGGAAATTTCGCTCCCGTCGAAGCGGCCACGTGTGCTCCCCCCCCCCCCCCTCTACCCCCCGACATGTCCCGCCGGCAAAGGGTTAATTATCTTTACCTTTTACCTTTTAACGGTTTAATTGCCTTTCTCCTCGCTATCGGGAAATAGAACTTTCTGACCGTTACTTCCCCGTAACCCCGATTACCGGCGTCGTGTGTGTACGCGCGCGAGCTGTTTGCGCGAGGAAAAGTTCTCGCAGGTGTGTTTTTCACTACGAATTTACCTAATGCCGTGTTGATCTTGGGAATGTAATTTCGGCGCACGCCAAACAAAATGCCGGGCACGACCGGCGTTGATTCGGTTCGCGGCAAGATCGCGCCGCGTGGATGCGTACTCTCGACGTTCCGGTTCCGAAACATTTTTGCAACGGGACCGGGGTCGGCATGATTCTGGTGCGCGAACAATTTACGATTGCGCGGCGCGCAAGCCGCTATTACGATTCATGTCGGTCGTTAAAATATTTACGATAGCGGAATGGTCGAGTTGATTAACTCGTATTACCAGAATTAATTAAGTAAGTCGTCGAAAGGATGGCGTTCGCCGCGATCGATCGACCAAGAAACGTGTAATTGTGAAGTGTTGATCGAACGGGAGGATATTTTCGTGGAGACGGGACAAAGAAGGAACTGGCTCGCGGGGAAACGGGTAACGTTTCGTGCCACGAGCCTTCCGAGTCGCCGGACTACGAGCTTTTCCAGTCGCCTAAAACCCTGTCGCTTTTGTTTAATCTTTCATTTCGCGTCACTCGCGATAAAGGGTTGGCGTCGTTCTTTCCGCTGCGACGCTTTGATTTTTCTCGAGACGTCTGGCGAGACATTCCGTCGCATAAATTCTTAACTGGGTGAAATTAGCGAATTAAAAGTAGGAGCGGAAGGGCGGAAAGGTGGTGCGAGGATGGCCAAAGAAGTACGAGGCGGTGGCTCGCGACTCGGCGAGAGTTCGGGGTCTCGTCAGGAGGTCACCGCCGGCACCGCCAAAGGGAAGTGGAAACGATGTCGAGGGGAAAAAAACGAGTCGCGGGTAACTCTGAATTTCATAGGACTTGGCCGTTTCTTTCCCCTATTTCGAACGCGTTCGCCGTCATTACCTAAGTAGACACGGATACGCGAGGTCGTTTCACCTTTCGCACAGTGGTTCGCGCGGGGGCGGGGGCATGATTTTTATTCATGCGCCGACGATACGGCAATTTTTCCCGGTCTTAAGTGGGCTTTAAAATTGTCCGGCCAATTTCAGCCGGGGAACGTGCTTCTTTTTTCAAGCGCGGCCATCGTCGAAAGGGGTGAAGCCTGCTGTCGTGCCTCTTTCCCATTTGTATCGCTATTAATGAAATCGTCTTCCTATAAAACTTCCCCCACCTTAACGAGGACAACGTTATTGCACCGTCGACTTTTAACGCAGGCCCCGTGCTCTTCGATCCCGCGCGCCGACCTCCCCCGCCCGTCTTCGGAAGCGTTAATTGCGATTAATACAGAAATTCGAACGTCTCCACGCCCCTCGCGCGGACCGGCCTCGAACAGCCGACGCTCGCCGAGCCAAAGTTAACGATTAATTCCCTGCGCGCGTGGTTGACCGATCATTAGATTTCGCTGCATGAAAATTGAGTTTTCCCCGCCGCCGAAGGGATAATCTTTGGCGGCCTCTGGCCCGTTGCGCGGCCGGCTATGTCGTCTATCCGCCGAACACGCTCCTAAACGCGCACGGCTATTTATTAGACCTGCCGTTCGTTCACGTGCGTGCGAGTGCGCGCGCGATACAGGACGGGGCTTGCGACGACGATGGTTGTGCGCGTGCGACGGTGGCGGCGCGTATAACTTTGCTTCCATTATTGAGCGAGCGGACAATTGAAAAATTCCCGCGCTTTTTCGCGCACTGCCCCCCGAGTGGGGCGAGCCGCTCTCCTATTGGCCGCGCTCCCATTCACCCTCGCGAGCCCGCCAACGGCGGGGGAGGACGGATTCTACACCCTCGGCAGGTATTTGTCTAGGCTGCAGCTATTGACCAGCTATCGATATCGTGAACACTCGCCGATATTATATTCGCCGTCCTTCGTTTCTGCCACCCTCGCCGGCGTTTCCCATCCCCCGTGTTGCGCAACGCGCCACCCCCTCCGCCCGGTTTCGCGTTTTGCGCACCCCGCGCCAGCAGAAATTCCCTCGAATTTCGGTTAATGAATTATATCCATATACATGCGTCGCAAATTTTATAGGCCCGCGAGTGCACGGAGGTTGCACGCGTACGTGTGCTCGTCGGTCGAGGGAAATTGTTGTAACGCGCGCGCGTGACCGGGATGGGTGGCGCGTGTTCGCGACGGTGCGGTAGTAAATTCCCGCCGTTTTTTCACGCGGACCGGCCAATTGCGGTGCGGCCACGGGATTTCGCACCGAAACGAGAAATCAATATGGCATGCGAGCGCTGCACGGAAGTGCGGTATCGTTTTGGGAATACAGCGATCGGCGTTGTGGATCCGAAAGGAATTTCCGACTGCGTGTTCGTTGCCGATTTTTGAATCGCGAGGGTAGCGACATTGCGGACGCATTTTTCGTACGGGTCTGGACGGGACGTCGTTTTCCGATCTTGCTGGTCCGACGAACCTCCGGCGCGTTCTTTTAACTCGAACCGTTTCATCGATAAAGAGGCGAAAGAAGCGGAGAAACTTGCACGCGATACGTGCGCGCACACGTGTGCATCGAGGTTGGCTCAAGTACCAGCCGCAGCAACCCGTATACATAGAATGGGAGCCGGGGACGTGGGAAGGGTGATTATTAATGTAAGGGGTTGCCGAGCTGTAGTTACTTGCTCGTTGGTAGTCGTCGAAAGGGACGAAGGGGTGAAACGAGTGTGCCGAAATCAATGTCGGCCCTTTTTTTCCTCGTTAGACACGGTTAAGAAACGTTTTCGATTCAACGTCGCGGCACGGGGCGGCGGCGAGTTGACGAGAGAGAACTCGATTGCCAGCTTGGAAATTGCTTTCTCCCGGCAATGATTTCAAAGGAATGTTTTGTTAAGAATCGACCTGCTATCCTCTCGCGGGCGTAGAGCTCTCGGACGTTTCGATTAAATAGCTCGCATACCGGCGAGATTTCCTTTTCCTCTTTACCTCCGTCTTTTTTTTCTTCTTCTTCCTTTTCTCGTTCCCCTCTCGTTCGGTAGCAGATCGCGGACGAGTCGACGACCGAGACTCCTCCAAGGGCCCGAGTCATACGCGGCGCTGACCGTTCGCTTCTCGAGGCTAATACCTTCCGATTGACTACGCTCACCCCTTAATGAAATTCTTTCTACCCGGGCGCGACCCATTCGCTGGCTTTGCCGTCGAATTCTCTCATTATTATCGGTCCCTCTCGTCCGTTCCACGTCCTTCCGTCACCGCTGCTCTCGGTCGAGCAGCGGGGCTCGATAAATCCGATCGTTCGACCCGCGCGAATTCAACTTGTCCGGTGATACGCGACTTGCCTGCGTGCCGTGCGGCGCGCGTCGCCCGACGACCAACGTGTCCAGTCAACGGTGTCTTGGGAAACTGCGATTCTGATGCAACGCGAGGCGCGTTGAGCAATCTCGCAGCGCGCATTAAAATTAGCCGCAATCCGAACGCGCGATCGCTCGCCCCGATTATAATAGCGTATTAATTTATCGATTATCGAGCGGCCGCGATGCAATGCGGCACATTCGTAGAGCGTACGCGCTATCGGCATCGGTCCCGGGGATAGAGAAACGCGGCGCGTTGATCCGTGTTGATCGTCGGGTCGCGCGTAATTTTTCACCGATCCGCGCGGAGAAATCGCGGACAAGTTCGGCCGGGTCGACGGCGATGAATTTCCGCGGACGGAAATCCCGCCGCGCCGCCAAAGTTGGTAATCGTCGCCGGTTCGGAGTAGGATTTCGTTGGCCGCATCGGCGCCGTGTATAGGTCACAAGTACTCACCCGTATGCAGGCGGGTATGTTGCTGTACATGACTGAGCTGCTTGAACCTGCGGTCGCAATAGCTGCATTTGTACGGCTTCTCGCCGGTGTGGACCCTGATGTGTTGCACGAGCTGGTGGTTGCTGGAGAATGACTTGAGGCATTGCTGGCACTGGTGTGGCTTTACCTCGTTGCCGGCGATCATACCGCCCGGTCCGACTCCGATCGGGCCTAGGCCCGCCAGTCCGCCCGCCACGCCGCCGCCAGCTCTTCCCGTCAGCGCGCCCGCCGCTCCGAGCTCCCTCGCGTGCATCTGCATCGCGCTTTTGTGCATGAAGATCTGCGAGAAGAACTGCCAGAGTTAGTTGGTACGCTGCACTTTTGAACGAAATACGGGGGATGGTCGATCGACGGAAGTTCTGACCGCTACACCGCCGCCGATCGTCCGGGCCCCCCTTTGGCATTGTCGAGCAGGTTCGGCTGACGCGTTCGATCCCCCGCATTCGCCTTATCGAGCGCGCAAGCTATCGAGGCCCCGCGGCATCGAACGAATCTGATACAAGTACGTGAAACGGGAACGACGCGTGCAGCTTCGCCTGTTTCGTTGTGCGTGAACGGTTCGAGCGAATCCTCGAGCGATCCTCCTATGCGGATCGCAGCGACCGTCATTTTTCGCGTTCGGTTTCGAATTGCCCGAATTGACTCTGTTTGCTCGTCGATCGGTGCGCCGTGCACGACACGTGCACCGCCGGAGCCTCCAAGCAGGTCGGATCTCCTATCGATCACGCGTAGAGCGTCGTCCACGAATTTAATAGGAAGTGCGTAACAGCTGTCCACGGAAAGGGGTCAACGGCCGTCGTCGAGGTTTTCGAACCGAACCATCCGATCGATGCGATATTTCGATTTGTACACGCGTGTTGCACGGCGTGCGGCACGGGGCGCAAGTTTCGCACTCGGCCGAGCACCTTGATGTTCCTCAACGCGGCGAGGAGGAACGTAAAACTGCTCGAAGGGCCGAGCACGGGCGGGTGGAACAACGAGGAACGCTTGATTTCGGGTTCTCGTCGAGGAAACAGGTGTTGCTCCCGTCATCGATGTGGGTGTAGGTGTACGAACGAAAGGGTTAACGTTGAAACGAGCGTACAGTACGTGGCAAAAGTCGGGGGGCGATTCTGACTTCGAGCGAGGCGGAGGAGATACTGGTCGGAATTAAAGAAGGGAACGGCCGCTGTGTTCCCGCGGTCTTGGGAAGGAGGGGGCATAGGGTGGGACGAGCTGCGAAGGATTTTATTAAAATATGTTAAAACTGTAATTAAAATCGAAAAATCTCGCGAAAAGTTTTAAGAATCTTAGGCCATCCTTCGCGCGGGCGCGACAAGGACGGCTCGGTGTCGGCGGACGTTGGCGACAGGCTTGAGACGACAGAAAGAGACGGGGAAAAAGGCAGAGAGAGAATTGAAATTGTCAGCGAGGGTTCTCAAGTTTCCACGACTTTCAACCCTTTCTTTCTGGCGCGTCGCGACGTTTGATACTTGACGGGCGACCTTCGACACTGGGCATCCCTGATTCTTAATCCTCGTGAGAGAGGAAAAGGCTGCGAGGCTCCGCTTTTATTTTCGTTTTTTTCTTCCCTCTCGAACGCTTCTTTTGCCCGGAGACGAATCAATCCCCGCCGTATTCGTAGCGTGTCTCGATTCGAACGAATTAGATGATCCCATTTCTTCGCCGTCTCTGGACGCTCGAGCGTCGTTCTTTCAGCTCGCGACGCGCTCGAGACAAATCAATGTCGTCCATCCGTCGCCCTCCCGTTCATCCCTTTTAAACGTCATAATTTCTTTTTCATTTGCCGCGCACCCCTTTCGTATCTTCGAGACGATGTACACTCTGTCGCGCGACAACGTTTTCTCGACGATTAACCGTAGCCAAGGGCCGTCAAAGGGGGTGAGAAACGATTCGGTCGTAGCAAGGACGAGTTGCGAATTTTTAACGACCGTCTCAAGTGGACCGACGAGATTTTTCGGCGAACTTTCCCGGTAAGCGTTGCCGTGTTCCAATCGTAGAGATTTTCCCTCCCATTCGAGACATCGGTCCCTCTAGCGAGTCTCGCCGCGAATGCTAATTACGAGTCGCGGCCGGCTCACAAAGGTTCCTCGGTTTTTTCTCGAACTGGAAAGCTATACGTTCATTAATCACATTTTTATCTCCCGGCAGACGTAAAATTGCGTTTCGTCGCCCGGCCATAACCGCGGCGGTTTGAATCTTTTTTTCTGATTTATCGCTGTCGCCGCAACGGAAAAAAGGAAACGCGGGAAGGAAAGGGCCAGGTCTTGCGGCGAGAAGCGAGGAGGGATGGAGGCGAGCGGAAAGAGTTGCTTGCCTCGCGGCCCACCGGCTTAATGTCCTTAATAATGGAAAAATATATCATGCGACACCCAGTGTATTTCCTAAAAAGCGATCCCCATCTTGCCGCCACCCTCCGCGTCCTCGCTCTTTCGTTCTCGATCTCCTCGTCATTGCAGAGCTGACCCGCGCGATGGACGCTGCCGTTAACGTACGAGGACAACGCGTCAATGGTGTCCGCCGCGTCGAACGCCGCGCTTGATAGCCGCCCGGTTTTTCGGGTGGGATCCGAAGGATCCGAGCGACGCAACCCTTTGTCTCACCCTCGGCGCAGTAAATAACGACGGAATAACATTGGTCAGTGGAAGTGGGCTACTTTATACAGTTGGAATACAAAGCAAATGTCTCACCTGCTGACCATATGCCTTTTCTCCGTGGCACACATACGCGCGTAACGTGTTTCGTCCACCCACGCACGCCGGCCGGCCATCTAGCACTTCGCATGTGCTATTAACCCGAAGGTATGTGTGCTCCTCTGTACGTGCGGAGTGGGTGTAAACGCGCGCGCGCGCGCGCGCGAGCGCTTTCCATCTTTGTGTTCACGTGCTCGCATACAGTTGCCAGTGTACCGCGCGTACTTATGTGTCTGCGTGGAGGCAACGTCCAATCTAACACACCTAGCATTGCCTGACTCATTCTTCTGCCTACCCACCTATCTGTTTAAACTGCGACCGCGAATAGTGCTGTAATATAAAGGAAAAGGTGGACCTTCTCCGCCTCTCTTTCTCTCCCCCTCTGTCTATCACTCTCTCTCTCTCTATCTTTCTCTCCCTCTTTCTTTCTCTCTGCGCTCTGCAATCTTCGACTTTAATCTGCTCGAATCGCAGCACCATGATATTCTCGCTGCTCCCCGTGCTTCCGGTTATAGAGTAACCTGCCGATCGCACAACCTTCGGTCCTTTCGGTTCCCTTGATCCCACCGTTCTGATTAGGGGATCCGCGAAAATGATGCCCCTCCGGAGTTTCACGCCGGTGACCCTGAATCGGAGCGTCCGCGGTGGCCAGTCGGAAGTATACGAATCTGGGGTGGCAATCTCGCCACGGCCGAGACTTTCGTCGGGTTCGATGCTTTTTATAATAATAAGCGAGCGTGAAAGGCGCGGGAGGCCTTGAGAAAATTCTATCTTTGATACGTTTGCGCTCGATATCCAGCCTTTGTGTTCGACAGAAAAAGATGTAGTTTCAATGCGAACGAAATATTGATAAGCACGGATAGGTGGCAACTATTTATCTTCGCGTCGATACGAGCGGTCACGATCGACATGCCACGGCCGCGAATCGTCGGATCATCGATCGAAGATTTTTCAATTCGACAGGAAAACGAGGTCGGAGGTGCGCGCCAAGGGGAACAGGAACAAGGCGCGTTATCGAACAGTTAACCGGCGATGGTGTCAAAACAGCACGTCGATAGAACTCGGAGCTGGCAACGTTACGATAATCGTCGATACTTGCCTCGCGAATAGCCCACCGTGCACCGCGACAGTGTGGCACACCGAAGCTCGCGGTGGGAAGGCAACTTGTGCGCTATAGGCGGTTAAAAGTCATCGTTGTAGGTTTCCTTCGCGATATTAATCACGCGTACGGCTCGGTGTGTAGCCACGGTGCACAGCAATCTCTAATCCTCGATCAAACGGTACTCGATTAGCCCAACAAGAGGGCAACGACAGACGGCTTTTACATACTTTGGCTCGTTCACTTTCTACCGCGGCTGTATCCTTAAACGGTTAATTCTAACTTTGCCATCGTAGCTTTTCATTTGGCGAACTAGATTAGATTGACGGCAATTCATCGAGGTTTTCAGATAAAAGGGGTCAGAGGTTTCGACGGGCCGTTCGGTTGGATCTACGCGTCTATGCACGTACGAGACGGAAGATCCGTTGCAACTTTCTGCGATATATCCGTGCCACGACGGAGTCGCGCTCCTACGGGACTATCGAATAAAGGCAGGAGTCACGCAGCCCCGGGCGTATTTAGGCGGCGATCCCGACTAGCGAGTTTCGAAAGATTCTTGGAGTTGTAGGGAAGATAGCCGGTTCGGGCAGCCTGGAATATCGTCAATAATTACCTCGTGCGGCAAGTGGTGATGAGGATGCTGATACGGCGGCGGTACATACGGCGGGTGACTCGGATGGTTGTGGGGGTGAGATCGGGGATGGTTTTGATGCTGGGCTTGCGGCGGGAGCGGTTGGGGCGCAGGAGGCGGTGTCCAAGGCCCGTGGTTCGGCCCGTGGCTTTCATTGGTGCCATACATCTTCAGGGAAGAATCTCGAGCACGCGACCTGAAGAGTCCCTCCCGCCCTCCACGCACAGTGATACGAAAGACTCTGCCACTGACATGGCCACCCTTATACCAGGTCGCATCGGCGACACGCTCGATTCCGATTAGCCCGCCGGCGAGATGCTATCTGCATCGCCAACGTGTCCCCGCATTTGCCGCCGTTCGCTTTCCACGGGATCGCAACTTCTCCCCAGGATTCCTCGCTTAGTTTCGGCAGATATTTCTCCCTTCTTTCGTTTCAGGCACGGGAGTGACCGAACGAGCAGCGTTTCCCTCGATATTTGCGCAAACCGGCGCGGAGAAACTGCCGCGTGAGAATGCGACACCGTTCGTGGCACATGCACGCGGACGCGAGGGTGGGACTCTTCTTTCGTCCGACAATGGGCGTCCTGTCGCGCGAGAAGACGGTATCGTTTCACTTTCACGTGCTTCCTTCTCCGATCTCGGGAACTCTCGAACTAGAACTACATCTTTGGCGGCGTTTCCCTCTCGCCGAAATAATAATCGCGATGCGATCCGCGACGCATCCACGAACGTCGAACGAACACTCACGACGAACGGAGGCCTGGCATGCCGACGCACTGCTTTCACGTGCACAAGGATGCTACGTTTCCGTTTCGGTTTTTTCTCTCGTTTCCCCTGGCCACTGCGTTACCGCGACAACTATTCCCTCGAGGCGGAACGAAGGCGGCCGAACGACGAACGATTCGCGCGACGAGGAGGGATTGCCGGTGACGATGAATTAGTGTACGCGCGGCTACGGAATTCTACCAAAGTGACAATCGCTCTTTCGACCGCGGAATTTTTATGAATTTTTTTTTCGAATTCACGGGGGTAGCTGGCGCGTCCGGGAATAGAAAAGCGCGGACGCAGCGCTGTGCGCCAGCGTGTGGCGTCTCTCGCGAACTAAGCCGATCGTAGGGGGGGTCAGAGCGATTTCTTGGCCTCTCGCGCTGTGCGTGTGCTAAACGGGGGAAGAAAAAAAGGTGGAAAGGCGCTGATAACGCGCGGCGACGAAAAATCGCCGGCTACTCGAAGAGATATCGATTGAAATAACACGATTCCGGGGAACGCGAGCCAATCGGCACCGCTGACACGGCGGAAGGGGCCAATCGTGCCCCGTTCTATCTCTCTTTCACAACCTCCCTCGCTCTGTCCCCTACTTCTTCACGTCATACGCGTCCTCCGCCGTCCCCCTTTCTCTCCTTCTCCTTCTATGCGTCCCTCCACTACTTCTGATCGCGGTGCCCGTACTACCGCTAACTACTCGTTGCTGCTTCTCTTCCTCCACCCTCGCGCAACCGGCGCGGCGCCTCGCAGAAAAAGAGAAAAGCCTTGGTCTAGTCGGCTACCAGCGATAGAATGAGCGTGCCGCGATACGCAGGAAGTATCTGCGGATCTGAACAGTCATCGTCGACCCGCTGGATTTTTCCATTCGCCTTCCACGTCCGCGCGCTTGCACGCGTTCCGCGCAGCGTTTGGGACTGCCCGAGATCAGCCGTGAACCGATGCCTCGTGCGCGACCGCGGCCGTCCCGCCGCGGAGAACCACCGGGAGTCGACAGTCGACCGTGTCTTCCGCACCGATCAGCTCGATCGTGTTCCCCGTCAGATGTTCGAGAGTTTTCGCGTTCGTCGCCTCCACCGAGTGGTCCTCGGCTCTGGACCCGAGGTGCGAGCGGGCATCGTCGTCGCACTCGTCTCCCTCGGTTCAGCGTCCGATCTTCCGCCGAATTTCGACGAACGACCCTTGCGCAACCTCGAGCGGCGACGCGACACCTCGCCTCGCTTCGCCGCGCGTACGCAAATAAGCGTCGATCGCAAAAATTGCGCGGCGGACGGCTCCGGCCCGCTTCTTCGGCGCGCTCGCCTTCGCGCCTTCGTCCGCGGCTTCGCAGAAATTATTTTGGGCGTGGAGCGCGGCCCGAGGCCACTGGCGCGGTCGAGTTCGGTAAAAGTGCGTCCAGCTAGAGGCAGGGAGGAAAAAATAGGGCGGGGTCTCCTCGCGGGCAGACTTTGCCTATCCATCATGGCCGCTTTATCAATGACGTTACGATAAGACGCGCTGGCACGCACAAGCGCGCACGTATCGCCCGCGGGACATCAACGGGAACGGAGGATCGAGGTGGACGATTCTCGGCCGGTCCTTTCTTTTTTTCTAACCCTCCCTTATCGTTAATCGCGACACGGTGTAGCAGGGAAGAATAGAGCGCCAGGTTTTATCGGAATTCTGTCACGGCCGAGGAGATGCGCGGCCTCAACGTCGGGACGACAGTGCGCCCGCTGGAGCCTCTATTCTGTCCGACAAGTTCCGGTTCCGGTTCCGGTTTCCACGCGGTAAGAAGGGAAACGCGAAACGCGTCGAACGGATTTGTCGTATTTAGACGGCCCGACCAGATCCGCGTCCGCGGCGGGCCGGAAAGCGTGCAGGAAAATGGGGAGAAGTTGCGGTGTGCGCGGGTGGAGAGCGGATTGTGCATCGCGGCTACGGAGAAAGTATATCGAGCGATATCGAGCAATGCGGGACAATCGAGATACGGCATTCAAAGTCCGCCGGCAGCGTTGGCGGAGGTTTTAAAGGTCGCGCAAAAATAACGCGAAGTTTTGTTTGTCCCCGGTCTTTTATCTTGCGACGCTTTTTCCGCCAGCAGGGAAAACGGCCGCAGTTTTCCCCGATATTCGGGACGAATTTGGAAGACCGGTCGCGTTCCCGGAGCGATGAACCGCGGGGGAAACCGATCCACGCGCGTAGGCAATGGGGAACAGAAATTGGTAAAAAGTTTTCAAGATTATCCGCCCGCAAGGCAGACCTACATACACATTATCCGTCTTTACATTTTTTACAGGTCAAGTGCGCTCGACACCTGTCTCGATTAGTTTTGTATTTATCCGGCTTCGCTTGGGCCGGATTATCCCGCGAATAAATAGAGGCAAGAAAGAAGACGGCAAAAAGGAGGCAAGAAGAAGGCACGACGAGGGGAAGCACGAGAAAAAAGAAACATTTAGCGAAGGCCAAGGCGCGCGCGCGCTTCGCGTCGCCATCCCTCTTCGAAAGTACTGACCATAGACAACTCCAGCACGCGGCAGGGAGAGAACGAAAAAGAAGGAGATGGAAAAAAAAAGGAGGAAACGAGCAGCCGGGGAAAGAGTGGAAAGGCCGTGGCAAACGCTGGCCAAGGGGGAGAGAAGATCGCAATAAAAATAAAGCATCGCCGCCGCCACCGCCGCCGTCACCGCCGACGCCGCCGTCTCCGCCGCCGTTTCCAAAGCCGACACCGTCGTTTCCATAGTCGTCGATCTATGTGCTCGCGAGGGGCTGAAGAGGGCCCGCAGCGCGGCCCGCTGTTCGGTGGAAGCGGAGCAACGAAAGAAGAAGGTGCCGGTGCTGAAGGCGGGCAAGAAAATAAGAGGACGAACGAAAGAAGCAAATAACCGTCTCTGTATTCTCCCTCTTGCCCCCCCCCTATCCCACTACAGTGGCACAGCCTCTTTCTTTCTCGTTGCTGTACTTGTCGGTGGGGCCGGGGGCGAGGGGGGCAGGCAATGAACAAGAAGGCGAGAACGAGAACCGCGGAGAGGGAAATCCTGTCATGGACAGAGAAAGACACTGCACCACGGGAGAAAGATGGTCGGATAGCGACGAAGATGGAGACCGAGCCGCCGGAATAAGACGGAAGAAGAGAAAAAGCGGGGACCAAAGAGAGAGAAAAGTCTGGCAGGCCTTGGCTGCCGCGGTCGTTGCGAGCCGCCGTTGCCAAGTCTCATTTGTTTATCGTAGTTCGCCGGCCTGGCCTTTATTATCTGGAAAAAATCGTGTCCGAATTTTTTCCGAATCGACAGATTACGTCTTCGCCGGGAGCGTTGCTTTTTCTGAACGGTCGAGCGGTGTCGAGGCGCGGCCGCCGCGCATCCCGCCGCGCGATTTTCAACCGGTCCGCGCTGGATCGCGGTTCACGGGAAAGGGGATTCTACGCTCCGATCGAGGAGCAACGAGAAGATCCTAGATCGCGCCCGGTCGCAGGGCAAAGGGGAACCTGCTGCAGGATACACCCCCGGGTAGAAAGGGGTGGAGACGCGCGGGGGCGCGACCGATTCCCTAGATCTTATTGCAGGCTTCCATCTCCTAGCCGTTGCACCCTCTTTGTCCCTTTTTGTCCCTAAATTTTTCCTGCTACGTACCACTAATGCCATCGCTGCTACATCCATTGTCGCGTGCACTCGTTTCTGAGTCATCGTGCGTGCACGCACGCACTCTCGCGCGCACACGCGTATTTAAAGGTGCACGCGCTCGTGCTTTACACTCCGCACGCGTACAAATATGTACGTACCCGTGTGCGTACGTGCATTTACACTCCGCCACGCTTACCTCGCCGCCTGTACTTCCCCGGCGCATTGCAATGGATTCGTATGCAAATATACCCGGCATCTCGATAGGCGGTATGTTTATTAGCAAATCCACGTGGAAATTTTGCCGCAGGGTTCGCGGCCGTCCATTTGTCGCGGCTGAACCACCCGATGCCCTTTTTCCTCCCCGATCCACCGTTGGGCAGCGCGCGCGCGCGCGCGCGACCATGCTTGTGCGGGCGAAGCATTGCCGTCCGCGGTGTCTTCCTTTTTTCGGAGCGCACTGGGTGGCAGGCAATTATTCAATTACCCACGCGTCTATGGTACCTGTGTACAATCCCCGAGCGACGCGTTCGACCTCATCGTCGTGGCTCTCGGTCTCGGTCGTTTTTACCCGGCTCTCTACTCGACGATCCACGGCTAGACGCGACAAATCGTTGACACGATACACAGTTCCACGCTCGCACGCGGAACTCGAAGAACCTCATTGTCAGTCGAGGTTTCCGCATTCTTGCGTATTATAAGCGAGGACGATCGTAAAGCGCGGCCAGGATGCGGTCTGAATCGCGTCATCCAGTTTTGCATACTGCTCCACTGGGTCAGGATCCTTTCCCGGCTAACGGTTTTCCCATTGACACCGAAGATCGGTCGCTCGTTCCCCTGGGCCGAGCTGGTCGTCCCGAACGGCCCGGCACGTTCGGCCATCTAGCAGCGCCGGAACGTGGAGTAATTATCGGTGCGAAAGATTGAACGACGTCGTGC
Organism: Nomada goodeniana; assembly: GCA_963969485.1. Taxonomy (NCBI): domain Eukaryota; kingdom Metazoa; phylum Arthropoda; class Insecta; order Hymenoptera; family Apidae; genus Nomada; species Nomada goodeniana. The sequence goes on along the minus strand of OZ018305.1, from coordinate 5,532,658 downwards.
GCGAGAAAAAGCGCGAGTGTATTGAATTTAAGATCCAGCTGCATCCATGTAAGAACGTGTCGGATTACGCGCTAGTTCTCTGTCCTCTCCCCTCGCCCCTTTCATCCCGCTGTACTCATTTCTTCCTTTTGCGCTCTTTAGGTCGCGCTACTCCGACAGCCTGTTGCGGAACCACAGTCTCGGAGACTTGATTTCCGAACGAGTTGCTCGCGAGCGCACGCACGATATTAATTCGAGCAAGCGCACGGATATTCGTGCACGCAGCGTACATTGTTTTCGGCCCATCGATAATCCGATTACCATCGTCGACGGAGCTCGGACACGGGCGCGTCGATTAGAATTTTCACGATCGCCGTCCTGTCTCGTCAGTGTCGGTGCAACGGGCGTCGATCGGAGCCCGTACCTCGCCGAACTCTCGGAGATACCTTCGACTTCCCTTTGACGTTAACCGCCTTGACGGAGGGCGACGCGTATCATTTGCGGCGGCAACTTTGGAACCCGCGTCGCGATATTCTTTCGCCGGGTCGCGCGTATGGTTGACGGCCGACAGGTCGCGACGTCGCGCGTGGACACGTCGATTCCGGTCGCGGCTGCGGCTGCGGCCAGGTAAGACAATACGAACGGGTTTCCCCGACGTCAGTTCTGCTGCTATACGCTACAGTCCGCGGCGTGTCGTTTCTTTCGCTCTTCGTCCGGCCGCGTTTTTCGCCGTCCCCGTCCCCCTCGTTTTCCCGTCGCGATCGAAGAAACACCCCGGGAGGAGTTTTCAATCGGACGACGCGGGAGAAACGGGAACGGCTCGCGCTCGGCGAACGATAAAGAGTGTGCCCGTGCTGACAATCGGTATCGCCGGAACGTTTGCACAGTCGATCAGCACGGTGTTAACGATAATCGCACCACCTTGACCGAGTGCACGACCGATTGCTGGATTCCCGACACCGGAGACGACCGTGAAGCATTCGCGTAACAATCTACGAATCACGGCCGAAGGACAGAGAAGTTGATGTCCTTCGGTTCTCGCGGCTGGTCCGGCCGTATTTTCGCCTCGTTTCGTCCGTCGGTTTTCTTCCCACCTTTCGCCCGTCCCGTTTTTCCCCTCCCGAGCACGGTTGGCCAGAATCGGAGCAACGACGGCGACGAAAGTGAAAGAGTATCGAAGGGAAAAGACCGGGAGGATGATCCCTCGCGATCTCCAATTTATTTTAATAACGAGCACGCGATTACCCAAGAGCGAAAGAGAGGCGAAGTCGCGCGGAGGCTTGGACGGAATGCCGCCGACGCCGGCGTATTGTCGGAGGTCAGGTTCAGCAGCCACGATGCGTTCGTTCCCTCTCTCGCTCTATCTCTCTCTATCTCTCTCTCTCTCCCTCCGTACCTCGTTCAGCCGGTCACGGTCGAAGATAAAAGAAAGGGGTTCGAAGCCGAAAATATCGGGCCGCCCGAAGTAGAACGGGATCGTTTTAGCTGGCGGAAAAATCCGCGAACCCGCGTGTCAACGACCCCGTTTCTCGCGGCACGCAGAACAGTGGGTGTTCGTTCTGTAACACGTGGACGCTTTATTCATCGGCCAGAGAGGAATGCGAGAAACGGCTCGAACGCGTAATTGATCCGAGGAAGTCGGCGAGATCGCGGAGCGGTCGCAGCTCGCCGCCCCGGAATGGGCCTAACTACGACAGACGTATACGATATTCTAATTGCACCTGCGGGATAACGTGGGGCCGCGCGTTACTTTGCACCCTTGCGCGCATACTTGGGCAAGCGATAACGATCGATTGGCGTCGTCGGGAAACGTATCGGTAGGAAGCTGGACCGTTTCAAGGGGGAGCTCCGGTTGCGTCGACTGACGGTACGTCGCGCGACGAGCCTCGTTTTCCAGTACTCCTAGAAGAGAAGGCTGGATGCTGCTTGTTGCATCCTGCATATATGTATGTTTTATGTCAGCGTGCATTCTGCATTTGCGCCGTTGCCACGTCTGCTGGCTCTCCTCGGTTCTTTCTCTCTTCCTCTCTCTCTCTCCCTCTCTCTCTCTCCCTTTTCTTCTTTTCAATCTATCCGAGAGTCTCTCGGTAGCTTTCTGCCCGTTTCTCTTTTCACATTCGTTTCCTCGCCCCCACTCCCCCTCACGCTGCGGCCCGTTCCGCGACGATGCTTGCATTTCTTGACATTTCTCAAACCCGTGCCCCGCCTCGTCGTGGTCATTGAGTCGTTGAACTCGAAAAAAAAAAAAGAAAAACAGAAGTACGCGAACCACGGTCGGAAAAATGATCGGACCGCTCTTCCCACCCGGCGCCGGACAGAGATTCGGTGCACCGGCGGTGGCTGGAGTCTAGAGATTTCTTTTTTTTCGTTTGCAACGGGGCGCAATTCGAGTCGCTCCCCTAGACCCGCGACGAACGAAATTTCCCACGGCCTGCGAGAACCAAGGGGTCGAGTTTTTGCCGGTAAAAGAATTTTTCTTTCAGCTCACTGTCGCGATCTGCATACGCGCTATATCTCTCCGTTTATCTACTCCTTTCCTCCCAGCGGTCTGTTTCCTTTTACCTCCCTACCTACCACCCTCCCTCCCTCTCCACCCTGTTTCTCTTCTGGCGGCAAGCTCTCTCCTTCGTTCTCCCCCCTTCACTCTCTCTCTCTCTCTCTCTCTCTCTCTCTCTCTCTCTCTCTCTCTCTTTCTCCCTCTCTGTCTCTCCCTCTGCCTCGTGCGAACGCCGTTTCCCCATCTTAGTTCGAATCGCTTTTCTCGCGACCCTGGTTGGAGTATGCTGACAAATTCTTCATGAAGCTCCTACGTATATCGGAGAGAGGTACACGAAATTGTTCGAGACACGTTCCGCAGCGGCCGGTAAGCGGCGAGCCTCTACGGGAGGTCGATCAGTCCTTCGGTTAGAGTAGGTCGCGGCTCAGCTCGTACCTCGCGACACGAGCAGTGCGCTTTGAAAAAGGCGGGCAACCGAGCAGACCGCTTCGTCGAATCAGTGCTTGAAACGGGGCGACCGGTCGCGAAGGAGCCACCGGGGCTCGATATCCGATGGAACGGGACGAATCGCAGGGGGCACGCGGAAGGTGCGACGTTACACGAGGAGGAGCAGGGGCGGTTTCGACGGAAAAAGGGAGACGGGACGAGCCTAGAAGGGAGCCGACGAACAATACGCTTTTCTTGGCACGGTGAAGCGAGAAGGGAAGTGCGTTCGATTCGGAGTGAACGGTCTCAGCGTGGATGCCGCGTTGCTGTTTGGGGAGACGGAAAGGATCTTTCTCTCGGCGAGTCGCTTGACACGTTGACTCGGCGTCGATCCAGTTGACGGTGTTTCGCGCTCGAAGGAGCGCGTCGTCCTCGTTCTGGAATGCGTGGCCGGCGTGCGTACGCTGCTCCACGGGAGAACTGTTTTGACATTTCTGGCGGAATCGGTCGCCGTTCCGTCTCGTCGGGGAGGGAGACGCGCGTGGACGACGATCGCCTCGGTCGACAATTGCGTCGGTCACGAGGGTTTCGAGGGGATCCGCGAGTGCCATGTACTTGGACGCGACCGATGCTCGTTGCTCGCGAAACAGAGATCGCGCCGCCACCCGGACGATTGGCCACGATTAAGCCCAAGTATCTGACGGTTGGAAGTACATAGAAGATTATGCCTCCTTACCTCTCGTGCACGGTTCCCTAGAGTAGGTGGATCACAGTTAAAACGCGGTGGTAGGAGTTAAGTAAAAAGATCACAAAATATGGCACACTGTTGGCCGAGTTCATCGTTCGGCACTTCGCGGCGCGGTCGCTTTGCTGGTGGGGGCGGCGAAGTACGGGCGGAGGAGAACGACGAGGAAGATGCGGAACGAAGGGAGCCGGGGTCCGGGTAGAGCAAGAAGGGAACACTCGCGGGCACACTGGAATCGAAGACGAAGAGGCGGCACAGGACGAGAGAAGGAGCCGGGCACACCGCGGTCGTGCAGGAGAGACGAGGAGAACTTGTCTCGCGCGCTGTCAGCTGTCAATGCCGCGCACGTTGTCACTCATCTTGCGTGCTTCTTCGTCGCCGCCGGAGACTTTGACGGCCCCTCGATGCCCCCGGCGAAATTCATCCACGGATTCGGATTCAACCGGACGACAACCGCTCCGGTCCGCTTGGTCCCGCGTCGCCGTGCCTCCAGCGCCTTCGATCGCCGATCGAATCTCTCGCGGTGCCGCCGCTTCCACCGATCGTCGCCGATTTGTCACCGATGAAAATAGGGCGAAGAGGGAACGGGGAGGAATGCACGAGGAAGAAGAGGATATGGGAAACTTTGTCACCGGTCGTCGTAGTCGTCGTCGTCGTTGTCGTTTTCGTCTTCGTCTTCGTCTTCGTCTTCGTCTCCGTCTCCGTCTTCGTCTATGTCTTCGTCCTCGTCCTCGTCTATGTCATCGTCTTCGTCTTCGTCGTCGTCGTCGCCGTCGCCGTCGCCGTCGCGGTCGTCTTCGTCGCACTTTCGCCTCCCCGTGTGCGTGTGACGCGGTGCGCGCGTGGTGTCGCGTGAAGTTGGTCGTGCGTGCGCACCTTGTGCTTCGTTAAAGAGTCTTTTCCGTATAAAATGCTGGGGCGCCGGCGAGAATCGGCCTGCCCGCCGCCGCGTAGGCTTCACGCCGGCGTCCTCGCGGCGGATTGGCCGGGTACCATACGGTGGGGGACACTGGCGCGAAGGTCCGAAGGTAGAATACTCGCCTCGAGAAGCTACCAGAGCGGATCCACGAGAGTTCGGAGTGGGGTTGGTCCTTTACCATCTTGCTGAAGCGAATCCCGTACGTTTTACTTGCACCGGATCGAACAGGGATGATCGTTGGATCGTAGGCGAAGCCTGGCAAAACGTTCGGCGCGTGAACGAGCAGCTCGCGAAACAAGCGGACGGTCCCGTGGGTTCGGGTGTCCGAGGGTCGGGACCAGGTCCGTTCCGTTTTTGGAAGAAGAAGAGGAAGAAGAAGATCGCGACTCTTTGCATATCGGACGAGCGTTCCTCTTCCTTCCCAAGAGCCTCTCTCGCTCCGCTTTGCCGCTCGATACGAGCCGTCTTTCTTTTTGCAGGAACCTCTCGTTCTGATCGCCGAGCTTGCTCGCTTTCTCTGTCTCCTCGAGGCTCTCCGGCCTCTCCGTCTCGTCGATGTTGCCCGAGACCAGCCAGGCTATTCACCCACGCATGCACGAGATGACGATGACGATGACGCCGGTCGCTAGCAGTTGCAACGTGCACACAGTGCGGCCGCTCTTTGCTGTTTCGCCCGCGTCACGAGACGAGCGCGGCCGTTGCGAACAATTCTGTGCTCGAAATTCTCGAACTGTCCCGCGATATCGCGTTTTTCCCTCAGCATTCGACCGACTTGGAACCATCGCAACGCATCGCCTCTTCCCTTTTCCTCACAACGTTGTTCTTCGCAAGGGCAACGGGGCCTCGCTGCCCTCGTATCGGAAAGATCGACGCTCGATCGCCGGAATTCTTCCCGGCGCGCGATTTTCCTCACCTTGCGATCTACGCGACCGACATTGACACGCTGCGATTGCACAGCCCCGTTGACCTGGATTCCGTCTCGCTTATTTTTTTCTCCACGGTGGACGGTTTTTTTTTTGTTTATCTCGCTTGTTTCGAGCATAGCACAGATTGTCAGTCTCCTCCGCTCCCGTCCATCCGAGTCGAATCGATCGTTCTTCCCTCCCGGCTTTTCTCGGACCTTCGATTCAGCTTTATTCTCTCGCGTCGGAATCGCCCGGACATCGCGCGTACTTGATTTTCGTGCAACGTTCCCGTACGCGAAGATTGCTTACGAATTATTTCGACGGCGTCACGCAAATAGCTCGCATCGTGAATACTAAATCTGTGGAGAGACATTTCAACTGATTCTCATATTTCTCCGTGGGCCGGGCGAAAGCCGCGTGGTCGCATCCGTGATCCGTGATCCGTGTCCCGTGCGTAAAGCGTACCGGATGACACAGTAGTTCCTGACTGGCTTGGGGCAGCCGCGGCGCGCCTGGATCCCGACCTACGACTACGTGTTCAGGGGAGCAGACGAATTTTGTCCGAAAGTCAACGGGAACGAAAGAGCGTATTCGCAGGCCTTCGAGGTCAGGGAGCTGCAGTGGGGATCGACGGCGGAGGGGCCCGAAGAGGCGATCCGAAGGAGGTGGTAGATATGGGTGAAGACTCGAGGGAGTAGGAGAGAGCCGACGGAGGATACGCTCTGGCGGAGGAGGACCAAGCGACACGTTAGAAAGAGGACTGCGAGAGCCGCGTGCAGCCGGCAGAAGAAGAAGACGATGAAGAAGAGAAGTAGAGAAGAAGGAGAAGAAGAAGAGGAAGAAGAAGGGGGCTGATCTACCGGCAATATACACACAGAGCCGCACAGACCACGGCAAAACTCCGCAGTTTTGCTATTCGATTTTGCAAACTTATATTTAGAAGGGCAACGATCTTTTGCCGCGGCAGCTCCGACCAGAGGAGAGGAAAGGTTCTGGGATACGCGGACGGTCTCTCTCGTGACCAGCCGTCGAGATTTCTCAACTCTACTCCACAAACCTCACGGTCTCCTAGTTTCGTCGTTTCGCATTTTCCCCGTTTTCCCACCGGTATTTCTGCCCGGCGATTAAATTTCTTTCCACCCACGGAGAGCCATCGCGGATCGGCGATCGTGTCGCTCGGTGTTTTGCATTCGAGTCGAACCAGCGCCGGGTTAATGGTTGCCGCGTGCGCGTCACGTTTCGAGTTTACAATAATTACCGCCGCTACGTGACAGGGTAACGGTTGTTTAATAAGTTCGCCATTGTGCAGAGTGACTATCGTTTAAGGAACAAGCCATTTGCCGCCGGAGAGCGGCCGTCGAACGGACGCCGGAAAACATCTGCCCCGCCATTGCCGGGCGGGCAGCCGAATTTCGGGCGACGCCGCTTTTCGTAGAACGAAAAGCCCCCCCCCCCCCCCGAGAAAGGCCCCGGGATTCTTTCGAAGCGCACGAATATCGCTTCGCGACCGCCCCTGCGAATGTAATCTTATCGTGGCGAGCGATGTGGTGAACGCGACTGCAGAACGAAGCGGAGTCAACGAACGATAAAAAAAAAAGCGCGTAGCCATACGCGCGACACAAAGAATAAACTCTGTTCCGCGCACCTCGCCCTCCCTTTTTCCTCTCCGTTGCATTGCTCTGTCCCGCTCTTTCGTTAGCCCGTGCAACTCTTCCCCTTGGTCGGCCGCGTTGCAACTTCGCAGCCGTGTGTGGGCGCGTGAGTTCCCTCCGGCTTTCTCGTTCTTTCGTTCGCCCGGTTCGCCGCACGGCCCTCCTTCTCGCCGTCTTTTTCGCGCCGGCCGCTTGGGGTAGGTCGCGGCGGAACCGAGCGAACGAACGACGAAAACGAGAAAAAAGAGGAGGAAGAAAGAACCGCCGCCGCGTCGTCGTGCACGGAACGTATCCATCGAGCGGCGGGGACATTTCGAACGCAATGCAGCTCTCCTCGATGTTTCGGGTGACAACGATTCGATATCCTGCCGTTATCCGTCGGTCGTTGTATCGCGCGGGACCCGATTTCCCCGGGTGTACCTGGGAAACGTCCACTCGTGGGGTAGAGTTTCGTTGGCCCTTCATCGAAGATCGAACGGTTCGATTAGAATGATCTTAAACAGGCGGCACGAGGCCGGCGTTATTGTTGGCGATCATGCGATCTGAAAATTATAGAAAGTTACTGAAAAGCTAGGAAACTTTGTCCGTTCTAGACGGGCAGAAGATACGGCTGCCCCTGGACTTGAGATGTCGTAATTTTGCCTTCGCCATAACGGCTACGCGGCACGGAAGTTCTTCCCCCTTTCCACCCCTTTCTATCTTTCATTCCCGGGTTTTCTTCTTCGACTCGAAACAGAGAGCTCCCCGCGTCTTGCCCCTTTTCCGTAATATTAGAAGGGTTAGTGAAACAATGGCACGCGCGCGAACACCGTTATTTAAATAATAGGATGGAGCCGCGCCGGGGTCGAAGGCAGCGGAGGAAGAAAAAAATATAATTATGCTGAAGGGGTTGCGGAACCGAACGTGAGAAAGACGCCCGGGCGTTAGATCCGTTCGATAGATCCGTGCATCGGCGGTTTGTCCGCTCCGTTCATTTCGCTTCTAGAATTTTCCCTATTTCCTATATGTGCGCGGACGACGGGCGAGAGAGCACTCGCGATTCCACCTATTATCGATCCCAGCGAACTTAGATTCTCCTTTGCCCTCCCCCTTTTTTTCTCTCTCTCTGTCCGTCGTCTTCTTCTCCCGGCGGCGTAGTTCCGGTTGTGGCAGCTGTTGCCGATTCAAAATCGGGACTCTGGATCGGTCAAGGGTAAGCCCTCAGCTGTGTAACGTTACCTTGCGACGCCGAACCGGTTTAAAGCTGGGTGAAAGAGAGATTTGGAGGGAAAGAGCCGGAGCAAAAAATTCATTTGAATCGCCGGAGGGTCGAGCAGAGGTGTCGGAATAATTGGATTTTAATTTTCGTGCTCGTGAAAGAACAAAAACTACCCCCCTCTCGTTTCCCCTCTCTCTCTCTCTCTCTCTCTTTCCCGTTCTCTTTGTTGCTACCTACGTATATACATACGTTCAGCTCACCCCGTTCTAGAACCATGAGAATCACTCAGCGGCGAGTGTTTATACAACGTTGCACCGCATTAATGTTTTCGACTTTCCATCTCCTTTCGGGGCATTTGTTTTCTCACGACTCGCACCATCGCTCGTTTCAGCCGGGCCAGCGCGGCGTGCGAATCGCAATCGAATCGTCGTTGGATCGATTACAATCGTTGCACGCGTGCACGCCGGGACAGGACGGCAAAGTTGCCGCGCGTTCCCGCTTTTCATCTAGGGACAAAGTGCGCGAAGGACGCGTAGCTTGTCGCACTTTGAACGTTTTGTCAAGAGCGCTGGCCACGATGCACTGTACCGATGGAGATTCACGGCTGCGGAGCGCCACAAAGGAGGCGAATGTTTTAATTAAATCCCGCTAAAACGCGAAAACTTCAACATCGTGCGGCGTTTTTGCGATTTTCTTAAAGTTTCGCCCCGCCCCGTCCCGTCCCGCTTCGCCGCGCGGCTTGCTTTCGCGGAGAAGATCGACGAGGGGATGGAACCGCTTCTAACCACCTCTTTTCCACCTTTCCATTCATCCCCCTGCAGTTAGCGGGGATAAAAGAAGTCGCAAAAACAAAAGAGCGGCACGGCTACTTAGCGAAACAAATTGTTGCCTCGTACCCGGCACGAGAATTTAAAAGTTTCCACCGACTGTTTCCATTTTCCTACCTCGCTCCTGTCAGCCATCGCCCTTTCGTTTTTCTTTCGTCGGACATCTCGTTGCTGCGAGTCGGACGAATGGACCAACTCGATTCACGACTCGTTAGCGATGCTTCCTTTCCATTCGTTTCGCTTCTGTCTCGTAAAAGGCGAAGAATGCCGTATACGCGGAGACCCCGTGCTATCGATCGCGATCAACTGTACCATTAAATCGGTCGCGTCGTGCGCGGAATACGCGTACGAAACAATTAAACCCGGTATTGTCTCTCGGCCTGCGAGACACCGTTGCGGATCATCTCTGGCTACGATCCCGTCCGGATAAAATTCGCCGCTCTATTCGTCTCGCACACGAATCGCCGGATCGATCTCGAACCGCCACGGCGGTCAGTCGTGTTAAGAATGAACGAATAAATGTAGAAACAAGCACATACACACGCACGTAGAGCATGCTAGCTGGGGAACAAAATCGTAACGAAACATGGCAGGTAGAAAAAGCTTGCGAACGCCATCGACTGATGGGGGACCGAATCGTAACGAAAATGTGGTATCGCGAAATCGGGCATCGTCGTAGAAAACTACGGTGTAAACGTGCGGGGAGGAACACAGGGAGAAAAGAGAAAGAAAGTGTCGTGCCGAAAATAAGGAAAACATCGAGCCTGTACGAATCGGCGGAAAGAAAAAAGAAAAAAACGGTGAAAAGTTAGAGGAGGCTGCGTGACTAGGAGAAGTAGTAAGGGGATTTTGAACGGGCTGAGTGTTCAACTCACTCGTTGCAGGGTGGACCAGCATTCCTCGAGGGTGCGTTCGCTGATGTTGCCCATTCCTCCGCCTCCACCGGCACCTCCCGCACCACCAAGTCCCGCCGCACAGGCACGAGACTATCGGGCAAGAGTAGGCTCGTGTTAGTTTGCTTTTCCCGGCCGTTCCTTCTAGCCGAAGATACTAGAAAATCGCTTTCCTTCTCAGGCGAGGAACAGCGAAGCTCGCGGCAATTCGCGCCGCTGTCCCCGTCACGTTCGATTGTACAAAACTGGTAGAGGAAACGGTTCGACTGAATCTACTGCTCCCCGAGTCCGGGGACTTTTGTTCGCAGATTGCCGCGCGACTCTGAAATGACAACATCGATTCTCTTCCTCTATCAATATTTTGCAAATCACTGGCCCTTAGGCGCCATCGTGTTAGCGTGCACAAGGGTGGACGCCCGGATTCCTATTAGTTTGCAGGGATCCGACGCAGATCTGCGGGGATATATTTACTTAGTTTCCTCGTATCGAAGCTCGCGGACTGTGGCATCGCAGAAGCACGCCGCGATATTTTCTCGGGAACATCTTCTCGGCGTACCGTATGACGTATGCGTATAGTATTATCTGTGTTGCGCGGGTCAAGAACCCCGAGAGACGACGTATCTGCATCTCCTCGCATCGGTGTGCGTGGGCCGCGTTTGCATTTGTGGCCCCGTGACTCTAATGTGTGCGTGGCTGGCTGTGCTTGCTCGCTCGCTCGCTAACTGGAGATCCCGCGCGCCCGCTGCTCGCACACCCATGCAAACACGTTTACTCTCTCTCTCTCTCTCTCTCTCTCTCTCTCTCTCTCTCTCGCTCACCCTCTCTCGCTCGCCCGCTCTTGCTCATTTTGTTGCATGCATGTACGCGTGTCGAGGTACGCGATGCGGCAAGTCAACGTATTCCGATGTGCGTGAGCCATGGTCAGTGTACAGTGTATCTCGGTACAGTCGCGGATTCAAACAGTCAGCGAAATTGTCAACGACGCGGCCGCGTCACTTATTTATCGTCACTTATCGAAAGTCATCCGGTTTAACCGAAACGGCTCGTTTCGTACGCGTCTTCCGGAATTTCGGGCGCGGACTCGAGCTGACGGGGGGGCCGAGAGGTGGTCGCGTCGAGAGTCACCGATGCCGGATTTCCGAGTCGGCCGTCTCGCTCGCGGAACACGAGATCTCGCGGGATCGAACGCAGGGACGACCGGGACGATTATTTTTCTCCGCCGGCAGAAACTGTTTGAAAGTATTGTCCGGCTACGGTCGGTCCAAGTGAACGACCCTATTTATCGGCGCATTATGCACTTTTATCGCGGTCTCCTCGTCCCAGTTATTTATCTCTCCTCTCCGCAGTCGGAGGCGAGGGAAAATGTAACCGGGATCGAGAAAACAATATCGTGATAGAGGGTGGGGGAAAAAAGTATCGCAAACGCGCTCTCACCTGTAGCTCGTTGACAAGCTTTTCCGTCAGGCTGGCGTCGTGGGAGTCTTGGCTGGTCGCCCCCGGGCTCAGCATCGAGTTCTGGGAATTTTGTTGCTGGTTGGCCGACATGTTCATCCCGGCGAGGGCGCCGTTTTGCGCGATACTGCCGGCAATGCTCAGCGCCTGCTGTTGCAGATTTTGAGTCAGATTTTGCGCCTGCTGCTGCAAGTTCTGCGTAAGATTCTGCGCTGCTTGCTGCTGCAGCGCCTGCTGGCTCAAACTCTGGCCGAGGTTCTGGGACAAGTTTTGCGCCTGCTGTTGCAGCGTCTGCGACAAATTCTGCGCCTGACTCTGTAGATTCTGTTGCAGATTCTGACTGGCCTGGCTAAGGTTCTGCGGTTGATTGAGCAGCTGCTGTTGCTGCTGCGGCGACAGGCTCGGCGTCAGACTCTGCGCCAGGTTGTGCTGCAACGTTTGCCCTAGGTTCTGCTGCATGTTCTGCGTCAAGGCTTGAGTCAGCGCCTGTCCCAAGTTCTGATTGAGCGCCTGAGCCGCTTGAGCCGCCTGAACGGCTTGGACGGCCAGCGACGGACTCGAGGCCTGGGAAATGGTTTGCTGGGCCTGGGCCTGGGCCAGGCTGTGCAGGCTTTGAGCCATGCTCGACGCGATGGCACCCTGGTGGTCTGCCTGCGGCGACGGTGTCGTCGGTGCCGGGGAAGGCTGATGCTGGGCCGCCTGGGCCGCCTGGGCCGTTTGCTGGCTCATGGACATCGCGTGCTGTTGCTGTTGCTGCATCTGCTGTTGCGGACTGGTCGTCTGTCCTAATCCCGAGTTGGCGGCCTGCTGCACCTGCGACGCACTCGTCTGCGATTGCTGTTGTTGTTGCTGCTGCTGCGACTGCTGCTGCTGCTGCTGCGGCGGCTGCTGTTGCTGTTGCGGCTGCTGCTGTTGGCCAAGAGGGCTGTGCATCTGCTGCACTTGTTGCTGGTGTTGTTGCTGCTGGGTCGAGTTCGAGATCGGGCTCTGCTGCAATCCCGGTGAATGTTGAGGCGGCCCTCGTTGCGGCTGCTGCCAGTAGTCGGACATCTTGAAAACGTGTTGACGCAGCGCGTGAAGATTCGCGGCCGCCGCGGTGACGGCCGAGGTCTGAACCTCCATTGGTTCCGGCTCGTTTTCGAGGTCCGCTTCGTTCGAACTGCAAGGATCCTCGTCTTCCTCCTCGTCCTCCCTCTCGATGTCCTCGGTGTCTTCGTCCTGGATCTTGACGATTCTGTCCGCCTCGTGGCCGGTTGTCCCTCCTCCAGCAACACCAGCAACGCCACCGCCGCCAGTTCCGCTATCGCCACCGTTGCCGCCACTTCCACCTCCACCGGCTCCACCGCCACCGCCACCTCCTCCTATCCCACCCCCCGAATCGCCAGAGTGGAGATGATTTCCGGGATGATGATGATGATGATGATGATGATGATGCTGTTGAAGGTGATGGTGTGGACGCGCTTCTGGATGTTGGCCCTGCAGATGCTGCTGCTGTTGTTGTTGCTGCTGCTGTTGCGACTGCGGCTGCGGCTGCGACTGGGGCTGCGGCTGCGGCTGATGCTGCTGCTGTTGATGTTGGTGATGTTGTTGCTGTTGGAGGTCCAGGCCAAAGTCGGGTTGGGCTTGCGTCTGGGCACGTAGGTCCAGGGCCGCCGTGGCGTCCGAAATTTTGAGGCCTTCGCGAGAAGCCCGGGCTACCCCCTTCCGGCGCAGCTTGCCCGCTTTTTCTCACCCCTTTCGGTAAGCAGCTCGACGGCCGGCACACTTCCGCGCTCGTCGCCGTTCCTTCCTTTCTATACGCTGTATCGTTCTTCCCTTAGCCCAGGATCGTCCGAAGGACAACGATCCTTGCTCGTCGTGGGCGGCGGGCAACGTCAGTTACTCGCCACCTGCTTCGACTCCCCGGGCCTGCTGCTGCTGCTGCTGCTGCTGCTGCTGCCGCCGCTTCCCGCTACTTGGCTCATGAAACTCTGTCCTTTTGCCCCTTCACTCTCTCTCACGCTTCTCACTCTCGTTTCACGCTTCTTCCACGACCTCTCCGACTAGTCCGTTCTTCGCGTCGCCTACTTTTCCTCCACTTTTCACGGTCCTGCGAATCGTGTCTCCCGTAACCCGATCGCTGATTAGTTCTTCGAATCTGCGAACGTACGATATTCGTGCGTGCGTCTACGCAGCTCGGTGTCTCTCCTTCAGCTCCTCTTTATTCACCTCCTTCTTCGGCCCTTTCTTCAGCTCCTCTTTCCTCCGCTCTGTATTTCCGTTGATACGTACGCGTATCCTCTACGCATGTGTGCGCGTGTATGTGTGTGCGTGTTGCGTGTGTGCGTGGTGTGTGGGTGTTTGCGATCTTGTGCTCGATGAATCGATGCACGCGCGACTCAAACGTCCTCCGACAGCGGAGAACAATCTATTTCTTTGTTCTATCTAACTTAAAGTCTATCGTACACTTAAGTTCAGGTTAAAATTCAGGATTGCCCAGCCCGGACGGTGTGAACGAGAAGGACAGTCCGTGTAGACGCGAATCTTGCCGAGCGAAGCAAGTCGTTGGCTATACGGCCGGGTGAGAAATCGCACTCGCGGATGTTACTGCTCGTCCCGTTTTGCCCTGAGTAGTTAGTAGCCCCGTTATGTATATGTGCGTGTGTGTGCGTGTGTACGTCGTGTGCTCGCGAACGTGCGTTAACCCTTCGCCGATAGCGTAAACAAGGGACCGGCACAGTCGCGTGTGTGATTTCTTTGAATCGGGACGGCAGTACTCCTCACTCGAGATTTCGGTCACTCCGTCTGCACAGTTCTCTTCTATACGACCTCTTCGTTCTGCTCCTCGCGTCCGAACACGACTCCTCCCCGAAATGCGACTCTAGGGTATTTTACTCTTTAAAAGGAATTCTATTCGATAATCGATCGGCCGTTCGCCGTTAACGATATCGTCGATGGTAGTTGTGGTTGCTTCTTATTATCGTTTAGGTTTAATAATATTGCACTTAGGTACACTCGTTTTTTGAACACACTGAAATATATATGTATGCGGCGCGAGGTTCTCTCTAACGAGCTTATTCTTTTCCCTTCTTCTTCTCCTTCTCCTTCTCCTTCTTCTTCTTCTTCTTCGTCCTTTTCTCTTCTTTTGCTGTTCCACTACCGATATTTCCACTCGCTTCTTCTCCTCCAGATCTAGCCCTATTCCACAGATTTTTCTCTCGTTTCTTCTCTATGTCTCTTCCTCTTCCTCTTCCTCTTCCTCTTCCCTTCTCACGCACACTTTTTACTCTCTCTAGCTCCCTTCGCGTTCTTCCTTCGCTTCGCTATCGAATCACTTCCGTCGCAACCCCGCTTCTACGCGTCTCGCTCTCGCTCTTCTCTTCCTCTTGTGTTCCTCCGCTTCTTCTGCTTTGCTCGTCTTATTCTGCTTCTTCCGCTTTGTCCAGTCTTCCTCTCCTGCGCGGGAATCTCTTGCTGCAACGCGTCTCCCGCTCGAAGCTGCAATTCAGAAAGAAAAGGCTATTTTTATGCCGGTCGTTTATCAGCAACGTGGGCGCTTGCTTAACCGGCACGATTCCACAACTATCCGCACCAGCAGCGGTCTCTCACTCGTTCGCACGTTCAATCGCGTTCTAAGCATGCAACTAGATCACAGCCCGTGGCCCGAATGGTTACGATGGACGATTTTCCGTCGTCCTCGCTACCGGACGCGGTTCGTCAGCAAAATTCTGCTAATCCGGGCTCGTTTTTCAGGCATGCCGGGACGCTAAGTTCGACCGACAGCGATTCGGCAATCGAAAATACCGGTGCGTTTCGTCGAACATTTTCCACCGTGCCACTCGTTTCTGACGGACTCGTTGGAACCGCTCGCGCCCATAAAAGTCTATGGAATTGTTATCGGGGACCGAGTTGCTTTGACGCGAAACAAGCAACAAGAAACGAGAAAGGAGAAACGAGAAGGGAGAAACGAGGAACGAGGGGAAAGAAACGAGAAACGAGGAGAAAGAAACGAGAAACGACGTAGTGACACTTCAACGACGGGATCAGATGCCTTCCGATGCATCAGAATCGTTTCACGAGAACACGCGTATCGGGAAACGTCTCGCCGTCGCCTCGCATCCTGTCACTGCGGACGAAGGCTCGGGATTTCGTTCGAGGAAAGCAACAAAGATTCACTGTCATCTCTCGACGGATTCTCAGAGAGGAAGGAAATGCAATCGAAGGGAGCGAAGGGATCGGAATCGTCCTTTGATTGTTCGACACCGGTGTGCAAGCTACTTCCTATCGCGGGGATCGTTTGGTTCACGAGCACTCTTATTTTTCACCAACGAGGCAGCGGCGAAACACCGATCGCTATTGAATCGTAGATTTATACCATTGGCTCATCGGCGATCCGACAAGACATTCGCGCGTTTCCCCTTTCGTGCACCGGAATTCGATACAATTGAAAGTTTAACGAAACTCGGCTTTATCGCGCGCTTCTCTCGGCGACGACGAGCAACGCGCGGTGTCGCGTTTAACGGTTAAAGCGACCGGCAATTCGAGATTTCACACCGTCGAACATTCCTCAACATCCCGATGGTACTCGAGCGTTTAACTAGTTGCACTGGTACATGGGGCGTAGGAAATAGGAATGCCGTTTTCCTCATCACCTTCCGTAGAATCGTCAGCATTGTTCGCGGCATCGGTGGCTTTCGCGGTGTTCACGATCGGATTTTCAGCCGAATCTACGACAAACGTCAAAGTTGCCACACGTTCTGGTAATTTCCCCGGCTCCTCATTTCCGTTTGCTTCGTCGTTTCTTAACAGGCCACTCTGTTTCCAACTCGAGTGGCAGAATTAAGAAAGGGTATAGAGCCGTCCGCGATCGCGACGAAACACTGCAAACGACTATGACGTGTACCGGGCATGTCAGGCAGCTGGGATGGAGGGGGTTAATCGGTGGTGGTTGGCCGAAAGAGGGGAAAACTGACCAAAATCACGGAAGAAAAAAGAAACGATCGAGGAACTCCACCGGCACGTTCTCGCCTGCATGCGAGGAAGACCGAACACTTTTTCCAAAGTCCCGCGGAGTTGGTCGCGGGCACTGACAGAATACGCGGACAGGGAGGCACGATATCGAAGAAAAACAAGTCCAAGATCCCTTACGTTCCGAACGGACCGGGGTGGATCTCTCGCGAAGCCGGGAGCTTCGAACTAGTGATGTAGATCGAGGAAGACGATGATCCGCGTGAACGCACTTGGTCGACTTTTCTCCTTGGAGTCGAGAGTGCAAAGTGTATCAGTCGAGCGAGACGATGCGTCGTTCCGGTATCCTGTTGCAGACGCGAAGACGTTGGAACACTGCGGCGGCGGCGACGACGTAAACGACGACGGCGACGATGACGACAATAACAACGGCAACGACAACGACAACGAAAACGGCAGCGGCAGCGGTAGCGGCAGCGGCAGCGGCAACGGCAACGACAACGACAACGACAACGACAACGGCAGCGGCAACGACAACGACGACAACGACAACGACAACGACAACGACCACGACCACGACGTGTGCTCGATCAAGGAAAAAGCTCTCTCCTCTTTCGCGTTCTCGAGTCCTTGACGGAGGAGGAACCGAAACTGACTCGGGTCTGCGGCTCGCGAGAAACGCTAAGTCCTTCTCCGTCGGGGGCCGGTGGTGGCGCGCTTCTCAGACCGCGTGCGTCTGACTAAAAGCCACCCCCTCGTGCCTTAAAGAACGCGTGTTCGGGTAGGGGCGTTGTCTTAGGTGGTGCGCGGTCGCGAAATTTCTGGCTGCCTCCGGCTCCCTTCGCCAGCTCCCTTTTCCGTCTAAGAGTCTCGCGAGCGAGGGTCCTTAGGACCTGGGCCCCGGCCCAGGCCACCCTCGACCAACGTCCGACCCTTGACCGGTCCACCCACGACCAAAATCTACCTCCGAGAGGACGAAAAACTGAGCTTGCCCTAGGACAGCAGTTTTCAAGCCACCCCTCTGTTCCTTTGCCCCCACCAGAGGACGAACGAAGCGCGCGCTCTGTCTCCCCCTTTTCCTCAACACTCGTCCACCCCTCTCTTCGTACTCCTTCTGTGCGAGCTTCTCAGTGTGGGTGGGAAACCTCTCCGTTTCCGACTCCGCCGACGTCTCCTACGGGGGTAGCCCCTCGTCAGGGGTGAGAAAGAGAGTGGGGCATTTTCTCTTTCTCCTTTTTCCACTTTTTCACCTTCCCCGCTACGCGAATCTCTGGCCCTCTCTTTTCTTCGCGCTCCCGTTGCTCACCACCCCTCGGAAATACGCCAGAAAGAAACGCAGCCTTCGAGAACTCCGTTCCTCCCTGTCTAACCATCTGAATCGCCGGCGCTACCCTTGGTCGCGGGGACTTATACGCGAACGGCTCTATCGCGCGACACGCTCGTCCATCCCCGAAAGTTTCGTCTCACCTGTGCTCAGCAAAACCGATCACCGAGACACGCGTTTCCTTTCCTCTGCGAACACGCGGACGTGCGAACCTCACGACCCGACGAATTTGACTGACTGAAAAATTGTTATCGAGGGCCCTTGTAAGGGGGTGTAACAGCAGCATGAGGTACGAATAAAAAGAAGGGGACCGGAGTCGTATAAAAATGGCCTCCTCCCTTATGCTCCGTATGGCCACACACGCGTGACTAACCAGCACGAAAGAGAGTGGGAAGCGCTTTCTTTTTTATCCCTTCCCACTCTGGGTCGTCCGTTCGAATCGGATTTTTTTTTATCCTCGACCTTAATGCATCGGGCGCGTAATGAATCCTTTCGTCAACTGGCGGCGGATATATTGTTCCTCAGGGATCGCGATCCGGATCAAACGATAGATCGTCGACCTCGAGGTCGACTTTCCAGCGAAAGGCGCCGATGCTCGTTTCATAGCTGAGGCTGGTCGATGGTCATTCTACGCGTCTTACGCGTCCTCTCCGTCAAATAGACGGCCCCCTCCTTTCTTCGTCTCGCCCCTTCATCGGGCTCGTCTAACTTGTCCACCCCACCACGATATAAGCTTTCCATCCCTTCCCGCCTCGCCAACGTCTTTCCCCTCTTGCCGTTTCTGCGGCATCCCTCTCTTTCGTTTTCCGCCACCGTCGCTCGCTCCAACGCGAGACACCCTCCACCCTCCACCCTCCCGGGGACTCGGTCCTTTCCTCTGTCTGCTTTTCCCTACCTTCGTTTCGCCGCCTTCACCCCCACCGACGGGCGCCAACCCCCACGCGCCGCATTTTTACCTCGCTTTCGTCCTTTTTTCCACGTGTACGCCACGTGGAAGTGTTAGTCCGGAGGGCGGAGAAGCGCGTCCTCTTTTTTTCTTCCCGCTCCAATCCCCACCAACGTGTCGTGTCGTCGGGTACACAGCGTCCACCCTCCGGTGACTATCCGCAACCGTGAGGGCCTTCCACGCATCAGGTGGATGAGTTTCCCCAAGAAAGCAGCTCACCCGTGAATTCTTCGCCCTGCCCTTCCACCCGTTGCCGCTACCCTCGCGCGACACGCGTGTGCAAACCTCTAACCATGTGTGACAAAAAAGACGTGCTCGTCGGACGGGTTGTTCCTTTTTCGCGCCGATAACGGAGCGTCGGCCTTCTTCTAGGATCCGACCCTTCCGGTTCGATGCGTCGAAGAGCGCCGACGAATAATAACGGCGGGCCCGGCTCGTCGAAGACGCACAAATGAACGCGAGAAAGGAATGTTTTCGGGGGATTTTCACCGGAATCGTTGATCCGCCGAGCCCCGCGTTTGCTAACCGGCGAGAGCTATCGGCAATCAAATAACCGGGCACGCCGAGTTACCCGAGGTTGTTTCTCAAGTGGCTCGCAACTTTTACGACAGAAATAATGCGCCCGAATTTATGGACTAGGGCGATAAGTGGGCGCGGGGTGGGGCGGGGGCCGCATTGAGCAATCGAGGCTCGTTTTAAATTACAAATGAACCGGCAGGGTAAAAACAGGTGAGAGACGGGGCCCTTTTGCGAAGGGTGGGTGGATCGCGGGCTGTATGCGCACATATGCACCGGCTAGCATTCGCACGGGCCGGCGAACGGGCGACCAATTGCACCTACGTACGTGCACACGTTCATGTAACGTTTTAGATCCCAATCCCGATCCCGATTCCCCCGATCTCGATCGGCAGCTGGAACCTCGACGAACCAACCGACACACCAGTGTACTCCGAGTCGATGCACACGACGTGCACGTGCACTTGCATCTTGGTGGCCAGTTGTGCCGGCGCGATGCGATTCCCCCTTCTCTCTCTCTCTCACTCTCTCTCCCTCTCCCTCTCCCTCTGCCCACCCCCCCTACGGCCATCCCTTTTCTTTTTCTCTCTCCTTTTCTTTCCTTTTTCCCTCGGTGAATCGACTCGATCGACTACCCTGATAGAACGCACGGCTCTGCGTAGGAAGACATTTGTCTTCTGACCCTGATCTCGCCTTCTTTCTTTCGATTGTCGGCCAAAACGAGACCCTCGACCCGTTCTCCGTTCAACCGCCGCCTATGCCGAGCGCCGTTTCCTCGATGATACTCTTTTGAGCGTATGCAAGTACAGCGAGTTTGTCAGATCGTACATTCGCTTCCTGCCGAGCGTATAGAATTTTGCCGTGCGCGTTGGCGACGCAACTTTTCCCCGCGGACAATTTGCCTCGCGACTCCTCCCTCCCTTCGATCTGAAGGGAAAGGGGAGTGAGAGCTTTTCGAACATCCTCGAAGCAGTATCAGCGGTTGATCCAACCGATTCAGAGGCGAGGCGTGTGCTCTCGATCGGGAGCTGTTTGAATTTTTGCTCGCTGCTCGTGTGAGGTTGCCTCGCCAGTTCATCCCCTCGAGAGAAAAACCACCCCGTGATGAAGTGACGCCTGGTGGCGAGGCAGGGAACAGGGGTGGAACGATCACGGAAAAGGGTGACGGCCCTGTTTTCTAGGTTCCTGTCCGGGCTAACCGCGACTCGAAATATCGATCGCCTTGGAAAAATGTCATCGCTATCTTAACCGATGCCTGCCTATTGAAATTCGGCGCTCGTGGACGTAGCCCGTGCGTCTCCACCCTCGATCGCGATCGAAATTGTATAACGGCACCGACAGGGGCGAACGACGCGTCGTGTATCGAAACTGCAATCCGGATTAAGAATTCTAGCGGTGGAAGTGGTCGCCAGTAGGATGAAATGAGCGACGCGTCCGGCGCATTACGCAATGAAAGAAACAAATGAAGCTTAATAGAAAAACTGCCTGCGCTAGAAAAACCATTTCATCGTGCGTTTAGTACAGCTTGAGCAGAAAGTGTACGCGCTCGCGTCTCTACCCTTCGCTCGTACGGCCACGTCCCGCCTTTGATCGACATTTTTTTGGAAACGCAGCCGCAATTTTCTCCCGCCCGTCGTCTGCCCAGAGAAATTGCAAATGGAAAACCTGTTACTTTTGCGGCACGACGAGACGCACTCGATTCGAAGTCGATGCTCGACGGTCGCGCAAATTAAACGCAGAGCCGATAAGCATCGCGGGTGTCGGCGGTTCTGATCGAAGACGAGAAGATGGACTGCGCGCCGCGTGGTCCCGAGCGAGAACGTTCGGCGAAACCGAAGCAGCCGGAACGCTCGATTTCCTATTAATTCATTCTGACGGAAAATCCAGGGGCAGCGAGCGTGGCCTCCCATTGAAGATCAAAGTGTCGGGCGAGAACCGGCGTGGACACGCCGCGACGAGGCTGTGGAACGCGTCGCTCGGATTTTTCCCGACTGTACCACCACTGTCGTCGTCTGTGGCTATGTCAATAGGAGCCAATCTAAGTACATATGCACACACAGATGTAATGCAGCGCGCGGTGCACGCTCTGCGAACCGTGATGCAATCGTGCCTCGTGCCTCGTGCAGTTTCGACATTCTCTTTGCCCCGCGTCAAGCACAAAGTACGGCAAACGAGTGCGGCGGCAGAAAGTTGATGCGCTTCGATTCAACGGACGGACACCGGCGAATCCTGTGCACCGCCGCAGAGGAACCGACGTACCCGACCCTCGCGCGATCCCGTGGCCCCGCGCTCCCGTTTTTCAGGATCCTGTCGCCCGGAGGAAGACATAAGTAAAATGGTGGAGGCGGCGGGGCGAGGAGACCTGTTTGCGCCGTTAGTCGCAACTCTTTTTCCGCGACTCGTCGCGAGCATACGGCACGATAAGATAAGGGAACTGGTATCCAGGATCAAGGTGACCAAGATAACGACTCCGTTAGAGATTGAACGGTGTCACGAAGCAGCCAGCTAGCTGTTACCCGATATCAATCTACGAGTGCTCGCGGGAGGACAAAGATGCGCCTATGTGCTAGAGCCGAGCATCGATTAGAAAACTGCGGGCAGAGAGATCGTCATCGGGGAGCGCGTCGAAGATCGCGTCGAAGGCTCGACGACACGGAAGAAACGGCCTGATGATTCTTTCGATCTAGCAACGAGCCTCGGGTCCGACTCCCGTTATTTTCCGAGGGTGCAATGAAAGAGGGGGTGGGGGCCGTTAATTGTTGGGCGGCGAATGCGAACGGTCTGGACGGAAATAGCCGGGCGGCCGAGCGATCGTCGAAAGTTGGATGGTTTTTTGGGGGGGTCGAAATGCAGCTCGGCCGGCCGGGAAGGGGAATTTTCCATGGAAATCATCGACGTGTCCCGGGTCATCGGCGAGCTCGAACCCGGAATACGAAACAAACACGCGTGCGAACGCATGTGCACGTACAAGTAGCACCAGGAAGGTGGTAGGCCGGTGTCTCGTATATCGGGGTGGTGGTTCCCGCATAGAACGCCGTGCGACGGCCTCCCATTGGCCGGTCCGGGGGTGGCTCGCTGCAGTCATCGATTCAGGCAGTCATTGGCTGACTCGGCCTCGGCCGCCATTTTGAATGACTCCGGGATCAATACGCGGGGTGTGGAAAAAAAATGCATGCAGGCCCGCTACCCTCTGCCTCTCGGCTCCCTTTCTCGCTCGCTCACCCTAGTTCATGCTACCACCGACACCGAGTTGCATCGCCTCCTCTTTCCATCGGGAGGGATGGGGGGGGAGGGGGCACCCTAACGCCTTTCCGCCTCTGTCCGCCACCCCCTGCTGGCATTCCCGGAGCAACAACACCGACCATCGACGAACCCAGCCAAATGGGATGATAGACTCGCTCGCGCTCCTACACGCGAACCCTGCGCCCCCGTGCCCGTATGCGTGTGCCTCCTCCTCGGCCACCTCACCCCCGCCTCTTGAAAATCATCGAAAAAATGCTCAACGAAGCCGCGCTGTTGCCGATGCTCCACATCACCCATCCCCCCCTCGTCATTTTCGCCCGTTCGCCAGCGAGCGTATCGTTCGCGTGTCGCGCGTTGCTACGTTGCACGCGAGGGCCGGTTTTCAAGCCAGGCCTCGCGTTGCGAAATAGGAAATTTCAAATCGAACCCCAGCTCACCCCCGTTCAACTACCCCCTCGGTCTCCTCGCCCCTGATCATCGCCGCTCGGCTCCCGGGTCTGCCAGCGGTGCGTCATCGTTTGCACGGAAAATAAAATCATTTCTGCCGGGCCGTCCGCCTCGCAATTTTTCTCTCCCGACCCCGCGTGCCCTCCGACATCATTCTCGTATCCCTGTCGCGCCGACCGGTCCCGACGATCGATTCTGCCCGATTTTACCCGATTTTTCCAGATTTTCCGCCCCGATTCCGTTTCTCGGCGATCGCGATTCGGCTCGTCCCGCGGACAATTCCGTCGGCGTTCTTGTCAGGGCCCTCGAGGTTTTCGCGCGTCTACCCGGGACCACGTTCCGCAGTTAATCAATTTTCCGCAGACAGCCGTTATCTGTAACGCTAGATCTTGTTTGCCCGCGGAGGTTCCTAGACCGTCGCCAGTGGATCGAGACACGACTTATCGCTGCCAATCACCGTGCCGTCCCGTACTGCTTAATGCAGCCGCGAATTACAACAATAATATTGCTAATGACAATGACACGGGCCGACAGTAGCGATTTCAGCGTGCAGTTGTCACGATTGCGGATGCCCCCGCGACCAATCGTTCCGAACGATTCCCTGGGATAAGTGTTGCGGCCGTGGCAAGAGTGGCTCTGCACGGTGGAAAGTCTATGCAATTACGAGGGCCAACTTCGCAGGGGCCGTGGTTGGGTGTGCCGTTCGGTAAAGGGCTGGCATTATTGCAACTTGCGAGACGCGTCGCGTAGAAATGCCGCGTTCGGATTGATAATACGCTAGCGCAAAGTGCTCGAAATCGAAGAACGCCCGGCGTAGTTGCACCCGTTCTATGAGATATGTAGGTGTCATGCGGCATGCCATGCAAAAACGCGTCATTTGCAGTTGATGGTAATACTTACGTTTGGAACCGAACTAATTGAAACAAGGACATAAGGCTTCTCTTGGTAGCAACGACTTTTAGATCACATTTTTAGTTATTAAGAATTTTATGGTTTTTTTTCATTTTTTCGCTTTTAAAATTTACTTTTAAAATCTAAAGTTTCTCAAAACTTGTTAAAAATATACTTTAGTCATATCTTTACAATTTACTTTGTTAGGCGTCTAAAGTGTTTTTTTGTTATTTTTTGTATTTTAATATTCTTTTCCCCCCCTGTGTTTCTTGCTTCTTCCTTCGACAATGTAGGTATACTCTTCTTTTTTTAAGGCAATGCTTTTTTTCATTAATTTCCTTTCTTCTCTTTTTTTTGTGCTTTTTTCGATATTTTTCTTCTCTTGCTTTCCTATATTCACTTTCCTCTTCTTTCCTTTTCTCTTCCGTGCTTTCGTCGTCTTCTTCGTATTTGTCGTAATTTCGAAATGAGAAACGCTCGAACGAAAGGTTTTTGTCTAAATAATCGAGTCCGGTTTCGACAGAAACTTAAGAGGAGTTGTTCAGACTTTGTGTTCCACAGACAGAAATCGACGGATGTTTCGAAAACGGTGAAATTAATTTTTCAATGAAATAACTATGACAACACATAACAACACAGTGCGACGCGTCTGAAACAGAAAGAAGTCGACGATAGGGGGGAGGTGGGGGCGTTTGCGACCTGTATCTTTACCGCGAGCAAGATCGGATTGCTTCGCTACGAGGTACGGTACGGTACGCGGCATTCGCGGTGTGCACAGAAGAATCGAGAATCGACGGCTAAAGTAAAAAAGTTTCAAAAGCAAACTTGGGACCGCCAGGTACCGAAAAAATGTGACCGGAAGAACTGCAGCGAGTAAAAAGAACGGTTCTGTATTAGGGGGTCATCGACATATAGACGGGGGTAGATCGTGGCGTCCGGCATCGGTGGAACGGCTTCATCCCTTCCGCTTGGTTCAGCTAGCGTCGACGTAAGGGGTTCGAATTTCCCGCGGGACGAAAGGAAAAAGCTTTGCTTGTAAGAAAAGGGCCACGTGACCGTAGGAACGAATGAGCGTCTTCGCCACCCCCGCCGCGGCCACCCCTTTTTCATCCCCCTCCAGATCGCGGTTCCCCTTCTAGGGTGGCGCGCGGCGTCGTTCCTTGCGCGTCGTGGTAAGACGCGTCGGGAGGCTGGCTCTCTCCTTCTCGCTCTCCCATCGGCTCTCGCAGTTAGTCTCTTCCTGTTCCTCGCTCCTCGTGCTTTCCCGGACTTTTCTCCCCCACGTGCTCCTCGCGGCTCGCCAGTGTCTGTTGGTGCGTCGCGGGACAGCGTTCTTGGTAGAAAGCAGCCTCCATCTTCCTTCTCGCTTTCTCCTTCTTCAACTTTCCCCCTTGCTTCTCCGCTACCCTTGCCCTCTCTTTCTCTCGTTCTCTCGTTCTCGCTCTCGCTCTCGCTCTCTCCCCCTTACGATCTTTCCCTTTCTCTTGAGGCTTTCACCTCGTCCCGTGCCCTCGTTCCCTTAACGAAGAACACGCCGATCTCACCACCGGATCTCTACCACGATTAACCGTTCCGATTCTCGATCCTTCTTATGCTCGAACTCGACGCGCGACGCGCCCCCGCGATTCTACCAAGAGGTCCGCGACTCGCACCCGACCCGGGCTACCCCCTTCGTCTAAGAACACCTCGCGCGCACCGGACCCGGTTCCTCCGCCGATTCCGATACGAAACGCGGTTATTTTAGGAAAATTTCGGTAACCTTTGATAGAGGCATTGCGAGCATCCCCGTGTCTGAGTAGCAACTGCGCCGTGGCCCCGTGTCGGGCACCCCCACCTCACCTCCTCGCCGACTCTATCACACCACCGAGCCACCAACCCTCTCTCGGACGCGCACCCCTCGACCTCTCCAGCAACCCCGCGGCCCTCATTGCCTCTCGCTCGCCCCATCGCAGCCCTCTCTGCTGGACCTTGTCCCGTTCTCAACCGTCCAACCCGCTTGCCCACCCCCGTGACCAGCGCTGCTGCCCCATGCGCTGAAGCGCCTCTCTCTCTGCGCTTTCCTGCGTTTGCGTTTTGCGCTGCGCAAACCCCGCCAGGTGGATAACGACGTACGAGGCGCCTACGCCGATCATCTCGTCCTCCACTCTATCGCGCTCTCTCCCTCTCTCTATATAGCTGTCGTACTCCCACCACCCCCTTTCTTTCTTCTTTCTTTCTTTCTTTCTTTCCTTCTTTCTTCGCCCCTTCTCTCTCTCTCTCTCTCTCTCTCTCTCTCTCTCCGCGCGTGTTCCTGCCTCCTGTCGACTCTCGTACTTCGTGACGTTTATAAAATAATCGGATTTTACGAATACAGATGAAACCGATTCGCCGAACCGAATCACTTTTCAGGGGTATCTTAGCGCAGGAACGGGCAAGGTCTTTGACTGTTTAATTTGCCCGTTGCAAAATAGCGTTCGTACGTACATTCCGGTGGCGGTTGCTCTTTCGAAACGTTATTCACATACCATCGGGTGCGTTCGTTTTATCGATTATTTCGATTGCTACGCCGGTGATTCGGCTGCACGAGCATCCATGAGCCTGAAATTCCTGCCTCGAATTTCGTTTCGCGATACATTGTTCGGTATTCGGGCTATGGTATTAATGCAATTCTTCGTGTCGGCGGCAGATTTTTTCGAAAATGGACGGAATCTTGGCGAATCAATCGAATGAAAAGAAGGGAACGGTGAAAAAGGGACGGGTTTCACCCGTTTCTCGTACATCCTCGCATCCTTCGTTTATTATCATAAAGTTTCAATCGTTCCCACGGACCGTGGTCGCAAGATTCGTCGGCGAGAAGTCGACCAAAAGCCTGCGTCGAGCTTCTCGGTTGGCGCGAAATTTCGCTTTTTTTTTCTCCACCCCCCGAATTAAACGAGCAACCGCACACCCGAACCCCACGAGGGTTTTCTAGACGTCGACTTTCCAGCTGTTTACGATGCTTCGTTTCCACGATAGAGCGGTTTGTAAACGATGAGGGGTGGCTTCTCTATCACACCCAATAACGATTCGGAGGCGTTATCGCGGCTTTACATCCCTTTGGCCTCGGCGTGACAGTAAGGTTAGCACGCCGTTGTTGCGTACACGCCAGAATGGACTTCGCGTTCGACAGTGTATGTATTTCGAATACCGTCGTTAACCGCAGCTCGTCCCGTTCCCGGCTTTACGAGACACGGATGGGGTTCGCGAAAAAGCGGAAACTCACGGATACGACGAATTCTTGCCGCTAGAATTATCCTGATACCCCGAGGCGTACGCGATCGGACAGTTAAGGGAAGGCGTGTGAAATTTCCATCGTCGGGGAACACGTCGGAGTAACCGCGCGAACTTTGTCCAAGGTGGCGGAAATTAAAAGTTGAGCGATTCGGCTCGCGGGGAACGCGTAGATCTTGCCACGATTTCGTGGCGTCTAGAAGGAAGTCTCGCGACGAATTCCACCCTCACTCGCGGTACCGAAGATTTCGCCCGGTTCGTCGTGGCAAATAGCAATCGGGGGGTGTTAGCGTGACACTACGTGCCAGTTCACCATCCCGACGATAAGGTTAACATAACATCGTTGCGTACGCGACGTAACAGAGTACGTACACCGTCGTATTTCGAATCCTAGCGTTGACCGCAGCTCGCTCCGTCGCGTTTCCACGGGGGTTGATCGACCACCCCCAGAACCGCGTGCCTCGCCTGTGGAAATTCTCGAGCGGCATTCCCCTGCGCGAGCCTTTCCTCGATAGACCAGATCTTATTACCATTTGTAGACTACGATAATCGATACGCCGCACCAATATAGGCGTTAATACATTTCTCAGCTGCCCGTCTTACTTTTCTCCTGCGCTGTTCGCATTGTATCATATTTATGTGGCACAACGTGGCGCTGGTTCTCTCACGAAACAGAAAGAGACTCGTCCATTTTGTTAATGGGATATTTATTAATGGGCGTCCAATTATTCTCGCGTTTCCTTTTCTGGATTTAAACGGCGTCAGTCGTTTAGGAACCTTCCGCACCCTTTTTTTCTTCCTTTGCTGCTACGAGGCACCAAGGGTGCGCTAGGGCAGGAGGAAAACTTGCGGAGGGATCACGACCCTCCCTGCCTCGTCTCTTCGCAGCGTCGATAGCGGTTCCGCGTAATTGTATCGATTGTCTTAGAGCGACACTGTCACGACCGTTGAACGGTTCAGAAGAATGCCGCGTTCCTCCTCCTCGCCCTCCGCGCCGCGAGTCCAACCGAACCCCGTCGGCATTCTACCCCGGGACGGCGTCAGGGTTGACCCCTTTTGTTGTTTCGTTCATAGAAAAATAAAAATTTCTAACCGGATGAAAGTTTGACCTGGATCTTTTTGTCGGCCCGAAGGGGTGGGGGTTTCAGCGGGACACAATGGCTCGGCGCGATTTGCATATACGGACAAGCGGGACCGTGACATGTGGTACATCCCAAGGACCGTGTCTCTTTTGCTACCGGCGACATCTCCCTTTATCGCCGACCGCGAGAGACTCATTCGCAGAGAGCAGCGGAGAAAAAACATTCCATCTCGCCGGTACTCCAACGGCAGCTAGTAGTCGCTCGTCTCCGACGAGCCCCCGACGAGGGCCACGCTCTCCTCGATTTCGTTGCCGCGCTGCGAAGAAACCTGGCCCCGCGCCTCTCCCTCGGAACCGACGGACTTTAACTAACTAAGCAGGGATGAGACCGTACGACCCTCCGTTTCGACGACCCTACCCCGGGATAATCGTAATAAGGAGAAAGGACCGGTTGACCAACGGACGGGTAAAACAGCCGGGGACGATAAAACAATCGATGCTGATTTTTTGTCGGGCCAGCTGCAGCGGACCGCTGTCGAATCGACGAATTCAACCCCGCTGGACCGACCGTCCGGATTCTCTCGCGCGGTTTGTACCGATTGTTCCGTATTAGCCGGCTATTTTTTTGTCTTTTTGTCTATCGGCTGCGGGCCAATGTAACGAACAGAGCCACCGGTTCAACCGAAGACGAGGCACGGGCAAGCATCGTTGGATGCGTATCGGCGATTCGACAGGATTCAAGGGGCTGTCGCCCGAACGGTAATTGGAACAATAGTTTCGTCGCGTTGCTTAAAGAATAGAATGGGAAGCGATTCGTCGGGGACACCCTCTTGGCCGGCCGCCTAATGATCGGCGCCGGAAGACGAAAGGAAAGATGAGGACGGATGCTCGATGGCTCACTTGTCCCGGGTAATTAGTAAAAACAAAGGAGAGGCCGCGCCGCGAGAAAATGCCGGGGAATGGCCGTCTGAGCGGAGCATAAGGAAAGCGGCGCGCGATCGTCAGATAGAATCTAAATGGGAAAGTAATCCCTGGGAGTCGCGCGGGAGCAACGACGCGGTAGAGGACGGACGGTGGGGTGAGATTTTGGCCACGCGATTTCTCTTTCGCGGTAGGTCATGCTACCTGGGCATCCTTGCGTGGTCTTCCCCGATGTAAACACCTACCGCGCGATGTGACCTAGCTGCGCTATCGGGTTAAGCGCGAGCTTAACCTGACCCAACCTAACGCATCGGCACACGGCGGTGCGCGCCGGCATGACCGGGCGAAATATGTACGTGTGGGCGGCCGCTATCGATTCCAGCACGTGAAAATAACGGGATCTCGCGGCGCGCTTTCGCCAACTTCCAACGCACCCCTTCCGTTGCTAACCAGCCGTTTTCTACCGACCCTGCCGCGGCGGGCCGGCGGGGCGAGCGAGGGTAATCAAATGAAAACAAAAATCACGAGGCAGCCTCGACGCGGATGAAAGTTACGCGGCCAACTTTTACCTTTTTCGCCGCAATTTGCGGCCGATTCAACCGTGAACGACCACCCCCTCGAGGTTCCCTCCCCAGCCGACGGCTATTCTTCGACTACTTCTGCCTCACCCTCGACCGCTGGACACTTTGGGTTATGACGTTGACGCCGAGACATAGCGGTCGCTTTTATTCCGTTACGTTAATTCTCCTGCGAGATGGAATTATCGAGGGGCCAGCAAAGGTACGTCGGTCAACGCCTCGCGAACGGAAAGGCGAGTTCTTTTCTTCCAGTGTTCTAGAATCCAGCGTTTGCTGCGCCCCATCGGACGACCGGGTTCGCGGGTACGTCTCCACGACGTTTCAACGCAACCGCGCGACGAACTGCAATTCGCTGAAACTTTCCGTTTCCCCGCCGAATTTCCAGGGTTCTTCGGAGCCGCGTATCGGCCGTTCGTCGGGACGCGGAGAGGAACAAACGAGCAAATAATCCGCAAAGCACCGCGGGCAGACCAGATGTCCATTCTCCAAGGTATACGCGTAGCATGTGGATAATCGGAGGAGCACTGCCGACCACGCGGCATATGCCGCTACCTCCGTTAGCAGCAGCTGCACTCTTCTTCGTCGAAACATCGCGATCGCACTGTAATCTCGCTAAACCAGGCCCGGAAGAGGAGGCGCATTATCTTCGAGAGGGTTGGGATTTCGTGAATCTCACTGTCGCCCGTGATTACACCGCGTTTCGATGGAATCGCGATCGGCCGACCTCGTTGACCCCAACCTTCGTCGTTCCCCTCTCGTTGATTCGCGATCACGCGTTCGGTTTTTCCGGAACACTTGGACTTCGTTGAGCGTGTTGGAAATTGGGGACGAATCGCAGCGTCGATTGAGCGTTTCGTCTTTGTCGGTGAAACGCGGCTGGCAATTCGCAGGCGATATTTCGGTGGCGTGTTCGCGACGCTTTAACTTTGTTTATCTATAAAATGGAGCGCTCCGTGCTGATTAAGTCGCGGAAAAGTCGGACCGAAACAGAAGGAACGGACGAGGCGGTGAAATCCGGGGCAATATTTCAAAAGGCCGCGATGTAAAGCGGCAAGCACAAGCACAAGCCCGCCTCGGGCAAGTTGGCGTCGCCTTATCGCCACCGCGAGAGCCGGGACACTTATAATGAAATTTCCGCGGCGAAGTAAGTTTTAAAAGTGCAAAAGTGTCCAGGGACAAAAGAGCCTGGCCGAGGGGAGGACGGTCGAGATTTAGGAGGATCATAAATCGGGGAGACGTTTTCGTGCTGCGAAAATCTCGCGAAGATTAGAGAGCCACTCTCACTCTCTCTCTGTCTCTCCCTTTCACCCTTTCTCCCTTTCTCTCTCGTTATCGACCTAAAGAATTTCGGGCACAGATAGAAGAAACCTGTAATCTAGCGCGGTCCATTGTCTCGCCGGGCGCAATCGTAAATAGTAACATTGCGCGCGACCGATTCCACTGCTCGCGGGTTTCTGTGATGGCTTGTGGACGGTCCCGGGGAAGCCGGGAGATCGGTAACGAGCAAGCCACGGCATTTCGGTTTTTAATTGAAAGCAGTGTCTGTAGATTTTTAATTAAGAAAATTCAAGATCGACCCGCGCCAGTCCACCCGTCTGTCTATCCATCCATCGGTGCTGCTGGCTGCTTCTCGGAGTCTCCTCAAACAGTTTTATAATTGATTTCATTTTCATTTATTTTCGCGCGAACCACCACCCCATCTTCACCGCCACTTCACCATCGGTCGCACCACCCCGCCTCGCGCTCCTCTTTTTCTTCGACCCTGTCTCCCGTTGCCGCGTCCCGGCTCGAGAAGACGGTAACCCCCCGTGCCACCTCAACGCCGCAATCAATTTAATGTTTTAATTAAGAGAGTATCCGTGAAAAATTAGATTTTAATCAGATCGCGCCCCTCCATCGACCCTTTTGATAAATAATTTTAATTGCCTCAGACTCGTTGACAGTGCACGGCAAATCGAAGGACCCCCTCCGCGCGCCCCGTACCGAGGAGGAATCTTTTTTCGTTCGCAATCGCGGGAGCCCGCGTTACTCGAAATATCGCGAGGCCCGATGCATCGACGTTTGGCAAAAGATGCGCATCCGATGTATCCCTCTCGCGAGCCCTCCAAAAAAATATCCACCATGTCGCGTGCTATTTTTGACCGCGCTGCCGGTTCTGCGACGCACGATGGCGAATCGAAGTCGCCGCCATAAAACCTTGCCTGCGTTTCTTTCGGACACGACTTGGTCGAGAAGTCGTCGGCTGTAACTTGCGAGCGGTCAATGCCGTCGTGTTTCGTGCTAGATAAACGAATTTATTCGTCGAACGCGGGCCTCGTTCGTCGCGGGATCGGTCGCGGCCAGCGATAGTTCGGGGCGAGAAAATTGCCTCGTGTCTGGTGCAGCCAGAAATCTTGTCGCAGGACCGGGCTCGAATATTTTTGCTCGCGACTACGGTTGTTCCTTTCGATCGTCGCTTCCGTCAACCGAATCCCAGGAAGTCTGTATCGTTTGCTCCCCATCCGTCCGCCTCTCTATTCGTTCTTGAAATATCGTTGCACCGGCATCGTTCTGCCCTCGATTGGTGGCCATCTCGGACGGGGAATCTACGCGAAGTAGCCCGTATACTTTGAACGTTCTAAAATGAATCTTATAGAGCCGTACGGAAGCAGAGGGGGAGAGAATTCTTGGTATCGAGACGTAGAACGGCCGGCTTGGACTGAAAAAGAAAAAGGTGGCCGCGGGAGAAGGTCCACCATTTTCCGAAGCTATTCTAGAGTGTTATGCAACTGCCGGCCAATGCATTTGGCCGGGCAGAGCTTTATGGCCGAAGCTCGCACGCGCAAAAATGTTTGTTTTAACTTGGTACCGCCTTTCCCCCCCCCCAGACCCCGTCTACCTGTTAGCCTTAGTCTGCAGCCTTGAATTATTCGGAATGTCGGAATATTTGTAAAAATAGACCTTCCGCTTTTCCGATCTAACGCCGACTTTGCTCCAACCGGCTATTGTCTCGGCGTGTCCATCTGCGTTGCAATTTTCCATCCCACCTTCCCTCTTCCCCCGTCCTCCTTCGCCCATATTCCCCGGCCCTGTACCCCGTCCGCCGTTCGGTTAACGCGAATCGGTTCGCCTGGCGTCGAACGTATCAATTTTTCACTCGTTAGAACCGTTCAACCGCGAGACCCTTTTCCCCGATGAACAGTCGCCGGGCATCTTGAGGGAAAATTTCCATTTGCAAATCGTGCGACTAAACAAGCCGCGCTAGTGCCCCGCGCGCTCGCTAATGGAAGGCGTATTAAAAAGTTGCGGCGCGCCCCGGGGATGAGAAATTTGGAGATCTTCGAGGCATCCCGTATTCCCACTGGAACATCCGCGGAGGAGTGTCGAGAAGGGAACGAGGGTGGAGATTCCCGTGCCTCGTCCCGCTCCTATTTTTCACCCTCCATTTTTACGCCATCTTTTCCTGCTGTCGATCCACCCTCTCCCTACGCTATTCTGTCCCCTTTCGGACCATTGTCAATGTCTCTGTCGGTCGTTCCTCGCCTTTCCCCCGAAAGTCGCGCCGCAGAAAGAGTTCCCCTTGATTGTTTTAATCAATAAGGTCCGCGTAGATCTTCCCGGAGTGACATTTTCCACCTCGATTTGTATTCTCGTTTGATCGCAACGGTTTGGCGACCGCGTGCCTGTTAATCAAATTCACGATTCTCAAAATCACGCTGTTCAGCTCTCGATGCCGCGGAACGGTTTATAGGTTTGCGCTATTTCTTTTCGCACCGGTTCGGGTGCCGCGCAGGGTTAGACTTTCTCGAGTCGGCTGTGGCGAGCTTTCGACGGCGAGCCTGTTACTCGGAACTTTCGGTGGGCAACTCTGCGATAAGAAAACGGGAGAAAAGTTTTTGTCGCTTGAAACGGAACGAGGAGATCCAATTTCCGCGTAATGATTGCCCGATTCAATCAGTCGCAACGATAATAGAATTCTTTCGGAACGTTTTTCCGTTCTTTCGGGCAAAGTGGAAGGCCACTGTTTTCGCGGATCGATATTAACGCTGTCCCTCTCTCGGCTCGAGGAAGAAAAAAATTGTTGCCGCGACAGCTGAGAAATATTTTATCGTTCGTCTCGGAGCCTCTCCCTTTTGTCGAAAGTATCTCCTCCAAGTCCTGCGATTGTTCCCGCGGTTTCAAGCGCTCTTTCGTTCGCGCGTACCAAGAGTAATTATTTTTCCGGTTCGTCATCCTTGCGACGCTCTCTACCCTTCTCGAACCCTCTTGAGATTTCTAACGTTTCGCGAACCCTTTAACGTCTCCTCCTATCCTCCCTTGTCCCGTCGATCTCGCGGCAAAGCAGAAGGAAGCTCGAAGGGCTGCAACCCTTTCTCCGTTCTGCGGGCTCGCGCGATCGAGAGAAAAGAAATTACTGAAATTAAACGAGACGATATGGCCGCAAGTTGTTAGGATCAGTTTTAGGACCTTCACGGAAGATGCCACTATTCGCGAGTAATTATTTGCGCGACGCGAAACGGCATGGAATTTGCGCAGCACGAATCAAAGACGCGTTCAAACTTTCCGTCACTCGATGTAGTATGTAGAATTTTCACCGGCCCGGAGATATACGAATTCTCTTGCGCAGATAACATTAATTGTCGCGCACTTATCTACGATGATACTATTTTGTTTCCGCCTCTTTGTGCTATATTTTCTGTTGTTTTTTTTTCCTCTGGCCGCCGCTGCCTGAGCGAGAAAAGTTTTAACGGTAGCGTGTCTATTCCGAGTGCGATCGGCGATGGGCAAATATTTGTGCGCGAAGTTTTGAGCAACGATAAAATGACAAACGAGAGAAGAGAAAAATAGAGATAGAGAGAAAGAAACGAACGTTTAATATTTCGAAACCTCTGGGGCGCGCCGCGGTCGCGTATTTGTTAAAACCTTGCTCGTGAAAAGCGGCGGGGCCCGATGGAAATGGAATTAATCTGTCGATGCGTACCGTGCACCCATTTAATATCCATCACGCGTTCATCACTGCAGAAGCAATCCGGCGGTTGTTCTCGCGCCGCTCTGTTTTTTCTTCCCTTCCCTCTCGCGCTCTTCCTTTGGGCGATGTTCGTTCCTCTCCATCGGGGATATTCGGGGGGGTTGCTGTTTTCGCCTCCAGCGGTATACACGCCGGACACCAGCGGACGGGCGCGCGAATTTTCACGCGACCACGGGACACGGTGACACGAGGCCGATGGCAATTTTTGAGCGTAGCATCTTACTGCGCCGCGCGCTCCACGAAAACTGACCCCGCAGCTGGTCGCTTTAAAAAAGGGGGGTGGAACTGGGCCCATAGGGAAGGGCGAGCCCATCCGTGATGCCCCGTGTCCAGAGTTGGTGGGGGATTAGGATAGGGGAATTATTTCATTCCCTTTTCTTCTTTTCCTCCTGCAGCCCCGCCGATATTTATCCACCGCTGACACCCGTTTTCCTTCAGGTACCCCACGTTCGAGTATCGCGCTCGTCTTCTGGTAGCAGACACGTTCCGAGGTGACACCGGGACGAACGGACCTGTTTAAGGGTTCTGTTCGAGGGTCGCTACGAGACGGAGAAGGAAGGTACGATAGGGGCGAGGCGAGTGCACGTTGCGTTTTCAGTCAGGTAAATTCGCTCGCAACCGCGCGGGGAACGTTCGCTACTTTGTTCCCTTTTTTTTTTGTCTTTCTTTCTTCCTTTTTAATTTGGACCGGAGATAGAAGACATTCCGGGGGTAGGAAGGGCAATGATCCCGCGGAGCGGCCGTATTGTTCGGTCGATCGAACGAACGCGTGGAGAAAGGTAACGCCAAAGGGCCAATGAATGTTTCAGGTACTGGAGAGACAACCTCTGTTCCTGTCTTATTTAATTTTTATTCGATAATGTACAATGTATGCGGCCACGTTGGTTATTAATGCGCACGGACAGCACGCTATCTCGCTCTTCCTCGACGTTATCCTTTATTTGTTCTTTATTATTTATTACCGGGCGAAATTCTGCGCATTGTTTTCCAAAACACTGCAACTAATCATCAGGCTACTCCCCCACTGCCTGTTTTCCGTGCACCACCCTTCCCTCCTTCCGGCACCTATCCGATCGATCGTTCCACAAGAGCCTGGCGTGGCTCGTTTATGGTTGATCCTTCGTTGATTTGCCGCGAATCTAACGATTTTCCGCGATCCCCGGCAAACCGTTCTTTTACTAGTTTTCTTCCTTTTTATTTATTTTTTTTTGTTCTCGAAGCGATGGTGCATAGAGGGAGAACGGGGCAGGCTCGCGTACCCGCGAGGTCAGCTAAGCAACGTGTAAAAGCAGAAGAAACGGCACGGCGATTGGAAGGCGAAGAAAATGCGAAGAAACGAGAGTGCGACGTGACTTTGTTCGAGCATAGTCCGGATCAGCCGTTTTCCTCCAATCCGCGTGCCTACGGTTTGTTAGTTTGCGGCTAAAGCGTACCGGTCGGAGTTCTGCAAGCAAGGAATATTAATAGTTGTTAGAGTTCGGTGCGAGAGATGCAGATACGTGGAAGGGATCCACGGTGCGACGATCGATCGAGGATGCGAAAAGAATCGGCGGCTCGTCCCGGGCAAGTTGAAATCGCGAGCGCCTCAAACTTTCTCGGATATACCCTCGATCGTCGTTGGATTTCTTCGACGTCGGCGACGATAGCGCGAAGCTCGATATTCGAAGCAGGTTTCGGCTCGTGAACGGCAACTTTACCTGCAAACTTGCGCCCCGTCGATTCCCTATCTACCAGCTCCTCGTTATCGTCGTTTTGGCGACAATTGTGCCCGCTACCGTCGTGCCCCTCGTCGTTCTGGTCACCATCCTCTTCCACTTCGCACGAATCGCGATTCCAGTTCATCCGGCACTGCGCCACGACGCCGATCAGTTTCTCCCGTTTCACTCACTTTCGCGTTTATCACCGCCGGCGAGGCGAAAATGTTGCGCTAGACGTGTCCGGCCACCATCGCGGAGGGACGTGGGGGGAGATTCGCGTGCTCACACCTCGTATCGATACCGCTCGCGGAAGGTATTACGCGGGCCGATCACCGGAAACGTCGTCGTCCGATTCTATCCCCTTTGTCCCGACCTATTTCAAAGATCGCTCGGCCGACGAGCACTGATCTCCGCGCGCATCGTTCCGTTCGCACTCGTTCGCGGTTCCACTCGGCGCTATGCGGAGTACGACACTGCGGTCGCTAGCCGCGAGTCGAATCTCGTCTCCTCCGCGTGTCGTAGAAAATCGTACGTGTTTCCTGATTAACTTCTGCACGGCGGTGCGGCTTTTCAGGCGGCTGCCGTGACCCTCGACGCTCCTCTGCTCCTCCCCTTTGATTTCACGATTTTTCTCGACTCTCCTCGATCTCCCTCGATCTCCCTCGAATTTCCTCAACGTTGCCGGGGCTCGCGTTACGCCGATTCTAGGCACGAGCGTGCAGGAAGCAGAGCTCCCAGAGGTTCGCGACGTTACGATTTTCAGTATACTGAAAATCGTATACGCGGTACCGCGTTCGCAAGTGGGAGGGACTGGTTCGCACGTGACTCAGTGTGTCGTGCTCTTTTCTTCCTCTTTCGAAACGCTCCCGCATCCGTGGCAGCCCTTTTCCGTGAAAATTGCTGGCGTCCGCGGCCGGCTCGCCGAACGTAACCTTTCTCACTTCCTGGCCGGCGTGCGAGAACCGCGGGGCATTATTCCAATTCGACGTCGACGAGCGCGTATCACGGGTCCCGATCACAGCGACGTCGCGATTTTTCACCTGACCGTCCGAGGAAAGCTTTCTCCAGCGGCGAGCAGCCCCTATCCCCCCACCAGCGGCGTCTACCAGGAGCGGGATTTACCAGAGGCACGTCGAAGAACGTCACAAGTTTCGCACGTGCGTGGTGTGCGTGTTCAGGAGTGGCGATCATCAACACCGAGAACGTTCCTCCGTGTTCCTCCCTCTGGATCTTCCCGCGGACGGAGCGAGTCGCTTAGAGGTGACTCTCCCCGTTCGTGCACAAGATTATCCGTCTCTACGAAAATCGAGCGGCCGACGAGTCGATCTCCCGGTGTTTTCGTGCCGGCGACGGTTTCCTTCACCTCGGTCCAGGCTGCTGATCCCTGTCGCGGTTGTACGTCGGTTCGTCGAATCAAATTTTGCGCGTGTCACGCGGCCACGCGGGGCTCTTCACTTCGATATTTCTGCGATTTATTGCGGCGCGACTTAGAAATGCATCTAATGCGGTGCACGCCGCATAGAATGCATGCATGCACCTTGGCGGCGGGGAGGGCGAGCCACGGAGAGCCGAGAAGTCGGGCCGAGGCGAGTCGAGTCGAGACGTAGCGCGCAACGCGTCTGCGCATGCGCCCCCGATCAGACCGTGTGTACTCTACTCGCGCGCGACTAGGCGAGCGTGAGCTCTAGCGAATATGAGCGAGCGAATCGGCCCGCCGCGGACGCCGCGGACGCCGCGCGGTGTATCTTCAGCTACGTCATTCATTGGCGTGGAGAGTGAAAATCAGAGCTGCACGATGCAGCCTCTCTGTGCAACTGTACCGGGAACGGTAATCCAGCGATACCGGGGCCTTTTTCTTTTAAACGCGTTCGCCGCCCGTCAAAGTCTCGCCGACGATTCCTTATCACCGAAACACGCGTGCCGCGACGCGGGTCGCTTCGGTTTCGCGTTTCGAAACGGCGCCCCGGTCCTCGATCCTCCACCTTCGTTCGAGATCGTCCCGATAGAAATTTTCGAAAGGGGCAGAAGGGCTGGTTTCCGTTTGGACGCTCTGGCGGCGCGCGCGCGTCCGCGCAACGGACGCGGACGCGCGTGGGACGTCGCCGTCAGGGAAAGACCTTCGGCATGAGAAAGTAGAAGAAGAAAGCACGGCGAGCGACGGAAGCGGAGAGCGGAGAACAGCGGGAGCAGTAATTCCTAATACGGAATCGACCGCGCGAGAACTTCCTGCCGGGGCGCAGTTACCGGCGGTAAATTCTCGCGGGACGCCGCTCGACGCCGCTCGGCATACACGCGCGAGCTGTTCCTCGCCGCCGTTGCACGGCGATGCATCGAGCGCGCGGCACAGTTCGCGCTCGTGCATGTGTCTGAGAGTGCATTCTGCCGTTTCCAACGTCGAGCCGCGTGGCCTATCCTAGAGCTCGGAGGATCGCAGCGTGGAGAGGGCTGCTATCCCCGTCGCCTCGTTTTCTTCTCGTTCAACCGTTCTTCCCGCGTTCCTTTCCCCTCGTTCCCTTTCGCCCCCACGCTCGTTCTCTCCCTTTCTCTTTCTCTCTGTCTCTCGCCGCGGGATTGCGGTGGGTGGGAGGTCGAGCCCCCCGCTAGGTACGACACTGCATGATTTTTTGACGACCGATGAAAGTTACTCGCGAGATATTCTATTTTAAACTTTCGGCCGACAGCCGCTCCGCGGTCCTCCCGCCCCGCCAGGTCGACCGAGACTTCCTACATCGCGATAATTCCTGAAAAGGAGGAAGCCATTTTGCGCGGCTCTCCTTCCCGTGGCCGCGCGGACCAAAGTTTCCGCGTCTGGGTCCGCGCGGTTGCTGCTTCTCGCTTCCTCCGCTCGCGTCCGCGGGGTATATCGCGTTCTTCCTCGTCGTTCCGCGGTGTCATCGGGACACGCGGGATCACGGATCGGTCAGTTCCACACCCTCTCTGTCCGTGCCGCCGCTTCTTGCCCGCGGCGTCCAACTTCCAAAGTTTATTTTAGTCGCTGGGGGCAATCGAGCGACGCTTTTCTTTAACCGTTTCGCCGGCGCGGCCGGGCGAGTCGTTCGCCGCGCGCGGAAACCATTAACGATCGGCACGTAAGACGAATGGAGAACGCAGGCGGCGAAAAGTGTTACGCCGACGGGTAAATGAGCTTTCGTTCGGCAGGCGCGGGACAGAGGCACGCACACAGTCGCGCCACGGGCTATCCGTTTCTGCCGGTCCCGCGATGCCTTTTTCTTTTTTCTGCCCCCGCCTCACCCTGCCCCGACCCACCCCCTTGGCCGCGCTTCAACGCAGTCGTCCTCGCCCACCCCATTATCCAGGCCGGCCACCCTGTTCTGTCCTCTGGACGTAGCCGGACCGTGCGTTCCTTCCGCGCCGGCCCGCCCGCATTTGTTTTCCTCTATTTTCCGGTTTTTCCGAGCGGGCCGCGCAACAAGTAGCAGATTATAAAAATCACTCGTCGGTCTGGGGGCGTAGCAGGGGCAAAAAAGGGAAAAAAAGACGGCGAAAAAAAAGGGGGCGAGCGGCTGCGTCCACGGAACGGTCACGCGAACGCGAAGGGTAGAAGAGGCGAAGGCGATCGAATACGAGCGGAGCGTGACAGGGATGGAGCTGAAATGGAAAAGAGAGCCGACCGTCCGCCGAACGGGATGGAGTATCCAGTGAAAGAGATGTGGGAGGAATGGAGTGAGACGGTCGGAGAGAATGATACAGCGGGCGGGTGGAAGAGAGTGGCAGGAGAGAGAGAGAGAGCGAGAGAGAGGGGGGGGGAGAGATGCAGGCGTAGGTACACGTTTACCTATACATATGTATGTTTCCTCGTCCCCGCCCCCGCCTATCCGCCGTGCCAACCCTCTCCGCCTCTGGCCCTCTCGCGCCTCGATGCATCCCTCTTCCTCTCTCGCGCGCGGCCCATGCGTGGCGATTTACATTAAACGCTGGTCCGTTGCCTCTCGTTCCGCAGAGACGCGCGAGCGTTACCGTGGGGCGAGCAAAGCGACGGAGAGGGACGGCCGAAAGAGGGCTGGAAAGGTGGACGAGTGCGTTCTCCCTTTCGTTCCCTCCTTTGCCCTCGCGCGGCTAGGCGAGGAGAAAATCGTCCGAAAATACGCGGACGCGAAACACAGCGAGCCAATACGCGCGAATCTCGCGCGCGGCGAAAAAGATTTCCCCGATGGCTGGGTTTCGATCGCCGAAACCTCCGTGCGCCTCGCGGCGCGTGTGCACCGTGAGCGTGTCGCACGCCGCTCTTCGATTCGCGTGCACGCTTGGCCACGATTTTTCCGGGCCATTTTCCTCCCTTCGCTCGCGTCGTTCCACCTCTCGTTTCGGCGTTTCGGAGTCGTCCGTTCAATTCTTCGTGCGTTCCGCGGAAAAAACCGCGAGGCAACAATGGTCGCGGGGACGCTTCGTTCGTTGCGCGCCGGAATCCGTTTGCCCGGCGGTTTTGCCCCAAAGAGAAGCTGCACCGCGTTTTCCCGACCGCGAGCGGCAGGCCCTTTCGACCAGCGTCGTCGACCGCGGTGCGAATTTTTTGTTTCCCGCTCGTCGTTCTTCGACCGTCCTGCGCTCGGACGCGAATCTTTCTCCGCCACTTTTATCGACGCGCGGCTCGTTATCATCGGGACAGCGAATTTCTACGTTGACCCTCGTCCTTCCTGATCTCGAGTCGATCGATTTTCTGCTGGGTCATTGACCCTCCTTTCGCTCCCCTCGCTCGCCGCGCAGAAGAAACGAAATGCCCAGTTTTGCCCGATAGTCATCGTTCAATGAACGCTATTCCGCCATATTTATCGACATATTAGGATACATTAGAACGCGCTAATACAAACTATACATTTACTGCGAAGCGATCAATACTCATAATTCTGACGGGGCGGCAACGCATTATCCGTGCAAGCGCTTTTATCGGTGCGCGCCGCGCGCGCATTATTTGCACAATGCGTTAAATAAATTTTCCGGCCGGCTACGATTTGCCCTCCTTCAAACACACACACACACACACACATATATATATATATATTATATATGTATGTATATTTGTTTATATCGAATTGAATATTTTCCGCCCGACCCCAGCAGCGTTGCGCTCCGAAATTTCCACACTCCCCTCGCGATTTGGGAAACATCGAGCGAGAAAACGTTATTATCGCATCGAGCGAAACGCAGTCGATAGAAACCGAGTCGAAGATGCGGCGCGTATATTTTTTCGCCCATCTCGAGAAGGGGGCGAAACCCAGATAAATTTGACGTTCTGGCAGGCGTGCGAGCGTGCAGATTTTACCGCAGCCTTCGGGCGCCGCTCGCCCCGCGCGGCCGTGAAAAATTGCGAGCCGATCCGCGATCCTGCTTTTTGGCACTAACATTCTCGACCAATATTTTTCGTGGTCACGCGTAAGAATAAATTCCGGCGTTCGGTTCGCGCACCGCCACCGGTGCGTCGTTGCCAAGACCCGGAAAAAGGAGAGGCGGGTTTTCTAGAACGGCCAGAAATAGCGAGCGCGCCCCGCGAAAATAAAATGGCAACCCGCGCCCGTGCGACGGTGGAAGTAGAGAGGAAGATGAAAAGCAGGGACCGCCGCGGCGGAACGATAGGCGGCCGAGGAAGCGAAGGGAATGAACCAAGAGAAAAGAAGGAAGGCGAAGCATCTAAAATTGTCGGGGCCGGATTCGCCGATACACCGCGATGCCGGGTTTCTTTATGACGAACCGGGTGGAGTGAGGCGGCTGTCACCGCGTCGGAGTGCCACGCGAACCTGGACGCACGTATTCGGGGCAAATAGGGACGGTACGCTATCGGGACAGCCGGGGGCAAAGGGAAAAACGCTGTTGATGCACCGCGAACAAGCGAACGCACGGCAGTATTATTAGACTATCGATATTCTCGAGGCTTACGCAACACGCAGCGCATCGAGCGCGTGCAATAAGTGCGAGGAGCCGTGGCTCGTCAGGCTTGGGCAGGACGCGCGTGATGCATCATCCCCTTCGTTGCAACGGGAATTGATATATCGCGATCGCGTGTGGGGTGAATTCCGAAGGGGCTGGGGACAGAAGGACGAAACGAAACGAAGGATGGCAGGACGCGGCGGGACGCAACGCGCGTCGAGCTCCGCTTCCGAAACGGCGGACGCGTCGGGCCAGGAAAGTTTCCCGACTTGGTCTCGATCGACTTTTGTCGCGGTTAATCGAACGAAGGACAGACTGGGGGGATTTAAAATAGCACATTTTCCATAGGACTTGGGTTGCGCGCGGGTCCGCCGGGGACACTCGCGACCGAAAGAGTTCGAGAGAAAGAGAGAGAGAGAGAGAGAGAGAGAGAGAGAGAGAGAGAGAGAGAGAGAGATATGGGGGGGGATGAAAGAGTGCAGAGTTGGAAAAGAACGGGAAAGAAACTGCGAAACGGGAGAGAAGGGAGCCAAGACTGCGTGGCGACCTTGATGAAAATAACTCGTCGAACTGACCATACCTCGTTGAGCGAGAAATGAAAAAAAAATACCTCTCGCTCGAGCGAAACTTTTCTGCAGGAAAATCTGATACGCGGCCGCGGTTTTATTTTCTCCGCTCGGTTCGCTGCAACTCGAGGAGGATCTCGCGCGCGGTGCAGTTATTTCAACACAAAAATCGTAATCCGTCGCTTGTCCTCGCGCTTCGCTCGAATTTCACCTACCGCTGTTGAACAGAGGCAACGGCGGCCTAGTGGTCGCGCTCGAGGATTCCATCGGTTTCGTCATCCGGAAGGGAACGTTGCTTTGCAAACGGCGGGCAAAGCGTCGCACTCGAAGAAACCGTTCTAGCGAGAAAGAAGCCTCGCTTGAGCGTGGGTGGCCCGAGGGCAGGATCGAACAATCCTCTTTAGATTAGACGAGATCCAGGAATAATTCTCTCTTACCGACACGGCTTTCTCTCGTTTCTGAATCGAGGTAACCTGTGGCGCCTCCGCTACCAACTGATGATCCGTCGTAGCACACTCTCCGCCGCGTTTGACGCCGCTGGTTTGTTTCTCGGCTACCGCATCAAGCGGCGATAATGAGGCTCAATTGGCCACGGATGGGAGGATTTATTTTTTCCAGGTCGAACGTATTTTCGTTCGACGAGCCTCTGGTAAAAAACAAATTCCTGCGATACTTTTACTAAACAGATTCTTAACATCGTCCTTCGACATAACACTCGCAGCTTTTCCGTTCGAGGGTGCACCCGAATGCGAGACGCTTCCGGAATTTCGATATTTCTCCCCGCAAACAGACACGCGAAACGGCGCAAATTGAGCCGCGTTTAAATTTCTCGTCGTGTTTCCGCGTCCAATGGGGTTTTTACTATCGCCGGTCGCACAGCCGGACGCACCAGATTTTATATTTACCGAACGTTTCGGGCTAACACGTGCAACCGTACAGATAAATCATCATCGTCTGGCTAGCGTGCCGTATAAACGTAAACACCGAACTGTCATCGCCACTCCAACGAGCGGATCGTCGGGGGTTGAACATTTTTTTTTTTTCTGTTCGCCCAGACAGTTCGCCAGTATGTTACCCGCGTGTCTATCGCTCCTTCGGGCCCACCCTAAATGTCGACAAAAAAGCTCGATTAGAGGGGCCAGGAAGAAAAAAAGAGATGCTCGGGGTTCACGCGTCACCCCTCCCGTCCGGCGTGAATTTTTTGTCCACCTGCCCAAAGAAAATCTGGGGTGAGTCGATGTGGGATGGTTTGTTTCTGGGTGATGTGTACCTGCGAGGGGTAGCTTTTTTTTTGCCGCGGTGAGACCCGATCGTGGATGCGATCCGCCCGTGGATGACTGTTTTTCTGTGGCTGGTGCTCCGCGGGGCAATCGGTTCCTAATCGTTCTCAAATTCGAATCGTCGCCGACAGGTAATCGTCTCGACGTCCGCTCGTCGTTACGAAATTTCGGTATTAA
Organism: Nomada goodeniana; assembly: GCA_963969485.1. Lineage (NCBI taxonomy): Eukaryota > Metazoa > Arthropoda > Insecta > Hymenoptera > Apidae > Nomada > Nomada goodeniana. Next base: position 5,488,411 of record OZ018305.1, on the reverse strand, counting down.
CCCCCGGCCAGTCTCTGTCGCGTCGCGTACTTTGCAAATTAAATAACACTGCAATGGGTTAACGAAGTGTAGACTCTGTCGCTCGGACGCCTATCGGGACACCCGACCCTCCCTGGGCCATGGGTTCCACCGCACCCCCTAACCCCTCGATTTAACCATCTAAGTGTCGCCCTCCCGTCCCCACTCTGCGGCCTATTTTACCCCACTTTCCAGTCTTTTCCCCTCTTTCGCTCAAGGCTCACCCTACCGCCTTCGCGACTTATCCCCACCCCCGTGGCTCACCCTCCTGGAAAAATAAGCCACCGGACACCTTGCCGGGCCTCTCACCAGGCTACCATTGGCTCTCCTTGAGCCGCGGCTGACTTGGACTTTAGCCCGTCTGCGGAAAATTCGACGCTCAAAATGGTACCTATTCTCTGGTTCGGTTTTTGGTCGGTCGCGCGAACGGATCGCAACGTGGCGGTTAAAATTCGTCGCACGGTTCCCGAGCGTGAACCGCGTGAAAGGTAGCCGTCCAGGATAAATTCAATAGGCGGTCAACTATTCCGATGTCGGGCGTATTCGTTCCGTCGAATGCAGGACCTTTCTTCATTTTCGCAGGACCGGCTAACTGTTCAGCCCTCTCGCGGCAAACACCCGATGGATCAATTACGTCGAACACTTTTCTATGGACTTTGCACGATCGAGTTTCGTCGGCGCCCGAAAGAGCGCCGCCATAGAGGCGCCGCCGCCGGATCTATTAATTGCTAATTACACGGCCGGCCATGCAACAAAATGCAAACTGTTTATCGCTTCGTAAACGTTGTTTGGCGGCTCGCGATAGTCGATGTTCTCCACCCCCATACACCCTTCTCCGCCCCTTCAATCCTATCTCGGCCGTGTACGTTCGACGCCTACGGTAAAATACACCTGTTTGCACGGCTTCAATATTTTCGCCGTTACCCGCGCTGCTTTGTAAACGATTCGAGCGAGCGCTCGACGATTTTTCGTTCGCGGCGTGTTCGGGAGGAACGACGCGGCCGAACCGTCCCGTTCCCGGTCGATCTCGCAAATCTTCCCGTGGCCTGGCGGACACGCGATAAAGGAGCGACTCGTGGTCGGCGAATCGAAATGCAAATGTCCCGAGGCCGGTCCAGGCCGGCTTTAAATCTCTCGCGCGCGTTTACCGGCTCGGGTCGCTTGTTTATTTTTTAATTAAAGTATTCCACGGGCACAGCTTCTCTTGAAAACGGAGGCGGGATTAAAAAAGGTCCCCTGAAGTTATTAAGCTAATAATGTGTCCCGTGGCGCGCGTTTCGCTCACCGGCGAACGGGGAGAAAAAAGGTGGTTTGGGGGGGTGAAAAGGTTCAGGCAACGGGGCAAGGGGGATTGAAAAGAGATTCCGAGGAGAGAGAGAGAGAGAGGAGAGAGAGGGAAAGGCCGTGAAAAAAGGGTGCAGAAAGCGCAAAAAATCACTTGGCCACGCGTACTCAACCGCCACGATCCTCTCATTGATTCCGTCCCCGTTTCCCGATAGCCGAGGAAGTTTGCGAGGGAAAAAGGCCGGCCGGCTTTTAAAGCGAGCTCGATCGGTGACACGCGGTTGTGTAGTTCACCGCGCGTACTAATGAACCACCCTGACCGTCCCCCGTTCGATTAAAGCCAGGAAGAACGGCGCGAATCGAACCGCCGTGAGTTCGGTTACCTGCATCGGCGGCGCTAGGGTGGATCTGTTTCGAGGTTTACCCGATTAACGCGCCGGCGGGATAGAAAAAAAGGCGTCGTGCGTAAATCGTTACGGATTTTCAAAGGAGAGCACCGCCGTCTCGAGTCGCGGGTGTGCACCCCGACGCATCGTCGGAAGGGATGGATATGTTTTCGATATAAAACAGGGTGGCGCGGGGCGAGGCGCGCGGGGTAGGCGTGAAATCAAAATAGCTCGGTACAATGCACCGAGCGTACCATAAAAATCCCTCGTCAATGAGCGCCGGTAGACTTCGTGGGCGGAAAATAAAACGGATGGTGGAAGGCGGCCGGGGGGGATGAAACGGCTGCAAAGAATGGCTGGAGGCTGTGGAAGGATGGAGGAAGGAAGGTCCGCTCGGCTCACCCCCTTAGAACCACTCTCCTCCCACCGCTGTCCCTCTTGGAAGCACCCTCCTGCCTCTTCCTGGTCGTCATCTCCTGGGCGATTTTCCACGGCACCTAAGAGAAGGGGCCAATGAGACGCTGGGCGTCGGTATTGATCCGAGGCGTCGTCCAGGAGACGCCCGCTCCAAGACGCCCGGCTTGCCCGGCGCGAGAGAGCGGCACCGCAGTTCCAGATAAAAGGACGAAAGCCGTTCCCGGAGACGAACCGCGGGACCATTCGCCGTTTTCCATAACTTTCGTGAAACCTTCCAGGATTTTACGTGGACGTCTCGTTCGCCCACCGGATCAGTCGTGGGATAACGAGGAATATTTTTTTTTCCGCTTTTCCTCTCCGCAGCATCGGCTACGTTTTCGACCAACGCGGACGCAGCGTCGAACGCAAATTTAGTTAGGGTCCTTTCAGATTCTCAGCTACGTGCATATTTGCATGTCCGTACATAATTTTTTGGGGGAATAGTTTGCGCGATTCGGAAAGGGATTCAGTCGAAGTTGATCATGCATGCTGGTGACAATCGCGACGATAATGAGACTGCGATTTCTCCTCTGCTATCGTTCAATTTGTTGGCCGATTTTTTTTCTGCTCTCTGTTAGTTTCTGGTAAAGTTTGACGCACGATCGCAAAGCTTCCGATCGAATGATCCAACTGTTGCGTCCGGTCCTTGATTTTTCTGCCTCGTTTTGTAAGGTTCTACAATTCAACGAGACCAGAACATTCTCCGAGAAGAAGAAAAAGAAGAGGACAGAATTTTATCTGATTTGTTGTCTGTAACGTGGACGAAAGTTACTAGACGATGTACCTTGATATTCGATTAAAGGTGGACGGCCGATTCGAGGTTCGCAGAAACGACGAGAAATTTCCATGCGGACGGTCAGCGTCCATAGTTTCGGGGCGATAAGGATATCAGGGGGTATCTCCTTTTATTTTCCTTCAATTTCCTTCCTTTTAGCTTTCCCATCAGCCTTTCCATTAATATTAAAACGGTAGCGCGGCCTCGCGAGGGTTGTTTCAAAGAGGGGTGCTAGAGTATACTAGTCTGTGCTCGCTTCTTTGGAGGTGAACGTGGGTGGGGGGTTGAAGGACCATGGCAGCAGAGCACTAAGGGGTGTTTAGCTCGTTTTTCATTTTGATCTTCTCCCTTTCTGTCTCGCTCACTCACTCGCTCACTGACGTTCCCTCGCCCTTTCGATTATATCCCGTTGCCCAAGTAAACGATCCCTCGATCGCAGGGAATCGCGATTCCGTATTTTCGTCGAACGGCGGTGATGCACTCGTGGGAAAGTTTCCACGTCTTGTACGACGCGTCGGCTATTTTTATCGTGACCCGATCCAGTCTTGCGCGAACCCCATTCGCCGCGAGCAACCCCTCGGGGTCGACCAACGGTCAGCAAACCCCCGGCTTTGGGCTTTATAGAAACCGGTTTTTCGGACGCGTAACACACCCGGGATTTTTCCATCGAATTTTTATCGCGAACCCGTCCGACCGGTCAGCCAATCGTACATGCGTCCAGGTGGTCACTTCCTGGCCGCCTTGCATCAGGTCACTCTCTCTCTCTCTCTCTCTCTCACTCTCCCCCCTTTTCATCCCCCTCGATCAACCGGCTTCCTCTTCTCAATTCCACGACACTCGGCCGTAGGACTGAGCGCGGCATGTTGCGGATTTCAGCGACTGTCGATGGGGTTGAAAATATTCTTTTATTTTCTAGCGGAGTAATTTCTTTTTACATCCACGCGCGCGGAGAATCTGCGAAACTTGGTTGCTCTTGAGGCACTACGCGCCTGTTCGTCGCTTTCGTTTGTTCCTGACGGTCAATCGTGAGCTGCGTGCAATTCATGCGCGTGCATTTCATGACGGTTCTTTGCGGCTCGCATGAACGCGGCGACATTGGGTGACGCCGCGCCGGTGTAGTTCAGCTCGCCTCTTCAATGTTTTACATTTGGATCCGATGGCAAGTGATCGTTGGGTGGGCGGACAGGGGCAGGAGGAAACGCGGGGGTGATGTTTTGCAAGATCCGCTCGAGGGACCATTCGTCTTAGTATCTGCCTCGGGGGGGCGGTGAAATATAAGCTAGATCTACGGGAAAGATAAATGAATCCATCCACCTGCCCCCGCCACCGCTATCGCCTCTTCTTACCCCACACCGCCGACACCCCGTAGACGCGGGAGAGAAGAGAAAGTCGGCCGCAACAGGAACAGCGACTCGGTTGGTTTCCGCAGATTAGCAAACCATTGCCATTATCCGCGGAAAGAACTTGCAGCTCGAAACGTTGGCCAATTAGATCTGCCATCGGAACGTTTCATCTCGCGTCGGATTATCGCGAGTAATTGTTTGATATCCGACGTTGCTGCTCGCCGCGATGTTCGTAATCGCATCGAATAGTTTTTCTTAGCGCGTCGGACGCAACCGCTTCTTAATCACAAATTCGATTCTCGTTTCGACGTTCTCGCCTTGACACGATACCACGACGGCGTGTTCTCAGTCAGTTCTCAGTCTCATAAGTGCTAATAGATCCGGCGTCGCGCGAAATTTCCCCTTCGAAATCCACGGTTACCGTTCACTTTGCACGCGTACGTCGGTCGGTGATTCCTGGCCACGATGGCGGCCGAGCGAACGAAAGTATCGTTGCGGATAGGGCCGACGAGATTCGTATGCAAGAACGGAGCGCAAGGTGCACGCGAGGACCTCGCTGTCACCGTGTGGAAAAGGGGGCCAAGATTGAGAGGAAACGGGGGAACGACAGAAAAGAAGCGGCACGGCGGAAGAAGGAACGGGGGAGGTCCGCGAGACATCTGCAAAGTCGGCGTCTCCTCACTTTCTACTCCGTTGGATAAGCATCGCTTTGCATACGATCGCCATTTTGCGGGGAGCATAATTTAAATTTCGTTCCATTGTTTTGTCGCTCTTCTTACGCCCCTCCTGGCCCACCCCCGTAAGAGAGCTTCGTGTCGCCGGCTGAGGGGGCCACCCTTTCCCCACCCTCGTCGCGCAACCCTCTCTGTTCCCGCTGGAAGCCCCCCTTCCTCGACACGATGTCCCGGCGCGGGCGGCCATTTGCATGAAATTAGAATCAGAATTTTCTTGCTGGGAAATTAGCCTCTCGCCGCCCAGCATCTCGACCGTGGCTGCGAAAATTTTAATTAATTCACGGGAACGCGGGGCTAGGGCGGCGGCGGGTGGAACGTAGAGGGTGGATGAAGGGGTCGCGCGGTAACGGCGAAGCGATTCTATTTGCGATCAGGAGCGCGATTCGATACTCGGCGGATAAACACGGGGGCTCGATTATGGTTTTCGCCGGGGTTCGATGAGAGTCGAGCTTTTTCCCCACGGGACGCAGTGGCAGGAAGAGGATTGCGTTCGCGAACAGAAGACCCACGAGCAGATTGCATGTCGCGGTTGGCGAAGGCTCGCAAAGGTTCCAATGCATTCCGCGCTCCTTTGAATTCTCGAAACCGTTACAAGAGCGCGAACGTGCCCCCGCGCGCACACACATACATGGTGGAACGTCGCGGCGGGATTCTACTTTCTATAAATGGGATTTGTTAATTTGAACCGATGCACGGGCATAATTACACGAGCTCGCGATACTTATAGCTGTAAGTATTTCATCGTCGTATTAAGCCCGTAAGCTCGTTATCTCTGCAAAAGGTACGATAGACCCTTGGCTCCGGCGAGAGGCAATGTACGGCTTGGTAGGAGGACCCGCGGAGCGTTTCATAGCGTTTAGTCTTTATGGCGTGTGGTTCTGCAGCCATCTCGAGGTGGCTCTTCTCTCTACATTACTTCCCTCCCTCTGTCACCCTCTTGCCCACTCTCTCTCTCTCTCTCTCTCTCCCTCTCCCTTTCTCTCTCCATCTCCCTGCCTCCCTCTCGATTCGCCTGTGTGCACCAAGCAACCTCGCAAGCCTGACTCCGCGCTACTGCGAAACAATGGACCGAAATAAATAGCCCGTCTTTCGTCTTTTGTTTCTTGGGGGCCCATTGTTGCTGCCATAGATAAGAAAACAAGAGACTCTGTCGCTGTGTTTACGAGCTCCGGCCGTGGCTCCTGGATGCCGCGGCCCCCTTTTTGCTTCGTTCGCCGATCCACCTTCTTCCCACCCTTATTACCCCTAGCCGCTGCTACTCCTTTCGCGTCTCGTCCACCTCTCGTTCTTCCTCGTCTCGACTAATGCCTCTCGCGCCGCTCGCGCGTTCCACGGAATCCTCGTGACGCGCGAGCCATGTTACCCTTCCGTTTCAGGACCATCCCTCCGATAAACCTACCCGGCAAGAAGCGGCTCGTCCGAACGCGACACCGCTGCGACTTTTCGCTAGCGCGCGTTCTGTTTCGCGATCGAATTCGGCGACGTTCAGTCCGGCGTCGAAGTATCGCCACGTGTACCAAACTTTGACCGGTAGCCTTGGCCGGTTAACAATGGGAGAGAACGAGGAACCGGTCGCAAGGAGCGACATTGTTACGATTTATTCACGGACGTGCGTGCCGCCCGTTGGTATTGGGAGAGGCGACCCACCCCATGGACGCTGGACATCGGCTAGTCTAGGTCCTGTTCGCCGGGGGGAGGGGAGCCTAATTTCGAAAACGGCAAACTGGTTTGTCCAGTTTTCGCTTTTATTCCGTTGCGCCTAGGGTTGGTCGGTCGCGACTGGACCCAAAAAGGAGAAGGTCCACCCGTCCCGGAGGGGGGAAATCGTTGCGACGGTCACTTTTTCGACCGGGTCCAGTCTGCCAGTCGGCAGTGGACGCGTTCGCGACGTTTCTCGACGCCGTTGCCGTTAGCCGGTACGCGGGGCGATCGGATCGTGGGTTCGATGCCCAGAAGAAACGGGACGGGGAACGGCATCCTCGAAATTGCGTAGAAACGCGGGGCGGCGGGCCGAAACGGAAAAGACATTGAGAAATTCCGGAGGCCTTTCGGGCGCTCGTTACGTCACTCTTCACGCTCCTCCGGTTTCTCTGTCTGTCCCACCTAGCTCGCCGGAGTGCTCGGTGTAATTCAAATTCGGTTAATTCCGGTAATTTTTCAAAGTTTCATTAGACCGGGTGAACCGGCTGAAGGGGTGGCAGGGGGGGGGTTCAGAGACGCGGAGAAGCCCCCGCGGGTGAAGTATGGCCCCATACTTTACTCTGCGGTCGGCGAAGGCGTCTTAGGCAACTGGAATCCTGGAATAACAGGACTCGCGGGTACGAGTACGGAGCGAGAAAGACGCGGAGGATACAAGGCGCAGCCGGCGCAAAGGATTGCCAGGCAGCGAGAAAAGGAGACGCGTGCAGCTCGAACGAGATCCGAAATTGAAGCCGGCTCGATTTAGATCGCGCGGAATTTATGTCGCGGCGAATGCGAATCGCTGCACCACGGAGGGAACCGAACTCGCGAGCCAGCCACCGGAATGGAAATCGAGGAGGACGGCGAACGTCCATCGCTGGGATCGTCGACGACGCGTATTTTCGAATCGGCCGTTTTCGTTTCTCGCGGTTCGAGACGTCGGTATCGTTTGCGAGGGCCGCGCGGTACGCCACGCGGTGCAACTCGTTCGAGAGGCGGCGTTTCGTTGCGTACACGCATCCATATGTCGCGGCATCTGGTTCGGCTCGGTGTAACGTGATTTTTTTCACCCAGTTCTCGGTCTCCACGATTTCGGGATACCAACCACTTCCGGTCCGCGCAACCGTCCTACTTCTGCGAGCGTCAGGTGTCCCGGTTCTCAGCGTGAATACGTCACGGTAGAGAAAGTGATTTCGCAATTTTCTTCCACCGCCAGAAGGTGGTAACGTCGCGGCGTTTGTCGTGCCGTGGGTGGAGCGATTCGCGTGCCGTCCCGTTTCGATCCTACGTTCTTGCGAACTCCGGTAATTGTAGCGGGACAAGAAAATTATTGAAACTCGCTGCCCGCACGATTATTTTCTTCCATCGGGATGACTCGCCCCTCGATAAAATTGCCAGCTCTCGGGGCTGCATGCGATCTTCCCTGTTTCGTGCGTTCGATAAATTCTCGAGCAGCGCGTAGAACGAATATACCGTTAAGTTGCCCGAACGGCCCTGCTTCTCCGCGAAAAGAATTTCCCTACAGGATCATTTCGGAGGATGAAATTCTCCTCTCCGGTAGGGAATGCTCGGTGAGGGATGGTTTTAATGATTTTTGGGGGTTGCCAGGAAAGGCGAGCCTTCTGGTGACGAGCGAAGAAGGGCGTGGAGGGGCATTTTTAAGCCCTTACTTTCGCCAGGAACCCTTCGTGCTCTCGCGAGCACTCCTCGTAGCTTTTACCCCCGGCGAAAGTTTCTGGCGGTCGGGGGTGGTTTGTTTCGGCTGGCTGTACGACGAGAGAAAGAGATACGGCGAGGGGAAAGAAAAGCTAGCAGGACGAGGGTGGGTTAGGCGGCCCTGCGCGAAAGATGGCTGGCAAAATGGTGGGATCTCTTTCTATTATGCTCTGGTCCCCCGGCTTCCCTCTACGCTTCGAAGAACTCCCATATCGATCTTCGAGAAACGGGACATCCGACGAAGGAACGAGCCACCGTCAGGCTGTTTGATCGTCGGCTTGACGAACGATTCCACGCTCGATGTGTCCTTTCTCGTCGCCTCCGTTACCTCGCCACGGGCAACCCCTTTACCGACGTCGGCCAGATCGCGGCCAATTAGCTTCCGCCTCGACTCTCGTCTTCCTCCAATTTTTCCTGCGAGAGCTGGCGCGACCTGTTCGATCGGGAGGCGCCGAAAATGCAACTGCGGACCGCCGCGGCAGAAAACATCGCTCCGCGGAGAACAATCGCATTGAAAATAATCGTAGCAGAGAGGAGCGACCAGCGCCCTGGGAAGCGCACAAAACGACGGGGAACGGTACCGGCGCGTCCAGCGCGAACACAAGGGAGCATTGAAACGATGAACGCGTAGGAAAAACACATTTCCTCGTCGGTTCGTCGTGTCTTTTCGTCCTGTCGCGTCGCTGGACTCCATTGAAACACGACGTCCGCGAAAAAAAGAGGATACTCGAGAAAAGTCTGGTCCGCTGCGGCGACGACGAAACGCGCGGAAAAGTACCGCGGGTAAAAGCGTAGCACGATTTCCTCTCTACCCTTGCCGCGGCCGCCGCTGCAACGTTCGCATCGCCGGGCGGTCCACGGCGCGGGGCGGAGCGAAGGGAAGTCGCCTTCATTAGTAAACTTTCGTATAAAATTTCTGCCGTTCCCCGGCGGCCGGGGGTCGGCGCCGAACATGAACAAAAACAAACGCCCGCGCCCCCGGCCCCCGCCGCACCTAAACTCGATTTTAACTTTCGAGATATAATTAATTTTTCGAGACCGCGTTAACCCGTTCCCCCGGTGTATCATCCTCGAGGAAACGAGGAAAGCGAAAGGGGGGGCTGGTTATTATCTCGAGACGAGTCGACCTCTTGCCGCTTCCCCGCTTAAGGCGAGGCTCGAACAGTGAAAACGATTGCTGACGACCGCGAGATGACGTCCTCCTTGCAATCGCTGCGACTTGCGTCGCGGTAAATATTGTGGTTCCACGTACAATGTACATTATTCACGTTTTTCACAGCGTTTCGCCTTTAGCACAGTTGTCGTTGTCATTCGCAACGGTAGCAGTGATACCTTTGCCGCTGTGCTGCGCGGAACGAAATATCCGAGCCACTTTTAATCGAAACGCGTTGTTCGGTCTGCGGCCCGCTTTTTACCAGCGTCGGCAGTGTGCCGTGGCTGTCTCATCTCGTGCAGGGCGTGTGCCATGAAATAAATAGTAACGGAATCCCCTACGTACGAGACACCCCCTACGACCGCCGACGTCGTTTCAGCGCGACGCGAGAACCCATAAACCAGGAATAACAAGCTCAGGGACGAGGAACAAGCACAGCTTCTCAGGTATACGGAATTTCAGCCGGCGAAAAACCGCCAGTGTTACCGAGAATGCTTGCGCAATCCGCTAACGATTGAAGTTCAACCATCTCCTTCAAATCCGGATGCACAGTTCTTTATGTCCAGCTTGTTCTATTCATAAAATTTGGCCGACCTCGCGGAGAAATTAAACACCGGCCCTTCGTTCGGGCTGGATGTCGGACAAACATTTGCTCGGGAAAGATTATTTGTTAACCGATGGTGTTCCTTCATCCTCGGTAGTCCGCAAATATTGGCGGAACTTTATCGCGTAGATTTTTCCCAAATTTATCGAATGGTTCAGAGATCCGACTTTACGCTTTCGTTCGTCGCGCCTTCGGAATCGGGAATCGCGCTGCCATTCGAACGTTCCTCGTTTCCGCTTCTTCTGTTCCTCGTGGTTTCGCGCTACCTTCGCGTGCCGGCCACGAGAAAGTCGCGTCCGAATTGTTCGCCACGCGGAAATAACGTCAAAGCGAGGTTCGCGCGTAAGTTTAATATCGCCAGAGTTGTACCGCGCGGATCGACTCTCTCGTTTCTATTTATTTGTCCGCGATCGTTTTCGACGGGGCGAGCTCGACGACAAAAATTGTGCTCCGAGCGATTTGTCATTTATCTTATCCGGATGAAGTCGATTTATCCATTGCCAAAAGGGAATAGGCGGCGACTGGACTCGGGCGAACCGGGATTTAAAGGCGTTTCGCCTGAGTGCAGCCAGCGAGTGGTCGTCGGTGTCTCGCACGTCGACTTCTCTCCGATTTTCCGTCGATTTTTCCATCGGTCGCGTCGGGAAAACCCGTTCTTCGCTTAGACGCTCTACGGTTATTAACGCACAAAGGCACGGGCGGCACAATGCGAAACGAGAAAACGATGAACGGAAGCGCGAGAAGTGTGTAAGCGGCGCGGAAAGAGCGGAAGAACGGAGGAATAAGCGTGGAACGGGACGAGAATGCACGCACAACGTACGAGCTTTCTACGGGCCCCGAATTAAAACGAGAGGCGAATTCGAGTCTGGCAAAGTTTTAAATGATTTTCGCCGAAGTTGCCTCGCGAGTTGGTTTATTAGGAAAAGTCAATTTGCCCAGAGAGCCGGGCGAACGGGCGAGAGTGAAGGAGAGAAAAAGAGAGAGTGAGGGGGTGAGAGGGAGAGCGGGGGAGGCAGAGACAGAGAGAGAGGAGAGAGGAAGCGGAACGGAGAAAGAGAAAAGGGGTGGAAAAGGGGTAACTCTGCCGAGCTGCTGCAGGGAAAAGTCCTGCAAAATTACGACGTTGCCTTTCTCCTTTCGCGTTGCGTTCGCTTCGTGAAATTGGCGAACGCCAACGATTCCTATTTCTACGCTCTCACCTGGATCGCGTCCTTCTATTCGACGGCAGGCCGAAGAAAGCGGAACGGGAGTGTCGCTCGGTGGATCCGGCGAAAATTTCTCCAGCCACCCTTTGACTTCTGCCCTACGGCCAGAACCGAGGGACGATATACACCGAAGCTTTTTAAGCGAACTCGTTTTATATTTGACGACGCATCAGCGGCGAGCAAACGCACACCTGCCCGCAGGAGTCGTGTGTCGGTAGCGTAAACAAGCATCACGGAAAAAGTGGTTGAAACCGCTTCCCCCCACGTGAACTCGGGCTGCTCTTACGAAAGCGTAACGGTAGAGGCGGAAAGTCCGAGGCAATTTGACCCGTGGGCCACCCCGGCAGTTAACGTAAACGCGACCAGGGGACGGAGGGTGATACACGGGGGCATACGCGTAAATGAAAAAAGGTAGCCGGCAATTATGTGCTCGTTTCACTTTGGGCGACTAAGAGACCAAGAAAAAAGGGAAAGAGGGGGGGAAAAAAAAGGATGCTGCCCTTCAATAACCAGGGCAAACTTTGTGCGCCACGCCGCGGAGCTCGTTGATTTTTCATCGCGGGCAAATATTGACCGGTGTCCCAGATTCTTTGAGACGCGTCGGGCACTTTGCGCGGCTACCGAGTACTTTAAGCGAATAGATTTTGCTTGGAAAAATAGGATAAAGTGAAAACGGGGGGACGAGACGAGCCGGGGGGGTTGGAGAAAAATCACGGTCGAGGAAGCCTGAAGGGCGTGGGAGAAGGTCGAGCGTAAGTGACGGATATCGCGAGCCCTCGTTCGTAAAAGGCGCGGGCTGATAATGCGGGGCTGAAGAGGGAAGACCGAGAAGGAGAAAAGTCCAGGAGCGGGTCCACCAGGCTTTTGCTTCTCTGTGAGGGTGGCTCCTCTGAATCAATAAGAACTGTTTCCCCCGCGAATACCGCCCCCCCTCGTTCGTCGCTGTTCGTTCGTGGCACCCCCACAGGCCGACCTACCACCTTCAGCTCTGCTCCTCAGTTTTCTCCCCTTTTTCCTTTTATTACCGCGAGGAGCAAGGTGGCTCGAGTGGGTGGCTCGGCCCCGGAGGCACGAGCGGCCATCTTTATTTCTCTCCTACCCTCCACCTCGACCCTCTCCTCTCCTTACAATCTCTCCTTTCGTCTCCTCCACCTTCTCCGGGCTTGGTCCTACGACCTCCATCCATCTTCCCTCGCCAAGCTAACCCTCTCGCTTTCCTCTCCTTCTCTCTCCCCCTCTCTCTCGCTCTCTTCCTCGATTCTCCTTCTTTCTCCACTCTTATATTCTAGCCCCGTCTCGCTCCGACCCACGCGGAAGCTCGACCTTTAGGAAACGTGTAACCTCCGCCCTTGTCTTCCCGCGTCTTCTTATTCTTGCCGCCACCCTTTGCTACTTCTTCCAGCCGCTTCCCTCCTCGCGACGAATTCGTCCGTCGAGACCGTCGAAGCTCCTATTACGGAATTCAACGGCGAAGATGCGCTCCAAGGGTTTCGATGCGATCGAAATCACCTCTTTCGATGACGGAAACATCGCTGGAGGGGGGGAAAAAGTGCCAACTCTACGTGACGCCGTCGAGTCTCGTCTTTCAAAGGGCGCGCCAACGTTGGCGGAATCATCGATCGCGGTCGCCTCGAATCGGTCGGACTCGCGATAAAATCGCTGAGGGAGGGTCAAGATCCTCGAGGACGTACCACAGGTGTCCGCGTGGCCAGGACGAGAACGATAGGATGCGGTGGCGGTTACCGATAGCGGCGGAAAGGGAGAAAGAGGGATCGAAAGAGGAGCGGAGAGCGTGGGTGTAGGGTTGGAGAGTGTTGGAGACAGTTGCCGCGGTGTTGCCGGATCAATTTCGGTGGACCGCAGACGCAAACTGTTTCAGTGGACTCAATCGAGCGGTTCTATCTCAAACTCCTTTCTCCGTGGCTCCCTCCTCTTCACGCTCCTTTCATCCCCGTCGCTGGCCAATTCTTTCCCCCTCCCCCGGGCCCGATCTATGCGTTTCAATCGGCCGGACACGTTTTCAGAGCCGGCTATTTTCTGCCGGCGCGGCTCCCTTGTTCTTCGACGTAACGCCGGTACGAGGATTTGCTGCAAGGGCTCGAGACGATTGGTCAGCTGTTGGCGGTTCGTCTGGCACTGTGAAACGCTTCGACGTTCGCCGTCGTTGGTTCCTCGCGTCTTGCGTCCTCTCCGTGTTCGTCCACGAGATCGCGTCGGTTCGGATTCGCGATTAACTATCGGCTCGGCAGGGCATCGCACTTTGAAGCCTGTCTGCCAAACATTTTCGTCGAAATCCTAAGAAACACGTGCCGCGAGAGGGTAGGCACCCGAAAGGCAGCGGACCGAAACACCGGGTAATCAACTGTCCTTTATTTCGGGAGCAAACACACAACGCTCTCCGCGCTTGCACACACACGCGGACACACGCATACGCACGCCCACGCGAGTTGCACGCCTCGTGGACTGTCACAAATAGGGGATGACGAGGCGTCACTTTACGGGCCGCCTGGTGTTTTTAATTGAGCGCCATCCAATCTTTCCTCCTCCCCCCCTCGGATTTTTTTCCCCATCCCGTCAGTTCGTCTACCGTGGAGGCCATCTTCTTTGCCTTGTCTCCTATCGATTTTGCAATTAGTAAGAAAGTAATCCAACCCCTCGTCCCCCATCCACCCTCGAGCCCCCTTGCGAAGGAATCGACGCTCCGAGGAAAGCGTTTCTAATTGCGACGACTTCGGTGGGGGGGGGGGGGGGCGATGGAGGCGGTCGCTGAAAAACGAGCAGATATTTTCCACGGAATTTGCGTTCCGACCGGCGAGGAGGATCGATATGCCGTGGAAGCGATAGGCTTCGTTTAATATGCATCCATTTGCCACCCCGTGGAGGAGACGCGTATTCGATTATCGGTTCTGTTCGAAGTCGCGGGAGTTGTGCGCCAGATCGGATCGTCGGGACGCGCGAAAGGGTACGGTGCACTTGTGGTAGGCACGCAGCGTCGCGTAGCATCGGGGACCGGGGGAGATCCAGGAGTAGACGTGTCGTCTATGAGCTTCGATTGAAATTTTCCGTCCCCGAAAACGGAGGACGTTTGCAGGACGAATGGACAAAATGAGACGAAACAAGTGAGGGGTTCGCTCGTTCGACTCGCGAACGCGGTTGCCTGCGAAGGGTGGCTGAACGTAATTAAAGAAGGGGGAGGGCGCGAGGCAGCACTGCAGGCCCCTTTACACTTATTCCAGATACGGAAAATATAGGGCGGGTAAGCATCTTCGGGCGAGATGGTACTATACCTGCGCGAGGGGGATGGTCGACGGTCGGGGTTGGGAAAGACTCGGTTGTTTCCAGGACATTTTACTCTGTTTCCTTCGGCTGGGGCCTACTGTCGGCCTCTCAAAGGGCGAATTCGAGTTCGCTACCTACTCCTCCACCCCAACCTCCTTCATCCCCTAGACCCGTTCCCTCGTCGTGCCCTCTCTTCCCTTTCGCCTTCTTCCGTCCTTTCGAGCGCCCGGCAACCATCCCATCCACCGCCGCCCAAAGGCTGCCACCTCCCACGACGATCTCACTCTTGAGAATTTTCGTTCTATAGATTTTCATAAGTTTCCTCACTTCCGTATCGGGCCCTCCTTCGAGGAGCGGCGAAGGAATAATACGGTGTATAATTTTATGTGGCTAGCTTATGGGAAAACGGTTAAATAACATCCCCGTTCCCTGCTTCGCGAAACGCTGCGCGTTCACGAAAATATCGACCGAGCAACAGAATCATTCGCCTGCACGTTTACCTCCAGATCGCAACGCGCAGTTCGTCGAACGCAATTTTAGTATATCATTGTTTCGAAAGCGGAAGGCTTAGGCTCGGGCGAAGCATAATTTAGTACTTTCTTGGCAACGGCCGCGGGGTATTAATAATTCTTCGTTCGACCACGGTGGACGGGAAATAATAGCGGACAGCGGGTGGAAATAGCACGAGAGCGACGAATCTACGGCATGGTTACGACCAGCTAGATTTCGGGGCAAGTACACAGTTATTTGATTTGTGGTAACGCGTTTGGAACGGTGTCCGATGTCGAAGACATTGACCTACATGAGGCACGTGACATCGCACACGTGATCCGCTACACGTGCGTTCCAGAGCCAGATCGAATCCATGGACGACGTCTGCATTTCTCCTTGCCTCGTTAAAAAGATGATTAGATCTTTCCGTGCGTTCGTTGACTGTCGGTCGACGTTTTCCCCAGCCGGAAAAGACGACGAGCAATGTTTCGCGGACGGGGAAAATTGAAGCTGATCCAAGGAGATGGTCCGGAACCGGCCAATGGAATCTCGCGTCATTTCGACGACACCTAGGGGCTCCGGTAGTTTTTCCGAATTACGCCAGACAACATTCGGGCGGTGCATAATCCAGGAGGAGACGGAGATCGGCGCGCAATACGAAACGTACCCTCGTCGGCACAGGGCGTCGTTGTATCGGTAAAGTTGGTGTCGGGTCCAGGAACGACAAAAGCGTCGACAGGGACCGTCCAATTAGCACATAGCACTGCCTTAGCGGCGTCCTCCGACGTCGAACGGTTCTAAGACGCCTTTTCTCTGGCCGAGGATCGATAGACGTGTGTGCGTGAGTGTACGTGTCTGTGTATATAGGTCCGGGGGACAGCTGTGTAGGTGCATAAGCGAAGAACGGGCAAAGGGTGGAGGGTGGTAATGCGGAAAGGACGGGAGCGAGAAAGAGAAGAAGCGGAGAGACGGGCGAAAGAGGATCGAAAGAGTGAGGAGGGCAACGGCGAAAGGGAGAGAGAGGGAGAGCGAGGGAGAGCGAGAGAGAGCGCGGTCCGCCCCTCGGAGCTTGATATTTAAATCTCCCCTTTTCTAATTTCTCCCCTCTCGCCGCCCTTGTTCCCCTTAGCCCGCCTCTGGTACTCCGTTCCGCTTGCCCACCCTCTTTCATCCACCACACACCGAGCCACCCTCGAGCTACCCACCGCCACCCACTTCCCATTTCCAAGCGGCTCCGCCAACGCCGGCCGCCATCATGAAAATATTAAGAACTCGGGAAAATGGCCGTCCCCACTCGCGAGCTAAGGAAAAGCTCCGTTCTCTCACCCTTCTCCTTCTCTCTCTCTCTCCCCTTCTCTTTCGGGCGCGCACTCTCTGTTCCTCTTTCTCCCCGGCCTTCTGTCTCCGCGTCTCGCCCTCTGTCTTTCGACGCTCTCCGACACCGGCAACTTCGTTCTTGCACACCTACGGAGTTACACGGACGCCACCGCTGGGCACAGGGGTTGATACCGCCACCGTTGTTGGGATGAGGTGCACCATGCCTCCACTAAGGGCTCCGGACAGACTTTCCGGGTAGAAACTCGTTTTCTCGTCGGCAACTTCCCTCAGCCATACGCCACACTTGCTTTCTTCTTCTTCTTCTTCTTCTTCTCCCTTTCGTCGTCTTTGAAAACCTTCGAGGCCACCCTCGATCGTCCAATTTCGCGCCGCCTCGCCGCTCGCCTTTCCAGAAGAGATGATCTCCAGAAGCTCGTCTCGCGCGATTTCACTGAAATTTCAATCGCTCGGAGCGCACGAGAAATCCATTTTCCAATTAACGGCCGACGTCCGAAAGGTGAAACGATACGCCCGGAAAGGAAAAGCCTGGCGACGGTGGGCCGTGTTTCTCGAGCTTCCACGGAACGGCAAGCGTGGCCACGATGGTGCGGATGAATGGGATATGAGTTTGTCCCACATTCGGCTTCCTCAGTGCACCGAGCTTCCGGCAGTTCGGTGGCGTGTGTGGGTACGTGCGTACACGCGTGCGTTCACTCGACTACGGATTACCGCGAGAGAAGGAGAGAGAGAGAGAGAGAGAGAGAGAGAGAGCCCGAACACGTGGCGCAGTTCGACCGCGTACTCGCGCTTCTCGAATTTACCGAAAGCAGTCGACTTACACGGATCATCGATACAAATGAAATGCTAATAAAATTTCTCTTCTAAACCGCTGGCCTCAGAAATGAACGCGCGCCCATTAAATCATCCCCCGGTTCTTTCGGCCCGATAATTAAAAGGCGATGCTCGCGTCGCAATCCCGTTCGTCGGAGGCGGCGGAATCACCGCCCGCGCGTCGAACGACCAAAGAATCTATCCGTTCGAAACGAAGCGCAATCTCTTAGAAATCCACGGCGGATCCCTTTCAGTCGCTAGCGTGCCGGGTAATACGTCTTCGTCAACGGCGCCATCTTGGCCAGCGAGAAGGACGAGAGGTAGGGTGTGGGCGGATGGGGTGGGCTGGAAGCGATTAAGAAAATGAAGATAGATACTGGAGGATAAAGGAGCTCCGAGGA
This sequence comes from Nomada goodeniana, assembly GCA_963969485.1. Lineage (NCBI taxonomy): Eukaryota > Metazoa > Arthropoda > Insecta > Hymenoptera > Apidae > Nomada > Nomada goodeniana. The sequence continues at coordinate 5,470,737 of OZ018305.1, read as the reverse complement.
AAGCAGCCGTGACGACGGTGATGAGGAGAGAAGGCAGCGAAACGGGCTCGAACTGGTCCGGCTGGCTCGACGATCAGCAAGAAATAGCTCAGAAGAGGACTTGATCGCGCGGAAGATTTCCAACACGCCGGTGTGTAATCGCGCGGCACCAGCGCGATCAATTTCACCCCTTCTACGGGCGGAATTCACCCTGTGCCGCGGTCGCCGTCAAAATACCGGAGACGGTCCCTGTCACTGACGTACAAATGCTGCCTCCCGAGACGGATGAGCGGTATGTATTCGTTCGGATGCCGCATCGATTTTGCGCCTTCGCTCTTCCCGAGGAGAAACGGTATCGGGAGCAACGGCAAAAGTGACCGGGGGAGGAAAGTGTTCCACGCGTAGAATGCTACCTCGAAGGGTCGACATGAAAATGATCGCGGAGCGTCGGGAGAACGCTTCGGCCTTTGCCGGCGTAAAAGCATCCTTCGATACTAGTCTAGAGCGAGTGGAGGAAGCCGAACTGGAGTTCCAGTCGTCGAGAAATATGGTTGGTCTGCAATTCATCTTTTTATGGGCACTTAAGTGCGGTAACCATGGCGACGGACCCGCTATCAGGGAGAATCGTAAAATTAAGTAACGAGAAGATAAGAAAGTATCATCTTGCCTCGCCCCCTAATCATCCACCTTCGCGTTTGTTCCTCTCTCCCTCACTCTCTTTCTTTCTCCCTCCGTCTCTCTCTGTCGCGCGCCCGCGCGCTTTCGCACCCCAGTGGACCAGCAACGTTTCTCTTTCTCCGTGCCGCCGACGCTGACTGGAAGACTCGCGAAGCAGCCTTCGGGCGGTTGCCGGAGATGCTAGCACTCGCATAGTGGTAAAGTGGTTCGAGTTTCCGAAGGGACGTGACGCGGGGCGAGGCGGATCCAACTGGCGGAATGAGCGGGCAGGGGAACAAAAATGGATAAAGTTTTGTCCAATCCTCGTCAGCCTAGGCATCGGTGTGCGGAGGAGAATTTTCAGATAAACGAGACCATTTTCTTCGAAATTATGTCTTCCATCAGCCACGAGCTACTCCCTCTACGTTACAGATACGACCGTCATTTCTCGTTGCACTGGTCCCCGGCGTGGACGCCAGAGACTTCAATGTAACGCGATGCTACGCAGACTTTGGCAAGATTTTTATTCGCTCCACGAATCGCTTTAGTCGCGGGCTGCGAAGGGCGAACGATCGCCCATTCGTGATAACGATTTCGATAAATAGTTCGCCTCGAACGATTCACCCGTGCACGCGGCTGGAAGCGAAAGAGACGGTCTAGCCCGGCTGCAATATCGCTGCTAACGTTCGACATTAATGTTTTTGTCGGTGGTTTGCGGCCGGGTAGTAAACAAGTGATACACCCTCTTAACCCACCCCTCATGTTCGTTCAGACGGGGATGCAGTGCAGCCATCTCTCCGACCCCTTCCCCCGGCCATCGCCAGCCTGTGTTCCTTCCCGTTTCACTCGCTCACCCTGTCCCGCTTCCACGCGTTCGCTTCCACTCTCCGCCACTTGTGCTACTTGGGTGAAACGCGAACGTATACACGTTACACCGTTTCGTGGCTGCCTCTACACCCCTGTAACGTAATCGTTTCCACTCCGAAAAGATGCAAAGAGAGAGAGAGGGAGAGAGAGAGAGGGAGTGAGATAGGGAAACGAACGAACGGACAGGCATCTACGCGTGTGTGCTAATGGCCTCTTCAAAAATGTCTCCACCTAAAGCACGGGTTCCGTCGGATCGCCCAAGTGTCCGCGCCGCGGGCAACCGTATGCCCGAGCAGATTTTAAGTCGGCCAACGCAACCTACTTCGCCGCACGGCCGGCAAATTTTCTTCCGTCAGAGTAATGCGAGACACGTGCCACCTGAAACGTGTTTGAAACGCTCGACTATCGCTTTACACGTCGCCCAGCTCACCGGTATTGAAATCCTTTCCGATAATGTGCAGGATAGATCAAGGGGGCGAAAGGACACCGAGGTCGAACGGTCGTTCCTTTCCCAGAGGTATCCACGAACGGGTGTTGGGGGACGGGGGATGAAAATCGGAAGGGATGGAACGAAGGTTGAAAACCCGATCACGAAATTCGGCAAACGGTAAAGCTCGTGGCCGATCGCGCGGCGGTAGCTTCTCGAAAAGTTTTATGGGCCGAATTTTCCGAAAGTTCCCCGCAATGGCGGCGCATTGGCACACGGGTGTAGGGGCGTCGAAGCGGGCGGGGGCTGGTCTCGCGGAGTTTAAGAGGGTAGTTCGCGTGGCCGTAAATTTTCTGCCGGTCCCGATGGCGGGGTAGGGGGCACTTGGGGAGAAGAGGGTGGAGTTAAGGGCCGCGGGCGAACGCGGAGGCTCGACTCCGGCACATATCTTTCCACCATCTTCTATCAATAATTCCCCCGTGAAACTTACCGCGGAAGTTGCATCGCGATAATGCGGCCGGGCAACACGTGAAAAAGTCGCGGGGTCGTTGAGTTCGTTCGCGGTTCCAATCGATTTATCGAACGCGCGCAAGTTCGTGCATCGCGGAGCAATCTTCCACCTTTGCGCGTTATCCCTTTTCCGACGTTTCCCTGTGAGTGGGGAACGGAATGCCCTCGCAGTAACCCCTGCTTGTCGTAAGAGGCGACTGAAATGGGAGGGATGGGGCTGCTCACGGTTTGGCACTCTCGATATAACAAATCGCCGATAGACGTTGAACCATTTTATTGTGAACTGCGAAACAGAAGCGTGAGATGGGGCCGAGCGATTGCTGGAAAGGATTGGTGGTCGCGACGAACGTGGCCGGTGTCGCAGGAGTCGGTCGTCTCGCGTAACCCCTTTCTGGACGCCGGCAAAACACACAAGACCCCTTCTAGGCGGTGCATGTACTTACCAAGTCGAGGACACTTGTCTCGTTGCAACCCCACCGGTAGCCTCTTTGCGCGGCAGCCACGACGGCGGACGTAGTATGCAGATTCGTGAAATAAATGCTCGAAAGTTTCACTATAACTCTGCGCGCAAAATCTCCAGCTCGTCCTGCTATCCCCTCCACCCTGGCGAGCCCCATTCCGCTCCGTTCCGCGTGGCCCAGAGCAGAGCCATTCCCCCCTTCCTGCCGCCCCCCTCAGGATGCTAGAAGCATCCGCATTATTTACCGCTTTCGCGTAGTCCGCAGAAAATGGCCAGGAAAGCAGCCGGAAAACCCCCGCGTTGCTGTGTCCGAGGCAAGATGGCTTTTCTCCCGGGTGTTCTTCTCCGTGCCATCTACGCGGTGCATACCTGCTGTTTATCAACAGTCAGCCCGGGAAATCGCGGTAAATAAAATATGCATCGCGGGCCAGTTCGCGCGGAGAACGAGCGGAAACAAACGCGCTGCGGAGAATGTGTTGAATAACCGCAAAAAAATCGGCTCGGTCTTGACCCTCGGCGCGATCCTCACACCGCTCCGTCCCTCGTGAATCAGGGCGGAAAAAAAAATCACAGGACTCGCGCTCTCGACGCCCCGCTTTTTCCTCGCCTGTTCCACATTTTTTTCCCTTCCCTTTTTTCTCGCCCCGTGAGCCCTCCGATAAACGCGGCCAATAAAAATAACGAGCGGACTAACCCACACCGGCACTCCACCCCCTTCTGTCGGTGGTCATTCGCTCGTCAAGCGGGGGGGTGGTTCGCGGCACGAAAGGGAAGGATGTTGTTGCTTGAAACCGCAAGCCGCCGACGAGAGGATACGGGACTTTGCCGTGTATCCCGTATCCTTTCACTTTCGCCCACCCCCCATCCCATCCCTTTGCCGCCTCTTTATCGAGTTGCCTTTTTCCTCTCCTTCGCAGAGGAAAAAAACACTCCGCCCCGTTCTCGGATCACGGAGCGCGGATTTTTAAACACGAGGGCCCTCGACGCCACGGTACCGCATTCCCAGGGATTTCGCGCGTGCAATTTTACATCTTTCTCGTCGTTCCGTCGCTTCGTTCTTCAAGGTAGAAATCTGATCTATTCCATTTGCCTTTCGCTCGTGATCGTGCGTCGAGTTTGATCGAAGACGACGGACAGTTGGCACAATTGATTCGCGGTGTGCTTGCGGAGCGTATAGATTTTTTCGTTTGTTCGAAATCGTCGCCGGCTTTCGGCGAAGTTCCGACGACGGATTTCGGAAAGGCTAGCGCGACGAAGTTACCGTATCCGCGGCGACCAACTTTTCGTGCGGGAACGTACACAACAACGGTCGGTCGCACACCGAACGAGCGTTCACGTGCAGCGAACGACGTTGGTCGGTGTGTGCGCTCGATGCACCGGAGGGGTTGCACTCGCGTTTGTTTCCGTCCCCCGTTTTCTCTGTGCGCGTGTTCGCTGGTTCCTTTCCATGGACGTCGCAGTCGCCTAATCCCGCGGAGATTAAGATAACCCCGAAAAATGTTCAGCTAAGTCGCCAACTTTGTCTGTAAGGCCTGCTTAAAACGTGAGAATCCTCCGTGCCACTCGACGAACGTGCCCGGCCACCGTCTCGGATTTATATCCACGCCCCAGTCATCCTCGTTCCCGTCGTTCGATTCTGGTCACCTGAAGCTGTCGCGCATCGTTCTTTCGCTCGTCATCGATCTACCTGCGCGCAATTTTGAATAGAACCTACTGAAACGTAACAACCGCGGCGTAAATATTGTAGACGGAGCAGGGAATCGCGAGGAAACGATGTCGATTTGCTTGGCACCGTAGTCATCAGGGTAACGCACGTATCATTGGCCTGCGTGAAATGAAATTACGTCTCCGCAGCGTCTTGCTACTCGGTTAGATTAATGTGTATCGCGGGAAGTGCGTTCCGGGTCGTTTCGCTGCGTGGATAGATTGCAGAGAGTTATCCAGTGGCTCGATTAGAACGACAAAGCTTGACCAAAATATTCTAAGTCACGCAAATAATGTCACGCGTAAATAATTTTTCAGGCCAGTAACACGCGTTTTAATTTCGTCAGTCGCCTGCGCTATTTGTCCGTTACAAGCACGCCCAGTCGATAATACCGGGGTAAAAATGCCGAACACTTTCGGTTTACAGTTCATTTGTCAAGTCGCTCGTGACGCTGCGGTTCGTTGATAATTTCATTAACAATAGCCTGTCCGTCCGCAGGGATGTGTTGTCATCGATCGAGTCACCGTGCTGGACCACCATAATGTTCCCGCGCTCTCTCCCGTAACTTTAATTACATCCATCGTCCGCTTAATACTGCCCCCGCCAATTAAGCTGCAAAAGATCCTTCGACTAAACGGCACACCTATGCACATCGAACGCGGATCTTCCATTTTCCGATACTTCCCTGTCAAAAACTAAATACTTCCCGTTTGCACGCGCTGATCCGTACAAAACGCGCGAAGGTTCGAGCATTATCTAGCCATTCAATCATCGTTTCCCCGACACGTCCTTCGAGATCGCCAACGGATGGTTAGAGCAGATGGACACGCGCTCCACGATAGAGGGAAGGGTTGGGAGAAGAAAACGTTCAAGGAAAAACCGACCGCGGTTCGGACCGTGATCTCCTCAGAGGGCGAAACCCTCGTGGACATATGTCGCGGTAAAAAATGGTCTTGGAAAAGGGACACCGGGGTCCACCGCAAGGGCCGGACGAGTAATAAAGTAATTTTATGAAGTGGTTGCCGACGTCCGCTCGCCGCGTTTGGGGCTCGGACCGAGTGAAAAATTGCCCGGGATACCGCGTCACCGTGGCACGGGGAATATCGTGACTAAACCACCCCCTAAGTGAAAACATACTGTCTTCGTTGTCGCCGGACAAAAAGCACGATCCGAAAGGGTTTCCCTCGACGCCCGTATCCACGAAGCAGAAAGAACGACGATCCTTTTCCCCGCCGTGGACCATGGAAATTATACAGCTTGATACAATTCCCCGGATACGAGTTTGGAAACCTGTGCAGCTCCAAGGGTGACAATTAGCTCTCGCGAGTTGGAGCGTTCGCTTAATTTTATCGGCCGGAATGAGCGCGAGGTGTTTGGGTATATTCTACACGCGAGAGATCGCTGGAACCGGTGTAATCTGTAAATCGGGATCGCCCGGCTCTTAATATCGTAGAAACAATTTGTCGACGGGAGGAAAAGCTTCGGTAGCGGAGGACGGTCTGCGAGGGCGGTATAATAAATTAGAAAAAGCCACGGACCACCCCGTCTTGGCCCCGGCCCCGGCAACCCTGGCGCGGTAACTTTGTCGGCTATTAGATTACTCGGAGCATCTGCAGAATCTCGGTTCGCGGCCGTTAATTTTCGTTAAAAAGCAAACGCTACACGGAAGGCCTTCGTTTCTCTTCTAACCCTTCTCTTTTCGCGGCGGCCAACCCACCCCCCCTCCGGCCCCAGCCAGGACTGTTCACCTCGAGATAAGTAAGCACGGTTTTACATGGTTAGCCGAACATTAACGCGGTCTTCCAGACTTCCATGAAGATTTAACGCGGGGATGCTTATTTCGCGCGACTGTCGCGCGCTATCAGAGGGTGAGACACTTGCCATTGTTTCGCGAGCCGCACCGGCAATATTTCATTGCGGGATTCGCCCGGCCCTACGGCGCGATACACCCAGCAGATCCCGATGCGAGCCTGCACCCAAATTTAGAGGCCGAGGGTTTGTGAAAATTTATCGAACGGCGATTAATGCAGCCTGTGTCATTACCTTCGTACGTAATTTGGGGAATCGCGTGGACGCGGGACTGTGCGTATCGCAGTTTCGTCAGTACGAATGGGGCGAAGTCGGGGCTCGGGGAAAAAGTGATTTGCTGCTCGAGTGAAGCCGCCTCGCGGCTACGCAGTGCGCTATCCCCTCGTTAGATGGCAACAGGCGGGTTATTCCACCCTACGGGTTCGCGTCCAGGCTAACCGAAAAGAAATGTGCGTGGTCAGAATGTTACGGTGTTGTTGCACTCTAGCAACGGTTCAAAGCGTTCCCGTAATATTATATGTATAGTTTAATGCTGGGAGGTTTCCACGGTTTCGCGTGTAAAGCCCAAGGTTATCCGTCGCGTAGGTTTCATTAGAGATGCTTCGATAGCGTTTTATATTTATCATCCAATTCCCACGATGCTTTACGACCACTCGTGTTTTACCCCCATTGCGCGCGAAGTGCCGTCCGTACCGTTATCTTCCACCTTTAATCCCGCAGTTTTTATCCCCAACGATGGCAACTTCGTCGCAGCGGAAGCGCGTACAACGGCGAAACGAATTGGAAACTAACTGCGTGGCCAATCCGGCACCTGAATCATTCACTGGACTCGCGGAGTTCCGAGGTCGTGAAACAGGGCGGCCAATGAATTTCCCGTTCGCTGTAATTTCGCACGGGGAAAGCAGGCTGTGCAAGCTAGTCGGGAAAGAAACGGGGATCACGCGAAGAAAAAAATTGCACCATTTTACCCTTCGGTGAAAGGTAACCTGTCCGTGTACTGTCGGCACGTGGCACGCTTCGCCACCCCAGACTCTCTTTCGTCGTTCCTATCCCACGTGCTCGCGTACGAGTGTGTGTGTGTGTGTGTGTGTGTGTGTGTGTGTGTGTGTGTGTGTACTTGATCGTACCCGGCTCTCGTTTTTTTCCCCTCACACCCCAGACCCTGATCCTACAGGGGTGAGTACTTTTTCTAACAGGTGGTGGCCCATAGCGGCGTAGTTTTTTCCCCTTTCGCGTTCCTCCTCTTCGTCGTTTCTTTTTTCTCTCTTTTCCTTTTTTTTTTACAGGTGCACCCATTATCCCCCGTTCCGCTTTCGCATCGGTGTCCTATTCATCCACCGCAGGCCGGAGTGGCCACTTGCTCGACGCTTTTTCACTTAATTAGAGGTCATAAACTGCTGCCCCGTTCGCTTTACACGAGCACGAAAAAAGAGAGGAAAGCACGGGAGAGGGAAAGCCAGCCACTGTCTTTTTCTTTCACATTCCACAAATTACTTTACACCGCTTTTTCTCTTCCATGCTTGGCCACTCTCTCTTTCTTTCCCTCGATCTCTCCCTCGGTGTCTCTTCGGCAGTGGGTTTTACAGAGTCGAGACTTTACACGGCGTGAAGAGTTAATTAGCTTGCAGTGAAAGCGAGTCGAGCTACTCGCTGCGTAATTAGCATCATCGAAATCACATATATATCTTTTTAATATACATTTTCGATGATTTTTCCACAGCATAGGTGAATGTATACGCGCATCGGAATGTGCACGCTCGCTCGCAGCCGGTGTTGAAAATTAATTAAACGATTTTCCCTTCGTCGACAGAATTGTATCGTAAATCGCGTCGAAAGAATATTCACCGTAGAGGTAGAACAGCTTCTGTACTTTTCAAAGGGAGAACGATTACTGCAAACCGAGGAAGCCTCGCGATTATTTCTTTTAACTCAATTGCGGTTGAAAAAGGAACAGTCGGAGCAACGATCCCATTGGATTGAAACTCCAAGGGAGATTGCCCCGGTATAATGAAATCTCGCCGCTGAAGTTTTTCTCCGGAGCGAGAAGCCGCGGCAAGAGTTCTCTTTGCTCCTGTTTCTTTTCTCGCGCTCCCGACTCCCGACCAATGAGACCGTGGAAAACTTTTCGCTTTTCCGCCGCGCCGCGGCCCTCGGTGGACCTCGAAATCTTTTCGCCGCGAGCAATTCGACCGCCCTGCTCGCAGAACGGAATTTCCTTTGCCGCCGGTACGTCCGCCTCCGCGGCGGAAAAAGACGGGCATAGAAAGGTGAAACGGCGGAGGCGGATGGAACAGTTCTTTCTTTTCCGTGGGTACTTTTCTTTAACGACGTCCGTCGGAAAAGCCAAGGGTGGAGAATTAGTCCGGCCCCGGGGTGGGGGTTTGAAAGGAAAAGAAGCAGGTGGGAGGTAAGGAGAATTCATCCCCCTCGGCCTCTTGGAAAAAGGGATGGCTGGGTCGCTGGACCAACGGTGGGGGTAAGACTGGTGGTTGGCGCCCCTTAACTACCCCTTGCGAAGCAAATCAATAAAAATACGAAAGTGTTCGCGTTCGTTGCCTGGCCAAGCGCCGTTTTGAATGTGACTTTTTCGGCTATGCCCGACAGCTAGCTCGAATTTGAAGAACAAAGAGAGAGAGAGAGAGAGAGAGAGGGAGAAAGGAAAAGGAGAGGATAGGGATGCATATTGAGTGTAAGGGGAACATTTTTTGCAAAGAAGGAATGGTTGAAAAACTTGAGAGACACGATAAATATTTAAAGACGTACTTTATTTGCTTAACGAAATGAAATACAAATATTTTTCTGCCATTTAAACGTTGGGACGGTTGCACACGACAGTCCGGGTAACCGGAAGCTGTTTCAACTTTTCACGCATGATCTCCATTTCAGGAGACACCATAGCGCCGCGTTCCTGTCGCGCTTACCAGTGTCATGGCATGTGTTTTGCACCGCAAGCGGCACTTGAACCTCGTTGCGTACCACGAACTAGCCTCGCGTCGTTCCAGGATCGCGGCAAAGTGCCCTCGAGCACTGTCGAGAGTGCTCGCAAGATAAAGTGTTTCTCGAAGAAGCTGGCAAATGTTTGATCGATACTCCACGCGCCCGTGGTCCGAGTACCGTGTACTTCCGTCAGAATTTTTCCATCGTTTACCGCGAGACAACCTCGTAGACCAAGCGAAATCGAATACCATTGCCCAAATGGCCACCGATCACCGGATCTAAGATACCCGCTGAAAACAAAAATGTATTTTTCGCTACGGATCGCTTTGCTATAAATACCAATTTTCGTTCGAGACGCGCCTAGCGGGTTTCGTTAAAAATTCGCGCACACAACACCGGCGTCGCCCAATAAACACAGCTCCGCGTAGTTACGTAGCTGCGGCAAATTGAATCAATAAGTCCAGAGAAATCACGGGAGCCGTTAAATATTTCGGGACTGCGTGGAGTAGCGTAATCGAAGTGTGCATCGCTCCTTCCTCCGAGCAGCTCAGCCGAAAGAAAAATCCATCCCCTTGCCGATAGAGCGGCAGAGATAGGCGAGGGTGAATCTTAAAATACAACCCCTTCGGAGACTGGCGAAGCCGGCAACCCCCGCTTCTTTTACCCTCGTTCCTTCGCGCCCTTGTCCCGGGCTCTCCTACACCCCTGCGATCCGGCAAATCATCCAGGGTTACGTTCTTTTGTTCCTTCTTCGTGCCGCGAAAGCTTTTCTCGGGCTGGAGGAGATCGCGCGGTACTTGAGGAGCTTCGTGAAAGCCGTGCAAAAACCCTGAAGCAAGCCCCGTGCAGTATAAACGCAGCGTTAAGATGCAAAGCGAAAACACGGGTCAGTAAGCAACGGCTGTCGTTTGTCCCGATCGTTTACAGGGACAGAGAAAGTGCGAGCTGCAACGACGAATAAAGGCCGAGCATAGCACACGGATGCTTCGTTATCGGTACGTTCCATCGTCGGCGATACAAATATTACCTTCCAACAGTTTCGACTGCGGCGTAAGCGATGGAACTTTGGGTAATAATTTCGCGGGTATTGTTACACCGCGAGGGTCACCGGGGAATTATTGCGCCCTGCGCGAGATCGTCGATCGACCAGAAGTTTTGGCTTGGCGCCGCGTTAAAGAAGCGCGTCGAGATGGGGGTGCCCCGAAAGGCTGGAAGGGGGTAAAAATCTTAAGACCCATTGTCTCGGTGACGCCATTTTATCATTCCTCGCCCCCGCAGCGGGTGAACGCACCCCTCGCTCGACATATTTCAACTGACAAAAAGCGTCCCTCCACCGAGGACCGAGATTCATCCCCTTCGCGTCCACGACCGCGCATCTTCCCTTCGATGTACACCAATGTTTCGAACTTTAATCGTCCTTATCCGCTCGGGAAAAAGATTCGCCCGTTTCCGACGGTTCGAAAGTTCCCGAGAAAAAGTCACGAGAAGACTTTGGGACGATTCTTCCGCGGAAGCAGACTATGCGAGATATAACTATCGGGAAATTAAACGTTAACGATGTTAGTGCGAGCAAATCTCGAGGCAGGGTTTCTCTAATCGGAAACTCAATATGGAAACTTGGTTTGGTACTTTGCTTGCTCGCGGAAAGACGCTGAATTCGATTACGACTTGTTTGCGCGATCGAATGTAACGGGATACTTTGCACCTACGTCAGGTTTTTCTCGGATAATGAAGAATTTCCGTGGTATCCGCGAGACAAATCGCACGCTATGCCATTTGTACAGGCATTCATCGTCGAACGCATATTTCCATCGATCAAACTTTTTTTGTCAGCTTAAACGATGAAATAACTTTTCTTCATCAAAACGATCCTTGTTAAGAGTACTACAGCAATTATATTAATACGTACGTAAAGACGTAAGCGAACTTAGAGACAGACTTCACTAACGATACGCGTGTCAACGATAGATGTTCTCGCACTTTTCCAGGCAGTTTTAATTCAACCGGCTACATTGTAAGTATTAAGCAAGCCATCGGCCATGTTATTCGTCTTTCATTTCTACCGAAAACCGAGGGTGAGGCGGGTAGTCTGAGTTGCCGAGGGTGGGTTGACGTCAGAAAAACCACCCCCGTCCAATTCAGCCACCCTTCCGTCCCCCGAGTTTTCTTCCATCCCCTTTCGCCATTGCGAGCCACCGGCAGCCAGTCGACGAGGGGATTGCCCGGAAAAAGAAACTGCGAAGTAAAATGGCCGTGGCAGATTCCTTTTATTCTTTCTTGTATCCGTCGTCGTCTCGTTTCACCGCGAACACGGCGTCTCGCTGGTTCCCTTTCTTCGTGTCGCGGAAGCAGGTCAGAATGAAACTCGCGTTAATCTTTTCTCAACGGAATTTCCAAACGTCTTTTAACTTGTCCCGTTGGAATGTCGCGGTAGTTGAGCGAAAATACCGTAGAGCCCTTTGTTAATTCGAAGAATACCCATTTAGTTTCGTAACAACCCATATAAGCGCGCTGGCAAGGAATGCATAAGCTATGAAGTAAGCAGCTTTAAACGACACTTCATACTTGCACAGCCCCTTACAGTTTCGTTTGTGTACCGAAAATAAAGTGGAACAATCGTGCACGAATTGAACTTTTGCTCCAGCCCAATACGAAACGCGATACTCGAGCTTCGGCCGGGGGAGGCCTTTTCAAAAGTTCCGGTTTACATTGGGATTAACGCGGCTTTCGCGAAACTTGCAATTTTAATTTCGTTTTAATCGCCCGCCCGGGTCGAGAAAAATCCTCCACGACCGGCGTCCGATTCACGATCTCGGCTGGGCTGCGGACAAAACGGGCACAGAGCCCGGGCCCGGTCGCGAGGACAAGAACGAGCCGACAATCGCGACATTACCGGTGCTTCTCGTGCCTCAACGACGTTCGAATCGACACGCCGAAATCAAAGCGATCCCGAAGAGAGCTTAAAGCCGCGCTGCCTCCCGACGAAGCTTTAAAGTCGATCGGGCGGGCGACTTTTCAGTCGCACTGCGCGCGGAAACTTTCCCACGAACTTCCGAACGGTTCGAATTTTTCCTTTCGTGTAAACAAGATACTCCCCGTATCGTCTACACGTGTCACAGAGTACCATGAACTTTTCACTAAACAATCGGACGAGCAAGGCGCGAACAGGAGGCACGACCAGGCGCTTTCCACCGTCCTCCGCTTCGAAGAGCCGACAAATCGTACTTCCACCAACGGATTCTCGTCCGAAGTGCTTTGCCCCGAAACCTCTGTCACTATCGGAAGCCGCGATCGGTGTAGGAACGTGTACCGGAAGAAATCGCGAGCCACAAGCGAAATTTGCGAGGCGGTTGTTCGCGCGTGTCCGGCAAGCCGTCTAACTCGGTTTGATGGCAGAGATCGCGGCTGGCCAGCCCCCACCCTTCCACGGTATCCTTTGATCACGGGAAAAAATCCGGAAACCCGTTCCTCAAAAGTGACCCTACCTGGCGTGCGTAGCTTTTGTGGAAGGACCAGCGTGTGCGAAAGAGCGAGAGGTCGAGGAGGAGAAAGGGGGTTAGGGGCAGGCGAAGAGAGTCAGCAAGAACGGAGAGAGAGAGAGAGGAATAGAGGAACAGCTTCCAAACGGCCCGTTCCGCATTAGCATAACCCTTGCGAGAGCTGTCCACGTGTGCTCGGGTATGTCAGGGGGCCCGAGAACTGGTCAGGTAAGTTTTTTCGCACTTTTTAATTCCCGATGACCAGATGCCCGGGCCGTCGGCTTGCGCAAAGGGGAGACATGACCTCAATGAGAGATGACCTCCCCTCTCGACCGACCGGATGACCCCATAAAAATTGCGGGAACCGGTTTCCAGGCTTGGCCCTCGGGATTTTTCGGACGTTTAACGGTCACCCGGACCGGGTGCGACGTCGGGGCCTTCAGGTAAATTTGCCAACTATTCTTCGCGCCGCCCGACACGTGTGCATTCCCTCTTAGATATGCGTGCACGCTACTCTTCGAGCGTTTCTACGCGACGCGTGTAGCGCTGCGACTTTATCTGTCTATTACCCCCCCCCCCCTCTCTCACTCTTTCTCTTTGCCGTTTGGAACGACGGTTTAGTTAATTTTCACTCGGGATGAGGAATATCGGGACCTTTATATCAGCGTAGGCGAACAAATGGCGCCCTACGTTTACGATCGAACGCTCCACGTCCCGTTGATCCACATTCTCGAGGACGAGGCGATACGACCGAACGGAGACCGCGATAAATCGCGGGCAAGACGTATCGAACCCGTCCAAACATTAATTCCGAGCGTCAGAAAGGCAAGTTCCAAACTCGAGAAATCTCCTGGGGTGAGCGGAGCAGAGACAGTGGACTTAGGACGACGTCGCAGCCAGCATGGAAAACCAAATCGCTCTCAGCCGTCCCCCGCCTCCACTTTGACCCGCGTTCTTCATCTAACAGGCAATTTGCATAATGACTTCTCGCTGGCTAGCGGACAAACGATGACCCGGAATCTTTTAGCCTCGATACCGAGTTCCCGAGTATCTGGAGAAAAGGAGAGAAAAAAAAGCGACCGCGGTAAAAAGGATGAGAGGGCGGGGACGCGATAAACGTTTCCCCGGTAGTTTCTCGTGAAAAGAAACTCGAAAGCAGTCGCTGCTCCGGTTCGAGTGAAAAAAAGCAAAGCTCAGGGCGGTTCTCGCGCCCCCACCCTCCGGAGAATCGGACGGGGAACGCAATGGAGAGAAAGGATCGGGGGCATGCGGGGGCTGGCAGGAGGTAGGCAAGAAGGACGGGGCTGGCGGCGGTGGTAGAAGGAGGGCGGCATTAATTACGGTCTTTTATTATAAAAACTGAACACCCTCCGGCCAGGAGAGAACGAAGAGAGAAACAGATAAGGAGGGAAAAAGCCCCGACTCTAACGACTGCCACCCCCGCGTCCACCTTGACGGCCCTCCCATCCACGGAACCTCTCCTTCCTCTGTTCAATTTAAAATACTTAATCTGTCTTAGTCCGGAGCCGCGCGAGGTTGTCAAATGCAACTGTTGTTCGAGGATGACGATCGCGGTGCCCTCACCCCTTGGAGCGCCCGGCGACGGACTATTCGTTTCACCGTGCTTCTGTCGCCGATGTGCCGTTTTCTTTTCTCCACCCCGGAGAAATGTTACATAGCCGAGCGGGACGATCAGGAGGCTGCGAATGAAATCTTCGCAGGGCCGTCGATCGTACCTTCGACCCTTTGTATCGCGCCCAGGATATCATTATTCGATTTGCTCCGCGAATTCGAGAAGCGTTCGAATGGCGCGGGACTTTGGAACAGAGGACAGGACAATTATTTTCCTGGCGCAATAATGAGATAGGGACAAACGTGTGCAGCCCGGGGCGGCATTATTTGCCTCCCGTCGTATTTGGCAGCGTCCGTGGATCGGGGGAACGTTTCTAGGAACCGGGAGAGCCAGGAGTAATCAACAGTGGCCTCGGTTGAGAACCACCGCGGAAAATAAGAAACGAGAAAACGGCGAGGATTTTAATTTGCATCCCTGTTCCCCCGCAGCAGCCACCTTCCACCCCACGTGCCACCCGGCCTCCCTTGTCTTTTGCAGAGCTCCGCAGAGCCTAGCTACTTTCTCCAGAGGGGTGGAAGAAGGAAGGTAAGAGGCACGGCGTGCAGGGGGATGACGAAGAAGGGGCCAAACGGTTGGAAATATCATAGCCGCACGCGCAGAACGAAATTACCGATTTGCCTTGGGCGTTCCTTCCTTTTTTCCGATTCCGTGCTCTTCTAATTCTCTCTCCCTCTCGTCCGCGCCTCATCCCTCTCCTTTCGTCGCCCCCTCGGACCGCCGACACCCTCTTCGTCCGACCACCCTCTTCGGCAGAGCCTCGGCATGGCAAATAACCTTCATAATTCTCGATTAGGAAGTTTTCCTTCGCGGCCTGCACGCCACGAAGAGGGGTCATCTTTAGTTTTTGACCAGCCCTTTCCTGCCCAGCCAGGGCTATTCTCCGCCACGAGAAAGAACGACCGAAAATTGCAATCGATCCTTACTTGGCCCGACTAATTATCTGTTTACCACGCAAATATACACGCCTCGAGTTTACAATATTTCCCCGCGATCTCCAACGAAACAGCTATAAACCCCGGTTGAAAATGTTGGCCGATCCGTTAAAAATATATACATATTTTGCGCAACACAAAGAGCCAGCGACAGAAGGGGTAGAGTTGTATCCAGGACTGTACGGAGATCCTATTGAAAGTACCAAGCGAGCCGTTTCGGACGAAGGCTGCTGGGTCAGCGGTAAGGGTCACTCGACATATGGCCCAAATCCTGGGCCAAGCGCTCATTACGCTGCACGAATTCGATCCCCCTCCTGATTTCAGACAATTCATGAAACACGCCCCCTTCCCTTGCGCGTATACCGCTCCGGAAACAAAGTGCTCGCGCGTCGATCTCGAGATATTAAAGTATTGAGAATATCCCGAGACACAGTCCATCGAACCGCCTTTCCCCGGAAGACGCTCGTCCGTGCTCCGTTTCGCCCCGTATCAAGAGGGCGAAAGAAACGAAAGTCACGCATATAATCCGGCACAAAGATCCTTGATCAAAGGCAGGGACGGCGTGTGTACGGTGGGTCAGAGTTTCAGCTCGTTCCTCCTCGGTTGCATCCCTAACTACGGGAGCAAGCGAACGCGAAGAGTCGCACTTAGCAACGCGAATTTCACGAAGATCAAAAAACAAGGAGGCCGCGTTCGGGCAGCTAGGAGGGTGGTGGGGTGGGGTGGTTTCGTACGAAGTCGGCGGAAGAGGTCGGAATAAAGAGAAATCGAGGGAAAGAGGAAGAAAGAGATCAAGGAAAGGCTGCTCCCGGCATCTCGGCCATGGTACCCACTTCGCTTCATTAATTTCTCGCAAAGACAGTGTCAGAGTCACGGGGGTTTTCCGGCTGCAGGGGCTCCTGGGGACCCGACGCGACGCTCCTCTCTCGCCTACGCTCTGGTATTTAAATTCAAAAACGAGAGCGAGCCAACTCGCTGCTTCCTCTTTTCTTTCTACCGCTCGCTTCCTCTCGCGCTCTCCCTCTCTCTCTCTCTCTCTCTCTCTCTCTCTCTCTCTCTCTCTCGCTCCCTATTCCTTTCTCGTTCCTTCTGCTTGCCCGTCTTCGTTCCACTCCCGAGCTTTCCTAATGTTTTTCTCTCGTTTCTCATCCTTCCTTCGAAGCGCGCCCACCTACCACCTAAACCGCTCTCCTCCAACAGTACCACCAGCCACCCCATACGCCCACCCAACCTTCCGCCAGCCTCGTTCCACGAAGGCTCAGTCAATAAAGTATTCTAAAAACCCCGCGCGAATAAGAGCCGTCTTACTTCCTCTCGCCCCTTCCTGGCCATGCCGGCAACCCTCATCCCCCTTTCGTTCGTGCTGGCAGCCCACCCCCTGCCATCTTCCACCTAGTCCTCCTACTTCATCGTTCCTGAACTACCCCGTCAACCCCACCGTGACGATGGGTGGAGAAGGAGGGAGTGGAAAAATAGGGGTGGCAAAAAACGTCAATAATATCGGCAAGATGGAAGCTGCACGAATGTTTTAAGGGATTCCTACCCCTGCGGTTTTCGTTCTTGCCTCTCGACTCGCCGTCCCTTTTTCTCCAGCGTCGTCTCGCTCCTCTCGCCGTCCACCTTCTCGAATGCTCCTTTACTCAACGGGGGCTGCCTCTTTTTCTTCCTCACCTTCTCCTTCTTTCCGGTGCTGTCAGCGGGCAACTTTGCGAAAATATAAATGCCCCGTCGTCACACATCCGCGGGCCCTTCGATCGCGACGGCTGTCCGACAGAGTACGACGTCCGCCGTTCTTCGACTACCCTTGCGGAAAAAACAAAGATCGCGATGCCACGTGCTCCCAAGATGCACGCGGTTTCGATTGGAAATTCTGCAATTTCGCAATGCTCAGAGGCCGCGAGCAACGCCGATGTGCGTTAAGTTTAATGCCACTCTCTCGCGACCGACTGTTCGGAAGAGCCGCGTCCTAAACGGCTTAAATTTGTCTCCACGGTGAAATAGTTGCACAAGCGACGGCTTTTCGTCTTCTGTATTCTTTCGAGTACACTTTTTTGTATCGCCAACTATCTTCGCAGAAAGGTATTGCCAGTGCTTGAGCGCGAAAGTCCGGATAGTTATCGGCCGCGATCGCTGCACAATTTCCGTACCATTGAAAAATATCATTCCCCGTCTCTAATCCACAGATCCCGAACTTTGACGCGACCTCCTTATCTACCTGCGCGCTTTCCCTGTCACGTTCAAGGCCACGGTGCTGGCTTCGTTCCAAACCGCACGAACGTATACACGTGTCCGTCGAAATAATTGTTCTGCTCGGTGGTTATTGCGACCCGCCAATCAACTTGTGCAACATTTCTACGTGGCGGCATTAACTTTCGCGCTGAAATGTCTTTGCCGTCGAAATTGTTGCCCACCTGCGTATGAAAATGTTCGCGATCGTACGTTCGCTCGTTTTCTCCGAGCTGATGCAGCTCTCGTCCGTAATCGGAATCGAAGAAAACCGTAAAAAAAGGAACCGTTCGAAAACAGCATTCCTTTCAGCACAACCGCCGAACCGTTCCCAGTCGTCTCTGACCCCCGGTGCTTTTCGTGAAAGGCCATACGAAAACAGGCTACGCCGTATTTTTCCGCGTAACCGATAGCTAGACGTTCTCCATGGTCGATCGAGGGGGTGGTTGGACCGTTGCGCGGATACACACGCGCGCCGAACAGTATCGTTGGGTAATTAGCGATGCCGAGAGGACCACCTAAGTACCTAGCATCCTCTTCTCCCGCCACCCTCTCTCTCTCTCTCTCCATCTCACCCCTTCCTCTAGCATCCATTCTACCTTCCGATAAATGGATGGATAGATAGATACCTAACGTACGAGGCAGATGCACACGGGTCGCGTTCAAAAGACCAAGAGCGGGCGACCTTATTGAGTGGTAGGCTCGCGCGTACAGAGAAACCATCCCAGCTCTCCGTGAACCCTCTTTAACTGGCGTGGTTGTATACGCGGTCTTGTGTATACGAGGGCGCTCGTTTGCGTCGGAACGAAGATACACCCACACCGAGGGACCGTACGCGCGTGGGAATATCATTAGCCCAGTCGTGTGTTTTCCGTTAATTGCCATTATCGGCGGAACTTAGTTAGAGCTTGCGTTCCAGCCCGGCGTCCCGGTGAAACATTTAAGAACGGACAGGGCCGCCGGCCGCACTCTTTCGTCTCCGTTCCAACGACCCCGACTCCCGCTGTTTTTCCGCTCGCGGTACAAATTTCATTTGCGCCGCACCGGGGGACCCGCAAATTCGTTGGCCACCCGCGCGCCCCGGTGGAACGCTTTTCCGGGACGCCGCGACCTCGCGGTGCGACGACGGCACCCGCGGATCGCGCTAAGGTTTTTTCGTCGCGACGTGCAAGTGCGACCGAGCGCGCGAGCTCCTCGTAAATCGAGAACTGCCACGACGTTGCGACAGTTGCGTCCTCGGCGGTCGAGTACACTCGCCCGCGACAAATCCACCGATACACGCGTGAACGCGTCGACGCGTACCCGCGGTTTGCTTGACCTTCCTCGCGTTACATCGACGGCCGTCGCAGAAGTCGGATCAAGTACGCGTAGACGCGCGTCGTAATCGCCCCTCTATCCCAGAGTGGACGCGGCGCAGATCATCGCGGTGTGTTAAATTTCTTTCTCGCAAGGGAAAACTCCTCGAAACGAAAAGAACGGCGAGCTCCTCGCGCTCTCGCCCCTTCCGTGTCTTGTCTAGTCTTCCCACCTCGGTACCGTTGCTGCTGGTCCTGACCCTCCTCCTCCTCCACCTCCTCCTCCTCCTCCTCCTTCCTCTCGTCGTCTCCGACTGCCAGCCAGCTACATCACCACCCCCTCCCCCTCCCCCCGTCTCCTCTTCCGGTTCTTCCTGCGAACACAATGGAGCCCGAATCCATCTCGGACAACCATACCCTCCTCGCCCGGCTTCTCCTTCAGAGCTCCGCCGCTGCCGCCACCCTTCTTTTTCTTCGTATCTCGCTGGAACAGCGTCGAGGAATAATTCCATTTTCTTGTGCGAGTACAATTTTGCTTTCAATTTATTTTCCCCCCTTTTTCCTACCCTGGCACTCTCTCGCATCAAGAGATCCCCACAGCCGTGGATCGCCCCTTTCTCGCTCTTGCCGATGGTCCGTTGCCGTTGCGCTGCCTCTTCCACGAACCTTCTTCGCCACCTCCAACCTTCGTCTACGGAGGTCTCTCCCTCGACCCGGCTTCTTCTATCTGCCTCCCGCGCTCTTTCTCTCGTTTGGATATCCTTCTGCCGCCACCCACCCCCACCGGCATCTCTCTGCCCAGTTCCTTTCGTCCTGCTTTCAACCAACCCCCCCCCCCATCCCTACCCACCGCGCACCACCCCGCAGCCACCCCCTGCCAGTTGCCGCGCGTTCCGTCTTTCTTTATCGTTTCCTCAGTTTCTCCCGTTTCGCCGGAATCGTTTCCATCTCCGTCGGTCGGCTCCTTTCCACCTTAACCCCTCGGCCGTTGTAATTATTAAACATTGCGAGAACCAGCGTCGATAACAAGCGTTTTATAATTTCGCGGGCGAGATGCCTCGGGTATTCACCCCTTTTGTTGCTCCTTCCGGCCGGCCGGTCAACGGCCAACGGGTCCACCCAGGTAACGCGGCCCCGAACAAAACGGAAACGGAGCGCGGGGTGGCCGAGTCCGTGACTCGTCTCGATCTCGCGACAATTTTTCGCGAAAGCGAGACCGTTACTCGGTCGTTTCGATTCGATGGTAGCTTCGGACTCCTATCGGGGACGCTGATGCTTCCTTAATACTGGAAGCATTGTTCGAGGTGGAAGTTATCGTCAGCATCTTGACTCGTTCGAAAACAAGAGGGACCCCCTTAAAAAGGGATAGAAGCCTCCTCTCGAACAGATTATTCCGATTAGCAAATGGCGGGGGCCGCGACGGTTTTGTTTTCAGCGGCAGCAAGCAGCGTTCCCGCGAACGATAGCCCGCTCGTCTCAATCTGGATTTTAATAATTCCCCACGTCGAGGGATGGACGCACGAGCGAACCGAAGAATTCGCCGTGCCTCCGAGGGTTGCGAATAATTGCCGGAGGCCCGAGGGAGGTATTTTATATTCTCCTCGAACGTCTGTCAGCCGCCGCTCGCAACACTTGGACAATAATGAGCAACCGATTGCTTCCTCGAAAGTTTTATTGTTCTCGTGCTTGTAAATCGATAGCGTGCAGCCACGTAGAATCGCCGTTGGCCCGGCACTTGTTCCGGATAGATGTTCCGGATAGAAAAAGGTGCGGATAGATAAGAAAAAAAGAAATCCATCACGATGCAGTCACTCGTGCTACCTGGGATACCATTTCGTTTGGAGAGGGGTTGTTTTTTTTTTCAACGCCACCGGAGCTCCTGTAAAAAAACGGCCACCCGGCAGCATTTCACCCCTAGTTTTTTGTACGGCATTCGTCCCGACATCTGCTGGATCCGCGGAAAACTTTCCAACCCTTCCTTACCGTCCGGAATTGTACCTCCCCGTCCTCTACAGTAAAAGTAGAAAAACCTTTACACTTTTCCCTATCGACTGCGTGCATGAAAGTTTTCAAACGATAGCCAGACACGCACTCGCGAATTAGCTTCAATCAATCGCGAAATTGCCCGAGTAACATGTCGACGAACAGTTTCGGCTAACAATTGTTCAATACAGATTCGCGCAACTCCTCTCACGACAGGCGTGGAAAATATATTTCCGATTCGCCGCGCGCGATATTTCGCGGATGGAAAAAGAAAAATCGAAAAATTTCCTTTTCTCGTCGAATGTCCGTGTTCCAACGTCTTCGCTATTGCATTCCGATTGACCGTTATTCTATCGTCCTGGAAAAACTTGTCGCGACCGTCGTCCATGTTTCTAGGCCCCCGCCCGAAAGTTTTGGGGTTGCCCCAGGCCCCGCCTCGATACCCCTGCAAGTCCCCCATAATAGATGCTCCTCGCACAAGGGGCGTAACTCTTTCCTGTCCAGATAATCTTCGAGATAATTCGTCCACCGCCTCGCGCCCTTGTCGCGTCGCCTACCTAGCTCCTCTGGGTACACTGCGAGACCGGTCATCCCTTCCCGGCATCGTTTTATCGCGGGACAGCGAAGGAAGGATTATATTTTCGCAACGCGGCTCGTTATCGGCACCGATGCTCCCCGGTATGCATAACAATGCGCGTATAGACAGGAGGCGCAACGGTGACCGCGCGCACAAAGCATCGATAACCACGTCCTGGCTGCGCTAGACCTCTTTGCAATTTGCCTGGGCCCGTAGATTGCACCTGCACGGTCTATTACCGTACAAGTTCGTCTGCCAGAGTAACCCAGCTACCTCATCCTTCTCGTGATGCGGAGGGGGCCGTCCCTATTATAAGTTGCGAACAAACTTTACTTATATGCTTGCAACTACCAGCCGCATGCGCCCACTGTCGGTTCGTATCCATCCCCCCCTCTCTCACTCTCTCGCTCTCTCTCTCTTGGTTCCTTTGCAAGCGCATCTCTGTTGCAGGTTGATATTCTCCGTTCCCTTGCATCATCGGATCATCGATCGTTAACGTTCGTCGTTCGCTGCCCTCGCATGCCGTATTTATTTGCCCGGCCAGTTATTTCGGCCGCGAAGTTGTCCCGTGGATTTCTCCAAAAAGGACGCGACTCAGCGGTTCCCGACGATTTCCATCTGACACGCGAGGGTTTTCGCGAAACGGAACGTTCGCGAGCCGATTTCGACCGGTTGACAATCATCGGCGTTAATTCGCAATTCGGGGCGACCGATAGTCGGGAGCTGGTTCGGCGGCGGTCCGGCAGAACGACTGGACAGAGGGGTGCCGGTGCCTTGGGGCGACGACTGCTCTAATAGAAACGCACACACAAGTCGACCGTGTGCTCCGTCCTGCTGTCCGACGCTGGTCAGCACGCGCGTCCCTCTCCTTCCATTCGTCCGGCCCCTTTGTCGCGATCTTATTGCGCTCTCGCGATCTAATGATCCGTTGAATAATCGCTTATTAATGATCGACTGACCGCACACGGAATATTTCGCGGCATTGTACCAGCGACACCGCTGGGTTAATGATTCCACGAGGGAAAGGGGAGCGCGCGCCGTTGTCCGCTGCGATTCTTTTTCGTTCTCCCCGAATCGAAATCTGCGCGACGGTACCCCGGGCGGCCGCTGTACGGCAATTAGAGGCGATACCTTTCGATAAAATAATGCGACGCGTAAACGGAAGCACGAGGGGTAATTTAGCGGGATCGAGGAGTTGCGACCGCACGCGAATCCTTAACGAACGGGTAAATATTCCGTTGAAACGCGATTCACCGTTCCGCGAAAACGATCCGCGTCCTCGATCATCGCGAGATAATCTCCGTCGCGGAGATTCGCGGGCGGGGGTGGTCGAATTAAACGCAGGGGGAGGCAGGGGGACTTCTTATTCGTCTGCCGTTTCGCTTAAACTTGACGGAACTTAATTAAAGTTTCTTAACCGACGCCGTCGATGCAGCCGTCGTTCGCTTCCGGCGCATCGACGCACGAAGCATCCCTCCGGCCCCGTTTTATTTTCGCGTAAATGCCGCGCGACGTCGCGAATTCGGCGTCCCCGTGGGACCATTGGGAAAGAAGCGAGCGACGTGCGCGGAAAGAATCGAGGGAAAAAGGAAGCGTCGATCCCCGGCTCGCGATAAATCCTTTCCGTTGCGAGACATTTGAATCAAAAGGTAAATTTCTTTCCGAGGGCCGTGGCTCTTTCATCGTGTGCCGCATCTGCCGCTCCGCTGGACATTGTCCTGTCCCAGAAATATTTGAAAACTGGTCGAACTAGACGCTGTGCCGAATAGGCGCCACGAAACCGAATCGTTGAAACTGGTCCCAACTGTCCTGCTGCAAATCCGGTTGCTCTGGTTTCCGGCAAAATCGATTGGTAAATCGCGAGGCCGGGCTACATTTTGCCGACCAGTTCGTGCAGGGGAATAACGTGACGCTCGGTTGGCGCAAAAGAGTGTCGATCAACATCGGATCGCTGCAAACGTTTCCACGATAAAATGGATAGTTCAAACGTGAGCGAAATTCCCAAGGTATTCCGTGTTACGTAATTCTGTGTACTCGATATTCCGCACGACGAAAGTCTAGAAGATATAGAAACGAAATTGAAGTGGGACCGATGCGTTTCGGGATCGGTGCTTCAAAGGACGGAAACCCCTCGCTACTTTTAGCATTTTCCCACCGATGCGTGTCGACGCATGCTGCAAGATTTTCAGTGAAAGGGCGGGGGGGGGGGGGTAGAACTCGGATCCCTTTCTCTGGGTCAGAAGGGCCACAGACTGACCCAGAACAGGTTTGCGTCTTGTCTCCTCCGATTATTTTTTTTCTTCACCGCTCCTCGTGTCCGAGTAGGATTGACCTCCAGTCGATTGTCCATCTTTCTTGGCCCGCTGTCCCGCACGGAAACTGGTTTTCTTTCCCACATATCCGGGGGTACCTCACCGGTCACTTAGGGGGAAGCAATAAGAGTGGGGCACCAGGACTGACCAGTTCCCGAATACGTTCCCGGTGTTTGGCCAGTTTGCGATTTTGTCCCGTGATCGACGGTGCCTCTTTCCTTGGACCACGAGTTTGCGGATCAGGAACCGACTAATTAAGGTATTCCGTCGTTAAATAACCCGGCTCCTCGTCGATTCGTCGTTGCAAGGTCCCTTCTAGGTACAATATTTAAATTCGGATTAGAAATTCCAGACTTCTCCGCGACAAAAAACTTCGTTCTGCTCCTTCGTGCACGGATTTAGTTGCTCCTCGTCGATGCCTTTTTTCTTCCATCTCTTGCATCTCTGTCAACTTGTACCATCCTCGCACAAAGGCAACACGCGTATCACAATTTAGCCCCGGCGTTCAACATTGGCGGACGGGGCGCACGTTTCAGTGGACACCGCGATAAAAATAAACGTTGCGCATAAGAGCTCGCTAGATGCCACGCGTCACGCAGGGAACGACGTTCCATTCCCACCAGCAACTGCTTCACCCCCGTTTCGTTTCGCGCTACCCCGTAAGTACGTACTTTGTACTACCCTGTAGGATAGTCAGGTTTTCCAAGTTCTCTCCCCTTTCGAGGGAAGCCACTCGAGGGCGGAGTCCCGGAGTAAAGCGGCCATGCTGCCACCCCCGTCTTACCGACCCTCTTCTAACCCCCCCTGGCAAAATAAGGGATGAAAAACAGGAGGAGGGCAATGGTGCTTCTAGAGCGCTCTCAAGCATGCCGCCTTGCTTGCGAAGCTTCATCGAGAATTCACCCTTCTATGCCACCTTTATTGCGTTCCCCATGGTTGAAATTGTGCTTCACGAAAATCTACCAAACGAATGATTCGGTTTCCCTGACAAATTGCGGCTTTGATTTCCCGTGAACCGCTCGCCGTTCCTGCCGCTAATTATTCTCGCGGCGCGGCGGTCCTCTTATTCTTTCCGAGGCGAAGGCAATTTCGTTCAGTCGCTGCCATGAACTTCCGAATTTTCCGATGGCCTGCGGGATAGTTCAATAGCGGGTCGCTTGGAACCGCAAGTATTTTTCACTCCTGCGATCGTTCAGCGATCGACCGTTGACGGTTTTCTATCGGCGCCGATCGAACGGGAAGTCTTGTCCTCTGCGTGGAAAGATTGAAGCCGAACTCTCCTGTATTCCGAGCGAGTTCGTGCTTTCAGTTCTCGCCGCCCTTCTCTTACCATCTCGCCGGGCCTCTCCTCGCAGAGGAGATATTTCTCCGTAGGAGCTTCCCGGAGAGTGAATGCTCCTTAATTTCCTTTGAGCCGTTTGCTTCGGAGTAAAATCCATCCTCCTCCTCCGCCCCTGTCCGCCCCTACCGCCGCTTTTCTAGCAGGCCCCCACACCTCGGCAGCTTCGTCGCATAACCGTCGCCGGCTCGATGCTGACGCCAGCTCTCTATTCCTATCTTTCTTCAGCCCTCCAGCTCCTCCTCGCAAGCCTTATTCTGTAATTTCGTTTACAAATGAAAGGGCCGCGAGCTACGACTTTGTACGCCGGGTACGCGCCTCTGCAAACGCTTCAGTCCGTGACTGTCATGTACCTTGGCGTACCCCGAAAAGCGTCTTCGTCGTTTCCTTAAGGCCGTCCCGCCCTGTTCGTTGCTCGTTCCAGGGCATTTCTGTTTCCATCGCGCCATGGTGTTACGAATATCTGACATCGGTGCCAACCCCCCCGATCGCGGTGTCAGCGATTGCATTCCTTTCGCGATAACTTTCCTGTCGACACGTTGAAGAATGTCGAATACGCTTTGCCCCGGAAAAATGCCGCACCTTCCTCTTCCCCGATCCGCAGCTCTCCTCTTTCAGAGACAAATCGTCCGGCACTTTTGCGGCAGCTAGGAAAACCTCGGCCATTGCAAGACACCCCGGCACGTTCGGCACGGTATTTTAATTCGCCGGGAATGCTGGCCGACCGCCAAACGTCCGCAGAGATTTCTTAATACCAGCCGCAAATGCCCGGCGTCTGTGCCCGCGTCGTTCAGGAATTGTGGGTAGTCGTGGCGAGGGTGCCACGGGGATGCGTTACCATTACCATTCATGGGCGCCGTTCGAACCAAAAGATTTCCGTTACTGCCGTCTCTAAAGACAATCTGGTCCCGCGGCCGGCCGCAGCTCCCCGGCGCCGCGTGAAATATTATTTTCGCCCGGCGCGGGACTAATCCCCGGGCCGTTTCCGTTTCAAAAGACACTTCGAACAGCCGAGCGCAAATTCGACCCAGACAGCCGAGGCATCCTCGCTTCCCTTTCGAGACGAGGCTCCCTTATATTCTCTCAAAACAGCCCCACTCGGTCCTCGACTCCCCGGCTCCTGTCTTCATCCTCTTTCACGCGGCTGTCTCACTCTTTCGCCCTCTCGTCCTGTCGCATTCTCTCTCCGACTTTCTCCCGTCGCTGGCTTTTGTCTCGGTACGCGCATTGATTTCTGGGGCCAACTTCGCTTCGTTGCCGGCGCCGTTAAATTATAATCGCGAAACACCCCGGCTCTAAAGTTGCAGACAAAGCCACCGAGGCAGAGGACACGGGCTGCAGGCTAGAATCGGCACAGGGCGAGAGAGAATTCCGTTGAGATGGAGGTACCGGGGTTCCGCGAGTGGGACCAGATACCTCGAGAACTTTGGGGCACGTCGTTGCATCTCGTGCCAGCGCCTCAAAGTCGATCGACCCCTCGCCGTTCCGCAGTACCATTCACCTTTTCCATCGACTCTCACGGCGTTCGCCGTGAAAACTCGATCACGCGGCCCCGCTGCTCGCGGCCAGATGTTTCTCGTCGTCGAAAGAATTAACCTTACGCGAAACTTCTGCCTTCTGAACGGACCGTTTCGTCTTGGCGCCCGCCCGAATTAATCGAATCACTTTCCCCGCGATTAAATTTTCCCCGGGTCCGGGGGTCGAAGGCCGCGTTGACCCCGCCGCTGATGCCGCCGTAAGGCGCGCGACCACTCAAATTCCCGCAGCAAGTCGAGTTCAGACGTGGCGGAAGAAAGCCACGTGGGGTTACGACAGCCAGTGAAACTCCGGCATTCACCCTCTTCTCAAGGGGTTACATCTCCTTCTCCCTTTTGTACGGGTTGCCTTAAATAAATGAAACTTCTGCCGCGCCGCGCAAGAACAGCCGGCACAGGCATATAAATTCTCTCGCTTCGTAATTTCGAACTCAAACACCGCCGTGGGTGCGACCCGCTTCATTTCGCGTCTCCCCGTTCCGAACACGTCTTACCGTTATCCCCGGGAAGTGCCGAAATTTCGGAAAAATAAAAGAAAAACCGCCCGTCTTCTTCCGCCTGTCCGTCTTTCCGTCCGGCTGCTCTCACCGTTCGATGCCCGCATCTTTCTCTCCTTTCTCCCGTCGATTGGGCTCTCTCCGCGGGAAATCGTGCCTTTCGGCTCGCGGTGCCTGGAAGACGGGAGATCCTGTACGCTCCTCGAAGGGGCGGAAGGTCTCGCGGAGCGGCGAAGGGCCGCGGAACCGACGGCAAGGTCGATCGTAAAATTCGGACCCCCATGGAAATTCAACGAAGCGAGCCGAGATTCGCGGGAGGGTCGCCCGCCCTTTCCACGACGGCGTGAATTCACGTCGGAGGCCTCTTTCGCGCGGAACACCACCCGAGGCAACCACCCGGCCGCCAGGCTCCGTTTTCTCTTGTGCTCCTTGCAGTAATTTCGAGCGGCCCCGCCTAATCTCGTCCTAAAATCTAATTCCGCCAACAATTTCTAAGCCGGTCCATTAAAATTCTAAGCACAGTGCCGCGGCGCTGAGAAGAGGGAGTAAACTCGTGGAGCGGTACCGGGAGGGTGGGTTTGCGAGGCTGTGGGGTGGTTGCCGGGCGTGGGTGGGGAGGTGGGGAGGTGGGGTGCCGGGGTGGCTGAAACAATAAGAACGTTGCGGAGGCAGCGGCCCTCCACGCACCCCCCCTCCCGCCCCCGCCTCCACCACCCCCAATCCCCGCCATGCCGTAAGAACGCCGTAAAAGCTCGCCTCCGCGCGCTTTCATTGGCTGAGCCGGCGCCCAACGAGCGAGATATCGCGCAAATAGCGACGACGAAACGACGGGCCACGAGGAGCGAGAGAAAGAGGGAATCCAAGAGGAACAGCTGGATCGCAGGGCGGTGGGAAAGAGAGAAGGCGCCGGAGTCAGGAGAACGGCACATAAGCATTCACGGTGCAGCCGCAGTAAAGGACGCTTTTCATTGAGCCGTCTTATTGTGCCGGTCCCGTTCAAGTTTCCAACGACGTTAGCGGCTCTGTTTGGCTAGGTCCGCTGTTTTCCTTTCCTTAGCTTTCCTTGGCTTTCCGGGCGCAGCATCCGCCTTTGCTCGACTCGTTCGCCCCCCCCCCCGCACCCTCTTTCCCACCTTCCACGGGTAACGCGACCGGTTTGGCTTCGCGGCTTTGACGGAAACGTTCTTTCTCCTCTATGCGGCTTACCAGGCGACTTCCGTACCCCATTGTTTCCACGGGAGAACGCTGCACGTCCGTGCGGCATTTCGATGAGTTCGACCGCGCGAGTACGGCTGGTGCCCTTTGCCCCGGCGGATTTCGGGGGGGGGGGACGGGGCGGAATTTTTCTCCCATGGGGCATAGGAAGGAGCCGCGGTTGAAAGTCCCTCCGGGTACGATAGCGTCTTGACGGCTTGGGGAAGGGGGGTTTGGGGGAGTGAGGACAGGGGATGAGTTCCTTTGCGAACCTACAGGGCAAATGCAGGTTTCAGGTTGCTTCACGTGCACAATTACCGGGCACAGGATGGGCGCGGGCGGCAATGAAATTTCGTCTTGTGTAGCGGGAGCAAGCAAAGTGTGCGGTACTCTCTCCGTTCTGCACGGCCTGGGGAATTGAGTTTCGCCGACGAGAGAGAGAGATAGAGAGAGAGCAAGGAGACTACCGCGTCGTGGTGCCGCTCCTAGGAGACAGAGAGAGCTCCGATGGGCGACGCGAGTCTAGGAGAGAGAGAATCACCTCTGGCTGGCTGTACGGGCTGCTGTAACACTGTTATTGCCAATAATGGCACGACTATACGCGTATATGTCTCACCGGTTGATCGAGAAATTGATTTATGAAAAGAAACGTCTGGACCACCGTGCGATTCCATTTGAACGCGATCGATTTATCGGTCTCAATCTCGGCTGCCCGTTCTTCTCTATGTTCTTGAACGGTCCCAGGCCGCGCGGTACCGCACCGAGGAATTTCTGCAGTCGATTTTTTGTATCGGAGATTCCCGTAACGGAGGACCGCGCACTCTCAATCGGTCGCACACGGACGCTCGGCAAGAGACGTTGCTTCGATTTTTCGGAAAAATCTTCGCCCGCAACCGGAGCACTCTGTGACAGATGTTAGTGCCGTTTCTCGGCAATCGCGGAGATGGCGTCAGTCAGTCGTTTGCCCCAAGTTCGACAGCGTCTAATCCGCAACTCGAAGTAAATCGAATGAAGTCTCGAATTAAATACAGCCCTCTCTGTATTCTGGGCATACCGAAAGGGGATGCAAGAAGACGGGAGCAGGGTCGAAAGAGACGGGAAGCGCGAGCTGACTCCATGCGAGACGAGGTGAAGCAAGGTTCCTTGTATTTAATTACCAACTCTAAGTCTCCAGCCGGGAATGAGGGAGCTTCCACCCGGGCACACCTCTTCTTCGCCACCATCCACAACCACCCTCGACCCCCGGCTCTGCGCCCACAACCTTCTTCCCCGCCCCCTTCCTCCGGATGCCACCCTAGCCGTGCTTTCGCTTTAAACAATGTGCCAGAAATTTGCCGGCTCCTTCGTTCAAGCTTTAAAACAGCCGTGCGACGGTGAAAAACGGACGGCGACGATTCTGGCAGCAGGGAACCGCGAGTCGATCACGCGCGTCTGACCACAGCGGGACTTTTCTACTGGAAACCTTTACGCGTGATACGCGGCCGCGCGGATGTGCGCGATTGCAGTTATTTGTTAAGGAATATACACTTTCGCGATCGATCGATTCTTCCGTAGTAATTTCCGAGTTGAATCAAGCCTGCCCTCTTTAACGAGAGAAAGAAGGGGATTAAATTATCAGTTAGCGTCTTCGATTCTGTGGGCGGAACGCATTGCTGGTTTCGAGGGCTCGATTACGCGTTACACGCAACGGGGCTGGAACTTTCGCCGCGTTCTGTTCTCGCATTAATAATCTCCTCTAAGAAAGGTTCAATAATTTTTCGCGCGTACTTTCGAGTAGGTCGCCGAGCCCGAGTGAAAATTAGGCGGCAGGTCGAGTGACATCAAAGAGCTCTCCACCGGAGGCAGCAAAGAAGGCTTCCTGCCCCTTTTCATCCCTTAAATCCCACCCGAGTGGTATTTGCCAGGGCGACCCGGCAGCCTCCCTCGCCCTCTGTCATTAACTAGAGAGAGAGAGAGAGAGAGAGAGAGATGGGGGGGGAAAGGTGGAGTGCTCGGAGAGACTTCTTCCTCTTCGTCTACCGAGTTGGTACCCCCCGCGTCCCGCCGAACGCGTCCTGGCCCAGGGTTAGCGCAAATATCGCCTTTCATATTCCTTCGAAGGAGCAGAAAATCGTTACGGTGCCTTTTGCGCGCGCGCTAGCGGGAAATACCTACCTGTCCCCATCCTTTTCCACCGCATCGAATCTCGCATCGTTCCGTCCCGCCGCGGACAGAGAGCTCCGGCGAGGGTGTAAGTAAGTAAAGTCTCTTCCCCCTCTTTGCCATTCCACCCCACGGTTGGTCCCTGTCTTTTGCTATTTCTAACCGCTTCTCCGTCCGACTTGCTCCATCGTCTCTTTCTTTCCACCTTCCCTAAAAGCTTTCCGCTCGCTCCTTTCGACGCGCGCCCCTATTTTGCTAGCCTCCCGTCGTCCCTCTGTTACCTACCCTTCGGTACATCTCTTTCTCGCGCAGTTGTTATCGTTCTCTCTTTCCGTTAACGGGTCTGCAGAACCGCTGGATCTCGCTATTAACCCGCTCCTTTCTCTTCTGCTACTCTCGCAAGCCCCCCCCCCTCTGCACCGCCACCCGCCCCCTATCCAACCCCCACCGTGCACCGCCGCCGTTTCATCTAAGCGCCAACAAAGATGGCGGAAAACTAAACAACTAGGCGAGGACGCAAGGAACAATTGCTTCTCTTGCTTCCTCTTTCACCCTTTTATCGAGACGAATTTGACCCCCCGCGTATGCCGCCGCGCTTCTAACGCCAGCTACGGTATTTCAAGCAAGGGGACGCAAACCTTTACCTCTCCGTTTTCCCACCGCTTGAACACCTTCCGATACTCGAAGAGACGATCGCGACGATTCGGTCGTGGTTCGCCTAAGATATCCGGGTGGGAACCTCGGTAAAGAATCGGGCGTGCGACGAAACATCGTCGCGACAGGGCGAATTCCTCGTGCACGGGTTTACACGTAACCTCGTGAACTTTCCCCGAGGGTTGGGATCCACGCGGGTTCAGCCGCGTCGTAGCCAGGTTGGCGACCGCGTCTCGACGGCCTCGTGAAGGAAAACGCACCGGTCCGGTCTGAATAAACGATGCTTAATCTTCATATCAGAAAAGCGGCCGGGGCCGCTTCGCTCGCGGAGAAAGAGGACAACCGAAGCGGATGATCGTCGCACGTACACAGACGTGGGTCTAGGCGAAAGAGAGAGCGAGGGAGAGAGAGAGAGAGAGAGAGAGAGAGAGAGAGAGAGAGAAAGCGAAATGTCGGGGAGAGGATAGACCGGGCGGATGGAGGCGAGGTTAGGGGCGCCCAGGAAATTTCTAGAAACTTCAGGTTTAGCAATTAACGTCAGAAATTAACGACGCCCGCCTGCCTCGAGCGCAAAGCGCCGGAGAAATTAGTCTCGGAAATTCTCGTAAAATTTCTCGTTCGCTCGCGGGCGCCGGCTACCCCTTCCATAGGCACCCCTTCTTTCCCACGCTCCCGCCTCTCTTGTGCACCGGCGAAGGTAACATGGCGTCAGCAGTCGGGGCGAGCGGTAACTTTCCGGAAATTTTCATTAAGCCTGACAGTAATGACGTCATCAGTCAGTCGGTCCGACCTCATTTGGAATCGTTCGCGCTCTCGATGCCGCGTCGCGCATTCGGCCTCGAACTCCCGGTGGAAATCCTTTCGTTGCCGGGCGACCGATTCCGGCTGTCGCCCGGACACCTTCGCGGATTTATTTCCTCCGTCTTGGATTTCCACCAGCTGAATCGCGCTGCCCCCCCCCCCCCCCCAACGCTGACGTTCTATGCCGCGGGAAATTGTCTTCGGCTGCTGCAGCGAACGCGCGGTTACGCACCCTCGCCGTCTCGAGTACCATCGACGAACGCGGACATCGTCGAGGCGAGCGTAGATTCTCGTCGCGAGGAGTTCAGCCGAGACACGAGTCCCCCGCGGCCTGAGCGATCAGAAACGAATTTTCCCCTTTCCTTTTCCTCGGTCCCGACCGTTTCGTCGCACGCGGTCGGGTGGTCGCGCGAGAGAAATTCTGACGCGAGCTTCGTAATCGTCTTCGAACGAATACAGCTCGCGTTCTCGAGTACCGCGCGCGACCGAAGACTTTGCAATTATCGTGAAAGACCCGCCAACTGGCCACCGTCGACCGTCGATCGTCGAAGAATCGATATACGTCCACTTCGGGGCCATCGTCCGGCTCGAGCGAGCGACATATCCGTTTTCCCAAGTAATCTCGCGGCGCTTGGGGCAATTCTCAAACAATTCTATACATCTCACGAGTGTCGGAAGTGGCTGGAGCGTAGGAAGGATAGGAAGAGATGTACAGAAGCATCGAAAGAGCGAGAAAGGGAGAGAGAGAGGGAGAAGGGTGTGTAAGAAGGGTAGGCACGAATGAGAAGGAGAAGGACAGGGGGAAGGTGAAACAGACAATACACCTTCGCGGTGGGTGGTTTATCTAAGAGTCCATGGCGTAGCCTCGGGGGTGCAGTAATAACTGGGAGGGCGGGCTGATACCGGGGCTAAGAAATGATAACGGCACTCGCAAGCCAGCCACCATTTTCGAGTTATATTGCCCCGAAAGCCAGAGGCGGCAGAAGTGAGAAAGATGGAGGGAGAGGGGGGGGTGAGAAGGGAGGAGTGGAGAGGAGATACGTGCAGAAAGAGAAAGGGAGGGCTAGCTCAGCTACCACCTACAATCTTCCTCCTTCTCTGTTATCTCTTCGCCCACCTCTGCCCTTCTCGCTTCCCTTCCTCCCGAATGCTCGTCCTCCTCTTCTGCTGCACCTTTCTCGTACCTATAACCTCGTAGTCGTTTCTGGAATCGGCCGCTATCTGGGCCCGCAGTTCTGCTATACTCCTGCACACATTCGAATGCCTAGGAGGTACGTTTCGCCTTCGAGTAGCAACCTT
This sequence comes from Nomada goodeniana, assembly GCA_963969485.1. Classification (NCBI taxonomy): domain Eukaryota; kingdom Metazoa; phylum Arthropoda; class Insecta; order Hymenoptera; family Apidae; genus Nomada; species Nomada goodeniana. Next base: position 5,437,488 of record OZ018305.1, on the reverse strand, counting down.
CGTCGTTCCGATTCACCCCCCGGGGGAATAACGGGCCAGAGATACATCGGTTCCGATGCACCGGCGATATTCGATTCCTTCGTGCGACCCATGAATTTTCAGGTAGTTGCATCTTCGATGGAACCCCTGGGTATTGCGTCCCGTGTAATGGCTGATAGCGCCCGGCTAAAAAATGACCCAGCTAAGGACGAGACACCCCTTTGCCGTTTCGCTCACGGCTTCTTGGCCCCCGGACGTCGGCCGACCGTGCGGCGATTTCCGTTTGCCGAATTGCCACGCGGAAGTTGCGCCCGTCTCGACGCGCTATCGTTCGCAATAGTTATCGCTATACTGCTGCCTCGGTGCGTCGCGCGGGGACGAACAATTCTGCGAGCGACTTTTTACCGCAACAATGATGTCCGTGCGGACGGTTTCTTCCGCGGGGAACAAATTGAGGCGGGGACGCGACGCGGCTAATTCAGTTCGTGTTCGACTATTGGTCGGAACGAGTGTTTTGCACTTTACTCCGCGGGCTAATTTATGTGAGAGAAACGCCACCCTTGTTTCACACCCTTTTAACCGGCAGCTCGAGCGTTTTATTTTCGCTCGCCGCGAACGAGATTCTCAAATGACCCCTCTCGTTCGCACATTTTTAACGGGCATTCGATACGGATTGAATCGCTCGCAGGTTCGTCCCAATTCTCTCCCTTTCCGCCCTCGTCCGTGTACGAAGCGTACGCGTGTCAACGTTATCACGACATTCCTCGTGGACGGGGCGCGAGGGGGAATTCGACGAAAGTAAAGGCAATGAAGAGCCATTAAAGAGACATCTCGGTTATCGCCTATAAAGCCGGCCTTTCACCGAGGGACAATTAAAAAGAGTGCGCCGGCCAGTAATTTGTGGCGCGGTCAGATTCGCGTGGAGCTGAAATTAATATGAGATTCACTGGCGGCCGTACGCGGACCCGGGCCGGAAGAGGAAGAGAGGAATGAGAGGGAGAGGAAGCGGAGGCAGCGGCAGGAGGTATATTTAGCACAAAAAGCCTCTAATTTCCAACGAGGGTGTAAAAACGGGGTTGGCACCCGGCTCGGTGTACGCGGCCTGCTTGTTGGGTCTATAAAACGCCGCTTAGCTTTTTTACCTCCTACCTCGGAACTCCCGAAGGGGTGGTTTTAACCCCGTTAAGCTGTTTCCCGTCTTTTCCCGCGCTCCTTTTTTCCACGGTCGGTAAATTGAGCGCGGACCCTCTTCCCTCTGCCCCCATTCCACTGCGGCACGGGTTACACGCCGGCCACGTTTTCCTCTATTTTTCCACTCTTCGCCCGAGCCCTCCACCCACGGACACCCCAGCGTTCTTCTCTTTTTCCACCGCCCGCTTGCCGGCACGAGCCGCTCGACCCAGATATTCTCTCGTCGCGCGGCCAATTATCCTCGATTTTACCGTGACTGCACTTCGAACCGTGTTCCGTCTCCCTTCGCCCGGAACACTCGTCGCTTGCCGTTGCTCGAAGGCGAAGGAGGAGTAAACTCGCGCGATTTCTTTGGGGTGCCGCCGACTCTTTGCCCGGTGGACTCGCGATCGATCGCCAGAAGTACGAGATTAATAGACGAACAAATTAGCGCAAAGTTTGACCAGCGGCTCCGCGTGCACCCGCGCCACTAATCCCATGCATTAAAAGTTAACGCCGGGTTGGCTGGCGCGGCCTGTCTGTGTCCTCCTAGCATTAGATTTCTGAGTTTCCCCAGTCGAGTTAGGCCAACACCAGATCTGCGTTTCAACTGGAAACTACGTTAGGGACAGATTCGAACCGATCCCCCGGCCAGTGGTCCGCTGTGTATCTATGCGGCCAGCTGCAGCCGAACGCCCTTTGGCGTCGGAAGTAGCGACTAACTCGGGGAGATCGGTTCGGCGGTGAAAAATATCCTCCGTCGAACGGAGTGCTCTCTTGTAAATATCCGAGAGTCTGCGGAAACGTTCGGTTTCTGGAAAAAACAAACATGCCCGTGGAATCGCTGAAACAATTCTGGAGAGGCCCTGTGTCCGTGTCACCTGAATGTCCGGCGCGTCTGACTAGGAACTGCTCGATCTACTGACGCCCGAACTAGCATTGGTGCAGCTTCGAAAAAATTCGGTTCCGCGTTTCGTGGTGCATCGAAAGTTTAGTTCCTGGCGATTGTTAACCAGGGTAGTCTTTAAGATTATAAATTGAACACAGCACGATAACTATAGTCGATTCGTTTCACGTGCTATATTAATTCCGCGCGCTATCTAAGGTAGCAACCACCATTGTAACCGAGTATACGGAACTATTGGGGGCGAGTAAGAAACTACCCTCAACATTAATCAACCGTCATCTTTGCAGGGAACCGAGCGTTCTCCTATCGTTCTCCCACTCAAGCCCCCACCCCCACCCTCCATCTCATTCTCTCCCTTTCACGTTTTTAAGCCCCCCGATAATTCTCTCTGCTTCGTTAAATCTTGCAGCATTTTGGAGGAGCGTTGCTCGACTAGTGCTTGCGATTCATTTCGTACGCACACGTTTAAGTAAACCGAGGCGATCGTTTTTTGACGACGGTGATCGGCGACCTTGAGGTTCCCCAACGGCAAGGTAGTCGTTCGTAGCTGTAGCAAATCGCCAGTACATCGGTGGCATCCGTTTCAAGGGCGATCCCCAAGTTTGCGATCATGAAAAATATCCAGTATCTGACTAGACAATATTTCAGGTGGCACGGATCCCTTATCTCGTGGCTGAACTCGTCGCGTCGGAATCACAACAGCAGGGATGTGTTCTCTGGAACGTGGCCCGTACATCAGGGGATCGATCCATGATCGCATGCCGGAGACACGTCGATCATCCTCCGGCGAAGGGGGAGGAGGAGGTGGGGGAGGTGAAAGAGGAGGAAGACAAGCCGGAGAACGATACAGATGAGGAAACAAGAGGAAGTAAGAGATGGTTTGAATAATGACTCGGGTGGCATGTGAGGGGATGAGGGTTTGCCAGTTGGGCGCGCCATCTTGCCTCGGCTCTCTACTTATAATTATTGATGTGGCCCGAACTTTATATAAACTCGAAACTCGTCTCCCTCGCACCGCTGGTTCGCCACCACCACCACCACCACCACCACCATCGCCACCACCACTACGACGACGAGCCAGCACCAGCATCAGCAGCATGGAACCATCTCGACATAGCGGGTAGAACCAACTCTCCTCCCTGCCCTGAGCCCCGGCCATCCCCTTCCTTCCCGGCCTCCTCCTCTTTCGGCTCTCCAACCAGGCGGCAGGAGGAAATTGTTGGAGTTTTCAAAGTCTGACGTGCAGGATATTATGAACGAGGGTATGGCGTCGTCGAGGAGGTGGAGAAGGTGGTGGAGTAGTAACTGGTGGCGGCTCGAGAGGGGCGACGGGATACGCGGCAGAGGTTGGCGAGGTGGAGTGGAGGTACCCAGGCAAAACTACCCGCCTCGGCTCACTCTTCTGCCTCCAGAGCCACCCACCAGCCCATTCGTCTAGCTTAAACTATATTCCGACCTAACCTTCGCGTAGGTGCCTTCCTTCTATCAGCCCTCCACCCGCTATCTACCATCTGACAGCAGACCAATACTTGCCCGATGCACCGACACCCTTCGTTGCTTTTCTCGCGTCATTTACTCCCCGTCTCGTGATTTTTCTCCTACTCGTCCGCCCGGAAACTAACCCACCTTTCTTGGATCCTTTGAAGGTTCCTTCGCACGAGTTCGTCGAACGACAGCCGTTCGGCCGTCGAAAGCGCCTCGGATATGCCGTGAAACGCCCGAATACTTTGTATCGTGAAACGTTCAGTCCGGCCGACATAAAAATCCTTCACTTGCGGACGATTGGTTCCGACGCGATAGCCGTCTTGGTCCCGGCGAGGCTCGGATACAAACGACGAAGCACGTGCACCGAGTATATTGTAAGGGAAGGTGGTAGGCGAGTGCACATATATCTATAGAGTGTCTACAGGGGGTAGAAGTATAAGCTTTCCTCTCGCAAATGAGGTAATATATATACAAAAGCTAATACGACCGAAAGTTGCCAACTTGGATGAGTCTCTCCTCTACCGCCGTGCACCTCCTACGCCTCGTCCTTCTCCCTCTCTTTCGTCCTCGTTCCTGGACTAGATCCGCTAAATATTTTAAAGGATCGCCACGATACAGTTTACGAGCACGGCGCTTCGCCGGGAACCTTTCGATTCGAAGATACTGGCACCGTCGCGGAAAACTGCATCCGCGCCGATATTAATAACCACTATCGAGGCGGCCTCTGTCACCCGAAACGTGCAGTCACCCTCTAACGCGTCGCGGGATTCAAAGGGCCCTCGAAGTGACCACAATTAACTTGCGTGTTGACATTTTAATGCGATGTTCCAGACTACTTTGGCCGCGGGACGCGAGACGATCTTCCACAATTATTCTCGGCGATGTCTCGCCCGAAGATGACGCGAAGGAATCCGCAAGAATGATCATTTACTCGCCAATGGGACAACTGTCGACCGACTAAATCCTACACTTCGGATCCGAATTGCGAGGATCCGGCCGCGCGATCCGAGTGAATTAAATTCTCGATGGGCATTGTACACGATTCTCCCCTCGCCCGCTTTCCTCTGTTACACTCGAAAAGTATTCTATCCACCGTGGGACGTGGTCGTTACGACCAACCGAAATTACCGCGATCGAGAATCTTAGCGGAAGGGGACAGGAGGTCGAAGGTATACTGTTCTACCGTAACAATTTATCGCCTCGAAATGGCCATCATAAAACTTGCGTACGCGGGCGAGCGTGTGCGTGCGCGCGTGTACTTTATCGAACAGGTCAATAGCCGTGGTATCATTGGTCTGAAATAAAGTTACTCTAGTCTTACTAGAGAAGCGATTTTCCCCCCAGCGAACAGGCTTTCCTGGAACTTTTGTACCTGTGTTCCGCGGCGACGCCCGAAAGAACTCCCCAAGTTCGGGCGCCGTCGCGGCCCGTCAGCGCAGCGGTATTTTTTTACAATCAACGAAGTGGCGGCGGCGAGGAGGAGTTGGATTGAACAAACACGAGCAATTGGTGCGCGCGGACTACTCGCGAATTAGGCGGGAACGAAATGGAGAGACGTGGAATATAATCTATCCTGTTTGAGGAGAACTGGCACCGAGTGCAAGTTAGAACAAACTCCCAGTGTACTCTGGGAACGTCGTAGCCGGCAACCAATCCACCGGTGCACCAACCCACCCGTTCACCCCCTTGGTCGTTTCCGTCCTCCCTTCGTCCGCCGCGAGGATCCCTGAAATTGAATAAAACAGCATCATTCGCGATCCATCGGACAACGGGGATGCTCGGGTCCGCTTTTCTCCTCGGCTGCGCGGAAAAAAACGGATCCGGATCGAACCACCCCCTTTTCCATCGGACGATGTTTCTTCGGGAAACGGCAGTAACAATTATGTCATCGTGCAATTACTCGCTGCGAGCGTTGCGCTACTGCGGGAACGTAAATATAAGTTCGATGCGCGGAATGCATGCACCTGGCCCATCGCCGTTTCATTTAATTCGCGAAAATGAACCTCGCAATTTCTTGCCCAGATGCAACGGCGGTGCCTTTTTACGCGAGACTTAATGCTCGGGAAATGAGGGAACGTTTTCGCGAGGAAACATTAAATCCCGCGATAGGAGGCCCCCCCCCCTCCCTCCGGGTAACAGGCTTGCCAGTTTGCGATAGCGAAATGAAAGGTATTCTTCCATAAAATTGTTTCTGGGCAAACTTGTCGGATTTTGTATTTATTCGAGGAACGAAGAGCGAAGCCGAAATTTCACCACCCCGCCACGGAACCATTGGCAATGCCCCTTTATTCCCTCACGGTGCGCGGCTATAATTAAATGAAGCAATATCCCACGACAGTAAATAGAAATGCGATTACCGTGATTAATCCAAACGTATCCAAAGTCGGATATATCGGGTAGAAGCTATTTCTTCGATCGCGCACCGATCGATAGTTGGCTGTTAATCGCATCTAAGGTTCTGCTTAGAAGAATACGCCGTGTATTCTATTATTCTATTGATAAATCTATGGATAAAACGGGTTCCGAAGTACACGATATACATATATGCAAGTAAATAAAAAACAAATATATATATAAATATACATATGTATTTATATTTATATGCTAAGGAAGAACCTGATCCACGAGCAGCGATTCATTTTACCGAAGTCCTTCTCGACCGTACAACAGAAACAACGTGTACAAAATAAAGGAAATATGCAGCGGGTTAATGGGGGGGCTAAACCAATGCAAAGTTTGGCCACGAAATTTAATAAGCGTCCCGCACCATCCCACTGAGTATCCTGTTTTTTCCCTTGTTGACCCGGGTCGAATCAAGAAGGTAGAGACGACGAAGCCGGTGGCTCATGAATATTCATTTCTTGTCGGTTTCTTACAGGCGGTCGGCATGGGGGTGAGCACGAAACGGAGCAGCCAGGGCCGTACTTTTAAGCACTAGAGTGGGGGTTCTGGATCAATGCCGTGGCCACGCCTCCTTCGTCTTACATCTTACACCCTCTTCCTCGCCCCGTCACCCTCAATCGTCCTTTCCTTTCGCTTTTCCACGCTCGTCCCTGTCTTCCTCCAGGCCCAGGAAAATCCGTTTCGCGATCGAACGGGACGTCCGCGATCCATGAAAAACTTAACGAAAGCGAGGTTAACCCTCGTTACCGTCGCTGCGAATAAAAACTGAACAGGTGGGCTCGCCAATCGCTTCTCGATTGCATCCCCCGAGTTGCTCTCCGTTCGAATTAATAATTGCAACGTACTCGAGCCTGCTGTTTCGACGCAGCACCGTTTCCATCACCGGCAGTGACGTTAGATTCCGACGCGACGACAATCATCGAGCTCTCGACCGCGGAGAAAAACGTCGGGAGCGGAGTCGCTATCAGATACGCCCAGGGTTGCTGTTGTTGCAAGCGGAGGAGACAGCTCGCGGGCCAGCTTTGTACGCCTCTACGGCACCGGAGTATCTCATTCCGGCTTCGCTATCTCTCATTTCGTCTCGTCCTCGCTTTTCTCGTGTCGCGTCGCATCTCATCCGAACTCGACGACTTTGGCCGGCTCTTAAGTCGCGTCGTACTTCGTCGTCGCTGACGCCGCGCTCCCCCGCGCGTCGCATCCTCAAGCGAAATGCCCGGGGCCGTTCTTTCCTACGAAACGCGAGGCACAGCTCGTCGGAAGCCTGCCCCAATCAGCGCCGCGAATCTTCCGCGACGTCCAAGTCAAACAGGGACTAATTAATCTAGCCGGTTCCAACCGTGCGCACCCTCGCTCGTGTCGATTTCTTCCGCGCTCGCTCTTTCTCGCGTTCGTCGACGACGCGGAGCGTCCGCCCCCGGGGATGCGCTCGAGGAAAGGGTGAGAAAAAATTCAGCGATTGAACTTGGGCGAAGGAGTGAAAGCGCCGCGGGAGCGCGGCGCGTAGGCGCGTCGAGGATGCTTTGCTCATTGTTGCAAGGCGATCGATCGAGACGCGCTGATTGATAATCGAATGTCGGTCAATCGGTCGAGCGACTCACGTGGACGTTCACCGCCTCGAGCGGCAAGCCTCTTCCGAATGGAAAATCAATAGGGCGAACGAAGAAGGGGGCATGAACCTACACGCACTCCCAAGGGGTTGGGAATCATTGTCCGAAGGAGCGGAGCATTGACGATCCGATCAAAGCAGTGGGAAATCGCCGCCACATAACTACGTTGTTTGTGGTTGATGGCGAAGTTCGATTGCTATGGCGCGTTGCATCGGTGGTCGCTGGAGATCTCGCGAATCGATCGTTCGATCGCCAATCGTTCTTTACCAGACCCTTTAACTGCGACGCAGTTTCAAGAATTTAGATAGAATTATTTGTGTGAAAAAAAGAGTTCTATAATGTCTACAAAGCATTACTCCGTTTGAAAGATTCTCGAGATTCTCCGAACACATTTCTTTCTTTCAAGTGAACGCAATATTCTTTAGAGTCGCGGCGAAAAGTTGAAGCGAAAGGCATTATCCAGCCATCGGTGGATATTATTTGAGGAACAGATTTGCCGCAGAAAAATTGTGCGTACAAGAGTTCTATTTCTTGTATGCACGTCGTATTGGAAGTGCACTTTTCCGCGCAAAAGGGTTGAAACGTTACCTACCCCCCGATTGCAAGGATGCCCACGACGCGGCAGCACTGACTATCTTAGCCCGGTTTCGAACCAGCAGCCCCTTCGCTTCGTTTCTCTACAGGGCTCGCAACAAACTACCCCCGGCGTGCTCAGTTACCTTAGGAGCGGCGACCCACTCCTCGGATAATCGAGTACGAACACCGGCCACGCGTAACACGCATTTCACGCGATCGTTCCATTCGAACCACCGCCACCGCCGTGTGTAACTGCCGCAGATTCGACAGATTATCCATCAAACGGTTGAGGTGTCGACGAGCGGTTTTAATCGTATCTTCGACCAATTTCGTATTCGATTAAAAACCAATCAGCTACACCCAGGTAGAAGAACGGTTAACGAACATTCAACAGAAAGCCGAACGATTCGAGGCATTGAAAATTGGTAGAAATTGTTACATTGCTCGAGAAAGAAGCAAGTTTCCCGTTGGTGTTTCTGATCGAAACGAATATCCCCCTTTTTGTTTTTTTACCAATGCGTGGACAACACGCGGCTATTCGTAGATGAAATTTTCGTCCCATCGACACCGAACAAACGCGTCTAGACACCGGAGTGTGTGTCTTCGAGCTTCGCTTTCTCCCATTAGCGGCATTGTGCAATTTATCAGTGCAATTTACCGTCGGTGACAGTGGCAGGGAAATTGAAAAACTTTCGCGGCCAATTCAAGCAGCCTCTAATAATGGGAATCAATTTAACCAGGCGCGAGATAATAGACTAGCCGCGGAGCTCGATCGAACGGCAGTACCACTTTTTGTTCCCGCCGGGTTGGTTCGTATCGAGTATTTTTTCTCCTTTTTTTTTTTTGCCACTGATAAACGTCGCATCCTGACGACGAGGCTGGTCGGAGCGTTATCAATAATACACCGCTCGGCTGGCCGTGCGAGGCGCTATACTACTTGAAAGTCCCACCGCTCCCGCTCGCCCAGGTCCAGAACGGGTCTTTTGTTACCCGCGTTATGCCTTCTATTTCTAACGGACGTTGCGCTCGTTCATTGCGCAAAGAGCACGCGAGAAGTAAGAGGAGCGTATCTGCCGAGTAAATTTACATTAATCGCGGCCCGTTATTGTTTGTCGCGCGTATCGCGTCGAGCGCAACCTTTATCGTTTCTAAAACGAACTGGATAGGAGATTTGAATATGTACGGGGGGGGGGGGGCAGGAATTTTGCTCTCCAGTTATACCGCTGGTTTCCCCGGCATCGAAGAGCCGGGGAAGATGATCGATAAGAAAGCACGCGAGCCGGGTAATCTCGCAGACTCGTGATAACTAAGACCCCGCGCGCGCACACCGATACACCGGGAAGTATAACGGCCGCTGGCCGCTGGCAACCCTTAGGAACGTAATTAATATTTATCCCACCCCCGACAACCCTGTGGACGAGCCGACGGGCGGTAGACCCCCGCCGCCCCACTGCCCCTTGCCCCGCGACCCCCCGCTAAAATCCCAGCACGCTCCTTGTAAACTCTAATATCTGAGGAAGCGACGTCGTGGTGTTAGCCCGAGTAGTTTCGCCCTCTTCCTCCTCTTCCACGTCCGTTCTTCCACGCCTCGTCCATCCCCACGGTTCGTCGCGGTACATTCGGTAACCGGAGGCGGAGAGAACAAGAAGGAAACGAAAGCCGGCCGTACACCGGGTGGAAATGCCATGGCGGTTGAGAAGTGGTAAAGCGGGAAAGGGGGGAAAGAACGTTGCTGGAAACGCGGAGGTTCGCGGAAGACGGGGGTGAAGCCGAGGGCGAGGAGAACGTCGTCGCGGGTGGCGCGTGCGGTGGAAAGAGAGGAAAGACACGGGAACGAGACATCAGTGTCCGTTATCGATAGCGGAGGGAGAAGGACGATCGGTGGCGCACCAGGTGGCCGACGAAGAGGGAGCGGAGAAGAAACCGGGGCGGAAGCGAGAGAAAATGCGCGCTTCCGTGCCGGCGAAGGAAGCAAAAGCCGTGAAGAGAGAGGGAACGAAACGGAGAGAGCTCTGTTTTCCCGGGTTGTTCCTCGTAGGGGCGGTGTCAAGACGCTGCTGCTCCGCCAATCCTGGCGGGCGTGGTGGATTTTGCGCCCCTGCGATTCGCTGCGGGCTGCTTTCTTAGAGGGGTTGCCGCCGCGGAAAAATCGCCGGGAAAAAGGCGACAGCGGGCAAACCGGCGCGCGGCGTCGCGGCCATTGGCTCCGCGTCCGCCTTTCTTCGTTTTTCGCGAACCTTTAAGGGGGCCAATGGCACATCCGGACGGCCGCGAAAGGAGAGACCGAGAAATCGATAAGTTAGACGGCTCAGGACCGCGCGCCCCTGAAGTGCCGGCGTTCTTCCCCAACCGGGTGGCAATCGTTCTGCCCTTCGGTTCGGCGCTTCTATATTCGAGCGACGATATTTTACGCGATTACGCAATCACCAGGGTAATCCGGTCGCAGACAAAATTTATGTAACCGGCGGCGCTCTCGACTCTCCGTCAACGGTTTCCAGCAAGACCGATCTTAATTCGAGGAAGGGACGGCGGCTCGGCGGCGCGTCCCCCTATTCTTCGCGAGAAACGGGAATCCTGTCGTGTCGCACGTTTCCGCGCCCCTGTAATCGGTCGCGAAAAGATCCGCACCGCAAGGGAGGAAAATCGCGCCAGTACGCCCGCTCGTACCAGTGCGCCGAACGTTTCCCTCGTTACTGCCGCTCGAATCGTCGGCCTCGCTGAACTCGAACGCCCTGGTTGCCTCGGGAAACATCTCCGTGACAATTAGCAAAGACTAAAGGACAGGCGGGGCCCGTGAGCAGAAACTGCTCGAGCAACAGCTACGTAGTTCCTTCGGCTGGTTGCTGATCTTCCTCCGTTCGCTCCTCTTACGGTGGCCTTAGCGCGCCTCTCTTCCTAAATCCGTCTTATCCGGAAACGGGTTCGCGTTCTCTTCGTCGCTCTATCGCCCGCTCACGCGACTCGTAACATTAATAATGCGAGCGAAGAGGGAACCGTCTCGCTCCACCGCCACCCCACACACCCACCCCCAACCCTGTGTTCCGCCACCATCTACAGACTTCAGGGCTGCCTCGGCTGCCTCGGTTGCGAGGAACTTGGACTGGAAGTAAGTTCTCGAGAGCGTGGATGGAAATTGACGTTAATGTGCCCCGAAAGCAGCTACCCTCCCGTCCCGCTACGGGGGTGGGGGCGCAACGGCTGGCGTCATCGTCTTAGCACGAAAGAACCCACCCCGGGCGAGTCTGCGGTAGGTAGTTAGCGAAGTAGTTCCCCGGGAGATGGATTATGACGGTGTCGTATGAAGAATCCGTGATAGGTGTCTCGGCTCTGCCGTGCTCCGAATCGTTACACCGGCGCGACGCCGGGCCAGATTTTGCCACCCCCATCCTCCCCACTCCCAAATCGAACTTGTGCATTGCGGACCGCACGGATAAACGGCTCCCCGGGCTTTTTCACCCAGACACTTGAGCCATAGTTGAGCGTCCCCGTTAATTACGGAGCTGACTCGGTGATTCCTCTCGAACGGCACGTTTCGGTCTTGTCTGTTGCCACATTTCGGCGAGCCGTCAATAATTCGTCGCCGGGTGCTCGTGCCGATGCGTTTGACGTTTCCGCGTCCCGGCGCGCAGAGCGGAGCCGCAAGACGCGCAAACAAACGGTGGCGGTTACTGGAACGGCGTGGCTATTTTCGGGAAACCGTCTTCATCAGCGTTCCCCGGCGGTCCTTCGCTAATTGTCTCGTAGATGTTACTTGATGTCCGAGCGACGTCGGTCGTGGAACTCTCGCGACCCCCCACACCCGCCGACAAGGCCGCCTCGCTGCTAACCCGCGAAAAATCCGATTTGCCGAGTTAAACGGGATTAATTACGGTAATTAGAGTTTGTTGTTGCCGGCCGTGAGCGCGGCTCGAACTTCCCTAACGTCCGAATAGGATTCTCGGACGGCAACTCGCCACCGACAGTCCGTCGCGTTGTCCGGTTACGTAGCACAGTGCTCGCTGGAAAGATCGATGGAAGATCGCTGGCCACGTCTCGAACGTTGCTGCCCGAGTACGCACCGTGCAACGGGGAAACAAGTTTCCCGCAATCGTGGAACTTTCCTCGGAATTTCTTTGCCCGAGAGTAATTCCTACGCCGGGAGGACAGGAATGTAAAAATGAGCGCGGTTTCTTTGCACGCTGGTACGCCCCTTATCTTGGGAATGATCGCACCGGTTCGCTCACGACGATCCTTCATACCTGGGGCGACTGTTTCTTGGCGTTCGCTTGGTATCGGTTATTGTGTACCAGTTCGGGGGTCACCGATCTTGCTTGACCACTGGTCATCTGTGGGAAAGTACCGTGCGCTGGCCGGAAATTCCTTCACCGGTCCTACCGCTTTCCGACGATCACGTCGAACGCATTGCTTCCAAAATTGTTCTTCGAAGTAATTGTTTCCATTCCTTTTCTTCCACGGCGATGAAATTTTAGTCGGAAGCCGCGATCTGCGTTGGCATGTCTGTCAAGGCAACGGACTCGGGCTTCGATCCTGGCCGCAAAGTGTATTTCTATTAGCTCTATACAGGCAGGCAATTAATCGCCCAGAATAGAAGCTGGTGATTCTTGAGACCGCCCGACCGATTTCAGTTTATTCTTGGAACGGGCGCGTCGTTTTTCGCCGTCGACGATATCAATTATAATCGAACGATCTCGTAATATTCGTCGACCGAGAATTTTCTCACGAAACCGGAATACGACTGTTTCCATTCGGCATCCGTTCCCACCGTCGCGACCCCGATCCAACTTCTTTCGATCGACTTCTTTCGCGCGATTCCTGTGACACTCGAACGAAGCGTCAAAGGAGGGTGCGAACAGGTTTTCGTCGAGGTGGCGGACCACCTCGGACCTCCCGAGCATCAAGGCTCGCAGGACGCGCAGCTCGCGACACAGGATACAATAACCACGATTCCTGCGCACCTACTCGTCCGACCAGAATTACCGGACCAGCTCACGAAAGGCACACAAGATTGCCATTGCGACTCGTCCTTCGAGGACTCTGTGAATCGGGGCCAAGACCGACCGGTTCCGCGTGGCTTCTTTACAAACCGCTCGCAAATCCCTCGTTCGCCCAATCAGGGGCCAACTTGTCCATCGACTTCCAGCACGGGGAAGACGGACGTTCTCACTCGATCGTGGCCCAGAGAACGTTTCCGCGAAGGAAAGTCCCCTCGCTCGAGCGAGCGACGAAAAAAGTCCTCGAAACCGGATCGGTCGTTTCTCGAGTCCCGCTTTCGTCTATCGACACGGCGAATACTTGGAGGGCTGGCTCGGGGGCGCGCCTGGGGTATTCCAATTTAATTCCGCCTTGGCGTAATTGATGATACGAGGAAGTTGAACGTAACGAAATTTCCTTGCAGCGGACTTCAGACAGAGGACGCTAATATAGGATTTACGTTACCCAGCCGACCGCGCGCTCCTAGCACATAGCGATAAATATATAGCCCCGGTATAGTAATGAAAGTTTCCCTCTGAACATTCAAGGCTCCTGGGATCCAACATTATGATCCCCTTCCGCCCCCGATCCCGCTAGCTCGGAGGTGGCGGCTTAAAACCCTCCTCTAGAAAGTGTTGTCCGTAGAAAGCCACCCCAAATATACCCAAGCTCTTCAAGGTCAGTATCGATAACAACGAACCGTTGACCCGTCGAACGGGACGGAAAGGTCCGCGGCGTGCGTGACGAAGAAAGCGGAAAATCGCGAAGCGTTCGACGGTGTTCGAAGGGGCGCAAGATTTTTCGCGTGTCATCAGGAGAACGGGCGACGTCTCCTTTCCCGGTATGCTAATAAAACGGATCTTATGTGGCGAAGACGCCATTTTGAATAATGTCGACCAATCAGAAGCCCAGACCGGGCGTCTTGGGGGGGCGGCGGGTGCCGACGAGGGGCTAGACACGTGCAAAGCGTACACCACTAGCTGCTCCAACACAAACTACCCTTATATTATGCTGCACTGTAAACCCTAGCCTACCCTTTGCAGACCCGACAATCCTTTCCCTCCTCTGGCCCGGAAAACACCCTGCGTCGTACCGATGCTCCTTCGTCTCGAGCCCGACGTACACACCCGTCCTTCCGTCGGCTTTCGGATCTCTTCTGTCACGGCCGTTGCGCGTAAACGCTTGGAAACGAAAGTTCGTCGAGCAACGTGAACGCGTCCGGACGAAACTGTCCTTCGATTTCAGGTGTACAAGACGGGACCGCGCGGGTTTCACAGTTCAGATTGCACGAATCATTTAGCGGGCCGCCCGTTCTTCCACCGGGGGGGGGGGACCAAAGGAATCTCCGGCAATGGGGTGCATACCAGAGGAATGTCGTTTCTGATTGCGCAGACGAATCCGACGCTTTGCGTCACTTTGTCATTCAAATAGGAAGATTCCATGGAAACGAGGGCCGTGTTCGGCTTTGGCACGTCTTCGCGGGGTTATTCGTCCTCGACGGATGGGAACGCGCCGCGTCTGACGAGGGGGCACCGCCGTGGGGCGGCGAGCTGGTTAGGCTGCTGGTTTCCACTCAGCTCGGTCTATCGTGTTTCTCTGTTTCATTGTGCGGCCTCCCTTGGAAAGCCGAAGACGCTCGTACGCGTACAGACGGATGCCGGCGGGTGAACGTCGTAAAGGACGAACCGGAGGGTACGATGCCCCCTGGGGGTGGGTGGCCCGCGAAAAGGGCGGCGGTTGAGGGGGTATACGTTCCGCGCTCTCTTCGAATTCGTACATACATTAACGTCGCTTGTCAGGCGCGCCGAGCCACCCCCCGTTAGACTTAAGATACCGTTCGAGTAAGGGGGAGACTTGTCTGTCTCCCTGTCTTCGTACCCCGCCCCCGCGACCACCCTCGCCACGCCATCCGTCTCTTTCTCGAGCACCGCCGTGGATTCCACGATGCCGCTGCACCTCCAACTCATTACCAAAACCACCCACCGTCTTGGGAACAGCCGCTTCGTTTCCTTCAATATGGCTGCCCCCGAACGCCGGATTCCATTTGCATCTGATTATACATTTTACAAGCTCCCGACCGTTCGGGTTGTCGCGGCGAACGGAAGAATTATTCGTTCGCGTCGAGGCCGACGCTCGGAGCATACGGTAAATTCGGAGATTCGATATGCAAGACACTCTAGAGCTGTTACGCATGGAAAGGAATAAGTCTGTCTATGGTTCTCGATGAAATTCGATCGGGAGGAACTGAACATGCAAGCAATTCGTTCAGGCAAGCCGACGCGAAGAGTTCGTCTATCCTCGCGATCAACCAACCCCCCTGAAAATGCGTTCAGACGATACACGACGAAACTTGGTAGGAACGTTTCACGGTAACTGGCAAGACAACGCCACCCGCGAGGCTCGTCTCGCGTAATTAGCAGAGAAGCGTCTGATTTTCATTGCCGAAGCGTCATCCTCCGCCAACCCTTCTAGCGAAACCGTTGTTCCTCCGTCGAGCGTCTCGTACCATCTCGACACCCACTACCCTCCCCCCGTTCATGGAACTTGGAAAAGGAGACGCTAAACTCGAATACGCGAGCATCGCTGCCGATGTAGCTGCGTATTTAGTTAACAGCCTGGCCCGTGTCGCGTCTCGAGACCCGATATCCCCACCCCTTGAGCCAACGGCTGTAATCGAAAAACGGAGCGACGCGTTGGAATCATTCGCCCTTCGACCAGCCGACGCAGAGCCGGCACCGATCGGTCCTCGAACACGCGGCGAAACGTCTCTTCGCAACACGGCACGCGCTTGATTTCGCGCGGCCCGGTGGAATCGCGAGCAGCTATCGCGGGGGATGGAAAAAAAATGACGGGGTCGCGCGAGCAAAAGAATATACTTGCACCCTGCATCGATGTCTCCGCCACGCGGTGGGTGTGACTTTTCGTTTTGCGCCGACGAATCCCCGTTTTTTCCTGACATTCCACCCTTCCACTGGTTCGCGGCCGCACGGAACGGCCGAGAACGACGGAGAACCGCGTGGGCCAAAACTTTCCATGGAAACGTGCGCGCGTAGCCGCGAAAAATCTGACTCTGCTCTGCGGGGGTGTACGCCGCGGCGAAAACCACCGCTCCCATTCGACGAACGCGTCGACAAAACGATCCTTCGTGCGGTAATATACGCGGCGCGGATCCAACGGCGCGCCGCGGCGTTCGGCACGGTCTCTTTAAAGTGCAAACGTCGAGCAACGGTGTCGCGGAAAGGGTGGCCACTTGTTCGAGCGGGAAAAATGCTTTTCGCGTGCCGCGCACGTACGGTTTCATTCGAATTCGTTTCGCGTGATAGCCAGCAGCTTGCAGAAATCAGGGATGGCGGCGATGGAAAGGGGCTGACGGCACTGCTCGGGGGTGGCGGGCGGGGGGGGGGGTTTGGAAGGGGGTGGTGGTGCCCCAAGGGTGTGTTCCGGAATCGGGGTAAGATGGAGGAAAATCGTTACTCACTAGTCGCGGGGAAGTCGAGGGTTGAGAGGGCAGAGCGAGGGCGTAGGGGAGCATAGAGACTCCGGGGCTTGAAAGAGGGAGATTCGTGCGCACTCACGAGCATGCACACACGAACAGACGGGCACACACGACCCTCTGTCTAGGTTCGGGCAAGACGATCCCGGGGAAAACGCCTAAAATACGTCGATATGAGACGACCCGAGGAGCACTGTCCTTACTCGATCATGCCCCCCCCCCCTCCCCTCGCCCCTTAACCGCTAAACTGCCAAAGAGTTTCTCTTCGAGCGAGCGTATCGTGCGGGATCCGAACGAAACGAGAACCGACGAGTCCCGGCAGAAGGAGACTCGTAGCGCATAGTACATAACTATTGAGGGTCATAGACGTTCGCGGCGTCGACGCGTCGACGTACATTTTTGTCATGATACTCCGCTGCGTGGCTCCGCTGTCCCCTGCTTCTTTCTCGTTCGAAGTTCGGCAACCACCCGCCGGAACACCGACGCGCTTCGGCTCAGTCGCGTCAATGAAAATTACCTGTCACGACGATGCTTGCGCCGCGCAAACACGCGATCTTACAGCCAAGCCCGCCGACATCCGCCATTTTCCCGGAGATATGTAGAAGAGGCAAAGAGAGTGGGAGGGACAGGGTTGCGGGGAACGGCGTTCCTTTGAGAATTTCGATGTAAGACACTCGAGTGTGCCGTGGCAGCTTCAATTTAGATAATTAATGATACGAGCGTGGGGTTAGGTACAGTTAGTACAGTAAGACCGAGTGGAAAACAGTTTCCAGCCCGGCTGGCTCCTTCTCCCCGCCTCCGACTAACCTCGCACACTCTATGAGAGTTTCACGAGACGGCGTAGTACCTTCTGCCATCGCGTGACAGTTGGGTTGACGAGGAAGCGGAGACTGAGGGGCTGTAACGGTACCAAACCCGAGGGGTGGCAGCGGGGGGACGTCGCCTCGCAAGGTACCGTCGCAAGGGTTGTCCTCTGTACGTGGCTCGTTTTATCTCCTCTCGGAGACGACGAGGCAATAGGCGGCGGTTTCGAACGCTGCACCCTGCGGCCCGTCGTTTCACCTTCCTATTTTCCAGCCCCTCCGCCCACCCTCGTCTCGCTCTCTTTCTCGTCCCCCGGCGTCACCCCCGTCCGTTGACTCGCAATTCTCGACGCGCCGCGACGTTCACGGCGGCGGGATACCCACGGCGAAATTGAATTCAATCTCGAGATGAATATCGAATCGAACGAACAGACTCGAGCGAGCTTCGACCTTCGCCTTCCATCTTTCTCTTTGTCGATGTTGCGGACCGTCCGCCCTCTGCAACCCCCGCCGCCCCCGAACCGTCGAACTCGTTCGCTCAATTTCGTGTTCGCGTCTCTCGATTATCGAGCTTTCTTCGCCAGCACCTCTTTTCTCCCCACTTCGAAAGAGGTTGCGAAACGTCGCGTCCGCGTCTCGAAGTGGTTCCCGCAAGTACTTCTCTGTCGGCGAAAAGTAACGCAAACGGGCGGCGGTGATCAAACCGGCCGGTAGACGGAAGGGCGACGAAATTGCAATTTGCAAACCGTTTAACGGCCGCTTAGGTCCATTCTCGTGCGAAAACTTGCACGGTCCAAGTTCCCGGAAGTCCCCCTAACGACTTAATTGTACACTTGTCGCCTTTGAGAACTTAAGTTTCTCCCGCGGGCCGCGACAATGAGCATTGTCGGCCTTTGTGGACGCGCCGTTGTCCCCGGCATTATACACGACGCCCGATGCTCAATCCAGATGCGCGCGTTAGCAGCGCTGAAAATACTTCGAGAACGATTCCCGGGTCGGGCCCTTCAATTAATTTCCCTTCGGAAATATTGTCGATCGTTGGGCAAAAATATTTCCAGGATCGTTGATCCGGTCGATCGATCGAACGAATATTCGACCCGCTCGATTATTCACGGCTCCGCTGGACGAATCGCGTGGTCGTCGCGACGCCGCTGTGCCGTCGGGAAATGACGCGACCGCAGTTTCGTTGGCAAACGCATCTTGCCTATCCTTTTTTCCACTTGGCCGACGCGCACAAAATTCGACACGACTGACGCGAGCTAATCGATGGTTCGGTCGCAATGTTCGCGATGATCCAATTGCACCCGATTAATGAGCAACGCACGTAGCGCCGACGAAAGGTATTAAGTTGCTATATAACTTGCAGGCAACCCTCCCGTAAAGATCCCCCCCCCCCGAACCTTGCCATTGTCGAAATTTCCCGCGGACATTTTCTTCGAAGGTTGACGAACCGACTTGACCAGTCTCGCCGACTGGTCAGTATCTATTTGCGGAGCACGCAAGTAGAAACAACGATAACAGGTTACCAGGACCAGTCCTGTGGGAATTTTGGTGGAGCTGTCCCACATTCATGGCCCACGGAAAGCGAGTCTGTTTTCACAATGCTCATCGGGCAACCGCGGTGTGATTCTCACGTGACTGGTCAGCAACGGGCGTCCAACAGGTTTATCTTCGAAAGTGAACGAGACGGTGCCAACACCGATCTCAGATACGAAACTTGACAGTCTCGTATCGTTCCCGTCCGGCGGAGCATCTCGATACCCTGTTCGCGATTAAAAGCGTCACGCGACAAATTCGATCAGCGGAAAGAAATTTCCGTGGCCGTGCTCCTTTACGACGGTACGCGTTTGTCGTCGGACGTCTGTCGCGGATCTCTGCCCGTCACCTGGTGCAAAATAGATGGGGGCGGGTTAATCGATCCGGTTGGGGGGCAATGCAACTGGACGTGCGAAAATTAAATCATTTCCCGCGATCCCGCAGCTCGAAGGAAAGGGGAAATCCGTGGCAAAATGGAGGGCTGCCGGCAGACACCTTCTTTCTCATTCGGGATTATGTAACCAAGGGGGCGCGGGTGTGAGACGGTGGCGGTGGTGGAAAACGGTGGTGCGAAAACACGCTCCACGTGAAACAGTCGGACCCTCGTTTCGACGTTTTAATTGTTTCGTGCTCGTGGCGCGAGAAGGTAGAAGAGAAAGAGAGAGCCGGGACAGCCTCCGAACGAGCTCGGGTCCGTGTGGGTGGCGGTATAAATATACGGGACGTTTAAAAAGTGTTTAAACGCGTAGCCGGCCACCTAGCTCGCCCCCCTTGCGGTAACAAGGGGTGGGACCGGTGGGAAAATTTAGCGTAAAAACCCGCAGGTTAAGCGAGAATTAAGAGTGGACACGGAGACGCGGAAAGAGTGAATTAAACGGGCCGTCCACTCGACTGCTCCCGTCCACTCGTATTCCAATCGACGGGTCGATTAGTTTCGAATGTTACGAGGATACGTATTCTTCCACAGCGGAAACCTTTTCGGCGAGACCAATTTAAACGGATCCGCGCCGTGGCCGTTCTTTCCGTCTCCGATTCGACGGAAGCTCGTTTTCTTATCTAACGTTCCGCGACGCTTCCACGGTAGTCACCGTTCCGCCTGACGTTTAGTCGATAGCGGAAGGTGGAGCAGACTCGGAACGTATGCAAGATTGCTGGACGATTTCAGATTTGGCCCGAAGTTCGACGACGCGACGTTCAAAATTCGAATTTACCAACGGCATTCATTTCGCGGCGGACCCCGGCTTGCCAGGGCTTTCTCAGATATATGGAAATTTCCTTAGCCGGCGCCGTATTCAGAGGGGAGGCCAAGTAATATAAATTCAAATCAGTCCCTGTTTTCTCATACAACAAACTTGGAGGAACTCCGTAGCTGATTCTCCGACGGTAGTTACTGCCTCCTTCCTGCGCGCCCCTGCCACCTTCAGCGAACTAAGTACCCTCCTGCCCTACCAGTTACTACCACCCTCTTAATGAAGATATGTGACAGAGGTCCAACCAACGCACGAATCTCTGCCCTCCATTTTCTCCTGAAGAACTCGAACGCGTTTTCCACTGTCGGCCGGAGAAAATTCTCCGAGGCGCCCCACGCGGAATCGTCGCGCATATTTTCTTCCGCTATTTTATAATCGCAACATTGTGCGATTAAATCGCAGTTCGCTTCGACCTTCCGAGGCACTCGATCGACCTATACGCGTACCTTTTCTTTCCGCTTGTGGCTTCGCTGCCGCCCGCCCTTAATGGCGTCGCGATTTCCATAATCTTGGAAGGCATTCCGGCATCCCCTTACGACGTAATAATGTTCGCAGGAGAGGGCCTCGCGTACGCGAAACTCGCTGGCCCTGGAAAATGGCCGGCCACGTTAATGCCCCCTTAATGTTTAAGGATCTCGCGCGTCTAACCGCCCCGAAGCTGAACCACCGACGCCTCGCCATTTCGCCCCGTTCCTAAATCCTTGGAGCAAGAAAATCTGAAATCTTCTCTGCTGATGTTCAATCGATTCCCTCGGCGTACGCCCGGCGAACCTGGCGGGTCCGCCGCGATCAGGGCGCCGCCGGAACTATCCGCGGAATCTGAAAAGTCAAAATTCATCGTCGAAGTCCGCCTTTCCCAAGGCACGGGGTCTTAGGCGGTAGAGCGCGGCTACAAGCAGAAACGTAGATATTGCCGGAGTTCTCAGGGTTTCTAGTCGGCTGACGTCGCGGTGGATGGGGGTAGGGGGGCAGGGCGATGGAGTCGGGGGTAGTTGGAAAAGGGGGACGCGCCCACCCTCGCGCTACCACCCGGCTAGCCCCCTCACGTCTTTCCTTGCCCCTTCCGTCAACCCACGAACGACGATACCACGAGCACGAGGAGGGCGGAGGGTGCAGGCAGAGAGAGTCTAAGGTAGATTATATTATTTCCCCGCCCCCGCCGGGGGCTCACCCGCCATTTTGTGAATGTTAAATCATTTATTGATCCAAGAAGGTGGCACTCACCCTCCTACCCCACGGCTCGACCTACCCCCGAATAGAACTCACGCCACCCCCTCGCCGCTACGCCACCCGGCCGACGTCTGAAAGGGGCCGATCCTTATTCCGCGGAGCGAATTTATATGTTCACTCTCTTTGCGCGCGTGTGCGCGTACGTGTGCGCGTCTTGCCGTCCGCGTGTGCGTTGCACATCCGCGTCTCTCTTCCTCGTTCGGCTTCGCCGTATTCACGCGCACGCGAGGGTCGGTGTTGGCGAGCATTTCGGAACGACCACCGAATTTATGGTCTCGCGAGGCTCGATTCCCGACCCCCCTCCGCCTCGTCTCCGGCTATTCCTTTAGACTTCGTCCGGATTCAGACGGCGCCCTTATCCGACGCCCACCCCCTTCCGCCCTCCTGAAACCAGCCTTCTTGAATAATAGTTGCCGTGCTTCCGCGCTCGCCTCGGGATCCACCAACAGCGGGAGGATCCAAAGGATTTGCCGGGACTTATTCCTCGATGATGAACGCTAAGGTTGGTCTTAGACGGGGAACGTAATTGTGCCCTTTATTTTGCACGAGTACGTCGCGCACACATCGCGGAACTTCGAGCAGAGACCCGGGCGAGGAACATTCGACCGACGCTTGGGTGCAGAACTCGCCTGGATGTTGTACTCCTTACGTTTTTATTGATCTTCCGGGCGGGTCCGCCAGTTAGACAATTATTGCATTACAGTGAAGATAAACGGGGACAAAGTTAGATGATGTATTACATCACATCGGGGTTCATTGTTATCCGAGGCAATAGCTGAAGTTCTGACAGTAAATGTTCCGCCAAGTTCGGTATCCTGGATATGAGATTTGCACACGCCGTCGTAGGAACGGCGGGCTTTAGTTTAAACAGAACTTGCATCTCGGGCGATTGTTTGTTGTACATCTTCTTAGAAATTGGATCGTCTTGCCGACGTAATATGCTGACGAAAAGATTAGGGAATCGCGAATACGTAATCGCCATGGAGCGGCAATCGTGTCGTCCCCCTTCCCTTTCTGATGTAAACCTTTTCCAAAAGCGGATTCAATAATCTTGGAACAATCGAACGGAAAGACGCGCGTCCACGCGCAGACTCGCCCTCCTCGGAAAAAAGCGATTTTTCCACGCGCAGAATCGTAAAAATCCGCAGATGCGAGAGGGGCGGGCCGAGGAGGGTAGGGATCAAGGAATGAATAGGGGTGAAAAATAAAGGCGAGGTCAGTTGAACACGAGCCGTGGAAAAATTCGCGCAAGTCCTCGACCGTTCCCGACCTT
The DNA here is from genome assembly GCA_963969485.1 of Nomada goodeniana. Taxonomy (NCBI): domain Eukaryota; kingdom Metazoa; phylum Arthropoda; class Insecta; order Hymenoptera; family Apidae; genus Nomada; species Nomada goodeniana. The sequence goes on along the minus strand of OZ018305.1, from coordinate 5,414,805 downwards.
CTTTCCGGTCGTGTCGCGCGAAGAACTCTAATGTCGTGGCTCGCGCTATAGTTCATAGACGTTTGAAACCGTCCACGGTTCGTCCCGTTTCATTCGCAATTGCGGTATTCGTTTCACGCGGGTTTCCCGTTCGCGCGCGACCCCGGCGCAAATTCTTCGGTGTCGCCTGTAAAAAAAAAAGCTACGGTATTCCAAGCACGGACAGCTGCAAATGCCGCAGAATCGTCGGATCATCGGATCATCGAATTCCTCGGCGACTGAACGGCACGGAGACACGCGGGCGATTTACTTTTTCCGTGACAGCAATTCGGTGCAAGGTGCGTCGCGGCATTCGTCATCGGGCATCGCTCGATTATGCGGTTTCGCGACGAGCGACGATTATGCGGCGCGGCGACGCAATTTCGCCGGCAATTCGGAAGGGTTTGCCGGGCGCGGCGAAAAATCGAAAGAAAGTGCGAAAGTGACGCGCGGACGCCGCAAGTGCCCTAACTATCTCGCTGCTGGAATTCGGAGCACGGTGATTATATGGACAGGACAGCGAAATCTCGGCGACCGTCGAAATTTGCGGGGTGGACGCGGCCCTCCCCCGTCGCTTAGGTCCTCCACCCCATCTGGCAGGACGTCCGAATTCGCATTCCTACACACCGTACCACCCACACCACCCTCCCCTCGCCCTTTTGCCACCGTCGCTGCAACGCCGTCCCCGCGTTTCTTGCTTTCCGTCGAGCGATCAACGAGCACGGACCGCGTGACAACTCTGCGCTGCGATCCGAATACCCCCGGCTCGTTTCGCTTCCGGCGACGATCGCAGATTCGCGGAAAGGTGTTTCGGCAGCCGAGAAGGGAATATCTGAAGGTTCGATGAACGAGACTGACGTGCATGTTTCCATTCTTTTCGTCGATCCGCAAGTCTCCGCGAAGCGTTGAACAATTCGCGTCTCTTTCCTTCGATAAAGGGATCGTGTTCGCGAATGTACGTCGCGAATAGAGTCGCGCGATTTCGAGAGAAAAATGCGCGCGTCGCGCGGCACAGGAGCGGCGGGGTTAACGGGAAGCCCTGGGAGATCGCGTGCGAGGCAGACGACACAGCCAGCTAGGCTTAGGCCGGTGGAAAATTGCGGGATTTCAATTTGTTGGTCGAGCACCGAGACGCGAAGAGCGTCAGGATCTGGGGTGTAGGCAGGAGGGTGTACGGGGCGCCATAGTTCGTCGGCCCCACCCCTGACGCGCTGCCTCGACTACGGTCGAGGACCGTCGAGGTGGCACGAGGGTGTAGGGGAGGCCAGGCAGGGCTGCGAATGATATAGGGGTTGCGACGCCATTTTGAATTAGCTGTGCTTAGAGGGCTAGCGGAAAAGAGACCGTTCCCGAGGGTTGAAAAAAGACGGCCACGCGGCGGCAAATGAGAAAGGGCGAAAGGACGCGAACGTTGGCGGGGGTTAGACGTTCCGGAGGCCCTCCGCAATGGTTGCCCGGCTCCGCGCACTTTCACGGCCTTACGATGAAACTCTGAACGCGGTTTTGCCCTTCCGAAACGTACCCTTCGCCTTCGTTTTTTTTTGTTTTGTTTGGTCGAACACGAGAGCGGACGGTGCTCCGGCCGCTTCGGGCTCGACCGGCTCGTCGAATTTCCTTTGGGAATAGACCCGCGGACTTGGCGGAATTTCGTGGAACGTGTTTCCGCCCCGGCGTTTGAATTTTATGCGGCGCTACTGTTCGACGGCGACGGAAGTCGTACTCGACGAAATTAATTTTCGCGATACTATTTCCAGCTGTCGCGGCGCGAGACACGATAACGTAGGTGTTCCATAAGCCGGAAAGTCGTCGCGAAGCAAAAGTGTATTATTGAGCAGCGTGTTAAAGCATTCCGCGGCAAGGGAAAAGCCTTGTATCGTCGCGCGCATTTCCGCTCGATAAATCGTAAAGTCGGCGTGATTCGTTAAGCGACGCCGTTCCCGCGATCAGTGAAATTAGGTCGGGGACTTTTTATCCGGCTCGTTAGCAGTCGTTTAATTCGACGCTGATACACGAGACACGCAAGCGAAAATGGATTATCGGGGCTGACCGGTACACGCGTAGGGAATTACGCTAACAAAAATTAATTGGTCGATCGACCGAATGATTAACCGGCCGGGGAGCGTATAATTGCGCGTATTTAATTTCTCACGCAAATTCGAGCCGGCGCGGAATTACGCCCGCGAATAATTTTATAGCAATCGCGCCCCGCCGCCGACTCAACGATCCCCGTGTCCTGCTGCCAAATTTATCATTTTCCCGCTGACGAATGAACCATTTTTATCTTATACCGCGCCCACCCTCCGTGGAGACACCTGCACTATTACCACGGCCTCAAGAATTCCCCAGGTGTTTACTTTTCGGCGCATAAAAATCGTGCGACGCGTTTCCCGAACCGTCCATCCGCGAACCGTAAGAAAAATCAATGCTGGAATGATTGAGCCGGTGCAAACAGCGTGCACAGAACGCGATCGGCCGATTAATTGCACAGCTGATCCCGTGCATACGTTCGCCGTCGTTGAATTTCACGGGGGCGGCCGGATGGTAATCGTTTCATTTGCTGCGATTCGTTTGACACGATGTAATCTGCTCGCGTTTCAAGCTCGTCTGTCGCGTTAATTATAAAGTTCATTAGCGCTCGCCGGGCCGTTCGCCTGCATGACGTTTAGGCACCGCCGGCGAGTACACATTTTTGTCGGGCGATCGTTCAGCATCGACCCGCGGCCGATTTTATTTATTCAAAGGGCACGGACGTCGCGCGGGTCCGTTACGAATTTACAGAGTCTGTTACACGGCCGCGCATCGAGCGGCGCGTTGCTTATAAATTCATTAAACCGGAGGATCGAGCGTTACGCAATTCTTTCGACTTCTACGTTGGCTCAGATATTTCGTTCGCGTCGTTCCCGAAAATTGAATCGAGCTTCGCCGCCGATTTGCGTGACTCATTGTTATTGCTTAAATTAAAAACGATCATTGCGGTAGTGCTTCGATCAATTAACTGTAGCTGGTTCTCGTACCCCGTGGAGAGAGAAAAAAAGAATTAGCATCGAGCTAGTGCAAGTGTCTTCCCAAGGTTTCCTGACGGAGAACAACGTGCCTGGTCCATGATCGAATTCTGTTATCCTGCCGCCCTCTGTCTTGCACCCCTTATCAGTACACTTCGGGATAGAGAATTTTCTGCCCCGATCGACGGAGAGGCAACTGGTTGCACATTTTCTCCGAACGGGCCAGATGGCAGCTTTCATAGTTTCCGAAGCCGGTAAAGTAGACGCCTTTGCCCCTCGCTAAAAAGCAACCCCACGAGAAGCAGGGCCAAGACAACGACCGCCGACTAGGTCCAACGAGTTCGCGTTCACGCTCGTTCGAACAGCCCCTAGTAGAATTGCCCGCATTCGCATCGAAGGCGGCGCACGCCGAATAGGATACAAAGACGCCAAGACATCGGAGGAGAGAAAAGCAGCAGGAAAATTAAGTGCACCACGGGCGCATACATCAAGCGGCTTGTAAACGACCCTTAAATTCTGCCGCTTTAACTGGTGTACCTACGCGGAAAAATCTATGGCCCGGCTTAAAAGATGCTGCTTCTAATTGCTCGCCGCGTTACAGGCAGTTAAAGTAAGTCCCGGGAGCGGAGCGGCATGCCGGAAAATAAAAAGAGCCGGCAGGGGATCGTGGGCGAAAGGTTCAAGGCGCTTTCCTGAATTCCACCTTTGTCGGTGAAACGAGCCAACGGTACGGAGGCCCTTGATACGATTAATTGCGCTCGTTACGAGTTTTTCGCGACTTCTCCTCCGCCTGTTCGTTGGCGCGTCCCTCGTTAATTTAGCACCCTCGATTTCGCGCACCCTAGATATCCAAAGTGGACGGTTTTAAAATAACCGCGACAACGGATTAAATAACGCGTTGCCCCGAAAGGCATATTCTCGCTTCCCTTGCGAACGATACGTATCCCGGCGATTTTCTTCTATGAAAGGAGGAACGGAGGACGGCGAAAGAAACGAGAAGTCGGAGTCAAAGAAAAATAAAACAAGGTACAAGAGTGTTACTCCGTCTAGGAGGGTCGGGGCAAGTCCGATGAAATTTATAATTTGCCGAAGTTCCTCGTGGCGAGGGTGATAATGGGGCCTGGGGTTGCTTTGGGTCTAGCCTCGTTCCTTTTTAAGTTTTAAATAGTTTCCCGCGAGTTTTAATTAGGAAATTCATCCCGCCGCCCTATTCGCCTCGATTACGTCCCAGGCCGCTTCGAAGACAGCCCGAACGGAGTTTGGGGCGGAGGGAGGAGTCGGGTGGTGAAAAAAGGGGTAACGATCGTCGTTTTTCAGTTAACACCGAGGAAAATTGTAGCGAACTTCTAACGAGTATTAAAACACAAACTTCTCGGCGAGGAAATATTGTTTGCACGAAGCTATTATGGCGCAGGCGAACGGGTCATGTCGTCCAAGTGTTCTCAGTTTTCATCCGAACACTTGTTATCTGCAAAATTGTCCACGCACGAAAGTCAATTCGAGCCACTACTCGGTCGAACCGCGAAACGCTTAGCTGGCCAATACATTTGCCGTCGCTGTGCTTCACCTGTTATCCATTTCGCATGCAGCTAATGATAGCCCCGCGTCCAATTTAAAAACGTATTCGGCCAAGACGAAATCGTGCAATCCGCGAAGCGTCATTTCCTTCGTGCTTCTCGCGATCTTTAACTCCCCCGCTCGAAGGGAGGTCGGTGAACGGGAGTGGAAAGACGGAAAAGTGAAGTTGCACCATCTTCATTGTATTCCGCGTGGCCGGCAGGATCGATCGGCGTACTTTTTGCTTTCACCCCTTTCGCTTTGATACGGCCCAGTCGGAGAAGCATCACCTTCCCCCCGTCGCCGTTACCCCGGCACGGACGTTACTGCAGCCGCCCCTCCGCAACCCCATTCGCCGTTTACTTTATTCTTATCTGAAATGCTGAAACGGCGAAGGTGGTCGACAGGAGGCTCCCCCTCGCTCTTTCTTCGTGCCTCCCTAACCCTCCGCCGCCCCCGTCGACCGGCCTCTTTTCTTCCTGGAGCCTGCTCGAACCACGGGCGCGGGGGTGGTGGCTCGATCCCCTCCTTCTTTCTCGTTCCGTTCGCGAGCCAAGGAAAAACCTGCGAAAGAAGTGAAAGAAAGAGGAGGGGATGACTACGTTGGTGGGGAGAGACTTTATCGTTTTTAGGGGTGGTTTTAGTTTCTTTCTCCCGCGCTAGTACGCCGATTTCGCTGTAACGCGGCCGTTTCTTCGAGCTTGCTTCGTGCATGTACGAAGCAATTGGTGCATCTAGGGAACGTTGTTCAATATCTACCTATCAGAAAGGAAACGACCTGGACGCGAAGACATTTTAGAGATTTTTTTATACCTCCCGACTTGATCCTTTTACGACTACGCCCTAGCACGATGTCTTTTCGCGGCGTTTACGAGAGAACCCCCGCCCCCCAGGGCCACGCTTTAACGCCCTGCCGGCACTTTTTAGAAGCGCGTAAAAGAGCCGAACGACGCGACGCTTAAAACCGGCGGAGTTTTTAGTGTCCCGCGATCAACGGCGTTCTATATGCTTTCTAACACTCGCGGGGTGGCTTCACCTGCAAGGGTCGCCGGTTTAATGCTCCTCCGACTTTTCTTTAATTAAGAACGCTCGCCTGCGTGCCGCCTCGCAATTTTCATTGCCCACGGAATACAAAAGCTCTCCGACGTTTCCGAACGGTACGCGACTTTTAATTTTGCCGCCCGACTCGAATAAATACGAATGGAAAAAGTGGGTACCGGGTGTCCGGAACCCGTTTTCACGATACACGAGTTTCCAACCCCGGTTTCATCCATCCGCGACATCCCTACCACCAGCCCCCTAGCAACCCGCCTCACCCTCCTGCCCTACTAACCTTCCGGCAAGGAATTAACGAGCTCCGCAGAAATAATTTATCGCTTCGCTCTAATTCATTTCTTGTAAAACCATTGGTTGATCGTAGTTGCGAATTTGCAATGCGATCGAAAGGTCCGTACCATCGGCTACTCGTCGTCCTTTGTTTTTTGCTACTTGCCCATCCTTGTCACTTGTCACGTCGTAATTTATCCGCCGTGAATCTCGCCTCGCTTCGTCCCCCTGCTGCAACTACACTTTCACCTCTCACCCGACTATTGTCCCTCTCGGAATATTATGAGACGGTGGAAATCGTTCTCCCGTTGCGCATGGAAATTTCTCGACAGCCTCGTAATTATCCCCGAAATGGGAAAGTATCGTACCCTTGGATAAATATAAACGCAATGGCGATCGACAATAAGGGTGAGGCTGTTCTGCTGCGACGATCGGTAGTATCGAGCGACGAGAAACGGATCCCAAAGTGTCGCAGATCGCGGGGAGGCGAGGCGTCGCGACGGCGTTCGGTACGATTGGCGTGTAATCGAAAAGCCAAGCGACGGGAAAATTGCGAATCGAGAGTGACCAATGGTCCGTGAATATCGAAAAACTCTCTCGAACAACATCGCACGAAGGAGAAACGAAGCTGCTGGGAGTATCCTGAACAACTGGTAATGTCGATCGGCGTTAACGGTGTTCCGACGCTTTATGGCGTTCGTGGCTGCCCATTAGCGTCATTTGTCAGCTACGGATAAAACTGGCGACGATTAATCATTGGTTAAATAAGCGAATCGCCGCCCAGTACCGGCTGAAATTTAACGACAAACGGCTGACTAATTGCAGCACAATTAATTCAATAATTGGCCAGTCTAGCTAACTCACAACAACGAAACGTAAACCCAGTTAAATTTTGTTCTACCCGTATGTGCCACGGAATTTTCTGCCAATTGTGCCAGGTTTACTTCTCTGACGACAAAATTACCTTGATGGACGACGGGGAAAAACATCATTCGCTAATGAGCCATACATGATTTTCGCGGAATTTCGTACAAAGGTTGATTGCATTTGGAATTGAAAAAGCACTTTGACCGTTGAGAAGTCTCGGAACGGAAAAGGGAAAAACGGAAGAGAGAGAAACAGAAAATAGTTCGCGATTTCTTCCGTTCCATTCGCATTACCAGCCCCGTCCTCTCGAGCTTGCAAACATCAGGCCTCATTTGCTTTTCGTTTCCAGCTTTCTACCCTTTTGCTCTCTCCTACCCTAGCGTTTCTTTTGCCTTCGCCTAAACCATTTGAACTGCTGCCTCTACACCGTCCGCTTTCCTGCATTAAAAATAAAGGCGGGCGTTCTCTCTGGCTCGGGGAACCTTCGTGGAAAATGCTGGCTAACGATGCTAGTCAAATAGTTGCGGATTGCAGCCGGAGAAAGAATAAAGAAAAAGCAACATATCCGATGCATGAAGATGCAAGGAAGGGGAGGATTTATACTTTATCGTTTGGCATCTCTCCACGAGGTAAAAGGAAATTGACCGACGTTATTCTTCGCTAGGACTCGTGATCAAATTAAATTAAACACTTAAACACGCATTTAATGTGGACATTTAGTTGTCCACAAAATCTAGAAAACAATTCAATAGAAGCATTTTAATTTCCTGGTACCACCGAGAAACATCATAATTCTCGAACCGAATCAGTGCCTCGAGCTAGCCCAGTGAAACTTCAATGTTCCACTGAAATGTTCATGGAGAATATTTTTAATCCCTCGTCTTCCTCATAAAAATCACCGCACTTGCGGTTCATTCGTTATAAACAATTAAAATAATTCATACAGCCAACTGGACATGGATGCGTTTCCCTTTCATTGAGGCCCCACGTATTGCAAAATAACCACCGGGAGCCGAGATGAAAATTTTGAAAAAATGTATCGGTAATATTGTCTGTGGCATGGAAATGTTACTGGGGCTCTTGTGCCCCACAGACAGTCGGTAACCGGATATGTGGCACCATCTCGTGCTCGCGACCTTTTTCGTAATTTTCCGCGCCGTCAAATACAAATTTCTAGATTTCATCGATAATTTAAACAATTGCGTTTTCCTCGGCTCCAAGTGGCAATTCTTGAACCGGACTGGTCTCAAATTAAAGCTACAGACCATAGATATCTTCCCCAACAGTTTCAACGATACGGCATTTATTGTTCAAAAGTTATAAACAATTAAAGACTCGGCGGAAATACGCTCCGTGTCGTTTCAATTATCTCGACTTCTGCATGCGATAGAATAATGAACGATAGCTTAAACTGAAGGCAAAGGATGCTGTTACACAACAATAAACGATTTACAAATGCTCCATACGGTGTTTATTTTTTATAAACAATTTAAAAATTTAATTCTGAATTGCGCAGTGACTATACATAAGGGTAGTTCTAAAATAGGTACAGGTCGTTCTCCAAACCAAGAGCTTTAATTTGCGACGTCGTTGATGTAAATCGGCCCCGTAGAAGCCGAGATAATTAAATTTGTTTAGAGAATTAATAAACAAATGCGATTACATTGACTTGCAGGGCAGATAGACCAATTATCTCTGGAGACAAATTAAAGCTACAAGTATAACCTACAATCCACTATAGGTGTGAACATAGTTCGAGATTTGTTGATAACAATTGAACAATTAAAATTGTTATTCCAGCCACCTGAATATATTTACAGCAACGGCGTATTTATTATCGTGTAGCTTCCCCCCTTACCCTTTAATTTGCGGCATGGTTGATTAAAATGGGTCCAGTAGAAAGCGAGATAATTGAATTTGTTTAAAGAAATTATAAACAAGTCCCGTTATGCCGCTTCCTGGCTAGATACATCTATGACCAAATGACAGAAATTAAAGCTAGCAGTATCTCCAATTGGTGTGAACGATGTATTTTTGCAACGTGGTATTTTTTACGTGTAGCTTATTCGATTCCCTTTCATTTGATCACCATTTATTGAAAAACAACCGCCAAGAGTTAAGCTAATTACAGTGACCCAGGAAGGTATTTTTGGCAATTTTTCAATTGTTATTAACTATTAAATCACAAATGCTATATTTTTTCAACTATTGGTGGAGATAGGTATGGTAGATTTAATTTGAGACAAGTCCGGTTAAAAAATACGCACTAAAAACCGAGAAAAACGCTATTGTTTAAATTAAAGACGTAATCCAAGAATTCTTTTTTCGCGGTGCGGAAAATTACGAAAAAAGCAGCAACCGCGAGATGGCGCCACATGTCCGATTATCGACATATCGTTACCGACAAAATATTTAAAATTGTTATCTCGGTCCCTGGTGGTTGTTTCTTAATAAATGGTTGGCAAGAGAAAGGGGACCGAATTATTTGTCCTCATTTATATGCCTATTCCGCTCCTGCTGTTGTATTTCATAGTATCTTCTGGAAGGCTTTTCATCACTTCATTCCCTACCCTTCGTGTTTTTATTCCTGCTTGACTGATTTCATTCTTCTCCAATTAATCCTCCCTTTCTCTTATTCGTTTGGTGTTACTCCATCCTCATCTTTTTCCTCTAAATATCCCTTCATAATTTCCCTCCCACCTGTTATCAACGCTTACTGATATATTTGTTGGTGTGTGCAGGTTTCCTGGACAGGGGAAACGAAGAATTGTTCATAAGAGTAACATAGCAGAGAGGAGAACTTTCACCACATATTTCAGTTATCCTTTACTTATAGTAGATTGGTTTATAAAAATACTTTGTAACTATTAACACATAAGATTAATTTAGAATATTTGGTAATTAATTGTTATGCATCTCCCGAAATCGTAACAAAGTAGCAAAAAGTCTCAAGAAAAATTTGCAACAATATTGCGCCAATTTTGCAACAAAGTTGCAAAGCAAGCGCTAGCAATTTACAACAAAGTTGCATACAACTCCTCGCGAAAACGCAACAAAGTTGCAAAAATCTCGGGAAAAGGCAACATTTTTTGCGCAAAACATTGTTGCAAATTTGTCTTGAGACTTTTTGCTACTTTGTTACGATCTCGGGATATGTCCCTTGCAACTTTGTTGCAAAATTTCACAAGAATTATTGCAACTTTGTTGCGTTTTTCGCGAGACATTCTGTGCAACTTTGTTGCAAAATTTTCTCGACAATTTTGCAACTTTTTTGCGTTTTCGCGAGACCTTTCTTTTTTGCAACTTTGTTGCCAAAAAATGCGCAACTTTGTTGCAAATTCTCGACAGTTTTGCAACTTTGTTGCGTTTTGGCGAGGCGTTTGTTTGCAACTTTGTTGCATGTTCGCGAGGCTTTGTTTGCAACTTTGTTGCGTTTTCGCGAGGCGTTTTCTGCAATTCTTTAAAGCTCGATTTGCAGCTTTGTTGAATTTTCGCCAAGCCTTGTTTGCAACTTTGGTGGATTTTGTTAAAGTCTGATCTGCTTCAGATGAAGACTTTGATAGTGATGAAAATGATCAAGAATTTTCTGTTGCGAAGTTTAATAAGGTATGGGGCACTTTTTACAAGTTTCTCGGTTCAGGACTTAGCATTTAAAGTTCGTCCACGGTACTTCTTCTATAAGGAATTGCACTTAGGTTCTTTCAAGGATTGGTAAGGTATGAAAATAAAATGGGCAGTGTAATTCTTTTCATGAAATATTTATTTAAACTAATCAATGAAGTAACTTGTATTTACAAGTTACACAAATGTTGTCATTTAAATTTACAAGCTAATACTTATGAACTATTCTTTTATATTAATTTACAATACATCGTGCAACAATCGTATAAATCTTGTATCAACTCCAATCTAACATTCATGTAATATAAAAAATACTATAAACATAATAATCTAATACTTACTAGCTATTTTTTAAAGTTAATTTTCAACAGAGATTAAAGTTATCTAATAAATTACAACAATTGTGCAACTTATTTTACATTTATTGCTTGTAATAGTAATATAAGTAATATTGAAGTTTTCCAATAAACTGAATATAAAGTAAAATGTGTTATAGATACGCATACAAGTTAATTGCACAATTGTCATAAATTGATCTTATGCACTAATAGTTACAATCTATTTGTATAAACCAATTTACTTTAACTAAACAATAACTAGAGGATTTGGCTGAAGTTCTTCTATCTTCTTTCTTCGTCTTATGCAGAATGGGAAGTACCAGTCAATGGTCTTCATTTCTTTGCCACGAAAACCTGCACACTCCAAAAAAATATATTAGTAAGTATAGATAACATACTTACAGGATGGAGGAAAATTATCAAGGGATATTTAGAGGAAATAGATGAGGTGGGAGTAAAACCAGAAGAATAAGAGCAAAGGGGGATTAATTGGAGAAGATTGAAATATGTCAAGCAGGAATAAAGACACGAAGGAAAGGAAACGAAGTGATGGAAAACCTTAAAGAAGAAACTATGAAATACAAAAGCAGGAGCAGTACAGAAAAATAAAAGCAGCAAGATATAATGAAAGTTTTAGATATGCTGCTACACGACATTTATTGCAACACTTATTTTTTATAAACAATTTAATAATTCAATTGAGAATTCCACAGTAACTATACGTGAGGGTGGTTCTACAACACGAACAGGTCGTTCCATGAATCAAAAGCTTTCATTTGAGATGTCGTTGATTAAAATAAGCCCAGTAGAACGCGAGATAATTGACTTTGTTTAAAGAAATTACAAATGAATGCGGTTACTGCCGCTTCCTGGCTAGATACATCAATGACCAAATGACAGAAATTACAGCCAGAGGCATAGGCTACCATCTCCAACAGGTGTGAACATTATTCCATGCGCAGTTCGTTTGTCATAAAAAATTAAACAATTGAAATAGTTATTACGGCAATCTTAGTGTAGCTTATTCGTGTCCCTTTCATTTGCCCAACAATTTATTCAAAAACAACCACCAGGCGCCGAGATAACAATTTTTTTATATTTTGTAGGTAACTATATGTCGATAACAGGACATGTGGCGCCATCTCGCGTTTGCGGCCTTTTTCGCTGTTTCGCGCACCGCCAAAACAGAATTTCTCGATTACGTCATTAATTTAAACAATTGCGTTTTTCTCGGCTTCTGGTGAGTATTTCTTAACCGGGCGTCTCTTAAATTAAAGCTACGAACCATATCTATATCCTCCTATGGGTGCAACAATATGGCATTTGTGGTTTAATAGTTTATTAACAATCAAAAATCGGTAAAAATGACCTCCGGTTGAGTGCGTTTATCTCGACTTCTGGAGAAGCTAGATTAATGATCGGGTGCTTAAAATGAAGGTAAAGGATGCCGCTGCACGGCAATAAACCACTTACAAATGCAGCATGCGCCGTTTATTTTTTATAAACATTTTAACATTTCGTTTGAGAATTCCACCGAAGCTGTACATGAGGGCCGATCGGTGAATCGGATTGTTCCTTGAACCAAGAGCTTCAATTTGAGATGTCGTTGATTAAAATCGGTCCAGTAGAACGCGAGATAATTGAATTTGTTTAAAGGATCTTTCACTTCCAGCTTTAATAGATGTCATATGATCTTTGACGTAGCTCGCCTGCAGGTCGAAGTTATCGCATTTGTTTATAATATCTATAAGTAAATACAATTATAGACTGGGCTGATTTTTATCAACATCGTTTTAAATTAGAGCTTCGACTCAAGGAACGATCAGTTCGTGTTTTAGAACGACCTTCATGTACAGCCTTCATGAAAGCTACAAGTTTAAGCTACAATCTCCAAGTGGTGTTACAAATATTGCTCTGTGCGGTTTATTTGTCATAAACAATTAAATATTAATTGCGGTCCATTAGATGAAGTTACAGCAAAGCGGAAATTTTTGCATGGCAATAGAAGAAACAAGTGGGATACATCTAACATTAGAGATTAACCGCCTATTGACTGCGATTGTTTTATCTACGAATATTGACAGAAAACGATTAGCTTCCATGGATTTGCGCGTGGTCATTTTATGCTTTCCTTCTAATGTTTTGAGACAATCCTAACGGTTGAAAGAACGAAAACTACGGAATAATTTCTGACACAAAGCTATAAACTTTGAGGTGCAGAGGCATTAGCGATAGGAGTTCGAATTATCAAGGTTTTACTGCACTTCCACGCAGCAATGTTCTCTACTTACCGAGACCTTATACATACACACATTATCAACGAAATGGATTGGTATCGTAATTTGTTGCATACATTGAACAAAAATGTTTTATTAATCACTCAATGTTTTTATTAAACTCAAAAAAAATGTACCCACAATGCGTGTGAAAAAAATAAGAAACATTATGTACGTCACAGCTGCAATAATTGTAACCATTCCTCATTTTTTTATATGCGTCTCGTCAGTTTTACGTCATCACATTTTACATAGTCACACACATTTCCACTATATTTATTACAATTACTATTTACTCCTGTGCGAGAAATTCTTGTTTGACCATACTTACATCATCGATAAATAGTGTAGCTTTTTTTCTTATAATCTTATGTATTTCTCTTTTTGTCACTGTTCTGGTTCGTATCATCCTGTATTGACAGGGTCTGTTTAGGCATACTCATATTGTTTGCAGCATTTTGGCGCTAGGCGTATAAAATTGTTTACGATGATTTAATTAACAACGACATTTGTACAGATATTTTTAGTAGATCTAATTATGCTTTAGGTTCTGTACTGTCCCATCTATTGTTAACGCTGTAGGATATTCCTCCAGTATCTTAAAATTTATTTGTTCCGCAATTGTATTAATTGCAATTGCCATTTACATAGTACTCTATCGAGTTATTGCTCGATTGCACAACCAATTCATTTTTTTCCCATAATTTTACTAAACACAGCTTTAGTATCGAATATGTAGAATTGCTATAAAAGTGAAATGAAACGTTCTACTCTCTTGATTCAGTATGACGAACTTTTGAAATGTAAGCGTCCTTATTTATGTGACAAGCAATAATATAAAAGTGGTAACTATAACTTTACTGGTATCTATCATTCGACAGTTTTTCCGAATATAGCCAGACAAATAGCGTTCAATTTATAACAAAATTATAAACAACTGTTCTAAATAGTGATATCACTTATTACAAAAAGCCGAGAACATAGCAAGAAGACAGTCATTTGGTAATTCACATTTGTAATTATTTCGCAACTGTGATGGGGAAAAAGTCATGCTTGAAAATTATGCACGATATATGGCAAGTCACTGAAATAAATGCTGGTGGTAGCGCAATGACGATCGAACTTTATAACGAAGAGTCTGAGAACCGACTACGGAAGAACAACTAGGCACGTGTGAAGCCTTCGTTGTCTCAACCTTGACTGATTGTTTCTTACTTTTACCTGTCGTTCACCTCTCAAGCTATAAACATAAAGCTCGCGAACCACACTCGAAAGTAAAAGTACAAACACTTGTGCAAAAGGGAGAATATCGAGGGTCGCGAGCGTTTTACTGATTTTAAAGGGAATCCCTTTGAACACTTCAAACGTACGCTTCTTCGATGCGCCTCATTGCGGACTTCACAAAATATTTGAATACGTTTTTTCCGGAAATGGCTTTGAAACAACGGTAGGAAGCAAAGCCCGCGCAACATATCGTGCGCAAAGATTGCAAAGAAGAGCGTAACAATTAACTTAAAGTTATACGTTTCGCTGACTATTGTATGACTCGTAACCACGTGAGCACATGTTCGAGTAGGGACGATCGTCGACGTCACGGTTGAGATTCCCAGAGAGTTCACGGTCGTGAAAGAAAATGAAAAAGAGTTTAGAAAACTGGTTTCGCCGTGGAAACGGACGCGGGATTCGCTACCAGATTCGCGCCTTTCCTGGAGTATTTGAACAACTACACACGGGACTTCACCTGGCAGCGGGTTTGTGATTTTCATTCGGGAAAATGAACATTTTGTTTCTATTGCTCTTCGATTTACTGTGATGTACGCGTGATTAAAAGTTGGATCATTCGATGTATAGTCTGTTCCTTGGTATGTTATTTCGTAAAGGACAGAAAAATCGTGGATACTTTCAACGCCAGGGCAAGGGTATTGAACCTGTGATAGCAAGAAGAAAGGACTACGAACCCCGGGCAAATGGTATTGAAGAGCATGAAAAGAATCGAAGAGTACGATTCGCAATAATTAGCTTGCCAAACAACTCGAAGGAGAATAACACTCTTGCCGCACAGTTTCCATCTTATGATAAATATACTTTACTGATTCTTATTACAAAGCTCGCAGGAAGTGGAAACAATGTTTTTAAACGCGAAATTTATGAAACATATGCATACAAAAAAAAAATAAACCAACGAATACGTAAATCCATATCGCGAACCGTAATTTACATAGCTCGCTAACAATATACGTAAACTGAAGCACGAGCGTAATATACGAGGGTCGTGTAACCGAAGATTGGAGGTGTTAAGAATTCGATTCACTCATTGTCAGTACTGTATGGAAATCGGAATGCGCCGTCGGTATTTACATAAATATCTTCTTATCGGTTGCTCTTTTTTTTTTTTTTAGTTAGCGAAGGTGAACCTGTCGCGAGCGGTCTTGGGCGAAGTTATTTTAACGAAAGAAATAACGAAAAAGTTTATCTGGTTCGCGATCAGACATATTTGCAACAGCCATTCCGTGAATCCAAGTTTTCGTCGGTTCTTCCGCTTTTAATATTCATTTACCTGTTGACCAGGTTTTTTCTTTCTTTTCCGAATACCTGTTGCATTAATATACCCGTGGTCCCTGATGCCTTCGAGACCTCAGATCCGCAAGTTTGCCCGCGAGACCTTGGTCGAATCAAACTAAATCACGGGAACCGGTTGAGAAGGGTGTCCGGCATGCGAAAGGAACGCGATAAATCATCGCGATAAGTAATTTCAAAGAAGAACGAGGCGCACGGTAGCCGAAGGGACATCGTGAAGTTTCTGGACTATGTTAGCCCTTGCTCTGCACAGGTATCTAGAATTGTCGAGGTATAACTAGGTTTTATGCTGAAAAACCCGGAATTTCCTGGAAACACGCAATTATCACACGGCGGTTAATGCGTATTCATGATTAGAACCGCTTATACGTAATTATATGAATTATCCTGACAAATAATTGGAAAGAGAGCGATGTCTGTTATAATATATACATATACGCGTGCATGGTACGCATGTATCGATTCCACATGACCGATGAAGTAATATTGCATCATGTGTCTGTGATTACGTTTCTTTGCGGCATACTCCTTCTTTCCCAGCGCGAGTCCTTGTTCCAGCACGCGCGGGCTCGAGCAAGGGAATTTTTTCGGAAAATTCACGGTCGGGTCACGGCGTCGGTGAGCAACGGCGAGCTGCAAAATTCGGAGGCCCAGTTGGCCCGCGAGATATGACTGTATCACTGTGTAGAATGTGATTAGACGCGTCCGCGGCGTCCAGCGAACAAACGAGAACAGAAATGACAAAAGATTGTGCTCACGTTTCGAGTGATAACGCCAATTCAATCCTCGCTCTGCGATCCGACTGTACACGAATTCGAACCGAACGCAAGCTTACACCTCGGACTGAATTCAGCCCGACCGCGTCGAGATCGGCAGGGGGATGTGGACGCGTTGCAGCCGGGATGGCAGAGCGAAGTTTCAAGGGCACGGAAAACATTGTCGATGCCTAATTGTAGCAGAGGGAGGAGGAGAGGCAGCCGCAGACATCGGAACATGTTTCGCGGGTTGAAGGTTCGTGGAAGCAGTGTCGCGGAGGCGGGAGAAGCGGACTAGAAGAGCCGCGTTGCGATCGGAGCGGACCGGTGCGACGGCTTCCGCGATTCAAGCAACTGCTCGCTTTGCGATTCGCATTCCCGAACCGGCGGCATCTTCGAGCTGGCACGCGAGTGAACTCCCGATCCTGCGCTCCACCTTTTCCATCGTGCACGTAGACGGGGGCCGACCGATTCTTTGTTCGCAAATAAAACCCCGCTCGGAGAAGTTCATATCGTTGCAACAGTTTACCAGTCGTCGACTGTACAGTGGTCGAATTTATTTCGGTGAGTGATTCATTGACGTTGAGATAGAGTGTCTGAACAGTTTGAACGTGTTTACTTGCTGGCGGTGTTACCCGAGCCCCGGAATATCCGACTCGTACGAGCGAGATGAATCGATGAGTGTGTATCGTTTAACTCAATTGGTTCAGATGTACACGATTGGACCTTTGTACAAATCCGATTAGCTAACGTGCGATTTTCTTTCGCGATTAATACGCTGCGCGCGCGTATGCATCCGTCCAAGACGTTTGCCGCTGTTAATTATTTGCGCCAGCGAATAGTCGATCGATTTGCCTCGTGTTCATTGACACGATTGGATAGAAACGCGGCAAGACATATGCGGGATCACGAGTCTGCCAGTGCAATAGATACCCGGAAAGGTGATAGGGGTTGGATGTTTTAAAAGAGTTGTAGATTAATATTAATTTCGACGTCTGCAGATAATTGGAAACACAGCAAATGTAACTATCTTTGCGCGTGCAATTAGTATTCAACCATTTATGTGTTATAACAATTTCGCATAAGTCCCCAGAGTTTATCGTCTCGCTGCATAAGCGAAAACAATCACGCGTGGAGCTGATCTGGGAATAACATATACCCATTTGTTATTTTATGTTTTACTTAGAACGTGTCAATGTAAGATCAGATTATGTTAATTAAACCAGGGGATAACTACTCCAGGAGAGCTTAAGGCTAAGGGAACCCGCGCTAAACCGACAGGAAACGGAAACGACTCGGCATCGGGGAAGTTGCTAACCGCAAGGTTTAATGACAAATAGCGTCAAGTGTTATAAACATTCAGTGAAAAGAAGAAAACTGGTTCTTCGAAGCGAACGTTAATTGGTCCGAAAGCTGTTAAGACTGAGGCGAACCGCGTTGCATGTTCATGGTTAGCGAGAATACCCCGTGCCCTCTTTTTTATCTTTATGAATGAAATTGAAATTGTAGGGAATACGTGCAGTAGAATTCGCGAAACACTTTTCCAAGTAGGGGCGGAATCACTTGGCGGCGAGCCACTTGTCGATGCTTTTATGGAAAACTTGTTGCCACTGGTACGAACCAGAAGCTAACAAAGGAGGAAGATCTATGACCTGTTGAGTTGGGCGCCGAGAATGGAATAAAAAGATTTGAGCATCGCCAAGGCTGTGCGTGTTTCCAATTCGAAAGATCAAGCTTGGAGACCGAACGCTTGTAAGAAGACAAATGCGGCAACGTTCAATAGTAAACTTGTTCGGACCTGGGGTGCGTTAAATTTCCCCTTCTGCCGGTGTGCGATCTGATTTAGCCGCAATTAAATGAACATTACGGACAATGTTGCACTCGAAACATGGACCATTCCACAATTAATTACGTGGATCAAGAAAATATCAAAAAACGTCCGCATTCCTGTCGCTTTTCCAAATAACGAATCGAATTATTTATTGCCTTAGATAAACGAACACCGTCACTCGGTCAATTACAATTTCGATGCAATTGACAGATAATGGCAAGTGTTCAGCGGGAATTATTTATCACGCAATAAAAATACGTATTCTCGCAAACGTCGTTCATAAACTGCGAAAACGAGAAATTGTTACGAATAAGCATTTTCGCTGCAAGAAAGAGGTATCCTTGCGGCTGTATCGTTAACGGGGTAATATCATAGAAGCGTATAAAGTAACGACGAAACGTAATGAGTTAAGCAAAAAGAAGTGGGGGAAATTCTAATTAGCGAAGAGAAGGGAACCAAGTTGAGCGGCCGAATTTGCAATCCTCCTCTTCGCGTTGTCTACGACGAAATGACACTACCTGCTACCTGTTCGCCGATTCAAGGTGAACTATTGCATTCACTACAATATTGTCCTTACGTAACTTGATATGTAACTCAATCGAAAAATCGCGATGCAGCTGGAATAATTATGGCAACTGTACAATGGAAAAAAACAGATGTGTTCACGTAACTGAAAAGATTATTGAAACTGCTAACTGTAATGCATATCGAGCTTTTTCTAACATCCGTCGAGATGTGCGCTCCCGCGACTATTTGTTCTCTTTTAAACTCTGACGAATTACTTCGAAATGGAAATCGTTGCGTACGATCGATGTTAGCCAAATTATTAACAATCTTACTTTTAGACGACAGGCGGGTGGTTGATGGAGAGGGGGTTAAAGAACATTTCAAGTACATATTTGAATAAGTCGCAAAGGCTAATATTTGTTATCGTTTTACATACGCGACACCTTTACACCGTTCACACATTGATCGCGTCGAAGTTGCAAAGAATTGCATCCGACCCATGAACGGGTTCGAGCCGATTTGGCGTGAACAAGGAAGTCACCGATAAGAATGCGACTCGTCGCCATAGATTACAAAATGGCGAGCGGTCGCAGGGAGGAAGATTTATGAACGATCTCGCGAGGAGCGTAAAAAGCAGGCGCGTAAATCAGAGACACGAGTGATTACTAGCTAGAAAACTTTAACTGTCAGCTGCGACGCACCGATCTGTTTCGATGAACGAAATAACAAGAAAAAGAGACGCTTCTATTATAGTGACGGTGTTCAGAATGTGACGTGTAGTATTGCTCGGCAACGTGTAATTAAATTATGTCATGCATGATGCGTGCAGCACTGATTGCATAACATTTTTCGTCGACCGACTGGGAATAATGCGTTTTCTTTACTTATCTCCCCAGGTGAATATCGAAGCGAAGAATCATCGAAGTAGTCCAAACACGGAAGACGAGGAAGCGGACAAGCCAAAGGGATACTTTCGTTTCATTTTTTTTTTTTATCTCTGACAAGGATTTTTGCGGCGAGCAGCAACGCTAGCAACAGCCGGCAAATATGTGCCGCGAGTTGTTTTGTCTGGAAAGATTCTTCGGCACGGCAAAATGATTGCACGAAGCATTCGATAGCGACCGAACGGATGATAAACCGAACTGGGGAGCAGATTCCACGAAGAGGCTGTTAGCTGTTGCGAATGTTCCGAGCGTTATTTACCCCCCAAAAAAGGACGACAAATTTATCTATCCCCCTTTCATTCCGGAAGGCGAAGTATCGCTAAGACAGGAATAAAGCCGATTGTCGACGATGGTATCGCTCGCGGGTTGACAAAATCGTAATCGATCCACGATTCGCCCTCGAAAGTCAATGAAACGAATCTGCTATCGAATCAGACGACAAACTTCCGATCGACACACCGATATAAAATAAAGTTTAAGATACCCCTTTGAGACGAGCGTCTGACCCCGTTAAATGGTTCGTCAGGAACTGCTCGCGGCGGATTGATAAGAGGCATGCCGATAACGCGTAATTTGCCTGACGTCTAATCGTCGAGAAAAAAGAGAGAGAGAGAAAGAGGGAGGGCAGGTGGTGTAGGAGCGGAGAGGGAAAGAGAGGACAAGAAAAAGCTTTGTCGGGAGGGAAGCAATCACCACCGAGTGGGTCAGACAGATCACTGGGTCGAGATGTATCAGCGAGTGGTGTTGAGTAGCCTTCCGCAGGCGCAGACCATTGACATCGAGTTCTCCAACATCACATACGAGGCACGAAATGGCCTACGTGGTACGGCGAAGCCGATCCTGAAGGGACTCAGCGGAAAATTCAAGTCCGGCCAGTTGACGGCGATAATGGGCCCCTCCGGGGCGGGAAAGTCTACGCTGTTGAACATTTTGACGGGGTACGAGAATAACGAGTGGAAGGGAAATATCGAGTACATCGGTAACGAGGGTAAACAGACCTGGAAGGAGTACAGGAAGCAATCGTGTTACATACAGCAGACCGACAGCCTGTATCCGCTGTTCACCGTGTGGGAGGCAATGTCGATAGCGGCGAACTTGAAGATCGGTAGCTGCCTCAGTCAGAAGGCCAAGGGGATGTTGATCGACGATGTGCTGGAAAATTTGGACTTGAACAAAACGAAGCAGACCAGATGCGGCCAGTTGAGCGGCGGTCAGAAGAAGCGTCTCAGCATCGCGCTGGAGCTGCTGGGTAACCCGCCGGTGATGTTCCTGGACGAGCCCACGACCGGCCTCGATTCCCTTTCGTCCCATCAGTGTATCAGGCTGCTGCTCGGTTTGGCCGGCGCTGGACGGACCATCGTATGCACGATTCATCAACCTAGCGCGGCCGTATACGAGCTGTTCGACGCAGTTTACCTCCTGTCGGAAGGCAGATGCATGTACAATGGAACGCCGATGAACACCATCAGTTATTTCGGCAGCCTGGGCCTGCAGTGCCCCAAGTATCATAATCCAGCCGATTACATGATCGAAGTGGTGAACATGGAGTACGGAAATTTCAACGATCAGCTGATCCAGCTGGCAAGCAGCGAGGGCAAATGTTGGCGACTGGACAAGTCGGGAATCCTGAAGGAGAAATCGAAGAACTGTATCGGCGAAATGAAGACGAGCGTGCACGCTAGGGCGCCCACCGAGGTCGAGCGATTCTTTGTCCTGTTTCGTCGATGCATGATCCAGCTGGTCAGAGATTGGACGACCACCCACGTGAAAATTGTACTGCACCTCTTTACCGGAATTCTGATGGGGCTCCTGTTTGCAGGCAGCAGCCAGGACGGCAGTAAAACAATCAACAACATGGGATTCATTTTTGTGAGTAGTGCTTATCTGTGTTACACGAGCATGATGCCGGCGGTGCTCAAGTTTCCCACCGAGTTCGCGAGATTGAAGAAGGAACGATTCAACAATTGGTATCAGCTGAAAACGTACTACGTGGCGTCGTTAATCTGCAGCATCCCGGTGGAAATGGTGTTCGCCTTGGTCTACAGTTCGGCTGCTTACTGTATAAGCCATCAGCCGATGGAAGTGAACAGATTCCTTATGTTCATAGCGATAGCTGTATTGACCGCGATAATTGCCGAAAGCTTCGGCCTCCTGATAGGCTCCCTGGTGGATCCGATAAACGGAACATTCCTCGGCGCTATAATAACTTGCACGATGATGGCACTCGCGGGTTTCCTCGCCCTCTACAACCACATGCCGAGTTTCCTCGTCTATGCCAGCTACCTGAGCTACATCAAGTACTCGGTGCACGGGCTCGTCCATGCGATTTACGGTTTCGATCGCGAGAAGATATTCTGCCCGAAAACCTACTGCCACTATCGGGCGCCCGAATTATTATTGAAAGACCTCTCGCTGAACGACGGACTGTTTTGGATAGACATTGTTATGCTACTGTGCAACTGCGTCGTATTTAGGTTTGTGACCTATTGCACGCTCAAGAGGAAACTATCCACTGCTTGAACGGAGCGGTATTTGTTTTATCGATTGTAACTTTGTACCGTTAAGATAAGAGTTCATTTCAACATTGTCGGTTCGCCGACGCAACGTTGTATAACGTTCGTGTTTGCTGTCAAAGGTGAACAGAAATCCCGGTCGTGTGAACGGAAACGGGGGTATTCGAGCAATATTTCCATTGACTACTCTGATCGATTGCAATGGTAAGCAAACGGCCACGTATCTTTCGTTCGCGACACTTTATTCGTTGCCCGTGTGGGTTGCGTTTCACATGGGCAGTTATTAAAAACCGTTTCAATAAATTCTCCGATCATCCTTTCTTTCTACCGTTTCCACGATCCATTTAAACTATTCGCATGATCGTGACGTGAAACATTTACCATGAAAGATCGCAGACCCCGGCGGAGTACGCGTGTCGCGGGTCTCGAGGTTGAAAGCCGAATACAATTTATGATACAACAATTCGAACGAAATACAATCAGCGGGGGAATAAATGGAGCACATAGGTAACCGAACGTAGGTGTCACCGATCGCACTACCGCAAACAATCAGAAGAACGTGCCAAACGATTACGTCCAAAGCTTAGCGCGATATTTCGTTGATTTTCTAATTGTCGCGACGAAGGGGCGGGGGTATCGTTAATATCAGCGATGTAAAAAAAGAAAAAGAAATCACTGGAACGCACGCTTCCAGAAAATGTTGAAAATCTGTATTACAAACCCTCGTGGATTGGCCACATGTGCACAGTTTTTACAGATAGACAGTTAAAAGTCATCGGGAGGGGGGGGGGGGGGGGGTTAAAAGTAAAGTCTCGGACGGTGCGATTGTCCGGTGATTAAAGGTATGCCTTAACCGCTAAGCGTATCTACACTATGTATATGGTCTCGTATTTAAGTAAGTATAAGTGATAGGCGGCTGTGTAACAAAAATTTAAAATAAAACGCACTTAACAAAACACGAAAGGATAAAAACAGCAAGGTATTATTTATGGCCCGTGTGTATCGTCTAATACTGGGAGCGTGTAATATACAAACGGAAGCTCGAATGAGAAAGAAAAAAAAGTAACATAAAATCAAGCTTACAAGAGGCGAAGAAAGAAATCAACAAGAAAGAAAGAAGCCACGCTCAGGCAACACCGTGATTATGGAAAAAATGGCACATTTATTATATTATTAGTGATAATAATATTACTAGCGATAATTATACATCTTCTTTTCTTTCTCAAACGAAACGCTCTCCCGTCGCACACAATCATTTTTCCCACTCTCGCTCACACACTCCTCTCTCCCTTCTTTTCACTCTCTCCCGCTCTCCTTCAATATACATATGCATAATATTCAGCGCGTTGCTTCATCGATGTTGGCCAGAGTCGCAAATGATTTTCTTAACAACCGCGTGCACATCGGAATACATAAATCGTTCTCGATCATCTGCTTAAGGCCCGGTTGTCACGCGAACTAGCCACGCCAGACCTACGTACACTTCTCCGTTAATTACATATCATACAATAATGTCGTTAGATCTAATATACATGCGCGACTTCACTCGTCGACAATCGTGTCCGCGGCGAACGAGGAGAGTCGTCCGCGTTCCCGTTCGACCCCGCGATCATTATCAAATTAATACGCCCTTATCAATCTCCTATTGTATCGATCTGCAACGAAACGCTATCTCTTCCACCGCCTCCTTGCCCAGCACAACGACCGAGAGGCATTCGACGGGGAACGATTGCCGCGATACAAATCGTGTCAAGAGTTTCAGAGTTCGAGCCGGTTGAGCTCTGAAATTTTTGAACACGCCGCGCGGCCTGCGACGTATCGTTGCGATCGTCCCGATCGACGTTCGAGTGAACCGAACCGTCTCGCAGAGTTTGCACGCTCGACGAAAGGAGAAACAAGCCGCTAGAGAAATACGAACAAAAGTACGCGCGGAGAATCGAAGTGGATAGAAGCGAACTGAAGGACAGCTTTCGGGACAGCCTCGGGACCCAATTGGCAGAATGACGATAGAAAATCAAAACCGGACGTCCGCGTAGACGGTCGCGCGATATTGATAATTCGAGATCGTCGATTTCAATCGAAACCGAGCTGCGCGCTCTCTCCCTTCACCTTTCGTTTCCTTTCTTTGTTCTTCCATTTTGACTATCTAAGACCATCGACAGGTGCGCCTAGCTTAGACGGGCTTACGAGCTATTTATTGTCGTTATTATTTTACATGATTACCATCGCAAATATAGGTGCGTGACCGCATTCGTGTATGCGCGTTTCTCGTATCTAATTTATCTCCCATGAATCGCCGCTGATCGCCGCTATCGTAATGTTAGTAATAGTGTACAATTAATCCCCTACGCGTCTCCGATTTTCACCTTTTCTCCCCCGTTTCTTCGTTACTCTTATTTTCTCTCTCTCTCTCTCCCTTTTCTTTCGGGCACAATGTTCGCGACATCGCGCGTTCTGTAGTGCCTGGAATTCGATTAAAAGTTAAAGCGAGGTTGTGCGAGTTATCTCGATCGGGTTGTGCACGCGTGCCCGATCGAAATGGCTGAATCGTTGCACGGCCACGGCGTGTTCGCAGTTTCTTTTTCGCAGCCCGTTTCGTACGGCCCTCCCGATCCTGATCGAGCAGTAGAACGCGACGAAATTTCGACGATCACCCTACCTTACGAATCGCGAACAGAACCCTCATCCGTTGTTCGTTCCCATTCGCGTAACGATACATCCGAGTCGCTGGACAAGCGAAAAGCAATAGAATAGCTGACGTATTAGTAATATCTGTTGCTCAGTCCCTAGACAGCATCTAAGGGGAGGAAGATGAAGATACAGAGGGCGAGACGCGTGTTGAAATTTTGCTAACATCATGCGGAACAATTGATATGCCTTTGAAGAAAAATATAGCTAAGACACGCGCGATATGTTCTAGGAGGGGGGTGATTATCGTGTACGATTATTCATGGAGATGGAACCCAAGAGCAAAGGAAACACACACAATAAGAAAGAAAGAAATGATGATGATGACGACGACGATGAAGATGATGATAATATTACTAATAATAATAATAATAATAATGATAATAATAATAATAATAAGAGAAAGAACAGAAAAACGAGCGAAGAGTAGTAGAAGACGGAACAGTACACGGACACTCGTGTCTTTGTTGGATGCTTTATTTCTTCCTGTCATTCTTTTTTATTCAATAAAATTTATTTAAGAATCTAAATAAATTAAAATACATGGCAACTGGGTACACATTGAGTTGAGCTATATTTTTGTTCAAAAACAAAAATGTCCCATTTTACTCTCACGAAGTATTTTCTCGGCGATCAATTAATCGGTAATAATAATAATAATAATAATAATAATAATAATAATAATAATAATAATAATCAATAATAATAAAATCGTGACAGTGACAATAATAATAATAATCATCACGTTGATGAGGATGATGATTACGATGATGACAATGACAATGATAATAATAATAATAATAATAGTAATAATAATAATCAATAATAATAATAATAATCGTAATAAGATAATTGAGTAGGCGTACATCACTGCTATATATATACAATTATGCGTGAGATATGTTTGAACTTTTTCGTGTTCGATGGGTAGGTGATCTGTTCCTTTGTTTCCTCGTGATATCCCTTCATTCCCTACCTATACACGTACTGCCCTCCTCTCTTCTAGAACCTTGCACTCGTGCTTTCCAACCATTTCTCGCGTAGCTACGTGGCCCGCATCGTTAACGAAGAAACGATTCTACCGTGCCTGCATCTCGTTCCTACGCGAATTTCCACGTCCCTATTTCGTTTTAATTCGTTAACCCAACAAGCCCTCCTTAATCGCCTCATTCGTACGCGTAAGTACAGAAAATTTGCCAGAACGAACATCACGCGTTCTTCTCCATTCACACTGAACGCTCGCTAACCAGTCGTCACTTCTATGTACAATTTCTCACCAATCACCGAGGGCCATCGTAAACACCTTAGCGCTGTCCGCGATTTTTGATCGTTTATTTACACGAACTATGAATACGAACAATCTTTCTAAGCCCGGGGCGGGGGGGGGAGGGGTTTGGAAGGGGAAGGATGAGTGCCGCGGAGAGAAAAAAAAGACGGAACAGACTCGATGCAACGAGAGTGAGAAAACGACGAGCTTTCGATACACCTCATTCGTACGATCATCCTCGGTCACTGGCGTTCGCTTTCGTCGTTCGCTGTGCCTAAAGCTCTCTTCCTAGAGTTATTGCGTACTACACAACGTAACGCTGCGCGCATCTCGATAGCGTACACGCGGACACGCACACACAGCAGACACGCGCGCGCGCGCACACACATACACACACGCACAGATAAGTGGGCAACTTTTAACAGGAGTCTGGGGTGTACCGGATAGCGTGGATCGATCGTTCCGATAAAATGTCGACCGCGCTACACGCTTCTAACATCTCGAAAGAGAGGAACCATATCCCTTTGTCTTCTCGCTATTTATAAAAATAATTTCAAGCCGCCTTCGTGGAGTGGGAGGGGGTAGATGCCTCTTAAATATACCCGCCCATTTTTCCCTTTCTTTCACACCCTGAAGAACGCTCGCATCGACGTACAAGACTTTGTCTCTCGAGTTCATCGTACGCGCCTCTATCAGAGCCACTAAAGAAAACTATGGGTGTTACCGGGTATCCGTTTGGGGCTGGACCACACGATACGCAACAGCGTCCTGTCTTGCGCTCAGGAAGCGCAGCATCCTTTGAACATCGTCTGCTCGAGTATCTTCTAGGTAGCGATCAGGCGACCTCGCCCCAACAGAACGTAACTCGATCTTACGTTCGTGGAGTGAATCTCGACGTACGCCGCACAATATCCCATAATATTTACGCGCGCGGGTGGCACGGTTGGGAGAAATGCACTCGGTGTGCACGATGTCTCGCGGAACAGTGAAATTCCTATGAGAATTTTAAGCTGTATCTACCCCTTAACACAGGATCATACCGCTGCTGAGCCGCTGCTACTGCGGCTGCGACGGATTGTGCTGGAGTGGCGGTGGCGGGCCCTGAAACAGGATCGATTCACTGTATCTCGGACGTTCATTTCTTTCTGTTTATACGAATCTAATTTTCTGTTCCATTGTAAACACTTACGGGCATCGCGGAGAAAGGTGGCTGCGAATGCGCATGAGGGTGAGGATGGCCGTGAGGTATATGCGCTGCTAGATGACCGGGTAGTTTCGGACCATCTTCCGCCTTTTCCTCTTCTCTCCTCTTTAAGCACGCGGCCTTTGGATTGAGGTTTCGTTCTGCAACAAGAGATCGAACGCATCGTTCAGCACCTGCCCCGTTGCTTCGCTGTGGCGTCCCTTTAAAGTACATACCTCTAACTTGCTGTTCCAACGTCATGATCACTTCGACAGCCATGTTGAGAATTCCGAGCTTCGTTTGCGGCTTGTCTGTCTTCAGATGCGTCATGCACATTCTGCCAAGTTCCTTCAGCGCTTCGTTGATGTCTCTGATACGTATCCTGAATGGACAAACGCTTGTTACTTACGCAACGAAGATATTTCAACGGCCGCCGCGCGAAATGGGCCGAGGCGAAACCATTTTAGCGGTACGTACACGTTGCGTCGGGACATGTCGGTACAATTTTTCTACGTAATAGCACGAGATACTGAACTATCGCAGGCGAGAATCCAAACTGAATGCTTGGCGATCGCTTATTAGTCGCATATACATAAGAATACGGGCCGAATTCTTCTTGGATCGCTGAGCTCGAGGGAACGAGATAGCGATGGCGAGTGGTGCACGCGGATCGATCTCCACCGCACACTTTCGTCGATTCTCTTACCTTTCCCTAGCATTGTTCGCCTGCCGCCTTTCTTTCTCCCTTTGCGCCTTCACGTTGGGATCATCGTCCTCGTCTTCGGCGCTCGAACAACAGTTAGTTGCGCAACAACAATACTCAATTAATCACCTTACGTGGACGAGACTTCGTCCTAAATCGAGCACGCGGCTCTGGCAGCAGCGATAATCGACGAGCTTCTTAGTTAGCCGGAGAATGTAACAACTGATATATTGGCGAATCGTACGAAATTAGGAGGCAGATTCGACCGGCGTCGAGCTCGTTAGACAAACGCATAAGAGTGTGACATAAAGCGACCTCTCATTGGCTGAACACACGCAGAGCAATCTGACCGATATGTGGTTGTGGACAGAAATCAGGTTTCCGTTCCCGAAGGCCCGTATTCTTTGCACAGAGAGCCTACCAATTGTAATGAATCGCGCGGACAGAAATATATCAGTTATAATTTCGTGCTGTTACCTAGAATATTTCAGGATTCGGGTGACATCTACGATTCGGAAAGGTGGACGTATCAGTCGGAATCGGGATATGCTAAAGGGGGGGGAAGGATGATCTTTGAGCGGTGTAGGATTCTGAAAGAAACGTACCTGCATTATACACGAGAGGATCTGGCATTGCCACTCTTTTCGAGCAACACGGGAAACTGTTATAGCGATCTAACGAAAGGATTAAGGGAGACATAGAAGGAGAGACAGACAGAGTGAGAGAGAGAGAGGGAGAGAGAGAGGGGGGAGAGAGAGAGAGAGAGAGAGAGAGAGAGAGAGAGAGAGAGAGAGAGAGAGAGAACAAAAAATATATATAGAAACAGAGTCAGAATGTGCGTACGTATGTGTGTGTATACGGGGATGAAATAGTCTATAATTAGATGCAACAACGTTCAAGTAATGCAGAGCTTAAAAGTGTGCTTCTAAAACAGAGGGAGCATGCCTGTGGGGATCGGTCTGCAGCTGAATTAAAATGAAACTGAGTGGGAGGCGAAGACGAGAAATGTCGAACGTTCTTCCGGTCTCGTATCATTTCTATTCCTTAACCAGAAACATTTTAATCGTCGCGCCAGAATACGAGCCACATGTTGGAAGGAGGCGTAAGCATGCCATCGGGGGGGAAGTGCCCAGGCGATGTATCCCGGAACCTAGCTCGGCGTGCACACGACAAGAGGCACGGGGATCCAAGTCCCGGACAGGAAGAAGGATCACGGGGGAATTTTCATGTAATATAATTGGGAGTGCGTGTAACACGGTACTGCGTGTGTTCACTAACCTTTCACGC
This sequence comes from Nomada goodeniana, assembly GCA_963969485.1. Lineage (NCBI taxonomy): Eukaryota > Metazoa > Arthropoda > Insecta > Hymenoptera > Apidae > Nomada > Nomada goodeniana. The sequence continues at coordinate 5,385,545 of OZ018305.1, read as the reverse complement.
ACGTTGTTGGCCTGGCGACGTTCCTTTTCGCGGACCGCTTTAGTGCCTGGATCGTCGCAGTCTTCGTCGGCGCTCGAACAACGGTTGTTTAAATGCAATCGATTAGTTAAATTTGGGCAGAGGCACGTGTAGAACGAGAGGATCGGTCTCGTTGATTTATCGGCGATTCATAGATGCCAAGCCAAGCGATGCCAATTCGAATTCGTTGCATTATATCACTCTCGAGTTCGTTAACGAGTAGAGCGTGCGTTCGAATTGATAACGTTGTGCGCCCGTCAACGGGCCACGTCTGACTGTTTCTATTCTCCTCGATTTTCACTACTGTCGATCTACGATCCGTATTCATTGCGATCCAATAGGAACGCAATTGCGCATTCAAGAGATACTTACTACCTGCGCGATCTCTTCGTCCCTTTTCCCTGAGACGTGGAATTCACCGTGGCCGCGCCGATCACGCCCGATGCAAGCTCGCTGCTCGAAGGTTTCGTCTCTCCGCCGCTGCTATCCGGTGGATCCTTTCTCTTTTCGAGAGAGACGTATTCTGTTCATCGTAAATAACGTCGTTTAGATATTTCCACAAGCTCCCCGCTGTCTCGCAATATCGATGGGCGTTCATAGAACGGAGGGGAGGTTTTTGTTTTTTAAGTCGCGCGAAAAATCCGCCCCGAGACAGTGAATTAAATTGTTTCGCCGTTCGGCACACTGTTCGACCATCTGCTTAAGGACTGTCGCCAACGAACCGCGACAGCAATCAATGGGGAAAGATATAGCTGGAGGCCGGAAGCGTACGAGGCCTTCGCCGAACACGGAGAGTCCTCGATATTATCCTCCAGCTTTGGACAGGCTGATTAGTCACGAAACCGTGAAAAGTGTCCAATTACGAGCAGAAACAGGAAGCGTGTTGCAGAGACTCGCTGGGACACTGATTCAGCCGTTCCCTTAAACGCTTCGCTCGCCTGGCATTCGCTGCGTTTCGCGGATACGTCGACCGGGCCGCGTGTGCCGTACGTTTCTGTGAAAGTCCCCGAGAACCGCGCCACATAGATAAATCTAGCCTCGCGATTGTGTGCAAAGGTTTCCGCGGCTGTATCTTTGCCCCGCGAGTCCGCTGTAACGAAACACCACCGTCGATGCGCCGGGGAAAGTACAGCGGGAGGCGAATGAAAGAATGGAGAGAAACGAACGAGAAAACGAAAAAGTAATTGGCTCGTTGGACTGCACGATCGTCGAGTGCAGCCGGAGCGTTTCGATGTGGAAGTAGGTGGAGAATCGTGCAGTCTGAAATTCCAGTCGCCAAAGATGGTCGGCAGCGGAGTGAAGAGCAGCTCTTTGCGAGGAGCCATCGGAAAACTTGTGCATTCCATTAGCCGGGCAACCGAGAGAAGTATTACGAGCGTTCGTTCGCCGGTCAGAGGAACGCGTGACAGAAACGGAAACAACGAGCAACGAAGAGGCCTGCCGTCGGAGACCAGAGCTCTCGCGAGAATAATAGGGGCACGACGGCGATGCAGGATAGTAGCTACCTCGCGTGATTTATCTAACGTTTCCTTATCGGGCCGTAAGTCTACCGTGGAACACCTGGGAACTCCTTTCCCTCTCTCGCGTTGCTCATGGGAAAAAGTGTTTGTCCGATGATGCGACGACGAGAATAGAACCCTACCATTCCCGATAACTATTGTCAAGGCTCGTTGACACTTGTCATTTACCGATGCCTTAACGCGGCGAGACTTCGTCACGCTCTCGACGAATCCATCTTTAACCCCTCCATCTCCGTTCCAACGAAGCCCCTCGGAACGGACGTGCAACCGTAGGTGAAGATGTTTCGAACTTACTGGCATTTGTCACAGGTAACCTTTCGATTTTGATGGAGCCGTCTGTGTCGGTCGTAGGCGTGAGGCCGGCATAAGAGCCCTGAGGTTGCGTAACCGGTACCGCGGGGTGCGGACTCGTCTGTAAATCGTAAATCATGGACGATTACCTTAACTGTGCCCAGGAAGAAGCGGAGAATATCGTAGATCGGAGAAACGGTGGTCTTACCAGGTGGTCCAATTGCTGCGGCGATGTGTGGGAATAGATGGGACCGTGGGGACCAACGGGGCCAAGATGAAGACCCAGTTGGCTTTCCGCGTGGTTCCTCAAAACGTTTATGGCATCGTCCAGGCGTTCCTCCATCCGCGTACCCTGTACCAACAGAATATCCGAGATTCGACTCGATTACACAGATGCTTAGTATGCGGTTCAAGTTTCCAAAGATGCCAGAATAAAAGGTACAAAGTTCCGACAGCGTCCGATATAAATGCGATCTTTTTCGCGGTTTTTCTTCTTTTCTCTATTTCGTTCAGTGTACCTTTCACGCTGGCACAGTGGATTCTATAGATTCGCGAGCCGATGGGCGGCGCGTATCAAGTGAGGTAGGAGTACATTTAAAAGCTGATGAAACGAGGAAGAAGTATTTAGAATGATAGAGGTTTGCCATGCTATTGATTCGCCCGCCGCAGGTTCGCTTCATAATCGATTGCAAAACTGGCACACCTGCAGTGAGGGAATCAACCGAAATGACGAGAAGATTAGTCTGCAAGGAATATTGCAATTAGTAATAAAGAAAAAAAGAACGAAAAGTAAAGAGAGCACGTGTTTTTTGCTGCGAAATCATAGTTGTTAGTGGAAACATCGGGATCGCGTTTTCGATCGCATATGTGATACCGCACTGTTGCGAGAGAGAGAGAGAGTAGTTCATGCACAAAGTGATGTTACGCGTATGTATGGTCGAGAGGATCAGAAATAAGAGCAAACAATAGATGGAGAAACAAAAACTGAAAATCGGCAGTCCTCACCTCGGCATGGTCGCGAAGGAAGCCGATGGCATCGTCTAGCCTCTGCTGTTCAGGCGCCAGCTTCACACACAACACCAACGCAACAACAAAACCAAAAAAAAAAAAGAGAGAACAACCAAGTCAACACAACGTTCACAACAAACAAAGAATAAATGGCGAATTAAAATTAAATCAAATTAATCGGTGAATGACAAAAAAAAAAATAGGAATAAATAAAAATTAAAAAAAAAAAGAAACGTATAACGGCAGAGTGAAATGAGCAACTCGAATAACTGAACAGGGGGGAGGATGAACGAAATATAGGTTTGCAACGTGGACGTGAACACTGGAATTCGATTCCGAGTGCTGGGTGCGTCGAGTGCATGCCATTTTTGTGCGAAATTGTGGGTGCTGTTAAGGGGTCGAATCGAGTGCGAGAGAAACAATTTCTTAAGTCACGTTGCCTTTTCTTTCCAGCTATCGTTAGACAATTCCGATCCTCCCCCGAGCAGAAATAAAGTCAGTGCGTGTAACAATGGCGCTCTCAAAGAGTCGCCAACAGTGCAAACGATGAAAATATCGTAAGAGAAGTGAACGAGCACGAGAGCTTTCTGTTGCGAACGTCCTCGACCTGTTTCTAAAGCGTACCGAAAATTGTGATGAAGCGTGTCTGCGTTTAAAGACGCAACCGTCAGTTTCCAAAGAGATTCACGCGCAACGCCGACTCGTCGATCGACCGTTTAAATCAACGGCGGGCGCGCTCGCGATTCCTAAATAAATCGAATCGAAGCCGAACGGAATCTCGTTGGAACCATCGAGTGGCGTAATGGTAGACAAGTAATCAGAGGGATACAAATTAATTAGGTGTTAAACTGCCGAAGCTTTGATGCATACCATGTGAATGGTACCGCGGTTGGGATCCGCCGTGAAATGTGGAGATACCGGTGCGGCACCTGGCGCCCAACCTGGTGCCGAACCTGTCAACGGCGGCGGCGAACTGACCGGGGTCGACGGGTTGCTGCTATAACTTGATACTGATTGGTCCGTGGGGTAAATCTGTTGCGATTGGAAAGAAAGCAAGCGACGGTTAAAGGCATCCTTCGTTAATTCGAGCCGCGGACGCTGAGACCGCGTCTATACTTACTCTGGTGCTCACTACAGATACGAGAGCCTTGCCGAGGTTGTCCCCCGTGGTGGGTTGCTGGTTCGTCGTGGGGGCAGCATTGGGCGCGGGTGGTGCCGCGGTAGGCGCACCAGGACTATGACTATATTGCAACGATGCCGGGGATGGTGCACCGGTGCCGCTACTGGCCGCAACTGCGCCGCTACCCCGGAATGTCGACATCGGTGGCAAGGAGGCCGCGCTGGTCACCGCCGAGCCCAAAATCGGCGCCGCTGGTTCTCCGTTCGGCGACATGGCGGAGTATGCCTGGAACAATTCGCGAAATCAATGGCACAGCTCGCAGGTACCGTCGCTGCGGCGATGAACGGGCAATCGTGGAGAATACGCGACGGTGGCGAGGACGAGGTATCGAGGATGGCGGAGATACCGTTCACGCATGCAATTCGGACCAGGGACGGGGGAACGGTTCTCTTGTAATGGATCAAGCCGGAACGGCTTTGATATCGGATACGCTTAGTGGCGTGTAGACCTCGCTCGCACCTACTGAAGCACGCTCGTAAAACGTCTAATTTTAAGCATCATCGTCGGCCGAACAGCGAAGAGTATTTATCAGCAAATTAGAAGGACTTTGCACGTGACCCTCGCTGGATTTCACGATCGGACGTCGGCGTAAAACGTTCGCTCGATTAATGAAAGAACGAAACGACGACCGACGACGACGGGCGACCGTTCTTGCGCGACCACGCGACCGTCGGGGCCGCTCTCCTCGCCTGGGAAGACTAGTTTCGAGGACGGGATCGCGCGGAGATCCGTGAAAGAGCGAAAAGGTGGAGCAGCTTCGTAGGGGCCAGCTGCTGGCTGGCGGTGCGCGAGAGGAGGATTCAGGGTGCCGCGAACAGGAGGATTTCGTGGTAACCATGAACGGCGTAAATCAAACGAAGGCTGCACTTGACTAGAAACACCAAGTAGCGGGAGGGTCGCTCTATATATAGAAGCCTGTGAGTCATTTGACGTTGCTCCGAGTACACGAAGCACTGTCAACAGTGTCTCTCAACCACCTTAGGCTGGCACATCGGATTAGACGGGACAGAGAGATCGGCTGCTCCGAAATAAAACCGCGACGATGGTTCTGCCAGCCGGTGACATCGCGGAACGTTGTGGACGGTGGGTGGGGGTTGATGTCGCCGTGGCGATGCGACCGGAGGCATTCAACGCCGACGGCGTCGATGGAATCGAATTGCCGTCTTCCCCGGGAAGTGGAGGAATGGAACGGGTCTCGAGGAGACTCGCGACGCTCGCAGCGGAGCAGGCCGACCGGGGGGGATCGCGATTTTTCATCGTCGACTTATTCCGTCGCGATCAATGTGTATCGGTGTGCGCGCAGCAGTCGCGTGCAGCCCGACGTGTTATCAACCAGTACACATCGATAGGGGGTGGAGAGGGAGGGAGAGAGAGAGAATGTTGGCCCTTCGAGAGACGAAGGGACAGTTCCTTCGAGACATCGATCTTCGAGAAGACGAAGAGATTACGCGTAAAGTTACAATCCAACGACTTCGTCGCCAGCTGGCGGACCAGCGGCCGAATTTTTTGGGGAAGCTCCTCGTGTCTATCACGAAGTAGCTGGGGTGTCAAGTCCGGAGAAACGAGCGTAGTCACGCGTGATTGATCGTCGTGGGTCCTCGCGGCCAACGAGGGTGCGTACAAACGAGTAAAAGAGATGCGAGAGGGGGAGAGAAAGGAAGAAAGTGAGAGAGACAGAAAGGAGTTGCTTACCATGGGGTCATGGGGTAGGTGCATGGGGTAAGCTGGTTGGGCCAGGTGAGGGGCTGCGTATCCGCTGTATGGGGGCTGAACACCGCCGCCGCCTCCTGTCCATGGATCACCAGGGCCCGTTGCTGCGGCATTGCCATCTAAAACACAAAGTGGACACGCTTAGCTTAAGAAATAATGCGATATGGCGTTCGGTGATAAAAAGATCCACGCGCGCATACCCTTCGATGATGCCCTTCGATGAAAGGGTTCAAAGGGCAAGCGCGCGACATTTACGCTAATTGGTGATGCTCGGGATGAAAACCTCCTTTCAGATGGCGAACACCGTTGCAAAAAATTTGACGTCGGTCGATCGGGCAAAAAGTTCCTTGGACTTACGCCAAACCGGAAAATTCGCTCGTCCTCCCGGGCCACCCGTTATAGAAAGCAATAGGCGGCACGACGCGAGCCATTATTTCAGTTGAAAACAACAGCAATAAGCTCCGGGAACGTATTTCTTGATACTTTTGCTTGATATAATCCCGCGGCCGGGGTTTTCCTCGACGAGCGAACCGAAACTAAGGCAAACTACTCGCCCGTTCCTACCAACTACCGGCATTCGATGTCTGATAAAACTTTTTCACCCGTTCTCCCGCCCCCGCCGCGCCATTTATAAGGTATTCCGCTCGCTTACCGGGTGTCACGAGCCGCGAACGTATTCGAGAAGCCGGCCGAAGAGTCTCCTTTGCCCTCTGATCTTTAATAACAACTTTACTTGGAAACTTTACCGATCTTATTGATTTACCGCCTCGGTAATCCATCCGGGAAACTTCTTGGGGCTGCCCTCGTCGACCTACCACCCCTAACGCTCTTTTCTAGCCGTCTCGCGGGATCGTGTCTCGAAATTCTCGCGGAGATGTGCCGCGAAATTATTCCACGGATCTTCCGTAAAAAGATACCCGATGGAATTTATCGAGGCCAGATCCAACATCGACGGAGCGTCGAATCCGCGCGAAATCCGCCACAGCCTCCAGGCTCGAGCCTCGCTAAGTTTACCGGCAATTTACCCGTTTCGTTAATTTTCGGATGGAAAATATGTCTATAAATTGTCTGCCCCCGCATCGAAAACATCCCACCACCGCGGGCAAACAGAACGCAATTCACGATCGCAAATACACCGTCGACGGGCGAGGCGGAGAAGAAAGGCAGAGAGCGGCCGCGCGCGGAAGGGCGGCACGGAGGAAGGAAGGAAGAGGCGAAGCCGTACGTGCGAAATAGAATCGCGAGCGCCGATTTCACAATACGATTAAATTATAACGGCATAAAGTGGAAATACAGCGAGCCCCGATATAAAGTTTATCGTTGCCCATCGGGAAACGCGTTTGACACCGCCTTTCCGCGCGCTCCATATTTTTCTCCCATTTCTTTCTTTTTTCCTCCCACCCTCCCTGGGCGGCGCGGTAGCCACGAATTTCAACGCCACCGCCCGACGCTCGAACAAATAACGCGAGATTGTTATTGTTTTTACGCGCGACAGGCAGAGCGGCGAGTTTTACGAGCGGGCGTTAAACAGTTGAATATTACTGCGATCGTAAAATCCCTTTTATCGTTCGTACGAATCGTTACGCGATCTCCAGCAGATATAGATGCGTGGGGGCGCAGAGGATCGCCCGGTGCACGTACGCGCGCCAACACACGCCTGGCATCCACGAACCGATGATCGCTAGACAAACGACGATCCACCGATTCGTCGGCGCGAAACTGCCGCGATGTTACTTTTAGTCGCGTCCGGTAACGAGCGGCCTAGATCCTCGCCGGTTGATTTTCCCATTCGCTCGTAGGTAATACCTTTTCCAACTCGAATCGCGCCGGCTTCTTCGTCCCTTCCATCGTTTCGCTCTCATAACCGCTGCCACGATCTTCGAGATCGTACAGTACGTCGGATAAGCGGATGCACAAGACAGATAGGACAGAGTTGTTCAACTTACCGATATAGTAGGGGTCCGCATAGAGGGCCGCCGCTTTTGGGGAGGTGTATCTCGGGGAATCCTGTCCGAACTCGTCGGAACCATACTGCAATAGAAAGAACAATCGATGTCATTAAGGGCGATGCAATTTTCCGGGGGAAATTATTGCAAGTTATCCGTTCGCAGAGCGAATTCAAACAGCTCGGAAAATGTTTGAAGCGTGTTTCGCAGACAGTCTGCACCCTGTGCGCGGGTAGGACAGATCTTCGTTTACCATACGCGGATCGCAGCACGTGACCGGGGAAAAATTGACGGCGGGCGAGGTAACGGTACGTAATGCTATAATAAAAAAGAATAAAAAGATCGCTGGCATTTCTTCCCCTTACCATTCTGTAGCCGCCGTAGTCAGCAGAACAGACAAACATATCGGCAGAGGAGACGGGAGGCTCTCGAGGGCGAGTCAAATCGCGCGGTGGGTCGACGTAACCGTTACAGAACGAGGAACCGGCGATCCACCGGCGGGGGTGGTCACGGGGGTTGAAAGTGGCGCGGGAGGAGAGATACGCGGCGGCATACCCTCGTCCCAATTTCACCGTGATATATGTTAAAATATTCCGCGCTGCCTCCCTTATCCTCCCTGCGAAAGCTTCTCTTCTCCCTGTCGTCGCTCGGCCGAAAACTTTTGTCCCTGCTTCCCTCTCTTTCGCCCCCTCCGCGCTGCCGCCCCTTTCCCACCTGCCGCCAGCAAGGACGAGAGGTGCGACGGGAACGAGAGGGATGCCCCAAGTTTCTGTTAACGCGACGACTATAGCCGTCGCGGTCGAATTTAACAAGTTCGAAGGAGCGTAGGGTACGCGGTCCCGATAATTCACGCTTCTTCCCTCCTCGAAAAGACGGTCACTCGCGATCGCGAAAAGATACCGCGCGCACACGTCGGATTCGACGATCGCTCCCCTCGTATCCTGCTCGCGCACTTTCGCGGTATCAACGTGAACGACCTCCGGGGAACAGGTGACGAGACATCGCGGCAAACGAGGAACATCGAGGAACAACGAGGAACAAGGTACGCGACGCTACACGACCCGAAGGGCGACACGAGACTGAGAGAGCAGCCTAGCTGCGCGTCACCGCACGACGATTGAAGCGTGTGGGTAGTGGGGTTGAAAGGAACCAATAGGGGAATACGGCCTGCACGCCGAGAAGCCAAGAGATACGTCTAGATCCATCCTTTCGATAACGCGGGTTATCGGGAGTTCATAGTTAGATCCGAAGGCGAATCGACACAATAGCAACGATGACGTCCGCGTTCGAGCGCGGCTCGAAAGAGGAAGAAGAAAAAATCGGAGGCCACGAATTGCGGAACGTTTTACAGAAATTGCGCGAAGAACAAAAGATCTTCCAGCGCGTTCAGAATGCATACGTATCTAGCGGGGGAGGAACGGGGCAAGATAATTGTAGGCGATAATGGCATCGAGTTTATCGTGGCGGCGTTCGATAACGGGTGTACAAATACGAACACCCATCGGGGGGCGGGATACGGAGGGGGCAGGGAAGAAAAAGCTGCAACTAATCGCGCGATAAACGCAACGGCCTCTGGACCTATTAATTTAAATGAATTGCTCCGACATCGGTGCCTTCCTATGTACGCCCGGCTGATCCTTAAATTGCAAATACGACAGGGAGTGAGGGAACGTCGACGTTCAGTTGATGCTAGACGCTATGACGGTGAAGCAACTATGGCGAGCTGGTGGCCACGGCGAGAGAGGAGACGCCGCGTGACCAATAATTCACGTTTTATTCCTCGATCGCCATGAGGAGGAGGTCGAGGTGGTCCGAGGGGGGACGCGCGGTAATAAAAATGTCCGGCGACCGGCGAGTCGGATCAGAAATCTTAATATGTCCTGGTGGGTGTCCACGGTGGCTAGAGTCAGCGATTTCCAGCCAATATAAATGTCCTACATTGATTTAGTTCGGCTTGTCCCGACTGCTTGCGGCCGTGGAGCGAAGAGTGCGAGAAAAGGAGGAAAAGACGAACGGGAACGTCTCTGTCGGGGAAATTAGCTTCCCGAAGGTTTGAAATAGGACAGAAGGGTCGGTACTAGCGCGGCTACGCGTGTTACGTGACGCCCTCGGAAGATTCAGCACGTGATGTCCATCTCACGTTCCCGTGGCGGCTGTTTCGTCGTCTTAGGAGTTATTCCTTGCCGCGTCGCGCTGGGTCTCCGTTCTATTGCGTAATCGTCCAAAAGGAACTTACCGAAATCGTAGGAAATTTTCGAGGGAGGAAATCCTTGGAAAATGTGGGAAACGTGACCGGCCCCCCTCGTGCGAAAGTTTAGAGGGTCGTGCGTCCGCGGGCTACAGGTGCAAAATGGGGGGGGGGGAAACGCGGTGGCAAAATTTACTTTCGCCCCGCGACAGGTAAGAGGGCGAGAGGGAAAATATGTGGGAACATCGTCGTCTTCGGTTGACTGTACGCGGGCGGAAATCGGCACGAAAGCGGAAGCGTGGACGGACGCTGAATCGACGATCGGCCCTTTATTAATTGCCGCAGAGAGACAATTTCCTATTGAGAAACGAGCGTGCGCGGCCAGGTGTCTGTTTCGTCCCGTGAGAATTCTTCTACCGGCATTGCCCTACACTTATGCGCGTCCCCCGGCCACGTAACCTACCTGCATGCGATTAGAACGATAAGATCATCCCCGTGCCGTAGGTTAAACTTGTCGTGTCTTCCTTTATCTATTCTGCGGACTCTTACGCCCCGATCGCCTAACTGGTTTCAAGCAGCAAAGAAGCAACAAAGTTTCTTTGCTTGTTTTCTACTTCTCGAATTGCCGTTGATAGATAATGGCGTCGATAACCTATCGGTCCGTCGAGTCGATTAAATTTTGCTGAAAGACATCTGGATCCGATTCGCCGATTTACTCTCTCGATCGTTCGCCCACCTTTCCCCGTCCCGTAGATTTGCACGCGAAAAATCAACGAGTCTTACCGAGGAAGCTTTCGTTCGTTGTTTCTCCTCCTTTCGTACGTTACACCGGTGGTGATTTGTAAAATGGCTGGACGCGACGGTCTTTAAAACCTAATGACTGGCGTGTCCCAGATGAATGTCGGATAATTTCTAACGAGCTCCTGCGCGTGCACGTACCTGTGCAACTGTTTGATCCTACGTAAATTGCTCGTGTCACGCAGGCCTATATCGTCGTGAACGAGAAACAATTTTCTCCCACCGAGACGGGACGAAATTTTCCCCGCGGGTCAATCGTCGGACAGAAATACCAATTTCACGCGACGCTGTCGCAACAAAATCGAAGAATGTGGGAACGCTTCGAAAGATTGGTCCGCAGAACTATTAGACGGCTATGGTAATTCTAGTATTTCTTTTTGTAAATGCGTGTTTCATTAGCTCGTACGGGACGGGGTCCCGACGGTTTTCCACGGCGGAGGAAGGAACGGCTGGCCGTAAAGGAAACACCCGTAGATGGAATAGGCATGTTCTGTCGGCAGACGACATCCGGTTGTGCCGTTCCGAACGTCCGCAGCGAACAGAAATTAAAGTGCACGCTCCTACAATTTTTTCTCCCTCGCTCGGGGCACGGGGTGCGCAAGTGTCCCAACGTTTTGCACGACGCCGGAGGGGCTGTAAACGAATGGGATAATTGGACGAGCCGTTGAATAGACGCATAACCGGAACACTATTCAACACCAGAGTATCGAACTTTACTCCCATCGTGGCGACGCGACGTTTCCCGTATCTAGACTGGAGCATTCCGGGGCTCCGATTTCGCAGAATCGCTTTTATCGTATCGTTGGCGAAAGAAACGTTGGCCAGAAGAGGGGAGGTGGAAAGCGGGGGCGGCTGGGTTTTCGCAAAACACGAGATACGATGCTGCCTAATAGCTGAGATCTCAATAGAAGACGTTACTTCTCTTCTAGGCGCACTTCGCTCACTCTTGCACCGGCCCCGACGAACGATGCGCAGAGTACGAGCCGTCGTTTCGCCCGCACAATTATGCCCGTTCAACGTAAAAACGGAGGAGCCGTACGCGCGTCGTCGACGACACGCCGCGCAGAGAGAGAGGCGAAGAAAGCGAGGAGGAACAGGGAGGGAATTCAGGGTAAGCGAGCGAGGAATTCATCGCGACCAGTAAATCTTGATGAAAGAGGCGGCGCGGGCGGAGGGATCGCGAAAACGGCACGACCGAAAGCCTCCCCATTTTAATTGGGTACCACTAATTGGTAATTATCAGGCGTACCCACTCGTGGAAACCTGACGTAAGAGGCTTAAGGCCGTTTACACGGGATGGAGGATCCGGTGGCAACGGTACCAATACAACGCGGCCCCGGCGTAAGGTGTACGTCGGTTTACAACGTTCAAACACACCGCGCAGGTGTGCATATGTAATTCCGTATGGGTGCCCCGGCTCGCAGCGAAGCACGTGAAAAGAGGCTAGAGATGCACGACGTCTACATTATTTATTAGGCGTATCGCCGTCGCGTATATAGCGAGAGTCAAGACAAACGGCTGCATAATCAACAATTAGTTGGCTGATACGGTATACGTGATCGGTTTTTAACGAGGGACGCGGCACGGCCCTCGATTAACGCGCGTCTTCTCGCCTACATTCTCCTGGCGTTCGTTGCCGTTCGAATGAATGGGGAGAAAAAATGAAACAGGGAGGCAGAGATAATAAGGAATCGAGTGGAACGCTATTACTTCGACACCTTGCTGCACCGGTGCCTTGCATTCCGCCGGGCGGAGATTACCGGGCAGAAATTACGGGGCGCGCGATCTAGTCAGAGTTCGATTGTTCGGTTACTGGATTACAAGGTAACCTCGACGTAATTCACCGTGACCGATGCACGACTAGTTTAGACGCGCGGCGAAAATTTGCCCACGAAGAACTTAAAACTCCCACCCTAAATATACTATATCGTGCACTTGATGATATCCGAGGCGGACGCGAGCGACGCGGGCGACGCGACCCGAGCAATCGCATCTACGCTATGGTGAATCTAGGTTACAACTAGGCTCAACTCATGGTAAGCCTAGCCCGTGGCGAGCGAAGTTTCGTCCGGATGCTAAATCAGTGCTCGCTTGGCACGAAAATACGGTTCACCACGCAATTCGTGTTCCGGACGAATCAATTTTCGCCGTAAATCCCGGTGAACTTAAACGGGCCGCGGTTTTTCACTGGCAATAAAAATAAGTAGCGCGACGTAAATGCATCCGTCGAACCCGGAGAGTTTCTTTCTCGGTTCCAGCATTGACTCACCGGATCAGAATGCGTCTGAGACCCATGTAAAATCAGCCTCCCGCAAAAGGATCAAACAGACGGGGGAATCGAGCGGGCCGAGTGATCGTCGACCGGTCGACTTGCTCGGCCAGCAGTCACCACTCGCGGACGGAGCGGTGGTGGTTTCGTTCAAATCACCCGGTAGAATTCACCGAGCGCCGCAGCGTTTCTCTCCGCCAAGGGTCGACTCATTCCTCGAGAATGTGATTTAAGTCTGCATAAAAGACGTCCGCCGTGCGGAATTACAAAAGGCGCAGAGCTCCGCTCGTCGATATACACTCCGCCGGGGCGAGGAAAGCTTTTCCTCTGCTGTCATCGCGCGAGCGGAATACCGAACGATCGCTTATCGCGTTCCAACTCTCCAAGATGGGACCCTCCTCCCTTACGCGAATCTCACGGGGCCGGGGATCTCTTTTTTTTCCTCCCCCTCCCTCGAAAATAAAGAGATTCCCTTGGGGCGGTCCGTGCCGCTCCTCATTCCTGTTTAAGTTTCCTTGGCGCGTCTAGCCTCGCGAACGAAAATTGATTTTCCGCCCAACCGCGCGAACCGCGGCGGATACAAAATTACGGGCCGCGTTCGTGCGATCCAGGGGGCCAGGGTAACCGTGCGTTCGGCCCTCGTCGAGCCGTACGTGGAAAACGTTTCGAAACGACTCTCCTCTGCTCGCGTTACGTCTAGGTTTCTCGATGCTGTCTTCCTAAGAAGCGGATTGCATTCGGCGGCGCGAAGAATTCGTAGCCGTGTCGCGACAATAATTAACGACCGCGCGGTTCATGAACGGTTCGGCGACGTTTCTGCGGACGACTCGTCCGCCGTGAAATCGAGGGATGCCGAGACAGATCAGTGCTCGCGGTTGGAACAGCGGGAGCAGAGGATAGAAAGGCGAGAGGCTAGCCGAGACTGCACCGTGTGGGACGTGTACCACGCCCGATCCGGAATATTTCACTCGTTTTCTTTTCTTGTTTTCATAATCGTGTGTCGGTGTTATTACCGCGATCGCGTACGGAGAGGTATCGATACTCGCGCCAGGTCCTCGGTAGTGGCACCGACGACGTTCAGTTCGACGATGTTCAGATTCCGCGTAGAATAACGTTTGCCGACATTCAGCAACTCGCGATTCGAACGAGAGTGCGCGCGGCGGTCGCTTTTTCCGGAAACGTGTACGCGATTCGAGCGATTACAGTGTTCCGGGAATTGCTAAATAAAATTTCTTTGTATCCTTCGATTCGCGGTACCGTCTGCCAGCGATTTGCGAGAACAAACGTCCAGATTCGTACCGGATCCGGTGAAAACAAAACTCTCTCCCGGGTACGCGTGAATCGTACAGAAGGGAGAGGCCGACTCCAATGGCGCTGTTAATTAATTAATACAATATGTGGAATTTTACTAAAGCGATAAACGTTCGTATTTACTTATCTCGATGAGACACGCGTTATCGACGACGATTATCAATTAATTCCCCTTAATCCGGGCGGGGACGAATGTGTCTTTTTGGCAGCGTGTGTCAAACTGGACAAACACTCCCGAACGAACCACGGTGAAGCTCCCTCGGACGAAGAGCACAGCCGCGGAACGCTACGGACGATGCAGAAGAATTTGGCGAACGGGGAGAAACGGTAGAAAAGATTCCTCGAATTCCAGGAGGGGGGTGGGAGCGACGACTTTTCCACTGACGAGAGATGGGTCCGTCTGGTAACGACGCACCTTGTGTGCGCGCGGCTTACGTATGCAAGTGTGACCGCTACCTAATACGTGATACCGCCGCGCATACTAATTAGCTGCGCGAGCGAGACGCGTCGCGAATACGACTTCGCGCGTAGTGACAAACGTTAGATACGAGTCGCGGCCGAAGCCGAGGCTAATTGTAAGACTTCGCGAGCCGTTTCCTGCCGCGGATCCCCGCGAGAATTCTTCTCGAGACGCGCGATCCCGGGGCGCGCGTTACCAGCGCAACGTGGACGCAATTGAGGCTCGTGATACCTCCGCGGGAACAAGCGACGGCAAGTGCACGGCGCAACGAAGGGTTCGAGCAGGTTCGAAAGTCACGTACGAGTGGTAAACCGGTCCTATACGAACCGCGACTAATCGACGGGATCTCGCGTCGAGGTTCGCGCGAGACCTTCCTCCGACGGGGAGGCCAAAAACGCGAGGCACGTATCGAGCGTGATCGTTCCAGGAAAGACGGATTCCGAGGCCCGGATGCACGCGGACGACGTCGCGTCGGATGTTCTCCGCGAAACGATTGTGATTCGTTTACCCCGCTCTCCTGTCCGCCGCACCGATTCCAGTAGCCCGGGGACGGAATCGAGGAGACGGTCGGCTGCAGCATCGAGCCGCTTCCGGTCGAGTTGTTGGTGGGGCTGGTGACTTGCGACTGATCCCCGGTGGCATTCTGCAATTGATTCGGACTCATCCGCGGGTCAGCGTTGCACGTCGACGCGGCGCACCTGGACGTCAACCGGCAACGATCGCAGGCGACTCGGAGAGGATTCGATCCGTTGCTTGGCGCGCCGAGCATCCTCCTTTGCATCTGTCCCGATTGGACGGCCAAGATTTGAGGGTACCTCGAGCCACCTTTGCTAGGCTCGACGCCGCGGCCGGGCTTCGTTTCGATTCCGAAGTCGCGCAGCTTGAAGTTCTGCTGATTCATCTTGAACTGCGCGTTATTCTTGAAGCTCCGATTCATGTTGCTCTCTTTGCTAATTTCTTTTCCCCCCCCCAGGCGAAAGAGGGTTAGCGGGACAGATCCGGACGCGTTTTTTCGATCAATTCAAGTGAACTCCGTTTCGTTCCACGAAACCGCCTCTCGGTGCATCCTGATTCTCCGGGGCGATCGAACGATCGCTAGTCGCCTTGACACGAATTCGACGCCGACATTGTCGTCCGGCCCTGATTAGCGGAATCTTGTCCGATCGACGCATCAACGTGCTCGATGAAAGGTTGCTAGTGCTCCAAAAACACGGCGCGGGCAAATCTTGTCGAGGAGGCAAGTCGTATTCGGGGCAATTGAACACGAAGTCGCCGGATAAATTTGTGTGTACGGCGTGTTGCGACGAGAGGACGAACAATCTTGGGTAGAACGGGCGAGGATCTTCGTTTCCGCGCGCCTCTCGAGCCCGACGTCTAATTTAATTTGTCGCTAGAGGAACGGCGATCGCGGCGAGCATCGGTGGCGACGCGTTTCCCCGGCCGTTATGCACGATCCCGGTCTCGTTATTCGGTTAAGCTCTCGCGCGTTCAACGGCGATCATTAATCAGCGGGGAAGGTTTGCGAAACCGTCAGCGTCCCGACTCTCCTTAATTTGGATTCTTCGAATCGCTCGAGACTTTCCTCGAAGCGGATTCCGCTCGAAACCGCGGGGCCGACGACTATTTTTAAACAATGCGTTTACACTGCCGTTTCTGCGCACTCCGCCGCACTAGACTTTCACGCGCGCGTTAACACACCGCGCGCGATGCTCCGTTTGCCCGACGTTCCGCCCGTTCACTGATTTTACAGCGCGGATTTTTTCTCCAGTAATGATCCCCGCGAATGATCCAGCGCAGAGTTTTTTCCCTAATGGGGTGTCTCGCGCCGCAATGCTCCGCTCGAAGAATAAATGAAAGACAATGCTCCGGTTTTACACTTCTTCGCCGTCGACCTCCTCGCGCCCAAGGTTCCCCGCTTATTTTTAAATCCCCACGAAGGGATGCCCGACGGTATTTCTGACGGGAGTTCTACCGATGTTCGTCGCGAATCGAGCCACGTTCCGTTCGGTTCACGCCGCTCTGAGAAAGCGTATCGCGACGAGAATCGCGGGCACAATCGCGAAAGGATTAGAAGGCAACAAGCGGCGAGCAGCTGGTCAGCCAGTAGAGAGACGACTGGTTTTGTTACTCGGCTCATAAGCTACGCGCCACACGGAGTCTGGGTCCAGCGTGCCCCTCCACGATGGCAAGAGCGTGCTCGTTCCGTGCACGTAGACGATCGTGTTGTATATACACAATCCTTTCTCGCTGCGCGGCCCTAGACTCGCGGCTCGTCGTCCCGTTTTCACGCGTCCGTTGCATCGCCACGCTCGCAGTTTCTCGCGAACCCCGCTTCAACGCCGATAATAATTTTCCGAAAGAAGCCGCTTGTGTCTTCCCTGGGCAATGGCAGCGCCGACTCGCGACAATTGCGCAAGGGGAACCAGCGAGGTTCGTGGTCTCGGGCCGGACAGTAGAATTCGGCGCGTCTGACCGCGACGGCACATTCTACTGGCGCGCGGCCGCGTAGCTGGCGCGTTCGTTCCGTTCTTTTCTCGCCGTCGATGGGGGATCGACGGAAACGTTTCGACGTTCGCGCGAAGGAACAGGGGAAGAGGCTGATTCGCTCGCGCGGCAAGATTTATTCCGGACTACGCGCGAGGCTTCGTCGAAGAGAGAAGCGTGTGCGTATCGATTCACGGATGCGGGCGTTGTTTGCGACAGCTATCTGCCCCCTCGAGTTCTACGGGGGCATTAATCGCGATATCATAATCGCCTATTTCTTCCCTCTCCCCCCCCCCTCTCGTTTTTCCTTTTAACCGGGGGTCAAGCACCTCCCGAGTGCACGGGTATCGTTCCGTTTGATCCGACTGAACCTGTCGAACGGCCACGGACGAATTAACATCCGTTCGATCGTGGCCACGATCGAGCGGCAACGTTCGAGAACTCGATCGCGGCCACGGTATCGCCAGTCAGTTGGGAACTTGTTCCCTCTTCCTCTCGTGCACCGTTGCATCTCTGCAGGCAGCGTGCGGCACAGAGCTACAGAAATAGTTCATCCACGGAGCGGTGGGACTTTGTGGGATCTGGGAGCGGCGTAGAGCGGGACGCGGAGATGGGAGAATCCGAGGGGTCGAGCGAGCGAGCGAGAGAGAGAGAGAGAGAGAGAGAGAGAGAGAGAGAGAGAGAGCGAGGGCGAGGAGCGAGAGTTACGAGTTACGGCGGAAAACGGTGGATTATGTGTGTTTAACCCCCCCACTTCCGAAAGGCCCGGAGTTATGTTTGAGCACGAAAAGTAAACTTCGACTTCGTGGCGACGTGAGGCGCTTTGCGAGGATTAGGAGGAGGCCGCCACCGGTGAATCGGCTCCTTTGTCCCGCCTTCCGCCCTCCGGAAGATCGATTCTTTCGACCGGAGAACCACCGTCGTCCCCGGAATTCTTGCGCGCAGCAGAACCACGAGCAACAGGATCACCCCGGAAATCAATTCGTGCGACGCTACCCGTATCCACGCTGTCTCGGGGAACACATACCGTCGGAAGCCCCCTCGCGGAAAAGGAAAACGGCAAGCGGCGAGATCCGTCCCCGCGACACGGGACGGGCTTACGGGGTGGCGAACCCGAGGAAAAACTGGTCTGGCCGACGTGCAACAGGTAGGAACGCGGGTGCACAGGCCGGTGCGAATACAAGCGGTCTGTCGAATATCGGCGGAAACGGTGGAGCCCGTTGTCGTTCCGATCGCCGTCCGAAAATATCGATGCTTCTCGGTTCTCCTTTCGATTCGTCCGGTATATATGATCGATCGACGGAACTTTTCTAATCTTCTGTATCAGATAAAGAGATAAAGAGAGAGAGAGAGAGAGCAACCTTGGTCGGAACATTTGCGCAAACAAGATTTGCGAGCTCAAATAGTAAAATTGGCCGCGGAATTCGCGCGCAGAAAAGGACGCGGAAAGGGGGGGGGGCATCGAAGAGAGACGGCGAATCGGCATGCGTAATCGTGCGGCCAACGCGCCCCAGAATCGGATCGCGGTTGCTCAACAAAAACTAGTCCCGTACCACGGTCCGCGAGGTGCCTAATCGTACACCTTCACCTAGATATCTGTCGATGTTTGCGCGACAACGTACCCTTTCGAATCGCGGCACGATCGCCGGTTCGTGAGTCGAACGCGACCGTGTCTCGTTCGTGCCGTGGAACGCATTTCTTCCCTGGAAAATCGTCGATCCGCGCCGGCGAACGCGAAACAGAATTTTCCCCAGTCGGCTCACGATACGAGGGTCATCACACGGATACGTTCGAGTGAAATATCGTCCGAGAGCGAATCGGGGAAGCGACAGAATGCGGAGAAGCGAACGGAAGGGGAGGAGGAGCAGGACGCGAGGAGGAGGACTCGACGGTGGAACGACGCGAGAAAGATCGCAGCGAGCGGAGGACGAAAGAAGGGCGTGCTCGAGCCGAAGCTTTCTACCTTACAGTGCCGGTTTTAAAGGACTCCGGAGGAGTAGAAGAGAAACGTGAGAGGAACGAGCGACGCGTAGCGAGGCACGATTCGCGTACCTGAGAGGTGCGCGACAAGGACGGCGACGCGAGAGGTGAGCGTGCCACGACTGGGGCGAATAGGCGATAGAGGAGGAAAGAAGTGGCCGAGCCGAGCGGATACGAGCAAGACGGGTAAACCAGAAGAGAGGTGGACTAGCCACTGAAGAGTAAACTGGCCAGACTGCCTGCCGCCGTCGAGAACGTAACACCGTTCTTCAGGCGGCCGACAGCTCCGGGAAGGGGAACTAAGCAGGATAGCGATGCAGATTTTTCGCCCATTAGAGAAAAGGAAATCTGCCGATAGATAGGAGGGGATTTTCTGCTGTTCTTCGTCCCCGGTCGAGCAATTAACGCGAGACGCATCGACGTTCGTCGTGCTCGAAACTAAATGGGTTACGACCGACGAGCTTGTACGCTTTGCGCGTCAAGAGAATCGAGAGAGGACGGTATCTTGGCGATTTCAGATTCACTTCCGAGAAGACAACGGTGAATCGTTTAACGGCGCGTTCCCCTTTGGATCGTCCCACGAAAGAATTAATCAGCGGAAAGTAAATTGACCCAGACTGCCTGCCGCCTTTGGGAGCGTGGCACACGTGCCAATAAAACTCGCCGGAGGAAGGAGCAACGCGCTGCTAACACGAATACACCGACGTGGACACCTTTTCTGACCTTATTCGATGGAATTAGAAATCTATCGAGCACGGATCGGAGACGCTATCCGCCGGTCCGCCTCTGAATAACCCCCGCTGGACGGTTCGAACTGTTCGATCCGTGGGTCGAAGTATCGGTTTCCTCGATCGAAAATTCAATATCGAATTGGGTCCGCGTTCAAGCTACTTTAATCGAACTCGCTGGTCCGAATGAATTCGGGAACGTCGCCGGAAAGATCGTGGTTTCACTTTCACGACGGAAAAGATATCGTATCGATTTGCAGCCACGGATATTCGACTCGCGAGTCTCTCGATGCGTGCACTACCAGACCCACGATTCTCGCGCCGATTTTGTACATCGTTTCTGCGAGACGCGGTCGACAATTAACGATCCGGCTAGGTAGACGCGTAAAACGGCCGCACATATCACGCGACGGCCGAATAAAGAAACGGCACGAACGCGAACCGACAAACGTTTCCCCGCCGATCGTGGAAAATATCGTCGCGAAATGCCGCGAGGTAGGCGCGGTGCTAGAAAGTTGAATGAATTAAGCACGCCTGTTTATGATTGTTAGCGGCTGCCCACGTGCCTTGGGCTCGAGTCGGCTTCGCAGCTTTTCTAGGCCCTCGCAACCGTCCGTGGAATTTACCTTTCTTTCCTCTCCTACGATTCATCAACACCCCACACCCTTTTACCATTCCCTTCTCGTCTAACCGATTCTCCTGTCCTCCGCGCGAACAAAGGGACGCGACGTTAACCGGGTCACCCCAGAAACAGAGGCCGCGTGTGCGTCAGTCCTGCCCGATCACTTACCTGAAACAAAACGAAGGAACGTTAATTAGCAACGGAGCGGAGCAAATAGAAGAAAGGCGCGCGCGAGCATCGAGGGAGCGCAATTGCGCGCCGGACAAGCTATTATAATTACTCGCGGGTACGCTCAAGGTAACCGGAAGCAACCGACGAACGATTTCCAACGAAGCCCCCTCCCCACCCCCTCGCCCCGAGCATCGTCGTTCGACGCGATACTCCCTTGAGATTCTCGTCGAGAGGCAAAGAAATCGTGGCCGACGTCGTCACCCCGCCGCCGTCAAGGACGCGCGATTATGTGCTCCGATTGGATAAGTCGAAGCGGAGTCATCTGCTGCTCGCAGATGGTCAGTGTTTCCCAAAGAAGGATACGAGGTTACGTTTCTACCGCGGTGCCGTGTTCCTCTGTTCGCAACTGTGCCGCGAAGTAGGAATATGGGTCTCCCGTTCAAGAGTGAATCCGGACATCGCGGGCGATTTTTACGTACGTCGCGACGAAGAGCGCGCGCGATTAATCTGAAAACCAGCGATCGCTGAACGCTTCCGCGATTCTCGGACGCTGCCGCCGGAAGTCCCCTACGCGTCGACCGACGCACAAGCACGATAACAGCGAAGGGAAAAAGAATAGGAATGGGGGGTGGAGGGCGAGGAGAGGCCGCGCGGCGATAACGAAGAGAACGTCGATTCAACGACACTCGTAAAGCCGGACATTTAACGATGGCGATTTAACTGTCGCAGCGTGGCGCGCGTACAATGTGCTCACTCTCCGGCCGACCTGTACAATAATAATTATGGTTCTGGCCGCGATTGTTTATGGGGGCGGCAGTTAAATTACCGCCGGTTGACGTTACACGAGCGTTTCGGTGGCTGCTAAACCCCCACCCCACCCCCACATCACTGCCCACCCCCCGTAGCGATGTAATTGTTATTTAACAGCGGTTCGTACCATCATCGTCGGGAACAATAAATTTCCGGCCCGGCCGAATGAAGATTAACCATTACGCGATGCACGTTTTCATCAAAGGCTCGTTACCTTCGAATTAAAACCGCGAAACTGGTCGGCCCCCTCGTTTTCGACCAGCTTGGCCGGCATCGATCGACGTCCGGACACGATCCGCGCCCCGGCACAGTTTCCTTCGGGGCAACGAAACGCCAGGACCGTGGAATCATCCGGCGAGGATTGGCGCGGCTTTAATCGCGAGGAGCGCGATCAACGGGAATCGCGTGGAGCAGGCTTTCCGTGAATTTTCGCGTGCAGTTATGCGACACTCTTGCTGACGGTTGACGTCATCCTTCGCGAGCTCCGGCACACCACCGACACGTGATTTTTTTCGCGTCGCGTCGGTAAACGTACGCCCAACGGTAAGCGTCGTACGTGGGAGAAGCGATACCGTGTCCGCCGGACCCTTCACCTGCGTCGCGCCGACCGCGAGTGAAACGGACACGGGGACGAAATATCGAGACGACCGGACATCCGAACGGTCGTGAACCGTCGGTTCGTTTCGAAGGCGGACCGGTCGAATTCGCGCGAATCCGCGGAGAACGCGGCTGCACCGGGGAGCGCCGAACGATCCCGCGACACGCGCTATCGATCGGCAGAATAATTGGAATTTTTGCGCGAAGGTGTTCCTCCGCGGCCGACACACGACATGCAAACAATCCTTGACAGCCGTGTCACTTGACACCGCGTCAAGTGTTTAATGAGAACGCACGGTCATCAGCCAACTATCTCCCGTCTATCGAGTTACGTGAGTCACGAGTTTGTAATCTGAAATAATGTCGGGCGAAAATTCTGCGAAGACCGAGATCAGTGAACGGTAAGCGAAAAAAGAAAAGAAGAAAAATAAAACGGAGAAAAGGGATGGAAAAGAGAAATGATTGCAGTAATTAAATTTGTAGAGCCTCGGAGGGCCGTAGAATGGGACGGGGCGACAACGCAACGCTCTCAATTTCCCCGAAAGTGTTTGGCGAGACCGGTAAGTGGCCAGAAAAAGACGAGGGTGAATTTCCGTTAACCGAAGAGGGAGTTAACGCGATTGGCCACGAGCTTCCGTGTAATTGGGAACAATTCATAAATTTATTGCGACAGACAACACACAAGAGTCTTCGGTGATCCCCCTGCTCGTGGCACCCTCGTTCACTTTCTCGCGAACTACCCTCCGTTACTCCGATACTCGTTCGGCAGGAGGGGTTGAATCGCTGGCTCGAATAGCTTCGGGGAGGGTACGGGAGTCGGACACGGGGGGGGGGGTGGTCGGGGTTTGGCGGGGTGGTCGAGAACGAGAGGACGAACTTGTTGGCCTCCCTGTACCAACTTGAACGCATTAAAAATTTAATAACTCGCCCCGCTCGGTCGGCGCGGTGGGCCAGCTTCGGCCAACCAACGGAATCCCTCCGAATCCAGCAGTTTTATCGGGTTAGTCAGTGGCCTACAATTTTTATTCCACGCCGTTCGTTATGCCGCTCCCTGTCCCCGCTACGCGTTTCGTAACTAACGAGCGAAAAACATAATTGGAACTTCGTCGAATTGGAGAGAAATTTAGGGGAGTGAATTGAATAACGCCACGCCGGCAGTCTTTATCGGACTTCCAATTATGTATCACGCTTCCTTCGACCGGGTCGGACTATCCGTTAGTGAGCCCTCAGCTCGGGGGGTACGAGGCCGTCCGCCGTTTTTCCTGCGCGTTCATAAATTCGTCCCCGCTCCGTCGCGGCGAACACCGGGGACGTATTTCCTTCGATTCCGTGTCGGTGAATTATTCGGCGATTAAACGCATCGGCGAATCCATTAGCGCGGGCGAACCCCAGCTTAATTAGCTCCCCGCCGTCGAATTAAATACTGTCCGCGTACGCGTATGAATTTGTTTCGCGGGGAGATAACGGTCAGCTGTTTCACAAATTCGCCGACTCGTGCCGTTCGAAACCGGGCGAAACTGCGATTTCCACGGACCCGCCAACCCCCCTCGCCCCGTCGGGTAATAACTAACAATCAAGTGAGTAACTCGCTCGAAATTGACCACGCTCCCGGAGTCCCCGAACCGATGACGTCACAAAAATTCGTGAAGCTTCGACGAAGGCCTCGGCTAAGGACATCGAGAGGAGAAAAAAACACGCACGCACACACACACATAGGGAGAGAGGGGGGGGGGGGTGAATAGAGAGGAGAGCGGTGAAAGGGGGGACACGGTAGTAACGACGTGTACGCCAATCCCAAAGGCCCCTCGTGGGGCGACAGTTTTCGGGGGTGCGCCACCCCTGCTTGCACCAACGGAATATACAGTACACAGAGCGTGTAACGTCCTACTGTCAGGCGACCCTTCCACCGGCACACAAATGATTTTGAGCTCGCACGCACGTGCACACCGACGAGCGCACACCTACGGTAGACCCAGGGGTCTGCCCTATGATTTGTAGCGGCACTATAATGCCTCAACTACCCGCCACCCTGACTCACCCTCCTCCCGCCTGCCCCTCTGCGCCACCCCCTTCGGCGCTCCCTCCACAAACACAAGTAGACGGGGGAGCAGCGAAACACGCAGGGAGTCTGTGAAACACGCACCGATTCCACCGTTCCCAGCCCTCGGTCGGTGTAGCAACACGTAGCCAGGTTTTCCGTTAAAAAAAGGGGAGGCAGAGCGACGAAGGGTTACGATGTGCGGGAGCGCGACGCACCGGATCGCTCTCGCGACCTCGGGGAGAAGAAGAAATCCGTGAACGGAGTGCGGACGTTACAACGAATTCGCGCGGCGACCAGCGAAGAAGGCCGCGTACGCAACGGCGGCGGAGAGTTACGCCGCGGCGATTTCAGTTGCACAGCTGGACGAATTTTCCGCCGCGCAACTGCGATCTTCAGCGCGTATGTAACGGATCGCGCGTGGCGGAGAATTCTTGAAGCGGCGTTCCCCCGTTGGTCGTCGAGCTCGTGGAAACTGAACACGGTGATTGATACGTCGCGCCCGCAGAGCCGCGGCGACCGCGCCGCGCCGTTGCAAGATACGCGCGCGGGGGTTGGCGGACAGAAGGAAAGGGGGAAGGGTATTAAAGCGTTTCAATTATTTGATCGACCGATAGAATTATACTCGTGGAAGCGGATTTGGATTGGTCGGACGGGCGGTGGGGAAAAAAGTATTTCTGCGGAGGGGAGCGAGGTACAAAGCCGATCACGAACCAACGCACCCCCGATGCGAAGATTATACGCCGCGTCAGAAGTAAGCTCGACGCGTCCTCGCCGGCCGAGCGTAATCCTTTCGTCGCACGATCCCCGTTTCTCGCGAATCGCGGTACGAATCGTCGCGGGCCGGTTCACGATTCATCAACGGAACGGGACCGATAGAAGTCGAGGCGATTGAAAACGCCATCGACGCGACAGTCCGTCGGTTCGCTCGTGGTTCTTCCTCTTGCCGCTTGTTCGGCAGATTCGTGAAAAACGGGGGACGGGGGCATAGGAAAAAACGAGGAGAGACACGGAGCCCGGCTTTCCGAGCTAATTGAAAGAACAGCACCGACGCTCGTAATTAATGGCCATTTCGCGATCACACCCCGTGCGCGGTGACTTTTTCCGCCGGTCAAACGTTGCGTTCGCTCGAACGCAGGGACCGGTGCCGCCATGAAAAAAGGAGAAACACCCCATCCTCTGCCACGGTGCGGAACCGCTCGCAAATTACGCGAACGATCCCGTCTACCGGCGCGGCGGCTTTTCCGAGCCGCGTTGCGCGTAGGCGCAATTCCATTTCGAGTTTCGCACTTGTTTGCAGCGAACTCCGTGCTGCGCGGTGTTTCGGTGGGCCCGAATCGAAGGGCAGCTTTGAAAATCAAAAAACAAAGCCGGAAAAACTGTGGGTAAAACTGCTTCGAAAAAGCGGACGAAAAATATGAACGGGCGATAGACAGGGGAAACGATAAATCTGATTTCCAGGAAATTCCATTTCTCCCGGTGACTGGTTTTCATCTTCGGGGAGGAGTTGTGCGCATTCGTACGGTACCGGCTTACAGCTTTATCCCCGCGGGTGGATCGATCACCGATAGGAAAGCTGCGACGCGTACCAAGGGGGGGTGGCCTCCTCGGTGCACGAGCCGCGGATCTTCGAGAATCGTTCCAGACGTCGTAAGTATTATTTCGTGCTCGACTCTTTTCACTGGATCCACCCCCCTCCCCCTCCTCTCACGCAATCTTTCACCCCCGTCCTCCGCCGCCGTCCCCGTCGACCCGGGAAAGTGTATTAAAGGCAAAGTATAAAAGTTCAGCGGCGCGCGAATTTACGGGGCGCGTGCGAGCGCCAGATAAATATCTTACGCCTCGGTACTCCTCGCCGCGTGCTCTGAACCACGCGCGAGCGCTCTTCGACGCGGGATGCCGCGGCGATACTGCGGCCGCGATACGCCCGAGCGATTACGGGGATTTCGGCCGCGACTTCGACGACCGCGCGGAAACAGAACCGCGAACGGTTGATCAGCGCGATATTTGTTGCCACGGTGGGTCGTCGAAGTCGCCCCGAGATCCCCGAAGGAGTCGCGATCGATCGCGCGACAACATGCGCCCGACGAAAGATCGCACGCGCTGCGGTTGCGAGCACCCGCCCGCGCGGTTCTTGGCGTCTCGTAGTCTATACCTTCGCTAGCGCGCGCTATGGATTAAACGGCGCGTAGAAACATCGAGTACAGACGGTTTGATAGAAAACGCGCGCCTACGAGCCGGCGCGAGCGTCTGCCCGACCCCGTGACCCCTTCGGGATCGATCGATCGATTTCAGCCGGAGTCTAGGCGATACACTCGTATTTCGCGTTCAGCCACGGCGATTCCTGCAGATCAACCTCGCGCAGCACTCCCGAAGCGACCGAGCCGCGCATCGATATGCATAGGGCCAGAGGATAGAGCCGCGGGTGTCCCCGCGCGAATGCAAATATCCCCGTATCGATACGAGTGCTCGAGCTGTGCGCCACGCGTATATCCGTCGTGGCGAATAGCCAGCAAGGGAGGCGGATAGGAGCGAGAGAGGGGGAGGATCGTGCGATTTATTACGTTTTTGCGGCACAGGCACCGCCGCGTTCGGCCGCAATATCTTGTGTCTTGGTAATTGAATATCTGAAAATGTCAGGAAGCGTATAAGACGGTTGGCGGGGAGACGGAGAAATTGCGTGCGCTACTAGCCACGGAACAATGGCTCGAATTAAAAAGCGCTGCCTATCTCGAGAAAGTAAAAATTAACAACCCCCCCCCCCTACGCCCCTGGCCTTCCCCGTCGACCGTGCGCGGGGTGGAACGACGGAAATGTAGAGCGGACGAAGATACAGGCTAGCTCGGGCTTTTTCCCATTTTTTCTCTCCCGGCCAGCTCAGCGTTCAAGGGGGAGCGAGAGCGAGAGAGGGAGAGAGGAAGGAAAATTGCAAGGAGAGACACCGGTGATCTATGCCGGTCAATTGATCTACGACGAATTCGCGAGGCGGCCGCACAAATCATGCTTCGATCGCCGGCCAGAGATGCGACTACTCGTGGAAGCAGAAATTGCCGGCGATAAATAATAAAACGAGCTGTGTAATTTGAGGTAACGGCTTTTCCGTCTCCCTTCCGCCCTCCGTGCCGCGCTTATTCCGCGTACGCCGCAGCACGCCGTTGCAACCTTTCCGCGTTCTCCTATCCCCCTGCCATCGCTTTCCTCCACGCTTCGTTGCTTTGCATTGCAAAGTTTTCGAGGAACACGCTCGAGCTGCGCGAGCGCGACGACCATACCAATGTTGAATAAGCGCGGTCGAATTTCCGCGGATCAAAACGAGCCGCTTGTTAAAGACGACGACGAAAGCGTCGAGAGAGACGGTGTCTACGGGCCACCGTGATCGTGCAACGGGCACCGCGGCATCGGGGCGCAAATATGTCCGACCGCGAGTGAACGGCCCGTGGCTGCTCGATATTTGCATAAACATGCCGCGCGCCTGTAAATAATTTCGTTCTCGCGCGGCCAGCGCGCTTTCGCGCGCGTAGATCATCCCCGACGAGTTACGGATCGCAGCGCGACCGAGCCCTCCCGGGAACTCGCATCGGCGAAGTCCGTGGACCCCGGGGACAGGCAGATTTTTGCGCGATTTAATAAGACCTCGCGATGCTCGTAAACGGAGGCGCTTTTCCTGCCTTCGATTTTTCTTCGTGCGCGATGTCATGCCGGCCCGGTTAATTAGCATATAAAGTGGATAATTAATTACGCGGAAGCTCGTTCGGTCGCGGTGCGTTTTTAACGCGCGTCGCCGTCGCGCGCGGACGAATCGGGGGCGCGACGAAGAAATTAGGTTGCGGACTTTCGTATTGCCGCGAGTTTTCATTGTCGACCGAAGCGGAGATCAATCGATTCGAAGGGAGAACGGACGCAACGCGCTCGTGAAAAGTGCGAAATGGAAACACGGCAGAGAGGCGCGCACCAGCCACGAAAACGTTTCGGAGTATCGAACGAGGGTCGAGAGGACTCTCGAGTTCCCTCCTTCTCTCGCCTTCTCTCGCCTTCTCTCGCCCTCTCTCGCCCTCTCTCGCCCTCTCTCGCCCTCTCTCGCTCTCTCTCGCTCTCTCTCGCTCTCTATATCCCTCTTCCCTTCGCAATCGAGGGTGCGTTTTTCGACGACCGTCAGCCAGTCGTCGTCGATGGCACTTTACTAATTTTTCCATTATCCCCCGGGTATCATCGAGTGGCATATCATTTTTGAAACGTCGACGACCCACTCCGAACGACAACTGTTTCACGGGTTCCCAAAGCACCATCGATTCGATTAGGTCGACCGAGGGGTGAAGCGGGTCGCCACCATTAGCCCTAGCGGCGCCGTCTAGATGGGAAGTGGCTCTGAAAAATTAATCCAACGCGTCCGGCCTAAGAAACGTGTCCCGGGATCGACTAGAAAACACCGGAGGATATCGGAACGGAAAGGTGCGCCACTCGACATAGCAAGACAAAAACGGGACGGCGTGGCTGGAAAGCGGAGGGGAGGCTGGAATTTTCGAAAGGAATTTCCCCGCTGAGTGAATTTCCGCGGGACACAGAAACGTACTTAAGCCAGTTTCTAAGAGTGCCAATAAAACCGCGATTGGGCTCGCACCCGCCTTTACCACCGCGAGATATCTCACGGATAAAGATAAGGGACGCCTCGAAATGTCTTCGCGCCTCGCTGTGCTCACCGCGGAGTGAAATGCTCTGTTACTTAAATATTTAACCAAGGCAAGCGACCCTCCTTCTCTATCCAATCCTCCTTCTCTATCCCATCTTCCCCGGGCATTTCGCGGGAACAACCCGCGGCGAATCACCGCGTCGCCCCCCTTCCCCCGTAAACTTGGTAAACGAAACAAGCACAAGCGGACACCGGTTCTGCTTTAAAAGCCCGATCGATTGTTCCCCGGAATACTTGACAGATTAGCCGGGCTAATATCGCGGCCGGGTACGCGTCGGTATCGCGAACGAGAATCGAATCGGGTTCGGCGGACGCGCGGCGAAAAATCAATTGGAGGAGGAGATCGTCGCGAGGCTACATCGGTTGAAACGTTTTAACGGGCTTTAATCCGGTTGGAGAAGGAAGCAAAAAAAAAAAAAGAAAAAAATTGCCGAAATCCGTCGAATCGACACCCCACGCGACCAAACAGAAGGATGATCAATGGCGCGCGCAGGCTCCGCTGCTATGAAAAGTTGCATTCGGGTCCCCCGTGGCCCGCGCCCGTTAAATCATACAAAGGACAATCCCGGATGTGTCCGGGTGCGCGGTCGAGTCTGTGTTGCGCGTCAACGATACGCTTGCACGACCGCCGCGCGGGTGGTTGATTTTTCACGGCGGACCACAACGAAAAGTCAGCACCGCGATGCCTCGGACCCGTTAATGGAGCCATTCGTCGAAAACCGGATGAAACATTATTATCGGTCAAACGCACGCCGAAATATGTAAATCGTCCGGGCTGAATGACCGGGAGGGTCGTGGACGAGCGTTGCGATGCGCGCCAGCGTAACCGGAGGATCGAGAACGGGAACCAGAGCGCGTGCACCGACGTATACAGGGGGCGATGATGGAAATCGAGGTGGCGGAGTTTCGCCGCTATCGTAATTCGAAGACGATGTTTCGACCCCGTCCGGATGCTGCGCCCCTTTCGAGACGCTCTATCCGTCGGTGCCCCGTTCCCCTCGGGAGGGTCCAAAAATTGATTTCGATTGGCCGGATGGTGCGGACGCGAACGTGTCCCGCAGCGCGGCGATGTTCCCCGGGAGTCGATAAAAGAGATGCTTATCTCCGCGCGGAATAATGAACGGGCACGAATCCGATGTAAACGAGAGTGGTAATGCGATCCCGGATACGATAAGGAGATAATGACGATGATCACGGCGAGGGAGCCTGCACTTTGTTCACCGGCGATGATAATAACAATTACAATTAGGCGCGACCCGCGAGGAGAGCGGCCCGTCGTAATGGTATGCGCGCGGACCGCGAACGCGAAAAAAGGAGAAAAGAGTCGAGCCCTGTAACCTGTTATCGGGTCTCCGCGGGATTTATCGCGAAAACGGGCAGGTGATCGGCGACGAGGCCGATCGATCCGTTCCGAGTAAACTCAAATAATGAGCGAGCCGCGGGATTTGCATTGAATTGAACCGCGAGCCGCTCGCTCTTCCACGAGACGCGAGACGAAAAAGGGTTCCGAGAATTACAGAGCCCGGCCGCGGCAACGCCTAAACCTTGCGGTCTAGACGAACGCGAGATTCTTCTTTCTTTTTTAACTCGCGCAAACCGCGCCGATCGCCACGCGCAACGTTTCCTTTGTCGCAATTACCGCATCCTTGGGATAAGTAATTGCAGGTGTGCATTGTTATTCGCTTCTCGGCTGCACTTTCGTGGGAATGAATGCTCCGCTAGGTGCTGGGGGGGGGCGGAGGGGGTGGGTAAAAAAGCGATAGGTTGAGAGCCATGCTCGCCTCGGGGGATAAAAATGATGTTTGCGCGGATACGAAAATTACGAGCGACGACCGGCAACGAGTGACCGCCTCGTTATTGGCCACTTCGGTCGGCTCGCGTCTGCTTTATTCTCGCGATATTCCGCTTTAATTTTCCACGCCCGGTGTGAATAACAATTATGTAATAATTTCACCCGGTCCGGCGCAGCGTACGTATCCAGCCCCGAAAATCGCGTACTACACATCCGCGGCAGGATAAATTGAAAATTTCATTCTGTCGCGGCAAATGAATTTTTGACCTCTCTCCGGTTTCTCTTTCCGCCCGGTGCCCGGGGCGGTGGGGGGTCATATCTCAAAAATCGCGATTCGAAAGCGCTCGGGGGAAAAAAATTGCTCTCGCGTGGGAGCCTATAAAAAACGGAAAAAAAAAAGAATGAGGGAAAAAGAGCACGGTCGTTCAACCAATTTCATTTTCACCCTTGCGCTGGCTGTCGCTTCCCCGCCGCCGTTATCGTCGTCCGATCGTCCGATCGTTCGGGTCGAAACAGATTTTCGTTCGGAGAGGCGTCCCCGTTGCACCGCGATCGGTGTTCAATCGGTGAATCGGGCAGCGTCGAAGAAAATTGGGTCGCGATACACGACGGACGCTGGAGAGGAACGATTGAAAATCGTTGGATCTTGGGAAGGGTCTGGGATCGTCGTGAATAAAGCTCGGTCTTCGTTGTCGAGCGTCAATCACGATGACCAATGAGGTTGCGATAACCGAGCAGACAACATGGCGCTCCCCGATGATCCACGACTATCGGTTGCTTTTCATTGATAGAAAAAGTCGCGCACCCCGGGGTTATCTAATTTTTTCTCCCCCGTCCACGCCACTCCGCGGCGGAGACGCGGAAAACACGCTGGGCGGACAAACCGACGAGGTAAGCGGATCTTCGAGGAAAAAGGAACAAACGACGATCCACGTTTCCCAGAAGTGACGATGCTCTCTACGCGCAACTGCTAATTGCCGGCTTCGTCTCTTACGCAGTCGTCGGTGTCGCGTCACGACGAGGTTCACCGTGCATTCATCCACGCTCCATGCCCCCTCGGAAAACTGAAAGACTCGGGCGCGTAAACGGATTATACGCTGCAACCGGGAATAGTTGCGATTGTGCTCGTGCAGCGGGGATTTTCCAAATCAATTACGCCGGGCACGGAGAGAAAAGACAAAATTCCGTTCCCCCCCCTTTGGAGCAGGAACGGAAAGGATAAAGGATTTTTCACGGTATCAGCGGGGACGGCCGACTTCGATTCCCTTCCACGGATACGACGGCAATTGTCCCTTCGCTCGCTACCTAATCCTTCTCAAGACGTTTTCTAACCCCTCTGCGAGATTAACCGAAAGAGATCCCGGATCTAGCCAGTTTGCCTGATATAAACGGCGCCCGCCTTGCCAACCGGGACGTATAATTGGTTGTCAGTCAAGTAGTCAGTGGCAACTCCCTCGAGGCAACCTCGCACCGTTTTCCGCCGTAGCTCGACGAACCTCCGGGGGGGGCCACCCGATACACGGCGACCAAGCAACGAAGATCCTGATGAGATTTTTACGTGCGATCGGCCAAGGAATTTGGCCGATTTCGCCCGGCCCGACTGCAGGCACGGCGGAGGTGAAACGCGGCGAATATCGCGTGCCGTCGACGAGACGGAAGCAGGAGTTCCGTAGGATCGATACGATCGAGTAACGAGAGGTATGGCGCGATCGGGGAAAGACGACGGGGTCCTCGCGGTGTCGCGAAATTGGTACGAAAAAGTGAAAGCCGAAAACCGGTGGGGAAGGAGTACAAGCAACGGCGAATGGAAACGAGAGGGAGAGAGAGAGAGAGAGAGGGAGGTATACAAGAGCGACGCGATCTCCGGCTTCTCGAGCTAATGGCTTTTGGCACGAAGGAGACTCTCCGAAGTACTCTTGACCCATCTAGCGGGGGACAATAAATAATTCATCGGCCGATTTCATCCTGCACCGACGACCGGGCCTGGTTCTACGCCGGGCAAATTATCGGTGGCTAATTAAGGGCCAATTAAGCAGGAGCTCGTTGAATAATTCGCCGGTCGTTCCCGTGAGCGCGGAATACCTCGAGGAGAAGCGATCCTCGTCCCTGTCCGCGTTTCGCACCAAATCCATCGGCGCCTGGATATTCGCGAGGCGCGAGGAAAGACGGAACGCGGCGTCGCGTTTTACAGGCCGGCAGCGTTGCGAAATTGTTGCGACGCGAACGCGATCGCGAGGGGGGGGGGGGGGGGGATTACGCGGATGATGCACGGAAGCCACGTGATCGCTGAAGGCGAGTCCATTTCCTGGTACATCGGGGCAAACAGTTAACGCGATTGAGCAGCGCTTGGAACGCGAGGGAGAAGATACGTTGCAGTACGGTAAGCGTCGCGTAATGGGTGTAATTAATGATTGCTGGGCACGCATCAGAGCTTTTCATTAATCTCGCTGTGCGCTGGCCGGCGATGCGCGAAACGTTTGATCATTTGATAGCGGACCGGCCGATTTCACGGTGCGACGATAGGCACGGAGATTCGACGATTCATTCTGGGGCACGATTGTGACATTAATAGGGCGATTGTCTAGCGAACAAACAGCCGCGGCGATTCAGATACGCCAAACGTCGCGCTGAAACGAACGCTCGAAACGTCCGGGGAGGGGGTGGAACAGGAAAATCTCAGAAAATCTGTTCGACTCGGCCGAGCCGCGTTTGTGCGAAACGCACGACATTCGGGAACAAAGGCGGAGAAAGGGAGGAGGGATTCTGTACTTTCGCAATCGTCCGGTTCCCACACAATTTGCATTTTCTTCGCCGACAAAACCGCCCGCGAAGAAAATGTCATTTCCTGACTGCCTTCCGTGGACCTCTGCCCCCCCGCCGGTTACCCTGTTGTTTTCCGCTGTCGCCATCAATCGTCACGGGTTGCACGTGCACGCGCGACATTTCCCCAACGTTTCCCCGGCAAATCAACGGCGATCCTGCGCGGGCGTTTCAAAGGGACCGACGTTTTCCCTAAACGGGAAACCCGTGCCCGCCGCGCGCTTCTAGAAAGGAGGGAAACGTTTCTTGGGCGCGCGAGCCCGCTCGCCTTTCCACGACTTTCGTCGCCACGAGTTCAAACCGCCGCCGCCGTTCCGGTTATATTTTCGTGAGGCACGGTCTCGCGATTTCGCCCGGACGGACCGAGTCACTCTGTACCCATTTGTGTTCCACACGGTGCACCGTTATCGCGGCACCGCCGAATAATAGTAGAAGCCGACTCTCGAAGCAAGCGCACAATAAGCGATTACGCCAAATAGGAGTTGGACGATTTTTCTCTTGTAACGCACGACGTCGTTCGCCCTGCCTCTCGCTCTCTCTATCTATCTATCTCTCTGTCGCTCTCCTGGTCGCCAGCCTATCTTTCTTCCCCGTTCGGACAATAAGACGGAGTGGCGCCCATTGTCGGCCGGCCGGGGACAATTCGCCGCGGATAAAGTTAGTCGGATCGGCCAGCTGAAGCCGATCGCCTTTAATGGATCGCCCGTTCATTCCGATTCCTCGGCTGTTAAGAGCAGCGTGGCGAGGCTCGCCTCCGTTCGGAGCGCGGCTTCGTTTCACAACACGGGGCCCACGTGGGGACACGCGAAATTCTCTGCCCTCGTCCAGCTGCGCGGTTTCTGGTTGGCCGAGGCGGCGAGTCGGTCGCGAGGTAAATTAGCGAGGGACATTGCGCGCCGTGTGAAACAGCGATTCACGTCTGTTGCGAACTCGAAGAGTATTCGAATACGCGGCGGGTGCCGCGGTGGAGGGACGCGATCTGTGTTAAGCGCGTTCGCGCCGAGGAGAAAAATTGCGTGCGTTCTTTATTCCCCTCCACGCGAGTTCGAATTGAACGCGGTTCGACCGTTCGTCAGGTTCGAGGGCAATTCCGGCTCGTTCATTCCGTAACGATGGAATCGCCGTCTCCGCGTGGAAGAGCTGAATATTCGGCGACGGAGGGCGGATATTCTAACGACGAGCGGACATCATTCGGGCCTGGCTGCTCCCAGGTTGCGAGAACCTACGGGAAAGGGCGCAGGTAAATGGAGGGCACCGAAAGTTGAGCACCCCCCGGTCAAAGGAAGGGCCCCGATTGGTCGAGCGAACCACGCACCTGGCGGACAGCTGCTACGCGAACGACGTGCGCGCATGCGTCAGCGCCGTTACAAGCGAGTACGTGTGAATGCACGAGCACACGCGTACTATCCGCGCTGCACCGTTGTCAACACGTAGCCGAGGAGCGCCTCCGCCGTCGGTCGGTCGAACGTGAACCTTCCTCGTGTTCGAAAGAAAGCAAAAAAAAAAAAACAAACAAAAAAACAAAGAAAAAACGGAAAAGGAAAGCCGTTCGAATAGCGGATATATTCCACGCGCGTTCGCCGCGCGAGCCTGGCTCTTCGAAACGCTCGAACGTCGACACACGGCAATTCGTTTCTTATCCGACGAGAAAGTAGATGCATCGGTCGCGATATCGAGATAACGCGAACCACGGCGCGTACGCGTTCGACTAATTGCAAGATACGCCGGACGGGGGACCGCGTGCGAGGCCGTTGGCCCGAAATGCCTACGAGAACCGAAGATTCTTGGAACAGGTAGAGGGTGAAGACGCCGGTACGCACCGGCAGCATTGAAATGCACGGTTGTAGGGGCTGCGAAGGAACCAGAGGTGTGGTTGGGGGGGGGGGGGCGGCTGTGGGGATCGGGTGCTGGCGGTGGCACTACACTCGAGCAGGTCTCCCGTGGCAGGATTATGGATTTTAAAAGCCTCTGCGACCGGTTTTCGAGCGGTGCTAATCTCATTGTTTTACACACGGAACAGCAATAACGAGGTTGTGCAAGGGGACTTAGGGTCCCGGGATTAGGAGCCTCCGGGAAACCTAAATCATCGGCCCTCGGATCGCCGCGAACTTCTGCGAGGATGGCCGAGAAAAAGATCGGCGGACAGATTCTACGGAGGTTCCGTCGGCAGATGAGAGCGATACGCGCGAGAGAGACGAAGGCAGCCGAGAATTGCGTTAGGGTCGACGGACAGTTCTGGGCGAGACCGCCGACCGCCTCGCAAGCTGCGTGCCATTTTCTTCCTCGCTTCGCCCGGCTTGTCGCGCCGATCTCGAGGCGAACGGAGAAGCGGATATCGCGACGAGGAAAATTGATTTCGCCGCGAGGCGACTACGGATGGAAGGAAAAAATTATGCAAGAACCGACGAAGCCCGCTCGTTCCGGCCGTCGCTTTCGCGCAACTTTCCGAGGCAATCTTCTCACCGGGATCCACGTGTCGGTCGATTTCGTTGCGAGCCATATCTCTCCTGCGCCGTTTGCCTCGACAGAGTTCGATCCGGACCGTGGCGAGACCGTCCGTCGAGATTTTTGGGGGCCGCGATCGATTTTTATTCGCCCGCGAACGGGAATCACGTTTCTCACCCCCCGAGCTTCCTTCTATAGGCCTGTGCCTTTCGTTCGCCGCGGAAACGAAGGAACGAACCGAACGGGTTCCCGATCGGGAGTCGCGACCGATGGAACCGAGTTACGGTAAAGCGCGGCCACGGGCGAACGAAAGGAAGAGGAGCAGGGACCAGAGGCGACGAAGGGAGAAGGATAAACGGCGAGAAAATAAAGGAGAAAGCAGAAGCGGGACAAGGGTGGAGGGGGGTTGAGGGTTAGAAGAGGGAAAGGGAAGAAAAGTAAGAGCCCTGCATTCAGGAAATGACCCACCCATTGGCGTGGCACGACCATAATTCTGACCGTCGAGACCATCGGTTTAGGACGCTCTCGTGTTTCTCCTGCGCCCCGGAACTCCATGGGACCGTCTCCTCGTAATTTCGGGTCGAATTTCAGGACCGGTCACGGGGCTCGAATTAAAATCCGAGTCATGTCGCTTGAATAACACCGTGTGAGAACAGATTCGAAGCCGCTCGCACGAAATCTATCCATATTATAAACGACGTCGACTCGGCGAGGGAGGATCGGGCTACGTGCGTGCTACGGTTCCGAAAAAAAACAAAAGAAAAAAAAACACACCCCCTCAAAAAAAGGGAGGACGGAGGGCAGGTTAGAAGCACCCTTCGTCGTTCGGGAATTATTGAAACGCAGAACGGGACGCCGCCCGGATGGCACTCTCGATACTCGAACGTTCGTGCAAATGGCTATAGCAAGCGTTAGCAGAAGTATTTATAGCAGCAGTCAATAATTTCGTCGTAGAAACCATCGTGTTTCGCTAGGAACAGCGTTCGAGCAGCTCGAGGGAGAGAAGGACAGTGAGCGTTTCCGAGAAAACGTTGTCCGAAAATGTTCTAACGCGCGCTCGCCGAATAGATTCGCCCCGCTGGCGAAGCAGCTCTATCGATGACGATTACCAGAACCGTTCAGAAATGCAAAGATGTTACCCGACTCCGTGGGAGAGGGGCGGGGTGGAGTGTACACGTCTATAAGTTAATTCGAATCGATCAAGCCGTTCGCGACAAAGGTACACGTGTCTCTTTAATCTATCATTGAACGTAACGCTCTCGTCCGAAGCGAATTACGCGAATTTTTGCGAGAGCTGTGTCGCCCGCAATCAGCACGATCGGCTCGCTCGCTCGCGGCGAGATCGCCAAACGCGTGCGAACGTCCAACAAATATTATTGGCCGGTTGCGCCGAACCGATCGTTTATCTGAGATCGCTTCACGCGCCGATCCGACTGATAACGATTACGTCACGTGTATCGCCATTGTGCTTATCGCGGGCATTTGTTCGACGCGACGTTTGTCACCGGGAAAGTGGCAAACGTGTTGCGATTAAGACCGCCCCGGGCCGTTTAATGCAAAGTAAACCGAAACGAACGACGTTGCCCCGTAGTTTCGGAGCACGGCCTCCTCGTGGCGCACGAGGAGATGATAAAAGTGTGCGCAAATCGGTAGGGAGGAGGGCGGGGAGGACGATGCCGTGCAAAGATCGAAGATACGCCGCGGCCCGTAAAGAGCGAAATGGAATAGCGGCAGCGGCGGCGGCCCGGCTATCTTCGAAAGCGAAACTTGCTACGTGACTGGCAGGGGGTGAGAACCCGCGCGGAGAAATCGAGAAAAGTTTCGACCCCGAGCTTAACTGCATGCAGGCGGGTACGGCGAGAACAACAATGGCAAGAACCACGTAGGGACGTAAACTCGTTGAAGGATCGCCGGGCGATAATCTGGAGGCTGGCACCGAGGTAGGCACCATCTACCATGAGATCTCGACGGAAATCGGCCCCGGCTCGAGGCAACCCCTAACCCAAACCTGATACTACGACGGGGCTGGCTGTGCACGGCCACGCCGCTCCGGGTTCTCAATTATTCGGCCGGCGATTTCACGGCGGCGAGACTAAACTTTGACGGAAGACGACGCGCCGTTTGGTAAGCGTGAACGAAACGGCCCATCGACGCGGATCAGATCGAGAAACTGGCTAAATGGGCGCGTGGGTATTGGGCCCCACTTTTCCATCGACGTGGAACGCGAATCGCGTCGCGAGAATGTAACAAACACGAGCCGGATTAAACGGGAGGCGTAAAATAATGCAATCTCCGGGATCGCTGCGTATAATTGAATTACAAAAGCGCAAGGAGGGGGGGGGGGGCACTCGAGAGTTTCGCGGAGGAGCAAATTGCACGGCGAAGCGCGGCGGAACGCGGGGGCAAGGAAAACGAGGCGGAGGAGAGGCGACGCAGAAATCTGGAGGCAGGCACCGCGGTAGGCACGATCTAGCGTGAGATCTCGACGGGAAATCGGAACCGGGCTCGAGCCAACCTAATCTAAGCTCGATCCACCCCCCCGAGACACCTTTAGCAAGCCCGGCTGGCTTGCACGATCACCGCGTTATGGAGTTGCCGGGGCATACCGTGCGCGCACACAGCACCGAATACGGTTACCCTACGTGCGCAACGTTTTGCCCGATTACGCGAGCCACCGCCGTGCAGATCGATCCACGGAGTCAAAGGTGAGGCCCGTTTCGGTCGCAAGAACGGGCAACGTGTGCACGCGTGCGTGTATCGGTATTCCGAGTGTCAGCCTCGCGTGCATTATTGTGCGCGGAATTTCGGATACCGTGGCGTCTGAACGGCTCGACAACCGATGCGGCGATAGCGCCGCGCGACAATTCTGGCTTCCTTTGCGGCCCGCTTCAATTAATATTCGGTGCGGCAAAAAATCGAGGGTCGGAAGGCGGTGTCCGAAAATAGGATTCGAAACGAAACTAAGCGCAGGGAACGAGGCGTGCATCGGCAAAAGGTCTTCGTTTCGTGACTTCGGACCGAAACCGTTCGTCCCTTAAGGGCCTGACGGTTGTTGATTAAGGCTCCTGTTCGAGACGAGGGAGGGCGAGGGAAAAGGAGCGAGCGAGCGTGCGAGCGAGACGGAAAGAGGGAGGTCAGGTTATGCCCATGAAAGTTTTACGGTGCTTGGGTATCCGTAAACGCCATATGGCCCGAAAGTCGCCATGTTTCCGTCGTTTTCTTTCGTCCCGAAGCGGATCCAAAGTCCCTCATCTTTTACACGCTGCTACCCCCTCGGTTACTTCCCCCCACCATGAGATCTAGAGTCACGGTTGCCTATACATATTCCTTGTCCGATTGGAAAATTAGAAAGCTTTCAGAGAAGCGGCGGCGGTTCCCTGCGGCAAAGGGAACCTAGTGTAAAAGTATCGGATAAACGCGCGATCAAAAGGGAGAAAACGGCGAAGCGGAGGAGAAGAGAAGCTGTACAATTTCTTACCCGCGATGCGTGTAATGCCTTTAAATCGACAATCTATTGGGAACCGTGAACTCACCTGGAACAGAAAGAAATAGGAACCGTTAGCGGAAAACAGATCTTCGCGACCAAACGGGCAACGGGTGATTAAAGGGGGGAAGAAATCGTGTGCACTTCTTAGCGGGGCGGCACAGGAAACGCGTACAGACGTTTCTAGACACAATCGAGGACAGGAGTATCGGGGTGCTGGCCTGTTCTGTCGCGGACAGGCGACGCCCACTCACTGCGGCGTTGGCAAATCGCGGTGTGTAATTCGTAATGTACCTCGGTTAACGCGACTAATATATCGATACCGGTGGGCCGCAATTTATTGACACCTCGAGGGAAGGAAAAGTCGCGCCCGGCGACGGGCGATTATCGTGTAAGCTGCTTAAAACGGAGAAGAAAGGGTCCGAAAGTTTCGGCTGATCGCGACTACTCGTTGTCCTCTCGCTGCCGGGCGAGTGAATTGAACTTGTCAAGCGACACCTCCGCGCCTAACTTCTCCAAGGTAGGAGGCAGGAGTACTCTTTTTCGACGCGGAGACGTTACACGCCACCCAGGAAAATTACATGGCTACCGGGATATCGTTCGTATACCATCTCGTCATCGACATCGTCATCTTAATCGCGCGGCATGCACGGGAACGAGATATGTAGCAGGCGAGCAAGGGTGCACGGAAGGGTGGACTGGGTGTGCGTTCCGAAACACATCCAGCTGGCGCCTCACGGCGCTATAGCGGCCGTTATAAGCCCGCTACCAAATCAAGCGTGTGTGACACACTAATAATCGGACGTATATATTGTCTAGTAGTGTCTATACAGTGGTTCCAGGCACACGTGTACACATAAAGGGGTGCGACTGTCGACGCTTATATACGCGACACACATATGAGTACGTTACATGGCACGCGGGTACACACGTACGAAATCCACGTACACGGATACGGGTGCGCATCTTCTTGTCGCGCGACACGTACGCGAGGCCAAACACAGGTGAGCCCCGGTATACAGGGCAATTAGAACGAAACGAGCGACGTGATTTTCCGAGCGATATTCACGCGGTCGCTGTGCCGATTCCCATACGAATCGAACGCGCCTCGATCTATCCGCGAACACCCGCCGTTCGCGTTGTCGTTCCTCGAACGTTTCCTATCGCCCTGAGGACGAAAGGAGCGCAGCAGCATTCCGAACGCGAGCAGCTTGGAAAGAAGTGTCGCGATCGACGGTGTTGCGGCTGCGAGCGATATGGAGCAGCACGTGCACGTATGCACGCGGGATACGCGTGTCCCGGGGAGTTACGTATCCGTGCAAACAGAAGCCGGGGATAATGGTTACGGGGAATGGATATATCAGTCGGTGCGCGTTGGATCCTAGGATACCGCTATTAGTAGAGCCCCGGGCGCAGGGATACACCGTTGTCGCGCGAGCTGCCGGTATGCGAGGAAATTCGCGTGTGCTAGTTCCGTATCTGTGTCTAATTACGCTCATACGAGCGTGTGTTCACGCGCGTTTGCGAATATATTCCCCCGCCCGAGTATCTATTTACGCGTGTGTATATGTCGGGCGCAAATTGTGGAGTGGACTAATGCGCTCGTGCGTGTGTGTCCGGTAGCTGGCGCGTGTGTGCGTCGCGATGTAGCTACAAGC
Source organism: Nomada goodeniana (assembly GCA_963969485.1). NCBI lineage: Eukaryota > Metazoa > Arthropoda > Insecta > Hymenoptera > Apidae > Nomada > Nomada goodeniana. Next base: position 5,344,530 of record OZ018305.1, on the reverse strand, counting down.
GTGATCATATGGCCCACACATACGTGCCTAAGTACTAATGCTAATCCCAACCATAGATTACGAGACGGGCAGCGACGATCAACCGGACCCGTGCCGCAGGAAATTCGAGGACCCCTTTGGCTTCTGGCCTTTCGTCCTCTGTCGTGACGATCCAATATCGTTCCGCGTTAAATTCCATCGCTGAAATTTGTTCCGCCGTCGGAAATAGCTACGGGATCGTCCGGAGCCTTGCGCTCTCGTCGATTGTTCGCGCGGATGCAATTCGTTGATGTTTTTCTTTTACGGATTCGTATTTGTAACTACTAGCGGCGAACGGGACGAAGGAAATTGCACGGCGCGCGGCGAAGAAAACTTCGAAAACAGAGCGGTCGCAGCGAACGAAGTGGCACTTGTCTGCCAATTCGACGATAGGGGAAAGAAAAAACAATCAGCTTCGCGACCGGAGCCAGGTCGCCGTCCCATTTATATCAATTCTATTCATTGCCGCTTTTAACCTAGCCCTCTCGCTGCCAGTGGCTCTCACCCGACGTCCACCTCGATATCCGTCATCGTTGACGGTACACGTGCAGCGTGCTGTACACGCGATCGCTCCGAAACGACACGTCGAGCCTACCTGGCAAATTGCGTTCACCGTTCGACTCGCCTAATTGCAAAACGGACCACTAATATCGACGATCGGCGAAACGATAGGCGAACTGCGCCCAATCGGCGCGGAGTCTTCGTGGCGAGCGTCGCCGCGCGTTCGTGCCTCGATTCGCATTAAATTCTGTGAAGGAAGCGACTCCCGTCGTTAACCAAGTGGACGGACAGGTGAAACGAGGCGACGTAACGGGGCCTATCGATTTTATTCAATTCCCCGTTTCCAGCGGCAATTGCGTCCGCCTCCGGGAAGTCCAACGACGTCGGTTTTCTTGCGACGATCATGCGTGTGTGTATCGCTCGTAAAGCTGCTCCGATTCGGCAGCTTTCACGGCGGCCGCGCACGCTCGCTCGCCTGCCCGCGCCGATCGTCGCGAATTTTCGTTTTAGTCGGACCAAGAGCAAAACCGTCCAGCCACCACCATCGACCAGTGTATGTACACCACTTTCGCTTTCTCGTTTCTCTCATTCTCCCCTTTACTGCGCTGACCCCGCCGCGGTCGCCGTCTCTCTCTCTCTCTCTCTCTCTCTCTCTCTCTCTGTTCCTTGCGTTCCAGCGACGCGTATCGTAATCCGCTTCTATCAAAACAGCGACGATGTTACGCGCGGCACGATCGAGAAGGAATCGGGAGGAAAGCGCGATCGGAACGGAGGCGAGCAACGCGGGTCGCGAAAGAATATAATGCCGTTCGTGGCTCGCGCGGCCAACGAGCCGCTAATTTAAACGCTCAATTGAAACTTCACGTTTCAGCGGAAAAATTAAGCGCTGCTAATTAAGCCTGACCCAAAGAGGGATAAAGCTTTCGTAACGGACGCGCCACTTTTTGCCGCCGTATTCTCAAGTACAGTGGCCAACGTCTCCGCCTCCACCGATGACTCGGCCAAGATTTTACGCTCGAGAAAGCACAGAAAAAAAGCCTCTCGAAAGGAGACGCGCGGCCGAGCCGAGCGTCTTCGAACGCAAGCGGGTGCCGCACCGGATATGAGCCGCGAGCCAAGGGAGGAGCACGGACCGGAAATGGCTGGGCCTCTTACTTCGGACCGATCAAGAACTGGTTTCGCCAGACGCTCGAAATCGGGATCACGGTTAGAAATGGAGTAAAAAAGAAAACGGGAGGCCTCCGCCCTCTTGCGCATCAACAGCCGCTAAACGCTACCCCTAACAAATTCGCCGCTCCATTGTAAATCGCTATCTTCGTCGGGGTTGCGCAATTGGAGCAACCATCGATCACCGCCGGATAACAAAAATGAAGAGAGATAAACTAGCCTGCGATCCTAATCGTCACGCGTTTATGAACGCACTCGCGATCTTCGGGTGCAATCACTTCCAGGACGGAATAGACCCGACGGCCGTCGATCTAACGTCATTCGTGTAAGAACGAGACCGGTCCGGGCAACCTGTTGTTTCTCGCGGCGACGTTTTCGTCTTTTGTCGTCGCGACGCTTTTGTGCGATACGTACTTGGAGGGCCGGGAGGTAAGCGAAAACAGAGGGTCGGGGCAGAGGAATTCTTTGTCGCGCAAGAGCTCCACGGGGAGAGAAGAACAGCATAGATCGATTTCGTGGCCACGTCGAAAGAAACGGCGAGACGGCGGCGACGAAACCCAGAGGAAAAAGCGAACGGAGCGTGGGCACAGTTGCGTCTAGCGCGAAGTAAAGCATGCCCCCTCGAGAACCGGGAAGATTTATCGAACGACGGAACTTCCGGAGGCGCGATTAAGGTGAAATTAAAGTCCCAACTGGAAAAGGAGAACCACTGCGACCAGTCCATAAGCCAGAGAGGATCTGGTGGCTGCGTGTGGACTGTACTGAAATAATGTACAGTGCCGTACAAAACGGCAAGGTGGAGGGAAAGGCGAGGGGGTACATGGAACATCGAATCTCTCCGTCTCTCTCGCCCCCCATTCGAATGTTTCGCTCTCCTCTCTCTCTCTCTCTCTCTCCCTTGCACTACTCCACCTCTGCTTTGCTCGCCGTCAGGGTGGCAATGGTGTGCAAAGGAGATTAACAAACAGAATAAGCTAACGCATAATCGCATTATTTCTGGCTAAGCCGCATTTAAATTAGATAGAAATTCCATTTAACGAAACAATGGAGGGATGATGATGAGTCAGTACTGCCGTACGAGTCGAAATATATGCGACTATCGTCGGAGTTTCTGACATTACCCGCCGCCTTATTACGCGGGGACTGCCTTCGCAAAGATAATGGCAGCGAAAGCGCGTCAATTCGCGGACCAATTGCTACCTGCGCGCAAACTAAATACCCTCCTATCCGGCAAAAGGAGCGTCGCGAGGTGCAGCGAACGGGGGATGATGCTGGCGACAAAAACCGAATTTCTTTTTTTCGGCCCGGCGGAGTTCCGAAATTCGTATGCACCCCGCGGACAGGGGAAGGGCGCCGGCAGGGGAAAAAAGCGAACGACCGACGACGTGCCCGCCCACGTGACGACGACCATGTTCGTGACGTAATCCTGACGTCAACGGGCCGATGGCGTGCTCCACACGCTCCGTCGGATGCACAGAGAATATCGTAAGCGTGCTCCTATTTTCAATCGACGCACAATCGGATTTACAGGGAAAGCCTGTGCACCGTGAAAAACTTGCAGATTGAAAGGAACTCGTTTCCAACTGGCGCATCCGGTCTGGCCGTTCCAAACGGAACGACCTAGCAGCCCCAACGAGCCAGAGAAACTCTTTCCCCCCTACGACGAATCAAACTTTCCTTCCAGGCCAGATCCGCACGCGAGCGTGCACCGACGAGTCCGTTTCGAGATGCATGCATGTGCGCGCACAAAGGAAACGACCCGTCGACGAGACGCGCTACCAGAATTACGTTTAATATCTCTCTTACCTGAGCACTACCGCCGACGATAGATTGATAGGCCGATTGAAAGACGCTTCCTAACTGCGTGAGGCTATCATCCTCCATCTGGAACATTATGTCCGCGCCTGGAGAACCGTTGTTGTTCAAGTTATTGTTGTTTCCCATCAGCTTCTCCGTATTAGCGACGTCGCGCAGTATAGTGTTAGACTGCATTCTGCGACAACGAACACTCTCTCTAGCAACGTAGGTCGGCGATCGCGTTCGGGTATCAAATCTCGGCGACGATCGCGTTTCGATACAGACCGTTTATCGTTCTCATCGTCCGACGAATCGGACCCGATCGTCGCCAATATCTACACTAACGTCGGGCCACGATATCGGGCCGAAAATCCTGCACGATTCCACCCCGGCGAAATACACTTTGCGCTACGCACGAACCTCCAACGGAATATCATGAACGGGTGTGCGACGATCGGAGGTAGAGGATACGATGCGTTCCGTTGCGGCGAGCACAGCACAGCACAGTAATTTACGTCGCCAGAGTCATCGATGAACCACCGGAGCGAAGGGTTGCCCGTTACCCGAAGGAAGGTCGAGACGAGGACTCGAGGAGTCACCGACGCCGCGTGCCACGAGGACGCATCGCGTAGTCGCGCTACGATTCACCCGCCCGTCACCGTACCATTCCAACACCTGTTTTCTATCCACGCGAGGCGGCCGAATTCTCTCGATTCACGATTCCAGTGATCCGTGTTCGGACCCGAGGAGCCTCGGATGCTTCGATTTACGAGTAGCAATTGTCCACGTTAGTCTCCACTGACTCCATGCGAAACACTCGATGGGGCACTAGATCGATCACTGTTTTGGGTCACAAGAAACTTGGGGTAAAAAGAGAGATCGATTGGAGAAGAGAAAAAAAAAAAGGCGGAGGGAGTGAACGAAGAAAGAAGACGAGAAACAACCGCACAACCTCCTACCGCTTCAAGCTACGCGACGAGACTGACGCTCAGCGCGGGGCGGCAGACACCCCACCACTTCCCTACTCCGCAAGGTCTACCATCCCTTCCAGTGGAGCCGATCGGATCCCCACCCTTTGCGAAGCGCGCGCCAGCGATGGGTATTCGAATTTATTTTCTCGGGTGGTTTCGAACAAGTTACGTACACATCTATGCATTTACAACACTGCGTTCGAAATATTATCCAATAGAAAATTGTTACCATAAAACAGCACGCGTATTTGCGCGCTTTATTCTGTTCGCCCAGCAAATCCCAATCCCTTCTCCGTTAACAAACAATTTCCATTCGACTGTAAGACGCGGCTCTGTTAGAAAAAAAACATTCCCTCCCCTGCAACGATAAGCAACATTCCTCTCCTTCCCCCTGAAATCATTTGCAAGTGTTCCGATGGCGTTCGAACGGGGTACGAACGTCCCCCGGCCAAGATTACGGACGGAACGCAACGCGTAGAAATATTCTCAGCATTTCGAAGCTGTCGCTACACGCGGGCCTCTCTCCCGGTCCCAAAGAGAGCATATACCCTCTCTCTTTTTTCTCTCTCTCCCCCTATGCGAGCAGCAGTCCCGCCTGCAACGTTTCGGTTCAACTTCCCCTCGCTTCGCCGGCGGGGCTCGGCTCGCAGGAAGCAACCCCTAGCGCGAAGGGCCAGCGTTTTTGCTCGGCCAAGCCGGCACTCGTGTAGCAACGAGCGGCAAGGCTACGGAGTGTGGGTGGAAGGCTTTCTGTCGGCTATGTACCGTGCCGAAAACATCGGTCCACTTGTTGAGTCGAAAAGAGTGCGGGCGAAAGAGAGGAAGAGAGAACGGGAGCGACGTCGACGTCGACGCAAGTATCCTTCCACGATGCGCATCAAAGCGGGGCGATTTCGGAAGGCAAAAGCTGCGCTTGGTGGTGCGAAGCTGCACGAGAAAGAGATTCGCGTGCTGGGAGGGATGCGAGACAATTACACCAAGGAGGGACGAGATTTTTTTTTTCCCCCGTTCGGTTGAATTCCTTTCGCGTCGTTCGTCGAGCAGCGTCGGCGGCCGTTCACGATCGAACGGATACGGCTCTTCTGGAACGCGTAGCCGAATTTCCTGTTTCGCAGAACGTTCGTAAACCCGGCTGCTGTTCAGCCCGCGGAACATTAATTCTGCGCGCGATCGGACGACCGTTCTGCGTGTTGATGCGTCGCTAAACGATCTGTTAGGCGAGAATATCTTTATTCCGGCGGACGGAGGGCTCGCGACGCAGCCGCGGTTTCGGAAAATCTGTCTCGGAAGACAAACGAGATGGTGCTCGTGGCGCCAAAGGTAGAGCTCGTTAGTTGGAAATTCGTGAGTAATTTTAGTGTCGTACCCACGCGACCGGCCGAAGGTATATAATTACCTAACCTCACCCGACCCAATCTAACCCACTTGGCAAACGAACGAAAGTTCCAGTTCTCCCGACTGAAATCCGGATACGGCTAGTGGACGTCCCCGTGGAAAAACGTTTCCCCGCGATCGCGGTCAATGAAAAGAACTGTTCGGCCGGTAATTAGTTGTCGAAGCAGAACGACGGCATACAAACCGTAGACTTTGCTTGACCAAACGAGCCACGAAGCAAACGAATTGACATCAATCGCTGCCGAGACCTCTCCCATTGGAGGCACTTGATCCGAGTTTCGATCTTGCGAGTGCGCGAGGGCGCTCGATCCACCGCGCTGCTCTGCGCTATACGCACGAATCGAAACCGTTCGAAGGCGCAATATGGCACAGGTACGACCGGAAGAGGGACCCCGGGCGACCGTTAATGCGTACAAGGTTTTTTTAATTAGAGACAAACGCGCGCGAGCAAAGTTGTCGGCAGTAAACCAGTAAACGGCCCGGGCAAAAGCTCGGGGTCGAACAATAAAGGGACAGGCAGAGTCAAAATAAATGACGGTACTGGTGGAAACGCTTTTGGTCAGGTGTAAAGAAACTTCCGATGCCGCTGGTTTGTACTGACAGTAAAATAATTAAAACCGACAGGTACCACTGCCGGACCCAAGTAAGTGAGGTGCGAGCACAATGCAGCACCAGCTATGTACAGTTAGGGATGCGTTCGTACCTGACCCGTGGAAGATGGGCCCACCGACGTGCGAAACAAAAACCCCCCGGCTTTCCTATCATACGTGTTTGTAACCGACTGTAACCGACAATCTTTTAACCTGCGCGAAATCGCGGCGCGTTCGTTAAAAAGACGCCGCATGCCTCTCGACAACGCCGACCAATTTTCGACCGGCTCGTAGGTTGCAAAAGCAAGTCGCGACTAGCGACAACGCGTCGTCTAGATCGAAGGCAAACAATGATTCCACGCGATGACAAACAATTGCGCAATCGGCCAACGTCTTCCATAAGTTGGCCGGCACCTTGGAGTCGTTCTAACGAGCAATAACTATGCCCACCGGGGCCGATCCCGTCCCCTGACCCCGTACCGTACGTACCCCCCGAGCACGATATACGCTAAAATTCGATGTCGCACGGTCAACGGCCACGGGAATTCCCGGGACCCCCGTCGCGCACTTGCTGGCATTAATATGACCGCTGTAAATCTCGAAAGGTACTTGTCGCGCCTTTAGTCCTACCCCCGAGATCGCTGGCATATGGTGTTATACGGCGTTCCTGTATATCATTTCGAACCACCTTGCTGTCTCGAGGAATCCGGCCCGTGGACATGAACGTGCACTTGACGGAGAAAAATCCTAGGTGCCTAATTGTCCTCCCTCGGCCGGTTCGACGGAAACGTTAACACGTGTCGAGTAAGGCGGCACCGTGGCAGAGCGGCGTGTACGTGCCTTCGGACGAGAACCGAAGAGAGGTAAAAAGAAAAGAAAACGCGGGGGGAAATGAAAAAGGGGGACGGTGCGAAAGGAAGGAAGACACGATGTAACCTGGCGGCGTGGAACGTTTCGTCATTGGGAACGGGTAACAAATAATTAGGTAACCTCGCCAGGCCAACTGTGTAAACTACGGGCTCCTCCCGATCATCCACGGCTATCCCCCGTTCGGCGCGATCGATGCGCGAAGACATTCAAGTATGTGTACAAGGAAGACGAGAAAACTGGCGGGGTATACGGCAGGAGGAAGAAGCGGAGACGAGAAAGAAAGGTGGAGAGTCGTCGACCCGGACGCCTCTTCTCCTTCGTCGTCGCACGGTTCCCCGTCCGGGCGAGGAATAAAAAACAAAAAATCATAAGACCGCGGTCGTTGTCGGCTGATGCTCCTTGTCGAGCGTGTTCGCGAGGATCCGACAAAAAACCTAGCTGGCAAGAAGACGGAACTCCGGGCCCCGTGCCATTATAAGCGGAGCGGCTGGATCCGAACCTCCCGGAGTCGCTCATCTAATTAAGGCCGAACCCGGGACAACGCGAGAATTAAACTGAGATCGGGATCGTACGAGATCGTCGACGCAGCGGATGATCGACGAGCGACAGCTCTACGAAAGCCAACGTGGCACGGTGTCTTCGAGGGAGGATACTTTGTGAAATGCGCAACGACAACGGCCGGCACGCGTATCGTTCGTGCCGAAGGAAGCCAGCTCGCTTCCCGTACCTGTCCCGAAGAGAAAAAATAAAAAAATGGTCCCCGCGAATACGAAATTCCATAAAAGTGATTTAATTCCCCTGTACAACTCGTTCGAGCGCACGAGGGTGAATGGCTAAAAGGTAATAGTTAATAACAGCGCAGCTGAAAAGGGGATTCAGTAATCCGCTTCTAATTTCTGAAACAAAGAGAGAGAGTGTATGTAGGAGCAGCACCGGCGGGAAGGAGAAAGAGGAAGAGGGACTAAGAGAGAGTGGGAGAGAGAGGGAGATAAGGTCAGGTTGGAATACGAGCGGAGGAATGAAAAGGGAGGAAGAAAGCGGTGCAGGGAAGGCACGAGAGAGAACGGGAAATATTCTCTCGTTGAGGCAAACCCGAGATCCTGAGTTCGGTGGGTTTCGGAGGCAGGAGAGAAGGAAACGGTAAGGGTAGATGTGGAAAGAGGGCTGAAATTGGGGGCGGTCTAAGAGGAGGGGAGCCAGGGGGGGGGCAGGGTTCCACCCTGGAACACATTAACTGCAGGGCGACGGGGTATATAGAGATGGTTTGGGGGAGACGCCACTGGCGTAAGCTCAATGGAAAACGGGATTGCTCGAGAGCGTGGAAAGGAAAAGGGCTTAATCTGCCCTTTCTTGCGAATCACGAAAGTGTACTCCATAGTATTGGCCTCGTGTACCATAAGCGTTACTCTATCGCTACCCCCCACCGGGCGGATTAATAAAATGACTCGCCCTCCCGCAGCATGGCTTATCGTTTAGGACCGAAAACAGGAGGACACATCGGACGCGTGCGTGCACACTCGAAACGAAGTTGAACAGCCGGGAAGTTTCCGGGTGTTTCGGCGACCGGGTCGAGTTCGCGAAATCAAAAGAACAATCGGCAATGAATCCGGCTTTTGTCGGGGCGGGCTGAAAAGTTCGCTGAATGAGGAAATAAATCTCGATCGGCCGTCGAACCGGCGTGCGCGTTCCGCGTTCCATCCACGGTTACCTTGTTAATTAAGCCGCTAACGAAGGGTCGATTTTTCGATAGATTTATGCAACGGGAGGAGCAGGACGCGGAAAGAATCACCGCGTGACTCTTGCCGAAGCTCGCGTCGTCGTTAGCGAGCCCCGATATCTAATCTCTCTAATTAATTCTTTTTAATTCGCTCGTTCCCGGGCGGAATGGCCAGCGCGGACGCAAAGAAGAACAAGCGGCCTCTCATTGTGAGATTCGCGAGATTAATCCTGATTAGCCTTAATCGAAGCTGTACTAGCGGTGTATACCCCTTCTTCCCGTGCCGCCCGATCGATCCGACCAAATATAGATCGACCTAACGAATCCCGATCGGGAGGCAACGCAACGACGACTCGTCACGGCGAACGTCGATCCCGCGGTGTTTCTCTCGTCTCCGCGCGCCGAGAGTAGCGCGCAGCGCAATAATACGTGCGCTCGTACGCGAATGAAGTCTAGCGTGCTAAAAAGGAGACGAAAGTCGACTGCCATATCGAGGGAGAAGGAGAGAGATAGTTTCCTCTAACTCTCTTTATCGCGAAGCGGCTCGCGCGCCACGTATCGCCCAGCCTTATCGATCGTTCTGCTTCGCGGAGAATTTTCATCAGATGAAACGAACGCTCCCCGCTCAATTAACCCTCCACCGCAAGCTTCCGTCCATCGCTTAGAAATTAACACCGGCCAACTGTCCTTCGGGAAGGAAGGGCTTAAGATAACCCTCCAAGCGCATCTGATTAAAGCTCCGTGGGCTAGGAGGAGGGGGGGGATTGACGTCGAATCGCTTGACCGACGACATCGTCGCGCACGGCGAGGCGGCGCGAAAGATCCGAAAGACGACATCGTCGCAGCGATAAAGTGAACCGACGGCGAAACCTGCGGGCGACTCCTTCCCAGCGATAGCTACGCCAATGCGAGACACTGAACGAGGGGTGGCAGGAGCACTAGTAGCGTAGTTAGGGGTGGCTCGGTAGGGATGCTTTAGGGTGAGATTTAGTACCAACCTCCGCCGCCGCTTAGTCTACCCATCCCGGCTATAGTGTACATCCTAAACTATAGTCGATACTCATGAGAAATATCAAACTGCTGCAAAATATTGTCCCCGAAATTGATCGGTCCTTCGATTTTCCTTCGTCAGCGTTATCGGGAGAGTTCGACCACCGCTCGCTATATCGACGGGCGAAACTTCGACGCTCGCGAAACGACGTCGTTCATCCGGTGGGATTAAACTCGACCGGAGAAATCGATTCTCCTGTTAATGTATCCCGGGGGCAGGAATTTACGTCGATGCGTCTCGAAATTATATCAATGGAAGCGACGCGGATCCGACCTCGTCGGGAGATAAGAAGAAGAGAGGCGTAGTTCCAAACGGGGTTGCTGCGCGAGATGGCGAATCCGGCAAACCGGGTGATACGTGTCCGAATGTTTCGGTGTCTATCGCGGTAGAGAAACGACGAATGATATGCGTGCATCGAGCTCGTCAAATCGTCGAGGCGATACGCGCTCACTTTTGGAGCGCAAGGAACAAAATTCGATACGCCCGCGGGAGGAAATTACAGGGACTTGTCCCGTGCGAACAATGCGATGTCCATTCGCGTTGTTTTGTTTCAAGTACGAGACGAACGAATAAACGTCGCGGCGGCTCTCGCGATAGGAACAGATCGTAATATCGGCGTGTCGTATTACAAATGCATATTTCGAGCATCGGGGAGCGACATTGAAACGATCAATGGGGGAGACGAGGAATGCCCGCGAGATTCATTCGGGACAGCGCGAGGATACTTTCTCCGTTTTAAGAGCGAGACCCAAGAACCATTCGATTCCGTGTGCCGTAGGTACCTACGTGTACAGCAGCTAGCCAGAAGCCAGCTTCGTTCACCTCGTCGAGGATGCGTAAAGGGTGGATCGCAATAAATTGCAGGAAAGGTTGGACACAAGCGAGGCCAGCGGTGGACCGATCTGTGCGGGGCAAGAACGGTGTTATCCGTCCTCGGTTCGTCCCACTTAATGTTATCTCGTATAGATGTGCTTAGGGCACCATTACTCGTACACGTGGGTGCGGAGCGCCGAAATTTTTGTTGGTTCTACCGGGGCGAAACCACTCCACGAAATGAGACCCTCGAGTTTCCTGGGGGGACGGGGAGAGGCACGGAAGAGCGGCGCACTGTGCCGTCCGGGGAGAAAAAAAAAAGAGATATGTGCGACTGCGTATCGAGCGTTTACGAAGAATCTTCGGGACGAATTGGGGGAAGAAATCGCGGAAAGTTTCGATGCAAGTTCGCTGAGCAAATTATCATTGGCCCGGCCGGAGGAAGGACCAGCGTGAAAACTTTTCCCGTGGGTTCGGAGTACAATATACTTTCGTGGCGAGTTAGCCTAACTGTAGGATTCACGCGGATGTTTGGCCAACGTTTTCCCCGACGATAGTCGTTTCGAGAGTTCAGAAGACAAGTCGAGCTACTTGGTACGAGGGGAGAGAGAAAGAGAGAGCGAGAGAGAGAGAGAGGGGGGTTGTAGCTCGTCTTGTGAGTAAGGGCTCGTGGAGGAGCTCGAGGACCGGGGGAGAAGGAGAAGAGGGAGAGAGATATAGGAGGAAACGAGCGAGGGGTAGAGGATTCCCGAAGGGAGGAACAGGAGTCAAGTAAACTCGAGGAACGGCGGCCTCTTTCATCCCCGAAACTTCGAAAGCCGTGGCCGGAGAAGAGTCTCGCCATATGCCACCCTTCGGGAACCTCTTCCCTGCTTTTTTTCTTTCTCTCCTCCTTCGCGATAATAAAATTCTAATCGGCTCCGGTGCACGGGTTCGATAGTTTTCGAAGATACCGGGGGGAAAGGGGGCGGGGGGACACGCGGCCTCGCCCACGTGAAATATAAAGGAGAGGGCCACCGAAGAGGTGGTCGATCTCGAACGCAACGTGAAAAACGTGAACGATATTCGGTGTCCGGCGAACATCCGAGTTCCACCGCAATTACCATAAATCGACGGGGGCATTAACCACCTATGAGAATGAACGGGAACCATAAAAATAAACAGATTCCTCGCGGCCCCGACCTAGACGACAGAGTCTGCGAACGATTACCATTTTCAGAAGTCCGCGACAGGATGGCCGGGGAATTAATTTAACGACGTGGCCGCAGCGCTCTTTCCGCCGAATGAATTCAACGAAACCCGCTTTCATCTACCCCAGCTACGCGACCACCGGCTATATGAATTAATTTACCCCCTTACCAACAGAAATTCGGACGCAAGACGCGGCGCAATAAAAAGGTAACGTGTCGCAAATTGGGAGCAAAATTTCCGCCACGGGATATGACGGTACGAGCAGCGGTAAGATTCGACGGGGTTCGGCGCTATTTACCCCGAAAGGGTGTTTGTACACACCGTTCTAGCTGCTCTCTGGCTCCAACTTCGTCGCGGGCGCTCGTCCTGCCCTAGAAAAGAGGTCGGTCGGTTCCTGACCCGTCTACTAGAGCCCCTCGAATTCGATTTTCGGGTCGACCTGTACCTTTCCGCCCCTGCCTTGTTAGTTTTACGCCCCGTCGGAGATGCCGGGCTGCATTTTTCACCGAATTATAAGGGCAAGGCCGAACGAAGCGGGAAAAGGGAGAAAGAACACGCACAGTCGACTTCGCACGACCGCGAAGATTCCGATCGAAGATCCGAAGGGAAAAGGGAAGAGCTTAACGCTGGACGGTATAAATTACTTTTGGGAGCCAGTCGAGGGCACATTAACTCCAATAGCCGCGGATATTTTCGTTTCGCATTATAGTCCTGACAGTCGACAAATCATGGTGAGCCGAGGGGTGAACGGCGAACGGCTCGGGGGTTGGGGGTGGCAAAGAAGCAACGGCGAATTTCACAGACCGGTACGCCACAAATGAAGCACACTTGGATGGCGCTCGATTTACCTCGTATCATCCCGCAACCCTTAGTCGGGGTGTACGCACCGTGCAAACACTGCCACGCACACAGAATAAACACACACGCGCGCGCGTTCGCGTGCGACCATGTGTGCACCCGCAATTTCAGAGAATCGTATGTACACACAGCGGCCTGGAATCGGCCTGCATTTATGTACGTACATCAGAATCCGGCTCGAGAGTACTGGTGCATCCGAAGAGCGCATACATACTTCGCGAGACCACGAGCTTGAGCGATGGAAAAAAATATCCCTCGCCATCGCTGGTCCGTATCTATTGTGGAGGTGAACGACGAGATGATCCCAGTCTTGGGCAAACGATCTACGGCCTGCGCAACAATAACGATACGTGCACCGACCGTACAGGATTGGTTTATCTTTGCGTGAAAACTGACCGAGCGAGAACACTCGAAGTTTGGCACCAGAGAGGGCCGAGTGGCAACCAGAAATTACATTGTACCTCGATAGCCTGGGCGCACCGTGGGGCCCAGGCGTAACGGATCCATTTATTGCGATTGATATGTTAATTGCCGTGCAGTTCTCACCGTGGTTGTAAATCCCCCCCTCCCATGAAAACGATCACGGGGTACACGTGAAGTGCCTACTCGAGTAGAAAACCCCGAATCGGGCCACGTGACCACGGGCAAGGGGGTCGAACAGATAGCGGCCACTCGAAATTACGTGCGAGCCGAAGGTAATAGATTAATCTCGTATGTCGACGACCAATGAAACGGGCCGAGAAACGGATGGATCGTTAAATATCCTGCACACGCCATGGAAAACTCAACCACCCATGGGATCCGCCGTATGGGCCGGTGTTCAACCCTTCGCAGAACAGACCGCGCCATCTCGTCCGTGTAATTGCGCCGTCTTCCTTTTGTTCGGGGGGCAAGTTAAAAAGAAGAGTCGGCGCACACGTAATGGAATAATTAACTGGCGGGCATATTGTTTCACCGTTGTTCGAGTGGAGAACGTCCCGTCCGGTTCGTGAAATACAAACGGACCGAAAACAAGTCAAACTTTTGTCATTGGAATTTCGACGAAAATCCCCGGCTATTCTGGTACGCTGGTAATTATTATTGATACATTCCCGGTAATAATCTCGACGACCCAATTAATACTATCGACATACCGATAGGCGCAGTTGCGATACACCCAATAATTTATCGCGATAATCCCGCAATGATCGTAAACTATCGCTCATGCGTGCATTTTCGGCCGATCGCACGCCAGATATATACGTTCTGTGTCTTCCACAACCAGCCGCGCTGTACATCGCCGGTAATCTGAATCGGCACGATACAGCCCGATTCCCTATTGAAATTACCTTGCCCCAAAAAGCCCTGCCTATTAATGCATCGGTAGCGCACGGACGGATCCAAGGTGTTTCAAAGATAATTACCTGGCGAGAACGTGGGACAGTTACCGGGGGTGGTTTCGCGACGAATCGACTAAAAATCACTCGCAGTTTCGATGTCGCCACTCGACGATGCACGACGCAACGAATTAAAGCGGCGAACCGAACGACAAGGGAACGAGCGTACCCGCCGCGTTACCCGTATCGCTCGAAGCCAGAAAATATGTGTACAGATCATATCTTTCCTCTCTCCGCTTTATCCGCGCCGATCCAGCCCACCACCCGACGACACGAGCGTTCCACCGTTCCCGTTCCCCTCAAGGGCGACGGGCGACGGGTGGTTTACCCGTTGTAAGTCGACGACTCACTCCATAAACCCGTGCCACGTCGTACTGTGTACTCTGTACACCGCGGCGAGTTTGCACGCTAAACCGAGCGAGAGACCCGGCCGGGCCAGGGCAGGAAGGACCGAGCCGGGGGATAGAAATAGAAAGATCGACGAGGAACGGCACAGAAACGGACGGGGGATAAATACGATAAGAGCCGGGCGATAACTCCGCGCTTGCTCCCGTCCCTACGTCATCTTCCGTGCGTAATTCACAACCCTGCCACCCTGTCGCGATACCGACGCACCAATTGGGACATCGAGTACGCGCGGGAACGACGGCGAAACGAATTGAACCGACGCGAGAGTGCGGGTAAAGCGGTGGAAAGAGCGATACGCGAGTTTTACCGCTCGACTAGGCTATTAAACCGTGGACAGGAAGCCGGACAGAAATGGTCCACGGTTAAGGCGAAATTGCCGGAGTCTAGTAGGAGGTCGAAGGAATTAAATGCACGGCGATCCCGCGACAGTCGGAGCACTTTGCTGCGCGAGATACGACGCGGAATCGGGAAGTCCATTTGCGCCGGTTCGATACGTCGTTTTCGTCGATTGTTTAAACCGGCGGCGCGTTCGATAATAGAGTGCCCGCGAGCGGGGCGATCGAAACTCGCGACAAGATTCGCAACACATTGCCGTCGCGAGACGTCTAACTCGATCGCGTCCAAATGGAACGAGTCTTGTGAGATTAACGGCGAGCGACACGGCTGTGGAGGCATGGATTTCCGCTCGCGTCTCGACCCCGTCGCTCGACAGCTTCTGCCCTGCGATCGGGGGAAAAAAAATGAACTGCAGCCGCGGCTCGAACGGAATTACGAAATCCGGCATCGAATCGGTGGAATGCGACCGAGCGACCGAACGTCGAACAAAAGGTGCGACGAGGTGAAACAGCGTGCGCCAAGCAAGCAAGCAAGCAAGCAAGCAAGCAAGGAAGGGGCCAAAGTAGCACAAAGAGGGAGGCGAGGGAACGAGAGAGAGAGGGAGAGAGAGGGAGAGGAGTATGCAAGCCAAAGTGGCACTGGCTCGTGTGCTACCAGCAACAGGTGCCCGTCAAACAACGTTCAATGTCTCTAGCAAACCGTCGCCTCTTTCTCCCTCTCGCGCCGGCCTTCCTCCCCTTTTTCCTTTCTTTCCCTTTCTCTACTTGGCACGCGATTCCCCGTAATTGATTCGTTGACGAGACAACCCCGTGCTCCCTGTCTAACCGGCGAACCGTTCAACGACCGATCTCGACTGTCAGATTCGAGAAAGGGCCAGCGGTTGAAACGCGACCGGGTCCGTTGGCGTGTCCAGGGGTTCGCGTGCTCGGCGATGACCGATCGAACACGGGAACGCGACTTCGGCGAAGCTCGCCCGGCAAAGATGCCGCGTATAATTTAAAAAACCTCGAGCCGTGGGAAAGCACGAGCCCGGCTCGGAAACGGGGTTAACTTCGACGATTCTCTAGCTGAAAATGAGCGAGCCCGTTGACGAGAATGGAGGGGCGGTTACGAGAGATCGAGTATTTCTCGTTTGCGCTCGCGGCGGCAACACTTGGCCGACCGTCGAGTTATGCAGCCGATAAACGTCACCGGAGACAAATGAACATTGAAAATTGCTCGAGTAGCTGTTACTTTGTTTAACGATGCCAGGAAAAAATCGTTTACCGGCTCGTTTGTCCGGCACGGCCGATTAACTCCGTCGTGGAACAAGATCTAATAACGGTGGTGAGTTATACGGCAACCGGGATCCAAAGGAAATCTGGACCTTCCGGCGGACGAGCGAGTTCCCGGCGAAACGAAATTTTCGCCCGCCGCGATACACGCTCGCCGCAAAAATAGCGACCCTAATGGTTTTGCTGCTGCAAACCCTCCGCGGGCCAGAAGATATTACGACGCAATTAAACGCGGAGCCTCAAAAGTGCCTGCAGTTTAATTTCTCGGTGAAAACACCTGCGCGCCGCTGACATCGTAAACCCGACTCGGGGCCGCGTTACCAATTTATCCGTCAATCAAAGCCCACCGGGATGATGCAACGTACGAGCCTCGCCTACCCCGATTACGATTTCTTCGCGGATCGAGAGACGCGCATATTCGCACAATATCGTCGAAACGAACGCGACCATCGGCCGTACAGGCTCATTACCCGGCGCTATTCGATTCCTGGCAGGATCAACGGTACACGCGCGAACCGCTCGCATCTGCCGTTAGCGGCAGAAGAAAACAGAAGCCGAGAAATGAAATTTCGATGGCGAACATGAGCCGGCCGGGCCGGCCAGATCGCACCGACGGACGATCCGTCGAGAGTTTAAGGTGGTCCAGTACTGCAGTGGTCCGTGGCGACTACGAAATTCCTCGGGGCCACGAATTAACGAGAAGCCATTCAAGCAGCCGTAGTGCGAGCTACGGAGGCGGACTGGAAGGGCTCCACGGTCTGGCGACCGTAGCACGCGACACCATATGGTCCCTCGCTACTACCCATGACCCCCCTATGCACAAACACGCCTTCCTGCGTCGTTCCAAAAGATACGGCCGACGAGATCTCAACCGAAATGGACGACCGTACGATGCACCGACGCGACGTCGAGTCGTAACGAAAACCCGAGCAGATAACGAACCGAGGAATTTTTCTTTTTCTTTTCTTTTTTTTTTTTTACGAGTACGCGCGTAAAGAAACGTGGAACGACCGAGCGCACGACGCTCTGCTTTCCGCCCGACAGCTCGTTTTACGATCTATCGACGGAAAGATCGCACGGCCTGAAAGGGACAGAACCTTTCGGTATATCCTGTTCGATCGAGCTTCGAGGACGAATATAAATCGTATCATTTATATCATTTTTACTGGAGATTTCTCTCCCTAATCAAAATCGTGGGCCCTCCCTCCCATTACGATGGATCGCTGCTCCGTTCCAGCCTCCAGGGCGATATATATATATTGTATATATATTTTAAGAAAGAAGTAGGGCGCCCTGTGTTTTCTTACGGAACACCATACCACCGGACACGGTCGAGAGGTCTCGAAAAACGGAAGGGAAGTGGTGTTGCGAAGGGCGGTTAGTAACGATAAGTGAAACTCCCAGTGGAGGTAACGGGAATACGGGTTACAGGACCCTCGAGGACACTAGAGCGCTCATATCCTAATAGAAACGTAATCGCGTAGTCCTGCGCTCTGAATAAATTATTAGCAGGCTTACACTATGGTCGAGGGTTCGTGTAACACGCCATATCGCCTGGATTAACGACGATCTGCACCGTGGGATACCCGAGGATTCATTTCGCCGTGACTCTCCACGCTTATTTATTATTTTCTTTTTTGCACCCCCCCCCCGCCCCTCCAGGGCACACTGTTTGTTTGTTGCTTCGCGCGAAAGCGCAGCCAGCATTATGCCATTGGGAAACAACGGGTTTCGTAATAAGTTCGATGCGCGAACGATACGTAATTAATTAATTACTTGCCGATACGCCATTGAAGTCGTTTGTACGCGCGTCGGTTACGCAGCTGAGTTGATTAAAATAATTTCGCAACAATTCGCCAGCGAATTATCGAGCGCACGATCCAGACGATAATGTTGCTAATTAATTAAGTCGTGCAACGTTTCAAACGGAAACAAAGAATCGTCGGAATTAATCTTATCGGTCACTCTCCCGCCGAAATCGTTATCGAACTAATTTGCGGGGGGAATGTTCAATCGCGCGAGGCAATTTTTTTTTTGCTCCCTCCACCGACGACCCTGAAATCGCCACGAACCGTTGCGAAATTTCAGATATCGGAGCCGCTCGATAATTTATCTGCGCCTCTATCGAAACGTTCGTTCGAAGGCGAAACGAGAGAAAAAAAGAAACGCGAAAGGTGGCCGCGTCGATGTGTTCGCAGATCGCGTGGAACATCTTTGCACGATTGGAAATAATCAACATCGGGGGAGAGTGAGAAAACAACGCGGGCGACCCTCTTTCTAAACCCCCGGTCGGCATATTTACCCCTGTTTACCCAGTAATCACGGAAGCTGTAGTTTGCCGACGAGCCGCAATTGCACGTTGAATCGAACGGCACGCCAAACGATTCACGGCAGGGGGGTGGGGGAAGAGAAATAAAATTATAAGCCTCAAAGTCCCCCCGCCCCCACGGTTTATCCTACAATAAATCAGTTAGGCCGATGCACGGAAGGAGAATTTAAACAGGTGCAAGAACGTGTTTGATTATCGGGAGACGATTTGTTTTAGCCTCGGTTTCGTTGTCGCTCGAAGGAGACTCGCAAATGCGCACGACAAATATTTAACGTTCTCCCGTCGATCGATATTATATACATATTCCATTTCGCGGGTGCCTTCGCTTTTTCGCGCGTACGCGCGCCACGCTCGCGAACGCTAGCCTCGCGGCGGACACTCGTCGAACCGCAGCGATTTCGACAAATTTGTCTCCGCTTCCGATCGTACGTTTCCTTGCGGCCGGGTGCCCCTGCCGCCGGCCACTTTGTCCCCGTTCCCTAATCGATCTTCCGTGGCGCATGCAGTTCGTTACGGGGCGACACGAAACAGAGTCTATCGAGAAATGAAAATCGTAACTTTCGATGGATAAAAAAAAACGAGGGGCGTGTGGCCGTCGTAGATTACGCTCACGAGAAAATGGCTCGTGATATCCAAGTTTTATCCCGAGATGGACACTTGGTAAAATCATTACGCTCTATAACTCTGCTCCATAGCTCGTAAAGATTACGATCATGAGCGGTCCCTGAGATCATCCGAGCCGTGTCTTCCTCGAGCGCGGCGGGCAAGTAGCTGCAGTGGGGAGGAAACAGGGAACGCAGTTTACGAGTTAACCTAATTCTATCGTTTTTCTGTCGGTGGCTTTTATCAATCGCGCTGCTGAACCCATACGGGCTGACACATCGGCGCCGTTATCGGATCCCGTTGTCGGGATAGGAAACACATTTACCACTACTGACTGACATGCGTTTATCGAAATTTTTTTTTCTCGTGCCACTCACCCAGTGTTGCGTTGTCACGACTTCGCCATCCGTTCCGTCCAGGCCCTGCTAAATAAACAAGCACGGGATCAATTCATCTCCTGAATTATGGAGGATAGTCGAGGGACAATTCGAATGGATCGAGCGCTACGCCGGAGGCATTTGAACGTCCGATCGTACCGACAATATCAACAGCAAAATAGGATCGGGGAAAGTAAAAGGGTTGCGTGTACTTACATCCTTCTTTCTCTTCGCGGTCGCTGCGCCTGAAACAAACGAACGGGGGGGGCACGTCGTGCGTGAGATATTCGTGGCTGTGAACGTACGAAACGAGAACAGACTGATAAGAAAACTGACCGGCTGCTGAATTTGGTAACCTTGCTCCGTTGGTGCCGGTAGGCGCTGCAGGGTTACCAGCGGCGGTTGGCGTACCCACGGAGGGTGGAACACCCCTGCTCCCGAACGGGAAATACGGTGATTCAGGGGGGTAAGTGGAGCCCTCGACACCTCCGCCACCGCCGTTACCGCCGTTTCCACCGCCTCCACCGCCGCCACCGCCTCCCCCGGGCCCACCGCCTGGCCCTCCCGCCGGTGGACCGTAAGTTCCTCCGCCATACGCCTGCAAAAACCGACATATTCCTTCTTTACGATATCGGAACCATTAAATCGATCAGCACGGGTTAGAAGTATCGCGAGGCCAAGAAGCAGGCGCAGCCGAACGAAAGAAGCGTATGGAAGGCGGTTCCAATAAACACGTCAAAATCAATACTTCTTATCAGTTATGGCTTAACGACCGCCGATTAGATACTACACCCTGGCGCCGTAAAAAGTCTCCGCTATCTGTACTTCTTCGTGGAAGCGCAGCCGACCATTCGCATGCGTGGCCCTTTCACGGCAACGACGGGAAGAAGCTCGACGCGCGGAATCCGGTAACCCTTAATTTGCCGTACGAAGAAAGGAAGAAAGAACCGTCGCGAAGCGATTTTCTTCACGCGCAAAACGGTCCGCGAAGCGAGCCGCGAGGAATATCTTGGATAATTCGTAACGTTTCAGGTACCGATCGTGTTTTTCGATGGACCCAAGCTCGCTTCAAAAGGGGCGAGGGGGTGCAATTTGTAAAATATCCAACGAAGCTGCTCCGTTAATTGCATTACGCCGATGCAATTATACGTGTACATCCCAGTCCCAATGAACTTAGTAGAAAATTCTGGGCACGACGAGGATCACGCGCTGAAAAATATTACTCGGGCTAAAGTTTTCGGATTACCTAGAGCCTGGGGGGGGGGGGTAGTCGAGAATGCCACGGACGAAGGAAGAAGAAAGGGAGTAACTTTTTCCCCGGGTAAATTTGCCTCCGCGACTGCAATAATTATCCCGCTCCTTTTTCTTACGTAATCCCACTTTATCTTGAGATTCGTGCTGGTCAACTCGAGGGGGGGGGGAAAGATCTTACATCCACCCCTAAATATTATCTCGCTTCTGCCCAGCGTTGTTCGAGTAAACGGCGAGCAAATAAGAGCACTCACCATTCCGTTGTCCATCGTGGGGCCATACGGCGACTGGAAGCCTAGTTTTTCTGCAACAAAAAGGAGAGGGCCGTACATGAGAATTTATTCGAGCCGCGCAGGAAGCAACGAACCTCCTGATAATTTTTCAAGCGCCGCCGCCGTGAAGCGGAAATATCGATAATAATCCTAAGAGCCCCGCAATATTCTCGATGCGGCCCGGACAAAAGGGGGGAAGCGAAAGAAGAAGATGCCGCGGCGTACGGACGCGCGACGGCGGGTCGATGCAAAATTAATGCCGGGCATAAATTCACGCCGCGTCTTTATAAATCAAAAGCACGATCGCGCCAAGAATCCACGAAGAATGTACGCGTTTTCCGCGTTGCGGCCGCGACGCGTGTGGAATAAACAACGAGACAAACATTACGAGGTTGCCGCAGCGCAGGCTTCATCCGTTATTAATGCCCACCCCGTGTACAAACGAACACGCAGGGAAGGCCGGGACGAATCTGCATGCGCGTGTCCCGTCAAGAATTTATGTACGTCGATCGGCGGGATTCGCCGGTCTCGAAAAAACGCGTCGGCGGAATTCGGATTAATTTTAATACGACGATAATTTTATTGCCCGCCTCCTTCGCGCCGTCCCTTTCGATCGCTGCAGTATGAAAAAAAAGGGGTCGGCTGGAAGGAACTATTGGCTCTCGAATTGTAGTTCCTCGTCCCTTGATAACGCCCAACGAGCATATTAATTATTCGAGGGAATTCACCGTGCTACGATGGGGGAGCAAGTTCAATAAGCGCAGCTCTTATCGAAGTTGTAAGAGCGGTAAGTCCAGCTGACTGATAACGATAGTTGGGAAAAGGGCAGCACAGAAGGAGTGTATCATATTCCACTGGATATAGCCGTGCGTGGACGATAGAGCGAGTGTCCGACTACGCCACGATCAGCCGAGATAACTATGAATCCTAACAGTTTCGGCTTGCTCGTGACATGTTTGCCGAAGCGTGCAGTAGTACCGAGTCTGCAATATCATGCATCAAAGGACAAGCTGAACCATGGTCCATCGTGTCATCCTCAGAGCCGGTGCAAGCCAGCTCGACCGTTATGACGTAGTGTTGAGCACCGAGCCTCGGTGTCACGACTAGTTCGTCTTCCGCGTTGCCTCCTGCCAGAATCATCTCTATCGAGTATTGCCCGATGAAGAATTACCACGGACCCCCGGGCACGGCCCGACGAGATTCCGGAGCTGCTGTCGACCCCGTTCAAACCGCCGGCCATGTTTTACTTCGCCCATCGCGGAACCAACGATCGCGTACGAATTAGTCGACGGCTCTCGGCTGGAGGAAGGGGGCGCAATAGTTGCTCGATTTTTCTATCGAGCCGCGGAGGGTTGAAACGCGTACAGCAGAAAGAGACAGGGACGACGAATTACGCGTAACAGGCGGCCACCGATCGCCACGGATACCATCTACACGGATTTCGGTCGGCATCAATTCGGCATTAACACCTCGCGAAATGCACGACACAACCTCGAAAACCGCGCGCCGCGAGCGGCGTCCGATGGTTTTCAGCACGCGAGACACGACCGCGATTTGGTGGTCAGCCCCGCTCGGCGTCGTATATCAGCGCGACGCCATCGAATTAGAATTACCGAAAATTGTAACCGCCCTCCCACCCTTCGCGGTATGTTGTTACGTCCAAAAACAGCCCTCGACCGCTAGGAAATTCTACTTTACTCGTCGGTTCCCGCGAACGAAGCAACTACCTTTCGCGAACTGCCGATTCGGAGAGGCGTCGCGCGTTTCGCTACTGCGGCAACGAAAAATCAGCGGGGCAAGAAAAATGCGGGGAGGGCGATAGACGGGAAGGAAGGTGAAACGGAATTCTGTGATCCCGAGGGGAAAAAAGGCCAGAAGGATTTTCGTGTTCATCGTTCAGGTCGTAGTGGACCCCGCTATATGACAGACTCATCGTTCGTGTTAACCTTTCGCCGTGAAACCCTAGATGCGTCGGGATCCCTTTTTTCCGGCTGTAGGGTTGGGGAAAATGAAAATCAAAGAACAGGTGGTACAAATGCGAGCTAACGAGGGTGGGTCCAATTAAGCGGACGCATTCTTCCGATACGGGCGGGAGGTTGAATTTCCAAGATTTCGGAACACGCACGAGTGCGTTGATACGCCGGATTACCTGCTCGATCGAATGTGCCCCGCGCGTACGAGGATTAAATGACTTCTTGTCCTCTATTTTCAACCCGAAATTCCCGCGCCCACCTTCCCCCGCGAATATTTGCCCCTGCTCGAAGAATGATCGACCGTGTGATCCGCGTGGGTACCTTCCACGCCGAACACCGTACACCTCCGTAGCCTGCTATCCAGTTGGAGGGAAACCAAGTGCATTTCGAAATCTGACCTACGATTTAAGTTCGGGCGGGACGCATCACCACCTGTCGAGAATACGATTAAGTCGAAGGTAAATGAACGTCGAGAACGAAGAAAGAGATGATCGAACAGCTGCGGACCATGGAAAGCCACGATTCAATACTGTTCCACAGTTCGACGACGAATAGGTGCCACGATTTTTTATGCCGTCTCAGCTTCCGGACGATTAATGATGCGCCCAACACGAAACGCAATCGTGTATCCTTGGTTCTCGGGCTTTTCATCCGCGGCTTATTATCACGCGTCGTCGCTATTATTGTTCTCCCCGTCATATTTACGAGACACCCGATATGTAGATTGCCACTGTGCAGACCCCCGCGCAACCGGTAAGCTATTTCTATGGAAGAATTGGCGTGCGTATCGTGCCGGTGCACGGTGCCACGCGACCCAAAAGGGTGTTCCAGGTTTGCGCAGGTAAGGACGACAGAGCGCGGAACTAGCAGCGACGAGAGGGAAGAAGGACGGAGATGAAAGAAGTTCGCGGCCAGTAGAGAATAGGAACAGGAGAGGGACGAAAAAGGTTCGCCACCCTTGGGGCCCTCGACCCGAATGGTAGAGGGGGTACACGCATCTCTACCAGAGGGAGGAAGAATAGAAGACCAGAGGAGAAAGATGAAAAAAATGTGAAAAAGAACTCAGGTAGCCACTGGTGCTCAACCAAACCTGTGCTCCGACACCGATCGAAACATTCGACCCGGGCAGCAACCGTTTTCTTCTGCTATTTCGTATTACTGCTATACAACCCCCGCGTTAATTCCCACACTCGGAAACTTTAATCACTTTTAACTCCAAGAAATATCCTGCCCGCATATCGATGTCGTCGGAAAGCTCGCGACTCCGCGGCCGGAATTTCGAAAGCTCGTGGAACACCGCCAGGGTGGAACCGGTGGACTGAGAATAATCGAAAGAGCGTGCACGCCACGCACACGTCCAGATATAACGTTTCATCTTGCTCGTCAGCCCTAAAACCGCAAAGCATTATACGTGTACCGGAGATCCACGAATCCCACGGCTCCCGACACATACGAGGATCAGAATCGAAAGTACAATACGGAACGCAGCAGGTCGGTGCAGCCATCAATAACAATGGGGGGGGGGGAAATCTCAACAATATTTTCCGCTTATGTGGCCCGTACGAAAATTTCGACGCTATCAATCGCAACCCCTGGCAATCAGTCTAGACCGTGCGCGTGGCCCAGCCAGGAAGGCTGGTGCAAAAGGGAAGAACAAACATTTCGGAACCGTTACTCTGCGGAACCGAGGGATAATACACGAGCATCAAAAAATCATCGGCGAGAGGAACACCGGGCCAGTTGAGACCGGTGGTGTGTATCAACGCCAAAAATCGTATCGACCTCGAAGAACGAACGATTCGCAAGGAGAAACGAAGCTGGTTTGTTCGAACGTGACGCTCGGAGGCCAGGTAAAAGAAGCTACGCGCTGCAGGAGTAACGGAGACAGGTAGGGAGGGAGAGAAATAAAAAGAAAAAGTGGAAACCATGCGTTGCGGCGTTTGGTAGTAAACGGAACAGCGAAGGTGTATTTTGTGGAGGAGAAGGCTGGCTGCCACGCGACCATCGGACCCCATGGTGGGGATACTATGGTGCCCACGGGCCCCGCGGGACCAAGAGGGCCATGGCTTGGCAAAAGGAACCGAGTCGGTGAGACCTGGACAACGGAGAGGAGAGACGGACAGAGAAAAAGCTTTGAAAAAGAGAGAGAGAGGACGAGAGAAAGAGACAGGGTGGACAGAGAGAGGGTGAGGGGAATGTAGCGGCAGCAGCAGCAGCAGCTGTCGCTGTCCGTGCCCCCCTTCGTATTACCCTAGAAGGGGCCCACCGGAGGACAGTGGCGCAGACCACGGGGGCTCCAGTGGTTCTCAGGCGCCGCGATTCAATCTTGTAGCCGTTCGATTTTACCTCCAGCCTGCGTTTCCTCGAAATTCAGAGCTAAACCAGAATGAAGCTGTCCGGGGAAACCGATCCGCAATATACCCCGAGTGTCGGTTATGCCTCTCTGCGAGGGTTATTTGCCCGTTTCCCTTGAAAGCGTCGCCCGGTGATAAGCTCGGGGAACGTAGCCGTCGAATTTACCTGTCCCCGCCGGTCTCGAAACATGTCCGATGCTTGAACATCTAACGAAACTTCCTGACGGATTTTCGCGTGAAACGAGAAGGAAACGCGGCGTGCAACCTTCGATCCTAATCTCGAGGAAAGAGGGGCGAGTAACGGAGGACGGTTCTGCGGTGGGTGAATCGTCGGTTCGGTGGGAACTGCCGAGAAGCACACTTAAAATCGTGTTCGAATAAGCAGCAAAGGTGAGCGCGTGTGCGCGCGCGCACCCGTGCCGTCCGCGGCACGTGGCGTACACGTGCTCCGGTTTCCCGCCGTCTCTCTTCTTCTCGTTCCAATTTGCACGGCTAAGTTAACGCGCCTTTTCATTCACGGATTCACGCGAACCAGCGAGTAAAGGAGGGTCACCGGCAGGACGAAGATTCAAGCAGGGGCAAATCTTCCGGATCGCCCCGGGTACGTATTCAACAGGTGAGAGGCTGCCGCCATTTTCGCCTCCACGTTTCACCAGCACGCGTTCTCACGCGTCCGGCTCGAACGCCTCGGAACATCTCCAATGCTGGACTCCCAGGGTGGAAAAGTACGCGCGCTACGAGTAGAAGGAAGACGGACAGGGACGGTATCGCTGTTCGAAGCTGGCCCTTATTAATGGACACAGATCGAACGAAGAGAAACGAGAAAACAAGTCCGAGATGGTCGGAGGGAAATTATAGGGTAGACGAAGTTTGGCGGTCGGGGCTAACTCGAGGAATCCCGGGCCCAATTAGACTCGAGATTCCTTCGGATACCGTGTGCAGAGGTGTAGGCCATTGAACGTCGGAAGGTGACGCTGGTCGAGGACAGTGGCACCTGCCAAAAAATCGGAGCCCCCTTTTCGTCTGACGCCAGGAGCCGAATGCACATTTGTTCGTGCCCCGGTGTCGCGTGTACTAGTCCATACACGCCGGCATATAGGTGTATACGTGGGCCAGGACTTAACGAAATCTGGCCAGATGTCTATTCCGAACGTGGCGCAGGTCGGCGCCACCGAGACCCACCGGGAACGCGCACTTGCGTGCACATGTGTACGCGCTTAAATGCCTGCACATTTAAGCCCGACCGGCCAGCTCCTCGGCGATTACACGCGTTCGCGATCCGCTACAGGTGGCACCGCTCTTCCTGCACAGGCCTTTTGCCCTCGCGTATCGACCACCGAATATCGAATCGACGGCTTGCCCGGTTCCACGATCGATAACACTCTTGCAGCGGATGCAGACGTTTCTAATGCTTTCTACGCCAATGCGTTAGAGCAATGGCAGGATATGGTACTCCATAGAGCAGCGCTTTGGGCCAGGTCGCTAAGAGACTCTCAAGACACTAGACTCTAGAACGATGGATGTTCGTCTTCTCGGAGATAGGGAGGAATACTTGCGCCTGCCCGCTGAGCGAAGCACACACGCCGAATACAGAAACGTCGTGAAACATTTTATTAACGAACCAAGCACCTCTCCCCGTAACCAAGTTTTCGCGACGGCTAACGAATTTTTGCCGTTCCCCGCGTAGTCGCGCGAATTTACCGCGAGCCGTACGATTCCGGTGGCCGATGCCCGGCCACGGTGAGACCGAAGCGAAGAAAAAGAACGGAAACTCGAGCTTGGTGTCGCGCTTCTGCTAAGGAAACCAGTGAAAGGGAGCACGGGAGAGAAGCAGAGAGTTTGTGGACGATGGTGTTTCACGCTGTGGCAAATTCATATCGACCATAACGGGAGCGCTGCGAACGGCGGCTCAACGTTCGGTAACGAGAGACTTGCATTAGTCAGGAATTTGAGTCGCACGATGCACTCGCCCTCGTCTTCGAACCACTCGAACCCCTTTTGCCGTTGCGTCTACCCTTGGCCACCGAGTGCCCAGCCTTGTATATCGAGGCGAGATATCTGCGCGACCGAACGAGATTGGGGGATTAGCGGCGCGCAAAGGAGTGCTTCGGAAGATGCACGACGAAAAGAAAACAAAAAAAAAAGGCTCAAGCGCGTACTGATCTTGTACTCGCGTCGCGGTATCCCAGCGTCGTCCAATACGTGTGTGCAAAGCGTGCAACTTGTTAAGCACTTTATCGCGAGGAATTTTTCCGCCGCGTGTGGCAATAAGATTACGGGAGACGTCGGTTAGAAATATCGACGCAGATTTCGCGAAGAACGCAAAAGGGTATTGCTCATACGGAGTCGGCCGTGGAAAAAATGTTGTTGAATTGAAAAGTCGAGCGGGAGCGATTACGAATTTTTCGCCGCGATTCCGTAAGGAGCAAGACAGGAGATAACGCGCGGCTCGAGATCTTCGCATGACCTATCGATACAGGCGTGCACTCACGCACACGCGTTCACGCGCAGAGAAGGGAGGAAGATCGAAACGAGCGGTTACAATTCCATACAGACGAAGAAGAAACGACGCGACAGCTATCGTGAGAGTGTGCACAGTGGGAGGATGCTCGTTG
Organism: Nomada goodeniana; assembly: GCA_963969485.1. Taxonomy (NCBI): domain Eukaryota; kingdom Metazoa; phylum Arthropoda; class Insecta; order Hymenoptera; family Apidae; genus Nomada; species Nomada goodeniana. Next base: position 5,316,423 of record OZ018305.1, on the reverse strand, counting down.
GCAGAGAAAGGGATTCGGGCTAGAGCGTCGAGGAATGAGGGGTCGAGGCTGAGAGGGGTGGAAGCAGATGCTCATCGGGCCCCTGCTGTAAATGTAGATTATGCTCATCCTTGATTTGTGTGCGAGCCCATATATAAAACGCACTTTGGACTTGGCCTTTCCTAAGAAGAGGCTTGAAATGTCTCGCAGCCGACCACGGAAAACGTTTCCCTGATTTACTTTCGTAGTGGCCAACTTCCGGGAGCCGGGTCTCCGAAGAATTGCACAGCGGCCGACTGTTAGGATCAATACGCACTTTTCGGAGGCTCCGTTAACTGCCCGCTTAAATAACCCGAAAGCCGAATGAGATGTTTAGGGTGCGTTGAGTTAAGTTTCGTGTGCAAAGGGGGAGCTCCGCGCCGGAATTCTGACAAAACTTTCCTCGCGTTCTGCATATCCAGGATCGTGCAACCCAGTCCACCTATCCAGTTGGAGTATCAACACGAATTTCCGTACGCGAGCCACTGCGATACCAGAGTCGTGTGTGTGGCGCGTGTGCAACCAACAAGCAAGAGGAGAGCAAAAGAGACAGAAGGAGCCGAAAGAAGAGGGTGGCAGGAACAGGGGAATATAGTGGGAGTGAGAGAAAAAAGAGTGAGAGAGAGAGAGAGCAAGAGGCAGGTGCATCACGGTGACACTCCCTCGATAATTCTCGTGAGAGAGAAAGGAATAAAAGGAGAGAAAGACGGCGAGGGGTGGCAAGGAAAAAAAAGAGAGAAAATTACAGAACCTGCACACGAAGAGAGAAGGCAAGAACGAGAGTTAAGTCACGAGTGTTGTGTCTGGAGCTCGTTTATGCTTGTTCGATTCAGCTCTCGCTCCAGGGAACGAGAGTTTCAGATACGGAGCTCTCGGGCCAGATCGAATCGAACGCGTTTCCCTGCGAGAAGGTAATCTTTGCTGTACATACGTGCAAGTCGCACGGATCTATGTACATATCTCCTCCGTTTACCAGTTAAAAGAGAATCGCCTCTCGGACGATTCGATTTTCGTCTAGCCGAAGAAATTGCGTTCCTTTGAGCGTGCACATTGTTTTCCGAACAAAAGATTCATCTTGCATCGAGCTTGATAGAGGACAATTAACTCGCGGTTCGTTTCCTTAACGGATACATACATATGATGCAAACTCGCGCAATTTTATACGCCTGCAACTGAACGGTCCCGAACTGAACCCTCGAAAATTACGCGAAGAAAGAGATTAGTCCTCGTGCTGCGAATGATTGAATCGTCGAGATCGAAAATACGCTAGGTACCCCCTAGAGCAAGACGCGTGCATACAATGTTTTCGGTCAAAGTGGCTATCGTTGAAGTTAATGGGCCGACACGAGCAAAGAATTAACCGGATTGTTAGCAATTGACGACCGCTTCGTCGGAACAATTGACGCTTAATGAACCCGACACCGCACGCGTTTAAAACAGCGGACTATAAATGAGTAAGTGGACGATCGATCCAAAACAAGCGATACAATATTTTTGAAATTGTTCGTACCGCTCTCCTAACTCCAAACATAGTGTAAAACCCGACACGCCGCCCGGCCGGCGAATCGTATATCTAATCTACGATTAAACACGAGCTGGCTGCGTGCGTCGATATACAATTATCCTAATGCTACTCGTCTAACAAGAAAGGAAAAACGTTTAAATCGTCTGGTCGTGCTACTGGCACTTCAACGATACGAAATATTTCTTGTAGCGGTTTGGTAGCACATTTGGTCGAGGCAATCATGCCCGACCAACATTTTCCAAACAGCATGCCCCAGCTAAATAAACATTCGGGGGCCGGGGTGACTAGCTATGTACTATCATCAGCTATATACATACGTGAAAATAGTAAACTTTACGATTCCCCTTGACCAGCAATTTTCGAAAGATTTCATTCCTCCGTGACGATCCACGCCGCTGTTCTTATCACTCTTATCAGAGATAAATCAAAGCTCAACAATGTCACCGCGTTAGATAACATCGTTTTCGAAAACAGATAAGAATGTTCGACCATAAGCGTGCCTGCGAATGAGTTCTATCATCGATAATCTCATGGTCAAGGAAAGGGTAGACACGTGGAATTGACGTTGCTATAAAACAATTGCGAGCCGAATGGAAACCTCATTGATGCAGTTCTCTCCCGTGGCAGGTGTATAAAAATGGAAAAATGTAAGAGGAATGTGGGAGGGTTAGTGCCTTCCCGCGATACCTCCTGGTACTGTATGCGAAGAAAAATAGACAGATTTACGATCGCTCTTGCATTACATCCGAACGATTAACCTCTAACGATTCCAGCAGCGACGCGGGGGCACGTGGTATACCATCTGGGCTCGCCCAATCGTGGAGCAACTCTTTTAAATTCTATGTCGTGAGAACGAGAAATGCTATATGTACACAAAGCTGATGATAATTTCACAATCTTGGAGACGCATGCCCCAACTTCGATCCTCGAGGCAATACAAAACATGTCACGATAGATACCGTTGAGTGGACGCTGTTGCACATGACAGCGGCGAGATAACGAGCCTTTGGTGTCTAGGTTATGTTGACTATATTTTTGGAGTCCAGCACGACTGTCGAATAGGAAGATCTTTTCTTAAATACAAACAAACGGAGCAACAATAACAGAAATACAAGGAGGAACAGATCTTCCGTGTGGGTTAGTTCACTACGACGGGGCAGCACTGTCCAAAGCACTGACAGGCAAACCAAAACACAGAACATAGCAAGTCAGTTGAGACTATCGTTTGACACGATTCTCGGTGAAATCGGGAAGAAAATCGTGCGATACACAACACACAATATTGCCTAACTGTTGCAGCAATAATACGCTGACACATGGAAACCACCAAAGCCACTCTAGGCAATTGCAATGCATGGTGCTTCCTAGGAGACACTAGACACAAGAGACTGCGTCGCTCTATTTTCACACGGCACACGCACAACACAAAATCTTCACGGCTATAACTCGGAAAGGGATTGTTTTGCAACTATCGGCACTCACCGGTGTGCTTGTTGGCGATCTTATTGAAGCAGTTTTGAAAGACCTCGTAGAGATGCATCGGCTCGTCGTCGCTGGCCGCCATGTTTTCACGAGACAAGAAAACTAGTGGACGTCTGTGGTTGAGGCGAGTGGGCACGGTTTCGCGGTGTGGCCGCGCGTGGAGCCACCCTCCTCCCGAATCGGACACGCACACTACTAAACCGCACCGCCTCACCGATGCAACTCTTGTAGTCCATCAGTGGCGCCACCTTCTCTCCGACGGCTCGCGCCACTGTCGCTACGCGGTTCTTTCGAATGAACCGTTCCCTCCATTCAATACCTTAAAAAACATGTGGATAACGTTAAATAAATTGTTCCATTATTACCCATGTCGTATTTATAATTTTTACGTTTTATTGTACCTATTGCAGCCCATCTTATTGTCTAAGGCAATAGATAATACATTTGCAAATGAAATATGCGTCTCGTTGGAAAGTAAGTTCGTAAAAGTCTTAGAAATTCGGAGCAGTTTGTTGCAGTAAAGATTTTTTATTCACATCTTGCCAGTACAAATAAATTCTGCAGAACAAATCAATTGTTATTAGGTCTGCCGTGTGAAACACAATTAAGTTAAACATTATTACCGCGGTACATTAATATAGTTTCTCCGTTCTTCGCGTATTCTCGCATTGTTACTTATACATTGTATGTACATAAAATTCTTAATTTATTTTGCATAGAACGTTGTCAATGTTAAATACATAAATAAAATAGGTCTTAATAAAGCGCGCACATTTCTTACGTACTATGAGAAATATAACAATAACATCGCGCAGCTTTCGGAGTATTGTGTTTTATAAACGTCATGTAATGTTGTTAAAGACCAGCAAAATCGGAATTTTGTGGAATCGGATGAGATATGTCCTCGTAATCTTCACGACCGTAGCCTAAAATAGAAAAATGTTCATGAAAACGGGTGACCCTGGCCCCTCGGAACTATACACCACAGACAACACAACAACAGAAAGCACATTGCACAATTCACAATGCTCGCACATATACTATATACACAGTCTTATGGAAACTACTGAATATAATCTGAGCGCTTGAAAATAAAATCTCATGCACCTACTTAAAGCATAACTTTGCCGAAGCAATGCAGGTCTACGAAACATGGATCTCTATCCAATGTGCTACTGACCCATCACAGGACTTGCAGTAAACATTGTGGCTAAACCTCCACCTCTTGCTTGGCCTATTCGTAGAAGGTATACGCTTGTGACGATGCGTGCAATCATGTTTATGATCATAATTGCAGCGCTAAACTTCTCAGATGCATCTACAAGTTTGTGCTATCAGATAGATACATCTTCTGCATAGGGAGGTTAATTAGCAATGTAGTTTGTTGAACTTTGTGTGTTAGTTTTAAACTTAATATTATACAGCATCAACTTACATGTTGATGGGAAGTAGACCACTAATGTTACTACATCAAAGAATATGGACAATATATTTATAAACAATGCCTAAAATACACAAGTCTATTACAAACACTGGACAAATCAACATTCTATAACACATATCAATAGTTAATTGCTTACAAATTGTAGTGGTTCATCTGACTCTATATGGTGAATTGCCCACAATAAGCAAATGAAGAAAAGAAAATTGTAAAACATTACAGATTTAGGGCACCAATGACCCTGGATGCTCCTAAAAAGAAATTTTTTCACCATGTAGTATAACGATAACATTCTATATACTGTGGTATTTCACAGTACTTGTAAGATGCAAGATTAGTATAAAATAAAAATGAAATTTATTCTTACCAGGTTACTAGCACTAAATGAATTGCAAATATCACCTGAAAAAATCCGGTAAGATCATAAAAAATGATCTCAATGCAAATTGCATTAATGCACTACTTAAGTAGTGTCTAGGCAACAGATTCGCGTAATTACAGTTGCGGTGGTACAAAACTCGCTCTTGATATAATACGAGAAACTTGTCAAACGGGTTACAAAATTGTTTCATTGTCAAGCCCTTATATAATTCCATTTCATACTTTAGAAACATGCATCATCGAAGGTAGTACGTAAAAGTCTTCATGAAACGCAATTAAAATTTTAGAGGATTATCTCCGACTGTTCTTACAATCGGACATACTAAATGTCGGGTTGAAATAATCGCACGCAAAGGTGTAAGGGAAAAGCGGAAACAATGCGAGACAAAAGATGAAAAATAAGACGTGCAACGAATTATACTTTTCACAAAAAAGTCAATAATTTCGGGGTACAATTTTGCAGAAAAATGGTGGAAATGACAATATACTAATGACATTTACCTTTAAGGGATAATGAGATATGCTGGACAGGTTCGGCATTTTCTTAAGTTTGGTAAACTTCACGGAGTTGATCGACAATCTATTTCAGATTCTTTAATCTTATGACAATTATTGCGAGTTATGTGTTGATCGGGACGCGTCTATTATTTAGTCACGGTAATCAAAATATTAGTAAACACCACACTCCTTACAAATAAAACATCAACGCAATACAAAACCACAGACGAAACGTAGAATAGACCTATCGTCCTATCTACTTTTCCAACTACCCGAGTACTGGCTGGGTAACAAATGATATTCCAACCACGACGGCACCGAGGAGATATAAGAATAGACAAGACATCTTATGGGCTTTCGTGGTCCACGTGACTGTCATACCGACTCAGAAATTCCACGCTGATTTGAGCGCCCTCTGCTCATGAACAGTGATCACTTGAAGAACTATTAATTACTGTAGAAGCGGGGACGGGATTCATGCGATTGTGTGAATACAGTCGAACTTCGATAACTCGAATCTCCAGGGAGGGGAAAAAAACTTGGAGTTATAGATGTTTCGTGTTTTCGAGTGTTCGGGCAGCGATAAAAGCAATAGAAGTTCGACTTATAGAGGTAAACTTTGAGTTGTAGAGGTTTGGCTATTCTAAATTCGAGTCACAGAGGTAAACTGATGCATCTGGACATGTGGCAAATAATTCCAGTTAAAGCAAATTTTATTTCGACTTATAGAGGTTTTTGTAGCGGAGCGGAAGGGAATTAAGAAAATATTCATCTTATAGAGGTTCGGGTTGTCGAGGTTCTACTGTATGTGTAAATGCTTTGCGGGGGCTCAGGAAAGTTGATTCTCGGGCAACGTTTCGGTCGAAAAATTGAGCTACGGTGCCTGGTCGCGCAATACGCTTCGGTTCGGCTCGAGTTGAGTCGAAATCACATCGCGATGCATCGGGGCCGTAAAATTGACAATGAGATGCGTGAAACGTCAAGCGTCCGGCCTGCGCTGTCCCGCTTTCATTGCGCGGCAAAGAACAAAAGAATTCTTTAACAAGGAATCGTAAGTGCGACTAACAGTTGGTCAGAACCTGCAGCAGTAGGTATTACCCTGGGATAGTAGAGCGCACGGCAGCGGTCGGTGGCCTACGGAGATTTCTGGTATAGCGAATACCAACGATCGCGACCGAGCGCTAGCGACGCGCCGGCGCGTCGCGGAGTGGGGATGCACAGCGGTGCACGCGGTATCAGTATGAGTTTAAATGTCGTAGCGCATGTGTCGTCTGTGTTGTCGAAGGTTAGTGACATACATAACCCTACAATGCAATAACATCACGGGGTCTACTTTACCACCGCATACGCTTCACTATTAGCTTCTTTTAATTAATACGCATTTATTTAACAATTGTTAGGCTATCGCGGATGTAATATATAATGTAATAAATATATATTGTTTAAATTTCTAAATTCTAAATTTCAGGGATACGAGTGATACGTAAATTACACACTTTTTTATAAATAGTGGTATGAATCGTTTCGTACTCTCATTTAGATATTAATGAAGTGTTAGCAAACAAGGTGTTACAATCTATACATTAATATTAATATGTACGGTATCATTGTAACTTCATTATATTTAGCTTCGTATATTTTTCTGTCTCATTCCAGCTGTTGCATTTCACAGTCTCTTCTTTTAAGGCTCTCCATCAATAATTCCTTTACTTCTGCTCTCATCAAATTTATTCTTATGAGACTCGTTCCATTCCTCATTAAATAATCCTCTGTTTCTTTTACGCTTCTGGTTTGGTCTTCCCTTCTTTCTTTTTCCTTTAAATATCGCTTAACAATCTTTATCTCTCCTGCTACATATACTTACTAATATATTGTTTGTGTGTGCAGGTTTCACAGGCAAAGAGTATAGAACTTGACCAAAGAATAACCCTTGCCACATACTTTAGTTATAGTAAATTGGTTTCAAAGAATAGTTTCCAACTATTAGCGCATAAGGTTAATTTAGAACAATTGTGTAATTAACTGTTATGTATACCTAGTATACATTTTATTTTATATTCTCTTTATTCAGTAAATCATGTATAAACTTTAATATTACTGTTACTAAAAGCTCTACTGAATGCGCTAAATATAAAATGCAAGATACAATAAATACTTTGGGCTTTACATATGCACAACTTACACAATTGTTGTAATTTAAAATACGCTTCAGCAAATAAAGTACGTACATTTTAGTATAAGTCTTATCTGTAAGGTATACTGTAAATTAACCTTAAACAATAGTTCATAAGTATTAGTTTGCAAATTTGTATTACCACTTTTTTGTATTACCATTTGTTGATTAGTTTAAATATATTTGAAATGAAAAGAATTCTACGCCTTTCTTTAATTTAACACCTTAAGTATCCTCGACAAGACCTAATTCCAATTCCTTAAACAAGTACTACCGTGCATGAACTTTAAATGCAAAGTTCACAAGCGGAGAACTTGTAAAAATATACCTCAACATTACTAAACATATTGCAACCAGGTTGCAAAGAAATGTCTAGCGAAAATGAAACACGGTTGCAAATGATACCTCGCAAAAACGCAACAAAGTTGTAACCAGAGCCTCGGAAAAATATAAGATAGTTGCAAATAACGCCTAAAAAAATGCTACAAAGTTGCAAACAACTGCACATAGAAACGAAATCAAGTTGCAAATAAGACATCGCAAAAGCAAACTTTCGAATTGAGCCCTAAGGAAACGCAACAAAGTAGCAAAAATTTTCGAGAAAATTTGCAACAATGTTGCAATCAAGCTCTAGAATGCAACAAAGTTGCAACCATGCGCGCGAGAACGCAACAAAGTTGCAAATTTTCTGGAGAGATGCAAACAATGTTGCAAACAACGCCTCGTGAAACGTATTCGGAAACGAATTGGCAACAAGTTGCAAATTTTCTCCAGACTTTTTGCAACTTTGCAAACTTGCTTGCAACTTTGTTGCGTTTTTCGCGAGGCGTTGTTTTGCAACTTTGTTGCAAATTTTTCACGAGAAATTTTGCAACTTAGTTTCGTTTTCACGGGGGCGTTGTTTGCAACTTTGTTTCGTTTTCGCGAGGCGTTGTTTGCAACTTTGTTGCATTGTTTAGAGCTCGATTTATAACTTTGTTGAATTTTCGCCAGGCGTTGTTTGCAATTTTGTTCAATTGTTTTAAAGTTCAATTTACAGCAAATGAAGGCTTCGATAGTGATGAAAATGATTGAGAATTTTCTTCTGCTAAGTTTAATAACGTATGGGGCAATTTTTACAAATTTCTCGCTTCAGAACTTTGCATTCAAAGTTCATCCACGGTACTTCGTGTGTAAGGAATTGGAATCAGGTTCTTTCAAGGATTGATAAGGTATGAAAATTAAAAGGGCAGTGCAATTCTTTTGTGACCGGAGGGCTTTTTGGCCGATATTTCAATTGTTAATAACTTTGAAACCACACATACCATTTTGTTGTAACTGCTGCGGGAGACAGCTATAGTTCGAAGCTTTAATTGAAGACGAGTCCGGTTAAAAAAGACGCACTACAGGCCGAGAAAAATGCAGTTGTTTAAATTATCGATGTAATCCATAAATTTGGTTTTGACGGCGCGGCAAACTGCGAAAAAGGCGGACAACGCGAGATGGCGCCACGTACTCTTTTATTCGCTGTTGCTGTGTCTACAGACCATAATCGTTTTCGTGTCACTGACATCGTTACCGACAGATTATAAAAAGCGATGTTAATTATAAATGTTATATCTCAGTGTCTGGTATTTATTTTTTAACTTTGAATTGTCAAATGAAAGGGATTGAAATAAGCTATTTACCTGTAATAGTCCCGTTGTTGGAACTTTATCCTACGTTTTGGATATCTTTTATCCAAGTTTAATTGTTTATAATAAACCAATCGTTCGTGGAACAGTTTTGACACCTATTGGAGATTGTAGCTTAAGAAATCCATCTTGCTTCATGTTAGTGAGATGAAGGCTATGTTACAATTATGAATTGTTCCCGCCACGTCTTAGATACGAATCATTCTACTGTGGATAACTTCGATGAGATGGCAGTCGGACTCGTTCCTCGAAATAAGTGACACACATTGTGTACAGCTGCTTAGTGCACGTGCATAAAGTGCTGTGAGTGTAATACACATATAGCCGTGCATAATTCAAGATAGTTGAGTGAAACAGGGATTAGTAAAAAATGTTAAGGAAGAAAGATTTTTTAATACGAAATGTTCGCCAAATTGCAAGGATATTTCACGATGAAGCTGCGATTATTGGCAATGCGCAAGATAATAAATCAGCGGAATACCAGGTTAGAATGATAGTGCACATAAGATTATGAACATTAGGGCGGCCCGAAATTTAAGCAATTAGAAGCTCGATTTTCCACCAATATGGCTCCACGTTTTTGGACAAAAACAGATAAGATGTAGTAACATGTATTCCTTGACCTCTCCTGTTATCACACTAGTGAGATAAGTTGATTCTGTTTATTTAAATATATGCGAGCACGTCTTACGTCGGCGCAGTGAGTAAATAGTTAATGAGAAGGCGCCTTTTACAAATACTAGAATCATTGCGCTCGTCTTTCTCTAATGCAGCTGGTACTTCTTGCTACTGAAAATTTTGTTCGAACTAGTACTACCGATAGTAATGATGTTCCAAGTGTTGTGGCGAGTTTTAAAACAAGTCATTAAAGATTATTGAAATAATACGGGCGGAACATTTTCAGGAAAATTACATTCAAATGAAAGCTGCGGTAGACACGTTAAAAAAGACGGCAGAAAAAATTGTTGAGGGTGGTGGTCAGAAGGCGAAAGAGAGGCACATAAAGAAGGGAAAACTTTTGCCGCGTGAACGGGTCAACAAACTTCTCGACCCGACGTCACCTTTCCTCGAATTTTCTCAGTTGGCTGGTTACCAGATGTACGACAAAGAGGAGGTACCAGCTGGTGGAATTATCACCGGCATTGGTAGGGTGGAAGGGTAAGTGTCGCGCACTTTTAATTCACCGACTCGAGCGACCTATTAAAGAAATATATGATTACTCATCAGAATCGAGTGCGTGATAGTTGCTAACGATGCAACAGTAAAGGGTGGCACGTACTATCCGATCACTGTGAAAAAGCAACTAAGGGCTCAGGAAATCGCTGAAGAAAATCATTTACCCTGCATATATTTAGTCGATAGTGGCGGCGCGAATTTACCTAGGCAAGCCGAGGTGTTCGCGGATAAAATGCATTTCGGAAGATCCTTTTATAATCAGGCGAACATGAGCGCGAAGGGTATCGCTCAAATCGCAGTAGTAATGGGCAGCTGCACGGCAGGTCTGACTATGGTTAACTCATTTTACTGGTCGATTGTCCAGCGGTACGTCGGGCCGTTGTTTGCAAAGCTGTTTAATTGATTTATCCAGGAGGCGCATACGTGCCAGCTATGGCTGACGAGAACATAATCGTCGCCAAGCAGGGTACCATCTTCTTGGCTGGTCCGCCGTTAGTAAAAGCATCCACGGGCGAGGACGTATCCGCGGAGGATCTGGGTGGTGCCGCGGTTCACTGTCGGTAATTGATAAATACGTTTGAACCCGTCACTTTCGCGCGACAACGATGCAACGCCTTTAATTTCAGTATTTCCGGGGTGACCGATCATTATGCCATGGACGACATTCACGCTTTACACTTGACCCGACAAATCGTCAGAGATTTGAACAGACGGAGACCGATGGACGTGAACATCGACAAGGAAGTGGACGTGCCTGTGCACCCCGTCGACGAAATTTATGGAATAGTCGGCACGAATCTGATGCGACCGTACGACGTCAGGGAGGTGATCGCAAGAATCGTGGATGGCTCAGAATTTCGGGAGTTCAAGGCACAGTATGGGGAAACTCTGGTCACCGGGTTCGCAAGAATTTGCGGCTATCCTGTGGGAATAGTCGCGAATAATGGAGTGCTGTTTTCGCAGAGCGCGTTAAAGGGTGCGCACTTCGTGCAGCTTTGCGCTCAACGGAAGATACCGCTTATTTTCTTGCAGAACATTACAGGTACGCGGCATCTCGGTTGAAATCGTAGCATACCCGCGACTTATCCGTCCGCTCGTTGTAAACCCGCAGGATTCATGGTGGGCAAGGACGCGGAGGCTGGAGGCATTGCCAAAGATGGAGCAAAAATGGTGACCGCCGTTGCCTGCGCTCAAGTACCCAAGATCACCGTAGTGATCGGTGGATCGTACGGCGCAGGAAATTATGGTACTGCCCGCGCAACGAGGTGCCGCTCGAACTCCTATGCAATTCGATTTGATTTCATTTGATTTTCACGCAGGCATGTGCGGCCGATCTTATTCACCGCGATTTCTCTATACCTGGCCGAACGCCAAAATGTCCGTAATGGGAGGTGAACAGGCCGCCGGTGTGATGGTCGAAATTACCAAGCAACAACGGGAACGTGACGGGAAACAGGTGCATATACTGGTTCGTCGTTCATTTTCATTAAAGCGTTCGCAAACTTTGTCAATTTTTTTTCTCCATAGTGGACCACGGAAGAGTTGGAAAATCTGAAGAGACCAATTATAGAGAAGTTCGAGAGGGAGAGCAGTCCGTACTATTGTAGCGCCAGGTAAGCACGCGTCTCATTGTTCTTCAGTGTCCGCGATGAGAGAGTATGTACGAACGGCTAATTTATCCTTCAGACTTTGGGACGACGGCGTGATCGATCCGACTGACACCAGAGTGGTGCTGGGCCTTAGTTTATCGGCGGTTCTAAACACGCCTATTCCGGACAGCAGATTTGGCATCTTCCGAATGTGAAGGACCTGTGATCTATTTGATATTATCCTAAGTCCAAAGCATATACACATATATTTTTGATACGGCGTTATCGCGGATTAAAGATTATTAAGCATTCCAAATGAAAAGACATCTTGTGTGTTTTATGCGTATCTTTATTGGCCTTCTGTTTATCATCTTTATGCGATTTTAAAATAGAGTCACCTCGACGCAGAGGTGGCATAACGAGCGCGCGCCTTCGCGTATCCACCCTCGACGTGTTAAGAGTTATTTTACATTCGCGCGTTCCGTTACAGTTGTATTGAGATTATAGCAGCAATCAGTTATCACGTAATGGTCTAAGTTGCTTGAGTCACATCGCGATCTTACACTCGGTTAGCGCGACTAGGTGGCCTCTTCGTTATTCTCCGCTCGCAAGGGCAAATTTTCTTCTGGCAGTATAGCGACTGTAGTATTATTATTATTATCATTATTATTATTATGCGGTTATCCGCGAGCGTACAGCTAGACGTATGGAATAACGTGGATTACGATCGAAGGAGATGAGTGAAAATTTGACAGTCGCAGAACGGAGAAATCTCTTGAGCACGTACTATTAATCCAGAATCGAAGCTTGCCGGTCGTTTCCCTCGCGGTAACAGTCGCTCGGTAATCGATCGGACAGCCGGTACAATTTTCTAAGGGTTTCACGACCATAATGATTCCCGTTAACATTATCTGAATCGTTGTACGATATCGCGAAAAAATGGGCGCATCATTTTCTTCCTAGGAGAAACAGGAAAAGAATTATACTAACATCCGGCCGGGCATTCGGAACATTGTCTTGGCGGTACGTTCGTGTCCTGCCGGTTCTCAAGCTTTATTCTATTTACAAATCAGCGCTCGATCGTCGGCCCGCGAAACGTTCTCCCCGAATCCTACAAGAGTTTGCAAATACATAAAAGAACGAGGACAAAGAACAGGTGAGACGTTCTACACGCGGAGCCATTCGTCTCCGTCTGCGAAACCTTGTACTTGAACTGCTCTTTGACTTCGTGCGCGATGAAAGCTCTCTCCTCGGTTCTGATCGTCGTCGGTGCGGGCTGCTCTCTGACCTCTTCGGCGATCACCGCCCTGGCCTTCGTTCTGTTTTTCCCTCTTCTGATGTACAACTCGGACAGGGCTGTCGAGGACAATGCGTCGATTAAAAGTACGGGACGACGCGATTCGCGCAGGCAAGCGAAGAAGGCAGCGTTTTGTTTACCTTTATCGACCACAGCGTCTTCCTCGAAGTCCACTTTGATAAGCGCCGACATAGTCACTTCGAACAGCTTGTTCTTGTCGGTGTTCGAGACATCGATGGCCCTCCTCTTTCTTCCGAATCCTATTTGGTCGTTGCTACACTCGATCTGTAACGCGAACCGTCCAGCCGGCGTCGATTAAATTGAAATGGGACATCACGGATGAAAGTGTACTTCAAACGGGTTGTTGACGGTGGCACGGTTTAACGACTAATAATTAGCATACCCCTTGACACTTGTCCAAGCAGACGTTAACAGTGCCGCGAAACTGCACGTATGTACTTTCCGGGAACTTGAAAGCTCGAAACTTCGCTGTCAGGAAGTCGCCATCCACGGTGTTGAAGTTCTCGAACAGGTACGGGTCGACGGAACACCTGTATAGAAATGGAACAATGAAAATGCGCAGACACGTCCGTCAACCGAGCGTAAAACATGAATCGCTTAGCAGCACTCTAATTACCCATTGATAATAATGGTCTCCTCCTGTAATTTAGTGTCTGTGACTAACATATAGGTAACAAGCAGCCCATAGACAGGCGCGGATCCATTGTCCAAGAAAATCTCCATCTGCAAAGGTGTGCCTGGGCTGACGTTCAATTCTCCAGTGACGAGATTGCCACCCTGCCTCACACCGACTCCTAATATCGGCACCGGTGCCGACTTGGAAATCTCTTCCCTGATGTCGACCACGCTGGCGCAGGAAGCGAAAGATGCGTATTAAAGTTTCACTCGGCGCAGGGAACATTGTTCCACGGCGAATCGTGGAATGGTTGTTAAGTTATAAGACGCGACCATCTGGCGAACGCATCTATCGATTCCGAGGAAGATGCGTTTGAATGCAATTTCCGGAGAGGAGAGGAGAGGGGGGGGGGGCGGTGGCAGGAGAGAGAAATCAAACAAACAAAAAAAAGATATAAACGACGGACAAACGGCACCATCCATTGTCGAACCGCAAGATTACGATGCCCTGCGAACATGATGCAGTGGAAAACCGTGGCGAGATTAACCCGCTTACGAGGCGGCAAGGGGGCGAAAAAAAGAACTGCTAATCAACCGTGATGCGACCTGGGCTACTTTCGATAGTCATCGAATCTTGCCGTCGACCTGAATCGCGATTTATGTTTCTGCCGATTCATTATGGATACCGAACGGCACAAGGTGCAAACGGTACCGGAGCCGCGGGCAGACGGCGACAAAGCCGGAAAAACAGGCACGCGATAGAGCTTCCGCTTACGTGACGAGCTGCCTTCGCGGTTTTTCTGCTCGGCTCGGCCCTCTTATCCTTCGCGGATCGAATCGGCGTAGGTAAATGAGCGACGATCGGGACGGCTTCGCGGAATTTTCAATCTGCTCGATCGAGGTCGTACAGAGCCGCGCAATAATCGCTAATCGCGCATGGACGCGTCCAATGGAGCGGGCATGCAATTCTATCGACTTCGCGGCTGCAGAAACAGTTATCAAGATCGAGGAGGGAATTTTCCTGCGGTGCGCGGCGCGACCCCGGCTATCGGACGCGAGAGATACCGCGGCGATAATTCAACAATAAAGATTTTACGGCTTCCTGGTCGTGAGGCGACATCGGCGATCCGTGGAGTCCTCGCGACGACCCGTCGCCAGCTACGATCGATTACTGTCAATAAATTAGCGCCGCGGAACAGGAATGGGACAAAAATATCCTGCCTGTCTAGTTCGCGGTGTCCCGTGAGCGTGCCGGACAAGAATGTCGCCCGGGTGAAGTGACTTTCGTCGACGGGAAACAGGAAGAGGGGGCCCCCTCTGACAGACGTCTGCCACGTTGCTGGCTAAAATTATGCGTATCGTGGATTCTCCGCTATTCGTTCGCGACGGGACAGTCCCAGAGCAAGCGGAGCGACGAGTTCAGCGACGCGGCGAAATAACAATTTGGACAGTTTCACAGAGAAACTATACGTGCGCGCGTCCGATCGATTTTCCGGGTAGTTATCGAAAGTATCGGGCGCGCAGCTGGTTCGAGGGGTCGTCAGTGCTCCTTAAATTACATCCACATGCGTGCCTCGGGCAAAGAAAACGATCTCCATTGATGGCCGCTCGCCAGCTGGTTCGTTCTACGGGGAATAACACGGGGGATACGAATGACTGGCGAAGTGAGTTTTATCGGGTCAGCAGAAAACGGAAGGGAGGCCGCGATGCGGTTGTGCACGAGGCTGAAATTATCGTTCAGGTTCTCCAGCGCCCGGGAATACGGGCCCGACGAACAAACGGAATTGCGGGACGACGGATCAAGCCCGTCCATCGTCGATCTCGTTCGTCCGAGTCGGAAAGCAGCCTCGATTTTCACTTTATCGCGCAGAGCGATGCGTTTGCGGTGCGCCTCGGCTTCGTTGTTCGCACACCGTTACTCCTTCTTACGGGTCGAGACTTCGTTCTACACAATTATCTCGCAATTGAAGGCTACGTTGAATGAACCATTTGAAAAAAAGTATAATCTTAACCCGAGCGTCTTGCTCCAATTAAAGGGTGAACGAACGCTACCGTTTGCCAGTAGGTTCGATATCGGCGCGTCCCGGAAAATCACCAGGCTGAGGCGGCGTTTATTACTCTCGGAGCTGAGGTTCATTCGGTGCGGCGAAAACCGGCCTTCGCCTTCGATCAATCGAGTTTGCCGCTTTGTTCCGTTGCGGCATCGACCCGACAAATCTCGGCTGCTCGATTCAACGAAACGCGAACGGTGTCCCAGAAGCGCGAGCGGCGGACAGACGAAAGGCCCCGAGTTAGGGCAGGCAAATTTAGAGGAACGCAAGTGAACTCGAAAGAGGGACTTACTCGGGCTCCTGGAAGCCTGCTGGAAGAACGCTCCGGCGAACGGCGGTGTGATTGACTGCGATCGAGATGCCTGGTTTCACAACGACTTCGGTGATAACACACTTCGCGGTGAACGTGTGCTTGTTGGAATCCGTGGGCTCCTCCACTATTATCCGACGAAAGTACACCTTCTGGCCCTGTATATTATTACGCAGCTGTAATTTCGCACGAATCTTACGCGATACCCGTTCCGCGGGAACAATGAAACGAGGGCCGATAACTAATTGCACGGCAATGCGCCGTACTGATGCGCCCGTTCGATCGTTTCGTCGCAAATCATCAGCCTCGTTTCGTTCCGTGCAATTCGCGAGCCGCGAGTCGCGAGAGGAAATTGGATGCGAACATGTTTTTCGCCAACGGCCGGAACACTCGATCGCGGATGCGAATCGATCGATCTGCCAGTTCGTTTTTTGCGGTGCAACTCGCGATGCCGTCCAATCTCAGCGGGGAATGTCCAGAATGAATCAATCGCCTCGAGATTAAAACTAAACGACGTTCGATCAGGCTTTGACGGGGTCGATCGAGCGCGGCGCGAATCGCGCGCGCCGCAACGCCGCGGCCCGAGTCGATTAGTTCGATCATTCGAATTACAACGAGGTCGCAGGTACTCTGCGAACATTGTTGATCGGTACCCTTACCGTGACCTTGTTGACGACTCTCGTAATACCGCATCGCAGCATGTCCTGCTCCATGAGTGGCAATCGGAACGTGGCGACGCCGTTGCTCAGCTGAGGTTTGCACGCTTCGTCTGAAAAAGATGACACGTCTCACGACCACGTCGATAAGGCGACGCGTCCCCCGCCCCGCAGAAACGAGTCGTTCGTTACCTGGAAAGTCCTTCATCTGCTGAAGATATATTTTAGCCTGCGGACTGGTCCTCACGATATCGACCTCCATCATCTGCTCGGAGCACCTCACTTTGCTTTGAACTGGAACGAGAGAAATCGGAATCCGTGAGGCAACGCGAGGTAGCACGCGTACGTCGAGTATCGGTCGCGCCGTACCGCCTCGACGACCCAGGTCGCGTCCAGGCGAAACGGGGAATATTGCGAAAGGGGACGGACAAGGTGAAACAGACCGTTGGGTAATGCACGCGGAAAGAGAGGACCAAGAGTCTCGGACGTAACAGCGAACTAGCTTGCATTGTGCCACGGTAATTGCCCCGCAAGATCGTGAACGTCCCGACCTTGGAAGACGAGCAGCTCGCCTCCGAGCTCCGGCGAACCCGCGCCGGCGTGCATCCCACCAGGTTTGCCCTTGTTTATCCGCGCGAGCCGACGATAGATACTTTCACCGCGTGCATTATCGCGATGCAGGAACGCCCCGTCCGGCCGCGAAAAACGACAAGACGGGGAACCGTCGACGGGCACGCCGCGCGCAGGTCATTTCCTTCGCGGGTAATTGAATTTCGAGCCGCGTATCTCGTGGCGGGAGCAAACGCGGCGCGACGCCTTCGATCGCGACGAATGCAGCGTCCTGCGATCGTTGAACGTCCGTCCACCTGCAGCCCGACGGACAACGCGGTCGAGCCTCGGTGTTCGAACGGTAATTTCGCACTCTCGGCCTCGTTGCGACGAGCGCGACCGCGCGAATGCGCGATCCGCGATCGTTCGATAACGTTGAGGGGGATCGCCAACTTTCGCCTCCGGATCGAAGCAATTAGGCGATCCACCTTTGACGTCCGCTCCCTCCCGGGGATTATCCAAGTGCAATCTTGTCGAGCGGTTTCGCGTTGCCGGCGCGGCGCGCTCGCAGGAAATTCTCACCTCTGACCCCTCGCAGCATCGCGACAAGATTGAACGACGACGCGACACCCGACGGTGCTGGCGATGTCCGCCCGTTCTTCACGGTTCCCGGGCGACCATCGGGCCGCGATTAGCAAGCACATTACGCGACCGCGAGGTGTGTCACTTTTAAATAGCCCCACGGAGACGACGCGTCGCGACGGGCTTCTCCCATTAGCGAGTTTATTAAAGCCCTTTCATAAGCAGCCCGGCTGCCCGTGCACGATCTGCCCGACCATCCAAGGTCCGTGACCGTAAAACTTTTTCTTCCTCCCTCCTCGCGTTCTCCCGCCCCTCTCCTACCCCCTTCTGCCTCCTGTTTTTTTTCCACTTTCGACGTCCGCTACGTTTTTGTCCCGCTATCGAGCCTTCTCTGCTCGCTGCACCTTCGGTACATGGCCCGAGGATTCCCATCCCGGCTGGCATGTCGACAATCGTTCGCGTTTCTTCTCCCTCTTCTTCTGCCCCTTCTTCCTCCTCCACTCCTCCTTTCTTCTACCCTCGCTCGTGTCTCCTCTTTGTGTTTCGATCGGCGAGGTCCTCTCGATGTCGGAGCCATCGCGACAGATCCTGCACCTTCCACTTCTTCACCCCTGCGTCGCCCTCTCCTTCGCCGCTCGCAACGTCATTTATTCAACCCGCCGCAGCGCGCCGTCAGCCTCGCCAACGACTTCCGGTTTCGCTTGTCCTTTTCTCCTCCGCGGCGTCAGCACGCCTTCGACGGACGGCGAGCTTTTTCGGAGCGCTCCCTGGCCCGGACCCTCGGCCATTGTCCTCGTAATTTACGTCGCCAATAAGGATTCACTTTCATTGCCCTGCCCGCGTTACCCCCCGAGCCCCCCTCGCATCACGGTTCCGCGAACGATCGGCTGCGTGACCCCTGCGCCCCTCTTCCCTATCATTTCTCGTCGAGCGTCTGATTCCATCCTGCGCTCTTTTCCGCCATTAAATCCGCGCCGCACGCATCACAGGCCGCTCTGTGAATTCCGTCCTCCTGCGTCCTCTCCCTCTGCCTCACCTTTGTGTTTTACTTCCTCCTCCTGGCCCCTTCGCTCCGCCGCCCCTCCGGCCGTATGCTTCATCCACGGAGATTAAGATCTCGGGAAGTTCACGGACAACCCGATGGAGACCTCTCCGGTCTCGCACGGTTTTCACGCCCGGCGACCTCGCACCTCCTCCGCCTGGCCCCTCGCTAATTGCCTCGCGCTTTCCGTTTCTATCGAAACGAAGATATCCCCGGTCCCCCGTTCGACGCGGCGTTCCTCTCACCCCGAAACCCCGCGGATCCACCGCGCAGATCCTTATTTCAGTTTCAGATCCGACGTGGATAACGCGACGATCCCGGCGGCGCAGCCCGTACATCTCTCCGACGGGGTCTGCGACCTCTCATCCCCGTCTCCTCTTCTCTGCGCCCTTCGTGTTCCATTCCCTCGGCGAGGAACACGCGAACCCGACGGAAAGAGAATCGGCGACCGGTTTCACTGTCGATAGCGAACATTCGACGCGTCGATAATGCGTTTCCCTGGATTCGCGTGGCATTCCCATGCGCGTTCTCCGCTTCCTGCCTCTGTCCTTTACCATCGGCTCCACGGCACCGCCCTTTCCACGTCTGTTCCGTAAGGTTCGCCGAGGCACGCCGAGCAGTATCGATGGAAATTACGGCAACGCACGATCTTCGGTATTATAATAATCTCGGGCCATTACCGGCCGAGTGTTAAGACGAGAGCACCGCCGCGTAATTACGCGTCGTCGCGCCGTAAAATTGCGCCGCGCTGCACGTAGCTCGCCGCCAAGGATCGAGGGGAATCATATTCGAGACAAATTATCGGGACGGACCGGCGACTCCGTATCAGCGGCAACGATCGCGGCAAGCCTCCCTTCTGTTTCGCTCGGAGTGATCCCGGACCGTAGCGAATCTCTGGACAACGAACGACGCGACGCGACCCCGTTCTCCAGGTAAGGCGTCCAGGCTGCGACGCGAAAGGGTGGAAATCCGGTGCGAGGCAATTAGCATTCGCGCCCCGTCGTCCGCGCGTTCGTGCGACGTTAACTGTACAACGAGGAGCCTCGTTGCAGAAGGGCAACCTGTTAATCACGAGCATCGCCAGAACGAAACACGGGGAACGTTCCGCGGCCGGCAATTAAGCTGGCCGATAAAACCAGAGGAGTATCGGTCGAACAGGATGCTCGTACGTAGGCGTGTCCGCGTACGCTGTTATCCTTTTCGCGTCGTTGCGGGGCGATCCGCGCGAGAAATCGATCACGCCTCGCAATTAGAAGTCCGTTGGCGAGGAACGAGAGGTGACGGAATGAAACGGGTGCGCGTCGCGATTCGCATCTGCTTGCCGGAAATAATCACGACCGTTGCGTAGCGAAGCACCGAACGATTCAGAGTCGGCGGGGGTGCGGATCCCCCGTGGATCTTCGGAGGGATCGAGGGATCGAACCCGGGGACACCGCGATCGCGACCGATCATCGTACGGCGACGCGAATGGTACGGACGGTCGTTCCTTGGAGCTTATTACGATTTCCGCTTGCAAGCAGAGGGCAATGCTCGTAAATCGATACGATACGCTTTCGAAGTTACAGTTAGAACACGCGGCTGCCGGTGGGCGGGTTTCGAGAGTTCGATTCCGCGGGACGCGCTGTCGAAGCAGCGTCGACTGGCATCTGGTCTTAATCGTTACGCGATGCTCAACGTGATATTAATGGGCACGATTCCTAGGGATCTCCCAGTCGGAGGCCGAGCGGAGGAATCCGAGGACGAATTCGCTTTGCGAGCCCGTCGATGCCGAAAGTCGACCGGGCGTCGACGAGCAGTTGCACCGCGAGCGTTGCACGAATGCGTAGCAGGAACGAAAGTTTGTAATCGACGCGAGGTAGGTTGACCGCGAGAGGTGATAAAAGGGGAGCGGACTTGGTGGTAACGGTGATTTCATTCCGGTTCCTTTGACCACGGCGACGCACACCCGCTCGATTAGCAGTGGTAAATCTGCGATCACCGAAGATCGTTGGCCGCCTACGATTCCGTCGACCAGGACCGCTCGAAACGAGAGAAGCACCGCGACGGCGCAACGATCTATACCTCGCTGTTGTACTTCTCGAAATCATCGCGACACCTTCCAGGGAAAGCGATCGCGTACCTTCGAGGCCCGTACTCGATTTGGAATTCGGCGGCGCGCGATGGGCGATCGCTCGCCGCTGTCGCGCGTAATCGACTGCGCGGAAGCGATCGATCGTGCGCCGCGTACCGAGGCCGGCTATCGAACCGCGAGCACGAACAGGAGCAACAGGAATCACAGAAATCCCAGGGGAATCGTGTCCCCCGAAGCGCTGGCGAGTTCCTTATCGGAAGGTATGGAAATCTCGCGATAGACGCCGAGATGGGGCTAATCGATACTGCCTCGAGGACGCGACTTTTCAGCTCGATTTCCTAGAAGAGCGGGGAAAATTCCTACGGAGCTAAGGTTGTCGATCGGCCCTCGCGATTCGAAGAAATAATTGTGCATGGACGAGGATGCAAATGACGGCGGGTCGGTCGTTCGCAGGGTCGTGTCCAGTCACGAAACGCAAACGGCACTAGGAGCAAGGTGCATCGCGCGCGCGCCAAATGCAGAATGAATAATTTATCGCGGCGACGATCCGTGTACGAATTATGCGCGTTGCCTACGATTACCGTTATGCACGTTTTCGGTAATCTCGGAAACTCGAAATCGCCGGCAGCCATCGACCTGCTCTCCCGTCGACGCCACGAGCATCGATCTCGATCGGGCGAATAGATCATTCCTTGCACGATTTTACCGTCAAATTCTTTCGCAGGATCGTGCCGCTTCGAACCCATCCCGAGCGAAGCAGCCCCTCGTCGTTCGCGCAGACTTCCTCGTCGTGTCATCGTCGAGATATCGAATCGGCCTGGTTCCATCTCCCAGCGACTTCCGGCATCCTTTCTAAGCCCCGACCCAAGCACGGAATACATTTTCCAGAGGATACTCGCAAACTTATCTGATCACAAGGTTTAATTGTTTCCTCGAGTCCGTCCTTTCCACGTTGATTCTCGGACGTCCCTTGCGAGCGAACAGCCAACCAATGCTAGACAATCTCTCTGAACCTCTTCGAGTCTACCTCGTTTCGTCTAGCTTCCTCTAACCGCGTCCGTTTCGCCAGTCGCGGTAGCATGGACGGAACAATTGGCGAGCAATCCGACCGGGCGAACCTCCGTTTAGCGGGTGTTTAATGCGGTTCGAAGTTCATCCTCGTCTTTGCCGCGCCCGTAACGCGCACCTATAATTATTGCTACGGCCAAGTAAACGTTCCCGACGCACCGTATGGCGAGCCGGCGCAGATTTATCGCTTTCGTTAGCGGGGGCAACGATCATCGGCAGACCGGTGGAATTTTCTGCAACCGTAACCGTCCTCGCCGAGAGAGACGCACGAATGATACTCGCATGGTAGCCTATGCATACGCGCGATCCACCTCGGATAACGCATTCGCTTGCAAACGAACGCGTGGCGCTGCATACCCGACACGCTTCCCTGAAGAGCGCGACTCTTTTAATCCGCGCAAATGCATTACCCGCGAGCCGAGGATCCCCCGAGGAGCCCCATCGCGGCGCACCGCGCTCTCCCGGACGTTCCCCGGTGTCCGTCGATTCCGACCTACGATTTCCTCGAACGGCCAGCGTCACGCTCGCTAATTGACCGCGATAAATTTCATTTCGTGCGGCCCCCTTTCGCCGCGCACCATTTTCACCGCGCAAACGGCGATCCGTTCGTCTATTTGCCCCGGCCGATTATTAATTACTCGGGCGAGGCTCGCTCGTTAATTCATTCGGAGCGCCGCGAAGCGTTCGATCGCCGGTAGTTTCGTTGCCGTTACTTTGCAACCTGTGTCGCCTCTTTTTACAACCAGTCTCGCTCTCCCGTCCGATCGAGGAAATCCTTGCGCGCTCTTTTTTACGACGATAGATCGCCTCCCGCATGGCACTCGCGCGCAGAATTTCGCCAGCGTTTCTACCGGGTTTTCCTATGGGGACCGCCCGTACCGCGCGCAAGGGAAAATTATTCGAGGCAGAAGTGGCGACGCGTCGACGAAGAACACGACGACGGGGGAAGGGTCCCTGCGTCGAAACTCGCGAGGCTCAGTAATAGGAAGAGGCGCACCGCGATCCCCAGGCCTTGATTGTATTTCATTTCTTGAAAATTACCGCTCTGTACGCGACGGCCAGCTTGAAATTACGTCCAACGTGCGTAGATCCGGTACATGAAAATCCCTCACGCTGAACTACTGAACTGGCTTAACGCGTTTCGTCTCTTTGGCCCGACGCCCATTCCGTTGCCACGGGAAATCGGGCGAACGGTCCAGCGGTCAAAACGATCTTTCAATATTCCCTGGAACCGTGCCGCGACTGCCGCGCGAGGGAACACATCCGTGTTCTTTGCGTGTCAATCGTCGCGCACGATCGTTCTGCGAGCCGGCCGCGATCATATTCTCTTGCCCAAAACGGAGACGAGACACCGGCGGACAACTTTTGCGCGAAGCCCTCTCCTCGATGGTGCTTATACGGCATCGAGAAACGATCGTCGAACGGCAAGAATTCGCCCGTGGGTGCTCCCGTCCGTTCCTCGTATGTACAAGCGCGCAGGCACGCGTGCCCACGCAGCCACGGTGACATGACACGCGTGCACCACGAGTGGTTCGACCGGTATCCGCCATATTTGGCTGAGGGAACAGCCACGTGAACTATAGAGTCGTAGAAATCCAGCAGGGGAAGAGGTCACCGATGCCATCGACGCATGGACATTGCCTTCTTTCCGTATCGTCCCGGCAGGATCTCGCCGATACCCCGCGTACGCGTATCGCGACACGACGAGGATCGCGATTCAGCTGCGGACAGCAAATTCGAAATTAAAGCCGCCGCGTTTCGGACGACGACAGGCGTTCCGTTGCCATCTGCGGCCATTACGCGTACAGTTGGCTCCAGGGGCGAAAAGATACACGCGAGAGACAGCCGCTCGGTTCGGTGCCCAATCGTTCCCAGTAACCGCCGAGTTCGCGATTTACGTTCGACGCGTGCAAGCTCGAAAGCCGAGACGCATCGCCGCGTTTACGACAATCCGGCGGACGGATTGTGGGAGAAAAATTTCTCACGGTGAACAACGTTTACGAGGGAATAATACAGTTGGCGCGGCGTTGGAATGCTAAAGAAGCGACGAAGAACGGATGGCACGTTCGTTCCATCGTTGGATTACCATTCGTGCCCGGCCGGCGAAAAGGATTTCGTGTCAGGGATCACGATCCCCGAGGACCGCGTCTTCCAGCGGACGACGCGGTAACCGAGCAAATTTTTCGTCCGGCAGGAGCACGGGGGGACGGGCGAACGATCGAACAGCCGAGATCCAGTTCCGTTCTCCGGAAAAAGTGGAAAAAGATTCCGGCCGACGCGATCGTGCTCCCGGGATCGACTTGGATAAAAAGTGGACCCGCTACGCCAACGGTGTCGGACGACGCAATCTCGATTAACCAAATGGGATCGATCCGCGTCGGACAGCTTCATTCGAAATGCCGTTCGCCTCGACTCGCCTACGAGCGTTATTTTTTTCGCAGACGAGGCATGCGTATCGTCGGACGGGCGATCGATATGATTAATTTGATTTTATTTATGCGGGACGCCTAACCGAGCCCGTCGATCGCGACGAAAGTCAACGAAGCGTCGATCCGGCCGACATCTGCACCTTCCACGGCGCGCGGGTAGCGAGTTGCTGTCCTGGAATTCTCCGAGAGCGTTTTGATTTCAAACTGGATCGACGACAGCGTCGTCGGAGCGTTTTAAACGGCATCCCATTCCTCCTTTCTTCGCTCCGTTCCCGTCCTTCGCATCCACCAAGCGAATCCGCCTCTCCCACCGTCGGCTTGCAATCGCTTTTCCCATTTATTTCGCGCCCTCGTCCTCGGTGGCCCCCCGGCAAAAATCGACGAAAATCGATTGGCCGGCAGATCGGTTTGCTGAAAACCGGAGTGCCCCGACGTCCTTTTTAGCCTTTTCTCCACTCTCTCCGGTGTCCAACGTTCGCGCAGATTGGCAACCGGTTTTCCTACGGCCTCTCCCAGCCGATTCCTCACTCCTACTCTCAACTCCCACCTCCGATTCCCATTCCAGCGGACCCCCGTCGCATTCTCCGCGACCTCCACAACCAGGGCCGCCGCGTTACCCCGTCTTCCCCTTTCTCTGGACACCGTTCATCTTTCGTTGCCCGTTTTTCCTGCATTCGCCATTTCCCTCGCCTTTCGGAAGGGCAGCGCCGCGTCTGTCCCGCCGGATGTTACGCCACCGGCGTTCCCCGCGAGACACAACTTCGACAAACGTCGAGCACGCCGCCGGCGACACCCACTCGATTAACTTTTCCGCGAATCCTCGTTTTGCATACGGGGGGAGCGGCCGATAGCCGGGCAACGTCTTGCAATTAAACGCACCGGGCTGTTCGTCGCGCGCGGGTTTTACCACGGATCGTTCCTCGCAGGGAACGCGGATCTTGCGTCCACCTTGGAGAAGTGAGACATCGGCGAACGTCGCCGTGTGCATGTCTGAACGGGGCCGAAAGTTGCGCAGGCACGAGACTGATCGACCCTCTCGATACTCTCGTTATGCCCCGCGTACCTTGTCGCGCGTTTCTCGCGCGAGATACTGTTTCCGCTTGGCCCCGGTGGGAACCGCATTTCGTTCATTCTCGAGTGCCAGAGGCCGTTCAAAGATTTTTCTCGGCTTTTCCGCTCCCTCCTTCGGTCGCAGGGATTCGCCGCGCCACGAAACCACGGCGATCATCGCTTCATCCCGCCACGAATCGCTGCGGCCTGGCCACTTTATTTTAATCGGGTAACTCGATTTAGTCCGCGGATCGAACGCGTTTCTTGCGTTACGCTCGATCTACGCTTCTTCGTTTCCTTCTGCCGGGAGCTGTCGACCACAAGGGAGGACGGTATCGAATCGATACGTCGAACATGGGTTTGATATACCGCTGCGTCGATCCATCTCTCACCATTTTCCTCTCCTTTCGTATTATCGAGGTAGAAAAGACCCCGTTGACGGCCACCTGCAACAGGTAGGAGATACCGAGGGTCCGTTCTACCCTCGGCCCGCAGGGAAATGCAGGAATCTAAATTCGATTCCAGAGAAGAACGAGGAGAATCGAAGTCCGTCTTCCCTTTCCTCGATTCTCCTGCCCCTTCTGCTGCAAATCCAAACCGGAGAAGACGGAAGAACGAAATTCGACAGTCGGATTCTCGCGGGCAATCGACCCCGTCACCCGTACCCTGCGCAAGTTGTATGCCCTTTATTCAGAGGCAGGCGCCGCAAGAAAAGCAAGCGATCCTCGTAAATTTCAGGACCACGAAGAAGCCACGAAAGTGGAACGCAACTCGAAGCGTGGAAAATCACTTTCCTCCTCGCGTTCCCTTTCGGTTCGTGGACGGAAAGAGTCCTCTCGCGTTCTGGATTCTCGCGAGTCGCTACCATCCGGCCCGTCGTACCCAACGACGCAGGATGAACGACGAATTTCGTTGACCAGCGGACAAGGGGGCGAGACGACGGCAACGGAGAAACGTGGAAGAAAATGGATGTCGGCCCAGTACGGCCGCGCGATCCAGCTCGTTAAATGCTCGCCGAGGAGCTTAACGTCGAAGAAACGATTTACCGCGAGGAAGCGATCGAGAACCACGCGTATTCCGTTTAATTGCGTAAGAGTCGCTGCTCAGTCACTGAATCGACCGGCACTCGTACTCGCGGCCATCCACTTCTTCATCGTTCGCTGCGATTAACTCGCGGTCGAAATTCATTTCGCGGCGCGTTTACTTTCGCCGCGGACGGATCGCCAGGTGTCCAACGGTTCGTCCGACTCGCGAACCATGGACGGAATAACGAGCGGGGCTCGATACGCGAACCAGATTCCGACGCGTTCGTAACTCGGCAGGGACGCCGAACGGGCGCCGATTGTTTTTGCCGGTGCGCGATTCCTCCGCGAACTAAAAATAAACGCCGCGCCGGGCTAATTTAATTACACGCGGTTGAACACGGTTTCCACTTCGCGCAACATTTACGTCAATCACGCAATAAAGTAGCGCAATTACCCTAATCATTGTCTAACGAGACTCGCTACACCGGCCACGGTTCGCATGCGAGGGGAGCGATCTTTTACAGGGGACAGAGCTCGCGATTTACGAGGTATGAAAATGTTGGCGACCACCTGGACGCGGCGATCGCGCGCCGCTCGACGGAGTGAACGTCTGCCGTCCTTGGGCGACGCATCTATTAAACCGCCGGTGACGTTTCGAAAATATGCGCATACATCGATTCAGGACGCGTCTCGTGCTCGCCGCGAGAACGCGTCGAGAGGCCTGACTTAATTTTTTAGCTCGCTCACCGTTCGCCCGCGTCGCACCAAGCACAAATATCCAGCACGTAATCACTTTCCAGGATCCAGCCTCCATCCTTCCTGGCGCGATCGTGTTTCGCTGGCGAAAATGCTGGAAAAGACAAGCTGGGAAAATAGCCGCGGAAAGGAGGAGGGCGGGAGGGAGGAGGAGAGACGGGAGGAAGGAGAAGAGGAAGGTGGGAAGAAAGGGACGACACGAAAGGGAATACTCGATCTAGCCGCAGAAGGGTCTCATTTAGCTGGTTTGTCGGTGGACCACGGGGCGCAGCTATCTTCGACGCTTTCGCGTGTTCACCTTTAACAGAAGCTGCGGTGTTCGTCGCGGGACACGTCGCACGACGCACGTTCGAGCGGCACACGAAGGAATGCTGCACTGGACGGAAACCAGTCGGGCGGAGATGTTCCCCGTGCGAGAACGCGAAAGACACTGACGGGCTCGGCCGCTGGCGGGAGAGTTCGAACCGCGCGCACCGGTGCACCGGTACACAACGGACCCTGAACACCGCGCAACCGGACGTCGACGCGGAACGGGGCAACATCTTTTTAACGGCGCGCACGTGAGATCCGTCCGCGTGTACCTTTGTGCGGCATGTATCCTTCGCGCTGATACCAGCATTTTTTCACAATCGCCGACGTAATCTCTCGCGAGGCGGTCCGCGCGTTTCGCTCGGATACGAGAGCGAAGATTCGACGCTGGACGCGATCTCGAAAGCAGCTTCGCGAAATTTATCGACCGGTTCAAGAACGTTGCGTGGTCCGGGAGCGTTTTTGAAAGTTAGGATCCCGAGAAATCTCGAGAAACGAAAGGTCAGAGCCGGCAGAGGTCCATGAGTCAGACCTGCCGGACTTCTACGTTCTCTGACAATTGCGATTACAACGTTTGTCGTGAAAGGAACAGTACGCGTATGCGCATAGGAAGAATCGTAGAACGAACGCAGTACGATACATGGGGAACGCACGCAGGGCGATGCCGTGTCGGATTTCGCGTGTCCGATGAAAGTTTCGAGATCTGTGCAAATCTGTTTGATATTCTCGAGGGGGGAATTAGGGTGAAGGGTCTCGTTCGAACGATACCACGTCCATTCGCGATCTTCTCAAGAATGAGACGAACGATTAAACACCGCGGTGGCTTTCGCGATTGAAACAGATCGTGGAATCAGTCGCGCCGAATTGGGACGATCACAGTGGGAAGACGAGGAGCTGGTGCTTCGTCGAAAACAGCGCGATCGCCATACGGAAACATGCTCTGTTTTATAAACGAGACGCAAAATTTGTACCGCAGCCCCGAAAATAGGGTTGAGATGTACAGTGCGCGTCGCGGATTCAGAGATTGCCAGAGTTTCCGCTCTAATTGCCTCGCGGATCGATCAACGCGGCGATGATCGATGGGAACGATCACGAAGGAGAGATTTTTCTTGCCTCCCACGGATGCTTGGCGCGAGGCTGCGAGTGAATTAACGAGCTCCGCATCCCGAGCCAGACGAACGGCACGGTATTTCAAATCCGACGTTCTCATTTCGCCTACGAAACGGCCGGCCCAACCCCGTCGGCCTTTTATCTTTCAAGGGAACGACCGCTCGCCGCGCGCGTTCTGGCCCACGAGCTGCTCTCGGCACGGGGCCTTACATGGATCTCGGTTGGACTGTGAGTCACTGCCCAAAGTGTACTATGTAAATGCGTTCGAGCAGCTCCGAGAACTGGTCGTCTGTTTACCACGTTCAATCTTCTCCTGGATACCTTCGAGCGTGTTGCTCCTTCGGGCTCTATTTATAGCCGTGGCTCGTTACCACGGATACGAAAATCGATCCCGACTAAAAGTAATTGAAAATTAATAAACCGGACCTGGATCGATAACGTCCATTATTTATAGGAGGAGGATGATCGGCGACGGTCGGTAAATCGTTGCTGCATCAGGGGAGGAAGCCGCGAGGGTCGGGTCAACGAAACCGAGGCTCGTCGCGTCTCGCTCGACCAGGAGGATGGGACCTGCATACGCTTATTCAGGCGAAACAGCCTTGGGGCCTTATGGCTGAGCCGAGGCCAGACAAACGGATGTCTGTCCCCCGTAGACACTGCCACAGCACGCCATCGTTCGTGGCCGTTCGTGGCTCTTCGTGCGCGCTCGTACGGTACCCGTAGCCGAGCGCGCACCGCGGCCGGGCCCCCGGGTGAAAGTGTCCAAGGATTTCGTAACGAGCAACCCATAGCTATTACGCTAACGACGAGAAATCGTTCGGCTTTGTAACGACCACTAGGGTCCGATGCTAATGGGCCTCCTTCCTCGACGACCGAATCGTAAAAATTCTATAATCAAGCCCACGGCGCGAGAGGCCGAAACATTTCCGGCAACGGAAAACAAGCGACGAGAGCCGACGAAATTCGTCTACCTGCTGCACAATCGGGGCCCCTGGTCGTTGCGCTTGTTCGTTTCGAGTTAGCGCGGCCCGCCGTTCGAAACGACTCGACGGCCCTGGAAGCTGAACGTTGAAACGTTTCAAACGACTCCGGACGAATTTTTTGTCGAAAGAAGAAACAGCTGGCCGCGGTCGAACGGGTATTTCGAAAGGCAAATTATATATTTTTTCTCTGCCCCGACGCGATAATGGTCACGCGCGCCGTACGTTTACCGATTCGACGTCCCGTTACTGGTCGACGAGACTGCCTGGTCGCGAACCTTCCTCCGTGCCTCGCGAATTCATTCGAATCGAGCGGAGAACGCGTTAACGTTATTCAGCAATTCCGCGGAAAATCGAAGGCGTCCCGCGAACGGTCGCCGTCGACCGTTGACGGCAATAATCGTCCCGGCGGATCGACTCGCGGAAGCGACAAATTTCCACGGGACTTCGGCCTCATTAGAAAGCCCCCAAGCCGTGCCTCTTCCTCCGGGGTAACCGTGGATGCTAATTATAAGCGCGAAATAATGAAATCATCTTGGTAAGCGCGACTCGCGGGCCCGCCGACTTCCTTGAGAACTTTTTCAGTCGGGCCCCGAGAGAAACGCCTTTATTAGCGGCGGGACAACGCGTTCCGAGGAATTAGGATCGTGGGATTAGCAGTCTAATGTTATTAAGACAAATTGTCCGCTAATCGTCTCGGCCTCCCAGCCCGCGTAACGATCCCGAGTCGCTCGACACCCACCCCCCTCTCTCTCTCTCTCTATTCTATCCTCAGATCTCGCCGATCAATCCTCCGTCCCACAGTGGCGTTAACCAAGCTCGCGAGTGAGAGAAGGAAAAAGAACCCGAGACGAGCGCAGTAGAATCGTATCGGCGGTATATTTTACAACAAATAAATACACGACGTTCAACGCCCCCGCGGCACGTACCGCTAAGACACAGCCTATCTATATACAGCCACGATCCGCGCAGCGACATCGATTACGATCGTATCGTTATTTACACGGCTAATCGTGGGACGGGCGAAAGAATCGCGCGCCCGATCCTCCGCGATGTCGCGGCGCTCTTTTCCTTCGCGGTCACGCTAGAACGCCGAGGGTACAGGCGATCAAGATCAGGAACGCGTTCACCGTAAACCTCGACGACGAGTCGTACGCGTGCTGCGCCAAAATCCGACACTGCGAGCTGCGGAAATGTTTCACGTTTCCCTCCGAGTCTCTCGCGAGGACGCACAGCTCGTACTTCGCCCCGTGATCCGGCAGATCCGGAACTTTGAACGATCTCGCGGTGTACACGAGATCCTTCTCGATGGCGGACTTGCCGCTCCCCGGTTCCCGGACAACGATGTAAAAATCGCCGATGTCCTCCCGCGACGTCACGTACCACGTCGCCTTCCAGCTCTTGTCCTCGTCGTTGCTGAAAAATTGACATTATCTCGCTGCGTGACGGGAACGCTGTGATTCTTTCGGGAGAGTTTCAGGATACGTACTACTCGATGTTGCGATACTTCACGTCCGGAGTAATATCGAACTCGGGATATTCCATGACGTCCCGCTCCCCGCAACCCATAAGGTCCTCGGTGACATCGGACAGTAGCTTGTCGGCAAGGAAACGCGGGCTGCTGCAGCTGACGTTCGACCATTCTTTTGGTACTTCCGTGTGGGTGTTCAGCCACCTCTTCAGTGGCCTCGCGTAGCAGTCGCAGCGCAACGGGTTCCCTAATAAGAATATTCTATGACTCTTTCACGTTTCGACCAACCATTTAGCACCGCCCTCGCCGCTTTCTTACCCGAGTAACGAAACTTGGTATCGTTTGCTATGATTTTCATGAACGTCTCGTCGAACACGCCGATCGAGTTCGATTCTACGTCGAGGATCCTCAAATTGGGCAGGCCCAAAATCTTCTTCAGTGGTACATGAGTCAGCTGGTTGTGACTCAGATACAGGTTAGTCAGATTCGTCGACGGTTCGAAGATATCCGGCTCTGAGAGATCGCCGATCTGGTTGTAGGAAAGATCCAGCGTATGCATCATCGTCAAATTCCCGATTACGTCTAGAGCGTGAAGAAATGATGATAACGATGAAGCGAAAATTCCTACGCCTGTTTTATTATCTCCGTACTCACATCTGCGAATCTCGTTGATGTTATTGTGGCTGATGTTCAAGTATTGAATCTTCCTCGCCCCTATGGTAAGCTCGTGTGTCAATACGGGCATTGTGTTGTACGAGAGATCGATTTCCTTCAATCTGTACGGGATCCAGGGATCGTTCGGGAACGTCTTTTTGGTTACGAAGGAAATCTTGTTGTGACTTAAGTTGATCCTCTCCAGGGACAGGCAATCGTCCAGAAGCCCGTGCGTTTTATTGTCCAGTCTCTCCAGCTTGTTGCGCGAAACGTCTAACGTCCTCAGAGAAACGAGCCCCTGGAAAGCTCCGTTAGGAATATGCGCGAGCCCGTTGCCCGTCAGATTCAGCGTCAACAATTGCAGCAACCCTTCGAAGGCACGCGTGCTCACGTTCCGTATTTCATTGTTGGCAAGATTCAGCTCAAACACTATAGGCAATCGTCCAAACGCCGCCTTGCCCAGCTCGGTCAATCGATTGTTCTGAAATGATCCCTCGGGTTGAGTATCGTGTCCGTTTCGCTCGAAGATCTCTGGGGAACGATGATCAAACCTGAAGGTAGAGATGCTGCAGACTGGTCAGGGTGCTCAGGGCCTCCCACGGCGGTCTCGTCATGTTGTTCGACTGCAGATCGAGGATCCTCAAGGTGAGCAAGTTCTCGAAGCTCCTGTACTTGAGGTTATCGGCCAGCCGATTCCCCGAAAGGTCTAAGGAAAGGAGGGCATTCATCGCTGGCCAGACCTCCATCGTCGGTATCTCCTCCAACAGATTCTCGGCGAAGTCCAAGCTGCCCAAGGAAATCGGCAGCTGGAATATTTTTGTCAATCGATTGTTCCTGACGGTCAAGCTCCTGCGAATCGGGACGATTTTATGCGTGAGAAACATGGACCAACTATTGCCTCCCATGCCTGTGAATAATGATACGTTACCTACAACTCGCTAGCCGAGTCAAACTACCGCGAGCAATGTCGCTCAACTGATTGTAACTCATGTCCAACTCCAGCAGCGTTGGCAGCGGGCCGAACGTGGACGGTTTTATTTTCTCCAGGGAGTTGTGCGACAGATTTAAAAACCGTAGGCTGAAGAGCGTCTGAAACACGGCGTTGTGGATTTCGGATAAATTATTGTGGGACAAATCGATCGTGTGCAGCTCGTACAGCTTCGGGAACGTCTGACGGGGCGCCGAGTGTATCAAATTGTGGGAGACGTTCAGTACTTTCAGACCGGTCATGTTGTGCAGCGGCACCTGCAATTATTAATAATCATTTCGCTCCAGAATTCCTACGGTACGACGTGTCGTTTATTCGACGATCAACGACACCTGGTTGAGGGAGGTGAATTGGTTGTAGCTCAGCTGGAATTCGGTCGCGTACGTGACGCTGTCGAACGAGAACCTGGAGATGTTCTCCAGCTTGTTGTGGCTCAGATCCAGAACGGTGATGTTCACGCAGTTTTCAAAGGCGCCCGGCTCGATGTTCGAGATCTCGTTCCGCGATAAGTTGATCTTCGCCAGGTAGATATCTTTGAACGACAGCTTCTCGATGACTGTCACGAAATTTTCGGAGACATCGATGACCTGAAAGAGCGGGTTCGTGAATGATTTTCTGTCCGCGTGTACGCACGAGATGGTATAATTCGCACCTCCGCGAACTGCAGTTGATTGAACATCTGAAAGTCGATCTTCTTGATGAAGTTCCTGGCCAAGTCAATGGTGCCGATCCTTGTGACAGGGCCGAAGGTTCCCCTGCCCACGTCGTTGATCTGATTATCCCTCAAGAACAGCCGTATCAGGAAACGCATGCCGCGAAAAGTGTTCGAGTCGAGCTTCCTGATTTTATTGTGGTTCAAGTTCAAGACTTTCAGCAGCGAATTTCTGGCGAAGGTTCCCCTAAAAAACAGTACATATACGAGGTAAGTAAGGTAGATCGTATACGCTGATGTACAGAACCTGATACATCGCCAAGCTGGTTCACCTCTTCAAATCTGCGATGGCGTTGTGAGACAAGTTGCACCAGCCCATCTTGGTCAAGTCAGCCAAATGGGAACCGTCCAGCTTGTCGATCAGATTGTGCGACAGATCCAAGTACTCCGTGTCCCTCAAACCTTTGAACTGATTCCTCTTCAGCTCCTTGATCTCGTTCCCATGCAGATCCAGCCTTTTCAGTTTCTTCAGGGGCGTCAATGCTTCCACGGGCAGTGATGTCAATGTACCTGCGGGGCAACAATAACGCGTCAGACAATAAAATCCTCTCGGCTCTACAGTCCCCGCGCGTAACCCAGTTTACCGTTGCTGATCTCCA
Organism: Nomada goodeniana; assembly: GCA_963969485.1. Taxonomy (NCBI): domain Eukaryota; kingdom Metazoa; phylum Arthropoda; class Insecta; order Hymenoptera; family Apidae; genus Nomada; species Nomada goodeniana. Next base: position 5,282,122 of record OZ018305.1, on the reverse strand, counting down.
GTTTCTCAATTTTCGCGGCCGCCGCGCTGTCCGCGAAACCGTCCGCCGGCAGGGTGGATATTCGATGTCCGGCGATGGTCAGGACGCTCAGGTTACCCAAGATCTGCAGTGCTTGCCGCGGAAACTTCTCCAACGCGCTCTTCGTCACGTGCAGTTCCTGGAGGGTTCTGTTCACGCCGAGGAAGCTGTGCTCCTCGATCAGCTTCAACGGCGTGTCGACGAACTTTAACACTCGAACGTCCAGGGGATAGAGGGCCGGTCCGTAAAAGCGTCCTTCGAACCGAGAAACGAAGCTGGTATGCAACGTGCATCTACTTGTCCGTTCGAGGAACGGGGAAACCGGACGCTTACCTATGTTACACTTGTACAGGACGAGCTCCTCGATCGGCATGCCCTCGTTGCCCAAATTGGAGAAGGCCAAGCTCAAGCTGGCGAGATTGGTGTTCTCGCAGCGAACGTAGAGCCCCTTGTCGCTGCCGCGGACGCACACGCAGGGATAGATGTACTTCGGTTCCTTGGGACACCGGAACCGTGGCCCGGGTGGAACGTATCCGCCCATGGCGGGCAGGACCAACGTCCACAGCAACGGAAGAAGCATCATCTGCGCAACGAAACGACGTGTCATTCTCCGCGTTTCGAGCTGCCCCCGATGGAAACGGTAACGGGAACAATTACTCAAAGTCGTGGAACGTTTATTAGTCACCGGGCCTGTTGCAATATCGCGCCAGTTTCGCGTTTCGCGCGAAACGTGAGAAAGTTTTCCCCGGCGCACGGTCGATCCACGCCTCGATGAACTCGCGCTCAATAGACGCATAAGCCAATTAAAATTTCCCTCCATTCGAAACGCGACCCCGCGTTCGATAAATCCGCCACTCCGTTTCTCGCACCGTTTTCGAAACAGTCACGGGTCGCGTTCGAAGAATTTCGGCGAGCCGCTTCAGGTTTCGCTACGTTTCGTCGTAGGAAGGAAGGGACGCCCGCGGTACAGAAAAATGTAAATTGAGCGGTCGAGATGGTCACGTCGAGGCGCGACTAATTCGTTCGCGGCCGACGATCGTTGCTCGTAGAAGTCAGCAGAAACAAAGAACTCGTAAAAAGACGAATGACCTCGTTGCTGCTACTTCCTCGCCGTGCCGACGGTTACGAGGTGTAGCGTGCAACCACTGTTCTCCTACGTGTCCGATTAAGCAGCGTGTCCAGCTGACGATTCCGCGCACGGGGCTCGCCATAGTAGGGTCGTTTAATTTTGGTTTCCTGCAGGCTTCCCGAAGGGAACGCGGCAATTTGTATTTCGCGACAGCATTGCAGGTAGGCGAGAAGCGAGCGATTACCGGGCAGGTACACCTTTGACTGAAAGGGAAACGATGCGATGTGCGCTTGGCTCGGTCGAATGCCCGCGCGCTTATTTTTTCATTTCTTCAATTCGAACAAACGAGTGGACTTCGAACGGTTTTTAAATTGGGTTATGATTAACCGTTAGATCGTAGGCGAACCGTTTACCGTAACGAGGAGCCACGAGAGAAAAAGCGTGGGCCATGGACGATTCCGGAACGGATGGTTTTATTTCGATCGATGCAGCAATGACTGACCTCGGCCAGATGCACGTTCAACGAGGTTACCGTGGTAAGACAGGGCAAACGGGCGCGATAGGAATTATCGTTGGCAGCTACCAAACGTTGTGTCCCGAAGCGGAGAAGCATTGAACGCCGGCGGGGCCCGCTGACCTGAGATTGCGAACGGGCGCGCTTTATTACGGTTCCAGTAATCTAGTAATTCAGCGAGCGAGAAGGTAAAAAGAAAAGCGCGGTGATCTAGTTTCGCCGCCGGTTTATGCAACGTTCGGAACACAACACGAGCCTTCCATGACAGCCGGTCATAAATATTCGCCGCGATCGTTGGAAATCATTTTTAATCGAATACCGCGATCAAGCCTGCGACGAACGGGCCGACGAGCGCGTTTCACGTTACAACAGAAGATGAAAACAACGTTGGCAGAGATATTCTGACGGTGTTGCCCATCGCGCTCACACCTTTCACTTGTTTCGGGGCGACCTTAGCGTTCCGTCCGCAAGCAATGAACCGAGTCACCTGGATTTCCAGTTGTCCGGGTTAAAAAAATGTCTTGCACCGGTTCTGTTGACGTAATCCCGCGTTTGACACCTGACGCTTGTCGCGGTTCTAGTGCCGCGGAAATCGGAGAAATCGGGGAACAGTGTCGAGAAGGCGGCTGTTGTATCAGCCCGAAGGGGCGAGACGGCGAACATTTGCGAATAATTGCGAAGAAAACTCGGCTCGTGAGAAGCAAAACTGTTTCCGTTCTACGGAAGAGGTAATTGATGCGCGAAGAAAGTACAATAAACCACGCTCTACTTTCTGGGACCAATTAACATTGTTATCACAGCGTTGCTGGGGAAAGCTCGAAATATATAGAATAACGTTAATTGTTATGCGTTTCACTTCATCTCTGTCTGTATACAGGTATTTTCCTGGACATTCGAAAGAAGACAGAATAACGGAGGTGGACGAGGTATATTCGTCCTTCGTTTTCGTCTACGTCAAACGGGACCGATGATATTTTCGTTTCACCAGCTGTCCTTGCTTCCATGTTTTTTTTTTACCCAACAAGCGTTTGGAAAGACGAAAACACTATGACACGCGATGCGTTCTTGTTCTCGTTGAAATCCTACTCTACGACCGCGTCAACGGGAAGGTCACTCTTTCCTTTGTGCCGAAAGCGCGAATCGAGGACGTAGGCTGCGAACGAATATCGGCTACTTGTCAATCAAAGACGAATAAGTGCGAGAAAGCTGCAATTAGCTGCCGGTTATCGGCTGTCCGCGCATCGAAGTCGCCGCACAACCAGACTACGGCAGACGACGTGCAAACGCACGTGGAACCGCTTGACGTACGATAAACGCAAGTGCGCTCTCCGGCGATGTTCACCGCGAAGCTCGCAAGCTTTAGCATCGGAACAATTGCCGGTCTCTGCCGACAGATTTTAATAAAATATGAAATACCTTGTTGGACTTTGGCCGAACGAGTTCCGTGTGCAGGATGACGGGCGCTGTTCTTTGTTTTGTTTGTTGGTACGATCTCGTCTTCGAGTCACATATTCGTCGTTCGATCGGGCCGTGATCGGAGATTGACGCGCGCAAAATCGGTGCCGCGAGAGAGAAAGGGAGGAGGAGATAGACGAAAGAGTAACACGACAACGCTTCACAGCATTTCTGGCTTCAAGACATTCTGCGAGTTGGTACTTGGACGAGGCTGCCGTGAAAACTGAGCCGTGGCTCGGAGCTAAAGAGAAAGGCGGTCGGAGAAGCGAGGTCCCTCTCATTGGCAGTTGATACGCGCTATCCTTTCGTGGACAAGGCAGCTCTCTAGCACCGAAGTCAGACATTTCTTCGGCCCGAGCGAGTTACAGTTGTGCTTGATTGGTTGGAATGGGCCTCAGGAGCGTATCGAAGGTGATTTTTCTTGGTTCCTTTCGGGTGGAACGGTTTGGCCTTCCGTTTATTGTACTCTTCCGTCGATCCGGCTGCGGCCAGCGGCTTCGAACGATTGCTGGCTTCGTTGCCCGATGAATCTCGTCCGAAAAATGTGACGCTTCGTTAATTTGCGAGGCTTTTCTAGCGAGGACGATATTACCAAATATTCTTGGTAAAAGCGCGGGCGATGGAAGAAAGTATGGTTTCAAACGGCGGCTACGATTGGCCGCCGTAGGTGAAAGTCATTTGGAACCGAGTCCGTTGGCTGGTTCACATCCCAGTGACATCTGTTGGTACTTGAAAATAATTGCACCGAGATAATCGATCGATGTTGTCGTTTGATTAAATTGCGTTAACGATGAGAGCGGTAGCTGGACTGGTCTACGTTCACCGACCGTTTTGCAGATCTTTCGGAGCCTGCAGTTTGATTACCAGCAGATATTTTAACGCGAAAAAATTTCAAAGGACTGTTCCCTTGCTCAAGTAGCTGCCAACGTTACCAAATATCCACTAGATGATAGCCGGACGTTTCAATTAGCAATCGCTTGCGTCGTAGCTCCGCGCTTTTTAAGAAATTACACGCTCATTGGGGTCGATAAGTTGTCCGAATAGCACGGTTGAAGAACCGGCAGTGTCAGTGAAGACAGCTGCCGCATCAGCCGAGTATCGAATCGTCGCAGGGAATCGTGCTATCGAGTAAAGACCGCGAACTAAAGTTGAACCATATTCTTGAACAAGTTTTCCGAATTTTTTCAGAAATATGATTCGCTCGACGATCGTTCTGCTGAAACACCTTCTGCTCTTTCGTAAGTAATATCAACGGAATTTTAACGGCCGGCAAGTTTGAAATATTGTTTTACAGATATGTCAAACGCGATCGTCGCCTCGCCAACCCCGGGTTACGCTGTAAGATTCTTTCTTTGTCCGTCCGACACGTCGCGTTCGATAATAAAAAGCTAAAATTATGTGCACTCTGCAGGAGCTGCATGCCTTGGAGACGTACGAGGACCCCTCCGAAGGGCCAGCCGATTTTGACGTCTTCGGCAATTTAACATTTCGTTTTTCGTGCGAGGGCAAATCGATCGGTTTGTACGCTGACTTGGACTACGATTGCCGGATTTTCCACGTTTGCGACGACTCGGGAAAAGGCTTTCCTGTCATCTGCCCGAGCAACACCCTATTCGATCAGGAAGGCCGAGTCTGCGACGACGAGGAACACGTGGATTGCGAACATACAAACGAAAGGTGCTCCCGAATACTTCTGTTCGATGCTCCAATTGCCGAGGCGTTTCCTCGCTGTGCGCTAATGCCGCTTGAAATCAACTTCCTCAGGTTCTACGCTGACAAGCTACCGTTCTCCGTGGAAGTGACGGAAGAAAACTTCGCAAAGTCGGAAGAGGAAGAGGAAAAAGAGGAGGAAGACGGAGGAGAACAAGTGCCTTCGGTACTGCCCCTGTTATGGTCGTGATGCGTCAAGACTTCGTTAGTTTTCTTCAACGAGGCTATGATTAACTATCGGCGTATTGTGAACACCAATCTCTGCAATATGGCCTTGCAGAACAAATAAAAGCATCACGCTCCACCACTATTTATTGCCTTCGCTGCTATATATACCGCGATGCTCAAAGGGCTAAACGCAGGATCGCGTGATCTCGCCTCCGTCCCGTTCAGGTACAAAGACCGGTCGCATATAAATAAAGGAGCAAATCCGCGACCGTACTTTTCTCGCGAGGCAAGAGTAATCCCGCGTTTACCACGGCCGTTTTATTTTCTAATTTCAAGGCGAGATCTCGCGGATCCTTGAAATTCCAGCCGACCCCATCCTCGATCGCGGTACAGGAGGGGAAATTGTTTTGTTCGCGCGCATCTCGCGATGCGTATCTCTGGAAAGTACTCGTAGCGGAATTCGAGGCACTCGAGTAATGGTAACCAGGGTGTATGGATTCTCAGACGTTTATTTTTCGTATCTCGTAAATGTAAAACTAACGAATATCGCCGGCAGTCTTATTAACTAAAGCTTTTACAGCATTCCACGTTCGTGGTCTTTAATTATTGGGCACATTGAATATATGGAGATCGATAAGAGAAATTGTTACCCTTCACCATGGATCCCTGCGCGAAGGAACGATAGCTAATGCGAATTTTATTCGTAGCAAACTCGTGGAAACGTTTAGATTCTGAGCCGTGCTTGTCCCTACCTAAGACCGAGTCTCTGCAGTCCGTGCTACGAAAAACATCTACGCAGATATGCATTTATTGCCAGGAAGACCGAGAAAGGCCACCGAACGAACGTCGTCAGCCGTGTACAGACAAGTATTAAGGCTGGCCCAACAGGACGTTCATTGTTATACAGTCTTTAAGGGAACAAACGACGAATCCTAGAACAACGAAGTAACGTCTTAACTCATAGTAGTTCAAGTCCCGTGCGTTAACTACAATTCTACCATAGTATAATTAGTAACCTTAGAACCCTCTAATTATTATGGAATCGCTCACAGACGAGTCGACGCATCCTACAGCGAATGCTTCCAATGCTCACGAAAATCCGTCATCCCCTTTCATTTCTCCTCCCCCCAATCGCCACAGTTATCAGGATCGGTACGCGCGTGAGAAATTTATTCTAACGAGTCCTACGTAAATTTCGATCGATCCGCTATCCGTAATAGTGCGAACCAGATTGGTACCGAGTCGGCCATGATATGCCCGGCCCCGTCTTGTGATTGTCGTAAACGTACTTAATCTGCGGATGATTACTCGAGCCGAACATAGAGTCCCGTAGCATCCCGATCATTGCTGAACCGAGCGCCATGTTGCTGATCATTCCAGCCATCGACGCGGCCGCCCGTGCATGGGCAAGGCCCATTTGCAGCAGAAAGGACAATATGAATCCGAATCCCGGCATCATTTGCGTCATTTTCGTACCGAAGGCTCTGCTCAGTTGGGTCAGGGAACTCGTCACCTTTCGCGGGATGACGTCGTCGTGCAGCCGCGGCAGTTGCACGATCACGCCCGATCTCGTATCTTTCTCCGGTCGATCTTCGATTATCTTGTTGTCCTCGACCGTCTCGAAGCTCTCCACGACCGACTCCTTGAGATGCTTGTCCGAGCGATTCTCTGAATGCGATCGTAGAAGACCGTTTCTCGCCCGCTTCTGCCTCCGTCCCTCCTCCTGATTTCTGTTCGCGTCCCCGTCGAGGTTGTAAGAGACTCGACCCATCGGGGGCGAAGCCTCGAGCTCGTCGTCGCTCTTCTGGGACTCCAGGGAAACTATGTCCACCTCCTTGCTGGGATCTATCGGCTCGACCTCCAACGATTTAAGCTGGTGGTCGAGCGTCTCGTCCCTTTCGGCGAGCTTGTCGTTCAGCTTCGTGCCAAAGAGAACCTCGAAGGCATTGTACGCGTCGTCCGAACCGAAATGCTTCGCGTCGTCCTTGGCCAACTCGGTATCGTTCGCCTTGATTTTATTCAGAATCATTGTAATTATCTCGTCGTCGTCCATCGATCGTTTGATGTCGACGTATTCCTCGGTGTCCTTCAAAAATTGTATATCGGTTTCCCTCGAGTCGTCTATGCTCCTCTCCTTCTTCTCCTTCTCCCTTTTGGTCTTTTCACCCTCCGGACGCTGATCCAATACCTCCTCCATGATGTCGCTTATAATCGTCAATATACTGGGAAGATTCTTATTGTCCTTCAGCTTCGCCCCCCTGCCTTCTCTGAACCCGGAGAAGCTGATCCCCAGTTCGTTGTTACCGTAACCCTTGACCTTCACGAACCCCATGTCCATTTGAAACTCATCTTCGACTAGTTTTCTGTACCAATCTAGTAGATAGCCTTCGATGGACTCTTTCCTCGCCAATAGTTCCTTCTCGAAATCGTCGGTGGACATGCCGAAGAATTCCTGCACCTGACTCTCCGTGTTTGCGGAACGCCCGAAGATGCCGAAGCTCGGGAAAGACGGTAGACCGATTATGGACGGCAGATTGTTTGTAATGAGCGGCCAAACGAAAATCCCCAGACACCTGATGAAACTGAGACTCGTGATGCACTGCACGACCTGGGACGCGAGGCCCTTCGGCGACGGCTGGTCGTCCAAGTCCTGAACGATCTTCAAGATTTCGTATTGATCGGCAGTGAGCGACTTTCTTATCGTAGAGTTCAACGAATCGGCGAGATACTGCTTCGTTTTCGAAGTACCCGCCGCCGCAGAGAATCTTGCGACTTCCTTCACTCTGATCAGCAACCGTAGGTACTCCGATTCCGTGATGTTGGGAAACGTTTGGGACGAGGATGCGGAATCGTCTGTTGCTTGTTCAGCGTCGTAATAAGATTCGAGAGTGTCCGTGGAGCTTCTGCGCTTACGGGTTTTAACGTCCGGCACCGATTTAACGTCCGCCGCCAGCACTGGCAGCGGAACGCTTTGGGGTAACAATATCTTTTCGTTCTGCAGATTTACGAGTATTCCTGGCGGTTGACCTGCGTATCCCGGGACGATTCCATCAATGCCTGCAAACAGTGAGAAGAATTAGCCGCGATTCGAACGATCCGAAGATGTATCGATCAACGATGGATTCACCTACTGACGGCGTCAACGACGGATTTCCATTTGTCTTCGTCTCCTGCGGATCCGGACGAGAATCGAGCTGCGAGGTTTGATACTTTCCCCCAGCGAGTCCGCCAATAGCTACGGTCAATTGAGGGAGCTCGGTTGGCAGCTGAGACAGTCCTGGTGCATTGTTCACGATCGATCCGAGATCTGGAACGGCGGGTACTTGCCCGTCGACGGGGATCCGCGCAATGCCGGGCAACTGGGACAACAAATCTGCGAAGACGGAAAAGTTTGGCAGCAGGGGAACGCTTTCCTTCAAAATCGGCCATCCGGTGGTGTTCGCGCAGGCGATGAAATTGTAACGCGTTACGCATCGCAGCATTTTGTCGATGTACGAGGAACGAGCTGCTCCCGGCAATCCCCTTTCGATCAGTCTAACGATACTCAATTGCTGCCCGGTCAGCAGAGAAGCAACGGGATCAGCGACGTTCAAGTACGATCGTTCGAGTTCCGGCGTCTCGCTCAAGACCTCGAGCAAGATGCTCTCCATTTTCATCTCGACTTCCCTCGACAGAGCCGCCGTATTTTCGTTCGAACTGTCCCGCGATGGCAAGCTGTCCGTGTCGGGCGGAGATGGTTTCTCCGACAAGAACACCTGAAACTTGACGGAATCGGTGCCCGGCGATCGAGGCAAATTGCGAAGGGTGCCAAAATTTGGGAAGCTCGGCAGCCACGGGTAAAACTCGGCAATGGTTGGCCACGCTTTGTCTCCGGTGCACTCCAAGAAGCTCTTTTCTTTGATGCACGCGGCCATTTCGTCAATGAACTCGGAACGCGAAGCGGCCGGCAGAAGGTTTTCAGCGATTCTCAGTATGTTGATTTGCTGTTCCGTCAGGATGGCAGAGAATTCCTGAGTCCTCGCGGAGGCTGGTGGCTCTGGTAAAACGGGAATGGACAATTCCACGGCTTTCAGGATGTTGAGAATGATCGTCTCGGGTAGTTCGTTAAAAATCGGAAGGAATCTGGTGTCGGTGATGGTCACGGTGGTGTCGCCGTGTTGTCCAGTTTTCACGTTCGTCTCCGAAAGGGGCGAACTGTCGGAGGCGGTGCTGGGTTCCGTTAGGGTCTGATTAGAAGTCGACGACGAATTGCTGGGAGGGCTGTCGGTCAGGAATGTGAAATTCGGGAAATTGGGCAACCAGGGGAAGTATTGCGACAGCAACGGCCAAATGATCTCTCTCGTGCATATTAGAAAGTTCTTCGCGCGAAGGCACTCGATCATCTTGCTCGCGAATTCCGGACGGATGCTCTCGGGTAGCAAGGTGTCCACGATGCTCACGATGTTGGCCTGCTGGTCGTTAAGCAGATCGACGAACTGCTGATTCTTCGTGGCGAAGGGTGCCGTTCCCGTATTCGTCTTGAACGAGTTCAGTTGGAGGGATCGGAGAATGTTGAGAATCACTGCCTCCGGATAGTCGGTGAATATTGGGACGAATCTGATGCCCGATACGCTGATCGCTGGTAAATTGACCACCCTGTTTCGCGATTCCTTGTCGGGAAGAAGGACCTCCGCGACTTTCTCCTGCTCGACGGCCGGGCTGACACGCTCCTGGATCATTTCGCCAGTATTAAACGCGCTCTCCTTCGACCCGAGCGGGGTCTGCGCGTTTCCTGGATCGGTCGAACTTTTCGCGGCCGCTCGTTCGGGAAAGGTGGCAAGCGACGGCACGTATTTAGCGATCGTCGGCCAAATCACGTATCTCGCGCAGTCCGCGAAGCTGTTGCTCCGTTCGAGGTAGGCAACAATTTCCGCGTCGAAGGTTGACCGAGCAGAATCCGGCACGAGACTCTCCGCGAGCTGCAAAATTTTGATCTGTCTGCCGGTGAACGTAGCAATGTTTATAGGGCTCGGATACGCTGTCAGGATACGCCGTGGCAATTCCGCGGTGATTCCGGCGATGCTTCGGGCCGTCTGCAATATTTCCAGAATTTCCACCTCCAATTCGTCGGTCTGTACGGCGTTCGCGCGATTTTTCCCAACGTAATCGGGCGCGATCGTTTCCTTTTGAAACTCGCCGCCGTAAACTGGCCAGTAATAGCTCGGATAGCTCGATACTTCCGAGACGTAGCTGGTGATTTCCGGCAGCTCCGGGGCCAGAAAATCTGGCAGCAGATTAGAAATGTCCGGGAGCGTCGGTATGTAATGCTTGACTGTAGGCCAAGTCGAATATTTGAAGCAGGTCAGATAGTTGTACTGCTTCATGCATCTGACAGTCCTCTCGATGAACTCCGGACGACGGGACGTAGGAATCAATTGCTCGGCCATGTTAATCGTTAGTAGCTGGTCCTCGGGCATCAGTGTAACGTAAGTGTCCATCGAGTGGTCGAGGAAGGACGGCGACGTCGATATTCGCGACTGCTCCTTCAAAGTATCCTGAAGGACTTGTATGATTATCGCTTCAGGTCGAGGTTTCTTCGTTCTAGTGGCATCGGCGTCCACCACTTCCGGCAGCTCGCCGCCGTCCTCCGAAAAGACGGGGAACGGGAAGATCGGGTACTGCGGGGACAGATCGATGACCGGATACCAAGTCTGATAATCGGGGAACGCGGGCAACGCCGGGAAGTACTGCTTGATCAGGGGCCAGGCGAAGTACTTGACGCAACTGAAGTACTCGAATCTCCTGACGCAGGAGAACATCTTGTCGGAGTAGTCCTGGCGCAGAACCTGCGGCAAAAATTTCTCAGCCATCTGGAGGATATTCATCTGATCGGTAGACAGGAGCTTCTTCAGGGTCTCGTTCTTCGGATCGATATAAGAGATTAACGTTTCGTCGCTGGGCGATGTTTCCAGGGCGTCCTGCAGAATGTTGTAGACAACGGACTCCGGGATGAGAAGCCTGATTCGATGTAGATCTTGAGCTCGGCCCGATTTTTGTCTGTTTCCCTGAAACAAGTCAAACACGTTTACCTCGACCGGAAGGTTGCCCAAAGTTTGGCTGACGGCCGCCGGCAGATTCTCCACCACGATCGGCCAAACGAATATTCGCATGCAGTTCAAGATGCTGAGCCCTCGTATGCACTCGGTTAAGCTATCGATGAACGATTGCCGTTCTCTAGCGGCCACCAACTGCTCGGCACACTTGATTATCCGCAGTTGCTCGTCGGTTAAGTCGAGTTCCCTTATGTCGCTCGCGTGAGACTCGTCCAGAGGTTCCAACCTCTTCGACAGAACGATCCGCTCCAACGCGTCCAGCAACTGGCCCTCCGTGAATTTAGGAATGTCCGGGAGCACCTCGGCCGTTTGCTCTTTCAAGCGCAACAAGAACGTTCTATCCCTAATCTGCTCTTGGAGCGAAATGGCCTGATTTTTCCACGCCCTGAGTAGACCACCGTCCCCTATCGATCGCTCGGTATCGGTTAGTTGAGTATCTTTTACCTTGCTTGTCCGCTGTCCCTGGATCCCGTCCTGCGTGAAGGTGACTTCGTCCATACCGACTTCCTTCTTGGTATTCAAGAGTTGAGCCTCGTCTATCTCGTCCGACTTCCGACCGTCCAAAGCGTCGTCGCGTATCGATATCAGCTTCCTTATCTGTCCGTCGACGATCGATTGCTGTTCCCCGTCCGAAATTTTCTTCTCCTCCGCGTTCAAGTAGACGGTGGAACTTTTCCGTTTCATCTTTTCCTCGACCTCGGTCAAAGATCTGTAATCCCTGTTCGCTTGGTACTCCTCGCTCTCCGGCGACCCGGAACTCTCATTCGACGCGCTATCCTCGTCGCTTTTGCTACGATCGATCTCGATCTGTCCCGACTTCCGAAAGTAGTCGGGCATTCTTTCCTTCGACTCGTCCGCTTCTCGAACGCTACCCTCCTCGGCGGATTCGATCGACTTCGGCGATCCCCTGTAATTCCGTATTTCCAAGGGGACCTCGATTTCGCCAGAAGCGACACCCTGCGCGTCCACTCGGGCATCGAACCTCCTGATACCCTGGCCCTCGACCTCGTCCTCGCGGAGTTCGGACTTCCCGACGAGAGCTACGTCGTTCCTCCTTCGTTTCTTAGCGACACTAGCTTCCTCGTCCTCCTGTTTCAACACCTCGCTGACCTCTGCCGCGTCTATGTTCTTCGGTTCCCCTTTCGTTACACCAGGTCCTTTGTCAGACACTGAAGCGTCCTCCGGATCGTCGCTCCTTCCATCGGCCACCAGTCGCGAGAGCTTCTCCTTCACATTTTCCGACCCTTCTGTCACAGTCCTCTCCTTCTCCGCCCCGTGATCTCGAGGCCCGACGAGTTTTCCCTGCACTTTTTCCGCCCCGTCGTTCCCCAAAGTTATCTCACGTATACCGTCCGTGCTTTTAATCGACGGCAGCTTCGTCGCAGTATCGTCTTCCTCGCGGTGGACACTACGCGCTCGAGCATCGTGAAGAAGAACCAGCAGAAGAAGCGGGCAGAGGAAAGAACGAGGGAAAAGATAAAAGGTACTTGTTGGCTGTGGGCGTCGCGAGTTGAGTGCTCTCATGGTCGCGGTCGAGAGGCGAATGTCTCGGCCACTTCTGAGCCGGTCTATGGTCAGCCATGGCGGAGAGGTATGGTAATACATATACCATCGTCCGACGCGTACCGGACGATGTTGCTCGTAATAGTGTAAGTACAGGTTCAGCCAACGAGACGCGGAGATTCGCGAGACTGTGTGGACGGGCAACAACCGAGAATGTCCATTTTTATATCGCCCCCCTACGAGTTTCCCTGGGGTTGCAAGGGAATCGAGTCCGCGGTCTAACGGGCGTAGATGCGTTTACCTTGATGCTTCTTGCAGCCGCTCGACTGGGAACAAAGATTCGCAGAATCATTCCATTAAACTGCCCCGCGGGCGCTGTCTTCGTTCGTGCTGGAAAAGAAGCGTCCAGACGCAGAAGACGGTCGAGAGACGTTCGATCGCGCGTCAAGCTTCGCCTTTAATCGATACCTACGGCAATATTGTCCCCGTTTTTGCAAACGAACGTCCCGCCGGACCGGACGAGGAATCGCGCACGCTCTACAAGAAAACTTAGCTGCGATTCGAACCCGGCCGTTCTCGTGCAACGAATCAACCTCGTTTCGCGAAGCTAGAGGAGTTCACGGCCGCGGAAGGAATTCCACATTTCGTCGATCCTTTTCCCGGTCATGTATGCCGAACCATCGGCCACGCCGAGCTCGACGCCTGAAACCGGGTTGCGGCGAAGCGCGGCGTTCGTTTCGAAAGGGAAAGAAGCAAATCAACAGCGGGGGAAGAAGCAGTCTGCGAAGGCTGTTCGGACGCAACTCGAACGCAGTCCGCGGCAGGTTTCAGGCTCGCCTTTAATACGGCCTTTCTGGTTCTGGCGCAAGGGGTTGGATTTTTAGTCCTTGAGCGAATCGACGCCCAGATGGGGCGGCCGGGGGAAAAAAGAGAGGCGGCCGGCAACAGGACACCGGAGAGCAGAGAATCTTTATGACGAACGTTATTTTCCAACGCGGCCTCCTCCGTTTCCTTCTTCGGCGCCTCTTCTCTTTTTCCCCCCGCGCTGAATTCACCGCGCGAACCCGACGCAGTAAACCTGTACCACCTTTCCTCCTTTTATCGGTCTGGGGGCAGCCTACTCTTAGGCGGCGTTCACACCGACGTACTTAATTTTGCGTCCTCGGGGAATTCATGCCGGAGCTCGTTTGTTCTCGCGCGCTCTCCTTTTTCGGCGGAGCTTCGCGCTTATCGGCTGGACGTTGCGTCGCGCGCATAATTCATATGCAAAGACGCCGGCAAAATATTCCCGTGCTCGAGCGGCCGGCCAGAAGCGCGTCGAAGGGGTCACGCGAATGGTTGCGCAGCCGGGAAAGTTATCAGCGTCTGCAATTGCGTGAAAATCGCTGGCCGTAATTGTCATTGGAATTGCCGTCCCTTAAGCGGCCGCGCGGCTGCGTTCAACGAACGAGTCGCGGGGCAATACGAAATCTCTACGATAGACGAAGATTCGGATCTGTCGTTTAGTCGAATCCTCGTCGTCCTAATCTTCCTAATGAACGTATCGAGTATCTGACACGACGTTCGTCCGCCTATACGTGTCCATCGTTTACCTGGCACACTCGTGGTACGGAACACGTACGTGGACGATTGCGGGACAGTGACCGTGACAGTGCCGTAGAAAGTGGGACATGTTACACGTTTTCGACAGGCGAAAAATAGAAAGGAGCATCGCAGGGGTGTTGCGTTACGTTTTCAAACGATGTCCTCCGTTTATCGAAAGCTTTTGCGCAGCCTTGCGACCAAGGTGCACCGTACGGTACCTGTGGGTAACAGCATAGAAAAGTGCACGCTCGGAAATGCAGCGAGGCATCGCGACGATGATTCGCTCGCATCGTCGAAACGCGGGTAGCGTTCTAATAGCGTTCTCCAAAAGCGTTTCGAGCGCGGCACATCCATGAAATTCCCGGCCACGAGGAAATTCGAGGCACTGCGCAGATCTACCGCGCACACCGCAGCCGAACCTCTTTTAAGTTCGAACGGCGGCTGGCTCGATCGCCCGAATCATACAGCGACCCGTGCGAGTTCGATTAACACGTTGTAATTCGTGGTCCCTTTTGGTCCTTCGCGAACGTGAAACGGCCAACAGCCGTCTAGGATATTCTAGGATATTCTGTATATCCGAGTGAATCCCCGTTGTCGATGAGGAGAATCACGTGATCGTAACCGGTTCGATAATGCGGGCGATTGGTTGGACGCTGGCATGCGTGTTGCTCGCAACTAGTTTTCCAAAAAGCGCAATCACGTCGAGCATCGAGAGTGTCGGTGCAGCCAGGGGGAATGAACATGAAACTGGACGCGGCAAAGTCACCAAACTGCTGCCGGTTTCCAAGGACGACACCGGGGATCCCGATATCCAGCAGCTCAGAGAATTCCTCGACGATTTGTTCGCAAGTGGAAGCAACGTTCGCGGTAAGTTCGGCGATAATCCTTTATAAAAAGGCCAGCGGCCGATCGAGGCGAACTTTAACAGACGCTTGAACGTTTAGACGCGGCAAGCAGACGGGCAAGAACGTTCGGCCACAAGAGAATCCAGTTCATGCTGATGCCGATGATGTACAAAATGGGCGTAATGATGACCATGTTAACTGTGTTAACAGTGCTCTCGCTAAAGGGACTGCTGATAGGTGAGCAAGAATTGTTTATCGCCGAACTCTCTCGTACGAAATGTTAACGGGTTCAGCTTTGTTCGTGCACGTCGCGTGCATACGGAATCAAGCGATTTCGACGACCTATTTATCGGTACAGCCTTTCCACGGTTCATTGGCTGAACGAAATCGACTACCCGGACGGTCGGATTTGTTGCACTCTCGTTCCGTTTCCAGCGCGATTCCCTTCGTTGCCATTATCCTGTAACGAAAATTCACACATTGATGCACGTTGCAGGTGCCATGCTGTTGATGCTCAAGCTGAGCACGATAATAGCCAAGTTCTCCTCCGGTTGGCAGCACCATGCACAGCCCGCTCAACCGATCCACGTGCACGTCCACAACGGCCCACCAACTGCTCACAATCAGGCGTACAGCGGCTGGATACCGCCGCACAGCGGCACAGAAGACGGAGGCGCGGAGCACTACTATTACCGTGGATAATCAAGAAGTTCTTCAGCTGGTCCGCCTTTTTAGAAAACCGCTCTTCCCTCGGCCACAATCGTAACTAGATCGCTCGTCGATCCTCCTTCAACGTCCGTGCTTCGTCAAGTGCGAGGCGCATGGAGTAATTGAGCTGCGGTTTTTCACGCAACGAGCTGAAGATCCTCTTCTGTGTACCAAAGGAACTCTCAAGGCCGTAACTCTAGCACCATTCAAGTATTCAGACGTAAGACTGGTATCCCATGTTCCGTCGTAGCCCGCTTTAATCGACCAAAATGTAAAACCAATACCGCAATCTCGTACGCTTAAGGAATCACGTCACGTTACCTCACGATTAGCGATAATGATTAATGTATTTATGGAGAAGCTGCGTCGCTTCTCGCGATTTCGTTCGTCGATAGAACGATGTGTACCGTCGTGGAATGTTATTTATTAAACTGTTTTCGTCAAGATAATTATATACTTGAGTCCGTTTTATTCCGTAGCGCGAATTTATAGAAGTACGGCGTAAGTTTTTATGCGGAAGACGAGATCTTCACTTTTCGCGATTGGAATACTCGTTGGATGGAGAATTGTCCGTCTTCCGGCGTTAACCGTAACCCGTGCGATTCCATGACCGACCGCGTATGTATTACAGCTTCTGTGATATAATTTGCACCAGCAGAGTGCAGAAACCCGGTTTCCCGGCTTTAGTGGGGTAAGCATGCAGCGAAAAAAGCAAATGTCTATGCACCGCTTACTAGATCGGCTAGCAGTCTCTCTCCTGGACAGGTGCAGGTAACACGCGCTCTATTCGCTGCTTATGAAATATTGATATGAAAAGCCTCGACGCTGGAGAGCCGGAAAAATGTTGGTGCCACTTTGACGATCGACGCGGAAGTAACAACTACGACAGCGGGAAATATGGAGCAAGGAAAATGAAGGGATAGTTGAATCGTTACCGACGTTGAGTAACAAGTTGACATTTGCAAATTAGTGATTAATTCCGCGGCCTCGGTGCAGCTATGAACGGATCGAAAGCAGTGCTTTTGTGTTTATGCGTCGCGATTGTGTTTCAAAATTTTGTTCGCGGCGAGCACGATGCCAGAGACACGAGCAAGACAATGCGGTTTAACATTTCCAGGGCGGTTACTCTGTACGTAGCGAACGACGAAGCAAGGGTCACGCTAAGGATGTCGTCGTTACTCAAAGGTGAGCGAAGATTGTCGAGACGCGAATGGCACACGCCCACGAATATTGCGATTCTTTTTCAAGGAAACGAAGTGGGACAACGAAACACCGGCGAGCTGAAGTTTAATAAGGAAGGTCTTAAGAAAATTGGAATGACGATGATGATGGTGCCCCTGATGATGCAGGTTCAAATGGCTAGCACGTATTTCATACGCGAAAAGAAATTGAACGGCCTAGTGTTTTTAATGTCTCGTTGCTTTTCAGTTATTATCGTTGCCAGCCTCGCTTGCGTCCATCAAAATAAGCTTGCTTCGAAGTATCTTGGTGGGGAAGATTGCACTTGCCGTAATGCTTTACAACGCTCTCAAGAATTCTCAGAAATCAGAAGTGGTGGTGGTCCATAAACCTGAGTACCACGAGCACTATTATCACAGCTATCATCAACCGGAGGACGACGATGAGGGCTGGTGGTGAAGACTAGCGAAGCGATACCTATCGAGATCAATTATATTCGGCTAATCTTACCTGGCAACTATTTTAAGCAAATTATTAAGCATCTGTGATAAAGGACGAACGTAATAAAATACCGCGGATCGATCAACTTTGCGCGAATTTGTAAAATCTGCACGAAAATATACAGCTAAAAATGAGAATGGCAGTTCTCCGAGCAATGAAAATGTCCTTGATCAACTGTAAAACAAAAATTAGATCCGCTCCCGAAGAACGCGCGTTGCAGTGACCAATAACAAGATATTCAGAGTGGCCTACTTCGAGGTCCACGTAACGGCATTTCGGTCCAGATTCTGAAACGATGAGTGCCGGGTGTCTGCGTACTGGTTTTCCCTTTTCGCTGTCGTGAAATTCAACGTCGAAATCGAAATTAAAATAACACCGATCGACATTAACTGTAACGAGGTTTTAACCTGGACAGAACCGCCCATCGTCGCATTCGGCATCGTATTGCCGCGATCCACGATTCACCGATTTTATATAGACGTCGGCCATACCAGTGGCAAAATTGCACCGAACCGCGGCCACGACAATCACGATTTTGCGCTAGAAAAACGTTCTACTTTTAATAAAAGAGGTAAACGTAACGTTGCGTGCCATGCGTCGATCGTTAGAGACGGATATACACGCGTTGATCGACGTTAGAGGCACGTAACGAAAGTCCTGTCGATGTCGAATTTATTTCCCGAAGGCCTCGATATTCGTGATGCGTATACGCGCCAGAAACCCACCTTCCGTTCGTACGTTGCATCGTTAGTATGCCATTGTCATCGATCCTGTATCGACAGTTCGCCATACGAATCGTAGACCTGCTATACCGTTTTCTAAACTACAAAATGCAGGATGCACGACGCATACGTAGCGCGTCGATATCGAGCCCGAACTAACCTTCGTGCTTCGTCGAGCTTAGATACCAGCTGTCCGACGCGAAAGCGTCGAGCTTCATCAGAAATGCGTTTCCGCGTTTCCGATTCGGTTCGGTGTGTCGCGACAGGTATCAGAAAAATATTTTAGTCCGCCTCGCGAGTGTAATCGAATTTAACTCGCCGGCTGCTCGTAAATTTAATCGTTCCCTTCGCTGACATTTATCGATCTGCGCCACGGGTGAATGATAAACAGGTGTCGTCGGGGATATTATGCTGACATTAAAGCCGTCGATTTCATTATTAGACGACCTATACTTTACCCGTCACCGTTGATCCATTGCGATTTTACGCCGCGACGAAATGTGCGGCCCCGTCGTAAAAAAACTTCAGCGTTAATTGACTCGGCAATCGTTACATTTATCGCACTCCGTCCAGCGAGATATTGTTAACGCGGAACACACGTGTCCCCCATCGCCACGCTTGTATTTTCTTCGCGAGACTCGCACGGCTCTTCGGAAACGCTTTAACAAGGACTTTTACGACCGCGCGCCTCAACGGTAAAGAGACGCTTCTTCGATCGGCGATAAAAGATTTACGACAGTTGCTGTCTGTTGTCGTGTAATTATTCAGACACACGAAACGCGCGAAAGCAACAGTCGAGAAACCCCGTCCGCGTCGGTGAATTTTTTCTATCCTACGCTCAGGTTCCCCGTTTTCCCCTTCGCCCCTGAGAAATCCTTTTCCCCCTCGATAAATCACCGAGGAATATTCTTTTCCGCGGCACAACGTTACATCAGAGATATGCAGTCGAGAGATATAACCCGCGCTTCTCATTCGCCCCGGCGATCGGAAAGCTGCAACAACCATCTGTGCAACAAAATGTTCTACGCCGTGAGGATTTTTCATAATTTCAACCGTGGGCGGCGCGACGCGGTGAAATATTCATATAACGTGTACCGATTATTTCGGTCGCCGCATTCCAAACTTCTGTGCTTTCTCTGTGCTATTTTTTTCTGGAATTTCGCAACGTCCGACGAAAACAGACCCTACGAGTTTTCATTTCACGTCGTCGACTTCCAGCATAGGTACGAAAAGAAAGGTACGTTCGAGATTCAGACGTTGACGTTCGATGGACGCTCGGTAAATTGATGTATTTGTTCGCAAGGCACCGATGGATTGATCACGGGCGAATACGGATTTATAACTGCGGATGGAGTTTACCACGAGACAGCCTACGCGACGGACAAGAACGACGATTTCATTATCACCAGGATGACCCGTAGGAGGATAAAAAGCCGTAAGTTTGCCACCAATGTATCCTCGTACTTTGAGCATGATCTTGACCCCGATTCAAGTGAAGGACGCCGAGGAGATATTCAAAGACAGGCCGGAAGCAGCGAGGAAATTGGTGGAAGCGGTAGCTCGAGCTTGCGGTTCCTGCAAAATTTCAGTGAAATCGGACAACCTTGATAGGACCACGGGGGCCGCTCCGGTATCGACAGCATCTGCCACTCGAATGAAAGCGGGTCCCGTGCTACAGCGGATGATTAACAGCCTTGAGGAAAAGAAAATCGACCCGTCGCAAGGGAGAAGTACAGTTCCTCAAAAACCGAAGGATGCCTCGAACGATAGAAGAGGGAAAAGTTTGGTGGAGGGGCTCGCGGGGAGCACGATAGATTCGACGAAGCGGCTCGTCCCGAAAGGGGAACACGTTTATACAAAGTCCAAAGGCACGGAGACGAACCAGCAGCCGCACCGGAACACGGCGAACGATCTTTACTATCGATTCAATTACACAATAACCTCGCATGGGCATCAAGAGAACGGATACAGGAATGGTGAAAAAGACGGCAACTATCGGGCACGAAGTGAAAATGGTGTCGACACCCGAGTAAAGTATGTTTCAAACGAATTCAGTTATCAGCCGAACGTTTCCTTCGTCCCCAGCACCAATGCGGCGACCGAGCGCCATAAACTCGAGGGATACTCTTTCCTGTGGTACTGGCCGTGAAAGAATCTCTCGTTGTATTTTTAATAACACGTTACCGCATTATTGTAGATAGCGGTCCGACGCAACGATAACAGTAATAATAATAATATTGATAATAACGCTACTACTATTACCACAGCTACTAACGACAACAAATATTGTAATAATAATAACAATAGGCAGACCATTATAATCTACAGAGTAAACTATTGTCGAAGGTGGTGAAAATAAACGTCCGATAGGAGTTGGAATATTGGAAACTTGTATTATTGTTACTATATATCGAAGCGGCAAAGTTTGCTCGCGTAAAAAGAGGATGAAGTTCACGGCGATTCGCTCGGTTAATCATTCATTCATTGTTGTGACAGTTGCCCTGTTACGCTCATAATGCGCGACATTATGTGCCTTTGAAATGCGGAACGATACTGCTATGCTAATTGAACGAGGCAAGTGGTAACGCATCATTTCATTGATTATGCAAGTACTGCTCTAGTAAAATCGAGCGGCGTTGCTCTGCCGCAGGACGTGACAGAAAGTTTTATAATTGAAAAGAAAGAAAAAAAAAAACCGCTCGATGTTATGGAGGCCTGGAAGAAAAAAAATACACGTTATCCTCGATCCCATGGAGTTTCGAAAGTAACGATTTCACTACGATTTCGTGCCTCTTCATTCTTTAAATAACGATAAAGATAGCCGGAATTAGGTTGTATTAGCATCCCGGCGTATTTCAGACGGAATGTCTGTCGCCGGTCCACGTACGTGACGCACACGCGTGCCAAGTTACACGCGTACAGTCCTATGCCCATTGCGCTTTTTTTTTTTTTTTTAAAAAACGGGGAAAGATCGCTCGCGCGGCATAAAAAAATCGTTACCAACATCGGGCAGAGAGCGGGGCCCCGGCGATGAACTCATTTCAAATTCATGTCAAATTTTCAAACGTATTCGAATTCTTCAGCTCTCGGCGTTTCTCAACTCCTTCGTGTCTGCGGGGCTTATGAATTTTAATTATAGAAAACAAAAATTGACCGGAAGCGATGACGATGTGCGTCGCCTCCGAAACGGCGATGTTACTAAATCGTTAATGAACGTCACCTGTGTGTGTGTGTTTTTTTTCGGCGATCCGTTCATCTCGCTCTTCCTGCACAAATATCCGGTAAATCTCTTTCCCATTCACGGGAGCGTCTCGGCCCCGCGGGCCGGCCAGAATTCCTTAAGGAGCGCCAGACACGGCTGGGTTTCGATGATGTTGCCCACGAAATCGCGGTGGGGGGATGCCCGTCGGGTCTCACCTGAAACAGGACCAACTTGATTGGCGAAAGTCCCGAGGGAAGGGGTTAGACTCTCATATATGTTCGACCACGCACCTTCCACAACCACTCCGTGCCCGTGACATGCGGTCCAAGGATATAAAAAGAGGAAGGTCGAACACGAATTAAAGAAAACTCGAGGAAAGGTGAAGGACTGGAAGCATAAGCGCGACGCCTGTGATATCGCGTAGTGGTAGTGTCTTTACCAAATCTTGTCCGCCAGATCGCCAATCATGAGGATACCAGTGTTCGCCCTCTTGTCCCTTGGTCTCGCCCTCCGCGTCCAGGGTGAACAGATCGAAACGAACGAAGAGGACGGAAGTTTGATCAACTGCATGTTCGAGGATAACACATTAGCATGTATGGCGGCGAGGACGTCCAGGGATATCGATCGGATCGAGTTCGAAGTGACTGGAAAGAAGAGCGAGGTACCGATGAGTGCGGCCATTGAACAGGCGGGAAATTTCGTGGCGGAAGTCATCGGTGACATTCAGGATCCGGAGAGATCGGAGGCCGAGGAGAGCACGGAAGACGGCCAACAAGGTGAGAAGTCGAATAGAATACTCGCGACGAATCGGGACCGCGTGGAAACACGAAAATTACGGAATATTTCTCGATTTGGGGTAAACGATAGGTTCAATCGATCGATAAAGTGACGAGGAGAGACGCGTGAGAGGTATCTGCCCGGAATATCAATCGCTCCGTCAGCACGTGGAGCGAATGATAACATCACCGGCAAACTTTCATTCGTGGCTAACCAGGTGCGCCGTTAAAAAATAAAAAGTCGGTTAACTTTTACCGACCTTAGATTTAGCTTCGCTTAATTAAATTCCGCGTGTCCGCGAAACTTCGTCGAACGATTTATGAGTGGCATGGGAACCGTTCTCGATACGACGCACGTGACGTACTCTTACGAGTGAATCGTGAATAAAAAAAATGGCAAAGGATGTCTCATGAATTTAGGTCTGCGGCGAAACCGCGGAAAACATTCGATATGCGTACGTATTTCCGATTTCTCTCAGTTCGTTCGCTAATTTAATGATTCAACTTAGGCAAATTTGCCTAACGGTACGCCATCCATTATCTTTGTTATCTTTCCGAGAAAGTCGCGACTAGAAAATTGAACAATTTGACAAACATCAACTTAATCTGTTGACGATTCCGGTGCGATAACACCGCATTGCTTTTTATCCTTTTTTCTTCTTCTTCGTTCGATGTTCGTTCCGCGAATTACCTCCCTGAAAACACTGGGACCGGTTCGTTTCGAGAAAGCGAACTGAATGAAATTACGTGGCTCGCAAAGAGCCGAAGGTTTCTGGGTCACTGAACTCCTTCATTATATTAGAATGATATTAAAAGATTTCCTAACGTAACGGCACCGAACACGCGATCATCGAAAGATGAAATGGACGAAAGTGGAGGTCGGCGAATAGAAGAAGCGCGTGGCGTTAGGTCGCGTGCACCTCGTTACACTTGACCTCGCCGGCAATTTCTGACGCTATGAATCGCGGTCATCAAGTCGACCGAAGAGAGTGAGTTCGCGGTATAGAGCAAGTCAACTGTTTCCATAGTTTCTGTGTCGATTCACGCACTAATGTACGCACGGGCGGGGAAGGGCGATTGTAGAAAATCGGTGCCACGGGTTTCAGGATTGTCTTTCGGATCGTGGCTAACGGCGTACTCGTTCCGCCGGGTTCTGCTGGGATTCGGTGATGAACGATTGCACCGTTCCAATTACGATTTCGGAATGTCCGCTAGAAAATCTAAAACGGTGGCGATCCTATTCAACTGTCTCACGAAATTTCGTTTTCGAATTTTCAGAGGAGGGACGAGGAAAGAAACTTGGAAAGAAGAAGAAGAAGCAGCTACAGAAACTGCTCGGCGTGATTATGATGTTCAAAGCTAAGATCAGCCTGCTGCTTCAATTGGTCTCCACCCACCTGCAGTTCAAGTTCTTCGGGGTCGCGATCATCGGCTTGCTGATCAACGCTGCCAGGTTTTGGCTGGAATTGAAGAATTCCCACCCGGCCAAGGTTATCTATTACGAGCACGCTCAGCATCAGCATCATTACGACCACGACGAACACGAGCACGGCGCCTGGGGTAGATCCTCCAACGACAATCCTCAAGATCTTGCATACTCCGGCCACGCGACGCAGCACTGACGGAGAATCGAGCTGGAGGATCGTTCGTTCCGATAGAAAGGCAATGCCGTGGCGTAATCGGGGAACGACGAACACCTGTCGCCGCGGTTATTCCGCACCCTGTTCAGGCTACTGGCCGAAAAGTTGGAACAAAATCGCCGTTAATCGTCGCTCGCGATTACCACGAATTAACA
Organism: Nomada goodeniana; assembly: GCA_963969485.1. Lineage (NCBI taxonomy): Eukaryota > Metazoa > Arthropoda > Insecta > Hymenoptera > Apidae > Nomada > Nomada goodeniana. Next base: position 5,258,281 of record OZ018305.1, on the reverse strand, counting down.
CGGGTAGTGTAGCGTATACTGTTTTATATTTTTATTTAATTATTTATCCGTTTATTTATGGTAACGTTATCGCGCTAGGAAGAATATTGTATCACCGTCGCCGTGTACCTCCCACGTCCGATTTGCGGACGGTTCGATTGAGAATTCCATTCTCGTACCAAAGGCCACTTTGCGTACCTGTTGTCGCGTGCACTGCCACGTTCCAAGCCTGCCAAATTCGATTAATTTATTCTTAAATAACACCTGTAACAAACGTACAATCAATAAATTATTTTCGTAAGAATTCAGCGCTGTCGAACGTTCGTTCACCCACCGAGCAACACGAGACGACGCGTGCTCAAAAATTCGATCACGTTTCTCGAAGCGAATCGTAGATCGTCGATTTATCGACGGCGAGTAAAACGCATCCCTGAATCGTCGGGAAAAAACGCCTGAATTCGGAACGATTCGCGACCTTCCTCCACCGTAGATCGTGGACCAGCTCGAAGCAAACAGTTTTGGTATTCCTCCGTGTAACACGGCGGTAAATGCGAATGGAATTTCCAACGAGCGATGGACCACCGAGACATCGCCCTCCCCTTTGTTTCCCGAATGGTACCGTATCGTCTGGATCGCGCGTCGTCCGCGCAGACCTGTCCGCAACAATATCGATAGGCGGGCATTAATAACCGCGCGAGAAGCCGCGACATTCAAAAGCGGAAGATCGCCGCGCGGACGCGCACGTGCCCGAAGGGATACGCCAGAACGGGCGTGCTTCGAGGCTGTCATGGTCAATGGCCAGAAACGGGCAGGGTTTCGTAACCCGTTGGCCCCCCTCGATGGAAACTGTTAAGTATTCATATCCCGAAGATCGGTGGCCGGAAAGCGGCCTTAACGACAGACGAGGCCCGCCTCGATTTGCCCTCGAATTTCGTCGAGCTGGAACGTCTGTTCGAAAGATCCGATTGGACCGCGGCCAACAAGACCACATCGTCGCGCATCGAAATCATCGAAATTCGCGTGGACGGGCTGCCGAACCGTAGGTCCGTCGTTCGTTTAAAAAAAATTTCTCCGCCGGCGGGCTACGTCGAACTTTTCTTAATCAGCTAACCAAATTCGATCACGCTCCTCGCGGGTTATTTTCATTCCCCTGGATTTGCATGTGTCCTTCGAGCGGCACGTTCGCAGGATATTCATAGAGGATTCTCGCGCGCGGCCGATTCCATTTCGGGGGAGTATTATTCTATCGGTGGAACGGCGTCCGACTCTGGTCGAACTCTTCGGGACGCGTCGCACGGCCTCTTTGTTCGACGCAGAAGAGGCACCGGTATCCTCCGGTCGTCGTGGGAGAGATGCCGCGCGGCGTCCTGTCTCGTCCACGAAGTTCAATGACTTGAACCGCCGAATGGACACAAGGATGGATCCTCGTTCGAGCAATGAATATTACGGCACGGTTGCCCGTAGGAATTCGTCGTGGTTGCACGGGGAGTGTATCGCCCGGCACATCAGCGGGGAAATTTGCATCGGGCCTTCGAGGATGATGTGGACGTCTGGATGGTCATTGGCAGACCAAACGTGATCAACTTACTAATTTTCGCGTACCGAGAATCGGCCATTCATACAATATTCAAGATCCTTACGCGCAGGTCACTATATAACACCCTTCTGCGGAACGAATCATCAGTCTTCTTAGGATCCTCGCAGGACAAAGCTCTGTACAACTTTCATCTGAGAATTCCTGCCGTAATTGACCGACCGTTCGATCGTTATGATTCGGCAAACCTATCTGATCGTATCGCTCCTCGTTGTCGCTGCTGCTGTGTGGGCATTTCCTCAGCAGCCGAAGAATAGGAGGCCCGTACCGGAGTTCAAGGTCCGTCGATTTTTATTTCACGAGCAGTGCCGTCGTATTCTCGCGGAATGCATTTTACGATCCTTCTGCGTATCTAGAACAAAACCGGCGGTCTGGAGCTTCCGGACAACGCCACCCTGATTCGAGAGAACATCGTGGACAACTTTTCCTGCTCCGACAGGATTTATGGATACTACGCGGACATGGAGAACGACTGTCAAATTTTCCACGTTTGCATGCCGCAGACCAGGGGCGCGACACGGTGGAGCTTTATATGCCCCGCGGAAACGGTGTTCAATCAAGTAAGTCGATTGTTGTTTCATCCGGCAATGTCTCGTTTCTCCCCTCGTCTAATTGAACTCGTCAGGCCACGTTCGTCTGCACGAAGACGGAAAATTCTATACCGTGCGAGGAATCGGAGCGATATTACGACTTGAACGAGGCGATAGGCAAGGAAGTGGAGGAGGAGGAGAAAGATATGGAGCCATCCGGCGACAAGGAATCGGACGTCGAGGCAATTTCGAGCAAACCGTCCGGCAGAACGGCGAGGATCTTGAACAGAACGAGTACGTCGCGGAATTAGTGTTAGTTTGCCGCCATACTTGTGAAGGAGATGTCAAATCTGTGGACTGTTCTAGAAAATAGAATCGATTTAGTTTGCTTGCATGAGACACAAACGATGGACGAGCCAATTTAGTGTTTAAGGATAAATATTTAAATGTATGATGAATACTGTATTAAAGAGTTACCTGAGAAACGTGTAGGATACGCGTGTAATGTGTCGGGATCCTGTGCCGTTGCAATAAAGGGGAGGAAGTACCGGCAAACGTTTATTTCGCATAATATCGATACAAATCGTTAATACTGCTAACAAAATATTCTTAATTAAGCAATTGTTTCACGCGCAGAAGAATAGTTACACAAATGTCCCAAAGCCTAGGATAAAGAAAGAGAAAAACAAGACATAACGAAACTTAGTGACTAAATTTTTACAATGGCAATCCGCCTTTGCCGACAGCCCCTTTCTTTACAATTTATTTACAATTTGATATGTGTTGATATTGGTTCGGTGACTTAAGTGCAAGTCGACTAATAAATTAAATAGTAAGGAGAAAAACGATCGCAAGCGCTACTGTACATTCGGAAACGATTCAAACAAAACACACGCGCGCACGCGCGCGCACACACGTAAAGCGGCTAGGAAGAAATCCAATTTTTCTTTTTTAAATCGAGTGATATCGTAGTTTTATGAAATTACAAAAATCACCGAGATGCGGCGGGCAACTTTCGGCTTCTTTTCTATTCGGTATCTTTGGATAACTAGCCATTATTATCGTGGATAGGCAGGGCCTATACCTCCGCTCGTAAATGCCGACAAAATAATTAACAACCAACAGTTTCATCAACTTTCGTGCTCCCAAACAGTACCACGATCTGTCTCGTGTCAGAAGAATTTCATACGAAAGAAGAAGAATTAAAACTAATATACGTCACGCCCAGCAGCCACTGGCCAATTGTGCTCGAACAACCATAAAGTAACAATTAATATATAAAAACATATTTAGCATATAAACAATCTGAACGACGACACAGGTTCCTCCTTGAGCGGAGCGCGAAACAATTTGCGTTCCAAACGCGGCGAAAGCCTGCATCCTTTATTTTATAACAGACGAAGTTTCCTGCTTAACAACCTTGCGCCCACCACTATAATACAATCTACACATATTAACAACTTCGACATATACCCTGTATACCCTGAATCGACGAAAAATGAGCTCAAGCCTCGGAATCCACGGCCAGGTCGGCCTCGATCTCCTCGGGGCTTCTGAGATCTATGGCGAACCTTTTCTTCACACTCTTGCCGGACATCTCCGCCATTTTATCTTGAGCCTTCACGGTCCTCGAGTAGATCTCGAAAGCTGTGGCCAGTGCGCAAGTCAGCTGTCTCGCGTGATGCTTCGATTCGCAAACGAAACCGTGGCACTCGAATGGCGACACCCTCCTAAAATTCTCTGTCTCGCGTACAACGATCATTGAAAACACCCTGGTGTAGACGAGATCCTGAACGCCGTACGAGATCGTCTCGATAGCGAACATCCTAGCAAAGTTGGTGTCCTGCTTTCGCTTCTCCAGGGGCAGCAGGGCTACGCCATCCTGGGAGACGACCAGTTTGATTAGGGGGAGCATAGTGTTGGTCGGTAAGGCCTTCGCAGCAGCCACCATATTATCGACAGGCCTCCTCGTGTGCTTGATGCCCCAGAGGCCCCTCGCATCGTGAGAGCCCAGATATTTTACCTGAAGAAAGACCCCTTTAGTCTCCCACACACCGGCACGCTCAGGTAATAATTACACGCGCAACAGGACCTTGAGCCCGTAACGCAACGCGACGGAAAGGCACGGTCCACCGATACGAGAATAATAAAATTGCGAAACGGTCGCATCGCGAGTTTATTGCATCGGCCGAATCAACTGGACTTATCGTTCGATCGACGAAATCGACTCTAAATTCCAAATGGATTCGCGAGGCGAAGAACGGGCACGTGTTTAATGTCGAGGGGTATAGGTACCTGGAACACCTGAGGAAGATCGGTGGAACCCTCGAATACGTTGTTGTCGATGGATAAACGACACAACTTTGACACGAGATCCTTCTTTTTGTCGCAATTGGACGCGGGACTCTTCTCTTTCTTCATATCTCCTGCCTCTTGAACTTTCTGCGATAAAAATATTCAACATCAGCACAAACGTATGATAATTCTCTCCGCGCGTTTGTTCATACGCCGGCAATAAGCACCGGCGAAACGATAGACGACAGCTCTAATACAACGAAGGGCACGTACTGGCAATCTGTTGTAACAATTATTTCGGTCGTCCCCAATGAATAGTGGCAAAACAATTTTTTCCTCGCTCCGAAAATCTCAGAGGAGGAAGAGGGGAAGCAACGAACAGCGTTTGTACGTGCTCCGATCGGTACTCACAGTGTAGTTATCGACTCGACAGGTACCCTGCGTTTGACCCGGCTTCACTTTCAGGTGATACTCGACCACGTTCGGTATGTTCGGCGGGTTGGAAACGACTGAGGAAGCCGGAGAGGATGAAGAGGCGATAGCTGTCCGCTCAGGGACGTCGTTTCCGGCCCCGGTCGCCCCGGATAACGGCGCTGTCATCACCGACCTATACTCTCCAACCGTCCCTTCCACCTGACAAATTGACCAAAATATCCTGTCAACTTTCCCCCCGTTAAACCGCAACCACTTTTTTTTTTCTTTTCGTTATCGAATGGAAGCATTTTTTTTTTAAGGCGTTTTAAACTTCACAATTGGACAGAACCTTGTTTCGCGAGCAGTCATCCCTAGACGATGAAGTGCAGCTACCCCCGTCGTTTTTCCCTATATCGCTTGGCGAGCTGTTTATATTTTTCAGGACAGCGTCGTCCCTCTTCGCGAAGCCAAAGTCCTCGTCCTCCATTGCGATACTTCAATACCCTCCGTTTCTTTACGCCACCTTGCTCGCCTTCCTTCCACCGCGGCCCTTGGGTCGTACAAACATCGTTAACGCTAGTTATCGTTTTCTAAGATCCCGTACTTCATCGCGGAGCACGGAGTAACGCGGCGCGTCTCGTTACGCTAATTGTACGGCGCAAAGTGTAATTCATATCTACGCAGATTTCACGGAATCAAGCGAATCGAACGCGCCAGCGGACCGGATTCGAACAGCGGGCCTAGGGTCTACCCCCTCGCGGTCGTTATTATCGAGTATCGTTTCACTCCAAAATGCGCTCCGGCACGAAATTAAAAACGGGCTCAACGTCTCCGCTTGAACCGGAAAACATCTGTCGCGCAGCACGCGTTGCACCTTGCTCACTACCCGAACGTTTCTTTCGCTCTCTTTCCGTTCGACCATACCCGCGGCGACCGTTTTGTTCACAAATATAGAACTCCGGTGAACTCACGATATACCACGAAACGTTCGCGTCACGTACCACGGAAAAAATTCGAGGAGGCCCGAGCAACGTCGACATCCCGTCGCCTCACCTGCCCTATTTTTTTTTTTTACAATGGCGTTTTTGTTAGCGGTCACAGATTTAATCGAACGAAACGGATGCAGCTCGGCACATAAAACACGATACTATCGGGAATTCTAAATGTACACGGGGGGCTTGGCTTGAAGCGGGCAGGAAGTGAGTCAGGTGACCGATAGTCAGGTGAAAAGGGATTCATTAACGTATTCCGTCCGTTGGTCAGGTGTGGGAATTCTCTGTTGCGCGTATGTACACTTGTGCCGTTGAGTACGCGTGTGCGGTTACCGTTTCGAGTATGCACGCTGGTTTCCGCGCACACGGGGACGGGAACGTGGAAATTCAAGAACGAAGGTCGAAACGAGCCGACCGAGGCGAACATGTATTCGTGACATTTTACTCCGTCTAGTTTTGCCTCTCCCTCGCGAAACCCGATAGCGGGGTTTACGTTAATCGCGGAGGAAAAAAAACTTAATGACTTTAATCGATAGTTTCTGAGGCCAGAAAAAATGAACTAGTTTCTTTTCGAGCACCGTGTATACTACTGCCGGCCGTACACCTGTCGTCCAATTACACCCGCGTACAATACCAGAACTGTTAACACGCGTGTCGACGTACCGGGTGTTCCGACAGGCGTCAAACCTCGAGCAAATTTTCTCGAGCGATTGGAGCCGATGGAAATCGCCGATCTCACCGGATCGCAAGGATTTAACGAATGGCTCAAGGACACCTATGCAAAGGGAAGAAAGAGGAGATGCGGCACTAGGTGTAACGGTATCGTTCGAGGATGAAATGGAGCTACATCGGCTGCCACCGATCGTTATTACGGTTTTCCGAGATTTCCGTTACGCCTCGGGATATCGAACTTTGTCAATGTTACGACGAAGCGACTTCTCGGATGTCGGCGCGTACTACGTACAGCTATGCAAACGATGCACCGTCGACGAATTATCGTTGTTCCACGCGGGAAATCTCAAACAAGAGCCGCATCCTTTTTCGATTCACGCTCGCGAAAGGATAATACGACGGTGCCGGAAGCGTCGGTAGATGGGTGTCCGACCGGAAGCTATTATGCTCGTGTCCACGAGCGAACTGCAACGGCGACTTCCCACCGCTGTTGGCATTCGAGCCGTGCACGCGTTTCGATCGATCAATGCGAAGTTTGGTCGACGTACGGATCGGCTCGACGGACGAAATTATTTGGGGAAAAATGAAACGATGCCCGGCAACTCATCGCCGTTTTCACCCGTATTTTTCTCACGGTTCCGCGTTCCTCCTCTTCTCTGGTAAAAACGCGGACGGAGAACCTGCGCGAATCGAAGACAATAACAATGATAGGGCGGGTTCGAGAAAACTAGACACGCTCGATAGGGAAATACTGAAGAGACTATTTCATTTTTCTGTCGAATAAGGCAGGGAGTAATCGGTGCCGCTTATCTCTGACAAACACCGCGGAGCGGAGATAACAAAGCTTTATCATCCCCGATAGATCACTATCTCGTGGAATAGCGTGGCACGAGTTGCGTTCCGTGGAAAGAAAAAAATAATCCACGTACAGCGAGCACGAAAAAGTATACCTCGAGAATTCCTTCGACGTTTGCAACAGTGTTAGCGAACAACGATGGATCAGACGATAACAATAACAGCGTTATACCTCCACGGTTTGTTCGCGTTTGGTCGCCGTCATCGCCGAGGAAGCACGCTCACTAGAACTGTCGTCCCTTCTGAAATGGATCGGACACTCCGTGCACAGGTGCAATGCCAAATGATCCGATACGAACGCAGCTGCGTCTCGGCGACCGTCTATTCCAGGTATTCGGAAACATAGCCGTGAGCGTGGCCGGCGATCGATCCGCGCCCGGCGAACCGCGAAACCGTTCTGAGGATGGACCGATCTAGGATCTGCGATCGACAGCACCGCTGCGCGCTATGCACTGTCGCGTGTACGTGCGACTGAAAATCTGGGACAGCGCGGCTCGCTTCGACTCGCGTCGACTGATAAAACGCGTGGCGCGTCGCCACCATAAGCCGACGCCACGACGCACCGCCTCGCGCGAGCACCTGTATTATCACCGAGCCCCGCAGATAAATTCGGAACAAAGCTGAAACGGACGATGCCGTTCTACCTGTAGCTTGTTCGCGCGCGGACAACTACTCGACAAAACGACGGGAACGGCTGACGCTACCAAACCGAATGAAATTTGTTCCCGATACCGCCGCTTCGTTCCATCTGCGAACATTCTTGCTTCCGTCGCTGTAGCACCACAATACGGACGCTTGTTAATTAGGCCGAAGTATCGGGCGTCGGTCGATACGACCGAAACGACTCGCGGCCGATTAAGCGATAAATCGGTGATATCGTGGATATCGTACGGTACAGATATTCGCTGGAGAAGTAATAAATCGATGGCACGACGTATTTCGACAACAAAAGTTGAACAACGCCAGACGGTTGGTTTACCTTGGCTGTCTGGTAAACTGAAAAGCGCTCCCAAAGATTCGTTGTAATCGATGCTGCGTTACTTACGTAATCGCGGATACAATAAGATCCGTACGCCGCTAACCACCGACGGTTACGTAAAGAAGATAGCGAAGTTTTGTTCGCGTGTGGACGTGCATAGGCACCGAGGCGCGGATAAAAATCGAGATGTCAATTAAAATAATTGAACAATCGGCGGACGCGCAGGTGAATCGATAAGGATTAGCAACGATAGACCCGGTATAGCGTAAGAGATCGACTGATTATCGCTGTCGCTCCCCTCGAGGGATCGATCGTTGGCGACGAGATGCGTCCAAGAGGAGGCGGCAGGTTACTTAGGGCGAACGGGACCGTTCCCTCGGTATCGCGATGAAATATTTAATCGAGCGACACCGATAGAAACGTGAGAAAGACTTTCGTGCCGCGTTTCTCTGTAGACGACAGGAAAGATGCTCGGAAGTCAACTCGTTATGAAATTGCGAAAGCTCATGGCGGCTGAACATCGCTGAGCGTGTGAATGTTCGGCATATAAAGGTAACCGTCTGACGAAAGTGTCCATTAAAACAAATGGTCCCCTTTTGACTGCCTTCTTGAAAAAAATACAGGAGCTCGTCCAATCTCTGCTCGCGACGCAATAACGTGTAGTAACACCCGCGCATCACCGCCGCAACAGTCGAAACGGGAACATTAAGATACAATGCGCGATAAGATATTCGAAACTCCAATTGATTCAGCCTCGAATTAATTAGCCAACGGGGGGAGGGGGAAACTTCCCAGCGCGACCATAATATTCCTAATAATAAGGTTTCTTAATAAAGAGGAGACACGAGATTCCTTTAACGCAATTATCAATCGCTGAAGAGGGAATCAGACCTTCCCACGAACGTTACACGGATTTTGTAACCACCCAGATATGCAATTAACGATAATTCGATTCATAACCACTCCGATACACCGCCGAGTTTCCATCTTCCCTGTTCGCCCTTTTTCCGTATCTAGATCGTGGAACTGAAACGTTGAAACAAACAGGGGAATAATTTTGCTTGCAGTGCTAAACGACTACGCGCGAGAATTCCCTTCGAGACTGAGCGAACGCTTTTACAAACAACGCAAAACTTTGTTATCTAATTCGTGGCAGAACCGTACGTATCGCCGCTGAAACCAGCCGTTCAATTCCGCAGAATTTGCATGTCGATCTGTAAAACCTCGCGGTTAGCAATTACGCGAGGCTAATTGGCGCCGACTGTGACTCGAAAATTAGAGGGCCGCTGCGGGGAAGATGATACAGGTGCCGGCATGCAAATGAACAATTTGATCGTGCGCGAGATTTCTGTTTTCCGCCTGTACGGTTTCAATGTGCATCGATGTATCCCTCCCTATCGGAGGAAAGGAAGCGCGTCAAAGCTTCCTGTTTCCTCGAGCGATACTCTTCTCCGAGCAGGTAAAAGCCTCCCGAATCCGATCACTGTAATTGCAGTGGATTTTCAGCGTCGTAAGAAAATTCGCGGTTGCCACTCGCGACCGGGGCAACATTCGAATTGCTACGGCGCAAAAGATCAATTGTCAACGATCAATGCCGAGGAACGAAATGCCCGCCACAATTAATCCGCCGATCGAATATCCTGGTCGGATGAGACCAAAATGACAGACGCGAACGTTAATCCTATGGTCGAACCTTGGATGCTGGTTGCGTAATAGTATCAAGTTGTTTCGGAACTTGAACACGTGACGAGCATTTTCCGTTCCTACCGGAGGATCCCACGAAAACAAAAAAAGCGAGTAAAAAAAAAACACAGACTTATCTGATCAATGGAATCGCGGAAATAATCTCGAGCATCTATCTCGAAAGGAGCAAGGTGTAATTAATCGATAGGATCGCGTTCAATTTGGGACAGTCGTTGGAATCGCTGAACGAAACCGTTCCCTTAGGAAATCACGATGCACAATGTTACCACGAAATAATCAAAGTCGGATGGGACCTAGATGCCTATTCTCCCCGTGGCCCTTGCGGCGCGATCGTTTTCACGGTTGCCGAGGCACAGGCGTTGCGCAAAACTTTGGTAACGGCCAGCTGATATTCGCGGTGGGGGAAAAAAAAAAGAAAGAAATGAGAACACTAGGCCAGACCAGGTTTCGATCGCGATTTTTCATTAACGAAAAATCATGGTCGAGCGATCGTTGTTGACGCACCTTGTTTTAGCGTCGACGCGTGACGATACGACACGCGTCGGAAAAGTCGCAACCCTGGCTCAAGTACGATCGCCACGACCATTTTCACGGGTGTAAGAACACAAGAAGGATTGCGTAAGAAAAGAATCTGCGGCATCGCAGAAGTGGATCCCTCCCCTGCCTGCCTGGGATCTTCTCTTTCTCCGTTCGTCCGGTGTGGGAGCCCCAGGAAAGAGGGGCTCTCAAGAATCCCCCCTTGTTCCTGGCCGATCTCTAAAGCCATATATATACCACCACTTCGTGGTAGCATCCTTCGAGAAAGAAACTTTGCCCGCAACACCGTGGAGACCAAAGGCTTGTAGGTGGAGGTCCAGCGGATCGGGACCGGCGAGTGGACTGTGCCAAGAACCAAGAACCTAGAACAAAAATCACCCACAGATAAATGACAACCACGTGGAAGGATACTGCGGATTAAGGTGATTCGATCGTTTACGAGAAGGTAATTAGAATTCGTCTGCGGTCGTTCACGATGAAAATTTCGCCAGAGTTCCAAGATCCTGCCGAGTGTAAATTTGTTAAAAACGGAAAGAAAAATACGAAGGAGCAAGCAGTAGTTCCTATCTTGATTTGTTTCGTTGCTTTCGACGCTCGCCAATTATTACTAATTGTTTCCTTTGATCACTTCAGATGATTTCACGGTGCCAAATTCTTTGCGCAATCCTGGTGTTCGGCGCGGTTTTGCTGTACCAAGCAATGGCGGTAAGTATGCATCCCCGGATCCGCGGAATTTTTTCGTCCCCGGAGACATCGATTTAATGTTCAGTCGCTTGCGAAACGGTCGACCGGGGGGCCATCGTGTTACGGGCACAATACCTTTACGAAACCAGTGTTGAATTAAAGTGTGAAATTATTATATTCATCGCACTTTCTCACGCGCAACAATGACAGAGAGAAGGCGGCGTCTTATCGCGTGTGCATCTCCTTCAGGTGGCGGCATGAAGTAATTCATTAATTAACTCGTCTTACGCGAGCGCATGCTTTCTCGCGTTCTGTCCGCGGCTTCGCTAAGCAAAGTCGTTCGAGGGGGAACGTCCTGTGCGATTTTTCTCCGCGCGACACCTGCGCCCGCGGATGAGCGGAATTGCGCGACGACGAAAAGCGACCCGCGATAGCCACGTTCCATTTCGAACCGACGAAATCGCTTATTTTAAGCCCGGATCTCCGCGGCCATCGGCAACACCTTTATTCTCGTTGTCGACGGGTAATCGTTTTAACCGGAAACGACGACCCTGGACGAGGATAGAAACGGAATGCCCGGGGGCGAGGGGGAGCGACATTTTCAATGCCGCATCGCCGGCCGCCAGAAAACTGAAAATGATTAATTAACCCGACGATCGTTATCGCTATAACATTCACGGTGCGCGCCTCCAAGAATCCTTTCTTAATCGTTTAACGAGACCGGCGTGCCTTTATCACGTTTCGAAACGTTCGCCGACGTATGCTCGATAGTCGTCGGGTTAAACCCTGACCTATCCGCGCGCGGCCGTGCTTTTCTGCCAGGCGTTGAAATCTGCGTCCAAAGGGTGGAGCCAGCGTTTTGCGGTTGCGCGCGTAGCGTTAGACGGGAGATCGAATACAAAGGCACGGAGATGCGCATCCGCTCGCGGGGAACAATGTAACCCGACTTCCGGTCAGACATGGGCATGTACACGCACTGGACTGGCTCGATCCGACGTTTCGTGTGTCGCAACGGCCTCTTTTTTTCTTCTTCTGCTTCTTCTTATTTCGTCGTGATAGCGAGTCGCGAGAAAGATCTCGCGGGTAGATCCCCCTTCGGATTTCCCCCGGGCAGTTTAGATGTTCTTTAAATTCTGCTCGGATCGTTAACCCCCGGGCACGGAGCGGCAATCGCATGCCACTTTAAACGATGAAACATCGTTGCAAATTGATTATTCGCGAGACAAGCATCGCGCAATTAAGCCAAACCAATTACGATTGAAACGAGCGAAAACTAAACCGTCCTGCACAAATACTTGCGTATTTTTTTCAAACTGCGGAGGATGTTCGTTGTTGCCTTGTGAACTCCGGCCAATTTGTACCAAGACAATTAACGTTAATTAGCACCCGAGCACCTTGTTACAGCGAACTTCACTGATCTTTCAGCAAGTAGACGGTTACACGCCTGGCGTCGATTATCCGATCTACGATTCAGTGCCTTTCGGTCTTACGTTTACCTGCGGAGGGAAGTTACCTGGCTACTACGCCGATCCCGAAGCCAGATGTCAGGCAAGTTCGTTCTACAATCCGTACTACACGGCAGTCCGTGGGTGCGGTATAGAAAAATCAACGCAATCGTTTTACACTTTTCAGGTCTGGCATTGGTGTCTGCCAAACGGACGGCAGTTCAGCTTCCTTTGTCCGAACGGCACCGTTTTCAGCCAGTCGGCCCGAGTCTGCGATTGGTGGTTCAAAGTATTGCTAACATTTCATTCCGAATTTACGCTACCTTTCTGCCGGCCCAACTGAAATCCACCTAAAATCTGACCTCTTATCCTAGGTTGATTGCAACGATTCGCCGAGGCTGTACGGCATCAACGACGACCTATACAGAGACGTAAATGGGAACAAGATCTAACGATAGATTTAAGCGCGTACAAAAAAACAATAATATCTTCGAGCAATCCCGTGGGGACAAGCTGTCAATTGAATAGAGGCGAGATTCGTGCAACGAGTTGCGAGTTCCTAGATTGCCGGCGGAGAAGCGGGCGAGCGTGGCGCTGTAACATTCTCGGACGTTAAATTACACGACGACGATCGGCTATTATATGCTGCTCGAATTTGTAGTTACACCATCGGCAAAACTCCGTCACACGTGCCGATCGTTCCCATAGAACCGTTCGCACTCTACGGCACACAGTATGTTTCGACCGGCGTACCAAACAGCCCTCAATTGTTTTATAAGAAATTCCATTCCTCAATAAAGAACATCGCATACGCATTAACCTTTTTTTTTTCCTCGGGTGTCTACTGCGACCATGGTCGGGGGTCTTTTTATTCCGGAAAAAGCGTTCTCGGGGACAACGATTTCAGCGCGTTAGAGAAAGACCCGTCGATCGTGTGGACGGGCACGAGCAAAAGTCGAAATCACGTCGAACAATTTCTTGGCATGATTGGACAATAGAAAGTGAATGGTCGTTGCGAGCGGCCAGTTCGTTCTCTGCCTTTTCCCCGTCAAACGTTGCCTTCGACGCTACACTTTTCCGTCTACGCTTTGCATGCACGTCTCCCCGCGGATACCCTTTTTTTTTTTTTAATTCTATCACGACGATGCCCGAAATTGAACCGAAACGACGACACGGAAGACCCATTAGAAAATTTCCCTTTCGATCCAGCCAGACGTAATTGCCATTCACCGCGGGTTGATCCAAACGATGCTACATCTGTTACGTAAACGAGTAGAAATTCGACGCTTACGAAACTCTAACTTCCGTCCGATCGACGCACTCTCGAAGCGGCAAGGCCAAAGTCAACGGGAGGCGCATTTCGTTCGATTACGATCCATTGGGACCATGGCCGCGTACGGAGTGAAAAACTCGTGTCGGTTGCATTGTCATTCTTTGATTCGGCGGGACACCGAATTCGAGCAATTATCTAACGTTGCCGGACGTCTGCGAGGTGTCTCAAGAAAGTTCGAGACACGCGTCGAGACGCCTATCCCCGTCGAGCGGACAGCGAGCACTAAATACCAGGACGCGAGCGACGCCTTGTCCTGAAATTCTTGACAATCCCCTTTCAAAGATCACCGGGCGTGATCCGCCGGCACGACATTTTCAGAGCGGAGCAAAACAAATCTTTACCGTACCCTCGACCTGCGAACGCGACGAGCTCGGCGATGTGCGCGCGAATACGACCACAAGGCAACGAGGGGGAAAAAGGAAAACCGAACGTGGAAACATCGAGGCCCGAAAAAGAAAGGACTCGTTGTCCTTAGAGAAAGCAGTGAACTTTAAAGAAGCGGACCGCTTCAGCGATATGGGTTCTTATAAATTTATTGCCACACGATCGGGCAACCGAGAGAAATTCCTGCGGCGTCGAGCGAGAAATTAATTCCAGCAAAATGGTCGATTCTCGATGAACGTTTGGAGACGTGTCGTTACAGAACAAAGCCGAGGCTGAGGATAATTTGTCAAAGGCCGCTAGTTAATTGCGCAAGAAGCATCGCGCAATGATCGCGGGGAGTGAAACTTCCAATTCTGAAAAATACTTTCAAAAAGCCGTCCCTCTCGCAGACGATTAAAAGCATATCGATTAATGAATCGATCCGCGACGAACTCGCGGTGTTCGCTGCTTTTGCCCGCGTCGAGGTCCCTCGTCGTTCCACTCTCAGTCGAATCATCCACCGATCTCTCGAAAACTCTGAACAATTGCGAAGAATTCGCAATGGGTTCGGTCACCGCGAAAAGACCACGGGGATGCTCGATTCGGAATCCCCCCAAGGCGCCGCGAGACCTTTCCGTGCCCCCTCGAAATAGTTCACCCCCTGTCCGAAGTGGGTCGAAACGTGGGGGGTAGAGGACGAAGAGTCCTCGGCAAACGAAGGACAGCGCGCGCATAAAAGCAGGCGTAAAGCCCTCCAACGCATCGAGCAAGCGTGAAGTTTGAAAGGTTTTTGCGGCGTGTCGCTTCTATTCGAGTTGCAATCGCGTCGGCTATCAGGTGGCGACGCAGGTGTTATTTGCTGGCCTTTCCCTCGGTGGGGCCCCGTTTTTTGACCGAGCTACGCCAATGCGGGGCCCGACGAGGCGCCTATGCCAATCCAAACCCCCCCTCCACGATCTTATCCTCGGTCGTAGAAAGCTCGACCAGACGACGCTGGCCGGAGCGCAACGCTCCTGCTGCTGACTTTTCCACTTCCATCGCGCAGTCTTCTGGCCGGGCCAGACGCGGTCTTGCCCTCGACGTCTAAACGCGGCGATAGTCCGGTAATTCCGTAAGAAAATTCGGACCCATCGATCGATCCTCGTTTGCCCGGGTTCGAGTTAGTGCCTTCTCTGAAGACCGTTCCGCTGAACAGATCAGTCGCGCGGTGTACAGGTGTGACAAGTAGTACTTCGAGTGCATCCTCGATGCGAGGACGGTGCTTTCATGAGGGATTAACGAAGAATTGACGGAGCTGAGAGACAGGTTCGTAACGTTCACCTATTTATGTCAAGCCTGTCCGCTCGGGCGATAAACTTTTAGGAAACCGATCGAGAATCGACGAAGGTTCGGAAAGCGGAGAGATGCCCGCGTCCTGCGAACGATTCGATCGATCGTAGAGTGAACAGGAGAGGGAGACGCGTTTGAAGAGATTCCAGTATCATTTATCCTCGGTGTCGGATTTCGAGGGTTCGCGAGGCTATCGCGGCGAAAGTAGTGGCATTTCCACATCTATTTATACCCACGAGCGTTGCCTTCTTCCGTGAAACCGAATCCAGACAAGCCGGGCCGAATCGGATGAATTTTAAATTACTTAAACGCCGCTAATCACAGTGTTTTATTCAAACGACAGAAGTCGTCGGCATCTGCCCGCGGCGAGAATGTTCAGCGTTCTCTTTCTCGGCAATCCTCTCCACGTGAGCGTTCGAGCCGACCTGAACCATTCGTCGCGACTAGTGAAACCGCTCGAAAGAGCTCACCCCGCCCGACATAGTCGAAATAAGTAAAGATCGGAAGCGCGACGCAACGACCCGGTATGCGGACGCACGAAATTTTCGCAAGAAGAGAAAACTACGGGCACAAAATTCCCTCGGTGTCCGCGCTCGGTCATCTTTGTGGTACCGATTGCGAGCCGAATCGAAGTCGTGAAAGGACCGCCGAGCGAAGCGCGAGTTTACTCCGAAGGAAGATAAAGGCGCCAGGACTTTCGCCGGCTGTCCCATCCTCTTTTCCTCTCAGCGAAACGTCTTTACACCTCTGAATGTCAACGAGGGCGAACTGGTTCTATCGTCGAATTTACGCCCGACTTTCTATTCGTTTTTTCTCTTTCGTGGTAAAAAGACTGCCCGACTCCTACGCTCGCCGTCCCCCTCGAGGTTGTTCAATAAGGTGAAAGGAAAAAATAATGATACCAGTGGTGTATTCGCCAGGCGATACTTAGCCCGATCGTATTTTCGTACGTTTTCAGAGCGATTTGCTCGCGGGTTGAATAGAGTCAGCTAATTTCTATTCTGCCCGCCGCGATTCGTCGTTAACGAGCAAGGAGTTTCGTTTTAGGAAACGCACGGTCGGTGCACGTGGTAAGAGCACACGCAAGCGAATCGACGCGGACGCCACGCATCAGGGAAATTCTCTATCGAATACATATTTTTTTACGAGCGGATTCCCCCGCCGAACCACCGGAAAAGGAATATTTTAACACCACTTTGCATCGTGACGTTCGAGGAAAAGAAATCGAAGAGAACCGAGTTCCTGCTCGAGATTGCCGGTAGAATTCTATGACTCGATTCCGTTCACACGCGTCCGGCCGTTCGAGAGGTATCGTAAAGCGAATTTATAATCCCATAGTTCGCTTTGCGGCATAACGCGTGTAGCGCAACGTTCTCGAGAAATTACGCGACTTACGACACCGTGGCGATAAAGAAGTGAGGGTAATTCGAATCCTCAATCAGCATACGTTCCAGCTAACTTCGCTTTCGGTTTGTATTAGCTGTCCGTGGTAATTAGTAATTATCGATACCGCCACCAACCCCCCCACTGCCCCAGTCGATTCTATTTTGTCGATCGATCTCGCGGTTTTCCGTAACCTCGACAGTGCCTCGACCAACTGGCTCTCCCCCTCTCGTCGTCTCCCTTTCGTTCTCTCCTTCCTCCGTGTTGCATTCTAACGCGTTCACGTTCACTTTCGATCGACGGATTCCGTGGTCGATTGCGCACAATGTCGAAAGTAAGTTTAATTTGCAAAGGAACACGTTGGACTAGCGACACACCTAGCCGGCCTAATTACTCGCGGGACCACGGTATCGCTCCTACGAATCTCCGTGGAAAGGCAACGTCCCAGAACCCTTCTAAGACCGGAAACCAACTACGGTATGCCGTGCCGTCATTCACTTTCGTGAATTTTTCTCCGCAATACACTCGAAGCCTGGCGTTCTCGCTAAATCGGACAACTCGAGAAAGAAAGCGAACGCCAAGGAATGAACCTCACGAAAACGAACGTTTCCTTCCCCCCGACGAAAATAACAGCACACGCGTCGAATCGTAGTTCGATCGGCAATAAATCGCCGACGACAACGGCGAATCGTTATATAATCCGCGAAGGCATTCGCCGAATGGCTTCGCGCGTCGACCGATATTTCAGCAGATATTTTTCAATAAGCAGTATCGCGCGAAACGTGTTACGATACAAGAACCCGCGACGTCCGTTCGCGGTCTGCTTTCTCCCGCTACACGCCGGCGGAAAAATAAACGAGCCACTCGGTCGTAATCGAACGACGGGAATAGAGTTAATGGACGATCGCCGGGCGCTGTGAAAACCGAGCCGACTTTTGCTCCAATCAGATGGCAAACGCGCGAATGAATGGCACACATCGGCGGAACGAGAGACAGCGGGGATGCGTAATTGGACGGAAAGTCTGTCACATGTGGCGTCATTCGAATCGATCTTTCTCAGTGTTCCACGTAGGTTCCCGAAAGGTTAATAAGATTCGCGCTGAACGGCAATCGAAGGGCCTGGTGTTGACCCCCGCGATTTGTCGACGCGGCGAGCCACATGCTTCTTGCGAAGAGTTCCCCCGAAAATGATTATCGGCGGTCCTCGCGTCTAATGCACCATCGTCACCCGTGTCCGACTGCGAGTTTAGAATTTATCGACTCCGGCTGTCGCGCGGCTCTCCACGCTGTTTCGAAATACTCCGTCGTCTCGTTCATTGGCAATATAATATTCCGTGGTCGTCCCCTCGCTTAAATGTTGCCAGCCCGATCGAGGATGCGATCTTACTCCGAAGAATTCGCGCGCGTCCCTTCCAATTAAAATTGTATTTCACGAATATCGCCAAGGTAAGTGAAATATCGCTGCCCACGTTCCAACGACGTACTCCTCGCCATCGGATAAAGCGAAATTTGACCATCGTCGCTTTCGAAACGAAACAAAGTGTGTCAAGCTATTCTACGAGGCGCGCGTGAATATTGCGCGATGCCTACTTTCGATGATGCTCGCTCGATCTGCACCGATCATTGAATTTCGAATACGGACACCGAAACGCAATGCAAATAGCGTTTACGAAACCGGGGGGCAAACCGCGACGATCCCCCCGCGATGAGCCCCCATTAAAGCGCAGACAATTTCTAAAGCAAACAAACGTTTCCAAGAAGATTGCACTCCAGCTAAGCGTTCTCATTTCCAACGGAACATCCAGGAGAACAACTTGAGCGTCTCCCGGTAATCGGGCTGCGGACCGAGAGCTCTCCATCTCGATAGCTCGCGCGTCCGGAGCAATTTATGGGCGCAGGTATAATTTACGGCAAGAAGCAACTGCAAGATATCCTTTGTGCGATTCGGCTCTGAGCTTGTTACGCTTGCTCGACGGGGCAATCGTTATTTCTACAGCGATGAAAGACGAGAAAGAAGCGCCTGGGCTTCGCGACGCATCAATTGCCCTGATTATCCCCAGAAGCTTCGGTATATCTAGAGGAAGAAATTCGTGGAAGAAAGTAAGGAGAAGACTCGTTCAGCGTCCGATCTCAGCCATTCTGAATCCCCGAATCTCTCGATTTGTCGCGGCAAACTTGCACAATGCGCCGATAAAACGATACGAACGGGCGCATTACGGTCGAATAAACTGTATTCGTGCCGGCGAGTGAAATCATTTATAACGGAGCCGGTTCTCCGCGCGACAAGAGCAAAACGCCCGTAGCCTCTTACGAATCGGCGCTTCGGAAAAATGTTTGTTCCACCGATTAAAAGGAAGCACGGTGTAGTCGATTCCTGGTTGAACGAACTCGGCCGAAAAACTCGCGAGCTCGAAATTGTATCGGGACGGTCGACGCTTTACCTCGAGAACGATTGGGCCACCGATGAATGGGCACCGCGAGCGATTACATAAGCCAGCCGCTTTTACCGAACACAAGATTGATCGCCTTTACCAAACGGACCCTCGGGCGCATGTAAAATAGCAGAAGCGACACGTCGTACGTATCAAGGGTCGTGACAATTATCGCGCCGAGTTACACATACGAATATATATTT
This sequence comes from Nomada goodeniana, assembly GCA_963969485.1. Taxonomy (NCBI): domain Eukaryota; kingdom Metazoa; phylum Arthropoda; class Insecta; order Hymenoptera; family Apidae; genus Nomada; species Nomada goodeniana. The sequence goes on along the minus strand of OZ018305.1, from coordinate 5,238,558 downwards.
CGAAACGCCAGTCAGTGGAATCGGTGTGGCCGTGGCGGCGTCCGACCAAAGTGGTTACGAACTTACGAATCCCGAACTTGTTACGCCAATGAAGGAGAGCGTACGATCGTCCGTACGGAATGCGCATTACACGGGTAGTCGCATCGATGAGACACTTTCTAGATGAACGCGAGACAGGGACAGGAGAGCGATTTAGCAACGGTGTGAAACGCTCGACTTTTCCCTCGTTCCGGCTTACGAATATCAATGTATCGCTCGGGGAAATATCGAGCAACCTTTCTTTCACGGGAAAGAATATAATCGCTCCGCGCCTTGACCTCGTCCGTTTCGTTGCGTTAGACGCTGGAACGATGACGGATTGCCATTCCGGCAAAAAAAGTGCCAGCCGCCTATACGATCGGCGCGCACACGTCTCGATGCCAATCGGATTACCTAATAATAATCTGAATCCGCCAGGCCGGCAGCAGAACAATCTACTCCGGTCTAGAAAGTGAATAACCTCGACGCGAACAACGTATCTACGGGGCGGCTGTCTGGCCGCTACGGGCGGGATCTACTTCGGCTGGATCGCGGGTGTCCGGCTGATTCCTGGCAGCCTTTTTCCACTGCGCGATGATTTATGGATTCAAGTTTCCAGCAAACATGGGCGTCGCTCGCGGCCGCGTGCACACCGCCGATGTGCAAACGGCCAAAGCTACGCGCACGGGACCGGCCAGTGTGCGATTCTCACGTTCCGATTCCAGGTAATTGTTTCCCGATTTCGCACTCGCGATCCAGAGTAACGTGGAAACAGCCGAGGCACGCGATTCGAGGAGATGTTTTGCAAACGCGGAAGGTGGAACGAATCGACGCGGAACGCAATCATTCGTTGAGCCTCTTCCTTCGATAGCTGCCGCTGTCGCGGCACGGCTCCTTCGCGGCAACTTAATCGATAACGCAACGCTGATGACTGTCGGAATGCAAGCACGAGGAAATGAAAGCTTGCCGCTCGAACCTGTACGGCTTTTGAAGGCTATCGTGTTTTCTAACCGCGCCTTGTACGCGGTCGATCTGAAAAAAAAAAAAAAATGAAACAGATCCCGGCTATATTTACGTCGGAAACAATAGAACGTTGCGCGATTTTCTATTGCGTAAAAAAGAAACAAAAAGAAACGATTCGTCATCTCGCCAGGGAGCAAAGGCATTCTCGTTCCGGGATTGTTTCCCTAGAATTTCACGGAATGGACGGAAACGTTGGAGAGAAACGTCTGGCGAGAAAAACGACGGCAATCATGTGGGATGCATTCAAGAAATCGAATCGATTCGGCAACCGATCGCGGCCAGCCGTCGCTTCCGCTGACCTTTAGCAAACGAAGGATGACCGTTACGCGTGTCGTAACATAACGTAATTTACCGTAAGGTAACGTTACGAGTGTCGCGTTCCGAGCGCGACTCAATAAAGAAGAATCCTCTATCGGTGAAAATGTGTTTGCACTAGGACGCCTGTAAAAAACGACGCGCTGCCGTGGTAATTTATTCCCCGATTGCCAGCAGAGCCTACAAGTGCCGCAGGACCGGTGAACGGCACGAATGGCAGGCGAATTGTACGGTATTTCTGAAAGAGCTGGGAAACGAAGGTTTTAAAGACGATCGCGTAATCGCGGCTTCTTCCGAATGGAACGAACAACGCGGTCGAATTTCCCAGAGGGACCGCCTGCGAACAGGCACGCTCGTTGTGACACGAAACGAGGAAGGCAACAACGAAACTTGCGTTACCGAATAACGCGATTCTCCGTTTTTACCAGAGGAACATCCTTCCCTCCCTTTCATGCCGCTTTTACACACACGATAACGATCCGCCTGCGAACTGGAGCGCGATACGGCGCTTAATTAACGCGAAAATATGCCGCAGCACGAAAGCAATCGAGCCGGGTGGTCTACATTTTTATAGATATTCGGTAGCCGAAAATTACGTACCAGCTACGTTGTCCAAAAAGCCTATCGCGTAACCGAATTATCGCAAGACTACTTTCACCGACTTTGGTATCGAAATTAAACAAAAAAAAACACACACACACACACATGGCCCGAATGCAGCAAGACCGACGAAGGCCATCGGGTAGGTCGAACAGAAAACATTTGGACACAAAATTTGTTACCAGCTTACGCATGCAAGACAGCGCCGTGGTCTCGGCAAATAATCTCTCTCCGCGCGATTGAATAACGACTTCGAAAATTATTTCGTTTTCGAAGCACAACCGCCAAGGCCGGCCTGAAGCATACCGGGTATCCCACGAGTAAGAGGTTCTCTTTGATTTAGCAATTAATAGAACAGTGTCGACAAAGTCACACCCGATATTACGTGATGGTGCATTTATATAACACCCACATTATCCTTGCGTTATATGGTTAGCTGTGGTGACAGCACAGAGAAAGTTCCTAACCGTTCCCATATGCTCAAGTGCCTGCACCGGTCTATGCCTGAACTGCGTCTCGATTATACGCGATACAGCACAGCGTAGATTCTTTCGCGATATCTCTCCTGAAATTTTTAACGTCACGGTGTCGCATCGCGGCTGGGGTGCTCTTGTGCGATTCATTTGAATTATGTGCGACAATTAATTGGAAATGTTCATGTTTGATTGCAGTTGCGCCCAACATGCGGGAGAAAAGGTGGCTTCTGCTCGCTCTGTATGGTAAGTAAAACGAATTCAACCGTTTCACACGGATCAATTCTCTCCGCGGTCAAATCGTCGGCTGATTCAGAATGGAGGGAGTCGATTTTTCACGCCCGTCTCTCCACTGAAATTCGTCGTACTTCGACGGCGTTCGAAACACCCGCCGACGTTAGTCGCGTCCCGACCGAGTGTCCTCAGTATTTTTTGACTTTCCTTATCCGGAGAGGAATGTCGAAGACAGCGGTCGACCTTCCATTCGAGAGTTTTGCATCGACGGCGTTCAAGGTACGCTCACACCGGCGTGCGGCGTGCGGCGTTCGGAATGCATCCACCTCGGGACACGGGTATATGCAACCGGAGATGTTTCTGTGCGATATGAGGATCGAATTCGCCGAACAACGCGAAAACAAACGCCACGTTTCGTATTCACGAGGCGGGTGGAGGCACGCGTGACGCGCGAAAGAACTTGACAGAAACATTCCACGAAGCAAAAGATGAACCTGTTGTGCATATCAAGGGAGCTGCTTCCTTTGTCTTATGGCGACGTGCAGCGCGAACCGACGAGTTCCAAAATGTTACCGGCTAAACGTCGGAGAAACGGTACACGCGGGTCACCTCGCGCAAATAGCACCGCGCGATCGTAGCCGGGGCTATTTAGACACGTGTGCAATCGTTTCGTCCAGCCGCGTAACGCCGTGTCAACATTTCACGCGGATCCTGACATTTTCATCCGCTCTACGACCACTCGCGCCTCTCGACGAGAGACAGTCGAGGCCATCGAAAACTTGTTTGAAAGCAACCAAACGATACGACGCCTCGCGCACGTAGAACGGCTTCTCTAGGTCACCAAAATTTCCACCGATATTCTCGATAAATTCTACGACGAGTTCGCCCAGAGAGATCTGCACCGTAACGCGAGTATCGCGCTTGCAAGGAGCTCGATCGTTCGAGATTGAAATCGAATCTCATTATCGTGGCGGAGCCAATGTCGTCGCGCCCATTTTTCTTTTTTTTTTTAATGAAAATGTCAAGACATTCCCATTCGAGTGGGAATCGGAAAGACAATTGTCGGCCGGCGATACAATCGGGATGAAGCAATTTGTTTACGCCGCCGGTAGAATATTTCATCACGAAAACGTTTCGCCCGTTACGATCCCCGACGGGGTGTGCCCACACGACCGTTTCCCACAAACGGAATGCGAGCACGTTCCCATAATTCATTTTTATGCAACGCCGCCGGTGCTCGTTATCGATCCTTGCTTGGCAAAGTACGTACAATCCCGTTATATAGGTTGCTGGAGTACGTGCTTTTCGCCGTCACGAACGTTCGCTCTTCGGTGAGAAGACCGTGACGAGATAAGGGCATACAAAATTTATCGAACTTGTAACACTGTTCAATCCGCCCCCGTCTAACGGGCGTCCCTTGCAATTAGAAAGCCGACGCATCGGCGAAAGTATTTCATTTTTTTCCCCCTTTACGGGTTATCCCGTCCGGTTCGAGAGCTCCTCGACGATCAGACGACCTTGAACCGGTTCGATCTCGTTGCGAGTTACACGCAGGCGAACTCCAATAATTGGAGTTCATTAACGAGACTCCGCGTCGTTAGAGCGACGAAGAGAATAAGGGGGGCGGGACGAATAGAGATCGCGTATCGAATAGAGATGTTCGAGGACGAAAAGACAATTCAACGTGTACCACAGTCTCCCCATAAATCAACAAAAGACGGCGAGTAGGAACGATCAATAGACAGCCTTGATCTGCTTGAAAACAATTACCCAACCGAACGTGTTCACCTGCGCCGCGAAAATTGCAACACGCGCGCCGTGTTCCCGGTGCTCTTCTCGTGTGCAACTTTCGCAACGCCGACGCTTCTTCGTGATTTACGCAATCCGTGGACGCGTACTTGCCTACGATTATTCGCAAGCCAGATCCTATCCAGTTACTTTCAATAATGGCGCTACGATATGCGACGCCAGCCACGGAAGGTGCTTCGACGAAAAGATCGTCGACGAACCTCCTGTTCGCTTGCAACCGGTTTCTCACAATTCCCTCAAATTCCAGGAATCCTCTTAGCCAATGCAGTTTCGGCTGCAGTCAAGGCTACCAGGCCCAAATTCAAGATCGCAACGAGCTCGACCACGACCACAACAAGCTCGCCCACAAGCACCACCGAGGATAGTGATGTCCGCGAGAACGAGGATGCGGAGGTATGCGAGATTTTACGGTGAAACGGACTTTCCGTCTACCCGCGGTGATCGTTTATACGTCGACGAAGCAAATATCGGGTGGCGAAGCACGGGGACGTCGCGACATAGTTTACTGTTCTCCGGTCGCATCCGCGTACGCTTAACGAGCGTCTATGCAATAGAGCCAAAGATAGAACGATTACGATTGTCAGTGACGATCAATCGATCGGTATTTCTCCCTTACTCGGGGTTTCTTGTAATTCATGCCAATTGCTCCGTTTATATTCCTTCGAAACGGCGCGTTTACGTCAAAGTAATCACGGTCCAGCTAGGACATCATTGCGGCGCTGACAACAGGTTTACCTTCGCGCGCAAATGTCATCGTGACATCATCGAACGGGCACTAGCTCATCTTTCTACTCTACCTAGAACCGCGATAAATCCACGAGGCAATTGTTTACCCCTTAATTTCACTCAGGCGACTACGACGATAGCCGCCGAGACAAACGGAACCACCGGACACGTCCTCACGGGAATTCCTCAAATCGACTACATCTGGGACCCGAACTTGCCACGGGAATTGAACGGCTACAATCTCACGGATTATCCGTTCTACAACAGCATACCGGAGGACATCGACTTCAAGTGCGACGGTCTACACGACGGATTTTACGCGAGCGTCCCCCACAAATGTCAGGTAAGAGGATGGACGTATTGTAATTATCCTATTTCGCGCGGTGTCGACCGCTCGGCCGTCGTGGGCGATGAAAATCGACGAGCTTTCTCTTTCTTTGAATAACGTCGAAGGAGAAGAGGCAGCCGACCGTACACCTTTTTCTATACGACTGGCAATCGAAGTCGCTGGCCTGTGTAATTAAGCAAAGATTGGCGCTCCTCACTTCGCAAAGCTTTAATCGAAAGAAATGAAAATCCTGGTCGGCTTCGAAAGCGTGATTCGCGCAAGAAACCGCCCGACCAAGGACAAACGAATCTGTGTGGGAAAGCGTGGTGATCAACGACAAACCTTTTTAGACTCGATCTAATAAGATCCAGTTTCAGCGAAGTATATCGGACCATATCGCCGCGCAGGCCAAGAATTTCAAAGCGGCCCATATAAATCGCCGACCGCTCAACCGTATTTGCGTAATAAACTGACGATACGTCCAATCGTCGCAAACGTGGACGCGAGAAACGGCGAGCCCTCTCCGGGGTCACGACGCGAGTACGAGCGTACGAAGGATGCGCCAGGTATTAACTGTGCAGTTGGAAACTCGTTCGCGGTCATGTAAATGAAGAAACTCGAGACCGATCGCGACCACTGTAAGAGTAAAAGTGGATATCGTGACCGCTCCAGTGAAAAGGAAAGTCGGTGTCATCTGGATGAATGCCGGGGAAAGATTTTCCAAAAAGGTGTACATCGTCTACTGGCCTAATGAACGTGCATCAACGATTCGTCACTATGGATCCCTGATTCGATCGGAGCGGACCAGACCATGGAAGTGAACCTCTCCGTCCGACGTGACGGCGGGAATGTCTTTATCTAGTTCGGGAGGAAACGCCGGTTTCCCGTTTCTGTTGAACACGACCCGAGGCATATTCGTCGGAAAAGCGAGATAGGTGTGATCGAGGAGGATAAACTCGAAGCAGAGAGGAGATTTCCGCGGTCCGTTACGCTTCCCGTCCCCGGTCGTTTCGAAATTCGCACAGGTCGATCTGGGGTATTGTGAAAGCGATTGCAAAGTATCCCTTTCCGACTATTCTTATCGATTGTTTAGCCCGAGCTACCGAGCGAATGGGCCATTGTCATGCAAATGCTTGCAGATTCGGCTTCCTCGGCTGCGTGCATCGGAGCACCGCCGTCGAAAACCGGATATCGCGATGAAAGAACGAAGAAAAGCAGCGAAACGGTAGCGGCTCGTGAACGTCGCGTTTACGTTCGCCAGCCTCGTTTCGAGGCGAGAATTCGAGTGATTTTGAACAGAGAACGCTCTTACGACGATCGGACGACGAAGGGACGAGATTCAACGTCGAATTGTGGCCTAGCATTCCTTTGCAGAAACTGGAGTACGCCGGAGAAGCGAAACCTAATATTGCACGAACGAGCGAGGACGTGCTCTGAATGATTCTAGATGATTCTTTCAGATAATCCGACACCGTGATACGTGCCGAACAATCGTAGATACCTTTACCGAGGCAAGCTGCCTGTACGTGCAATAGCAAGTGATACACCTGTGCGCTCTCGAGCACATTCGAGCAATTACTCGGGGCGCATGTAGTGCGCCGTGAAAGCTGCGGTAGTGTCTGGCTGTGCCGAGCATCTGTGTTCGGTGAAAACCGCGTTAAGAACTGTCGTCGCATCCTGCAGTTTTTCTTTTTTCTTTTTCCAGGTGTACCATCACTGTCTTTTCGGCACGCGATACGATTTCCTCTGCGCGAATTTCACCGCGTTCGACCAGAAAACGTTCATTTGCCATTTCGTCTCCGAGGTCGACTGCGCCAACTCGAAAAAGTACTGGCACAGGAACGATGCCCTCTACAAGGCGGCGACGACATCCACGACGTCCACCTCGACGACGACGACACCAGCTCCGGTGACAGCTGTCACGGGGCGCGCGCCACCGAGAGACAGGGACACGCCAAGAAGGAGAAGACCGTCCAGAAGACGACCCGCGTACGATTACTACGACGAGGAGTACTACGACGACGATTACAGTAGGCCGCGTGGTTACAGCAGGGACGATTACGAGTACGACGATCGAAAATACAGAAGGGACAGGGATCGTGACTTCAGGGACCGTGATCGTGACTTCCGGGACAGGGATGCCCCAAGGTCTAGGGACGGGGCAACTAGAGACGACAGAGACCGCGACGCGAATGTCAGGGATCGATACCCGAGTAGAAACAATAGGAGAGATCCGACAAGAGGATCGAGAGATCCACTGGAAGAGGACACGAGAGCCAGAGGCAGGGATCCCGATCAAGGACCGAGGCCCGCGTCCAGAGAAGTCGACGACACGGAGTTGGACGATAGGAGGACCGAATTCAGAAGTCGAGACACCGATGATCGCCGGTACTCCGACAAAAGGTAATGGTTCGTTATACCAAAAAGAACGAACGTAGTTGAGCATCGAAGACTTGAGAGTGAAAGGAACTAACTTTCTTCTAGATACAGGGACGAATACGAGGACAAAGAACCTGCCCCAGCATCCGCAGGCACAGTCCCAAGCTCGGACGGATACGTGAAACCTGCGGCGCCTATAGCATCCGTTTATGCGAGGCCCAGGGCGCCTCCCAAGATCCGTAGACCGGTGCCACTTTCCGAGCAAGACAAATACGCTTACAAAGCTACAGCTTCCCAGTCAACAGGTAAATCGACGTCGACAAACTTTGTCCGCCTCATTCGGTGAACCATTAAATACAGCCGCGCGCGTTCCTTGCAGAAGAACCGCGAAGAAGGCCCGCGGACGTTGCGGAGGACGACTATTACGAAGATGAATTAGAGGATGTCAGACCTGTCCGTAGACCATTGAGAAGGAGACCGTCGTACAGAGACAGGGACAGAGACTTCTACGATATGAGAGATAGGGAAAGGGATCGACCCTTCAGGTAAGGTAACGTATGTACACCACACTGATACAATTCTATTCGTTCCACGTATGCAATTAATCGGAACACACGTGTATCGATATCATAACGTACAATTCAAGATAACATACGCCACTAACCCTACAACATCACGAAACGGCCACAGCTTGTTCTGAATTTCACGGGATTTCTTATTTCAGATCCCGATATCGGGACGACGAGGACGATTTGCGGCCCAGAAAACACTCCGATCGGTCGAGGGATCGGTACTACGATCGAGACAGGGATCGTGGACGAGATCGATCCCTCGATCGTACCAAAGATCGGAACGCGGACAGGCCAGTGGATCGTGACAGAGTAAGAATACAGGACGCTGATAAACAGGAGAGACCGTACCAGAAAGACAACGATCGTCCTAGAACTGGTTCCCGATCGAAGGACCTGCAAGATAGTATAGATTCGTCGCCCAGAAGGGCTAACAATTACGATCGCACGGAAAGAATTAGCACGACTACAACAACCACCACCTGTCTGCCTGAACAGCTCGTTCGCAAGCCTGAGACGAGTTCGAAAGAGCCCACGAACGAGAGGCAAACCCTTACGGAGAGAACGCCCAAGTCGGGGCAAGGTCACACGACGCGATCACCGATTGATCCTGGGGAATCTCATCGAACGAGTCAGCAGGCGGATTATCAAGAGAGAGATCCGGATGAAAAACGCGAACAGAGTCATTATCAGGCCGCGTCGCTGGATGAATATTCCCAGGAATACTACGACGAGCCGGAAGATCCACCCTCTCCTCCGCCGCGTACCGCGGTTCGTATCGTGAAACGACCCTTTTTGCCTTCTAGGGGCGGCAACCCCAACCCAAGAGGTTTGTCGCCGGTAGGTGTGAAAGCGTCCGCGCCTAAACGGGACGAGGACAAAACGACCGAAAGAACAACTGTTCAGGACAGAGGCAAGAATTATTACGCTCACGAGGCTGCGCGCGAGGCCCTAAGGGAACCTAACGAAGAACCTAACGTTCAACAGCAGGGCAAGGAAAGCTATAACGCGTACAAGGGTGTCGGAACCGAAGGCCAACCTGAGCGCAGGCCAGACGAATACGATACTACCATAGCCAGGCCTGCGATTCGAAGACCGACCGACAGACAACGAGAGGAGGACGCCCCGCAATCTGCGGACGATGCGATCGCGTTCGTGAAGGAATCGAAGCCCGGGCAGTTCGAAGATCGACAGAACTACGGGGACGGGTTAGCCAAATGGCCACCGGAGCAGTTCTCGAACACCGCGCAGAATAACGACGGGAGCGTCCAAACCCAGAGCTCCTCGCTTCGCAGCAAAGGGAGATTAATTGCGAGCGAAGGCCCAAATGTCTACGGGTCTCCTCTTAAGAACGAGGAAACGCACGAGCAACCGACGGGGACCCAAAGTTACAGAGTGAAGCAAAGGATTAACGAGGTGACGCATCGACTTCAGGATATACCGGAAAGCGAATACGACGTCACCCTGAACGACGCGCTGACACCCACGCTAAATCAGGAAACAAATTTGCCCAGCGGATTCGTTCTACCTTTGCACAGGCAGATCGGCAGGGACGCGATTCTCCAATCGTCGGAAAATAATTACAAAGTGTCGGAGTCGGTGAATCAGCAACAGCAAAAACCTTTTGTGCCCAGTCCACAATTTTTGCCGACAATTAACAACAACGACAGACTGAGAACTGTGTACTACAGAACGCCCGACGCAATTCAGATCAGCGGGGCGCAGTACAGGCCGCAGAGAGGATCGTGGCACGATTACACTGGATATTGAAAGGAATTCTAATTGGCGAGAAGTTTAGGCAAGGTTCGTAAATCTTGCAGCACCATAAACGAATCAAGTATATTTGTACTAACATCTATTGATTTGGAGGAAGGGTCAGTCCTGTGCAAACTGATATCCATTTAGAACAAAGCTGCATATCAGACCCAAGTCGTGCGGTCAAACTTTTTTAATTTGTCGATGTCTTTCATGCGAGCGGATGAGAAAGTACATAGCTTTCGTGTATCAAATCTTGAGAGTAGAAAACGAATACCTAATTAATCAACTTTTACGAACTACGTGATCATACTAAACAGACGACCCGATTAATCGCTACAATTGTAAACTTGCGAAACATATAAAATTCTACTGGAATATGTAAATCACCTAGCAATTGTTTCTACTTTCGGCAAAACTTGTAAATATACGCACGATTATGCCTGTCTTCATCATTCCTTCGAATATAAATTATTATTCTGTGCGCGATACACGCAGATTACTACGATAATACATTCGTCGTCTCGATTTTCCCCTACGATATTAGTAGCCTTTACATTTTTTCGAATATATCTTTTATCTTTATTGTATTATAATTATACCAACACTGACGTACAATATTAAAGAGTGAAAGAATAAACGAAATCTATTTTCTACCTTAAAATTATTTGTCTCAGCCGATGGGATTATCTTCTTCATTCTCCTATGAATATTTTTTTTCTTTCTTCGCCCTATTAATTTTAAGATGAAACAAAAATTATGCTGGAAGAAACGGGTTAGTCTCGTAGCCATCAGCCCGATATTATTTAAGACACAATACAAGTAATTGCATCGTAACTAATACCGGTTGCCCGGGTCTCACCGCATGGAGGTTGCTACGAGGTTGGAGACCCATAAAAGTAATCTTATCTTTTAATAGAAGAAAATATTCTATTCATTCACGACCAATCGTCTAGAGACTAAATTGCCCGAAAATGAAAAGAATAAAACAAAGTACGTGCACACTGAACGCGTGAGAAAGTAAACGTTATATCAAAATATAAATAAAAGGGAATGCTAATTATTATCCAAAGTACATCTTTCACTGTTATTTTCTTTATTCTCTATTCAATAATTATCGATGTTGAATATTTACAAAATTTTTCGTTGCGATCGCTGCTCACCTAAATTTTTGTATTCGATAGCATTTTGGACAAAAGTGGTTTTTTTTTTTTGGTCAGCGAAAAACAAGAACGATTGTTTTATCGTTTGGATCTAGAAATAATCACAAGTTTATGTACAAATGGGCAAAATATGTACGTATGGTGTCGAATATCTAAAAACAAACATTACAATTTTGTAACTGATTAAACATTACTACTAACAAATTGCGCCAAAACAATGTGAGTTAATCGATAATGAATATTCCGTCGAGGAAAATGTAAATACATCACAGAATAAAATTTATAACTCAACAAAGCCACGTGCACACAGCATCATAAACTATCACTATAAATTCGAATGGATAAAACTGTATAATAATACACCCTTGTATCTCGCGTGATTCAATTTAGAACTGTTGCTGCTGCTGTTGCCGCTGCTGCTACAATTACAGCGAGAGATTAACGATGTTTTGTGTGAACGTGGCTATGGTTAAAAAACGGTAACAATAATTGCATTCAGTCGAATTGTCAACCTGCATTGCATAGCGTAGTCTAGTAAATCTTTCATTAACAAGTGAAAATGGTGGTGACGCGTCGTGTTTCTCATTCTATCGCGAATCGTAACAGAAACTTCACTGATACAAACAACTGAAAACAATAATTCGCTAGTACCAGTCGCACCGTTTCACGTTGTACTCGCGAACTATAAAAATATGAAATCTCGTTTCGCGATGTCGAGCGGTCTAACGAATCGAAAATCTTTATCTCGAGCACCGAGTAATCGCTATAATTAACTTCTAGTGCGTATTTCTGTACAAAAAATGATAGAGTACAAGAATAGGTTAAATATTCTTTATATGTATATATACATATATGCATATATGTATAGACAATGCGATTTATTCGGAATCACGATTAGATTATACAGTATAGGAAATAGAATGATTGGTTGGCAAGAATTCGCACCCGCGGAATGGCGGAAAGTTATTTACAAATTTTGTTATATTACACAAACGATATCGAACGTGATGTAAGAAATGTTAAGATTATTTTGGTATAAGTGCAGTGGCTTCTAAACGTCTTGCAGTCTAGAAGAAGTTAATTCGCCAAGAAAACAGGAATCGACAGCTCCGCTTGTGCAAATAGATTTGATTGTAACAACATTACTGAAATTTTTTGTGGAATATATTACTTGATAAGAAAAAGACGGATGACTCCTGCTCCGAGCGGCTGCGTACAATTGCAAAGCGGGTAATAATTTAGAACCTGTCACCTTTATTCTTTGGCAAAGTAATATCCTTGTGTATGCAGTGATCCTCGAAAGAACAAGACATTCAGAGAGAACGATAAAGTACTACCCACCATTAATTTATAAGACAATTTTGATTGCTATGAAATAATTGCAGATATTTCTGCACATTTCGAATAATACAGGACCTAGGAATGAACGTGACAATATTAATCGTGCCACGTGCACAAGCTCTATCGAAATCCTGTTGACAGCGCGGATAATTCATCCTAAATTTCCCTTCTAATTAAAGGTGAAGCGATAATCACCACTGTTATGCGCAAATATTAATAACGTGTAAAATTTACTGACCAGCTTATTAATATCATCGTAAAAAAATTACGCTTTCAATATATATTCTTAAAAACTATCATAAACGCAGTCGATTATCCCGCATCCCTTACAACCATCGTATTATAAACATAGAAACAGTGATAGTGTATGTAGCGGCATCTTAATGCGAACAAAACATTCTCGAGGAAGGAAATTAAATTTTTCACCGCACAAAATATCCATTGTATTCATAAATATCGATAAGTTAAAGAAACTTCTTATCTTCACAACGGCTTATCGTTAAATGCATCACAGAAATGAAAAGAAATTCCCGCTATCAGCACAAAATACATCCACCTACACTAACACTCCTTTACATTTAGCCTCTTAATTCAGTTCGACATGTTTCCCCGTACATACCTTGTACCTACAATTTTGTTTCATATATACACAAAGTTACACAATATTGATCCCTAAGCATAACAAACTTCAAGAGAAGATTTTCACGTGCAAAGTTCAGGGGTCCAAGGGAACTTTCCAAATCACGATCACGGAGGTATAAGCGGTTAAATGCATATTGCCACGAACAACTGGCAAATAAGGCGGTCAGATTTTTCAGACGTGAACCGGTATTATTACATTTTTGTTGCGGTCATTCGGTAAGATGATAGCCGTAATAGTAACTCAAAGCTTGTCGCTTTCAATTATGAATTGTGTAACTGAGCGTCTCTGTGTTAAAGTTCGTGCCCCCGATAAACCAAAGGCATTCGCACTTTGAACGCGGCACGCGCGTTAATTATTATTAATTAGCTCCTTACGCTATCGGTGGATCGTCATCGTCATCGTCGTCTCTTGTGACTAGCACATTACCGTAATGATTTGGGCGAAGCTGTCGGAAACGTTGCAGCCATTTGTATCGTCTCGCGCCGAAATACAGGAGAACACCAATTACTACGAGGAAGGTTGGTATTAACAAACCAGCGGCTACAGAACTACCTAAACAAAATTTAAAAAAAATTTCAATTCAGCAGCGCCAGCATGCAGAACTGTTTCATATTGAAGCATTTATTTCCGCGATAACACTATCCTACCGGCGTATGAGTAACCAGCTAATGCATCCATATTACCAATGAAAAACTGAGGGCAAATAATAGAAGCAATCTGTGTAATGGGCAATTTTCGTCCCGATCGTTTTCAAACCTCGACTCTTGTTCGAGCAGCTTAATTTTATTCATTTTATTTATCGAGTACCGGCTTAATATCCGCTATCCTCACAGTACCAGCCACATTTTCTTCGCTTCCTTTATTTCGGTTTTTAATTTTTAATTTATATACCTCCTGAATACGCTTCGACGTCCGGTTGAAGAGTACTGGTACTCCCAACAGTGGCAATTTCAAGCTGGACGCACTCTTCTACCCCCCTGACGAAACCCTTCATACACGTGCAGTATGGTTCCTCGTCCTTCGAACCTTGGTAGCATCTTTCATTTTTGCCACATTGCTCTGCTGCCTTGTGCATGTCACAGTTCGTAACGAGGCTCGTGATATTTCCTGTTAAAAAAAAGATCTGTGTAGAATTATGCTTGACCGGGCGGCTACATCGAGATCAACGAGTAGATATTAAGCCGCGCAAGATACTATTGAATCGACCAATGTGTCGCGCATCAACGATGGTACGAATTCAAAGCAGCAGTAGCAAACAGTTGTCGTAGCTGATTCGCCTAAACAAAGGCTAATAGATACGGGTATATTTCCAACACGAGGATCGGCAAGAATTTTATTGCATCGTCCCGAGCGATAATTGAAACTTATTCAAACGTATCTGAACTCGAGGAAGCGCACGTACGATTAACGCATTCTTGAAGTATTAATCGTGTGACCAAACAGTATGCGAAGAAGAATGTATCGCATGTTATCGCGTCAAGTATGTTCATAGATAGTTGCCAGCACATTTGCGTAACATATGCACCAAGCGAAGAGCAAATATGGTAATGAATACATATAACGTAGACAATTAGAGGTTTGCAAAAGGGTGCAAATTTGTAAATTAGTGGCCACGGGCTCGCACTCCATTGCTTATCTATCGCTATCAGAGTCGGTCAACATCCATCTCTTTTATTTCCCTTGGACAATAGAGGTAAAGCGTCCCGAGCGTGAGTGGTGTATTTGCAAGTCTATCGGTCCTGCATGAGCCGAGATTGGCTGAATCATTTAATTGAAACGAATTCAGTTTGTCAGTCGGAATACAAGGGTTAACTACACCGAGGTCGTGTTAAGCAAATTAAGGGACTTTATTTTGATTTAAATCGATATCACCTCATTAATTCAATAATTTACCATTGCGCAATCTATCGAAATAGAAGGAGATCGCGAACATCTGCAACTCGACTTGGAAGTATCCCATTCAGTTTCGTGCTATTAATTCGCATTTCTGAAGCGCGTCGATGAACTTTTCAACGATAACGCAGAAAAGCTGATAACTCGATCTAACAATGGGTCCTTTCATTCGAATTCTAAGTCAGGCGTTCATGCTTCTATTCTCCATTGTGTCGCTACCAAGGAAAAGATCACGTAACTATGGGATGTACATATATTCTTCCACCGTCACTTTTAGATCGTTCGACGGTAATCGAACTGCGTAACCGGATTGATTCCGTGCATACACACATAAGTGTCTCCTACGCGAAATGCAACGCAACATTTACTAAATATGACTAAAGAAATCGTCACGGGAAATAATTAATTTGCAAGACTAATTATGGCCGCCAGGCAATGAGTTCGATAGTCCAACACGCGTTATTTATTCCCCGCGCGAATAACATGAAAAGAACCACGTTATATTTTACATCAAACGTGATTCGCGTATCCAATTCTTTTCTTTTTTTTTACGTGGCTGTACGTTGGTTGGCAAGTACAAAAACATGCTGTTCTGCTGGTACTGGATAGCGCTAAATACTACGTATGGACTTTGTTATCGCGTTGACTCATCTCCTCTGTTACGAGGGAAGTGTTGATTCTCCTTAACAGAAATATGTACGATCTCTCAGAAGGATAACTACTACACGTTTTCTTTCTTAGGCAATATCAAATGTATTCAATTTTTGCGAAACAATTTACAGCGTACGGAACAAACCTGTTTGTTGCTGGCAGATTATAATCTTTTCCTAACTGCGGAACAATCGTATCAAGCGGATCGAGGAAGATAGATCTTCCAACGCTGATACGTTAATCATTTATCTTCTACATTGAAAAAAAAATATACGAAGGCGAACGAGGAGAAACTCTTTCGGATCGGTGAAACCTATCGAAGCGGTATGTACCGAAAAACGCAGCACCGGAAGGGGGCACACGATTTCTGGACCATAGCATCGGTCAGAAAGAAGAAGAAACGCAGGGACAGTCGGTGCGAGAGAACAAGAGAATACGGGATCAGAAAGAGAGAAAGAGATGGGCGGGAGGGGCGAAGGAAAGGAGGGAGAATAAGCGGAAGAAGACTATTGTGGCCTTACAGGGGTGACCTCAATGGTGCAGTTTAACTAACCAATTTCGGCCACTCTCGATACAGAGATGCTTCGTTTATCGCCATACAACGTACAGGCTGTTTCAAAGAATTCATAATTACCTGCATTACTGAATGGCGCTCTAAAAAGCAGTGCCACAATGAGATAGCAGAAACCATTGACTCGAATGTTTCGCATTTTCCCTTCGTCCTGTCGCCCTTCCGACCTTCTTCTGTCGTCACTCTTTCTCGACTGCTATTTCCCTTGCCCTCTGCTTCTGTGTACTGTTCGGTCACAATTCACAATCACATAATAAAGGAAGCGCTTGTCCGGAGAGCACTTACGGTCGATGCGTTTATGCTGCACGGAAGATGTAATGTTGAATGCACGAACGTACAAGTACGAGTTTCATCCAAACGTATCTTTCGTTAACTTATAATTGTACACACGAAAGCATCGGAACAGTCAACAAACACGCGTGAGCCGGCGCATCGCCGATCGGCTGGCCGTCACCAGTTTTGACAGATAAATGGTATGCCGCTCCGCGGAACGCGTTCAATCATCTGTTATTAAGCGACCATTTGCAATTATCGAACTCAATTGGCATCGAGAATCACCAGCGAACTGCGATTCGAGATGTGTCGATACTCGATAGTACAGTGGCGCTACGAATCGCACATTGCTAGACGGCGCGAGAATTTGAACCGAGTTTCACGAATGGCCTGTCTGTTTCAAAGAAATGACGCAATTTATAAAACATTATTATTTATAAATTGAACGCTACTTCATTTTGATGTACATTTGCAGCACGCTTGATATGCGAACGTTGTGCAAAATAACAATGGAAGGAAGAATTAAAATAAATGATTTTAACGAAATCTGAAAGCAACAACTCTGTTCAACCTAAATCAATTAAAAAATCAAGATTATAATGCACATTAGCTTATACACAGTCAGTTTAAGTAAATAGTATGTCACAAAATGCGGCGAAAGCTGAAAATAACAATTCTGTTAAACCTTCGGATGTAAAAAATCAAGATTACAATATACATTGGCTTATGCATAATTAGTTTAAGTAAATAGTATGTCATAAAATGATTAACTGCGGCGAAAGCTGAAAGTAACAATTCTGTTAGACCTGAATTAAACTAGAGAATAAGGATTACAATATAAATTAGCATGTACGTAGTTCAAATAAATCCTACCTTAAAGTAAATTGAATCTTAACTTTAACTTAATGTTATGTCAGATCTTCAACTTATCTTTAATTTCATAGTATCCTACCTAACTAAAAATCAATGATGGCTTGTGCTTCCTAGAAACTTCAATACATAGGTTACTTGTTAAGTGTCTTTTTTCTTACGCGATAAATTGCCGATATTTTCCAGGAAACATACGCTTCCCGACCACAAGCGAAAGCAACAAAGAAAGAGTTGCAAATAATGGCTTGTATTATGTTACTACTTATCTACAAGACGACTGTGCGTCATACAAGTTTTATACGTGGTATGAATTACAATATAATTTAACAGAGATATATTGCTAGAATTCTACTTATTTCAACCAGAAATTTGAAGTACGCTTACCTTGCAGCGAGAAGTTGATTTAACAATATGGCGCCGCGTGACACTGCTCCTGCGCATTCCCGTTCAAAATTGTCCCGTTCGCGCCATTTCTGATTCAAAGCAAGCGAGAGAGACGCCATTGAACAGAATCCAACTCAAATTAGAGACAAATGTATTAAGAATCGCCAATATTATAGTAATATTGCTAGAAACTGCAGAATATACTGCAAGATAATGGAATTCTGAGCTGAGATACATATACGCACATGTAAAAGATAATACGTATATGCATACTCGAGTCGATTTGAAAATGCACACCACGCGGTGTGATTCCGTTCACTGCACAATATTTTCTTCATTTCTTGCAAAATATTCAGTAATATTAACAAAGAAACTACAGAAAATTTGGAAGACAGGGAAATGAAAGCAATGCGTATATCATTTCCTGTTTTCGAGATTATATTTAACTATGTGACATACCTTAATTCGACGGACACTCTGAGCACGTCTATTCACTACGAGATCTGTTGCGCGAAAGAGGCAGATTTTTTAAATAGATTGCGCTAATTGGCTGGTAACTAGGAACGGGGGCGTGGGACTCTTACTTTAAGGCGGGTGTTTTTTAATATCTTGTCGAAGTGAATATTTTTTATTACAAGCGTTACAGTATGGATGTCAGTCGAACAGTGGGATACAAATATATTTATTAGTAATAATAAACACATCTGTGTTATCAAATGTTTGGAATGTTTATTGCACTACAGAATAAGTAAACTGTTTCCGTCAAAGTAATATTTGTCTTGCCTTAGCTTTATTTAAATTACAGTTCCTACCGTACTGTGTGCTTTTGGACCGTTTTCATTAGATGGGATTTCATATATCTCGTCGGTGGGAATTGATACCCCCATAGCATTCACAAATAATCGCGCAAATACATGACTCCTATCCCCAACCCTACTTCAGTAAATAATGGTGTTTCAACTGATCACTCTTCGTGAACAGAGGACGCTCAAATCAGTGTCGGATTTCTGCGTCGGTATGGCAGTCACGTTGGGCTACGAAAGTCCATAAGGTGATTTGTCTATTCATACATCTTTGTATATCTCGTCTGTGCTTAACTTTATTTAAATTACAATATCTACCGCAGTGAGCGTTACAGATTGTTTTCTAGAATCTTTTAACACAGGCGCGAGCGAGACATAAGAATTTATATAATCTCGTCTGTGAAGTTGCTTCTCTGATTCCCCCCATAGCATTCATATGTATTGGCACAATTGCATGACTCCTATCCCCAACACTACTTCAGGAAATAGTAGTGCTTCAACTGAATTCTTGTAAAGCTATTAAACATAAGGGCACTGCATATGAAACATGAAACATGATACATGTAGATTTCTATACGAACTATATTTAACAAAATCACTTTATTTTTAATTGATGATTAAACGATTAAGAAATAGACTTTTCCATGGAATGCGCAGGATCTGGAAACGTAGTTGCGATGACAGCGGCACGTGTCATGGCGAGTGTATTGTCATAAACGAAAGTCGCCTACTGTGTTTCGTCGGTAAAATCGAAAGCTATCAATTACAATATTGAAAATGAGGGAAGAAACGGTGTTAAGTTTGAAGTGGCACAGTTTTCCGTCACATTTAGCGGTTTCCCTTGATACCTGTTACGAGAAGCAACAGTTTGTAGATCTTTCTTTAGTGTGTAAGGATGGGACAATTTTAAAATGTCACAAAATGGTATTGGCTAACTCGAGCTCGTTCTTTCGCCGTTTGCTGGTTGCCAACGATCATCCTCACCCAATGATTATTCTGCACGATATCGAGGCAGACGATCTAAAGACTATCGTGAATTTTATGTATTGCGGTGAAATACAAGTAGTTCAAAGTGAGGTTAGACGATTGCTAAAATTGGCCGAAATTCTGGAGGTTACAGGATTACGAAACGTGCAAACATCTGTTTTGGGAGGAGAACCAAATAATACACCTCACGATACGTCAAGAAAAACAACGACGGTGTCGCATTTAAAGATTGAAGAACCGAAGAGCTTGCTCACTAAGACTGTACCTGATCATGATCATAATATTAGGCCACAAAATAAAACGAACAGTCAAACGACAAGGTTTCCTTCGTCTATGCATCCCCACAAAGTAATAAATAAGGTATCATCGGATTCTACTAAAAAATCTGAAGAGGGTAGTAACATTAATTTATTAAGTCAACGGTTGGACACAGGAAAATCTGGAATCAGTATTGTAGATATTAATGATATGCCAAGCACTAGTAGTGGAATTCCTAATCCATTGCTTCAGAAAAGAAAAGAACCTTCCGAACCTGTTATTAGTTGGCCCCGTGTCTTATCTGCTATATCAAAGGACAAAGCATTGCCATTGAAGAAATTATGTATCATGGACGAAGTTGAAATTACAGCTGGAAGACCACCAACATCTAATCAGGATACGAATAGAAATGAACCTTTAGACAGAAGGAAAGAAAGAACTAATTCAGACAGCAATGAGTCTATGAAGTATGCTGTTTTTATAAAAGACGAAGTAGATATATTGGAAGTGGAAGAAGATGCAGATATGGATCCCTTGGAAGTTGACGAAATTGAAAATGAAAATTCTGGAACTCTTGGAATATCCTCCCAATTGTTTTCTGTTACGAATATGGAAAAAACATATTACAGTGGTGGGACTCTCTCAGAATGCCCTTCAAGAAAGGGAACTAATGGTTAATGAAAAAGAATGATGTATTTTAGAACTAAAATCATTAATATGTGTTGCTTCCAGCATAACATCTAGACTGAATAAATTTTTTGTGGTTATAAATTTTCCTTAACTAGAAGTACTACAGAAACTTCAATACATACACTTTAACCATAGTCGATTGTTTTACTTGTTATTTTCTTACATGATCTTATTATTTTGTAATAAATTAACTGAAAGTAATTATTCTATACATTTTTCATACCTGACCCATCCAACAAATATACCAATGAGCAATATATAGGTACTATACGTACATTTTTCACACGTGTCACACGTTTCTATGGAAACATTCCACAATTGTATCAAAAACAGTTAGATCAATTTTTGTCTCAATTAATCCCTGTAACGGATTATAAAAATATGGAGGAAACATTGGAAAATAATGGATTACCCGGAAAAATAACACAAGGTCAAGAGATTATGGACAATTTGACAGTGGATAAAAAAGTAACAGAGGAAGAATTTCAGAATTTCATGCATCGCGTTACTGAAGTCGGTAAGCATAATCTTTTGCAATTGTTAAACTTTCATTTTGATGTATTGTAAAATCTTTAAAGAAAAAATTGTAAAAAAATTGGCCTCCTCCGACTTGGACGAACAAAAACACGGGGAGATGTTGGCGGATAATTTATTACAGCAACGATGCGATGGAAATATTTCCGAAGATATTGAACTGAAAGTAAAAACTAATCGCACGCTGATTAACAAATGTTCGACGACCGAGGAATCTACTCAGGATCAAATGTCCCAAGGTACTAAATTGTTTGTTGCGAATATTGCAAGTCTGTACCAATCGCGGATTTGTTTACGTAGAAGCGTTTATGAGGGGTGTGGAAAAGGATGCGAAAGAAAGGGCGGAGAACCGGAAGACTAAGAACGAACGAGCAGCAACATTAAAAACAATTGGCAATGGGGCATTTAAAGAAGGAAATTACGAGAAAGCTGTAACCTACTACAGTAAAGCACTCGAACAACGAAAAGATTCGTCCGTATTATGGAATAACAGGGCTTTATCGTATATTCAGCTTGGATTATTCGAGAAAGCATTGGCCGACTGTGAATGGGCATTAAAAGTAAACAACACGAATCTGAAAGCCCTTTTAAATAGTGCTAAATGTTATAAACAACTTGGAGACGAAATTAAGTATAAAAAAAGTATTGAATTAGCAAAGGAGAGAAATCCACATTTCACCAAATTTATTACTGGTACTCTTAATAATCTTTACCCTAGAGACCATTTCGATTACAGCTAAATTTAACAACACTTTTCTTTTACAGAATTTGAAGAAGATCTGAACATGCGTATTAATCATCAAGCCTGATCTACTAATAGTATTTTACATTAAACGATAGAAATATTTCTCACGTAGCCTGTATACTTCCTTGCAATAATTTAAAATACATTTAACTGGTATCAAGGTAGAGTTATTTTGTTTGCAAAACCTTCCTTTATCTCTGAAAGAGATCTAGGTTCATGCAAAAAGACTGTACATTCAATACCCTGAAAAAAGTTATTAATGGAGTTGTTAAAGTGAAAGTGTTCCAACGTATAATATAAATACTTGTACCTGCATACGTGCTGCTCTAACAAATCCCTCATTTGCAGATACTGTAATGCTTTTTATGTTTTCCCCGGTTGCAAAAACCAATCTAGATCTGTCTTTAATTTTACCACCTAAATTTAGCTTTTCCATAATTCGGCCCGTAGGTATATTGTTAACAATTTGAACCTTCTTCAATAATTCCTTGGCCCTAAAAGTTTCTTTAGGTCCGCCAATAACATCTATGATGTTCATAAAATTTTCATAAGCGGTTTGACAAACGATAAGCTCTTTGCCCATGAATAAATCCTCCAAAATTGGTTTCACTGGACATTTCCTCTCCATCTCTGCTTGTTGTGTGAGCAATGGTTCCCGATAAATGAAACAGTCGTATCCATTGGTCATATTTGTCACATATGCTAGTAAAGTTGATACATCCAAGTTCAAAAGTTTTATTTCAGTATTAAGGGAAGTGGTATTTAAATTATCCAGATCTGAATCTATGCCTGTTTTGTATTCGTTCATAGGCTCCTCTGTAGGTACATCAATGAGTATCATTCTTTAATCGCCAATACTATACGCATTCCTGCATTTATCATATTAGAAAAAATTGAATACCATGTATATCTGTGCCCTTTGGATCTCCGTACTGTATCTTATCTCCTTCAACAATCACTCCCATGCGTTCTAAGCGCGTAGCTAATGGTGCTTCTATGCCATAAGCAAAATGAAATATAACATCTGGAGGCCTATACAAATGTGGATAGCACTTTGCGCATTGCAAATAACTTGTTGCTTGATCTAGCACAGACCTTTGTCCATATTCTCCTTCGCCCGTTGAAATCAATGTAAGAGCTCTAGCATTCCTAGCGATGACTTTAACCCATGACGTGCCGCCATTACATATTATGTCTACTTCTAGGCGTGACTTTTGGTGCTTAAAGGGTTTCATAACGCTGGAAGGTATATTGGCACGATACAGTCGTGCTACAATTGCATTCAAATGAATCAAATTTGTACTCTGCAAATGTTCTTTCTTTACATTCCCTGCAGATTGTACCTTTATGAGAATAGCGAACAATTATAATCCTGTTCCCTTAGAATTCAACAATATATGTATAATATTTCATCGAGTTCCCAAATCCACGAATAAAATAAGATCAATGAAACTAGATACACAATGACTTCTGAACTTGCAGCATTATGGATTATGGATAGTTGCATTCGCTACCTAATAGCGCAATAAGATATATCCAGCTTTGAGAATGATGTCGAAGGAACATACCTTTTCCAAGAATCTAATTTCTTGTTGAAATTTTCGTACAAGTTTCTCAACCCCGTCAACCTCTCGTAAAAGTTTCAGTCGGTCTATAGTGCATTTGCCGCTGTCTATTTTCTCCTCGAGGCATCTTAGAAGTTCAGCCTTTTCCTCCATCCTTTTCAATTAAGCAATTATCGTGAATTTTGCCATAGAAAATCCTATTTTCTGTAGCAATTCTAATAATTTTAGATAGTCCACGACCGACGAACGTAGTGCTAGCAGCCATCTTGCATCCCGGTCCAATATCGCGTAATGTCGTCGGGTCGCTTGTCAAACTCGTCTATTAACCTCACAAACTTTTCTATTTTAACGAATAATTGACAGTCAAACATAATACATGAATCCTAATGATACCACGTTCCAGCGTATCGTGCAAACTTTAAAACGAGAGACGGAAAACCAATTCGCGAGTGTAATGCGATCGAAAACAAGCCTCCTAATTGTACTGTAATTATCGCACGGTGTCGTCCTTTCTCTAACAATAATAGAGAGTATCGTAGTAATTAAGTTACAAAATGTCCAGCGCGAAGATCATCGAAAATCCAGAAATACCGGGTGAGTTTTAGTTTATAGGACACAATTTTCCTCATTGATTCACGTTGTGAGAGGCAGAGCACGCACACAGAGATACATGCATACATAGATCCATACATGTGTACATGGTCGAGTAAATCTGGCGTATTAAACATTTACAAAATCGTCGATCTTCAAGCTCATCTAGCATTAAAAATACACAAATACATAGTGTATTCGCGAGAATGTACATTTATAAATGAAACTACACCGCTGCAAGTATAGAAACACGTTATGTACATAATTTGCAACGAGTTCTATTAGAGATAAACAGATGCGACTTCTGATATACCTGCAACAATCAGTTGTCGAAGCAATTAGTCCAAGGATGCACCTATCGCGTCCTATGATGGACACACGAAATAAAAAGATCAATTTTCTATCGAGTATCTCTATGCCTACTGTCAAGTTTCATTCAATACTTGACTGTCAAAATCAACTGGCTGCTCAAAATAACAAAATAACAGACGCGTTGTTTACGCAGGAAAATATAAAATTTACGAATGGAATCGAGATTTATCGATTGCTAAAAATTGTTAAGCATAATGAATTTGTTAAATTTGTTTGCGATGCAGGATTGGAATGTTTTCTGCCGCCCCCGCCGCCGCCACCCCCACCGCCAATTGCAACAATAAAAACCAACAGCATCCAAATTACGCCCGAACGAGAATTACCGGCAACGGCAGAACCTACGACGACCGGTGTATCGACTAGCGATATCTCGATAAATCTAACGACAGTACAAGCACCCACCACATCGTTTCCAAATCTTCCTGTGCCAACGGCGTACATCATGCATCCGGCGATACAGCCGCAAACACCTGGACAACCAGCTACACCCTGGTGGATACCTACGGACGCAGACACATCCGATCTTTATGCACGATGGTACGATACGACCTACAAGGCAGCAACTGCGACGATCCCATCGCCGACGATACAAGTATCCGGCAAAGCTAAGAACAAATATTACAAACGCAAGAACGAGTTCATCGATCCTGCGCAAGATGCAGGTAATTAGAAAACGTTTCGAGATTAGCTGGGAACAGGCGAGCAAACCGCTCGAGTATATGTATTTCGCGTAAGGAGGCGCGCACTAAATGATGTTTTTCCAATCATATCTCCGATTATTGAGACTACGCCAGTATAGCTTATTAATAATCGATAATTTATGTGTGTATTTCGTAGAGAAAGTTGCAAGCGCCCAGAGGGAACTGTCGGCACTAATGAAACCGCTGAAATGCGATCTGTGCAATGCAGTTGTAAGGCTCGATTACTTTATCCGATAAAAATACACGCAAGACCCTGTTGAATATCGTGTCGTATTTATCTAACTGTGAACACGTGCACGAATCGGCGTTGCTTAAAAATGAACGATTTCAGATGAACTCTACGTTACAAGCTAAGTTGCATTACGACGGAAAGCCACATCAGAAGAAGGTGTCTATGTTTCTAAATCAGAGTGTAAAGAAACAAAAGACCGAAGACGGGCAAGTTAATAGTACGACCAACGACTGGCAGAATTATTGTGATGTAAGCGGGTGAAATGTACATCGAATGGCATTAAAAGGTAAATGGCATCGGCCGCTGTTATTCGACCGTGCGTGTTTGATTTGCAGATTTGCAAAACGTGGTTCACGTCGCAAACGGACGCGACGCAACACTACGCTGGTAAAAAACATATTAGAGCAGCGAACGGCGGACGTCGTGCGAGGTAGAGAGATGTATACTTGTCTCTAATTATTCTTAGAATGATAGCTGTGTCAGCCAAGAGCGTCAAACCAGAGCGTTGAATTCTACAGGCCACCGAAGAAGTCGCAAAATCAAAATCAGTACAGTCAAATAGATCCCTCGGGCCGATTTGGGATAGGAATGGCTTTTCAGCCGGACGTGGATTCCGCGCCGGCACAGCCGGTAGTACCTGACAGTACCAGCACGGTGCCTGTACCAGGAACAGGGCCCATCTACACACCACCACCTTATCCAACGCCTTTGCGTTGCGATTTGTGCGGAGTTTCCGCTAATCGGCAGGACCAATTAGAAACGCACAAGCGTGGTGCTAGACACATGAGAATGCTTAGGTTGAACGGGTTGCCTGTTCCTGAGCCCGGTAAGCCAGCGCTTCAAACTACCCTGCTTTGTACCGGGCCGAATAATCTTTATACTGAGGACTTCTTTTTAGCTACGGAGAACGAGGCGACGCCCGCGACTCCCGGACCTATAGATTATTCTATTTATCGAACGCCATCAGGTAAATACGTCTTCTAAGTGGATTCGAATGCGATTCAATTTGTGACCACCCAGTCTAACTCTTTCATTTGCAGGCCAGTATTATTGTGCACCCTGTAATTTATCGTTAAACTCTGAGAGTACGTTCGCCCAGCACGTCGAGAGCAAAAAACATAAGAACCAGTCGAACCCAAAATCCCCGTCCAACGCTGTGGTGGTGTCGAAGAAAGCTAGATTCAAGAAGAAATAAGACCACGCGAATATCGTACACGTGTACGATTATGCGACCACTTTGTCTAACCATTGTTTTCATTAAATATTTCCTCTCATTTTTCGTTTTCACCGATACAGTGCCGTTGTAAGGTGGCAACGCACAGCGTTCTGTGCAGACAGAAGAAATAAAACTCTTGTTCGATATAGGATGTAGCACTGCCGGGGAGACACAGTCGAGGATGTCAGTAACCTCTGGATCCTCCAAGACCGCCGCGAAAATTATGAATTAATGCGAAGATGGATCCGATCGTCGCGCGACTGATGAGGAAGATAAGTCTGTTAGGGCGCGAGTGTATTTAATTTAAATACCGATTAACTCTGAATTCGATTTTCGGTAAACTGAACGGTTATTTAGACGGGAGCTCGTTAAATGTCTCGGAGGCAGCTCGTCTAATCGCCCACATTTATTCAATTACGAAACCATTAGCTCCTCGTCGCTCGATTCGCGAAATCGTAAGTCCTGTATACAAACCGCGTGTTTGTCGCAGCCATCGTGAAATTTATGCGCCGTTCGCTCTCGGCCTTCCACAGAATTTATGACCGAGCGAGCGAGCCATACCAAACCTCTATTAATTACCTCCTAAGACACGTATGACGGATCAACGTTTCCAGCCTGTTTTTACTGTCACTTCCCTGCGACGAATATATCTTTTGACAGCAGTAACCAAATAAAAATGTCGCTGTAAAGCATGAATCAACGATACGAGAACCCCGGAGCTACATTCATGATACCCAAAAATGGCAAGAAGAGACGTAAAAGCTCTTCTGTCTTACGGGAAGGAGGATGAACGTGTTGCGGCGTAAAGCAGAGGAGCAGGATAGAATTCTTTCGGGGAAATACAGTTACTCGCCGTGAGCGCCACTGAAGGGAGGAATTCTTTGTGAAAATTTTAAAGGCAGCCCGGAGCTATTAAAATGAAAAACTAAAGACCCAGCCGCCATGGATCTTGAGCTTTGAAAATTCCTATGGAATCGTTTCCTTCCTTTTGTACCGCGCGTCTACGTACCGCGTCGATTTAAACAAAGAAAACTCGCCCCGCTTTTTGGTGTTTCGTCCAGAAACTGAAACGTTTGCTACGTCATCAGCGACGAGAGATGGGGGCCGTCCACGCACAGATCGTAGATCGTTGCTTTATACCTGCGTTTCGGATTTTTATGACCCCTGGTTCCGCGTTTAACGCTTACCCTTTTTATTCCTCGCTTGGTCCTCCCACTCGAGGACACCACCGAAATCCTTTTCCCATCGTCTCCACTATTCTTTCCCCACTAACGTTTCCTCTGTTAGGAGGGGCAACCTGCTAAGTTTGTGCAACGTAATAACGGATGAGCGAGGAATTTACAGCGGCTAGCGAAAGAAGAACGGAAGTCAATTCGTAAGACAATCATGAAGGTAATACTCGAGCACAATGGGACGGAGGGACGGAAATCGATTCGCCATGCGGCCAGGTGTAATGCGTGTAAAAATTTATTACGGCGCGTCCGTTCTGAAATTCGACGGAATTCCTCCCGATGACTGGAGAGAAATTCTGAGAACCTGTAGAGCGGTACGAGACGTTTGTGTCTGAAATTGCCGCCACTGAAACGACTGACTGTCGTATAATAAAGGGGAGCAAACGATCGAGTTCTCGTTCAAGCTTAATTAAAGATTAAAAAAGTTTTCCACCTGTACATATATCCAACGCAACTCACCCCGAACAATAAAACTCCCCGCAACGAAATAAATTACCCTGAACAGCATGTTAAAAAACCACAAAAAAAAACGCAAAGGAGGTATAAAGCTCGCAAACACCGGTTATGAAACTATTCGCGCAGAGATCCTGTTCCGCGGTCGCGTGGATCCGCTTAACTAACAGAACATATCGATCGGTGAATCGTTTCGCATAGCGGCCACCGTGAAATACAGTGAAAGCGTTAACAGATCTAACGAATATGTTTGTCGCTTTAAAAGATGAGTAGCGTTCGAAGGATGGTTTATTGCACGCCCGACGATTAGAATTTCTAATGCTTCGCACTACATAGATCACGGCTAAAACCTTACCGTGAATCGAAGATTATTCTGTTAATCTCCACGCTTGGAGCGGAGCGTGCTGCGCGCGGAGGAGCACGGTGTCCACGAACAATTCAAATAAGTCTCCGAGGCGAGTCAACGCGCAAGAAATTTTTTTTCACGCTGCCGTTCATTTCTAATTCCGCTAACGAACAACTAACTTTGTTAGCGCGAGAAACGGTACCGGTGTCGAGCAAGAGCAGCCGCTCCTTTGTCTCGCCGAAGCCATTGTTCCACCTGAGACTGTGAATTGGTAAAAAAAAAAAAAAAAAAAAACAACAACAGCGCGCAGAGGCAGCAGGCGAACGAGAATGCAGGGATTTTTTTCTGTCCTGTTCGCCAACCCACGGACAAATTCGTACAATTATTTCTCGATTAGACGAGATCGTTGGGCAGAGCGAGGAACCGGACCGCATTGCAAGCCTGTATTGCAGAGGAGAAAAACGAAGCGGGTTCTTCGCAACACGTCCACCTAATCGCGGAAATTTCGCCGGGCGACACACCCGCTTTAATAAGATGTTTTTGCGAATCTGCTTGGAAATGAGTAACAGTTGGCGCGACGATGGCACGGGAACGCATGCTGGGACGAGAATGATGAACGGGAATAAAAAGTGCTCGAGGCGTATCTCGGTGGGGCTGACCTTGCAGGCCTTCACAGCCCACCAATGTAGTCTGACAGGAAAATAGAAAATTGTGGCGGTCCTAAATGCGGGCAGTATGATGCCATGCGGAAATAGCTGTCCGTCTGTGCTTTCTAGCGACGCGACAGAGAATGGGGATTGACTTGGGGGTCGACTCGATCGCCGAACCGATTACCACCGGTCTTCCAAGGAACTGATAGATCGGTTTACCACTTTGCCTGTGATCTTAAACCTAACTTTCTATCGGCGGCATTTAATTCGTATCGTTTATGGAAGTGCGATTGTCGCGGTCCATATCTCTTATCGTTGTATTCACGGCGAAATCAACGATGTATCGATGTCAAAGTGGCTCCCCCCAATGCTAATATACGAGGGCAGAAAGAATTACGATCGCACTTACCAATAGAAGCAGCATGATAGATCTGCGTTGAATGAACCTGTAGGTGTCGTCAAACGTGTAACTGGAAGACTCGCGACTGATGAGATAAAAATGGGTGCAGGATCGGTACGATAACGGCTGTCCTGAATATGGTTCCCCTCGGATTAAGATAATTGAAAGAAACTAGCAATAATATCTATACACAATACACTGAACTGTTCAGCAAACTGGCAATTAATATTTTAAAAATAAACGCAGAGGTTTGTTTCGCAAATGACGCTTGAAAAACGATACAGAAAGGAGCTACTTGTCGCTACCACTGACGCCACAACTAACGCTACCACGACGAATTTTCGCGCAATTATGCTATTTGTAATAATTTACCCATAATTCACAGTATTAATTGGACACGTGATTATATTAAAAACCTATGACATGCTCGGAAATGATCACGTGTCCCTTCGTCACGGAGTCACCCAGTTCGAGGAAGAATGTACCACGTGACGAGAAGAAGCTGGCCGGAGCGGTGATTTTTCTCCAATTCTTTGGAAGAATTTATAGGTAAATAATTATTGAACATATTTGAATTACGCCACAGTATCTTCTTTAATCTCAATACCCGCGTGTGTGTGAGTTGTTTCTGTGCAAAGATGCAGGCAATTGTAGGGTTTATTGTATTTTTTGAAACACGTAGATCGACAAGAGTGGAATAGCTATGGATTGTGGGATCTGCGAAATGGCGCATGAATTCGTGGCATCCCGACGAGAGGTCGGCGACGGCGAAGACGGCGAAGGGGGCTGAAGCAGATATCAAAGGATATCTCGCCGTGGTCGCCGTCGACGAAAGTCACCAGGAATTTAAGTCCGGAACATTGACGATGGGTATGAGAACGCTTGCTGTTATGCCGCCGACATGAACGCGCATGCGTGCGACTTACACTTGACAGGCTCAAAAAATCAATGACCCCGCTCGGTCGTGGTTTCCAGAAGGGCTTTTTGTCCGCAAAGTAAGATCGGGAATAGAATCGGCGATCGACAGGAGGGAACGTGGATCATCGAAGGACCGTTTCGCGTGAGCCAGGCGAATATTTCAGGCAGGAGGGAGGAAATAAACGGCGTGGAAAATGGACGGCAAGGGTGCAGTCACAGTGGCGGCGCTAGTGTAAGACGACCGAATAGCGGTTCGGTGAAACCAGCCGAGCGACCTCGGCTTGTTTCGGCTCGCCGCTTTAGTTCGTGTTCACTCGCAGTACAGGACGGACTTACTTGACTTGTCCGTGAATCGTGTTCTCTGTACGGAGAAAAAACTGTTACTCTATGTTGAACAAACGCGAGGCACGTATGCATATGAGTGCTTCGGTATTTCGCGGGTAAAAAAAGAAACTGTGTCGGAAGTTGAAAACACGACCATTCGCGGTTCTCGCGAAAGCGACGCACGAGGTCGTAGTGTTCCAGCCGGCGATAAAGTTTCATAGTGACTTGTGTTAAAAAAAAAAAAAAAAAAAAAAGTGGTGAACCATAGTGCGCGAATCATTGTTCGCGTCGTGTGCGACTGCATCGGGCACGGTTTACGATATAGGAGGGATAATCGCGTCGATTGTAACTGGAACGCGGTTCGTTGGAATTATCAGGGGAGAAGTATACCGTCCTGGCCGTCGCCGCGGTACACCGTCCGTCCACCTTTCGCGTTGCCGCGAGTGCACGGGATAAAATGGCGCTTGCTTTCGTTCGTGTACCTCTATCGACCGTGACAAACAATTCAACGACCGAATCGTGTTGCCGCCAGTTGCAACCTTTTTGAGCAGCGAAAACGGCATCGCTTCGTCTTTCGTCCCACCCGCTGGCCCCTGTTCGGCTGTTTTAACATCTTTTTGTCACCGAATCGAGGCTCCACATCGCCACCAGCCACGAGTTCAACCTGAAGAAGACGGCACAACCGTGGAGAAATACGATTGTTCCGCGGTCACATCGACAGAGTGGTGTTCCAGCAGCACGCATCGCTCGCGTTAGGGTAAGTCGGGCATTCCATTTTCCATTCTCTGTAGACAGTACCGATATACTTCTGTAAGTACGTAGCTACGTGTTTGTATTCAAACTCCGGGTACACACTGTAAGTATGTAACCCGCGTACGATAGTTTTCACGTTCTTCTGACCTCCTGTGCGAAACACTGCGGCGAAAAATGTTTATATTCCGTTTGTTATCCACGATTTACGACGTGGATATTCACGACCGTAGTGAAAGGCATTGATTCGTTGTACCTCAGAATGCTGTGTCAGAAGAGTGAATTCCGTTCGAACAGGTTTGCCGTTTCATTACCCTCCCCGTCGCAAGAAGCAGTCTACGAAAGCAATTTATAATAGCGACCGGGTTCAGTTATGTCGACAGGGAGATTCGTTTTTTTTTTTTTTTTTTTGTCGACTCCCGAATCTTTAGACGGTTTCTCGTCCTGTGGCTTGAAATGCACGGCGCGTTCGGCGTTAACGATTCCATAGTTGTGCAAATAAATCTGAAAGGGCCTGGGGGTCGCGGACTATTGGAAAGTTCAAGTGACACACGCACTCGCATACGAAACCAGCCGATGTGTGCATAGGTAAAGCGTGTATGCACAATCGGCTGAGTACACACGCGCTTTGCACGCGCCTAAACGTGCGAAACGTGGTTCGCCTATACGCGCGGGCCACATACATGTATTACTCGGAAAATGACAGGCTATCGGTGAGCCGGTGTGTTTGAGCCCGTCTCCTCGTGCAAATATTTTGCGCGGGCAAACACTCGCCATGACGGATCATGCCCTGCTAGGAGGTAGATGGAAGGTGTTTGTATCCGCGAAGAGCGGGATATCGCCGAGAATTTTCTGCAATTCTGCGGGCGAATCGTTACGAGCTCGTTAAGATAGTCTCTCCACCCTTAGTTGGAAATCAAGGGGCCATAAATTGTCCACGTTGCATAGGTAGCTATCGACACATTGTCGTTCATTGCCCTCGTTCCGCCGCGTTCTAATCAGATTCCATTGTAGATGGAAACGCGATACACGTAGCAAATGTTTCCCGGGGCCATTGGTACGAGAAGGGAGGGACATACCGTTGATGGAAGGGATATAAATGAATTTATGTCGGTCAGGATCATCACGAATGGCGGTTTTTGGGGTAGCTGATCGTTATCGGGATCGACACTGGCGCGGCCAGGTAGAATAATAACTTTACGACAGACTATTGGGTAAAAAGGCAGCAACCCCTACGCCTGTCTACCTGTTGGCGCAGGTAGCGTGCCGTTCCTACAGTCCATAGTTTCCCTAAGCTCGGTTTATCGTGTCCGTCACGTTTCCAGGCGTGACGAAGTTGTAGAAATCCTGCTTTCCATGGATCTCGTATTCGTGCGTACGTATTCCTCGGGTACGTAGGCGAGGACACGAACCGTCTAATTAGCAGTTCCCATTTAACAATGAACGTCCATTGAACTGGCGCAAGCTACGGGAGTCCTCCATCAGGTGTACACTATTTGCGTAGCCTCGTGTCGCACCTCCGAACGGCGGATACAGTTGCTAAAACGCGAGCGAATTAACCTCCCGATCGATAGATTGTTTTCGCCGGCGGAGGATAATTTAATTTTCCAGCATGCGCCCGCGTGCCAGAGACATTCGTGGTAATTAGCTTCAATTTGGAGTTCGGTCCGAGAGCCACTGAATTCGTGGTAGAACGTTGCTTGTTCCCGGTACAAACATCATTCTTCCATTCGCGTTCCCCCCGACGTGAGAACGGATTCCCGATGTTTGTCTCCGCTCGCCAGATCTGTCCGATAATCGTCGAACCGTTAGACGAAAATGATCGCACGCCAAGGAAGCGGCGTGCACGGTCAACGAGGAACCGTACAGAGTATAAAGTGTCCGCGTCCCGCCCGTGTAACTGAAGCTGAACGATGTCGAGAGGAACAATCTTCCTGCGGTATCGAGGATTCGGGCGATTAATTATGATCACTGGTATTATTAGAGGGTCGCGTCGCTCCGCATATCGGGACGAGCGAACGAAGGCACGTCTAGGCCGTCGTTAACATACGCGGCAATTCCACACAGCGTAGAGCGGCGCGCGTACTGGTGCGTAATTGCATCGTGAAAGTGTTACAAAGCGATTCTCGTCAGCCCCGTGAAACGCGACGTCGCGACGCGACGTTCGATCGACCAGCCTGCGGAGCCGGTAGACTCGTGGAAATAGTGAAAGTAATCCAACCACCTGGCTCGTCCTTTGAAAACCACTTGTACCCACGACGTACCTTCGTTCGTACACGCGTTCATTTCTTTGTCGCGTTATCGAGAGTCGCGCTTCTCAGAAACGAAATTCTTCTCGTATCCTCGTGTTGTTCCATGGGAGCCCGATCGCTTGTTACGGTAAACTACGCAGGAGCCTATTAACAGGATAGATGAACTTTCGTGAAATTCCCCCCCAACGCATTCCGGAGGCCGGGGTGCAGCCAGGTTGGCCTAAAATTTCAAGGTTCCGCCTGGCTCTTGATTGCCAGGACGCCGATTCGAATCTCGTTTCGTCTCTTGAACAACGGCGACAGGTCTTTCTGCTCCTTTCGCTAATCTCGATGCTCATCTAGGATCTGGGGTTACCTGGTCCGAGATCTACGCGTACTTTGGCACACTGGCAACGTGCTCACCTTTCAAAGTATCCCCGCATTGCCCGCAACCTCTCATTCTCGATTTCCTTACGCATACATAGATACGATACAACTTGTCGCGAGAAGTACAGATATCGCGTGCACGCGTTTATAACACCAAACCCATTTCGGCGAGATTCGTTTCGTTAAAATTGTGTTGCCAATACGTTTCACAAACAAATTACAAGTTACGCGCCACACGTGTAACTTCGCTACCGGAATCCTTAATGAGCACACTGATTTCCATACTTTTGTACGCTCGAATCGATTCCCCCTAGAGACAGAGGAATTAATATTTGCGCGCATTGAATTAATAAGCTGCTTGATTACGCTCCGGGCGCCGAACGTAGAATGTAGACTTTCGTTTGTCCCTGTAAACATATTAGCCCCGATACCATCTCGAAATCGGAATAATGCCATTTCGAATTCTTCTGACTGGCTAAGAAAAGTACTCGCACACCAAGATCGTACCTTGATTCCTATCGAATTTCAGTCGCGCAATGGCCAGAGGAAAGAAAGAAAAAAAAAATACTGTGGGCTGGGCGCTATTAACTCCGCAATAAAAACTAAAGTAACCGGGGGTGGGGGAAAAACCTTCGGCAATTTCACTTATACAGTATTTTTTTGTCGTCGTCTAGAAGAAGCTACGCGAGTTTTTGTAACCGTGGCTTGTACGGCGCGTAAGAGGACGGGAAATTAAAAGTACATACCTGGCAGTAAAACAGGAATCGATCTTGCGAGACATATCAAACAGAAGTCGTATCGAGATGAGAAGCGGTATCGCGTCCACGGTTTCGTATAAATTTCGGCGCAAATCCACCGATAAAGCTACAGGAAACTTATCGCGATGCTATCTCCTGCGTAACCTTCTTATCTCTTCCCATTTTTATCGACAAACAGATTATAATCGGCCGTCCTCATCGAGCCCGTCACCATTCCGTTTATTGCAGGGAAATCCCTAAAGGGAGAGGGGGCTTCTTCGGCTCATGAATTTCCCTGCGCTTTGGTAAACGACGATTCATTGTGTTCACGTGGCCCTGCATTCTGGCTTAACCGGGTGCCACGTGGTCCCTTCTAATACGCGATTCTCCGGACGCTCGGGAACGTCGCTCACAATCAGTCAGATGCCAGATTATCAAGAATCGTTTTTCCCCGCAGCCGTCGTTACTATCTTGCGATAAATCCAGTTAAATCGTTTCGTTTGTGTCTTCGATGGCAGGGCGCATTATTATTCGAACGCGGCTCAGCAAATGGGAAAACATGGCCGGTCTGTGCAGGACGTTTTTGTACACCCTGAAAAAGCGAACAGCCGAGGCCAAAGGATCGGTTCGATTTCTTTCGTTCGCCAGGCAAGCTTATATCGAAAGCTGTTTGCGATAATTGAGGTTCGATCTTCCAACATTGTGCCGGAAAAGTGAGGTCCGCGGGGATCCTAGCGAAACGCGTCGGTGTGCTTTTTTCGCAAGTGGTTGCAGTCGACCGGGGGCCCAGCTGCTAATTCGGAATTTAAAGTATAATGTTCGCGATGTTCATTGTTTCGTGTGGCTGGCTTAGCGCACACGTCGGCGAATTGCCAGAACAATGGCAGTAATTACCAGGATTTCGGTTCGAGTACGATTATGCTCCGGCACAGAGGCGAGTCGCTCGATGAATTTAAGTTTATTTTCTCGTTGACAGGCGAGCGTGAATGGAGATTCGCCTTATATTCGCTGCTCGAGTTTCATGGGAATCTGGCCAATGGTCGTACCCCTTTCCTCGTAACCTTTCTTGCACACCGGTGCAGTTAGCGATGTACATATGGCTGCGTTTTTTCATTTTCATTCGAGGGACCATTTTTTTGGGAAGTGGGCGTACCTCTTTCCGGTTTTCGGCCCATTGTGTTCCGCCCTGTTTGATTCTTCTTCTTTTCCGCCTTCATCCTTTACCTCTTCTCCTTCTTCTTCTCCTTCTTCGTCTTCGTCTTCTTCTTCTTCTTCTTCCTCTTCTTCTTCTTCTTGTACTCGCCAAGAATGTACCCGAACTGGTATGCGTGGACGCGTGCGTGTTGGAGCACGACTGCGAGTAAAGGCATGCAAACGTAACGCGTGTCTACAAATACACGAGCGGCGCAATTTTTTCCCCTCATGTAAATCGGCACCGCGGTAAAGGTGAATTCGCGTCGAAGGATTCAACCTCCCCGCGCGGACCATTAATTAGATAAATTGATAATTAACATTCCGGTACCCCGATGGCCGCATTTTAAGGTCACGAAGCTGCGGTGCAGGGAGCCATTAGAGCCGGATGAAAGCGCGAACATGGTTTCGCTCGTCACCTGGGAGAGACACTCGAGATACGAAGGAGATCCGTTGACGACGAAACGTAGTCGGTCGGCCAATTTCATTCGAAAAAGCTGTAAAGTACGGGTTAGGTTGGCCCCGTCGAAAAGAAAGACTCGCTCGCATTGTGGCTCGAGACAAAGGGACATTTTTTGTACGCGATCAAAGAAACGACGAAAGAGAGAAGGAGAAAGGGAAAAGACCCTTTTACGCGGGCCTGTATCGAGCGAGTTCTCGACTTGCCTTCGACACGCTCGAATTAATGATTTCCTCGTCCACGGGCATTACCTTTTTCCTGCGTTCCATTCGAACTCGCCCCGTCGAGACTCATCCTAATTATTTGTCCGTTCCGTCGGTGCTCTCGATTCGACAGTGAACGTACGGCGGCGCGTAATGTATCAGAACGTTCGAGTATATTCGCAGAAGGTGCAAGATGGCGACGGCGCACAGAAATAAGCTAAAATAACTCTGTGAACGACGGTGCTCGTTTTCAGGAAGGATTCTGTTCTCCGGAGAACGGCTGCGGAGGCAGGGAGAATGAACCGTTAGAACTGGTGCTTCCTTGCCTCTCGTTCCGACCTCGCGAACGGTTATCTCACGGACAGAATCAAAAGATTCGGGTCGAGGTTAATCTGTACCGCGTCGACGGAAGCACCTGCGATTAATTTCGTGCTCCTTCCGTCAATTCGACCGTGCATCTCTTTTCCACGGTCCGGCAATTATTACGAAATATTTCAATCGAATCTCCCGAAAGGTAAACGTCCAACTTGCCGACGAGAGGACGTGCGAGCGCATCCGCCCTGTAGCGGCTACTTTATTTGCGCTTGGTCAACGTCGAACGATCTTTCCAATTTCCGTCGTTTTTTTCTCTCGACCGCATTCGACTCGCCGCGAAGAGGGGAAGTTTGAAAATTCATGGATCGAGCGGCACGTTAATCGAAACCGATGCCAGTATCGCCAGGAACACCGGGAACCGCCCCGTTAGTTCCTCGTGTTTGCTCGCCGGATCTTTGATCGCTGCTGTTAGCCTGCCGCGCCGCACCGAGCACGAAGAAAGATTTCGGTAGAATCGAAAGGTAGCTTCCTTTACCGTCCATTGTGGCGCACGTTTTCTATGCTCGCGAGGGCCATTGAATCTTCGAATAAATATTTGACGCGCGAACAGCTGCTATGGGATCCGGGCGTTCCTGACACATTCTACGATCTCTCGCCGTGCTCTTTTTTTTTCTTTCTCTCCTCCCTTCCGGGATGAAACGCGCACCGAGAGAACGAGATTAACGAGGTCTCGATACCCGTTCGATTTCCGAGAAATCGGCCGCGACTCCGCGAGTCGTTCGACCAACTTTTCTTCCCGCGAAACAGCGGCCAAATTAATTTCAACGGGGCACGCGATCATTCGCACCGCGAATACCGAATGTACACGAAGAACCGGCGAAGCAATTTGCGGCTACGGTTTGCCCCGCAGTTGACGGCGAAGCGACGACGTGGAATGAATATTGTCGATACGTATTGCCCAGCCGCGTTCAACGAGCGGCGGGTGTTCATCTATTCAGAAATCAGCCGGTCGATTTCACAGCAAATTTTACGCTACGCGGCGAATCACCGTGATCGTTTTACCGGTAGCGAGGTGTGAGAAATAAACGATCCCCTGCACAGAAGCTGGACGGCTCCCGTCTTCTGCAACGCGTCGTTCCTGTCCTGCGAAAATACCTGAATCGGCTCGCCCTTTCCACGGCAATTTTCTCGTCGAACGTGTGCGCGCACGCGTATGCACGTTTAGATGTTTTCCAAGTAGTTTTCCCTTCGGATTCTTCTGTGTGCGTATAAACGCCGCCCTGGGACACCTGGGGTGCCCGGGAGATCTGCCTCAATTGACACCCTCGGCCAGCCGATGGTTTTCAAAGCCGTCCGTTCGTGTAAAAGCCTGTTTCGAATAAAAGGATAGAAGCGGATCGTCCTGCCACGGCAGGTCAATTTGTACGGACAATTTCGAAATGTAGGGCTGAGGCTATTGTGCGTGGGTTTCACGCGGGCAGAAATTCGAATCGAAACATTTCCCTTGTTCTCCGATCGTTTCACCGAGCCACGCATTCTCTCTTGTCGTTTCTGTCCCTACGCGCGGTTAATTCGATACCCCAGAATCAGCGCGTGCAACTATACTCGCGCATCGTTTCAACGATAGTTATCGAAGCCGCTCATTTCAGTGTTCTTAGAAGCGGTGATTCAATTTTATATTCCGCTCGCAGATAGCGAATTAATAATACCGAGAAATGCTATTATAGGACAGCCGGCTCTTATCTGTATTCATTATCAACGTAAAGAGAGATAAGGGGGCGAAAGAATCTCGCTGGGCACAATTGGATTCGCCGAGATCAATCCCATATTCCTTAAAGGTTCGGTCTTTGTCCGCTGGACTCCTCCTGTCCTTCTCTTTTTTCCCCTCCCTTCGCCGCGGTGCAGAGAAATGGGTTAAGTCAACGTTCAAAAGGAGAAGATTTAAAAAGGTCTATTACCGGAGCTTCTTCGACTGTTCCGACTTTTTTCTCTCTTGCTCGCTCGCTGCGCGAGCACCGGGCCGACTGATAAATTCGAGCGAGCTTTCCGATGAGCGCGATATCATCGTCCTCGCGTTCGCGAGCAACTCACGGTATCGTCGATGACTCCGAGCTGCCCTACGACGGTTCAAAAGAACAGATGAAAGGGAACGCGTATAG
The DNA here is from genome assembly GCA_963969485.1 of Nomada goodeniana. NCBI lineage: Eukaryota > Metazoa > Arthropoda > Insecta > Hymenoptera > Apidae > Nomada > Nomada goodeniana. Next base: position 5,199,090 of record OZ018305.1, on the reverse strand, counting down.
CATCGGGGGTGTCCGCAAGACGCACCGGTGCGGCTCTGTAGAAATTCGGAAGCGCTCTCCTCCCCACAGCTTGGAGCAGCGCGTCGCTGGCTTTATCGAGACGTATCCTATCGAGGGAGTAGCATTTTCTTTTTCGGATCGGACATGGAAATAAAAGGTCGAGTCAGCCAGAACAGGAGCCCGGGAGCCGGAGAGCCAACGGGTCCCCGGGAAGATTGAGAAATCAGGAGCGTGCATACGGGAATGTGTGCGGCGTGTGTGTATACCCCCCTTCTGGTTCTTCCTCTCGTTCACCGGCAGTATATACATATGTATACAGAGAGCGCGTCTACCTCCCTATCGGGCGGCTACATTAGCCTTTGTAGATAGCGCTAAGTGCCCCTGGATATTTCCAGACCTGCCAATGCCAGCGGATCAACCGGAATCAGCAGAGTGGTACGTGCAATCGGTTCCTCGTCACGAGCCGGCCGGTAATAACCGCTGCCTCTGAAACAACTTCTTTTCAGCGGGTTCCGTGTTACTTGGACACGAATCGTGTCACAAGGAGACACGAGAAATTCCATGGGCGCTTCCTACTCTCCGTTCCCGGGCGTCATGGAGCGCCGGGCGTAATTGACGCGGCCGGGTGAAAATCTGGCCGGTCGATGGGAAAAATGTTTGCTCTCTTCGCTTAGGGACTCTCCGACGCGGAGAATTTTTTTTTTCTTCGTCGTCGAGGCTATTTTAGTGCGCGACGTTGCACGCGATGATTGCACCTCGCATCGGGCATTCGCGAAGCATTATCTCGTGGCGAAACATTTGAGCAAAAGGATATTCGCGCATCGATTATCCCCCCGGTCTCGGGGTACTAATTATCCACCGCGGGGAAACGAAGGGCGTACGGCCGCGGCGAGATGTGTATCCGAACCGGCATAATTTTTGCCGATTTCCAATTAGACACGCGACTCATTAGATGTCAGCGGGCCGATAAAGCGCAATAAAACCGATCGGAAGGTTAATGGCTATCGTGGCTCGGCAAGAAGATCCTTAGCCGGGGCTCGTCTGCTTGCTTCTTACAATGTACACAAGGAAAGGGGAACTCGTACGGGTGTCGGGACGTGCGAAGTAATAATTTGTACGCGTATCGCGGCCGGTAAAACGAATGGAACCTAATAAACGTAATGACAATGTCGTGCATAGAGGAATATACGTGTCACGCGTTGCCCTGTAATTTCGTATGCAAAACAGCACCATTGTAACCAGTGTCCCCGTAGTTACGTGTCTATGAACCCTCTTCCTGTCCCGAGGCGACCGCGATTCTACGACGCCCCGAACGTGATAATGTGTAGCGTTGTCGTGGCCGACTGGTCGCTCCTGTGTATTTTTACCCTCGTCGAGGGCCAGCCCTGCGGCACGATCCGCGTCACACGGAACAACGTGGGTACCACCTCTCTTCTCGCTGTCCGAACCTCTAGGAACGGCTCGTCCTGTCCAACGTAACGAGCTTTAACTTGGACGAATAAAAAAAAAAAAGGTGTATCGTTGGTCGCTCGAGTAGTCGATAAACGGAGTCACACGGCACACGCGCGCCACGAGATACGTACATACTTCGAGCGGTGAAACAGTTTGTCCTGTTAAGGGGAGTGCATACATTACCGCGGACAGCGCGGGCAATTCTTTTCCAATCGAGAGGTAACGTTACGGGTGATATCAGCTCGCCCTAGTCTTATAGAACAGCTGCGACCGTCGCCGAAGGAGAATGGTGGATGGTAAAAGGGCAGGAGGGTTTCGCGAGAATCGCTGACCGAAAAATTATTGAATTACGCGCAAACGCCGCGATACCCCCGCTTGAATAAATAACGAAACCGGTTCCCACCGGGGGTGATATTTTTCTACGGCGAAACTGGTCCATGGTTGTTCGCGATATTTATGTAACTGGCGCCTACCGAGACACCCCATTGCCCTAATGTCGCCGGGATAAACCAACAAACATGCAAATATTATTTCACGCGTGTCCGCGCGCATATATACTATGCTAGGATTGCCCCGGAAATTCTCCAAACATTTCGCTTCGGCTCTCCTATTGTCGCGGCGCGGCGGAATCGGGCTGGGAGGGGTGAGTTTGTCGTTTAAATAAATAAACCTGCTCGCAAGTTCCCAATGTAAACGGCGTTCACATTAACGAGCGTCCCCCTATCCGCTTGCCCCCCTTGCCCTGTCCTTTCCTCCTTTTCTCTTTTCCTTGCCTCTCTGTGTACACTCGCAAAATTCCGTGCACGTCGAGGGTTGCGTAAGTGGCTGCTAACTTGCCTCGTATCGCTCCGCAGAAAATCCCGCGAATCCCGTGGAAAAGCTCCGCGGAACGTTTATCCCTTGCTGTTTTTTTTCCGCGGCCATTTTAACCGGTGATATATTCTTTCGGCGAACCTCCTCCTCGGTTAATCCTCTTAAAATAAGATGACTGCCGGTCGGAAATAATCTGTAACTACTCATAATGAATTTACGACACCAATTACCAGCTGACGTTCCAAACATTCTGGGTACACGTCTTTTTCGTCGTGCCGCCGCAATAATTCTCCCATCTATTATTAGAATGGGTCGTAAAGATACGCGCGTTTCGGCTTGTCAGGCGTCGTTTTTTCTTCTTTTCTTCTTCCTCCCTTCCGTTTCTTTTCTATTCGAACGAAACGACTGAAAAGGAACGAACAAATAAATAAAACGCCCACATCCTACCGGCCGATGCATCGAGATTTCGGATAGCCCGTCGACGCCGAAAAACTCGCGGAACATTCGCAACGAAAACAAACGGCGGGTGGCGCGCGTGAAGAAAAATCGAGGAGGAGAAACGACGACTCGTAAAAGTCTCGGTGAAGTCGTAAAAACTGCACCCCGACCGGCAGTGAAGCGATGCAACGACGAGTTACGAGTTACGACTTCGACGTTATCCGCGGCCTTTCCGACCAGTTTCGTCTTCACTTTCACTCGTGGTCTAATGAAAGAAAGAGGAGATTCGTAGAAGCGAAACGATTGAGCGAAACCCGCTCGGCATTCTCGCTCTCCGTTCTTTCCCGCCGCTAAGGAACTTTAACCTTTCCCCGTTTATTTAACGGGGATTTCACTGCGTTCGCGCGAACGTTTGTTGTCGCGACGAATCAAACGGACGCGGTGTCGGAGTCGTCGAGCCGCGAGAGAGCAATGGGGGAGACCGGGTGATGCTTTTTCGTCACTTCCGCGCCAACTTATTCCACCGTGTCGTCTCCGGTACTCGTCGCTTCGTCGTTCCTTTTGCGGCGCTTCCCGCATCTGTGATTCGTGATCGGTGCGGTCGGGTGTGTCAGCTGTTTCCAGTTACCGCGTTAAAAGTAACGTTTACGGCGCTCTTGGGAGCCGGGCGAACGAGTACGCGTCTACCCTGTGCCTCGCGACCAGAGACAAATTCAGGCCACGTATACGCGATATCGCTCCCCGATGACTCGGTCTATTTTCAAAATTCCATCCCCCTCGAGCAACCCCAGAGTGCACTCTCGTGTAACGCGCCGCGTTACAATTGCTCTCCCTTTTCGCCGAGCCGCTACTTCCTTAAGGAAGGGATCGTCGAAATAATCGGCGAACCGAGAGTCGCGTACACGTGCTCGCGTTCTCGTCGGCGCGGGCAGTCTCGTCCGTAGCCGGAGGCCAGCACCGCGGATCTCTCTCGTTGCTGCGAACATTTGCAATTTGAAGCTTCCTTTTTATTCTCGCGGTTTCCTATCTAAATATTTTAGCCGGCCCGTAAATATCGCGAGCCTTTAAAACCGCGTTCCGCGGGCACCCTCGATTCACGAACGCCGCTGACCTCGCCGCGTGCATTTTTAATTTATCTGCAAACATCTGCCGCTTATAATGCCCCGGACCTGGGAGTGTACTCTCCTGTAAAAAACAAAAAAAAAGAAAAGAAAAGAAAAGAAAAGAAGGAGCGTCTCAATTTATATGCTCATCCTTATTTCGCCGGAGTTGTTGCGAGAACACAAGCGGTCGAAATGAAAACGAGTTTGGTACTTTACAAGTCCGCTACTTCGGGCGTCTCGTAGGAATTTTAAAAGGGCCGATTTGTCATAGTTTCCGGCATCCCGTGCGAGCGTATACATCGTCGGGGGGGGGGGGCAGTCCTTAATTGGGAGACGCTAGATGGCGAAGGAGCTAAGGAGGAAAGAGTAGGAGGGAGAAGCTGGTTTGTTTTTCCAGTAATTAAAAAATTCGAACATCTCGCCGGTTCGGCTACTATTCCCACAGCTCGATTAATTATCGCCCGGAGTGCCTTTCATTGTCAGGATCATTCATTCGTGGGGCCCATTACGCGGTAGAACCGAAAAAGGGAAGGAAGGGGAGGAGAAAGGGGCTCGTGTAAAAAAGGCGACTCGAATGGTCTTCCCTCGCACCTTCTACTTGTCGTAAGGCACCGCGCCGCGTCGGTGTTCACTCGAACGTGACCGTAGACTCGAAATTGCACAAAAAGAGCTACCGCCTGATTTTATTTAATTCCCCGCTCGAGGTCGGGCTTGACCCACGATTCGTTGTGCCACATTTGCCCAGATCGCACCGTTAACGAATAAAGTTAGTCTCCTATATATTTTCGGTATCGCGCGGATTCTTCGTCGAGGATGAATTGCTCGATGGACCGTAGGGAAATCTCGATCGCTCGATCCCTCTTATTCCGGCATCCCGACGTCTCTGGTTTACGGTCGCGTGGATCCTTCGGTTTGGTGAACCGCGCTCGATTTTTCAGGTGGACGGCGAGTACGAATAATCCCAGTACACTTATAGCGAGACTTTCAGCAATGCATTATCGGCCCGTGCGCGCATGAAACAAGAAGAGAGCGCAGGGAAAAAGCATCGGTCGTAGAAGGAGAGAAAAGAGGCCGGTTGTATTGTAGTGTCCGTGCATTAGCGGGACTCTGGCACGCTGGAGTATATCATTAAATATGAGAGCCGCTGAGTCGGGAGCAGCTTGATCGTTTCTTTTTTCGTTTCCACGTCCTCCGGTCCTCCCCAGTCCACCTTTCTTCTTTATCCTCCCTCCTTCGACCCTTTCTCTTTCTTGCTCTCGTTTGCGCTCCTTCTCTTCCGCGGTCCAACGTTCCAGCATCTCTTGGAACAGCCGCCTGCCATCTCCTTCTTTCTACCTTTAGTCCTTCTCTCCTCTCCCTTTCCCACCTTTCGCCCGCTCCTCTCCTTCGTTCTTAACCTCTCCTCTCCGTCCCTCGAGTCGACTTAGATGTACCTGAGTCTTCGAGGTCTCCTTTCGTTCTCCCTCCTCGCTCTTTCCACCTCTTCCTTCTTTACCTCGAAACTCTTTCTTCTGTCGCGCGGGTCTCTTCTTCCCTAGGCTCCTCTTTCTTCCTCCATCGGCGTATCTCGTAATTGGCGTGACATGCTCTCTCGGTCCGTCGTTCTATGGCTGGCTGGGAGGAGAAACGGAGCGTGCAGACGATGGACTCTCTCTCTTCGTGTTACGTCCTTCGTCCTCGAGGCCTCCGAGATGCTCCCGCGTCGCAAGGTTGCCGTTGCTTCTATCGATCTCGAATTATGGATCTCCGAGCATTCCGTGTCGCCCGAGAATTTTCACGGATGCCCAATGGGTATATAATGGTGGCTGAGACAGGCAGGCAGGCAGGGGGGGGGGGACAACACTTGGCAAATGAATTCCATCTTTGTATCTCGGGGTTTCAGCTGACGAACCCGCTGCGACGGCTAGATGGTACTTTACCGGCGCCTTCTTTTCTTACCTCGTTAGGGGACGTATTTTTATGATGATTCCCTAGTTAACTTCAACCTCGAGCGACCTTCCCCTCCGCATTTTCCGCGGTGTCTATCTATTTTTAAGCTGTTCATTAAAACCGGCAGGCACTCGCTGAAAGACCACTTGTTTTGCATAGAGACGCTTATTGCCGATTGTCTCAGGTTCCCAGCGTCACCTCGGAGTCGTTAGTTTCATCCCTTCGAGGCGGCATTCAACGAACTTCGAGAGTTCTCGAGAACGAGTCGATTGTCGTACCCGCGACGACGATCTTCGCGGAAAATAATCGAACGCCTGCGTTACCGCGGAAGCGCGTTCATTCGGGATCGCACGTCGTGACCCCGTTCACGACTGCGAAAACTTACGGTTACGATTGAACGTAACGCAAACGTCGAGGACACGCGAAAACGTAAAATCGCTCGGATTATCCATAAAGTCGTTTCCAGACGGGGGCTGAAGGCAGTGCACCGATGCATTCCGGTTGATTGGTGCGGCGGCAATGATCGTTGCATTTCCGATAATTGCGTGATCGATCCTTCGGCCTCGCCCCTCTTGCACCCTTCGGGTTTCGGGCTCCTCGTTCTTTTTTTTTGTTTTTCGGCTCCTTGACTAGGAAATATCGGAACCGATAGCTCATCCGACGGGAATTACGCCTCGTCGGTCGCTCGACAGTATTTAAGCGACTGGGTTGCGCAGTTATAACCGCACACCCCTTTTCTCTTTCTCCCCCTTTCCCTGATTTTCCTTCCCCCGTCTCTACCTCCTCTCGTTCCTCCGATTTTTCCCCCCCTATTTTATCAGTCCACGACACTACACGGGCGATGGGCGCGTGTACACGATTGGACGGAAATCGATGGCAATCGAGAGAAAAAGAAGGAATCAGACGCCCCGATAAACTCGAGGAATACCACCGGCTCCCCCTGGAAGCTAGACACCCTCGCTCCCCTTTCTATTTCTCTTGCCCTCTGTGTTCCGCCGTCCCTCCATCCAGCCTCGATCGTTTCGCTGAAAGAAAAAAAAAAAATGCTCTCCACGCTCGCGCAGACCTATTAAATCGCGCGGCGGACGAATAGAATTCGCGGTGGAAAAATATTTATTGCGATATCTACGCGGGCCGCCGGCCGGTTCCCGAAGCGCAGACATTTTTCATCGGGGCGACGAGGAAAGGATTACGTGGGAATTCCGTCGGTCTTCATTATCGTCTTAAGTGGGATCGTTCGGGGCCGAAGAACCGGGATATGGTGGTTGAAGGGTTGAGATCCCGAGATGGGAAGACGCGCGCAAAGTAGACGGTAATCTCTCTTCCGGCCTCGAGATTATAATGAATGTCCTCCGCTCGAATGACAGCTTTGTCCCGATAAAATATCACTCCATTAGAATTAATACAGAGTTTTTCTGGCTTCGAGTTACGAGAGCTCTCTGGGCTGAAGGGTGGAGGGGCCTCGTCAATCGTTTCTTTTTTCTTTGTTTATAATCATTTCGCCTTACACGAGAGCCGCGTGTACACGGGGAAGAACTCTGTCACCCCAAGGATCGAGTCGAACGTGTGGCAGAACCGCGACGCCTGCCCCCTCGCTGGACCGGTCGTTCGAAATCGAAATCGAGCGCGAACGGTCGGAACCGCTGGCCGTTCCTTCTTCTTCGGGAGTCGGTAATCGCTATCGTCATCAGCCGCGCGACGAACGCGAGAGACGAAAAAGGGCGAGGCAGGCGAAGAAAGAGGAGGAGAAGGTGTATCAGCTGTTGCTTTCTTCATCGGCCTCCCTCCGCGTCTTTGCGCAGCATCCGTCGCGGGGCCAGCTCCGGGTCATTAAGAATCCATTAAGAGTTTTCCAAAGTCGGGAAACTAAATATAAACTGGCAGCCGCGGGGCTGGCAGGTGGCGTCTAGGGCATACGGTCCACCCGGATCCACACGGATCCACACGACCAACGGGGGACGTTATGGCCTTAGCGATGGCGTCCCGACGCTGATGGAAGAATCGTAATTCCGGGCACGTATGTCTCGTGCTCGGCGTCGTCCGCGCTGTCGACGTGTTTTTCGAGAAAATGACATAACGTGCACGATGCTATAGTTAGATCAAGATGTATACACGGAAACGGCCGTGATGAGGCTACGTGCTCCCGAATACAGCGGGGCAAATTATATGTGCGGCGGAGGTATACACCGCGGCGGTTCCACCGTTCCCCCTGCCCTGCCTAGAAAAGGGTATGCAGTTTGCGTTGTAATCGTCGGCCGACTGAACGCGAGAAACGATCGTTAAGGTTGAAACGCCTCGCGCGCCGCGGGCTGCGCTCTCGAGGTCTGGATGCGAGTCATCAGAGTCCCTTGACGTCTTCTTCGAGAAGAGGAGCGAATCGATGACGAGTGAAAGTTCACTTCCATCGCCCCGCGATCAACGGCGGTGCTCTCGGTAACGGTGTCTTATCTGGCATGAGGTGAAAGTCTGCCGGGGTCCGCGGCTAGTTTAATTGAAAATCGAGAGAGACCTTCGAAAGCCGCCTGGGTACGACGAGTGCCCCGCACGATCACTTTACATCGGTGCACTTTTTACGAACGGACGCGGTGCACGTCCCTCTTTCTCATTCCCGGCGGATTAATCATCTATTCACGTGCGCAGCGGCTTTGTCCTTCAGCGGCAAAGTCCTGCGTTGTATTCTCACAATTGTCGACCTAGAAACATCCAGCGGCTCGCGCGGTTTGCCGCGATATTTACGCCTGTCTCGCAAGAATTTCAACCCGCGGTATTTTTCTTTCGCAATTTTCTGCGCCTCGCGTTGCGTTTCAATTGCGCCCGTGAGCGGGTTCATTGATCCCCGGAGTCGGTGATACCCGTACACGTACGTATATGTACCGGAAGTCCCCCGACGTGGCAACCATTTTCAACGACGGACATTCCGAATAGATGCCGAGGAACGACGAGCGGCGGTGCACTTTGGCGCCGAACTCTCTTCCCGAACGGATTTCTTCGCAGCAACATCGTTACACGCGGGAACCTCGTCGATCGCCATGCTATCCCCTTGCCCGCGCCGGAAACGCATTAATAGATTCCACGAAAGGCCGCAGAATGTGCAGCGAAATAGATGAATTCAGGGACGTTGTTCTCCGCGAGGCAATCACCGAGTGGCAGATTGCCTACGGGGGAGGAAGAGGTGGAGTGTTGTGTCAGGTGCGTGCCACCTAAAGCGGCGCAGGCCAACTTGACCTCGAGGTAACCATTACTGGCGAGTGTACGACTAATGAACGGTTGCTCGTTAATGGGACGATTCCCCCATTGTGGATCGCTGGTCGGAGCCGTTCGTGGGGCTGCGGGCGGAAACCCCATGCTGCCTTTGCTTCCTCTGGGATGAGTTTGACGGACGGATCGTCCGTGGGACCCCCTTACGATTCACCAATCTCTGCGTTCCCTCTGTCGCCTCGTGGACACTTGGGTGTCGTTTGCGGAAAACGTCCTCCGACTCGTCTCGTTGCGGCCGTCTGTTCGCGTCGAAAAGATCGGCGGGAGGGGGAGGGGGGTTTGCTGGTTTCGTAGTACAGGTCTTCCAGGGTGCATCGGCAGGGTTCATCGTCGATTGTCGATAACGCGATGCCATTATCGTTTTCCGTCCTTTTGTTCGTTGGGGTCGTTCAATTTTGCCCCGCATATTTGCCCGAAGTTGGTTCATCGACCGCGGCCTTTGAAGAGTTCTATCGCCGCTGCTATTCGAAATGAATTTTTATTGAAAAACGAGAACACGAGCGCGAATTTGCATCGCCCCGCCATCCTCGGCCGTATTAAAATTCAGCGACCGAAACTGGTATGTCCTTTTGTCAATGGCAGCGGTTTTATCGCGCGCAAAAATTCATCCGCGGGAAATATGTATGCGCCGGGCCGTTCGAGTTTCGAAACTAAAAGCGCCGGCAATACGTTTACGGTGCGTTCGCGATTACGGGCAGAGATTATCCGCCGGATCTCGAGTCCCACGGAAAATCCTTCGACCTTTTTGGTAATTCCCTCGGGGGGCATAGCTGTCCGTCGTCGATCTTCTGGGAAAAAGTGTATAGAAAGACGGGGGATGAAAATACCCCAGCATCCCGTCCGCTTATGGTGCGGGCTCGAAGGTCGAGGCCTCGCCTGGAACGAGGGCAAAGTAGTACACAGTATCTGGTCGGTCAGAGAGATACATCCCGAATCCCAAAGGGATCCCTGGAAAACATGGCGTTCTGGGACCCTCCATATGTCACGGGATGACGTTACCCTAGTGTTAGCAAAAATGCGGGGAAAGCGGAGCCCGACGGAGGCGTAGTAGACGCATGCATGACAGCTCGGCGCGGGCAAAGAAGAAAGCCCGAAGATATAATCCGGAAACGGCGACTGTGATCTCAGAACGAATCGCTTCCTATCTTACCGAGATTCTTTTCTAACAATTTCCCAGTGACAATAGAAAGGGAGGAAGGCGGACGACAAATTCGATGGTTCCCGCGGGAAGAAATCATTTCGGGGACAGGAATTGTGCACGATTGCGCGAGCGTCACTGCAGACGAGCCTGATAATGCTTGCGGCGCGGGGGGGGGGGGGGGTAGAAAACAGGAACGTCGTCCTTTGAGGAATAATTTCGTTCCGTGGAGCACCGGGGACAGAGACGAGACCGACAAAAGCTTGAAACTTTCCAGTCGAGAACTTTCGTTCGCCTGTATTTATTGGATAAAGTAAGTGCGCTTCGTTTCGAGGGGGCGAGACACGCGGCCACGACCTCCGCCCCCACTTGATCCTTCGTTAGACGCAATTTAACTTTAAACATTAATATTCTCTGTAATTAAAAATCGCGGGACGAGAAGTCTCTTTATCCGCGGCGCGGCGGGCAGTTTGCAGCGAACTCGGAGGAATCGGTTCTCGAAGCGAATCGTTGACAGAACTCGATGATCCGAAAATTCGTGTCCATTATTAATGCCGGTCGTTAAAGGAACGCGCAGCTGGCAATAAACTGCGGGGGCGACGATGGGGTGCAAAGTATATATACATACACGCGTATAGGTGGGTATATATTTGTACCCGGGGTGGTCCACCGACCGCTGTTCCGTTCGATGCTAGAGGAAGTTATCTGTTGGTTCCAAATATAGAGCGAAAGATCCGCGAGGTGACTACCGCGAGGAGGAAAAAAAAAAGACGATAGATAAGTCGTGCGGGAGGAAACGAATGCCATATGGCCCCTCTCTTCTCGGAGCGTGTCTATGCAGTGTCCAGGAAAAAGAAACTCCGACACCCGTCTGCGGAGGGAAGTTTGGACAAATCTCCGTGAAATATAGGGGCGCCAGGCCCCGCAAGAAAAGTTACGAGGCACGCGAGACTCTCACCGGAAAGCATTATTGCCGCAAAAGACACGAGTATATCACCCACGCGCTCCCTCGTTCCCCTCTCTATCTCTCTCTTTCTCTCTATCTCCTTCTTGCGATGGAAAACGCGTTCGTGGCATTTGACGCGACCTCGGAACGCAAACGACGAACAGCTTATCGTCCCGATTAGAGACGTATAAATTACGACCAACGTTACAAACCACTGTTCCCATTGCCGCGCTATTTAGACGCTTTCTCTTCCTAGTTGTCCTTTTTTTCCTTTTTTACCGTTTTCCACCGGGGGAGTAAGTACCTATATACCCTCGTCGCCAGGAAAACCACGCAGGAGGCCACTAATGGTCGAACTATTTTGACGCACACGATCGGCGTACCAGACGTTTGTCACCGGCGCAGGATAAGGAGAGGAACGTGGATTACCATTAGCCTATCACCCGCGCCGGTGCACTCTTCCCTGCTTGCTCTCTTTCCTTTCTCCGCGCCCCTCCTTTCTCCGCTCGTCCCTTTTCCTTCTTTCACCTTTTTCGGCCACCCGGCGTAGTGGCGAAAAGCGCGATAACGACATGCGTCCGTTCCACCGAACGGAATGGGCTCGCTCTCCACCGTGGCCAGAAAAAGAGCAGGACGAGAAGTTACGAGGCTCCTTAGGATCGCGTGACTGATCGCTGATGGACTCGACGGAGGCGGAGGACGCCATTAGCTTTATCATTGACTCCGCGACCCGCGTGCCGAACAATATCCGATAACCGACATGGTATTTCCTTCCACTTCTTGCTTTATGAACGGCGCAAGTTCGTGGCGTCTTTTTTTTTTGTCAGCGAGCCCGGGGTTCACGGGAGGTGCGAGAAAAATAGGCAGATACGATCGTTATTGCGGAAGGGAACGGACGATTATCGAGAAAAGTAGACGGTAGGATTTCATTTCTTTTTTTTTCTCTCTCTCTCTCTCGCCGCGCGCACTTAACTGTCCGCTTCCATCGCGTGAACCGGCCTGCTAGGTTTCGCCGGTTTATTCGCAGACCCGCGATCTTGTACACCGGCAATTTTCCCGGGGTCTCTCGTAATCACGGTGCAAAAGAAATAGGGCAACGACGGCAGAGCAAACGGAAACACGGATGCCGTTCAATTTCCAGCGGATCGTTCAGGGGGGAGAGGTTTTCGCGCAGCCAGCTGAAAATTCTTGAGAGGAACGTTTAAAGATCCAAGCTACCGGGAGGAAGTGCAGCGAGAGCGAGACAAAAGCAGTATCCGTTTCTCTGGTTAATTACTCGGTTGTGCCCCGCGAGATTTGCCCGACTCAAACTTATAATTATCGTGCGCTTCGATATATAACTCCGGGGCTCCATCGGCTCTAATGACTCGTACGTTCTTAATTAAACTCGAAGGCGAATCGATCCTTCCTTTTAGAACCGAGACTGGGTCGCTGCGGCTCGAGTTCGTGCTTCGCGGAGTTCGTGCGACTTACTTTCACCCGGTGGAAACGACCGCGTGCAGCCGGGTTGCGAAATCCAACCGCGGTTCTATGCATCGATAGCGCACCTCTATTTCCACTCGCGGAGAAGAAATGTTCGCGCTGCAACCGCCGCCGTCTCGTCGCATGCAAAATTATTGGCCGGATAGAACGCGCAAGAACTTGTCCCATGAGAGATTTCGTGTTTAGCCTGATTAGTTCGCGGCCTGTGAACGCTTGACTGGAGCATACCTGAACATTCTAGCCGGACAGGTGATCCGCGGAACTCGTTCGATCGGATAACTTTGCGCGCACACGCGGAGTAGAATAAGAGTGCTCGATTTTAGGCAGCTCGCTCCGCCGGCATTATTATTTTTAATTACCGCCGGCGTTAAAAAGACGGAACACCGCGAGAAGCGACGCGAACTGCGAGCTAGCACCGAGACGTCAAAAAAATCCTCTTATCCTCTGTTCGCCATCTCGAGACGAGCTTAGGCGAAAAAAGAGAAACGCAAAGGGCGAGGAGCCGGGGACGTTCTAAATTCAAAGGGCTGTTTTTAAATTCGCGCCAGCATCGAACCGCCGCCGTAAAACCCGACAAGGAGGACGCTGAGCCGGGTCCTTGGAAAATAAATCTAACCACCGTGTTCCACCGCGTCTCTTTCTGTCTCTTCGCGTGGAAGCGGTTGCATCCGTTGCTTCCTCCGCTTCTCGGTCGCGGTCTCCTTAAATTCATCGGAAATAGAATTTGTCTCGTAGACGTCTTTTGCGGTCCGTCTCTCGTGACATCGAACCGCGATGAAAGAAAAAGGTTGGAAGCAGAAAACTACCGGCTTCGCGCGGAGTAACGCAGCGAGCGCGGCGTTTCGGGAAAATAAAAATCAGCGCCGGTTCGGCGTGACGGTCGTCGGGGGTATAATAATTTCGTGGAACTTTCTTGCCATCTCTTTCACCGTCTTTCGTTCTACAGGGCGTTCCATTTATGCGGAAGCCCGTGGAATATCTGGCGAGAGATTGAAGTTATCAAAAAGATGTTCCTGCGATGCTCGTTCGGCACGAGGGGGGGCATTAAGTTGCGCAAATAATTTTTCGATACCAGCAGTGATGAGAGAAATATCGAAGTCGAATTAACGTTTTTAAACGGCCCTCTGCGTTGTTGCATTCGCATTATGGTATACGTATACCGGGACGAACACAATGACCTACGACACGATATCATTTCGTGCAACAGAAAGCGGAATGGTAGATCCGAAAGAGTGACATATCGCTGGCTGAGCCGTACGAGCTATAGTACCTATATGCGTACAATTTCTTTCTTCTCCATCCCCGAAGTACATATACGTTTTCCCTTTGCTACGTTTACGAGCCTACCCGGATTCGAAGTAAAACCAACCTCCCCCTGCCACATTTCTACCCACCCCTGTTCTCGTTTCGCTCCTCTCTCCCTCGCTGGTTCTTGCCGCTCGCGTCTACCGAGTACAGCCGTGAAATAAATCCGTATATTCCGGAGGGTCTTAAATTCAACCGGAAATAGAATTTGTCCTAAGGCGGTCACGGAAGCCAATGGTGCGAAGAGAGAGGCAAAGAAACTCGAGGAGACTCGGAGAAATCGCGCGAGGGAAAAAGCAGCGCCCATTGAGGGAACCTGTAAAGGTCGCGGGATCCGTTCTCGCTAGGAAAAGGAGGAGGAGGAGGAGAAGAAGAAGAAGAAATAGGAAGCTGGGAGCTTCCACGTGCCGGCTTTCCTCCTGGAACGTCATCGGCGAGAAAGAGAAATATATATACCGTCGGCGAAGATGGAACGGGAAAGGGGAAGAATTTAATTTTCTCGCAGGAAAACGAAAACAACCTCGGCTGATTCACGATCGGGATCGAGATGTTAAAATATTCCCGTTGTACTTTTCGCGAGAGTGCTAACATTGGCCGGGCTGGTAGGAAATGCTCTCTCCCTCGGTACGCAGAGTTAAAGAGGGCCGGGGGACGAGGTTTCGGGCTGGATTAAAATTTTAAATATCGGCGTCACATCTCGCCCCGCTCGCCCAGGAAAGGTTCAAAGGACGTTTTGTAATACTGTCATGGTAGCCGGAAGAAGTGCTCGTTAGAGGCAGCGGAGAACGTTGCGTAGTCTCCGGTTGCACCTGTTCGAGTACTATTAGAGACGGCTTAAAATTTTCACGAGCCTCTCGAGGCCAGGCTTCTCCGGCTGCCGAAATCTGCAATTTGGCGGGATCCATCGTAAGCAGGCACTTGGAAAGAAAGTCTACGTTGGGAAGAGAATAGGAAAGGAACGGGGCCTTTGCACGCTGAAGAAGGTAGCCAACCACCTCCTGAGTGGGCGACCCCGTTGCAGACGATCCTCCTCGCTCGTGTTTACATCTACTTCGAAGGAAGTGAAGAAAAAAACGAAGAAAAAAGGCAGGAAAAATGGGAAATCGTGGTTTATCAAAGGAAGGCTAGATGCTCGCACCCCCGTGAAAGCTCTCCCGCTCTTCTGTCAGGCTCGGCTTCTCCTCGAGCGGTCTTCCCATCGTCTCTCTCTCGAGACGCGAAGCTGTTTTCGGCAATTGCTACTGGTTCTTGTCAAAAAGTTGAAAGAGAGAGGCTGGTGAAAAGAGGCACTACGGAGATTTCTAGCTCGACCGTGGCCACGGAGGACGAGGAGAGGAAATCGCGTAGGGAGAGAAGGACGAGACGAGAACGGAAGAACGTGAAGGAGAAAGGGAGGAGGACATCTTAAAATTTTTACGAGGCCACTCGTGAGCAATGGCAACGGAAGAGGGCAAGCACCGCGTAGACCTAGGAGGCGCTGCCACCAGCTACCAGCAGCGTTTCACTGAAGTCTGCAATTTCGCGGATGCATCTTGGCTGGTCTGGCTAGAGCAAGGGAACGCGGGGGAAGGAGGGGAAGGTCTTTGCCCGCTTTAGAAGAACTCCTAAAGCGCGCCTTCCACCACCTCCCTCGGACCACCTTTCTACTCTACTATATTTTGGTACTCTAGAATTTCGTGCTTCCTCCGGTTCTCTGCCCATCTCTCCTCCCGTTCCCTTCCCTCTCCCCGGTCCCCCTTCGTTTTCATACCCTCCGACTATTCCACGCGGACCCGTGTACCTCTTCTTTCTCCTCTCCTCTCTATCCTCTCTATCCTCCCTTCTTTTCTTCCCTCCTCTTCTCTTCCTTTCGTTAAAGAATAGCGAGACACTGGCCGGACCGGAGGCTCGGTCGAAAGAAGACGATCGACGCTTTTCTCTCCGTCTTCATCCCCTTTACTCTTCCTTTCGCTCGCGCATTCTGTCCCGCGGTTCTATGTGTGGTTGGGAGAGAGAGAGAGAGAGGGGGGGGGGAGAGACTGAGACGGATAAACGCATGGTATTGATCCTGAAACCCCTTACATTTCATCCCAACCTGGCTAGCACCCCTTCCACTACTCCGACGAACCCCAAAGTTGTGTTCGGCCTTTCTTTCTCGCACTTCCTTCCTCCCTTTTCGCGTTTTCCTCTTTTAGACTCGACTAGATGACTGGCGCAGCGGCAAACGCGAATTTCACAGGGCTTAGATGCACACGCCCCGTGTGCGATGCGAGTCGACCTTGAACTTCAAGTTACACTCCAGCCATGCACGCGCCACCCTTTCGTCGCCGTGCATCTTCCACTTTTCCAGCGCCCGTTTTCCGCGCGTCGATCGACGCGAATTTCGATCTCGCGCTCGACGAACGATCGACCGTCGACGTTTAATCGCACGTTCGGCTGGCGCGAATGGGTTGGACGCTTCTTTCGGACAATGATCGATACCTCTTCGAGTAACCCGCGGATGAGATCCCTTCGAGGAAGCGAAAGAAGCGAGCGGCCATGGTCGGACCTTTGCGATAACCGAGCACGCAGCCGTCCGTTCGCCGTGCACCGCGTCATTTGGCACGCTCCGAGGTATACACCCGGAGAAACAATGATCCCTGCAGAGTCATCAGGCTTAACAGTGCAGGTGCCAAACGGTCGTCGATCATGGCCGTTAACGGCCGTCCCGTACGGGTGCCGAGCCCAATATTCGGTGGCTGATTTTCATGAACCGGCGGCGACGCGTTCGACCGGGTCGGCGGAACGGAGGGACCGCACGATCGGTCACGTTCGCCACAAAAGAAGCTCGTTTCCGCTCGATGAATCTCGGTATACGAGATCTCGGTCCGTTCGTTCCGAGGGGTGTACGAGTTCATTCGACTTTATTCGTCGTGGCGAGATGCCCGGTGGAGGGCTGGTTTCAGCGGCCCGACGAAAGTAAGCCGCGCGCAGTAGCGTCCCCGAAGTTTTCTGCCCCGGCACGGGATTAAAGTTGATCGAAGTCGTCCGTCGTTCTTAACCTTCGGTGCGAAACTTCTCCGCCCGATCGATTTTCCGCGTCCGTTCGCGACGCGCTCGGCCCCCTCGCGAGATTTCTGCCCGCTTCGTATTTGCGTCTGATGCGCGATCGATCGGTGGTTCTCCCGCGCCTCTTTCGGTTTCGGGGGATGTCATTAGGGGTGCGTTTCGTACGCGCGCGGAAAAAGAGTCGGCGATACAGTCGCCGGTCTATTCGATCGGTTGGGATCGTGGTGGGGGTAGAGAAGGGTGGAAAACGGCGGGCACGAAACGTGGAAGGATATTTCGCGGATTTTAATTAACGCGGTTCATCTTTGTTTCTTTCAGACGTGGCGGCCCGTGTGCACTCGTGCGTCTGCGAGAAATTCAGACTTCGACGAAGGCGAGGGCGGAAGGACGGTGAAAAGCGGAACACAGAGGAGGAGTATCGTGGCGACAGAAGAGGAAACGAAAGCGCGACGAATCTCCGCTCGTCATTAAAAGTGGCAGACCTTTGTAGGTGAACGACGGCGGAATATCGAACCGCGCGTTTCTGGCAACCGTGCAGAAGCATTCGACTGTTTCCGGTTGCATCGACACCGGGGCGAGCAATAGGCGCAGCCAAGTCTACAACGAGCGCCCGGAGTTTCTTGGAACCGGCTGCCTAATCGCGGCCGCATCTACAACGAGCTTTCAACGGCCGACCTAATCGCCGCTGATGGCCGAGAAGGAATTCGGGAGCGATCGCGTTGTTTCTTTCGAGGAGAAAAGAAGTCGACCGGCGAGGGACTGAGGAGCTCGTGGAGAGACAATAACCGAGGGAAGAGCGAGAGGGGGGGCGCGGTGGTGCGCGCTTTATTCGAGAAGCGACGCTACTCTTCGAAGGGGGTGAGAAACGCCGTTGGGCTGCACGGCGTAACTGGAAGGGTTGCACGACCTGGAGCAGGAGCAGGAGGAGACGAAGGTAGTGGTGGTGCTAGTGTTGAAGCTGGAGGAGTCGGGAGGCTACGAGGGTGGTTGCACGTCGTCGTCGCGTGACGTGCGGAAAGAGCAGACGAAGCGCGGTGGAGGCATGAGGAGGAGAGAGTGACGACGCTGCCGGTGCTGCAGCCTCGCACAGATCGTGAGAGGACCGGCAGCCCCACGGTGGGGCTGCGATAAGAATGGCCCCCTTCAATATGGCGGGCGTAGCAGGCCTTCTAGCCACCTGCGCTGCTGCTGCCGCTTCCGCTGCCCACCTTCTGCCGTTGCTGCTGTTGCTGATCTGCCCGCGAGGGACCCACGCGGAACAAGGTGAGCGGCCCCGTTCTATCCTTATTCTTTCCTTCGCAGGTCGACTCGAAAACGTTACGTCCGCTGTTGGCCCGGAGATCGTATCTCCGTTCGGCGGGCCTCCGATTCGTAATTGTCCGTGTATCGAGATTAGCCTGGACTTTTGCGCGTTCGCAAGATTCGTCCTAGTCGGCGCGCATATGATATGCACGATCCGTCGATTCGAGGGGACGGACGAGCGTATCGTGATCTATAACCGTGGCGGAAATTTATTCGAGCTACGGGAACGAGCGGTTTAAGATGCCCGGGTGGGTTACCCCGGCGATGGTCGTGGAGAGTTACGCGGAACGTTTTCCATATTTATGCCGAAAAAAGGCAGGCGCCTCGGGGTCCCGAGTAGGTCGGCCTCCGCAACCCTTCATCCCTCCTGTGCCGGGAATAACGATAATTTCGTAATGTGGGCCAATCTTCCGAATTGCGGGATCGTTCGAGGTGCCGCGGCCTGCCGGTAGTTAGTGTTGCGGCATTAAAAGGGGATCATTTTGGCGCGGTCTCCGGTCAGGAAGGAAGGAGGCGCAGGGCGGAGATATATAGGGCTACTCTTGGAAATTGACCGGCAAACTCAGCGGGCCCTATTTCCTCTACGTGAGTAGATTTCTAGATGAGGGGGGGGGGGTCTGCCGTGGGTTTTTCGATGCGGGCCGCGTTCCTCGCGACTCAGACCGCCAGGGACTCGGGACCAGCTTCGCGAAACGATCGAAGCAGTTTTGCCGGGAATACGTAGTACTTTTTCTCGTTTTTATTTCTAAGCGACCTTATTGCTAATTGACGCCCCGAACGACAGCGCGCTCGCAGAAAGTGCTTCCATCGCGGTCTCGCGGCGGTTCCCTCGGTACGTAACGCGTCTAATGAAACTTTCCAAGGATACGCGTTCCCAGTGGAGGCGGCTAACTTCGTTTCCTTCGACCCGCGCGCCCGCACGAAAGCCGAGCACCTTGTTACACCCTTGCCTACTGGATATCATCTCGGCCCCGTGCCTCGCCCCAGACTGTCTCCGTTGCATCTATGAACTTCCTTTCCTTCGACCGGCGACCCCGGGAAGTCGAGTGCTCGCGTTACGGACTCGTAAACACCGATCCCCGACGACGATAAACTTTGCGGCCGAGCACGTTTATCGAGGCAACAATTTCGTGAGAGAAAAAGAGAGTATCGAGCGGGGTTGGTGGGCGGGGGTGAGCTCTCGGAGCGGATTCGAATCGATACGCAAAATCAATTTCGCTCGGGAATCTAGACGGAACGTCGCCTTTGGTTCCTTCCATCAAATCGGGCAAGCCCCTCAGAGGATTCGACCGAATGGTACACCACGATGACTGAAACTCGATTACTTTCTAGAACGACGAGCAAGCCACTCGGTTCTCCACGGTTCGTTCGCTACGCGGACACGCTTAGGGCTCGATTACTCTGTCCCGTCGCCCTCGAGAGTCCGCGCTTTCGATTTCCCTTTAACCGTGGCTCGTAACAGGCCCCCCTCCCGATAAAGTCGACGGGTCGTCTAATACGATTTCGCGGCGCGCGTACAATTCTATCGAGTTCGGGAAGCAAATAAAACGACCGCCAAGTTTTCGTCTCGGCCCGATGGAATCTGTCTCCCCACCAACGGCAGCCGGTCTTTCATCGGAGCCGCGTAGATGTAATTTCATCGACGATTCGGCGAACCCTCCTAATATTCGACGGGAACGAGGAAGCGAGGAAGGAACGCTAGGCGAGGGCGAGACGCGAGGCAGAATGCTGCGGGAGTCGCGACGCGTCGCGGTCAGGGGTCCAGTGAACGCAAAGGCCGCGCGATCGCGGCGAGCGGCGACGGTGAGAGCCGGGAGCTGGTGCAGGAGTTGGAGCAGGAGTTGGTGCAGGAGCAGGAGCGGCAAGAGAGAAGTCTCGGGAGCAGGTCGTCGAGCAAGGGAGGCAGTCCTCTCTCGAACAAACTCGATTGCCTCTACGAAAAGGTAGAAAGACTCGTTCGAGTCTCTCGGCGATACTGCTCCTTCCTCCTTCGTCTCTCTCTTTCTCCCGATTCCGCTCGACCTGCGCGATTCTTCTCTTCCTTCGTTCCTGCCGGCTCTGTCGCGTTTTCTCACTTATTCCTACCGCATGGGACCATGGTGAGTAAGAGACGCGGCAACGCCGCAGGAATGTCCGGCCGGCCCACCTCGTGCATACCTGTACAGCCTACTACTCCGGTCCAGGTTCCAGCCTTACGAGGTCTGGCAGCATCCTATCGAGCTGACAAGGACGGACAGAAACTTGCCCCCTGCCGATCGAGCGACGAAGAGCCAGCCAGTCGGCAGGAACGCCGGAAAGAGAAAGGAAGACGGACAAGCCCTGGCACTGTGGTGCGTGCTGATGCTCGGTTCCTCTCTCTCTCTCTCTCTCTCTCCTCTCTCTTGTCGTGCTTGCGTGTGCTCCGCTGTCTCTTCTCACGGGAGAACGCCGTACGTGTGCCCGTTTCTGAGTTCGTGTCCTTTTGTACGCGCCTATGGGTGCCCGCGATGCCGCGTTCATGCCGGCGGATCCGGCACCAAGTGCGACGAAGAGGGCTTACGGTTTCGCCAGGTGTGTGCGTGCATGCGTGCGTGCGTGCATGCGCGAGGAAAAGATCACACGCACGAATGTAGGCTACTCTCATTGACCGAGCCCGGGAGAAGTATGGCTCGCGGAGCAAGGGAGACCGAAAGGGACAGGGAGAAGGAGACAGGGAGAATCCCTGGCGATCTGCTCGCCGATCGAGACGATCCTCTGCAGAGGAAACCGCCGGCTGCCCTCTCGGGTTTACGCCACAACACGATCCTCGATTAACTCCAACATCCGCAGGAATTTTCGAACCGGGTACCGCAACCTTGTACAGTTACTTCAATCCCGAGGGACCGAATAGCTTCGTTCGCGACAGCCTCTCCGCTCTTCTTCTTCTCTTTTCCTATTTTTTCTATTTTTTTTTTTTTATCAGCGCCCTCCCTTTTTCAAACTTGCTCCGATTGTCGCGAATACTCCGCCGCCGGTCCGCTCTGATCCGCGGAGTCGATTTAAATTTTCGATATCCATCTCCGTGGCGGCGCAATATCCATGGTCGCGTCGCCGTCGGTTCACAAAGGTGCGGTGCAACCGGCCGGATTAAAAATCAATATTTCCGGTGGAAACGTGCACCGTCTGACGGACCGGGCATAACCGAGTCCTTTGCTTTTAATGCCAATCTTACTCGGTTTCGAGGCAACGGCGATCAATTTTCGCTGCGGCCGCGGCGATCGTGACGGCGATGAAGAGCCGGGTTATCATCGGTGCTCCCTTTTGCGATCCCGATCCACACCGCGACAACTGAATCGCGGGGGACAAACGGGTGCCTCTAGCCCGGTGAAGCGTAGGCAGGTAAAGTCAACCTGGACGTTTGAACGAGCGTGGTTCAACGACCCTTCGGAATTCTCCCAATAATACTCTGCGCGTACCGGTCAGCAGAGTTTACTCTTGATTCTTGGGTCAGGTACGCGGCCGATCGCCTCCGCCCCGGTGTACGAGAGGTTTTCCTCGCGTCGATAGAGTCGGTGAAAGTGCCAGCGCCTTCCATCGAGTCTCGTGACTTTTGCGACAACGCGAACCATGGACGATTCGGTCCTCGAATTCGGCCGCTGGCAAGGGGCGACGGGGGCACGCCGAGGGACTATTAGGCCGGGTTGCACCGCGAACGAGAGAATCAAAGAGACGATAGACGCGTGGTGTACGCTGGGCGTGTGCGTAACCCGGCGCGAAACGAGGATCGCGCGAGGCGAAACGCGATACGCGCGCATCGGGAACACGAGTGAGCATAAATTCTCGATCGTCGAGAAAAATCTGCTGGCAGGAGGAACGAGGATGGAGCGCGCGGCTGAACGAGGAAAGGAGGAGACCGGGTATAGAGATATATAGAGAAGGCTAGGCACGCCGACGAGTAAAACGCCTCGAATAGCGGTGCTCCAAGTGCGCCAACGGCGTCCATCGAGGAGCCCCGTGTTACGTGTTTCTCGCTTTCGAACACGCCGAGCAGCCAGAATTTGCGCGAACTTGCCCCCGTTCCCCGGGCGATCATCCTCGACGAAGAATCGTACCGGGGAAACCGCCGGGGACGTTTCGAGCGCCGTTTCTAATGTCGTCCGCGATCACGTCCAGGCGGGGAAATTCGCGCACGAATTGAATTCACGCGGTTGCCAAAGGAAATGGTATATTTCGCGCGGCGGACAGCTCGATTCCCGTGGAAATCCTGGGGAAGCGGAGAGAAACGTCCCCCCGAACGCGTGGTGTATCCGAGCTGATATCGGTATAACATTTTATACGTATTCTTTGCCGGGTCGCACCCCGTTTTCCGTCTCCGTTGCTCCCCTTCATCCAGTTTCGCCTCTCGCCCAGCTTTTCTTCGATTTCTCTCCCCCGTGAAGTCTCTCGAGGCGTCGCGACGAGGGCGTGAGCGTCGGCTGGTTACATTTCCTAGCAGACCATTATTTCTCTCCTACACCCACGCCGTGCCCCACGGCCTCACGGACGCGAACCCACACGAGAATTCAGCGCGGACACGCACGCGTCCAGACTACCGCATTTTCTCCCTTTTTACCCCTGCTACTACATTACCTTTCGCGAGGCAGGGAGTTAGGAGGGTGTCTCGCTGCATATTAATGAAAAAATTTGTGACTTCCCTCCGTCATCCAGCGAGCCGCGTCCGCGAAAAGAAGGAGAAGAAAGGGGCCCTCTGTCTCTACCTGTTCGCGGCGCGCTTGCATTCGTCTTTCCTTCACCCGCGACTCTTCCGCACGCAGCGAATGAACACGCCGAGCCATCGTCTGGTCGTTCTCGTAGTTTCGCGTGCGCGCGTACTCCGAAATAAACGTCAACCAGAGACCGTTCGTCGAATCGTGTCGGCGAACTTCTGTCGAACATCGCACCGCCGAGTCCCCGATCGAATCTAGGGAATTATCGTTCCGCGTTGCTCGCGCGGATAAGACGTGCAGCGTCGTGAGTCATCCGGATCGTTTCGGGGAACATTATCGAACGGAAAAGTCCCCGAAGTTCGGGGGGCTTCCCTCGATCGAGGTACGCGTGTCCTTGGATAAGAAGCGACACCGACACCGTGTGTATTTTCACCGAGCGAGGCTACCGTATAGGCCACGAATTGTCGGTGAGCGCAGGTACGGGACGAGCAAGGGGCGCGCAGATAAGAAAATAGTGGAGGAGTCACTGTGTTTCCCAGTATACGTCAGGGCCAATAGAATTTTACGAGGCGAGATAACCCAAGGCTGTTTTTCGTCCCATTGTACCCGAAGGCCACCATTAATAATGCAGGTAGTTTGAGGTCGGCGATAATATGGCAGACTGCCGTACAGGAGGAATATGTATAGGCAGGGACGAGAGAGAGAGAGATAGAGAGAGAGGGATAGGGAGAAGTGTTAAAAGGGACCCCTAAATTTTCCCTATGCCGAGATAAAGCGTTCCTTCCTTTCGCATCTTACCGCCGCGTCTCTCTCTCTTTTCCTTTCCTCGCCAGGATCGGTCTATTAACTTCGCCAGTGGCTTCCACGACTAGCCAACTACCGTTGCTCTTGCTTTTCGTTCGTGTGCCCCCCCCCCCCCCACACGTCTCGCATACGCTCGGACCATCGCAGGATCGATCCGCGCGGAATCGCGAATCGCAAACCGTTTCGCAAAGATCGGCCGACGTTCGATGACTCGACGATCGTCGCGAGCGAGTAACGCGCCGACGCGCACGGCGGGGAAGATCGGCGCGGTTCCCAAGGAAACAAGACATTAGACATACCGGGAAAGTAATAAGCCCGTACAAGACTCCCGAGCTCGCAAGAATAAACGGCACGTCCAGATCTGGTACACACGAAGGTCTCGCGGTTCGAAACGAGTTTGATATCGCGTACGCGCAGGAGCGCAGGTGCGCCTCGGTGTATCTCCCCGAAGCGGCATAATGGATACGCGTTTAGGAGATAACGGCGGCGTTTAAGGGTACACGACGAACGCGCGGCGGAACCGCGTTCGAATTACTCGCGACTAGCATCGCGCTCGAAACTTTTCCAACCCTTCACGGCTTTCCGATCGGGACACGGATCCCGCGAGTCGCGATTACCGTCGCGTCGCATCGATCAGTCGGTTCGTTCGATAAAAATAAAAAACCAACGACCGCGCCCGGCGACGGGAACGCTCCGCGCAACATCGGTCCACGGATACAGGGTAATTTTTACCGTGGTCCGATGACCGCCGCGCCGGGAATCGCTGTTACAGAGGCCGAGGATTCATGCATATATTTGTACGCGCGGGGAACGATAGCATCGGGCGGATTATATTTTTCAATTATGATAATACCCGAGCGAACAGGAGACCGCGCTACGCTTCGCCCCGCGGCCGCCGCGTCGTTATTCGCGAATGGCAAATTGCAAATCTTCGTAATCCGCGTGAGATCGTAGCAGCAGCTTGTGCGGCCCCGATTCATCTTGCCCGGGTCGTTCCGTTCGCGATAATTATTCCCTACGTTGGTCCGTTCGCGGCGGCCACGGAAACGGAAGTATCCGGAAAGGTTGTCGAGTCGGAACGCGGGTATATCCAGGGCGGCTGGGCTCGCACCGCCACCCGCGGGATCGCAATCGTGAGTTTACTACGGTGCGCCGCGCCGGGGTCGCGCGAACGAAGGCCGTACGGTAACTCGAACGTGAAACGAAACGAGATAACTTATGCGCGCGGATGACTCAGGTTTCTCGTTATTTCGGATCGTGTCGTAAAATCTCGAGCTTAACCACACGCGCGGGAATATACGCCGCCTCTTGCCTCCAAATTAAAAGATACCGGAAAGGGGCGACGAGCCTCTGGGGGGGTGGCGGAGGAGGAGGATGAGGACGAGGAGGGGAACGGCGAGACGAATCGAGGCAAAGCCGCAAATATTTCCTTCGACCGCTAATGAACTCTCTCTTCTTCTCGTCGCCTCGGCAATGCGGTGATTAACGATTCTTCGGAGGAATCTGAAAAGCGGCGCTCTAATCGGCGCACGCGCTTCTCGGAAAACCGTTTCGCGGATACGCTGCTCCAGGCGGTTGTCGCGGTCGCGGTCGATACACGATCGACCCGTCCGTTTCCGAAAATTATTTGTCAGCCGGTCGCGTCGTCTCATCCACCCGGATTTGTCCGTGACTCATTGTCGGACCACGTCGAGCGACGAGCCCGCTAATGCTTTAACGATAAAACGGAGCCGGGGGAACCGACGGGCCGCCGCTTGTGCGGCCCGATGCTCGAGCCGAGCGGACAGAAGCCGCCCTGTTCGCGAAATGTGGCGAATCGAGTGAAACAGACGAAACAGGCTTAAGTGGCAGCGGAGCGAAAAGATAGAGGACGCCTTTGATTCCGTCGCGGGTTCGATTCGACCCGCGGTCCAAATGGAGCGGCCGGGGGGGGGGGGGACGAGCGGTATGCATAGCACGAGGGAGGAAGAATAATCGTAATCTCCGGGATGACCGTAAAAAGGAGAATAATGAGCGAGTCGCTAATAAAATAATTATAATATTGGGATGCCGGTAATAGATTCTCGGAACGCATTAACCGGTCGAGATAAATCGCGGTCGCGGGGTGCCGAGCGTTGTACACCGCGGCAGAGGGAGAGAAAAGCTGCTGGCGTAACGAACGTGTACCGGCTGACGCACAGGTATCTGCGCGAGCACCGTGTGCAAGATCGTACAAGTTGCTCGTGGCGTTGCACGGGGACCCGTGTGCGGCAACGATCGGGGCACGTTCCCTGCACCGTGCACAGTTCCGAGTTCCACGGCCGTATCGGTCGCCCGGGCACGCCGCGCGGCACGTCGTCAGCTGAGGAGACGTGTCGATGTCTAATATTCTCGGTATGTGAAATTGCCGATCGGACAGGTGGCCGACAAACGGAGTCGAGAAAACGTACGCGCTGAGGGATGCACACGCGGTGGCCAACTGCGCGGAACGGGCGCGCGCGGCCACCGCGAAACGAAACACCTTTTTTATCCCCCCACCCACCCTTCACATCTTGCGCATTTTGTTAATTAACTCGCGCCTCCGCGTCCCGTATGCTCCGCGGAAAGATTGAGCCGGAGCGGTAACGATCCACGAATACCTAACAGTATCGCGGCCGCGTAGAATTACTGATCCGCATAAATTTCCAATAAAGGATCCGTGCGCCGAGGCGCGCCGGTCTATCAATTTTCCACCGACTTCCATCCCGATCGGTTCGTTGTATCGACGGATCCGACGGGGGGGAAAAAAAATGGTCCGCTCGAAAGCGACCGACGCTATAACGAGGAATTTACAGTCGGTTGACGAGCATTAGGACGGCGGGGATGGAACGAAAGCGCGTGGGGCGGGAGGCAGATGGGGGGGAAAAAAAGAAGAAGGACGAGGGCAGAAGATGATCGGTTACGTTTTGTCTCGCGGACCTCGGAGATAGCGCTCGATGGATCGTTCGGAACGATTAATTTGATTACCGTTGCCGAAGTCTAATTTGCATGCTAATGCACGGATCGTGGCGCGAGGGGCAGCGGCAAACGGCGCAGACGGTTGGAAGGGAAAAGAATGCGAACTTATATTCGTACGACCAGGTAGACGATGCGACCTGCTCCAAGAGAGGAGCGAAGGTCCTGCCGGGGCGCACGAATCGAATCCCGCTCCCCTTTGAACGGTTACTCGGGGGGTAATATATTGGATTACCGTTGTTTCATCGTGGCCCATTCTCTCCGAAAGTCTGCCACGGGCTGATTTAGATGCTAATGCGTGGAACCGGGGACCCGAGGCTCGCGGACGACCAGGGAAGACGGCGCTTCCGA
Organism: Nomada goodeniana; assembly: GCA_963969485.1. NCBI lineage: Eukaryota > Metazoa > Arthropoda > Insecta > Hymenoptera > Apidae > Nomada > Nomada goodeniana. The sequence continues at coordinate 5,172,105 of OZ018305.1, read as the reverse complement.
GTCACGGAGCGTAGGATAAATTAATAGTTAACCCGCTGGTACGCTCGTGGCCGAGCTACGTCGCCGGACGGTCGCGTTAAACGGCGTCCGGGTGATTTACGAGCTGAAGAAGGAGAGACGCGAAACGGTTTTATTTGTCCCACGGGCCGAACGCGCATCGCCGACTGCGGAAACAAACGAGTATGTATCTCGATGATTTGGCTTCGATCCAACTAACGATCCGATGGCGCGCAGTGCCGGCATTCTTTTCACCTTCGGGAACTCTTCCCGTTAGCTGTTAGCTGCGATCTGGCAGGACTTCATACCTTCGGTTCGAGTGCATTTCATGCGGCTCGATTTTCGTACTCGCGGCTCATCGCGTTGTCTGTCGCCTCTGTGTCTATAACGCGAGGAGCAAAACAAGCAAAGGAGGAAAGAAGATTGAAAGGGAAAGAAGCGAAGGGCGGGGACGGGAATAAAGGCGAGGGTTAAGGTAGTTGCCGGGCGGACGGGGGAAACAAAAGGGAGGGAGGGGGGCTGCACTTGAAAAGCACAATTGAAATTCAAGATCCATATGCAGAGAGCCTCGCGAGAACCGGCGCGAGGAGGAGGGAGGAGTAGAAGGAGGAGGAAGCAAAGGGCGACGTGGTCGGGGGAGAGGGTGAGAGAGACAGAGCAAATTGTAAGCAAAGAAGGAGAGAGAACGAGGCAAACCAGGTAATCTAACATCTCGTGGACACGCAGTATCCAGACATTTTGCCCCTTTGCCCGTTGTATCTCTCGGTTTTCTCGCGCCCGCGTCCACGGTCGCGTCACCATTTTGGGCCCCATATTGTTTAAATAATTGATTTAACACGTGTACATACATTATGCGCAAACATAATAACGCTATGTAAATGGTAATTCCCGCGATGGCTGCGTGCTGGCCGGCCCATGGTGGCGTGGGCCGAGCCACGCACAGAACTTTTACCACCCTTCTCCCTATCCTCCGGCTGTTCCCTTGGGCTCCCCATGCCGCCCAGTTGGACCCAAAGATCGTGCGCACACGGTGCCCGCGGGATCCCGCAGAGAACGGGGACTGGGGTTAAGTTTCCGAGCACCTCATATTTTGTTCCTCTTCTCCGAAACTGCTTCTTAAACCCCTCCCCAGCCCCACCCCTCCATCAGCTGTCTCGCCCCTCGGTCGCGCGTTTTCTCTCCTCCCGATTCAGACGCAGGGTGATTCCTCCCATGGTCGCCGAGCCTCTCTCGCTCCCACGAAATCTTCGGAAATCCGTTTCCCCGGGTACGCTGGCGCGTCGCACGAACCGAACCGCTGGAAGCTGATTTATCTCGGATCGATTCGATGGAAGGCGTCTCCGGGAGGGGGTGGGGCGACGACCGGTGTTCGAGATGCAAGCGATACCGAAGCGAGATCTTTGATGGCGAGCGTAATTAAAACGATCTCAAAGGCCGTCGTTACGATGGACGAGCCGGGCCGGTGTGGCACCGTAGACGAGCCGACAATTAAGACCGGATTCTCTTGTTAGAGAAGTCCTTCGGTCTCGGTGGTACGTCGATGCACGAATTTGGCAGCGGACCGAGCCAACCGATCGGCCGCGCTCCAAGCGCGCTCGTTCGATGGGTCAACGACATCCTGGTGAACGGTTCGAGGTGCGATAGGACACGTCGGTGTAAGGGAGCGAGCAGGAGGGACCCCGACAAGAACGACGGAGAGAAGCGGAAGGTGAGGAGAGGTCCGAGCGCGGGAGCGAGAGAAAACGAAAGGGCCAGGAGGGTGGCGAGGGAAGGGAGGAAGAGGGAGAGGGCAGTGCGATTGGGGAAGATGTGGGGGAAGAGAGATCCTGACAAATTGGAAGGCCGTTAAGCCAAAGGCACAGAGGTGTCGTTCGTTGCAAAGAGAAAAGAGCTTCGATGTTTGGCGAGGAGGCCACGGTGAGCCGGGAAAAAGACGAGTCGCGCGACACTCTTGTCAGGGCGATCCTCGTCCCGGCATTTTTAGGGCCGAAATAAAGTCGAGGAACGTATACCGTTGTATATTTGTTGGCCGCGCGCCCCGGGATCGTAGGTGGTCTCCTCTCGCCGGCAATCCCCGTCTCTCCCTGCCCTCCTGCCTCTCTAGCGTCCGCCTTTGCCGATCCACCGAAACTCGTGCATCTCGGCGATGCCTGTGGCGGGCATGTGCAAACATCGATAATCGAACGCGCACACGCGTCCCTCGTTTTCGACAGGGCGCGCCTACTGTCGCCGTTCATTCGTGGCCACCCGGTCGCGCGAACTCGATTCGCCGTCTATGATCGATCGAATCGTACACGGGGCGCGATACTCGAGAATACTCCCGGTGTGCCGCGTTACAGCACGAGAGATTGAATCGTCAGAGATTTATGCCGACTGCGATTGCGGAAAGGCAGGCCGATAGTTCGAACGGCGGGGAGGCACGCAACGCGGTTATTTCGACGGGTTCGTCTTTACGGACGGGAGATAAGATCCGAATCGGGGACGGGTTTGCTCGACTTATATGCGAAACGTAAATTTCGTGGCGGGATAAAATCGGTCGTAACCCATTTCCGGCGCGACCGATCGAACTCCTCCTCCCTCGAAGGGATTCTCCCCTCGGCGAAGTGTCCACTCGTGCGAAGATTATTGCCCGAGCCGTGGAATTGTGAACCGGTCGAAATGTTATCTACCGGTACTCGATCTATCCCATCTCTCTCGCTCTCTCTTTCGCTCTCGATCGAAGAGCGAAACACGGTAAATCGTGGCATTTAAAAATCTCGTTCAGTGATCGGCTTTCCGGCGCGGTGCGTCGTTCTAGTGAATGGCAGCCAGATGACAGGTACGGTCTTAGAAGGATCGAGCCCGGCTGATCGTGGAGTTCTCTCTCTCTCTCTCCGTCTCTATTTGCAGAGAGACGGAAAGGGAGTAAGAGCAGTTGCACGCGCTCGTGTGCGTGCATGCAGGAGGCGAAATCGTAATCTTAATCGCCTTCGAGTAGCCGCTCGTCTTGGATCGGGCAACAGGTTCCCCCGCGCGATTCAATCGTGTCTTCGCTTATATACGCGCGAGGGCCGACCTCTTACAACCGTATGGTAAGAACAGGCTCGTTACGTCACTCATCCATCTCCTTCGGCGACCTCGGCTATTGATTTATCGTCCGACCGGGCATTCTCATTTCTTTCGCCCTGCCGGCAGATGCGTGTGTGCGTGAGCGATCGTCTCCGATTAGAGGGAAGCAGCATTGTGCACAGGGAGAAAGCCCCTTCTTGCGCAAGTATAATTGGAAATCGAGCTCGCACGTACGATAAGCCAGCGCCGGTTATTCGACCAGGCATTGATCCTCCGTCGTCGATCCTCCTAGAATTTCGTGGCGTTTCTGGTCGATGCGCGATCGTTCTCCGTCGAGAGATCACTGGGATCTATTTTCTGCGATTCTTTTCTACCGTTGCGCGTCGATGCCGAACCGTGCGCTCTTTTATTCAAGCGCCGTGAAAAATCGAGGATCGAGCGCGCGGTTCTTTTCCCTCCCCCCGGATAGGGCGGGAGGAAGATGATAGATGGACGGATAAATGGGGAGGACGCAGGAAACGGACGGACGTACGGTGAACTCGTGGGAGAGAAGGAGAGTGACAGAGGCGGGACTCGTAGAACTCCGAGGCGAAGAAGGACGGACGGATCGGTAGAGTGAGTTAAGGCCGGCAGGCAACGCTATGCATACCGTCACACCCAGCGACACGCTCCAAATTTGAAATTTAAATTTGGTACGTCTCACGGGACCGCGTCGTACACCGGTTACTCACACGTGCCCGTTCGTCCCGCGCGTTCGCGAGAGTGCGTGTAGAGGGGCAGAGGAACACGAAGAAAAGGGAGATCGGACGACGGATACATCGCCGTTTTCACGACGATTCGACGGCCCGTTCCCTCGTTTCCGCTTCTCCGTAAACACCCTCGGGAATAGTAATTCGACGCTGGCCCCTACGACTTGTCTCCTCCTCGCCGAGACCGGCAATCTTCTCGTTCCCCGGGCCAGTGTCAGCCAATGAACCGCGCGAAAAGGTCGTCGCTTAACGCGTCCACCTCTCTGCCAGTGCCTTCTAAACGCTTCCGAGCCTCCGTCGATGGTTGGGTTCCTGGCTTCGGCGAAAGCACCACTTTTCAGCTCCGCTTGCTTTCGATTTCCACGTCGTCTTCGTCGTCGTCGAATGTGGGCTCTCCTAATCGACTCTTCCTTTACCACCGCCACAGCGGCGAGGAGGTCCTTCTGGCGTAAATCCTCTCGGCTCGCTGGAATAGCAGGTCAATCCGGCCGCTTCGCCGTTCCGCAAGTTCGTCGAAAGCCGAAGCGGCGAGAGAAACTTGGATCTTACTTTGCAAATCCGGCCCGCCGCGTTCTCAGATGTATCCGAGGTACTTCACGAAAGTGCTCGAATTAGGCGGGCGCGCTGCAAAGCCCGTTACCGCGCGACGCGACGAGTTCGAGGAGGATCTGTTCGTGCGGCACGGACTCGAGGGTCCATTCCGTAGAATTCACGGATACTTGTGCGTCCGTTACGAAACACGTTCCTTCCTCCCCCGCCTTGCGAGGCATTCCGGGGTTCATTCGATCCGTGATCCCGCGGTCCGATGAAACGCGAGAGGCTCGAGGCAACTTTAGAACATTAGCACGTAGGCGGTAATAGCTTGGATACGAAAGTGGGAACTGGCTCGATCAATCGGGGAACGGTCGATGTAATATCGCGCCGGGTGGGTGGGTGGTTGGCGTTAACGCGCGTCGACGTTACCGCCAGGGGGCCCCGGGGGGAACCCCTTTGCAACGGGTGGAAACGCTGCCGCGAAAATTTCACCAGGCCGGGAAGAAATGGCAGAGGCGGGTGGCGGCGGGACAATTATTTTCACCGGCACCCCGTGTTTCGACGGTGTCTCGATGAGGTCGGATAATCGCGGTACGCGTGAGAGCCCCTGGGATTCTACGCGGGCTCGTCGAAGCAGTCGGCGGTGGTAGATAGGGGTGGCGACGATGGCAAAGAGTCGACAGGGACAACGGCGGCGGAGGGCGAGGGGCTCGGATGGATTTTGCAGCGCGCAGTTTTCACCTTTGAGATTCCATCCGTCGGCAGGGGTGGGCCGTGCCCGCCGCGTCGGCTGGGGTACTTTGGTCTAGGAATTCAAGGACCCGGAGAGTCTGGGGAGGGATCGTCGACGCCGCTCGCGCGTCGGGGGCGGCACGGCTGATGGCTGCGCGGCACTGCCACCGAACACCGAGCGACGAGGACGCGGATAGAGTATTCGAGAAAAACAAAAAGAGAAGAAGCCGACCAACCTCGGGGGGAGCGTCGTCGTCGCGCGAAACGAAAGAAGACCGACGCGTAGAAAAGCAGAGAGGCATTGAAATCGCGCGGGGGCGAGAGTAGGAGGGAGCGAGAGATGCGGGAGGGCGAAAGGGAAGCTGGCAGGAGGGTAGGAGAAAAGGGTGAAAGGGGAGCGAAAGGGGGTTGGACCGATAGCGTCGCGGCGTTGGCGAACACCGTGGAAGAAGGATAGAGAGGAAAGTGGTGCCGGCGGGAAGAGGAAGAACGACGAGGCGCGCGAAAGCGAGAGGAAAAGATAGAGAGAGATTCCGAAACGGGGTGAAAGGCGCAGACCGGAGAAAGAGGAACGACAGGGTTGGTTGTAGCAGCAGCCGAGAGCCGGTCGATACGACCACCACTACAAATGTGTCACAGGACACGACGCACAACCTGCTGGCTGTGCTGCGTGTGCAACGATACGACCGAGCCCCCCCACCCTCTTTTCTCCCTCTTTCCCTCTTTCACCTCGTTCACCCGTTCCCTCTGCCGGGGCTTTCTCACCCTTCTCGTATAGGAGGAGAACGAGAGCAGCCGAGAAGCAAGGTGTTTTAGCACGGTCTCGAGGATCCGCCATTTTTAGAGGGAGTCGTTTCCCTTATTCCCCTTGAAGCGTTGACTTTTCACGGTGAAATCTTTGCCAGGGTTCTCCCGCGCGTTTCGATACACCCGGCGTAGCGGCATGCATTTCGTCGAGCCGGGGGATCGCCTTGACCGGGACGATTAGGATACCTGCCTGCATTCATCCTCCGCGACGTGCTTTCTCGTTCCGCGGACGCGTTTGCCGTGAAATTGCACGCGCCATTAGCCAGCAAAGTAGGGGGGCGCGCAACGCCGACGCGTTACTTCCCTTTGACGGGAAACGTCGAGCCACCATTAATCGCGTTACCTTCTTTTCTCTGATTGCAGTTGTTCTCTTGGACACGACACAGGAGGAGATGCTCGAGTGGACCAAGTATCCGTTCGGCACGGATGCTAACACCCCAGGGGTAAGTTTCGCAGTTTATAAAACGGAATCTCGTTTGGCCGGTGTCGTTCTGCCACCACCCCCGTACGTACGACCATTCCGCGTGCATCAGCGGAGCGGTATACACGATTTACGGTCCGATCGTGGATCGTCGCGGAAGTGGTTACGCGGGTACGCGCGTGTAAAGACCCTAGTGGTAGCACCGTAGCGATCTTGGGAAGCGAACACCGTGAACGCGGTACCGAGGGGGAGCGGTAAAAAATGATTCCAGACGTTGCCCGACACCTACTCGGTGGACGGAAAAATCTTTGGGCCCGTGGTGTCCACTGGGACGAAATGGTCACGGAGGGGCAGGAACAGCGGGTTCCGGAGGTACCAGAAGCACTTTATGGTCTCGGTACGCGCGGCATACGTGAGCTCCCGCTGGCCGGTGCGCTCTCTCGGCGCCATGTTTGTTTTTCAGTTGTTAAGCGCGCAGCGGGCCGCCAGACAGGTTTAAATCAGCCACTGCCTCCACCTCCTCCGCCACCGACCAGCCACCACCTCTCTCTCTCTATATATATATATATATATATATCTCCCTCTCTCTTTTCCTCTTCTTCTCTCTCGATTGCGTGCGCGTCCGCACTCGTTTTCTCTTTTCATCTTTCCATCTTTCTTTTCATCTTCCTTTCGCCTCTCGATCCCTGTCCCTTTCTCTGTTCGTCTCGCGCGGGACGTGCACGGCCGGACCAAGAGTCAGTCCGTTGGGTAACAAATTGCTTTTTGTTTGAACGGACAAATTAGAGAGACGGCCGCCGGATAGGGTGGAGAGGAACGAACGAAACGAGCGCGCGCGCGCGAGAAGGAGAGAGAGAGAGGGTGAGGGGGATGAGGGAGAGGGAGAGGAGTGAGAGAGGATGCATTTATTTAAACATCGTAGGGCGCATAGTTTTTTACGCGCACTTACAGTTTCGTGTATACGTTCGGGTATCAGCTTCGTTGACAATTTCCCTCGAATCCGACGACTCCTCCTCGTCCAGCTACTCTACGCGCAAATATACGCGCCAGGGTGTCGGCCGCTAAATACGTCGGCTTCGACACGACGCAAAGTGATAAACTGTCCGGGCCGATTTACATCGACGGAGGGCCATCCGTCAGCGTTCGCCGCGGCGATATCCCCGCCGATTCGCCGTCGATACGCTGCGCGCGTGATTCCGATTCTGGGATCGGAACGATAATCGATAACTGATAACATCTGCGTTTACTCCGCGGCGCAAGAACCCTCGATAATTAATCGTTGAACGTCGCGCGCGCCCTTCCCCCCTCCCGTCCCCTCCGACGAAGGCAGGAACGGAATTATTGGTCAGACGACTACGCCGTATCGCGTTCAATTTGAAGAACGCTGAAATTGGAACCGCGCGGTCGCCCGAAAGGATATCGGCGGTGGCTCTCCGCTGCTTTTCTTTTTATCGTTAGTGCTGTACCGCTAATCGGGCCGCGTAACGCTTCGTTTAAAAAGGTTCTTTGAGTTCGCTGTTGATTTTCCTAGCTGCTAAACATCCTCTGCTGCCTCTCCCTTTGAGAACGGGATTAAGCGAACGCGCAAGCGGCTCGTGCACGGAAGCTCAATATTTTTTTTCCCTGGAAACCGGTCGAAAAAAAAAAAAACGGGCCCCCGGTACTCATCGTCAAGTGTTCGGAGTTCACTTCGCACCTGTCCTACGCGCGTCTACACGAATCGTAGTCGAGAACGTTCGAATAGAGTCCGCAAGAACCTTCGCAGAGTTTACGCCACGTTCCGAAAATCGGATCCACGGTGGCTGGCCCCACCCCCACCCCCCCCGGACCATTCAACTTTATTAATGCCGTCTCTCATTATTGTGCAAACATAAAGCATCGCTGTGGGAAGGCGGAGGATAATTTATCCCTTCGGGCCGCGGTGCCGGCGATAAACAAGCGAAACGGCTAACCCCGAAATTTCTCGGCGTCTCAGCTCATCGCGATCCAGGTTCAGCCGGTTGGAGCTGGAGCGTCGTCGGGATTGAATACACGAAGCCGGGGTGAACTAGCGTAAATAATTAAATTGCTGCCCCCCCCCCCCGAACAGTTGCCTCCTCGATTTGCCTTAATATTTACGAAACCGTCCGCGATCGTGCTTAATCGCGAAACGTGTTATTATTCGAGATTGCCGAGCACGTTGCTGTTCGCGATTACGCACGAAATTGGAGCACGGGGCGATTCTACGAACGAATCCACTTTCGGATTCCAGGGATCGTCGGTTCGTCGGTATCGATCGGGCGTTCGTTCCTCGCGATTCTTCGCACGACGAAGGACAACGGACGCGATTCAAGCGGGCGAAAATTGACCTCGTCCGTCCCGCGGCATCTTTTCCATGGAAACGAATCGGTCATGGGTTCTCTTGGACCGGGCACGAAAGCCCCGGAAAGGGCAGGAGGGAATCCTCTTATTGTTCGAGCGGCGCAGCTTGTTGGCCCGCTTCTAATTGATGGTTTTCCGTGCATGTCACACGAACGGAATGCGAGAAAGATTGAGTGCTCGCCCCCGAAAGAAGCCCGTAAGTCAGCTTAATCAGTTTTCCCGGACGAGGATTAACGACAGTCGTATCTACTTCTCTCCGATTCGATCGAGATCGAGCTTCCTCGAGTTACGAGATACGTAGTCGCGTTCAAAAGTCTCCCGCCAATGAATCACTTGTTTTTTCAACAAAGACTTATTGCTTCGGGGGAACGATGTTTTTTTCTGTCGATAGGGCCAGTCGCGTCGGGTCGAGCAGTGGTCGACGAGCTGCGTTAATTGACCATGGAAATCGAGGTCGCAGGTCGGACGCGAAGGGTGGGTCGTGTTCACGAGTGTCCTTACGCGGCTCTAATCGCTTTGCTTTCCGGAACCGAAGTCCAAAGTCCGCGCGCAATAAGTAAGACCGGCGCGGGGGTTATTAATATACAGGACCGTAGGGCGAACAGCGTCAGAACAAACAAGCCAAACAGAATTAGCTCGGAGTATTTGAACAACCCGATGGAGGGAAGGGTTTGGCGCGCGTGGCGAACCAAGACTTCGCTTTGACGGCGTTGCTGGCGAGCCTCGAGACTCGGGCAAAGGGATCTCGAAGATACTCTCATCGCGTACCGCTAATCTCGCCTGCAGGACCTCGCGAAGAACTCAAACCTCCGCCCTCGTTTTCGAGGGATCGAGAACACCGGGACTTTAAACAAAACGAAATGGAAAAAGAGGGGGGGGGAACAGCCCCGCTCGAATTAATTGAGAACGCTCGAGTTTTCCGGTCGCTCGATCAACAGACGAGACGCGCTATCGCGTTCTTCCCCCGGCTCTTCGAGCTCACCCTAGTTGCATCTTTTACAACGCGGGGGGCCCCGTCGTCTTTTTTTATTAACGACACTGCCTACCTTCGTAGCTGGTCCAATGGGGGTGCGCCAACTGATCATTTTGGCCCTCCCCCCCTTTTGCATTCGAGCAACACGATCTTTCGGAATCTCCGATCTCTCTCGAATTCGATCCGGGGGAACGACGAACACCGTAACCCGGACGCATCCGTCGATACTCGTAGCGGAGACCGGCGTTTGCTAGATCTCCGATCTTTTCTCTCGGAAAAATTTATCGTCGCTTTGGCGACCGTACGGCCCATTTCCCGGTGTCGTGTAATCCTCGCGCGTAGGAGAAGGTCCGGGTACGCTTAGAGAGGCCAATAAACAATGACGGGACAATTTTGGGAGACACAGGTCGTACGTCCCGTGTACTTTACGCCCGATGCCTCGTTAAATGTAAATTATTGACGGTGTGCGTCACGCGTGTACCAATCGGGTACAAATCCGATCTCGGGGGAACATCGTGGAGAGTCGACGATGGTAATCACGAGGAGGCGCGGGACGCGATTTATTTTCACCGAGATAGAATTTCGATAGGCCCCGGCCCCGGCGATCGGAGCTCCACAAAGTAGTTAAATCATTTCCCGCCCCGGTAACAGCCGAGAATGATATTCAAATGAACGCTCGGCCAGGGTACACGTATGTGCGCACACGTGTGCCTGGTCGCCGGGGCTTTGGCTTCGTTTGACTCTCCGAGAGACGCCTCGAAACGAACGAGAACTAACTCCGGACTAACGGTGCACTTGTCGCGAAAGCTGGTCTCTGGTGGGACGTGTAAAAAAAGGGGGATAAAAAGGGGGTGGAGGAATTTGGCTCCCGAAAGAGGATCCTCCGTATCGCTGGTGGATCGTCCACGGGTGAAGCCGGCGGCCAAGTTCATCTTCCGGTCGATGAAACGTAGCGATCGTGTCTGCAGTTCTGGCGAAAAGGACTACTCCACTCGCACGTGGCACTCGAGCTTCTATCTGACCGTTTCATCTCGCGTTTCCTTCATCTTCATCCTCCTTCGTCCGCCTCTGTTCGACTCGGATCGGAACGGCTGCTCCCCGTCTCCTTCTACTCGCGGGCCACCGTCGCTGTCCTCCTCGCCGCCTCGCCTCCCGTCTTCGTCGTTCGCCCTCGCCACCCTCTCTTCGCTCCACGGTCCGCGGCTCGTCGTTCGCTCCCCGGGCTCGTCTTTTTAACCGTGGCCGCGGGCGTATCTGCATCTAAATGCGCTCCTCGGATGCGAAATTCTGAGGACGTCACGTGGTGATATGTGACTCGGGTAACCGCGTCTTCGGGGGCTCTCGCTCGTCAAGGATCGCCTTCCCGGAATGCGAGGCGATGCGACGCGCGAGAAAACACTTGGCTCGCCAACGTGCTCGCCCTCCTCGTTCCGCTTCGACCTCTTCGTCCTCTTCGTCCTCTTCGCCCGCTCGCGGTGTACCCGCGTTTTGCATACCGGTAGCGACACCCGTTCGGCAGGGTTTCTCGCGAATTTTCAAACGAATGAGTCATCGCCGCCGCCCCGGCTCGCCTGGGGCACACGTCGACGTCGCTTTTCCCGGCGTTTCCACGCTCGTGAAACGAACCAACTTTCGTCGAAACCTCCGAATTCTCCTGGGGAGAGACGTCGCGAGTCGAGGGGAGCGTGGCATAGACGAGTTTTTTTTAGAGCGTTAACTAGAAACGCATGGCTAATTGGTGGAGGTGTATCTTCTTACGCGGACGATCGATACCCGTGCATCATTGTGTCGCGCCGGATTAATTATCGTCCGGGGAGCAAGACTGTCCCGGGTATTCGAAACCGTCTGGAAAGAATTTTGAGGGATACCTCGGTGAAGCAGGGAAACTGATATCGGTCGTAGAACGATGTTACGGAGATAGCCCAGGCAGTTAAGTAATTGCCCGTGGCTCATAAAAAAAGGAAAGCTACATAAATAAATAGGAGGGTGATGACGCGCGCGTGTGTCTCTCCGACCCGGACGGGTACCGGTGGTGGGGCACAATTAGTGTTCACTCGCGAGAATTCTTTCTCGAGAACCTTTATAATTGCTTGCTTTCTCGATTCTCGTGAAATTACAATATGTGTCGCGAGGCTCGAGTCTAACAAAATTATCACGAATCCGATTTGGAGTAAAAAGTTGGTCCCAAGTTCTCGAGGCTTCTCGGGGAAACGAGAAATCATCGAGAGATCAGGAAACGCTAAGCACTCGTACAGCTGCGAACGTTTCGGGGCGCCAAGCGGGAATATAAATATCGGGTTTCCTTCGGGGGTGCGTCTAGAATAACTAGACGACTACTAGTTACATATTTATTAGTCAGATAAGTGGATGATTTAGTTTCCCCGGTTGCTCGGTGTCGCCGCTTCAGCACCCTGGACCCTCCCACAATTGACAGACAGCTGTTTCGTCGCCGCGTCGAGCGATCCGTCGCTCCGTAATTATCGCAGTCCGCGAAAGATTACGAACGGGGTCAAGCAAATGGAATCGCTCTCTCTTTTTTTTTTTCTCCACCGACGCGATTTATCGCCGCGCGGAGACGGACGCTCCAGAAGCACTTGTCTCAAACTTGCTGCGCCCGGTCGCGTCCCCCCGTCCCTGAAACCGTTTATCGTTAGGCCCTCTTTATCACCGGAAAAGGATACACCGTGCTTACGACACGTTGATTTTGCCAATCGAAACCGATCAGGTTCTCCGTATCGTAATCGAGTTTCCGTTTCTTCCAGGTATATACGCGTGAGTCAACCGTTCCCGTTCCCCTGCACGGCCTTTCAACTAGCCAGTTATTCACTCCGTTTTCTTTATCGCGCGCCGCGTGGCATTATGCAGAATCGAGTAATCCGAGGGTGCTCCGCGAAGGACCCTCGCGGTCGAGGATCGTTCGTGGAGAAAAACGAAACATCGTCCTCGAGTGAAATTAAGGTGGCGAGTTATCGGTTCTCCGCGGAATTAATTGAGCCGGGTACGAGGGGCCCCGGTGGCCAGGAAATGGTAAAACTCGAGGGCCGTCGACATCGAGGCCCGTCGAGTTCTCGAATTGCAGCACGTATGCATGTACATGTGTTTTCGGATCGTAAAATGTCGCCGTGCATGGGGGGGCCCCGTCTTCAGCGACGCTCGCGTACGCACCGGTCCGTCGAACGGAGAGTATCGATTACAGATTTCTCATCGAAGCCCCGAGGAACGCGAAGAAATCGGTTGGCTCCGATCGATAAACGGGCAACCCTTTTCCCGATGTTTCGTCTTCGCCTCCTCTTCGAATTACAATACCGACTCGCGCGGGGGCTTTCTTTTTCTCCTTCGATAATACGCGCGTCTCGTTCGCACCTCAGAGATAATGCCCCCCCAGCTAAGGACAATTCGCGAACCCGCGGCGATCGTCGGCCGGATCAGCATCGTGACTCGTAGAAATTGCGATTACCTGGGCGAGAAACGGCCGATAAGGACGGCGAAAGAATTGCGAGGGAAGGCGAGCCGGGGGACGGCTCTTCGCCTCTCCGTCGTCGACGGGTTATACGCAATTACGCGAGTGTCCTGGGACACGAAGCTCGTCCCAAATCGTCGACAAGCGTTGGTCGTTACCGGAGCTGGATCGATGCTCGTAACCGAGCCTGACCCGGGAGTCGCGCTTACGCATCTGTTTGCTGATTTGTGGCCCGGCGTCGTTTCGCCGAGGGATTTTTATCACGGCGAAGCTATCCGGTGATTGCGTCGTTAAGGCCTTCCGCGGCAGCAGGTAGAGGGCACCGGTCCTCTCTCCGTCTCTCCCACCTTTTCATCTTTCGCTGACCGTGTACCGATACTACGTGCACAGCCACCCTCTCGTTCGAGAACCCGCTACAGCACCATCGCACCTTTCCTTGTCGGCATCCGTCGAACGTTCGCCGAACGACCAGGCTTTGGCTATGTTTTTTTTTAACGCGCTTCTCACGCGTCCAGCGATTTACTGGCGACTCCGTTACCGTGGGTTCGCTTCGCGGCAACGTTAATCGCGATGCCGCGGCGATTGATTTCTTTAAACGGGCAGATTTGAGGGGCGGCGCGCAACGGCATGCCAGAAGAAGCGAATTTAACGGATACGACGGCACCGCCGCGGAAGACATTCGCCGAACGATATGCAAGGACGATCTCCCGTTCCGTCTTCCTCGTTTTTTACCTCGCCGGAGCGCCGCGGTGTTTGGCTTCCTCGCGGTCGATGAGCCGAAACGTTTTATCGGGACACTCGATAGATGTACGATCCCCCTTCGTATCGTCCCCGCTCGAGAGTGGATCGTTGTCGCGTGATCTGCATCGTCGATCCTTTATTTCATCCTGTCTCTCGTGGCTATCGAAGCGTGTACCGCTCGTCGTGGGACAGGGAGCACCGAAATGCAACGTAGCAGCGTAGCGACGAAACGATGAGAGGAGCGATGCCCCTGGCAGAAAAGATTTCTTCGCCCGCGCGAACCCCCGTCGGACAGTTGGGCATCGGCGTCGCCGATTATTTCCGATTTTCTGCCAAAAATGCTCGCTAGCCCGGCGTCGTTAGTTAAAATCCGCTTTCCGCCCGTTAATTGCCGCGTTTAATTGCCCGAACTAGTGCTCATACTCGTTCGGTTCCAACCCCCCCACCGCGTTCTCCATTACTTTATCGCTTTCGCACGGAGCGTCGTAAATTCGCGGAATTTGCAGCGCCGTAAATCTAGTCGCCCTCGAAACGCCGCCGTGAAACCTCTCCGCGATAATTACGCGGAATCCGAAGCGAAAAATAAGCCCCGATCGAACGGGCACGCGAATCGTACAGCACGCGCGTCGCTCGTTCCCGCGTGGAAACGGTTCTTCGGGCGATCGAGAGCGGTATAATTTTTCCGAGCGGATCGGCGCGTACGTGGCGGCCCTCCTCCTCCTTCGCCTCCGCGTTCGCCGCGGCCGACATTCAGCAGGAAATCCCTCGAATTCCGATTTCACTTTCGCCGATAACTCCCAACGGGCGGACCGCCATCTGGAGACACCCCGCTAGCCTCGGGACGGGACGAAATTAATGCTAATCTCCTGGAATTAATCCCCCCGAGCCGAATGAGAGAATGGAGGTGGTTTATTTCGAGACGCGCAATCGGTCACGCGACCGACGGAACGTTTCCACGGTATTAATCGCTCCGCACCCTCCTTCTTTTTTTTCCACCGCGCTCGTATTTCTCCCCGTTCAATCGGTGGCTTTTCTAAATTTCACGACGTCACAGTGGGCCGTCGCGCCTCGTTTCTTTTCTCTCCGCGTGGAAAACCCTGCCCGTTAGCTGTGCACGGTGCACGCGAGGGCGGGTCGTTCTCGCGTCGACAGCTGTCCCCGTGGAACGCGTTCGCGCGGACACGCGCACAATTAGAGGCGAAAACGCGTATCGGGACGGCGTCGCGGGCCACAGGTACAGGTCGGGGGAATTTCGGAGCGTGTCGCGATCGGAAAGGGGCGCGGGAATGGCTCGTTACTCGCGAAACAAGACGTTCGAAGGGTTTCGACCGCGTTATCGCTTATTGAAAGTGACATCGAATCGGGGCATCGTCATCGGGATCCCCGGCGTATCTCACAATCGGACGATCTCGACATCTGGATTAGTGGTATGGATCCCTTTCGTACCGCGTGACTGTGCAGGTTAAAAATAGGGCGGGGTTCTCTGTCCTCGTTCGGTCCGTGCCTCCACGAGCTTCACGGCCGGTCCCGTCCTCTCGGGCCGCCTGTCTCCTCCGTCGTGTCCTCACCTCGAGCACGCTGCACGGATTTAACGATACACCGGGGAGAACGAAACGGGCGAACGATCGTTTATTAGAACTGATAGCGTTTTAACAGGCCGAGATATTTCAGACGGTCGCGCCCGGGAAAACGAAGAAGAGGATGACAAAGAAACGCGGTATGGGGATAGGGAGGGCACGATCTATAGCCTATCCGGACCAATCCGAGCGTATTCGTTTATTACTCTCTCGGAGGAGAGCGCGCGCGAATGCTCGGCCAAGATCATCCTCGTTACCGAGCGTGTGGGCCGAATTCCACTCGATTAAGATTTAATTTTTAAATCACGACCACTCGCCGCAACGAATTTACATCGAGACACGTGCCCTCTTCCTCTCTTCGTCTTTCCTCCGTGCCGCGGTTCGTGTTTACCCCGAGTGCTTCTCGTCGACAAAGGATTCGGTGATGGATGGAGCCCGATCGTTCGCCGATTGTCCCTCGACGTTGTCGCCATGATTGCGGGACACGAGTCGTCGACCCCGGCTCCGGGCGCGCACGCCGGCCGTAGTTTGACACAGATTTCAAATGCCGTGTCATCGCTGTCGCCTGACTTTTTCCGCGATGCACCGGGAGCAATCGGATGCAGGAGCCCCGGAGGTTGTTGCAGGAACGGCGCCGCGATTTCGTCGCGGGCATTTTATATCGGCAAGCATTTTAATTGACGCGAATTGGCGGGGACAGAACGGCGCGTATCAAGGCGGTGTCCCTAATTAGCCCGAGGGAAAAAAGCTTCGACTACAATGCGGACATTGTTGGCTGCGAACAACAATGTTTCGTTTTTCAATACAAAGACGCGATCGTCGTAAAGTGCAACGCGTGCGTTAATTAAGAGCGAAAAGGCACGGTTCGTTGCTTATTGCGGTTCGCTGCATCAATCGTCTGGCCGAGGCTGTGGCGATGAAAGCGCGCAAAGGGCCTCTGAAAGACCCACCTCCGCCATGAGAATCCAGTGAAATATACCGCGAGCGTGGATCGTATACAACGAGACAGGGGATTACGATCCGCCTCGCGTCTTCGAGCACCGAGAGATTGAACCCGGTTCACCGCGAACGCGACCAAACGAATCGCGCGCTCTCTGCGGATCCTCCCGTCGACTTTTAACTCATCCGCGAGATATTTCTCATCCGGCTAAGCGACGAACGCGGGGCCGTTTCGTTCGCATTCGGCCGGCGCGGAACGCGTGGCCGCGTCGATGGTCCCCCTCGATCGGATCTTTCGTTCGTCCCGGCTGTATCGCGATCGCGGATAAATCCTGACCCGTCTCTCGAGCCGCAACCGAGTGCGCCGCGCGCGGAACGAATGTCTCCTCTGTGGCGGCTCGAACAACCAGCCGTACCCTGGAAGCCTGCTCGAAGGGACGGGCCGCGTGTAGGCAAAGCATTATGCGCGCGTGTCAATCTCCAACGGCGAGCGTTGCTCCTTTCCGCGAGGATTAATGAAAGCCGCGTCGAAACGGAGCCCACCGCGCACAGGACGACGCTCGTGCGAACGTCGGGCCCCGATACGTGAATGGATGATTCTTTGGGGGGGCACGCGAGATCGTCGTGCGTCAGTTTCGCTCGCAAACGTTCTCGGTCCGGATACATTCTATCCCCGCGATTCGGCGTACAGCGAACTCCCTCCGCTTAGGTCGCGTCGCCGCTTTGAAGCGCGTCTGTCCGTCGCGCGAATATTCTCGATACGCGATATATATATTAAAGAAAGATGGAGAGAAAAGAGGAAAATCCTCTGCACATTTTCTGTCAACCTCTGTCTACTTTCGGAGAAGAGACAGAAGTCTCCCGTCGGCGACAGAATGTCAAACTCCGGAGAAGCATCACGGTGAACCCTTTTACCGGTACGCGCAAGCTCAAAAGTAATTTCCAGGAATTAAAATCATAAAAACGACAAACAGCGTGAATACTAAAATCCGCGTCTTTCGTTCCACCCGCGTACAAAGCGAGAGAGAGAGAGAGGGGGGGAGAGATGGGGGCAACCCGACAAGTACAAAGCATACAAACGGACGCGCGCGCTCCGGGCAAGTCCATCTCGAGTCGCCTGCGGCATAAATTCAACCTTCTGAACTTTCTCGTTCCCCCGGTTTTAGTTATTCCGCGGTGCCCCCGTGCCCCTCTTTAAGCTCGCGACGAATTAATAAGATCGCAGATGGAATAATTACGACGCGCCGCCTCGAAGAGATTGCAGCTCCCTTCTCGCAGATTAACTCCTCAACGGTTCGGCTTGAAATGGCCGATGCCCATTCATCGCGGTCGTTAACACAATTCTCGTGTGCCTTCGTCCTGCTGTTTTCCGCCGCGATGCCCGAAGCGGCATCGAAATACGTGATTCCTTTCGTCGGGAGTAGAACGACGAATGCGTTACGAAAGTTAAACAGTCGGACGTTCGCGGTCCCTCTGATGTCACGGCGTCGCCATTTGCCGAGAATCACGAGTTTTATGTGCGTCACGAAATAGATCGGGTCGAGATTTAATGTCGCTCCGGTGGGGGAGCCGATTCTGGCCTGGAAGTTTTTTTTTTTCTTCACTCGAATAATGGAGCTACACCGTCGGAAAATTTATGCCACGATGCACGGTCAACGCCGGTGTCGCAAGCCTGTCACACGTTCGTAACCCAAAAATCCGATTTATGAGTTCTGATTGCACACCTGGATATAATCCGGTCCCCGAGGTGCGCTGCGTGCAGTTCCTTTTTCGGTGCCAGGCTTCCGGCTGCGAAGGGTTAAATTCATCGAAACGATCTGAATGGAATCGAAGACGGAGGTGGACCCGCGGTACGAAAAGGTGCGGCGAGAGATAACGGAGAACGGAGTTGGAGAGAAAGAGGGAGTCGGAGAGAGAGAGAGAGAGAGAGAGAGAGAGAGAGAGAGAGAGAGAGAGAGAGCTAGGAAATGGAAGAACGGGGAACGGCAATACCTTTGAACGCGGTACCTTGTCTGCCATCGCCGGGGTATCTAGAATGGCAAAGCCTCTCCTAATGCATCTGTACGTTTCCCATTACGATTCGGTGCGCGTGGGTTAAACTAACGAGACCAGGCGACTGGAAGCGAGAGGGTGAGAAGAGATCAGAACCGTGAGGGTAGGACCGCAGCGGCGCGGCGGAAGACGAACTGGGCTGCCTCTAGGATTAAAGAAAGATAGAAGCGGGAACGCGATCGGGACAGAGAGGAAGGTGGAACCGAATACGTGACGGCGGGAAAACGAGAGAAATGTCCGAGTACGAAAGGGAGCGAGATGATAGTAGAGTGGTGGGGGGGGGGTGAGTTTCCATCTCGATTCGGCCCGGTTTCCATAGCGACTGGGACGTGACCACGTTTGCTCATGGGGAAGACGAGCGAAAGAAAGACGAGCATAGACAAGGGGATCGAAAGGAGGAGCGTCGCGGGCGCAATGCCGGCACACGTTCGCTCTCTTCGCGTACCCTCGATCTGGCGGAGAACAAAAAAGAAAAAAAAAGGAGAAGGAACAGAGACGGAAGGGTAGCAGGATAAATGGATACAGCGAGCGGAGAGAAGAGAGTGGTTAAATCAACCGTGAGGTCACGCGGGAGCACGGTAGAGACCCTTCGAAAAAGTTCCGACGTTGGAGCGACGCGAGAAAAACTAGCAAACTCGGCGGCGGAGTCGCCCCCGGAATTGAATTCGCCGGAACCCGGGTGGCCGGGGCCGGGAACGCGGCGCTCCGGCTTCGGTGCTCGTAACAAGCGTAATCAAATTTTCGGCCAGCCAGAAAAATGCCCGGCCCTCGGTGTATCCTGAACGGATCGCTGACGCGGCGAGAGAACTGTGCGCGGTGCTGGTTAGGCAGCCGTCATCTTGATCCGCCGATGATCGATAAACCGGTCTTGGGAAATTTCAAAGCGGCACGCTGCGAAACACAAAAGAAACGATCCACGGCGCCGCGATCGAGGACACTCGAGAGTCGGCGTATCCCGTGAGAGAGGATTGCCAATTTGTCGAAGGGTCGACCCGCCACCACCGGTTCGATTGCCACCGCGGCGCACACGACCCCTTCAAAGGACTTTGCGCCACCACGAGATCCCTTTCGAGCTAGCGCAACCATCGTCCGCACGAACACACCTCAACCGCCGGCACACACGACCGGACGAGAACGATGATTCATCCCGGGGTGGCGTCGCCCCGAAATAAGCAGCGTGTCCCGGAACTTTCCCTCGAAACGGGCCGCGCATACCAAAGTTTGCGCGCCTCCTTCGCGCGAGGAGGAACGGGACACCGACGGCAGGGGTGAAAGTCAATTTGGAAAACCTCAGCCGCGTTCCGACTAAGTAGACGAAGGCAGAAGAACGAAGCATGTCGCATCGAGGACAGGAACGCAATCAACGACACTCGTGAAACTGGCATCTCCGTGACGTAAAAGACAGGACCCCCGAATTTGGTTGGATCGCCCCAGATCGGCGGTTCAATTGCTTCCGTCCTTCGAACCTCGGGGAAACCCTTTGAAATGCGCGACGCGTCCAGCCCTTGAACTTCGCGCTGTCGCCTCGCCTAGGGAAGAGGAATTTCGATGAGCCTGATAAGATGATTCCCTGTTCGTCACTCGATCCTGAACGTCGGAAGGGAAGTACGTTCGTCATCGTTGGTCCGCGACGTTGCGCGATCCGCCTCGTGCACTTGCGTATAATATCGCGCGATTTTATTGCACCGCGAACCGGCCACCGCGCAGTGTCAGTTTCGTTTGCGGAGAAGCGCAGGAACGTCCCTAGCCGTGGCGTGGAAAATTTAATCAGAGACATCACCAGGTGGAACGTTGGCAAGAGTAATGTAAACGTAACGGGATATCAGCCTCTCCGATTCGTTCCTCCGTGCACCATATTTCCGTGCCCCGTCTCGTTCATTTTTGTTACCCGTGAATAAGAATCGACACGCGAGCGGCATTAACGGTCCAGATTACGGACGAGAAATTAATTTTACGATCCGGTGTAAACCACGGTATGCGTTACGGCTAGATGATAAATTGCTTTCTCTCGAGCGTGAACGATCCGGCACGTTTGTCAGGGCGACCCGTTGTTTCGGCCCCCGTGGAAAAGACGGAGCCGGAATCCCGACGGTAGTTGAGAGAACCCGAAAGGATTACTCTCCGCGGACGAACCTGTCTCTCCCTCTCTCTGATCTGCGAAAGAATCGTTTCCCGGGGAAAAAAATGCTACCCTCGTTAGAATTATCTATCGCGCCGGGGACGAAGGCAACCGGGTCAGAGAAATCCGATGAAAAAGTAAAAAGTCGAGGCTGATAAGACCCGGTGGCCGGCTGGTTCGGAATCGTTGAATCGGGCGACGCGGAGGAAGGACAACGGGGGCAGCGGGTGGGACGAAGGAAGAGGGAGAAAACGAGGAGAAACTGCGAAGCGACAACCGAATTAACTTCTCTAGGTATTTCGAGCTTTGCTCGTTTTGTCATTGTCCCCACGGATAAGGATCTACCGAGCTCGCGCACACCCTACGTACATTTATTTCTAGTCCTTTATAAGCGGGGGAGGAGGATGACGCGCGCACGAAGAGCGTGCCCCGCGAGTGGTTCTATAAAATATGAGGGACATTAATATTCCGAGGCTCCCGGGAGGTGGTGGCGGACGGGAAAGCGGGCAGAGCGGAACCGGGGAACGAGAATCCGCCGCAAAGCAGAGTAGAAACTACTGTCCACTTGGTGCTTCGAGAAACGGTGGTCTGCTTTCGCGGCTACGTAATTGCCGTTTCCTCTTCGCTTTCGTCCCCCCCCCCCTTTTTTTTATCCTCGCCCGCTCGTGTAAGCCGGGAAATCGCCGGGCACTCCGGGCGTTAGTTTGTGGGAAGGGGGGGACACGCGAGTATCATTCGGAAGTTGAAAAGTCCTCGTCGACTCGAACCACTTCGCTTCCACCGGCCGCGCCACGCGTGGATCCTCCGAGTCGAAGAGGTTTCGATGCTCGCGCGAATTTCCAAGGGTATCGTTGTACCCGAATGGACGCGAGTCGGGGGAACGGTAGCGGGGCGAACGCGTACCTCGTTTACATTGTATCTCTCGGTGGTTCTCGATCGCGATTGGACGAGACCCGAGCGAGATTGGATCTGCGAGTATCGATCATGCATCGGCCAGAGCTCCTCCATTCGAGTACTAATGGAAAGACTGGTATTCATGTGAACGGCCTTCGGGGCTCCTGCAGGCCGTTGCCTGCGCGTCCCTCCTTTCTTTCTCTGTCTGCCCTTTCTTACTTCTATCCTCCTTTTATACCCCCCCCCTTAACCCTCCATCTCTATCGTTTGTCCTTTTCTTCGGCCACCCTCTCTTCTTCTCCTTCTTTTTCATCCTTCGTTCGCGCTGCTCTCCATTCCCTTTGTCCACCGTTTGCTCGTTTTCTGTTTCGCGCGCCCCTAGATCCCCCCGTATATCTGTCATCCGGGCCGCTTCATTAAGGGAAAGACTCTGTTTATTGACACGAGTCGTCGAGTGGCGCATCCCGTTTCCCCCCCCCCCCCCCGTCTGTGCGTCCCTGGGTAAACTCTGCGCGCGGATTAATGCGCCTCCATTTGAAATCTCCGCGGCGCCTCACGCGTCTATCCGCGAGAATTTCGTACCGCGAGATCGAGCGGATAATGGACTCGAACGAGACGAGCGGATAAGAGCGGGGCGTGCGGGGGGTGCGAGGAGGGAAACTATACGTGTACACGCCGGGGAGATCTACGGCGAGCTGGGTCAACTTGAATTCTGGGTCTCGGAGAAGCCTCGTGCAAACTTTCCCAAGGACCGCTAAGCGAGAAGACGATGTTTCTCTCTCTCTCCCTCTCTACCTCTCTCCGGGGTTGTAGAAATATCTCCCCGGTCAAGGGGCGATAAGTAGCACGAGAAACACTCGGCATGGAATTGCCAATCGCCGAAATATCCCCCTATTGTTTCGCGCAACCTTCACGCGCTTCTTTCGCTGCAACAATTTTATTCGCAGCCGTGACATGTACGTATTCGGAATAAATCTCCGCGAAAAGTTCGCCGAAAGTTTTCGATTCACCGAGGTGCGGGAATTATGTTCACCGTGCAACGGTGTTCGAGGAATCCGTAACATAAAATAAGCCACCGAAGCCGTACGAAGAACAGAGGTGCTTAGAATCGCGCAACACCTCGCTCAATTAAAATCGCTGAATCCTCGTTTCGTAATAAATACACGGAATCGTTGCTGCGCAGAATTCCGAGCGGTTCGCGAGGAAAGCTGGCGCTGGAAACGATCCTTTTCCCGTTTCTTATTTTTTCTTCTTCTTTCCCCCGGTGCGCTCCTCCGTTTTCTTAGAACGAGAGCGGTGCACACAGGGTGCTCGAGCCATCGTAAAATTCCTAATTAAGATTCGGAAGCCGAAACCCAAAGAAGAGGAGACCCTCTTCTGCGACGGCGTGTCCCGTTCTCCTCTCCTCTCATTGTCTTTCTTCCTAAGTGAGAGAGCATAGCCGTGGGCCATTGTGACCGGAGCGTACCCTCGATCGTTACCCACATTGTTCCATTGTTGGATTATCATAAACACAGTTTCATTACTGCGATAAAGGTGGCACGTAGCCTGAGAACGTGGTGTCGGACGGGCCACGAACGGAACAACCATCGCCCCCGGGGAAAAGCGAACTCGGAAACTCAATTTCTCTTGCCGGGAAAACGGGCGGTCGGTGCGCCCTCCTGCCGCTCGTCTCCGTCGACGTAGCCCGTCCCTAAGTTCGTCGGCATTTTTCTCTCCTCGGTGTTGCACCATTTCTTTCACGGCTTGCGTGTATCGTGATGTCTCTCCGCGAGGATACGGGTACCGTTTCCGACGACAGAGTCCGCGAAAAAAATGTTCGATCGCGGATCCAGCTTGGCGGAAAAGTCGCCCTCGGTTATCCGGGAAATTGTATTCTTTAGTTTGATAATCTCTCCGACCAGACCGTCCTCCGGCGAAAGACGCGAACCCAAGACGCTCCTTCGTGTTCCATTATTCGGCCCCCGAACGGCAAAGGGGGAACTCGCGTTGATATTTCGCCGAATTGAAAGGCAATCCCGGTGAAATAACTTGCGGCGTCAAAGGTCGGCGGCGCAGGAGAGGGTAACGGGCCTGAACAATGGTCGTAGGAAAGCCGTTTGCCGGCAGGTGAGGATCGTTTTGCCGCGTACCATCTGGACGTCCATTATACGGCTCGTGCATCGGGGACGGGGTCGCAGGGACTCGATCATTGTCCAAATACCGCGACGACTGGCCAAATCGAATCGGTGACGTCGGCGTCGCCCCGTTGATCGCGGTGCACGCAAACAGTTAACGAGGCTCGATCGCGCATTCCGTAGTCGCGTGGTGGAAACCTGCTGCGAAATCTCGCTGGAAAACTTGCCGTCGAGGTCGCACGCGCGTGTTTCGTTTACTTCGACCAAGTCGTCGAGGGATCCGGGGATTTTAATTAACGCCCTCGGCGAATCTGCCCGCCGTTCGGCTCGCGCCCCTTCGCCCTGTCGATCTCTGCGAGCTATCGAAATTCCTCGGCCGTGCCTAATGATTCGTGGACTGACAGATTCTCTAACTTTGGTCGAAATGGCTTGCGAACTCGGGGAGCGTTGTCCCATTAAATTTTGCGTTGAGGCGGAGGCGCGCGAGTCTCGCACCGGTGGTATCGGTGCCGCGCGGGTGCAGCGGATGGCGTCGGATGCCTCGTTCCGTGTGCGAGTTTCCTGTCAGGCCGAGTAATTGACTATATAATGGATTCCTGCGACTGCGATACGTCAAACTGACAGGTCCAGGGGGTGCGCGTCGAGGGCCCCGCTCGTCCAGGTCCTTCGATATTAAAGCCATCCCCCGCCCCAATGCCGATTCGACCCCCCCTTGGACTAATTCGTGATGATTTTATAAAGCCTCCGCGTGCTTCTTCTCTTTCTCGAGCCGCGGATGAAGGGAGTACGAACGAGTTCGACGATACGCAAATTTTCTCCTCTCGTTTCCTTCGCCCCTACCGCATTAGCATAAGATCGGTTCCACCCGCGCGTCATCCCCAATCGTCCGGGCAGGGGGTGCTTCGAACCGGAGGGGGAAAATTGCATCGAGTATGCAGGACAATCGAGGTTGCGATCTGCAGTTTCACCCTCACGTTCGATCAACGGCTCGTTGCACCGAGCCCATAACCGACGTGCCGGCCTGTCTGCTCCACGATCATTGCCCGGCTACGCCCCTTACGCGCCGACACTCGCCTGCCGACTCGAAATAGCACCGGGGATATCGCTCGGTGTATCTTTGGACCAGACTCCATTCACACTCCCGAACTCCACGCAACTCGCGTGCTCGATGTTCACGGGTCTCGTTCTTGTTGCCGGTCGTTTTATTGCCACGGCATGTCTGTCTGTCCGTTGGCTGCTCGCGGTTCCCGACGTCGGAGTAAATTGCGTTCCGGAGCGTCGCGCGCGTTCTCAAAAACCGACGTGCGTACCTTCACCGGAGGTAGGAGAGCAACGACGGAGCAACGGGCAATCGGGAAATCGTCGGAAAGACGTTGTTCGTACGGCGGAGTTTTCGATCCCACGTGACCGATCCGCATCCCTCTTCGTTACAGCCGCGACGCGCTGTCTCGTCAGGGGTGACGGCCATTGGCGCGTTCAGCCCTTCGGACACGCGACACCGACGACACGCCGAGTTAACTCGAAATATTACGACGCCGGTTAGGCTTATTATGGATGGATGGCCTATCGATGGACACGAGTCGTCGTCATCGTCATCGGTGACACCCCACCGCGAGACAAGCAGTAAATTCCCTCGACAACGAGTTTCAGATACGAATTTGCCTCCCTCTCTCTTTCTCTCTCGCTCTCTCGCTCTCTCCCTTTCTGCCGAATAGAGCGAAAACGGGGTGCTTACGGACGATCGTTTCCCTATTGTGTCCGCGATGCAATAAAGCTTAACGGATCCAGTGATCGATAATTTTTCGACGCACGAAAACGCGCCCACCGTCCGCCAGCGACCGTCGACAGCTTTTTTTTCACCCCGAGAATCGTAACGTCGACGACGGGGCGCAATCGAATTTTCGCGACAATCCCGACGTCGGGAGTCCATCACCCGGTCATAAATCTGACGGCCGGGTAGGCGAACGATTTGTCCTATTCCAGGCGCTAGATCCCCGGACGAATAATCCAGAAATAAATCTTCCCACATCCCCGTTCGATATTACATTCCGCGCCGCGCGCATCGCGCAGCCGTGACGAGAAAAATCTCAGTTAGCACCTAAGACCCGTGGAAATGCTCTTTATACACGGTGCTTCTAGTCGCTTTCCCCGAGGGAAGCGTCGCTGTGTCAGACCTGGGGTGCCGAATAAACGGCTGCGTGAAGTTTGCGATTGGCGCGAGGCGTAGCCGCCCTTGTACCCTGCCAAGGGTGGTCAGCTCGTTTGGTCACACATATGCGCACTTGTCCACGGCACCCTCCCTCCTCCACGTGTCGAACTTGTACCGCTCGCGTCAAAAAAAGGGAGCAAACTGCCCCCATTGTTGCCATTCTTATTGCATTCCAGTTGCACTTGTCCGCTGCCACCTGCGCGAACTTTGGATCCGTTGAAAACGAATTCGCGAAGCTGATAGAATCCCGCGCCGGGTCGATCGTGCTTCTACCTGTCCTTAGAACTTTCCCTCTCATCCTCTCGTCCCCGGTTAATCTAACTTTCGCGGTTACACAAATCGCGCAGCGCATAGCCGGGGGCGACGCGTGCTCCTATGAAACGGCCGGTAGAATGTGATGCACGTAGCAAGGAGGAAGAGACTAACACGCGTCTCGCTGCAGGCAACCCCGAGGGCGAGGGTGGTTGTGCACGGGCGCTCAATATATATTAAGATCCGCAAACCCTCTGCCGGGCTGAAAGTTCGTCCACCCCACGCAACCCCCTAAGTCTTCCCACCGTGTCCCTTCGCCCCGCGCTGCCGAGGCTACACCATCGGAATTGCGATTATGGTGGCAATATTACGGCTCGCCAAGAGAAAGAGGAATCGTTTCATTGCCGTGGCCGCGTGTCCGCGGGACAAGGAGGGGAAGATGAGACGGGGAAAGCATCCAGCTTTCTGTCGCCGTCGTCGTCGCCGACTCATCCCCCTGCCGAAGTCTCCTTTTCGTCTTCCGCCCTCTCTCCTCGCCGCTCCGGCGACTCGCACGCTCTCGCTCGCAGTGCTTATTGGCTTTACCTCGAAACCGTCCAGTTCGATATCTATTTACTAGCGTGGCTGATCCACGGGGTAATAGAAAACTGCGCGGCGCTGTCCACCGTACCGTAGACGCTCCTGTTCCCGACAAATCGATAACACGATGCCCCTCGTACGATTAATCCGCGTTACAGTTTATCGGCGGCAAGGTGAATTTCATCGTTTCCCCGGGCACGAGGCCGCGGAATTTATCGAGGACGAAACAACCGTGCGGAACGAAGCCTTTCTTCGATCATCGAAGCTTCTTTCGTCCGGGGCAACGTTCCTCGCGGTATTCTTCTGCTATAATTAGTTTTTCTTCATTCGCGTCAACCCCTTTGCACGGGCTCGCTCGCCACGCGGCAATTAAAAGTCGAGGACGTCGACCGGATGCATGTAGTCCACGGGCGGGCGGTCATCGAGCACGCTCGCGTTCGTGAACCGTTTCCGGGAGAATTGATGATCACCGATCGTCCGCGATGTGGCGGGGAGGGGTGGTAAATATCGCGGCCGCCGCACCCGGCGCAATTAAATATAATATTGTGTCGCGACCGCATTTCGAACGGGCTCCGCGTCGCGCTCGCTCCTCCATTGACTCGCGTGACGATCGTTCTGGAAACGAACGTTTCATTATCTCGAACGATTTCGCAAACAGGATCTTCGAGTCGACGCCGTTAATGGATTCGTGTCGCGTCGATCGATCGGGACTAATTGAGAAACCCGACACGAATTTCGGAGTTTTACGCGATAAAAAGTGCAATTACTCGGTGCCGGTACTAATCTCGCATGCGGCACGCGAACGAATCGGAGGTAGGAAGCACGTTAAGTGGCGTAATTAATATCATTTAAAATCTCGCCGCCGTTCGCTCCGCAGGCAGTTAAAGAAATAACCCGTGGACATCGGTGCGCCGGTTCGCTTTTCTCCTTTCGTGTCGCGACGATTTTCCATGTTTTATTTCACCCCGCCGATGAGTGATCCCGGCAGGGGGATCGAGCCGCTGGGAAATCTGTGCCCGGCCGAAAAATTGACGGCGGCCCGTTAAAAAGAGGACGTCTCGGCGGGATCCAATTAAATTCCGCGGCGTTAACGACGCGCGTGCTCTGCCTTTTTTCGTTTCGGGCAGCCTGGAAGGCCGCGGCGAAAGAACGAAGTAAATAGGCTTGCAGAAAGACAGAGGGAAAGAGAGAAAGAGAGGCGAAGGGGGGAGCTGAGAGAGAAATGGGCGGGGGTGGAATTTACCGTCGTAACGCAATTTCCCAGACGATAAAGCTCCCGCGTGGGCGTCGAAATAACATCTCCAGGACTTTTCTTCGCTCCTCTAACAGTCCTTGCACGCTGCGGCGTTACACCGCGCTTTCGGTCTTCCGTGATTTTTGTGTTTTTTCTTTTTTTGCCTCGAGTAGAACGTGCCAGCCGAAGTCCCATTTCCTACGTAATCGCAATCGGCTCGAAGTCATCGGGTACGTTCCATGATGCTGCACGGGGCCCGGCATGATTTTTCTGATCGCTGAACGTTGACGAGTCTCTCGTCCGTCCATCTACCGAAACGAAATCGTTTTTTTCCCGGTCCTGCACCGTCATCTTTACCCGTAATAATCTCTTTGTGCTACTGAGTAACCGTACGGCTGTATTTATTGCGGCCTCCCTGCCGGAAACACGTCCGCAAGAAAATCCTCCGAGTAAGAAGCCCGGTCTCCTCGATCTACCGTTTTTTTGCCCCCTCTTACCTACGTAGCCTCCCGTCCGCGAGTATCGAAAGAGAAAGAGAATAGTCGAGGACGAGGGAAGTCTGTCGACGAGGAGGAGGACGACGACGACGACGACGACGACGGCGACGACGATGGGTCCTTCTTGCTCGGTCGGAACTTTTTGCGGTCTCTCTCGGGACGAGTCCAAGCCGAGAGGGGCAATAAAACTAATGGTAACGCGCGCTGGTAATTCCTTGCGGTCTGTTTGTCGCAAGTCGACGACCTGGCCTCTCCGCCTCATCATTTGCCGAGGGAGGATACCGCGTCCAACGTCGACGGACAAGTGGTTCCTCGGATCGGACATGGACCAGCGTGAACCTTCTCTCTCTCTCTCTTTCTCTCTCGTTCTCTTTCCCTTTTTTACCCATCGTCGTCCACGAATCCGAGCGGATAGATATCGAAAAGCCTCACCGTCTAGCGCTTCCTCCCACCCGGGGAATAAATCTCTTCGGCGCGCGCCTCGGCCCTCTTTGCCGTCTGCGTTGGGCGCCCCGGAACTTCGAAATCCTGGGACGGTAATCCGTCTTCGTTGTTTCTGTAAATATCTTCGAGGGGGTTGAAATCAATAGGAAGACCTTGACGCATAGAGAGCGGAAGAACTCCTCCGGAGGAAGTTCCGACGAGGGGGGTTCGAGCGAAGCTGATTTTGCGGATGCTGACTCGATGGAATCTCGCGTAATCCAAACGCAAACAGCCGCGTCCCTCTCCCTCTCTTTCTCTCTCTCTCTCGCTCTCTCTCTCTCTCTCTCCGCGAGGGTCCCAAATGGAGATCCACAGCGGCGGCTCGCGTTATTTAAATCGCATTTATCTTATCGCGTTTGCTCGGCGCACACGCGTCGTTTAATCGCGGCGCGAATAAAAACCATGCCGTTTCGTTGTTAATCAACGTATCGCACGCAATTAAGATCCTTCCGTGCTCGTTTGATTGCAGTGGGTGGAAGAGTCGTTCACGAACTTCGACAAGGGCATCAATTGGCGGAGTTACGTTGTCTGCGACGTGGCGTACCACAACGTGAACAATTGGCTGTGGACGCCATTCATCGAGAGGGGACCGGCGAATCGCATGTACATAGAAATCAAATTCACGATTCGTGACTGCTCGTTGTTCCCCGGGAACGCGCTCAGCTGCAAGGAAACTTTCAGTCTACTTTACTACGAGTTCGACGTGGCCACCAAAGAACCACCGCCATGGGAAACGGAGAGTTACAAGTTGATCGGTAAGCATGCCGAACGTTATTCCTGCAAGTTCTCCCTAGAAAAGTTCGCCGCGTCGTGGCAAAATTAACGGGCGGCAGATCGGTACGTAGGAACGCGAAAGAAACGACGAGCTTGGTTCGCAGGTCGCATCGCTGCCGGCGAGGGAAGGTTCAACACGAATAGCGAAGTGGTGATAAACACGGAAGTGAAGTCCATTCCAGTGACGAAGAAGGGCGTGTACTTCGCGTTCCGCGATCAGGGCGCCTGCATCTCGATCTTGGCAATCAAGGTTTACTACATCAGCTGTCCGGAGATATCGGTGAACTTCGCGCACTTCCCAGCCACGCCAACGGGACGCGAAGTAGCCCTGATCGAACAAACGATCGGCACTTGCGTCGCCAACGCTATGGTAATCGAGCAGCCCACCTTCCTCTGCAAAGGGGACGGTAAATGGTATCTACCGAACGGGGGATGCCACTGCAAGCCTGGATACCAAGCTGACGTGGAGAAGCAAGAATGCACCGAGTGCCCGATGGGTAAATTCAAGCACGAAGCGGGATCGCACAGCTGTGAAACCTGTCCGACTCACAGCAAGTCCTCTGATTACGCATTCACGGAATGTCGATGCAACTCCGGTTATTATAGAGCCGAGAAGGACCCTAAGAAGATGCCTTGTACACGTGAGTGGCTTTTAATTCGAACCGTGGAGCGGGGTGGGGTATACTTAAACGGTGACTAATGGGCTCTCTGCTGTCTTTCCAGAACCACCGTCGGCGCCGCAAAATTTGACGGTGAACTTCGTCGACCAGTCTACTGTGATTCTCTCTTGGAATGCGCCGCACATGCTCGGCGGCAGGACAGACGCGACATACAGGGTGGTATGCGATGCCTGTAGCACGGGCGTCAAGTACATTCCCAACACCGTGAGTTCTTCCCCCTACCTTTTCATCCCCCTTTGCCCCGGCGAATTATTCGACGGGAAAGTTCACCGTTCCGATCTCTGTCACGCAGGAAGTTTTCAACGACACGAAGATCACGATAACGGGTTTGAACGCGGTGACCACCTATCGATTTCAAGTGTTCGCGGAAAACGGCGTGTCCGCCCTTGCCGGAAAGTCGGAATACGTTGACATCACCGTCACCACGGAGGCCAGCGTGCCCAGCTTGGTGAGCAACGTCAGGATTACCAGCGTCAAGAGTTCTGAACTGAGCATCAGTTGGGACGCTCCGATAACCGAGGTCGGCGGGGACAACGATCTCGTCGAACGATACGAAGGTACGATCGACGAACCGTCACCTACGCCATCATCCGTCCGGATCCGCGACGAATTAATTAAACACGTACGCGAATTCGTTGCAGTGAGGTGTTATCCACGATACGACGACGCCACAAATGCCACAGTCGTTCAAACGACCGACCTATCCGCAACGTTCAAGGCGCTAAAACCATCGACGGACTACGCGATACAAGTACGAGCAAAGACCACCCGAGGTTGGGGCGAATACACGCCTGTCGTTTACAAAAAGACACCTCACGCCATGGGTCTAGGTAATTCATTTTTCTCAAACAAAGAAATCCGATTGAAATCGCGACTCGATGTTACAATTCTCGTTCGTCGCAGATTACGTCGGAGAGGACGACAATATGCAAGTAAGAATTATAGCTGGAGCTATCGTGGCCGTGGTGGTGCTCTTAGTGATCATCATCATCATGACTGTTTTAATCCTGAGAAGGTAAACGAATTGCTCTGAAAGTACATTTCAATTTTCGCGCAAACCAGGCACGGTATCGATCGAATACGTCCCTGTGCTTAAATTGCCTTCCTTTATTTTTCCTCCCCCCGCCTGTCCGATTTGACCCTATTGATGTGATGTAATTTGGATGCAGCAGGGCCTCGGACGAGTGCAACAAGAAGCAGCCGAGCGATTGCGATACCCTGGAGTACAGAAACGGCGAAGGTACGTTTGTCTGACGCCGACAGGCTCGATACGTTTTTTCATTACGAATTTATTATCGCTACTACCCCCTGTCACTTTCATAGTTGTCTCACTACGCCCTCGTGTCTTGTGACTAATATTTTTGGATCACGAACCCCGTTAAATCCAGCAAGTATCGAACCTAGACCCCGCCCCCCGCCCCCCTCACGTATACAGTAACCCCCCCCCCCCCATGATGATGTCTTGTCGCTAAATACCCAATATTTTAGAAGTTTAGTTTTCACAAAAGAAAGATTACTGAAAACTGGTTTGCGTAAAGGGAAAAAAAAGAACGGTGCGAAAAGAAAGTTGTCGAGGTCTGAACGACTTGGCCAGGACGTAAATAATGAGAGACCATCGCTTTCGAGCAAAATTCATACCGATCCGGTCCGCTGCCTGAGTGCCATTATTCTAACCAAATTCTTTCGATTCTTTCTTTTCATGTGCGATTCCCCTAATCTATCGAACCTGCCTCCATGAAAAATCCATGAAAAAACCCAATGAAACAATGTACACAATCGCCTGCTACTACAGGACTAGTTGTGACCTACAGTAAGTCTTCTCCAACACCTCAAGTTTATTTTTGTTTTTTTCTCTCTAGGAATTCGGTTTTACGTAGTTACTTTTTGCACCCCCTTGTACCTGCATCTCTGACACGTTCCAAATATCGACACACGGACACGCACGGTTTTTCTGTGAATTGAACACACACGAAAGGCATGCGTGTGCGTGCTCTGTGCTTGTGTCGTACAATGTATTTACCGATATGCATGCGTATTGTTGTTAGTGTGTTGTCGTTGGTACTGCACTTGTTTTATAGTTTCGTGCGTTCTCTTATTATTATATTTTTGTTCCGTTTATACATGAAGCTATCGCGGAAAACGAAGACGAAAGCTACACGAAGTTCGGGTAAAACCTATCACGTATACATGTATACATACTGCGCGTTTCCGTTCAATTAAATGAACGTCGAAATGACGTGTGTCGTCCACGTGCGCCCGATAGTTTCATTATATTATTTTTTCGTTTGTCTTTTTTTGTTTTGCATTCTTGTTTATATCGCTGCCGTCTTGTTGCTTCGCGTCATTATATCGTTCATCGAACACTCACCGCTTCTTTTTGTTTGCTGTTTGTCAATTAGTGTGTTGGTTGTTGTGTTGTTCACAGTGCACTGCAAAATGGACAGTTCACCGATTGTGACAACCCACACCAACAACAAGAGCAAGTCCTCGCGTAAGTCCTTAATTAGTCGCAGTAAAACACGTTCGAGGAAAAATTCATTAAGAAGGAAACGCGCGGCTTCCGACGATATTCTTGATCCACAGAATTCTCAACACCTTACACTCGTACACAACACATGTCCTTTTCTTGTTTTCGCTCGTACCACGATCCGTTGTCTCCCCACTGTTGCTGCTATAGTTTAACTCTCTCTCTCTCTCTCTCTCTCTCTCTCTCTCTCTCTCTCTCTCTCTCTCTTGACTGCATTCCTCCTCTCTCTTTTTTTTTTCCTTTTTTTTCCTTTTTTTCCTTTTTTTTTTAGATTTTATTTAGAAAAGAAGCACGAAAAAAAAGAGCATGGAATCCCCCTTTTTTTGTTGTCTTTCACGTTGTTAATTGCATCGTGTCTTTTGCATCGAACTTTATTTTCAGCGAGTCGCCGATCATTACCGATCGTTCGCAGACGTTCCGTGCGTTAACGTGCAGGAAATGCTGGATGTTTCGGTACAACTCGGATTAATTTGACTCGCAGAGCAGCGAACTGTCGTAGATGCATTTGCGGATGTAAATTAACGGACGCCGAAGTAATTCGATTCAACCGAAGCATCCTCTGCACTCCGTGCTGCGACTAACGTCATTCAATCTGATGCATCGTAATTGAGATCATTTGGCGTATTAGGCATGCGAGAATTTCTCCACTGGCATGAAAATTAGCGATGCGCGACCTATCGTTTTCTTTCGTTAGTTTCGGTTTGCGATATTTTGTTGTTTTTTTGTACATAGGCGAACTAGCGAATCATTTCTTCCTTTCCATTAGCCTGCGATAAATTTCATTATATAGAGTAATGAGAAAATTGATTTGTCGCGCACAGAGAGAACCCATTGAGAGCGAACATGTAAGAGGAGCTCTAGAACCACCTTACATTTCAGCTTTTTCATTGTGGTTTTTGTTTTTTTTTTTTTTTACATTATTGTCTTGAACGTTCGTTTAAAGTCTCGTTTAAAGAGGAAGGGTGTGTGAGTGTTTTCACGGGATGAAACGATTGACAGGCACGGAGCGTATGTTGTTATTCTCTCGCTCCGAGATTCCGTCAAAATTTAACACACCGGCCCTCGTGTTAATATAATGAACTCTGTTTTGGTGACGTTGCAGTGACCACGCCGCTGTTCACACCTGCAGTGGGAGTCGCCGCCGCAGGTGCAGGGAGCGCAGGTGGCGGAGGCGCTAGGAGTTACGTCGATCCTCACACGTACGAGGATCCTAATCAAGCCGTGCGAGAATTCGCTAGAGAGATCGACGCGGGATACATCACGATAGAGGCCATCATAGGTATACTATCCACCCTCCCTTGTCATTCATTTTTCTTTCCCCCGATTTCAATCCGGCGTGTCTCTATCCCGAGATAATCGTTCACCCTCGTTGACCGATAGGTGGCGGAGAATTCGGCGACGTGTGCCGCGGAAAATTGAAGCTGCCGCCCGACGGTCGAACCGAGATCGACGTTGCCATAAAAACTCTGAAGCCGGGGTCCGCGGATAAAGCACGGAACGATTTCCTGACCGAAGCCTCGATCATGGGCCAATTCGAGCATCCAAACGTGATATTCCTGCAAGGTGTCGTAACCAAGAGCAATCCGGTGATGATCATCACGGAGTTCATGGAGAACGGCAGCCTGGACACTTTCCTGCGGGCGAACGACGGCAAGTTTCAAGTGCTGCAGCTCGTCGGTATGCTTCGCGGTATTGCGAGTGGCATGCAGTATCTCGCCGAGATGAACTACGTACACCGAGATCTCGCGGCGAGAAACGTGCTGGTGAACGCGGCCCTCGTCTGCAAGATCGCCGATTTTGGACTCAGCAGGGAGATCGAGAGCGCAACGGAAGGGGCGTACACGACCAGGGTGAGTAATCGGCCAGCGTTCCGATCGTTCGCGTCATTTGCTTTAATTAACGGGACACGGTCCCCGTTGATCGAACCGAGACTGTCAGAAAATCGAATCTCAAAAGACTGTTTACTCCGGCGAAAAGGGTGGGAAGATCCCGGTACGATGGACCGCACCGGAAGCGATAGCGTTCCGAAAGTTCACCAGCGCCTCGGACGTGTGGAGCATGGGCATCGTTTGCTGGGAAGTGATGTCTTACGGCGAGAGGCCGTACTGGAACTGGTCTAATCAGGATGTGATAAAGTCGATCGAGAAAGGATACAGGCTTCCAGCACCGATGGATTGCCCGGAGGCGATCTATCAGTTGATGCTCGACTGCTGGCAGAAGGAGAGGACCCATCGTCCAACCTTTGCCAATCTCACCCAGACCCTCGACAAGCTCATACGAAGCCCGGACACGTTGAGGAAAATCGCCCAGAACAGGTAAACGTTTCTTATCCGTCGCGGCACCGATATTAATCCGCTGTTCGCGTGTGTCACCGTCGCTCGCGGTTTCTTGCCATATCGATACAGCGACATACTCCGGGGGAGAAGTACTAAGAGATATATCTGTTTCGGACTAACGTAGTACGAGCTGCGTGCAAACGTATGATATCGTTGTCTTCATCTAGCGAATAATTCGGTGAGCCCCCGGCAAACGGGACGACACTTTGGCACTATGATGGTACGCGTTCGAAATTCAGTGCCGGATGCCTGCGCACCACCGAATTCTTCCGTCGATCATCTCTTAACACGTATCATGCCGCATGCCACGCGAATCACACTTCGTGTCCATAAATTAATTTCTCTCAACAGCCAAAGATATTTTCCGTTCTTTCACTGAATACTAAGAATCTCACATGCTCTGCGCTCTTCACGTACGCTGTTAGACTGGGCTTTGATGTTGTTGCTCATTCGTAATAGGATTTTACGCATAAGCGATGAATATTGGCCGTCCAGGAACAGCCACGATGTGTGTGTTGCTACCCGGCAGAGATATTCGTGTGCACGTTTGTACTCGAGGCGTCGTTGTTACCTCGACCTGATTGGCATTACTGGAAGCGGGCATATGTAAACAGTACTGGACTGATCTTTATCGTACCTTTTTTTAGTTCGTGACTTCCGACAATTCTTTTTTTTTGTCTTTTTTTTTTTCTTCAAGCTACTTGTTGCTTTCTATCATTTTTTTGTTGTCTCTCTTTTTTTTTTAAATCTTTCTTTCCCGTAGCTCGAAATCGTCAAAATTGATCTGTACAGCGCATCCGCTTCCTCGCATCTCGTTCTCTTTGAAATTCAACGACGCTAAATCGAAAGAAACACCCGCAGGGACGCGGTTCCGCGAGTCCCGAAGCCCCGGGAAACACGTACCATACACGAGACGGGAAGCAAAAACTTTCTTCTGGATTCTTCTTACATGCAGCGCATATTTTCGATTAATTTTAACGAGAAATCCTGTTGTATGACGTGCAGCGATGCAAACCGAATGGCTCTTCGCACGATATTATTCTGCTCTCTCGATTAAAGTAGCTCGACTCCCGTTGGAACGTGCGGGGGTATCTGTTGTTATCTTAGAATTTCTGTTTCGCGCACTTGCTGGAAGGAAAATTAATTTATGGACGAAAGTCTCTGCGCGATCATTTTCGCGGGATAATTTTTCTTTCGCGTTTCAAGAGAACGGCGAAATGTGCGCATCGTACTGCGGTGGCTTTACCAGAGAGCTTTTATCGCTTCAGCGCTTATCGTTTCTATAATCCTCGTCCTTTCGCGTCCATTTATTTCCACGAAACGCAAAAAAGGGGCGAACAAAGGCGAGATCAAACGATACTCGAGAGCCGGGCATCTCGTTCCTCTTTATCGTCGACGGATCGTTAATAAAGAATACGGGAAGGACGTCCGCGCGACGAAGAACCGTCAAGTTTCTCTCCGGATAGACGAGCGTATTGGGGGGGCTCGCGTCGCGGATTCGAATATCGTTGATTTCGCAAGAATTGCCGCACCATTTTACCACGAGGCCCGGATGACAGTGTTTCCTGGTGAGACAGTGCTGGTGGTCGCCTTCCTCTCATCCTCCCTATCGCAGGAACGGTCCATCGGTCGCGAATATCGTGCAGCTTTTTTTCTTTTTTGTTTTGCCTTGGTCGCTTCGAATTCAATGGATCGTTCCTGGGATCCATTCCGCTCTCACCCAAATTTCAGTTTCTCTTGCCGACGACGACCCTTTTTTTCTGGGCTAATTCTTTGTGGTTTTGGTTTTGTGGTGTCTTTGGTACCCGACTACGAACTGCAACCCAACGCAACTGCGACAACTACCATCTACCACCAACTACAACTCAACAACAACAACAACAACAGCGTGAGGCCACCTGCACACAATCCGTACTATGTCACAAGCCACGCGGCTGCCGCACAGGCCGCGGCAGCGGCCGTTGCTATTCCAGCCGCGGCAACGGGTCCGTTTGTAGACGTAGTCGGCCATCAGGCCCATCAAGCCCAGTCAACGATTGCCGTTCCAGTAATGCCACCAGGAGCCGGCCGTAGCTTACACTATCACACACACGCAGCGACACATGCATTGCCACAACAGCCACCCCTTACCTACCCTAATTGGGTACCGTTCACGCACTTCGGTTAAGGGACGGGTCGAATTTTTTTTACTTTTTTTTCTTTTTTCTTTTTTTGTTTTTATACAACCGGGAGACAAGTGCTTCTCGCTACTTTTCTGATAACGTTACGAAGGAACAGCTATTGACAACGATGATCAACAAAGTCACTGAACTTTTGGCTTGTGTCAGAGCTGTACGCTATATTATATACATAATCTTTTCTCTTAGTTTTAACGTCGTTGCTTCGGGAACGAAGGGTTGATCTTCCGATTATCTCAGTCCTGTCGAGCGACAGGAAAGATAGATTTGAAGGAATCATCGGTTCGCACGCCCATCGACGTACACCAAGTGGCGGAAAATTTTTTCGGGGATCGCTTTATCTCCTTGATAATAGAATAATCGCGATAGATCGTTCTTACGCGCCTCTCTCTCTAGGAGAATCGCACGTTAAATAAACTTTAGGTGGTCAATCGATTCTGTTGGGGGAGTATTACGTGTGCGTAAAAAAGTAGCGAATTAGTCGTCGTAGATCGAACGGTTTCACGATTTCCAGTTACACCGGTTCATTATCGGGAGCAAAGGAATCTATATACTTATTAAAAGGACCGAGGCGTTTTTTTATCACGATGTTCGGGGAGAGCGCCGGGCGCGGTAGATTTTATCGATATTAGCTGCCACGTGTCGTATAGAGATTATTTACGGTTCTAGTTAGTGGGATTTAAATGAAAAATTTTATGAGAGCACATATATATATATATATGTACCCTCTAGTTTTCTCGTAGAGATCGTGAGAATTTATAGAGGACGAATCGAACCAACGAATAGCAGTATAGAATGGGCCTAAGCTCGGAGCTTAGGACGGCAAAGGGTTTTAATCGCGAAACGTGTTGTCATAGTCTTTCAGATGTTTTTCTAATTCTTGATATACCTAATATCAATAAGAAGCGAATATACATACATATATATATACATATAGTATTTATTGACGTCATCGACTTTACTGCAACAGAACTGCAAAGACTTATTAGCATTTAATCACGCGAGCAATCGTTCGACCAGATTAGAATAGTATTTTTCTACTTGAACCCAAGAGTTGTCGGACATGTTTCCACGTCGAGCAGTCGAATCCCCGATTGTATACGACGCGTCTACCTTTTAGTTGGAAATCGCGACAAATCGATCATAGCGAAATACGTTGCGACACACCATTACAGGAAAAATGATCGAACAAAATTGGAGAGCTAGTTCGCGGCGATGATCCATCGATGCGACGGATTCTTTCGACGATTTTCATTTGTAATCGATCGAACGCGCGGGGTGAGGGGCGAAAATCAAAAACCGACAATCAGCTTAGACGCGTTACACTCGCGGAAATCGAATCGATGCGCGCTAATTACCTTACAGTCACGCTGACAATCGCGATAGACGAGCTTCGCGCAAGCACACAATCACACTTGCACAAACATGCGATACACTCGAGTGAAATCAGGGCACGTGAAATGAGAAAATTTACGCGGTCCCCTCCTCTTCCTCCACCCTCTCTCCACACACACACACACACACGCACAGACACACACATACACGAGCACACACTACAGTGTGTGACCTCCATCGCACTAACAAATGCTAACAATTGTCAGAATCAGGGAAAGGGGTGCTCCACCCCCACCCCCACCCGCCTCATCGACATCCTCCAACGTGCATTTGAGGAAAAGGTAAAAAATCAAGAACAGCTTTCAGCCGACCAAAAGTAAAGAAAATACGTAAACGAAGCGGGGAGCAATAAGGCAGTATGACAGTTCTCTTGTCCCGACGATCCGTCGAGTACGCGAACAACGTGCCATTCATGTTTCTGCCTTCTTGCTCCATTTGCATCGCTGGAATCACCATGAGTATTGCTGCCACGTAGACAGCATTTGCTCTGCTTGTACCCTATTAGTTCGTATCGCACTGCTTGCTTCATATGCACTATTGTCCAGTCACATCTACGTAATATGTCCAGCTAATCTCTCAACACTGTATATATATCATTACCATAATCGAACCAGCATAGTTCTCTCATTACCGCCATTAGCACTCCACTCTTTTTCTGTCTCTCTCTCTCTCTTTATTTCTTTCTCACTCTCATATCACCATCGATCACCGTGTATATACAGATATCTTATCGACTCCCTCTTAAATTAAGATCCGTATTATGCCGTATCTACCCGTAAATACCAGTGAAGTTCTATTAAGCATACAATGCCAATGGAATTATTATTTCTCCTAGAAAGCAGTAGCAAACTATCGAAACTCGATTTCGACACACACCTTTCGACCCCGATCAACCACCTGTATATTCTGAATTTCGTCCTTGCTCGCAGAGTGTCTATCACTTTTGGATAGTCGATATATATCGTAGGCACGAGGTTCTTATCAAACTGCTCGAACCTCAATCGCGAAAGAAGAGACTTTCTGCGGGCACAAAACTGGATACATCTATCTCTGTTGTTGTCGACTGACGAATACTTGTGTACATATACTTAATACATAGCTCCCGTTCATGTGAACTGAATTAGAGCAGTGACGAGTACAGCCGCCTGGACGATCGGAATATAGTGATCGATAGTCGAGACGGCTGGTTGCTCCTTTGCTAGAAGTTCCCCCCCAGTAATAGAATCCGAAATGAAGATGAAACTGCCCTTTACACTTCAGACGCGGAAAAACGAAAGCGCTATTTCTTTCCTACGATTTCGTAGTTTGTCTTTCGACCGAAACACGGTTTAGGTATAAGCCGATCGATTTCTAGAGGCGCTTGCGTTCTTTCGGTCTCCCTCTAGAGGCAATCAACGACCCGTAGAGACTCGAACGAAATGAATTCCAGGTCTTTGGTTTCGCATAGTGTTCCCCTTCAACCCCCGAAACACGTGACAGCCGTCTAACAGATTACTTTCGACAGGGGCACCAATCCACTGGCGCCGGACGCGGTGGACTTGACGCAGCTGACCTCGGTCAGCGAATGGTTAACCTCCATCAAGATGTCGCGGTACGCGGAGAGCTTCGAGAGGTCCGGGGTAACCACCCTGGAAGCAGCCGCACGCGTAACCGTTCAAGAGCTGACAGCGCTCGGAGTTACCCTGGTGGGACACCAAAAGAAGATCATGAACAGCGTGACGGCGCTCAGAGCACAGATGTCCGCCACTTCGCAAGGCTTTCTCGTTTAATCGCGTGCCGACCGGCGCCTTTCTAGCAATACCACTTCGCGCATTAAATTCGCGAACGATACAGGACCCGATATCCCATCGACCTGACGGATCGTTCGTTCGTGTGGCTTTCGCGTCGATCGCCCTTCGGCTAGAGCAAAAGTCTTACCGAGGTGTACCTCGTTGTAACGATCCTAATGGCATGATCCTAGTCAGGGCGACAGGCATTCACGAAGAAAGTAGCTCCCCTTTTGCGAGCATCGCCGCTAAGAACGATCGAACGAGCATCGAGACACCTCGGCAGAGTTCCGTCAACCTCTGAGAATCGGGGAACCCGCATATCACAGACATTCCGCGGAAGAAACCTCGAGATTCATTCGAGCTCCCGCCTCCCTTGAGAGATAGAAGACAACGAGGTTCGCGTTTGCAAACGACTGATGGAACGGCAGCTCCGTTAAGCGCGAATCCTTTTCGAAAAGCGTTTCGTCGAGCGTCATGGCTCGTCACCGTTTCTCGCGGTTAGTCATTTTTAATCGAAGAAATTCGTGACGGGATCAATTCGTAGAAATACGCCGCGCCTACTCTGCGAACGAGTCGATCGTCGACTCTATCTTTCCCTTCCATAATCCCTCGCGAATGAGAGGATCGAGAGAAATTGAACTGCCACTGTATAATCACTGCCGTATAACATAATACAAGTACAAAATTGTTCGCGACACACCGAACGGCATAATCCTGTCTTGGAACCCGAATCCGAGTCTGTTCACCGTTGGGACTGTTTAACGCACTGAATCGTTGCTCACACGTACCACAGTTACACACAGGAAACGTCTTGTCAGAGTTTCTAGTTTTCGAACGAAACACTTTGCCATCAACGAAACCGCGTTTGTTTTACAGTGTTCCTAACTGATCCCCCGCGGCGTTTGTTACTTCGAACGGTGATCGGCTCCTTCAACGATGAATAATAGGTAATACTCTCGAGTGTCACGTCGGTGCAAATCATTGCACGCATAAATAGACGGCCTAAAGTATTAACGAACCCACACGCTGTACCTCGCTTCTCTGCGCCTTGCGGCTTCGATCCACGAACGATCGGAACGAACAGAAACGGAGGCTCGAATGGGGCCTAACGTCTATGCTTTAAACGACGAGACATGTAGATCGATGGCAGCGTTTCTTCGTCGCGAGCCTATTATCGCAATATACAGTACGTCCCGTGCAGCGAATATTTTGTAGCTCTTGTTGATAAAGCTTAGTCGATGTACAAATACGTTACACAACTTATACACGTTATACACCGCGACTACAAACACAGTAATACGAAGATTGTCATTCCGTCGGTTCCGCTTTTGCGAGGCCATCGAGGGGACAGATCGCTCGAAATTACCGTACACGTTAAAACTACGGTTGCAAAGAAAATACAAAATTCTCGCCTTGGCGTTACCCATGTAGTATGTTGTATATGCGATATGTATAGATGCCTGTCGAATGGAAAAAAGGGGAAACGGGCGAGGGAACAGGAACATGTGCCAATAACGCGAGAAAACAGAGAGTGGGCGCGCATGGACGAGGGAAAATATTTGCGTGATAGGGGGAAAAGCGACGCACGTGAGCACGCGATCATCGAATGCGTATAATCCGCCCCCATATGTGCGTATTAGACGAAATATAGATTGTATCGTACCTAAGTAACGCGAGACAGATTTATCCGGAATGATCGGGAGGGAGAACCGGCGAGGTATCGTCGACGATCGGACATTCGAAATGTATCCCTCGACACCGTGAACATATCAAGGCGTATTTAACAAAGGAAAAGAACGAGGCGAGAGCAACCAAGGTGCTCGGAGTCGTGACAAGTGTGTCAGTTGGATTTCTCGGAGCGACAACGAACAAGAGACACGGGGAACCGGTGATCTTGCGAAAGAATTTTCGCGAGGGAACTCTGGGCGAGATGTGCACCCAGACGCGAGGGCGTAGATATACTTTTCGATCAGTGCATTCGAACCGTTTCATCGCAAACGAAACGTCCA
Organism: Nomada goodeniana; assembly: GCA_963969485.1. Classification (NCBI taxonomy): domain Eukaryota; kingdom Metazoa; phylum Arthropoda; class Insecta; order Hymenoptera; family Apidae; genus Nomada; species Nomada goodeniana. The sequence continues at coordinate 5,129,663 of OZ018305.1, read as the reverse complement.
CACCCCAACGTGCATGCGGAGCGGCTCTACGATATTATTATATGTTTCGTCGCGATGGATGGTGCGTATCTTGTTACAACTGCGATCGCTGACTTTAAAGACTGCATCCCAGGGACTCGTTGGAAACCGACACGGTGTGGCCGCGACGGTCGTCCGTCGTCGCATCCATAATTGACGAGCGACCCCAACGATATTCCAAGGAAATCGGGCGAGCCACGGGAAATTTTTATTCTTAATTTAACGAACTACGGTAAAAAAAACAAAAAAAAAACAAACATAGCAGAGGAGGCTCGATGCCGCGATGAGAAACAGGAAGGGGCGACGCAGGTGTACGCGGTTTCGGATGGCAGAAATTCGTCACACTCATTGTCAGATCGATTGGACTTAGCAAAACGAATTGTAATTCCCCTTTCTGCGAGCGAGCATCGCTGCGTCGAGCCTCTCGATTAGGAGATTTTTATGCGAGGTCGTTCCGTTTGCATTCGAATAATGCAAAGGAAAGTCTTGGATGCTTCTGTTCGATGCGCAGCGTTTCGTGTGAAACGATGGAACGTCGCGTGGCGAACGGATGGCCTCTGTTAGGGAAGAAAGAGAGCGGAAAGCTACTGAAAATGGCGACGATTAAGAAGCAATAAGTGAATACACGCAAATGCAGATTTTTATATAGAGAATGTTACAAAATTTCAGAAAATATTAATTATCGATAGCGCTATCTTCCTAAATGTTCGTATTACAAGTTAACGAAACGTAAGATAAATCATAAAGTGTGACAAAGTCACATGGAGTCCCAACCGAACGAGAAAATATCGAGAGAGATTGAGCGAAAATCGGGATTAATGAAATACGTTACGATATCGCGGTGTAAATCTAATTTTGCTTGAGAAAACGGCAAAGAGGAAGAGCAAAGATATTTCGGATCGGGGCCGGGACTCCTTCAAGGAAGGAGGAAAAAAGGTTTTAAGAACTTTCAGCTGTAACTATTTGTGTCTAGCGACGAACCTGCGAGTGCGACCTGAAGTTTTGAGAATGTCGATAGTTTCAGCGAATTAATATTTAGATTTCATAGATCTCTATCGGTATTACACGATCGTAGACACGAAACGAGCAAATGATATTTAGTTAGAGCGTAAAAGATATCTTATTAGAGACCTTTTCGATTTCACTTCAGTCTTTCGAGTTCGAACGCCTAGAGCTGCGTCTTTTTCCTCCAGTAATTACCTCTGGTCTTCTTTTTCTTCCTCCCTTTTCCTTCCTTCCTTCACTCCTTCGCCCCTTCATTTTGATACCACCCCCGACGCCTGCCTACACTTTCAAAGCTTTCGATCGTATTTCATGTCTACCTATTTTCGTTGCCTCGCTCCTTCTCTCCTTCATTCTCCGATGTTATTACGCGGAGTGCTTTTTATTTCTTAAGAGACGAAGGACCGAAGATACGAGAATGTTGAGAGAAGGAAGAGCGATAGGGAAAATAATTGTCACACTTGAATCAAAATTCTTTTCGTTTTGCGCGAACGAGTTACAGCTACTACTTTCCTATCGTTCTCCTTTTCCATCGTCTTCTTTTTATCGTTAGTTACGCCTTTATTAAGTAATCAATACTCTTTCTATCGAAGAAACAAAGCGATGAACAAACGAATGAGAAATCGTTGAAAACATCCTCGTCAAACACTCTTCTACTTAAATACCTTTACTCGATTAACACTTCTGTACTACTATTTATTAAAAGCAAAAAAAGCCTTATTTATTGTTTAGAGATCTGACTAAATTAAAACAAAATGACGTTCAAATAGTGGTAGATTATACATTTACCATACTAGAATCGTACGAAAGAGAACGCGAGAAAGAATATGCGAAAGAAATCATTATTTCCTTACTCCGGGGTTTTTGAAAAACTCTGTCATCCTGTAAAAAGAGACGAAAGAATAGAAAACGCAGTACAACATCATAGATACGATCGTCGAGTCTCTAAGCAGCTATATTATCGATTAGTTAAGCGTTTCTTAAGCGACCTACGTGCACATTGTTTAATTCTCCTTCCATTGTTTCATTTTTTATTATTTTCTTTTTTTCACCGGTCTATTTACAGCGAACTTTGTCAAAGTACCTGCTTCGAAAACGAAAAGCAAACAAAAGATGAAAAGAAAGAAAAACATATATTAAATTCGCGAGAAGACAAAGAACACAGGTACCGTCCCGTATATATTATAAATAGCTCATCTACTATCATCAAGAACATGCATCATAATTTATGTATACTCGTCGAACTGAGTTTTTACACAATTTGTTCAGCGAATCGCCGCCGTGCGTCCTCTATTCATTGTATAAAACGATACGACAAAGCGCAACAGATGCAATAAGAGAGTTAATGTCAACAAATTTTGGGATGTGTCTAAAAGCATTTTTCCTATGGTGTTGTCAAGACGATGTTGAATGTAAATAAGATATAATAAATAATATACCTTATACGATGTAAAACTATTGGAATATTAATAATTTATACACCTCATGTGAAATCATTCTTTATTACTCTCTAGTCTATAACACGATTACAAAATTTAACCGCTGCTACATATTCCCGCTTAGATAGTCATTCTGACTATAGGACTAGCGGTAAAATCTTACTAGACGCTAGTAACTAGTGTATTTGTAATTCATGCCAGAACATTTCAACCCTTTTGCTACCAGGGGGCGCTGACGCATTACGGCAGAAAAATACACTAGCGCATATTGAACCTTTTCCTTTCTAGTCGCTTCCTTTTCCGTTTGGATCTGCGAGAGGTTTGTTTCTATTTTATGCGACCTGTAATTATCCATAGAATTCAGATTCATCATTGAAAATGAAAATGTTTTTATCATAACATATATATCTAAAAGCAATAACGTTTTTTTTCATGGACATATGGACGAATCTTTCTCCTAAGAAATATGTTTATATTGCAGAACAAAAATGGTGCAGAGACTAACCTATCGACGACGTTTGTCGTACAATACAAAGAGCAACAGGAGACGCGTGTAAGTATTCCACTTTCCTCGCAACAGTTGCTGAAGACGTTCACACTTGGTACAACTTCCCATGCATATTAGGCCTATACATATTTTTGTTTTAAGAATCGTAGTACTCTAAACTCTTGATCACCTGAGGTTATGTTTTGATTTGTTTTTCATTTACAAGAAATTTACATGTGCTCGTTAGCTAAGACAGCTGTATTATCCCTTCGCTAGGACATAGACACATTCTTCTATTTCATTCGGTTTTCAATTCCGTGTAATAAATATAGGCATTTGTTCATTTTCACTGCCGATATCTTATGTCAGGACTATATTGACAGCGTTGTAATATTACAGGGTACGTACTCCTGGTGGAAAATTAGTTTACCAATACCTTAAGAAACCGAAGAAGATACCCAGATGTGGACACTGCAAAGACAAGCTCAGAGGTATTCAACCAGCTAGACCTATGGAAAGGTCACGTATGTGCAGGCGCAAGAAGACTGTCAAGCGTGTATATGGAGGTGTTCTCTGCCATAAATGTGTCAAAGAGAGGTACATTTACATTTCTCTTACATTTGATTATTAAATGATTTCATCTATATGCAGACTCATAATTTTTATACAACCATATTTTAGGATTGTCCGTGCTTTCTTGATCGAAGAACAGAAGATTGTTGTAAAAGTAATGAAAGCACAAGCATCTGTAAAGACTAAAAAAGCAGAAAAATAATTGTTCCCTTTTATTAATTAAATAAAATATATAAAAAGACAAGACACAAATTATTTTTTTCGGTCTCCAGTACATTCTTGTCCAATAGTTATCAATTTGATGAGAATCATGTCGTCACTTGGCATAGCAGCTGCTTTAAGATGATCGGACATCACTCTTTCAAATTGTACTAAATTTAATTCAAGACGCTAATTCAAATCTGACCACCAGAAGGCGAGATGATTTGTTTAAAGGTATAATAAACAAATGCCATTATCTCGACTTGCAGAGGAGCTACTCCAATGATCAGAAGACATAAATTAAAGCTAGAAGCATAAACTCCCATTTCCGTTGGGTACGAATATTATTCCATGTGCAGTTTATTTGTTGTAAACAATTAAACAATTGAAATTATTATTACGGCCGACCGGATATATTTACAGCAACGGGGTATTTTTGATCGTGTAGCTTATTCGTTTCCCTTTCATTTGGCCACCAATTTATTGAAAAACAACCACCAGGGACTGAGATAATTTTTAAATATTTTCTGGGTAACGATATGTCGATAATTGGACATGTGGCCCCATCTCGCGTTTGCGGCTTTTTTCGCAATTTTCCGCACCGCCAAATCAGAATTTCTGGATTGCATCGTCAATTTAAACAATTACGTTTTTCTCGGCTCCTGGTGAGTATTTCTTAACCGGACTTGTCTTAAATTGAAGCTACGAAGCATAGCTATCTCCTCCCAGAGTTGCAACAATATGGCATTTGTGGTTCAATAGTTATTAACAATTGAAAAATTGGCAAAAATGCCCTCCGGGTCGATATGACGACATAACGATATGTCGGTAATCGCGTATAGGGCGCCATCTCGCGTTTGCGGCATTTTTCGCAGTTTCGCGCACCGCCAGAACCGAATTCCTGGATTACATCGTTAATTTAAACAATTACGTTTATCTCGGCTTGCAGTGCATATTTTTGAACCGGACTTGTCTTAAATTAAAGCTACGAACCATAGATATCTCCTCCAACAATTGCAACAATATGGCATTCGTGGTTTAATAGTTATTAGCAATTGAAAAATCGGAAAAAATGCCTACCGGGTCACTGAATTCTCAAACAAAGTGTTAAAATGTTTATACAAAAGAAACGGCGCATGTAGCACGCGTATATCGATTACTGCCGTGTAGCGGCATCTTTTACCTTCATGTTAAGCACCCAATCATTAATCTAGCGCCTTAAGAAGTCGAGATAATTGCAATGTCCCGGAGGATTTTGCAACAAAGTTTGCCAATTTTTCTCGAGAACGTTTGCAACTTTGTTGCATTTTTGCGAGGCGCTGTTTTGCAACTTTGTTGCATTTTCTAAAGCTCCGATTTGCAACTTTGCTGCAAATTTTTTGGCGCAACATTGTTGGAAATTTTCTCGAGAATTTTTGCAACGTTGTTGCTTTTCCGCGAGGTGTTATTTGCACCTTTGTTTCGTTTTCGCAAGGCGTAGTTTGCAACTTTGTTTCCTTTTCGCGAGGCGGTTTTTGCAACTTTGTCGCATTTTCTTAGAGCTCGATTTGCAATCTTGTTGAATTTTCGCTAGGCTTTGTTTGCAAATTCGTTGAATTTTGTTAAAGTTCGATTTGCAACAGATGAAGACTTTGATAGTGATGAAAATGATTGAGAATTCTCTGCTGCCAAGTTTGAAGACGTATAGGGCACTTTTTACAAGTTTCTCGCTTCAGGACTGCATTTAAAGTTCGTCCGCGGTACTTCTTGTATAAAGAATTGGACTTAGGTTATTTCAAGGATTGGTAAGGTATGAAAATAAAAAGGGCAGTGCAATTCTTTTCATTAAACATTTATTTAAACTAATCAATGAAGATACAAGTAACAAAAATTATGTAATTCAATTTAATCAATTAATTTAATCAATCAATTTAATCGGCTCATAAATTAAAATTACAGCCATTGTGTAATGTGTGCATATGTCAATTATTTATTATATCTTTCATTTTATATTTAATAGATTCAGTAGAACTTGTAGTAGAAGTACTATTAAAATTTATGATCTACCGAATGAACTGAATATAAAATAGAATATTTAATAGATATACATAAGACAGTAAATTACAACTCTAAATAAATCTGAATATAACTAAAGTATCTTCTTCTTGAGTAGAAGAAGTTTCTTCTTTCTTGCTTTTATGCGTAAAGAGAAGTGCCGATCAATGATGCTCACCCTTTCCCAAGAAACCTGCACACACAAAAAATATATTAGTCAATACGTAACATGAGAGAAAAAATTGCTAAGGGATGTTTAGAGGAAAGAGAGATAGGGGAGGGCCACACTAGAAGCATAAGAGAAGGAGAGAATTATTTAAAAAGGAATGGAATAAGTCTGGCAAGAGTGAATTTGTTGGGAGCGGAAGTAAAGGAATTGACGGAAGGAAGAGAATATGAAGTGCAACAGCAAGAGCGGAACACACAAATAAAAGGAGCAAGATATAATGAAATAATCATTTACAAATGGTCAATACATGAGGGTCGTTCTAAAACACGAACAGATCGTTCCTGGAATCGAAAGGTTTAATTTAAGACGTCGTTGATTGAAATCGGCCCAGTAGAACGCGAGATAATTGAATTTGTTTAAAGTAATTATAAGCAAATGCGATTACTGCAACTTGCCGGCGAGATACACCAATCACCAGAGGACATAAATTAAAGCTCGCGATAAAATCTACAATCTCCAATAGGTGCGATCATCATTTCATGTGAAGTTCATTTGTTATAAACAATTAAATAATTAAAATTGTTATTACGGCCAACTGCATATAGTTACAGCAATGGGGTATTTTTTATCTTGTAGCTTATTCGTTTCCCTTTCATTTGACCACCCATTTATTAACAAACAACCACCAGACGCCGAGATAACAATTACTATAGTGTAGGGAATGCGAAACAGTACCATAATTGACAAGTTATATGACAAAAGAAACGGTTTCACAAAAAGCGCTTTCAGTTCATATTTATGTACATTAAATGAAAATGTTTCACAAATATTTTAAAAATATTTGTAAGCAAGTATTGATCATTTTCATATATTCATTTCATTTCATAGCCTTTAAATTAGAAGAAGTGCGCAATTATTTATTATAATCTCAATTTTACAGTTAGGCTCATTAAAATTTATATAATATCAACTAAATAAAATACATATAAAGTGAAATATATAACAATTTATTACAGAATTACTCTGAATTAAACTTACGCATTAACAATTACAAAATATTGATGTCTAAATGAACCCATAGTTATAGGTTTAATTAAAGGTTGGTCAGAATCCGGATTGGAAAGGTATTTAAATAAAAATTCGGTCTAATTATTTTTATTGGATATTTCTTTAAACTATTTAAACATGAAGGTACATGTTATTAAATTTGTCTTACAACTACAAGTAGAACTTGTATAAACTGTAATACAATACCAATGTACTGAATCTTGCTATTGTGAAGGAGTGTAAGGGCCTCTGAACATCAGCGATCCGTATTTCAAAAAATAAGATGCAACCAGCAAAGCCAGAGAAGCAATATTGCCCAGTTTATGAATGACGAACGTATCCAAAGACCCGAGGCGAACGAAGAGGAAAACCAATGTTGCGTATATCGATTGAATGGTTCATACCAATTGTCTTTCTCAAAAAGAGACAGATACTCGCGTAAAGGTTGTTGAAAATAATATCTCGCACTTGTCCCGGAGCAACGGTAAAGAGGGGCTTCCCAGATATCGTCTTTCCATGAGGCTAAATATAATGTGTAATCCCCATTCCAGTCGAGACTAATTTTTACTTTGAATGTCAATGTGACAGGCGCTTCGACAGTCCGGGGTGTGCAATTTCTTGGCCATGATTTTATCTCTCTGACAGCAAGTGTTTCCGTAAAGCAACGTGTTGATACTACCGCATCAACAGGACTCATCAAGCTCTTGAAGGCTTGTAGTTCCAACTTCGTCGTTCCAGAAGGTACTACGAAATTTTGTTTACTTAAGAAAGGGTAAACTTTTAGTTCTAGTTTCTCCTGAAATGTATCCAGAGGAGAATCAGCATTATCTATATTTGCGCTTGAATATTCAACATTTCGTATCTGTCGAATAGCTCGTTGGATGTAAGTGCCAGCTGCAGTAACAGAGTATATCAAATTTGAACAGGAACAGTCAGCATAATAGGTCCATCGCGCAGACCACCTATTGTCGTCGGAAGAAATTCGAAGGAATCTCCTGGACCAAAAGCCTCCGTCGACACTTTCGCATTTAATGCTCAACCAAAGACCGCCAATCACAGCTGGAAGCGATGGCACTTGATGAAACAAAGGTGGACTGTATTCGGTGGCGCGAAATACGTTCGCGCAAATTGGACAGTCAATTGCCTATAACGTAAGAGTTTCACGATTAAGCACTTTACAACTTAGCTAGACAACAATTATAGCGTCGATAGGAAGATACACATACCGTATTGGCACGTACCATCGACGTGGCTTGCAAACGTTTCGGCCTCGGTTCTATTTTCTGTGAATGCACATTTCTCGCCAGTCCACCAAGAAATAATTCAACTCTCGCATGCGTCTTATCCCCGGCGATTGCATCGCGTCTCGAGGATTTCGTCACGGCATTCGATTTTTGTATTTCAACTCGGAGCAACCTTAGTTCAGAGAATTCGATTCCGAATGATTCTAAACAATTCCACGTGTATTGTTTCCTCGTTGGTAGCAGACGGTTTTGGAGGGAATGAAATTTCAAGTCGTGCATCCGTAGACTCGTATCGTACAGAGGACCTGCAGGACGTTCGTAGATCAGTTGCGCTAAGTATGGACGCCACTTTGTGTCGACGCCGCCACAACTTGCGTTCATTCTACGAGCAAATTTATGAGCCACCTGATAATAAGATAACGTAGCGAGATATATTATAACAACGCTGCCGATTGCCGTGTCATACAATATTGGTACAATCGACCTACCTGTCTATTAAGCGGTATCATATGGACCGAATCGAGTTCTATGCTAGCTTTCGTAGCACCGGGAACAGTGTTAGATGGTGACAAAATTTCTAAGTAGCCACGAGCCGCAACGTTATACGTTGGAATGCTGCACGAATCCTCGGCGTAATAAAATTGCAACAAAAGGAACGAACCGTTCTTGAAGAAACTATATTTTCTTGTGATATATTTCGGTCCAGCTCGTACCTCGCATCTAAAAGAACAATACCAATCAATCAATTCGGTTAAAACCATTCGCAACACATCTTACCCGTAGACTGATAATGAATCGCTTACTCTTGCGATACCCAGGTTGAATGCAATCTGGATGCTGTATTATCGGTAGCGGTTTCTCCATCGTTCGTAATAATGTTTTTCATCATAATCTCACAACGAGCATCTTCATCTTCTACATCTGCAGAAATTGTACAACCGCACCCTAAGAATAAAACAGACGGGACGCAAAAGGTATTGTTAAATTTCATATTTTTCCGGGTATGCGTACACACACCCATCTTTCTTTGTTCGTACTTTTGTTGTGTTTTCGATTGGTATTCCGATCGAATAGGCGGTAAGATGCGATAGACTTCGTGCAGTTATGCACTCGTCTCAGTAGCAGGTATCGATGGAAAGAAGTAGAAAGAACTTTACCAAGGCATTAAATGCACTGCGATGCATTATTTATCTAATTGTAATACGATTGAACATCGAAACGTTGTGAGTTAAAAAATGCGGCACGGTTTAATTAACTTACCCGTTAACTGGTACAAAACAATGAGAGTGATCGGCAAATGCATTTCTGATCGCTAAAGCGAAGCGGTGCAGAATGCAGCAATACGTTTAATCACGTAAGTAGATTTTGTTCAACTATATTCCACACTGTTTAACAGAAATTAGTAAAGTAAAACTGTAACTGTTCTCCTGAAACTCTTATTGAATGACCAAGGGGGACTCCAGTATAATTCAAGTCACCCTCTACGTATATAGCTTTATCCCTTCCCGGGCTTCTTTTTCCGTACAATGGTGGATATGAAACACGTCCGCTGTATCAAGGATCTTAGTTTGTGCTTTCTCGAAAAGAGGCAAATTTTAATTTCATTTAACAAAGTTAGTTTTTGTACCAATACGTAAATTTTCAATTATGAAACAATTTCTAAATTACCGATTAAATATATGGAGAAACTAAAATGAAGATTATTTAATAGCGCTTAGTTCTTGCGTTGTACATAAGTTAACTCTAATAACAGTGACTGACAAATTGTTAAATAAATTCAATATCATAGTGAACAAAGAGGAGGCATATTAAAAGTATGTCAAGAATGTATGTACATTGCGAAAAAATGCAGTTTAATATATCAAGCACTATTTGAAAGAGAAAAAGTATTTAAAAGTGTAAATTAATATTCAAAATTAAAGCAGGGGTGAAGTACTGGCACAATACTACTGAGGGCGCTACATTGTATTTCTACTGTATGCACCGTGTATGATACTGAAGCAAATTAACCTATTTGAATCTGTTGATTCATTTCTTGTCTTAAAACATTAAATACAATTTTTATTTATTAGACAGCTGTACAGTGAAAAATCTCTAATATTATAGAGCAGCTGATATCGTCGGGAAATTATATAAAAGTAACATCGATGAAGATGTTAAAGTTTCGAAACTAAACGGTGACAATCAATGAAATCCACTACATTTCATTCTGATATAGCAAGGAACACGTGATTGGGAAGACTTAGTTAAACACGTTCGAAATGGCAAAACTTTATTCGTATTATACATTATGCCCTCTTATTGATCAACAAAACTTGTTAGGTGTCGAAAGGGACTCAGAAAGTGGGTGTGCAATCGTAACGTTAGGAAGAAATATCGTAATTCGATATAAGGTAAGCTCGTACTAATGATATACACCAATAAGCACGAACAAGCTGTATTTACTCTATTTTATAATAATATAATTATATTTGAAGCTGCAAGATTTAAAGCAGCTGAGCAGTTGGACTAGTAAAGACCGATTAACAACACAAGTTATTTTCGATGAAACAACCCGCCAATATGTTGCAATATTCAACGAAAAAAAGGTTCGTCTTTGGAACGCAGAAGAAACAGATTTAAATAGCATCAAAGGATACAAATTTCAATCCACCCTGCACACGATCCTTACTCTTGAAGACTGTCCTCCTGTATTGGTACGAAAAGATGGGGCTAGCGCTTCTTTGGAAAGGGCTATACAAACTAGAAAATCTTGGTCCAAAGAAGGAATATTAAATTCCAATGAAAAAATTTTAGATTGTCATTTAATCCGTATTGGTGACAAAATCAATTTGTACCTATTAACTGAAGTTGAAGGAACCTACAACTTTGTGGTAGTTAAACTGAACAATGATACCTTCTCCGAAGAAAAAAATTCCATCAAGAGATTACAGCTAAAGAGAAGATCTGAAGAACTAGTTGGGCACACGGTTTTGCAAGCTAAAAATAAAGCTTGCCTCTTAACACTGTGTAAGTAATTGTATTATTTTTTAATTGATTTATTATTCTCCAATGATCTGTGTTTGCCATTGTTTGTCTTGTTGTTTGCTAGGGTCACATGGTAGATTATACAGTCATCCCTTAATGGAAATCAATAATGACTCTAGTTTGAGTACCCTAATTGGAATTGTCAATAATATTAATACAAAACATCCAGTGGTAATGACATCTCTAAACGAGGCCACTATCGCAGTGTACGGGGCTGATGTTTCTGAAGAGGGAGCCGTGTTAATGATATATAATGTGCAATTCAAACTGATACAAGATGCACAAAAATTAAAACTATATACTAAAGATGCAAAGTTGTGGAAAATTGAAGACAAATTATTGCTTGCTGCTAATAGACATTTAGCAATTGCACCTTATCATCTAGCACCACAAAAAATAGCAACACTGCTTGGATCATCTTTGCGTTTTAAAAACGATGACGAGAATTCGAAGGACAATGAAATTGTTGTGATACAGGAATCTACAATAGCTCAATGGGAAAAGAATGAAACAACTTTCGTTAAACAATCGATACAAAAACCTCCTGTTAAACTTTCCAAGCAGATATTATCTTACATAAAAGAAGGTTTGAGTGATGCTGCAATACAGCAAATATTAATTCCACAGTTGATAGAGTCAAAAGATATCGAAGGCATTGTATGGTGTCTGAATAATTTTAGAGACCTACCAGAAAAATTATTGATAGATCTCCTAATCTTTTCATTAAGGTGTAATGATGATACGTTTCTACCTTTGCAAAATGGAATACGCGACGATCCATTGACCACAAAAAGCTCTTACACGCAAAATGAATTTCTTGATAAACTTCTCAGTCTTACTTATTTTGATATCTCCTTAACGCTACATATTAAAAGCAGATTGAACTTCGATGAAATAATTCGATTGTTCCAATATTTAATTCAGAAATTAGATGATCATGAAAACTCATTGTATAGTACTGCACAGGAACCAACTGACAAGCAATTGTATGAATGGTGTAGTCTCCTACTAGAGTCTCATTACCAACACTACATATTATCACGGGATGCAGAAGTATCAACGTTACTCAATAAACTTAATTGTGTTTTAGATGATCATGTAAGTGTTCATTAATTTTTCAACTGTTTTCACATTATATATGTGCTAACTAACTATTTTGTTACAGCTCCAAATATTGAAAGATGCGGGAAATTTGAGGCCAATATTGAAAAGAACGATCAGTGGTAAATCGTCAAAGCTATTACAAAAAAATCGCAATAAATTTTATACAATAGAGGAAATTAAACTCTATTAAAAAATATTGATTACTTTTTTTAATGCCTAATATTTAAGTAAACTAGCAAAGTATTTTTTATACTATTGTATAAGGGGGGTCCTTACCAGCGCACAGATAAGGAAACTGGAAATAAAGAGTTTTTATTTTTATTCGTATCTACAGAGTTATGATCACTGCAATGAAATGCACGCGATTATTAAATATATTGCGATGATTAATATCGCGTCGGTAGCAGTAGTATCTGTACCTCAAATACAATCTTAATTAATGCTGAAGTGACCTGGCTACTTTTTCTCCAGAAGCAATGTTTATTTTAATTCCTCAATATATGGAACACATTTTAAGTTACCAATGCTAGCAATGGTTAATGCTCCTTTGGAAAGTTTATCGGCAACCTACAAAACATTGTTTATACAATAAGCATAATTAAAAATTCCAACGAAGGTACTATAAAGTACAATACAAAATTATATTATTTATATACATACGGTCTTGACATCCGATGCAGAAAGTTTATCAATGTCGCTAATTAGCGATTCTGGTGTACAGACTTGCCCTTTGAATAAAGCTTGCTGTTGCAAACTTTCCAACAGGCAGACTGAATTGTCCGACGCATCTAAAACTTCCGTTTTCAATATATTTTTACCACGAGCAATATCGCTCTCGGTTACAGTCAAAGATTTCAACCATTTGCTAGCCGCTTTGGTCAACTAAAATTAAATGAGAATTTCAGTTGAAATGGTGGACAATCATATTTATTGCGAGAATAGAAATTTTCTTCAATTTGCTCACAGGCCCTGCTATGTTGGGTGTTGAACATAAGATAACGCCAAAAAGTCCTGAATCAGAATAGCTGGCATTAAACGTTGACAAACCAAACGGTTCGTTTCCCGCAACGCTCGAAGCTTGTTTGTGTAATGGACTTGCACTAGAACCCCATTTAACTCTCGGTCCTGTACCAGATGCTCGCTGAAGTACTGCACATGCTAGAGCTTCTTTTTCGTTTTTCAAGTTTACTCCTTCGACCGCAATTGCTACGTTAGTCAGAGCTGACGCAGTTTCTTTACGAATTTCTCCACCGTAGTATTTTGACGCTTTAGTTGGAGTTTCTGTTGTACCAATGCATAAATTTGATCCTAAAGCACTAAGGTCTGCCAACGAAACCCCAATTCCAGCAACTGCACATCTGGGTGTAGTATACCAAGTGTTCACAAAATGTTGCAGCTACAAAGTAAAGGCAGAATATTATTTGAAAGCTGCAAATATTTAGTATCATAGTAATGCATTGAAGAAAAGTATACGAACAGTCTCAGGGCCGACTTTTCCCACAAGATGATCTGGACAGAACAGAGAATACCCAAGTCCACTGCGAAAAGCTGCTTTATGCAAGAGCTCCAATATTAAAGTTGTTTCAGACAAACTGGCTAATTCATATTTTAGTCTGGGCAACTCGTCTTCTACTTCCCATGGCTTAAAAACTTGCTTAGTGGCAACAGATTCCAAAAAATTCAGGGCATCTGCTCTGTTGATACAAAAAAAATCGGTATATCGCCAAAATGCAGTTACTTTGTCACAGGTACCAAGGTAATGCAAAAGGACATTTACAAGTTGTTCCTAGTAATCTGCAATGTATATGCTATACTTTCACGATCAACGGTACTTATTAAATTTCCACCAAGTTGTTGAATATTCCTTGTTATGGCAAATGCAGTTGAATTAGATGTACTTAGACCAGCAGCAACTCTCAAATGATGGACTGTACCTTGGGTGTCAAAAGTTTCATTTCTTGATCCAGCTCTACAAATGAAATATCACATTGCATAGAAAATGATAATTAATTTGTACATGTAATTGCACAAATATGTAAATACCTGAATACAATGGATACATGTGCAACTGGTGAATTATTATCGTAAGCTGCAACAGTGACCTTATTGCTTAAAACTTTGCTTTCAAGAACTGGAGCAGCACAACTTTGCGCAGTTGCTGCAACAGCATACTGTCTGACCTGGTACACATTGCAAATGTCTTAGAAGTTAAATGTATATTAGATTTCTTTTACAGTATTCTAAAAAAATATAGAATTCCAGTACTGAACTGTTTATCTAATGAATATAAAACTTGGAAAGAAGTTTGTAAAGGCGGTCGCGTTAAAGTTATAGTACATAAATTGAGAGTACTAAAACGACTTAAATTACAAGAAAAAGATAATTATTTCATACATTCTAGCCTAAGTATTACGGAATCTGACATACCGAACAGTATCAAGTCGTTTACATAACACCTATATGAACGAAATTTACTCAATAAAGAATAAAAGGTATTTTTGCTACTTTACGGGAAGGAAAAATTGTTAATTATTATTACCGTAGAGCTACGTAGCAATGATGATCGCATTGCTGAGCTAACCATTTTCTCGCCGGCCAGTAATTCGAAAAGGTCTCTTTCGTAGCAGAATACGCACCGATACCTACGAGCAACTGCAAAGCTACAGATTTTAGATGTCATACCTATACGTTGGCTGGGTTGATACGTAAGAAGCTTTGTAATTTACCCGTTGACGTCGCTCTATTCAAGCGGCGCGAAACTGCGCGTCGATTTCAATCTGCCAATGATATAGGATTGAATTGTAGAGAGAACAGCACAATTATATTGATATTTTTTCATGCTTTATTCTATGAATTTTAGCCGTATTAAGAAATCCGATATAAATGTATTCCATGTTGTATTTGTACTTGTGAACATTGTTATTAAGGTTTTGCGTATTTATAGCTAGTAGTACACGAATACATGAACAAGGCGAGAAACTGTTACTTTCTTGGTGACTGCCGGTGAATTTGCCCGTTTTGAAAACCAAAACGAACGGGTTTCACTACTTAAGTAAAAATAGGAAGCCCTAATTTGCGGGAATGCAATATAAAGCATATAATGAGAGGGTAGAAGAAGTGGAGTAACAATGTTATTAATATGAAAATAAAAAATGAATGAAAATTTACTTCAGAAATCCAAGAATTATCATTGGATTATCCACAAAGGACGTGAAATATGCGCATCTATCCAATTATGTACATACTTGTATATATACACACATACACATACGTTACACTTGCATACATCATACACACATGTATACATGTGTATTTATATACCTAACGATCATCAATGTTATGAGTAGTTTTATTTAATACAAAAGATTCAATAAGTTTATATTAAAAAATGTACATAAAATAATAAGTGTGTTTATCGATTTGGCACAAATGTTGCACAATTTCTTATTCTTTGGTTGTTGCAAATGATTAACAAAGATTTGAAAAAGTTGACGATGAGAAATGATGATCATTTCAATTTCTACAACATCGATTGATTCCTTTGCAACGCTCGCATATTATAATAAAACTAATGTTACTTTAATGTGAACGTAACATGACTAGAACGAAGATGAACATTTAAGTTCCATTATCACCATGCAAATACACTTACATCTATCGTTAGGCAAATCGATTGATTTATTTTGAAAACTGTGAATTATCACATCTGATTGAAGCCACATTTCACAATACTTCTGAAGAAGTACAAATTTGTTATGCAGTAATAATATTGCATTTTCTTGTTTGTTTCTCCATCCGCTAATTAATTCTTTATGCCTGTATACAGTCGCCCCGATCTATAAATTTTGTATTTGAATCTGAAGGCAGCGGCTGCAAGAAATAATTATTGGAAAAATTTGGGGCAGCTATATCTTTACATCCTACAAGCATTATCTTGTAGCCAAACAAGAAGTCGAACATAAGCTAAAACTTAAGTAACTCTTAGCGTAGAATATCACTTATATATTTCGAAAGGATCTATCACCTGGAAACGAAAAGTGTATTCAACTGTGCCCAAATTCCATGCGGTTACGCAAAAGAATACGATTATTATAAACGTGTGATCAGAGAGTTTGATAATTAGGAAACTAACTAGATTTACTAATCATGCTTTATACGTCTAATCGCGGAACGGGTTTCTACAATTTTGTTCGTAAATTGTTTAAAAAAATAACATTCATTCCAAAAATAATAGATACATGTGACATTTCACTGTACACTTTTATGAGAATCGCATTGGACTGGTTGACTATCTCAACCGTGTGCTTTAAACTTCTCAAAAACTAGACAGTCTAACGTAATTTTTTTCCTTTATTTGTGCGCGTCTCCGTTTCAGAATTGTACTTTAACTCGAAGGATAGTTTTCTACAAGTTTCTACCACGTCTAATGTTGATTTTTCACTACCATATGCGTTTAAAGAGATCGAACCAAATTCCTACACACTATGATTGGACTCTGTTTTGCCATGATTGTATAAAAAACTTTCGCCTGGACTAGGTTACTGTCTTAATATATTTTTTAAGAGACGAAACGAAACAGAGTGGAAGGAAAAATCGAAGACTCTGTGGCTTCGTAATACTGACAATGAGTCAGAACCCTGGGAAATAACAAACTGTACTACTTAAATGTTCACCAGCAAAATGTCTCTGACGTGAAAGTTATTTTAACTGCTCTTCATAATGTGCCGAACAAAGACTAAAACTGTATATTAATTAATAGTAACCGGAGTAATGGTGATAGCCTGGTCTTGGTGGATGGTAAGGGGCAGGACTTACAGGATAACTTGGATTGTATCCTGACAAAGGTGGCGGTGGCGGAGAAGGTAGAATCCGTCCATCCACCGCGTCAGGTACGATATGTGATGTGCCGGAACCTGTGGATTGCGGGCTTGTTATTACACGAGCACCGGAGCCGTGCAAATGATGAGGTCTTGCAAGAGTAAGATCAACGGTGTGTCGTCCACCGGGAGTAAGGTCTAAACTAACAACTCTTAAAACGTCGCTGTGTGGATAAGGTGGAGGAGGTGGTGGAGGTGGTGGCGGCAGCGGTGGCGGAGGAGGAGGTGCTGGAGGAGGTGAAGGTGGCGGAGGAGGAGGTGGTGGAGGCGGTGGTGGTGGTGGAGCTGATGGCGGTGGAACTGCTGTAACCGAAGAACCAGACGATACCTGAGAAGCTGCCGAAAACGGGGTGGGTGATATTGAATAGCTCCCAGTCCTACTAAGATCAACACTTTGCCTTTCAGTAAGTTCGTACAAATGATGGTGATGATATCGTGCATTTTGTATTTGTACGTCAAAACCATGATGAAATCCTCTGGCGGACATATCCAAACCTTGAAGTTCTCCATTGAGAACCAATGGCTCAAAGTTTGTCCTCTCTCTAGCAAAGTCTTGTTCGAGGGTATCATATTTATACGGTGCTGAAAGGTCCAGCTGTATTGTCTTCTCTTTCACGGAGAGACTGAGATTTTGCGCTACTGAATCACCTTCATCGCTAGATAAATTGTCCGCGGATATCGGATGATGATGATGGTGATGGTGATGGTGATGATGATGATGCACATCTTGATACCGTGAATTTGGCGTTGCTGAAGGTGATACTAAATCATCTTGCTGAATATGCATATAGTTGTTCGGGGAAGCAACACGTGTTATCTCATCATGATGCAAATATTGATCGATGTTGTGCGTTCTTGGAGTGCCAATATAATCAACAGGTCGATGCAGTTGATAATCGACGTGCAAATGCGTGGGTGGCGTATTTCGATTATTCGGTGTGGGTGCTGGAGATATCAATTCTTCTTGTTGCTGTATATAAGAATCTAAATGATTTGGTGATCTCTGAGGTGTCGGCGATTGCAGTTGACTGGAGATCGAATAAAGATTTGTATCGCGTTCGTTATCCTCTAATATTGGACTAGTCACCGCTCCTATATCCCTCTCAGCGGCATCAAGCGCAGCTTCAACTAGTAAGCTAGCGCTCGCACTTTCAGTTCTTCTATAAACGCTTAAACTGTTCTCTATAATACCTTGCGTTCTAGTACTGCTTATTGATGGTGATACCTTTTCATCGATTTCTTTCTTACTTTCTTGAAAATCGTAAGCATTTCCCGTAACGATGTTTGTTGATAGATGAGAAATCGTATTAGGTACTACAGCTACATCTGAACTTATAGGTGGATTGAATTCCCCAAGCCACTTTTTACTGCCTTTACTTTGTAATCTTGAAGTACTATAAAGGTCCACCTCTGCACGAACGTTTTCTATTGTCGGTTCAAGAGCACTTAATGTCGATATTCCTACTGGAAGTGTCGGAGTTGAAACTCGTGGATTGTGGTCAATACTATATTTAGATGAAGGGCTTGATCCATACTCCATTATAGTTGAATGTGTAGAATTATTCGGCGTCTCAACCTTTAAGTCACTTTTGGAATTAGTGTCTTCCATGAATGACGCATCATCGCTATTTTCGTGCTGAAAATGTTGCACAGAAAATGCTGCCGTTTAAAACAACTTGGTACCACTAATATATATGTATGAAGGAAAAGATATTTTGCTAAGAGACAAACCGGGGGCGTTTTCCTACTAGGTCGAGGAATCTTTCCGCGACCAACATCTTCGATCAGTCCGCCACTGTATGCATCAAAAGTGTAGGCAACGGATCGTTCGATTTTTGGCATCATCTCTTCTGTAAGACCGTGTACCTTTTTGTAATGAAATTGTAGACATTGCTTAGTTGTAAAAGCTGCTCTGCAACCACCTTCTTTGCACCTAAAATTCGAGTGACACAAACGTTTATTACCCTATCCACTGATTGCGAGAGAATAAAGGATAAAGTATATGAAAGGATTTTCGTAATCTCACTTGAATGGTTTCACTCCACTATGAGTTAACATGTGTATTTTAAGATTGCTCTTGTTCTGAAACATTTTTCCGCATCGATCACATGTCGCGGCCCCGACAACATCTTTATGGTGGACCTCCTTCATGTGGCGTTGAAGAGCAGCACGAGAACCCAGGAGTTTTAGACATAATTTACACTGAAATTCCCGCAGTACTTCGGACATATCTAAACATTAGGATATTTATGAGACTTCCATAAAAATATACAATTAAATAATATGGCTATCTGATAGAATGTACAAATATTTACCGCTATGCATTCGTTTAATATGCACTTTTAATTTTTGCGGTTGACAAAATTTACGGCCGCAGAAATCGCATAGTGGCCTTGAACGTTGAGGATTTTGTGCACATCCATAAGTACGATGCATTTCAAGATAATTTAAACGTAAAAAGAACTTCTTACAATATTGACACTGATATGCACCTCGGCCTGCGTGTAATTCGGCTGCGTGCTTCATGATGTTATCCTTACCTAAGACAGCAGCTCCACATACCTATGTGCAAAGAAAATACAAACATTTATTCTTTAACACACATAAAATGCTAGAATTACTAATAGCTAAATGCAATTGAAATGTCGTACCTTACAATGGTATTTCCTTATGGTCAAACTATAGTTGGTATCATGAAATATACAACAATGTAAGCGATAGTATATTGGGTGAGTAAAATTTAAATTACATCCTCCACAATCTAGACATAGAAAAACGAAAAAGAAAAAGAAACAATTAACTTTTACGCTACTCCTAATTAAACAATTTATTATATTTTTCACAATATCAGTTACTGATATTAAAATTGCCTGATGATACGGTACTTGTTTTATCTACTTTATTTTTCCGCGTCCATGCAGAAGATTGAGAGTCTGCCCAATATGTCAATTCCATTCCTGATACAATATTTTGTGTAGTAACAAGATGCAATTCTCCTTGCTTTGTTATTACAGCTACACTTCTTTCCTCTTTAGTCTCAGCTGGTCTAATATAACGAATCCAATTACTTTTTAGTGGATTAGTAGTACTTATGTATGAAGTTTTACCATTATTATCTATCTAAAAAATAATAATACCACTTTACTGCAGAAAAATTTAAAGCAAAATGCTTACAATGGCATTAAATGAAATGTAGTTTATACATACAAAGCTAAAAACATTGTATTGATTTTACCTCCCAAATGTGTCTCATGGGAAAATCATCAGGAATGTCCATTTCCCTAACTGGTTGTCCAACAAGGGGGCCCAGTTTAACATGCATTGGAACCGAATTTTTTGCATATATTCCAAGCCCATGTTCTGAATTAGTGATCTTCAACTCAAAACATTCAGGTAAAGAATTCCTAGCATACAATGGCCTATCCTCATCCATACTTATTTGCTTTTCCTCCCTTTGAGTTTTCGTCTTTACTTTGCAGTGGTCATTTAATGATGTATCATCATCTGATTCGTTGTTTTCCTCTGCTACTTTCCCATATCCCCTGGACATTGGATCATCTGACTTTATAGCCTTCAAGACTTCAGCATTTTCTTTGCATTGATTTAACCACTCATCATATGATATGGAATCTGGAATAGCATACTGAGGTATTGTCAAAGGACAAGCATCTTGCAAATGGCGATTATTGCATTCTTGGCAGAGCTTTATTTTAATGGCCAATCTTTGAGGCTCGGGAATTATATTCTCCACACTTATTTCGCTCTGAAGTTTCTCCATTGCAACTGAGCACTGATCATCTATCGCGGCACCAATACTTTTATCTTCCTGCAGAATTATTCCGTCTTGTGGTGCTTTTCTTACATCGTGATGTTTACGATTTTTATGTTCATTGGTATGTCTATGTCTCTTCTTTCTATGTTTATGGATTGAATCCTCTACGACATCATCGGATGAATCCTCTTTCATATTTTCGTCATCTTCTTCTTCAACATCGTATTTCAATCGTTTTCGTTTCCTTTTCAATCTCCGATCTTCCATGTTTTCGATTGTGTTTGTATTATCGTTTGAACAAGAAGAATTTATATTGGTACAGTGAATGTCATCGTTGTCATTTTTGTTATCTTTTGTCTCAGAAGATTGAACATGTGCACCTATGGTGGATATTAAATCTGTTGTATTACTAATCGGTTGTATTTCATTATTTTCCTTAGCAATTAAAGATGTTAAGCTATTAAATTTTCTTTGCTTATCCTTATCACTGATCATAATTCTTTCTGTATTGACATCTTCAATATTGTGATAATGTATATTTCTGTTAGTATTTACATCATGTATATATTCTATGCTACCTATATTTTCAGTCTTTGTCATAACAGATTTAATTGTCTTCGTAGGAATACGAAGATTATTTTTTATATTAGACTTGACATCTATTCCACTGACTAAACTAGAGCTATCCTCCTTAATGGAAATTTCTTCCTCGTATGCTGATGCTACATCGCTAGAAGATTGTTTCAAAGGTTCTACTGGTGAAACATCCTCATTTTTTAGGTGTCTTTTCTTTTTTCGTTTATCTTTATGATGTTTAGCTTTATTCTTATGATGCCTGGATCTTGAACTACGCTGCACATGTACTGCAATATCATTGGATAATTTGGTTTGCGCTGTATCCACAGAAAGGGTTTCAGATTCTAAAACAGTGCCACTACTTTGTTTTCTTAAGCTCCGACGAACAGATTCACTTGCATTCTCTATCGGATCATCAGTCTGTATTGTTTTAGTTTTGTTCTTCTTATCTTCACCCACACCCATGTCCTCCTCGCCATTGTATTTTGAATTGAATCTACGAAAAAAAGATGAATAGTATGGACTGATCAGACTTCATACAAAAGTATCGAAGGAAAGGGAACAACTATTATTAGCCTTTTTTTTCTAAATCTAATGCACATTGATGGTTCCAATATATATTTTCCATCTGCACTGAAATAAAATAAGCATTTCTTCTATATCAGTTGATCTGTGCCCTCAGAGAGAATTGGATTTAAAGAAGAGCAGTAAAATTGATAAAACTAGTGACTGTGTTTTTAATAAATAAAAATATATCGATTATTTTCACCCCTCTAACATCCACCCCACAAGATGGCGATTCGAAATTTTGACACGATAGAGGGGAAGTCCCGCTTCCGAGTGACATACAGTTTCACGTGTACATCAAAATAATTTGATCATATGTATCGAACAGAAACACCAGCTTAAATATTTTATAATTAGAATGAAGAAAAAGATGAGTTCAATTCACCGGAAGGATCTATTGAAATCCTACCTGGAAGTAGACTCGGCAAGATCCAGCAAATAAACCGCAACATCTTCATCCGTTGACAGACCTAAGCGTTTTTTAAGAGAAAGCCAACGTTTACCGTTGGTGAGACCAATGCGAACACTTTGGAAGTGTTTCGTTTTTGATTCCGGTATTGTTCCAAGACTATTACTTTTATGATAAGAATTTCTCGTTAACCCCGACTCTCTCACATGCCTAGTACTTTTCTTCGGCATAACTACATCGTAGATCTGCCGGTATTAAAGCGGCGAACTTGAAGCTACCGCGGAGGTCGCGCACCGATATTAGCCTATCCTCTTTATGCTCACCGCCTGACCATCGCCGCCCACTCCACCTTCTCCACCCACCCTCGTCACAAAACACCCCGACAACCACTCGCATCCACGAAATGCCTGTTTCACTCTCTCTGCATCCTCACTAGTTTATTTTCCTTTTCCATACCCTATGTACCCCGTGACCACGATCTTTCTCTTCTATCGATCCTGTCGTTTGCGCTTCATTACCACATACGCTGTATGTATGAACATACTTACACGGCTTGCGCACAATATGGGTATATATGCATACATTTATATATGTTTATATACACATTATATATACATATAGTGCTCACACAGTGCAGCAAGTGCAATTGCATACATAGTGCACGTGTGTGTGAATTTTACATGCCTATAAGCGTATGCAGTATTTTGCTTTCTATTAATTAAAATTTGCTGCTATATATATTCATATACCAACTACTAGTTTCTCTTCCCAATTAACAATATAAAATTTTTAATTAATTGTAATTTATATAATCTATATAAAAGAGAGAAATCTGTCATAGCAGACTCACATCAATCTAATAAAAATGGATGGATACTTAGTAGACATCTTCAAATCATTTTTCAATTGTTCATAATAATTCTCATTCTTTGTTCATCGTTTTCATTAAAAATCTAATGCATACACTTATTTTCTTACATTTACTTTTTATAGAAAATTTACACAAACCCCATCGTTTTCATTTATTGATCACGGCACCCTGCGTTTTTCCTTTTTTTTCAATACTTATAATGCTCTAATTTACAATAAGCATGTATCGATCAAATGAGTACCTTTAAATCGACTCTCATATCGAGTATGCGATAATCGATTTCAGTTTTCGATAGGTAAAAGTTCGAGTTATCGATAGTACTACTGGTGGAGCACAGCTCCATAGTTCGTAGCTGTTCGGAACTTGAAATTTATAATACGTTCGGTTTGGGTGAAGAACTTGTCAGAAAGAAATGTCACGAAGAGTAATTAAGGCGATCAATTGGGCCGCTCTTGCTGAGCGAGTCCCAGAATCTGAAAAGGCTGCTTTGACCGCCTTTAAATCTAAATCCGACAAATACTTGCAACGGTCAGTAACATTTTTAAGATTAATTCATTACTTGAAAATGTACCCCGTTACATAATATTTCCACATGTACGTATCAAATCTGTATATTAAAATAATCGTCACCCTTCAGAACCAATTACTTGTCGTTTTATGAAAATTAATGAAGTTTTAGCTTTTTTTTGCATAGTTTTGGATAAGTAGGGGCCAGAAAAAGTTATATTAACCTCTTCGGAACTACATGGAGCACAGTAGTAACGACATTGCAATAGCAATAAAATGTTATATGTTTAACATATTTATATAAATACAGAATACAAGGAAAGATTTATATTTTATAGGATGGTGGCTAATCCAGAATCAGCACCAAAAATTGATTGGGCGTACTATAAGAAAACTGTTGTAACTCCTGGTTTAGTGGATAAGTTCCAGAAACAATATGAATCCATATCCATACCATATCCAGCAGACAAATATTCAGCTGAAATTGATGTTCAAAAGCAAGAGATTGTAATAAGTGACTCGTTTAGTTTTATGTCATATTTTTCTGCCCATAATTGCACTAAAACATATTTTATTTATTACAGGCCAAACAGATAGAGAGCTTTATTCAAGAAACGAATACAGTAATTGCAGAAGTAAACAATAAAGTGAATGAAATAAATAACATGATACCATTTGGAGAAATGACAATGGATGACTATAGAGATGTATATCCACAAGGATTCTTAAGAACTGATATAGTTACAACATGGCCCCATACAGAAGAGACTCAGGAAGATTTAAATGAAGAAGAAGGTCCAACAAAAGAAGGTGCCCATTAACTCAATATAACTTTGGAATCTGATATAGTCCTAATGTAACTTGTCACCATGTCATTAAACTGTTGTATTGTCCATATTGTTTAATTGGTAGAAATCAAATTTAGTAAAACTCTGTAACCATTATACAATGTGAAATATACATAAACTTAAATATATTTCGTGTTTTATTTAAAAAATCAAATTTTTAACAATTCCACCAAACATTCTGCTGGTTCTAGTGACAATTATGTACCTAGATAGAGATTCATTTTCATGCAGCGTAATTTTTCCCTATACGTCAGCTATATTCTCCGGCGATTTCTTTCTGGCGTACGAAATTCAGTGTTAATTTCGTATACTTCATTACTGTAAAACTTTGTTTAGGACAAACAATATTAAAAAGCTACACTTATTAATTATTATTTATAATGAGGACGGTGATATCGATAGTGGATCCATTGTTAAAGGCTGCTTCTCAAGTAAGTGATTATTTGGGAATGCCTTCCATCTCATGTTAAATATCTAGTATCTAAAATTACAAATAGGAAGATGCTTAACTGCAAATATTTATATAAATAAGAAGTACAATTTAACACATCAATACAAAAATCTGTAGCTATTTGTGCAAGTAAAATGGACTTAAAAGTGATTATACATAAAAGCGTTTAATTTCTATCACTTCATGGGGAGTATTTATTTAACAGTAGCATCATCAATGATTTATTCATAATAATTTTTATGGTATTGGCCGATTCAAACCAATCGGATATCGGTATCGATTAGAATATTGTTTCAATCATAGTTTACATTGGTTCGAGTTTTCTTTAGTTACTTCATCGTTTCATTGCACTTTGTTTCATTACAGTGGGTGTGGAAGAAGCGTAATATAATTGTACGTAGCTGTAACTAAAATTCTTAGTTAATGTATGTAGCTAGAAAATAATAATATTTGTCCCGAATAATTGTTCCTATATGTGCAGCAGTGTCTGTATCGCTAGGCAATTCGTTACTGGCTAGAACGCATGTGGCCTATTCATTAGTTGATCCAATTTTGTTTTCTTGCTTTCCTCTCTTTGATTTTTTTAAATTTCATTTATTTATTATTTTTTTTTATTACACAACATCAGACAAATTTATAAAATATTTATAAGATTAGACAGATACATTAGAAATGATACTCGATGTTTACAGAAAGCACGTCAACGAATAGTGTGGAAGGTACCACTCGTAAATGGTGTTTAATCCCTTTCAATCTTGTGGTTGGTTCTTGTATATCCACCTAAATTTTATAATTTAAACGGATATACAGATGATTTTTGGGAAATTCTAGGAAACCTTTTATGTCGGTACCGACATAAGAATACGATCGTGCAATAATTTAATTCTTACCAAATTGGAAATTTTTGTATAGGTTTTCTGTTGATCGGTTGTTGTCGATACGGTGTGTATCTATAGATCGAACGCGTGGAGAATCGGTTACGATACCGTTTTACCTTTCGACAACTTCTTTCAATTATTAGCACAAAATACTTTTGACGAGAAATCTGTGTGTTTCATGCGAGTACGATATTACTTTTTTTTAACGAACAATAGATGAATTGTTGTAGATATTGCGATAGTTAATCACTTTATGAATTATCATATCATTTACACGTAAATAACTTCAATGCGCTTTATTTGAGAAATTTTGTACTCTATTGCAAAATTCATCTATTTTTTTCATTATTAATTTTCATTTATATCGTGACTATTGTACACGTTTGTACTTCAAGAATAATATCTGTACAAAATAACTTAATTGTAATACTATTATGTGAGAATTATACACTTTTATGCTCTTTATTTTATTGCTTATTGATATAGAATATTGTAGAAATTATCACATGTGATTAGTATATTATTAATGCAAAGTGTAGGTCATGCAGATTGTCTGCAGAGTAATGTAATGAATAGCTGTGGGAACTCTAATATTAGCACAAAGCTACGCGGATCTAAGTGTTCGGAGATACAGGAAGAATCTGTTAGTAATAATCGGACTGGTGTGCAGGAGAAAGGAGAAGTTAATGTTTTAAGTGCATATAATTCAAATGATTTTAATGCTCCAAGAGGCACTTTGGTTATTTGTCAAAGAAGTACGAACAACTATTCATCTGATCATAGCTTTTCTAGGTTCAAACCAAGGTAAGACATTGATTCTCACCGTCTAACATTAGTTTTCGCTACTAACTTTTCTGTGTAATTATGGTGTTTCATTATAGAATTGGGGGAACTCCACGCAATGAGTTTCGAATGGCTCGTGGGGGTAGCTCTGGGGACCGTGCCCGAGGCGCATTGCGGGGCAGGGCTTTTAAAAAAACACCTATCGAACGTGAATCCAATGCAGAAACTAGTTACTACCCTACGTCGAGATCCAAATTTCAAGAATCGTTGAAAAATCAAGAGAACGCACAGGGAAAATACTATGACGACAAAAGAATAAATGGTCTAGTTTTTGTCATTTTTTATACGCACATAATATAGATTTTGTATTATACTAATGTGCTTAAATTTGATCCTGTTATCTTACAGAAGATTCTAGAATTTCAAAGTTATTGAGAAGATTGTGCAGGGAAGATGATTACGATCATTTTATGGTGTTATGCAAACAATCACAGGAAGGTATAATAGCACCTGAAAATCAAAGATACATAAGGCGAAACTTAGATGTCATCTGTGAAAGTCTGTTAGATATATTACATACTGGTCCTGGGCCAGAAGCGAAACAGCAAGTGACAAAATGTTTAGGTCGCGTTGGATATGCAGCCGAACAAGATTTCAAGCGGTAATAATAATTCACTTCGTATTTGCGAAATGCAAAATTTATTTTTGTATATATAAAGCTTTTTCTGTTCATAAATTTGTAGATACATGGATTGGGTCTTCAACAAATGTTCTTTAGAACGGAAAGATGATATAAAGTGCCTTTTAATTAAATCATTTGTTGAGGCTTTCAAATTGGATGCGGAGGCGCCTAGACTAAAAGAATTTTCGGTGGTACTTATGATTATTCCAATTTTCATTACATCGTTTTGTAACCAACAATGCAGCAAGGAAGGCATATTACATTCCATTTTTGTTCTTGTTTTTAGGTAATGATGTCACAATTGCAGTCGACATTGGAAAATGTCGATCGGCCTGACCTATTGGTAGCTACGGTAGATGCAATATTGCTGATAATGGAATCTTATCCTGATACGTTTTCAAACCATTTTCGTGACACTGTTGATATATTGGTCGGATGGCACATTGATTCGACTCAACAGAAGGCAATTGCTACCTATGCCAGTCGCAGTTTGCAAAGATTGCGAACTTTTTGGATAACAGATCTACAGTTCACTTTGACTTTATTGGGACAATTTTTGGAGGATATGGAGAGCTATGACGAGGAATTATCTTTACCAGAATCTGGCAGAAGTTCACCAGGCGATGAAACATCTCCAACACCTAAAGAATGCATACGTCGTATTACATCTTTGATATCTGTCTTCAATACAGTTACGAAGAGCATATCAGAGCATTTGAACCCCAATCTCACGCCAAACGTACAGTGGTCATTCTTATCTGATTGTTTGGCAAAAATGCTAAAGACCGTAGTAAAGGCAATCGAATTAGACGATGATAATGAGACTTGGATTTCGAACTTTATCCTCACTTCAGAGAATGCCGATGAATTATTGAAACGCATCAAAAATATAAGCTCCGTTTCAGGGAAAGATTCCCGTAAATCTGAGGGAACCGAGGAGAACATTATTAATATGTTCAAATCTTTAAATTTGAATAAAACTGAATTGAAGGATTTGAAACAGAATATCGAGAAGGAATGTTTGTTGAAGGAAAGAGAGTCTTTGTTAAATGTCATACGATGGATGGAACTGAAAGCAAAGAAAGACTTCGACTTAACCGAGGAGAAAGAGGAATTGATAGTTGTCGCGAACGAATGCGCATTTTTATTATTAGGACACCTACAGACTCGTATAACAAAAAATCATGAATTACTTTATAAGTTTATCGACCTCCAGTTAAAAAGAATTAATGTCTTTTGGGACGATACTATAATTTCTATGTTGAATACCATTTCAAAAATAATAAAAGACGTCTCTGCAAATTTGCCTTTGGAACTGGTGCATAAATTGCTTGGAAAAAATTCTGCATTACTCAAACTAAGATTTCGTGATTCGATTTCTATTCAAAACGCTAGCCTCGGAGTGTATCACAGTCTTCTTAGTCTGAAAAATATACCACTATTGCAAGAGTCGTATCGCTACATATTGTCCGATTTGGAAATAGCTTATAAACTTATCTTAGCAGATATCGAAAGTTTAGTACCGGATAATCCATTACTCGATGATATTAAATACAAAAAGGGTGATGCAGAAATTGTTGTAACTTTTCTGCTAAGGGCTCTATCTGACATAGGTAAGCGCATAATCATATCTAAACATGGCATTATACGAATTATATAATATTGTAATAATAGTTTCAATGTGAATAAGTTTGTACATAATATTTTTAGCGAATGCCAGTAATTCTATCATCGGTATGTGGGCACTGAAACCGAGTATTTTGGAGCTTCTAGCTGTCAAACTGAAACCATATGAAAATAATTTACCAACGACCAGCCCATTCTTGCAGTACAGTATTTTGTATTTGTTATACGCCCATTGCTCCAGGTATGACATCTGAAAAAGGGAATGTGGCGCAGATATAAACTTATTTGACTTGATTTTCCTATTCCAGGTATAATCACTTTGTACCAAGCTCAAGTTTAATAACCGGGACAACTGCTTGTCGTCCCATTGATTTGTTTCCTGGAGCACTAGATGTTCCAACAACATCACCTACTAGTGGTCATCTTTCTATCATTCTGAATCTAATAGCGAAAAGTTATAACGAGCACACACCGGAACAAACATTGTTGCTCTTATCGACATGGATGCAGGAAATTTGTATTCAATCGGAAAATTACATAGGTATTTTAAGTAAGACGAAAGAATACGAAAATGTTCTGGCGAGCCTTGTTGCTTGCGGAGCTACTGTCGATCGAGATATCTCCATTGCGGTTTGCGATCTTTTTGAAATATTAATGAGTGCAAAGAATGTCGTTTGGAAAGAAGAGATTTATGAGTGCATCGTGGATTTGGTGATGCTGCATTTAACATCGCGGGATGAAATTGTACGGGAAAAGTATGGTTCACTGCTGACACGAGTGCCTCTAAATATAGTAATACCAAAACTCAATAAGGAGTGCCTATTGTCGGAGACGAAGAAATATCAAGGTATAAAAAGTTATTCAATGGAGTCTTTGATCCTTGCTGAAAGATTGCATATGAGAGGAAATAATAACGGAGAGATGCAAGCACAGCACTTCCGGACTTACATGGCCTTCTTGTTGCAAGAGCAATATTTGGACGCCTCGGACTTGTCTGAAATATTTACTTTATGCTGGCCCACCGTGTAAGTAAACGCATTAAAATACTTGCAGAAGATCAAATACCTTATATCAATTACGACACATTTTGTTTTCATTAGCAGGTCTGAAAGCGAAACTACAAAAAAAATGTATCGCTTGGCATTAACGAATCAATGCTTCTTATATTTTTGGGCTGGCTTCGAGGCAGCTCAGCATTGCGTAACTAATAAGCTTCGTACTTCATTGGGAAAGCCGCAAGAAACATTTACATCGATTGAATGTGCCCTGAAGGCACTAGCACGGGAGGTGTCGTACAGCTTGGAGACGACAAAGAAAGAAAAAAGAAACCTAGATCATCTCTTAAGCGAACATACTCGGGTACGACTATTTATTGAATTTCTCGAACATCTCGAGAGAGTAATACATAATGCGGCAGAAGGTTGTGCGATTGCTTTAATGCCTTTGCCGAAACCCGTAAGAACGTTCTTTCACACGAACAAATCGACATGCAGGGAATGGCTAAATCGCATTCGACTAGCATTGTGTGTAGTATCCTTGCATTCTGGATTAGCTAGTAGCGCCTTGAGAAATAGTGAAAGATTGTTGGAGGATCTGACCAATAGCGATAACATTCAGGGTATCGAATTTGAAAGGGCGACGCTTTGTACGGCGCAAGCAATGATGATGTTGGGTGAAGCAGAAGCGTTGCAAGGACTTTACGTTTACACTAAAGAGAAAGAAAGAAAATTTCCCTGGTTAAAGGCCGCTATGGAAGAAACGGCGAATCGCTACGAATCTGCTGCCGACGCTTACAAATTAATCATCGAAGAACATGTTCGTATTGCGGCTAATTGCGAATCGGGAAAAGATACCGAACAGGATGAGGAAGGAGATGACGAGGGCGACGGTAGCGGTGTTGCTGGTACTGATTGCACTGCCGGAGTTGAAGAACTAGCCCCCGATGGAAAAGGTAAAACACTGAAGACCGATGGAGATAATCAAGTTCTTACTTTTTGTATGAAACGGCTATCTCACTGCTACGAAGCAGTGAGTGATTGGTCTCGATTAGAAGCTTGGAAACAGCAAGAGACAGAGATACTTGCGCGAGATAGCAAGAATGCACTAAAAAAAAATGTACTGCTTCAAAGCAGCACCTCGCGTCAGGCGAAATGTTTAAAAAAATTCGAAAACGGCGAGAGCTTATGTTTAGACGATCTTACCGATTGGAACTTGCTGGATGACGGAACAATAAGAACAGGAAATTGGAGTTGCGCTAAGACACTGGTTGAGTGTAGCAACGCATTGACCAATATTGCATTGCGAATTCATGTAAACGAGTACAGGGATCATTTCGATGAAGAAATTGAACGGTGCCGCAGAGTGGCGGCTAGAATTATGGAAGAGGGTCTCAGGAATGTACCCTCGGAATATCTAAATGAATCAATATTGTTACGATTTTCCACAGATGGATTAAAAAATTTGCTGTCTGGTAAAGAAGAGAACGTGTTTGAATTATACAAGAGCGATAAAGATGATCATTTGGATTCGAGGGTTCTAACGCGAACTTTGTGGTGGTCGGAATACTTTGGTAAAGCGAATAAAAGTAACGCTCCTGAGAAGCAATTGGTTAACAGCGAAGTAGCTGATTTACGATTACATATTGTTCGATCTGCCAGGAAAGAAGGAAACTTCCAACTAGCAAAACGCGAGCTTCTCAATTATTTAAAATCCGAACGAGAACTATGCAGAGTCGAGGAGCAAACGGCAGGCAAACGATGTTTCACTAATATCGAATTCGATGAAGTAACCGACGAAGTACTGAAGAATGTAACGCATGTAAAGTGGTCAAAAAATAATATACGCGCGTTCCGCGAACTCTCCAAATTATTGTACGATATGGAACGGGTTGAAAAAGCGTTGAAAATTTGTAGCGCAACAGCTCTCGGAATATCTAGAGCTATCGTTGATGGAGAACCATCAGCTGATTTACGAGAGAATGGTACAATTCTTCTTCTAGCTCTTAGTAAATGGATACAGCAAGAAGTCAGCAGCACCGAGAACGGTCAATTGGAGCAATTACTCGAATTCGAAGCGGCCCATAATGATGGCTTGATGAACAAGCTGTTCGGCCCGACTACGAGTTCAATTCCTGTCTCTGATATGATTATCGGAAGATTGACACAGCTTGGTGTAAATCAGTGCCCAGATTTGCCACTTGCGTGGTGTAATTTCGCTAGTTGGTGTTACAAATGGGGAAGAAAGATCGTGGATAATTCGAATTCAGGACAACTGACTGAAGCGGACAGAGCGACTATACGGGACTTGCTACCCTTCGATATAGATGAATCTGACTTGAACACAATCTTTTCGATTTTGTCCCAGAGTAAGACAATTCCCGAGGATGAGGGCGAAATATTAGACTCGACGAACGATGCTAATACTTCGGATATGATAGAAAATCAATTACGAAGCGTTCCTGTATTGAATCGAGCGAACGCAGATCGCCTGGGAACGCTCGTAGATATTTGGCGGCAAGCACAGAAGCGAATTTATTCGTACTACGAGCTCTCCGCGAATGCATATTTCAAGTACTTACAGCTGGCTGCGATTAAAGACACGAATGATTGCGCTACTATTACAGCCACGTTAAGACTATTACGTCTTGTTGTAAAGCACGCCCTCGAGTTGCAGAACGTCTTAGAATCTGGACTTTCGTCTACACCTACCGCTCCATGGAAGGAAATAATACCGCAACTGTTTTCAAGACTCAGTCATCCCGAGTCATACGTTCGGACTCGAGTATCCGAGTTGCTTTGCAGAGTTGCCGAAAATTCGCCACACTTAATTACATTCCCCGCTGTAGTTGGGGCGGTCTCTGGCCAAAAGAAGAATTGCGACAAAGTTATCTACGACAAGGCGGAGACGGATGAATCTCAGAGCGACTTAAATTTTATAGACAAGGAAGAAGAGAACGGCGTCGAAAGTTCTGCTGTAGTCTATCAAGACGAGCAGGAGAAGTTTATGGATTGTTGTTTCTCGCAGCTCGTAGACTGTTTATCGAACCGGATCCAAGATTCCATTGAACAGGTCAAAGTACTTGTTAAAGAGTTACGACGGATTACACTATTATGGGATGAGCTGTGGTTAGCAACTTTGTGCCAGCACCATACTGAAATCTCTAAACGATTCGAGCAATTGGAAACGGAGGTGCAAAAGGTACAGGACAATGCCTGGCTGAACAGCGAAGAAAAGGAAAAGTTGATCGCGGAGAAGCACCGTATCATACTGAAACCGATCGTCTTTATATTGGAGAACTTGTCGGCTATGACTTCTGTTTCGGCTGAAACACCGCATGAGAGGAACTTCCAAGAGAAATTTGGACCCTCTATAGAGGAAGCGATAAGTAAGCTAAGTAATCCGAAGAATCCCGCTAAGCCACAGATTGCCAGTATGTGTTTGAAACAGCTGGAAGGAAAGCTAGCCCAACGTGTACACAGACGGGCTGCGTATTCTCTCTCTATGAACGACATCAGTCCAGTATTGGCGAATCTACGAAATACATGCATCGCTATGCCAGGCGTTGCCGCTACTGATAACAAAATTGTTACTATAAAGTCTGTAGACAATAATGTTCAGATATTGCCAACCAAGACCAAGCCCAAGAAGCTCGTTTTCCACGGTTCCGACGGACACGTTTATACGTATTTGTTCAAAGGTCTGGAAGATCTTCATCTTGATGAAAGAATCATGCAGTTTTTAAACATATGCAACACAATGATGTCAAAGAAAGGCGATACTAAAAAGGTGTACAGGGCGCGCCATTATTCCGTAATACCACTAGGGCCAAGATCAGGATTGATACAATGGGTTGATGGCGTGACACCCTTGTTCGTGCTTTACAAAAGGTGGCAGCAAAGAGAGAGCGCGATGCTCAACAAAACTGGTAGCTCAGCAGTATTAAGACCTTCTGAGCTGTTTTACAATAAATTAACTCCGCTGTTGAAAGAGCGCGGTATCGGTTTGGAGAATAGAAAAGAGTGGCCTGTTCAAGTTTTGAAACAAGTCTTGACCGAATTAATGGCCGAAACACCTAAGGATCTATTGGCAAAGTTAGTTCTGTTTTCTAAGGACCTTTTTACCGTCATCCCGAATCCTTGTCCATATTTTCTATTACCTGGCTGTTTCCCTTTCCATAGAAAATTTATTAAACATGTTTTTTGGTCTTTCTTTTTTGTCGTCACAGAGAGATTTGGTGCAATAGTATAAACGCTGGAAGTTGGTGGCAAGCGACCAAGAATTATGCCTACTCAGTGGCCGTAATGTCGATTATTGGATACATTATTGGCCTTGGTGATAGACATTTGGACAATGTACTAGTTGATCTGAATACAGGCGAAGTAGTTCACATCGATTATAATGTTTGTTTTGAGAAAGGCAAGACTTTGCGGGTCCCAGAGAAGGTACCATTTAGAATGACTCCAAACATCAGAACCGCATTAGGAGTGACTGGTGTTGAGGTAAAATAACTGCCAATACTGTAATCATTGTATAGGATTATTATATAATTATAACACCTAATGCATGTATTACAATCAAAATTTCCTTTTAGGGTGTGTTCCGTTTAGCCTGTGAACATACGTTACGTGTGATGCGTCGAGGACGAGAAACGTTGCTCACATTACTCGAGGCGTTTATATACGACCCATTAGTTGACTGGCGAGCAGGTGCAGATAATAGCATCGCAAGCTATGGTGCTTGCCAGGCTAGGGCACGGTGTACAGGAATTGGAAGGAAACAATTGGAACAAGAACTGACACGAGCAATGTTCGCTGTTCGAACGGCTGAAATGCGTGCCGAGTGGTTGGCAAATAGGTTTGTGAATCAGAAATCAAAGTTTATCCTTTTGTATTAATTGGAAGGAGCAGATGCCCATTGTACGATGAAATTGTTGGCTTTCAGAGACGAGCTGGTAAAAATATTTCCTGCTTTGTGCCAGCACTTGAACTGTTGGGTAGACGCAATCGATGCTACGCGCCAGTGTCAAGAATTGTTACAAGATAGACACCAACAGCTTGCCTTAGTCAAAGAGGCACAGGCTATGGGACGAAATCATCCATTGTATTCTGTTATAAAGCGTTACAATTCTTTCAAAAGGGCCCGCGATGCTCATGAAAAGGCAAAGACTGGGTTAAAGGAGAAGAGAGAGGATTGTGAAAAGCAAATTAACATGCACAGTGTAAGTTGGTTAATGATTATCGCCTTCACCAATTTTTGTAAGCTCGCAAAAATTGAATAACATCCTCTGATTTTAGATGGCACTTTCATCTGTGCGAGGTCCGCAATTGGGACAATGGTTTGCAGAATTAGGAACGTCTACGAATCAGGATGATCATGTAGTATTTGATCTTGTAAAAGAATTCTTGCAAAATGCTGGACAGAGTCAAATGATTGTCCAGTGTGAACAATCGGAGAATGAACTTACCCAGCTGGCTACGCAACAGTCTATTCTAATACGAAACTGTTTGGATCTTTTGCGTCAATATTCGGCAATATGTAACCTGTATCCTCTGAGCAGTATGTCGCAACATCGTACAGTTCTCTATCACAGCTGGGCTAATAAGCTTTTGAGCTCAGGAAATATCGAGACTTGCCGTGAAGTAATGATGCAATTCGAAAATACCTATGATCCGATTAAAAACGCCAATAACCAGCAAGTTCAACAGATAATAACCTTTTCTTATCAAATGCAAGCAATTTTGAACGACTCAAACGAAAGATTAAAGAAAGCGTACGAGAGAATGGTTTCGGAAGGTTTACCAGAATCAATTACTAGAATTGAAAAGGCGTGTGGAGAATCGCGAATTCAGATACAGAACTTCTTAAGACGAGAAAAGGGAGCGGAAAGGGCGCTCGAATGCGTTAATATAACTGCTCTTTGTGCTCTGAATAAAAGATACCTGATGATGGAGGGTGCCGCCAAATGTGCAGGTGATTGTTTAGTCGATCTAACGTCTAGAGAAGGAGACTGGTTTTTAGATGAAATGCGCTTGATGTCGTCGCTAATCGCTGAGCTCGTCAGTTTGATACCGGAGTGTCATAAAACGAATAACGATCCCAAGATACCGCTCATACTGAAATGTTTAAGGGGATCCGATTGTATCTACAAAGGATTGCAAGAATTGAATTACAACTTCCACACCATCATTCTGCCTGAAGCCATGAAAACAATCATAACGGAAGAACCTACTGTGATCAGAATGATTGGAGAACTGACCGAAATCATTTTATCGTCTGGGATACCACTCGGTGATATTTTAGGTCAATTAGAAATGCATCTTAGATTCACTGTTATGGAGATGGAGAGTCCTCACTCGATGATACAAAACGTGGTGAACAATATGAGATTGCGGTTCGAAGCGTTGCTTTCTCGCCCTGCTGAAATTCAAGAGCCAAATCAGGACGAAGCGTTAACTCCAGGCCAAATGCTCTTAATGGGCTTCAATGGATTATTTGAGAAGCTACAGATGGAAGGCAACGCCCTGATCGCTACTTTGAGTACGCTCGACATCCCATCTTCATGGAGGAAAATTGATCAGATTCGGGAAGCGAAAGAAATGTCGGCTCCTATATTTAACAAAACTGCTTGCCAAGTTCTTGAGGACATATTCTTAGTCAAACGCTTGCACACTATACAAGAGTTTTTCATGATGTGTAGAGATATTGCAACTGCATTCAAGGGTGGATTGGCCAACGTTTTCGATGACGAAAGATTGAACAAACCTATACGAATCTTTACGGCGGATTACGTGTTAAGACAATTGCTCGGTGTTACCTCTCAAACTCTGGCTATTGCACTTTGCTTTTTGCTGCAGAGGATGGGCTTAAGCGTTACGACTGAGATCGAGCAGAGAGACATCGGAGCTGAGAGTAAAGTTTCGTTAGAAGAACTGTGTAGGAAGGTTGTCGATCTCTGTTTAAAGAGAAATCTCTTTTCTGGATCTGTCCTCGCTCAAGCCAGTGCACTCAGTAGCACTCTCGAAAGTGCATGGCGAAGAAAGCAGAGTGCCAGGTTTGCCCAACAATGTGTTGAGGTGGCTAGAACCAGTATGCAGAGACTACAATTGCAACTAACTGCGCACCATTGGTTGCACGAAGATAGCTTACTGATGAGATCAAATGTTAGTCTAATGAGCCCTTTGAGTAAGTACACCCGTTCATGTTTCATAGTAAAATAATTAAATTCTATTTACAGTCACTTATTTTCTACTATTATCTTTTCAGACCGCTCTGGATTCATGCTAGAGCTTCGGAAAACAGCTGCGGCACTCTCTAGTTTGCAGTCCCGAGTATGCGAAGCAAGAGATCAGCAACAAAACCTCGTCTCCAGTGCGGTACAACGATTGAAATGGGCCGCTGGAGCGAATCCAGCACTCGGTGAAGTTATGTCAGCCTTCGATAATGCAGTACTCTCATCGTGCGAGAAGTTGACCAGACAACACAATCTCGCTACCAACGTTATTAATACCTGTAACTCTATACTGCATTACGAAGCTCTAAGGACCAGAACATCGGAAAGTGTAACGCACGATGCGAATTTCCTCAAGCTGATCAAGCATTGGGAAGAAAGCTGTATCTTGACGATCAACTTGAACATAACTGTAACCACGATCGAAGAGAGCCTTGTTGAATTATTGCAGATAGAAAGCAACGTTGATTTGAACTGGTTAAAGCAGGCCGAGAGATTTATATCAGAGGCGATACTCGATGTTCAGAAGAAATTACAGGAAAAGCAGGAAGGTTTGCTTTCTGCTCAGGAACGTTTGAGAGAACAAGTATCGAATTTGCAAAGCGTGTTAACCGAGCATCACGTACTGATGTCGGACGTACGAATTTTATTGCGAACTATGGTGAAACAAGAGAACATAAATGGCCTACAAGAATTTCTCTCTTCGTATCGGTCTTTCACTGAAAGCATATCGACTATCGTTAAGGAATTAGAATGCGACACTCTAGACGCGAACAGGGGTAGAACGATTAAAGAAGATCTAGAGAACATATCGACGATGGTACCAAATTTATATAACGAGTTGCTAGGCTTTGCCAATGAAAATAAAATGAACAAAGGGAAAGTACTTGAGAAGCGAGAGGAGGTACAAAAGGAGAAGGATACTGAAACGGAAATTTCAGCAGGTGGAACGATGAAGAAAAAGGGGAAATTACTTAGACAAGAGGGGGTGTGTTACAGTCCAAGAAAAGGAATTCCTTTGACCCGAGATCCAACTACCGGAAAAGGTAAGTCTTGATCAAATATTCGTTTTCACGACGCGCAAGTGCTTTATTACCTATTTCTTCTTTGTGTTATATTAATAGCTGTACAGGAGCGGAATGCATATGCTTTGAACGTTTGGCATCGTGTACGAATGAAACTAGAAGGATGTGATCCTCATCCGACGCGAAAGTATACAACGGCAGAGCAAGTGGAATATGTGATACGCGAAGCTCAGAGCACCGATAATTTAGCCCTTTTGTACGAGGGTTGGACACCATGGGTCTGAACGAAAAGGGATTGACGCAACTGCGTCGATGGTTCAATGCTCGTTACACACGGTACTCGAGTTCGTACCGTTCTTCGCTGTGCGCTCGATGGAGTTAGTTCTCTGTCCGACCAGGTGTGAGGCACATCTCCATTGTCACCTGGAAGAGAAAGTTCACGACCGCAAGAGTGCCGTTTAAGTTCGGCAGTGCGCACTTGCATACAGGGAAATTCCTGCACGATCTGCGATTGAACTTCGATTCTGGCACCGATTCTATGATTATCTCAAAAATCTCTCGTTAACAGCTCGTACCGCACGATCTTTATGAAAAATTCCTTCTTTTCTATTTTCCGTCTACGTAATTTACCTACGTTTCCTTTCGTAAAGCAATTTGCCTGATTGTAGTAAACAGACGTCTGACAATAGCTGAAAAACAAAAAGAAAAAAGTTACGCGCGCATATTTGTTATTGTGGATAAACTGACTGAGAATGCTTAAAAAAGCGTGTCGAATGAAAGCTAAAGAGAAGAGCAAATACACCGGCGTATAATTCAATCAAAATCACC
Organism: Nomada goodeniana; assembly: GCA_963969485.1. Taxonomy (NCBI): domain Eukaryota; kingdom Metazoa; phylum Arthropoda; class Insecta; order Hymenoptera; family Apidae; genus Nomada; species Nomada goodeniana. The sequence goes on along the minus strand of OZ018305.1, from coordinate 5,090,391 downwards.
GATCGTAGTCTCTCTCTCTCTATATATACAATATATATTGCTTGTATGTTCAAATGTCGATGTTAGATTTGGGAAAAACATAGAATCTGCCGTATGTTTGGAATAAGGAGAGGCAATGATAGAAAGTTTGGACGATGATGCGGAGGAGCTCGATAAAAAGATTAACGCGTCGATGGTGACACGTTAACTGCCAGGACTATTCGTCCGTAGGAAGAGCTCTTCTTTTGACGATTTATCTTTTATTTCTTTATTTTAGCAAATATATCGGTCGACCGAGTTTTATGATCGTAAATCCAATCTTGCAACAACGTATATGCTGTTCATGAGTCGTTCAAGATTCATTTTAAATTTTCTTCAAGCGGGACCAACAAAAATGTCACTGTCGAACCGCGCATAGTCGAGATTTACCAATCGTGTTTTGCGTATTCGTTACTCGATATTGTGCTAAATTGTCATGATCAGCGTAATTACTTTGATTTTTTTTTGAAGTGGGAGTACATGTTTTTCCGAATTTCCAATCGATAATTATCTAAATTGTATAAGTGTACGTGCAATCTATTGTAAGGGTTTCTTGCTACAGGCGCTATAACTTATCATTTTAATCCTACAGAAACTGTACACTCGAATTCCGTTTGATTCTGAACTTGTTAACAGGTATTATACAACGGTTGTAATAGTCGATCTACAATACCACAAAAAAAGAACGTCGGAAAAATAGATAATATTGAAAATAATTAACAGCAAGAAATTTATTCTCTTTCTTATAGAAGGTAAATGTTTGACGATCAGAGGAACCGCTTGATCATCGCGTTTTTCACTTTTATGTTTTTGGAGGATAAGGGGGCGGGAGAGAAAGTCGCACTTCATAACCAAATAAAGTTCTACGGTATGTATACAAATTATGAAAAAGATGTATTCCCTTCGGTTTAATTACACTTTTGAGAAACAAAAACGTGTACTATTTACTTACTCTGGAGCTCCCTTCCTTTATACACTTCTGCTTTTCATTTCTGTTCTCCCTTCATTACAATAAGCAGACCTTCTGAAAATTAATTCGATAATTAATGCGTTGCGATAATTAATAATGAAAACTTTTCTTCCACTGGCATTTGTTGTGAAAAATCTTCCAGCTTCCTTCACGAGTGTTACTGCGGTACTAATAGTTGTATATTAGTTTGTATGTCATGTAAGTTTTTACTCTATAATGCTGCCATCTATGAAGAAGTGCTTGAAACTGCTCATGCCCCAGCCATATCGACACTCAAAAGTGGTCCAAAAATAAAAATTACTTTTTCTCATTTCAATACGATATTATAATAAATTCAATATTACCCATGATTATTTAAATTATTATATAAAAAATCGTTTAATAAGTTTTATGAAATGGAGCTGCCATTTGTATATAAATGCAGTAAATTACTTGCCATATCTACAATTAAAAATACATTTCTATTACCATCATCTATAAATACATATAGCATACTTCTATGTATACTAAATCCTAATACGCTTCCCTCCTTATTTCAGTGTAATAGAAAATAGAATACAGCTTTCATTAAATGAACATTATTTTTTTTTAATAAATTACAGTATAATCCAATCCTATATTACAATATCGAAAATTTTTAAGTTATATTACATTTTATATCACGTTGTTTGTCTTATATTAGTTGTATACAGTGTACAACTTTTCTAATGATAACAAACCAATCACTGATATGGAAACTTGGGCAAGGTTGCTTACTTGTTAATGAAGTTTTGCACAGTGATGTAGCTTACAAACTAATATTGTAGCTTAGTATTAAAATCGAAGGTAGAGAAATGTGTGTGAATTTATGAAAACAAATATGCTGCATTCTGTAATAATACACCCTATGAACGGTGTTAGAACAAAATGAAATTTTGTTGTTTCGTTAGATCTCAAATGTCAAACATGCTAATTAAAATAACATTGCATCGATCTTTTCCACAAATCATATAACATTGCTGGAAAATGTCTCGTCAAATCTATAATACTATAATTTGTTAATTTCTTCATATTTCTGTTGATTATACTGAAGTAACCAGCAACAGTAACCTTATTTTACCTGTGAAGTTTCTCAAGTATCTCGTTTTAACAACTGATCAATCTGCATTTTGTACATTTCTTTGACATCTTGGAGATCCAAACGCAGTTCTTCATTCTCTTCCATTTTTTCACCATACATTTGTAGAAGAGCGTCGTATCTCGTTTGTATTTCTTGTAAACTTTCATTCAAAACCGCAACATCCATTACTTTAGCATTTAATTCTTCGATCTTTAATGTTAACGACGATAATTCGGAATTTAACGCATCTCTTTCTATATTACGTCGAGATAATTCCCACTGAAGTTGTTGTATTTCGCCTGACAAGTCAAGTCATTAAATTTAGGACAACAACTTTGTTAGAGGTTCATTACTGATAAATATAATTTGAATTTGTAACTATATAAAATCATACCATCTTTTTGTTTCAACTGTGCTTGTAAATTTTCGAATACAGAAGTACTATTTGATCCTGTTGTAATACTGTCAAATGCCATTGCATACCTTTCAGAATTATTTTCGGCAGTGGGGTTGTACAGCTAAAGGAAATGAATAAAATTATTTGGCTTACATCAAATTGGAAGGAAAATTATAATTGTGTACACTGATTACCGGCCAAATACTGTCTATAATATCGACAGAATCTTGTTCTATGCTAGTGCTAGGAGTAAGCCGTCCAATGTCTTCGATGTGTTGTTGCTCCTGTGACATAGCCTGATTTTTTCTCTTTTCTGCATCTGTCGCTGCTTTTTCTACAGCCAATTTATTTTCCAACGCAACTATTTCTCTATTTAATTCCATTATTTGCGAAGAATGAGACTGCTCGAGTGTTTCTATCTTTTGACAATGTCTAAATACACCGAATATGTTATACAAGTTAAGTAGAGAAAAACTATAGATACAAGAAGCGGTTCGTAAAAAGAAAACTGTTCTTACCGTATATTTTCTTCCAACAACTTTTCCTTTTCTATTACTGCCTCATCGTACAATTCTTGCAGTTGTGTCTTTTCATTTTCTTTACTAATAAGCTTTGCTTGCAACTGAGATATCCTGGACTTGAAGTTAACATTTTCTTCTTTAAGATAGCGATCTGTTTCGAATAAGTTTTCTATTTTTGTTTGCAACTCTGTATTCTTCTCTGACAATGCTTTTTCTTGCTTCATGAAACTGTTAGACTTGTGTAACAAATTTGCTTGCAGTTGTTCTAACTGCCTCAATAATGGTTTAGTAGCCATTGATACAGATTCTGAAAGTTCTTCGCTCCTAGCTTCAGCAGCTTCTAAGCGTTTTAGTAATTCGTTGTTTTCGTGTTTCAGAAAGTCCTCCTTTCTAAGAAAAACAAGAGGCAAAGAAAAGTACCATTAAAATATCATCAAAAATAATTTTTGCTAAGAAGCAGTGCCTCCTAAATATTTACTTGACATGGGCTTCCTCGGATTCTCTTAATTTGATCTTTAATTCTTCTAGCTGTGCAAGCAGTTGGCACGATTCTCCGGCGTTATTTGTTGCTTCTTTTAACTCCACTTCTGTCGCAGACAAAGTTTTCTTTGTTTCAATTAACTCTCTAAAAAGTAATAGGGTAATGATCGCAATTATTAGAAAGTGACATTCGCTATGTTTAATAGCAAAAAAGTCGTTTTACTAACAGCTTCGTCGCGTCTAAACCCTTTTTGTATGTATCTTCATTGTGCGTAGAGTTATCTAATTGTTTTTGTAATCCTGTTATTTCCTTTTCTAGTGTTTTAGTTCGCGCCGTCAACGAATACACAGCATCTATCTGAGATAATTCAACTTCCTCTTTCGCACGTAATGATCTTTTTAAACGTTCCAATTCTGAAGTTTGTTCCTCCATTTGTTCTCTATAAATATTTCGTATTGAAGTATTATCTATATTATGATTAAGTTTGTCACGAAATTTATAGCGAAAATAGAAAACGATTGCTACTTACGTACTTTTGACTTTTTATCAAAGTATCATTTTCCTTTTCCTTGACGCGCAATTTCTTAATAATGTTACTATGTTGAAGCTGCTGCTTGCTTAACTTTTCCCCCTCTTCCCTGAGTTCCTTAATAACTTCATCTTTCTCGGCGTTCAGACTAGACATCTCTTGAGAAGACAAACGCGTTGCCGCTTCCACTTTTAATTCTTCCAAATTTTTCCTTAAAGAGTCCCTGTCTCGTATTGCTTGCTGAAATTTTCTTTCTAAGGCAGACAATCGTTGTGTATACTCGTCAGTGATTTGATTCAAGTTTTGGTTTTGTTCCGCGTTTTTCTCAAAATTGTCAAGCTGCCTGTGCAAGTAATAAAAATAAAAAACCCACAATATATAAGAAATATCGAGGATAAACTATGCATGATTTTCTTATAATGAAGAAAACTTACTTCTGTAAATTGCTGTTTTGTTCATGCAATTCCATATTCATTCTACTAACATCAATGAGCTTTGATTCCCTGGCTTCCAATATTTCGGTCATCTCCTGTATACGTTTCAGCAGTTTTTCTATCTCGACGTTTGCATCGTCAGACCCTACGCTAATTTCGCTTAATTCTCTCGAATGTCCCTTGGTCTTTAGCGTTCTCCACAGGAGATCACCACTCTTATTAGACAATTGCAATTTTGTAAGACTTTGCCGCGATTGTGTCGAGCTTGAATCGCCATTTGGACTGTTTTAACGATATATAATTTATTATTACATTTAGAAAATATTTTGTTTCACACAAAAACTATCTACGCCTAATATGCTATATACTAAGTATCCTACATTATTATTTTATAATCGTACCTGTACCTGGATATTATTTCGATGTCGCTGGAGGTCGTGGTTTCTAATTCATCCCCACTAGTATGTCCACTTGTCTGATCAGAGCCAATTTTAATTACATCCGATCGACTGTAATAAACGGAATCAAAATTATATCCTTCAGGTTGCTATAAGAATTGCGTAATTAAGTGGAATTTTGGCGCAGCGATTTCTTCTTATACGCAGTACCTTTCCGAGGATATTGGTGAATTTTCCCGAGGCATATCCGCTTCATGTATTTCTGCTTCGATGATCGCATCAGCCTTTTCGATCATCGCATCCTCTAACATTGTCTTTACATAGGAACTAGAATTTAAAGGTGCATCTAATATTTTTTCCTCGGATTTATGAATTAACTGTTGAGTGTCCTCGGTACTACTTCCTATCAAGGTTCCTTCGCAACTTGAATTCGCCGACATCAAGTGCTGATCTGAAACTTCTGTCGCGTCTGACTTAAGCGGAGGCTCATCTTCTTCGGCAGGATAACGTTCAGGCTCTGCGGGTTCTATAGTAGAATTTATGAGTCGATCGAAACTCTCTCTATCGGTCTCAGATGGTTTCCCAGTTCCATCAAAGTATTCTGCTTTACGGATTGGCTGGGTTGTGATTGCATCAATTGGTAAATGTAAATTATGTTTTTCAGCTTGAGAGTCTAAGCCGAAATTGGGTCGCCTATCTACACCACCTTTTTTCGACATTGCTTTATCATTTGGATAGGTACCATGCACCTTTTCACTTGAAGAACTACTGTCAGAAATGTCCAATTTACTCTTACTTTGCTCCATCTGCTGGAACGTTTCTAACGTTGTCATGACAGTGGTTTCAGAGGCAGAAGTGTAAGAATCCTCTGCCAAACTACCATCCTCCGGCTCGTCAGTATAGAGTACTACTTCCATACTTTTTTGGGAAGCGTTCATTGCGTGACCGGTGGAAAAGCTTCTACATGTATGTGGCCCTGTACCCGAATATGTTCCTGTCGAAGGTGTACTATCCATGCTGCTTGTGCAGGAATTTTCGTGAGGTGTCTTTGCTTCTTCGATTGGTGACTCATATGGCGAGATATCGGACGATGATAAATTTGCTGCATGTTCCTTATTTATATTAGGGAGAACATTGGTGTCCTCCCAGCAAGGAGTTACTGAATCATCCCTATCAAGAAAGGAGGACACTTCAGAGTGCCTTGCATCGCTTGGAGATAAATAAGGACTGGTATCACTTTTCCAGTCTCCTAAAACTTCTACAGAACTTGGTGATGTAACCAAGCTATCTGGTAGCACTTCAACCGATTCTGAATTGACTTTGGTGCCGACAGCAGAAGGGCTCGCAGAATGACTAACAGAATTGCTATCCGATTCAGGAGTCGTGGTGCAATCGGTATTAGATCTAGAACCAAGAACTTCGACGCTCTCTAAACTTTTCTTATCATTTTCCGGAGATGCAAAAGACAATCTATTCGATGTAGAAGGAACGGAATCTGAATCATGGTCATAATTGTCTTCTTTCTCATATGCCAATTTTTCGTCCTCATTTGTAAGAATGTTTTGTGTATCCAAAAGGCAGTCAATTATCTTAGGCTTGTCTACATTACTTTTCTGACAACGATTGCTCTCGTCATCTTGATTAGATGAATCCAGTTGCTTCAAGACATTGCCATCAGATGTGCTTGTAACATCTTGGCTAGAAAGACTGTGGACTTCACCATAAATATCCTTTTCTTTAACATCTTCTGTTTGTTTCAATGTTCTCCTTTGGCTCGAGATTTTAGCCATATAATCTTCAGAAAATGATGACGAGGATACAAGTCTCTTTTCACTCTCTGTGGGTGTACTTTGCAAAGACTTCGAGTGAGTAATAGATCTCGTGCTTTGTCCTGCTTCATTAAATTTTGGTGGTTCAAAAAATGATCCAGTAAAACTACCCCATATACTGCTGGTGGTTTCTTGCTTCTCATCTTTGGTTTTATCATGATGATGCGGATCATCAGTCTTTAATCCCCAGGATGCAAAGAAGTCTGATGTATCTTCCTTATGACTTTCCATCGATTTCTGATCCTCATCTTTGATATCTAATGCCTTATCGATTGTCTTTTGAGCTTCTTTTAATGCAGATTTAGCCAAATTGGCAAATCCAGTGGCATCAAACCAGCTCATGCTTTATTGCACCTGCAATTATAATTAAGATGAAAAGAATGAATTAACTTAGTATACTGCAATACTAACAACAAAAGTAGCTAATAAACCAATTGGAAGAAAACATTCCCAAGAGTTTGAGGTTAGGATAATTATAATGACGTTTGTAGGAACCAAACTTGAAAATTATTTAAAATTATACCCATAGATATTTGCGAATCGAAATAATCTGCTACAGCAGAATGTGAATAAAATGAACAGGACGAGAAACACACGACTAAAGACTATTTTTTGTATTTTGAATATTGTCAAATTATGGTGTGAGGATATAATAGTTGAAAAATTCTAATTCTGTTCACAGATCATTTCACACTGGCGTAAATTCTATTGAAAATCAAATCAGTCTTGTTGTATAAATGTGTTGATAAAGTTAATATAAATAAAACTTACTTCCTCATTGATAATGATGACAGTGGCATTGATTCGATTGTGTGTATACTTACACGTACTTATTTGCATATCGTTTTCCACGGTTTCCACAAGGCGAAATGAAAATATGAAATGGACAATGCACAGTAAACAATCAACCAATCAACTATTCATAAAAAAAATGTTGAACTGTTTCCTTTATGTACTCGGGCTAAACTATCACACTGAGGATGAAGCTGCAGATATGCGCATAGTACAGCGACATATGTATTATATATTATGTAATTTTTACCTTTGCATAATGAATTATAACAACTAAATATTATACCGATCACTTTGACACAGCTTGTGTATACGCAACAGAGGAAATAGATGGAATGCAAATTCCAGATACATGCCTGATAATAACGACACAATTGTGCACAATGCCCATTTTAATATAGCATTTACAGTTATTTATTTAACAAAGCACAGTGGGCTGGATTTGAAACATTTTTTAAATGGCAGAGCAGAAGCTTCACCGTTAGCAGCACTGCCTACTTAATGCCTACGTGTACAGGATAGTTCACAAATGCCATCTTTTATATCGGTTCTTCTGATTTTTTTTTAGTTTTATACTCCGATATGGTATTGTTAGCAATATATGTTCATTAAATAGAAGCTATGCATTATAATATTATATATTATTTAAATTCTTTGGCCGAGGCCCTAAAATTCGTTATTGGAGAGAACAGTTTCCAATAGCTCCAGTGGCGCAATTGGTTAGCGCACGGTACTTATAAGACAGTGATTTCGTGAGCAATGCCGGGGTTGTGAGTTCGAGCCTCACCTGGAGCAATTTTTTTTACTTTCAAGTAATGACTCTTTCATAAATTTAGCGATCAAGTATTACACCTTGGAGCGAATAAGATATCGAACAGAATGCCTTAAACGGAATTCCATCTGCACAACTTGTGAAAGCAGGCAGCGTTTTGGAGTAAAAAAAGAGACAGAAATGAAGTAGACCGGGTATACAAGTTTTCCTTGCATTTATTATTCGCATCGGTTTTTATGAAAATCGAACTGGCAAATACCATGCATCTAGTTCCGAACAAAGTTTTATACCAAGAGTAAATAATACTGCGGACCTCAGTATGCTTCTAAAGAAGGTATCATCTCTTAGTGCACGAACGACACAAGAGAGAGAACAAGTACAGACATTTTCAAAATAACCAGTACCCTTATTCAGCAAATAGGCATCTACAACGCGTTGTCTTTGTTGAAGTTTTGGTCTTCTGATTTCTGCGGGAATCATTTCAATTATTTCAGATTATAACATCCATAAAATTTATGGATAACAAAGTGTACTTGCCACGCGATATACGTCGAGGGCAAGACGCTTCGCATTCGTCTTGAAATACCGTGGCATCATCTGTATCATCTAGGGAACCTTCCCTCATCGTTTCTTGATCTTTACCCATTCTACTTGCCGAACTACCGACCAATTTAGACGCATGTTCTGTCGTGTTTTGTCCTATCGTGGCTGTTGTGAGTAACTGATCGTGTCCCTCATGCCCTGCATTATGTAATTATCGAAGAGTTTAATCATAACTTTGAATGCATAGTTGTTCTTTCTGTAGGTTTCCGATCTTATATGCCTTGTTTACCTTCTGTTCTTATCGTTTGGGGCATTGTGCCTTGATTTTTCAAAGAAACTTCTGCCGCATCCTTCGCCACGTGGCGACGAATACCTACCTCATAAGCCCGTTCTGTTTGCAAATCAGCATTGCGTTTTTTGGCCGTAGACGCACTAAGTTGAGGATTAACGTCCAAGATCCACGGGGATTCCGCAGCTACATAAGCTTTGTCGATTATCTCGGAGCAGGAAAAATAATCGAAGCCGTTGTAAACGGAAAAGCGAAAGATGCAAATCGTACCTATCTCTTTCAGCTGCGTTTTTACCAATGGACACCATGGTTTGCATGCCGGCATTTAGATAAATTATGAAAGTCGTTATACAAATGATAACAACTCTATCAAAAGTTCCATAATTGAACTTTCGGTCGAGAAGCTGACCCGCTTCGCTATTTGACGGATTGTTATCATAGCCTTGAAGGTTGACGAATGACTTTTGTACATTCAATTATCCTATCGATTCCCCTCTCGTTTACTCTACAGATTATTCGGATAAAGGGTTGATTTTCGTAAAAATGTGTTCAACGTCGTTGAATGAAAATCTCTACGCGGACATTCCCTGCACGGAATGCGCCGATAGAATATCCGGGTCATCAAACTCGATTACTTATACATTGTCCAGTAATACGGATTGTGAATACTGTCATAGAGTTTGCGAAGAAGATTCGGAATCGCAGACCTTTGGTCGCGAAAATGATCAGTCACCTTCGAAATACCTCGATCAAAATATTTTTACATTATTAATCCCTGCATTGGAAGAAACGCTTATTGAGGCATCTAAATGGAATGCTCTTCGGGTATTGGGAATAATCTCTATTTTCATTAATATTGATTTGAATTCGAACGTCAAACAGCTTGAATATCAAAATGTTATCGAATAAATCTCGCAGGTTCAGAAGTGTCGTTTTAATGGCATCGATTATATTGCAGAAATTTTGTGGAATTGTAATCCGCGCCGTTCAAAGATATTTTCACCACGATTAAATGTGTTCGATATACCACCATTTAAAGAATACTTGCGGCAACAGTAAGCAATGGGGTACGCGTATGCCGTAACTTTTGCATTGACTTTATGTCTATAGTCCTAGGCCTTATTACCCGAAATCTTGGCTGTGGTCCGAAGATGAAGCAGTATTGCATATACAAAGATATGTTCGCGGTTGGCTAGTGAGGAAACGTGCGGACGTTCAAGAAATGAGGCAATTTTGGAAGGTTCGCGAACGGAATACTGCAATGCATTTTACATCGTGTTGTACTATGATATTTTACAGTATCTTACTTAACATCTTATTACATAGTATTGCATTATGTTGTACAGGATATCGCAATGAAAACTGTTGACGAAACAGTGCCATGTATCGTACAACCATACGGAGTATCAAGTATGTTATATTTTATACTTATAAATGCAATGATGTTCACACAAAACGAATGCACTTACAGAAAAGGTGCAAGAGGACAAAGAATATGAGATAACCGATGAAGATTTGATTTGTTGCGAACAATATCGTTTGATGGATCGGACAAAGAAAGTGACACGCACGCTGTGACCGTGTCAAGAATTAAACAGTATTTAGTGAATACTTGTTTCTTATTTTTTAATGTTTTCTTGCCTTTGCTAAATCAAAATGATTGACGCATGTATGAAATTCTATTCACAATGGATTCTGCCCCTTAATGTTTGCATACAATGTAGGACTCCTTGGCTTTCCTAATCCTACGCTTATGTTTATTGTCGGGGTGTTACCTTCCTCAGCAACTTTGTAATTTTTGAATCCCGAAAGATTATATTGGAGTTTCAGATTCAAATCGGGAGCATCCTTTCTTTGTGCTTTGGCCTCACGGATTAACAGTTCTTTTAGAAGAGGCGGAAGATCTGTGATTCTTGGCACAATTTTTTGCTCCGGTCTTGCAATAATTTTTGTATACTTTTCCTCCTGATCTTTATGTATCAGAACATAGTCTGGTTTGTAGGTCGTTCCATCTAACTGTACAGGTTCAGGACTCGTTACGCCTCTAAAAGTTTGTTCGACCAGTACCATCACTTTCCGTGGGTCCTGAAATACATAAGTTTGTTGTAGCAGCATACTACTGTAACAGTGCTGTCATGCTATGAAATAAATGAAAAGAAAAGAACAAACATGTGGATGCTTGGACGTGTCTGGCAACGCCGCAACTTTCAATATCTTCATATAAGAAGCTTCAGGATACCTTTGTTGATTACTTCGTATCACCATTCTACCTACACCATGATTCTTCAAGTTTGCCAATATCTCCCACAAAGGTTTGCCTTTAAACGTGTGTGTCCGGCCGATATATTTTATGGGCATGTTTTGTTTATAACAATAATGAAGCAACGTGCAAACACTATTGTTTTTCACCGAAATATATCTATTTTTGTGCAAACACAGCGGCACATATCTGTTACCATAGACGCGAGGTTTAAAATAGATCTACAAACTATTAACAGGTCCTTATCACTAACAGCGTTACCAACAGATTATAGAAAACGATCTTAGCGCTCGGTATGGTAGGAATTGGAATTGAAAGAAAGTTAAAAGGAAAGAAATAAGGAAATTACGTTTGGCGGAAACACTTCACATATTTTATGGTGCAATTTTACATTTTCTAGTAAAATTATTACAATATTGACAGAATTTTGTTCTGTTCCACGTCGTTTGATTTATTTGGTAGCGCCCGTATCGTTTGCTTAAGAATCGCGAGAGCAATCGAGAATCGATTATTGCGACGCGGTCTGGCGGGAATGCGCAGTAGCATAGTGACGCCGCGCACCTTTCTTATCGAAATTAGTAGAATTTCAGCAATATATCTCTACGAAATTATAATTCATCGTAGCAGGATATCGTAGCAGTAGGTAACTGATAGTTGTCAATATAATATGATTACGTAATATTTATTCAATCCTAGTTGCGTAACAAATGAAATGCAAATAAAATGCACTACTCAACGATCCGAAACATATTTCGAATCATGTAAAACAAGAACAATGAACTCCTATCATATCTAGCGCATGATTTTCAAACGATACGAAAGAGTATTTAGAATTAAATTACTTAATGATACGTTATAAATATAAATACATACGTTGTAAAATCTTCGAGTCTTGGCGTTCTTAACATTAAGAATGGCCTTATATCGCGACCGGTGATTAGATCAATGCCCAGTCGTTGAAATATTTTAAGCATTCGTAAACGGTGGTCCTATGACTTTCGGTCGACATATCAGTAACGATTAATGACTTGATTTATCCAGTCGAGATAGTGAGAAACGCGAGCATAAACACCGGGCACGCCTGGCTGCCCGCAACCAATACCCCACGATACAACACCGGCCAACTGCCACCGTCCGCTCCGTTCGCAAACCATCGGTCCGCCACCGTCACCTTTGCACGCATCCTTTCCCTCTTCTCCGCCGGCACAAATAAATCCAGGATGTAGGTTGAAACTTGGACCCAATCTGGTTCTTCTCATCTGCTGCTGACAGACTTGATTGTTGACGATGGGAACGTCGACTTCCTTCAGAATATTCTGATACTTTCCGAAGTCTCCGAAAGCGTCCTTGCCCCAGCCAGTTGTCCAGCATCTATTTCATATTAATGGGATTTCGTATAACGATCCGTGTATGTGTAAATGGGAGGAATACAATCTGCCCAAGCACTCACCTGCTTCTGGTAAAATCGTCACGCTTGTCTGGCAAACAAGCAGGACTGATGTGCGGGTTCTTTTGGAAATCGACTTCGTGATCGATCCTCAGTATAGCGATGTCGTTGTACAGAGTGCCGGCGTAAAATTCGGGATGGACGAAGAGATTTCCCACATCGCGTTCTATGTAGGGATAAAATTCAACATCGTGGTTCACATCCCATTCTCCTAGCCGAACGCGGAGATCTCGTGCCGCGTAAGTTTTCACGCAGTGTGCCGCAGTTATAACGTGTCTTGGAGAAATTAGGGTACCGCCACAGACGTACACACTTTCCGTGGGATCTTTCTTTAGTATCGCCACTTGCCACGGATATTCGCCTGTGAATTATATTACACGGTTATCGTTCGGCCATATCAATTACGAGATGACGCGAAAATAGGAAAAATCGTCCGCACCGAATTCTGCATCGCCGTCAACGAACGACGGCGTTTTAATCCTTCCATTGATGCCCTGAGTGTATCTCATTCCACACTGGCCAGGCCGTGGTTTTCTCACTGGTTGCCTTTTAGCACAGCACACGTAGCCTGGACCGCAGGCTCGAGGGGAATTAGCTCCTATGTACTGTCTCTGTTGAGGAACGAAAATTCTCCTTTAGATATAAATTCGGCGATAAACATATAATCATAACTCGCTTGGATTTATGAGGAAAATAATTGCACAAGTGTACGTACAGTGTATGCGTCGCTTTAAACACTCAGAGAAACTCAAATGGTTTCGTTTTCCTCGAATTCCCGTTCGAGTTTCGTCGACGGTGATACGCGCCAATACTTACCTCCGTTATATCTTTCGGTAATTGCAACCGCGACTTCACGTCACGCTTTCTTCTGTTCGGAAAGGATACTTTCCCAGAGGCTTTTTCTTTCGGAATCGTTTGCTCATTTGCATCAGCAGTGGGTGCTTTGTGATTATTGCTACGCCCGGTACCGCGATAGTTCTCATCGTAATCGTAATCATAATCGTCATCGCCGTCTCGATAGTAATCCGAATACTCGTTGGGATAAGGAGACACGTGATGACTACCATAATGATGGGGAATATAGTGAGGTTTCGAGTAATACGGCTTCTCGTAAATTTGAGTAGGCTGGGAGGGATAGTAATGCGGCGCGTAGTTCGGCGCGTAGTTCGGCCCGTAACTTTCGAACAGCGTTTGCTTCTTGTGAGAGAGCAGATGCCCGAGTTTCTGCACGACATTCTGATTGGGTGTCACATGGAAATTTACAAACGGCTTTACCACCTTCTCGCCGTACTCGTCTTTGGTGAATTGTACAGCTAGCAGAGGGTTCACGGAAACCAAGCCTAAATTTATGCCTTGACCGTTCGAACCGTATCCTCTGTATGGATTTACCAGGGCATTGCCACCGTAAGGATCGATTGGATACTGGCCACCAGTTTGCGGTAGACCGAAACTGATTCCCCAGGTTGGCTTGAGGTTTAATTTCGAAGTGTCCAGATCGCTAGCATCGAGTCTCTGCAACCAGAGAGTCGAACAGTCACGCAGATAGAGACCGTAGTATCATCCGAAATTTTGACGATTAAAGCCCGGACCTGCCCTCCGGTGTTCGCTATTCGACTTTATGCAAATAGTGAGGCGATAAACCCACGAAACGACGACGACACGACAGCGATATCTATACGACTTATACGCTTAATGTCTAGAAAAACAGCAAGAACGAAGTATTCTTACCCCTTCGCCGTTTGCCTTTGCTCTTCCATCGATGCTCGCAGATTTATCCACGGGCGCCTCTCTTCTCCTCCTAGTGCTTGTTTGCGATCCCTTCGATTCCTGTCCATCGTCTAAGGTAGTCGGGTCGATCTCGCTGCTCTTTGCTACTCGTACGGTTGTGCCGTTTGCACCTTCTCCTACCACTATCGCAGAAGCCCCTTCGATACCTTCAGCGTCGATGTTCTTGTTCAGATTTCGGGGATCAATGGCGAGGAACAGGTCATCTTTGCGCCCAGCGTGCTCGCTTTGGCATTGCTCGTACGGCACGCAAACGCATTCTCCCGAATGGCTCGACGAGAAATCGTTTCCAAAGTTTTCGTTCTCGTTGCCGTAGGAATTGTAGTAGGTGTTTGTGGACCCAGACGACGCGAAATCGTTGGAGGATGCGTGGACGGCGTTCGGCGAAGCGTAATTGCCTCCCGTGAAATACTTGCCAGTCTTGAGACCGTCTGCTTTCCCGAATGCATGCCCTCGCATTGGTTTCTCGTAAGTCGGATAACGTTCGGCGTAGTTAGTTGCCGATCCGGAACCGCTCGGTACCGCGGCATTATTAATCGGCCCTTTCACGTTGAACGCCTTCTTGTAGTCGTCCAGCTCTTGGAAGCCACCGCCAAGGGCACCAGAGTTGGGTATATCGTAACTCGTTCCAATGTTTCCGTAACCTGCCCCGAAACCAATCGACGGGGGACTCTGACCGATCCCGATACCGCCAGGCGATGGTCCGGCACCGATTGCACCACCAGCTGTGCCATCCGCGTGATGATAGTGATGGTGCACGTGTTGTTGAACTGGTTCAGAACCGGCAGATGGTCTCAACGCGATCTGTTTCTTGTCGATGAACTGAGTGTTGTCCTCGAAATCGAAGCCCTCGCCAAAAGATCCGGCCTCGTACACTGGTTTCGAGGGGAACGTCGAAGGTGGACCCGGCTTCTTGTACGCGGGGTAGGAACCGAGTAAGCCAGACGTAGATGCGAACGAAGGAGGATGCGGTGCACCACCAGCGCCGTAGATCACTTCTGGTGGCGGCCCGGAAGATATGAAGCCAGGTGATGGCGGTGGTCCCGAAGATATAAAGCCAGGTGATGGGGGTGGTCCGGAAGATATAAAGCCAGGTGATAGCGGTGGTGGTCCAGGTCTCGAGGATCCGTAAGGTCTTTTCACAGGAATAGCTGGCAGAGGTCTTCCGACTGGCTTGATCGTCACCGGTTGAGCGTAAATGATATCTTGAGGATATATGCCGCGATGCGGCGAGTAATACGGCCGGCGTCCCTCGATATTTTCGCACTGTTAAGTAGTTATTATAATTAGTTTATCCATCGTACACATTTTATCGAAGATCTAGTCTATTGTGTACTCACGTTCATCAATCCCAGGGTGCACAGTTTATCTTTGATATACGATCTGGCGACCGTGTCGTTTCCAACTTGAAGCGCATTCTTCACGTCCGGATCAGCGTACAGCTGATCGAATCCCTCGATATTTCGACCCTGTCGATTAGAGACTAGTATCTCGTCGACCACCGATTCCACCTGCAACACAAGCAATTGGATTATCAATTGAACGTACGCTCTTACGAATACGGTGCTTCGAATGATGTCCCGTTTACTAACCGATCGTAGATCGGTAGGCGGTTCGACGACTTCGATGTTTGTGCTTTCATTTACGTCCGGGATGAACTTCGCCTCCTGCGTTTCTCTGTTATTCACTGTTTCCGGTTCGCTGTTTGGCAAAGCGTCCTCCTGCTGCCACGACCACGCTGAAGTTTCTACTGGCACTTGCGTCGCCAAACTGTGCACGACCGTACCGAGTAACCATACGAGCCAAAGCTGCATCCTAAATCAATCAGCGGGAAATTGTTGTTCATTCAAATTCGAGTAGAACTGTAGATAGTATCTGGATTCGTGACAATTTAGGAACGGAACGAATTTCTTAGCGCGACACGAGCTTCGGCAAAGCTGACGGTCGATGAATCGTGCAAGGTGTTTGAACAATAGGGCAGCAGCAAGCCGACACACCGACCAACGAAAGCGAGAGGATGTCGGGAGAAAGTGGCTAAACTGGTCTTTGCGCGGCACTCCGCAATCCACGCATCTAGTGGTCTTTCGAAAATTTTAAGAACGTAGTGAAAGTTATTGTGCAATATTTGCTCGACATAAACCAATTGTGCCCCGTTCACCGAATCTTACGATAGAACGCCGGAGAAGCACAGAACGGTCGTGAATGTTGCCCGACTAAGTGAAAGTAAATGCACAAAAATAAGTTCTCCGGAGAAAGTTGTAGTAATGCGAGCACCGAAAAAGACGACAGAAAAATGGAAAATATAATCGAGAAACTATTGTCCCTGCTATTTTACCTTGCGCGTTATTGTCTCTTCCACGTCGCGATAGAAACTACTTGTTGCCACTAATTGAATGTCTTTATAACCGGCGGCCTGTCAGCGGACGTTCGCGATGCGTCGGGTCTCGTTCTCTAACCAAACGCTTTCTCCGTGAACGAGGTTACTCTGTGCGTTCACCGGTGCCTTTCGTATCTTATATAGACGTCCCTTTCGGAGATGCTGGAACGTAGTACAAGAACTTTCGGTGGGGTATGCTTCTGAGTCATCGTACCTGCCGGACATCCGTTTTGGATAGGTTCCCCGAATCGCGTCGGAGTCGTGCATTCGACGGCGCTAACGAAATTCGCGCCGAACCACGTGTTTGGTAATTCAAGTCGCACACCGTCAGCATAATAGCGTGATTCGAAATCAATCCCCGCTTTAACTTGCGACTCTCGGCTGTTTTTGGAAGCAGTTTTTTTTTTTTTTTGTAAATCGAACGATTCCTGATGGAGCTTGGAGCAGGGTGCATACAAATTCTGTATCGCTTTCTGTTTTCCCCGCAAGTTCGACGGGGTTGAACATCGGTATCTGAGGCAATTGAGTCTACTTTTAAGTGTGATAATAAAAAACGACGAAACGGTAATCCATTGCTTGATTGGGGTCGGCGTATCGATACACGGTTGGCGCGTCATAGGGACATAGGTGCGTACGGATCTACGCAAGCAGATTGTGCAACGCGGGATTTTCGTTAATAGACTTGCGTAACATCGACCACGAGCCGTCCTTCTTCGAAACCAAACGATTTTTAGATCAAGGCACCGTCTGCTCTAATGTATGCCTCAGTAACGGCGAGGAATAAATTTAATGGCGCCACATTTATCGTACGTCGAGTATCGGAAATTTGCCGCTAGTCCTGTACTCTCGTTGCGATTAATTTAGGGTTCACGCGATTCGCCGGGAAGGCACGAACTCCGATATATGGCTAGAAGAAAGTTGATCACTTCTATGGCGGAGTGGTAAACGGAGAGTAGACGAACGATTGGACCATCTGTACAGCGTTCCGTGTATGGAGGCGAGCGGCAGCTTGAAATTTTCGGCACATTCGCACCGCTGAAATTTTCACCGATGTAGCGAGTCTTCTTCAAGAAGAACGCCTTCTCAACAACCATTTTCGTAGCATGTTGTTCCATATCGCGCCTTCGAGATCCGGGAGAAAGTGTTCTTCGGTTTGTTGGAGTTTCTCATGGATTCGTAAATGCTGTTTAATAACAAAAAATTGCCTGCCATTACTTCGCCGAATTAAGTTTCGTCTATTTAACGATAGACAAGATTAAATCCGGCTTAATTTGAAAGTAACCGCGATACCCCGAAACCGAGTTCAGTGGTGTGTAGCACTGACTGGTATTCAGTTGCGTAATCTGGATTTTCCACCCTCTCTCGTAACCCTCTGGGTTTTACGCGTGGAAACTTGCGAGCCATTGGAGCCCGGTGAAATCACTAGAGAATTATCGTTTTCGAAAGTCGGAAAGAAAACATGCCGATTCGAGGGAACGTTTAAGCTATCGCAAATGTTTTATATCGAATGCAATTTTTAAACGAATCACGCATTGCCGATTGCATAACACTATTTTAAAGCGAATCGATATTCTTCGCGCGTCGTCTCGTAGCGCGTGAAAAGTGTTTCGTGACGCAGAGAAAACAGGATCTATTTTCACTTTCGCTTTCGATTGACGTTGAAGGAAGTAGGAGGGAGAGAAGAAGCTTGGGTGTACAGACAATGCTTTGATGTTATGAAAAGATGCGTCTTTAGAATCGATTACTGTTTCACCTTTTGATGAATCAATTTATCGATACATTATGTATGAAGGTAACTGATCAAAAGTAAAGCCGTGCCACCGATAAGATGTATAAATAGTCAAATCATACAATGTGTTCATAAGGCCCGAATTCCCGGGGCAATAAAATACCTTCTGCTATTTCCATGTCAACCATAACGTTACCAACAGATTATAGAAAACGATGTTGACGGTTCCTATCGTAGACATTGAAATTGAATAATTTTAAAGATATGCTTTTGTACAGACGAGATGTACAGAGATGTATGAATAGACAAATCACCTTATGGACTTTCGTGGCCCATCGTGACTGCCATACCGACTTAGAAATTCGACACTGATTTGAGCGTCCTCAGACAGTGATCAGTTGAAGCACTATTATTTACTGCAGTAAGGTTTGTGACAGGAGTCGTGTGTGTGGGATATATGTGGATGCACCGGGGAGAATGAGGTTAGCAATTTCCACAGACGAGATACATGAATTCCCATATCTCATCGGTGCCGGTGTCAAAAGATTTTAGAAAACGATGTAAACGCTCACTACGTAGGAACTGCAATTTACATAAAGCTAAGGCAAGACAAATATTACTTTGGCGAAAACAGTTTGCTTATTTCATAGTGCAACAAACGTTCCAAACAGTTGATTACGCCGATGTGTTTATTATTACTAATATATATATTTGTATCCCACTGTTCGACTGACATCCATACTGTAATGAAAAATAATCACTTCTACAGGATATTCAAAAAAACCGCGTTAAAGAAAGAATACCACCCCCACCACCAAACCACTTCTCCGCCAATCAGCGCAATCTATTTAAAAAATCTCCTTCTTTCGCCCAAAGGATCTCGTAGTGATTAGACGTGTTCAGAGTGTCCGTGCAACTAAGGTATGTCACATAATCTAATATATTCTTGATGTCTAGATATGATATACATTACCTTCAATTCCCTGTCTTCCAAGTTTGCTGTGGTTTCTTTGTTAATATTAATGAGTATTTCGCAAGAAATTAAGAAAATATGGTGCAGTGAACGGAATCACATCACGCGGCGTGCATTTTCAAATCAAGTCGAGTATGCGTATACGTATCATCTTTTACATGTGCGTATATGTATCTCAGCTGAGAATTCCATTATCTTGCAGCATATTCTACAGTTTCTAGCAATATTACTATAATATTTGCGATTCTTAATACATTTGTCTCTAATTTCAGTTGGATTCTTTTCAATGGCGTCTCTCTCGCTTGCTTTGAATCAGAAATGGCGCGAACGGGACAATTTTGAACGGGAATGCGCAGGAGCAGAGTCGCGCGGCGCCATATTGTTAAATCAACTTCTCGCTGCCAGGTAAGCGTACTTCAAATTTCTGGTTGAAATAAGTAGAATTCTAGCAATATATCTCTGTTAAATTATATTGTAAATCATACCACGTATAAAACTTGTATGTCGCACAGTCGTGTTGTAGATAAGTAGTAACATAATACAAGCCATTATTTGCAATTATTTATTTGTTGCTTTTGCTTGTGGTCGGGAAGCGTATGTTTCCTGGAAAATATCGGCAATTTATCGCGAAAGAAAAAAGACACTTAACAAGTAACCTATGTATTGAAATTTCTAGGAAGCACAAGCCACCGTAAACAAAATGGTGTTTGGCTTTAGTCGGATGTCGAACATAGCCGAACGGCAAAGGACGCTGGCGAAGGTTGTCATTCTATTACTTGACGCCGTGCTGACAATACTAAGGAAGGCATCTCAGTGAGGTGCGTTCATAATAGGTATACCACAATTATTTGCACTCTATTACCGCTGCTACTTCTTTAATACGATTCTAATTACCACTTTGCATAATATTACTGGATTAGATTAAAGAATATTCGGGATCTGTTGCATCCATACTAAATCTCTTGTTAACATCGCGTGCCTATACAGTTGCAATTGGAATATTAACATTTTCTGCAGAATTCGACTTTAATTATTATGCTTTAATATGTTACAATTATCATTACTTTTGTGCACCTGTTTTATTTCTTTGGGGAGAGTTGATTATGTGGAATAGAGTAAGCCAATAACTACAATGATGACTAATAATTCATGGCAGCCGAGGCCTGTGTATGTGAGCATTTTAACTATATTTTCATATTGCTTTTATATGATGTGTGACCGATACTAAGATGAAACAACAACAGTTGAAATACTTATTAAAACAATTCGATTTTCTATACCAATTACAATTAAGTAATTGCAATTGGAATAGGCACAACTATTTCGCACATTTTGCATAATGCATATGTTTTTATGTTTTATATTTAAAACCATATGCAACAACTTATTGCACATGTTATTTTCCCCGTACATGCCTTTCTTGTGATATGTCACAATAATCGTAAAATGTATTGTTAATCTTGTATATTTTCATATTTTTTATGCATATTTACATATTTCTCATGCATATTTACATATTTTTCTTGCATATTTATTGTTCATTAATATCACTGATAACACTCAATAGGATGAACATGTTTTCTTTCAGAAAATTTTGTGACCGCGCGTAATGCGGTCGGTAGAGTCACTATTTCGAAGTTTACAAGCCTTTTTAGAGCAAGTGGCTCTGCTTATATTTTCGTTCACCCTGTAGCTATACGCAATTATAGAGTCAGTGTCTTTCACGTACTAGATATTAATACTATTATCGGAACACCGGTGCTCTTTTTCAATTATTTCAATCGCGAAAGTAGCACTTCAATTTGTTCGCCGATACAATTTGCGGTCGTGGACATAGTCTTTTATTTTGATTTTTTTCTTATGTTCGCTATCGGAAGTAGAGTCAGTGCATCACTGAAGGGGATGCTTTATGCGCCACTGATACAGTGAAAAATGTAACTATCTTTTAAACAATTCTCCGCTTTCTAAGAAGAATTAAATTATGTAGATTTAACAGTATATTTTAATGTCCTTTGGGTTGTTGTTTAGTTACAGTTTAAACACTTACTGATGGTTGAGTTCAATTGAGCAGTCTCGGTGATGTTCGAGTTGGTGAGTTGGTGAGTCGCATGCGTTTTGATTCCTCCGGTCCCCAATCATGCCGTAGGACGATTGGTCCGAAGCGGCACGGGTGACTGGTTGTATTTTGTAGTAGTTTTGCGAGCATAGTGACTACGGGTATAGTTTTTATAACCGCCAGTTGCAATGTTATTTTCTTGTGTATTATTTCTTATACGAGGTTAGATCTTCCTTCTTGTACTCCGCGTATTTTAATGTAAAAAAAAATAAGAACCATAGAAATATTTTGCGCCCAAATAAATATTTACTCAAATAAGCACTGTTCGCGTAGGTTTCTCTATTTTGATAAAAATATATGATAAAATTAATAAATACATTGAACAAATGTATATATATTGAGGATATTACATATTAAATTTATAAATGCATTTATAATCAATTAAAATTTTTTGTCACTGTTGAGCAGTGCAGAAGTCGAACAACCGTCCGACTTCGTTACTGCAAGTGCTTCATGATCATAGTAATCATGTATTAAAACAAATTAAATCAAACAAAAAAATATAAAATGAGCATTGTGTGGGCATAGCCAATGATAGCATTTAATATTAATTTTTATATGCTATGGTCGAGTCCGTTTCGTCTAAAATTTAGTACACATTATGTACAAGAAGGCACTTTGTATACGGGTAGATTTTCAAATCAGAGTAGCTATTTTGTACAATTTGCTTCGATTAAGGAATCACCCGAGGCTTATTTAATAGATTTTCAATTTTTCAAGTAAATATTTAATTGCATTAATTTCTTAATTGCGTTACTTCTTGTAGTAAATTCAGTTTCAATTTACAGTCATTTCCCTTAATAAATAAATTATTTATCACTGATTTTCGTGTTTTAATTGATATTTCATAAATTACAAAGTCGAGTGATTCTTAAAGAGATTGTAAATAAAATATACTATTACCTATTGCTATTTTACGTGTACTAATTATCTTTGTAGATCAGGATTTTCAGGTTGAACCCCTCCCGTGTTCATTGTCAGGAACTCACTCACGTGCCCAGGTGCTACTTGGGTGAGTGAGAGGCAATGGGTACGATGATCATATAGTTATTAAATTTATAACAATATTTGGCGGCTGACATTTGCTAGCGTACCGTGCACGACGTATTTTCCACATTGTGTGTGTGTGGGATTTTGATAAGAGATTATAAACGATTTTATTTCAACACCGATGCTATGATTTCGCGAATCGCAATATGTTTTACAATTGCCAATATATATTGAATACCCTAATGAATTATGAACATATGGCAAAAAATAGAGTACTATACGAACCAAGTATACTTAGTTGAATTAAAATGGACAATATATTTTAACAATCAATATTTTATACGAAAAGAATGCACAGGCATATACGTTTGCGCTATCTACGAAGGGGGTGGACGATCACGATTTTAATGATAGAAGATTCATTACAAAATATCCTTCCCCCTTTTCCTTATATCCCTTCAGATTTTCAATTGGGTAGGATATTTTTAAATGGAACCATTTTTTAAATAAGCAGGCAATTTCTAAATTAAATTAGCTTTTCAGTCAGGTAGGATGTTTTAAGTTAAGATTCAATTTACCTTAATTATAGGTAGGATTTATTTGAATTACGTACATGCTAATTTATATTATAATCTTTATTCTTTACTTTAAGTCAGGTCTAACAGAATTTTTATTTTCAGATTTCGCCACAGTCAGTAATTTTAATACATCCTATTTACTTAAAGTAACTATAAGCTAATGTGTGTTATAATATTTATTTTTACTTCAAAAGGCTTAACAGAATTTTGATTTTCAGCTTTTGTTACAATTATTTATTTTCATACATGTTACATACTTAAACAATGTATAAGCTAATGTGTATTGCAATCTTGATTTCTTAATTGATTTAGGTTGAACATTAATTTTTATTTTTAGCTTTTGTTAAAATCATTTATTTTAATACTTCCTTCCACTGTTATTTTGCACAACGTTTGCATATTAAGCGTGCTGCAAATATACATCAGAAGGAAGTAGCGTTCTATCTATAAATAATAATTTTTGTAAATGGAGGGTGGTTGGGACGCGGTTAGGGCCGCGCGGGTCTCCATTCGCGTCAACCTCCCTGTGGTGAGATATGGGCAATCGATGATATTTACCATACATTCACCAACTCTATCATTTATTCTTTTGCGATACAATTGTTACATGTATGATAAACTTGTCGAGCAGATAGGCCGCGATTTCTTAAATTTCGCCTTACGGCCCCAAATTCCCGACGCATCGAATACTCCCTTACCATTCCCATGTCACTCACGACGTTACCGTGTTCTGTAGTTGGTACGCTAGATCCGTCGACCTACCTCGAGTTACCACTCGAATCCCGAGTCGTGGATCGATCGTGACTGGTGTTTCGCAGAATCAGTAGATAATCCCGTAACCGTGCTGCTCGATCGAGTAAGTAGAGTGTGCTGCTGGTAGGACGAACGACGTCAGAGCCGGCAGGGAGTATTCGTACGAAGAGGCCTGAAAACAAAACGGAGTTACCTTGAGCGTGTAAGAATAAACTTGAAGCGAGTGCTGTGTCAGGTGAGCGAGTCGTTCTGACCTGCAGGGGCGAAAGAATGGGCGCCGCAGCTATTGGCGCAGCCAGGTGCGTTAGCTTCGTCGTTGAGGCTGGCGTCTTTATCTCGGTTATGGCGGTCAGAGATTTCGCGGACGACGCGGGGGATCGTGCCGGGGGTAACGACGCGGATGACGCCGAAGCTGGCGCAGGTTCGAGAATCGGTCCTAGGGCTGGCGACAGGGTTGGCGCCAGTGATGGCGAGGGTGCCGGTGTAGGCGTTGGTAGAGGAATAGATTCTTTGGCAGCCTCCATGTTAGGTACCAATGGAGATGCTGGCGCGGCGCGAGCCGTAGCAAGCGCAATAGCGACGACAATCTGCAAAAGGAACGATTATCTCGGGGTAGACGAGAACGATGGGAAAGGTAGTTCCAGGTTGACCGTTTGAATAAAACAGTAAGAAGGAAATGCATCGGACGAATTTACTCACGAATCCAAGCATGATGAGTCCGAGTTCTCTGCACATACACTTCGAGATGTCCCTTTATGTCTGGTCGAGGATCGCATCGAACCTCTCGTACTTATAGAGATCCCATGGGTGTCGTAAAAAGGGAACCCGTCCTCGTTCGCGAGCTGGGATCACAGCGTCCTGCACATCGTTGCATTCCTCTTTGACTTTAGGGGCGGGACTTATCCTGCAGACTCGCTCCTCCTCGAACCGGCGTGGATGAAAAATCTTAGGGAACGTGGGGCATTTTTTTTTCCGCTATTACCTTGCTCACCGTGATAAACTCTGGAGGAAATAAAAATGTCGCCGACGACGTGCGATCCCGCGTACCCTGTAAAGAATTTGCGAGAATCGGATCGAAATAATTTCATCGGGGTTTAGGGAGACCTATGTAACACCGGGTAATAGAACCGGGTGACATATAATTCACATAACATCTAATTTTATACCAAAGAAGTCTTTTGTAAATGGTGACGAAGAATGGAATTGTTAAAGCATAATTGCTGAAACGTAAGCCCCGGGGATAATGAGTATCATCGTGTTTATATCATAGCGAATCGCGAGTTATTGTGTGTGGGATTGGTCGGCACAAATGAACGAAAGACTGCGATGTAATGTATTGTCATCGAGATACAATGAAAATAGTATTCTGCGGTTATCAGCTTAATGTCAATCGATACATCGAATTGTCCGATTCTATGCGCTGCCCACTGGTTTCTCAAAGGGCAAGGATTTTTCGGATTAAACGGATCAAATTCCTCGCCCTTTTTTTACGCCGACAGAATTTTTTCTCGATATCCAGTTACACTGTGTTAAAAATTCTTTCAAAATAATGGCCGCGCGATACACCAAGTCGTTTACCCTAGGAGAAGAAGGGATAAGGGCGTGCCCGTTCGTACAACAAAAATCAACTTCGTGATTGCAACCGGTTCACAGGACGGTCCGAGTACTTATACTCGAGGTTAAGCAGATTTTCTGCTTGGAGAACTTCTCGGATCGCCCGTGGAATTTAGATTTTATCTTCATCCCTCGTTAACTCCATCCATTGTTCGTCGAGTTTCGCATTGAAATGAATTCGTCGATTCGGGCATTTGTGGCCCTCGAAATTCTTAGGAACGAGAGGGGCCATGCGAGGGGCTGCATAGAAATTGTGTCGGGGTGGGACACGAAACGATGGAGAGGAGGGTAGGCTGAGACGGAAATAGGGCCAGCGGTGGAGAAAGAAAACATCGTGTACATTCGGATTGAACATTAGCAAAATTTATTGTCGATAATTAGCCGACCGATTCGATACTCGACTCGTGTCGGACGCCAGGTGGTATGGTCTGGGGAACGACGTGCCCGCGAAGAACATGGTCGACTAGAACGTCCGGAGATGTGGACCAGTTGATCGATACTGCATCAAGGTTTAGTACGTGTATCCAGCAATGGGGTATGTAAGCGGGCCATGAGCCGCCAGATAGGTCGCGGCCGGTGCAGCAGCGACGATCGGCGAAGCGGTCTTGACGACGGTAGTAGCGGCCAGTGGTGCAGCGATGTAAGGAGCTGAAGCGATTACCGGGCTCTTCAGGGAGACTTTGTAGGTGTTGGCGTAGCTGGTGGCCACCGGAACAGAGTGTGCCACCGCGTACGGTGCCGCGGCGACGAGCGGCGCAGCGTGGATGGCCGGGGCCAAGAAGCCCGGTGCTGGTTCCGGTGCCGGGGCGGCCAAAGCGCAGGCGAAGAGGGCGAAGAGTGCGACGAATTTGTACATGGCTGCGGGTGTAGTTGACACGTTGCTCGACGTAGACTGTTGGGGATACTTCGTGCTTTACCAGCTGAGATCGCTGAGAGACGAATGATGCTTGACTACCCGACTGTCTGCTCTTTTATTCCGCCAAGCTGACCTCTCCCACCAGAACCCGCTCCTCGATCACACGCCACGTACGTCGCGATTCGACCCGACTCGTCCTGAACGCGACTATCCTACCACATCCCACCACCTTCGTTGGCTAGACGCATTCAGGGTCCTCTCGTGTTCCTTTTCGATATGCACGTGGAGGGAACATTATCAAGGACCATTCCCTCTCGATTTGGATCCGCGTGCAACGTACTCGAAAGACCCTGCTGTCGTTTTTTTTTTTCGTTTCTCGCGCCGCGGTCATTACCGATACCATCGATCCTGTACCGTCCGATTGCTCGCTCCTTATCGGTCCCTGACCATCGCGTCTCGTACCGCCGTGCTGTTAGCACATCGACGCGAAATAATTCACTCGCGTGAAAAAGAAGTCACCGCATCCGCCGGTTATAGGATCCATCGACAGCGTCTATAACGGGTGTCTATATACACCGCTCGTATTTCGAGACGACGACAGTTAGTTAACCGGCCGTTCGCTAATTAATAAACGCGAGCCCCATCCCGTAATCCGGTCTCTATTTCCACTCTAACGTAACGCACCTGTACTTGACGAAGTTAATACCGATGCCGGTAACGTTACGTTACATCGTGTGTTTACTTCGGGCAGCGACGCGATTGAGTAACGATTGGTAAGCCGTGCTTTAACGCCCACTCCACCGGCGCGCGTACGGAGACGCGTCGCGACGCATACCGACGCGCGTTGTTTAGGGATGTCGGCTACCAGGTCAACGGCGAAAGAAACGGGGTGCTGTTGTAACATCGTTTGCGAAATCGTGCGACCACTTGGATTTCGCGCAGGCCACGCGGACTCTTATCGTAATTCATGCGGCGCTTGTTCTTTCCGGAACCAGTCCACCTCGTCCGAGCCTCTCCTTTCGATTGCGTCTCAGAAACGCTGTTTCTGAGTGCCCGGATATTTCGTGGCAAGGCCGTGTTTCGTAAATGCCGCTCATTACGCCGTTGTACGCTGCCCAACAAAGATCGTCCTCCACGCACGTATTTTTTCATTGTCATTTTCTTCTGACCACTTCTTTCGTCATATATAGGTGTACCTATAACTTTTGGCTGTCAAGAACGGCTCCTCGAGGCCGATCGGTACGATGAGGTCCGGCACGAGATTACCGATAGCAGCCTGGCAACGGTCAGATCCGGAAAGCCTTGGCCTCCCGTGGGTCATGGTGCAACCTTTCGGATTACGGTACCGAACGGCGTTTTCGAATCTCCCGTGTGGCTCCGCCGAGTGTTCACCGGCACGCCCAGAAGGGGGATGGTAGTTACGCTATAAAACTCGTCGCTGTCGCCGAAGACGAAAGCATTCGAGGCTTGAAGCGACCCCGAAGCCCCTCGCATTTCGAAGCAGGCGTTGGCTCCTCGTCCACGATGTGCCGTCCACTCGGAACGACGGTGCTGGTTCACCGTTGCGTCACGACTGATGGTTATCGTTGACAGGGATTGCATTATCCTGCGCTCTCATTATGATCATTGTCGGTTCATTTATTCTCCATAATTTCGTCACAACGGTTGAATAGATCCGTCTGGTTTCGGGCTGCGTGCTCGCCATTCGTATCGCGTATTCGCGATCGTGCGCGGCATGGAACGCGTAGACGAGACGCGGTTCGGCCGGTCGAAGGAAAAAGCGGGGCGCAAAAATCGCACGAAAAGTGATACGAGTGTCGGGTGGAAGGGTTATCGGACGAAAGAACCGAGAAGATGAATGGACGCGATAAATACGTAACTTTGAAACCGAGGTCTTGAACGTTGCGATAGAATATTTGCGATACTGTTGTCCGTCCGCGCCTCGCCAACCGCGAATGTAGAAATCTTTGGGGGGAGGGGACCTCGACCGATCGAATGTAGAACGCTATAACCCGCGGAGGAATCGAGAACTGCCTCGTGTATAACGATGCCGATGACAATGCTATCTCTTCATTCTTTCGCGCGACGCGCAATGATTCATGGACAATCGTTATGCCTATAGACGTGTGTTTCGCACCCCCCCTCCCAAGCTGATGCAGCAACAGCATTTACGTGCGAGCAAGTACATATACACTATGCAAATGTGCAGAGAGGCGTGAGAAACTTTCCTTCCTCAACATAATCAAGGGAAACGGTCTTTATCGAGACGCGCGTCCCGATTCTGTAGATCTTGATCGATGAACGGATATGCTGACAAAAACTTAGCAATGGGACAAATTTTTCATACAGTATATTAGTGGAACGTTGGCGATGCGCTGTTAAGAAGTACAGTAACGTTTTGACGTGAGGAATGCATGACTGCTCAGAGAGGCAAAGGGGACGGTGAAAGGGCTGAACTAGGAGGGAATGAAATCTATTTTTAAACACAATACGAGTCTGTTAGATACATGCACATTTTTTTGTAAGCAACGAAATTTGTACTATATATATTTTTGGAGAGTCGTGAAATCAATCTCAGGGGTTTTCACCCTCGCCTTCCTCTTCCTCGTCGAATTCGCCTTCCTCCTCGGCGGTTGCGTCTTGGTATTGCTGGTATTCGGAAACCAAGTCATTCATATTACTTTCGGCCTCGGTGAACTCCATCTCGTCCATCCCTTCTCCCGTGTACCAATGCAAGAACGCCTTCCGCCTGAACATCGCGGTGAACTGTTCCGACACTCTCTTGAACAACTCCTGTATTGAACGAACCGAGGTATCGTGTGTATTTAATCGGTCATTTTTTCAATTGATACAGAAGCCGGTTTACCTGAATCGCCGTGGAGTTTCCGATGAACGTCGCTGACATTTTCAAACCGCGCGGAGGAATGTCGCAAACAGCGGTCTTAACATTGCTGGGTATCCATTCGACGAAGTAACTGCTGTTTTTATTCTGAATGTTGAGCATCTGCTCGTCCACCTCTTTCATCGACATTCTCCCTCGGAAAACGGCTGCTACGGTTAAGTAGCGGCCGTGGCGAGGATCGCACGCTGCCATCATATTCTTCGCGTCGAACATTTGTTGCGTGAGCTCAGGCACCGTGAGAGCTCTGTACTGCTGTGAACCTCTGTTTCAGACAGAGAATCGTGTACGCAACGGTCGGCAAACATATCTCCGCGATATTAACGACGTCGGTTGATCGCGCGTGGTCGTACCTGGACGTTAAGGGTGCGAAACCGGGTATGAAGAAATGCAGTCGGGGAAATGGTACCATATTCACGGCGAGTTTACGCAGATCGGCATTAAGTTGTCCAGGAAATCTCAGGCATGTTGTCACTCCGCTAAGCGTGGCGCTCACCAAATGGTTCAAGTCGCCGTATGTCGGCGTAGTTAACTTCAATGTGCGGAAGCAGATGTCGTAAAGGGCCTCGTTGTCGATGCAGTACGACTCGTCCGTGTTCTCAACGAGCTGATGCACGGACAGGGTGCAATTATACGGCTCGACCACGGTATCGGACACCTACGCGAGCACAGCCAATGAATGCAATCGTTTTACCGCGCTCAACGCGTTCGATGAAGAAGGAAAAAGAAAAAAACGGAGATGGATAAAGACGAAAGGATTACCTTCGGCGATGGCACCACGCTGAACGTCATCATAATTCTGTCCGGATACTCTTCGCGAATTTTGGAAATGAGCAGCGTTCCCATTCCAGCCCCCGTTCCACCGCCCAGGGAATGGGTTAACTGGAAACCTTGCAGGCAGTCGCAACTCTCGGCTTCCTTTCGTACAACGTCTAGAACGGAATCGACGAGCTCGGCACCTTCGGTGTAGTGACCTTTGGCCCAATTGTTCCCGGCCCCGCTCTGTCCGAAAACGAAATTGTCCGGTCGAAATATTTGGCCGAACGGGCCGGAGCGCACGGCGTCCATGGTGCCAGGCTCGAGATCGACCAGGATCGCCCTGGGAACATACTTTCCTCCCGATGCTTCATTGTAATAAACGTTTATACGTTCCAGCTGAAGATCCGAGTCTCCGTGATAGGTACCGGTAGGATCTATACCGTGCTCGTCGGAGATTACTTCCCAAAACTGTCGGAAATCGGTGTTCGAAATTGTGGTGAGGAAAAGAAGAAATTTTGATAAAAAAAAAAAAAAACCCGGCCTGCTGCGTAATACCTTAGCTCCTATTTGATTGCCGCATTGGCCGGCTTGGAGATGGGCGATTTCACGCATTGTTCTGACCTTCTCTTTTTATACCTTTTCTATCCGACTCTCGATGGTCACGTCACTTTCTGTACAGCCTCCTCTATCGTCGAACTGCTTTCCTGTTATTGTTAGAACACTGTTCTCTATGTTTACTGTCTTATAGATTTTGTCTTCTATAAAATACTCGGAGAAATTACACTGAAACGGCAAGTTTGTTTGAGCTCACGTACGCACATGGAAAAGCTCGAACTTAGCAGCAGTAATCAACGAGTTGTCGTTTGTTTCACGGTTGCTCTGGATCTTTTGTTCCCGATCACTTGTCTCGCTAACTTCATACCCGTGTTCGTCATTTCGTCTTCTACGCTGTTTTCCAATTCACGAGGATCGGATCGAAAAATATCGATTCCGCGATCGACGTTCCCCCAACGACCATTCCGGCGTTTACGTTGAACGAGTAAATACCATTCGAATAAATGAATAAACAATAAGTAGGATTTTCGCTAGTTGAAATTTTTTTTTATTCTTTTTCGAAATGAGGAGCGAACGAAATATCGATTGATCAAAACGGGAGGGGGAAAGAAAAGAAACGGCGAGGACGTGCCGCGGAAACATCTTGAAGCGTCGCAAGCGTCGCAAGCGTTCATTTGTACTCCAGATCGGTGGCATTGACCGAGGTCCAGGATCTCGTTGGCAGTGGCGGTGGACGGTACTATCGAAGGTTGAGCGGTTGTTTCACGGTTGGAATCGGCCATTGGTTTCAGCGTAACCGGATGTCTCACGGCTGTCCTCGAATGTAACGCGGGTGTAGGTACAGTTCTCAGCGTCTGCCGGCGACGTATGCCGCAGCGGGTAGGCCGGCGTATGCGTAGTGAGCAGGGGCGGCGTGGGCGATCACGGGGCTTGCGATGTACGGTGCAGCGATCGCATGATTAATTGCGTGCGCGTTGTAGCTGGTCGCATAGGTTCCGACAGTCAATGCTGCTGGGACCGGTGCAGCGAACGCCGCCGGATACGCCGCGGGCACTGCCGCTGGTAACAGACCAGCCGACGCAGCGGCGACCAAACCGACGAGAACGACCTTTAACAAAGAAATCAATTGTCACTTTTTAATTGTCACTTGCAATTTTCTCCCCGTCCGCCTTGGACGTGCTTGCCCCCGTTGTGTGCCCGGGTCGAGCCACCGCGGGCAAGCTTCCCCGCTGGACGCAACAGTTGCTCCTCTCCCGGTTACTTACCAAGAGTTTGGCGAACATGTTGCTTGTGGATGTCTCGAGAGTGGTTCGAGTGAAACGCAAGGAAGAACTGTACTGTCAAATGGATTAGGCGGACCTCTTTTATAGTCGGTTTTGCCCGGAATATACTCCCACTACCAAAATGTTCGTAACGCTGGTTCGAAACGCGATGCGACAAGAGCACGCTTCTGCATACCGGATTACCTTTGTTCGTTTTAGGCCACGCCTGCCATTACCAACATGTAACTGTCTCTATGGCCAAATCTAACCTTCTCTTTTTCTCTAAGCTCTTTTTTTTGGGTTTCACGGTTCCCGGCTGTTTTGTCGCGCGCAGTTTCGCGCGGCGTCGCGCAGCCCTACGCCACGGACACGTTACCTTCGAACGTTCAACGATCGTAACGGACGATTTCCCTATCGCTTCGGCTCATTGTCAGTCGTGTTCCACAGATGGTAGCGCGAGGACCACGCGTCGTCGACAATAAGAACGATGATGCCAGCTGATAGAAACGACACTCTCGTCGCGAGATATTTCGTTCTGTCTCGAATCTGCGCACTACTCCGCCATTCTAGAGAACTCGAATTCGTTACACCGAAATTGATCGCGAATTCGTAACGAAGACATTACTGTCGCGCGAGCTCAACTTTAACGAACGATGTACATTTGGGTGCGGCTCATGCACGTTCTAAATACGTAGCGCAATTCTGCGTTCAGCGTTTACAACGATTGGCACATCGCAAGTTTCGAAGATCGTTCGTTGAACGTGACTCGAATTTCGGACAGGAGACTTCGTATTGTTCGCCGGGTTGCTCCTCTTTTGTAAGACACTTTCCCTTGGTTCATCGGCAGAGAATAAATATCGTATCAAAGGCAACAATTTGCCCGGCGCCGACGGCAATCCCATTTCATCGTACATTTTGTCCGCGATTCTGCATTTTTCAGAAATTACGGTTTCCGACGAGAAGCCACTGTCTTTCGGAAATAGCGCAAGACGAGTGAAGCGAAAGAAACGCGAGGCGTATTTGATTCCAATGGTTCCCCGTTTAAGAATCGCATCGGCGAGGCATTTTATTTGAAGGAAATCCGAGAGAAAATAATAATGAACGTTACGTGAAAATATCTATTTCATTGGAGTGCGCATAACGGAGTAAATTTAGAATAAGGCATCATTAAGGCGGTAATTAGAGCCATCGTAACGGCTAATAGAATTACCAGAATCAATAGTTGGGATAATAATAAATCGGATGAAGCATGCTTCGGCTGCTGTCTACTTCGATAATTTTGACAGATATTTCACGGGATCGTAGTGATTACGAATAGATTGCGAATAAGCAGAATTTATTATCGCACAGTTCCGTTCAGAATTTCAATCGGAATCCCTATTAATTCGGATGAGTTGCTCCGACGTTCCGTGTTATAAAACGTATCTATTTTATGCATATTCTAAACGTATTTATAGAACCAAATGGGTAACGCAGCGTACGGATAAGCACCGGTCGATTTGTTCCGTCGAACATCACGACGCAAGATACAGGATTCAGGGTGGACAGTAACATAGAAACATTGCATGTGTTGCGTTTGAATTTGTCGTTTATTGCATAAAGGGGAAAGAGTCTTAAAACTAATAGTTCATCTAGCAAATCGGATCAGTGTGATCATAGCGGGGCGGCATAGGCGAATGCGGTGTACGGCAAATGTGCGGCAGGTGCGGCAGCCAGGGTGAATGGCGCGGCCGCTGCTGGTATAGCGGCGTGCACAGCTGCAGGAAATCCGGCGGTGTAGGCTAGCGGTGCTGCGGCCAGGGTGTTGTAGTTCCTAGCGATGACCTGGCTGCTCCTGGCGGTCACGATCGGTGCTGGTATCGCGGCAACCGCAGCTGGTGCAGCGATCAGGGGTGCCGCGTGGAGCACACCGGCGGACGCCACGGCGGCCATAAAAAGAACGATGCACTGCGAGTGGACAAAGAACGACAGGGATTAGAACTGAAGCGTGCACGGCAAGCGTCCGGGGAATAGTTTGAGCCGTGTAAGTCGATCGTTGGAACTTACCGCGATCTTGATCATGTTGAGCTTGTGATTGGTTCGACTTTGCAGCGATGAGTGAAGAACCGTCGAAGCCCCCTGCCTTTATACCAATGTCCACCGCTCTTTGGCCGGTTCACTTACGAAAAGTTGATGCGCGTCTTGCGAAAGTCCCGGCCTCCCCGGCACGGTCGCCTTCGTATCAATTTCGTTGGTCGCGCTGGCATTGGAATGCGTAACGCGGAGCACCGCGTTTTCCTGCCCCCTCCCGCCCTTGCTTCACCTGGTCAAACGTATTTTCAAACGCCCGGCGATCGGCAGCGACCGTTCGCTATCGACGGATTAGTCGATTTCAATGACCTTGATGGGAGTACAGGGCGGTCACATCCATGAGTAGCGCGAAATTACATAAGCAATCATGTCGCGCAATTGTATAACCCTCCCGACTAATTGTAAGTGCCTGTCCGGTTGGAACGCCTAACAAGGTTATAACGCCGTTAAATTGATTACGCGGATCGTTCTGCTTCCCACTCGATCAATCTGCAATTACTTTCATTTCGTTTTTTACCGACGCTTCTGGCCTAGCCTTTGTCTCTCCTCGTCGCCCCCGATCGGTCGGCCTCTCCAACCGACTTCAATAATTTCGCTTCGTCCGTTCGTCGAGATTTACGTCGGTAAAAGGAATTCCCCTCGTAGACGACGTTTTCGTTTAGATCGTTTTGCCCGCCCCGTAATTTTATTTCGATAGGTGATCCTCCTGCACCTCTCACTCGTCGAGTCTGGTCATTCGCATCCCTTCTCTATCCTCGCGTTTCACGCTCTCCATCTTTTTTCTCCTTTGCCACAAGGCCGCGCAGCTTCAAGGCAAAGCGAACGCTTTTTTCCCAAGTTCAAGTTCGTCGAGTACAGATCGGGGGCCGCCGCGTCGTTTCCCCTTTATGGGCGTGCCTTGTGTTTCAGCTATAAGGATATCGCGCGCACTAATTGCGCTCTCTAATTTTACCATAATTTATTCCGTTCTACGGGCCCTGAACGCGAACCGTCATAGAACCGCCCCGCCAGGATCTATCGACGGACGCCGACAATTATTTCGGGCAATTTCAAAGACCGCCGTAATTGGCGTGCAAGTGGAAAGCCGCGGATTGTCCGTTATTTTTTAATGTCACAAGGACGGCCCGACCGACGGTAGGATAAAGGGAGAAACCAGTTTGTACTTTGCGGGAAAAAGTTGTCGAAGCTCGGATTTGAAGGAAGGATACGAAGTTACGCGCATTGTCGAGACACGCCTGGTCCCACGCGACTATCAACCTTGAAGAAATCCGCGATTCGTTGGCAGTCGTCCGGTATGCTGGAAAACACTTGTCCGCAGCTAAGGGGGAAGAAGTCGATTGGCCGAGCGGTCGAGAAAAAATCGTCGCAGCAACAAGAAGGAAGCGAGTATCTCGTTCACGGTTTGCTTCGAAGACCGGCTATTGCCCTCCGTGGAACATCGGGGGATGGGAAAAGGGAATGCGATGAAGGGAGATGGGCGAAAGGAAGGGGTACGTGGAAAGATGAGAATCTTTGTCGCGGTTTCCCCTATATAAGCGGGATCCCTCGCTATTCAAGTATGATCGTTTGAGCTGTGCTTAGTGCAACTGTACGTTCCGAGTAATCATGTTCAAAACGGTGAGTGCGTACGAGGGAGTTAAACGAAGGGCGATGTGGGTCTATCTCCATACCGAGGACCTGAAACGAAGTAAGAGAGAAGTATCTTCTACTAATTAGATGTTTTCCACGCAGCTGTTGTTCGCCGGCTTCTTGGCGGTCGCATTGGCTGCACCGTCGCCAGCACCCGCGCCGGCACCAGCTCCAGCGCCGGCTCCGGCACCGTCTCCAGGTGGTGCAACCCTGATCGCTCCGTTGCCAGCCCCGTTGGGGCCAGCTTTAATCTCGAACGTCGGCACACCACTTCTCTACACGAGCTACCCGGCACCGCTTCCCCTCGCCAGTTACGGACCGTCTTTGCCTTACATCTACAAAAGCTACATCGTCTAAGGATCGATCGATCCTCGAGTCCATAAGATCCAGCGACCGAAACCGAACAAACGAATAATTAATCGATCGATTCGTTTGCACCATCTCGAAGAATCCGTAATCGCAACTCTGCATTTTTTTTTTCCCCCTGTAAAGTATCGTCTGAGCTTCAGTTCTCCGTTAATGTCCTGTACTTTTTCACTCGGTACCAATAAAAACGTTTAAACGCAAAAGCGTTCGATTCCTCACTTGCCCCCGCATTCACGCGTCTAATGTCCCGGCGATTATTTGGTCACTCGTTAACGAGTATCCGACGTGCAGTTACTCGTTACGCGATTCGTCGTTACTCTACAAATCCAATTATGTAAGACAGTGTGTAGGAGCGACTGCGCTCCGAGCAATCGTTTTTCACCCATGCATGTCAAATAAGTATGCGTGCGTGTGCATCGGCGCGAGTGCACGCGCCTCCGAGTGGAAAATGAATACAACATATTCGCTCGTGCCCCGCCTGAGAAATGCGTGTTTCAGAAAATGCGTTTCGTTCAAGCGTTCGCTGAAATTAACAGAGTTCCTACGCGCGCGTAGTCGTTACACGCCGAAGCTTCGACATCTTTCGAGCAAACGAACCTTCCTATCTTCTCCTAGATAAACTTTCACGACTTCCCTGTCGTCCACGTCGTTTACAGATCTGCATGGAACGTCTCTGGGAACCTCGCGAACCATTGAATCGACGGTAGATTTCAGTGGCCCGAAAGAGCACGCGATCGAGCGCTAAAAATGCATTGAATGCCCGTGTGATATGTAAGAGGTTCGCCGATCTGCGTGCGGGACGCGCGAGAACAGCGTCGGATCGCACTGCACGTCGACGCCTCGAAAGGTTGAAAGACCGACCGCGACAGAGTTTCTAACTATCGCGGTGAAAATTCGAGGCAGACACTTTCCCATCGACGACAAGGGGTCGTAGAGTCGTTGCGTTTCGCGAATATCGGGCAAGGCCGTGTGCGGCGAGTAGCTCGGGCACTACGTCGGATCTCTGTACACGGGGTATCGCGGGATATTTTGTTCCCACGAACGCCGAGTCAATTATGCAGATAGCAAGAACAATACCAAACCGTTACGTAAAGGTAAATGCAACGTCCTTTTGGTTGCGCGTATCCAGCGAAGGGGTAGTTACCACCGATTCGTGTTAATTTACAGTTTAAGGGAGTTTAACGTAAATGAATTTTCCGATAAAATCAAGCGGAATCGGTGCGATTCGCTCGTTCAATTATCCCTGGGCGAGTACATGTTTCGTCACGTTGCGTTTCCAGGCAGCAACGTGTTTGGCGACATAATATTCTTAGCGCCGTGACACGTGCCGGCACAATAATACCGGCACCAAAATTTTCCTTCTTACTCCCGTCACGATTATGTTTGAAAGCATCTGTCCAGGGATAGGAGTTGTTGTACGCAATTGCCGCGCGTTAATCGAATTCACCTCTCATACGGAACCTCGTTGCATAGAAATTGTATCGGGAAGTGGTCGCCGTGGGCTCGCGTGACGCGGTGACGCGCGTCCGATGGCGTCGCCCTTATCTATAAAAATTCATTGAGCATTAGCTCTTCGCGAAAGTGCCCACGAAATTATTGATTGCCGGGTGCATCCAGCTACGGCGGCGATGCGATCGGCCTGGATGGTACATTCACCCTGTGCATCGATCGTCTCGTGGGGTTCACCGACCTCTCCGCTTTGAGACGGGATACAATATCTTCCCTGTCCCCGTTACCGTACTCTTCTTCCCTTATCTACGGGCTCCTTCGCCCCGTTCACACTCTTGTCACCGTTTCGACGGCACTGCTAAATTTAACGAACTCGTTCCATCGAGTGCCAATCGACGTATCGATCCCTGGTCGCAGGGCACGTAGGTTCCGTTCCCTCTTCCCGTTACGTCATCGTGAACGTATGCACACCGCCGAAAAGGGAACAAGCGTTTCATAGCCGGGCGTACCGTGCGCTCCCATTGATTTATTATGTTCCCGTAGACAAAAGTCGTAAATGTTCCTGACACCTACGTTACGCGATTGAAACGACGGAAGTGAGAATTCCGTGCGATAAGGTGTCCGCGGATCGGTGTGCTGCATTCATCCGCAGCATCCGGCGACGCTTTCGTCGCATTCATCGGGATGCCGCGTTCTCGCAGATACAATTCGAACCCTCACGTGGTGGTGAGGACATGCGCGCACCCTCCGCGAAGCCGCGGCGCTATAAAAGAGAAGACCGCGACTCCCCGAGTCTCAGTCTGCCCTCGAGAGCGCATGAAATACAGAGAACTAATTCGACCATTGTACATTATCAGCGCACTGTTATCGCGTGTTCCCGAACGGTTCTGCGAACACGGCTTGGTTACCGAAGCCGGGGAATAGAGAACAGTGGGGAATAGTGCAGAGTAATAGTCAGCTTAAAGCGACCGAACGAAGAATTAGTTTTTGCTCAATAATATTGTTACCGGAGTGCATATCCGAACCGGTCACATACATGCAGGAGGGCAAGACAGAAAGGCAGTCGCAGGTACGATCGCTCCGAATTGAACGAGACTTTTGTGAATCGTCGAGGAGGAGGATCGACCGGGACCGCGAGCTCAGCCGCACGGTGCAGATATTTGTCCGTGATCTTGATCGTATC
The DNA here is from genome assembly GCA_963969485.1 of Nomada goodeniana. Taxonomy (NCBI): domain Eukaryota; kingdom Metazoa; phylum Arthropoda; class Insecta; order Hymenoptera; family Apidae; genus Nomada; species Nomada goodeniana. The sequence goes on along the minus strand of OZ018305.1, from coordinate 5,051,669 downwards.
GGCAGCCTCTATCCGGCAAAAGGGATGGAGGACACAACGAGGCTGACCGATTCCGAGGAAGACCGTCGCCGAGAGAGCCACAAGGGTGACACGAAACGGAGAATGGGCCCGATCGTCGGCCAGGGATCGTCGAAGCAGGAGTTCGTCGATGACGAATGCAGCACGGACAGCGGGTGCAGCAGCGGCGGAAGTAGCGGAAGCGCGGAAAGATTGTCGCGTCGCGGAAGCAGCGAGCGATTGTGCCGTGCTACTAGGTCGCCGAGAACCCATTGCTACTTAGACCGGCTGCGTGGACGGCCGACTCGTTCCCAGGAACGACTGTCCGGTGTTCAGAGAAGTTCCGAGCGAGTTCGTGCCAAGTCCTCTCGATCTTGGAGCCCCGGCGATGTTCGGGGTGTCGCAAGGACCTCCGAATCCATCTCCTACTCCTCGAGTCCATCGGATGCCCACAGCAGTGCCGACAGCGATTCCCTCAAGAGGTCGACCACCGCGGACACGCTGCGAAGAGCCCTTCAAACCTTGAAAATATCCTCGAAATGGGAGGGCAAGGAAAACAAGCACACGAAGAAGAGCCCGAAAAGAATTCTACGCAGCCCGGTATCGTACACTTACGTCAGAGGCCTTTCCGGTTTACCAACGCAGAGGGTCCCGAGGAACGTCGCCCAACAATTGGCAATGCCGTGCTCCTGTCAAGATTCCGTCGGCCTCTACCGATAAAGAGCGAATCCCTCGATCGCTCGATCGATTCAGAAGAAACGCATCGTTCATCCCGTGTTGAATTCTCTGTCGCGCCATTCCATTTCGCAATTTGGTTGTGTCATCGTTCACGCAGCGGTCGCACTAACGATCGAACAGAACCCTCCGCTCTTGGACCATTTTCTATCGAGATCTTTGCTCACGCGATCCATACAATTCATACCATGCGCTTCTGTGTCGTACTTTCCACTTTTTTCAATCGCGGCTGTTTGTCTGCCGCCGTTTGTTTTAAACTTCGACCAAACGAGTGGAACAAAATGTATGTATACGAGTTTAGAAGAATACAATCTAGAGGCACTTGTAACCAGTCGAATTATCGACGTGCTCCTTCCACCGCCGTGATTTGCTTCCGCCGGGATCGATTGCGCCACGTTGATCGTGTCACGGATGGAAAAATAAAGGGGGAAGGGGAGGCACGTGAAATGTGCGTTCATAGTAGGGTAGAGGCGCGTCGACGTGCCGCGTTTTCAGTTGCTGGTCTCATATTCGTAAACGAGATAGATCACGTAGGAAGAACGCAGTCGAGTAAGTATGCATGTACCTTCTGTAGAAATGATTAGTACACCCGATAAAACATGTATACTAGCAACACTAATTAACATTGTACGCGAGGGAGTTGTAATAGCCGACGATTATGCCCGCGATCCGTTTCGTACGCAAGTGCAACGTATAATAGATGAAGTAAGAAAATAGTATGTACGTTGAGAACCGGACGAGCGCATACCGATACGAACATTAGACGATCTTTCTTACACGTGGACCTTCTTTGTCGAACACGCAGTCAGCAGGCACACGCCCGGCGTGCTTCTACTGATATACTGTTTCGCGAATAGATAATATTGTGTCGCGAAACCGAGGTTGGTTATCCGCGATGTACGAGTCAATTACGTGGAGGTGTCGAGATCGCGCAACGAACGAGCGTCTTCTACCGGCAAGATTCGCACGGCGTCTCGTGTGTTTAAGAGGCCGAGTAATGTAGAAACGCTCGCGATCTCGCGCGATCTTTATCGCCGACCGTCCGACGTGACGTTCGGTCGTGTAATTTATTCCCCGTTGCTAGATTACAATTACCTGTTTGTTAAGGGTACTTTTAAAACATATCACGACTCACGAATGGTAATGCGATTTTCATTCAACGCAACCGCTCGTTCGAGACTGGCTATTCGCGGGGCGTGTCGCGAAAGTACGTACGAACCTCAGAATTTCGTTCGTCGTTCTTTCGCAAGGCTCGGCGAGCTAACAGTCGTTTGTCGAGTACGGCCGAGGAACACGCCCGCCAGGAAAAGAGCGGCGTGATCGAAAGGAAAGAAACAAATAAAAACCCCGGACCAATCAATCGAGCGGTTGCGACGAATCGAGTCGAGTCGAACTTGACAAAAGAAATCTCTTTCTTACACTATCATCGAAAGTTCTTACTTACGTAAAGGCGAACGTAACCGCGAAACGTATACGCGATTTTCCAGTGCCTTGTAAATATCTACCGCGTGTCTGCACGGTATGTCGCGAAACCAATTGGCACACGATGAATAAATGTATCGTACGATAACTTGCGAGAAAAGAAAACGAAAACAAAACCGAACCGCCTAACGAGTATCCTCACGAATTCGTGATTTCGCGTGCGCGCAAAATGTTTGTTGCGCCTTGAACGTGATGCAGCGAGAACATGAGAATGCACGATAATGCAAGAAAAGCAGATTCTCAGGACTGAATGTTTTCTATTAAGTATTACCTATGTCGATATTAATCGTAGTTTACGTTTCAAATAAACGTTTTTCATTCTAGCGATTACTGTTTCTCCTCCACACACCCCCGCCATCCCCGTGCACGTCCACCGTCACGATTTCATTCAAATGCAATTTCGTTCTATGACGGGCGCTTCCTCGACGACCGCTTTTAAATAAAATACGATACATCGAATCTACCGACCGGGCACCGATCAATCGCAGCATTTGCTTCGAAACTATTGACAGGGTACGGTTCCGGTCTTCGCAATAGAATAAGGCCACGGGAACGGGAAATCGAGTGTAGCCCTGGACGATTCGTATGCAATGTGTCCATACCGGAACAGGATTCGCGGAAAGACGTGGAAACGTGGAAGAGCGTCCCTGGTCCGTTTATAGATACGGCCGTGACAGAATCAACGACTGACCCAGTTGCAGGGGTTTGCACCCTGTGACGTCACTCGAAGCAAGCGACGCCATTCATGACCCTTCTTTGACCCAGATCGCCCCTTGCATCGTCCCTATGAAATACCATAGTTCATTCAAGGATCCGCGCTCACGTCCACAACCGATACCCGGCCGCATCATTTTCCACCTTCCTCGTCATTTTGCTTTTTATCCCGCAGCCTTGATGCTGCCAGTTCCGCGGAAGTTCCGTTACTCCGGGCTACACAGTCACTGTCTACGCAATGCATATTTTTTATCGTAACGCGTGTGCATTCGTTGTTGCTCGAATAACAAACGGTTACCGGCGAAAGGTTGACAGTGGACAAGGTATAGCCAGATGACGACGATGACGACGACGACGACGATGACACGTAGGGCGACGATCGCTGATTTCGTCCGACGTTCCATTCTCTCGATCTGTTTGCCCTAGTTTTCCTTTCAAACTCGCGACGTCATCGACGTCATTGAGAAGGCCGACGACAATGCGTCCTAATTGTGAACTTGCGATTGAATAAAGCCGGTTGCAAGCCTCTGCATATCCTTGCGAACCTGGCATCCTCGATACCCACGTACGGCCAATCCCGTGTAGCTACATACGAGCTTACCCTTCCTTCTTACCTGCGTGCCGCATCCGACCAACCCTTCTCGCGCCGGTTTCGTTTCCAGGCGGACAACCCTTTCGCTCGCCCCTAAAAAAAATCTGCGGCCGTTGCGTCGGACGAGAGATAGAAGGCGGAGAAGAATCGAGTGGCTGGATAGTCGCGTTGCAGCGCGAACTGCAACCCCCATCCCCCAAGCGAGAACGAGAACCGCCGCACCGCGACGAATCAATCGAAACGGGGACAATCGGAAATCCGCCGCGGCTGCACCGCCCCCATTCAGCCTCCGATCTACCCTCGCGACGAGAACGTACGGCCGGGTCGTTGCGCTTCGTCGATGACGTGAATTTTACGTCACGTCGTCATAGCTACCGTCGTCCTGTTGTCGATCCCCGCTACGGCGAGCGCGGCGAAATTGGAGCTTCGACCCCGAATTAGGTCGGCGTTGTTCCACTTAGAGTACCGCCACGGCACCCACCGAATATAGACGAAACGGACGTCATCCGCGCGATATTGCGCCACCCCTTTCCACCCTTGCACCTTTCCACTTAGCGAAGCTTCTTCCACTTGCGTGTAAACTCTGATCTCGACCGCTGTTCCTAGAATAATGAAAATCGCGACACAATTTTCACTTCGCGTGGCAACGGGACGTGACTGGTCGCCGGCGTAACGAGCAGCGGGACAATCGATCGATTCGGGTGGTCGAATGATAATTGATCGTTTCCCGTTCTAAGTCGGGTTCGGTCGTTCGATCGTAAACTTATCTTTAGGCATTTAAAAATAAGGAAAGCAGGGAGGAGGGCGACGCGGCGAGGATTGGACGGAGATATTCAAGCGACGCGGGATAATAATGTAGACGTGTTATTTCTCTCAACGTAACACAATATTATTATCATTATCATTATCGTTACAACTTTCGTGTCTGCTTGTTGCCCGGAGTTCTCGGTACGGTATCCTATTATAATCCGGCTATTGTCTTCTTAACAGTATGTGTAACAACCGTAACAATAATATTGGTAACAACAACAATAATAATAATAATAATAATAATAGCAATAATAATGATAATTGTCATAATCGTAATCATCAATCATAGTAATCATAAATATGGCAATATTTGTCAGCCGGCAATGTGCATCATTCGAAGATTGCGACGCCGTTCCTTTACGCATGATACATAGGCACAAGTGTGCGCGTTGAAGCGTTCGAGTTTGATCGATCGAAAATATTGTCCAAAGTATTGTTTTTACATGAGACAAATATACAATGTTTCAAAAATGAACTTTCGTATCTAGAGGCACTATCGTCGATTTTATCGATTTATCGACCCCACGGGTCTCGCAATATCACCGGCGCGATTTCCTGAATTTTTTCGCAGGGTATTCCAGAATGAGAGATCCCTCGTGTGTACCAAAGAAGAACGAGCGAAAGGGACGAACGAACGAGAAAGGGGGGGGGGCATGGTTGTGCATCGTATTCGTCTAGAAAATTAAATGTGGCGACGATAGAAAAACGGACGTTCTATCAATGTAGAAAGTTTTGAAAGGGGTTATCATAGTATAGATAAACTGGAATAAACAATGGCTGATAAATATTTCAATGCTCTACTACAGCATTATCGATTTCACCTGGTCGAGGTAGTACGTATCGTTATCTGCCAGTCCGGACGAAAACTTTCTAGAGGAAAGTTATCGGCCCCTGTTCTCTTCCGTTTCGTTTGCTCCGTTTCGTTTCGTTTCGTTTCGTTTGGTTCGCTTCGCTTTCGCGTTCAAGTTCTCGTTCGTAGTCGTTTGTATAGTTCAAGAAGCATAATACGTAATAGTGATGGTAGCGGACAATGGAACGGTGATACGACGTCCAAAAGCGCTTCGTGCTTGAAAGCCAATTGTTGCGTTTATCGTACGGTAACTTTCAGATTGCTTTGCGCCCGATTGCCTGCAGCTTACAATATCGTAGAGCGTAGCGTGACTCGCATCGCAAATGCGTGACTATGTACGAGGAGCTTTGAACGTCAATTTAAACGGGAAAGTGTTTCGTTCTTTAATGATCCCAGATCGGACGAATTTTCTCGTTGATTATCCAAGACACGGTCAGCAGAGACGACTGGTAGATCTTCGTTCGAGCCTTGGAGCCTTTATGCACGTTCTAAAAGCAATCGGGGTAATCGATTAACAAGTGAAATCGAACGTCGCGGTTCTTGCTACCTTACGATTATTGGCTTAGGTATGAATGTATCGCACACAAGCAATTCAACTGTATGTTAAGAGCAGACGGACCAGGAAGAGATCAACGAAGCTTTCTATGCACGTACAATTCAAATGAACAATTAGTAGTTGCAAAAGCGAAGGAAATCCGACACGGAACACTTGGGTTCCGTGATCGCCGCAAGACACTACCAGTTTGATCAAAATGAGCGGCACTACATCGATATCAAGACGACTCGATTGCTGTTGTTAAAGAGAGAGCCAGGAAAACTCGATGTTCATGCTCGGCTACAAGTTGCAATACGAGAGGCACGTTCGTACTACGTAGCAAGTTTCTCGACGAAAACTTACCCATCTTATTCACTGAGCACTGGCAGTAGAGACCTTACGCGATAATCGGATTGAAAGAAAACAGAATTAGCCCATGATTCCGCGAATACATTTCCTTACTCTACTGTCGTCTATTCCGTCGATCTTTAAATGACTCGATTCGGCTCGCTATTAATTATGATCCACGAACGGTGGAAATAATTTATTCACTTACAGTTCGATGCTCTGGATCGTGGATGTGGGACATGTCGTGTCTACTTTAACATGGCAATGCTTGTGACACTTCATTTGACAGTCTCTACACTCGTAACCCTGCTTGCCCAATCTTCGCGCCAGTGTCCTTTTACACACTTCGCATACAGTCCCGCTGCAATGATACGTTTCAAAACCACCGTCCGATTTTATACTTTCCTTTGTTTTTATCGCCACGAGAAACTTACCCAGCCATATGTTTCGCTATGAAAGTGTGATCGTTGAATATGTGGAGCTTTATCCCTTTCTTTCTCCATTTGCTCTTCTGTGCCAGCGACAACGGCACCAGGTAATGCCTGAACAGTAGAAAACGCGTGACAGACACATTACGGGACATCGTGATACTGTCGCCGGGCAAATATTATATTCTTTACTTTTTAATGCCGTTCTCGACCGTCTCGAGAACTAAGGTTGATGCTTCGTTAATGTAAGTTCTGGTCGACGCTCCGCTTATACCGGATGCCTCGCTCACGCTCGAACGTCTCGACTGCTCCTCCCTTCCTGGTATCGATAAACGAGCTATAAAATTTAAGCGAAACTATCGTTTGCCACGTGGTGATGTTAGCTGCGCTTAATAAATGAATTAGAATTATTTTCGTGGAGGACGCTACGCTGGCATTGGCGCGAGGGATTTTCTCATGCACGAATGATTCTTTCTCGATCGGTCACACGAAGCTCGGTAAGGAGCGGTCACCTGAATACGTTCACGTGTCGTTGCTCGCTGTATCTCGTGCGTACTCACCAGAGTTGCGTGCCGCGGCACAAGGGAGTAGTGAGCAAAACAGACAAACAGAATTTTACACTAATAACTCAAGCTACGAGTCGTGGGAAGTACTAGCTCTATTCTACATCTGGAACTCGGTTTCATCGAACGGTAATTCGTGTTACAGGTGGGGAAGTTCAATCACGAATGGACGTACCCGAACCAGGATCACGCGCCCTGTCCGCTGATATCGATCTGGAGTGTGGATCCTCGTGATTCGCGTCTCCCTCCGGCCCGACGGATCTGCTTCTCGTTTTCGAACGGCTCAGTCGTTTCTTTATTGTGCCGAAGAAGTCCCGCCGTTTTCTTCTTGTTCTACCTCTTCCTATGGGGAGGAATGAAAGCAACGTGTTAGCCTTGCAACGTACGGGGGCGACGTGAAGTACGGTAGATATTATACCTTCTGAATTGGAAGAATTTGGTGTGCTCTCTGGTCCTGAAGTCACGCTGGTATCTTTCCCTCCATGCTGTAACGAAGAAAATCAAATATTTATACGTGGATAGATTCAGGCGGTCCCAACGGAAAGATCACTGCGAGTTGACTTTGACAGAATTAGCAATGTTAAAACGTAGACTGAATACGAAACTGACGACGAAGCTACGAAAGTACCGCAACAACGCATATAATTACCTCCGGAGATATCTCCTGCCAGTTTCCAGTGTTCGTTAGGGCGACCTGGGAAATTAGTAAATACACGCCACTCAGCTGACGATGATTAGTGTTCTTGTGAAACGGAGGGCTGCTGGATTTCCAAACGCTCGACAGGTGCAAAGAAAAAGAGGAAGGAAAAGGAAAGGTAGAACGGGAGGACAAATTGCACAAGACTAGAAGATAAAGAAAAAAAATGTCTGCGTAAAAAGAGGAATAATACACCTGTGCGTTCAATGTACTCTGTTATACTGTAACGCGGACGCAACGGTAGGCGTGCGTAGAGGATGTGAACTGTATTAAGAATTTAGTGATAACATAGGTGAAGGGAAATACGCAACCAGAACAGCATGGCATTGTCGACGACGGTGAGGATGTGACGAGGATACGACGTCAAGCAACGGCTTACCTTAACCACCTGCCGCTCCGGCTGCTGGAAAAGAAAATGCGCAACGAAAAGTAGATAACAGTCAATACGTGTTAGTGACAAGGTGAAAATATTCACGGGACTCATAATTGCAATCAACGTGCAGATTCATTCAGCGTACCCTTTGCTGGCTGTGCACGATCAGGGTCCCTTTGTTCCCGTTGGTCTGGCCGGTCCTGTAGGGCGAGTCAACCACGTTCCCGTTGGTCAGGTAATCTGTGAATTAGATTTCGCCGTTGAAAATTCCCAACTGTTACGGGCGGCTGCTGAAAAGGATACAGCTCTCTGACGATGTACAACTTTCTACGTCTGTCATTCTACCAAGCATCCGTCATTCCGTTTACCAGATAATTTCACGCGTTTGGCAACGTGTACACTATTATTATGCAAGCATTGAGCTGTTTGTCATCGCGGTTTGCCAGTTTCGCTCGTCTGGTAGTCGAAATAACTTTGACGAATCGTCGATCGTGAGAAATTCTGACCGAGAGGTGAGCGCAAAATCGTCATCGTATCGTGCTAGATGGATCACTGAAGCCAACGTTAAATAAAGGGGAGCGGAGTAGAAGGAGTATGAAGATTCTACACGTATACATACGTGGGAGCATAGTTCATGCGATTTACTACGTGGGATGTTGATTTTGATACTCGGTATGGAGGTACGCGTATGAGTGAACGACAGTCTACACCATGCTTGCAAAATGGCAGCAAATCGGTGGTTCGACGAGATCGTAGTAGAAACGCGGAGAAATCACGGTGCACGATTCCTAAAGGGGTATGTATACTAACGGAGTATGTATCACTGTTTTCACACTGGTGAACACGAACGCAATTCCTTTCAGATAAGTAATTGGTAATTACCCCCATCGGATTGAACGGTAGAGTCGTACAAGATAAGTGTGCTGTTACCATTGTTGTAATTTAGACTATTGTCGCTGATGAGATTTGTCGAAGTGTAGGTACGAGGAGTCGGTGACACCGGCTTTATCGTCTCCTTCACCTTGTAAGGTTTGTTCCCAATTTGAGGCACCTCCGCACCCTCGATGAATAGAAACTGAGAAAAGAGAGAGATAGGAAAAGAGAGAGGGGGGAAAGAAAGAAAGAGACCGCAACGAAATAGCATTGCAAGACTTCACAAGTTACACCGTGTTTGCGGTATGTACGGGGAATATCTTTTACTCTTTTACGTACCTCGACCGTCAGGGTGCCGCTAATATCCTCTTCCTCGTAGGGTCGGTTCTGCAGTGGTATAATCTGCCTCTGGCTCGGGTTCGCCAGGAGCTCGTCAATCCCGACAATACCCAGACCCAAGAATCGTTGGGATTTATTCACGCGGTCGTAAACTTCCAGCAACACTTCCGACGTGTTTCGATTCACGTCGCTGTAAATCACGAGGAATCGTCAGCACCTGCCGATGCTTCGGGTACGCGCGGATGTACTTACAATAGGAACGCCTCGTCCCACAACGGCGATCTGGTATCCTTTTTGATGGACGTTTGATTCTTTTGCGGCGGATCGTCCAGTTCGACGACGCAATAGGGTTCCGCGGCCCCCTGCTCCCCACCTAATTCGGCCGCTCTCACAACTTTAACGAGCAATCGCCTTTCACCTGCTATATATTGATTCTGCGTCGGGGTTGGACTCTGATTTTGAAGCCGCTGTCGCGAGGCTTGCAGCGAGCCGCCCGTCGACGTCTAGAAAATAGTTATTCACTGGTAGAAGCTGCCCCGTTCGGTCCGCTTCGAAATAGATTTACCATATTGTCGTAATGCATAGGCATCGAAAAGCTCGGCTGCGTGTTCGTCGGTTCCCTCCATAATCGTGGGCAGCTCGGATATTGGAATAAATTCAGATGAACATTGGTACCCCTTAACGCTCCTATTACGATTTCCGTTACGACTTCCTGCAACTGGCTCTCGTCCAGATCTTTCTTTATTGTGCCTACTTGGGCCAATGAGACTTTCACCTATCGTACACGAAACAGAACGGATGAACGTGGAGAGATTGTTCTACAGACGCGGAAGGGTGGATGCCAAAAGGTTATAAGAAACGGTACAAACATCCGGCCAGCCGTCGCATTTCAAGTCGAGGAGAAGCTTTTCGGTGATGCAAATGACGTTTAATCGCGCGCGGAAGCGATTCACGTTTACTCGATAGTGGTTGACTTCCAGTTTATCAGCTTTCCTGCGGAGCGCTTTCAACTGTAGCGCCGGTGTAGCTTCGCAATCGCACGTAATCGTCTACAATAAAATAAACGATGCGGCAATAATTCGTGAGGCGGGCCTCTTTACAATAGAATAACATCTCGAGGAATTTCACGCAGAACACGTACCACGTCATCCTTGGAGTCGCACTCGCAAAAGATGTTCGAGAGATTCGGCGGATGCGTTTCTGGTAAAACCCGAATGAATTCCACTCCGACTCCGTGCTACAAGCAACGAAAAAAGAAGAAATGTAGTCTCCTTTCCGAGCAATGGAAACGGAGAAACAGCTTTCGGCCTAGGGCTGGCGGAGAAAGCATTATTCGCAAGGAATTTGTATCGCAAGCCAAACTATTGTGAGCTCGTTGTAAGGTGATTCCTAGGGCCTTGCCGGTAAAATAGTCCGACAGATATTCGTAAGCGGGTTGCGAGTCGATGTTTTCGTTGCTCGGGAACACCCACGCGCCACGAAAAGGTCGCATCGCCTTATCTAGTCTCGCCGGTTGCGGTTTCGCAGGCGGCAGGGATTTCAAACGAATCGAACAAGGTCCGCATCGGACTACATAACTTGCATACCGACTCGATTCATCTTCTCGCGCCAGTTCCTCGATATAATCCAGAAACCTGTGTGGAGGGGGATAGCACGGGCAAGCCTAACAGACTCCCCAATTTATGGTTGCTGTCGAGCAAATTGTATCGGCTCACCTCGTCGACAGAGTTGGTGGTAAATTCGTTGAGGGACGCGACCCAGACAGCCAACACTTGGTCCAAAATCGCCGGGTCCGAGTAGAGCCAAACGATGATCTCGTTGACCCAGCGCACCGCATCGGGATCGGCACCGGTTGCAGTCGGTAGGTGCAAGCTTCTGGAACTTCTCGCGGGGCTAATCAAAGCACCGGATGTCTTCCTGGCTGTGAGACGTTTGCGCAAAGGTGGTGTCGGCGGCACGTAAGAGGACGGCGAAGAGCCGATACCGGAAGTCGGGCCTGCGGCACCGCCGCCGGACGGACTGATGGGTGCAAGCGATCCGGAACCGGCACCGGCGCCGCCACCACCACCTGTCCCGGCCGCCGAGGACCCAGAACCCGAGGAAATTTTTTGCTTGCCAAGCGACACCAATTTGCCGCCACTAACGCCACCAGCACCAGCACCAACACCAACACCTCCACCACCACCGGTACCACCACCACCACCGACACCGACGCTATCACCGTGAACGATATGGCCGTCCTTGGCGGTAACTATTGTCCCAGAAGTGAGATCATTTAAAACGAACCGATTGTAAACGTATTTGCCGACACACAGTACCACCAACCCGAACAACATCCAGCCGAATATCAGCATCGATAACGTATCCATGGTCGTGTCACCAGTCGAGTCGAAACTGCATATCAGATCGTCCACCCGCTCGGCCAAGTCGGCCATATTGCCCCATCGTTCGGCCAACCAAGTCCAATTGGATTCCAAAAACATTCTTTTCTATTTTCACCCGCTAGCGGACGGCGCCCCACTACTACCGTATTCCAAGATATTAATAGAGACCGCGTATACCCTGGGCCCCCAGGACTACGGCACTGCCTCCGTCTCGATTTTGCTTCGCGGTCGTCTCTCAGCAGTTTCACTTTCCCTGGGTCATATCGATTGTGATCTTTCCCGCCTTTGATCGTCCCACGCTCGCCCGACGTGTGCCTTCTTACGCTCGCTTCTTTCGATCGATGCCCTTTTTTATCTGGCCGTACCAGCGACCTCGCGATTTCGCGTCCCGTGTTCCGGAAGCTTTAATCGGTCCTTGTTGCTTTCGACGCGTGGCAAATGCGACAAAGAAACGAGCGGTCTCCGCTAAATATCTGGAGCCAGGGACCGAAAGCGAATTTCATTTGAACGGCTTGACAGTGATGCCGACGACACCAGTGCGATCTTGCCGATGGTAATCGTATTTGTAATCGTGTTTCGTCTCGGTCCGCGAAGCCAAGAGCACAGTTCATTTCATTGCCGTCCCCCGATACTGAAACAACAATGATCGATCGGTCAATGAACGCGCACTAGCAACAGCAATCTTATTTCACGTACCGAGCCCGCTCTCGCGTGACCATCGCGCTTAATTGTTTATCAATTAACCTTTGCAATCGATCTTCGGCCGACCCGAGCAACCCGAGAACACGCGATTCCCAACGCGACTCTAAGAATATCGTTCAAGCTTCGCGCGTATCGAGAACGAGATAAAGCGTACAAAAATATCGGCCGTTCTTTTCATTTCCTCGCGTACTTCAAGCGCCTTGGAACGAAGTCGAGAATGCGAGCCTCGATAGTTTACAACGTTAATGGATTGCCTTACCGATCTTTCGTCATTGAGCACGTCATCTCCAGTGATTCGTGCATCGCGTCACCTCCTATTCGTGGCATCGTCAGCTGTCGCAGTCATCGGTCACGCACCTAAGATCCAGTGAACGCGAGGTGCTGGATCAGTGATCGACCTCCGTCCCGTCGAGCTCGCAAATCCGAAGTCCTTGTACTTCTTGTACTTCTTTCACTTGAACACCTCTCGCTTAGCGTATGCTCAGGTTTCGTTGATAATTGCTCCTGAAATGTGAAACGAATCCGTCGTAGACATTTTCGCTGACCCAGCACGTACAGTTCTTTCGCGCAGACAGCTGTACACGTCTGCCCGTTTGAATCTCTCGAACGGGACTAGCCTTTTCTTAAATCGGGAAAGATTAGGAAATCGCCTGTTGCCGTTGTTGCGACACGGTTCACTGCAGTTAAAAAAAGAGTTCTTTTCGTAATCGGTTGTAAGATATCTTCGTTGCAAGATTCACGCGACGCGACGTCAACACACTGTCTAATCAGCGCTGTCAATTGTTGCATATGGCTCACGCATGAAATTACTGGTAACAATCCATTGAATCGGCGATACTTACGAATCCTATCCCCTACTCGACACGATTCACGTAAAGCGGAACCATTCGACCGGGTTAGGAACTGGTAAGCCAATTCACCACGGTCCACGACTCCCCATCGATCGGACTCGGCTAGCACAACCGGCACCGCCGTCGACGGAGTACCTCCGCACACGGTATCCCGTAATCAATTTGCTCCTCCGCAACGCGAGCACCGATTTCTCTTCGTGTTTAACAAACATACGTTAATATAATATACACAAGTCTAACCGTAGTACACTAATTCGCGTTTCCTTCAGGACTCGGCACGCGTTGGTTCACGCTTTACTCCGAACTGCGCGGACAAACCCGTGGACCATCGCCATCGCACTTTCGTCCGATCATATACTAAAACACTGTCCCTGTCCCCGACGTATGTAACGCGTACTTTTCCATTTCTTTGATGATGATTTCTTTTCGATCCCCTCCAGTCGCGTAGTCGTCTTCAAAGTGTTCACTGCGACACCCGTCTCTCCCTTACCTATGGTCGCAGCAGCGCGTGGTCGGCAGCCTTCCATCAGGCGCAAGCGCGTCGACGCGACGCGACGCTTTGCCGCATCTACCTTTACGACTTTCGTTCCTTTCGTATTCTCCAGTTACCGATGCCACGCGATATCAACGACGGCTGACCTCGTTTTTCCCGCCCGACCAGTTCGAGGCAAGTTTCACGGTCGCTCGCGCGTTTTCGGACACTTCCGCTGTCGGGCAGCGAGAACCAAAGTCCACCTATGCTGCGCGTGGGCTCCCGCCGATCGAACCAGCAGGAGCGCGTGCCAGACGGTGCGGAGAGCCGGCGCCAGATGCACGGGACGATTTTCTCGAATGATTCGACGGCAACGTCTATGCACACCGTGCTGCTACATTGGCCGCTTCGGACACGCGCCGTGCTCTCTCTTTCTCGCTACCCTCCATGCGCTATCGATCCACACCAAACCGCGAAACACCCATAAGTCGCACCCACGGCATGGACACGATACGGGACGCGAGCAAACGTTCTATCCGTGTACGTGTACATTTAGTGGACGCGAGTAGCCGTGTTCGTTGAACGGAAACACCGTGACCGCGATCGGCCACGCTAGATTCCGTGCTATCCTGCCGTATTATGCGTCATTCATTCTTTCCCCTTCTATCTGGATCCTTTGCCCCCCTTTCGATTTTACTCCCATCGGAGCTGACCTCCCCCATTTTTCTTCCTTACGTCATATCTGGAACGGATGACGCATCGTTGCTATAGTAGTAAACAATCGAAAATCGTAGACCGACGATGAATGCGCCCGATCGATGCCGTCGCCTATAGCGAATGCAATCAACCGGTGGAGATATCGCGAATCGCGTTTTTTGTTCTCAGTTAGAGTACGACTCTAGTTTTCGATTTACGGTTCGTAGAAATCGGGTCGCGATCTTAGTTGCTGAACGATGCGACGCGTCTATAAATAACTCGAAGAAAATACGGGGAAAAAGTATGTAGATTGGATCGGTCGAACACATTTTTCTTCCGCGCGCTACAGTGGAGGGGGAATATCTACTGCAAAAAGTTGGGCGTATACTTTTTATTGTTTCGTCATTCATTTACATACAAATATGTTCAAGATACGTTTTAAGAAACAGTGTGTGTGTTCGGTATCGGTTCTTGAAACATCGTACTAACGCTGCTAATTATATTTCGTACAAATTTTTCTCGCGGTTACTTAAAATACTAGTAAAATACGCTACGCGGCCTCGTAGAGATACACTTCGATGAGTCTAGGATGCGTTTTGTCGTTGCGTAGTAGTAGCTGCTGAAACAAGTCCCGCGATATCTCGATAGTTTGCAGAGGGACGATATAGACGCGCCTTCTGAGTAGAGTCGCCGTTTTTATTCCCACTGAAGGGTGCGGCCGGTTTTGCAAAGTTTTCTAGTCGGATTCGTGAACGTCGCTGAATCGTCTCTACTTCTTATCGAGGCTGCTGTTTCCTGCGGCTTCATGCTGCACGAAGGCTGGTTATTATAATTCTTTTGATTGCCATGTGTTCTTAAACGGTTATTTTTCCTCTGCATCGCGACATTGATTTACATATAAACAACGACGGGAAACGGCGCGCGGTGAGACTCGACGATTGAGTAAGAAATCATGCCGACTTGAAGCATCGGCTCGCGTGCACCCGTGTAATATGCGTGCACGCGAACGGTTAAATGCATAGATAATCGTTGTCCGAACAGAAAAATTAATCGGCAGAAGCTACGAACGTGTTATCGAACTTGGGTTGGATAGGAGGGCAGCGAGTAAAAACAACAGAAACAATATATTCTACCGCTTCGTTACCGCTGCGTCGCACTTAATACATAAAATAGCGTTTCACTCGTAATAATTCTTTATATCATGCGTGTATTTGCTTGCTGCTGATACATTAATTATAATACACACCGTTTATAATGGCCCTGGACACGGTATATCTCTCGGTTCGGCTCGTTAGTGTCGCAAAAAAGCAACGTCGATCCGTTATCGCCATTCTCTCTCTTGCGTCTCTTAAATAATTTCAATCGTAACAAACACTCTTTATGCTCGCGCGTTTACTTGTCATATTAAAATTATCCATGTATGATATATGTATATATAAATATACATATGTTAAATATAATATAAATGCATTTAATACTAGTCGCTTCTCTCGATTAGCTGTTCTCGTACCCCGTGCGATTCAATTTCTTCCCTTCTTCTATTCATTGAACGTGTGTACCTTTGCCGCGCCCAAACTTTTCCCTTCGAATCCCTCCCCATGTCTCTTCTTTTCACGTTGCACCATTATCGAAAATTCGCGTGTGAATTCGCGACACCACACACATATTCGCACGCACGCATTCCTCCATGCACGCATGCACACTCGCATACCTGCGTCACCTGTTTTCCATTATCGTTTAACCCCAGGTTTTTCGGTTCGAATCGTTGCTTTTAAAAAACGACGCAACGTGATCCCAAGAATATTGCCGTGGAAAGCTTAAAAGTAGAGTAAAAACGAAATGATTGATAAAGTATAAAAGCCGATAGAGATAGAACACTTGAAAAATTGTGCAATTCCATCGGTGGAGTACGATCGACGGAGAGGAATGTCTCGTTTCAATGTATACTGTATCGAAAGACAAACAATTTTGCCAGAACATTTCTGCGCTTATCGTTATAATAAGAGTATCATTTTGTTCAGTCTAGACGGCAACTGATTGAAGCCGTATTAGCATGATTGTAAAGGGGTCGATCGTTTCGTCGACATTCGTTGAAACGTTTCGCGAACCAGGCTCTGTCGTTCCTTTGTATGTGCGTTTCTGTATAACGATAATAAACTGTACGTAGTGAGATAGTGTAAATGCATCCAATCGACCGGGAAAGGTACGCGGAACGAAGAATCTCAAGATACATTGTCCAACGAGGAATTACAAGCTCACGGGGAAATGTAATTGGAAGGAGAAGAATGGTCAAATAAAATTATAGCTCCCAATAAAGAAAAGATGACCATGACCAAATACCGTCGATATTTCCAATAAACACGAGTTCTATTGAGAAGTAGACTAATCCCACAAAATACTGATAGAGTATCGGTGGTCAATATTTTTAATCATTACTTTTCTTACACGACTAGAAGTTGAGATTAAAAATTTAGTTGATAGAACCTAACGTTATCGTTGCGTTCTTAATTAGTGCGTTAATTCAGTAATCAGTCGTCACAAGTTCTCCGTATAAAAAAAGCGCAAGAAAAAGAAAAAAAGAGAAATAAAAATGAGAATGTTAGTGCGGTGAACTGTCCACGTTTATCACGCGTCATTCGAATTTAGATAGGCGAGCATCATAGTATCGCGGCCTATCGTATCGTACATCAAATGGCATTGATATCACAACGTGTTACGAAATATCGTTCAAAAATACCTACATACTGCGAGAAATGAGCGCGACTATTTTCTTTTTTTCTTTTTCTTCTCGTCTCTTTCTCCCTAGCTATCTCACATTCACACTCGCACTCAAACACACACTCGCACTTTCGTCCTCTTGCTCCAATTTTTTATTTTTGGTAAATGCAATAAATGCCAATAAGCCGGTGCAGATCAGCGTATATACGGCTATATTATAGATACATAGAATATATATGAACTGCAACGTTAATTTTCTCATTTTCCGTGAGAATCGTACGAGAGACGATAAAAAAATATAAGAACGGAGAGTAGTATACAATATCGGTAGCAAACACGATCGCCTTCTCATGCATCGAATACTGAATTGACAGCGATCGATGATGCGCAAATATAAAATCGATGTAATTGCTTTATCATTCGGATTAGTTTGTGTATCGACGTACTTAGGATCGATCGAGTGCACCTTTCATCGAAATTGTCTGTGGCAGTCGGTCGATGATCACTTTGTATATTCTATTTGTGTTGCGGTACCGAAACATTTTCACTTGGAATGTATCGAGCTGTGCGTATTAATGAAAGTCTGTACATGGAAGTAGGTGGTATGTACGAAAATATCCAAAATACAAATAGGCTACGGAAAACATATTGTAAATGCATCGTGCATTCTAAGAGGATGGTCAGAATTAAACGATCGAATGTATAAATAGGGGTAACTGCATCACGATCGCAAAAAAATTCAGTGGACGCCTCTTTTTAGTCCCAGTTAAAACGTATCTTTTGTTAGACTAGAGGGTTTTTCTTTGTCAATTTTTTTTTACGCGTCTATAGCTGAATTAATTTCTGTGATATTTACATAGAAACTGAAATGTCTTCCATTGTGCGCGGGAACAGCATTATGTTGCGTTACTCGTTTTCACTACGAACAACACTTGTCGGGACAATGGGCACGGCAATCGCCATTAATCAAAGCGAAATTGTACGATACCACCGAAAATTAATACGCATACGAACGTAGATGATCCGTGATGTGTCGTGCATCGAGTTGGCAGAATTAGAATCGATTTTTTCCAAAGTCGACGTTGCTTACCGTTCGTCCAGTAAGCAACGCAAGGGTACGGTTCACTTAGAACACTAGGCTAGATATAACGTACTTACACACAAACATGTCTGATATACATGGGGTATAACTGCATTCCATTTTCGCGAACAAGTAGTAAAAAACTTTGTGTACGGTTTGTCGATGATCGTTTCGGCTGCTCTACACGTTAGTAGAATCCGTCTCTATTCCCGTATGTACTTCAAACTGGTCCTCATCGCATCTTTATCTTCTGCTCAGTTCCGTTCTGACAGCTACGCATGTAATGTGAAATGGAAAAGCATGAAGAAATTTTAACTGCGACATCGGTACGGTTCGAATTGTCCCGACCGCAATCACCCTTACCGTCTACAATCTCTTGCTTCATCTTCTGGAATTCTTTACGCACTTCCTTGATGATCTCCGCCTTAAACGCTTCCATTTCCTGGGCCGTGAGAACAGATCCGTCGTTGACGCCGTTCACTTTCAACAGAGTATCCTCGGAAGCAGAGCCGAACCTCTTGCGCACTGACTTCGGTGACTCGGCACCGTTCGAAAATTTATTGTTCGACGAGTTATTTTTATCCCACGACTTCTTGTCGGGCGAACTCTCCGGTTCCTGGTAATAAAAGTGCAGTGATAATTGAAACAACCGTTACACGCCGTGGCAGCACAGAAGAAGTCCGGCACAATGGAAGCATAAATACCTGTGGCTGTTCGGGTTGCTTTTTCTCCACGGCAGCTCGTCTACGAGCTAATGTTTTAGCCATTTCGTCCATCATGGAAGCCATACCACCGCCACCGCCTCTTCCTAGCGTGCCGTAATTTCCACTACCTCCACCACTTCCGCTGCTACTCGTACTTGAACCGCTGTTCTCTATCGGTTGCTGGGCTGACTGTAGAGACTAGATTAAACGGAAGACGAGATGAGCAAATAAAACAGAATATGGAAAACGGAATTAAAGGTCGATACAAACCTGTTTCTTCTTGAGGCGAGCAGCTTGAATGGCAGCAGCCAAAGAATTAGAATCCGGCGTTGGTTCGCTATTGGCAACGGAACTGACCGATCCACTGGATCCAGATCCAGACATAGGATTTAGGTTGTTGAGTTTCGGCGCAGGTGGTGGAGGAGGTGGTGGTGGCGCAGCAGGACCAGCCAGTGGTCCCATAGGAGGCGGCTGGGGACCAGCATTGCCAACGGGCGCATAAATGTTAGGATTAACTGGTGGCACGTGATGGCCATTGCCAGCGCCGCTATTTCCACTGGCAGGACCAGCCCCGCAAACACCGCCGTTGCCTCCACTACCGCCACCAGGGCTGCTGTACTGATTCACCGAGTTCGCCGGGGTTCCATACGGATTCGTGGCACCAGAAACTGTTTGCATTTGAGTCGTGCCGTATTGCGACTGAGCCTGAGACACGACACCGTACTGAGGCTGATTTGGCTGGACTACACCGACGTTCACGCCGACACCTACCCCGTACTGACCGGTTGTCGCCGCTGCGCTACTTGCATATTGGCCAATGGAGTTGTTACTTCCATACTGATTTCCACTGGCACCACCAGCACCAGTACTACCGCCACTACCCCCGTACTGATTCGCTTGTACCGGTGGCGGTCCACTAGGATACGCGGCGCCGACCTGTCCATTGTTACCGTAGAAAGCATTCTGATTACCAGATGAATACTGACACGGACTCTGACCAACGGCGCCAGCGCTCGCGTACTGACTATTGTTCGGTGGTACGCCGTACTGATTCGTTTGATTGCTACCGTAAATCGCTTGTCCTTGAGACTGAGTCTGCGACGACGGGGATTGCGCGTACTGATTCATCATCATCGGCGGCGGTACCGGTGCGTTAAAATTCATCATCGCTGGTGGACACGGTGGAACGGCTACGGTCATAGGAGGCTGTGGTGGTGGTACCGGAGGTCCACCTCCGCTAGACATTTGCCCTACACCGGCCGGCATACCACCGGTAACTTGCATCGGCTGTATCATATTTTGTTGCGGAGGCTGCGGAGCTGGAGGTGCTGAAGAAGTTCTGTGATGACCGGATTGCTGTTGCTGCATCGGCTGCTGCTGCTGCGGTTGCTGTTGCTGCTGCTGCTGCTGTTGCTGCTGCTGCTGTTGCTGCGGAGGTTGCGGTAGTGCCGGTGGCTGTGGTGGTTGCTGCTGCTGAACAGGCTGTTGAGGAGGTTGTTGTTGTTGTTGCTGTTGCTGTGGCTGTTGTTGCTGCTGCGGTGGCGGCTGTTGTTGCTGTTGCGATACGAGAGGAGGACAGCTTGGGGAAATTGCGTTCGGACTATTGGTTGCTGCAAAGAGTATTCGAATTGAAGGCGTTTCTTCGATTTCAGTAATTTTACTCACACCCTCCGTTGCCGCACCTTGACTTTGTTGAGACATTCTGCGCTCCTGGATTATCGCCACGTCTTCCCTTGTCATGGTTCTGGGCAATACAGTATTTCATATGTTTACTAACGCTCATCGTTTTCTATTTTTATAGAATGAACGGAACGCGGACGGCTCACCTGTATCCCATGTCTTCGTCGTATTGAGCATTAGTCGGTTGCTGTTGTTGAAAAATGGGTTGCTGCTGAGTAGCTGAGGCAGGTGCAAGGCTTCTCGATATATTACTCCCATTGCTCAACACCTACGTTAAATATCAAGTAGTTACTAAATAGGGTACGTCAGGGTAGTGGACACGTATCGATAACTCGTGTAGAAGCCCAACGACTTATAATACGTAGTAGCTGACACTTCTTTTCTCTGTCTTTTCTGTTTCTTTCGATTTAAACTCACATCGAGCGCTTGCAGCATCGCTCTGGCAAATGCGTCGGCGTCGTCCTTACTGGAGAAATTCAGACCGTATACTTGCTTGTTATCTCGCCATTGATGAAACGTGGCTGTCGCCTGATTGTATTTCAGTCCCTTGAGGATCGCGCAGTTGATGACGATCTCGTGATCCTGTAACTTTCTTCCCACCACGCGAAACGTATTGTTCACTTGGTGATGGTACAATTGTACTTTGGAAAGTCCTGAGGAACTGCCACTCGGTACCCATTTTTTATTAACGTCGTCATACACCATTACCGATGCACGAGCGGACGATATGCTCACTTCGCTGAAACACAAACAGAGTCACGCCTTTTTTTAATCATTTATCGCGTTTACCATATTTCGCGTAACCGTGCGCTCATTAGGATAAGACTCATCGGTATTCGATTAAGAAAAAAATGCTACCACGATCGGTATTCCTCCTGAAGGATCTGCTGCGATCGGCGGCAATTCGAGTATCTCCTTAACATTTTATCGGTTTCTGTAGTCGCAGCGAGCTGGTTTCATTGAATTCTCACGCCCCAAGTGTTCAACGACAGCAAAAAATAGGAAAAAGAAAAGAAAAGACGGGAATTCCGTTGCAAAACGCTACTGTCGGTGTCACTTTCACCGTCTGCGGATCAACGTTAAAAACCAGCACGAGTCGCTCGCGAAATGAGAACAGGACGAAACGGAATACGAAAAGATACTGCCACTTCCTTCTTTGCACGGCGTACAATCAGACAAGACCGGGCTGAATGATAACAACCGGCGTAGTATCCGTGATACGCGTGGTTTCAAATCCTTTCCGCATTCTATGCCATTAATACGATTTAATTGGTACACAATTATTATCGCACGCGTGTACATCGATCTCGCGTGAATTTCTAGAATATCAGAAAATAAAAATGAACGCGTACGGCCTATATGCGTGTATAGTTGCCCTTCGAAATTTTCGTAACACAGGAGGCGACGCTATTCTTTCGCGTTATTTGTGTAAGTGGTACAGTAGAGGTTCGCGTCACTAGCATATAACGATCATGTTACACTGTTGTAACCCTTTTAAAACTATTTCCTTTCTTCTTGCCCCTCCCTTAACTCTTTCTTGCAGTATTAGGTCGTGTTACAGCTCCATGAAAAATAATATAAATAATAATATAAATGACATTAAACTATCGGGCACGCGTTTAGATGTTAGGAGTTAGGTGGATTAAAATCACCTCAAATACGACGTGAATCATAATGTGACTCACGGACCGGTGCAAAAATTGTATCGAACAAATTCACTCGTATCTTTTTCTATGAATTTGCGTGTACTGAATGAGTCAAGTCGAAACGTATACGATATGTAACAGGGTTTGCCCCTAACATTAAATTCGGTTCGAATGCGTTAAAATACAAAGCAATTTGCAGGAGGAATTATTCAAACAAACGCCAGCAAAATTTTTGTTCGCGGGTGAAACTGTGAAATACGCGCGTGCGTGCAGCCGATCTCTTGTCTAACATAAACAAATGCGTTCGGTGAAATTTTCGTGTAGGACTGTTCTTTATCGGGTGTGTATACACGCGTGTATGCATCTCCGATATAGATAAGGTTAATCCTGGAAAGCGTGTAGCCGAGCGTTGCCCTAAGGTTGAAAAGGGCAGGAAACGGGCAAAGCTAAGAAACTCCGTTCGCATTTATGACACATAAAGGCGTCGAAATGCACGAGACTCGACTATTTGGAAACGTATCAGGTATACTTTTCGACAAGTACGTGCGAGAGCAACGCAACGACTGCGTGAAGGGAATCCTCGAATGGAATAGACGCTACCGGGAAGGGTGCAACAACTGACACGCGTTTGGAAATGTTCGCTAAAAAAATCGTGACGAAGCCCTGCCCTGTACGACTGCTAGGTGCATAGTAGTTCCTCCGGAAAAATTTGAACGCCGAAAGAGCGACGAACCGCATCGGTGGACAATGGAAAGAACAGTGCCGTAAAGTATTTAAAAAAAGCCAGGCCACCGAATGTATCTCTTAGCAGCCTGGGGGTATAAACAATAGTCGAAGACAAAAGGAAGTCGTGCTCGAATCCATGTACTGGACTCGACTCCGACTCTCTCTCGCACTCGATGCTGTACATTGTACAGTATACGTGGAACTTACTTCATGTTTGCTTGACTCGGAAGCGTATGCTATGCCTTCATGCAAGCCGTATTCCTGCTTCTGCACAGTATATCACCGATTCCATGAAAACACGCGAGATTCGGACAGGATTTGCGGTAGTTCGACATAAATAACGTACAGCACTAACACCACCCCGACACCCTACCTATGCACATCTGGCCAGCCATATTGCCGACTCCAGGCCCATACTCCTACCCTCCTACCTCCCTTCGTCCCGATGCACACGTTTACCTAGAGGGAATACTCCAATTGCCAGAATTACTACTCTCTGCCATTTTCTTTCCGTTTCATTTTTAGAAGAGCCGAGAAATTTTGTAATTTTCAAATTGAACCATTTGATTCGTACTCCGATCCGATCGAAGATGTATATTTCTTTGTTTCTGTAGCGCAAGTAGGGTTGATCGATTGCTCAGATATGCAATTTTAATTCGATTATCGATATCAAATTATCGATCTAAACGGGATTAGAGAAATTTCCGTTTTACGTTAATTATCGATCCATCGAAGGTTAATCGACAATTTAAGTACGATTGCAAGCGTCCAACAAAGTGCGTCTGACTTATTTAGTACTTTGATTCAAATATTCAGACGCCGCTGCAAATACGAACATTCGTGGGCGAGAATTGGGCAAAGGCTAGTTTAAATGAGGAGCAAACGATTTAATCGAAGGTAATTGTTTTAAAAAACGAAAATGTTGTACCAGTTGGAAACGCATGAAACCTCAGCAGGTGTATTTACGCATGCATTTTTGAATCGGTATATCGTTAGGAATACGCAGGTAAGCGTCTGGCATTACAGAATCGAGCCTTAGTCGTCTTTAACAGTCGGATACATCGCTTTCATGGCATTCGAGGGATAATCAGTATAAATTCGGGTTTCGTATGTAGCGCTAGGCTTGGCTAATGGTAGCATTGAACATCAGATGGCGCGACATTTTGAGTTCTGCATGAATACACAGGAGTTTCCACGAGCCGTTTCGCCGACGCACCTGGCGCATCGACCGAGAAACAGAAACAGCTGTCTGTTCCAAGCAACTTGGAGTATATCGTCGGTTAATCGTCGATTCAGAAACGCGTGGATTTTGCTTGCGTTGCTTGTGGAATGCGAAGTAACGAGATCTCAGGGTATCGTGTCTGTCATCAAACGCGTTCTAGCCTGCCTCCTGCTTCGCAACTCTTTACCGCTTTAGGCGGTCGCTTCGACGATAACGTGCTTGCCTTTTATTTTTCCGATTTCTACGATCCGAAACGTTTCTCCCCCTTTCCTCTGTCTTTCTCTCTTTCTCTCCCCTTCTTGCTCTTTTCCTGACCCCACTTGCCCATTCTCGCGCTCTCTCCCTCGCTCTTTCTCTGTTTGTCTCAGATCCACCGTCTCTCTGTCTCTCGTTCTCCCTCTCTCCAATTCTGTATTTCTCTCGAGAGAACTCTGTGTGCTTCATCGACGATGTAAACAGACTGATATTTTTCGGAGTAAAATCCTTATATTCTTGATCGAATTTTCAATCTTGCACCAGTGTGCTACTCTTATTAACCCAACTACAGTTGATCGTGCACGATAGTGACGCACCTAATGGTGAAATACGCGCGCATCAACAACCAGCATTTCTTCGATGACATTGTCGTTGATTGGTAAACGATTCTTGGGATAATTATTACCTATATCGAGAGAAAGGTACACGCATTTTTTGGTTAGTCCCGTTTTCCCTCCAGATACTCGTTCTTCGCACGAGGTTATAGATAACCATTCTCCCGCGCTGCGGAATACGGGTGTGAAAGATGTGAAACGTCGAATCAGGATCAAAGTTAAGTGACCTCGAACTGTGAACACATTGGTCTCGACGAATGCTTCGGAACTCTTGAAATTTTTACGTTTATTTGTGGAAAGAGAAACTGGAATATGTTCTACTTAAATTGTACATAGCCCAGAACTCCATCCCTTTCTTTTTGCTTTTATCCTCATCTTCTCTCCTTCTTTATAAAAATCGTCCGTTTAATATTGTACAAACATAATGCATTTAGCAGCCACTCCGTATCGTCACATGATTATAATTTTTGCTTATACTTACAGTGCGTTCATTTCGAGCATAGCATAATCCTATGCTATTATCGTACGAGGATGGGGTCATTGGTAGAAAGTACCAAATAAACATGGGAGTTCCGTCGAGATAATCAACGGTTGAACATTAAAGCATATCCGAGATATGCTTTGTACGATCAAGAAGGGACTGAACGAACGAAGAAAATTATAAGGAATGATATTCTATTCGAAAGTATTGGATGTTAGATAAGCCGAAAAATGTCTGGTGATTCAGGATGGAGCGCTGTTATTCACCATCCCTCGGAATTAGAACTACAAAATTGGAATTGGGAAGAGAACGATGGGGAACAGGAAAGGGAGCTGCCGTCGACTGTTGATATGGATGCAATAAAAGGTGGCGGTAGCTGGGATCCAACCACTGAACCCAATGGTACTTACACATTGCGCATACTAGCTGATGTAATTGTTCTATACTGTTGAAAATATCTACGTATGTTAGGAACAGATTCGGTCGATTCCGAGGAAGATTCTGATTCCGACGACGAAAGCTCTGGTGGCACGGAAGGTAGTTGTTCTTATTCGGATTCCAATTCAGACTCGGACGACGAGAGTAGCGGCGACGAGGAAGGGGATACCGGGTCCAATTCGGATTGCACATCAGAGCATAGCGAGCAAACGTTTTCCATTCAAGAAACAAATTTCGAATCGGTACGTACGTTACGAACAATAATACACCCAATAAAAACGATATCGTTGTACTTGGTCTTTCACGATAGCCCCGCACCGAGTCAATAGAATTCGCGATTGGATTGCAGGGAGCACTTAAATTAAAGATCACTATGAAAGGACCAAAGAAGGAGGATTTGGAAAAAGTAAAATGTGAGAAAACTCGAAAAGGCGTAGCGAAAAAAATTAAGGCGGGCCATGGAGGAAAGGTAATGTGCCCGCATTGATTCTAGGTACACAATTTACAGAGCCACTAAACTTGCCTCTTCATTTATATTTCATCGTCTTATATTTAGTCGTCGGAATGCAGCAGTGACGATTCAGATTCGTCGGAAAGTCGTTTACCTTCGCAACATTCGCAGCAGCAGCAACAGCAGGCGCAGCAATCGCAGCAGCAACAGCCGCAGCAGCATCCGCCCCTCCAGGAGATAAACCAGGAAGATTTGGCTGCCATTTTGCCGGACCAGGAGCACGAGGATGCTCCATTCGATGGATTCGAGGATTCCGAAAGCGGTCGTTTAGTATCGAAAGCCATCGAGCGCATGTCGCTCGGTGCTGATTCGGATACGAGTGAAAACGGTGATCAGAACCCTGTACCTGTGTATAGTTCCACTTTATTGCAACAGTTTGTTGAAAAGACGGCTCTGCTGTCGGAGCCTAGGAAGAGGCGGAGTAAGTTGGGGAAAAAGTTGAACGATTCCGAGTATCCCTGCGTGTCGAACGTATCTCCGGATTCGGGAATACAGTCTGTGGATAATAGTCCGCTGCATTTGGCCATTAGTCCCGCAAGTCCCCCGGCGCCGACGCAGTCCCCGGTCCAGCCCGCTGTCACGAAACCAGCGGTGAACGTGGATCGCGTTTTGTATCCACCCAAACGGAAACCAGGTAGGCCGGCGAAAACAGTTTCCACGCAACCTCGTGGGCCGGGTAGGCCGAGGTTGAAGCCAGAAATTGTGGAAAAGATAGAGAAGATAGAAAAGACGGAGAAAGGCGTAAAAAACGAGAAGATGGAAAAGAAGGACTCTGCTCCTCAAGCAACAAAGACGGCCGCGAAAGAGGAGACGAACAAGAGGGGGAAAGCGAAGATGGCGCAACAGAAAAGCACTCCGTCTCGGAGCGACAAGGAGGAGGAAAGCGAGTCGACTAAAAGATTGAAGGAGAAGCCAAGTTGTCAAAAGAAACGAAGCTGCAATGTTTCTAAGCAATGCGCGCAGAGCAAGGTAACTGGGAGGAGGAATAATGCGAGTTCCCCAGCGCGTGTCAAGTGCCTAAGTAGAACTGTTACAAATAAGTATGGGAAGGAGGGTGTACAATGCAACGGGGGAACATGCAAGAAAATTAGGAAAGAGAAGCCTGGACCAGGGAATAAGGGAACATCGTTGCGGCGGCCGAAGCAATCCGCTTGCGATCGAATGTCTAGCGATAAGAGGGTGGTAATCGGTTCGAGTAAAAGAAGTCTGAAAGAAAATAGAAGTAGTAGCGGCCCTTTGACCAAGAGACAAGCACCATTAAAGAAGAACGTCGCGCCGGTTACGCGACGCGTATTAAAAGAGAATAAGAGTACTAAAAAATCAGGCGGTGGGTTCGAAACGAACGGCGTTGGCGTTCAAACACTTATATCTCTACCCGTTGGCGAGGTGTTGAAGTCCGAAAAAGTGGAAAATGTGTCGAGTAAATGCGACAAGGCGACGCAGCCTGTACACAATCATTGTCATAAACACCATCATCACAAGCACCGTAGACGACTACTGATGCCGCCTAAAAATCCTATACGTATTCATCCGTGTCTCGTTCAAGAGTTGGAGAAATTGATCGAGGAATTTTCGAGGTCGTGCAGCTTAGGTAGGAACAACTCGAGCTCTGTCTACTCCGAATTACCACAAATCTTTCGCGTTAAGAAGTTAACGAAAAAAAGGAAGGGCGATGTTACGGCGACCGATGACCAGAAGTTAAAGCGGCGCTTAAAAAAAGAGAAGATTCTGTCCGGAACAGATTCGAAGAATAGTACGAACGCGAACGCGAACTCGAATCCGAACGAGCAGAGATTGCCGTTAAAGAAGAGGCATTACCACGTGTCCAGCCCTCACAGTTCTCAAAGCTCGAGCGCGAGTGGCACCGACGTGGCTGCTAACGAAACGAATTCCACCGAGAGTCATATAGAAGAAGCGATCGAAGCTACGATAACTAGGTACGGAGGAAGCTCCGGGTCTTCCTTCCAGGAAGATGCTGCACCTGTTACGCCCAAGAAGAGGCACAGGGATACCGAAAATGCAATCCCGGATAAGTCGAACGCAGCGTCCTCCGATTTGTTCGAAGAAAAACCTTTGAGTCAAGTGGACGTACAGCCCCGCCGCAAAAAGAAAATCGTCAAGGATCTCCGAGTCACGGTAACGAAATTGCCTGTCGATGGTCACAGTTGCTTGGAGAAGATGGACAAAATGGACAAGGCTGATAAAGCGGACAGCAAATCGGAGAAATGTTCCAGCGATTCCAAAAGCGTGAAGGGTCGCACAGAAAAGAACAGCAGAAATGAGAAGGCAGTCGCGGAGAAGTTAATTAAGACAGACAAAACGGACAAGGTTGAGAAACGAGATCTATCAATAGATCGTTTGGAAAAGAATATAAAAGTTGACGCGGTGGATTTTAATGCGACTGAGAGTTTTGATGAAAACGATGCTGCGAATGAAACGAAACCAGCGCAGAACACTTTAAATGCGAGCGTTCCAAATCCCTTGAATACCTCGGCTGTATTGGTGTTGACTAAGAAGAAGATGAGGCGGCGAAAGGCCATCAACCGTACAGGATTTCCAACGCTGAAGAAGAAGAAGAAGAGATCGCTGAACGCGAGCGAAACATCGACGGACACGTCGAAAATCTTGGCCAGCGAAAATAGTACAATAAACGGCGATGCTGTAAGTTCATCTAAGGAAGGAATCGGAGATGCACTGGTGGACAGTAAAACGACGGTGCTGAATCCAGATATACAGCGTGTATTCTCAGACGAGCTTCCTCGTAAGCACGGTAACAACAATGCGGTGCAGAGTCGAATTCAATCGAAGGCCGATTCAAATTCTAAGCAAGAAATTACGAACTCACCGAGGCCGGAAACGAATAGTCGCGTTCGTTCCGATGAACATTCCGAGCCTCGTTCCGGTCAGTTGCGAGTACGAAAGGATCTTGTAGAAACAGACAGCGACAACGCATCGAACAAGCTGTGTCCGGTTAAATTTGAGAAAATTCAGGACTCGAGGCCGTACGACGAGAATGCGCCTTTGGAGGAGAGCCTCGAAAGATACAATACCAGCCAGCGGATCACCGAGTTGAACGAAGAGAGCCTTAAGAAGCTAGAACGCGGGGGCTCGCAAACGAACATCAAAACGGAGCATTCTGCATCCTTTAACGGTAACCAGAAAAAGCGACGGGGTTCCTCGAGTCCTTGCAACTTAACTCCTCGGAACATGAAACGTCTGCGTAGCTCTGGTTACGATACGGAGAACGATATCTTGCCTAATAGTGACAACCTTAACGACGATCACGATGTTGCAAAGCACTCGACCTCGACGCACACTAGGAAAAAGCAGTCCAGGTGGAAGAAGCGTTACTTACAAGGAGGTATCTTACAGGAGTATGGAAAAGAGTTTGAATCAAAAGTGCGCGCAGGGATGGAGAATGGCCATGCATCGGGAAAAAATAAGATCGTATGCGAAACAAACGAGTCTGCTGCGTTATTGTCTGCCACGTATCAGTGTGGCAAATTTTTGCGGCAAAGAAAAATGCCGTTTCAATTGCCGTACGATTTGTGGTGGTTGCACACGCAGTCTAGGCTGCCTACCAGGGAGAATGTTCCATCGTGGAATTACAAGTAAGGAGAACGACAAAACGTTATGTTGAGTATATCGTGTTATTTAATTAAAGTACATGAACATTTTCTACCGTTGCAGAAAAATTCGTACGAACGTTTACTTCGATGTTAAGCCCACCACCTTGTACGAAGCGCAAGCTTGTGAGTGCAAGCCCGAAAGTGGTTGCGGGGACGATTGCATCAATCGTATGGTTTTCAGCGAATGCTCCCCGCAGCTTTGTCCCTGTGGTGAGAAGTGTGAGAATCAGAAAATTCAAAAGCACGAGTGGGCACCGGCTTTACAAAAATTCATGACGGAGGACAAAGGTTGGGGTGTGAGGACCCAGCAGTCTATTAAGTCGGGTGTTTTTATTCTCGAATATGTTGGGGAAGTTGTGTCGGAGAGAGAATTCAAGTCAAGAATGGCGACCAGGTATATTTCGAACGTGCACGATATTTTCACGTTGTATAAGTAACGTTTAGAAAATTGAAATCTATTCTTGGTATTCCGCTGCATTCCAGGTACGCTAATGATACGCATCATTATTGCTTGCACCTTGACGGAGGATTGGTAATCGACGGCCATCGTATGGGTGGCGACGGAAGATTCGTAAATCATTCTTGCGAACCCAATTGCGAGATGCAAAAATGGAGTGTTCATGGTCTTCCACGTATGGCACTGTTCGCTTCTAGAGACATCAGGCCAGGAGAGGAGTTAACGTACGATTACAACTTCGCTCTTTTCAATCCATCCGAGGGACAAGAGTGTAGATGCGGTAGTAGCGGTTGCAGAGGCGTGATCGGTAATAAAACAGCCTCTCGTATTCTAATTATTATTGCTCTACGAATGTCTTCTTGCAATTGTGTAACGTTTTCATAGGTGGGAAAAGCCAAAGGGTTTCGAAAAGCATTGCTTCCACCCCGTCACAATTAGAGCCGACAGAGAGACGTTCGGTCGGCAGACCAAGAAAAAATGTACGGAAATCCAATACAGTGCAGTCTGTGAATTCAAAAGGCATTTGTAAATCTCGAAAAGTAGGCGATTCTAATTTGATCCATGCCCCGGTACTCAAGCCAATGTCTCATCAGCAACGGTGCTTCGCTCAGCTACATCATTGTTTCTTGTTGAGAAATTTGGAAAAAGTTAGGAGGGTTAAATCTCTGGTAAATCAAGTACAAATACAAAACGGTAAAACGAAGTCCGGTAACTCGGGTGGCGTGAAAGAGAAGGGTCCAGGCGATGCAAAGATACAGTCCGATGCATTTTTCTCGCAATTAACTGCACTAACTAATACAAATACACGTACCGTGAGAACTCGAAGACTGGCTCAAGCTCAAGACGATCCAGAAGTGCATAAGACTGCAAAGTTGGCTAAGGTGAGGAAACTGTTCTGTTCGATACTATTATTTGATAATTACAGATTCTAAGACGTTCGGCGAACTTTCAGGTGTTGAAGGATCTGTACAGCAACGTGACAACTGCAAACGATGAAAATGGGCAATTATTGTGTACACCGTTCGTAACGTTACCTTCGAAGCGGAAGGTATCAGACTATTACGAAAAGATATCGGATCCGATAGATTTGTCAACGATCGATCAATGTATCGGTACAGGACACTATAAAACAGCGGAGCATTTTGATCACGATATGATTAGGCTTTTCGATAATAATGTCAGATTCTTTGGAAGAACCTCGGAAATAGGCATTGCCGCAGCTAGGTTGAGAAAGTTATATTTGGGAAGTAAGCCTGATTTCGTGGATGCAATAACAGAAGCGATGGGCTGTCCACCGTCTCAAGGTTTCTTGCCACCACGTGGCTCGACCGCAGGGGAGGAAGACGTTATTAGGTGTATTTGCGGCTTGCATAGGTAGACTGGTGTTTCAAATTTATTTTATTCGTAGTCTCCAATGTTTTCGCCATTTACAAGTGTCTCTTGTCTTTTGTTGCGATAGGGACGAAGGTTTAATGATACAATGTGAACGATGTCTTGTGTGGCAACATTGTGATTGCGTTAAAGCCGATACCAGTATAGAATCGTATTTGTGCGAGAGGTGTCATCCACGTCCCGTGGATTTGGAAATACCATTAGAAGGCGACGAGGAAGAGGAAGGGAAGAAACATTACGTAACTTTGATGCGTGGTGATTTGCAACTTAGGCAGGGAGACACGGTATACGTGTTGAGGGACACTCCTGAGAAACATACGTACAAAACCATACAAAAGCCTGACTACGAACAAATGGACATCTTCAGAATCGAAAGACTCTGGAAGAACACGGAGTAAGTTAGACTTTGCGAAAAAATGTTACATTCGTTACTGACGTTCCACCGCGTTTTATTTTACAGGGGGGAAAGATTTGTGTTTGGGCATCATTATTTAAGACCGCACGAAACGTATCACGAACCAACTAGAAAGTTTTACGAGAACGAAGTCGTTTGTGCGCCTCTCTATGAGGCAGTACCATGCGACTTGGTGGCGGAGCGTTGTTGGGTTCTTGATCCTCATACGTATTGCAAAGGTGATTATCAGCGCGTCTCTTTTCGAATTCTTGTTGCTGTATTTTTACAATGCCCTTAACAATTCTTTGTTCGATGATTTCCTAAACAAAGGACGACCTGTGGGTTCTACGCCGGAGCATACATATGTTTGCGAGTATCGCGTCGATCGTGCTGCACGACTATTCACAAAAGTTGCCAGAGCTAGACACCAAGTTTGCACCAAACCGTACGCATTCGAAACCTTTCCACAACGCATTAAGCACTATCGTACATATTTGGTAAGTTTCTAATTGTTGCTGACAGAAGAAACAATCGTTGGAGGCGTAATATAAAATTCTTTAATATGATACAGCCTCACAGTCTCGAAGGAATCCAAATCGGGGGCAAGGTGAATAAAGAGAAAAAGAAGGCTAGTAATCAAGACATCGATACTAATCATAAAACGGAGCCGAGTGAAAGCTCGAAAACGCATACCAAGGATCAACAAAAGTCTTCTGCGAGCAAGGGTAGGAGGCGATCGAACGAAATTTTAGCTATTGCCACACCCGCTACATCGTACGCACAGGTAATCATTTTATTGCTGTCAATATTATTTGGTGTTTATCCATTGGTCTGCTGCAATTCTTAAATGGCTTAACCGGTATATGTAAAGAATGTTAATGTAATACACCTTACATTGATCGATTATAGAGAGAAGAGCAAAGAAGAAGATTGAACAACATTTTAACCGGTTTATTACAAAAGATGCCGAATAAAAAGGATCCTTTGGACTTGTCGTTTTTACTAGAACGAAATAGACGAAATCGTAAAAGGCCGGGTGGATTAAATCCGTGACATTGGATCATTCATGAACGATAATAAGGCATTATCGATACATATGTGTGTATTGCGTTCATAGTAAATACACACACACACACGACAAAACACATACACTTATAGGTACATGCTGCGTATGCACATATAGGTACAGATAAGTAATATGTGCCACTGGTAATCTTCATCACAGTCAACTTTAATCAAATTGATCGTCAGATCAATCATTTCGTTTCGCTGTACATGATCGATGTTATTTAATCCGTTTTAGAAGGGAAACGGCAATCATCGCGTTTTCTTCTCCTTACACTATGACCCGTCCATTCGTATAATTTAATCTTAAACGCGAAACTACTCATCTCGAAGGCCAACTGTGTCGATCGAGATCATTTTTATATGTTGTTTCCACATGTTCGAAACTATAGGAAATTAGTAGGGTGAGAATTTTCTATAGCTTTTTGGGTATCGTTTTGGTAGTTTAGATCATCTTCTTTGCTTGTGCTGAAAATATAGTGATCAGGTTTAAATCGAGAAAGGAGATAAAGTTTAATCATGAATTGAGACATAAGTGATCATTGATTCTTTTTGGAACTTTGGAAGTTTGTAAGTATTTCGACCCCGTCGAGATAATTTGTTTTTGTAAAATGGATCTACCCGGATCGAAAATCGGGCTCAGTACATGGCACGCGTATCTGTTACATTGGATCTAACAAAGGCTATTACATCTAATATAATTCTAATATAATTCTAATATAATTAGAATCGCGAAATTGTATAAAAGTAATGTGTAAATTTCTTTTATAGTGAATACACTTAAGTGTACAAATTATATATTACTCGGGATTGAGAACAAAAAATGATAGTGACACACGTTTAAGAGAACAGTGAAGTAAGAGAAAAATCGAGGATACATGCGAGGCTTTATTGCACAAAAGTACCATTATATTTTTAATAATCCCAGTGTTATTTGAATTAATTGTAATATATAGGTTTTTAAATTAATAGATAAAACTTTACTAACATATTTAATTTATTGATAATCGCGATCGAATGTAGCTAATTGTTGCTATAACGACGAATATACGCAGGATTTCGTATTTATTATTGCATTATACAGTTAGTAAATACATATTATTGAAAACTATTTAATATGTATAAGTCTTATTTACATAATATGTTTCTACGTTTTTGCACAGTGTCTAAGACATTTTAATAGAGCGAAAATGGTACTACGTTATCCCCAATCTATTTTTTCAACATAACGTGGATGCATACCGATGTATGTAGTGTAAACACACTATAAGATTGCATGTAATGGATCTTTCATAGCATGACAAACGGGGATATCTATATTTATATTAAGTAGAAATTTATGAATTGAAGGTAGAATTTCAAATTCTTAATTTAATCTTTAGAAGGAGGAATGAATAAATCAAGAGCTTGTGAATAATCCTCTATCTCGTATAACACGTTTTTTCTTCGACTAAATATCAATGCAATTTTTTTCCTCTTTCGCAAACACGGGATTGATAGTACAATCTGGAACCATCTAGACTTGTGGTAGGTGTCTTGAACAACGGTATACTGTTGTTTCCTTTTTCAAGGAAACCACAGCAGCATAATATTACTGAGAAAGATAAGAAAATTATTTAAATGTATCGTGCGGTATCATTTTTTTTCCATCAAGCACGACGAAATATCCATTAGATGAATTGCATTGCATACATGTACATCACTTTGAATTAGTTTTATCCCGTATTCATAGATTAATGAGATCGACATGGTTGATTTCCGTGGACGATTACATTAAGCGTGCGTGAAGACTGAATTACTGTTACAGGATATTTCTAGCAGGTAATTGCGCTGATCAAATCTGGGTTGTAAATAATTTAAACTCCAAATAAATAGAAGATATTTTTTATTTTTACGAATAAGTTTGTACAATTCTGTCAACAAGTAAATTCTCCGATTACATACGGACTAACTCTGCGAAATTATTCTTATTCGATTTTACATGAAAAACAAAGTTTGTTTTCCGACTTCGAATCCTGGTACTATACGATGATCCTCGTAGTATTGATATTTTCTTGAAACATTATCAAATATGATTTTCGGACATCTTTTTTAATTCTAAAAAAAAACCCTTTAATTCGAAGTCTTGCAAACTGTACAAAGCATTTTAGGAAAAGGAGGTACAAAGACAATCATCCTGTAACTGTGAAAAAGTAATTTTTCATTACGATTGAAATAGTAGCATAAAATAAAGTGGGTATTACGCGTTGTCCATTAGTTTAGTGCAACTTGACAAAGCGGGACGAAAGAAAAAAAGAGAACGAAAGTTGAGTAGCAGGGGAAAGGACATTAATGATCAAGAAAGAGGCGGAAGGAACAGGAGGAAGTACGTTGGGTAACAATAGCATATCTTTGATTAAAGAACAACGTTGCTAAATAGAAAAATCCAATTCGAGAACATAATCCGGTAATCTCGTCAGTTCAATAAAATGCGCGTATATATAAATCAGATCCAATAATAATTTATTCGTGTCACGATATTCTCTTTTTTGTACATTGTCATTAGTGTAGAAAGATAAGACAAAATCATATACAATATCACTCTCATATTTTGTCGAGAACGAATATTTTCTTTTTATTACATGATATTTTACTATTCATCTATTAGCAGACTTTCAGTAAACGTTCTGTGTAATACGTTCGAAAATCTGTACATATTTACACGAGTTTATCCCGAGAGCGACAATCCTTTGAAAACATTTTAATCGTAATGCTAATTGCAAAATGTACCCATACGTGCCATTCTTCCTCTTGATCATTTTTTTCGATTAAAGGTCGTGTTACAAGACGTTATACCTTACCACCTTTTACTCTGTTTAAAAACTACATACGTAATATGAATACGTTCTCATCGCTACGTGCTTGATCGCAATAATGAATCTCCAATCACAGGTATACAACGTTATAATCCATGTAATATTGCAGTTTTCAACGCAAAACACTTTCATGTGGTGCATGTGTAACGGTGCCTTCATTTGACGAAATCTACATTGTTGCTCGAGTTATAAAATCGCGATAACTTTGGAATTTGTACATTGCAAAATATACGAACAAAAATTGTGAATATATTGTCGTGGAAAATTGTTTCCATCTATTTCTGTGCCATCAAAACCGATATCCCGGTGTTGAGAACACTATGACCAGGAATTATCCATGCATCCTCGTCGTGCTTACGGGTTGATTCTATATCCCACTGTGGATTCGTTAGATAAAGCAGATTGTGTTTTCCACTCTTGCCTGCCTGGAAAAGTAAATGCATTTATTTTCATATGATTTAAATTAGTACACTTGCGAATATGTAGTAAATGTACTTGAAAAAAAAAATGGACCTTGTTCGCGTACCTTACTATTCCAGTCCTGTGACGTACATCCAAGTGCATTATTGTTTGTTTGCAGCTTGTCCACTACTTGTCGTAGTTTGTCCACTCTGTTGTTGCTGGCCCCAATACTGACCATAATACTGCTGGTTCCAACTATTCCAGTTTCCATTACCATAACCCTGTTGATAATTGTTCTGATTGTATGAACCTTGCCCGTAACCCTTCCAGCTACCCCAGGATGGAGATGATCCCCAATTACTTTGTTGACCCCAACCTTCCTGAGACTGACTTGGCCAACTGTTTTGTTGATTCCATACAGGCTGTTGTGACCCTTGGTAATTCCTTGAGAGGAAAAAAAGGTACAGGGGAAATGAATCGTAATTATAATTTAAAAAAGCAAACAAGGAAGATATAATTACCCGATCGGAGCTCTTGATCGTGGACCTTGACGGGAAGCAAGAGCGCGCCCCCTGTCGTTTCCTCCTCTTCTATCAGCATTACCACCCCTTCTATTCATTCCACGATGTACAAGCGGAATAGGCGCACCCCTTCTCCTTCGTGGTACTTGAGAGCCATAACCACCACCATGCCTTGTATGACCACCACCACCACCACCACCACCACCCCTTTGTGGTCTATCCCTCCATCCCATATTACCACTGCCGCCACGCCAAACGGGGTTGCGATTTCTGTCGGAATCTGCAAATATTCATTTTGGGCAAACTATAAGTTTTGTTTCTGAATTAGTGATGTGGACCAATTTGTATATTTCTTAGATTCCTTACAACTGTTTCGTCTATCACGATAATCTCGATTGTCTCTGTTGTCACGACTACTTCGCAGGTCACTTCGGCTCTCATTTGTAATCCCCGATCGCGAATCAGTCCGTGCTCGTTTACTTATTTGTTGTTCGCCGTACCCAGCTTCTACTCCTTCTTTATTATACTTTTCTATGATTTTCGCGCCCTCTTCTTGGTTGAGCTCGACCCAATCAACAAGATCGAATGATTCGCCAACAACCGGAGCTCTGAAATTCGCTGAAGGAGAAAAAAAATGTATTGCGTCACATATACAATTAATAAGGACCGATAAAATAGAAACAGTAATAGAAACCTTTGATTTCGAGTAGCATAGAATCAGTGACTTCTTTCCCATCGATTGGTTTCTGTTTCATACCGCGAGATTTATATTCTTCTTCTGATGAAACTATAACCACTGCTTTTCTCTGATATCCACTGAAGTTCTTCATTTTGCGTCTTTGTGCAGAAGGGTACGCGTTTATCTGTATAATATTTAAACAAACGTAGGACTTATAAATTTCTGTCACGCGTTGCAATTAAGTGAGGGTTCGAGTTTTTTTTTCAAATCAAATACATACCTGATCTAGTATATAGTTACGTCTTCTACTTGATGCAATTTCCATCAATCTGTCTAATGCGTCGGTACATTTATCGATAAGCTTCTTCCATTCTCCAACATATTCTTCCTTATAAGATTGCCCAGGATCCTTGACAAAAATATTATTACTTAGACGTGCCTTACAAAAAAGCTGATACATTCAAATATTTATAGTACGTACTTTCATTTTATTAATTAGACTACCAAGTCCTAAAACATTGTACATTTTCTGAGGGTGTTCAGTGGCATATTTAGTAGCCCATGTAGTTTTCCCACAAGCGGGTAAACCGCACATCATTATTACTTCGCACTCTTCTTTTTTCTCTGGTCTCCGTAAACCCGGAATTTTATACTGGGATTCAACATTTCCAATGCTAACGTAGTCTTGTAAAATTTCCTTATTCCATGGTGTTTCTTGACCAAAATTGCATGCAAATGTACAGTTTTTACTTAAAATGTGCGGAAACAATGGCTTCTCCCCGAGTTCTTCTTTAGAGATACTGAATGCAGTGCCTTGATCTTTTCCATTAACAGTATAGGAAAGTACTACATTATCGGATGTTGCATCGCAGTAACATCCGATGACATCGTCTTTTCCAAATTCAAGCCCGTAATCTTCGTATTGATTATCTGTTAGCTTTTTGCCGGTACTGCTGTATCCAAAGCTGAATTTTTCTTCCCCGAGTTGCATCGATGTGTATGAAGTAGACCAGCCAATTCTCAGCACATGTGGCTGCTCTTTCTCGGCATTAATCGTGCAATATTCTACTATTTTTGCTTCGTAATAAACTTTACCGCAAAGAAAACCATACGATGCTCGGGCGCCAGCCCACATGTGCGAAAAGCCATCATTGTGCATAGGTGTAGCAGTAAAAAATCCGTCTTTATCGATTACTAAATTTAAATCTGAGTCATCTGAAAGGGACCAACGATAATGAAATAGATATTTATCTAGAGATTTGCTTTAAATGGTGCAATAATTTAATCGCTTGAGTGGTACGATTCTGTTTTTCCTTTTCGCCCCGACAAAATGTTGGACAATCACAGACTATGAAGTCGAAGGAAGGAAGATCGATAGCGTTTATCTCACACTCAAACGGTTAAATAGCTATGACTATCATTTCTGTTCATTAACATACACCAAGATAAAATTAATGCAGAGTCGTCAATTTCTGGTTCGTTCTCGATGGAGACAGGAGGGGGTGATTCATGACGATATTCCAGGGGACTCTGCGATCTTTTCCGCTTTTTATCCCTGGCGACTGTGTTTGTGTTCGTCTCTTCTGGTTCTTTCATTTCTACCTCTGTATCTTCTTCTGGTTTAATTTCAGACATTTCTATATCCTGTCCATGCAAATGAAACATTTAAAGTTAAACAAAACTTCCGGTTTCAAATTAAAAGTTCAAGCTTACCGAAACTTAGATATATCATTTTGACCGTATTCTAAAAATGTAATAATAGTAATAATGATAATTATTATAGATCGCGGATTATACTAAGTAGATTACACTAGAATCGAAGGCAATCGTTCTAGTAAGAATTATAGCATTAAATCAGTATATATGGTACAATGGAAAGTATACCTCTTCGTCGCGTTTATCATCTGCATTATCTTCCGCTCCTTTTTCACTTTCTTCGACCTCCAAAAATTCATCTTCTGCTTTCAATTTATCGTTCTCATTGATGTCTATGTCTTGTTCTTCTTCAAGTATATCTTTCGATTGTTCTTCTTCAAGCAAATCTTTCGATTGTTCTTCTTCAAGTAAATCTTTAGATTGTTCTTCTTCAAGTAAGTCTTTCGATTCTTCATCGTCGAGTACATCTTTTGATTGTTCATCGTCAAGTACATCTTTTGACTGTTCATCTTCAAGTAGATCTTTCGATTCTTCATCTTCAAGTACATCTTTCAATTCTTCATCTTCAAGTATATCTTTCGATTCTTCATCTTCAAGGATATCTTTCGATTCTTCATCTTCAAGTATATCTTTTGTTTCTTCATCTGCAAGTATATCTTTTGATTCTTCATCTTCCAGTACATCCTTCGATTCTTCATCTTCGACTACATCTTTCGATTGTTCTTTTGGTTCCAGAATTTCAGTGGTTTTAGCCTCACCTATAGATTCTGCAATATTATTACTATCCATCGAATCTACATTTTCTTCTTCGCGTTGATCAAACTGCTCTTTAATATCATGAGTGTCTTCACAGGGCTTATTATCTTCATTCTGTGTATTATTTTTATTTGCAACTGAAGCAACAGCTTCAGTTTCCATTAAATCTGCATTTTCTGATGTTTCTTTGTTTGATGTACTCTCTATTGTCTCATCATTTTCATTCGCAGCATCTTTATCATCCTTTGATTCCTCTGTTGTCAATTCATTTTTGTCGCTTGATTTTACTGGTGATTCAACATTTGTAGCCTTATTTTCTTCTACTACTTCCATAGAATTAGTACCTTCTTTTTCTACAATCGATGAACTTTTCCTGTCCTTTTCTGTTTTTTTTTCAGGCGATGCAGGTAATACCTGTTGCTTAGCAATCTCACTCTTAGCAGCAAGTTCCTTTTCCTTAGAAGCATCTTTTTCAATAACAGGCTCATCTTGCATAGCTGTATCTTTTTCAACTGCGGGTTCTTCTTGTTTAACGGCGTCTTCTTTAATATCAGCTTTTTCTGATATACCAGCTTCTTCTTGCGCATCGACTTCTAGTATAGTGTCCTCTTGACTGGTACCTTCATCTTGCAAGGTAGAGTCTGATGGTGCAGGTGATGTTTCACGAGACAAATCATTCTGATCCAACTTCTTTGGGGACGTCCGTTTTCTAGAGTACGTCAGCCTAGACGTTCTTCTTTTCTTGGCTGCAGAATCTTCACGGGGTGTCAACGGTGCACTTTTGGATAATCTGCTTGATTTTTTTGGCGTCTGCAATGCTCGTGTCGATTTTGTTGCCTTTTCATCACTTTCTTGAGCAGCATCATCGTATGTATCTTCTTCATCAGCATTTTTTCCTTCGCTGCTCACTACAAGTGCAAACACACGTGTTTCATTAATAAAAAAAAAATTATAACATCCCCTAAGAGATCATACATAATCAACAAGTATATTAAATTATACATTTGAGCCACAGGTGATTATAAATTTCATTACAGTAGAGACCGAAACGAACCGGCAATAAATAAATTAAAATGTAGAAAAAAAAAGTTTGCGAGTCGACATCAATATAAGGGGGATATAGTGGCGTCGCGTGTACAATTCACGCGTAAACAGAAAGGTGCTCATAGTTCACGCATATACAATGTTGAAAATCTTAATAAATTTTCTATGACAATCGATTCTTACTAATGACGACGAAATAGGTTACCGTCGCCGACTCCAAAATAATTTAATGAAAAAAAATAGTAAAAACCGTTGGACAAAATATTACCGCCCAATTTGAATGTTTGTCAACATTGGAGTACACAAATACGTCGATCACTGGATCGAGAATGATTGGCTACCAAGTATTCGGTAGCAGCAAAGATAAAAGCAAGGTAAAAGGGTAACTAACGGTTTGCATTTTCCTCTTCTATCGCCTTACGAAGTCTCTCAACAAGCACTGACTTGACGCCTTTCGTATCGAGTCCACGCTGTGCTAGTTCTGTCCGTAATTCGACCACTTTTAACTTTTCCAGATCCATTGCGCGTTATGTTACACGATTGTTTTTTAATCCACGCACTTTTACTCTGCTGAAAATCTTATGAAAAGCCCATACACGCGCCAGTGACCCGCGCTAAATATACAATATGGCGATACAACTGCAAACAACGCGTTACGTGTTGTAAATGGATTTTATTGGTCAATGTGGCATTTATTTGTAGTGACGCTAACTTCACTCCAAGTAGAATTATTTTTCACCTTTACATTGGTACGCTGCAGGTGTTCCTATTGGTTTACCTAAGGCGGGATTGCATCTGATTCGTTGAAAGATTACGTGTGTATACGAAATTTGTAGAAACAGCCAGTTGAATATAAACTCTGGTAGTAAGTTGTTAGGCTCGTTGGAAGCTATCAATTATCAAAGTGATATTTTTATAAATTTTTCCCTAGTTGATAATATCCTTTACAATGAGATAAGAATATTACATCGCCGACCTCCTCAATTCCTCCTCCGATAGATTAGTGTGCATAATTATTTGCTCGATTGAACAGTCTTCTGTAAGATTGCTCGATCTATGATAACCTTACTTACAAAAGGTACCTAGCTCATTTTTAAAGTTCCCGATGCTTATCAAAGGCTTATCCTATTTTTGTATCGTTCTTTGACTTGTACTCACGCTGACTATGAACGCAATAAATGGGAATTGGTTGCATTCGGTAGAAGGAGAGTCATTGATGCATCATTTTTATGTGAATACGTCAAAGAAGAGAAGGTTTTATGGTAATAAGTCGAATGGCTTGTCACCTTATACAATTTTTTTGACTGTTATTTCATTGTCACAAAATATCTTCTAGGTATTCTTGAAAAGCCTCCTCTACCGTCTTCAATCGAAGAAGTTACGTACAAAATCTTTATGGTTGGTAGATCAGGGGTAGGGAAAACATCGGTCGTAGCTCGCCTTGCTGGAACGCTAGAGTCCAGTAATTATAATGAAACTAATGGGATAAAGAAGACAAACGTATTTTGGCCAGTTAAAATTTGGGATAAGGTTGTGTTGTTTAAGCTACAATTTTGGGATACTTCGGAGGCTAGCATTAAAAAATATAATCATATATTGCCTGTACGTACGATGCTAAGGTTTCGCCGAGATTACAATTGGTGAACTCCTTTCAATGGCATTTAAATTTCTAGGCTTGCAAGGACAAAGTCGATGCTATATGTTCTGTATTTTCTTTCGACGATGCAACCGGATTTAACGATGTTCCATATTTGATGAATACTATGGCTGCTATAAAAGAGAAACCAGCTAACATAGTAATCGGAACAAAGTAATTCACAATTATTCCTTCTCCTTGTTGTTGCCAAGAATGGCTAATTGGATCTCAACAATTCTTTTTAGATTTAAACCGTGGTCTACATCAACGGTAGAGGATACACGGATAAAAGAGTTTGAGGATAAATGGAAAGTTAAAATTATTAGAGTTGATATAAATAAGCTTTCTACAAGGTCTGATGTATTTGATTGTTCTTATCAGTTGAACGCTATATGTAATATTCTTTGGAATAGAGATAAGGAATTTATATCTAAACAAATGGGGCAGTGTTGAAAAATTACATTTCCAAGGATTTTTTTTACGTGGATTTTAATAAAGGTAAACGTTTGCTCATTTTTTTTTCGTTATTAGCTTTCCCTTGTTCTATCGTTAACGGTGGTAAATTAGGAACGTTTATCATAGGGTAAGGGGATGTTTTCAACGCAAGGTATCTAGGCGAATATTCAATTGTGAACTGCCCTCGGCTCTTGTACCCAACTTCAGGAGGGTTCGGACATTCACAGTGGCGGCAAAGTTAGCGATGCGTTGATTCGTCTCTCGACTTTTTTTTGTCAAGAGAGAATCGAAACCCCTTTGCAGGCGTAGAAAGTAAATGGACAGGTATGTTGAATTGTACAGATTTTTATACAATAGAAGGGGGGGTAGTCTCAATTTGTTATTTTGCCTCCGTACCATCAATCTTTAGGTTATAATATTTCCACGTACAGTTTATACGTATTGCTTTTAATTGTTTCAATATTATTTATTTACTGGCCCTATTTTTATTTTCTATTTATTTAAACGTATACCGGTCGAGTTAGTAGAATAGTAATTCTACCGATATTTCATCGGGATAATCATGCGCCGTAGTAGCACGCGCACCGCTCTTAAGAGCGCGCGTAAAACAAACCACTATCGGGGCTACTGGTGCTGTTCCATTTTCGTCAAGCATCCATGACATTGTTTTTATTCTAGAAATGAAAAGCAGTAAAGTTCTCATTGTTGGAGGAATAATATTTGCCTCGGAGATTGTTTGGTGTTTGTACAAGAGATTCGGTCGCCTATGGACGAAGAGTAGAAATAGCAATAAGGCTTCGAGGACGAACGTTCGCGAGTCGAAACAAGACATTTCTGAGGTCATGTTTTTCTCAAAGGAATCCAGTCTTTGCCGCGTGCACATCGTTAGCGAAGAAGCGTGCCTCAGAAACAGTTGTCCAGTCGGCTATTTGAGGTAATTTCTAGCCGCGTATTAAATATCGAACAGTTCCTTTACGCGATGATTTTTATTCGACCGTGAACAATATTGCAGGAAGTTGGAGGGCTACATAAATATGTCCAAAGAAAGTTTGGACGTTTGTATGTATGCGTTGACTTGTTCATTGTTATCAAATGCGATCGTCGATGCGCATAAACGAGGTGTAATCGTTCGAATAATAACAGATCATCGCATGGCCTGTAACGAAGCCGCTCAAACAACGTTATTTCACAA
Organism: Nomada goodeniana; assembly: GCA_963969485.1. Lineage (NCBI taxonomy): Eukaryota > Metazoa > Arthropoda > Insecta > Hymenoptera > Apidae > Nomada > Nomada goodeniana. The sequence goes on along the minus strand of OZ018305.1, from coordinate 5,007,297 downwards.
GAATGGTACGTGATGCTCATTATCCACGGCATATCTCGCGATCACTTTCATCGACCAACGAATTCACACGCGTTTCAGGCATGGCGATCAAATTTGAAGATCTCGACGTGCTGATGCATCACAAGTTCGCGATCGTGGACAATAGCATAATAATTACTGGCAGCACCAATTGGACAATGGCTGCGTTTTTTGGAAATTTCGATCACATAGTGGTGACGAATCAGAAACTCTTAGTGCAACCATTCGTCGAGGAATTCGACAGATTGTGGAAAATATTCTCCAAGTCCGAAGAAAATGTAATAGATTCTGCACAATCCCGAACGAACGATAGGTCTTAATGCGGTGAGTGCTTGTTTTTACATCATTTCGATGCCCGAACAATCTTCTACTCGAGCATTCGACGAGCACCGCCTTTCTGATACCTTAGCGAATAAAGAAGGTACCGCCTCGAGAGCGGTCGTTGACGTCAAAGAAGTCGACAGGGAAGTCGTAAAATTCGAAGGTATTTTAGGGCCACGAACCCCGACAACGTATGCAAAAATACTTGTAAGATGGGATGCGCATGGTCTCGGGACACGTGTCAATAGTGCGACGCGGGTCGTTATGCTGCGCCGAGCGTATCGGTTTTTGCGATACGCTGCGCCCCTACCCAACGTGATTCGCGATTACTTGCTGCTCTCATCGGTCGATAAATGTGGAACATTGTCCGTATACATAAATAGGCTAGCTTGTATTAAAATAGACGTCGGGCTGTTGGACCGGAGGATCGATGACGAGATCCCCGGCGACGAGCCGTCCGAGTTGGTTCAAGCGTCTTTCCCTTCCTGTGTACTTGGAAATTCACGGTCTCCCTGCGGTTGACACGCATGCATGTTGTCTCGTTACCGTGCTTCATCGTTATTTTGCCTTTATCTACGTTATACGCGCACTTGCGAACGAACCGATTCTGGTAATGAGCGACGCGATACGGATCATCGGTGCGGGTAAATTGTCGGATGAATATGTTTTTCTTTTGTTACTCGATGTTCCGGTGTTTGCGCGTGATCGCACACGCGAAACACGTGCTTCTGTACGAAAGTATGCGCGTGTGGAGCACGCAAAAACAAATGATTAAGAATAACCACGCGACGAACGGATATAGCAGCGAGCGGGCCAAAAATACGCATTGTATCCAGATACGATAAAAGCCGGATGCACGTTGGCGGTAGTTTGACGTTAGCTAATCTGCTTTTCCGTGTATCGCATCCACGCCAATAGTAGGGACGCGATAGTATTTAGAAAATCGCATTGTTCCGTAGTCGAACGGTTTCTCGCTTTCCTCGTTCCGTCCGCTTTCGAAATACAGCCGTCAACGATTCCGCGAATCATTCGCTTCTCTTCCGAATCGCGTAATAAATTTGGCGATTCCATTTCGGGTTTCCACCAGTATTCGCGAACACGTTCGAAGAATTGTGTGCATCTTGCGCACACGTTTCTTCCACACTGAACCGAAGACGAGTAGAAAGAACATTTTACTGTTCCGCGGTGCATTTTGTTCTCCAATTGATTGGCTAATATTTGGTATAATTTATGTGTAGCAATTAAGGTGTAACGACTGGCAGCTGGAGAAAAGTAGGCGTTTCGTAGGTCAAGGGCGTGTCAAAATGGACAAGTGGTACGTTCGCGATATCCGCGAGAGTCGCGGATTCAGGGAAGAAAAGGTTAAGGGTCAGGTATTTCCTTGATGGCTCTTTTAGCTGCTCCCTTTTCTATTTAAAACGCAAGGTTGTTACGGTTCTTTTAGGATGTAAGGTAAAATGTACAACATTTTTTTACCGCAATTTAGTTGCAAACCTATAGTTCGTACAGGAAGATAAGGAAAAGAAGGGAGGTAAAGGACGTGCAAAAGCGAGGAGGGGGAAAGAGAATATTGCATTTCACTGTAAATGATATTCCAATTATTTTCAATGCATTTATTTCGGTATTCTTTATATAGAAAACATTGCTTCGCGTTAATGGAGGCCTAACGCGTTTTGTTGTCGCACAATTCTTCCCTTCTCTTTTCTTTGTTTCGTTCACTCGCGACCCTCCTACGGTTTTCCCAGGTATAAATTTTCATTCGCACACAGGAAGAACTATGTGACATAAGTCTAGGCGGCTGTTTTGTGGTAAGATAGCTCTAACGAATTGTGTATACCCGATTACTTCTATACTCCTTCCCTCTACCAGTAAATCGCTAGAAGAATATATGCGCGCTATGTATATGCATTCGTCCTATCGTTTAATGACACTAAACACCGTTTAATCTCTGTTCCGAGTTCACCTACGCTCGTTCCATATTTTTGCCCCGAATGCGTCGAACGTTCCTGTTCGTTTCCTCTTTGTTCAAAACGAATCCCTTGAATTTTCACGGAAGGCCTCGTACAGTGACTCCTACTGGTTACCGTTTGTTAAACTATATGTATAATTATCAGTAGTGTAATATAAATTACTAGGAAATCCGCAGTCATTATTGTCTCTATAGTCGACACCGAAAACACCGATCGCAGTTGCGTTTTGCGTTCGCCGCAGTCTTAACGAGTTTTTATCACATTCATTTCGTATTCTTTAATGGAAAAGGAAAGAATCGCCTGTTTCGCGCTCATCGCACTCGACCCCGTCGTACAGTCTTTAGGCAATTCTTGCGTCGGAGCTGTTCCACGCGAAAGGAAATGCACGAAGGATGATCGCACGTGAATATACATATATACATGTGTGCATGAGAGGGAGAGGGAGAGAGAATGAGAGAGAGAGTGTGCGTGTGCGTGTGTGTTTGTCTGTGTATGTGTGTCTGTATATATACATATATATATACGCATATACAATGTACATACATTCGTCGTTAATAATTGGTCCGCTTGTAGAGAAGAATGATGTAGAAGTGAATGGAAACGGAGAAGGGGAATGGAGTAGGTGAACGGTTTAGATGGGGAGACGATGAGCAGGAAACAGTTGTAGGAAAGATAGAACGACGGATGGGTAAATGATAGAAAGATTGTCACGCGTTCTCGCGCCCGTATCGGTCGTCGTTCGAGTTCGGACGCGACAGCGTGGAGGACGACGAAGCCGGTCCTAGTGAAAGATTCGAGGCGAATTCGTCGCTGTTCTTTCGAACGTTGCTTTGGCACATTGTAAAGAGGACGGAGCGTCTCCGTCGTGGGCAGCATCGAAGCCCCCGAAACTATTCTTCCGTTCCCGGCGATCGCTTCTGAGGCAGGGTTCGCTAGAAGCTCTGACCGTCCCTCACATACCGTCCGCCCCGAGGCTACCGACAGAAGCCGGTTCCGCGATGTTCGAGTCGCATTGCATTACCCACTCCCAAATCCTCTTGGTAACTACCTTTTGATCGATCGTGGTCTCGAGGCCGTAACTGTTGAGAAGCTTTCTCAGCTTGTTCTTGTTCTCGTCGACGTTCCGTTGATCGTCGAGGACCGTGTCCAGGTAGAGCAAACTGTCGCCCCTCCTCGGTATACCCTCGCTCGCGTCTACCAACGTGGACGTCGCGCTGTGACTGATTTTATTCACGCACCACGAATCTTTCAGGTACTTGTTGATCTCGTTTACGTGCGGTCTCTTCTCCGGCTTGTGCTCGAACGTCCGCCTGAAGTACCGCAGTAATCTGGGCGTGAACCGTCTGAACGTCGGCGGAACTTTCGTGGTTCTCCTCTTCAGCCATCTCTGGAAGGCGGAATATTCCGGGTCCTGGATGAGATCCGCGGTTTGCCACGGTGGATTTCCCGTCAGGCACACGAACAGGACGATGCCGAATTGCCAGCAATCTGCGCTCCTCTTGCACGCGTACCTCTCGTTCTTCACGATCTCGTAGATCTCCGGCGGCTGAAACGGTAGCCAGGCGCAACGGATCTTATTGACGAGCGTACCCTCGCGCCTCGTGCACCCAAAGTCGCACAGCTTTATCTTCGACATGTCCAGCGCGAAGACGAGCACGTTTTCGAGCTTGATGTCCCGATGCGCCAGCTGTTTCGAGTGAATGAAATCGAGGGCGGAACAGAGCTGGCTGGCGATCCTTTTGCACGGCTCTTCGCTCAGACCACCGGCTCTGACGTTACCCGCGAGATCCCCGTACGGCGCGTATTCTTGGGCGAAAATGAAACACTTGTCCGCTTTGAACGCGACCGCGTACGAGCACAGGATATTCGGATGCGGGCTCAAATGGTAGGAATAGTGAAACTCGCGGAAAAAGTCCTTCTCTGTGGTTAGCTCTTGGTGGACGGCTTTTAGGACGACCCTCGTTCGTGTCGCCCGGTGGGTCGTTAATAAAACTTTGGCGAAACTCCCTTCCCCGAGGGTCTTCTCTACTTCGTACTCTTTCGACAGGTCCAATTCCTTCAGAGGGACCTCCTGCACTCTGTGTATCCCGGACTCCTTTTTCTCGTGAAGTTTCATCTGCAATCAAATCAGTCACGATATTGTTCGCTCGATACTTGAAGCTAACGTGCGGTTAAAATCCGATCGATCGCACAATCACCACCCCTGTTCGTATGCGCGGAACTCGCAAAGTTTATGGGAATAATCGTCCCGCTCGGTTGCGTCATCGGTGCATCCAACTTGAAACTGTCGGGACGTGGTGCACAAGGCTGATCAAGCCCGAGACGCGTTCAGCACTTGGATCGATATGCATCGGGGAGGGCATTGCTCTCGCCGCGATGCGATTCGAGAATCGCCCTTGCCCTTGCTCGTTCGAACGCCACACCGAGCCAAGGGACGGTTAACATTTCTTAACGTTAGACTCGCAGAGCGGAGTGACACATTCGTCGCGGTGTTCGTCGGCGGGGGAAATGGGGTTCGATTTTCGTGCGATCCGAGCGGTGGATTTTCTCGATCGAGACCGTCGCCGAGAAACGAGAGAAATGTGGAGCCGATGAGCCGTGCAGGCGAAGGACGAAATCCGGGGCAGAGAGACGAGGGGGGAACGCCAGAGATTGGCCGGAGGTTGGCCGGGTGAACCCAGGACCTTTTGAGCTGCCTAGATCAATAGCAAGGATTTCGCTGCGGCAACGCGCGTCAAACTATTTCGTTGCCATTCGTATCGTCCCGATTCCAGTTAAGGCTGGTCGTGACTAGGGGAAATAGAATGGGGTAGTATTCTATGGGGATAAATTTATTAGCCGACACGAGCGTCAATCCGCCCCACTCGTCCGTGCGCCTTTCAGGACGTTCGATCGCTTGTCGCGAAACAATTGACGACTAAACGTACGTCGATTTACGCGATCCAACAATTACGGCCGGTCGATACCGTCGTTTCGCCTGGAATTGATTTTTCCCTCGATCTCCACTTTTTTATTCGCGCGCACGCGAATCGTATTTCGCAGTTCGCAGAAGTGGCGATGGATTATTATTATACTCTTTTTTTTTTTTTTTTTTTGGTTCAATTCTCCGCCGGATATTACCGGTTTGTTCTGACAGGCTTTTGGACCCAGGTATATTTAGAATTTGTGTTTACCGGGGCTATTTTCACGCGTGCGAGAAATTAGGGAAGCAATATTTTGCCCGACTTCTTTATCTGTGTAGAGCATTCTGGGAGAAAGGGTTGGTAGAAAGCGGAGAGGAGAGGGAGGGACCGAGGACGGTTTTGCCAATTGCGAATTTCGTCGAGTTTATTTTGCCAACGTTGTTTCGCTTCCCGATCCGATTTTCGGCAATACGTGGCGCGTTCGATAGGTGCGACAACAATTTTGTTGAACCTCATTTTCGCACGTCACAGGACGCCGTCAATATTTCCCAGCAACTTACCACGACGATCGTGAAATCCTTTAGCCGTCGAACCAGATGCTGCCGCGGAATAACAGGTTCCACGCACAGATCGTACAATTCACTGACAAGTTTTCACGGTAGGAACTTTCACAAACGATCGCTGGTCTCGATGACTGTCCCTTCAATTACATTTTCGCTGCGACAGCGCGCCGCGATACGTAACACAAGCGGTGCACAGCAGCAAACTAATTGGCTCTAAAGCGGTCGCGGTGCGTTGATGAACCACGCGACGTGGTCAACGCACTACCGAGTTTTCACGGAGATTGAGAGAACTGTGAACGATCGTACGAAGAAAACCGCTACGTCGCTCGACGTCACATTTTCAGCAATGCGCGTATGTCGCGTCTGGAGTCGTTGCGACGCCCTGCGTCGCTTTTATAGACGCCGACGAGACGCGCAGACGTAGATCGGAAAAGGGTATGGAACATCCATGCGAGGATCAAACATCCCCGTAATTTGCCGTCTTCTTAGTAAACGATTAAATTCTGCGTGTTCTATTTGGAAAAAGAGGCCGCTTTCCCTGGACGATCGTTATGCCGGAGTAATTACGCGCATCCGTGAAAAGTTCCCGGAAAGCGACGAGACCGAACGCGCAGTTTCACGCTGCAAACGTGATCCTTCCATATTTACGGATTGTCGAGCTATCGTTACGTCGTTAGATTCGTCTCCGTCGAGCGGCGAGGCGCGTTTGCAATCTAGCCGAGGGAATTGTTCGTCGAAGTATAAATTTTCGTCTCGAGACGAGAGATAGGCGGATTAATGATTTTCTACCGGGACGATATCTCAAGTGGTCCCGCTCTTTCTCGTTAGCACGTGCAAAAGTAGCGATCTCGGGTTCGCGCCACTCCGTTAGATCGGTGTAACGGCACTCGACGAGAAACGCGGATCCGACTGGCAGGTAGCGAGACACGCGTACGCACGATTCCCCAAACAATACGTATTACGTATGGCCGAATAATACGCATACTCCTCGGGCGGAATTTAATTTCAACCGGAAAGTATTTTTAAAATGTATGTCAAGTATACGATGCCCATAGGGATGGATCGCGCATACCAGTGCAACCGCGGCAATATCGAAGATATAAATAGAGGGAACCGTTATCGTGGAAGTAGGTAATAACTATGTAACGCGTAACTGTTTCGTTTCGACTCATTAGTGCCGTAATATCTCTATCGATCGGAGTTTATCGCGTGGCACGTTATTTAGGTTCGATGGACCGGTGCGTTTCGCTAAGGAAATCTCCCTCGGTCTATCGTGTATACGTGTATACGCGTGTCGCTGTAACGGTTTGATATTACTATTAATTGCACGGCTGTTACGCGTTCAACGTATTTGGAGGAGCATGTAATGATTTTACGTAATTTCCTAGGCGGGTATTAATATTAGAAATGTCCATTGTGGCAAATCCTTTATTCGTGTATTTTCCAATTACATACATACATATCTGGTGATTTCGAAATAAATAAAATAAATATAAATATATGGCGCCCGGCGCTACGCGTACACATAATCGTATCTTATAATTAGTCCTCTTGTAATTAGCCTTCAATTACTGGAGGAGTATGGCGAATATTCCGTGTATTCGGAGGAATTGCTGCACGTGGTGCAGCAGGAACACGAACTGTTCGAGCAACAGGAATCGCTGCATGACGATTCATCAGTGGAATCGCTGTAAGACGATCCGTCAGTGGAATCGCTGCGAGACGATTCATCAGTGGAATCGGAACATCGATCGCCATCCTCCGAGCAAGAACTCGAGCTCGAGCTGTATTCTACAAATGACAAGCAAAGTAGATATTTCGTCTGTGACAAAGCTAAGCAGATAATTCGTCTATGACAAAGCTATTCTCGTGCGGATAAACATTTTCCAAAGGAACATAATACCTGGCAAATATCCCATCTTTCGAACGATTCGCGTTACATGATGGCTGAATTTTTCCATGGCTCGTTCCGCCTTCCTTTCGTGCCTGCTTCTCGTTCTGTCGTCTCTTCGTTCCCGTTTGTCGAGCAGCCGTTGCTCGAATTTTCCAACCTTCTTCCCCTCTGCTGAATAAACAATCGATTACCGTATCAGTACAATCAAGTAACGAGGATCTCCCTTCGAAACGAAACTCGTGAACAGCCTCACCTGCCCTCGCTGGTTTTCTATCTCGTAGTATATTGCATTTTGAAGTTTCTGATTGCCTACTCGTTGGCGCTCGCTTCTTCTCCGTAATTTTTCTCGTCGTTGCAGCCTCATTTTTGCATATCACGGCTGCATTCTTGCCCAGCTTCTCCGCGGGTCCCAATTTGTTGCAATTATTATTTAAATCCCTTGTCGCGCATTTCCTACTCTTGTCGGACTTTTTTATCGAAGCGTCGCTCGTCGCAGAGAACTTCTTTCCCGCTGCCGCGACTTTGTTCTTCTCGATAGCGCATTCCTTCCCCAGGGAATTGCTAATTTTCGAAAGCTCTCCCATCGGCGTGCTTGCTTTAAACGGCAGCTTCGAATTTCTGCATCTCGGCGTTCTCGTGTTTACGCTGTTCTCGTTTCCACTGTTTGCATCCACCGTGTTTTCAACGGTACGCTGCGAAACACTCGCCGCTTCCTCTTCATTTTGATTTACTGGTGCCGGGGCTGATTGTTTCTTGCATCGCATTTTCACCGAATTTCCTACCGTCCTTCGATTAGTGGCCGATTTTCTAACGGTTCCCGGTTTCTTTCCATTTTCCCTGCTTGTGTTAACTCGTTCCGTTTCTTCATTCCCGTTTGACGCCTTTGTCCTGCCACTCTCACTCTTCTGCGCAATATCTGCTTTGCGTTCCGTGGATTTTGGGCCGCCCACCTTGTCCGCTTTCTTTTTCCCTTCGTTCGTTCGGCCCGTCTGACTTTTACGAGTCCCTCGCGAGGATGGCGTTGGCCGTTTGTCCGTCGAGCTCTTATTGTCTGTTGTTTAACGTCGTCAATAAAACCAGCGATTCGTGGAAGGACGTATAAGAGGTCTTTCTGCTTACCTGCGGGGGCGTGCTTCGGATCGAGCGCCATCCGCTCGTTGAATTCGTTCAACACGTCCTGTATGAAGTTGCATTGCACGAAATCGTCGATCTGGCTCCACGGATCGGTTTGGAGAATTTGTTCCATATCGAGGATCCCCTGGTTCGCCGGGAAGGAGAGGGACGCCCTTCCCGGAACTTCCTCGCGATTCATTTTAATCGAGGAAACGAGCGGGAAAAGCGCCGGCGGGTCCGCTATGAAACCGCTAGAATTAGACCCGAAGCTTTTCTAGAGAAACGACGCTGGTATTTAACCGTCAACCACCGAGGTTCCGCTCCAAAGTGTAGAGACAAAAAGAAACAAATACAAAGATCGATTTTGCTTGCTTGCTTACTTTGAAACTACCGTTCTACGTCAAGCCGTGTATTTTCGGTTTTCTCTGTTTCGAGATGAAAACGTACGCGTTACAGATACAACCGGGCAGCCGCGTGTCGAGGCAGGAATCAAAGCGGAGCGACGACTAATTTAAGAAACGTGAACAGCGCGAGTCGCGTTCACCCGATTCCACCGGAACCCCCGCCTGATTGCCAACCGATTCGAAATGTCGTTGTCGCCCGAACGATTTACACGCGAAAGGTCGCGACACCTCGAATTGTTCGTAACGCGTCGACTATTGTTGTGAAGCGCGATCCGATCGCGCATCAATCGCCGTGGCTGCCCGAGACGATGCCAGACGTCGACGGTGCGCCAATTCAAGCGTCGATCGATGGAACTCGTCGGAAAGACGAAACTGTTCGTCCTCCCCAACGGAGGGAAAGCAACGCGTCGCGGGCGCCAGGTGGCGGCGCCCGATTATTTTTAACGATTTCGACAAGCGTGAGAAACGTCGGACGAGTTTTCCAATTACCCCTCACGACGCGTACGCGTTAACACCGGAAAGATCTTCTCCGTCGTCGCGGACGGCTCGGGGGAAAAATTAGACGCGACCCGAGAAATGTCAAGGTACACGGACGCAGTGACGTCACCCATTTTCCTGCAACTCGTCCAAGTTTACGCCATCGGGGAACCGAGCACTCGCTTATAGTTAACGGGCAATCGCTTGGAAGAGGGTTCAAGTGACGTCACGCTTCCGATGACCGCATGCCACGTCTATAGCCGCGCCGCGTCCTCCCCGGACGTTCCGGTGACACCGGCTGTCCGTGAATGTCGTTGCACCTTAAACGATCGTATCGAAGTCGCGATGAAAATAAGAACAGTGTAGGTGTTGGTCCCCCGGTTGCTGCTCGTTCCTGCGTAGGTACGGAGACCGTTGGATCTATGCACTTGCGTCATCGCGGGGATTCGACGAATTTCGCGATATCGGTTCCCCGATTTGCACGTTCCGCGAATCTAAACAGTACGACGACTAACCGCGGACTCCCTCGGCGTTCGGAACATTCGTTTCCCCCTGCTGAAATAATATTTGGCCGGTCGTAATAATTTGCGCACTTAATACTCGGTTACTTGCGCAAACATTACGTATTCGCACCTATTATTTCAGCGGCCTCCCGACATCTCGACCACGGCGCCGCGGAATCGTTGAAAAGCGGCACGCAATGGGGAATCGGGGATCGTAAATCGAGGCGCCGCTTATTCTTGGTATCGATCGACATCAAGATCTGCCGGGCGTAGCCGCAAATTTACGTCCCCGTTCCAGCGCTCCTCATTTCTTCGCTTCCCACCGGTCTCTCCTAATGCGGATCATCCGTTTCGTCGCGAGGTCGCGTCGCGCGGACGTCGAATCCCGCGACGAAGCGGTCAGAGACGCGCCCCGCGGTTATCGAGGAGGGAAGCGTTCGACCGGAAAAGAGAGCAACGCGATAAAGATGTTGCCCCCGGGCGAGTGTCGTGTCTGTTCGCGCGGCGCAACGAAATAAAACGTCGATCGGCGTTGCGTGGGACCGGTGTCGCCACGTATTCCTGTACCTGCGTGTATAAAAGTATCGTCATCGGTGCGTCCGACGTGCGACGACAGTCGAGCGCGGCTATTCGAGCGAACATGATCAAGGTAAGGCGCCGGAGCTAGTCGACGCGAAACATTCGCAACCTTCCAGTCCGCGAAATAGTTTCGTCTGGCTCGTTTATTCGTTCGTTCGTTCGTTCGTACGTTCGTTCGTCGTTGTACACGTTTGCACGGGGACTAGCCAGTCCTCGACTGCGTTTAGCCGTAGACAAAATTATTCTGTGGAGCGGAATCCGTATTTTTGAAATCGTTGCAGATCGTTGTGCTGTTGGTCGGTGTCTTCGGGGCTTTAGCAGCTCCTGGGACGCCCGGTGCCTCTGGAACTCCACCCGTTGTCCAGAATATTACGGAGGACGCAGAAGTGTTCTTGGGTCCGTCGCTTCCAGGGTCGGAAAATCTGGACGAGAAAGCCATGCCCTTGTCGAAGTTGGTTACGCCGGAACAGATTTTGCCCGCTGGACAAAGCCTGGCGGAGAAGTCTCGGCCAACCGGGGAACTTCCTGGGACCAGGAATTTGGCCGAGAAGCGTATTCCCGAACAGATTTTACGAAAGCTATACGAACCGGACAATGTCGATCAGCGTAAGTTCTGAGAGGTTCGTGGTCGTCGAACAGATTTTTTTATTTCCAACATCTCTGCGAGTTTGTGTAAGCGAATCTTGTCTACATTCTTGATTATTGAACGAAAGCGAGGTCCACGCGTGGACGATTGAAATACACGGTTTCAGGTATTACGCATTCAGAATTATTCCACGATGCCAGTTTTCCCGAGTCGAGTTTTCCTACTCGTTTTCCTTGATCCTTTAGCGCGCGGATCCGTCTGTTCTCCGCGGCTGGTTCGAAAAATTCTTGTTATCGCGGGTGGATAACGGCGGGAGCTACCTTGACCGAACAGGTGCGTCGACTCGCGGATTTTTCGAATCAAAGCGTTCGCGGTGGTCGGTACGTTGAATAAAAAAATCGATGCCGGAGGAAGGTGCACAGAGCATCGGCTCGAATATTTACCCTCCGATCCGCGTAGTGCTTAACCTAAGTATTGTCGTTTCCGAAAGATGGCTTTTCGGGGTTGCTTCGCCGCCGCGTTCCACGCCGTGCGAAACGAACTTGACGATTAAGATGCGGTTTCTGGTTTACCGTTCGAAACGGACAACTCCGGCCCCCAACGCTCGCGAGACCGTTGCGTTACCTTCGTTCGCGAGTCGCGCGCAGAAAAATTCAATTTATCTACGTCGTTCTCGTGCAGAGTTGTATTTAGACGCGTTGCTCCTTATTTCTTTAGAGTTTAGAGGGTTGAAATTATTTCGCTGCATCGCACGTGGGAAAAGAAAACACGGGCTAATTCGTCTTGAGGCCCCGGTTGTACGTGCAATTCTCTCCGCTGTCGCATCTAGTTCGTTGCCAGTAAAAGAACTGCGACAAGCGGCGTAATAAAATAGGCTTAGAGAACGAAAAGCCGGTTTTCCTGCTACTCTAGCCGCCTCCCCTTCTTTATTTTCTTCCTATTTTTTTCGGGGGCAGACAATTCGGGCTGCGTCCGAGCGGCCTAGTGTTAGCGCGAACACGACGGCGAAGGGGACAAGGGAACAATTTCAATAGCTTTAACAAATAGCTTCGTTATTCCGTCGTAGCCACGCGCAATAGAACGGGCAGATTGTACGCGCGATCGATTATCAACGTTCCACGATGGCCGGTTTCCTAACAATCCGCAGAATTATCCGACCATACGGGTAATCGCGTTACTTCATCAATTATCCGCTGACGCTGCACGCAATTAAAGCAGCGAAACAGCAACCGGTAACCTTCACTTCGCCATACGTAATCGCGACCGATTCGTATGCCGTAACAAGAGCTTTGGCTGTTTTGTTGGAAAGCTCTGCGGGCCGGTCCCGTTATTTTCCCCGGATTATTCCACGTGTGTCGAATGCGTTTGAATATATCGATTTAGAAGGGGCCGATAGTTCGCGAATATGCAAATGAACAGAGCCATCAAAGGCGAAATATGCATACATACCGATTTATATACGTTGCTCTCCGTGCCTCGCGATTTTCCGACGACCCGAAACGAAATTGTCCCTCGCATTCGTAGCCTGCCATTCGTGAATTATGTTTAGGTATACCATCGGGGGTTTCCAGCCCATTCACCTGTTCATCTGTCCACCCTTTTAACTCAACGCCCCTTCCCCCCACCTTTCCCACCCCCTCTCGCCCTTGCAATTTACCAATCTACTATTCGTTTCTATCGTGCGCGCTATCATTCATCGTACGCCATATCGTCCCAACGTTATATATATACACTTGTTTCTTTTGCAGATCGAGCGGAGCAGCGGGTTTTCCGAGACGACTAGAGGAATACGAAACGCGCAGCCCTCATTGTTCTGCGGTAACGCTGCAGCAGCTACGAAAACAGTATCTCGGCGAACACTCGTGTGTCGTACTTTGCAAAGATTTCTGTACCCTCGGGAAGCTAATTATCCGGGAGAGTTGGCTGACAAGCGGCGGATAATACGGGCTAGGAAGAAAAAGGACGGATGGATAGACGGGAGCCGCTTAGCCGGGGATAACGGATAAAGAGTACCTCTTGAACGGTACGAGAAAGCGTTGCGTAAGGAACGGATGAGGCGCAGTCGATGAAGTTGGCGCGACACAAACGCGTGCTTCCTCCCGAATCTCGGGAAGGCTGAACGAATCGTCGAAATCTCGGCAACAACGGAAGGGGCCAAGGAGTAAGAGAGAATCGGGCCGGCAAAGGGAAAAGTTTTCGCGAATGAAACGAACGGCCAGACTGCGTCCTGTGAGCCGCGCTTCCACTAGGACAAAAGTTCCTCGAGGCCCGCGGAGAACGTTAATTCGCTTAACGGGCTCGTTTCTCGTCCACCTGACGTCTGCCACCTTCTCCGCCTTGATTGCTGCCCCTCCGCCCGTCGTCTGCCTTGAACTATGTCTACGTAGCCGCGGAGGAGCCTGTTATCCTTCCGCACTGTTTCGCGAGAAAGTACTCGGGATTGTTACCGTTCGATCAGCGTTAGTCAACTATGGCGTGGCGACCGCTTCGTCGCGATGGAACAAGTCCACGATCGTGTTTGTTCGCGCGAACTTTTAGCTGCTGCTGCTGCTGCTGGTGGTGCTCATATACCGTGGCAGCTCGAAAGCTTTTTATTCGCCTGTACACGTAGCGTAGGTTGTCGTAAAAAAGCATCGGTGTAAAAAGCTTGGACGGGGCAGCCCCGACGTAAAACCATCTGGCCAAATTTCCGTTTTATCGCCGCGACGTCAAAGTTCCGCGACGATTTCCCCTCGCTCGCTCGAATTCGCGAAAATAAACGTCCGGATCGTTTCCCGATGGGACAGCTTTTCGAATCGATGTTTCTCTGCCGGCCGAAAGCTAATAAGGTCCCCGGGAACCCCGGATTCTTGCGCCGCCGGCTCAACGAGCATTGACAGAGTTAAGAGCGTTACAGAGGCCGGTTAACCAGCCGGGAATGAAACGCGTGGGCGGCGTGACGATAGGGTAAAAGTTTTTGGAAAAGGCAATCGCGTCTTTTAATCGGACGATGTCTCACTGCGGGTCGCACTCGGCGTTCCGCGTTTCTGTATCCGAAGGAATAACGCTGAAACGATACGGGAATTATTCGTTAGCGACCGAAAGAGGAGCTGCAATCCTGCCGATGAGCGATGATGCATCGACGGACGACGATTGTTCGGAAGCCCGTTAGCGCCCGTTAGTAATCGGGATTCCACGGGAGTACCCGTCTCTCTCCCTTTCTACTATCGTTCGCCTCCTCCTCTTCTTCCTGCCGCCTCTCCATTCCCATTCCTCTTCCCCTTTCATGTCCAGATCACGCGATGATACAGGAATGTCTGGGATGCCGAGAGCGATGGCGTAGAGCTCTTGGTTGACCCGGCCACGGCCATTATCGTGATTACATTAGGTGCTATCCTACCGGGCAACGGGATGGCGTTGCGCACCCGCACCCTCCCGAGCGTACAATTCGATGCTGGATGTCGGATCATCGGATAGCCCGATTCGTCCCTATCTGATGCCCTCTTCGCGATTCGCCGTTCCGCTTTCCTATACCATCTTCTGCTTCCGTCTGCGCGTCAGGTATTACCCACAATTTCGAACGCCGGGCGATCATTTTGCATTTCGAATCGCCGTCGTTCCCCGGCCGCGATTATTAGATTGCACGCGCCTGCCATTAAACGAACGTTGTCTCGCGACGAGTCGACCGTAAGAACGACGCGACGCCCGGCGAAGAGTTTGCCCCGGTAATAGACCCGGCGTCGTTTATCCCCCCCACCCTCTTCTCGAGACTTTATTCGAGCTAGATATTCCCCGGAGATCGCGACGCGGAACTAACGTTTTATAACTTGCAGCTTCTCCGGTGTGTCATATAGTTGGGTTACCTAGCGACACGCTAGACGTCTATCCTTTTACGTTTCCTTCGCGTTTTCCTCGCCTCCACCCCCCAACCTCCCTCCGTCCTCTCCGTCTCTCCGTTTTTCTTTCGTTTGTCTATTATGTAAATAGCAATAGATTAGGTTGTCAGGGGGACGAGAGGTATCCGGTGGAGGGTATACGTGCCTCGATTCGCAGGTACGTACGGGACTCGTGCTCCCTTCGATGCACGTATTTCGGATAACGGATAGGTAGCGGTGCGCTGGCACGGACGCGGGGCCGTATTGTGCTCTCGATCGAAGTCCGATCGGACTTTAAAAGCCACGACCGTGCACGCATCGATAATCGCGGGCACGAAGAGTCGAAACGTACGGGGGGGGGGGGCACGGCTTCGACGGTATCCGCTCTGGACTCGATCTTCCATTTTCCGTCGACGAGAACGGAATCGTTTCGTTCGCGTCGGAACCCAGTCGCGGCCCTCGCCGCCGCCCGCCTTTCGTTGCGAACCAGCTTCGCGTAATTTCATAAGACCGCAATCTACGCGAAGGGGCGAGAGGGAAATGGTCGCAGTGTTTTCCACCCGTAGTCGGCAGTGGTACGCGTACCAAGCTGAGCCGCCGTCAGGAGAACAAGGATGTTGCCGCGAAGAATCCTCATCTCTTATCGTCGTTTTCTCCCACGGCTGACTGCCTCTTGCCTTCCACATCTGGGCCGTTTTCTCTCCTCCCTTGGATCGCCAATTTTCCGACACCGCGTACCCTCTTCGCTTTCATCGACGCTCGTTCCTTCCTTTAGTTCGAACCGCCTAACGAGATACGTACACGCTCGCCGGACGAGAATTATTTCGTTCGTGAATTCTGTCCAGCAGTTTGCAAAAAAAAAAAAAAAAAACCAACAAAAAAATACATGCCGGGGAAAAAAAAGAATCGTTCAATTTGTAAAGTCCCTCGTGCCGAAGAGGAGGTGGGCCAGGGGATTCTCGTTCCCCGACGAATTTAATATTTATTCGGCGGGTCTCCTTCGCAACCGGGTCGCCCTCCTTCCACCTGATTCAAATTCAACCTCTCCATCCCACGGTGTTCCGCGCACCACCATTCGTCTCGGTGCCTCGCCGTTGCGTTTGCGCGAGTTTTTTGTGTACGCAATTATTATTAACTTCGGGCCGACGAGCATGGAACCGGGAGGCGGGCGTATGCGTGAGCAGGATGGAATCGGATAGCGAGGGCAAGAGCGAGGGAGTTGTGGCCGCGGGTGAATGCGCGTTGTTGTATACATCTCGCCGTGTTTCCGTGCTTCGCGTAATTACCGTAGAGCGAAAGCTTAATCATTGCCGACTCGCCGCACGGGAAATTACCAACCGCCTCGCGAAAGGATCCCGCATGTGCGCGATAGGTTGAGAGCAATAACGAGAAAGCTTCGAGGCGGGATCGCGCTGGTAACCGGTTTTCTCTCGATATTCCCGCTCTCGCGCCCCAAACAGCCCCCCTCCCGTCGCACAGCGGCCGTATTTTTCTTCGCGTATCCGCCGGAATTCGCCGGGCGACCGTCTCCCGACGTCTGAATCGTCGCGCCGTCTCGGAAGAGGGAACCGGGGAAACGGTTGCCCGCCCATGCAAAGTGGAGTCGCCGCGAGGAAACCCGGTCGTCCCCGTAGGCAGAGGCGAAGTTGCCGGCAGACACGCGAGGACGCGATCCCATCGATCGCGTGTGCGCGCGCCCGCTCGCCCCTGTCCGCTCTTGCTCGATAGGAATTACGATGCACGCGTCGCTCATTGCTCGAACTTTGGGAAGTCTTGATCCCGACCTCGACCTGTCGCGTGCGGCCGCGGGACCGCGCGCCACTTTTCTCGCCTTCCAACAATCGGATCCACCGTGGCTTTCGTGTCGCGTTTCTACGGGCGGCGCGAGATCGATCGATTTCCGTCCTTTCTGCCTCATGATGGATCGAGGTCTCTTCCGCCGCGGTAACAGCCTTCGTTCCTTCGTTCCTTCGTTCCTTCGTTCTCGCCCGAGTCCTGCTTGCCGAGCGACGACCCCGACACGTTTCGCGTATCATGCCGCATCGTGTTCGTTCTCTCTCCTTTCCGTCGATATCTCGCAGCCGCTTTTCTCTCGACCGTAACGGTCCCTTCGGCGTCCGTCACATTCGGGCATCTTCCGCCGCTGGTAATCACGCGGCTAGCCAATGCTCCAGCTCCGTCGAATAACTGAAGCGTGCTCGTGGGTTTCGTGCGTTTCCTTTCGAAACATTGTGCGTCGAGCCACGGCGATTCACACCTGCGCCGGCACTCGTCTGTACGGACAGGTGCGTAACCCAGCCGGTTGAGCTGTGCATCGTGCAGGTTAGTCGCACCGCCCCGTGAATCGATAAGGCGCAACGAAAGCTCAAACTTGCACGTTCACCCTATCCACCATCTACCGTCACACGGAACTATAATACGGAATAACGAATCGTTGTAATTTCTTGTGTGATATTCCGGGCAATATATTACACGTTACGGCACTTTGGGACAGCTTTATACCGCGCGATAAGATGTAGATGTTGGGGGTGTAATTGCGGCAAAGCAGCGACTACGTCGTTCCGTTGATTCCGCGCGGCTTTCCTGAAAACCTTTCGCCCGGGAGTAACCGGAAATTTCGAGTAGTCTGAACGTGTCGCGCGTCAATTGAATCGTTGGTCGAACGTGATCGGAAACTCGTAAAGTTGGTGCCTCCTCTTAAGCGTTTTACTTCTAGTTCCTCCCTTCTTCCTTTTTCTTCTACCCTTGTACAGGCTACGTTCCACCGTTGTCGATGGCTCGGACGATCGTTCGGAGAGTTCCGAAAGCTTGTCGATCGTTCCGGGTCTTTAAAACAAGTGTCGGTCAAAGACAGACGTCGCTTCTGGATTTCAATTCGCTCGCGCCCCGTATAATGACGCTCCCTCAAACTTTCGGTTCGAACCGCGAGGTTTTATTTTCGTCGCGAACAGGCGTAGGGTGTGCAATCGCCCTTCGTCGAACGTTTCCGGCGGGGCTGTACTCTCGCCGGGCATATTTAAAAGGGGTGAAACTGACGGAGCGAGAATGCAGCTCGTCCAGCGAGCTGTCGTCTCGCAACGGACCGTCGCGTCTCGTTGAATCGGTCCGCGGCGGAAATCAGGAGGCGTTCGCGGAACGCCGCGATTTAAGCGAAACGAAATAAAAGGAGAAGCTGCACGGCTACCGCGATATCGGCTCAACGGGGCTAGTTACGCGTCGCCTTTTATTTTTCAGAGACGCGAATCGAGGCGGGACGCGTTAGCGACGAGCGCACCCGGCGAAGTCGTCGTCGCGTGTGCAACGCGCCCGGCTATCGGCCATTATGCGAAATGTTCTTTTCTTCTCGCCGTCGTCCCGCGGGGATGCTTTTCCCCCGCCGCGTTAGAATGGTCGAAATTCGATACATCGCGGATCGTCCGTTTTTCACGTCGACGTCGACGCGTCCCGTGTAACACGCGACCGTTTTCCACCGGGCGAAATTCAAAGGCGCGAAACATCTGCCGCGGCGGTGACGTTCGGCGATCGTCGTGTGCCGAATTTATTTCGCGACCGAGGGACGTTGGGAAAACCATTCATCCGGGCTCGTGGCCAGTCTAGCGCGTTCGTTCCGCGTCCTCTGTTCTCCGTCGTCGTGCGACGAGTATGCACGGGGCGCAGTCCGGGCGCGTCGTCGATTAAAATTCAAATTTACAAGCACGGCCGACCGAACGAAATCGATAGCCCTTCTCGGGGATCTTCGTGAAACGAGATACTTGGATGGCGGCGTTGTACAACTGAAAGACGGTAAACAGTGACGTTGTTACGCGTTACTTCGAAGATACGGAATATCCGCTTCGCCGAGCCACGGTAATGACGTCGAACGATGACAACGACGTGCCCTCGCAAGCCGACCCGGTCCTCCTCCACCTCTCCTTTGCCCTTCTTTCCCGGTGTTCCACCGTTCGCCCGATCCGATCGTACGGCTGATTCCGGGGCGAGTTTAAGTCGAACAGCATCGAGTCGCCCGGCTGTATGCATACTTAAAACGATCGTGCGTTTCCCGTAATGGAATATCTCGTTGATGTTTCCCGGCGCTCGCGCCGTAGGATCGTTCGGCGCCGGGAAGTACGCGAAAAGCTTCCATTCGTTGCGGCCATAATCATCGCGTCGCGCTATTCCATTATTGTCGGCTCTGAAACGAATACCGGGGGGGGGGGGGGGATCGATAACCGCGGAGTTACTTTAACGACCCCGCCATTCCGCCGATACACTTGTCGAAGATTCTTGAGCTGGTTGCTTGCGCGGCAATTCCGTCCTCCTCTTTAATCGTCGCCCCGATTCTCGCGTCGGTCAATAGGAGAGGAATCGTCGAACGAGTTTTAAAACATGGACAGAGCGGACGGTGTAGGGGCGAAGAGGGCGAAGAGGGCGAAGGCGTGCCGCGACTCGGGGTGGCGGCGGTGGTCCACGCAAGACGATTCGAGAAGTTATCCGATGGAAGGTCGGCGTAAAAAGTGTGAAAGAGTAAACTTTGTCGAGAACGCTTCGGCCGGATCGAAAGTTGGCTTCGCCGTCGACCAAGAAGCACACCACCAGCCGGAGTAGACGTTTCCCCCCTTATCCCGCAAGGATGGACGAGTTGTTCGAGTACGTTGCCCGATGCTCGACCGCGGGGTGGTTGGTGGCCGTCGATTCGTGCCCCGTCCTGCACCCGAACCTCTCGACTCGACGGCATCAACAAGTGACAAGGAAAGTAGTAAAAACTCTATTGCGGGCCGTCGTGCTTGCGATAAAAGCTTGGCGAGATAAGAAATATTACGGACGGCGTCGGATATCCGCGAGCATCCTCTTTCAATTAACGCCGCCCGACGCTGTCCCTCTCGCGCTTTTCTTCGCGTGTTCCTGCCGAATGAAGGACTCTGCCGGTCCGGTGATTTATTCGATTTCGCGCGACGATGCGAAAAAAGCGCCTCGGTTCCTGGGGGAATTCTTTTCGATGAAAAATTGAACGCGGTGCGATTTCGCACGGCCAAACGATCGTTCTACTCGCCGACGTAAATTGGCCCGGATTAATCGTGGCAAGGAAACAACCGGATAGTTTGCGGATGGCAGGTCGGCCTCCGGTTGGATAGATGGATAGGAAGGTAGGATGAATAAGTTACGGAACCTAAGTTGGGGGCTGTTTGGTGTGTACACGCGTGATGGCCAGTCGGTGGGTCACTCCAGGCTGGCCGAAGGGAGCACGGTAATACAAGCTCGCAAAACTGTTCCGATCTTTCGTTGCCGTTTCGGTGGAATAGCGGTACGCAAGGTGAACGAGCGAACGAGCGAACGAGCGAACGAACGGGCGAACGAGCGAACGAGCGAACGAGCGTGCGACTTCGCCGAGTATAAGGAGCAACTCGCACGGTACGGTGGCCCAGCCTTCGGCAAATGCATGCCCTGTAAATTGCCTGGCATTTAATTACCATGAGTAGGCAGGCCCTGCACGCTAAAGCCAAGAGCACTCTCTCTCTCTCTCTCTTTCCCCCCTTTCACTTCGCTCTTTCTCCTCTTCTCTCCTGTCCCTCTTTCGACCCCTTCGCCCCTCGCACACCGCTTTCGCTGCATCCCTCTTCGTTCGCCCTTCACCTTTTGCGAGCTCTGCCAACCTCTGACCCTCCTCCACCGCCTGCCTTAGGCTTACAGCGTACAACGCGTGTTACCAAGTACCGCTAAATTAAACACCTGCTTCAGTCAAACGGTACGTACCTCTACTCACCGCTACGACCTACAAACTCTACGACTCAAAGCTCGCCCCTTTTCCCTTGCCCACTCTCTACCCTGCCAACGTTCGCCGCTTCTAATTGGACGATGCTATGTTTCTTCTTTTTTTTTTCTTCTTCTTCTTCTTCTCCACGCCTTACCCCCGTGACACACGATTACCCGGATGAAAAGGACCGGCGCGAAAGCGTCGATGCGGAATTGTCTCGCAAGCGAGGGCGTCCCAATTTTCGAATCGCACTCACGTTGCCGCGTTCATCGCAGTTCCGTGGATCGCGCGTTCCGTTCGTCGCCCCGCGAACCCCCTCCCGGTTGGAAATAGTTGTCAGGTTCGCCGGATTACGAGACGGCTCGCTATTAAGATATCCATCGTTAAAGACGGGACCGTTTCGTCTCCACTTTCTGATCGTTCCCGTCAATTTATCGCCGGCAGACTTGAAGCGACGGGAAATCGCGGCGCCGCGGTCCCGATTCTTTTCGCGGCCTTGATTCCACGGTGCTTCCGACGGGCGCCGTGACGTAATTTTCCAGTACTCGTCCCGCGATGCATTTTAATTTAGCTCCTTTCCGGAGTTTGCCGGCTTCGGTGAGTCGTGAGTCGGTGTCGCGGCTCGAGAACTTCCACGGGGTGGCTCTTTGGGGGTGTTTTTGATTTGTTGGCTCCTAGGGGACAACCGTCGGGACGGAGAAGGTGGGCGATATTACGAGAGACGGAGACAGGTAGTATGACACGCGGGACAAACGGCACGGGGGCGGGAGAAGGAGCACGAGAGAGAAAGGGAAAGCACGTACCAAAGGGGGAGAGAGAGCGTGAGAGAGGGTGAGAAGGGCGCGGGACAGGGCGAAAACCATGGGCGTACTATGGCGCAGAGGGACGAATGGAGGAGTGGTTGGGTAACCGCACATTATGTGATTTCTACAGGGAGCTAGCTAACTTTGCGATTGAATTGTACCGGCGACAATGGCAATCTGCCAGCGCACTCGGCGGTTCTCCGAGCAGGATTTTCAACGATTTTGCCGCGTTTCACGTCGCGTCGCGTCGCGTATCCTTTGGCGATTGAAATTCCGTCGCGATGAGAATGCGAACAGCCACCGACGATCAACCGACCTATCGTTTTTCATCCCCTTATCGTACCCCGTGCTTTCGAAACGCGGTTTGCCACGCGCGATATACTACCACGGACTTTGAAGGGAAAACGCGGTCAATTGCTAGACGTTCCTTCTCGATACCGATCGATCTCCCTTGGAACGATAGACGGTCGGAGATGCACCCCTTCTGAGAAATTTCTTTGCTTCTCGTTAACAGAGGGTTCAGAGATACGAGGGAACTTTGAGTTCCGTGTACCGAGAAACTGACGGACGTTCGAGGAAAGGGTTGAAGGGCGGGCGGCGTTTGCCGCGTCACACGGGGCGAGGGAATACGAATGGGCTGGTTTAAATTTTGACGTGATCCGAACTTGGCTTGTACAACTTCGATAGTTAATATTTGAACGGGATCCAAACTCTATAGATCCCGGTGGAAACTGTGGTGTTTATAGGAGTGCCGGGAGAAGAAAAAAAAAGCGGCGCGCGAGGGCATTACGATTTTAAAATTCGAGAGCAAAACCGATTGTTTCCCGATAGAGCGTGAGCCAACTACCTAGGAGCTGCCTTCGCAGAGGAAGACCATACTCAAATATTTACGCGAACTTTCCGCAAGCGATACGAAACGAAGCGAAACGAAACGAAACGAAACGAAACGAAACCGGCCCAATCCGGACCGACCCCATGAACGCAACGTTCTCTTCCGAAAAGTTTTCCCTTCTTTTCGGTATCGCTGCGGCGTTGCGAAACTTTTCCAGTCGTCGACTGCCGATATATCGACCAGCCGGCAGAGACACTCGTTCGTTCCTTGAAACGAATCGAACGGTATGCCGGGGACCATCGAGGCGAACTTTTGATATTTTCCAGAAGGTAGTCGCGCGAGTTGGCGCCCGATAAGATAATCGTCACGCGACGTATCGCGGGCGGAGGAATTTCTCCCGAACAACCAAGTATCTAGCTGCTGGCGATACGAAATTCTCCCTATCTTCTTCTCCTTCGCCCCTCATTTTCCTCCCTTGATATCTCTTGTCCGTCCCTTCGTTCGTCCCGCGTTCTTACCTCTCGTTCTCTTCACCTATGCGTCTTCCAGCGCCGGCAGGCTCGATGGATGGCCGCTATTTGTTTTTCGTTACGCGAAATTGCGACCCGGTATTTCTCGAGGGCTCGGCAAACTGCGCTAGCCATCGACCACCGACCGTAAGCAGGACAGTCGTTTAAAGAAAAAAAAAAAAAAGAAAAACGTATTTATTCTTCGCACGCAGAGTGACTGTATGGTCGGGGGGCACGGAGGCCGAATGAAAAGGGGGTCGTCGGAGAAACTGCGAACGAACCAGCGGCGAAAAAGCGACCGACGAAATTGTAGTCCCCTAGCCCGCGTTCCGGTAATTTAATCCTCCTTCGCGACTCGGATGCATTTCCTTCGGACTGGATCTTCGCTTCTTCCCCTTGCTCCGCTCGTATTTTCATCGAACTCGTCTTCGCCGCCGAAACGATGCCCGCGGAACAGCGGGGGCCCGGACCAGAATACAGGATCGGGAAACGGCTGGGTGGTCCTCTCGTCTCCTGATTTTCGCTCGAATAGGAAAAGAAATATGTACGACGGTCAGATAAAAAAGGATTGACGGGAACGATAGGGCTCGAGGAATATCTGGAATGTCGTCGAAGAAGGAGATACCGCTCGTTCCTTTCGGTCCAATGTCGACGTTCCGAGCGATCCTTACGGTTTCGCCCGGAGGCGTCGCGATTTCGGTTTACCTTTCGTGACCGTAGACGGCTTTCGCCGGACGAGACTCTTGAATTACAGCCAAGCTCGAAACACGTTTATCGGGATTCGCATCTGCGCGTTTAGATATGCCACGAATGGAACACCGTTCCGTCGGGTAGGTTTCCCTCTTGTCTCGTCCTTTTTTTCCCGAACGAGACGGGAATAGCACCGGAGCCGTGAACACGACGACGACGACGCCGTTTCTTTCCAAGTCCGCGGACAGAGCTCTCCGCGCCACTTTCGCGGCAAGAAATTCCCTCGCGAACCGGCTCGTTTGCGAAACAGATGACAGACGGAAAGTCGCCCCGTCCTTTTTGCCGTGCCATCTCTCGCCTTGCGGGAAGAACGCCGTAGGGGGGGAACTTCGATGAGTTGTCACGCGAAGAAGCGACGGTACGAGGAAAAAAAAGTCGCCTCGTTGCGACACTTACGCGGCGAAGTCGGTCTCGCGACAAAGTCCGACCGTAATAAAAGTGTCGAGAGCGATGGGTCCCGTGAATCCACACAATATCCGACGCCCGTGCACGAATGGACGCGTTCGTCGGTTGTTTTAACGGGGAATAGCCGAAGCGACTCGCGATTTCTTCCGCTCGACGCGGGTCGTACCTGGACGCCGAGAGGCGCAGGACACATCGACGCCGTCGTTAATCAACCCTTCGGGAAACAAAATCGTTCGGACGTCCCGAACCGATCGAGCACCCGTCGTATTTTACCGTTGCATAGATCGTCACACGCGACGCGCGTTACTGTCCGACCGGTGAAATGTTTGATTTATTTCAACGAAACGAAATTCCGACGGAATTTGTTATCGCCGGGTCGGGGACGTTAACCGGGACGCGAATGCGTATCGATGGAAAATACGAAACAAAACAAAACATTGTATTTTTCCGCCTCGCCGCGTGCCGGATTGCGACGGCGTTACGGCAGGAAGAAAATCGCCTCTGAAGGTAGAACGCACGCCGCCGCGGTCCGCGTGACGATCTCTGGAGATCGATCGGGGGCGAAAGGTCGGAGCGAGGGATAAGGTCGCGCGATGGCCGAAAGTTGAGGCTCGTATCGCAAAGTTGAACAGCGTTCGCGTATTAATGGTGAAACTGTATGGCCAGGGAGATTCGCGCGGGCAGTTGGCACGTAGTTGTGCATCGGTAAATTTTCATAGCCGGCAAACGGGTCGCGTTTTATTACCCGCCGCGGTCTAGGCGGTAGATTATGGCCCCGAAATATAACTATTCGGACAACGGGCTCGCGCTGGCTTCGCGAATGGAGTTCGACGGTATAATTGCCGGTGCGCTTCCAAATAGTCGCGAAATGTTTACCGATACGCGGGAGAGGGAGCGGGCATCGCGCGCAAATAGAGAAATCAAAGCGCAACACGCCGCTAATGGCAAATCGATTCTAATAATCCGGCCGCCCGGACGTGACGGGACTCGTTTAATCTGCCGACGCTCGACGAAACGATTGTTCCCTTCTACGGCGACCGAGCGATCTATCCGTACTCCGTCGACGCGTCTCTCGGCGACACGGTGTTGCGGCCACGCGGCGTCGAGCCGTTCGGAGGGCAGGTAAAAAACGATGGGAACCGAGAGAGACGGACCGCTGCAGTTATCGCGACCCTTTTTCAGGGAAAATTCGTCCACCGATAGCACTCTCTATGCAACGATCGCGGTTCGGAATGCGACGCGTATCGCGAGATAACTATGCGACGAAGAAACGCAGCGAGTTTTGCAAGACCGTGGAAGAAGTCGGAGCACTTTGTTTTTCTTCCTCTCTCGTTCCTCGTTCCTCGCCTTCCGGGAGGAGCCGGTTCGTCGTCGCGGCAAGTGTCAACGGGCGGCACGGGAAAATATTTCTCCCCGGGTTTTGCATAGCTAACGTCACGGGCGCGGAAAAACTTTCCCCACAAGTTGCACCGGTTCCCCACCCCATTTCTTCGCACTCCCGTTCCCTCGCGTCGTCGTACCCGCGAGCTTGCTCGGGAAAAGGGGTTCCGCCGGACTGGCGGAAAAAGATGCGACGATGCTGTCCGGAGCAAAGGCGCAGTTGATCCTATCGCCGCGTCAACGACAAGGGAATTTTATAATTAACGTCGCGGCTAATGCATCGGCGTCGCTCGTCTAGAGACCGGGGTATGGAGCGATCGATTCGGCGTTCCCGACTTCTCCAGTCGAGTACGCGACGCACGGTTACACAAACGAACCGCGGTTGAATGGGCGATATCGTCGTCCCGGTGGCTCGTACCTACGCCACTGGCGGCGGTCCGATAAGTATGGGGAAAAGAGGGTAGCGACGATGGAGGTTGGGACGGATGTTCGGATGGAACGAGCGTGGCAGCTCCGGCGAGAGGGACGGGGGCGGAAAGTCGAGTCGCGGAAAATGCGAGTACGTAAGGAGATAAGTGTCGCAACAGGGAATACAAAGTCTTTTCTTCGGCCCTTTCTCTCTCTTTTGCTGGCAGTCTCGCTGGTCCGTCGCGGCATGCGTTCGCTGGGGCGTGAGCCAGAGGAAAATACAGCTCCCATAGTTGAGCCGTACGTAATCTATATCCTCGATCCCATCGCGCAGGCTGCCCCCGTACCCTCTGGAGGTAGGTAGGCGCTATAAATTTCGCCGCTGAAAATCCCCCGATACGCGCATGCACGTGCATTTGCCCGTTCGTTTGTCCGTTCGCTTGTTCATCCGCGAATACACCTTCCCTGTAGCCCATATATCTGTTGATCTGCCCGGTCGGCTGCGACCAGCTGCGCGAAAAACGGCGGGGGCCAACCATTCGAGGAGGGTAGTTCGCGGGAGGAAAGCCGCCTATGCGACCGTCTTAAATTTCCATTAAATCAGCGGGCACCCTTGTTCCCGTTTCGCGGACACGTCGTACCGCGATTCTGCATCGTGCCGGGGTATAAACGGGACGGGCAGAGACGGAATCGGGAGCCAGCCCGGGGGGGGGGGTGAAACGAGGGGGTCGGTCGCGGAAGGGAGAAGTTGGAAGTCGCGCGGAAAGTAGGAACAACGTTTCATATTATCCGTGGCGTATTTCTCGGCGGCAGTTGCAGCTGCCACGCGTTCCTTTTCTTGCGTATTTCGAACGGACCCGGGAATACGAAGTGCTTTCATGCATTTTCGATAATCCGAATTGGATCCCCTTATTGGGTGGTCCGCCCGCCGCTCTCGCTTCGAATTGTTTTCCATTGAACTTGCGAATTCGCTCCGGCAGAGGGCAAAGAATATGTCGCGCGCCCTATCTTCGCGTCTTCGCCCCCTTTTTGCTTCGATCTCCGCGGCGCAGTCCTCCTTTCGTTTCTATCGGGCGAACCGTCGAAGTCGGAAAGATAACGAGCGCGGCGACGACGCCGCGCGCGATCGCTCCGTCGGTAGACCGACAAGAATGAATGAAAAGGATGCTCCGGTGTACGGAGGCACGCGAAGTAAGTCGTAATTACTCGTTTGCCTCGATACGGCGGGCATACGAGTGCAGCGTATCCGGATCATTAAAAGCCAGCGTATACGCTAATCTCCGCCGGCGAGAGCGGATAATAACGAGCGAAACGTATCGCGAGCTCTCGTATCGATTTCGACCGCACTCCGCGCTGTTCGAGCCGCGTGCAAAGCGGACGCGTGGTCGTTGGCACGTATCATCAGCCAAGGTGTGTCCTCGGATCTTTCGGCTAATAAATTCTTCGAGCCGCAAGTCGATCGGACGCCGGGGCAGGCGAGGAAACAGATATCTGTCGGCGTCGCTGGTTCCTCGATCGAAAAGATCCGATCCGCGTAGGCAGTATAAAATTCGTTAATTCGCGTCGGTCGGCGACGGTATTATTTTGTCGGTCGCTTTAAGCGATCGTGCCGCGACGGTAGACGCGAATCAAACCATCCCCGTAAATTTCAACTTTTATTGGAACGCATCGGACCAGGAGATCGGTGCGATCGTCGACCGCTCTCGCGTATCCCTGAATTAACGTCGCGCGATCGCATCGAGCGATGGTCCTTTTATCGGCGCAAGTTGACCGGGTTCGCATCGCGAATTCAATAATACAAGTCGCGCTTCGGTACAAATGCGGGACTGCGAGGTCGCTTTTTCAGGATCGCGAGCTTGCTTGGCAAACGGAGCGGATATCTTCATGAACCAGTGAAGCCAGGTTCGATCACGGGGATAACCGATTATTCTGATTAGTGCCGGGACATATGCAACGCGGGAACGCACACGCATACGATAGCTTGCTCACGGTGGACTGCTGAATTCGGAATCGGGAACGAGGCAAAGTTCGTCCATTATACTGGATCAGTCTGCAGATATCTTCGCATATCCCGTGTCGCTGCAGAACACACGGTGTCGCGTTCCTTTTATACCGGGGTCGCGTTAATTTTTTTCGAAAATGCCTCGAAATGAAATCAAAGCATTCGACAAGGTATTCGACGATCCGGTTTATTCGTCGGGCGAAATTATAGTTGCAAATTAGGGTGGTGATACGCGGGCGGTGAAATTTAATGGAAATTAAATTGCGCGCTCGCATTCGACGGCCCGCGCGTTCTCCCTCTCTCTTTCTCTGCCTCTCTCGTGGATTTTCCTTTCAATTTTTCGTCCACTCGTGAGTGCTCTTCCGTCCGATGCGGTTCCCTCTACCCGCTGTGGCCAAGCTTACCGCATTCGATTCGGTAGTTCGTAGTTGCTTCTTTGACGGCAATCTCTGACGGCTTTTCGTACTAGTTCGATCGAAAGGACGGCTGAGCATAGTCGAACCGACTACTTTGGAAACTTGCAGACGTTGTCGAGCGTAGGAGTTGGCGTGCAAACATACTCGAATCGTAGTCGTTCCCATAACGGCCCGAGTATACGGGCTGCACCGTCTCGCGCGTAGATAGAGAGATACAGATACAGAAGGGTGCACGGCGAAGGGGTGCGAACGTTCGTGCGCTCCGCTCTTTCTCTCTCGCCCTCTCTCGTCCCCTTCTGTTCCCCCTTTAGTTCTGCTCGCGTCTATCCTTCGTCACCCGGTCGCTTTCGGTGGGAAAGAGAGGAGAGGAGAGGAGGTGCACTCACACAGGTGTCGGGGGAGCCGTGCAGGGTTATAGGTATGGCCAGGTCGAGCCGTTGGTCTTGCTTAATCTGATTACAAGCGGACCGGGTGGGGATCGATATTTTCGCGTGAGTTTTCCAGGCAATCGGCCGCGAGATAGCGCGGCTCGGCATATTTTATACGCGTACAGGCAGGCCGACCCCATTTACAACCCTGTCCGTCTGTTCGTCCGTCCGTTTGTCCATTCGTCCATTCGTCCCTGGGTCCCTTCGTAGGTACGCGCGTTTTATCAACGGTCGACGAACGGGCTTACGGTAGCCGGCGCGTGTACTTTTTCACGCGGCTGTGTTTCGACGCCCGCGTATATTTCGTTCCCAAGATCTCCGTAATTCGATCGAAACGGGTGGCCGTTCCGTGTCTCGGCGAAGTTGCCCGTTCGCCGCCCCACGGGATTTTCGAATTATCGTTCGTTCGTAAAATATTCATGACGGATTAGGTGGCGGGGCCGGAATCGGTACACCGGCGGTCTCAATTTTACGCGCGGATTTGGTAGCAGCGACGCGAATATTTGTACACTCGAACAACGTATCCGCGAATTATCCAGCGGCGCTAAAGCGCAGGTAATTGGAGTCAATGCGTACACCGACCCAGCCGAGTTCGCTGGCTTATCCCGTAGCTACGCATTACCGGTACCGGAACCGATCGTTTCCCCGTTAGCCGGCTTTCTTTGCTCGCCCGGGTCAGGGCAACAGTTTCGCGCCGAGAAGCGAATAATCTTTTCCTCGCATCCTATTCCTCGCTTCGTTCGTTCTTGCTCGAAAGGATTTCGAGTCGTCGAGTCGACGTCCCTTTGCCGTACGTTTCGCTAGACACGGCGCGTGATGGATGGCTCGGTCGGTGGACCGAGGGGTAGACGACGCAGCTGAAGTTTACGACGACGCGAAATATGTCTCCTATCTTGCACGTGGCGCACCTTTCGCTCCGCGTACACTTTTCTGCTGTCCCTCTGTTTCTAGTCGTCCCTCTTTGCTCGGTTCCCGCTGGATTCTTCTATCCGGTACAGAATTCTTTCTCCGCTGGATCCGCCGCGGAGTTCTATTTACCTGGCGGATTCGCGCGAACGGTGGACCAGAGCCGGGGGGAGCTAATCTCATTTCTTTCTTTTCATTAATAAAAGGTATCTTCCAGTGACCACTTACGGTGTTTCACCCGGCGGTAATCTCGTAAATCGTGGCGAGGTATCGCGCGTCGCAGGCTTCGCTGTTTGCGGCTGCTATTTCAAAGCGTCCGGCGGGTCGGCGAGTTTTACACGAACGGGGAACAGGTGGGAGGGGAAGGAATAAATTTTCGGTAACGACACGAGACGCGTCGCTGGAGAGCTTCCGGTTATACGTCCCGGCGCCGAGAGCCCCGAGTTTCTTTCGCATTCCGTCGACCCGGTTCGTAACGCGTTACGAACGTGACGCGATTGTCTTTATTCACGCGCGAGCGAGGGTGCGGTTCGCAGGAAGCTTCGCACCTTCGTGCACGCTTTGTCGACCGAACGGCTAACGGACTCTTAATCAGATTAACCCCATCGATTTTTCCACCGCTCTTTTTTCTTTTCGTGCCCATCGCGCGAACCCCTTTCACAACTCTCTGAATTCCACGTCGCGGTCGACCTCGCGACTAAGCTAGGCGTTCTTTCGACCGCTTGAAATTGTCTCGCGATATCGGCCGGATCGGTCAGACGGACCGCGTGAAACTCGATTCCCGTTCAAAGCGGTCAAAGTTGAACGATCGCGCGCGTTTAACTTCGCGGCCGAACGAAGCTTTCCCTTCCCTTCCCGCCTTCTATTTTCGAGGATTTTTTTCGTCACGCTTTACGGCGCGCTACTTTTCGAGCACTCTCGAGACTTTGCCGCTAACTAAGTGTTCTCCGTCCACTCGCGTCTTTCTCTCTCGCCCTCTCTGCCCCCGTTCGCTTTCTCGTTTCCACTCCGCTGTTGCTGTTCGTTCCGTCGTTCCTTCCGCTTCCGAGAACCCGCTGCCCTTTGCCGCGAGACTTTCTTCCCCGGAAGTTTCGCGACAGTTTTCCGTTTGTCTAGTCAAGAATGCCGCGCTTCTTTCCGCGCGACGCCGAACCGCCGCGTTCTCGGCCGTTCGCCGACGAGCGAGCGGAAAATCCGCCGCGTGCCCTCGACGCTTATGCACGCGTTGCGCTTAGCGGGCCGCGATTCGTAAAGCCGGAGCGGGAAATTTTGGCCGCGCGGCGCGGCGGGGTAAGACGAGGATCGCGGTCTAAATCTGTCGCGAGACCGGCTGAAAGGATCGCTATCGCCACCGCCGTAGCCGGGGCCATTCGTGCCCCAGGAGGCTCGACTAATGCTCGACTAATTGCCAGAATGTAAATAAATATCCCCCGAATGGTCGTGATCCAGCTACCTCCGGGGAGCACGTCTATGAGAATATACTGCGTTTGGACATGCATCGCTACTTCAATGCCCGGATCGCGTTTGCGCTTCTCCCTTGCCTCTCGTTCCTCGCTTTTACGTCGGCGGATCCGCCTCTTTCGCTTTCCCTGTCCGCACACGTGCATACCTACTTGCCCCGTGGAAATATGTATCGCGTCGCGATACCTCTGCCCTTTCGTTCCGCGCGTCGACAAACATCGTTCGGCCAGCGGTTAGAGTTCTCATCTCTCGCGGAAAACCGATGGAAACGGGTTCTCGTGGCGCGGGAAATTGCCGTGCAGCATACCCGTCGTTCTCGGCCCGTCTGGTTGAGGGCGTTTTTTCGGTTTGGTTCGTCGGGCCGGGGCGCAGAGGAGCGGGCGACACGGGAGATTCGCGAGACCGCGAGGTCGCTGCAGCCCTGCGGCGAATGCGATGCAATGGGATGAGACGCGTGACGTCAGCCAATGCAAATCTCGTCTTTTATTGCCAGCACCGCCGCCGCCGCCGCCGCCGCCGCCACCGCTACCACCGATGCTATCACCGCCGTCGATGCCGCAGGCCGCTTGATATTCTTCGCGAGTTCGACGAACTAGGACTCTCTCCTTCCGGCGAGCTGTAACTTTCGAAAGCGACGATACGCCGCGGTGTCGCGAGCTTGATTCCATTGCGAGCTCGTCGATTCCCGCCCCAGGTCCGCCCTATCGTTTCGTCTTTCGGCCGGTGGTTGAACTTGCGCACAAGTTCGAGCGATTACCTCGAACGGCCGTACGTTCGAACGTTATCGCCGCGGAAGATGGTACATACATAGTCCCCCAGCTCCGCGGAACGGTTAGACCTCGCCGCGAATTATCGTCGAGCCGCGGGTCGATTCGCGGATACTCGGCGCGACAGAGCCCCGCGACTCGCCCTGGGTCCAAGCGAGCGGCGTACTGCAATCGGAAAATTCTGGCCGGGCAATTGTTCGCCCGTGACTTTTCTGTCGATACGGTCGTGCACTCGACTCTCAGGCTTCTACGGATTACGCGCGAAATTGCATCCAAATCCTGTTTTTAATACCCTCGACCCCGTCGACGTTCCTGTCGATTACTTTCAATCGGACCATCGTATCGATTGCTCTTTACAAATCGTAAAATATGAAAACTGTCGAACCGCGTCGAGCACGCGTTTCCCCGTGTACAAGTGTCACACGGGCCCCGGCCTATTTTCCACTTGTCTTCGGCGCAGACAGTCCGCGGGAAACGAAGCGACCGGGGCCGCCGTTTTCCATTAAACCGCGTTGCGCTAATTTAATCGACCGTCAATCGGCCGGCGTGACCCGACAGGTACGAACCGAAAGGAAACGAGCGGTGCTCGTCGTCTCGGCTTGCACCGCGTGCGCTTCGGGTAGGCAGCGGCGCAAAAGAGTCCCCGTTCAATCTTTGCCGGTGTCTGGGGTGGTCGGATGTCGGGAGCTGAAAGTACAGGCCATGGAGGACAGCGGAGGACAAGGGGGCGGTAGAGGGAGAGGGAGAAGGAGAGAAAGAAGAACTGAAAGAGCTATGACACCGAAGTCGGGGCTGTGTCCTTTGTGTGCCCGGCCCGATGCATCCGGTCGACGAGTAGATTGCGCGACTGTCAATAGCAGAATAATTGAAAGACGCGCTCTTAATTAGTATCCGGCCGAGAGTCTTGCGCTCGACTGCCGCCGCGTCGTACGGGTTTACCTCGATCGAGGGGAAAGGGGGACAGTGCCCGTAGGAGGCGGTAGACCCTGTCCGGACGCATTTCGCCGGTACAAGACGCGGCGGCGGAAAAAACGGCGGCGGGGGTCAGAGGGTTACGGGGGTGGTGGCGAGAAGGGCAAGGCAAAAACGCGGGCTGCAGGAATTGGAGGCGCTCGTATTTCGTAGTTGGCGCGAGTTGCTCGTGACCGGAACGTGTCGAGAATTCGAGATTACTCGACTCGCGGTTACGCGCGGTCCAACTTTCCTCTCTACCGTCTAACGGCCCTCCGTCCTGGCCCCCGTCTCATCTTTCCCGGGGAACGCTGGAAGACGGGTAGGATCGTCGTCCTCCCCGCCGTCCTCGCCGATCTCGGTTGGGGGACAGAGGGAGCATCCGCCGTGGCGTTTCGCGAACGCGAAGGAATTTTCGTCGTCGAGCACCGTCTATTCCCCCCCTAGTTTTCGAAGTTTATGCCTCGTTGGCTTCGAGCTGCTTTGAAAGGACTATAAACACGAGGGCGACGATGGCGCAAAGGGGCCGTTCGACGCGGCGGCCGGGTCCCCGCACTCGAGTCTGGATGCGCGAACAAGCAGATCGAGCCCGTAAACTGGGCTGGTCGTTTACGGGCCCGTGGGCGAGCGTGTCGCGCGAGCGCAACGCTGGCGTGCGGAAACCTGCTGCACGCTTCCGTCGCGGCGCGACGTTAACGATATCTCGTTAAGTTGCCCGCACTCGATCGAACGATTTTCCCGCAAGGCTAAGCATTTTCGCGGCTTTCCTTCCACCCTCGAAACTGCCTGTTCCGCTATCGCGTTCGCCACTTCCTCCCTTCCTCGCTTCCTTCTTCTTCCACGCTTCGTCTAACGAAACTGGAGGGCCGTGCTCGGTTCGGTTCGGACTTCATTTAGAAGTCGTTTGTGCCCCCCCCCCCGTCCCGGTCTTGTACACGTTCCTGGATAATTGCACTACGAAAAACGAGCCGAGCGGCTTTCCCCCCCCCCCGTCGATTCTTCGATCGCCCGATAATTGCACCTCTGTCGATCTGCCCCGCTCACTCTCGTCGTTCCTTTCCGGCTCTTCGACAGTGTCGTGTTTCAATTTAATAAAATGTAAAATGTTCCGTTGATTCGCGAGTTGTCTGAAGGC
The DNA here is from genome assembly GCA_963969485.1 of Nomada goodeniana. Classification (NCBI taxonomy): domain Eukaryota; kingdom Metazoa; phylum Arthropoda; class Insecta; order Hymenoptera; family Apidae; genus Nomada; species Nomada goodeniana. The sequence continues at coordinate 4,973,228 of OZ018305.1, read as the reverse complement.
GGGGGTGACGTTTACGGTACACCGAGTTAAAGTTCAGGGGGGCGGGGGATTGGGGGTGGGGGACGCTATTGATTTTATGCCACTGCTCTTAATTCGATCGTTTTCAAAGCCGGTGGCATCGCCGACGGACGGATAGAAGAATGACGATGACATCTGTGTCCGCTCGCTTCGATTCGAGCCGATTAACCGCTCGGTGAAGGAGGGGGTGGGGAAGCGTAGCGTAATTAAACGTGCGCCAGTCCTTTATCGACGATACTTTACCAAGCGGGTCATCGGATAATCGATACTTCAGGTCCGTCCGTTCGACCTTTTTGCACCTGCACGAACGTTCGTGTCGGAACTCGTAATTCAAGGTGCTTAAATTCACGCGTCTGTTTTCGGCTAATTCGAGGTCGGCGTTTGCGTCATTCGTCTCGTTGCTTCGCGTGCGCGTCTCCCCCGTTCGTTCGAGGCTCTTCAGCAGCCTTCGACGCCGGTGCAGAAGGTCTCGAGCGAGGTACTCGCTATTCGTCACGGCTCGAATCGCATCGCATCGCGGGATCACCTCGCGGGCAAAGCAAGTTCCTTTAATCCGGAGATTGGTTAACCGCGCGGTGAAAGGTGGACGTCGTTCCCAACCGAAATTAGCCGCGTCTCGAGATGCGCTAGATTTCCCTACGAATGCCGGGGTTTGGGGGAGGGAGGGCGAGACAGATGGGCGAGGCGCCGCGAACTTCTTTTCGAGCACAGTTTATTGGGAACTTTTAAAGGGACAGATTGGATGGCCGCTAAGAGGATCGAAGCGATAGCTCGTGGACCATGGGAAACCCGTAGCAGCACCAGCGACGGAAACGCGACGAGAGCGATCCGAGTTCATTTGATCTAAAACACTTTTTAATTCGGGCGCTCCGCGATGTCCGCTGGAATGAGTAGTTCGCCTCGGCATCGAGCGTTAATTGCGCCTCCTTTAAAGCTTGCTCAGCCAGCAATTAAGGTGGCGCGAATTAATTAATGTTTTTCAACCCCGTTCGCGTCTGGTTTCCCCGCTGTTCGCCCCGAGTAGTTCGCGCACCGAGTACAGCCCGTCCGATTTCTTCCTGCTCGTTAGTTTCGCCGAACTTTTACGTACGATACGAAATGGTCGAGCCGCGCGTCTCGTCCGTTCGACGGATCGCGAACGAGCCGTTCCCGGTAGTATCTTCTCGTTTGTACGCGATCTCACGGTCCGTCCTGTCCTTCGCGATTCGCTCGTTTTAGCCGCAAAGCGACGGGACGAACCACCGTGCCTCTTGTAGCTCCGACCGCGAAAAGATCACCGAGCGTTCGTAGCTCTCGGACGAGGAATTCAGTTTTCTCGAACAATTCGTCGGCGTGGGTACCGGTAGAAACGCTTGTCTAGTCCATTGCGGGGCGGCGCGGCCTCGTCTCAAAGGAAACCGTTGCACTCGATAGTTTTCCTCTCTGCTCGACCCCGTTCCTCTCGCGCCGCTCGCTACCGCCTAGCGTCGACTCGCATTCTGCCGCGCGGTTTAATCGAACTTCCTTTGCCGCAAATTTTTCGCCCCCCCCCCGACCTTTCATCCCTGCAACCCGTTTATCCAAGAAACGATCCCCTATTTTACCCCGGTCACGGCCGGCCATCCAATTGGAACGGGCGTTCTCTCGTCACGAGGGAAAGATCGATTCGCCGGTCGGTTGTCAGACGGAAAATGGACAGCGTAAGAGTTGTTACGCGCGTCGGGTTGCCGCGCGAAGGGGCGGTCGAAGCGCGCTGCCGGTTGCCTACTCTAAATCGATCCAGAATCGTGGTGCAACGAGATGGACCTTGAGATTGTGGTTTCTTTTACGCCAAGGCTGCCTGGGACACGCTCCTGCAGGGACATTGCGCGAAGTCACGAATGCCGTAATTGAAAATCAATATTTGCGCTCGCTTTGCCCTCCCCGTGGACAGAATGCGCCTTGCGGAAACTTGGTTCGCCCGATCGAAATCTTTCGAGCGTGCACCGCGCACTTTGACTTCCTCCCGTCCTCGTCCGCCGTGTTCCTCGGTCGCGGCCTGCCTCGCACAACCTTTCGCGGGACCCGCAAGGCGACCCTCGGTCGATCGTCGTTTCGTGGAAACCGAAAATTCGGAAACTAGTCGATGCAGGTTGGATGTAACGTACAATTGATGCGCTACCCGTCAACTGGAACGCTGACGATTTTGGAAACTTAACTCTCTCGTATCGAAGCTGATACTGATCGATCGGTAAACCGCTGGGTAATTAATTGATTCGTGTCGTCCAGCTTAGAAGCTTCGTGCATTCGAAAAGGTGTGCGACAGCGAGTATCCGTTGAAAATGCTGTTTTCGTGACATATTGCCGTAACTCTGGTTCCCCGCGACGGGATAGGAAGTCTGGTCTAAAAAATACACGCTGATTATAAAATTAGATCGTCGGGCTCGAGTAGCAGTTGTCGTAAAGTTTGCCAACGGCGAGCTGTAACGAGCCTCGCGGCGTGGCTTCCGCGTAACTTTCCGCGAAGAATCATCAGAGGGCACGCATCTCCGCGACTGGAATACATCTAACAAGACCTCTAGATCTGACGGGGCCAAGGAAATCCTCTTATCGGCGTGGAAACCGGGTTAGCGAAAATTGAAAGAGGAAAAATTATTCGACCGGACCGATTTAATCTTTCCATCTCGCGGCGTCACCTCGGCAGCTTCTCCTTCGAGTGCTCGCGATCTTGAAAAGTTCCCGGCATCTCCTCGAAGGAAATTGCATCGAAACAGCTTTGAGAGCGCGGCAGGCGGCTTTCGCGGTTTGTTTCGGTGATCCGTTTGGGTGGTCCCGGTTTCGTCTGTTCGTCGGGTGACTCGCAAAAGCGCGGATCTGCATTCGTACCTGGCCGATCGCTCGACGCTTGCAAGTCGTGTCTGCAGCGCGTTCGCGTTTTAAAAACGCTGCTTACTTGCGCCGGTGCGCGGAAAGCTATAGCGGTTTGCCAAGTAGGCGCGACCCAACAAAACGAGGGGCTGTAAAGACCGGAGAAAGGGAGCAATTAAGCTCGCGGTTCTGCGATTATTTGTGCGACTGTGTCGCAAGGGATACCTGCCTCGACACGGGAATGGGCTATAGCGAAGCGTTCGCATGAATAGGAGTAACAGGCTGTGTCAATATGAGGCGCGAGCACATGTTACCGGCTCACTTTATACGAGATCGACGTTCAATAAAGCCGACAACGCGACCACGTTAATACTGTTTCTAAAAACATTAGCAATTGCTCATGGAGAGGTAACGCGCCGTTTCACCGCACTGGCGCGTTCAGCAATATTTAATTACCTAAGCAGATGATGTTGCAAAATTTTGTATGGAAAGGTGTTTAAAACTGCGCACTTTATTCTACGATCGCAAAGATGCATAATTAAGTAGATTGTAAAAAATAAGCGGCGCGTGATACATTTGTAAATCGTGTATTGCCGTGTAGGAGCATACTTTACTTCCATTTTTAGTACTCGATCACTAATGTGGCGCATCCAGAAGTCGAGATAATTCGAACGACCCGGAGTGTATTTTCGTCGATTTTCTAATTGCAAAGTCTGTTTCACTTTTGAGTGTTTGCAAATCTTGCCTGCGATATTAATTGCTGCGCCTTTCCAGTTCCCTCTTTACTTTGGTACTATGGCAGTGTTGCTGTTGTAATATATCTAAACCTTTCCATATATCCGGCTCCATTTATTTGTCTGTTCCGTTCCTGCTGTTGTGTTTCATAGTATCTTCTTTAAGACTTTTCATCACTTCGTTTCCTTCCCTTCGTGTTTCTATCCCTGCTTGACTTATTTCATTCTTCTTCGAATTTCAGCTCAGAGATTTAAAGTTCTCGGAATTTCGTGGAACGTGACGTCATTTCCAGAAATTGCTGTTATCGAATGCCCCCTTGCATATCATACTCTCCTGATACAAATCCACGATTTTCAGTAAGATATTTTTGCCAGAAGCTCAGAAATTTATACTAGATGCCAAGTTCTTTAATTATTTGTGAAGAAGTTTATTTTTACAAGTGTCCCGCTCCAGCACTTTGCACTCAAAGCCCAGTCACGGTACAGTTTGTTTAAGGAATAGGACTAGGACACTGTATTATCAAAGGAATCGTTAATAACAAAAGCGGTTAACTCCTTCGTTGAGTATTTATTCAAACCAGTTCGCAAAGTACAAATTACACAATTATTTAAATTATACACTGGGAGCCACTACTTACATTAAGCCATTACATTAGACGCTTTTAGATTTAAATTACAGCACTCGTGCCACCAGTGTATACGTAGATTACTTAGTATTCTCTTCATTTTATATTTAGTACATCGAGTAGAACTTGCAACAGATGTAATATGTATTCGGATTTATACAAGATCTATTGAATAAACTGAATATAAAATAAAATGTAAGTGTACGTACATAACAACTAATTATACAGATATTGTAAATTAAATTTAGGGGCGGATACTTGTGAACTATTATTATAAACCATTTTGCTATGCCTAGACTGTGGCGAGAGGTTCTTTCTTCTTATTTGCTATTACGCACGATGAGAGGTGCCGGACAATGCTCTTCACTTCTTTGCCCAGGAAATCTGCATACACAAGAAATATATTAGTAAGTATACATAACAGGAGATAAAAAAACTTATGATGGGATATTTAGAGGAAAATGATGGGGGTCGGGCTAAAGCAGAAGCATAAGAAGGAGGATTAATTGGAAAGGAATGGAATAAGTCAGGCAAGAATAAATGCATGAAGGAAAGGAAACGAAGTCATGTTAAGTCTTAAAGGAAGATATATGAAATACAACAGCAGGAGCGGAACAGAAAAATAAGATATAAATAAAGATAAAGGGAGCAAGATACATATAATGAAAGGTTTACATATGCTACACGTGAATAAACGATTTGCAACTACTCCATGCACGGTTCACCTGTTCTAACCAATGTAATAGTTGATTAGAGAATATCGTAGTAACTATACATGAGGGTCCTAGGGAAACAAATTATTCCTCGAAACGAGATCCTTAATTTAAGACGTCGTTAATTAAAATCGTCAGAGTGGAATAATTTGATAATTTGATCATTTGATTTGTTTAAGGATATTATAAACAAATTATTAACAGTTCCAGGCAAGCTAGAGCAATGATTGTGGGCTTATATTTTAGCTAGAAGCCTCTGTAACGATCTCCAGGGGGAGGAAACAATATTTCATACTCGGTTGATTTGTTACGAATAATTGTACTATTTAAATAACAATTACGGAAAACCAGATAAAGTTACAGCAACGACGCTGTTATATGCGAGCAGCTCAATTTGTTAGCTTTTGTTTGATACCTGGTTGATAAATAAACGACCAGCAAGAGCCGAAACATAATTTTAATATGATTAATTTTCTGCTATGGTATAGAATAATTGAACCGCATTTGTTCCTGGTACCATCTCTCGAAAGCATTATTTTACTGCTGAAAATCGCCGGCTGGTATTAGGATTACAGAATGATTGTGGAAGTCGGTGCCAGAAAGAGAAAGGTGACGGTGGGAGGAGGACAGAAAACAGTTTAATAACTCTTGTTTATGCGGCGCCTGCTACTCCAGGCTAGACAAGGAACGCACCAGTCCAAAAGAAGGACGGAGAAAATGTTGCGCCCCGCCCTCTTATGCAATAATTATATTGGCGGTGCAAAATCGCTAATTACTCATTATCCATCATTAAATTATGCACCTTTGTAATCATAGAATAATCTACGAAGCTTCTCCAATTTTCTCGTATATAATTTTGCATCATTCTGTGCTTAAACAAATAGATATTAACAATTGTTCATTGCGTTGGTGTAGACCCTTGTGTTACCATTCTGATATGAACAGCAATACTTTATTATTTAAGCAGGAAATGCTACAAAATTTCATACGGAAAGTTGCATAGGGTTCACACTTTATTCTACAGTCGTAAAAGTGCATAAATTATTTATGAATAATGAGTGATTAGCAATTTTTTCCGTAAGGGAGCGGGGCAGAACAGCAAGCATTCACTCCGTCTTCCTTTGCACTGGTGCGTTCCTTTTCTACGGAATATCAGCGGACCTCCACAGACATTCTGTAATCCTAATACCAGCCGGCGATTTTCAGCCCGCAAAATCATGTCCCAATAGACACGTCACATACCTACGCAGTGCCGATAAATACGTGTTAATTATTCGTATTTCAATCGCAAGAAAAATGTATTCGGAGATATGAAATGTAAAGTATTTTGATTGCTTCTCTTTATTTAGATCCCAAGCTTCCTTCCTAAACCAACGTTTGCACGGTTTTGTTTAAAACAAACAATACTCCAATGACATGTGCACCCGTTACATATCGCGCGTGTGGTGGGAATCGTAGTACTCATTATTCATTAATAAACGATTTCCTACAGTTAATCGATGATGTTCTGTGCATGGTATAACAAATAAATAGTCTAAGGAAGCTTCTCTGATTGCAGATTTAATTGATCTACTAACTGTTATCGAGTAATTAGTTGCTATTCTTGTACGGATCCAGCAGGAATCCGTACTCGTGTGCGATGACCAATTGTTAATATATATTTATTTAAGCACAGAATGATGCAAAATTATATACGAGAAAGTTCGAGAAGCTTCGCACATAATTCTATGATTACAAAGGTGCATAATTTAATCATGGATAATGAGTAATTAGCGATTTTTCACCGCCAATGTAATTATTGCTTAAGGGGGCGGGGCGCAACAGCTAGCATTCTCTCCGTCCTTCTTTATGGACTGGTGCGTTCCTTGTCTAGCCTGGAGTAGCAGGCGCCGCATAAACAAGAGTTATTAAACTGTTTTCTGTCCTTCGCCCACCGTCACCTTTCTCTTTCTGGCACCGACCTCCACAATCATTCTGTAATCCTAATACCAGCCGGCGATTTTCGGCCCCAAAATCGTGTCTCCATAGACATTTTAATAAGCGAGGTCTTAAATTAAAGCTCTCGATTCAAGGACCTATCCGTTCGTGTTTTAGGACGACTCTCACGTATACTTACTGTAGAATTCTCAATCAAATAATGAAATTGTTTATAAATAATAAACGGTGCATGGAGCATTTATAAATCGTTTGTCGTGTAGCAGCATATATAAACCCTTCAATATACCTTGCTCCATTTGTTTGTCTGTTCCGCTCGTGCTGTTGTATTTCATAGTATCTTCTTTGAAGTCTTACCATGACTTTGTTTCTCTCTCTTCATGCCAAATTTATTCCTGCTTGACTTATTCCATTCCTCTTCAATTAATGCTCTCTTTCTCCACTGCTGCATACTTTTAATAATATTACTTTTGTGTGTGCAGGTTTCTTGGGAAAGGGTGAGGATCATTGACCGGCACTTCTATTCTCGCATACAAGCAAGAAAGGAGAAACTTCTTCTACTGAAGAAGAAGAAGATACTTTAGTTATATTTATTTTTTTTTAGAGCAATTGTGTAATTACCTGTCTTATGTATATCTATTATATATTCTATTTTATATTCAGTTTATTCGGTACATCTTGTATAAACTTTAATAGTACATTTACTACAAGTTCTACTAAATCTGCTAAATATAAAATGAAAGATATAATAAATAATTTACATATGCATACATTACACGTTTACTGTAATTTAAATTTATGAGCTTCTGTCAGATATATCGTAAATTAACTTCAAAGAATAGTTTATAAGTATTAGATTATTTCCGTTTATAGTATTTTTATATTATATAAACGTTAGTTTAGAATATATGCAACATTTAGTTGTACGATGTATTGTAAATATTTATAAAAGAATACTTAATAAGGATTAGCTTGTAAAATTGAGTTACAGCATTTTTGTAACTTGTATCTTCATTGATTAGTTTGAATAAATCTTAATTGAAAATAATTCTACGCCTCACTTTATTTTAACACCTTAACTATCCTCGACAAGACCTAATTCCAATTCCTTAAACAAGTACTACCGTGCAGGAACTTTAAATGCAAAGTCCTGAAGCGAGAAACTTGTAAAAAATGCCCTATACGTTATTAAACTTGGCAGCACAAAAGTCTCAATCAGTTTCATCACCATCAATATCATCATGTTCATTTCTTGCAAATCGGGCTTTAAGAAAATTCAACAAAGTTGCAAACAACGCCTGGCGAAAATTGAACCAAGTTGCAGATCGAGCTCTAAGAAAATGCAACAAATTTGCAAACAATGTCGGGCAAAAACGCAACAAAGTTGCAAAAATTCTCGACAAAACTTGCAACAATGTTGCGCAAAGTTTTTGCAACAAAGTTGCAAACAACGCCTCGCGAGAACGCAACAAAGTTGCAATCTTTGGCGCACATGTTGCAAAGTTTCTCTCGAGAATTGTTGCAACTTTGTTGCGTTTCGCGAGGAGCGTTTGCAACCTTGTTGCAAATTTGGGCCGCACATTGTTGCTAATTTTTCTCGCGAAAATTTGCAACTTTGTTGCGTTTTTACCCGGCATTGTTTGCAACATTGTTGAATTTTATTAGAGCTCGATTTGCAACTTTGTGGCAAAAATTTTGGCAGAACATTGTTGCAAATTTTTCTCAAGAATTTTGCTGCATCTTCTTAGAGGTTGCTTCGCAACTTCTTTGCGTTCTCTTAGGGCTCATTTGAATCTTTTGGGGTTTTCTTAGGACTCCTCGCATTGCCCCCTCCACGCGCCCAAGGACGAATAGATACCGAAGGAGACCCAACGCCATTGGACGCGGACAATTTGGAAGAAGGACTAAGGGACTCAGGATGAAGAACCAAATTCGTAATGGAAAGAAGAAGAAGCCTCGCTAAGGAGTTCAACTTAAGCCTTGAATTGATTAATATACATATACTCTCACCGGAGATCAACGTTAGCCTTGAACAAAGCTACTGCGGCGAATTACTTCTACAAATCAACACGATTTGTTGCAATAATCAGTATCTTTTAACTCGAGCAGTGAATAAGCATAATAATTTTTTGAATAAAACATGCGCATTGTAAGTTGAGAGAAATACAATTATTTAAATTAACGATGTAATCCAGTAATTTGGTTTTGAAGTCGCGTCAAACTGCGAAAGGGGCCGCAAAAGCTAGATGGCGGCTCGTGTATGTTTGTGAGCACTAAAATTAAAATAAATTAAAAAATTCATATTCACGGCTGCTGATGATTGGTTTTTGATGTATGAGGTCTCAAATGAACAGGAAGAGAATTAGCTGCCCAGAAAAAAATATCCCATTGCTGCGAGTATATACAGTCGGCCGTAATAATAATTTTAATTGTTTAATTGCTTATAACAAATGAACCTCTCGTAGAATAAAGTTCGCACCTATTGGAGATGGTAGCTTATACCTCTCGCTTTAATTTATGTCCTCCGATCATTGATGTAGCTCGGCTGCGAGGCGAAATCGTGGCATTTGTTCATAATTTCTTTAAACAAATTGAATTATCCCGCTTCCTACTGGGCCGATTTCAATATTTTGATCTACTGCTACCACTACACAAAAATGTACTTCAAAATGTATATAAAAATGTGGCTCTCCAATATGTTTTTATCACAACGGTAGCAGCAAGACAACCATTATTTAACTAATAAGTATTACACAGTTCTCCATAACGTCACAGGTTCATTCCATTCTGACGTTGCTAATAAATTCTCGCGTCCAGATCGTCGCGAAATTGTATCGTACTTTTATTATTCACAATATGAACAGTTACAGCAGGGTAGCCTAAAACTATTTTAAACAATTAGAGGAGCAATAACCAGCGTACACGCGTCGAACCTTAAAGTTCTGGAAACGTTATCCGCTGAAATGTCAAAGGAAACAGGAAAGATATTGCGGAATCGTATGGCTAGAAATAAAAGGTAGTTTAGTCGCATTGCGGTTCGCCACTACCCTTAGATACCTACATCGTCGTATTCTTGGACCGAGTTCCACTCGCTGTGCGCTAATTATCTTGCACTTTAAATTACACGGTCCTCAGAGTTTCTCGAGTCTGGAATATACAGGGCACGCGATACTTTTAAGAAAATTCTCCTCCAATTGTTACCGATCTGCGCATTTCCCCGAGTCCAGAGTTCCTTCTGCGATAACTCGTATATGTGTAGCCGATAAGAAAAGAATTAAACGATAATCGTCCGCGTTTGGAGAACAGTTCGGGCAGGCAGCTAAGAGGAATCGTCCTTGTCGAAGATCCGATCGATCTGAGTGCGGCTTTTCGCGAGCAGCAGGTGCACGACTACCTTCGCCCGTTCGACATTTTATAATTCAGGATGCGGCGAGAAACGGAAGAAATTACGGGAGACGGTGAACGATCGTCGGAGGCCGTAACTGCACGAAAGTTTTAAGGGTAACGATGATTTTCGCCCGGCCTGCACCTGGAAATGTTTCTACCTGTCGGCGATCGCGGGTCTGGAATTCCTGCGGATAAAAATCGACGGGCCGCGTAAACGACACGGGGGGATGGAATAATTGAGATTTATGTGGTCTCGGGGGCGAAGGCGGCGCAAGGGGGTAAGAAAAGAAAAAAAAAGGGTTCCTCTGCGGCGAAGTGGTTAATTAAAGAGGCGACAAGCCAGGACCGCGAGCGGAATATCGATCAGCTCGAAATTCAATTTCAAATTCTCAATTCAATTTCGGCGGAAAGGAGCAAGTTATTAGCGGGCCCCCTTTCGCGTCGTCCAGCCGCCCACGGTGCGCGCAATTATAATAATTTTAATATAGCTCTTCGGCCGGTCGGGTGAACGGACAACATCGATCGTCATTCCTTCATCTCGAACGGGTCGTGATTGCCCGGATTCCATCGCGCTCTGGCGGACACGGAAACCGGGGGACAGGGTGGGAGAAAGGCTTATTTCATAAGGTCAGGTCAAGACGAATGTTTTAAAAAGATTTCGCGGACCACATAGGGGATCGCGACCTCGTTTCCCAGTCATCGACGTTATCGACTACCCCCGGTCGCGCGGCCCTTGTATTTTTAGTGCGCCTCGACGGGGAGAAAGTCGATGGACACGCTGCGAATATCGCGGCGCCGGAAGCTGGACGAATTCGGCGGGGCACCGTTCCCAATTGCGCCACCGTACACGAGGATCGCCCGTCGCGTTCGATGGCCCGAAATTTCTGGACCCGCGACACCGCGGGGGGGTGGGAAGAGGAGGGCATCGTGTTTTCCGACGACCACGGGGGCAAAAGGCAAAGGCGCAAAGGTAGAGGCGAGGGCAAAGACGGAAGGCGAAACGAACACGCGTCGATACATATTCAAAGGATGGCCGTCTGGTCTGGGTTGGCGCGGGCCATTAGCATCGATCGTCTTCCGGGAGACTCGGGTCCGCGTCGACCGGTCGTTTATCCTTTCGAGAATTTCCCTGGCATCGAGTTAAGGGGCGCCCCTTGGACGAACCACGCGCGCCCCGTGCCGTATTGTCCGGTGGCACGAACGTCAATTAATTTTTCCTCGACCGCCGGAACAGAGCGAGGGATTCCCGGCGTCCGTTGGCGAGTACCGATCGAGTAACCGGCAACCGGAACCGAGATCACCTAATCGCGGCCGTCTGTTTCCAGCAGGTGAATGGGTGTGGGCGATGGGCAGCGCACCGTCGGCGAGAACGGCGGAACGGAAAGGAACGTGCTAGGGTGGTATTATTTATCGCCGGGCGTGAATGGCTGAGAGGATAATCGGGGCAGAAAATCACCACGCGTAATGAAATACGATTTATTTACTAAATATGCGAAATATATATATATAATATATGTATATACATTAGGCCATACACACAAGTACGTAATCTCTTTCCGATTTCGGGATGTCGGCGAGCAGCGGCCCGGTGATCCCCACCAAGCTGTTCGTCCGCGCAGCCCGTGCGTCGCGGGTCCTCTGCCGAGGAATGCCGCGGAGACGCCGCCGATCGTTGCCTACTTTCTAAGGAAAGCCGATAAAGTTCGCCTCGATGCGAGCCAACATTTGTTTGTCTAATTTCAACAAGGTACGTGAAGATACGGCAAGTGTACGCGCGTCGCACCTATGTACAAAGTATACACACCCACACACACACGCACACGCCCACGCATACACACAGAGAGAGATATCGTTCGCGGGGAGGGAAGACGGGAAGACGGGCGAGGAAGGCGGCTGTCTTTCGATCGTCCGCTCGTCCGTTGCTCGTCTCGGGCAGCAGCTCTGGCCGCGCGGGTGCCGCGTCCTTTCGGAAGTACAACGGGGAACTGAAGCTTCGAAGCCGTACAACGAGGTACACGTAGGTATCGTTGCGTGCCACGCGGTTACGCGTCGCAAGGGAGAGAAACACGGATATGCGCGGGGTGGAGCGTCGAGACGGCCGGCACGGCCGCGGCCCTCGCATGCTACCCCGTCGCCCGGATAAATCGTCCGAGCGACGCCGAGCGGAATTAGTCCGCGGAAGTATCCGCCCGGTCGGGTTCCCTCCGCGCTTTCGACAAATATTTACGCTAGCCGGTGCACGTCGAGTCCTACAAATTAATCGGCTTGCAGGCTCGTAAATCGTATTTTCGAGTCGCGTGCCGTAAAACGGGACGATAATCCGCGCGCGCTTTCGCCCGGCCTGCCGGCGCGCGGGCCTCCTCCTGCTAGTTGTCCGCGTCCGTTCCCCGCCGATCGATTTCTTCGTTCCGCGCGGCGCGGCGGCCCGATCAGCCCTGGCCGGCGAACGCCGACGCATCTTCCTCTTCGGCGAGCGCGGCGGGTCGCGCGGTTGTCAGCCTCGACGCGCGCTGGTCGTCGGTGTCGTCTCTAGGCCAACGACGGTAGCCGTAGCAGCAACGTGCTCGCCAGCATCAGGCACAGAGAAGGCGTCGCGGCGCTCGCGTGCCCCTCCACTGAAACATCCAAGAAATCTGTGCATCGTTTCGATCGGTAGCGACGATCGCGGGGCTCGCGATCTCGTCGGACCCGCGGGCGGTGAAAGGAAGGGGGAGGAGAGAAGCCGTTGGAAATTTCCGCGACGCGTTCAAGTTTTTAAGTCGACGCCGGTGGAAACTTTGCTTCTCACCGGCGCGACGTCTGTCCCCGATGTTCCTCCTGGCTGGCTCGACACGGGATGGAAAAGTTTCGGCCTGCCGGGAGACCCAGTTCACCGAGTCCCCCGAAACGATCCCGAAAGGGCGGTGGAACGGGCGAATGCGGCGAACGCGACGTACGTCACCCCCCCAAGAACGACTCGGACTAACGAGAAAATCGAAGATCGTTAAGAGCAATTTCGTCGAGGCGCTCGTCGTCCTCGCTCTTCGGCTTCCTCTCTGTCTAGCTGCCGACTCCGCGCCAGCCAGTTCCGCCGTCCCCCTTGGCGATTTCGGCCGGCGTTTATCATTCACCGTGGACGGTCGGTCCGGGTCCGGACGGCGAGGCGGAGAGGAGCCGACGAAATTTCTCGGTCCACTCGCGATCGATCGTCGCGTTCTCGACCGATGCCGCACACCCGATTGCCCGCCCCTCGTTCCCCCCGCGAGCTTTCAGATTTTTACGCGAAGCTGATCGCTCCTTCGCGAAGGGGGATCGGCGATCAGTGGGCAGGCGGTAAACGGGGGTAAATTATTGTTTTAATTTCGCCGGCTCCCGGCCGTCTCCGAGAAAGGGTTTCTGCCTACATTGCGACCGACGCAGGCCCGTTCTCCGCGGACGCTGGCGGCGATCGTAAAGCATCCTTAATTCGTCGGAGGCCGCGAGTGATGCTTAATTTCCTGCGAAAGTGACTCCTCGCGTTCTCCTCGTCCGATCTCCACTCTTTTCCCGCGGGGCTGTGCCTCTTTCGCTTGGAAATAACGAGGCAATCGTTCCTCGTGCCGTCAGGTTCGCGTTAATTAACGCGTCCTTCGTTTCGACGCTTTCCCGCCCCCTCCCCCCCCGGCCCTCCCACGGCTGCCTCTCCTGCACCTTCCTTCCGGATGCTGGATACGGCGAAGCGGTTGGCGGTGGTAAGGAAGGAACGGAGATGGTGGAACGGAGAAGGCGCGCGGCATCGCGACGCCCATGCCTTACCGAATACGTCCGTGTTGCGCGTCTCAACGAGCGGCGCGTCCGAGTTTGAATCCAATTCCACGGTCGCCTCGCATCTTCGACAAAATTTATAGAGACGCATTAATCGTCGAACTGCACGAGGCGGGCTGATGGTTGATGGTAGTGATGGTAGAGTGACGGTGATGGTGGTCGGGTAGGAGATTGTCCAGAACGAAATTACCTGACGTTTATTTTGTCGCCGGCGATGTGATTCGGTTCCAGCTGAAGTCGTAAACTGGACATCACCGAGTAGAGTCCGTGCTGTTCGAACACCGTGTCCGTGTCGGGCTTCACCTGAAACGAATCAGCGACGGAACGTGTTCTCCGAGTGCCTGTCGTGTGAGATCGTGAACGGCGATCGGCCCCCGTGGCCGGTCGAACGTTTCGCGCCGACGTTTCGAATAATCGCGACGGAGCGTTTCGGCTCCGCGCCCAATAGCCGGAGCCGGCTCGGTCGCGATTCACAACGGGACAGGCCCCATCGATCGTCCGGATCATCCCTCTGGGAAGCGTCGATTCGATCGCGACGTTCGCGAGGAGCATCGAGGGGGCATCGAGGGGGCATCGAGGGGCTTCGTTCGATCGCGCGACGTCATCGTCATTGAATGGGGATCGAAGATTGAGCGCAGCCGGAGGCGAAACGCGGCCGATCGACCGACCCGGCCGAAGGGAGCTCGCGGCCGGAATGCGGGCATCACCGTCGGCTTTGTCGTCGGGTGCGAATCTTTCGAGTCCCGCGCGAACGAGAACGCTTTCGAAACAATATTACCCGCGTTAAGTGGCGCGCTAAACTCGCTCAACTCTTAATGGACATCGTCGACGAGGGCTGGCAAGCCTCCCCCCGCGTAAGACGGAGACGGGGCGACGTCGAACGGATAAGGGAAAAGTTTTCGAGCCGCGCCGCCGCGCACGGCTCGCTGCGAAGCCCTAAACGAGCACCGACGTTCATCGGCGTAATCTTTAAGCGTGTACACTTGTGCGTTCGTGTCCGCGCGCGCGCTCCGCTTCAACCGCCTCAACTGCCTCCACTTTGCGGATTATATTTAAATCCCCCGCCCCGCCCCGCCGCCGGGGCAGGCGAGAGCCACGCGACCTCGCGACCCCGCGACACCCCCGAAGCCGAATCGCGAACCGCGCCAGCCCGCCGGTTCGGACTTCCTCGACGCGGCCGTCTTCGCGGGCAAATTGGATTCCTTTCGCCTCCGTGACGTGGATTAATTAGCAATTAACCGAGTTTCCCGAATTTCCTTGTTCTCGGTCGCCTGTTCGCTTCCCCTCGCGCAATCTCCCTCGGCACTTTTCCGGCCGTCGTTTCGCCGCGCTCCAGGGCGCGAAAGGACGAGCGACGGCGAGGGGGAGAGACGTCGCAGAGTTTCGGAGCAAGCGAAGCGAAAGAGAGCGGCGGTTGGCGGTGGGTCGTTGGGTGCAGCGCCGGATGTAGACTCGGCTGTGCCGCACCATACGCGGGTCGTGCCACGGCTTTTGGTGGCGCTCGTTAATTGGAGCTTTGGCTCATCAAGCATCGTCGTCGTCGCCGATATCGTTGGCCCTGCCGCACCGTCGTCGCCTCGCTGCGACCGAACCCAGTCGTTCTCTCGCTCCCACCGCCGTTTAACGATCCCCTCGACATGCACGTCGCGACGGCTCGTCCTCCCGAGCGTCGTTCCTCCGCCGAATTCTATCTATACCGTTCGGCCGCGCCGCTCCCGCCGCGAACGGCAACCACGACGGCGAGGACGCCAAGACCGCCGCCGTTGGACAATCTAGTAGACAAAGTTGCGCGAGGGCGAAGGAGCCGCTCGCGTTTCTCTCACCTGCTCCCCATTGATGAACCACTTGAGAGTCGCGGCGGGATGAGACTTGCCGCTGGTGCAATTTAACCCGAGGACGTCGCCCGTGGCGTACACCTTCTCCTCGCCCGTTATCGTCGGCCCGTCTTGCGGCAGAACTGCAATCACATCGAGAACGTTTACGCGCGATCGCTTCCGCGCCCCTTTCGCCGTCGTTTTAATAAAGGGTCCTTTTGTAACGCGACTCACGCAAATGACGGTAAGGGTCCCCTCGTTAACGACAAACTCGAGGCGACGGTTAAACGCTTTTGACGCCCCTCCTCGTCCCGTTCCGTTCGCCTCGGCGTTACGCTTTTCTTCCCCTTCTTTTTTTTTTGTTGCTTTTTTCTATTTCGGCGAACGTATCGGAGACGCGTCACCGATCGAATCGAACGACCGGCTCGCGCGTGCACAATCCGCGAGATCGATCGCCTGCCCGATCGAGCACCACTATCCCCAGCATCTCCAGCGGATTTGCCGCGCTCGCGGGCCGAGATTTAATCTCGATCGGCTCGAGGAAACAGCCGTTGGATCGTTTTCGAAAGAGCGATCGCGATAAAACTTCGCCCCCTACCCCACGGATAAGCCCGTGAAGCTGTCGCGACACCCCGTATAGAATATTCAACGAAGCCATTCGCGACCCGCGACGGGATTGATCCTTTTCTTGCTGCGCGATCAACCTTTCGCGAAAAGATACGCGACTCGGGTTGCAACGGGACGCCGTGCCTCTCCCTTCTCCGCCTTTCTCGCTCCATTCTCCCTTGAGTTGTTCAAGGAGAGAGACGGGGGGGAGGGAGCAACGATTTTTCTCCGCGCTCCGCTACGGGGAACGAGGAACCGTGTTCGACGGAGAGTGCACTCGGCGGATTCTCGCGAGGCAAGAACCAGCGGCAAATTGAAAATTACGAGAGGCGCGGGTTTAAGGGACCTCGAACTATCGGGCGAACGTTCACCGGAAGGCGGTCGGAGAAATCGTGGCCACTTGGTTCACCGACGGCGTCCCGTTCGAAACTACGCACCGAGGGTGAACGGAGAAGGGAGGAGGGAAGGAGGAGGAGAAAAAAAGGGAACCGCAAACAGGGAGATCCGACGGTTGCACGAACGATGTCCGCGGGTTATTTGCCGCGTACCAAATTTTCCACGAGGTGGGCGAAGGTACGGTAATGGCGGGTACGCGGCGGCTTATCGATCGTGCATAGCTAGGGAAGGGCGGCGGGACTGCGGGACGAGGTACGACCGAGAAAGGAACGTTCATCGTTTCCGAAGACTCGCGAGGACTGAAGACTTTCCGAGGATTTGAAGACTCGCGAGACGACTCCCTCTGAGAATCGAGTCGCTGACGCTTTTACGGTCCAAAGGCATCTCCCTTTGCGTTCCTCGCCCGCCGTCCGTCCCACCTCCCTTCGAGTTCCCCGTTGCGAACTTGCGACTCGGTATTCGACGATTCGCCGCGATACTGCCACTGGCCCCTCGTCGCCGTCGCGCGATCCGAAGATTCGACGCTCGCCGCCACCGACGGATCGAGCATCTCGGTCGACGCGGGTCTTGTTTCCCGACGAAGCGCGAGCCGGTTAAAACCGAAGCCGCACGACGGCTACGGTCCGACGGCGACGTGCCGCGGCTGTTCCCGTTTCGTTTTTTGAATCGCGTCGCCGTGCGCCAGAGAGGCTAATCTACTCTTCGACAAGACCGTTCCCTCCCTCGATCCGTCGTCGGAGTTCGCCGGCGAACCGTTCCTGGTCGCCGGGAAGCAGCGATTCCGTTCGCGCGATCGCCTGTCCGCGATAGTCCTGGAAATGTTCGGCCGTGGATCCTGCTCCTTCGTCCGGCTTGGCTCGACCCCGCCGGCAGCTGGAGGTCCCCGAAACTCGCAAACGACCGTAAGCTTTGCCCGAATTATGGCGGTTCGATAGCCGCGATCAAAGGATTATTAATTAGCGGAGCAGCCTGGAAACCGATTCGGGATGGGCTCGAGGGTGGCGCGCAGGATGCCGGAGAGAGATAGAGACGGGGAGAGAGAGAAGAGGGTGAACTGGTGGCATAGATCGGTTACCTCACCTACAACTTCCATCTTGGCCTCGGAGCTGACCGAATTGAAACTCGGCGCCTCCGCGCTCACCTCGCACTTGTACTGGCCGCTGCTGTGCAGGCCGACGTCCAGCAGCAATACCTGCTGGTGATCGGATCTTCGATGCTGAAACAAAATGAACGCCGCTCGATAAATCGCGGACGCTAATTGTCCGTTCGGCATTCCCGTCCCGCACGGTTTCGCGCGGGGATCGTTTTATCTTTCGAGGGGGATCTCGTGGCCGCGACAGCCGAGATCGATGCCGGGTCCGTATCGACGCGTCGCCTCTCTTCGTCGTTCGCGCGGACAAAAAAAAAACAACCCCCCTCGACCCCGCCGCTGCCGGTCGTCGCCGCTTGATCCGCGTTTCATCGACGAATCCTTCACCGCGGCCGTCGATGCCGCGTACCGGAACGGGACGAAGGCTCGTCCGATCGAGGCGGAAGTTCGACGAAACTTTCGTGACGCGGTCCCCCGACTGTTCCCCGAGTGGATCGCGACAGCGTTTTCCGGACGCCGCTCGAAATTATTCTTCATAGACGGAATATCGCGCCGGTAGATGGGTAAGAGGCTTACGCGCTTATATCGATTTATCGTTATAGTTTACCGTCGAGACAGCCTCCGCCCAGCGAAAGTTATTTCCGCGCGGGATGGACGGCGCGGCGGACCGGTGTTCCGACGGGTAAGTAGAAAAGGTACGCCACTGATCCGACTGCACGCGGTCGCGGAGTAGCTTCTGCCGCTCCTGCTTGCGTCGCGACGAAATTTTCCGCACGCTTTTTTTTCATCGCCGGGAGAATCGATCGATTCGCGTCGGGAACTCCGTAGCGGTGTTTAATTGCAGTTCGTAACTGGAAAAGAGCGAGGCGGTAGAGAGACAGAAGGATAGAGAGAGAGAGAGGGGGAGATAGGGGAGGAGACGGAAAGAGAAGACCCGCAACAGATGGAATCGCGACACTGATAATCCATTTACCCCGGCAATGTGATTCTTTTCGCGTTTCCCGTTACGAATATTCCCGTTTCTCTCGCCCCCCACCCCATTTTCCTCTATCCTTCGCTCGTTACGCCCGTCCCCCGTAATCCCCAATTTCCCTCGAGATAGAAACGAGCACCGAACCGTGGTCGTTCGCGACGTTTCCTGCGAGTGTCCGATGGAATCTTGGCGAGGGGCCGGCACGCACCCCGATTCGCCGCCAAGTTTTACGAGGAACGTCGACGTTTATTCCGCGGCGGCGAGGCACGGTCGGGCGCAAACTTTCCCGATCGGCAAATCGATTTACGTGCAGCGGGAAAAGTTGCGGGGAAAACAAGAAAGCCGGAAGGGGCGCGACGGCGAGTCGAAACGTTCGCGGGAATCGCATTACCCGGGAGGTTATTTCGTCCGGCGGACGCGACCGTTCGACCTGGCGATGTGGGTCGCCGGAGGAGCAAGCGAGGAACAGAGAAAGCCGAGCGGAGGTGGCGCGTGCCTACGATTCGGCGTGAGAGCGCCGCGCTGGCACGTCGCTTCGTCGATAGACGCGTCCCGACGAAACGTGACTCGGTATCGCGATGTTTCGCGCTGGCTACGAAATCGTGTCGCCTCCCGGAGACGGCTCGTCGCGAGCGTTCTCGTTGAAACCGGGCCGAGACAGGGAGGAAGAAGACGAGGATGAGGGAGAAGAAGACAGTGTTGGGAAAAGTAAACTTCGTCGGACAGCGAGAGGAGGAAAAGCGGAGGGATCCGTTCGATTCGTGTCGGAGGCACGGTCTTCGATTCCACCTCGACGAAAAGTTTCGCCCCCGTCCGGAAGACGATTTTAAGTGTCGCCGGCCGATCCTGCCGCGTCTTTAGCGAGGGGTGGATTAACGAGGGACGGATTAACGCCGGGCGTTTCGAGAGATCGAAGCGGAGGAAACGAAGCCGTGCGCGCCGCGCCGCGCCGTTGGAAAGCATTGTCGACGGAGGTACGATCTCCGGCCGATAAAGCGCTTAATCGCCTCCGCTCGTCGTTGATTAGTTTGCCGCGAGACTCGGGTGCCGGTCGGTTATCGTCGCCGCTCCTTTTCTCGATTTTCCGCCTGGACCGGCGGCGCGGTATTCGCTTCGCAGCCGGCGATAAATGCCGAGAAGCGGCGATAAATGCCGAAACACCGGTGGCGATTTAAAAATTCCAGATAGGAAAATTAAGCGGGGCTACGTAACACAGAGCAAAGGGGCGAATAAGAGGGAAAATTAAAAGTCGAGAGACCGAGTAGAAATATACGAGTCTGGCCGCTAAATCCACTTAATTCCTGCTACTCCAATAAGTGTCACGAGAGCGTATCCAAGTGGAGGAATGGTCGCCGCGGAGGGGGTTTGAAAAGACATGCCCGCTTTTGTCCACGGAGAAATTTCTTTGTCGATATCGGAGAGCCATTGGACCGAGCCAGATTAATAGCCGCGTTCTCGCTCCTCGATCTCGAGAACGGGGCAAAGGGATGAGCCGATTCGACTCACGTAATGCTCGTTACGCGTCGGCCGATATTAACGAGCGCCGAGGAAAACGGAACTTTCGTGCCTTCCAAAACGTGAATCGGAAGCGGACGTATCGCACCGAGAATAGACGAGGCTCGCGTCTATCCGCTCCTCCATTTTTCGGCCTTCTGGGACCGCATCGCGCGATCCGAGAAATCGATCGCTCGTCGAACGATTGGCTCCGCTCCTTCGACATTTCCTCCCAATCCGCCGACCGTTCGTCTTCGACGTTGCGGCAGTCTCCTTGATCGTGCGCGACGCGGCAACGCAAGGCATCTCCAACCCCGCGTCTACCATTCGTCAAACATTTATTCGGAATAATAAAGGTCAGCCGGTTCTGGCAACGGGGTGCCAACGCACGCGCACCAGCCGACGTGCATCGGGAAACGTATCGCGAACTTTATGCCATCCCTTCCTTTCCTTTCCTTGCCTTGCCTTGCCTCGCCTTTCCTTTCCTTCCCTTCCCATTCCCTCGATCCCTACCGGCCCGATGAAATACTTTTATAGCGGCGTCGAATAAAACTCGAACGCGAAATTGAATACACGCCTCTTTGGTTGAAAGCCGAGTGACGTCGGGTCTCGTCGCGTCGGCTCGCGAGATATCTCGCGCGGAGCGTCGAACGTCGTTTCGCGGGCGAACGCGGCGATTCCGTCGCTCCGTTTCGGTTTTACGCTCGTCGTGTCGTCGGTCCGCGTCGTTGCGGCGGATCGCGTTACCGCCCGCGAATTCCATTCGACCCGGTGCCGAGACGGGCGACCGACAGTAGCGAAGCTTTACGTTTATCGCGACACGGATCGCTTCAATATTCGAATACTCTCCTAGTTTATCGCCGTCTAACCGCGACCGTACGCGTTCACCACGCGTATCCGTTTTTCTGTTTCGAACGTGCGCGCGAGGCTAGTTAAAACGGGAATACTCGCAGCTCCCTCCGTGCTACTCGTCTCGTCGTTCGCCCATCTGTAAGCAAAACGGACACCTTTACGATCGCCCGGCCAATGCCTCGCGAGCTCGCGACGGCTCGTTACGAGGTCTGTGCGTACGTAAACGACGTTTACGATTTCCAGGGGGTTGCTCGTGCGTGCCGCGCGGCCAAAGTATCGGGAAATGATTCGCCGCGAAGCCCCGACCGTTCGAAGTTTCGCGGAGGCTGGGCCATGGGCGAAGGGGGCAAAGGTGAGCCGTTTACGCGGCGTTCGTCTTAGATCGATCTCAGCTTAGCAGCGACGTGGCCGCGAGTGTCGGTCGACGGTGTCCCGAGCAACGGCGAACCAAGGACGAGCAGCGCGAGAAAAGGGAGACGGAGGATGCTGCAAGGACGGGACGCGACGATACGGAGATCGGAACAGGGCTGCGCGACGTCGCGGGACACAAGAGAGCTTTCAACTCACGTCAACTTTAACACCCTCGACGCGATAGCTGTGCTTCGTGGGTTCCCCTCTGGGCACGTATCTGTAGAACTCCTCGTGATCCTTGTACCACGTGATGGAGTAAAGCTTGTCCGCCTCTAGGTCGTACCTGGAACATGGAAAGTGAACGACTTACCGCCGAGGAACGAACCGTCGGCGAGAGAATTCGACGGGACGTCGTTTACCCGGCGTCCCCGTTTTTTTTTCTCTCCTCTCGCGCCGTTTCTTCGGCACGCGGGTATCATCGATCGGGGAATAGCGACGATTAAAAGAGACGAGGGGGGCAGCAGACGTGACGCGCATGAACCGCGAATCGTTTTTCGATTAGAGGTCAACCGTTTCAATGGCTGGATATCGCGCCAGTAATGGAAACTGTTACCCGTTCCCGAAGATATATCATATTTGGGATATCGATCCCGCGCGACGTATTCTTTGCTTCGCGTGTCGCGGATTTTTCCATTTCCCCGACGTACCGCTGAATCGTCTCGTTCCGTTTGGGCAACGTTCGGCCGCGCGCTGGATACACCGAACGATACACCGAACGATTCGCCCGTCGCCTCGCGAACGCGTACGTCTTCCGCTTGGCGTAGAACCAGACGCGAGCGTTCACCGGCACCGGAAATACCCTGAGCCAAGGGTGGTAACGGGGACGAGGAACGATCGAGCCGCGCGCAAGATAAACGAGACGCCCGTATCGGGAATCGCGAGAGGAATACGTTCGTGGGTACGCGCTTTAGCGTAATTGCTATGATGCCCGGCACGAAATAACGGACGGGCTACTGTCGCGTGACAGGCTTGCAACTCGGGTGGGGGGAACAACAATTACGGTAATTGATCAACATTCGCGATCGAAGCGCAGCGCCGCGAGTCACATTAATTTGCTAATCGAGTACTTTCCTCCGTTCGTCGGTCCTCCATCGGGGAAACGAAAAATCCCCCGGGGTATTCTCGTTCTCGTGCAATCGCCGCGAGCCGGAAATCTTTCAGCCCGGATAATTCCGATTCTACGGACTAGTCCGCAGAAAAATGCCTTCCTTGTGAAACGTAGCGGCCCCGGTTTTTTTTACCCTCTCGTAACAGAATCGCGATCGGGTCGTTCCCTCGCCAATGGCCGACTACCAGCTGGACCAGGTGCACCTGGGCAATCCGCGATCGACGCGTCGATAAAATCGCGAGGCGCAACAGGCTACTCTCTCGTTGAACGAGAACGAGGGGACCGCGGGTGCGCGGTTCGGGTGATCCTCGCGATAATTAATATTCGCCGAGTGATTAAACTGGCCGCGTCCACGTTCGCGGTCGACGTCGACGATGTTCCGAGTCGTTTCGCATTCCGGGTCCTCCGCCTCCTTCGCGATGGCTAGGTGGTTCCGCGTCCGTCGAAACGGGCAACGCTTAATGCTCGTCGACGGAAACTCCGTCGAGCAATTCCACGGGATTTTTGTCCCCGAATTTCATTACACCGTCCAGCTACGCTCGCGCTTCCGGCGATCGCTTCGATAACGGGGCGGTCGCTGGTCGCTGGCCGCGGTGCGAAAGCACGTTCGCCGGCAATTAAATTTTATCTTCCGCCTAGATAGCGCGCGATCGATGCGTTTCCGCTCCTCTTGTTGTCGCGCGAACTTCGCCATCGCCGTAATCGTGTTTCGGAATCTGCACGACCGTTGCCCCGCGCTCCGTACGTCGTCCGTTCGAACTCGTTAAACTGCTCCCCCAACGAAGTTGCGCGATTACGTTTCGACGCGTGTGTCCTGCAGGTGAGGCAGCCGGCGAAGAGGGTAGGAGCGAGGTGGCTCCGCGATACAGGGTTGCGCTGCCGCTATGGTGTCGAATCGCAGGCGTCGTCGGCGCTGTCTTCGTTTGCACGGTCTGCGGCTCGATCCGGCAAGATTGCTCGATTGCTCGATTGCTCGATTGCTCGATTACTCGATTCTACCAGCACAGGATCGGCGCGCCATTGCGGGGCAACACGGTCGCATCGTCGCAAACGTCGCATCGTTGCATCGACGTACCCAAGGGGTTATCGGCGGGGGGGTTGGCTGGATGGCAAGGGTAGCTCCGCCGCCTGCACTGGCACCGGTGGTGCTGTTGTCGCCATCGCCGTCGCCGTAGCTCCCTAGTTCCCAGCTGCAGCTACCGGAAAAGGGATTGCCGCATTCAAGCGTAGGTGCACAATTTAGAGGGCTGCGTCGTGGGATTGATTTGCATCCACCGGCTCATTTGCCGGGTCGTGTCCTGCGGGAGTCCTCCCTCCCGTTGCTTTCCTCCCCTTTCCTTTCCTTTCTCTCTACCCCACTCAATTCCAACGCCGCGCCGCGTCTTTTCATTTTCTTTCCTCTTTGTAGCGGAATTTCCAGCTTTACCTCCCTCATAGACCCTTCCAATTTTCTCTTCAGTCGAGTCCCGTTCTTTTCCGTCTTTCTCGGCTCTCCTACCCCGTCGCACCCGCCCCCGACGCTCCCCGTCGCGGCGGATGCCAGAGCGAAGATCTTTTGTCTCGATTCGTCGGGCACGCTCGCCGTGTACACGTCCGCGTCGGCTGCCGCGTCTTCTACGGGCGCGTTCCGCGACCAGCGCTGCAAGGGCCCCGCTCTTTGATATAATTATTGCGCGGCGGATTTGCGAGTCGCGGCACGCTGCACCGGGGATGGTCCATTGTTCCGCGGGGCGGAGACGTTCGGTCCAGTAGCGCGAAAAACCGGGGAGGGCATTGTTGAACGCGTCGCGGCTAATTCTTCGTTTCGATCGCGCATAAAGGCCTTTGACGTTGAGAATTCGTGGAACGCTCTGTTGTCGTCTCCGATAGATCCGACGAGATCCGAGGGCGGCGTTTTGTTCGCCCCGTGCTGGCGCTTCCGAGTCGGGGAATAATGGAAGGCTCGGGCATTTATAGCGACGGAGACTCGACGACTACGCCCAAGGGAAAGTTACGAGAAAGGAGGTGCGCCGTCTTGCTTCAGGTACATCGGTAACAAACGACCCTTTGAGCATCCCTGCCTCTGGACTTTGCATTCCGAGTCGAAGGTACCGCTCAATGGTTCCGAGTCGCTAGTCGCGCTCCACATAGCGCGGTCGCGATCTTCCCGGACAATTTTTTGCGGATTTTCCACGGCGGAATCGAGGAGGCCGGCCTGGACGGATCGCGGGACCGAATCGCGAACGAATCTTGTCGTTGGTCGTGGCCACGCTCCTCGCGGAACCGTGTTAAATGCTGGCTGCGACACGGGCGCGACGGAACGGTGGCGAAGCGGGACGAAACGGAACACGAAATAGAGAAGGGGCGAAGCTGTGCGACACGCTGGATAAACCAACAAGCGAGCTCTCACCGGGGACGGTAAACTAATTTGCAATTTATACCTACGTCAGAGAACGATCCGGTCTCTTTGCCGTGTCGCACAGCCGTCCCCGACGCCCGACTGCCACCTAATATCGAAGAACTCCGACGTGTACACGCCCGGCCAACCCTTTCCTTTCCTTCGGGGGAGAATGCTGCCGCTGCCAAGAGAATAAAAAAAAGAAGCGGTTCGTCGACTGAGATAATCGAGGATCCCGAGCGTTGCAATCAGACGACACGACACGCTCCCCAGAGCGCTCCTCTCCATTCTTTCTTCCTGCCCCGGTTCGACAAAAATTCGCCCCGATCCGATACGACTCTGCGAACCCTCTGAATAAATCACGATGACCTCGAGTTTACGAATGGATGCAAAGCTACGGCGAGCGACTCGAAGGCGAAACGTCGACTCGACTTCGAACCTCGTTAATTACTCAACTAGCTTCTCGCCCCGCTTTTCGTTCTATTTTTGTGCCGGACCGATACCCCTTCGACGATACGCCCCGTTTGAAAATTTGCCCGCAGAACGAACGACGAATCGTCGAAGCTTCGCGCAATTCAATCGCCGTGTTAGAACAATTACCGCGGGTGACGCGACGCCGAATAGAATTCCCAAAATCGCGCCGCGAGCATTTTATTCATCACCCTCGGTTGCTGCTTAATGTCCCGCAGCGGGTGAGGCACAAACTTGAAGCAACGAACGCTTGGATAATTCAGCGAAGCTGAATGAAGCGCGAGAAGAAGGCATTGAACGAAGCACGCGGCGTCTCCCACTTGACCATTTAAGGGGAACGAGGAAAATAATCTAATGAGCGGACCGAGCCGTGGAAAAAGTTAGTTTCTCGGCCGGAGGGACACGCGAGGGAGAAGCGACGGAGGTGTTAAGGTGACAAACGGGTCTCCGATCGAAGGGTGCAAAAGGGGAGGGTGTGCGAGACGCTTCGTTTCCATGTGATTCCTCGAGGTAACGGGGAGTAGCGGCGCACTCCAATTTACAGTTGCTTCGTGCACTTTTCAGCGTCTCGTTTACGACGTTACGTGAAAAGCATGGTGCCGCTTTGAGCCCGCGATACGGGCAAATGGAAGAAACGGTTTCGTCTTTCGTCGCTCGTTGCATCGATAGGGGAGCATGTGCGACGATTCGAGATTTCGTCGCGAACGTAAATTAATCGAAGCGAGAAGAACCGCGTTTCCCGTTATTCCTGGCGAAGAGGCGCCGCGGTATTATTTCTGACCCGGCGTGGCGAGATTAAACGAATCTGTCGGGGCGCAAGAATAACGAGACATGCGTGTACCTCGCGTCCAATATCGTAACGCGCCGCGCGGATGCACCGTATCCGAGTTATAGTGTTTCAAAGCGCGACAGTCACTTGGGTAAGGGCGATACGCAGCGTGGATGTTCAGAGACGAGCCACTTCAGCCGACGAATTTTACGTCGCAACACTGCAATCCGATAACGCGGGATCGATTCGTCGAATCGATACGGTTCGGTGCTGTGCGTTCTGGCGGCGACGCGATCTTTCGTCCCCAGTCCCTCGGCGAAATCTATCGATACGCGCCGCGTCGGGCGGTTCTTGAAGACGCGAGAACGACGTGCACGCTGGATCGACGAGGAGGAGCGAAAAATTGCGAGGACCTCCGGTCTTACGGTCGGCTTCGTGTCCTGGCGAATTAATCTGAGGTATTCGTTCGACAGGTGGCCGCCGATCAGTCGATTCAATCGATCGGCCCTCGTGACCGCCGTGCAAATTTCGCCCGCTCGTATTTCGTATAACGTGAATCGAGCGATCTCGCGGCCGGGGTCGCTGACACGCTTCCGTCGAATCGGAGCCGGCGCTGTTCCGTCGCGAATTGTCGCCCGTTTCTTGCGTTTCTTTTTCGTCTCTGTTTTTTTTTTCGCGATATCAAGCACCCTTTAGAAATGCGGCCGCGATACCCAACGGTCGACCTTATTTTCATCGTGAAAAGTCGTCGAGGCTGCCACGCCACTAATTAGAATGCATATTCCAACTGGCCGTAATTGTAGGACGCGCGATGTACGCCATAATTTCATTGCGTCTTAATTAACATGATGGCACGCGCGCCCCGCTTAAGGATTTGCGAAATCCCATCGGGTACAACGTTACCCTTAGCGTCGCGTCAAAGGAATTCGACCGACGACTATACGCTTTTTCCAAGTGATTTCCGATGGCTCGGTCGCGCTGCTGTCGGCTTTATTTCGCAAAGCTGCCCGGCTTATTATACGAGCCCGGTGTACACCGTGATGCGCTTTACTCGACATTTCTGGTAATTTCGTTTATTCCGCCGTATCGGGAACAACGGTGGCTCTATCCGTGCGGGAACGTGCATTGCACGTCGTTGTCGGGCGCCGTTCAAATTAGTCGGCCGGGCTATCAGACGTGCAGCACCGCTCCAAAGATAATGAAATTTTGTATACCGTTACGACACATTTATTTCCAAGCGTATAACAGCCGCCGAACGTTCGCGAGGTTATTATACCGAAGTTCCCCGTGTCCTCGCTACGGCGACAGGTTCGCGGGGAACGGGAAATTCTCTCCTGAAAACGGTTCTGCTTTTATGCCGTTACGACTATATCCATTCCTGAGATATCATCGTTCAAAGTGGAGCGCGACGTTCAACGATTTAATATTATCTCCCCCCGCTCGTACGTTCGAAACTCCGTCGCGTCGTTCGCGACCCCAACTACCGATTGTTACGGGCAACTTGCCGGCCAGACGCTGATTTCATAGCGCCGTTGTTCCTATTACGATCGCGTTTCCGTATTTCGCGGAAAGAAACAGGCTGCCAGGCGTTCCAGGGAATTTCATCCCGTCGTCCGCGCTATCTCTCGCACTTTGAGATCTGCGCTCCGCGCTTTTATACCCGAGGAACCATTTCGAATCTTCGACTTGAAACGCGTCGACTCGCTTCCCCATGGCTTTTGAGTAACGCGCGCACTGCCGGGACGTCCTTTGAAAAAGATACGAGGCTGAATCCATACCGACGCATCCAGGGCGAATTCCTTCGAGCCGTTCCTTAGACCCTCTCTTTCTGCCAGGCACGGCTAATGGAAACTAGGCGAAACACGTTCCCTTCCCACCGGAAGAAACTTCGACAACCGTTAACCGGGCTGGCGTAATTACCCGCCAAACGACGCGACGACCCGCAATGATCGACGCGAGCCCAAGAACTCGTGGCCCGATTCGAGTTGCCGACGTCCCAATCGGCTGCGGGTCATTGGCGAACCGGGCGGACGCACTCGAAGATGGAACGCCTGCAGGGGTACACGGGGAAGAAGGTGAAGAGGAGCCCCGACGAGGAAACAGCAAACGATATAATCGAGGCCGGGCGATTTTTTTCTGCGACGAGCAGTACTCTCGCGCGTGTTTGCGAATTCTCGACGGAGCCAGGGCGAACGGAAAAAGAAGCAAAGGTCCGGCCAAGAGGGGCCCCGCGGCCGCGTTCGAAAGAGATCTCGCGGGACTATACCGTCCGCCGTCGCGGATTCCTCGGGAATCATCTTTCTCGTGCGAGAAATCCGGCGGAGGCAAGGAGGAAGCTTTCCCGCTCGGATTGCGGTCCGCGATATTGCCGGTATAAATAAATAAAGCGCGCCGAGGGCGGATAGATATCGGAGATTCCCGGCTCCGAGGGATTCCCGATCCATCCTCCTCGCCTCGTCTTATTTTTAATCTTATTTACCGTCCCGCCCGGACTTTAAGCGTAAACTCGATACGTTATTGGCCGGCATCTTATCGATGTCTTTACGAGTTCCTCTCGCCCGGTTTCCCTCCTCGTAAATAGGTAGGGAGAAATCGTTCGATTCACGCTCGCGCCCCCTTCGTCGCGGTTCCCGTTCGCGTCGACCGAACGGTCCGGTCCACGCCGGATCCGTCGTCCCGGGGATTTATCCGTCGGATGACCGCGAATCAATTTTTCCGCCGGGCGTATCGCGAAATCGGCAAATCGCCGTGAGAAAGCAGCGCGCCGCGGCAACGTCACGTACAGCAGAGCGCTTGGCGGACCATTGGCGACGAAATTTCGATCGCGGGACACCGATGCGCCGCTCGAGTTCGTCTTTCGATCGATCGAGAAAACGGGACGCGTACGGACCAGCGAGCTCCCTTTGACGAGAACGCTGGTCGACGACGTTGCAACGCGTCCCAAGTACTCTTACCTGCACTCGAGGAGAGCGCTCTTGCCCCGAAGGGAGTACGCCGGAACGTTTATGCGAAGGAGCTTCAGGCCAGCCACTGGAACAGAAAGAGGAAACAAATATTTTTAGACATCGATGCGAGGCGCGGTCCGGGTCTTTCCGGCGAACCGAGGGAACGTCGAGAGTCGAAGAAACGCGAAATCTAGCGCACGCTTCCGCGAACGGCGATGCCCGTGGCCGGCAGGAGTCCCCTTTGGACTTAAATCCCACCGAACGCTTGACCTACTGGGAACGACACAATGGTGGCATTAAAAAAAAAAAAAAAAACCCCCGCCACTCCGAACGCCACTCAGCCCCGAAGTATATTTCGACGGGTAAAATCTCGCGGCGACCTTCGGCTCGACCCCAGCCAACGCGACCACTACCCGCGGCGGCGAAGAAAAGCCTGGAAAGTTGCGGCTCGATCGAATGACCAAGAAAGTGGAGACACGAAGGGCGCGAGTGGATCGCACTAGATGTTCAAACAATGCCCCGCAAACTCTATTGTGCTGCCCTTTGTGCTCCTTTTCTTTCCCTTCCCTTTTGCTGTTCCACGCCACCACCTTGTGTAGGTCAACGTCGGGTCGCGTCGCGTCGCCTCCCCCCGGTTACGAGGAACACCACGCCAGACGCGATCTTTGCGACGCAAGCCACACGAACGACACGCGGTGAATCGACGCGCGATCGAAAGCCGCACGGCTCGAGGAACGCGATCGGCGGAGATGAACGGAGCGAAGTGGGAGATCTAGTGGCGAAATCGACGGCGACGCGGACGGCCGAGAGAGCGACACTCGGCGCTCGGTTCAAAGGGGGTTCGCGTTTAATTAAGCTCGCGCGATATTTTACAACGGGGACGCGACGGTACGCGCGTGGCCATTCCACCGAGGGCCGGCCTTTCTCTGGATCGTAAAATATACCGACCGTAATGCACCGTTACGCGAGACCATGGAGAGACTCCACCCGGCAGGTGAGTTTCGTTGAATTATTCCCTCGGAGAGGCGCAACGTTTTTTTTTTCGTCTCGCACGCCCTAACGTGATTTCGGGGCAGGCCTTCCACGGGGACGGGTACGCCGCGCGATTTTCCCTTTCCACCGGGGCGTATCGCGTTTTGATCCCATCCCGCGAGCGTAATTCCCGCGATGCGACTTTCGTTCGCGGCGCCCGGACGTTTCGCGTGTACGTGGCCGGCTTATAAGTCACCGCTCCAGAAGGAACCACTTCCCGCGGTTAATCTCTTCCGCGGGCCGCGCCGCTTAATCCGCCGCTCACGAACCAAGATACATTGTCCTTCTAATTACCCGGACTACGATCTTAATGGACTCGGAAATGCCGGGCGCGTCAGTTCTGCGTGCAAATTACGCGAACGTGGTGGGACTCTTTAATAGCGGCGGTACGCGTTACGAGCGTGTTCGCGGCGAGAACGAAAAAAGCAGGATGGCGACGAGGCGTCGCGTCGCGTTTCAAATGCGAATTGGAAATTATCGGTGTTGCGAGTGGACCGGGCCGATCGGTTCCCGGTCGCGTTTCAAAGGGCACCACCGACCGTGGCCGGTGGTATCGATTCGCGTTTCGATGCCTCGCTTTATCGCGCGGACGGCATTCCGGTTAACGGACCGGTCGGAAGAGTGTTCGCCGCGAGACGAACTTTCAAGCGAGAACTACGAACCTTCGAAACGGCTCGCTTGAGCTGGCGTTAGCGATATTTTTCGTTTCTCGAGAATTCTCGAGGTCAGGACCGACGGAGGTCCGGTTGGTACAACCCCAGGGTCATAGCTTCGGAGGAAAGTTGGCCAGAACTGCGAAAGTCCGCGAGTCGGACCCACCGGGCTTCTACCGATTCTGACCAACTTTTCCCTGGACCTACGAACCTTGGGTCGGACCTGTCGGACTCGTAGACTCTTCGCACAACTTTTACCCATTATTATAAATGAGACTTACAATAATTTCCTTGAACTTCGGTTTCTCGAGACATATCGTAATATCTCGCGCACCGAGAACCGAGCAATTACATAGTTCCTCGAGAAAGAATTCTGACGGAGAGAACGTCGGCCACGACGTATCGGGGATTAATCCGTGACAAATATCCTGCTGCGGAGTCCACGACGGCCGAGCGGCCAGACCGTTTGACCGAGGAAGATTCGATCGGGCACAAATTTGATATCCGCGCATTAACGAGCGTTAAATTAGTTTTCGACCGAATTGTGACTCGCCGCGGATCGATAACTCCGCGCACAGAATCGACGATTTGACGTCTCGTTTCGGGTTTGCGGCGACCAGTCCGGTGGTGCGAGGGAGACGGTCCGCAGCCACGACAATAACGTCGCTTACGTCGGTGTACGTAACGGAATCGTCCATTGAATTAGAGTGGCCGCGGGCGTATCGAGACAAGCGAGCTCGAGTCCCGACTACTCAGCTTTTGGCCGAGCGATCGTGACGCGGGTCACAAGTGCACCCTATCGGTCGACCCCCCGATTCGCTTTCTCCACGCTCAGGAATTAATTGCACGCCGCGCCGGTTCGACTTTGAATAGCCACTCCAAGTCGGTTCTCCGCCAAACTCGCTGCCTTCTCTGTGCGAACGCGAATTCCGCGTTCCTCCCTGTCCTCCTTCCTCTCGGTCAACGATCTTCGTCATCACCGATTCCACCCCGTCCCTCGTTGTCCCTCCGTCAGCCACCCATCCCGTTCTTCGTCGTTGCCATCGCGGTTCCTCGTTTTCCGGCCGTGTCTAGCCACGACAGTTACCGGACGATCGACGCCGAAACCCCGTTACGAGCGGTTCTCCGTTAATTTTGCGCGAATTAATGTAACGAGGTTCCTTCGCCTGCGATGATTCGGTATCGCGGGGAATTCCAATTAAAGCGGCAGAGAGGACCGCTAATTTCTGCGATCCCTTCCCGGGACGCGTGCAACGGGTCGGCACGCCAACCGACGAGCACGAAATTAACGAAGAGCCGTTTTATCAACGGCGCTCGTTGCGTCCGTCGAAAGTCCGAAAACACCGGGGCGACGTGTCCGCGGCGAAATATCGCGCGCAACGCGACTCCGTCGCTAATTTCCCCGACTCCGCGGCCCCCGTTTTACATTCGACCGTCCTCGATACGCTTGTATACCCCCGTCCCAATAGGCCGATACAATTTTCGTTCGCGGATAAACGGGCGCGTCGCGATTTTCCGCTGGATGTGCCCGAGATCGCGTCCCTGTTTCCCCTCCTTTCTTCTTTGAAGATCGTTGCGGCGCACAATGCAGCAATGCTCGTGTCCCGTGTCTGCCGCGTATACAGACCCGGGGGCCGTTTTGTTCCGACTCCAGAGGCACCGCGAACGAGGGGTGCCTCCTCCTCGAGTTTGCGCCTCGCCTCGTCGACGTCGTAGAACCGATTTATCCGCGATTCGAGGCGAACGAGATTAATTGACACGGTAACGGCAGAGTGGTATTCATTGAGTTCCGTCACTCGTCCGGAAACGCGTCGAGCTCCCTCACCGATTCCAGTCGTCGTTCGCGCGAAGACGGAGGGACGTTGTCGCGCGACACAAAGGACGGATCTTCTTTGGACCGGTTTTTTTTTTTTTTTACTCCTCCGTCGAACACCCGCTGCAGGTAAAGGCGCGCCGTTAAAAGCGTTCTGTTCGCGTAGACGCGCGTAATTCGTTCGCCCCTCGGTCGAAGCGCGACTCGAGCGGCGCAATCTCGGAGTCTCTTTTGCGCGTCGAGCGGGCAAATTGCGCGAGGAACGGAGGAAGGAGCGGCGATCGCGGAACGTCTCGACTCTCGGCACGGTTACGAGCGGTTCAAGAGACGTTTACTTGGTTGAAGCGAATAGAACTGTTTGCCGGACGACGAACGGGCGACCGATCGACCGAACGAAATTGTTAGCCAATAGAGAGGGAACGTTGGCCGAAACGGACGTCCGAGGAGTCGTTATCTTATCCTACGTAGTTGCTGTCCGACCGGGTAGGCGGTTAGCTCGTATCTGGTCACGCCACCAGTTAAATTTCCCCTTGCGTACTTATCGCGAATTAAAGCGCTCCTTCAAAGGAGGCCGGAGACACGGAAAGGTAAAGGCCCGTCCTTGTATTATCGCGTCCGGATGAGTTTCACGCTAGCGCGGTGCCGTCGGTCGACGTTAACGTTTCCATTCCGCGTGCATGCGTATAACGGAACTTTGCGATCAACAATAGTGCCCACGGTTCAACGTTCTTCTGTCTCCGCTCGCTCGAAATCGGGATCAATCTCGATTCGTCGGCGTGCGTCGTCTGTAGGCCACGATGGAAACTCGCGACGTCGTTTTCGGGATGGGTTTCCATTTTCCCCGTTCGTCTTCGCCGAGCAGCGCCGCGGATCGCAGGCCTGGGGGGGGGGGGTGCACCGAACGCAAATATTCTCGGGGCAGGCGGACAACGAAGCACCGTCGAGATGAGCTCGACTTGACGTCGCGCGCGATCGAGAAACCTCTCGGACAAAGTTGAGCGCCGGCCGTTCAGAAGCTGTGTCGGATATCCGAACGGAAATCGAGCGAAGCTCCGGGAAAATGATTTAGTTCGCTCGTTTTCCCCGCCTCGCTCCGAGGCCGCGTCATCTCGCACGATCGCGTTTTGTCGCAAACGCGACAGGACAAACGGCGTCGACGGCGATCCGTCGAAACGTCGAAGGCGTATCGCTGCGAGTAAGGGGCCACGCGGAGACGCGTGCACGTTAACCGGGGCGGAACGCTTTCGAGGTGTAAGCGACGGGCACGGAATGTGTGCCGTGGCTCGGGGCCGGACAATCCATTCGACGATACACAAGCGCGTCGCCCCGCCTCGTATCACTGCTTCGGTGGCGCGTGGAACCCCGCCACCGGCCACGTAAACGTTGGCAATCGGGGGCGATAAATTTATCGGACGATAAGGGTCCCGATTTTTGTCTTTACGAGCCTCGACGGGCCCTCCTGTCTGGAAGAAGGGGAAAGGGAAAGGGTAGCTTCCGGGTTATGGCGTGACCGCGTCACCCTGGCGTGCGGTCCCTTGGCGAGAAGGGAAAAAAAACGAAATAGAGAAACGAGGTAGGGAGGGAGGGAAGGAAATGACGGACACGACGCAGGAATAGGTACGATTGCTTAAACCGTTGCCGGCAGGTTCACGGCACCCGCGTGTAACGCTATCGTGGCACATTTTCCCCTCTGACGCCTGCTGGGCGACAGGGGGTGACGATGTAAAGGGTCAGACGCGTAAAAACCGCGCACAAGTCAGACGGCGATTCCCTTCGTTGCTTTTTTTATGAAGGTGGGACGGAACAGCGCCTCGAGGCTGCAGAGACGAACGATCGTCGACGACCGATTCTCTGCGTGGTTTCACGATCCACGGGGTCGTCGATTGGCCAAGCCTCGCGGTAACGCGACGCGGAAAACACCGGCGAAGGGAGACGAGAGAACTAGGAGAGGAGCGTTACGCTCGATCTATACGCCCCGTCGGCTGACTCAGCCGAAACGCATGCCGGGGCGGTACATTAATATTAATTATCGCGGAGGCGACGCGCGTGTCGCGTCGCGCGCTACTTTATTTCGGGCGAGATACGTTCGGCTCGACGGCCCTCTTCAGCGAGGGCGCGGGCGACACGGAGAACACCGTTCGACCAGACGAGAGACATCGTCCCCGTTCGGCCGCGGGCTCCGCGAACCGTCGCGTCGCGGCAAAGGGGATCAAAGTGGCCAAGTTTGCGATTAATTATTACCCGGGAGCTGCCGGAGCACCGTTCGAAGAGCGAAATTTTGTCGCGAACAGGCCACTTCGTACGTGCCTATCGCGCGGCGGTTCTCGTGACGAGAGGATCGCGGAGGAGGGTAGGCGGTGACGGGGCGCTTCCGCCGTCGGAGGTCGACGCGTTCGCGAGTCGCGTCATCGCCGATCGAGTGGATATTTCCCTTGACCCTCTGCGCTCTGACCGCGTCGAATCTCGACGAACGTGGCTGACGATTGGAAAGTTGTATCGCGAAGCACGGCCAAAAATCAAAATGCGTGCACCGCGATGGACGGGGACGAGAGGAAAAGTTTTCTCGTTGCGTCGGACGAGTAACGCGCGAAAAGTTTTGGACGCGATGTTCGAGCTGGCGCGCGCGGCGATCAACCGGGTATAACGCGCGGCCGTGCCGGCAATCTCGGTGGATGGACGCGAAGAAAGATGAGCACGAAGGGAGATAGCGGAACGCAATTAAAATCAATCATTGGATATTTATGGAGAGCTCGCAGCGGAGCGAGTCGCTTCGGCCCCGCGTTCCATACGGCTCGATGTTCCCCGAGGGATACTACGGCCGGTTCGGTGCACATAACCCTTCCATTTGCCATGATACGATAATAACGTAACCTTCGTGCAGCGCGATACACGGGGCAACAGAGGCGAACAGCCGGTTCCGCGTGTGCGAGGCGAGCGGAGCGCGCGCTCCTCGGCCCGGCTCGCCGAAACCGAACACGCGCCGTGCCGACTACAATGGCGAGGGGAGAAGAAAAGGAGCGAGAAACGTCGAGCACAATGCAAATAACGACCCTCTGTTTGTAGTTGCGGGAAGCGAGTCGAGCCAACGTTCGGCGGGGAAATAGTTGAGAGATCGCTAATGACGAGGGAACGCGAACCGCACGATTTTTCGCCCGCGACGATATTTTCGCCACGCCGGGAACAACGCCGCCGTCCACGTTTTGCAATATTTAGGGGGTTTCGCCTGGCTCGCACGCACGCGATCATCCCTTGGCCGTCGGTGTCGTCGCGTACAGCCGACCCAAGGGTCGCGGACGGCACGAGCGTGCGACGCAGCGACGCTCGGACCACCGGACTCTCATTTGAATGTTTAATGAGAGTCGACGATGGGCGGCCACGCCGCTAGTTGTCGATTACGTCTATCGTTGCTGAAATTTCCATTTCGAATGGTGCGCCGCGCAAGGTATGCACAGCATTTCCTTGAGCGCGACCACTTCCGTCGACAACGATGTTCCAGCGGCGCGTTCGAAATTCGTGCGTAGTGCACGCGTGTCCTTCGCGCGTGCAAAGTGGCAAGAAAACGGTGGGTTGGTTCTCGTCGATCCGTGGAAACGGTGCCCGCCGGTGCAGATATCGTGCGCGATTGCGGCCGACGCAGTTACGCAGCAGACGCGATTTCGCGGTGGAACGCCGCAGCCGAAACTGCACGCTGGATATGAACTGAAAAGCGAGCCGGGCCAGTTGCGGGTAAATAGGAAGAAAACGGTGTATCGAACGAATTACGCAGAGAGCATGTTCGGCGTATGGTTCGGTGTACGGTTCGATCGGCGATGGACTCGGGGACCGGGCGAGTTCGACGCGGAATTCGAAATCGCTTTGGACGGAAGCCAGCGACGGGACCTTCGTTCGATAGCGTGTTCGGGGAGCACGCGCCCGACCGCGACATCCCATTGTTCGTCGACGATGCGTCTTTTCAAAGTTTGAAGACGTACGATGACGAACGAGGCGGCAAGATCGATTCGCAACGTGGGAAGAATTTTCGGGCGCCGCTGGGGGGGAAACGAAGATAAGGCGGAAGGAAGCTGACGCCGGAGAACCGCGTAAGCCGCGAGATAATTCGTCTGTTTGGACAAGCGAAATGCAGGGACGCGGCCCGAGCGGAGTCTCGCTGTGATTGATAAAGAATTCATGCGGCAGCTTTCCCACGGTTCAAGAGATTCTCAGAGGGAGAGAGTGAGAGAGAGAGAGAGAGAGAGAGAGAGAGAGAGAGAGAGAGGGAACGATACTCGCTGAAGCGTCGAGCTCGTGTACTCGGACGTCGTTAGCAAACGCCCGAGGTTTCGCAGAAAATTATGCGGCGACTTGACGCGCCTGCGAACGAGTTTTTCGATCGGGCTTGCGGGACGCGGGACTCCTCGCAGCTCTTTCATCCGGCAGCGAGCAATTAAAGCCCACGCGGCTGTTTTCTGTTTGTGCTTTTCGGTAAAAACGTTTGCTGGGGGGAGAGCGTCCATTGCGCGTCCGTCGGCCGTGTATCCAAATTTGCGCGCGTTCTAATACAGGTGGCGGGTGGAGGAAAAAAACGAAGATTATGATGGCGCCCGGCGCGGAGAAACGGGAACGAGAGGAGTCTGCGTTAATGCGAGATGCGGCTTTATGCGCTCCCCGTTTCACCTGTTTCACCCTAGCAGGTCGCCGCGCGCGTCGCCCCCGCGTATACCTCATCGTAACGCGCGCAATGAAAGTATTATTCCTAATTATCTCGGCGTATAAACATACTAATGCCGTTTTCAGCTACTCGGCGGAACGCTTTGTTTCGCGGTATTACGGGTCGACGCGCACCAGTGAGAAGCAACGCGCCGCGTTTCCGGTGATTTTTTATCCTTGTTTAACCGAGCAACCCGATACCTGCTGTCGCGGGGGAGGAACAAAACTCGTGACGATCGGGATCGCTCGAAAAATACCTTTCGATTGACGCCGACCCGAACGACAGGATGCTCGGGCTCGCTCGGAGTCGCTTAACGAGTTGACACCGGGACACGCGAGAGACCATTTCGGGCCACGATGATTCGCGTCAACCAGACAGGCCAGACTAAGGGAGAAAGGGTTCGAGGAGGAATCGATTCGCAGCGTTGCGGGGGCGAGCGTTAACGATCCGACGCGGCGCGGCGGTACCAATCGTTTTATCGACGAATTAAGCCGAATTAAGGCTGGCCCTGCGGGACGGCCACGCGCGATTTCACACGCGCCCATTGAATTTCGAGGGAAAAAATTGTTTTATCATCGTTTTCCTCGCCCTCGCGATATCTGTTGCGCCAATGCACTTTAACTGCGAACGACCCATTCGGGGAAATTCGATATTCTTTCGCCCCGGCGGAACGACCGAGGCCATTCGATGCGTTATTTTCCGCGCAGGTACGTTCGCGGGGACATTTTCTCGAAAAGCGAAGACCCCGCGACCCGGAGCGGAAACGGAACGAATTCGAGGGTGTCGTTGCTCGCGGGAGATAACATTTTTCCAATTTCCCGGCTAATGTAAATGCTCTCGAGAATAGAACGGAAATAATTCGTCGGACTAATTTCTCCCTCGCCCGCCCCGTCTGTCCCTTTTGCTCCAGACGTTTTCAGAACCGAATGGGAAAACACGCAGCGCACAGAGGCGGCACACCGGGGGGAAAATAAAATCCGACGAATTAATTAGGAACGTGGAGCCCCTCCCTCCGTACACGGCGGAGGGAAACGCGAGGCGGTTGCGATTTAATGAGTTCGCGTTATGTTCTAAATTGCGGGACGAAATTGCGGTGATCTCTGACGGAATTCGGATTGGCCGACGCCGCGCGTGGGAAAAATACGAACGCGCGTCTCCCGTCGGGGCCGCGACTCCGAATCGGAATTACCGGCGAGTCTGCCAACGAGTTCGGCGAAAATCAGCGGTTTCCGTGACGCGGCCGCAACTTTTGCGGCCTTCGTTACGCGGACCGAACCGCGTTCGTTGCGTCCTCCTCGCGTTTACCCACGGCGCCGCGACGTCGTCGATTTGCTCGACGAATTTTCGCGCGAACAGGACGGTGTTCGACGAGCGTCGCGACGCCGTCCGCGCGAACGTTAATGACCGTTGGGCGCGTCGAATTTTTTGTTATCGAAAGACCGAGAAATTTCAGCCGGCGAATCGGTCGTGGGAATACGCTCGCGAGTTATCGCGTCCGCGCCGCGTCCCTCTATTTCCCTCGACGTTCTTGCCACTTTTTCCGCAGCTACCTGTACGCGCGTGGAAAATTAGAGGATCCGTGGAACGAGAGGAACTGGCCGGGGAACTCGATTTACATACCTCGACGGGCCTGGATCGCGTCGGATCAAGTTAGCGGGGCTGGGGGGGAGGGGTGCGACGAGTGAACTTAATTAAGCGCGTGCGCGAATCGTGGTTCGCGGCGGTACACGTGCCATACACTTCGTTAAATTTTATTCGCCGTAATTGTGCGACTGCGTCGCGCCGAGGCTGGCCCTTAGTTCGACTCGCCTCGAGTCGAGCCCGCGTTGGGCTTCATCCAGCCTCCTCTTTAATTACATCCTCGTCGGAGCTTAAGGCCGACTTACCGAACCGACCCTCCACCCACGTACCGACCGTATAACCGGAACTCGTCACGACCATTTCGAATCGCGACCACGCGAGACTAAGCCACCGAGAAAGAGACACCCTCTTGTCAACGGATCTTTTACCGCTGCTCCCTCGTTAGTCGAATGTTAATGAGAAAAGTCTTCGCCGCGCGACGTTCGAGGGATACGTTCGCTCGGGGCAGCCCTATCATCGCGCAACTATCGCGCAACTATCGCGCAACTGTATCGCAAGTATCGCGCAACTGTCCAGCCACAGCTTGGATAATAATTCGCCACGAGTTGAAAGGGACAGCCGCGGTTGAAGAGCCTTTTCCGCCGCGATCAACGTGGAATCGCTCGTTCGGGAATCGCCTCCCTGTCCTCCGCTGTCTCGTGCACCCTGAAAAAGGATACGCCGCGCGAACGTTGCGCGGAACGCCGCGGAAATATGCCTCGCGTTTTTCGCCAGCCGGAAAACATCGCACCCGTTCGATCGGCCATCGATCGCCGCGCGGCCAACGTTCCGTCGGGAACGCACGGTCCGTCGATTCCCAAACAGTTTTCCTAACGATTTTGTATTCCATTACGGCCCTTTAAATTCATCACTTTAACTTGCGTTAACGCTGTTTCGCGTCACAACGCCGCGATATTTCGTTCAGTCCGGAATGGAATATTACTGCCGCGCGGACGCGTCCCGAAACGGCGCGGCGATTGCGACGCGAATATTTAATGCAACGTCAATTATTCGAATTCGGTGGGCAAATTGGCACCGTATCGATTTCGCCTGCATTGCAAAGGCATCGCCGTTTGACGGGCATACGTGCAGTAGATTACGCGTTTTCGAGACAACGGGCGTAAAAACAAGGGGGGCGAATATGGGCCGGCCGAACGAGCAATACCGTACCGAACGTCGATCGAAACCGGCTAGCTACGACGATTCCTCGATGCTCCGCGAACGGAAAGAGGCGAATCTTTCCGTTTTCCGATTTGTCCGCCCGTCTGGAAACAGTTTATTGGCGTGGCACGCGTTGGAGTGGAAGGGAGCGGGCTGAATTACGCAGAAACGATAAAAGACCATAGGCGGTGCGGGGCGTCGGGCTAAGTAATCAAGGATATGAAATGCGCAACGAATTTCCCCGACGAAAACGCGACAGCCTTCCCTCGTTGCAATTCGTGATTAGCGCAGCAATCCACGGGAACCATGAAAATCTGCTCGATGGTGACCGAGGTATGTCGCATTCTCGCCGGGACGTATCGTCGGACGTTACGTATGCGCGAACGCGGTGGTCAGTCGTTACCGATAAAGGGGAGCACGAAAAATCTTTAAACAGCTTTGCTCGAAGCCGCTGCGGACATTTCGTTTCCGGCTCGAGGGTGGTCCAAGTGGTCGGGGAGTCGAAGCTGAAAAGCGCTGAAATCGCACTTCCTCGAGTACGTTTCCAGGAACGCGGCTGAAACGGGAAATGCGGAGGACGAGAAGAGAAAGGTGGAACAGAATCGCGGTAGGGGGGAGGGGAAAAGTAGAACGGGAACGGCAGCGAGGTGGAAGTTATTAGAGCTCGCTGCCGTGCGTGTAGCCAATAAGAGTTTGCGGTTACGAGTACAGTTGCAAAGCTGTAAAACGGAGAACCGGGGAGATCAACTAGAAATAATTAGACGGCCGCGAACAAACCGTCTCGAGTTTTTGGTTTCCTTTCGAGGGAAAGAAACGGCGTTTCGAGGAATTGTCGACCAACAGGGGGGGGGGGGGACGGGCACGGGGACGCTCAATTACGTTGCTCTTGGGAAATAACGATCCGTCAATAAGCGCGCATCTCCATTTTCAATGGAAAATGAGACGACGACTTGGAGACGATACCGCGGAGCATTTATCAAAGGAGAACGCGATTTTTATCAAGCGAAAGGGCCCCGAGGTAGTACAATGTTGGGGAGAAAACGAGAAGAAACCGCGAGAGGGCAAGCTGGATAGAGTACGGTGCGATGCGAGCAGGAAAAATGGTGAGCCAGAAATAATTAGCGGGGTTGCAGAGCGTGGCCGAACGAACGCAGATGTGCCAAGTCCGTATGAAAAATTAATGACATCCCGTTCTCGGCAATCCGCCCCAACCCTTTTCTTTTTTTTTTTTTTTCTTGCTTCCCTACCGCTAAGTTTATTCCCACTTCGGTTCTTTTTCCTTTTTTGTTTCCTCTTTTTTTTTTTTCTTTCCCTTTTTACTTAAGCCCGGTTTTCCTTTATTGCCAACCCTCTTTTGACGATCTCGCGTGTCCCGACGAAATTTAGCCGCGCCACGATCCCCGATAGGCTCTATAATTATCCCGTTTTATCTTCATCAGTTGGGGTGGCTCTAGGGGAACGACTCGCGACCGAGGAAACGATATAACCCGCCGCCCGACCGCTTTGCTCCTGCTGCGTTTATCATTCGAGTCCGGCACGCTTGGACCGTATTTATTCTTCGTCCTCCTTCTGTTGCGCGATGCCTCGCACTTTCGAACATATCGGCGATCCCTCGTCCGGTCATCTTCGCGGACGGGTCAACGCACGGTCGAATACGGCCCCGCTTTTTAATTTGTCTTCGTTACGCGCGTCGATCACTCTTTCCTTTTCCCGTCCCGTCGCCCCGTCGCCCCGTCGCGACGCGCCGCACGTCGACGTCATTTTTCACATTTTCGCGTTGCATCGCGATCGATAAGTTGCATACGCGACACCGGTTCGACCCGTTGCTTCGTAACGACGGGACTAACGACCTATGCTCGCGAATGTTGCGAACCGTTGATCCGCGTGAAACGATCCCTCGTCGAACGGTCGATGCTGCAAACGGACACGTGTTGCGCGGCCGTCTCTTCTTCGTCTTCGCTTGCACCGGGAACGAACGTTTCCGCGAGAAGCCTCCTCGCGAACAGGCCCGAACTAAACGCGCTCGGCCCTGGAGACCGGCGGCGAATTCGCGAGCGCCGATGAAAATCGAAACTGCGGGCATCCCGCGGACCGGACGCCTCGTTTAACGTTGATGTATGCACGATTGCCGTACGCGACCGCAAATGGAGCGGCAGAGAAATATTTACAGTTAATATTATCCCATTATAAAAGCGGCGACCATCCTCCGGCGAGCACCGACGGCCAACGTTATGACGCACCACCGCGTTGATAAACGAGACAACTGAACGCCGACTGTTCGCCATAATACCGATAATTTATGAACGCAACCGCGCCGACCGAGTTTCTTTTCCGCTCCGCAATTAACTCGCCGATTTCCATACCCCGCGTATACCATCCTGGTGCACCGGGGGGTAGCTCTCGATGTCTCGGCTAAGACGGATGTTTTATTTATTTATGCTAATCCATTTTCTTCGACGGGTCGGCTTATCCGCAAGTTTACCGTTTGAAAATTTCATATCGACACGCCGGGCCGGCGTGCGCGGCGATGCACCTCGGCGATATCCCCGGCGTACGCCTCGCCCGGCTTCGCTCAAACGAGGACGACGCTCGCTCCCCCGATCCGTCTTACCCCTGACCCTTAACAATTAATCGACGAGACACGGCCCCGCGTCAACGCGTTCCTGTCCCTCGCGAGACTCGAACGGGCGTTCGGTGATTCCGCGTTTCGCTCGCTTAACTTTTACCCGGCGAGCCCGGTGAATCGTGTTCCCCGACGCGAGATTTTTATTTTTTCCGCTCTCCAACGACTCCTCGTCCTCCGTTTTTATCGCCTCTCCTGCCACGGTCTCTCCTTTCTCGCTCGCCCTCGCCATGGCCGGGGGGGTTACCGGAACGTCATAAATTCTAGCCGTCCCACTGACGACTCTCTTGCTCACCCACCCTCTTCCTCTTCCTCTTCCTCTTCCTTTTCCTTTTCCTTCTTCCCTTTCGCCTCGCTCCCCCTATTTTCCGTTCCCTTCCCTGACACCGTTTTTCGGTCCCTGCCCGTCCCTCCCCGCAGCGCTCGGTCGCACGCGTTTCTCGCGGGGGAGAAAAAAAAGAATTGCGATAACGGGATAGAAACGGCGGGGCTCGTAATTAGAAAAGAGTGCCATTTTCAAACCGTTCCCTTCGTCTCTGCGTTGCGCACACCGAAACGAGAGTCAGCAGTTGCGAGAGCCGGGGTTCTTTCCGGACCTTTGTATTTTTTACCTCGACTTCTTGGGAACG
This sequence comes from Nomada goodeniana, assembly GCA_963969485.1. Classification (NCBI taxonomy): domain Eukaryota; kingdom Metazoa; phylum Arthropoda; class Insecta; order Hymenoptera; family Apidae; genus Nomada; species Nomada goodeniana. Next base: position 4,929,682 of record OZ018305.1, on the reverse strand, counting down.
ATTCATTAACCGGGGGGAGGGAACAACGGCGCTGCCGATAGCGTTGAAACGCCACGGGGCGAAGCTGGCAAAACGGTTAATTAGAAGTTACAAGGGACATCGGGGACAACTCGTCGCGGCCGCGAAGGAAGAAGAAACTTGGACGCGCGAGCGACGAGAACGCGTTCGAACGTTAAACGGTGTGAAGCAACTTACCCTCCTGTCCGAGCAGCATTGCGATTAACAGCAGCACGGGATCCATCGTCGGGCGAGTTTCCTCCGCGATTGGTTCACCAAAAAAAGGTACGGCAACTTTCACCCCGATCTATCCAGTGTTGTTTAATTCCTCGACACCGTTGCTTCCGCCGCCCTCTTTCCGATCCTGCCTCCCTCCAGCTGGAACCCGACGATGCGTGACGATCTAGCGCAAAGGCACACACGCGTATGTACACACAACACTGCCGTGGTCGATACCGATCTGCCTCGAGACCGAGACGAAGGGAAATAACTCTTGCCCCGTGGTCTTTATCGCGATCTACGTTTCCGCCGTAATTTCTACGGCGTCCCGGCGATTAAAGCGAACCTAGCTCGCGAAGGAGACACCTGTGACTGAAGCGCGGGCCCCGCGATCGTTCGGGAGCACCGTTTCCCGATTAGAGGCTGATCCTTCCATCGACGCGGTGCCAACGAGCTCGAGAATATTTTCGTCCCGTTTCCCGAATTCCTTTCTAACGAACCGCGGCCGAGGGAAAGGGATGGGCGGAAAGTCGACGCGACGCGAACAAACGACGCTGCAAACGCCCGAGGGAGACGCGCCGCGGACTCGACCCTTCACGGCATTACGTCTCGCACCCTCGTCAAGAGGGTTTCCCCGGCTTCGTTTAAAAGTCGTCTCAAGCGTTAAATACTTCCCGTCGAGATTTCGAAGTTTCTGCGATTTTTGAGCAGCGCCGCGTCATCCGATCTCGCGGCCGATAGCGGCGACGGCGATAGTTTGGCACCGGGACAGGCCCGTTAAGAGGGCGGGTAATTTCCCCCGGAATCTCGAACAACGATCGCAACGTAGACGAAAAGTAAGTGTCGGGGATATATCTCAGACTGGTCGGGGATATCGCAGACGCCGGTGCGAGGAAGACGGAAATTCGTGGGCAGACCGGGGAGAGAAACGTCAGACGAATTTGCGCCAGATTGACCCGCGCTGCAACGAACCGAGTGTTGCTAATTTCGGTGAGAATCGAGGCGCTTAACATTTCGGTGGAGTAGAATCGAATTTGCCGATCTAAAGCGACGACACGGGATGACGACTCGGAAAATCCGGATGGCCTATTTACGGCCGAACTGCGAGAATCTAGATAAGAAGAACGACCATTCGACTTTGCTTCCCGCGTCGCGAGAACGAGGGGCATGGAAGGGAGACAGAGGGAGAAAGAGAGAGAGAGAGAGGGGGGGGAGAGTTTGCAGGAGAGATGAAAAGCGAGAAGGTGCGAGCGATGGCTCGAGAAGGAAAGGGGAAAAGGAAAGTATGTCGGCGTACGGAAGGGTACGGCTTTTAAATGCAACTTGTTGCAATCTCGCCGAAAGCTCCGAGGCTCCTTCGGCTAGAAACAGGCACGTGTGTCCTTCGCCCGGAACGCGTGCTCGCCGTAACTGAATCCACCATGCCCGTAGTGGAAGAATTTTTCCCGAAAAGTCCCGACGCGACGACCGAAAAGCTCGAGTTCGCGGCGCGATTTGCAGCGGCGCCGATCGAGACGACCCTTTCTCGCGCACAAATCACTCCGGCTGGAATTCCCAACGAACGTTTCGATCCGATTCGACGCGAGATCGGCGGAGACTCGACGCTCAGCCGAGTCCCGTGATAGCAGCCAACACGGCGAAAGGAAACCGACGGGTCTCCCGAGACCGAGCGGCACGCAGAGGACAAACGACGGCAAAGTTTATTAACCGCGCCGGCTTCGGTATTTACCCAGCAACGCCGACCGCCTCCGATCGCCTAACCGACCCCTTTGTTTTTCTCCTCCGACACGTGCACGGGAGTGACCGTCCAGGTGGACGTACGCACAGAACAATTCGATCCTCCCTTGCTCTCTTCCATTTCTCTCCCGGTTGACCTCACCTCCCGTTCCCGACCGTATGACGCGAATGCGTATTGATTTGACCGAGAGACTATTCCCTTTCGGATCCATTCGAAGAAGGGGTGGCGTGCGACGAGGTGTGGGTGGTTCATTTGTTTGTTGATATAATTGCAGCCCCGCGGCGGAACTTCTCACAACCGACACCCGTTAAAACGACCGACCGAGCGATCGAGAGGCCGCGATCTACGGCGACACTGCATTCGTGCCTACGCGTACGGCACACGATTTTACCCGCACGTCATCCGCGATCCGTCGATCGCTCTCGACATTTTCCGTTCCGTCGCGCTCGATCGAATTCGCCAGGGCTGTCCCAGGGTGGCACCGTTACCGTTTATCTTCGATCGGGATTAAGGTTCCGCTTACCGCAACGCCGCCGACAGCGGCTACTTGCTGGATGGGCTATTTCCGACTCATCGGTTGCACACGATCGTTGTCCTTCCGTAGGCGAGAACGATCCGGCTACGGTGAACCCGATCGCTTCGTCCGCGCGACGATAATAGAAACGAATACATAGAATTGAATTTGGAGGGATCGTTCGACGCGATCGAGAGGCTTGTTCTCACGGATGAATCGAAGAACGACGGATCTCCAAGTTCCGTACGCAAGCGAGAAACTGACGACGACCGAGGGAATTCCCTTTTTTTCCGTGAACGAGACCGTCGACGCGGAATCGAAAGGAATCGGTGAACTCTTATCGGCGGCAACGTGTCCGCGGCGCGTAGCGTCGCGTCGCGTCGCGTCGAGCCAACGCGAGGAGTGCCTCGTGGAGAAAGTTCGCGACGCGGATGGCCGATGCCGACTACGAATGCTCGACGTCGCGCCACTTTGGGTGCTGTGCGCCGGTAGGTCGTGTACCTGGGCGCTTGCGCCGTTCACTGTAAGCAGGTGCGAAATGCACGCGGCTCTCCACACCGAAAGCTCCGACACGCGCACGCAACTGTCGCCGTACGAACCTTGGCTTACAACGATAAACCAGCCGGTCCCCTTCCTTGGCATTGATCGCATTCTTCGGCCGATCGAATTTTCCGTTTTCGTATCGCCCACGGCCGTAGGCGGATCGAAGATCGTTCCGGGGGATCGTCGTCGTTCCGCGATACATTCGCGGCTGAACAATTTTTTGACGCATGACGCCTCAGCCCCGAGCCCGTCCTTAGATATATTTACACGCGACTCGTTCCGAAATTAACGGTACGTTCGGCCTCATTGCGAATCGGACCAACGCGCAACACGGATCGATACGGGGTTACCGGCTAATTCTGCTGCCGATTGTTATTAGCATTCAACGGCCGCGCGAACGCGTTTCTATTTTCGTACCGGCGCGGCTAGACCTGTCGAACGGCGAGAAGAAAATAATCGGAATGAAGCGGAAGTTCGGGTCGGTTCGATTCGCCGAAGGAACGACGCGAAAGCTCGTCGGACGAGCGTTAACGCGGAAACTTCGGCGGGCGAGAGTCTCCGATACACTTTTGTCGCGAGCAATTCTATTGCCAGTTCGACGAAACGGCACGTCGACGCACGGCGTTCAGGATACCGTGAATTTAACACCTGGGGGAGCCGGCTGGGGCAAATCGTGCATCCGACTAATTGTTCGCGAGATCGGGAGCTTGGCGAACGACCGTTAGTTGGTGGAAACTGTAGCGGGGCTGGGAACGCGAAAGGCCGATAGACGAAACAATTATTCCGCTGTCTCTCGAAAGTCGATAAGCGCGAACGGATTCGCGAAGCATTTTAAAGGCGATAATAAGCTTGGCCGTTTGCGAGCGCGTGCCGCGGGGAAATCTTCGCGAATGGAGAGAAGGAAGGGGAAATTAACTTTCCGCCGTTTCCTTTCCACGGCGATTCGTCGACGGTGCGAGATGTCCGTTTCCTCTTCGGGGAAGAGGAACAGCGCTCGCCCGCACCCCTGCGGGATCTCTGCCGGCCGTTACGCCCACGAATCCAGTAGATTCCGACCGGCATAAAAATTTCTTTCTAACGGGATAATCGTTTTTATTTTTCCTCCCGGCCACTCTAGGCCTCGTACTCCTCCACTTTGCTTCACTTTGTTCCGCAAACTGAAACTGACGCAACGGCCAATTTCGTTCGTTACGGTAACGATAATGGTAATTGTGAACCGTGCGCGTTCCACACGGGGCGAACAGCGAACGGCGAAGGGGAATCGGTCGATCGTAGCGGGGCGAACTAAGATGCTCCCGTTCGCTGGTTCGCCCTGGTGCATCGTTCCGGGAACCATCGATGTCGTTTCTCCGTTCGTTTCGAGGCGGAAAAGTCGGAACCCGAGCACGCGGCGCGGCAATCCGCAACTGGAAACGGAAAGAACCGGTCGCTCGACAGGCTGGTACGATCGTTTCGGCCGTTCGCCCACGGCGTTGGGCACGAGGTCGTGTTTCGGCACAGGAAATCGCGGCGCGACCTTTCGACGCGTTCGTCGGGCCACCGATAAAATCGCGACACCTACGCGTTCATGGGGGAAGAGGTAGGTCCAGGTTGGATAAACACGGGGGTGAAACGCGAGGGGACGCGTCGAAATCCGGCTCCCTTTATGCTCGTTGCGGTGCTCCTTTGAAAACAGTTGCGGTGCAAATCCCGTTCCCGTAGGTATGGACGATAAATTTCATTGCGGTTCGCTACGGATTGAGAAGACAGCAAATTGTTTTCGCTGGAAACCGCGTTGCATGGCCGATCCAACGATTTGCGGTTACGCCATCAAAGACGTTGTACTTCGGCCGGCAGCTTCTACGAAATTGGCGTAAATCGATTATCCGTTCATTAATCCGCCCGTTGGCCGCGCCACGAACGATCGAGTCCGTGAACAGGGATTCGTGGGACGGACGGTCGGAAATTACGTCCCTCGAAATACCATTTCGAAAGGGACCAGCAAAATCGTGTACGTCTTCCTTATTGGCGGTTCGTCCGGATGCATATAGACGCTTATCCCCTATCCACTCCGTTTTCGTCCTCGTTTTCGATCCCGTCGCCGCCGTTCGTCGCGGCCGCAGAAATAACATTCGGTCCGTGGGAAACGCGGACGCCCGATAGCGGCAAAAATGCGATCGTTCTTTGTTGAAATCGTGCTTACCTCGGAATGAATAATTCATCGTCCTGTTTATCTTGTCCCGCCGGCGGGACACCGCGAAACGGTCAACGGTGAAAATAAAATCAACATAAACGCGGTCGCGAGCGTGATTCGGCGCCGCCCGAGAAGGAGCTTGGCTCGGTGCGTCCGGCGCGGTCACCGGCGACGTTAATCAAAGAATTCCGTTTCCTCGAAGGGCCGCCGCGCGTTCGAGAACTTAATAAGCGGGCGCCTCGTTTCCGCCCTTGTTCCACCCCGTACGGGCAACGTGACTCTCTGTTTCCAGTTATCGGTGTCGATGTCGCGCCCAGAACGGAGTGCGATGTCGCGCCCAGAATAGAGTGCGATGTCGCGTGCGTAATTGTCGCCGCGCGACTTCGGCCACGCGTCGATGGAGACGCAAGTTTCGTGGCGTTAGAACGGAATCGGTAGCGGGCCGCGTGGAATATTTATTGGGCCGCGCGTTCGCCTCATAATTATCGCCGCGTTAAGTGGCCCGTGGTGCTCGCACCCGCAACAAGAATTACGCGTGCCCCGCACCCGGTGCTTTCTCACGGGCAACGTAATACCCGGACTAGCCCAGGAAGCGCTCGATCGCCGCCGTTGCCGGGCGAACCATGGGATTTCTTTTCGATTTCTTTCGGCGCGGGCGAGGACGCTTTCGACGGGGCGACGCGGATCCGTAGCGCCTCACGAGGAAGCTTGCCGCTACTTAACCCGAATAAATAGGAACGTTCCGCGTCTGCCGGAAGATAGTATCGACCATCCTTTCCAGCTCGTCGCGCTGCCAACCTCCACCACCTTTTACAACATCTCCCCCGTACCTCGTCCTCCCTTTATCCTCGCTCCGGTGTACGGTCTCACCCTCGAGTACGCCTCTCGCTCTCGACACCGACGTCCCACGCGCCCTCCGTCTCAAGCCCTGTTGCACCACCTCGAGCAACCTGACCGTCTGAAACGTAACCTGCCGGCGGAAGGGGAGCGAAGGGACGACCGGAGACCGAACTCGAGGGTGTAGCTTTCACGACCTTTCCAGGCTACGGAGTTAATATTTATCGAGGCTGCCTGTAATTTTCTCGGGAGGCGGCTGTGAACGGTGTTGCCGGTACGGGGCCAGAGGAAGGGGTGGTGGTGGGGTGCGGTGGGCTAGAGGGAAAATAATTAAGGTAACCCCCGGACCAGTCTTCGCGTACACAGCTGACACGGTATTTCTTTTTCCTGCTCGGCGGTCGACCGAAACGCTTTCCAATTCGACGAGTGGGCCCTGACGGATCGTTCCCGGCTATTGACTTTCCTCGCAACTTTTTTATTCTCACGCAGATGAGTAATCGTGGATCCCGTTTGAGACATTCACGACCGCTGTGTACGTTTCAGTTCCATCGTCGTACCCATCGCCGTCCGTCGCGAAATCGACTCGCGTTCGGACAGAAATTCGAGCTCCGTTCCGTTCGGCGTTCCGTTCGTTCGCCGACGGCCTCGTTCGAGAGAAATGCCCGCGCGATAAACGTGATTGCGACACGCGACTCAACACACACCAGCATTACGTTCCGTCCTCCTCGTCGGGGTAACCGATTCGCGCTTCGTTTTACGCGCTCGTCGAAGCTACGAGGACGCGTCAACAAGTGAGCCTCGCCGGCGAACGATGACAGGACGAGGCAAGATGTCCAGGAACGGCGGGGTCGCGACAGGAGCACCGGTGATTTCTATCCGGTCGCTGCTGACTACTTGCCGCTTGATTTACGGCGGAACGCCGCGCGCATTTGCCATCGAGCACGATTCCCACCTGCCTCGCCCGATTAATTGGTCCACCCTGTCGCGCTGTTAATTTATAGACGTGCCAATCGGCTGGCGCGAATTCTCAACAAGTGGCCGATTCTCCGCGCGACCATCGAAACGCGAAGGGCGAGCGAAAGAATCGCGCGAGTTCGGTCCCCGTCCCCCCTAGATTCGCCCGGACCGTACCGAAATTCTTGATTCCGGGCTCGGCTCACCTAGTTACGGTGGCATCGATCGCGGCCGCGAGGTCAACGGAAAACCAACAAAAAGACACCGGGGACATGGTGGAGGGGGGGTCGATGAGGGGGAACGGGGAGAATTAAAATGAACGGGCAAAGCGAAGGATCCCGAAACGGAGCGGCGTCGGTTCGGCGATCCTCTGGGAGGCCGAAAATGCAGTTTTTATCGCGGCACATCTTGTATGCGCCGCGGTATCGGGTCCCCCGCATACATATTTCCCGGCACGTTTGCCGCGCGTAGCTCGTCCCCAACCACCACGTCCACGTACCACGTCTCGATCGTCTCCGACGGCTCGGTAAACGTGCAAGGTCGACCGTGTTCGTGCCTTTGCGCGAGGTACACGTGAAATCAACGAACCGTTCTCCGCGCGAAGAGACAGAGACGGCGGGGCCCCGTCGGATCGTTCGTCGACTCGACGCTTTTTTCGAAAATTCTCTCGGCTCGCAGGGTTCTGCGAGCGACGCCGTTTCCCGGAAAAAGCGGCCCGGGACCGACGACGCCCGCACGGGAAAAGTTTTCCTACGGGAGCCACGCGGAGCCGGGTATATTAATCTAGCCGGCGGGCAAGAAAATATGAGAGGCAAAGTCTTTTCGCGGCGCTCCGTTCGGCCGCGCGAATAAACAGAGGACCGTTGGATCTTTCGGTGGCGGGCCGGATTCCGAGTTGCACGGCGACAAGAAGATTAAGCAGCCTCTCTACGCGGCGGCCGTCCCTTCAGGCGTTTAGTTGCGGCGTATAAAGAGCACGAGAAACGAAGGGACCTGGCTGCGCGAGGCAAGAGATACATATATTCCGCCGGCTGATAGGTCAATCTATTTTACCTGCTCGTCGCTCGCTCGAGCGGCGCCGCGCGTCTAGGAGCGCGAGCCAGCTCAGACGCTCGTGACGCGGAAAGCGTTGCGAGAACGATCGATTTAGCGAGCACCGCTGTCGGTTTGGCCAACGCTAATTAAGCCGAGAACGAGGGGACGGGGTAGAAAATTGCCCTGCCGTGAACGAAACTCGCGACTCTGCCTATTGATAATTTGTACCCACCCTGATCCCTTATCGCCGGCTTGCATTCCTCGCCGAAGATTTGCACGGGTCGTTTTAAACGCGACCGAGAAGCGGAGCGTTCCGCCCTTGAATGGAGTGGTTCGCGTCGCGCTCCGCTTCTTAACGGCTCATTCGCGGCCAAGTTTCGGCGACGCTCGGTGGGGAACCCGCGCACGACCAGTCTTTAATCAATTATGCAAATGATTTACGGCGCCACAGCGCCATCCCCGCGGTCCCTTCTGTCGCGATGACGCGCAATCCGGATGGCCCTTTTCCTTTGTGCCGACGACCCGCGCGTAAACACACAGCCCCGTCCCCTTTCGGGGCCGGAGCAGGTTGCTCTCGGTCGAGCCGAACCGCATCGGGATTCGCATCCTTCCGTTTCTTCCGCTCCTTTCACGCCGCGCGGTCGGTTCGCTCGCGGCCGGTTTATTAAAACTTTCAAATTAACTCGATTTCGGTGCGTTCGTTTTTTCACTCCCGCCTACGTGGTATACCATTCGACCTCCTCACCCATCCTCTCTTTCTCTCTCTCTCTTCTTAACTTCGCGGCAGCCGTCTAAATGCGCGGTCATTTCCTCTTTCCTCCTGGCTCATCAGCGAGCGTCCGCGACGCTCGCGTACCCTCGACCAGACCGCCGTCATCATCCGCCGTCTCCGGCGACGCAGTTTCGCTTCACCGGCGTGTAACCTTTTCGCGTCCCCGGCCCCCCCGGACCCCAACGCGGCCATTCTCGTTTCCCGCAACCCTCCCATGCAGATCCCAGCTGTTCGTTCGCTCGTTCGTCCGCCTGCCACGGTCTTCCCTCTAACGAGTTATGTTTCGCGCCCTCGTCGCGGAAAGTTCGGATACGAGATTACCGTGCTGGTCGGCTCTCGAGCATCGTTTCCGATATTATGGAAAACGCGAGCCGGCGAAGTTGCGAGCGCTGGATGCCGGGGAAACAAGCTCGGAGTGCCACGAATTCGCCCCGCCATACGAGCCCCCCCGGTCCTGCCAAAGGATCGTGATTTAATGCACGCTCTAGAGCGTATCGTTAGTGCGCAATAGAAGGTATCGAAGTTTCCCCAAGAAACAGGACGGGGCGTGTTTATCGTTGCCGGGCCCCCGTGTCGTTTCCCTTAACAGCGGCGATATTCCTCGAGGGGAAAAGTGCACAGATACCCGAAATATCCGGGCGAAGCGGAGTGTATCGATAAAAGACTTTCGCAGTCAAACCGAACGCGAACGGGAGCCTGATAAATCTTGAATGCAGCGCGTCGAGTAGCGGCGCGGGGAAAATTGCCGAATAATCTCTCGAACGTTGAACACTTGTGACGAAATATCGCCCGGGTCTCTACTATTTATGGGGAAAGCCTCGATTAATCGGGCTCGTCGTATTTGCAAATTTTGCGGACAACGCGCGTGAGGTCTCTCGAGAAAGCGCGTGGACGCGATGTTCCTGGAAAAAAAAATACGAAAGAAAGGAATACGGTCTCGAGATGCATTCCCGCTATCTCTCCTACTACCTCGGGGATCCGGCTGCCGGGATAAATAGACGAGGACGCTACAAGAAGAAACGTAAGCTCGACGCCGGGCGTCGTAATGCCTCAAACGTTCCGCGACGGGATGGTCTGATTTGGTTTTTTTTAAATTACAACAAAGGGTCGGGCGCACTGAATAATCGAACGCGGTGATTCAGAAGCGTGGCCCCGGTGCCATTTGCAGATTCCATTGGCGAATGCATTCCTGTAGAGCATCGGGTCATCGGTGACGTATCGAGAACGATGCAAATAGATTTTCGTTAGGGCAGACGTCAGGTAAATGTTTCGATCTGTAATGTCATAGGTCGGTGCTGCATTATTCATGGCAGCCCCGTCGCTATCATTGTTTCTCAATTATTCTTTAACGCAGACTGCCTCCCAGGCGGCGACACCCTCTTCGTCCACCCAGTTCGCGGACTGGGAACAAGCGTCCGGCAAGTAGATTCGGTTCGAACGGTGTCGGACACCGCGGAGCGGAACGGGTACGGCGGATGGGTGCCAACGAAATGACGGCGGAATAATCGTCACCGAACTTTCGTATCGATTTCAGGATGAATCGGCAATCGGCTGACCAAGATCCGACCAGCTGTACCGGAAGTCGACCGGGCGAGTCAGTCCGATGGAACTTCCCATCGAATTAGAGAAAAGTGTTCTCCGTGGTGTCCGTGCACACTTGCTACGACAAAGTTCTCCGTTAATCTCCTGGAAACCCCTACGGGTCTCGATTTATCGACGATATCCGATACGCAGTGCTTCTTCCACCGATTTATTCTATCCCTTCCATGCGCTTCCCTTTGTCTAACCGTCCGCCTTACTCTTTGCTTCCTATCTTCGCCTCTTCCCTCTTCACCTACCCCCCACCTACACCCAACCCTGTTTCTTCGATCGGAATTTCGCAACGCGTAATAGGGGCTCGGAGCATCCAGCGACTACCGTAACGAGACAGCGTACTGTACAAGCACGTTCGTGCGAGTAAATTTCGAGGAGCCGCGATCGATCGTCCCTTAAAATAGTAAATTGAAACGGGCATACGGCTAGCTGGCTCCGTTAATGAATTCGTCGCGTTGCGAACAAGGTATCCTCGACCGGGAGTAGTCACGGACGCTACGCGGAAGCTGATAAGATTGACCGCGTTCGACGGCGCGACGACGAAGAACCGAAGAGTTGGAAAACCGCTCGAGTCTGACTCGCGCTCGGCTCATTACTTTGAATTATACGAATAATATTTCCCTGTCTGGCGGAGAAATCAATGCGTCTGCCCGGGCAATGCATAATTCATGGCATAGTATCGGACAGATCGAAGATTAATAGGCCTGATCAGGCGCTCTCTAATCGAACGCTTACCGCCTACTTTCTTTCCTCCTCTATCCACTTTTCGTTCCTCGCCGTGCCTCCACCCCTTCCGTTTATCTCCTTCCGGGAACGATCTCGCATCCTTGTTCGCTTTTTCACGGAGAAATCGATAGGCGTACCCACGGAGGGGGGGACGAGTTCGAATGATTTCAAGAGTCGGAAAATCCACGACTCTCCATTTTTCGCTTTTTTATCCCCCCCTTTCTCCAACGGAACCACTCGAACAGATGAAAGAATCGACTGATTCTACGTTATTCTTTTGTTTGGTTCAGACCGCGTACCGTCGCGAGGAGAAGGCAAACGCCGAATTAAACGTTAACCCCCTGCAAAGTAGCCCCCTCGGGTTTGCCCGACTTCGATGCTCGTCTCGCGCTGAAAATAAAGTTCAGCGAAGACGAACGAAAAGCGTAACGTAGAAGCCGCGCGGATTAAAAGTTGAAAGCGTTTCCCTTGCGAAACTTTCCCGCGATCGGTGCGGAGTTCGCGGGAGGCTGGACCCGGGTCGCGCAGTGGGCCATCGTCTCGTTCACTGTAGATTATCCGATTAAAAAAGCGGGACGATCGTCGGAATCGGCCGGCGGTAACGGTTAAGGGGGCGAAACTGTTTTTAAGCTGAACTACGCACGGGTCCAATCGGCGGGCTTATCTCGAAGAAGTAACTTTTTTCCGCCGGGGCGGCTAAGAATCCGGCCAATAAAACTTTGCCCCATCGCGTAATACGCGAAGAAACAATTTTGATTAGCCGTTCCGGCCGCGAGGACCTAATTGGGACGAGCACGTACAACCCAATAACTTTCGAGTTCGACTCCGGAAATTAAATGACGTGACGCGAAAGCTAAACGCGCTTCCAGCCAACGGGAAGAAAAAAAAAGAGGAAACGCGGTTCCGCGACGGAGTTTAAAAGGAACTGCGGCCGGGGAGCACGGAATATCACGCGTTTGGCTCGAGTTAACCGAACTTGCGCGAAACGAGTCGAGAATACATTTCGACGGGGCGGCGAGAAACTTTTCGCGCGGCAGCGACGCGTGAAAATGTCTATTTTCGTTGTACTTCGCGACCGCGTTATAATTTGCCGCGGCCGAGGAGTTTCGACGTTTTCCCTGTGCTCGATCGAGCCGTTTCCAACGCGAGATTCGTCCTGCGACACGCGGCTACGCGCCGGCTTGCCCGCTCGATACTCGCGCCGGGCGATCGAGAAACTCTTTCTCCGCTTCGTCCTCGTTCTCCCCCGCCCGATGCGGAGGGCACGCACTAACGAGAAACTTTCCCGAGACGTTATCGGCGTCTCCGCGAAGATTCAGCCGCGCTGTTCCTTGCGGCGTGCAGGCGTCGCGACGCCGACTCCAGTTCCGCGGAACGTTTAAAACGCTTGGGAACGTTGAAAGCGTCGCTAACGGAGGATCGATGGCGATGAATCGAAACAACAGCGAGATCAACGGCGGTGTCGAAAAATTGGTAAACGAGGTCGCTCGAAAACCGGGTGAATCGAAAGTTTCCCATTCTCGCAGGTGTACACTGCCGATTGGATCGTGCTTCCGCGTGTTCCGTGGTACGTCACACCGAGAAACGTGCATCGGTCATATTAATTTTTCGCCGACAAATCTCGCCGTCCGCGCGCGGAGCCACCCTCGGCCCTACGAATTGCTGTCGCGGCTGCTAACAAACCGCGCGGAGCCGGCGAACGAGGAACGATCGGCCGCAAATAACGACGCGAGCTCAGCATCGAAATGATCGATCGGAATCGACGCCCGCGGTAACGACGAGCGTGGCCGAATTTCTCGTCCCGGCGGTCCTCTTTCTCGCAACGGCGCGGCCGGACAGAGGGGAGGATGACGCACGCCGTTCTCGCACCGCTCTTTCTCCAAGATGCGTTAGGGTTCGTGCGCGATTCCGGGGACAAAAAGAACAGTGGTGAAAAAGGCGCGGCGGGCAGTGAATGTGGATGCGAGCAACGCAAAGAGGAGTTGCCGGTAGGAGGCGCATAATGGGCGAGTATTACGAGCACTTAGTCACTTTTGTGCTACGGTCGGCATTGTGCTAAGACAAAAGATGGCGAATCCCCGGGAGCGATTCAACTGTCCCGCGCGAGCTAGTCGGCGGCAGTCGAATAACTACGAGGGGCTCAGGGCAAAATTAAGCCGAGCGGGATGGCGCGGCAATTCGCGAGCGTTCGCGAACGCTCGCCCCCTTCGCGTTTGTTACGGTCATGATACGCTTGCACGTTCGTTCCCGTAGCCACTGGTTGCGAATGCGAGCGCGGCGCCGACTTCGCGTTCGGGTCGTCCGCGAGCCCGTGTCCGCGGTCCGTGTTCCACCCCTGAATGCACCGGTACGCATTGTGCCATCCCCCTTTGTTGTTTTCTTCTGTCGCGAGTTTACGCCGCACGCCGCGGCGCGACTACGTAGAGCTCGCTCCTGGCCTCGTCCCCGACAAAATATCGTGCTCCGTTCGCTCGTTCTTTTCCGTTCTCTCGAATTCCTCGACTCTGGCCGAGGTAAATTCATTACGCTTCGAGCTACAGACGTTAGTTCTACACTCTTGATTATTTCTCAGCTTCGTCTACGCGCTGGCCCGCTGTTACCGGCGCTTCGACGTAGCCGACGAGACCTCTTTGTATTCCCCCGCGAGCGTAACCCGCCGTCATCACGGCCCGGGGAGAATTTCTTGCGCGAGTCTCCGCGCGGTATGCAAAAATTTCGGCAGGCGAACAATACAGGGTACGGTCGAGAGGCCCTCGCTCGATCGGCCACATTCGAGGCTCGACATTTCAAGTCCGAGAACATCGGAGAATCGAGGAGGGAAAGAGAGCGAACCTTAAAGTTATAGAGAAATAGGCGGAACGGTTCCGGAGGCCACTCGATCGCGGGCTCTTTCATCTCGAACATCAAAAGGCAATTCCCGAAATTATGGAGATTTTTCCGTGGAATTTCGCGAAATCGACGGTATTCTACCGAGGACCGCGCCCACGTGGCTCTTTGTCAGAATAAACGGGTTGAGGGTCGAGGGTGGGACCGGGGTGGTAGCGGAGGCGGAAACGAGGCCGACGAAGGAGGAGGAAGGCCAAAGAGGAGAGAAAAGGAGTCAGACTGGAAACAAATGAGAGGTTATTTCAGGCAGTAGACGTATGTATATTCCAAGCCCTCGGTCTCAGCTATCGGGCCGCGTTTTCGACTTTGCATTTTTACTGTGAAACTCGTGGTTTGCTCTCGAATCTCTTGAATTGGTATCAACGAGGTGAATAGCGATGGCTAAAATAAACTCCGCGATGCGATGCAGAAAAAACAGAGCGCGAGCATTCCACCCAGTTCGAAGGGACCGAGCGAGGTAAGAGACGCGTGGCGGTGTACAAAATTAAAGGGGAAGCATCGTGCGTTCGGTCTGCCGGCTGGGAGGCGCGTCTGACCAGAGCCGGACACACTCTACTTCCGCCAGTACGCGGAACTCGCGGCGTCGTGCGTCGTACGGAACAAGTAGTATAAGTACCACTTGTATAAGTACGACTTGGACAGTTTATACGTAGAGATGAAACACCGGCGAATTGTTGTCGTCGACGGGCGATAAGTAAAAAAAAGTCCTTTCAATATCTACCGATATTGATACTCTCGCGGAGCGTCGGTGAAATCTTCCCAGGAGCCGATCGAATCTCGATTCAGCCGCGAATCGCAAGACGCTATATTCCTCGGGGAGCGAGGACGATTAACGGGGGTGCCGAATTGATTTCGCCGTAACGAGAGGAGAATTCTCGGTTGCGGGGTAGGGAATGCCCCCTTGTCTCGGTGAACCAGCCACGGCTGTCTCGCGGGACGCGATCTGAATAATCGCGATGGCTCTTGAATCGGGAAAAAAGTGTCAATCTGCACGCTCGGCGCATGGAGCCCTCCGGGGCGAGCGCGCACGGGAGAGACCGAGAAACGCGGTGAAACGCGAGAATCGAGCGAAACGCAAGGGTCGCTACCATTAGGGACGCGACTGCCGTAGCAAAGATGAGGACGACGACAACCCGGCGGCGGCGGCGGCCGCCCAATTAGCGTTAATCCTTGTTAATCCGCGTCTCTTCAATCTGCATTCCTTTGTTCTTCGTTCGGGCCGCCTAGCGAGCCGACTATCGCGACAGTTTACGAACGAGAATATTTCGAGTTTGTGCCGAGGGTAGGGGGGCGGGGGATGGGGGAGCAAGGAAACGCGGGACAGGGCGGCGAAAAGTAAACGTGGAAGCGGAGAAAGCGTCGATACCGAGGGAGAAGCAAGCCGGAATGACGACGGGATTCCTATCGCACGGCGAGTTTCTGCGACAATTTCATTCGTGTCTGCCGATCCTTCCAGTGTACCGTTGACGAGATACATAGAGCGGGAAAGAGTACGAGAGAGAGCGAGTGAGAGCGACACGTCGACGAACTCGAGAAAATATCGGATAACGAGCGGAGCTCGAACCGGCCCACGAGCGACACGGGTATCGGGCTAGATTGGGAACGCAGCGACAACGCTGCCATCCTCAAAATCGCATGGAAAATGTTGACGCGTACCGTGAAAATAATGGCGAGCTCCCGGGACTCGTGATCGCTAAAAGGGAGAGATCCGGCCGAATGGCCCGGTTGGCATCGGTTGTTGGCCGAAAATCTCAACTGCGATCGATCTTCTTCTGTATCGGGCGACGGGCATTGGCCGGAGACCGTGCACGCGACACAGAATGTCTGAACAGGTATACGGAGCGCAGTGTGCAACGAGATGCTGGTAGAGATCCGCGAGATCGACCGAATCGGTGGGGTTGGGACGGGCGCGCTTTCGATGTATAGACAGATACAGGACAAAGCGGAGCGACGCGCTTAGGAATGTTTGTCTCTTCAGAGCGACAAGGCATTGTCCTCTCACAGATGGATCCGGCCTGTGTGCGGCCCGTCTCTGGCCGAGCGACGGGACAAAACTTTGGATATGTGGGGAAAATCAAAAGTACGATGACACGATGGGCGGCCGTTCGGATACAGAGGAATAGACGGATAGACAGAGGCAGCGGAGGGAAGGAGCGGAATCGATGAGAAATAATGGACGCGGGCGCGCGACTCCATAGAGTATCCGCTGGATCGACGAAGAAGGGAACGCGTTTCGACGGCGCCGCGAAAAGGGTAGAACGAGGACCGGCGTCACCGGTCGCTCGCACTCACATTGTTACCATAATCGGCCTCGGTTGGGCCCATTGTTTGTCATTCAATTTTCCCGCTGGAATTCCACCGCGGACAATGCCACGGGCGGTTTATAAGTCGCGGGAATTACACGGGCGAACAAAGCTCGTAAATATATCTGTTGAATCGTGAAAAACGTTATGCCGTTACTCCCCCTTGCCACGCGTAGAACGAAACTCACTCTCTCCTCTGTGTGTACGTTGCTGCATCGGTTCCGCTGTTCCACCCAAACCGCCCCTTTTCCCAGAGACCCTGCCGTGTCGCGTTGCCTCTCGCATCGTCGTTCTTCTTTCCACGCTGCGCGTGAAACGCAGAGACAGTATCTTCCCCCCTGTGGACGAGCTTATATCGGAGTTGCCGTCCATCCTCGCGGACTATGTACCGGAGGCAATGCACCAACCAGCCGACAAACTGGCCAGCGACTGGAAACGCAACGGATACCCGGGACCCGGCACGGCGAGTCGACGCGGGAACGACTGGTGCGAACCATCCTCGTAAATCAGTGGAATTCCGAGTCCGTTCCGGGACAATTTTATGATTTAATCCGGTGAATGGGCGAAGGCTGCGGTCGTGGTAGCTTCGAAACTCGAGTCCGCGATATACCGGCAGCACTTGCCGAGATGAATTTCACGCGGCGCCAAATGGTGACCGCGTGTAAAAATGGTTTGCGGCATCCGACGGGAGGAGGGCAGACGAGATGAGCCGAGGCGGGGCGGGGCGAGGCGAGGCGAGGAGAGGCAGAGCGAGCGCAGCCGTTCGACGCTCGACCAGCGTGAAATTTCAGAACGCTGACCGACGTGCGTCGCAATTTCTCTGAATTTTCGATCGGTTCGAGAGCGTTATTCGGTTAAACCGATAACAAAACGAGCCCTCGATTACGAGATTGACAGCGCGCGTCCAATCGATTCGAACCGTACCCGGACTCACGGAGGCCTGACCCTCTGACGAGCCTCTCGAACCGCTGCTGAACTTTTAGATAGCGAACGACCGACGAGCCGGCTCGACGTACCGTACCCCCTCTCCCTAATTGTCCTCTTCTGCCCGAAAATGCAGCCTTGATCGAAGATTACGGAACGGTGTGGGAAGCATCGCGGCACGAAGGGTAAAAAAAACCGCCCGATCAGTTTGCGTGACCGCCTAGACTCAGCCGAACAAAAGGTTTCTCGTATTCGTAAATCGCAAATCGAATTAAACTCTCAAGCAGCACGCTATTCCCGATCGCGAGTCGAAGAGCGTATAAAAGGAATGGATCGGAATGGACGAAGTCGAGTGAGGTGCGGAACGTATTCTGAACCTCCCCACCGCGTCTCACTTCAGCCCGTGTGCGTATCACCTTGTTCCTTCTTCGGCTATTCTCCTCGCTCGTTAATACCGGTCGAATTCGCAACCTTTCCGCGAACGAATGGTAAAGGAGGGTTACTCGCGAACCCGCCCGACCGTGATCGCCGGCCGAACGAAGACACGTTTCCGCCTACCGTTCATCGAGTAATTTCTACAGCATCCGCGAATCCTGTGTATCGAGCGGAAAGCCTTCGAGTCGTACCAGGATGTTACTGCGCAACGAGACTCTGGTCAACGGTCCATTGGCTTTTACCGGCGAGGAAGCGGGGTGTGTACCTGTATTCTCTTGATCCGCTCGTTCACGGATCCCCTCGATACGATGTACCGATCGTGGATCCATCAGTGTGCAGTACAATTTGTTCCGCGAACGGTTTCACGACAGATCGTTTCGCGATGCGCAACATCGCGAGGACGGAATACCCGGCAAATTAAACATTCGTCTGCTTACCACTCAGGTACGTTCCGGCGATGCGAGAAAGATTCCTGGGATGGAACGTGCCGCCGGAAAATTCGGACCTCGTGCATCCCCATTGGAGAGGTTTCCTCGCACCTGGAAAATATTGGCACATTGGACTCGCGCTGATCTATGTCATGCTGCTAGTAATGTCTGTTGTAGGGAATTGTTGCGTCGTGTGGATATTCAGCACGTAAGTTGCAATTTTAGTTGCGCGGGCAGGACGGCAAGCGTTGTCCCCGCGAAGTTCGTCGAACGGACGGGCTGTGGTGCCATCCCCCGACAACCCCGCTCAGCGCTGGTTCCCGTTAATCGATATTATACCCAGTTCCTCGCGATGTACCGGCTACCGGGGCCGAACGGCTGCAGGGTCCTGCCGCGCGTGCGACACAACGGATGATACTCGAACACCAGATTTCTTTTCAGATCGAAGGCATTGAGGACCCCCTCGAATATGTTCATAGTCAGCTTGGCGATATTCGATATAATAATGGCCTTCGAAATGCCCATGTTCATAATAAACAGTTTCATAGAACGCATGATCGGATGGGAAATCGGATGCGATTTGTACGCGGTTTTCGGATCGATCTCCGGCATCGGACAGGCGATCACGAATGCCGCTATTGCTTTCGATCGATACAGGTTGCGATTTGTTTTGTGTACGGCGGCGATTGAAATTGCGCGCGACTTAACCACGGCGATAATACCGAATGTGCTCGCAGGACTATTTCCTGCCCGATCGATGGACGGCTCAACTCGAAGCAAGCCGCAGTCATCATCGCTTTCACGTGGTTCTGGGTCACGCCGTTCACCGTTCTGCCGCTGCTGAAAGTTTGGGGGAGTTACACGACCGGTAACGAAGCTGCGAATAATTCGATCAGCTCTCGTCTGCGACTTATACGACGCACTCGTCCCATGCCTCATCTATTATCTTAATTATTCCAGAGGGTTTCCTGACGACCTGCACATTCGACTATCTCACGGAAGATCAAGACACGAAAGTCTTCGTCATGTGCATCTTCATTTGGTCGTATGCGATCCCCCTGTCATTCATCGTATACTTTTACTCCCAATTACTCAAATCTATTCGCAACCACGAGAAAATGTTACGAGACCAGGTAGACTACAAATTTATCTCCCAGCGTACCTGTGCGGTATTGCGCGAGTAAACGAACGGTGTCACGTGTTAAACGCGACGTTTTCTATTGCTCGACAGGCTAAAAAGATGAACGTGAAGTCATTGGTGTCCAACCAGGACAAGGAAAGAAGCGTCGAACTGAGAATCGCCAAAGTCGCATTCACGATTTTCTTCCTGTTCCTCTTAGCTTGGACGCCGTACGCGACCGTAGCTATGATGGGGGCATTTGGCAATCGGTAATCGCCGCGTTTCGTTACGAATTGAAGCTCAAACTGTTCCCTGTCCGAGCGACAATTGCGCAAATATGATTATCGTTTTGCAGAGAACTGTTGACGCCGATTTCCACGATGCTGCCGTCGCTGTTCGCGAAAACGGTGTCCTGCATCGATCCGTGGATCTACGCGATCAGTCATCCGAAGTATCTAATAACTCTAAGTATTCGCGTGATACGTCGCGAGTGAATTCCTCGCCGAATGATTACCGTTTTGTCCCCGTTTGCGCAGATACCGCCAAGAATTGCAGAAGCGGTGCAAGTGGATGGGCATTCACGAACCGGAACCGGCTCACGATACCGCATCGGCCCAGACTGAGAAGATTAAATCGGACGACGCATGAATCAAGCATCCCAATCTTCGAGCCCGCGACGCTTACGGGACCACGGATTCGAGATACGCCGAAAGAAAAACCACCCACCACCAGCGTAATCTCGAGTGTTCCCCTTTGGTTTTTACCTTCGATTTCGAGAGAAAAAAAAGCAAAAAAAAAGAACAAAACATATGTAGAGACTGAAATTCTACGTAAAATAAGCACGTCACATTGTGAAATATAATCATAGGGATCTATACGTTGCTATCAACGATTGTACTCTTATGAAAGCGTTACCGAATTAAATTGCAGAGCAATATCTGTCACTTAATTTTACCTGCAATGCTGATAATACTTTCCTCCGTGTTCACGGACGCGCGGACGTAATCTGTGCCCCGTTATTCATTCAACTTCCACTAGGCTGACAAAATGGAACTGCCGAATATACCGAAAAGTTTGCTCGCCTGACACGTACGTCGGTTCGGGGCGTCGAGGAAGAACTTTTCGGAAACTGACGCATGATCGAGAGGGGAATACCTTGCAAGAATGGAACAACGTTCGCAGTGCGCGATTTCAGGCGCGTCGCGATAGATCGCACTGGACCCTTCTTCCGACGTTTCAGCTTCAGTCAATGGGGACAACTCGATTCGAATCTGTGCATCAGCGAATCCTCGAAAGTATTCCAGCCGTCATTCCGTTTAAAGCTTCCGTGCTCTCGATCGTGATCGTTCGCGCGACACAATATTTTCTCGATGCCGCGGGCGGGGCAAAAGAAAAAAAAAAAAGCAGAAGACCATCGCGTAATCGCAAGAACGACGGAGCGAAAGTTTGGTCCCGGATGCATGTTACATCGGTGGGCCGTGTACGTACGCGCGGACGACGTGCTCGCGTGGACTCCCCGGACAGTAGGCGGAGTCGACGGATAGCCCGGCGGTTCGGTTAATATGCAGTTAGTACGTCATTTGTTTCACGCCGCTGCGGGAGGGCTTATCGTAATCCCTTACGTCAAGGTTCCCGGCGATATCTCGCGTCGGCGATGCTTCGCACACTAATCGTCGAGTCCACGGATTCTGCGGACATCGGACGCCAATTGGGGGGGGGGGGGGGTGAACGCGCGATTTCTTTTCGACAGGTCCGCCGTGCGCATTGTTTGCTTGTTCACGCGATTAACCCGTGCCTGATTACCGCTATTCCGCTGTTGTCTGCGCGGCGAAATGAAATCGCACACCGCCGAAACGTGCACGCGCACCGCGGAAGAATAGAATTTCCAATCGATTGACTGGTTCCGTCGTGTTCGCGTATCACCCGGCGCGGCTGTTCCCTTTCCGTCTTTGTCCGGCTGGTGCATGCGACTTTCGCGCAATCGAAGTTCTCCACCGGCAGGACGAAAGGGGGAACGGGCCGGATTTAAGAAAACGAGGGAGGAGAGGGCAAAGGGAAGTTGGCGAGGGGCGCGAAGAACGAGCAAGAATAAGGAGGCACGAGCACGGTCGGACCGGACCGAAGTTCTGGCCTCGAAGAAATCCTTGATTAGATGTTCCCGTCAAAGGAACCTCTACGGTTCACGGGGATCGAGGGAAGAAAGCGGGCGACAGGGAGGCGAGTAACGGGGGCAGATAACGCGGAGGCGGGGCAAGAACGAACGCCTTCGCGGCGAGAGTGTGGGAAACCGAAAGAATCGGTTCGGGGAGCGAATTAAAAATTGTTCCGGTCCGCGAGCATCGGAGACACGCGGAGGGTAGAGGAACGAGAGGGACGAGCAACGACGGCGTTTTAATCGAAGAGGGCTCGGAAGGGATCGCGCCGTTTCGCGAACGGGAGGGGACGAACCCCGCTCGGTTTAAGATACATCCCATCCTATTTCCCGAGGTCGCGCCGGCGACGACCAGTTATGGATGTTGAAAATTCAATTACGCGGGATTTATGGCTGCCGGCGCTGGGGCATATTTATTATCACGGCATCTCCTTCCGAGGCAGCTGTCGTGTCCCCCGTTTTCGCCGTCACAGACACCGCTCTCGGTATCAAATATTGTACACGCGTTCGACCGTGCTCGAAGCGCGGCGCGGTGCCCGCGTAGCTCGATCCGCCCGCGATATTTTAAGATTAGCGCGATCAACAGCGTTTCGGGCGTCGCGCAGAATTCAGGGGTTTCACTTTACGCGGCCGTCCCTTTTAAAGCTGCCTTAATCCCTCCGCTAAGCACGGGGTAATGAACTCTCCTCCGGTGCTCATTAAGGCCGCCTCTATAGTCTTTTTGTCCGCCGTGGCGCGGGATGCGTGTGTCTCTGTGCGCGTGCATATTAACGGGAGCAATAAATAACAGCCCTCCGGCGGCGTTTCGCCACCTTGTTATCGCATATCGATTTTCCGCCGCGGGCCCAGCGAACCGGAACCCAGCGACAAGTCTACGAATCGTCGCCGGACACAGGCGCGATTCGGCGAAAAACGGGGGACAGGTTCGTCGCGCGGGTTCGCCCGTCGCCGCGGCGCGTTCGAATCGTCATCGCGGATCTTCGCGTTTCCGTTCGATCGCGTGTTTCGTCCGCAACGTCGGGACCGATTCGGCTGTAAAACTTTCGCCGAAATGGAATCCGCTCGTCGCGGAAACTCGATCCTCCGCGATCTTGTCCGCGCGACGAAATGATTTATCTACAGCGTCGCGAGTCTCCGGCACTTTTCGCCGAGCAGCTCGTGGGTGAATCGGTAACGCGACCAACCACCCCTCGAGTAGCGCGCTTCGCAGATGACGTTCAAGCGCGACGCGTCTCGCTGCTCGTCTCTCGTCGGTCCGCCAACTTAACGCGGTGCTCGCTGAAATTCGCTGCGCTTCCGCGAGGAACGGAAAGAAGCGGAGGCGGCGATACCCGGAAGGGAAGCTGCGGACTTGCCTAGGTACGCGCAGACAAGGAGAACGGCGCGGCTGGCAGCGTCGCGAAAGAAAACGGCGAAACTAATTTCAAAGCCATTAAGAGCATTACGAAGGTATGTTCTCGATGGGATTGGATGGGCGTACGACGAACGTGAGCGGCAGGGAAGCGTATTCAGAGGTGGGGCGCCGCTACGGTCTTGGGCCGCGAGAAGCAAGGGCCGAATCGAACCTGACGAGGGGGATTTTCGTTTCGCGACGTTTAAAGATACTTGGAATAAATTCTTTCGGAGCTAGACTCGAAAAGCTTCGGGACGGAAGCACGGCGCTGAAAAGAGAAGAGAAGCGAAGACGGGGGGAGGGAAAAGAGGGAACGGTTGAACGAGTTAAATCGAGGGGCGAGGGAGCGGCGAAAGAAGGACCGGTTAAAATGGAAAGACCAAGTTGGCCTAGTGCGATGTACCACGGACAATAGTTGGTCCGCGTTGAGGGGTTGGCCAGGGGGAGGGTTCGGCGAGGAGTCAGCTGAGCGAGAGAAAGAGAGAGACAGAGCGAGACCGCCGAGGGGAAACCTACGAACCCTCTCCTAAAGACTGAAATACTAAAGCGAGCTTAAGTGCGTTGCCATAGGGACCAGCTGGAGCCGAGGGGGCGAGAATGGAGGCGGGGGGGGGGGGGGGCCACAACGAGAAGGCTGAGCCACGTCCCGTCTACGTCGCGCAGTTTCCGAAACGCGCTAAACCGCTCGGAAGTAGCCAACGTCGAGATTCGCTCACTTTGCTCGACACAATTCCGAACGGTAGACACGCATTCACTTCAGCTTCTTAGACCCGGCTACTGGCACGAGCGGATTCGAGGGAACGGGGGGGAAGCAGTCCGCTTCACGTCGGCCGCGTCGCTCGTAATGTTCTCGTTTCCCCCCCGCCCCCCTTTCATTAAATTATATTCCAAAGCAAATCCGAAGAAACCACCGCCGACGCCGCGCGCGCGTCTATTAGTCGGCCCGAGCCTGTGCTCGGTTTATTATTTGCAGCGCGCGGCGTCGCGCGTCCGTAACAATACTTCGTAAGTCTGTAATTTGCATCTTGTTGCAGATGTATTCCGTGTCGGTCGCGTATCAGCTCGCTGGCACGGTCGTTAAACGAGTTTTCTCTTTCCCCGTTTCCACGGCCCCGCGCCTCGCTCGGGATACGCCGGTGCAGCACACCCTTCTTTCCGCCCCCCCCCCCTTGAACGATTCGGGGATTCCTCTCGGCAGTTGACGCGGCAGTCGCGCGAGGAAAATAAAAATTTGATTATTCGCCCCACGATTCCCACCGATCATAATTGCGGAGGACGTTCCGCTGCACGCGACATCCGTCGTATTGAACGGGAGAGGCTCTCGGGTGGAAAAATTGTATTAACGCCTTTGGCGAAGTTACGCGTCGCGTGTCGCCTTTGTTGGTTGTTATTGTACCTCTAAGACGCGTACAAAAATATGGCAGAACAATTTGTCTGCGGTCGTTGTAAAGGGGTGGCTGTGATCGTGAAATCCACGGCGATTCGAGTTGCGGAGAAAATTTCACGATGCCCCTACAGACGTTCGAAATCGAGCAAGATTTGGGGAAGAACTACCCTCGCTTTGCGATAGGAAAGGTAGGGGAATCGCTGAAACGAGGGGCGAAATTTTTACTTTCCCCGTTTCTCGGCCAGTTTCGAGGGTCCTTCGGGGCGCTCTACGGGATGCCGAGAAGGCACGAGATATTTTCACCGTCAGAGTGGACGCCCGTCGTACGACTTTTTCCCCAGCGCGATTCTGGATTTATTTTTTTTTTCAGCCAACGACATTCGTATCTCGTTTCTGCACTTTCGATTTCTCGCTCGCATCTCCCGATCGTCTCAGTTCCTCCACGGCGTCTCTCCGCGGTCGGTGTTTAGCGCGGCTCGGTAAAAGGGCGGATATTCGGCCTGCACGGCGTACAGGAAGATACAAGGGGCGGAAGATTGTCGGCCGGATACTAGGCGAACCTCGGCCAGCTGCAATACCGCGATACACAAACTTATTGGCGAAACTCGTGAAACTTCCGCGAGGATGCCGGAATCCCAAGATGGCGAATATCCGCATAGCGAATTAGCCGGAGACCACCGCCGGTAGATCGAAGGAGCAAGCTGTAGGTGGAAGTGGGACGAACGTTCTAGAGCCTCGGTCTACGGATGCAATAAGACCGGCGTAATTGAAAATTCGTTAGTCCCGCGGCAAAGTATTCGCCGAAACGCGGTCGCTCGCGAACAAGTCGCGGTTCGTTCCGAGCCGGCCCTACCGAAATAATCGGCAGCCGTGCCTATTTGTAATCGGCGCGACAAAATTGGCGGAGATTCGTTTCACGTGTTATTCCAATTGTAAATGGGCGCCGGTTAATTAGGTCGGCCATCTGACGATTCGATGGGAGGAAATTCGAGCTCGGTCGCGATAATGGGCGGTATTAATTATAAACGTCGCGCCGGCGTTAATTAATCAAGTACGTGGGTAGCGCGATGGTGCCTTCGCGTTCGACAGTGTTACCGCGTTGCGCGAAGCTCGTATTGTCAACGAAGGAGCGAACACTTTTTAACGCCGCGGTGTCGTTCGAACGACGCCCCGTCGTTCCCCTATCTTTTCACGTTTTTTCGCCCACCTGATCCGGACCGACGCGTTCGCGAGGCACGGCTGGCGAAATTTTCGCCGACCTCTCGCCCGATTAAATCTCCTCCCGCACGGGGAAGGACCACCGTAATGCGCCCACGTTTCCCTTCGCGGCGCGTCGATAGTTCGTTTTCTCTCGTGCCGTATTGCGACAGCAGATTTTCTCTCGCGCTTCTTTCCAGTCTTCGTTGGCAAGTTCAAGGCTTTGCGTCGTTCACTGATCAGTCGCGCATGACAATATTTGAAGCAATATTTGAATCACAATGCGAAGGTGTCGATTGATGAAGAGCCGGGGACGGACGCGATACACAGAACAGTGCCGATACCTACATTACTTCTTGCTAGATCGAGAATTGGCGGATAAAGGAGGAAGAATAGGGGGAGGTGTGGAATGAAAACGCGAATCGGCCGGTGAATCGATTCCATTATTCGTAATAGCGAGTAAACGACCGTTGGTACGCTGCGCCTTTGCTAATATAGAAAAGAACGACGGGGAGAAAAAAGTAGCACGGAAATGTGAATGTCGCGGGTGCAGCGGGTTACGGTAGAATAATGACCGGCGCAAAAAAAAAAGAAAAAAGAAAAAGAAGAGAGTATCGGTTTGCGAGCACGCAGCTTTCTCTATAAACCAGGCTCTCTACACCGTTCATCTTTTATCGATGCTACCCGGTGACAAAAAAGTGGTGGCGTGGCCGTCTTGCAAAACGCGAAGCATTTCTTTTTCTCGATTCTGCCCGCTTCAACGTGGAAAGAAGAAGTTTTTCGGCTGGCTCGGATACGCGTGTAATTGTATTTCTCACGAAACGTTACGCTTATTGCTGTCAACCACGGTCAACATCGCAACACGAACAAAAAGACGCAAATAAGAAGAACGATAGAAGTATCGTGGAAAATGTGCGACAATTGCCGGCTCCTTCGAGGATGCGATGAAATCGCGTGAAAGCGCGAAAATTAGAAACGATTTTTTTACACGCATCTTGTTCGGCAGTTTCTCTGCAGAGGCCATAAAAGTTAACGAGCTGTTCGCGGGGGATCGTTAAAAGTTGCCGTTGAAAATTCGCAAAATCGTATGCACGGTGTCCTGTAGTGGACGTAATTAAGTAACGCAATTTGGCCTGATTTTGCGGGCCGTCATTTCCCTCGCGTACAGAAAGACGCCTCGGTGCCTACGGGCGCAACTCTCTATCCTTCCGTTCGCCGCACGGAACACGAACCGAGGTACGCGCGCGTATCACAGGCGTATCGCGGAACCGTTTCGTCTGATAAACCCGGATAAAGTGCACTCGTATTTAAAGAGACGGGCGGCGGGAGCGACGAGGCCTCGCGAATCAGCGTCGCGTTATATTTTCCAGGATATTCCTGAGAGGCGTCGCGTTTTTTCAAGGATCTCGAGATGAAAGGGGACGATTCAGTTCGACGACGACATCATCGCTCGGATCGCGTCACCCGTACTTGACGCGCCTCGTTTCACAATCGCGCGTGAAAATATCGTTTAAAAAGTCGCCGCTAAATAACACCGCGACGATCGTCCATTCGGCGCCAGGAAATTCAGAATGTGTCCCGATTCGCGTGAAACATTTTTCCTCCCCCCCCGCGATGTCATCGCTGCTTGGCTCGTGCCCATAAAATAGAGGGAGAAAAAAAGAACCGAGGAAAGGAGAATAGCCGGGGGTAACTGGTCAGCCCGTAAAAACGAACACTCCGTTATCGGGCAAAGGGAAAGAACGCCGATGTAAACGCGAAAGGAAAACGAAAAGGTGAAATGGAGGCGGGGACATTTACAAAGAGCTACAAAGAACGGTTTTCCACATTTTCATGGTCTCCTTGTTTGAAATCGAGTTAGAGGGGCGAACGCACTTGCAGGCCCTCCGACGGCGCGACCGATTCCCCTCGATAGGATTCTGATTCCACGAGAATTTTCTTGACCACCCTTTATAGGTGCGACATAGCGCGACTATGTACGGGGCACCCACACAGGGGAAGATAAGCGAGGCAACGGAGGATAGCCAGAGCATGCGCTTGGGTATCGCAAATGTACGAGCTTCGGTTCTCGCTTTAGTCGAACCCCGGTATCGCTAGGGGTAGTACGCGCACGAGCACCTACTCGGCAACGTGCTCACCACAAGACCAAGGGGTATACTGTCGCCGATGAACGAGGCCCGGTACGACATCTGCGACTTCTGCGACATGATTCCCAGATCCGAACGTGATGCTTCGGTCTCGTAAAGGTCACCGTTGCAACTCCTTCCTGGCCGGCGGTGAACCCGTCGCACCGATTCTCGATAAAACGCGTAGCGCACGGCGTGAAAAAACAGACACGGCTCCCGAGTTCACTCGTGCCGGTGCGTTAGAGCAGATTTCTCGATTCTGTCGATAATTGTGACACAGGTGCCGGAACCGGCATCGATACTGGTGATAGTGCTAGTGGTGCGACAGTGGTGTTGGTGCCCTGGTGCGGGTTTGTTAGTGGTATTGGTGTTAGTGATATCGACGACAGCAGTAGCTGCACGTGAAGCTTTGGCGAACACGTTAGAAATATGCGATAAATCTCGTGCTGCAACTGGCGAGCACAGCGGGGCAGTTTTGGCTGGACTGAACAGGTGAGTGGAGCACACTTTGCACGGGCTAATTCTTGTCTTCCAGTTCTCTATTTCTAAGCTACAAATGTATTTGGAACGACGGAGGAAACTTAATTCATCTGAGACGTAAGACTGTCACCTTTATCGTGTGCGAGAATTCGATTCGATAGGTTCGACGGGGATAAAGTCGATAAACATGGTAACACGAACCAACTACACGTTCGTTTAGAGAACGACGGCACGACCACACGTAGAACCGTTCCAACTCGTTAACAAGTCCAAGAACTCTTAACAGTGTTTCGTTGTCCTACCGCAAGCCCCGGGAATATGAGAGATGAATTTTCGAACGACCGGAACGTCGATTATTGTTAGGCAAGGAACGGCAACGTCCCGATAATTATTCAGTTCGATGCATTCCTGGAATATTAAACAATTCCGCGCGACGGAACTTTTCGACGAACATTTCGGCATACACAAAAGTCGCGGGCCTCGGATCATTTTGGAACACCCTGAACCGTAGTTTCTATTATCTCGGCCAGGCAGTTCGATTCAAACCGTGTTCCTTTGCCGAGCGTATCGTTCGATGGAATTTCTATTAATTAACCGTTCCATAATACAATTCTATTATTCCAATGGCATATTGCTGTCCCGCTCCGATTCCCCGTATTTTTCTCCATCCCCTCTGGCGATCGAAATTTCGCGATAACAACTTGATTATCGCACAGGCGGATCTTGTCGGGCCGCGAGAGGAACGAAATTTCACCGCCGCGCACCGGACGGTAACGTCGGTAGCAAGGGGCCGACATTAATCTCATCGACGAGACGCCGAAGGTGATTATGGTCGGTGGATCGACTCCGGTCGCTGTCCCTCGGGCGCGGTGGACCACGCGCTGGTTCACGCTGGTTCACGCTGAACCACGATGGACCGTGGAGGGTAACTGTTGGGAACGTTTCGCGTTGCCGGAGGGCGAAACGGAGTGGACGCGTGCCGGGGACGCGCGGTCGAGAGGAAGACGCAGCGCGAGAGCGTGCACACAGCCGGTTCGCGTGTAGGGGTGGCGGTGTGCCGGGCGTGCGAAACAGGATCGGTCGTTTGGTAGCAGGCGACAGCAAACAGTTTCAGGAATGCGCGGCGTGTGTTTCGAGCGCGCTGATATGATTTAGGAATCGCTTCCTGCGGAGCCGCCGACTGTCCTGCCGTACGCTCGAGCCCGGGCCACGGCGATTCGCGTGCGTCCCCGCTAAATGTTTCGCTCCTCCGTGACGCCTCCGCGACGCCACTGTCCAAGATTTACCGAGCCTACGTGACCTTTCGGCCGCGAAATTAGGCCGATTCATCATCGGCTAGGTGAATGCTTGCGCGAACGGGATGCGGCCGATCGGCGATACACGCCATTCACGACCGCACCGCGCTCTATACGCGTTCAACCCACCCGTCCCGAGATCAATTGATCGATCCGTCCGGCTCGCTATATCGATTATGCGATTCCCCGCTATTCAACATCGGGCTCGGCGATGCTCGAAATCGCTTTAATCACCGGTCCCTAGGAATTCCTACGCGGCCCGCCCGAATCCGTCGGTGAAATATTGGCTCGCGCCGGTTTCCACGCCGCCGGGGACGTTGAAATTATAAATATGCAAAAGGTCGGAAGTCGGTCTCGCCCGTTCGTAAGTGGTTCATGCTAATTACGTAACATAAATACAAGTGCACTCGTATAATTACGCGCGCCGAGCAAGGTGTCTTACCGATCCGTCGGGTTCCCCGTGTTTCACGCTGATTCGAAAACTTCCCGGCGGTACGAAGGACGCCGCCAGCAACTGATTCCGTTATCAGTCCTTATCGCAGATACGATTGAAATTTATTTCGGTCCCGTCGCGAAACGTTAATGGAACGTAACATTAATAATTGGGTTAATTAATCGCGTTTAACAGCGTCGTTGGCGCGCTGTAAGCGGCGTCTGCGCGATAATTAAAAGGGAATTAACGCAATCAAAAATGATATTTGTCAACCCGCCCCGCGTTTGCGAACGCGCCACGGCAACCGAGCGGAGCAATCCCGATTTCGCCGAGCGTATTCTATATGTATTAATGTTTCTCGGCGAACCGTTTCCAACGCAGGCGTTATTGGTCCACGAATATTTCATTCTTTTCTCGCGTCGTTCGTTACGGATCGCGGGCAACTGAACGAACGGATTTCCGGTCGCAGCCGGGATTATTTGTCCCTTCGCCAAATAACCGGTGGGGGGGGGGGGGCTTTGATATTCGCGGAACGTGTGCTTCGACTTAACGAGTGTCGCCCGCTTTCGTTTTCGCTCGGCGGCCGCTTCGACACTGTGAAATCTCTTTTGCCTGCGCGTTTCCGCGCTCCATCCCCGTCTTCTGCCCTTTCCTCTCGGATCGAAGCGTAACTCGGTCCCCTTCCGGTTCTTCCTCTTTGCTCTTTGCTCTTCACTCTTCGACCTTTCCCGCTTTAACGCTCGGTGAATTTTTCAACATGCAGCTGGCTGGTCGAGTGCGAGTTGGTCGGATTCCCTCTCCGGGGATACGCGAGCAGCCTCAAGCCTTTACACAGCCTCGAGTCTCGTTCTTTCGGCTTTCGAGGGCGCTCTCTTCTCTGCCATGAAAACTTTCAATCACTCTTTCCCCGAGCCTGTTCGACGTCGCCGTTTAGAGAAACGTCGCGGCGCGCGTCCTTTTCTCAAATTTCGCGCGAGAACCGCTGAACCACGACGATTCCGCGAAAGCTACCCGCCGGAATCCAACGTTCCGCGTTGATCCTATAGGTCGCCAAAAATCTTTGGGCGGCGCGAACAACGTCCGTTCAGTACGCGATCTTATTCCTGTCACGTTCGCCCCGAGCGTCGACAATTCTAGCGAGTGGACTCGTCGATGTTTCGCCGACGTCGCGCCGGTTTCACGTGGGAATCGGACTCGAGTGTCGGGAAAATGTTTAGGCGGCGCCTTCGCGTCGGTTACGAGCGGCGTCGTTCGAACAACGAAGCTTCTGACATTTACGCGCGGCGCAAGACAGCGGAGATTAACATCAATGTGTCGACGATGCACGAGACGAAACGTCTGAACAATGGTCGCGCGAATTTAAATCCGAACACGCCCCGTTTCTCGGCGGTATCGTTGAAGCTGCTCTCTTTGATCTTTCTCCGGAACCTTTATCAAACTCTCTTAGATATTAATTAAGAATATGCCGCGGGCTACTTGGAGGAACGGCGAGCCTCGACGGGGTTCGAGGAGTCCCGGACGGCGTGGCTGTGCGCCACAGACCGATACTACTTTCGATCGAGCCGCGGCTGACGTTCAATTTCGACGCCTTCGCCATCGAGAGTTCGAGCAGTGTTAAGCACGATGTAACATTTGGTAAAATTGGCAAAATTTGCGAAAGACAGATTCGTGTCCATTAATGTTCCACACCTATTATCGCGACGAATTTATGAATAATTATTACGGACGAATGGACCAGCCCCGCTCTTCGTACTGTACTGCATTAACTCGACGGCTCGAGTTTTTTGGTAGTACGTTCCGACTCGCTCCCGTGCTCGTTCAAGTCGAATTGAAGGTACACGAGCATCGTCGTTCAATAAACGTGGCTGTTAGTAAACATGGGAAACCAACAAACTGGTTCTCCGCTAGGAACTCCTACGACTATCGTTAGTGTCCACGTATGAATATGTAATAGCTGCAAACACGGCGTACACAGGCACGCGAGTCCCCGCTTTTGTACGCCGTTCCCTCCTGAATTATCCTGCGAGCACGTAAGCCGGAATAAAACGCGTCGCGCGACCAGTCTCGATGCGTAAAAAGCGGACGAAATGGACTTGCCGGACGCTAGAAAAAAGAAAGAAGATGAAGACGAAAAAAGGGGAACGAACGCATCATTGAAATAATGGTTGCGTTGCTCCTGCTGCGAATATTCCTGAATTAATAGACTTTCTTTGTCCGTTTGCGCGACGGTATAGACATTTTAGTGCTGCCGCGGTACAACCCGCGCAGAATACGGCGGCGGACAAAGAGCCGCGGCAAAGAATGAGCCAACTGAGTAAAGAGCTTGTCGCGAGGCGGAGGGGCCGCATGTGCGCGCGGGGCTCGAGCGCGAGCTAGGAACACGAAGATGACGCGCGCGCGGACGAATAAATGTAGCCGGATAAATAGACGGGCGGGCAAGGGCGGGTGAACCCGCGGGAGAAAAGAAGCGCGAGGAAGCGGAGAGTGGGAAAGTGGAAAGACCGACAGAGGCTCTCGACCCTCCTTTGCGGTCCTTCGCGTACGATGCCCCAGTCAGGGTGGCATTGTTTGAGTTATCACAATGGCGGAACAAAACCTCAACCAGGGGGATCGAACTCCACTCGAAAGCCCCGACTCCCCGCCGTCGGTCTTTTCCTACCCCCCCGGCGAATCAGCCCCACCAGCTGAACACGCTCATCGTACGGTCCGCGGAACAACGAAACTACCCTCCCTCCCCGCACACCCTCCTCGAACATCGGCATATAACGCGCGCCGCGTCTCCTATTTTCTTCCCCCGTCGTTCGCCGGCGCCCGCGCCTATTCGCGACAGAAGCTATCACTTTTTCGAATGACAACAACCGGCAAGAACAAAGGGGAAAGGTTGACGGTGCAAGATGAGCGCCCATTGTGCCGCTGCTGCGACCGCTGCCGCCCCGGTGCGTCGATGGTTTTCGACTCGCCGACCGCGGAATGTCTTTGCCACTTTTCCGCTTCCTCGTCCGCCGCGTGACCTACTACCGGCCTACTCGCGCGTCCCCCTCGAAGCCCGCTCGTCCCTCGTTGCGAATTCGTCCCTGCCCGAAGCGTTCATCCGCTTCGTCGAACCCGTTCCGTTCTCCAACATCGTCCGCGGGGGGGAACGGTCCCCGCGGACAAGAATCGTTTTACACGACGCGCGCTCCTGGAATACGGCTACGGCGAGGAATCTAGATTCGAGTTGAAGTTGAAATAATCCAAGTTCCGGAATCACGGTTGCCGCGGTGTCTCGAAGAATCGCGACTCTTCGAAGGCCAACCGGCGATATCGCCGCCGCTCAACAGAATCCTCGTGTTCCGCGCGTAGGAACGAGAGTTTCTTCGTCTCGTCTCGACGCCAGACCTCCGCCCGATACGGCGTCGGGCTCGTCGAACGAATCGATCGTTCGCGCGACTCCGTCGCTTTGTATTAGCTTTCGAAAAAGAAAATTTTCCGGCGCCGGCACGCGGCGAACGCGGTCGATAACGCGCGAATCGATAGACCGCGTTCGCGCTTACGTAGCCGAGGATACGGTGGTACGCGGGTCGAGGGAAAGTACTGCGCGGACGGCGGTCCCGATGAAAGGATCGTTCCGATTAAATGGAGTCGGCCGATCGGAGTCGAGCGGCGAAACACTGTCGGCCACGCGGTTCCAACGTCCTCGCGAGTCGGATCGTTTCCGCGGGGAGGAATGATTTGCCGCAACCGGTCCGGATCGTCGCCAGACGTAAGATCGCGCGGAACGCACGCGTACAGCGTCGCTCGGTGATCGAACTACACGCAAATATAAAAAAAAACCGTCTCTATCGTCACGAGAGAAGTTGATTCCACTGGATAACGACCGCAGCTATTGCGGTCCGCGATGTTTTACTCGGTCGTCCAAAGTGACTTCGTAAATCACGGGGAAGCGGGCCGCGGGCTCTTCGGTCATTATACCAAATTTACGCGCACTGCACAACCTCCGCGGGGTTCGCGTCGCGCGATTCGTTGGAAACTCCGCTGTTCGCCCGCCTCCGTCGTCGTTCCCTTTAACCGGGACAAAAACCGGCTCGCAGGGGATATCGGCCGCGGGAACGTCGCCCGTTCCCGGGCTACCCCCGATGACGCGGATGCATCGCGAAAGTTTCGCGCCGGTCCCGATTAATTCGTGCGATTATACCGGCGTTAAATCGCGACGCGGCGCATAATGCCGGTCGTTCTCCCGTTCGGCTGTAATACGTTAAGCCCGACCGACGAGTTTGACGGTGCGAGCGTACGTGTTCGCCGCGCGTACCAAATGTCGCTGAGAACGGCGCTGTTGTTAAAATCGCGCAACATTGTTTCGACGATTCTCGCGCGCCCATCCCTCTTCCACTCCTCTTCTTCGCTAAACTCTCCTGCCTCGCCCTCTCGCGTCCCTGGCCTGCGCCGAACAGTCAAGTGGAGTACCGTGTGTACAGTTCACGCCATTTCCCGACGGTGCTCCCGTTCCTGTACCATCTCTGCTCTTCGCGGCGTAGTCAACCGGCGACGCGAAAGAGCATTTCGCCGTGCTACAGGAAAAATCGTTTCCCGAAAAGATACAGGCAAACACGGAAAGCGAAGTAATAAGTTAATCGGACGCTGACTTTCGATGGGGGCAGCGCGTAAGGGACCAGAACGTTTAGTGGCGATGCTTATGGCGACACGACACGACCCCATTGCGACAAGGGGTGGCGAGTCTTAGGGAGGGAGGGATGGAAAAAAAACTGCTGGAATATTATTACACTGCATCATAGTCACTCGCAAGGCGCGGAGAAAAATGTTTTGCATCTGCGGCCGACTGGAGTGTGATATAAGTAATGGTCGCGCAAATTTCCTTTGGGGCAACGCGACGCTATCGCGCCCTTCTCGGCGAACGATACGCGGGCATTCTTATCGGGCGGAATTGCTTCTTCCATGTTTCTCGCCGGTATCGAGGGGGTGAAACGACGACGGCAACGTTACCGTTACCGTGCGGAGGACGCAATCGCCGCGCGCCGAATTAGTTTCCCGCGCCCCTTTTAGCAGCGACGCCGGTTTAATAAAAACAGCAATCGCGAACGGCCACGTTCCTGGCGCGGTGCCCGAAAAAAATTAGGCCCCCGCATTACCACCGGAAGATAACGCGATCGTTATTGGAATGAAACGCGATAAAGGATACTTTATTTCGGAAACGCACTCGTACCCGTTTTACGGAAGGAGGGTTTTCGGTGGGCGGCGGCAATGGAACGCGGAAAGAGACGCGAAGAGCGTTGCTAGAGTTACACAAATACGAGTTTCTGAAAGTGTCGCGCAGTTGCAGGCTAAGAAAACGGGCGAACGACGACGCGTGCAGGCCCGTAGAGGGATCCGCAGAAGCGGCGATAGCGTTCCGTTCGTCGAGGGTAAGGTCCGCTCCATTACCATCCCCTAAATCAGGACGGTAACGTTTTTGGGACGGTCGTAACTCCGGTCTCCGATGTTTTTGGCCTCATTAGTAGCCGTCTCCCGGCTTGATGTGGTACACGGAAAAGGGTCCTGAGAGGGTAAGAGAGGGTAAGAGAGAAGCCGGCGCGGTAAGAGAAACGGGAAGAGAGCCTGAGAGGGGACGTCGCTGCGACGAGAGCGCGACGGAGACCGGGCGGCTGAGTGCCGGGGGCCAAAGGAGAGAATGCGGAGGCGGCGCGAGGCTGGCTGTAGCAGAGGATACCGACAGTGGCTGCGATTAATATTCCCCGGTTCCAGCAGGAGTTCCGTCGTATCTTCGCCGTACGTTTGCACTTTGAGTCGTGGCCGCAATCCCCCGGCTTTCGAGTCACCGCTGGCCCTTTCGAGATCCGCATTACGCTCGATAGCGTCTCCGGGACCGCGGCTCGGGACAAAGAGAAACGTCAAACGATACGTCTTCCGCTATTTTGGGGGTTGCGTCGGGAGATGATCGCGTTATATCACCCGCGATTGGCAACCCTTCGCGTGCTCCTTGCTGCATCTTCATCGCCGTGGCTCGCCAGATTTATGGGACAGATGATGCGGTTACTAGGAAGCGCGGGGTTTCACAGACGTAAAGACAAACGGCAGGAAAAATCGCGATGGTAAAAATGCCGACGATTCCACGACGCTACTTCCCATCCCCCACACCCCCGGGTAAAAAAAAGAGGGAAACGCGGGCTAAAATTTTCTTGTGCGCGCTCGGCGAAACGCGGTACATCGTAACGTTTAAACGGAACGAAGAGACGACGTAAAATGAAGAGCGGCAAACAGAAAAAGCAGCAGACTTCACGGGCGTGGAATGATCAAAGGGGGTCGGACGACGTTGCCGGAATAAAACGAGGCGCGACGACCGAAATGTTCCGCTTCTGAACGGGCGAATCAACATTGATATCTGTTGATGCATAATTTGGCGCGTCTAATTCTGCTGGAGTGAATAACACGGTGCGGTTAAAGAGATGCAGAGTATGGCCGGAGAAAATGCACAAAATGCGGGGGAATAGCGCAGGCTAAGCTGGGTTAAGGGAGGGTGGATACTCGACGTGTATTCCCTAGATTCGAGTGGGTCGGTCGGCGCACCCATTTTCCGATAGCTAATTACCGTGGATATGCGAGCGCATCCGTTGCGAACGCGTGCGCTATCGCGTATACGCGAGATACACTTATCCGGGGCGGCTCGATATGCGCCAGAAACGAGTAACGCTCGCTGAATGCGCTCCACCGAAATCTTCGGGTTAGATATGGGAGAGCGACAGAGAGCGAAATTATCATTCCATCACGCAGAACAGTATTTGTCAAATGTATGAGCATTAGACAATTTTGTGCGCGCCTCAAATCGGCATGATCAACAGAAGGCTGAAGTGGGCTGTTTGTAAAACGGCAACCGAGAAATTCATCTACGATTGTTTTTATCGGCGCTGTGAAAGCGGAGACTTAAAACGAGCCCAGGTGAGACGCTTATTTTCGTCACGAAGTTACAGCCATTGAAACATTGATAATTTTTCGGTGAAAACTTAGCGACCCTTTACTTTTTTCGGTGGAATGCATATTAATTCGATCTAATTCTACAATTTGATGTTAAAACATAAATTAATAGTTTCGGGCAATAAAGCGCGGGGCGCAATTTCAAAGCGAACTGCTTAACCTCAGTGCTATTACGGTGGTTACGAGTACATAACTAAAGTTCGTAGCGTTACTAATATCGCTAACCTTTGTGGACTCTGAGAGAATTTGAGAACGAACCGTTCACCAAACCGCGATATTACTAACCGCGAAACGGCAGAAAATGTTCGGCCGTAAGTGTTACGCTTGCACGCGAAAGAAATCAAATTCAGCTTGGTCAATGAAGCAGCTCGCGCAGGTGCTGCTCGATACGTTTTCCCAGCGCCGATACCGCTCGATCTTGCAGGTGGTACCCGAGCAACGTGGCACACTGTCCAGTCAACAGATTTCTATACCGTCGCGACCGAGTTGTATCTGTTGCACTCGTAACGTTGTTTCGTAAATAAAAAGCGGAGACGTCGGGTTGATACGAACGTCAATTTGGAACCCGTTTTCGAAAATGATCGACACACGGTGGCTCGCTAGAGGCATCGAAACGCCACGGTTGTGAACGGCGCTTAAGCCGACACGTTATCGACACGCTTGGGAATTGGAGCTGCTAGGACAGCTGCTGCTAAAGTATGCATGAACGGGGGCTGTTTTGTATCCGTATACTCGGTGTGCAACTATTCCTCGTACACGCTGTTCCCCGTCGATCAAAGCGCTACACTTGTCGCTGAATAGTTACGGCGTGCTCGATTAAGTCCGTTAAGGTGGACAGTTTTTCGGCCGTACCGCGCTACTACTTTCCCCCGAACGAATTCCCCGCTGTTCGGGAGAAATCGATGGCAGGAGCGACGCGACAGCCGATTCCTGCGAGAGCACCGCGCGTATCAGCCGGCTTGTGAAAAAAACAAAAAAAATCCGTTAACCGTGCGAGCAGCGAAACTGATTCAACAGTTTAAGAATTTCAATTTCTGCCGCGCATTAACGGAAACCGAACCGCCCCTCGAGCTAAGCCGCGATAATCGGACCGCGTTATTCACCATCGCGGCACGGCCTGGTTCAATTACATACTTAATCGTTTCATTGTTGGTAGATGAAACACACCTAATCCCGGCCGTTGGCTTTCCTAGAATATTACATTCCGAGCGAAGCCGAGCCGCCGTTGCGTATACGATGAAGACAGTATCATTTCTAACGAAAGCATCGGCCCCGTAGTTGTCCCTCGCTAACGGAAATTACTGCCGTCGAAGGTGTCACCGAATCGATCAAACGATGCGAAGCAGCCTGCCGAATCAAGCCTAAAACTGACAGCGCGACGGATCAGTTCGATCTCGTCGGTACGGCATTCGACTTACGGCAGGAGCAAGTTTCGCACCGTCGTGGTCACGAGTTTCCTGTCGGTGTTAAAGTCCTCGACTTCTCCTAACTGCCACCCTCGGCCCGCAACCCCACCCTCCCCCGAGCCTGGTCTTTCCAACAAGGGGCGAACCTTTAATGTACAAGTCGTGTTCAAACCGAAACCTGTTTGGCGTAGTTAAGAGTCGTACGGGAAGCTCGGCCCGATACCACCGCTCCGACGGCGGTTCACACGTACGACCTGGAGGGATCCGCCGACCTCGGTTCGACGCCGCGGAGAGTTATATGATCCACTCGACAATGATAGCCCGAGCGAGGTTACTCGGAAGCCAGCGGGTGTAAGCGACGGCGCGAAGATAATTGTGTTTCGTAACAACGAAGGCGGCACGGCCGCATTCGATAAAACTTTTTCGACCATCCGTTCCTACCTTTCTCTTTCGCCCCCCTCTCTCTCTCTCCACCTGCCCTCCACCCCCGTTTTACCCTTCTCCGTATCCTCCCTCCGACCGTTCCACGGAATTCACGTTTCGCTTCGTTCCATCCCCGGTCTAGCCCGCGAACGCGTTACAAGCGGAACGAACCCGGCATCGGTTGCAACCGTGCAGCGACGCAACGGTGCAACTCCGTTGCAAACTCGAAGCGGTTTCGTACCGCGACGCATCTGCGACGCGTTGCACGCTGCGGACAGCACGGCGACGCGAAACACCCAGGCGCCGTTCGTCGACGCCGGTTGTCGCCGTGCTGCATCGTTCGCGTAAATGATGCACACCTAGAACCGAAGGAGTGGCCGGCCAAATTACCGCGTCAACTTTATCGCCGACGGCTG
The DNA here is from genome assembly GCA_963969485.1 of Nomada goodeniana. Classification (NCBI taxonomy): domain Eukaryota; kingdom Metazoa; phylum Arthropoda; class Insecta; order Hymenoptera; family Apidae; genus Nomada; species Nomada goodeniana. Next base: position 4,890,811 of record OZ018305.1, on the reverse strand, counting down.
CTCCGCCCGTCGACCGACTCGTCGCGGGTCTTCCAACGAAATGGGTACGCGCGTACCCGCGACCGGAAATACGCAGCAAGGCTGAACGGAACAGTCGCGTTGGGGCAAATCTCGCGGCGAGCTCCCGATTAAAAATGGCTCGCCGCCGAACAATCGCGACGGGCCCGAAGCGTCGCGATTTATCGCGTAGCCTTCGCGAGCGCATTATCCGGGATTCGGCGAGATAACGCGGCGGCGCGCGCCGCCGGAAGGAAAAACGGGAACACGCCGAGAGCGTTATTAAGGGATAAACTTTATCGGTTATTCCTGTACATTCCTGGGGACGCGCGACGATACGTCGCGGTGATAAACAGCCGGCGGTGGTTCATGCCGCAGTTTACCAGCAGTCAAATATGGATTTAGGAATGTGTAGGTGCTGCGGCGCATCGTCGCCACGGCGGGCACCCGCCTCGGCAGCTTACTTCGCCGTTTTATTTACGCCCGGAGCCAGTTTTATGTGCATTTCGGTTGCCCCTGGTCGGCCGTGAAACTACTCCTCCAGGGATTATTTCGCCGGGCGTTTCGAGGAAGTGCACGGGGCCGGGTCGGTTGCGCGTTATGTAAAAAAGGTGTTTCGCGCGAACGAACGGGACAATGTATCGTGTGGTAATCGCGTCCGTTTTAGGGCGTTAGCCGCGCAAGTTGCAAGCGCCGCGTCGGTGGCACCCTATCAAGTTGGCTCGTTTCTTAGATCGCGTCGTGGGTCGCTGCCACGTCGTTGTCGGCTAACGATTATTAACGACCGGCGAGTCGCGCCTTTGTACTTTTATGGGTATCGTGCGAAAGGGGGGAAGCCACGAAGGGCTGGCGAGGGAAGATCAAACTTTCACAGAAATCGAAGCCTCGAGAGCTTCGCGGAATAGCGAAACGGGAACTCTGACTATGTAATTTTTAATCGCTGGTAGCCGTGTACCCGTTTCATCATATCGTACTTGTACAATGTGCGACGTATTGCTATATTAAACGCGTGCGTGGGAAACTCGAGGCCCCACCGAATCCGTCAGATCTGTTTCGTAATCTAGCAGTTAAGGGACTCGGATGGATTTAGGTGCAGGTGAAATTATTGACTCACATTCTCTGTAGCGTTTGAGATGTCCTAGCTGCCGCGGTTACCTCCCGTAGCGACGACACGTTCATGGCGAAATCTCGAACGCTATGGTAGAATTAATGGCGCCCGAGTTATCGGTGTCTGCAAGTTTCACCGTGTAGCCACATGGTGCAGGTGCATGGCCGGCCGCGTGTTTCACCGATTTCTGAAACTAAAGCGAATCGGCGTTTAGTATCCGCCGCGAAATCGAGACCCCGGCGCGGAACGTGAAAATGAATAAACGACATTACGTTTGTTTTGCCGAGAGGGGGGGAAAAAAAATCTAGATTTAACCGTCATATTTTAACACCAACCGGGAACAAATTTACGTACCGCGATTTGCAACGACAATTTCGTCTTCGGAACAGCTCGCGCATTAAAGCGTGCATGCATTTGTTTGCCGCGTTCTATCGCGGTGACGGGGCGGGGGACGAGGCTGCATTAAAATTTATGCACGCGGCAATGCATTCATTCAACCGGGCTTTCGTCGGCAGAGAGAAGCAAAACGAGACCGATTTCGTTATTGAAAATATTCCGGTCGTGCTTTAGCGATTCTCTTAGAGGGAGAATTCCAATTCGTTCGTGTTTCTGCCCCGCGACTGGGACGGAAAAATATCGCGGGTTCGTGATTCTCGTTTTGGAAATTCGTGTATCGAAATTATTTCGCGTCTGTTCCGTCGAGTGGCGGTGTTTTCCACGAGGTTTTTTCTTTCTCCGCGGCCCTCGTTGATAACCTCCTTCCGAAACCGACAAACGAGACACCCTTGATACAGGTCGATTCCGGAGAAATCCGTGAGTTCGAGAACTTGCGCTTTCGCGTTTCATCCGAGACTACTTGATATGGTAATTCAAATTCGCTTTGACGTCGTTACAGTCAACAAGGGTACTTATGGAAGCACGACTGTTTTGTCGCGATTGCGGAATTGCTACAAATAGCGCCGGCAACAAATTAGCGCAAACCTGGCGAGAAAATGTCGCGTTTATTTTCCTCTCTGTCTGAACGCGCAGAACACGAATTCCGGGCATCGAATTAAGAACGTTCGCTCTCGTTCTGCGCGTCGTCGATATTCTACCTATCAATTTATTATCGGGGACGATAAAATGGCGATATTAATGACGCGTCGCAGAAGAAAGTAAGAAGGAAAAGTGGAATACGAAGAAACGATACGGGTTATCGGGACCGGGCGTAACTACGGCGGGTCATTGACGGTTCGAAACCGGAAAAACGCCAACAAGAAAGAAGTTATGGTATTATATCGGGAATATTTCACGGCGACTCCATCGACTACCATAGCCGTCCCCTTCTATTGTTACGCTCCCGCGAGTTTCCCGATACTTGGCATTATATTAAATTATTATAGCGCGCACGGGTCGGCGCTTCTTCTTGAGAATGTAGCCGAACGACCACGTAATACCGTCGCACGATCTACGCAGGAGTCTGTGAAACGTTGCTCCAGGAAACTTGAAAATCGATAAGCGCGAATCGTTTATCGTAGGTTCGTTACGAACTGTGTCGGCCATGCGTATTAACGCGCCGGCCTAAGCGTGACGATATTGTCAGCTATTGGCAAATAAAAAAAAAAAAGAAAAAAGGGAAACGCCGGGCACGCGTGCCATCGTACGGAAATCCGTATTAGTTCGAGGTGATTCCCGATTTTCGGGCCAATTAAATTCGGATCGACCGCCGCGATCGGGGACGAGCCGAAACTTTTACGAACGAGCGGATTCTATCATTGAAAACTTTGCCGAAGAAGGGAAAAACTTTACTGGCTGTGAGGTAATTAGTATGTTCTAATCAGCGGAAGTGATTGCGTCCACTTGCTTAACCGTCCACCGGGCAGGTACGTTAATTCGTGCCGATTATCATCCCCATAGCCGGACAATAATTAAGCGGGGCCAGGTCAGTCCGTGAAGTGCTGCGGCTTTGCTCGCATGCTAACCTAAATTCACGGAATGTATTTACGCCCGCATACTCGCGTGCACAACTCCGGGTCGTTCTAGAGACGAACTCGCCGCGTCCCTCCTCGAACGTACCTCGCGCATTCTATTCCTCGGCCTGTCCACGTTGTTCCTCCGGGCTTCGGTAACACCGTCGTCGTCTTCGCGGAGAGATGGTGGAATCGGTCGCGACCTACGCCGCCGGTTCTTCCCTTGTCGCGGCAGATCGAAATGAAACGAACGCTCGGGAAATATGGAATGGTTTTTTTAACAATGTTGCACGCGGTGCATGGGGTATTTTGGTGCAACAGGTTAACCGTCCACGTTCGATTCGAGCACCATCAAAAATTTCTACCCCGAAGCCCGAGAGAGCGCGGAGCCTGACATTTATTTTTCACGATAATCGATCCTCCTTCGCGACGCTCGTTCGTATTTCGATAGAAAGGAAACGCCGTCTATCGCGAAGGCCCTCGAACAAACGGAATCCTCGTCCGTGACAAGAGACGTTTCGTGTTCCAACGATTTTCCATCCGCCTGGCCCCTCTGGAACAAATTTGAAGACGGGTCTCGAACCGGTTGCAAAATCCGTCGTGTCTCGGATCTCGTAAAATGTATTCGAGGATGTATCAACGTTTCACGGCAGCGGTGCATTAGTGTTTAATCGATTCGATGCCGTTAACAATAGTCGAGCGTTTAAAGGGATACACGTGGAGTTTTCATAATTGAAAGATATCCGTCGGTTCGTATTTCCAGCGCCGCGATGTCGTTTCAGCGAATCGATTATAACGGGTTGTCGATCGCTTGATTGTCGAACTTCGGGCGCCCAGTCGATTATTCGACGCGATTGCAGCATCGATTGGCGAGACGCCAGGACGAACAGCGGAACGATCTTTCGGGGAAGCAGCTTTTATTTTCAAAAGGATCGAACCCGTTTCGCAAGGAAATTCTATTGAGAAGAAACGCGCAAAGGCCATTCGTGCCGGGAAGGAGCTTAGTTACCGTTCCCTTCGTAATACTTTGCTAATAAGATGCTTAGGGGCTATCCCGTCGTACAGCCACTATTGAGTTGCTCAGGAATGCACGTTGCATGCACATCGGGAAGCATCCGATACGTGGTAATTGCACGGCGCACACAGGGAGCACAGCAACGCAAATATATGTTACATGCAGCGATTTTCATAACACAAACATTCTTTGTGCGTTTAATTGCACAGAACGGAAGCGATCTTTGCAAACCACTTGTCCCGCGTAACGACTACTTTTGTTCCTTCCACCTGAATGCCGCGACCTGGCTGCCAATGCTAAAAAAAAAGGGGAAAAAAAAAGGGCAAGGAGATAATTTCGACGAGGACGTCGACAGAGACACCCCCCACCCCCCCTTGGAGTTGTAAGAAGCGCACTAGAAAATTTTCCTCGATAATCTCGACGAACCGTGAAGCTCGTTTCCGAGCTTCGAGGATCGATAATCGACGAGTGTATTTTCTCTTTAACGGCAACGAGTGCTACTCGAGGGAGAGACTTTACTTTTTAGCTTCGTAGACCTTCGTACTCTATCGAGGAGAGAGAGAGAGAGAGAGAGAGAGAGAGAGAGAGAGTGCGAAAAATGTTATTGGCTTCGAGGGTGAAAGCGCCACTTCGCAGATCTTTCTGAATCGCGATAAGGGTCGTTTTAAAAGAAAGGAGCCGCGAAAAAAAAAAAGAAGATGAGGAACGCGATTCGATTACGCGAACGCAACCGTGGCGTTCGAATTCATCGAATCCCACTTGGAATGGGATACGCTTGTTCGTGAATACCGTGGACAGTGAACCAGGGAGCATTTGATCGAAATGAAAGCGGGGTATTCAAGAACAACGAGAAACAGCTTTCAATTGCCACGCAATTTCTTGAAATACGTTCCGCTTATCCGAAACCGGGAGAGAGTTCGATCATTTGTACAAGGTTACAAACGGTCCGCTTTCTTGCTCGGTGCTTGGCATTAACTGTAATTACCGGAAAAAGGTACTCCCGTTGAGCGGGACGGGAAGGGACGTGAACGAGGGAACAACGATTCGTCGTAAGGGTCAGGGGGGCAAATCGCGGCCGCGCGCGTCCAACGGGCGAGCCTGGAAGCTCGGTCAAAGCAGAGGGACGAAAGAATAAAGGAGAAGAGTGTCGGGCACCCGTAGCTCGCGACTACGCTCTGGAAGTTAGATCGATGATGCGGCCGAGGGTCGAGGACGAGAACCGAATCTGGGTGATCCATCGTCGACTCGCAGGTTAACTCTCGACCCTGCCGCTGCCGTTGATCCGACGCCACGCTGTCGCCTAATTCTCGCGCTGTCCATCCGCCGAATCGCAAGCGAGCACCTCAATCGGACGCGTGCATGGTTCGATATGGCCGAGTTGTCGGTTCGTCGTGCGCCGCGACGATACCGTGTGCTAGAGAACGACGGAAGTTTGTTCGAGCTCGACTGTTAAGCCGAGGTGCAACGCCTCGGTGAACGAATGGCGCAGGAAGGGAACGGGCGGAGGCGGCAGTGTCGAGGGGAGGGGGAGGGATGGTCTAATGTTACCGCATCCAGAACCGCCGCGATTTCTCACCCTTATCTTATCTGCCAGCCACCACTTTCTTCCCGGTTCCCTCGCTCCTTCTTCCGATGCCGTTTCGCGCGGGCATCCCCGAGCACCGCGTCCTTTCCCTTCCCGTGTTCGCGCGCCTCGACCACTTCCCTTGCTTCGACCCACCTTCCGCCGCGGCCGACGCTTGAGAGTGTCTTTACCCTGTCGAGACTCCTCGACGGCGACCGTCAATTTTCTTTCTCTCGCCCGCCTCGTCGCCCGCCTCGTCGCCCGCCTCGCTCCCTCGTTCGTTCAACGCCAACTTAAATTTGTTCGGCGAGCTTTTAATTCCATGGATCGACGCGGAATTTCGAACGGACGGATCTACCCGTCCTTCTCGTTCGTCCGGCTCGACGCAGACCACCCGTGCCGAGCCCCTGCCCTCTCTCTCTCTCTCTACCCGTGCGAGCACCCCGAGCAAACGGAGCGAACGGAGCAAACGAAGTAAACGGGGCGAACGGACCGAGCGAAGCTTGAAAATCCGTCGTATCGATCGGCGACCGTTCGCGACTCGTCGGAATTATGTGTATCGATCGAACGGGTACGAAAACGACCGTCGCGACGATCGGGAAGCTCCACACGCCCGCACCGCCGCGTCCCATCCACCCTGTTCCGGCGTCTCGCCCAACGCCCGACGTCCCGTCTTCCTTTCCGTCGGCCGTCCCGCCGGACGACCGACCGTCTCATTTCCGCCGTCGTCGGAACGATTTCTCCTGCGCCGCGACGTGACGCGCGAGTTAGCATCGCCCTCGATAACGCCTACGCCCGGCTCTTACGAGCTGGCGCGCGTCGCTGATCCGAAAGGATTACGGGAAGCTAGCCTCCCCCGGAACGTTTACGATTTTCCTCCCAGCCGGGTTAACTTCGCTGCAAGGTGGGCAGCGCGAATCGGTCACGGTGAGAAATCAATTAATCGCGTTAGCACTTGACAGGCGGGGGCGTGCCGCCGCGGCGAGCAGCGTAAGAGAGCCGAGCGAAGAAGGTTAGTCGATGAGTCGTAGGAAATATGGCCTCTGCTCTTACGCAACTGAAGTACCACGTAGTGCGTTGGAAGCGGTTGCGCAACGGAAGCGGGTGTACGCGCGTATTTCTGCAACGCGACGGCGAGTCTTATCGTGCGTTTCGAACGGGAGAAACGAGGCGAACGAATTCGTCGCGGCCCCCGCGCCTAATGTGTTCGAAGCTTTCTCGCTCTTCCGATTTGCCGGTTCCTCTTTCCCCCTTTCCAAATTTTCTATACGAACATTTTTCTACGCGCCGTTCGACGCGAACTAACGACAAATCGTTGCCCACGGCGGGGCCCTCCTTAACATCGATGAATCGTCGCGCGCGCTTCTTTCCGTCGGCATTTGCATCGCGGTACGCGGGTAACGCGATCCCGCAATTACACGTCCGATCGAGCAAACGTTGCGAACGATTTACGACCGGCGGATAGGCACGGATATCTGTCCCTAGCTGTTGCGCTATCGCGCCGTTTAAAATTCTCGATGCGATCTACGCCGGACTCGGAATTTCATGTCGCAGAGTCGAAACATGCGATTTCAACGGGAGATTGCCCTTCTAATCGGAGGATTCGACCGAGCAACGCGCCCGGCCAATGCCTCGGGCAGCCCACGCTTTTTTAACGCGAGATTCAATGGAATACCCCGGTGCCAGGCGACCTCGTCGTCTGTAACTCGCGGCGGCTTCCGTGTTTCGCGGAAGAAGGCGCGGTCCCGTCTCGTTATCGGTGGTCGAACCGACACAGAACACGTACGCGTCGCTCTATTTTTCTCCTCGACAATGCTCCACACGCGATCCCGTCTCCCGAATAAAGAACACTCGCGGCGAGAGGCGCGGCGGTAGCAGGTACGAGGAGAAGGTTCCGTAAACACACACACACACACACAAATTGTCAAACTGCCGCGCGGCACAATGAACCGCGTATTTTCCCAGCAGATTTTCCGGGTTCGGAATTCGGGTCATCGTTCCCGTCCCCGGGGTCGTCCCGCGTTGTTGGCCCACGGAGTTCTTAACGGGAGGCGCCGGCGTTTTGTTTCGACGCGGTGTCTGTCGGGTGCTCGCGGCGCAGCAACGTTTGTTGGACGATTCGTTTGTCAAGGGAAGCGTATTCGAAAATCACGATTGAGGACGAACGTTCGCCCCCCCCCCACCGTTCCGCCCTCTTTCCTCCCCCGCCCCTACCCGTTCGTTGCAGTTTGTTCGCACGTCTGTACGTTCCCGGTTCGAGGTCGTACGTGAGTTACAGTACGCGTACACATGCCGTTGGAACGGGTTCGGTTGTGTACACGCGTTTCCACGACCCCGCCCTAACCTCGTATTTACTTACCCCTCTTAAGCCGTCGCTTCGTTTGCTCTCTTCGTAAATCGTGACCCGTGACTCGCCAATCGTCGTTCCTATCTCGATCAATTCTTCCTACGCCCTCGCATTCTCGCTTCTCATTCCCTTCTATTCGTCGCCCTCCGCGTTCAATCCCCTTATCGACGGCGAGGAACAATCGGTTCGAAACAAACTCGAACGGGATTTGAACCGCGAGGACTCTCGTCGCGGCGGTGTCACGGCGGTGTCACGGCGTCATCCGTCGATTGAGGAACAGCGTCGGGTCGCGACCGAACGAGCGTCAACGAAGTTCAACGAGCACCGTCGAGCGGTCCCGGATAAGAGCGTCCCGACAGGGCACGGTGAAGAATAACCGCGACCAATGGCGAGGAAAGTCGAATCGCAAACGCGGCGCGACGAATTGCGACGAATCATGACGAATGACGGGCGTCGCGTACGAGTGGAGTCGAACCAAATGGATTTGCAATCGAGCGAGAATATTGATCCTGCCTTGCAGCCTTGCCACCGTCGGATCAGATAATTCTCTTTTCCTCTGGTATCTTTCCCGCGGAGCGTCGATCGACGCAGTCGAAACTGGAAACGTTTGTTCCCGTAACAAGCAACGATGCTTTATATCCTTCGGCAAGGAATCGTCGAGGACTCGCTGACGCCAGAATCGCCAGAAATAATAGCCGCGTTTAAAATACACAATCCGTAGGCCGTTGCGTTCCTCCGAGGACGACGACTGACATCGCGCGCCGACTTTCGAAGCGGTCGCGGATCTTCAAAAAACGGTGGCGCCCGAGCCAATCGAGCGTCGGAAACGGCGGAAAAGGAAATGAAAAAGGGGGGTGGCGAGGACTCGAAGGAGAGTGATTTCGGCATCCGGCGCTTTCGAAATAGAGGGTAAGAGGAGCAAAGCTTAGCGCAATGGCGCGTACGTGATCTGAAAATGAAGCCGGAGGTCGGTGAACGACGTCAGACGGAATCGGTAGTTCTCCGTGGCAACCGCGCGGGCCCTTGACGTTCCTTCCTCGAGGGCGAGACATAAGCGTCCGCGAGGATGCAACTACCTCAGCATTCGACTATTTGGACCCGCCGCGGAGGAGAATTTTCACGTTTTTCGGCATCACTTCGCCACCTATCACGAGAAGACGCCCTTCCTGCGAGAGACTCTCGAACGGGGTTGCCCCCCTTTCGATCTTTCCATTCGTACCATCGATCCCCGGTTCTTTCTCACCCCCTCCCATTCCCTTCGAATCTTCGCGTTCGAGGGGCCACGCACACCTGTGTCTTTTTACTTCGACTCCGCTCCCCCAAATGACACGAGCGATCGATTTTCCTCGCGGCTCCGGGAACGGATATCGCGGAATGCAAAACGAATCGTAGATCTTACGATCGCTCTTACGGCACCGCGGCCGTATTCCTTGCCCGCCTGAAACCCCTTAAGGGGAAAGTCTGCCTTTCGGGGACGAGTTCCGACGGAAGTTTTACAGGCCAAGTTAGAATCTCGACGCTGCTCGAAGCGGAGCCGCGGCTCGAGGGGGAAAGATTTTGCGGGCCGCGACCCATAACTTCGCTCGTAAATTCGATATTCAAAACAGGAAGTGAACAATGCCCTTACATACACTCCCCTTTACCTACGGCGGTCCACTCGCGTCGCAGTGGAGGGCGCGGTTTCGCGAAAATTTGACGCGCCTTGGGACAACGGAATCGCACGCTTCCCACGCGACGCGAAACCCGATTTTTCTATCACTCTCCCGGCCGAACTTTATCGGTCACCGGATGCAGCGCGGCGATCGTTGCGCGTTCCGCGAAATAATCTTCTCGCGCTTATTTGTCGCCCGTCCTCCCCGATTCCATCGCTCCGCGTTCTACGCGCATCCGATGTAGCTTACATTCGTAAGGGGAGGAAAAACAACAACCGTGCGACCGCGGATCGAAGAGCTTCGGATCGCTCCGTTTTATTGGCCGTCGAACGTTGCTTTTACGATTCGTCGGCGACTGCGAAAACGATGAACGCTCGTGGCTGTCGGTGCCCGTTCGTTTTAACGGCGCGAGATCGTCGTCGAACGTCAAGATCGATATGCCGCAGAAAAATACGCGTTCTCGTTGTACCGTCGTCGGGGAACTCCGACAACGGGCTGCAAATCCTTGCGCCGAAAACCAACGCAATTAAGGTTGCCGGTAGCCTCGGGTAGCGCGAACCATTCCGTCACGATTCTTGCGGTATTCCCCGAGCAGAGTAGCCCCGGTAGCCTGATTACGTACACCGCGGGTCGTATTTTTCGCTTCTTCAGCATCAATCGAGTTTTCGTTCGCGGTGCTAATTCGGTCCGCGGTTGAACGCTGATGATAAACGAATCACCGGTTGGCAGAATGTTGGTTACGGAGTCGGGAGGGGAGAACTGCTTAAACGATCAAGAAGAAAGTGAATCGGGAGAACGAGTGGCATGTAATAGAAGTAGGAAATATTGAAGGAATGGAAAGAGGAGAAGAGAAAGAGAGAGGGGGGGGGACTGACAAGTGAAAAGGGATGGAGGAACAAGGGGAAGAGGAGTCGTTCAATTAGAGGACCCGACCTGGCACGATCGAATGCGAGAATTCAATTTCTTCGGTCTTTCAATCATTTCGAGTGCGAGTGCCAGGTCTCTCTCTCTCTCTCTCTCTCTCTCTCTCTCTCTCGAGTTTTCTCTTTCTTCTATTCGCTTTTATCTCGTTCCATATTCTCCCCTCGATTCCAGCCTATCACTCGCTTCGTTATCCTCTCGCGTTTGCTTTTCCTTCCGTCGGGTCCGCGGAGAACACCGGAGCAGCTTAACGCACGGAGGAATAAGTTAAAAAAAAAAAGATCCCTCCCCTTCACGACTCACGGTGAGTTTGCGGTCCTTCGAATTCGTTGTCGAGGCCGCACGATTCTCGAGTTTCACCGCGGCTCGCGATCGAAGACGGGAGCAACGCTTTCAAGACCTGCACTCTCGCAGATTTTTTTTCACCGCGTTTCGTTAAATTAAATCCGGTTCCCGTTCGCGTTTCACCGCCCGGAAATGGAAACAGAGGAATCGGAATTAACCCCGTGTCCCGTCGCTAAATCGTGCATCCTCAGCCGCCGCAATTCTTCTCTCTCCACTCGCAGCGAGGGTCGAAAAACGGGACGGGGAAGGATTTCTGTTTCTTCGGTTGGGCTCCTCCGTGCCTCTTACGAACGACTCTCATCGCCTCGTACCTCTTTGCCCCTCGCTTTGACCGAAACGCTCTCGCGAACGCATTAAAATCCCCTCGTTTTCCGACTACTTTGATCTCGATGGCAACCGCGTGCACACACACCCGCGCGCGCGCTGACAATCCAACCGCAGGAACATTTTCGACCGAAAGAATCAAAGGGAAGCGAGCAGATACAAAACCTCCGGATGAAATTTTAAAACGTTTCCGTGTTTCCGCGTCTCCATTGGCCGCTCTCGTCCCACGGTTACGTTTAGAAATTACCCGCGTCGTCTAGTACCGTCGAACCGCTTCAGTACCGTGAAGCGTGAAATCGGAACCCCGGAGGAACACGTACGGGGTGCGTGCATGATTTTTTCGGGGGGACCGCTGCCAGCGGCGAGGAGCAAATCGTTTCGAGTAAATGGTGAAAACGGGCAACGGAGAAGAAACGAGCAAATGGGATGCGAAGAACGAGGGGTGGTTGGGTGGGCCCGGGGGGGTTGGGGTGGAATAGATATGGAGAGAGCAAGTCCACGCTATTTCCACGTAGCTACAGCGGGCTCATCAATCATCAGAGTTTAGAGTCGGACACGTAATTTCCGGGACGTGGGATTCGTTCGACGTACACGTCCGCTCGGCCAAGGCCCCGATTGGCTGTTCGTACCTAACAGGGCTATTCGATTGGCCGCTACCCTGCGTCGGCATGATTTATGATCCCTAGTGCGTTTGTTAATATGCCCGGTGATCGTTTCGAGCGAACCGACCGAGCAACCGACCGGGCGACCAGTTGGCCGGCCGGCCAGCCAGCCCAGTGAGACAGTTCGACTGCGACGTGAGTTATATTCGACGATGGCACCCCTCTGCATTCCCTCAATCACCGGCTATTCTCCTTCGCCCCGTGATCGTTCGCGTACCGTCGTTCGACGTTGCTGTTAGATACCACGGACCATTCGACGTAATCGGATCGCGAAATCTATTCCTCGATCGTTCGTCCAATCAGTGGAGATTTCGCCGTCGACCAACGTGATTCCTGGTCGGAACGGCCCGTACGTTTGAATCGAAATTAAGCAACTATGTAATGTCGGCAAGACTGTGCGAAAAAGAAGTGCGGTTTCAACGGACCGACCGACGAATCTGTTTTTTTTCTCGCGTTCGAAAAATATATCTTGCTGTTCGCGGCAACGCGATATCGACGATTTACGGAGGGGGGAGGGAGCCGGGACCATTACTCAACCAAACACTCTTCCTCCTCCCGGGAGATTCCGATTTTTCCTGCTCTCGGCCTGACCAAATTGGAAAACGCCGGCCACGCTAATTGTAAATCGTTATGACTATTTGTGCACGCACATCCGCACCACCGCCGCGGCTAATGGTAGTCGCGATTTACATTTATCGACCTTTCGCCCCGGGGTGCGCAATGACGTGAAACTTAAAATTACGCGAACGCGAAGTTTCGTTCCGCTCGGCTCGCGCCCCTATTCGATCCGCGATTTTCGTCGTGAATTTTGGACCCGGCCCAATTCCGCCGTTCAAACACGATAATTCCGTGCCCACTCGAATTCGCGACTTTTAATTGGATAAAGCGGGGCGCGTCGTTGCCGTTTCAAGCAGGCCACGCGGCCACGAAAATTGTCTCGAGAACGACGATGCTTCCGCGAGTTCTTTAGCGTCACTCGTAATCGTTGGACCCGTTCCTATCCGATACAGATATGATACAAATATAAATACACCTCGTGTAAAACGCAGTAAGGCTACGGTTCTGCGAACAAACCCAATATGCAATCACTGTCAAGATCTTAATTCAATATGCGCCAGAAGGAACAAAACTCGCCCGTTCGAGGAGGCAGTTATTTTGATTTCGACACTGAATACCGACCGTCGTTTGCCGACCTAAACCGTGGCGAACGTTTAACCCGAACGGAATTAGAATCGAGCGGAAAGAATTAATCGACTACGGAAAATATCGTTCGAGTCGTGTAATTGCTCGCAAGGAAGCGAGGCTGTTCGAGCGACTTGGGTTATTTACGATCACCGGAGTAATTGTATCCGTGGCTTGGCCCAAAATCTCGATTAACCGGGCTAATGACACATATTTAGTGGAATCGGTGCGCGCGATTGCCGAACCGCGATCGAACGGCAGCGCGGAAAACAGAGATCGCTCACGAGTCAGAGCCGGCTGAACGCTGAAAAAGAAGCGCACGCATCGACGGAAGCAAGACGATTGTACGAGCGAGGCAAGTTCGGCGAACGATTCACGCTTGGCTTACCGCGCAGGAGTGTAATCACAACTTTGTTGACCAAAAGCTAAAAGCATAGAAACGTGGATCGAGAGTAGAGCGTGAAGTGGGCTCGGTTACGACTGGATCTCCCTCGTTACGACGGAAAATGATTATTCACCCTCTTACGCTTCTGCCCTGACATTGGTGCTCTGGTACGTGCCTCGTCTGACGTTGAACGAACGTTTCCACTTAAAGACGGGACCGGCTTTATCGTGCGTCCCGAGTAGAGCGCTCGTCCAGGTCGGATTATCGCCCGATTCCTTAGACCTAATCCCGCCGGTCTGCGTCGTTAGCCGTGAGGTTAGGTCGTGAGGAAAATTAAATACGAGCCGAAACTGAAACGTGTGCCACTTGGCGAGGAACGCCGATGATTGTAACGCAGCGGGTGGAATATTTATGGGGTGGGACACGGTGTAGTAATTTCATTAAAAACACCCTCGAACTTTTCTCCCGTCGGAGGAGAAAAGAGGAAGCCGTGACGGAACATCCACGCACGACTCGGGCAAAGTCTTCGCGACGGCACAACAGAACAAGCCGGAAACTTTGCTCGGAGTTCGTCCACGGCGTAGGTAGATTCTGAGGCTCGAGGGACGCCGCCTTTATTATTTATTGCATAGTCTCGCGAGCGTGGAATCGTCCGTCCCTCTCGTTCCGCTTCCACCGGGCTCGCTCGTTCCATCCTCCCCTTAAAATACACTCCCGACTGTGATAACGATTTCAACGAGTCCCGCTTCCTCGGCGATAAAACGATACGTACACTTCAACGTTTCAACCAATTATCCGTGAAGTATTCTTTCGAAAGCGCTCGGCGTTGCGCGGTATCGCGGACGTCTAAGATGCCCGGAGACGCAACGACGCTTGCTGCAATCGGTGGCGCGGCTGTCGGGCAGTGTTCCACGGTGCCGTAACCCTACGGCGAATGACAAAACTAGCATCCCCCGCTGCATTCGTAGCGAAACGAGTGCGGAGCCCTGTTTTCGCGAAGCACCTACTCCTAGCGAATCGCTCCTACTTTCCACGGTCGCTGCCGTTCAAACAACGATTTATTACGCGAGCGAAATGCTCCGGGTCGTTGTCTGTCAAACATGCAACGAATACTGCTAAAGATCTACGTAATTACATCCGACAAATGGAAGCATCTCGCGAAGTGGTAACTGGCGTTGTCAGGTTGCGAACGCTCGTCGAGTTGCTTTGCGAGTTTCAAAACCATTGCGGCGATAGACTGACATGTCGGATAACTGACGAGGGAGGGAGGGAGGTAGGTGGGGGCGAGGCATTTAGAGGGAATATGCATAGTCAGAGGGTTGCCTTTCCTGCAGGAATACGAACCCTTGATCGCAGTCGCTTGCCGATGAATGCGACGAATGATGGGCTTCGGGGGAACCGAGGGCAACCGTACGAACCTTTCGCTGTCGTCCACTTGAAGCTTATCCAAGTTTCCCGGTGAAATTAAACGACGCGAACGAGAGCGCGAGAGATAATTTTACGCGACAACGACTGACGAGCGGTTGCGAAGCAACAGTTGCACGACGGACGACGGGGGGAACAATCCATTTTCCGCCTCGCGCTATTCATTATCCACGGTGAACGGCGTCGCGTAAGAAAATCTTGCCGGCTCTCGCGATAGCCGTTTTCTAATGTTTTCTTAACCGCCATCCCTCTTTTATATCCCGGCCGTTGAATATACACGGACGCCGAGCGGTTACCCCCGGAGCACCGATAAACTTTCAAAGTGTGCCACTTTATCGTTTCGTCTCATTACCGGAACAACGAAGGAGATTGCGTTTCGCTAACTAAGCTCGAAGTGAACGGCCGAAAGAGGCGGGAGGTGGAGGAGGAGCAGAAACGGTGGAAGAGAAGGAATGCCTTCGCCTCGGCGCCGGAACCTACAAAAGTTACTCCTACCGCTTCCACTTTCCACTTTTGCCCATCCGACGACAAGACGGATAGAGGCCGTAGTGGCATCGGGAAACGTATACATCGGTGAAAAGTTCGCCGGCTACTTTTCCCATTCTCGGACGAATCTTTCGCACCGTTTTCATCCGGGGGTCCGCCGGTTCCCCCGAGCGTTCCATTCAACCGTGGTAAATGCGCGACGAGTAATTGCCTCGCCGAGACAATGCTCCATTGAGAGAACGAAAACATTCTGAAAACCTCGCGAGGCAATTCCGTCTACGCGCGCCACGCGCGTATGATTTACGAACGGCCAGCGTCGGCCCGGCGAACGGCGGACGCGTTGATGCACCCTTCGCAAGGGAGTAACCCCCGCGGCGGTGGACGGGCCGCGTTTAAGGAAGTCGGAACGCGATAGCACAGATTAGCGGTCAGGAAGGATCGGTGGCTGTTTGTCGCGGTTGCCCGTCGTAAATCCCGTCAGCTCCATAGTCGACCCTCGTTTCGACGATGACACATTCGATGTTTCGCTTGCCCGGCGAGGCCCTTGAGGGGCGCCTAGAAGCGTGCGCGTGTACTCGTGCAAATTCCGTTCGATCGAGGGAACTCGTGTCTCGGTTTCACGGTCGAAACGTTCCGGCGATCGGCGCGCGAAGTTGCAACGGTTAGTCGCACTTTCCACGGAACGAGATGAGCCGTAGTTCGTTAAAGCAAGTTTCGCGGATCACGCCGGTGTGGCGTGCCGGCGGCAGTTAGCGTGACTTCCGGCGGAGGCGCTGAACCCCGGAAACCAATCGTAGCCTCCGCCAGACCGAATCATCCGCGCTTCTGCGGTCAAGCGATTCCGCGGCCATCGAGTTCGCTTCGGTGTTCGCCGGTGATCTCGCGAAACGAGGACAGAGAATTCTTCGCGCGGTGCACGCTCTGCTTTTGAGGCTAGAATAATAAAGACGGGGCCGATAGAGACTCCGAAAAAGAAAAAGAGAGAGGGACGAAAGTATCAAGGGCTCCGAGGGTGGATTATCGGTTTTGTCTGCCCGGAGGGCCGCCATCGAGTATCGATATTTGCAATTTCGCGAGCCTAGGCCTCGAGCTGATGCAAAAATCGATGAACCAATAACCGAGGTTGATACTCGTCTAGTACCCGGTCGTGTATAGACGGTGTCACGGGTGCACCCGAACTGATTTCAGTTTGTACCGCTCGTTAACGTCCACGCTCGAGAAATCTTCTTCCGGATCGGAAACTCGAAACGCGACCCACGCCGAGCGATATTCGTCGTTGACAAAAATTCCTTCCTCTTCGTATCCTCCTGCGCGCTATACCATTCACGGAACTAGCCGACGACGGCGATAGCGGGCGCGTCGTAAAGCGATAAGCATTTTTCCGGTGACTGGCGTGTCGGCGAGGGGACGGGAATTAAAATTCAAAGGGTTCCGGTGCTCGAGATCGCTCGAAATTTACGAAGTTTCACGGTTGCCGCAACTTTTACGAGACGGGGACACTCTCGGGGAAGGTGACGAAGTGGATCCGAGGGAGCGCGTTAACGTCCAAACCGGAACCCGAGGCAACGGCCGAGCCGAAGTCGTGGAAACGAGCTCGGTGGGTCCGTTGAAGCATGAAGATTGAAAAATTACGTGAGAACTTGTTGAGCGAAGGCAAAGGCGTCGTCGAGCAAGAATTTATCGAATGAAAAATCCTGTCAGCTCTTTCATGGAAATAATCGGAAGTGTTGCGGATCGTTCGTACAGACTTCCTGTCGGGAAAGGTTGAATGCAAAAAAAAAGAAAAAAAACAGCGTAAACGGACAACGATTGTCGCTTGTTCCCATCGTTCCAAGCTCCCCCGCCCCCCTCACTCAAGTCAGGAAACTCGCTGATGAACATCTGCCGAGCAAAGATGCGTCGGTAAAGTTCCTCTTCGTCTACTGGAAAGTAGTACTCGCTTCCGCGTCCTCCCTCGATTTGCTTTCGCGTCCGAGAAACCAATTTTCCACAAGCCGACGTCGTTCTTGTCGTTCTTTTGCAGCGAACGAAGACAGAGAGAGATGGGGGGCGGGGGAGGGGAGGGGGCAGAAGAAAAGCAACGAGTTGGTGCAGGAGTGGCGAGACGGCAAACGAAACGGTACGCCGAAAACCAAACGGAAAACTTTGCTCCGGAAGAATAAATCTTCCAGGAGCTTATTAATAACAATTCTTTAACAGTCTATAAAGTTTGATAAAGTCTCTTGCAAATCGTCCGCGGGTACAAGTTCCGCGCCCCGGGGAACCGGCAGGGAAAACTTAAAAACGATAAATTTACGGAAAATATTAGCGCGATAAATTCACCTTTGAGATTCGAACAGCGAAGCGAACCAATTCCATACCGGAAGATCGCGGGGGGAAACGTTGAACGTCTAGCATCCGCGGGGCGAGTTAAAAAAGCGAACACACCGGGCAACCAGTGCGCGCACCAGATTCTCCAAAGCGCGACCGGTGCGCGGAGAATAATTTGCGTCGTCGAAAAATTCCATTTACCCGAGATGTAATGGTCGATCGATATTAATTTCTCGTCTAACCGATGCTCTAACTCGATTCCGATGATATTATTTCCGTCGTCGCGAGACTGATAGAAGATTGGTATCGACTGATCAACTTACATTCCACAGACGGCGGGATTCTATGGGAAAGTATTCTTAATCGATATACCTAAAATATTCTCGAACGGCGCGCTGCACGAATCGCGGCAAGCTCTCCGACGCGAGACGACGCCGGCGTTCCCCGCAACGTTCGTCTAATTGTCAGCGCTTCTGTATCCGTTATTTGCACCGCTGCGCCATCGCATTGTTTTACGTAAAAAAAGGAAAAAGAAAAAAGGCCACGTCAGTTGTAATCGTTTAACGAGCAGAACGCGGCTAGTTGAGCATCGGCCCGCAAAATCATTCTCGTGCCGAGTTTACGTATCGTCGATACGTTTGCTCTCGGCTGTGCGCCGCTCTCTTTTTCGTTTTTTTGTATTTTTTTTTCACCCCGGCGTCTCTTTCTCGTCGATGCGTCCGCATCCCGTTTTCATTTCGGCATCCGATATCTGGTCGTTGCCCCGTTTTCCATGGATTTCGACCGCGCCCAACCTCATCGTTTCTGGCCTCTCCTCCTTTCCCGTTCTTCCCTCGCCGCCGCCGTTCCGCGCTATCAGTCTTCCCGTGCGAACACGACAAACTCTTTTTCACATTTTTCAGTTCGCCGGGACAGGCGGCGAGGAAAGCACGCGGAATCGAGAATCGGGCCGAAAAGACGACGAGACCCTCCAGCGTAACGCGACCGCGCTATGGTGTCCAATGCGTTGCCCTTCGCGGAACCGTGATCAGCGGTGTCGTGTCCGGGTCGCATGGTCGAGCCGGCGATTAAAAAACGCACGAGTTCATTAAAAGAGAATCAAAGAGAGTGGGCGAGGCATGCTCTGGACAAGCGGTATTAACTAGGTGGAAGGGAAACTGCGACCAATGCTCGCCTTGTCCAACGACAAATTCAGAGAAGCACGGGGATTCCTTTACGCCGCTGCCTTTCGCCTAATTCGAGAACGAAAAAGCGCGGAGCCCGCTCGCGCCCCGGAATCCCGTCGGAATTCACGAAGAAATTCGCGCTCCCGGCCCCCGCTCGCTCGTTTGTCTCGAAACGGTGCACGCGGACCGGCCATAAGGAGGGTCGTAATTCAGGCGACATTCCGCGTTAAGGGTGCCTCGCCCGAACCGAACTCGCCCCGTTTCCTTCGCGACCCGCTCTTCTTTACGAATGCCGCGAACCTGGTCCCGCTCTTTGTCATCCGATCCCGTCGCTGCTCGTTCGCGGGACAAAAACAGGATCGAACGGAAGAAGTGGGCGAAGAAGTCGGGCCCGGTCTTCCAATTATTGAAGACGCGGACTTTCCGCGACTGAAAATTACCGGAAACTTGGCTCCAGCCAAAGTTTAATCGCACTCGAGCATAGAACGGCCGCGCGATAGTTATCGGATAATCCGACTGAATTACTTCGATAACAATCCTCGTTGCATTAAGCGTCCACATCCCCTCCACCAATTCAAACTGCTTTTTTAATTGCTTGAAATTCGTCGAAGCGCTATCCGTCATTCTTACCGCGATAACAATTTCGTATCGCCGGGGCAAAGGACGAGAATCGCTGTAGCGGGATGCCGCGCTTCATTGATAATAACTAGGTGCACGTCTCGTCGGCGACGAGAATCTTCCAAAGCGCATGCTCCTTTAAATTCAATCGCATCACGGCCAGGTTTGATTTCCGATACGCCGCTCGGTCGATTCTTGTTAATCACGAGGACAAGATCCTTGTCGGGGAACGTTTGTACCATCCGGCGAACAGCCCGCCCTCGTGTCCCCGATAATCTCATTTATGGCCAATAATTAGATGGTGACTTTCCGTGCGATTTTCTCTACCGACACCTGTCCCTCAAAAACAGCTCCAGCTCGAGGCAGCGATAATCCGTTTAGAAGCTGTCCGTCCTTTCGAAAGAAACGACGCCCGCCAACGAAACCTTTGAGCCGTCGAACCGAATATAACCACTCGTCCGCCGGTGCTCGTTAATTGCAGCGCAGCAACCAGACACATTTATAATTGGAAGTTTCGAAAACGTTAGGGAGCTCGCGGCGCGTCGCCTCCAAAGGTACGCTCGGACATGTGCCGCGAGCTTGCCCGATCTCGAATCGGCGAAACGGAGGGCAAACGGTTGCGCGACGACGACATTTCAACCTGCTAAGTACGTTATCGAGTAGCCGCGGGCAATTTCATTAGACTATTCTTTGAGACGCCGAACGTTGAACAGCCCGGGGCTGGAAAATGTCCGAAGATGAAACTAAGAGGAGGTAAGTGGAGGAGAAAGAAAATTCAACGAGAGGTAGGTACACAGCGTAAAAATTTAAGACTATTAGGTCAGCCATGTTTGCTACCTTTAACAATGCTGACACAGGTATTTAGCTTCGGGCTCGTACACATCTCTCCTGTAGTACGTGGAACTTGTCGGGAAAGAGGAACGGAAAGCGCGGCACGAGAAAAAAGGCCACCGCCGGTAGAATCGTGAACGCCCATGGACGGCGGAACGGAGGAGCCGTTGGAAACACGGCACGGGCAAAATAAGAATTTCAAATCTAATTTTCCGAGGCATATTTAATAGCGCGCCGTCCGCCTCCGCGCCGCCGTCACAGTCGACGGAGATATTTCACCCGCGATCCCCGGCCCTTGCCGTTCGGGGAATAATCGACGAATACGCTCGAAACCGGTCGGGGGAGTAAAAAAAAGAGAAGGAGGGGGGGGGTCCGTTGAATAAAAATAATTGAAAACGGAAACGTTCGGAATTGATGAAACTGTTCGCGCGCGGGGGAAAGACAGTCGACGCCTATCGATATCAGAAGGAAATGAATCGGACGGAATCTAAAAATTGTTAATAGGGCGTAAAGGGTACGCGAGCGTCACCTCCGCCGCGGCAGGAGAAAAATCGTAGCGATTTTCCTCTGGGAGATTCGTTACCCGTTCCAATTAGCCCCGATTCTCCGGCTCGAGACTTGAATCAATTTCGCGTAGCAGTAGGTCACAGATGCCACCAATTACGTTCTGCCAATGGCCCCAGCCATCTTTCTCTATCCCTCTCTGTCGTGTTCAGGAAGCAGGCTAAATGATTTTTCTCCTCCCAGGAGTCGAAACTGCGGGACCGGTCGAGCGAAGGAAAGCCATTTGACGACTTTACCCCCAATAATTGTCGCGAGGGTCCGGGAGTATTACGGCCGAGTACTTTGCCGTTTCACTTCCGTTTCTACTTTTCCCTGCAGTAATCCGCAATAACTCGTCGGCTGAATAGATCCAACGGAGCACGGCTCGATAACAACGAATATTGTTGTCGGCAAGTATGTTTCGGGGATTCTTGTTCGCTATTCCTTTTTTTTTCACATTTTGAAAGAACTCGAAAGGAATACCGCGCGACTCGTGGTCACACCGCGAAGTCGTCGCAGGATAATAAACTTGCAACCTTATTCCTCGATGCGATTCGTATCGATAGACGTTAAATCTTACCACCGATTATCACACGTTTGACAAAGACTTGCGGCGACACGCAAGTTGGGTGAATAAATAATGGATGATTCAGCTCGGCATAATTCTGGTAGCCGCTTGAAAAATTTCACGTTCGGTGTACACAATTAAATTATCGCGTTGATTCGCCGCAAGTAGTCGGCTTTCATCGGGAAAAATGTGTTTCCCGGAGGCGCGTGAATTTCTTGAAATTTAAAGGGCTCGCGAGATCGATCTCTGGCGGAAATGCTAAGCGGCCGAAATCGAGATCGTTTTGTCTGGAACTTTTCCAAGCCAGCCGCTGCGAGCGCGGTATACGGCGACTGCGGTTACCTTGATACCTTTTTTTGTTTTTTCCTTTTTTTTCATTTACAGTGCGAATTATATAGAACGGACGATAAATTTTCTTGGCCCGTGCCGCTCATTAGCCCAGCCTGAAATCGTTGCATCGTCAGCGAGCCCCCCTCGGTTATATATCACGAAATTAAAATGCTGCCAAATAAGCCGACTTAAATTCCCGCGTTCATTCCCGACCCTTCCTTTCTTCCACTTTCCTACCATTCCGCTGTCCGGCCTATTCATTGCTCGCAAGTCGGAGAGCACGCCCTTTAATCCTCTAAACTAAACCTGCCCGTTGATTTAATGAACTACGACATCGTATTAAACGTTTTCAATGCGTCCCGGCGCTCTGAATCGTTTGCTTTGTCGTCGCAAAGTCTATTTCATTTTCTCCAGTTGCGTAAAGTTGGACGCATTGTTCCGTGATTTCCATTGTATTTGTTTTCAAGTAACTTTTTCGTCGAAAGTTTTAAGCGAAAATGTTTTCACCCTCCTTCTAGACTTTCCTTACCCCACCCACCAACCCCCATCCCCCGCCCACTGACGTGTCGCATTCGCGTACTATCGGCGCCTTCGAACCGTCGTTGTTTCCTTGTATCGTGCTAAAGTCGATTCGCGTTCCCAGGAGTCAAAATTTTCCGAATACTTGCAAACTCTCGCGGCACTTTTTCTTATCGTGACCGAAGCCGAGGCACGGCAAAGCTGCCTCGCGCATAGGCATCGCTTCGAATAAAACTCGGCCCGTTCGTGATATCGAGGTGAATGCACGCGCGAATCGAATCGCGCGCTCGGCGTGTCGCACGAGCGTGTAACAACTTCGCTCTCGTACGCGCGACTGTCATCGACGAGAACGGCCAATGATCTCTGGCCATCGTTTACGTTCATGGGCGAGGGGTCGCGGCTAAAAGACGCGGAGCACCGGGTTGCGCTTTTCCCGAAGGGGCGAGGCAACCGAGGAGAGACGGAGGGATCTCCCTCGCTCGTTCTTCTGCTGCATAGCAAATTCGGTGGCAATGCCGGTGAGAATTCGCGCAACAAAGCTACCTCGACGAGACGGTGGATATAGGGAAACGCTGGGAAGACAGGTGAATGCGCGGTTGCTGCACTGGAAGCACCGGAGGCATCGGAGACAGTGCCCGTCGGGCGCTTCGACGATACACAGTGGCTTGAAAGCGACGGGGAAGAATTAGATTTCTCGGCGGGGACCGGGCGAACGGTCCGACTGAATACACTTAGCTGGTTCCGTTCGGCGCATTTAACGGGAAAGGTCGATTCCGGTTTCGCGGGGACTTGCCGCGCGTCCGTCGAACTGAAATTGTGCCGATGGAAGATTCGTGAAAGGCCGTGCAAGATTATTTCGCCCGTGGCTAGATCTTCCGAGTGGCCCCGTTCAAGACGGGGAACAAATAAATACGAAACACTGCTTTCGAATATAAAACATCGTTCGGAACGTGATGCGAACAATTTAGGAGTCACGCACGTTTTACGAGCGAGACTGGAGCTGAAAGCACTGACCTGTAAAAATCCGACACGTTTCCGGTGAACACGGAAAGGTTCGAAATCGAAATAAAAGCGAAAAATGTGATTTATTGCGACCGACCCACACCCGCTTCTACGGGGGCAACACTTTTTCGTTTTCCGATATTTATTCCAGCGATTTGAGACCGAACGCGTTTCGCTCGCAGGCTTGATTAGCACTGATGTGTACCACGAACCGCGATTAAAGTTCGTCCCTTCAAACGGAACGAGGCGAAGAAAAATCCATCGTCCCGCAGCGAACGAACTTCGAATAGAAAAGTTCGATCGAGCAAATTACGCCGGGAAAACTAATTTGTCGAATATACCGAAAGTTACGGCGAGTCCCTGGAGGAGATGGGTCGAGAGTCGACGGGGTGTCGCGAGTGGTCGAAATTTATCGCGTTCGAACATTTTTGACGAAAATCTCGAAACGCCCGGCGACGGTCGCGGTTCGACAGATTAAAACGACGTTTCGAGAAATGCACGCCCGCCAACAATTTCGTATTTCCTAGGTCTGTTTAAAATCGCGGCCCTTCCGGTTCCCTCCGTCGCTCCTCGGCTCTTTCGTGTCCCAACGACTCTCAACGAAAAGGGAACACTACTGCGGCACGCCTCCGGACACACCGGAGGGTTGTTCGTGCAAGGGCTGCGGAAAAGATGAAATCCACCGTCTCACCGTTGCACGCCTCTTTCCGCTTCCGTCCTTCTCTCCTTATTGCTAAGCTTCTCCTACGTTCCTTTATACCGGCCATCGTTTTACCAATTCCCCTTGTCGCGTTAAGATACGACGTCGCTTAATCAATTAGAAAAATCATGGTCGAGTACCGGATCCGTTCGAACAATATTCTTCGGGGGGCGGGTGAAACGTCGGTAACATTAACCCACTTTTCATACTTGGAAATCGACTAGCCCGCTACCCACTGGCAACGTCCATTCAAGCGCGAAGACAAAACGCATTTATTGAGGCCACGAATCGAAAAATCTCCCGGGAATTGGTTCCGATTTCATATCTTCGGTACCGTTCGATCCGCCGGAACATTCTCTGTAACCAATCTTCTCGTAAAGAGACCCCCCCGGTCGAATCGGCCCACCCTCGTAAAGACGGAACCGATGGTGAAAAATAATGGGACCGAGTTCGACGAAGCCGTAAATGCCTTTGACTTATGGCACGGCCGGCTGTATAAAGTTTCCAGCGGAAATGGTCGACGATACTTTGCTCCGTCGTGGAAACACTAGATGCACCCGGAACGAAACAATTGAGATTCCGCGATCGCCGATGGAAAGCGGAGGGGCGCCGATTAATTTTCTATACGGATCCCAAGGCGAACGGTGCGGCGCGGAATGTCGAACGAAGCGTGCCCCGTGTTCGAGGGGCGGTCGAAAAGGAAGGTGTAGCCGATACGGAGCAAGGGGTAGAAAAGGGGTGAGATACCCGAAGAAATCGTGCTAGGAGCGCGC
Source organism: Nomada goodeniana (assembly GCA_963969485.1). Classification (NCBI taxonomy): domain Eukaryota; kingdom Metazoa; phylum Arthropoda; class Insecta; order Hymenoptera; family Apidae; genus Nomada; species Nomada goodeniana. Next base: position 4,866,089 of record OZ018305.1, on the reverse strand, counting down.
GGACCTTACGTTTTGTTTCGACGAGCAGCCAGCGCTCGACGAAAAGATGACACTGGTGGGAAAATAAAAGCCGGCTCCTCGGGTCAGGTCATCCCTTCTTCTTACCGACCCCGGCGTCCCATTCTGCTTGGTTCCACCTTGCCCCTTTCCAGCCTACTTACACTTGTCGCTACTCGTTTTCTCGCTGCCACCCTTTTGGGAATTATTCAAGGGAAAACACCCTTGAAATACGCTTTTTCATCCGTTCTTGGTAACGCTAACTAGACGTTCTTACTTCACGCGAACTGAGGTCAAATAGACGGGGGTTAATAAGAGAGAAAGCGGACGGGGTCTATGTATTTTCTCGCGCGAATGGAATCTGCGAGAAACGGCCAGCGTATAATTTCGTTCGTTTGCAGTGGCAGGATATATCGAACGGTGTTCAACAACCAGCGACAGAACATTAGAAAGTTCCGCCGTGTTCGATCGAAACTTTTGCCGGATATTCTATATTTCGCATACCGCCGGTCGAATTTCAAAGTACGCTAACCGGGCCATTATTCCCGGGCAAAACGGAAGTTCGGTTCAGCCATGATAAACATTATTCACCATATTCACCGTTTCGCCTAACGAAATAAAGGGTAATCGATTTGCAGGAACACGCACAACCGCGTGGGCACATTGGTCCATTGAAAAAGCCGAACCGGGATATAGACAAAAAAGAGGCGTCGGAATTACCTATCATCCGAAAATATGAATAGCAGGAAAAATTTGTTCCGCATTCGGCCGCGCTTTTAAATACTCGTCAAATGGTCCGCGCGAACGAAAAGTTCCAAAGGTATAAATCCCATAGAATTACAAGTGTACATTGTGAAACAAAATTCGAAAAATGCGAGGGAACGCAGTTACGAAAATTGGCACCCGTGAAAGCGTGTCGGGGCCGAACGAGAACCGGCAAAAAGATCGCACGGGTCGAGCGAAGAAAGAGAGAAAGAAAGCAGAAATGTCGAGAAAGATGTAGATAGGAAATGAGGACTCGGACGATGAATGAGGATATGAATAAAAGTAGCACGGTTTGCGAATTGCTCTAGATAAAAGTAATCGAAATCGTGGAAGCGATAGAAATATAAAATCTTGGTGGGACTCAAACCGTATGATACTCCAAGCTCTCGTGTTACGTATGCACCCCATTCCTGTATATACGTATCTTCCCATTCTCCAACCGATATACATACATTTTATCGACCCCCCCCTTTACCAACGATTGTACCGGCGTGAAACCGCAAAGTGCCATTCCTGCCCTCTGTCTTTTCGTAATTGTCGATCGTGTTTATGGCCGCAGAAGCGCGGCGCGCATACCTGCACACGAGGAGTCGTTCGCTAAGAAATCGGATTTCGAAGGTAACCCCTCAGACGGATGCGAATCGCGCTACGCGAACGACGGATACCTTCGCCCGTAAGACTAATCTCTCGCAAAAACGTGTACACTTTCGACGCACCGCTGATACGGTGTTCTTAGTACACTCCTAGCAACAGTCCCAACTCTTCTCACTCCGTTGAATACGGTATATCGCAGTGGAGGAGATACGGCGTATAACCGATACACCGTAGCAAGAATACCCGAGGAGGTGGGTGAAGTAGTATCGCGAGCGAAATACCACGACGGTTGCTGCATGTGCACCAGCTCGCCCATTATACCGGCTTTGTTCCGTCAGACTCGAACAGAGGCTGGTATTCCCGGCGATTTCCTATGGGATCCTCGATGCCCCTTCATTTTCTACGTCCGCCGCCACCGAACTTGCGCCCCTCGCGAATCTCTTGTTGCTGCGTCCTCCCTTAGACAAGCAACCGCTATTCCCGACCGTTTCTTTAGCACGCGGTCGCGATTAAAAATTGCCCGCCGATCGGGGAGCAAAACTTTCGAGGTGGACCGAGGGTTCAGGTTTCTCGTCGGTTTGCCTCTCGAATATTTTTCGAGGTCTCGACGAACGGCCGGTTCTCCGGAGGAATCGAAGGACTGGAAAGTACCCGCCGCTCGCGACGCCGAGCTATCGCGTGGAGCATGAAACGTGGGCGCACAGAGCGACAGAGTTTTTCTGAAGCAAACGCCGCGGCGATCTAGCGTAGCGATCGCAGCGCGACGATCGCGCAGCGCATCGGTGACACGTTAAGCGCAGACACTACGGCCGCGCGACGAGTCTTATCGAGGCGGTCGACACAACTGTAAAACGAGAAACGCGTCGCGGACGAAGACGAGGCAGAAATCAGCGGGAGGAGCTGGACGCCGACGCGCGCCGCGCCTTAGAAAATTGCCCATTGCCGATAATAATCGAGGGACGTTGATAACGGAGCGGCTGCGCCGGGTAAACGACCCCCGCCGCCTCTGTGCTCGAGCCCCGCGGTAACGACGGCACGGCTGTCTCGATGTGCACGTGTACGCTGATGTATGCCCCGACGTGCAAGCCTGCTTTGCATTTTTACGGTGCACGTAGAACGAAGCGGTATAAAGCGATCTCTTCGTTCCATGCGCGTATAGGCGTGCGAGCGTGATGTGCAGGGTACGCGCGGCGCGACGCGGTCGGTCGCGTGTTCCACGGGAATCGAGGAAAATATCTAACGCGGGGCCAATGGAATTTCCCCGGCACCCGGCCGACCATGTTTCACCGCCAATGCTCCGGGCACATTTATCAGTAGACGATACTTATTTTCGACGGGACACGTGACGACGGGTTGCTCGCGTTAAACGTGCGAGCACGAGCACTGTGCCGTAGGAACATTGAATCGATCCGCGCGACTACCACCCGGCCCGATGGGCCTCAATGGGAAACGAGTTATCGGCCCGCAACGCGGACGGCTCTCCCGTTTAACTGGAAACCGGTGGAACCGTTCCGACAGTTAAGACTGGCCAAGTCATTTTACGACGGGCGGGAGGGGCAAGGGGAACGCATCTGAAATAATCAGGAAAGCTCATTAGGCGCGGCGCAGTGTCCCTAAGAGCCGTCTCGTCAAGAATTAAACAACCACTCAGCTACTTTGAGGCGAAAGTATCGAACGGAGTATATTGTCTTAGACGTCGGACGAAGCCCCGTTTCTCCGTCGAGCGTGGCACGCCTTTCCTCGAGAAATCTGTCTCCCCCCCCGCGTTTCGTGAAACATTCAAATTCGACGATCACGTGGTAGAACGTCGTACGGTGGTATGCCGTGGTATGCCGTGCGTTTAAGTAACGCGGTCGCGGAATTGTCGGCGAGGGGAGAAAAACCTGAAAATTTCGAATTCGCGGTCGAGCGGCGTTTTTTTTTTTTTTACTATTTATTCTACGGAGCTGTTCGTGCTCGCTTTTATGCGCCGATTCTGCGGCTTCTATTTTTTCCTTCATTTTGTCGTTCCCTTTTTTTTTTTTTTCAACTGCACCTTGTTGCGGTGGATATTCCGGCCACCTCTCCTCGCGAACCCTTCGCCGCCCAACCCCCGAACAAAACCACAGTTCCGTTGTCGTTCCGTACCGAATGCGCTAACCCGTTGCAAGGCCTCACAATTCCCAGCATCCCCGACGCGTTTCCGGAACCTCTGCCTCCGCTACGTTGCCTCTGCGCCGTTCCCTCTCGGCTAGACTTCGTAGTTCGTGGGACGCCCCTCGCGACGGTCGTGCTTTTGTTTCGAATTAACATTAGGAGGTTTCCGCGTCGGAGAATTTATGCAGACGCGCAAATAAGCTGCGCCGGTTTGCTACACCGCGGCATTTAAAAATAACTAATTGTCCCCGTCGAGGCAGCGCAGCTTCGACGATAAAATATAAAATATGGAATGCGGGATAATCCGCGGCGAGCGGAGGAACGTTCTTCGCGTTCGACGCGGCAAATAACGGGCCTGGAACGCGGCGAATTATAATTCATCGAGAGGCAGGAAACACAGAAACGCGTATCTGCTGTTTAGGGGGTGAAAAAATTCATATTGCCGAAAATGTGGCGGCGAACGGATTTATGGCCGTCCATAAATTCTTGCCAGTTCCGAATTATATCACGCAGCTTTCATTACTTTCCATGCGACTGATGAATCGCCCAAGAGAACGGCACTGATACGAATTAACAGTGACAACCAGCGACGCTGCTGCTCGAATTTTTTCAGCTTCAATTTTTTTTTTTTTATTATTCGCGAGAACAATTAGGCCGCGCGGGTCCGACAACGAGAACGCAACGTCGCGAAGAGACTTGACGTCCCACTGGATACTCTTGGATTAACCGTGCCACCAATATCTTTCCCCTTCGCTCGCCGAGCGCTGTGGGCTATTCGTTTCCGAGTCTACATTATCCTCTCTTGGACATCGTGCAGCCGGAATTGGGATATCATGACCTACATACGGTGGCTTAAATAGGTCGGTTTAACATTTCATTTTACTTGCAAAGCTTTATGACTTATCGGATATTCGTTCGTATCTCTTCCGTCAGTTCGCCGGGCTTAGACGATTCCATTTACCGCGTCGAGAGAATAGTTGCGAAGAATTATGCAAATTCGCGCGGCGCCGAATGTTTAGGCTGACCGTGGCGAAATTGCGGCGAAGATTTTGTCCCCGATAATGGGGTGCCGCCCGTTCCCCGCTCCGCAAAGCCCCTAAATCGATACGCGAAATCGTTTGCGACGCCGATTCACGCACCGCCGGCTCTTAATTCGCCATTTCGAAACGCAATTTTCCTGGCCGGTTTTCGACGATGCCCTTTGAACGCGGCGAGCTTCCGCCACGGTGTAAAGTTAAGCGGTTAAGCTCGCGCATTTACCATTTCGAATGGGCACCCTGACAAATGATAACGCGGATCCCACAAAAGTCGACGGACATCTAAAAATGGAGTGAAATCGTTTCCGAGACTACAAATCGAGAGTTGCTTCACGATTAGTCCCTGCAGATTCGTTTGGCGTGGAGGATATTTCGCCGCGCCTTCGGGGCGAAACGATTCCTAAAATACGGTGGCACGGAGAAATCGAAATGGGAAAGAGAGTCGGACGATTTTATCTCAGTTTCACCGAGGACAGCCGGCGACAATGCTCGGACCGCGAACGAGAGGAGGGAAGGAAAATGCAGAAGACCAAGGGAAGGAAGTTGGCAATATCGTCCGGGAGGATCCCGATTTTGTACGGCGACGCGACACCGTAGGCAATCTTGAAAGCTGCCTCGCGTTGACGAGAACTTTGCCGTCCGGTTCATCGGCAACAAAGGATCGAATCTACCTCGCGAGAGGGATCAGAGATTACAGAGAGAAAGGTTTCAACGAAACGGGAAGAAAAACACGAAACTCCGCCGTGGGAAACGGCGGAAAACTTGTCTGCCCCCCCTATAATGATCTCCTTCAAGAAATTTCAAACTGAAAGCAGTGCTCGAAGTCACGCGTACGCGAAACACCGCGAACGCGCGGCGCCGGCGATATTAAATTGAAGCAGTTTATCCAGTTCGAATTTCAGGATAATGAAATGCGAGGGAAAAGGGTGTAGATTAGAAATGGAGGCGCGGCGGTCGAGCAGACCAACAGTCATAATCGCAGCTTAGAATGCATGGAATAATTGCGCGCGTGCATTGCGCCGTAGGCAGCTTAAACGCTGCGGCAATCATAAAATATAATTTCTTCGGGGCGGGCTTATTACACAAGGCTGTCCTCCCTGTTCCGTTGCTCCTACAAATTCTGACCCTTTTTTCTTTTAAGGCGGACTTCGCCGTTGGATGGTTTGCGGCCACGGGCAAACCGGCAATGCCGTGGCGAGATATCATGGCGAAAATGGCGAACGCGGGGACCCAGGGTTAGGCTTTGCAATGACGAATTGCGGAGCGAGGTGTGCCCACGAAGGAAGTGAACGTGTTACGCGTGCACCTAGCCTCCGCACGATTAAACCTCGCGTAACGAAACGAGGCGGACGTCGCAGTGATGATCCGTCTGCAACAAATTCGATACACATTTGGCGAGCCGTGCAATTTAATCATTTGCCGGAAAAGCGAAACGAGTACCACGATCGGGGGCACGGTTAACGAATGCGAAATACATGTTAAGATGGTCGTGATAATTTGCCGATTTCTCCGAGCGAGTCTGTTGACCCAGCAAAGCTGGCGTCTTAGCGGAACGGTCTAGAAAAAGGAATGCTACCTCTGCTTGGCAAATTTTATCAATTTCACGATTTCCTGGCGCTGTGCCACCCGCGGCCCCGAGAAACGAGACAGTGCCACTTATTTTTCTCGACCATCGGAACCAGATATATCGATCGAAAATTTTCCTTGTACTCTCGCGACAATTCAATTCGTTTGAATCGCGTCACCTGCGTCGAATCACGGTCTTATTTATATACGTGCTTAGCTCGGGCGAGGTACGCTTACGGACCGATACGTTTCATACGGACGGACGAACCGTGAGCGACCGTGAAACGAAGAAATCAAAACCGGGGCCCCGTCGCTTCGAGCAACATCGCCGGCCGCATTTTATCCGGTAGATTTTTACAGATTTCCGTCGCTCTTTTCCTTTCAAAAGGTGGAACTTGGGAAGCTTTCGCGCGCATGAGCCTCGCCAGCCAATATCTCCGAGTGCGACTTAACGCTGATCCTTCTTTTATACCCGTCGAATTTAAATAATGCGGCCCGGCGCTAATTTGACGCCGAGCACCGGTCAGCCAAAGTCGTAAATCGTCGGGCCAATTTTTTGTTCCGGCCGAGGACACGCCGAATCGGATGATTTTAACCACCGTACGATGTAATCTGTCGCGACCGTTCTCTTACTCGCGCGCGAAGTATCCAAACTTCGCTCGGATCAACGGATCGCCGTGTTCCCCGACAGCTCGCGATAATTATTTTCCACTTAACTTGTATCAGCGCATTTACCCGCTACGCCCTGCATTAAACCGGCGAACAGCGGGAAGCCCCCCGGAAAATGGTCGGCGAGGCTTGAAACGGATACCGAACAGATGGCGGCTCGATCCAACTGCTGTAACTCGTTACACTCTGCGGTTACACCACCGTGATTAGCTGCACGAGCAAACTCGGACTTCTGCCTGAGTTTCTCATTATCGCAAGTGCGCGGCCGGTGTAACCCTGAACTTTAATCACGACCGTATCGTTACGAGCCCTCCGCTGTTCCGCTCGTCCGCGTGGCGGGGGCGGGGGCGGGGGCGGGGGGCATGCGACCGCGGCACAATTTTTGGTGGCAACAACGGCGCGCGAACAATGCGCCCGGCATCTCGATGGAGCCCGAAGACGCCCAGAATTTTCGCCGGATCGGGTGAAAAGTGGCCGTCGGCCCGGCGAACGAATTTGCCGCTGTATTTGCACGGCCGCCTATTTGTCAATTGGGACGGAACGATTTATCGAGAACGCAAGGAGAATAGAATGGAGATCTATTTGCAGATACTTCGAGGGGGAGGAGAGAGAGGGGAGACGACGGAATGGAAGTGATGGGTTGCGCTAACACAGTAACGAAGTCCAAAATGTTTCTGCCGTGCCGGACCGTCGAGTGCTCAATATCTATGCTAATCCGGCCCACCGCTTCCTTCGATGCAACGGCTATGCTACACCCTTTTCCCTCAGTCGTATTCCTTATCGTTTCCAACCCCCCGTGGCCTGCATCTCGCCCTTTTACTCCATCGCCGCGGCCCTTTGTCTCCGCGCAGCTTGAGTAAACAGCGACCCGGAGGACGATCATCCGCGGCGAAGAATTGAGCAACGGACCCGGCCGTAAAGTCGATAGGTCGAAACGTGGCGCGACACGGGAGACGCTGTAAAAAAAGAATCGACGCGAGGGTCGTACAATTTTCTGTACGGAAGTTATCGAAAATATCGCGGTGGCAGTTCGCGAGACGTATCGATGTCAACTGTATCGCGCGAGTTTTCCTGCCCCGGGCAAACGTTTACTCTTCGCCGGCGTATCGCTTCGCTTCCGCAAATGTTTATGTATCGTGGAATTACAGCCGCGGGTATCTTCTTCGAACGTTCCGCCCCGAGCGGAGTCCGTCCGCTTCTCGAACGAATGAGGAGGACGCCTGAACGCGCCTCGACCGTCCGTCGTACAATTTAATCGGTTGGTTAAAAACGCGTCGATGGCCGATATCGCGCGTCCCGTCCCCGGCAATCGAACAAGTTAACGGCGGAATATCAACGCGCCCCGAACGGCAAGAAACCGCGTACCGCGCTATCGATCGATCGCCGCCGAACTATGTATTTCGATATTTGTGTCCGGGCGGCGCGAATTCCGCTGTTATCCGTTTCCCACCTCGTCCGTCGGCACTTAATTCGCCAAGTTGCATTAGCGCTAATCCAATCTTCCATTCTCTATTTCCGTTATTCCTGTCGAAAGTACAATGGGCTGGCTAATGAGCGGCGGTGCCCGCGACGGTACCGCGTCGAAAGGCAACGTCAACGGCATCGCAGCGCGCACCAATTACACGTCCGCCAACAAAATTTGCTGCGAATACGCGGGGAGTTGCGCCGCGGTGAACAACGATTTAAAGAATAAACAAAGAAAAGAGGGCGCGTCCGCCGTATCGACGGCGTCAGTAATTTTTCGGATCGTTGTTATTTATTTCCGTGACGCGTTGCCCCGTTTTTCTCCCCCCCCCCCCCCCACCCGATATCGAAGTATACTTTACAATATGAGCATTACTCGCGGATAAACTCGATTCCACGCTTTATCGGCCTCGTCGAATTCGCAAGTGCTGAAATGTACTCGGAATGAAAAATTATTTCTGCTTCTCCGAATGTCCTCCTCCACCACCCACCCCCGCACTGCTGTTTCGATTCATTGCTTCGCGGCATTGTCGTAATATTCTAAAAAGAAAAAACCGTCGAGTCACGCGCTTTTCGGATTTCGCACGGACGGATTTCCGGGATTAATCGCAGAGAGCGAGCCCCGTCTGCACCGACCTCACCTTTTGTACCGCGCACCGTCGGTGATCATTAGCGCGGATGCCCCGTGAATCATTAACGCGATTACGCTGTAGTACAACAGTGCGTGAAATCTACTGTTCGTTTTCGAATGCGAAACGGAGAGACCGGCGAGGAACGGACAGGGGAAATAAATCGGAACGAGAGCTTCGGCTTGACCGCGCGGCAACGAACGACGAAGCGTAAAACCGCACGATACCGAGCAGCAGAATCTCCGTGCGAATTAGACGAGGGGTTAATTAGACGAGAGGGCGGCGTGCGCCGATTGCCGATCAAGTTTTTTACCGCCGCTGTACACGCGGCCAATCAATTATCGACTATCAGCGATACAATTATCAGCTAGTTGCGGGACGGTGAAATCGCTGACAGACACGATATCCGGCGTTAAATCTCGATCCCTCGGCGAGCGAGGCGTTGCAAAATTATACCGATCACGGGCGAATCGTGCAGTGGGCGAACGAAGAATCGATGACCGTCGTCGCGGCGAGATTCCCGCGAATCGAACGAACCGCGCCGCGCATAAGCGGGATCCCGTTTCGAAGTAATTCCGGCCGCCGGCAGTCCGATTAACGTTTTAATCCGATTACCGAAGTTTACTCAAACTCGCGGAGGATCGCCGCGAAGAAAACCCAGAGATTCGGTAATACGACGTGAAATTTTCCGCCGGGACGTCTGGATTTCCGCCTTTCCGGCAGGTCTTAGTGTCCCGGCTAATTAATCCGCTAAATTAGTAGGTCGGAGAGTAAGTGCTCAGCGGAGCGTGGAGACCGCGGGCACCAAAAAGACCGTCTCTGCTTCCCTCTGTACCTGATACACAACTGGTGGGCCCGCGGTAGTCGAGCCGCTGCCACCGTGTATAGCTTCTGCGAGAACGCGAGATCGTTCGTGCTTGCAAGCGCCGCGAAAATGCATAACTAAGTAAACCGACGGTGTGCCACTGTGTTCTGTTTCCGTTCCTGTCTGTGTTCCTATCCTCGTACCCGTTCCTGTTCCTGTTCCTGTTTCTGTTTCTGTTTCTGTTTCTGTTTCGGTGCGCGCGCCTACGTGTATCAAACGTAAGAATACTTAGCAATGTAGCAACGTTGTTCAACTCGCTCCTGGAGCACGTTTCTGGTCAACGCGCCGTAATATGTGCAAGTAAAACGCGGCCGGAACAACCCGTGCATAGAGGAGACGATGCCTAAGCAATATACCGAGCTTAGGCTTGTCTAACCCCGATTTCCTAGCGCTGTATGTGTCGTGACGTCACGTGCGTTCAACACCCTCGCGTGGTCATCGATCTGCCACCTCCCTTCGCACCCTCGGACGATGGAGGTGTAACGCAACCCGCCGGAGCATCTATCGCGAACACCGGAATGGATACGCCACCCTCGATTTTCCTTCTCGATTCGTTCCCCAAGAAGAAAAAAATCTCTCCGCTCGTCCCTCCGATTTCGTGAGCACGCCGACCGGCCGCGTATCCTGTTAGCCCTTCAGAAGGTGCGCGACAGAGCATCTCGACGGGGCGCACGTGGCGAACCCGAACAGTCACTCACATTTGCGGGAAACATAAATTTGGGAAGGACGCGATATAAATATCCGACTCGCGACAGCGGTGCAAAACGGAGGAAAGTTTCGCGCTCGTGATCTACGCAATATCGGTCGATTCCCCTAGGTGCTCCGGCGAGAAAAGTTACGCGGGACTTTCGCGGGAAACTTTCTTCCTTTGTTTCTGTCTCGGAACTTGGGCCGGAACGGTCGCGAAGCAACGGCGAACCGAGACGCGTCTGAAAAAAACTTCTGACCCGAAGTCGCGCGTGGCCGTCGCGAAACGCCTCGCGTTCGAGTACAGGCAAAACGGCAGCTGCGTTGTCGTCGCGGCACGGAAACGTCGCTGCAATGAGTGCCCGCGTACGACTCAGCACGTTCTCGAACGGAACGTAAAGCGATCCCGAAACGTCGATGGGAGCGTTTCATATTAGCTCTCATAAGGGGCCCGGCGTGTGCCGGATTCCACGAGCGGCTAAACACCTTCCGAGGTAGGAGTTCGCCTGGAAATTTGCTGCCGTTCTTCAACTACCCGACAGTCTCTCCGTCGCTCGAGTACGCGACACTCGAACGTTTGCGGAGCTTTCGCGAGTGACGCGTAATACTCGCGCAGTTGCACGCTAAACAGGAATCCTCCGGCGCCGCGGGAGAACATGGGATACGCCGGTTCGGGGTGCACAGAACCGATCGTCGCGACTGTATACCCTAGCCATATTTTCACGCGTTTGTCGAACGGTTTACGCTCGATTGAGCTGAAGCAATATCGAGCCCCTCTGTAGGACGATGCCGTTCAAATCCGCTTCACGATTATCGCGACAAACGACGAGCGGAACGCGTCACCAAATTTACGAAGCGACCGAATGCTTCTGTCGCCGATACGTAACGGGGGGGCGGAATATTCCCTTTGAGACGATTGAAACGGCCGAAGGAAATTAGTTCGAGGGCAATTAGTACCCTGCGGCGCGTAAATCCCTTCCGATATGATTAGCGGAACGGACACGGCGGTCATTTCAAGATGGGGCTTGCCTCGGGCAGCTTGCAGATACGAATCTTCCCACGGGAAGTGGTGCGCTGCGCGCATGACACACGCGGACACGGAGCGCAGCGTGCGCGTGAACTGTCCACGTACGCCACGTGCGTCCTTACTGCGCCGAGGAAAACGGAGTGAAACGTTCCCGGAAGATATACAGACGAGGAAACAGGAGGGGGGGCAGGAGGAAAATCGTTGGAAGAAGAGGAATCGAATGAACGGGTCCGAAGTAGTTTAAAGGACCATCGAAGATTAAGAATCGACGGGAACTCGTTCGTAATCGCATCTGGACCTTTGCGATCGATTCACGTCGAATTTCCAGCAAGGTTCCATGGCTTACCCAAAGATTTATCCCGTGGGAAATCAGTTAGTTTCGTCGGTTTGAACGAAACTCGTAGCGATCGAGAATGGAGGTAGGCGGCCTATCGAACCGCTCGAATAATCGGTCACCGAACTATTAAGGCCGATAGCCAATGGTTTGCGAAATTTACGAGCTCGTTCCTACCGATGTTAGATAGACTGAAACACCCATGCCGTTTTTATTCTCTTCCAAATTGCTGCCTCGATAATTTAACGGTAACGAGCGAAACGCATCGTTGGATTACCATGATGTACAATAAAACCGGGCACCGGGAATTCTATGTTAATAACATGCGCCATCTTTGATTCGCACGCGATGTAATTAGCTCGCCCATTGAGCGAGGAATTATGCATTTCGTATCGGCGCAATATATATGTGTCAAACTTTTGACTCAATGATAGGGAATATATATATCATCAATCAAACGAAACTTTAGGCCGAGGCAAATGGATAAAATCATAAAGCTTCGCAAATTATACGTAAACTAACATTCATTAGAATATAAAATTTTAATTACGCTTCAAAAGCGTCCATTTATCTATATTTATATATATATATAGATAAATGGACGCTTTCGAAGCGTAATTAAAAATTACATACCGAGACGCAAGCATTCGGAGTCCTTGTGAATTCGTGGTTAGTCGCGAGAGGCAGAACTGTCCATTCAAATATCGCTCCATGTGATTCCATTCGAGGGTTAAAAGACGTACTCAGGTGCGCGCTGATTCACGACCACATCACCTGCTCCCTTCTCGTTCCCACCACTTCGACACCACATCTTTTTCACTGCAAAATTGCAAATTAATTTTTCGCCACCGCGTAACACGAGCGTTCGCCACCATGATTTATTGCAAGCGCGCCTATACAATTCCGAACCAAGCCCGCGCGCAGCTTCGCGCGAGTTCGGCTATTTTCGCCGAGCGCGTCGTCGGTGTAGGTATTTTGCGAGGGAGATTCAATTGCGAAACATGCACAGCTTTGTAGCGAGCCACTCCCAATATTATATAGTCACGCGTTTTGTAATAATTTTTTTCACCAAGCATTTTTCTACGACAGTTTCCCAACATTATTTATTTAATCCCAGCAATTGAAACGCGTAAAGGATATTTGAGAAAAAAGTAGCGCGTGAGTGCGACATAATGAATGCACGGCAGTCACGACTCGTATCAAACATGATTTACGTTGGACACACTAGGAACAAACATCTAAAAGCTTTCCTTGCATTGCTCGGGCAGAAGTTTGCAAAGTAATCAGAAACATGGAAAGAGACTGCCACGGTACACACACATTTATACGAGTTTAAAACTCCACCCCCGCAACTTTACTACCCTTTCGTTATATCGCCGTCTACCGTTCAAACGAGAACGAAGACACATCCTTGCGCTACGGTTTTACGAATTATATTTCATATTCCTACGAGTTACTATTTCGACGTCCCATAGTCAAAGGGGAATATATTGTTTATATTAATTTGTCGCACGGTCTACTTGAATAGTAGCGTTCAATTGCAGGCATATGGATGTAGTACCATGACAAATAAATACTTCCTATGCTATTTCGGTGACCAATTATTGTACTTATTTTTAAATACTCCCATTAAGAATAAAATTAAGAAACTTCGGCGCTGTGCAGGAAATCAGTTGACACTGATTGAGCTGATATGCGAGACGGAAATCAAAGCAGGAAGTCGCCAAACTTCGTTTAAGAGTTCGTTAAAGGTGTTACGTGCTTTCGTATGGCAGTGCATAACCAAACTCTCGTAATGGGTCTTAACGCGATGGACTTCGTACACTGTTCGCAAACTTGCCTTGAGAGATGCTCATCTCGCGTTGTCCACAATTTGTTGCGTCGAACCTCTTGTACCCTTCATTTTAAATTTACGAGACTTTTATTCAAATTTTTCCCTAGGTTTGCCGATTTTACCGAGCAACGAACAATCAAACGAAACTTTAAGCCGAGGCACATGGATAAAATCATAAAGCTTCGCAAATTATACGTAAACTAACATTCATTAGACTATAAAATTATAAGAATGACACAAATGCTTGTATAAAAAAATACCTTATCAATATCAATACTGGTGTAGGATGAAAGCTTGTCCCCCCATAAATAAGGTTACGATTATAAACGTTCAGATGTGAAACTGGCAAAAGTGTTTTTCCTCCTCTTTAAAAAATTGATCAATTCATGGACACACAAATGGTATAGCCATCTCGCGGTCAACACATGGTACTAATTTCCAGAAAATCACATTACAAAAACATGTAGTTATCTCGGCGTCTAAGTTTTATATTTTAATAAATAATAGCTCAAATTGAAGCTGAAATCTTCAGCAACACTGTTATATGCGAGTTATGGCAATTGTAGCCAGTATCTACTTGGTAGAAGCAAATCAACATATATTTATATATTGTTAAAAAACCACCAACGGAATTGTTTAAAAATTATTATGCGTACCTTCCTTGAGTTATCAGCTCCATTTGAGGCATAGTTGATCAAAAAGTTCTGCCTAGAAGCCGCAAAAATTGTATTTGTATCCTGACATAGCACCACCAGTGAATAGTGACGCCATCTCTTGGGGTTAGCGGGAATTAGGTACCGCGGCAATTCAGATAAATGCAAATTTTTCGTATTTTAGTTAAATTCGTTTAATGCGTCAGAGCTTAAATTAAAGATAGTTTCGAAAATACCATACCAATATTAATTTAAGGTAAATCATTCCATTCGTTTACATCTACTAAGCAAATCTTTCAAGACGTAGGGCGCAGAATGAGGTTCTATGCCTGTAAGTATTTTTACTTCATTTAATGTACCAATTGCTGTGTGTAATTTATATATTAACAGCCTATGGCTAACTCCCAACCATTGTGATATGATTAAATAGTTAAATAAGTAATGAGCAGCAATTTTAAGCTATAGCTCTAATGAATCGTACGATCACGTGTTTCAAATTCTGAATTCGTACATTTTCTTTCGAATGGTCCGATTGTCTATGCCTTTAAGCAGATTTAACAATAATTAATGCAAATATTTCCATCGTATGACCCTTATATTAGACAAAACACATCCTTCATCGTGTTACGATAACATTTTGCTTCAAGATATCAGAGACGGCTTGCAAGCAATTAGGAACTCGATGAATAGATTAGCTTCTGGTTTATGTCGACAGTTCCCAGCAGTACCTCTGCATAAGATAAATCATTCAGTAACCAGACGAAATGTATAATTAATAAAGAATAATTACCTTCAATCCTATTATACATCTGTTGACATATCTGTCATACAAAGCGATAACCTCCAATTGGGAAAATTATTTATTACAAACCTGAACCAAATAAAATACATATGCATGGAAAGCTTGGAGCACGGCTAATAAATTGCAATCATAAAAGTTCAGAATTTAAATATGAAAGTACGTACTTTCTTATTGTTTGAAAATTTGAACGAATCGTGGACACACGAATGCTATAGCCATCTAACGGCGAATGGTTGGTACTAAAGTATGGAATGTCTCGCGTTCGAAGAAAATATTTCTTCAGTTTCTAGATGTCATTTCCCTCCGAGTTAGTGTTAAAATCAGAGCTAAATATGTCGTAATTTATTGCCTGTACTCTGTGCTTCCATTTGAGCCATCATGTGTTGAAAAAGATTGCCAAGAAGTTGTCACAAAGAGGGCATTTATCTAAATTGCCGCGGCATCTAGTTCCCGCTAACCCCAAGAGATGGCGCCACAATGTGCTTGTCGAGCTATGTTAGAATCCAAATACAATTTTTGCAGCTCCTAGGCAGAAATTTTTGATCAAGTATGGGTAAAATAGAGCTGATAACTTAAGGAAGGTATGCATAATAAATTTAAAACATTTCCATTGATGGTTATTTAACAATATACAAATATATGTTAACTAGCTTCTACCAAGTAAATACTGACTAGAATTGCCAAAACTCGCATAGAACAGTGTAGCTGAAGATTTCAGCTTCAATTTGAGCTATTATTTATTAAAATGTAACGCTTAGAAGCCGCGAAAACTACATTTGTTTGTAACGTGAATTTCTGGATATTAGTACCACGCGTTGACCGCGAGATGGCTATACCATTTGTGTGTCCATGAATTGATCAATTTTTTAAAGAGGAGGAAAAACACTTTTGCCGGATTCATTTCTGAACTTTTATGATTGAATCTTCATTTCTAGGCTACAGGCTTTCGTCTTATACAAATTTTGTTACAGTTTTGTTTAAAATAAGAGATTTCGTACTTGATAGCTCTCGAGTGTATTGCGTGGGCTGCGGCTAATATATTTAATTCCTATATGTGTATCGTCGTATAATTAATTGCACTGTTCGCATTGTTTATAATATGCGCCGGCATTCACGTTTGACGACGGAGGGTATGTTTGAATTATAGGGATAGTAGCACTCTCTTATTTTATATTATATTTTGTTGTTACGTGACCGAATGAACATATTCAAAAAATGCCGCGGTTCGTCCAGCGGTGGGAGTCAATACAATATGGCCGCACAGTACAACACCGCTATGACGATTTTCTTGTCAGTTTCCTAATTATTGCCTTTTTATATATTTTACATGGATTTTTTAAGCCAGTGTATTGCAAGTAGACGTAGTGTACGCTAATTTACAATGTGACAGTGAGAATCAGATGGTACTGTTCAATTTGTCGACATAAATACAAAAAGAGTGGTGAGTGTTTTGCTGTCTCTTATGTGCTCGTTCTGTCTATCGATGGTCCGTTTCCTAAACAAGAGGGGGGAATCAATTTGTTTACATTGTATCGAATTTGACGGCAATATTTTATGAAACACGCTATTTCTTTGCAAGTGGCCACAGCTGAGGTACAATAACACGAGTTAAAGAATATAAAACGTGTATATCAAGCATGCGTTGCCAGTCAATTATGAGCGTCAGTACATATAACCTCTTGTATTTCGCAATACTGTCATTTTCATTTCGGAGCATCATCATTTGGAGCAATATATATTATCATCTCTCTTCAGTGGAACTTGAATATGTATTGAAATCCTCTATGATGATTATTATTCTTCTTCTTTTGATTGTCATATGTCCATGTCTTCTTAGCTATTGATCTCTATTCGTTTGTCTGGAAGCTCCGAAATGAATGTATTTAACTCGCAACGCTTTTCAACAGTTTTATCGTATACACTCGAATTTATAGGAACCTTCAACGATCAATGCATAAATGTTACCAACAATGTTCGACCGTCTTGAAATATTAACAGCATATACCGATCGTTCTAGGTCTCCTGAACGCCTTAAAACTAATTCCTTGACGGGGATTAATCTTTCGCTGTTTTCTGCTTTCAGGGAACGCTGAAATAGGCCCAATATTGAGAGAGGACAAAGGTGTGTACTGGCAGAATCGTCCCGAGGGGGAATGCCACAAAACATTCAAACATTTACAGCGGATAAACGTATGTTTAGTATTGTTTATTTATTTTGTTCATTTATTTGTTTTCTATATGTTCAATGGTATACACTTTTCTTGACGCACAATCACATTTTCACAATACAGGACTTACAAACATTTTACAAGTGTGTATACAAATGCGCATTACAAAGTTCTATTTTACTTTTATTATATATTTTTCTCTGAATTATCTTATTTATATTTGTGCATGCGTGTGTCGTTCTCTATGCCCATGCGTGCAAACACAACGCTGACACAAATATAATATATAAAACACGATTCTTACATTTCCCATTGTTTATTACACTCGTATTTACCGTTTTTACACCTTGGTATATTTATGCATACACATTATACATATATGTGATGGCCTTAACAATGAAGGAACTTCTTCCGTCCGGCCCAATTTCTAGGTCATTGCATTCATATTTTATATTTCATGATTTAATAATTTAAATTCCTCCTCTAATTACATTAATTATACGTCGTTCTCGAGCAGTCTGATCGGTTTTTTTATTTTCTAATACTCGAATGTATTAGCAAATGATGGATTACATGCGGGTGCAATTAAATAATGTAACAAATGCTGTGCTCAATTCTTTTATATCTTGGAACATGTTCTGTACGAAGTGGTATTGGCTTGATATTGATTTATTTTCTTTGTACGGAAAGAATGATCGCGGAAATTGTTTTATAAAATTAGGAGAAGCGATATTTTTCCGAATTATGATCAAATATATACTTATTTCCGTTCAAACCCGCTCGTTTCATACCTATAGAAGCAAAGGTAAGTCCATACCGACGCCTCCACCCTTCTGTTATCAGCGCTTCTACCCTCGTATTACCGACCGTGGAATAACCCGCTCTAGATATAGTTCGAACGCCTCCTTATCAGCGACGAATCCGTACTGTAATCTACGAAAATGCAAACCATTAGATTAATACAGTATATTTGCGTATTGTTCTTTCAACTTGAATCGGATTTAGGATCACAAATGTCTTAGAAGTCTGAAATACTGCGATTGATGTGCGTTAGCGTGTGTGCTGTTAAATAATAGAAACTGTTGCGCAGCTTTCGTGTACATGTATGAATAAGTTCCACATCATGCCAGCGCATAGTATAGAAACATAAAATGTTGGAGGAATAATAATTCCGGTGCTTTGAAATATGTTTAAATGGAATAGAGCGAGTTAAAGTTCACGGTAGCAATGCCGATTAACGTTTCTTTAATTGATCGTACTATTCACGTACGATAGCATGGTCTACCTGCAAAGTTAACACGCGAATGATTTTCGGTCTAAACAATGGAGGATCGAAGCTCACTTTTACGTAAGTTCGGAAACAGTGTGCTCCGAGGGACTCGGGATTAAAGCCGGGCGTTTAAATTCGAGCATTGGCTGTGTTGAGTTGCACGCGAGCCTACTCGTGATCACGCTCTCTTGCATATTATTTTTAATCGCTCGGTATCTCACCCGAATGTTTGCCCGGGTTCTGAATGAAGACCGTGATTATACATAATGGGTTTACATTTCTCCTTATTCGCTTTTATATCGATTCATTCCCTTTCTTACCTTCCCCGCGTCATGCATGTGCGCAGGCATTGATTTTTCCGTTTATTATTTTCTCCCCTCCTTGCCCCCGCGTTAGGATATTTTTAGTAGATCAGTAGGTCCCACAATTCGTCACAATAACCCAACAGCCGTAGATCCTCGCGCGTAGATTAGGCGCTTCACCTGTAAATATTTCTGAAAATTAGTTACGTACGCTCGATTATGTACCGCCGAACTTGAATTATAACGGAATAGAAAAATGTAGAAATCCTGCTGCTCATCGCGCGAACAATATTAGCCCAGGTTTCGTAAAGCAAGTCTTCCAAATTTCTTTACCGCACTTTAATAGACTAACGCTCGTCCCGTCATTAATCTTGATGTTCTTTTTGTTATTGAAATTCAACTGTGACCTAGTAAGCTTGGCTCGTCGGTATACCGTAAAAAAGCGCAGTAAAAGATATAAAGTAACTGACCGCAAAAGCGATGGTTAGATTTTTCATTATCTTTTCCGTTTTTTGCCGAGATCCCATTCGTTCATTAAACTCGAGCTGTCCGGCGTTCGCTAACCGAAGCTGCACTTTTCCCAGCTTTCTCCAAATACACTTTACAGTCTCTCATTTATGTACACGGCTGTCTGATATTTCGCAGTGAAATGTTTCATGTTTACAATGCGGGAATTTCGTTTAGTTTCGCGGCCCCGTGACAACGAGGCATGAAATTTGTCACGGGACCAAAGTGTCGCCGAGAGGCTCCTAAATTGTGTGCACAACGATTATAGCGATCAACATTATGAAAACAATATTCCGTTTGCCCATCGATTTTACACGAAGGCATCGACGAAGGGGAACGCGCACTCTATGAAACGAGGATCGGTAAGAGTGTAGAAATCGCTTCGGGTGTCCGTGTAGTGGTTTAATGATTTTAATGACCGTGCGATTACGTCGGCCACAGTCACGGCGGGTTAACAGGCGATAAATAAAACGTAGACACGAGTGGTGGCAACATGCGATCGTGTTCTTATCCAAAGGTTTCAACCCTTGATGTACATTTCTGTTTGGCGCACGCCCGCTTCCATTTTTTCGACCTTTTATTTCCTCGCCGTATCATTGTTGGCGGAAAGAGCCGTAGCCGTTTTTTCGTACGTTCGGTTGCGACGCATCCCACCTTAGTTGTTATTAAAATTGTACCGTATCACTCGCGGATTAATACACGCCGGGAGTGTAATTACAAACGGCGGGCGCACGCATTTAATTACGTAATTCCAAGTACGCGCAAGGATATAAGCGGACGCGCGCGCAAATACATAGAAATTTGGGGTAGATGGTTTCTGCAACAGGATATAAAGAGAAGGGTCTCGTGTTTGTAGATCTTTTAGGAACACAGCATGAGATTCGAAGTACGTATACGTACACTCGCGAATTGTGGTAGAGTCTGAGCCAAGCTATGGTGTAACTACTGCCCGAGGCTGATGCTTCATTACTTGCGTTGGGTCTCTTAGTTTGCCAAGTAATCCTACTCTTACCCTTCCCGGGCTACATCGTTCTCACCCGCTTCGGCCTCTTACCCTTCTTTCTTTTCGAGAGCTATCCAAACCTGTAATTTTTCTTGTTTTACGCTCATTTCGTTTCTCTTCCTCGCCGTCCGCTGCAGCCCCTTCTCGCGGATTTACGTGTTAATTAATTGAGTACGGCTGCAAGAAAGGGCAATTGCGGGGCGACAAGTCAAAAGATTCGTCGTGAAAGTTTGCACGCTTCTCGCGACTCACGGCGTCACGTTGTACGCGCCAGCGAACCGTCGCGCGAATCAATTGTACTGTCAATATTTCCGGGCCGACGAGCGGACAAGAAAGCGCGCATAAAGTTGAATGCTTTATCCGGTAAACTAAGTGACAGCTGATTTCATTAATGTCACTTAAGCGTAAGCCAGGCTTAAACTCTGCTATGCGCGATTGCTTTGTTGCATTAAAGTTAATCCATAGAGGACGGTAGCGAACCGAGCGATATGAGTGAGGGGTTTTTTTTTTTTTTATATGTAATGGATAAAATAAGAGAACACTGTAGTAAAACATTTCTTTTATTTTTGCTTCGCGCGGCGAAACATTTTATGCGCACACGCGCGGTCATTTCTGTGCCGAGCGGCTACGATTGCTTCGCGAACACGGGTTATCGGCGGAATGAAAAATCTAACGAAGCATCGTCGAAGCATCGCCAGACGCGGGTCGATTTCGGGCGGTTTTGAATCAGAGGACGATCTATTACTCCGGACATTGCCGGCGCTGTCCAGCCAGTGAACAATGGACATTAGCTCTGATTAGGACATGCAACTGACACCGTGTACGTAACCTACTCTGTATTCCTGGAGGATACAGAAGGTAGTAGGGTTCATGGTGATCCAAGGACCTGGTTCCATAATAGTATTAGTACAACGGCGGTACTCACGGTAGAACGCCCAGGAACCATGCAATCATTGGCACGCGAGAGTGCGCCCTGTTACTGCCGGCGATAAGGACTACAATCGAGGCAGCGGCCAACCGCTGACTGAATGCTTTTCACCCTTAAATCGGTTAAATAGCCCCTCTCCGTGCTCGATCCGCGGTCTTTCCAACAGAAAACGATCAAAACGATCGCGTATAAGCGCGTGATTGCGTTCGTCGCGTATTAGTCGGGCTAAGCGAAATTTACCTGCCCGACGAAATTGTCAGCGCTCGAGCGTAATTTACCGTGCGCAGGACGAGGCTTCTCGGACGCGTAACAAGCGCGGGCGATGCGATTTGGCCGGAAGAACCGTGGACGGCAGATTTCATTTTCCAAAGCTTGTTCCTTCTCCGCATCGCCGGACCGAATAACGACACATCTTGTCCCGATTCTATCTTCAATCTAACGAAATCAATTCGCGTTCCGCGTAATGCCCCGAGCATCGTTCCTTCCCGTGGAATTTACCCACGACCTTTCCGGCAGGTACGGGAGATTAATATTAGTTGATGGCCCGTTGCATCGTGTCGTACACGGTACAGGGTATCGTCCATCCGCGCGCGGGCGCGCGCACGTTTACGTACACTTATTTTACGGTCACGAAGACGTGTGCATTCCAAACGCGTAAAAGTGGGGTGCCGGTGAATTTCGAGATGCACTCGTGAAACGTACCCAGTACACGTATGAAGGCGCAATAAAGAAAAGTGGTGTTCGTGCTCGGGTGAAACGCGCCGCCGCCGTACCTCTTTCCCGACAATTTATTTTCGATCAAGGTGGCCAATGCTGATTAGCGCGACAACGCCAGCTTTGTTCAACGATTAACGACGTTCCATCCGATTCCTCCCATTCCGTGTACCATTCTCGTTCCGATAATCGTACATTCGAATCCGGATAAGATTTAAAGAGCCATTCGCCATCCCCCACCTACGACTTTCGCAACGAACTAGACGCACGTAACGATTTTCATTCAAATTCAAGCTCAGCCGTCTGGCCGGCAGACGCTCCGTTCGACGACTCGTTTTGTCGTTATTCACCGCGGACTCGTAACCTTTCAAAAATGCGAACTAACCTCCCGTCCCGTAAGAAGAAGAAGAAAAAAGTCGCACAATTACACCGGTCGAAGGCTTTTAATACACCGCTGTACAAGATATCACGGTTGCTCTCCTTCTCCGATAGCGAAACAGCCCGTTAGGGATACCTTCTCCCCGGGAGGAAGTACATACTTTGTGCTCTTTACTCTGGCACGAAAGAACGGAATTCTTCGGAGAGGTTTCTTCCTTCTATCGTTCTTGGGAGTATCGCGGAAACCCACTGCGGACTTGGTTCACGAGATGTCCTGCATTAAAGATGGTGTTGAGTTGTTTGCTCCACTTTTCCCTCTCACGTCGCTCTCTCCCTCCTCCTCCTCCTCCTCCCCACGCACACACACACTTTTCTTCCTAGCTATTTTCCTTGTATATCATTGCGCCACAGAATTATTCTTCACGGCGGTACCCGCGCATTAGCTTCTTGTCTGTCACGGCGCGCAAAATATCGCCCCGTTAGTTGGAGCATTAATTCGCCGGTCGTTCGCCCCCTGGTTCGGCGTCGGATCAGATGCAGCCGGGAGATGGAACGCGGGGCAGAAGAGAAGTAGGGCAGAAGTAACGAAACGTCCGGGAGTCGTTGATTGGCGGCTAATCGTAAAACAGGTCGGAAAGGCCTGGGAGCTTGTGCCAAACTCATAGCAGATACGGCGGCTGTTAGAGATGGGAAAGGATTAAAGGCTCTCTCCTTTCGAATCTCACGTCAGTCAGCCGTACACCTAGATAATCCGGGGCGGTGTGTATTCGCGACGCGCGTATAAAATAAAGACCCGTCCTGTCGGGCTCTTTTCTCGTTCCCCGCTTAATAACGTTTAATGAACGGCGACCGATGTCACGCGGGACGTGAAACTTCTCCTCCCTTCTCCGTCGTCCGTCCTGCGTCGCGCCTTCTTACTTTTACACGCCGATGAAACGGATTAAATCTTTTACGCGTGCGTCTGGGGTACGCGAGACGGCGGCGCGGGACCGAGCGAAAAAAGATAAGGGGATAAAGTTCGGCGTTAACCCACGAAAGTCCGTTGTAGCGAGGCTCGTTCGAGTCGAGGACACCTCCAGCCCGGATTGGATTCGCCGCGTCGACGGATTTCATTCTGACGCGGCCGTCTCGTGATTCTCCGCCGAATCGTTCGAAAGGCGGATATAAATATTGCAGGCGCGGCGGGGCGTAGCGGTGGAAATTGGATTTCCCTCTCGTCCGAACCGCCATCGCGTTAATCACTTTAAATAATTATGATCGAGCGGAAACGCGGCGAAATTGATTCACGCGTGTCTGGCTCCTGTAACTTTCAGCGTCCGAAGTTCTCGGACGGAAAGTTCTTCTTTCTGGTTCCGTTCGAGGAGCGGCGGCCGCCATTTACTTGAGCAGACTTTGCTCAACGATTAATTAACGTCGCCAAGAAGGAATATAGACAAGCGATACCGAACAGAGACGATTCACGAACAGAAAGAAGTTGAGCTTCGTCGATTAAGCTTCCGCTTTCGACCGATACGAGCATTGCGATCTTCCGCCATGGATCGTTCGAAATCGTGTACGCATCTCGCCAAAAATTATTCGCCCCCGTTGCTACATATTTCTCCCCCCCCCCCCCCGATATCAGCGTTTTAAAAGCGCCGCCGGTATGAATGGTTCGTCGATTAATTTTCCCTTTCCGTGGGTTAGCAGATGCAGGACAATCATTTGCTCCTACGGCTGCGCAGGTGCCGTTTATTCTGACAAGCTTATTTTAATACCCCCGCGCCGGTATCCCTTGTTACATTCATTCGGTGTCCGAACTTCGTGGAAAGATGCCCGGCAACAAACCGAAGTGCCAGGTGTGTCGTGTACAACCAGACCGCGAGCCGTCGGTGCAAACTAATTATACGGGACCCCAATAATTTAACCGCGCGTCGTTTCCCCACCCCCGATTCGGCTACGATAATGCTATAGCGTTCGATCTCTTCTGTCGCAAACGACTTGGTGGTCGCAGAGAGGGTTGGTCCGGCGGCCGTTGTTCGCCGGTCCCGGGGGACACTTTATGCTAACGCCGTGGCTTTGCTAATAATAACTTGCCGCCGCATTTTAGGAATGCTAATAATCGCACGCGCACGTTCGCAACGAAACTTCGGTGGCACGTAACATCTTCGCAGACGCATAATTGAAACGTAGACTCGAACGGCTTTGCAGCTTGTCGTTTGTCGTTTCCACGCAACGGGCCGCCCTCGCTTCGTTAATACAGCGGGTTGAAACATCGAGCCAATAACGTTCACGATCCCCTTTTAAGCGCGTCGAAGGATCGATCGATTGGACTCGATCGGCGAACAGCGCGTCCTACGAATGCTGCGCCGACATTGCCGAGCTTACCGATGGTCCTTCAATAGGCGTCTATTCGATTAATCGGTGCCTCCTGCGGCCGACAATACAGTACTGAGGAGATTACAGCGAACCACGAGTACGGCATTCTGCGCGACACACGCACATATTTTACCTCGCCGTATTTTAAGTAGCGCCACGCGGGTGCTACTGCAGTCAGTCGACGCTTCTACATGGCACTCGGTCGTTCCCTGACTTTTTCTCTCTCTCTCTCTGTTTACTCGAACAAGTACACTTCCGGGCCGAGTTTGGCAGCGTCTGGCGAAGCTTTATATTTCGCTCTCTCTTCACGCGTGATGCCATCACGGGGATACGTGAGTCGCTTTGCGAACGACAGGACAACACGTGAAACCGTGGAAACCGCGACATCAACGAACGTAAACGAGAACCACCCCTGCTAAGCCCACGAAGGGATTTCATTCCAGAAAGGAAACGTCCAAGGAGAGATTTACCTCGTTACGAATAAATAGTTCGACCCGAATGAAAGCGGACCTCCACCCCCTCGCATTATCCTCGGCCGGCATCAATTCGACATCGGGCAGATTAGCGAGAGAAAATCGCTACAAAGGATAATGCTGCGTTGACGATGGTGGATAGAGTGGTGATCGAACTTGTGTAAGAGCTCGTTGAGAAACAAGACAGATCGTATCTTCCCACCCCGTCGCCCCCCCACCCCCCAACTCCCCTCCTACGTATAAGATCAATCGAAAGAACGTGCCTGAAGTTGCGGCTGACGTGTATGGAAGTTGATGAACGAAGATAGGGGCCGGAAAACCTAAGAAAATGGATGGGTTTTAATATCGCGAGCTTGGCGGAACTAGGAAGTCGTAGTTGGACAGGAAATCGCAGACTCGCTAAGCCTTACAGATTGTGGGTTCGAGACTCGGGCGAGTAAATCATGGCATCCCGTGTCCGCCAGTTCGTACTTTAAGGCATGCCAGGACGCAGCTGCCACGTTATCCTGCTGGATCATCCCGAGGGATTAGCGATACTTCAATAAACCCCACTACCTTCGTCGCATTCCGTTGCGACGACTAGGCTCTGCCATGTGTGCATGAGTAATGGAGAGGGAACGTTTGGAACGAGGGTGGAAGAGGGAATTCTGTATCCATCGCCTTCCCTTTCGTTTTTTTTTATTATTATTATTCTTTAACAATCATTCGATCCGGGGTCTTCTGAATTTCTTCGCGCGAGAGAGACGTCCGCGTTTGCGTCGGGGTTCCGTTTGTTTGTTCGTTTTTTATTTCTTTCCAAAACACGCTTAGCGCAACAAAAATTAGTGTACCCAGTAGGAGACGTTCGTGCTCCGCGGTTGCACGTTATCAGTATGCAGGGGGCAGAACACTGGAAGACGGAGAACCCGGTCCCGTATCAAGTAGTAGAGCTCGTGCATTCTGTGAACGAAACTAATATCCAGCACAACAGGTTTGACGAAAGAATAACGACGGACGAAAGACCGCGGCAACTCGATAACTCTGCCTTAGCTTTCGCGGCGAGTTCCACGCCGGTTCGCATTTTTATTTCGCGAACGGCGGTTCAGCGCCGACCCACGGAACGGTTTCTTTTTTAACGAAGACAAATTAGGATCCTGGGAATTTGGAAACAGAGAGCGGATACTTGCTCAAAGCCAAGTAGATGTTTGACCTGCAGGCAGGTACTATCAACAGAACCCGCAAGTTTACATAGGTGTGTAACATTAGCCGACTCTGAGTAAATATGCATGCTTGCAGCACGCCTGATTGAGTTACATTACTCGCCGGGGTAAGTGTTCGTGCGTCGTTTACCGCGAACGAAACTGTCAGATAGAAAAACGATTCTTCAATAATCTTCGTTCGAGACGAAAAAGATGAAAGACCGTCGTACTGGACGAGGTTCTTCTCGCAAACGGACGATACCATTACGAAGCACGTATTCTACTATCCTCGAACTCGTCGCAGTTTGCTTCATCCAAAATACTCTCCTTGTATGTTTCAATTCGGGGAAAGCAGTGGCACTTGACGTTGAATTGTTACGTACGCTTGGTAAACACAAGGTTGTTATCAACACTGAGAGCTAAGTCTCGTTAACCATTCCTAACAGGCGAATACGAAGCATCCTAGCATTGGATTTGATGCCTTGTTCGAGAATCTCTATTACCTACGTGACGTCTGGAGACATTTGCTAACCCGCGCGATACACAGTCAGATAACACGCGAACGAGAGGTTCACTTGAAGTACTGGAGGTAGAACGTCGGAGGGCAACGCTACCAAATGTTACACATTGTACTCGAACCTGTGCATGCACCGAATTTACCTCCGCGCACGAGCGCGCACACTCGTTTCCTCGATTCACCTATTCGCGTCTTCCGCCGCTGCATTATTTATCGTTCGACGTTCCGTATTATTATTGTACCATTCCGTTGAGCGTGTCAATCACGCCTGTCGGTTTCCAGTCTCCGCGAATTAATTCATTCGGGTTTTTATTTGCTGCTCGAAGCTCGCGATTGACGAGGTCAATTGGATAATTCGATATTTCAATGGTGATACCTTCGATTGCGTTCGCCAGAGTTCGCGTTTACGAGTCGCGACACGTTGATCTGTTGTGCCGAGCGTGCGGCATCTTCTTCCGCGTCCTTCCGCAAAATGCCGCGGGCGGAACGGGGAGAATATTTATCCGGATGATTGAGGTAGGCGTTGACGCAATTTCACGGGGCACAACGAGAGTGTAGGATCGGGCCGCGCGTAAGCCAGGACCAGTTTATTAGACTCCCCGCTGTGGCCTTTATTAGTCTTCTCTGTCTCCTTCATAAACGAAGTTGCGCGTGTACCGATATACGAATTTGCCCGCTAACAAACACGTACACCCTCTACGACGCCCGCAGCGCGCACGAAAGTTCATGGGACGTACCTATGGCATATTTATTTCCCGCTACAGACGTATCTCCGCGTGCGGCATAATTCGCCGCGGCGTCGTTATTAATCTCGCGAGGGCGAAGGCGCCGCGTGCTTTGTCGTTTCGCGTACCTCCGGGAGATCTATCGCGTTTCGCGGGAAGCCTATTTTCTGCGGGGATTATCGGGAAAAAACGAGCGAACAGGTGCATCCGATAGAACGACGAGGACGAAGCCAGGAAAAAAATAGACCCACGTTTTTAGCCCGCGCGATAGCTACGAGTGTGCAGGGAATTTGCTAAGGACGAGTTCATCACTAAGTCACGATGCTTTTATCCAACACCCTCGTCACCTCCGCGTTTCAGTTTTACCTTCCTCCCCTTTGCTTCCTTCGCTTGTTCCCGAGGCCAGCGCCCGTTGTCTGACAGATAAAAGAAGTAAGAGAATAGAAGGTGGAAGTTGGCGTGTTCGTAGTCCTTCGCGGCGGTGCCTTTTCTTTTCGCGCTCCCCATTTCCGTGTGTCGGTTACCGTGCAGTGTGGGTCACGGTGCACACACGTTCGCACGCCCGTGTATTTATATCCGTTTCTCGCGGGATGAAACGGGACGCGCAAAGGAGGCTGCCGCATGTCTCAGAAATCAGGCCGCCGCGGTTTAACAGAGTTGAATCGTTCGATATCGTACTGCCCGGGCCGGATCGGCTTAGTAGCCGCTTCGTTCTTGTGATAATTTTATCGTGTCGCTCGTTTTTTGGAACGCCGGGGGGGAAAGCCGGACGGAAAATAAAGTCTTGCAGGGTGCGCGGGTCGAACAATGGCTCGGCGGTAGTTCGGTGGAAAGCGATGGAAGCTGCGGAGGCATGTTTTCCTTTTATTTCCGTTACGCCGCGGTGACAGTGCAGTGGCAAAATAGCCGCCTCCGGCAATCGCACGATAAACACCAGTCCATTTTCTTCTATTCAGTCCCTTTCTTCTCTGCTGTTTCTAACTTTTCCTCCTCTCTGTTCGTTTTGTTTCCTCCCCAGACCTCCCTGTCCCCCGCCGTGGCAGAAAATCGAAAAGACATTGCGACGACCGTTCCGAGAGTTGCCGACAGCCGGGGACATTAACGAGTCAGGTATTCGGCGTTTTGTTGTGCGGCGGACGTTCAACGGTCGTTTCGTCGGTCGTAAATCGTCGTCGTTCATTGAATTCGGTATCAAATTGGACATCGCGTCGGACGGCGACGCGCAAAGCTCTGCACCCGTGTCCAGAAGACGAAGCGACGAAGTTATCGTTTAATTTCGGCCGCGGAAAGTACGGAGGGTCTTAGGGATCGGGAAGAAGCTTCGAGTGCCTTTCGTGCGGTGAAATTTTCTAGGCGGTAAGACTTTACGGGTACAGGCATCATAAAATGGATACAAAGAGGCCATATTGCCTCTGGTACGAGGGCAGGGAGGCCGAGGGCGGAGACGTGAATCTGCATATGGAACGCGCATTAAGTAGTTTCTTCAGCGTTTAATTTAATACCGTGGCCACAATGGGGCGAGACTGCGAGGCTGCGAGGCTGCGAGGCTGCGAGACGAGCGAAACGCTCGACGCCTACCCTCCTACGAACGGAGCTTTACACGCCCCGCGGTCTCAGCATCTATTCGTGTCCGCTCGACATTACTTGCGCCGTGAACTCGTACGACTCGACGATACACCGATACCGTCGAGATTCCGATTATTCCGAAACAACGTACCGGCCTTCCAGGCATCGGCGATACTAAAAATCGCCCTATCCACGTTCCCCCGGCGGATAAGCAAACGCGATTTCGTTTCATCGTCTTCACGTTTTCTGATTGGAAGTTTCTTTTCCCCCGCGAACGGAGCGCACGCGAAACGGTAAAATAGTCGGAGGTGAAAAGAAACTCGGCGGAATTTCACCATATTATTCCTTCACCGCGATTCTTTCTTATCGCGTCGTCCTTCGCGTTGCTCGTGATCGAAAGAGCCCCATTATTTTTATCTCCGTTTCGTTTAAGTACCTCCTGTACGTGCAATCGCTACATTCATCTGATACCTGTATGTTTCCGACGTTTTCCAAGTTGCGGGCACCCCCTCTTCCTCTTCTTCTTCTTCGTCTTCCGTTTCCTCCTCTTCTTCTTGTATTAAGACGAGTCTGGCTGCTTACGGAGTGATCGAGGCTGCGTGGCAAAGTCGATTCGTTCGAATTTAAATCGCCGTTCGGCGTTCCAATTTGATGAGAAGTTTTCTCGACGCGCGAACGGCATCGCGAAAATCATAAAATAATGACTGGCACAAACGGAGACAGGGGGCGGAGGAACGGTTCGTAACAGGAACGATTGCTTAGCGCGACGTACGAAACGCGGGGCCAACTGGCGCAAACGATTGCGACACGGGTGGGAAACTCTCGACGTATTTACGGTGGCACTGACTCGAAGACATTTCGACGAAAACAAAAGTAAAGAAGATGGGGGAGGAAGGACGGTACGGAACGACCGGGGGGAAAAAGAAGATTCGAGCTGGCAGACAGAAGGTGGCAGAGAGCGGGCTAGCTTCATTTCTTCGTAACTCGGCGCGACAGTTGAGAGAAAAATTGGTTCTACCCTTGGCCGGGTCAGGAAGGTGCGAAGGATTCGAGGATGGGGACGTTGTCTGGAATACGAAGGGGCAGGGAGGGTACACCCTCTAATATCTTATGATTTAGTGTTGGATGCAACGGGGCAGCTTAAACGCCGGCGTTATACAAAACGCTACAAGCCGATACTGTTGCGAAATTAAACTTCAGTGGGCGGCTCCTTTACCCGTTTCTTGTCCGTATTTCTTCTACCTCTAACCCCCCTTGTTTTTCTTCTAAATGTAAAGCTTCCACCCATGCGCTTCTTTCGTTATGATAAATTTTACACGCTTCGTCAGAGTTATGTATGCAGTAGATCTTCTTGTTTTTTTTTGGTGGGGGGGGGAGGTGTTTTTTTTCTCGCTTTGGCAAAAAAGGGCTGAAAATTCGTTATGTTTGACGTTAACTGAACGGACAGGATAAGCTGGCGGTATTGGTTCTCTTAGTCAGAAGGGGTGGACGGACTGTTTGAAAAAAAGGGAGGGTGGAGCCGTTTGTCAGTTGGGGAGCGTCCATTACGAGTGAAAAATCGAGCAGCAGCTCGGCCATAAGGGAGGAAAATTATACAAGCCGATGGTTTCTTGACTAGTTCGTCGCTATGTATTCTCTAGTGTGTATTTTTGAAAGGCGCTTCTCCGCCCGATAATTAAGCGGTAATCGAATAACGCTCTGAATCCGGTGTAACCGAGAGCGATGCTTGTTTCGCCGTGTACGTTTTATTTTGATTTTCTCGTTTCGATCGATCGGTTTGTAGGAAAATTTATGGCGTAGTAAACGCAAACGAGAATAGATGAAGCCGCAAAGCCCGCGTTTCAGTTTTCATCTGTGTCGAACGTTGCTGCTGTACGGCTCGCGGTATTATCGGTGTGTACCTCGGCGCGGTATAATATAAACGAACATACGGTGAGAAAATAATAAGAGCAAAAGTGGGGGAGAGAGAGAGGGAGAGGGGGAGAGAGCGAGAGCAAGCTGATCGGCAAGTTCTGAAAGTTATCGTAGATAATCCTGCCAGAGGATAGAAATTTCGATGGTGGAATCTTTGATTCGCCTAATATAGGTGGCCGGGTCTAGCGACGGCAATCAAAAAAGGATCATATAACCCTTCGAAGTTTGAGATTCTGAAGAATCATGTTCCTCCGCCCAGACTTTAAGTTACGGCTTAGATACGAAAGGTGGTACGTGCTGGGCGTCGGGATTGATTGTGGCTATGAGCGAGTGATTTATCTTTTTCGCTTTACTTCTTGACCGGGTCTCATATACCCTTTTACCCTCTCCCCCCCCCCCTCTTCTCCGGCTTCCACCCGTGCATCGTCTATCGCGCAGATCGTTGGAAAAATTTCGCCGTGACAAGTGTATTTCCATTGTTCCGCCGTGAACAGGGAAACGGACGAATCCCCCCAATAGCACTAAAAACGAACGTTTCGTTAAGAAAGTTATAAAATTTAAGTTACTGCGCTGTGAACGACTTCGCCCCTTTTATGCAGGCACTTTGCTTCCATTTAATTAACCGCGGCCCTTAAATCACGTTCAGATATTAAAAGCTTCGCAACCTCGAACCATCGAGGGCCCGTGCAATTTCCCCCCGTCTTTCGCCCGTCGATTCGCAGGGTCTGTAAAATAAAGAAATGCCGTGGAAAAGGTGGTAATCGTTGCGTCGCCCCCAGAGAAATCTGTCTTCGCCGGGCACAGTAGAACGGGTCGTCGTTGGTCAGACGACGCGGCGTGCAGCACGACGTCGCGTTAGAGAGCGGCGTGCAAAGATATTAAAACGCTTCAGAGCCGGTTGAAAATCAATGCTCGCAATTACCTTTCGCCAGACCGAGCCCACCCGCCTATAAGTTAGCAACGGTGCAACAGGCAGTCGTGGCATACATAAATCCCAACTAGACGCAAGTGGCACACCTGATTTCCGGGCCGACGTGTCGGCCTTTCGAAAGAGACTAAGGAAATAAAACGCGCGTAAAGATGAAAGCGGTTCGTCTTTCTTTTCACGGAGTAATGACG
The DNA here is from genome assembly GCA_963969485.1 of Nomada goodeniana. Classification (NCBI taxonomy): domain Eukaryota; kingdom Metazoa; phylum Arthropoda; class Insecta; order Hymenoptera; family Apidae; genus Nomada; species Nomada goodeniana. The sequence continues at coordinate 4,833,913 of OZ018305.1, read as the reverse complement.
ATGCTGTTTCAACAACGCAGGGCAGAGAGAAACATTTACTTCCAATAAGGTTGATCACGGAATACACTGTGTTTGCGTTCACTTTCGAAATATTGTCTGTCGTTAAAGTTTCGGTCGCGGCATTCACGGGGGTAAAGGGATGGTGAGAAATTAGAGGGAAAGCAGAGGCAGGGTGGTTGAAGAACATTTTTGTAGATTTCCCGAGCTCTCCGAAAGTATTGGCCGACGATGACGACGTAGCTCGTTCACGACGCCGTCAAAACTTTCTACCCCGGTGCTCGACAAAGAATCGACCGCGGCGCTTCCACTTTCCCAGCTCCTCTCCTACTTTTCGACGGTCTATACTTCACCAGTGCTCTCTGTCTCGATGTAACTTATATTTAATTACTGTCGGTAATATATTAGATTTAAAGAGTTTTCTCGTAAAATATCGCAACATTAAGAAAACCTCGGCGCTTCCACCGCGGCCGGGCGACCGGAGAAAATGATTTACCTTTTATGAATTCTTTAAAGCTACCGGTACGACTAGAAAGTCTTCGAGTTACAGTCACCTGTATTCCAGTCCCTTCTCTCTCTCTCTCTCTCTCTGTCTCTCTCTGTTCTTCGCCGCTTTCGTTCTCTTTTTCTCCATCTTTATCATTGCGCCGACGGAAGCTTACAGCGATATTCCTTTAAATTCACGTGATCATTCTCTCACCCTCTACGGCTACATCTCCCCTTCGCTTTCAGCGGGTAATTAATAAATGTTTCCAAAGTTTACACCAATTTTATTTATTTTTTTTTTAATAAATCGTAATCCCTTTGCACTTCGTAACTTGTTAGGACGTGTACAATTATGGCCTCGCTTCATTTATGGGGCTCCCGATTGGCGATGAATTGATCTCTCAAAAAGTCTCTAATAATTGCAAGCATGCGGGAAATCGTGGCGTAACGATGGTATAAGGACAATTTTCATCGACCCCTGTTTCCCAACTCCTCTCGTTTCTTCGATGAAATCAGCTTCAATGGGACTCGATTTCTCGGATCATCCTCATTCAATCCGCCGTTGCCGCTTTCAATTTTTCCGCAAAAAAAAAAAAAGAAAAAAAAAGGCCATTCTGAATGAGTTCGCCAAATGCACGGGAGGGAACTGTTTTTTCTCGGTCGTTCACTGTTTTCTTTCTTGTACGCCTATATTTCGCAGATTCGTTTATTTCATTGAAACGCAGTCGACGGTTGAAGTAATCAGCTCTTTCACTTCACGCAAGTATAGGTGACTCGAAAAGAAAAGGAGCCTAGTAGTTGGAACCTTTTCACCGTAAGGCAAATGAATGAATGTGTTCATCGTTGCGACGGAAGTACAAATAAGTTTTGAATAGAAAGGGAATGAAAGCGTGGAAATGCCGTGTCTTTGTCGAACGTACGGTTAATGTCCTCTATGCCGATGGAAATCACAAAGAAGACGAACAGTTTTTATTTCGATCTGATTCGTGGAAAATTTCCATTCAATTTTAATTCGTTTCATTTCATCTTTTTTCTTTTTCTATGGGAAACGTCGAGCGTGAAAATAAAACGGGAGGATATGCAGAAGCACAGTAGATGCTAGCAAAAGCGTGATACCTCGTACGATATCTCTGTGATGTACACGAAACGGCACTTAAATCCCGGATCAACGGCCATGTGGGTTAAGCGAACCCACATGGGACCGTACGGTTGGATGATGAAACGAGAAAAACTTAACAAAAGCTCTCGAGTTGCATACGCAGACAAGATTCGTGACATATTATCCGTATCGATCGGACGCCCCCCACCCGCGGCCCCTTCCGATAATTACATTTTTGCCGCCTCAGTTTTAAAACAATCAAAGGGAGCGCCGGGTTTGGATTTCAGAAATTAAAAAGGGAACCGCGCGCAATTGTTTAATCGAGTCGCGGGCTTCGATAACGAGAAGTAAATCTTGCGAATTGAAGTTCGCGTCTTTCAATCGAAACCGGTACAATCGTCGGTCGTGTAAGAATTTAATTGCGAAGAGTTTTTTTCCCCCCCGCCCGTTGCTATTCTTCCGTAACGCCTACACCTATGTTGCCTAATGAGATCCTCCGTTATTTTTTCATGCAGGAGCAAAGCGGAAACTACTTTAAGCTCGGTCGTATTTTATTCTTTCGCGAGTTCCGCACGAAAACATTCTTGCTTAAAGAGAATAACAATGGCTTCGGGAGAAAAGGATTTCCTAAATACCGCGGCTAAATTATTTTAACCGCGGTGCATTTTTAAAATCGGATCCCAGTCGGGTATCGCGGAGAAAAATGTCTCGGTAATCCAAAATGGTCAGCGTTCGATGAAAAATGTAGAGTCGGCGCCAGGATATCGTTCGATGGAACAATTCCATTAGAGTTTTCGCCTGGGATCGGTTGACATAGGATGCGGGTTGGGATGGAGATCGAATGGGAGAAATAAAACAAGGAGGAAAGAGTAAATGAAAAAGGAGGATGAAGGACAGGGTTGTTTTTCGGAAAGTGCTGGAAAAACTTTGCCGGAGAGTTCACTTGTATAAAATCGTATTTTATATAACTGCGAACGTGCTCGTCAAAGTTCAATCTTGTCCTCTCTTTTTTTCTCCAGCTATTATTCTATGCCAAGACACGATATAAACATATATAAATTCCGGCCTTTGTACAATAAGTTACAAGCCACTCTTCGATAAAACTTGCCTACGCGGTCAGGCACGGTTGCGCCACGAGGACGTTGCAAGTAGAATGGGTTAATGATCGCTTGGCGCGTACATGCCCTCGTTTATTGTTTATGCAGTGAATAGTTTATTCGCTATTGTTGTTCGTCGCCATCCACCAGCTATATCGACCACCTATCTATTGGTAAAACATACCAAAATTAATGTATATAGTGTTTGGAGAGTTTACGATCGCATATCGTACGGAGAATTCGATTTAAGTGCGAAGGGAAAGCAATTTGAAAAAAATGTTGCCGTTGCAAACGTAAGGAAAGCATTACGATGTTTGCAGCGTGGACCATTTAATTGCCGGCAATGTTTAAAAAACAGGGGCTATCATCACGTTTTTGGGGGGCACGCGCGGCGCGTACGGCACAGAAATGCATAAATAAAGCGACCTGAAAGCATCAAACACCGTTGAAAACATTTTACTTTTCCAAGTAATGGAAACGCACCGAAAAATGTATTTCCCCGAAAAATCGGTCGGGCGTGCGAAAAGTTTTTCTCGCACACCCAGTTAAGCGATGACATTAAATTGTTCAACAGTCTGGTATCAAACGATTTTTCATTCGTTTATTTAATTACAAATGCGGAATGTTCTTCTACAACGGAAAAGGGGATGGAAACGAACGACACCACGCTGTAAAAATATACGTATGCTCCAAATCAACGAGGTCAGTCGTTGACTATCATCGACATAAATTTTCCCTGACACTTTGATATCCTAGCCTCCCTCTGCTCTCTTCGAGTAGATTCTCGGCGAGCGTCTAAACCTTCTCAGCTCATTTCGTAATGATCGAACGATAGGCGAGACAAGCGGAGTTCGATTCGGATGGATAGTCAAAGTTGTCGAGACGAGTTGAAGGAAAATATCGAGATTGCGGCGGTGGAAGGATGTGTAGGACAAACGATAGTGCGTTGAGCGACGAGGAAGCGGCCGAGTTGTACCCGCGACTCGTTGCACTCGTTGTTGTCTGCATTTTCGAGGCTCCGGCAGCGGATACAAGGGGCCTCCAAAAACTTTTAATTAATACAGATGACGGGTACACAAAGCCTCGGCCGAGCAAAGAATTTCGGAACAAAGGAAAGAGAAGAGTATTGTTGTCGAGTCTTGTTACGAGTGACACGTCGAGACGAGGGAACGAGATGGAGACGAGATAGGAAGGGTGGTGCGAAAACAGGGACGGAAGAAAGGGAGGTAAAGATAAAAAGCGTAAGTAGAAAGGAAATACGGAGTAATGCGTAAAAACAGGGGAAGAGCTTCCATTTCAGTATCATCCACTTCTCTTTACTTCCACTTCTGTGTTTCGTCCTTTCACGGCAGAAGGAAGCGTGTAAACAAGAGGAATCTTTTACGCGCACTTGCCATTTTACGCGTATTCATATACCATAGTTCGTAGTTTTTCCCGACGCTTTCACAAACGACGGGAAATTATTACTATCAATTGAATGCGCTCGCGTTAGGTAAACGAATTCGAACAGATATTCGGATCCAGGGTTTCATTGCGGTAGTCGCTGGTGTTACGGAAACGCGCGAGTTAAATACATCTTGACGCGAATCGCCGTTCAAACGTTACCCAACCCTGGGCGCAAAAGCCTGAAATATCGTTTTAACCGAGGGAAGCGATGGCACAGACGAATACAATTAAATCTATTAACCAGCATGAAAGGTTAATGCGTGCATGAAAAATTGCAGCGACCGTCGACCCGCGCGGCCCTGTTACACGCTGCGATCCTTATTAACTTTCAATGCGACGTCCAATTTGATGTTTGCACGCTGCCGAGGGAGTTGTACAAAATTGAAGCAATGAACAATAAGGAAGAAGCTGTGTTACGCGCACGCGGCAATGTTCGAGCCTCTTCGCGTTATGCAAAGTACAAATATCGTGCCGCCGGAGTACGCGAATTTTCAAGTAGTCGATTATGAAGACCGGCATCAGGTTTTAATTAGTCGTTTCGGCGGTCACGCGAAACCGTTAGGCCAAAGAAACTTAATGAAACGACGCTATCGCCTGTCATCTCGCCTTCGAGAACCGTGACGATTAAAAATTGCATCATTGTCGGCGTTGGTTCCCGATAATAACGGACCGACGGGGATAAACATGCAGGTGGAAATTCCTGTTTGAGCATTGCTGATATTTCCGTCCTCTTATTCAAACAAGAAAAATAATTACGCGGAGGGTGAACTGCTGGCGGAGTTTCAGCATCGATCTGATTAATGTTATTAATGTATGTATCGATCCTCGCCCACTGGCAAACGGAAAGCCAAATGAGGGAGGGAACGGTGAAAGGGTAGTGCCGAGGGATTCAAGTTCGTTTGTTCGCGAGTGAAATCGTTTATACGTGCAAGTTTGCGTTTCCCATAGTGTAGCGCGTTCCAGCTACCGCCGTCAAATTGTACGCAGAATCGAGTACGAGCGCGACCGTGCCACTTCGAAATGAATTAAGTGTAACGCGATGTATACCAAATTCGTGATCCGATCTAATGTGCGTTTTCAATGAACGCTTGATTTTTCAGCTTCTCTCTTTGGGGGGGGGGGGGGCGACGCCTTTCGTCCTTTCGTTCGCAGCCATGAAAACTTTAGACTACTTCGATTCGTCTCGACCTGGCTCGGTTCGCTTCGCAACGATGGCACGGTGTGGTCCCTTTGCCACTGACAATTGGATTCTCTGCTCTACTCTCGTCGAGTTACAGATTTTTCCTTTCCGCGAAAATTTCCTTACAGTCGCCTTTGACAGGAGATATTCACTCCTTCCACGTTCGCGTTCCCTCTCTGTCCCTTCGGTTTCCCCCGTTCGTTTTCTCGCCCCTCGGTCTCAGTTTCGAGGTGCGTCGTATCCAAGTACCGACCATGGAAGAAGGTTCGTTACCGGCTATCCTCCTTTCTTTGGTTTCGAGCACTCCGCGAAATCAGCTTTTCTTTGAATCACCGCCGATGGAAGACACCCCCCGCGCCCGGAACGGATCTTCCTATCGACGTGTACAAAAGCGGCGCGACCCGCGGACCATTTAAAGGAGTCCGGTGACCCGCGCAATTTTTAGACCTCGCCCCGTTCTTTTTCGATTCGTAATAGACGACCGATAACCGATGCCGGCGTATATTCGGAATTAAAATTTCAAGCGAGTCGGACTGTCGGTCGGTCGGCAGGTGACCCGTTCGTTCGCTGTTCAACGATCGAGTTGAAACGTGTCCGCGATATTTCCCCCCGCGAAAAGGGAAATCCCATTGCCGCGGCGGAGCCCGGCGTTTTAACGGGTTTCGCGATCAAGAATATTAAAGACGAGAGGGCGACAAGCGGAAGAAAAAAGGGGTTCCGCTTTGCTTCGGACGCGGTGGAGCTTTCGCTTCTTTTACTCGTGAAACCCCCGCGTGCTTGATTACTGCAAATTTACCGTGCAGTAAAGCTCGATTGCTTGAAACGTTATCGAAAGCGCAGCAATCTCTGCGTGCAAATAAATTCCGTTAAATCGTAGCCGGTCGGAGATTCGGCGGCGCAATGGTACTTTCAATCAGTGGCGAACGATCGGCAAAGCTCCCTGCGCGAAATCCAAATACAAATCGGCGCATCGATCTCGTTGCTTGTTTCTTGTCGCGGGATCGCGTTATATTAACAACAGGTTTCACATGTTTCCGTAGAAAGTAGCTTGGTGCGAACGGGGGAGAGAGAGAGAGAGAGAGAGAGAGAGAGAGAGAGAGAGAGAGAGACCCTGCCTGTCCCGTCGATAAATGAGCTACGCGGGAAAATAAATTATTGGCACGCTAAACCGAGAGTAGCAGTTTAACGAATTGTCGGAAGGTAAATTATATTTAATTCCGCGGAGAAATTACTAATTGAAACGCGCTTAATTTAGTTCGAAAGAGTGACACGCGCCGATACGACGGTGCGGCTTTTTAATTCTCGCGCGTCGCACGGTTTATTGCTTCGCTCGAATTGGATTTCGATATTCAACCGCCATGCGTTCGTCGGGCATTTTCTAGCGATTGCCGCATTATTGTTGCGCCGGGTCCGGCTCAAAATAATTAGCCAACTGTGTTTAGCGTATCAACACCGTGGCGCATCGATGGCGCGCCGGACAAATTCACTTTTACCGCTGGTACTGGATGCGGCACACGTCACGTGTATTATATATGAACGGGACGGATCGACTGATTATCAAACGCGGCCCGAATTAACATTAATCGGGGAAACGGTCCCCGTTGCCGAACCAACTGTCGGCGCGGAACGAACTTGACTCGCGAATTTATAAACAGCGAGGCACCGTCGAATCGGGCGAAATCATTTCGTTGGCCTTTCGATCATCGCGAACGAACGAATCGATGGAAGAATTCGTCCGGACCCGTCTGGGCGCCTGGTGAATTCGGCCGAGAACTGTGGAAGTTTCGTTTTTCGAACGCGAACGAAAGAACGGCGGCTGGCAAAAAGCTGCGGAGGAGGACGGCGGTGGGGGGGAAACAAATGGAAGGAAGACAGACGGAAAATAAAGGAAAGAAAGCTGCAGAAAGATAGGGACATTTCCGAGAGTAATTTTCCACTGGGTGGCGCCAAGAAATGTTTATTCATAAGTTACTAGAATGCGCGCGATGTACGATTGTCCCGTGACGTTTTACATGGCCGTCGCTGCCGGCGCCAGCAGCATTCGGGTCCGTCTGTTTTCTCTCTTTCACCCTTTTTCTCCCCCCCCCCCTTTTTTTCTCTCTCCGCGTACGGACACGCGAGCGTGCCGACGCGTACAGGAAGTTCGAAATGTTCCGCGACGACGATCCGCGGAGAAAATGAGAACCGCGAAACGGATAACAAACGGGGGAACGAAAGTCATTTTTCCCTATTACTTGCGACGTTATTGCGAGCTCGAAACCGGAAGCTGCATGGCAGCCGCGCGTCCGAATAATGCATTTCGCCTAATCCGACGCTTCGATCCTTTGTACGATCCGGTGCGGGGGTGGAGGGTGGGGGGAGGAGCTATGTTAATTCGGATTATAAATTTGTAATTCCGAGTAAGCGGATCGGCGCGTTGCGTCCGGCGCAGGGAAAGAATAAACACGGAAAATCTGTCGTAAACGTTATCGAGTGACGCGCGCGCGAATATCGGCCGTTGCCTTTGAACGTAACCGCTTTTCGTCGTCTACGGGCGTTCTCGAGTCGCGGAACAAAGCTTCTCCCCGCTATCGGAATAGGTTTGCAGCGGTCGCTCGTAAAAATTCGCCGGCGTACGGGGGAAGATACACGCGCCGGTTATGAGTGAAGAATGGCATTCGGTAGTACGACTACGGCACTGGATGATACTCTTCGACGATCGTTTACCTGCCTTTTCTTACTAACCAACCCGCCCCCCCCACCCCTCAACCCACCCTGGTTCTTACTGTATCCGAGGCGCTTTAATTCAAGTCTTCTCCCGCGTACCGGAGCTCTCGGTACTTCTTCCCCCGGTCATTCTTATTCTAACTATCATCTTTTGTCCGGGAGCAAGAAAAAGTAGGCAGATTTTAGAATGAAAGAATAGAAACGGCGCGGTCTGAGATACCGAGGGATTTATCATCGGGTCACGCTGCACTGGCCACGATATTAAATTAAGTTACGCGCACCTTGGAATTTTTTATTATCACCGAGAGCAAAGGAACACCGCTTCTCCCTCCGGAGATACGGCCACGGTGTTCGTATTCTTCTTTTCTTTTTCCTTTTCTTTTTCTTTTCTTTCTTCCTCTTTTTTTTTTTTATCTTTCCTCCTCGTCCCTCCCCGTTCTTCTCAACAATTCCCGTCGCCGAGTTACGTTGACCTGTTTATATTTGTGACTCGAGGTCCGCCATCATCCTCGTCCCGCTTTTGTTTCGACAAGCGATTTATGGAAACGAGGCGCGTCTATTTTCGGTTAAGAATCGATCCGAATAACGGGCCACGAAACGTACGTCCGTCGACGAATTTCGGGCCGATCCGTCAGATTTCGCGCAATGTTCGTAAGTTGCTTCCCCAAGTGACGGCCGGAAACTCGAATCGTCGGAACGATCGCGTTATTGTTCCCGTTTTCTCGTCGCCGGTGGCACAGCCGTTGAACGGGCAGGTTATCATTAAGCCGTAATGTCTAATCGTCTGACTGTTGGAAGTCTTATCGTCGCACGCTCGATAATTTAATTAGCTTCGTCGCTTCCGCTCTTTGCCCGCTAAGTCGTAATCGATAGTTGAAAAGGCGAATGAAACGAGTCGGGGCACTTGTGCTTACTAAAAAAAAAAAGAAGGGAAAAAAGATTTTTAGCAAGCTCGATAATTGGAGGCGAAGGTAATTCGGTTCTGTTGTTCATTCTGTCTCGTAACTGTACGGTTCGTTCGGCACGCTCGCCAAATGCGCATCCAATATACCAAGGAGGGGGGTTCGGTGCGCTTTGGTAGGCGAAAGGGGGCGAGCGCGATGAGTGCGACGTTAGCCGGTATTAAAGGGGTAAATTGGGGGAGGCATCCGAGCAAGAATGCCACCTCAAATGAAGTAAATTACTTTCAACTTAACGCTATAAACATCGACCGATTGTATCGGGGAACCGCTCGACGTCGTCGCGTTACTCGCGTATAATTTGAAATTGAAGGCGCAAATTCGCGTCGCTCGTTTCCATTACGTTCGCGTACGCTGTTTCTTTTTTCTCCTTCTCTTTCCGAGCGAAGAGTGTCTCCATTGATACGTTTCCGTGGGGCGCGTCGACGACGGACAACAAGGAGGGGGGCGTGAAAGAAAGCGTTTCGAAAGTACACATGGGTGGCCACTTACCCGCTCGAGAAAGAGTATCACGCTGACGACGAGGGTTCGCTCGTGTGTCGCGGGGAAGCTCTCCCAGCTCCCGTGGGCCGGCCGTGTTCCGGTGGTTCCGCGGCGATGGCTCGGAGCTTCTCGTCGAAGTGGAAAAAAGAAAAGGGCCGGTGGCAAGTTTCGCAGCCGATCGGTCGAGAGGCGCAAGCGTCGAAGATCGTATCGCCGGACGCGTCGATATAATTTCTTCCACGCGTGTCGCATCGTCTCGCGGACTCCTCGGTCGATCGGAACGATTCGAATCGCGTACTTCACGCGGACAGCTCCGCGAACCAGCACCCTCGTGGTCGCCGCAAGCACACCGCGGTTCCAGGGAGTACCACGCGGACAAACATCGAGCTAGAAACTGCGATACGTTGGCCAGAGTACGGCGGCAGCTTACCCCGGACATTCTCCCGCGCGGGGAACGCATGCGTCGCGTTTAAACCAGCGCCGAAACTACCCTCTCTACGTCACTGCTATCTGCTTTTTTTGTTCCACCTTTCCGTATTTCTCCGTCGCGTTACTTTACACGTCTCGTGCCGTTCCCCGCGAACGAAATATGCATTTTTTTCTATCGCCACTCATTCACCCGCATACTTTACGAACGAATCAACCCCCGTTTCTCGTTGTACCGCGCAGCCTCCACGCGCGACACCGATTAGCAAACATCGTTCGCCCGTGTTCCCGTAACACGGGAGCAATTGAGTCTCGTCGCGTAAAGATATTCAAAATCCTGTAAAATTTTACCTGGCGCGAATTCATAGGCGTTTCGTATTCCCGTTGGCCCTGCTAGTGGGGATGTGACGCTTGCGCGTCGGGCGACTGTAGGTCGCGAGGGGGTATGTTCGGGGGTATGGGGATGAGTCAGTCAGGCCGCAGCGCGCGATCAGAAAACTTCCTTTAACGTGATCCCACGATATTCGCTGCGAGCCACTTTGCGATTTAACCTCGCTTGTAGCGCAATATTCGCACGCGTTCGCCTACACGCGCCGTCGCGTTCCGTTCGTCCAAGTATTCGGAGTGGTCGCGTTACGAAGAACCCGCTGGAAGTCGCAGAGATTCTTTGGGTGCCGGATTTGTTTACGAAGCTGGTACTTCGTCGGGGAAGAAGCGAACGTTTCATCGGCAGGCCTCTTGCGCGGAAGTTTTGATCGTATCGTCGACGCGGTCTGCGGGTGTCGGCCACTCTAAATTGTAAATATTCGTAGGTGTACAGTCCGCGTTAGAAAGAAACGAAGGAAACTGAAGAAATGTCACTGGAAGTATCGTAAGGATCGTTGGACGTCGAGCATCGTCTATTCGAATCGATTTTACGACGAGACAGTACGCGAGGGTAATAGACAGCTCTGTTATAAATCTTCCCCCGGCGAGAGTTGGGCAATCCGGCGAATGTTTGAAAGATCGTGGCAAATATAAGGACGGTGTAGGAGAAGCGGGTTGATTGGAGGAATTTACGAGGGCAAGATGAAGAATTCAATGGAATGCGGGTGGGCGGAGGGACGACGGCAAAGTGCAGGGTTGTCTCGCCGGAGCGTGTAATCGAACGTAACCGGAGGCAACTTGATGCCGTCGAGTGTAAATTAAACACATCGCTGGGTGACGAACGAAATATATACCCATCGACCTACGAACGGGCAAAAATATGGAATGGTCGTGGAATCATCGGAAGAAAGATTCCAGGTAATCGTTGGGCGATCCAAAGGTACAGACGAGAAGGGGATGCCCCAACGGTGTGCAGAAAGGAGCCGATTGGTAGAAGAGGGAAGAACACGATGTGATGCATCTTATTCGCGCCCATCGCTGGAATAGTTGGAAAAGCGGCAACGGGATCGAGCGGAATTCGTCGCGAGGCGAGGAGGCCGAGGAGGGAATAACGAGCGGCGAGCGAGGAAGAGGAAGTGCGTTCACCGGTGGTACGCGCTTGGAAGCCACTTTTTCTACGATTTTTCTACGATCGCCGAGAGCAACAGGAAGGATGCATCGCGGGAGCGCGAGGATGTGAATAGTTGGACGGCTCGCAATCAGTTCTAATTCGTCGGCGAGCGTGTGTGTGATCGTTAACGATGCCCGTGAAAAAAGTTGCCGCTCCTCTCTTTTTCTGTGCGCGAGCGTACCCGCGAGATTTACGTTTCTGCATAGGGATGTAGAAGTTCGCGCCGGCGGTAAATGGAGCTTGTCGATAGTTGCGTTCGATTCTTGCTGAATAAGCGTTCCCGTTCCCCTTGTCTTTGCGCGTCGATTATCTACCGACGTAGCATCGACGCGGAGCTTTTTATTCTCTCTATGTCTGCGCGTCACGCGAGTTAGCCGAAGCTCTAGCGAGCGTTCTGTCAGCGACGGTAGGGATCTCCTCGCGAATTCTTACACCGCGTTCGCACTGCTCGTACCGCTCGAGGACGATTTCCCCGTCGCCCCCTCTCCCTTTTGCTGCCCTGTTAATCGACGGCGAGTCTTTGGCGGACCCGATTACACCAGCCGTGGATCCGAATCGGTGTCTTCGCTCAAAACGAGGACCACCGGCGCAGCTCAGTGAAGGTGGTATGTTATGACGAGGGTGATTTGTTTTTTCATAGGTGGAACGCTGCAACGGTGGTATTAAGTGTGCAGTGATCACGGGTGACCGAGGGAAGACGGGAAAGAGGGTGGTCAATATGACTCCTATCTTCCTCGTCCTGTTGGTGGCTATCGACCCGATTATTGCGCAGAATGTTGGTGAGTAATCGACCAGAGAAATCTAATTTTTTTCAGAGACTATCACGAACATTGACGGACAATTGCGTCGAACTGTGCGTATGTTGAATGCGTAGCGCGGCTTTGCGCGCAAGGGGTTGGTATTGTGCCTAATACCTGTGCGAGACAACGGACAGCGAGGTGTGCCTTATGAATGTGAACCGCGACGATTTCTGTGCCACCTGGCGACTCGGACAATTAGCTATCTAAACGCATCGCGACGAGCTGATGCGTTGTGCTCCGTCTTTTTCGCACGATGCGCTTGACGCCACGCTTCCAGGGGAATCGACTCGTCGGCGCGTTCGTTCGCGAAAAGCCTCGTAGCAGGAATCTTTCTACGGGCGTGTTTCGAAATTAAAGCTCGAGCAACGTAGCGACTCGCTTCTCCTGGAAGCCTGGCGCGGGCGTATTTGTGCGCGAAAAAACGATTCTCGCGATGGTCGACCGTTTCAGAATCACCGGAGGCGATCGCGTTTAGAAAGCTCCAATGATCGTCGAAGGCAGTGAACAGTAACGCGCGCTTTAAGCTCGTTCACGGCGAAGTAACGAGCGTGTGCACAGTATACGAGACGCGCGAACCTGGCTCACGTGTGTATGTACGCGGTCAGGGGACAAGCAGATACGTTCCCGTTGCGTTTAGTTTTTTTAGTGTGCGACGAATCGGCGCGCCGTTCGCCATGTGCTGTTAACTTTCGTGCCCGCTATCCGTTTGCGTTTCAAGCGGCCCGTAAAAACCGCGAATATATCGCGTCTCGCGTCGTCGAATCGCCCCGCCAATGGGGCGAGACGCGGGACACTCGCCAGCGAAACGAACGGATTCCGCATCGAACGTGAAGAGGTCCGGCTCCTCGTCGCAAGGAAAACGCGGGCACCCGCCCGATCTATGGACTCTAAAACTGCGTGCAATCGATTCGACTGGACAAACGAGGGGAACGCCTCGTGGGCCAGTTCGTCTGGTCGCGTTGCATATACATTTCGCTCGAGTACTGCGATCAGTTCCTTGCCCAACGACGAGTTACGAATGACTCGAATCTCGGCTCGACGTTGAATCATTGACCCGGGTTGCATGCTGATCGCGTTCGTTGCGCGGTGATTCCGCCGCGGTTCATGCTGATTCGAAAATGATGATGACGTGGCCACCCCCCCGTGTTTCGGGCAATTAATCGCATCGCGACCTCTGATTTTCGTTCGACTCGCGTCCGCGTCCGTGCACCCATCGTCGCGTCTCGTTCACCCGGGACTCGCGTGACCGGCGCCGCCCTCGGCGTATAAAAGTCGAGCCCCGTTCGGCGGAACGCGAACGCCGTAAGATTGGAAATCGTAGTTTGCCGGCGAATTTGCACGAATATTGCGTGGCCTCGATTAAAGGCAGAACTCGCCCGGATGATCCCGTGAGAACTGGATCGACTTTGGTTGCGCTGCACCGCGGAGCCTCGAACCAATCATTTTTCCCAATGGGACCTCTCGATTTCGGGCCGATACCCGTTACCCCCGATTTCGGCTGTTCGATACGCCGGTGCAACGGTACGCGCCACAGGGAAATTCGTTGTTGCCCTCGGACCGTGTTTTAATTCGTTCGCTTTGCTCCGCTCGATAGCGCGTATCTTTTCGTCGGCCCGCTCACGGAACGCTGCCGCTTCTCTCGTCGGCGGTTGTGCGTGGGGGGAATAGGGCGTACGCCTGTGAAAGGGAAACGGTCGCCGGTGAAAAGAGATACGGTACAGATAGAAACCGCAAAAAGAATCTCGAAAGAAGGATGAGAAGGATGAGCGGAATCCATAGTTAATGCAGATCCGCCCTGTCTGTCCTGTCTGCCTCGCGGAAAGGGAAATAGCCGAGGTCGAGCACGAAGATTTCCTCGGAGGTTCGCTCGCTGTCGCGCGTTCTCGAAAAATCATTCTCGAGGGTGGCGGCGGGAACGAAAGCACTGCCTCCCGCCGGATACGACTTCCCTGTCTATCCATCTATTTATCTTTTCCGCCCGAGACTCCGCCGCGCCCCCCTTTGCCCGCTTCGCCAGCCGCTTCGTTTCCGATTCGCGCGCGTTCCTACCGCCGCGATGCGTCTCGAAGGGTACCCGAGGCTCGCGTTCGCCGCCATCCCCCCGGAATCTATCGCCCGTGCCCTCGACGCGAAGGGAGTCGCGGGAACGCGGTCGCTCGCGTACCGTCGCTCTCCCGTAACGTTTCCAGGCCCCGTCAGACCTCGATTCGCGCCGCTGTTTTTACCGAAACGTTCGGTGCGGCGGGAGGAGAAACACGGAGAGCCGTAACGGTGCACGCGTTACGGTCAAAAAGCGACGCGCGATCGATAAGCAAAACGCAACAGAACCAACAAGACGCGACGTCCCGTGTCATCCTACTGTCGCGCGATTCTGTAATTTCGTTTCGCGTGTCGCGGCCCCGTCCATACGAAATTTCCCGTGTCCTCTAATTTCTCGATGATTAAAAAAAAAAAAAACAAAAAACGGGAGATACGTTTCAATTTTCGCCCGTTCCCCGTCCCGTCGACGCGCATCGCCGCGCACAGGCGAATCGGTGAAATATGACGAGAATAACGATTCCCGATCCCCCTCAAAGAGGCACGGATCGGGAGCTGCGCGAGGAAAAGTCGCGTGTATCCGATGCATCGGTTCGTGCGAAGAAACTGACGTGGTTGAACGAGCGCGCGCGCGCTCGTGCACGTCCATGCGGTTCGTGGTAGGGCCAGCGAGTGATAAAGTAAAAAAGTTACTCCAGCTATTTTATGGGACCCTCGACGGGGTGGCGGGGGGTTAGGGGGGGGTCTCTCTCCCGCGATCCTCGACTGGCAGGCCGCCGTGTGGGCGGCGGGATAGCTTGCAACCACCAACATCCCCCATCTTCCAGCGCATCCTCCGCCGTTTCGTTCTTGCTTCCTGTCCACCCCTCGCGCAGGCTTTTACGGTATCGAACGAGTGTCGTCAGGATAAGCCGGAGGTTGGCCTAGACTCGCAGCAGGTATCGCACCGAGAACGTTGCTAACCGATGGGGACCAAGGTGGATAGGCGGAGGTCGGATGGGGGGGAGGGTGTGGGGGTGGAAGGATGGCTTAGCCGCAACATTCTCGGGTTTACACCCCCGTCGTGAACTTCCCGTTGCGGATCCGGGATTAGCCATGGTAGGCGGCAAAGGTTTGCTCAGAAGTTAAACTGATTTTCTCGCAAGCGTCGAATAGTGAAAAGCGCCGCACGCACCGACGCCAGACCACCGTCGTTTCTACGGCTTCGCGAAATGCCCGGACTCTCGATCCGCTTCACTCTTTCCTATCGCAAATCGATTTGTAATTGCTTTTTGCCCCTTTGAACGAAACGAATCGGTGGGGGGAGGAAGGGGCCAAGGGGTGTGGGGGGAGGGGGGCAAACGACTTTGATGAATTTTCGAACAACACGGGCCGCCGCGCGAAGAGGGAAACTTTTCATCGCGCGAAGACGCTTGCATTGGCGAGCGTGTAACGATTTTCGTTTTTTTCCCTTTTCCGCGTCCACTGGTTTCCCCCTTTGTCCGGGGGGGGGCAGGCGGGGGCGCAATTTATGGGGGGTCGAAGTGCAGTTCGCTGTACCCATCTAGCTCGAGGTGTCATCAGACATGCCGCCGGTACATGCGAAATCGGTGTAATTGGCACATACGCGTATATTCGGTGGTTAGGGGAAAAAAATGAACGAATGCTTCGTACGCGCGGACGTGGCAAATGATTCGCGGTTCGGTCGATCGGGGCGACATTGGTGTTTGCGCGATGAACATTTCGTTGCCGCTCCCGTCGACGTTGTTGAATCTGTTCCTCGGGCGAGTAAAAACACGGAAAGCTGCTATTCTTTGCGAAGGAGTTGTTATCGCGACTCGCTATAACGCTGCGCCTATTAAATGAGATGCGTAAATGCATTACATTGCATATGCATGATCCCCCCTCCCCTCCGTTTCACGGGCACGAAACCGGAATAGCATCGGAGGCATTTTTTCTTCTTCTTCCCTTTCTTGTCGTCGAGCAGCGACGTTGAAAAGTTACAGACATTCCTCTCGATGACTTCTGCTCGACGTTGAAGTCACCTCTCGCCCGGCGTTGTAAAATCGAAGCCGCGAAACGTTAACAAAGATGCTCGTTCCCGCGCATCAATGAACGGGAGATGACGTCTTGGAAAATTGTCTATCCGATCCTTTATGCGCCCGCGCGAAATCAGCGCGCGAACGTGAAACTTTATCGCGGGGCGTAATCCTTTCGCCATTCCGGAGCCCGGAGGAAACGCGTCCGCACACCTGTCTCTCTTCGGACTGCGAAATTATGCGACGCGTCGCGAGGGAAGCGCGCTAATCAAAGGATAATAGTATTTGACGGAACAAATTTACAATCCACTTATGCAGCACGCCGAGGCGGAAAATGCGAAGTCCCGTTCGCGAAAATTACAACGAATTCGTGAACCGAACTCGCGCGGTTCCGGGCGTGACATTTTGATTCGTTAAACGCGCGGCGCAATTATTCGTTCCGCCGCGTCGGAATTGTTCTCGGTTCTTTCTTCGCGCGCGGAGGGGGAAAAGGTTCGCTCGGTGGTCCTCGTCGCGCGAAAACGACCGGGCTGGCGAGAGCTGGGAAAACGAACGCATCTTGAACCATTGAACGTCGTGGGACGGCCGGATGCCGAGGCGTCGCCGCGGTTTCGCTTGCGCTCGTCGAAACCGTCGCCCCTACGCGGCGTCGAAGATAAAACTCGATTCCCGGCTTCTAACGTGACTAACTGCGCTTGCCAGTATATTATCGGATAAATTTATATCGCCGCTTGAAACGGATGGCCCCCAAAGTGTGTGGAACATTCCTGAAATTTCGAATATTAAATTTATGATGGATCGCTGCCTTTCGCCGGGGTCCCCGCCGTTTCCCGGCGGCGGAACGAGGGGGATGCTGATCCCGTGGGAGATGCGGCGAGGACGGAAGTTGGAAAATAAAGAGGCCGAGGTAACGTTGTCGTCGAGTAAGATTAACGTTTCGTCGCCGCGCCGCTCCTTCTTCTAAATGCGACTCCAAAGAAGCACGATCAATCCGCCGTTCCCCGGATCCATTTTTCCGTCGCACCGTGGCAGCCCGCTTCGGCAATCTTCGTATCGACAAATAGCGTCGCGTGCAATGCGACAACCGACCGACGGAACTCGCGATACCGGATATCGGAGCGGGGAAAACCTCCTCTAAATTTCATTTCGCAAATTTCAGCCTGATCGCCGTTCAATGCGTCCCGACAAATTCGACCCCAACGCCGGATACGATCTGGACTGAAAAGTTCTCGTTCGGTCCCCGTTAACGCTCGGGCCCGCGTCCGTCGGGCAGCTTTGCTCCGGGCTTGATTTCGTATCGCCGTCCTGTACTTTAAATAGGTCCATTAACCGCACGTACGATTACGGCGGGTTACTTATCGATTGCCATTATAATGGGCTTCGAGGAGTATAGAGGAAGACGTGGAAGGCAGCACACGCTCTCGGCCCCCCTTTGCCTCGACTCTCGTAGTCGCATTTGTATGGACGGCGCGAGAGTGTCGCCGTTCCACATAGTAGCGCCATAATTCGTAATAACTGCCGTAATAACCGTACCTCCTTACAGGCTGGAATAACATCGGGGCAATTCCAGCGGTTAAAACAAAATCTGCCACTTTCTTTTTCCTTTCCGAAGGGATCGTCGCACGTCGCCCGTGGACGCACGCTTTCGCCACTTTTTGCAACGTGCGATCGAGAAGGGAATCGAGATAATCGATTTTGTTGTCCCGATCGACGACAGATTTCGCTGGTACGCGTTGTTCATCTGGATCGTCTTAGTACCGGTTGCCAGGTTTCCTTTCTTGCTTCGCCGCCCTTCTGTCGGTTCTTTCTTCTTCTATTTTTTTTTTACATTCGAGACATTTTAGACGCAGCAACGAGGTCAACGTTTTCCCCGGCGATGGATTTTCGAAGCCCCGAGGCGCACCCGTGCGTGTATCGGGTACATTTTCAATTCTACGTCACGTCTATTTTTCCCGCTACCTTTTCCTCTCTTAGCGCGATGCGTCGTTTCCTTCGTCTCCCTTTTCTTTTTTGTCTTTACCTCGTCGCCCCTTTGCAAAACCCTTTCACCGTCGTCAACGGTTTATCGTCAATGGCGTTGCAATTGCTCCGGAAGTTTTGTTCGCTATCCCCGGGATCGCGTTGCAAAAGAGTTTACCAAACTGGCTGGACGGATTTCCGCGATGTGTGTGCGTGTCGGGCGATAAAACTGATAAATAGAATCGACGTCTGTAGACGGTGGTATGCAACCCGGTAGATGCTGTCTTGGAATTTCACCGCTGAGGTTTCTTTCCCCGTCGGATGCCGCGTTTGCCTCCTCGTCGAGAAACCTCGTCGCGGCTGTACGGATCAATAACGCTCGCCTATTCCCATTCTTACGATTAATAAATTCGCCCCGATGTTTTTATATTATTCATCGAGGCGGTGGGCGATTTCGAAAGTTTCAATACCACCGTATACCGTGGCGGCGGCTTCACCCTTTCGGCCGTTCCATCCTGGAAATGTAGAACGAATAGCTCGTATAATCTTTGGAAAAGAATTGAATAGGTAGGACGTTCGCGAGGGTGCATTAAGCCGAGCGTGGAAAGCGATTTGCACCTGATGCACCTTGACCGAGGCACCGGTGAAGCTTGCGCTTCTTGCTCCACTATATTTTTACGGCCGATCGTTCAAGATTGTTCAGCACTTTTGTTCTTATAGGTAGCAACGAATGTCTCCCGCGAAATTTATAACCCGGATCCCTCTTCGTGAAACGCGTACTCGTTCGATCGTTCCTGAAAATAGAAGTGAATGTAACGACCGTGACGGAGGAATTTCGTTCCTTTTGCGTTCGCCACTCCGCACGCGGTATATCGATATCGTAGTTTGGCTCGCCCGTCTTGTGCCGATTTCTTCGCAGGTAGGCGATCAGAATTCAACGGAAAAAAGGGGAAAAAGGGGGGGGGGGGGAAAGAAATGCCCCGGAGATCCGGACTTCCGTCGTCAAACAGATGCAAGGCTAATCTCGTGCTCCTCGAAAGATTTTTTTGCGCCCGAGAATTCTCGCAGAAGTTAGTTGCAAAATCGGCTTATCCGCGAGTTCCTCGCAAAGAATCTTACCGAAAGAAAATTACGCTCCGACTTGTACGCGGTTGACCCTTACGGTCCCGTCCGTACCTACCCTCCTTCTCCGGACGCCACTCGCGTTCGAGGAATCTTCGCGTTCTTATCTTAACAGCCCATCTACGTTGTCTCGGCTACGTTTTGCGCTTTTCTTCTTCCCTCACGCCGACCCGTTGGATTTCGCCTGCCCTTTCGCCCCCTCGGCCACCGTCGGAGGTTTATCGTTGGACTTTAACCGCGCGCCACCCTTCCGACCGCGAGAACTGCAAATCGCACGGCGGTATTTCCACTTTGTCGACGATAAAAGAACTTTCCCCCGGTGTTTATCCCGCTATTTTCACCGTGTCCACCTCCATCATTGATTAGATCCTCTTAATAGTCTTCCGAAGCTATTGCGCGGGTGTTCGTTCCTCTCGGTATCCCCGTTCAGAAAGAATTAGGAACCCCCCTCTTTGCTTTCGACGATCGGGTAGAAAATTTTCGAGCGCCTCGCCCACGCCGACGTCCGCTGCCGCAATCTTTTCCCACTTTTCCCGAAAACCGTGTACCGAACCTCGGATGTTCGTGGTTTTCGCCAACTGCGAACCCGACAGATTAAGTGGCAACTTTACTGCGTCGTGCTGGCCTCGCCGGAACATTTTCGTGCACGTCGAAGAACTGGGACGGCGACGGTAACGTTCCCGACGAGTCACGTACTCGAGCTAATTGCGATTTTGTAAGGGGGGGAGGGGGGGAGGGGGGCGTGAAAATTCCACGTATTCCGCAGGAAAAGGGGTCACGCGAGATCCGAATCGAATTTCTTACCTTTTCGGGAGAGCAGGCGAGATCCGAAGGAGTTAAAAATTCGACGCGATTCAGAAGTTCGGACGGCGTACGAACGAGACATTCGAGATCGAAACGTTTCTTCCGGCGGACGGCGTACCGAGCGCCCTCCTGACCAGCTCGAAATTAAACGAACAAGGACCCTTCCCTATTTTCGTAACTAAATTCCCAGGAAACCGATCTCGAGCGGCCATGTGTGTGTGTGTGCGCGCGGGCTCGCGCGCGCGTAGCTCCTTTCCAGGGGCGATTTCGTTGGTACGTTGCCGAGAATCATCGTAACGTTAATTACTCCCGTAGGCAGGAACGTCGTCCAATTTAAAGATCAACCTCGGAAGTTAAGCGCGGAAACCTTTTAATCCGTTTCTCCTTTGAGCCGCGTAGTAATTTTTATTTCGCCGAGACGAGCGACTCGCTCGCGCGAAAGATGTCCGTTTTGTCGGGGGCGGGCTGCAAAAATCGATTTGTCCACGTCGAAATTTGCGGCGCGACGTGCGCGGATTGTTCGGCTAAGCGGTGATCGTTACGGTACGGCGAACTGGGTTACCGCCTTCGGTATAGATTTGGTTGGCCGCGGTTTCCTTTCGCGCGCTCCTGGAAACGCGTCGAACGACGCCACCGCGAGCGGAAGATCGCGTCGCGGAGGCGCCCCGTTACCATTTTCAAAGCGTCGAGGTCGGCGGAACGATAGAAACCGTGCCGGCCGAAATATGCGATCGGTCGATGCGATTGAATCGTTTTCGATGAGATTGAAGCGCCTCGACAATCGAACTCTTTGCGTCGCGAAAGAACCAGATCTCCGGCGGACGCTTCGACGTTATTAACGGGGAAGCAAATCGGCCCCCGTCTTAATTGGGGGAACGTGACGGCGGATAACGACGAGCCGATCGGATCGTCGACGAGCGAACGAGAAGATCGGATCGTCGACTCTTCGTCGGAACTACCGTCGCCCTCCGGTGTCCGGCTCGTCGCAATATCGGTACACTAATTAGACTACGCCGGAATCGTCGAACGACTTTCCAATGGGTCGGAAAGCACCGCGGGAAACGAGGAAGGGAGAACGGGGCGAACCTCTGTGGCAGGGAAGGGCGAGGGGACGGAAAATAGTAGCTTTCACGCGTTTTATCCCTCGCGGCGTGCGTCGCGAAACCCTCCGTCCGTGATAAACGATCGTCCCGAATCCAGCAGCTCGCTTCTCCTCCCTCGCGGGGACCGATCTCGCGGAGGGATCCTCTTGACGAGGGGCAGGGTCGCGAGGACGCCCCGGCGCAGATTAAAATATAGATTTTATTGTTTTCCGGGTGTGTCCGGCGCCCGCTCGCCTACGATTTATACGGCCGTTACTCACGCGAATCATTCCCCCGGAATCACATATGTATAATAATTCATCCGCGATGCGCGTTTTACGAGATTTTCTATTAGATGCGCCAGCGCGGCATCGATGGCAAATTGCAAGCGGTTGGGGGAGGGATTCGATGGGATTCGTCTGCGCGATGTCGATCCGAAGCGAGTGCGATCTAAACGGCCAGTAATGACAGGAGGGCGGTAAATTCGACACGGATATCGTATCGCTGCGGAACGATGATGTCCGCGATAGATATTCGCTCTGTCCGATTGCACGCGAACGATCGGCCCAGTGCACTCTCCTTTTCGAAACGTCGTTCGTCCTTTTCGCGACGTCGGCCGCCGTTTCGTGCCCGGTACCTTTCAGGCTCTCCTCTTATCCGCGACGGAAATAATTTCCAGGTGAAATCGGAGCGAACGTCGGGGTCCACTTGTAGCCTGGCTAAACCCAATTAACAAGTTACGCGAGAAGTAGGTTAGTTTCTATCGATTGGATCTTAAGTCTGGACATTCTAGCCACGAGCGTTCAACCTGTACACGTGTTGTTCCAGCGATACCCTCGACTCGCGTCCAACCTCTACCGATAGGACGAACTAAAATATGTATACGGGTCGCGTCTATCAACCCCCGTAGAAAAGCGGGGCTCGAAAACGCGATTCGCATTTCGGCACGGCGATTGAATTTTTAGCCCCAAGGGGGAGGAGGAGGACCCTTTCGCGCGAACTCGCGCTGTTTGTCGCGATAGCTCGATCGGGGTACGACGACTCGGTTACGCAGAGCGACGCGAACCCCGGCGAAGTTCCTCGACCTCCCCTCAATACGTACGCAAAACCGACGACCGTCGGTGGATCGCGTGTCAGAGGTTGCGCCAACCACGCGCCCTCTTTCCACGGTGCCCCTTCAACTCGACACGCTGTACCCACGATTTTCCTTGCCACTTCCTCCCTCGTTTATTCGGCGTTAACCGCCTCCCCGTGTTCTCCCCGCATTCGCCAAAGGTAGCCCCGTTTCTTTTCGTTCTTTTTGCACGGTACACCCCCGCGTTCCGTTGCCCCTTTACTCGTTTAACCGGCGTTTCCTCTTCCCCCCGTCGGCTGGTTCCGGCACGGGCAATCCACCCGACGCTTTATGAGAAAACGTTGAAGAGCCACTCCGCCGCTGGACGTGCCCCGCGGCTGTTATTACAACGGAAACCGCGCCGGCTCTGTACCTTCTGTCACGATTAGAGCGGATGGAGGATCCCTCGAAAGCCCGTTGCGAGCAATTACACGAACTTATGCGCCTCCGTCGTGTCTCGACGTAAAAATCGGAATAGGGAAAGGATCGGTTGCCAATACTCGCTCGCCGGCTGTTACTTCCTTCGACCAGTCTACCGAAATCCCCTTTTTATGCGTTTCGAACCTAGCCCTCTTTTCCTTTCCTGCAGCATCGACGCTGCTTTCTAATGTCGTCGCGAACGTCGCGAACGACCGCGGAAAGTAGCACGACGCGAGGAAAATTCGAAATACCATAAGATCTTCGATCCGGACGCCAAAGCGTATCGGCGGTCGCTCGTCGGATAGCTCGAAAGCGTCGCGACGCAAATTTCTCCAGGAATAATCGAAAATGCTTTTCTCGATCGTACGGTCGGTGGTCCGACGGCGTGACCGTAATGAGTATCGAGAAACGACAATGGAGTCGGTCTTCCTGCCAATTACCCTAAGAGGATTATGCGTGTATCGCCGTAGTCAAGTGTGTACACGCGGACCATTCGAACAGGTTGACGCGCATACGCCACGAACGCAGGCGTAATTTGCGACGCCGGGTTGGTACGGCGAGCCGGATTCCCGTTCGTTTCGAATTCTGTCACTTTTAAGCGGATTCTCGTGCTCAACGGCGCACTCTTCGTTCACCGTTCCCCGGTTCCTTCTGTTACCCGATTTGCCCGGGTAATCGACCCTTCGGCGAGAACACTTCGCCGTTTTCGGCCCACGGAAAATATTTTTTCTCGCCGCGAACCCAAACAGACCGATATTATTTGTGGCGTAATGCTGCGCACGAAGCGGGACACAGGGGTCGGTTCCGTATTCCGTCGGGGTAAACCAACAACCGCCACGAAACCCCGACAGCTCTCTTAAACCGCTGCGAGAGCAATTATCAATTATTGTCTACTTTAGGGGATTGGAGTCTGCCTCGGTTCACCCGCGGCATCTGATAAACGTCAGAACAGACGGATACGGCTTCCCGGTTTCCCGTTCGCTCAAAGACTGTTAGCGGCCCGTCGTTCCCGTCCAACGGAACGACTTCGTGCCCCCCGAAGCACGCTCGCGGCAAAGAAATTTCGTCTCGCTCCTTTTTACGGCGAAGCTTTTTTCGGACATCTGCCGGGCGGTCTGTTCGCCTTAAACGCTGCAGGAGAATGAAACCGAATCGCGGGCGAACGTTCTTGCAAATTTCCTGCTCGCCCTCGGTACGGCGCCGCGAAGCGGTAAGAATTCGCGGCAAACGATTATTGCCCCGAGTCAGTGCGAGCCCGGGCAACGAGGCAAATAGTTTAAGCAAACGAACGTGGAACGCGAAGTTACTGGTCCCTCCTCCCGACACTCTGCAACGATAACGGGTTACAATTTGCCGATGTTTGCCCGGCGAAAAGGGGCGCGCTAATTACCGAGCGGCCAGAAATTGTTCCATCACACTTGAAGCGTTTCGTTAGCGTCGCATCTTCTTCGACCGCTCGCGAATTCGAGAAAGCCGAGCGGTCGAGGCATTTTCCAAGGGATGATCCGCGCGTGCAGCTTTCCCCGTCGATTGCGTCCTCGTCGGCGGATACACGACGCGATATCGCGACGGTGTATTCGTCGTTGTTGCCGCCAGCAGCAATTGTAAACCAGCTTTTGATAGCGCTAGGAAATAGCGTGGCGGAGCGGTTGAAAGTTCAGCCGTGCAGACCCGGCCCTTCTTCTCTTTCGCTTCTTGCCGTTGCTCGTCCCTCCCGTTCCATCGCTTTCATCCCTCGCGTTTCTAAGCTCCTCTTTTTCTTCGCGGGCAAGTCGACCCTGCCTCCGTGCACGAACGCAACGAAATTTACCCCCGAGTCTGACCAACGAGAAAATAACGGACGCTTCCTACGTCTGCACCAAAATATCCGGCCCCGCTACTCTCTCGTTTCCACCGTTAGCCATTTTATTCCTATTGCTCGCCCTTCGCGCTTGCGCCCCCTTCTCTCCCCCCTTAACAACGATACTGTTTCTTCATTTTCCCCGCGGGTGGCCGGATAAAAGTTCGCTCGTTCTTGCCCGCGACTCGACCGCTTCTTGGGGCTCCGCGAGGATCCCAGATACGCCGGAACTTTGGCGAAACTTCTCCTCGCGGTGACAGGAGGCACCACGCATAAAAAATACAATTGACACCGGTCCGCTTCGCTCGAGGATCTCCTCCGCCCTCAATTTCGCCCTCCCCTCGAAGAACGCCGCATTCCCTTTTGTCGACCGTTCGAGGGGCCCTCGGCCTCCGTAACAAAGTGCGCGCGGCTCGAGCCAAAAAGTTGGCGTTAATGCCTGCACGTCCCGCCCGACCGGATAGCTGAAACGCATTCCGAAATCTGGCAAGCTTCGCCCCGCGTGTAAATCCATACGTATCTCCGCGCTCGGCGCTGTCCTCTACCCCTGTTGACCCTTACGACCTCCTACCTCTTGACCGCGCGATTCTTTCCCGGTCGTCCCCGCGCCGGATAAACCACGCGCCCCTCGCTCCCCCGTTTCTCTTTATCCAACGAGACGCGCGAGGGTGGCGACCGCCGCGCGGCACGGTATCTGGCGGTCGTCCAATCGGATAAAGCTCTACGGTCACGCTGTCCATGTGCGAGCATTGAACGGCCGCTCGCGTTGCGCTCGCCGCGCGTGAAACGCTTATTAACGTTGCGAATTTCGTGCGAATTTTTTCGGGCGTTCCTTTGTCCGAGGGAAATTAGAAATCCCCCTGCCGGCCCAGGGTACAGTCGCGTCGCGAGTTCGTACTTCGATTGCTTCGTTGAGTCGCCGATTCACCGGATAAGGGTTCAGCCCGACGATGGAACTTGTTTGCCGAAATCCGGCTACACGAGATTCGCGGCGACGTCGAAGTCGCGAGAGAGGGTCTCGCTCTGTTTGCAAAGGCGAAGGTTGATGCACGGGAGTGGTCGGAATTTACCGGAGGTTCCTGAGTAAGAGGATGTTGCCGTTCCGTAACCACGGCTGACACTCGAGAATACCTTGAAATACTAGTCTTCTTGTTTCTTGTCACTCTCCTCGCATCCCTTACCCCTCGTCTTTCTCCCTCTCTCTCTCTCTCTGTACCGAGCAACACCTTTTTATTAGACTCTTCAATGTATTCCGCGTCCCTTGTATACCCGCAGACCTTCCGTCGCCGTCAGAATTTCGCCGGCAGAGAGAAGCAACCAGGGGAGAGCTGTTACACGGAATTGTAATATTATTGGCGTAGGAAGCCATTCGGGGCATGAACGGACGTTGCTCGCGGGTGGACGCAGAGCTGCAAGAGGCGCGTAGAGAAAAAGGGGAAGGTGTTTTGCTGGCAGGTATGCTAATATCCGGTTGCTTTATTCGCCGGACCGGTCTTCGTCGTTAGAGATAAGCGGAACGGATGAAGCGAGTGGGGCAGAACGGAGTCGAAAGAACTCGTTCACCCCGTCGCGTAATAGAGTTCACCCGGCCTCTTTCACGGCGCGAACACGCACGCACACAGGGGACGGTTGTATCGGAATGGCGGCCCGATGCATCGAAAGGGAAAAGACGGGGGGGTTGGGACGCTCTATAAATTCGACGAACGGTCGACACGATGAGCGAGGAGGCGAGCCGAAATGACTTTCCATCGTTTTCCTTTAGCTCTGCCTTCTTCTTCGTCGTCGCGTTCCTCGATCGTGCCGGTCGCCGTAAACGTTCCCGTAAATACGCGTTGATCTACCCCCGGGAATGACGAGACGAACGACGTTAGCGAGGGTGTTCGCCGCGCCCCCCCAACGAAAAATCGTGCTCGTTCCGCTCGGTCCCCGTCGCTGGATAGGTCGTCGAACACCGAGCTGTATCGCGACGGTTCTCGCCAGCGAACAGATTGCTTTTTCATCTCGAAAGCTCGCGAGCAGTTCCAACTATTCTTCGGCCGAAGTAACTCCGGGATAATCTCGAAACCGCCGCCGCGGTCTTGGAAACTCGTATAATCGGATAAAAACGAAAACCCGAATTAATCCGGTAGCTCCGGGGCTGTAGCCGTACATCTACGTGCACGACCGGGCTCGTGGCCGAGTTCAACTTGCGAGCGGAAGTGGCGTCACATATCCGGCTTCTGCGAACTAAGTTCGCCTTCCCATCTACCGTGTACGTCGCGCGCTCGCCCGTCCCTTTTCGACCCTTCTGCCTTCCGTCTGCACGGTGCTTCGACCCTTATCCGTCCGTCCAGTCCTCGTCGCGTTCGCCGCCCCGGTGAAATCTCACGAACGCAATTATCAACCGCGGGAACGTACCGGCCGGGGGAACGTTGGATAATCGCGATTCCTTCCGGCGTTCAGTACGCTCGAACCGTCCGCGCCGCGGCGATTTTCCTAATGTTTGCTTAGGGGCGTATTCCTTTCCCGACAGCGGGGGAACGCGACCCGACGATTTCGTGACAATTGGAGGAGCGAGCCTTGCCCAAATGCATCCGGACGCGCAACGGGGTGAATTCTCGCGGAAACGTTTGCCGTGAAAATCGGTCGTTCGATTGAGAAACGGGGTCCGCGGAAGGCTGTGTTCCGGTGTCGTTTGGATATTTCACGCGGGCTTTGACTCGCGGCGTCCCTCAAACAGGGCTCCGTGGAAACGAACGCGAGTTGTCGGTCGGCGGACAATAGGCCCGGCAGCGGTGAAACTGCAGATCGCGTCGACGATGCGAACTCCGGCCAAACCGCGTCGCAATAATGCAGCCCGCCCCGCCGTAACAATTATATGCCTACTGATTTCGCGTGTAGAATCTGCCGTTACGCGCACAATTGTACCGTCGAGAATCGCTGGAGCGTTTCGCGGTGTAATTAGCGTGGGCCGCCGGACGCCTGCGTCTACGCGCGTGCCCGATTCCCGCCGGCAAGAAAGAAATTCCGCCGCGCCGCCCCCTCCAGACACATTGGCCCGCGAATTCGAGGGGGTTGGGGTTGGGTGGGGGGGGGGGCGGTGGTCGAAACGGGACATCAGGTTGTACAACACCTAAACGATTCTGCTAAACGGCGGCGTACGTGCACGCGCTGCTTACCCACCACCGAGGAGGAAGCCGACTGCTTTTGTGGCGCAGAATATTAGGCCATTAATGCCGGGCATTGTGTTCGTCGGCCGAGTTGCGGCCGACAATACGTCAACGCTTTGACCCCGCCACAATACGGCAATAATCGAGCTTCCTCCTACTCTGTGCGTCTTTGCGAGCACTCTCCGGTGCCTGCCGCATAGACAGGCGCACGCACAGGCCGCGTGCAAAGGGAGAAACGAGAAAAGCCACGATAGACGAACCGAACCGCAAACACGGGGCCGATGCCACTCAGGTTCTCCCGTTCGCCGGGCTTCTACGGTTCGCGGAGCTTGCGACTAAACTTATCCCGGCTGCTCGTCGTCGTCGTCGTCGTCGTCGTCTTTATTCGAGGTTCGCGCGAACGGCGAGCAGCGTCGGACCGTCGGTGTATTACGCCGTCGTGCCCATTCCGACAGGACCGCTACAATCGTTTCTCCGTATTCCTGGAAATATCTTGTCCGCGTTCCCGGCCCGGCTGAAATTCCGATTATGCGGCGCGGACAATATATCCGCCGCGCGGTTCGCATTCGCCAGTCATTCGCGGCCCGTCGTGCCATCGGCGTTGTTCCCGTGCTTTTAACCGAGAGCGAGGAGGAGGCGGCGCGTACGCGAGCGGTGTCGCTAAAAAGGCTCGTCGCGGGGCGAACGAACGACGATAGGGAAGACGAATTAATTCGGGGTCGCGCGAGGACCTTCTGAAACTTTCCAGCGGGGAGAGAAAAATCGGTTAATCAATTTATCTCTTCGATCGTATCGATCAACGGGGGTGGTTCCCTTGGAAAGACGCCGGGGAGGGAAAGGGGTGGCCAGAACGGATAGGCAATGGCGTCGGGGGTGGTAGTCGATAGTAAGATCGTCGGAGACGGTGGCGATGACGACGGCGGAGGCGAAGACGGGGGCGCGAGCAACCGCCACGAGAACCACCCTCATAAATATTCACGATGAAATCTACCCCTCGATAATAACGGGCCCCGAAATATACGGCCGCGCCACGGTATCTGGTTTGCGGGGGAACCGGAGGCGGCCGAATCAACGCCCGAAACCTTCGGGGTGTATTAAGTACCGGGGCAGGAACTTTCCGTCTGTCGCGGTTGATTCGATCATCGGTCGTTGCTCGATTCCCGACGACCGAGAGATCCCTCGGCTGGATTATTCATCGGCGAGAAATCGCGGCCGTCCGTCGCGCGAAATGTTTCGTGGCACGCGCGATTAAGAGAGGCTGCCGGGTATCCGGTTCGGATGGCGTACATCTCCTTTCCCGTGACTCGCTTCGCGGATATTTGCGTTCCACCTTCTTATCGATACGCCGCTCTCGATTCGCTCCGCTCAGATTTATTCCTTTATTTCGTTCCTCTTCTCTCCCTTCGCCGGCGAGTGACGCTTCCCGTGCACGTTTGGCAACGACTAAAATAGGAAATTCCCGGCGTATCCAACTGGGAAATCGGCCGGGTTCCGTCAAAGTTAAGTCTACAGCAGGAAAATCGAAGTTGCGCTTATAAAAAAGAAAGAAGAGAAGAGGGGGAAAAAAAATCGCAAGAACAGAGCACGCCCGGAGAAGCCTCGATAGGGGGTTCGCTCTCTTGCTGTCGCCTTTGTACTCGTCATTCTGATTCGATTCCTCCGTTCTCTCGCAGGAAACGGACCGCGGATAAAAATCGCCTTTGAAGGGATATCGAGGAGAACGTTGCCGCTTCTCCGGCTGCGCTGACGTTCAGCCGATACCCTCGCAATACCCCGAGCGTGCATCCGAGGTTACGTTTCCCAATGAAATTCTTCGGGGCAGAAGATCTCGTGGATTGAAAACACACGACCGTGGTATTAGTAACTTCGAGAATCGTTGCGAACGTTAACCGTTGAACGTCTGCGAATCATATTCAGTTGGGCCACAATTTTTCGTCCTTCGAAGTACTCGCCGGCGTCTCAGAAATTCTGAGATTCTCTTCGTCGCGATTCACGCCGTCTTGCGCGTGTTTCGACACGGCCCGGAGCCTTTCCACCCGCGCGATCGCCGTGTCCATTCCAGGGTTCAGCTTTGACCGCTCCGCTTCCATCTGGTCGCCGCCTTCAAATGAGATTTTCCACTTTCCGAGGAACCCTCGCCGTTCGCAACGGCTCCGCTGCGAGCCCCAAGAAATCTCAACGAAGCCTGACCGAACGCCCTTCCGAAAGGGACTCTCGAAACCGCTCGATATTCTAGAAATTTCTGCGGACCCTCGCCGCGATCTCGCCCGGGCGTTTCACTTTGCATAACGTTTGGCCTCGTGGGTCGCGCGAATATACGAATCGCAAGAATACACGGGCGAGCGCAACACGCGTCGAGAAAGAACTGGTGCAGCTTAACACAAGCGAGGCAGAGTTAAAAGGGATCATAACCGGGAGGTAAGTCGAATGAAAACGAACCCGGGATGCTTGGGAGTCGCGGAAGTCGGCGACAACGGGCCGGATGATTATACGGAAAATGTCGAGTACGCGGCACGCGTGCTCTGGGGGGGGGGGGGTTCTTTCAGCGTGGCATTTGTTTCGCGTACGCGCAGGTACGCCGCGGCTTAGGTGTGTCGGAATTTCCGCGAGCCGCAGCTCCGCCCTCGAACCCGTCCCGATACCAAAGTTTTCCGACTTTTTCGAACAACTTCCTCCTTGAGATGCTGTTTTAAGGACTCATCGACGACTCCGGCCTCGCAAACTGTCGCCGGCAAAAACGGGGACGCGTAACAAACGACGAAACGTGCGAATCTGCCGGCACACTCTGCACAGACTCCGCCGCCCCTAAGTTGCCGTGACAAACTTTTAGATTTACACGACTTTATCGCAGTTCCAAACCGCCCCGGAACTTCGCGTGTATCTAGAAATACGTTGAGCGAAGGGGAAGAAAGGAAAAAGAGGCGACGTACCGAACGGCCAGCATATTTCGGACATCGCTGAACAAATTTAATCGCGCTCGAACGATACACGGCGCGAGATCGCCGCGAGACTCCTCGAGATTTCCCATTTAATTCGGGACCCGTGGAAAAACGATTGCGCCGGCAACGAGCAACGGCGACGTACACCACGGTGCCGGAGTCGCCTCGGAAATCCGCGTGTGCACAGCGAACGAAAAAACTCTGCTCCCGTTCGTGGCCTGGGGATCGACAAAACGTGAAACAGACAACGACATCGACGCTCGGGACTCGCTTTCTTGTCGCCGCACCTTCGCCAAGTTGGTCGCATTACTGGTTGCCAACGAAACCGCTGACTCTCGGGGCAAATACGCGGAGTATGCATAGTTGTCGTTCCTCCGCGCGATCTCGAGACGCGTTCCCGATATCGAGCCGGGCCAGTGGTTCGAGTCAATCCTTTTCCCTCCGGCCGACGAATTTACTTTTGACACTCGGGGACCGTTGGCGTCGCGCTTAACGTTTCCCCGGCGAGAATATCGCGGGCAACAATCGAGAACGGAAACGGCAAGATGGAGAATAGAATTTTATCGAAATTAGTCGGACGTTTCCCTATTTCTGATTTGTTCTCCGCTCGTCTCCGTATTTTTGGAACCGACGAACCCCATCCGGCACGGCGAATTGTAATACACAATTGACGTAACGGAGCACCCGAGACGAGACGAGTTCAGTTCGCGGGCTCGATCAATTACACGTCCGTCGTTCGCTCGACGGCGCCAACGCGAAACAAAAAGAGAAACAGCTTTTCCCGCGGAGGAGAAACGAACTGTGCGTCGAGTAAAAGTAACACCGTGGACGGGTCGAGAGCGCTTGATGCACGTATGTATATTTCCAACGTACTCGTTAATGCGCTCGTACCACAGATGGCTAACGATTTCAAGGTGTAACGCGGTCGAGAATGGCCCGATATAAAAAGCTAAAACTCGGGGTAACAGAGTGCTTCGTAGCCGCGTTACACGCGTGTCCGTTTGCAATTGATAGCGCTGCCACGGGGCCTGTCTTTGTCCTTGCCTTTGAAGATTTGTTAACGAAGAGCGTATATATATTTCGCGACGGACTCTCCAAACAGAGGATAGTCTCCATTACCGTCGCGTAACGCGGCCGACTCAAAGGTGCTCGCAATTTTATTCGCAAGTTTCCCCGCTTCGGGTAAACAGTTTACGCAGTGGCTGGTCTAGTTCGCCGAGGGTACGACGATGTTGATTCAATACGACGCCGAATAATGGTAAAACAGGGCCCGAAGTTCGAACACGCGTCGCTGTAGATGAGTCGTTCGGGCGTCAATTTGCGCAGTCCGCGAACGGTGGTTTCGACGCAGTCGCGTTCCCGAGGCAAAGAAGCTTAGTTCGATGCGTTTAATAGATCGTTTCGATCGTTTCAGAATTATATTCCATTTTTATCGTCTTTATCGTCTGCGACTGCGGCAGACTGCCCAAGACCGGCTCTTATCACTGGTCCGCAAAAACGTCAAGCGATTCCGTCTTGCTTGTCGACGAACGTTGTCAAATCGCGAAGGGCCCCTTGACGCGAATGACGCGAGAAAAGTCGCGTGGGGAAATCGACGTCGCGGGTTCGCAGATGTCGACCGTAGGGTACAGGGGGACGGGCGAGCAGCCCCGCGAGCTTTATCGTCGTAATTAGAATCGGTGGCGGGCGGTCGATCCGATTAAACCGTCGAGGAAGAATACGATAGATAAATCCGCTTTTTCGATTTATCATCGGCGGAGCGTACGGGCGATTCGTTCTCGGAACGTTACCTTCGCGGTGCCGTGACGAACTGTTTGATCGGTCCACGACACCTATCTTCCCCACGCCAGATATCGCGTTTAGGCGGCCGTCCCGAATGAATGGCGCGTGTACGTTTCCCCGCGGAGATAGGTGCAGCCGTTCGTTGCTCGGGGTATGTTGCACACGAATAGGGGTACAAGAGCACGGGGACCGATGTTCATTTCATGGGCCGTCAGGTCGTATCAGTCCAATGGCGCAGGGTGTGATTTTTCCCAGGGAATTTCGGTCTGTTTAATAGAGATCCTATATCCGATACAGCTCGGTCGGTTCGTTGCCTCGCCTCCACCTCCTCCTTTTGGCTTCGTCGTTCCCCTGTCTGGTTCACTCTTTGAGTCTTCCACCCCTGCACCCACGTTATATCCCCGTCCCTCCGCGCTATAACATCCGTCGGCCGTGAGAGGAAAGAAGCGAACGGAGAAGGGAGACAAAAATTGAGCCGAGCGTAGGGATGAACGTTATTTTTTTTTTCAATTTAATTAACCCCCACGCTAATAGATATTTTGTTCGAATGCGGGCAGCGAAATCCGTGCCGCTGTATTGCGGGCGCGGTCCAATCATTCAAGGCTGCGCGGATTTCTGTATTTTTGGCCGTCCGTTTTCTTCCTCTTTGGGCGAAGTTTGTTTTCCCTTGGCCGCACGAAATTTCTGCGGTCGAAAGGCAGCGGCCCTTTGGACGGCCGGCACTCTTGACAGATCTCGAGATCTTTTTCAAACACGAAACCCACCATCCGAGCCGGCCCCGCCTCGACCCTGGCCGCTAAGACGGAGGAGGAGTTCCATCCGTTCGGCTGGCTTTCTTTAGTTACCGGGTCGCGCCGTTACCGTTGCTTGCAGGGAACGTTCCGTGAAAATCTCAGGTCTGTAATATACTCGAGGGGTGGGCACTTTTCTCGTTTAACGTCGTCCATCTTGATTCAACGGGGTATCCTAGCCGCGGCACGATCCGTAACGAGTCCG
This sequence comes from Nomada goodeniana, assembly GCA_963969485.1. Classification (NCBI taxonomy): domain Eukaryota; kingdom Metazoa; phylum Arthropoda; class Insecta; order Hymenoptera; family Apidae; genus Nomada; species Nomada goodeniana. The sequence continues at coordinate 4,800,435 of OZ018305.1, read as the reverse complement.
ACGATCGATCAGCGACTCGGCGAAGCCACGGGTATCCGATGAACTTGACGCTTGACCCGACCGACCGGACCCTCGTCCCTCCGGGATCGTGCCTCAATTATTTCGTGTCCGGCGTTTTGCGGATATTCGAAGCCATTGTCGCGAAGCGGCTGATGCCAGCGCGGCCGCTATTGTTTTCGCGACGCGCCCGTTATATCGCCATAATTAACTGACTCGTCGTTTATCAACCTGCACACGCTGCGGATCCGAGCGGCCGCCGCGCGGTTCTCGGATACTTTTCGTGGCGACCGAACCGTGGAAACCGCTGTTCGCGAAAAATCACCCGGGGGGGAAACGTGACGAGGGCAAGGACGGGGGTTGCAAGCGGGGACGATTTTCCCGCGAGCCCGACGCTTGCGAGAGACAAATTTTGGAACGCGCGACGAACGTCTCGTTTCGTTTCTCGCTGATTACGAGCTCGACGCGTCGCGGCGGGTCAGCGGGACAAAGTGCGCGTAGACGCGAACAGGGGAGAGGGCAGCGAAGAATGGAAACGACGTTGAAGAGGTCGACGTCGCGAGAAAGCAGCGTCCCGTCGGTGCGAGCGATCGAGCCGCGGTTTGGACAATATCTGCGCCGCGATGCTCGAAGCGTCGCGCCAATTCGTTCCATCAAGTATTGAAACTTTCTTAAACGTCGCGCGGGCAGCGTCGGGAAAGAGGAATCTCGTTCCGCACCGTTGCAATCGCGCCCTTCAAGTTCCATCCGATGCCCGCGACGACTTTCCCCACTTTCCACGGTCGTGCCCCTTCGACGCTATTTTCCCCGGTCGCGATTCTCCCGCTGCGTATCTGTCCCGTACTTTGGTCGTCTCGATTTGGTAACCGTTCCCCGCAATCGCGAGTGCCGTTTACGGTAACCACGAGGTACCGGTCGCACGCCATTCCTTACCACGACGTCCCCCGTTTTAACGGAGCACCACGCAGCTTTGCGTGCTCGCTCGAGGAACTCGGTGACCCGAGAGAGAGAGAGAGAGAGAGAGAGAGAGAGAGAACACCGCGAGGTTTCGTGCCTCGATCGAAAACTCCATCGACACAGTTCTCGCTGTCCCTCGAGCCGAAACGCGAATATCGACACTCGACTAATAAGTTCCTCCGCCGTTGGAAATCGCTCGAGCGTTCTCCACTCACAATTAGCGACGGAATCGAGCCGTCCTGCCCTCCGCGACCCGATCGATCCGTTTCTGGTGCACGCGGATCCGTAGATTGTAGACCCGCGGGCTGGATCGCCGCGGCGGAACTTGAAAAGCCCGTGAAGCAAAGTGGACAGGTGAAGAAGAAAGGGGATAGTTCTCGCAGCCACGTGGCGCCCGGTGTCGTCTAACGGAGTCGCATCGCAATAATTGAATTGCACACGACACGCGGGTCTTCTCTTCTTCAAAGAACGCATGAAAATGGGTGGAGGGGAACGAGATGGCTTCCGGTAAAGGGGCGGGTCCCCGTCACGCGGTTCGGGTGGTTGCGGGTGGTTGCGGGTGGTTAAAAGAGGCAAAAAGGGAAGAGGAGGGAGGAGATGGGGGGGGGAGAGGAAAGGGCGCAGCAATAGAGGTTTGGCGCGGAGGGTTGTTCAAGGAGGGGTGTCTGAGAAAATCAATAGACACGTTCGTACGTCGCGTGCAGTTAAGTGACTAAGAAATTAATATCTCGATGAGATCGAGCCGCGGCTGCTCGACGACCCGAGCCAGCGTTCGCTCGAGGAAAAAAAAAAGCAGCGGGGTAGAACGCGGTCGTTACGACGGCGACAGAGCTGCGCCCTACTGCGCGCCACCTTTTTACCAAACCCCCTCCCGTCAAGGTTAATACATGCGTCCCGACTGCGGCATCGCCCGAGAGGGATATCCCGCGGGATCCACGGCCTCGCATACCGGAACAGTAACGGGCGACGCGGCCGTCTCCCTCGTCGCCGACTCGTTCCACTTGCCGCACGGATTCGAGCGGAGCCGAGAAAACGGTGAATCGGGTATCTCGCCGGCACTCCCGGCTCTCCCGGCTCTCCTGGAGTCCCGGAGACTCGAGCGAAACGCGTCGCACCGGCAATTCACCGGCAATCAACCGCGCGTGTTTTGTGGCCGCCGAGGGACAGGTACCGGACGCGTCCGTCGTTTATTCCTCGTTGTCATAGAAGAATTATAAGTCCGGCGGCGCGGTGCGTCGGACGCGCGACGAAACCGAACACTGGGTCGCAACGAAACGGTTACGTGGTTCGCGTGCGTGATAAACACGATACTCCCCGCGCGAACGGGTCCCATGCGCGCACGATTTACGATCGGCGTCGGAATTTAAAGAACGACCCGGGATCGCGCGACAGCCTCGAACGCTGCATGAAAATGACAATTAAAAAAAGGGTGGACCGCCGGCGCCCGATTCCGACGTTCCCGTTCACCGAAACGAGCCGCTGGACCGTTCCGCCGTCGGCCAGCGGAGCCGACGCGCGATTTAATTAATGCGCCCCGTTGATTTCCAGTCGAAACCCGATCGCTCGAATCGCTGGCTCGTTGCGCGGCGGTTCGCGGGGGTCCGCGACGCGACCGCCGCCCTCGACGCCCGCGCGATAATCGAACAAGCGTCCCGCCGATCTGTGACGCGAGCGAACGATAAACGAGACGCGGCGCTCTTCGGCTGTTCGTCGGAAGACGATCGTCGATAATTGCGTGGCCGGGATTGGACGGTCGGCCAATTACGGCGCGTAAAAACGAGCGGCCGACAAAGGGACGCGCCGGACGCCGATGCTCTTCATTAGACGGCCTCCGTTTCAATTAATAACCGCGGGCGCGCGCGATGTCCGAACCTTTTGTCTCTCGCGTCAAGCAATCGATACGAACACCGATACCTTTGCCTTTCTTTCCGATTCGGTCTTTCCGTTCGTTTTTTCCCCTTTCTCTCTCTCTCTCTCTCTCTCTCTCTCCCTGTTAAAAAACACGATTTTCCATAACCATGCCCCCCATCGTTCCGTAACCGTTCGCCCGTTCATGCCCCGGCCGGTGCTCGCCCGGAAGGATTCCCTCGGCAAACCGAAGTCCCTGCGAACGGTGTTTAGCCGCGCCGAGCGATCGGGGCGAGAGATGAGTCAGCGGGCGTGTCGCGTCGCTTCTTCGTCGCGCGCGGGGCCACGACGTTTCTGGCAAAAAAATGCGGACGGAGTAAAAGGACGAGATGAAATGAACCCGTGAGAGGTGACTGGCACATCGTCGTGGAACTTTTAATATCTTTCACGGCGTTTCCGATACGGTACGTCCGTCGAGAGCGACCAACTCGTACGTACCGAATCGTCCCCCGCCCTTTCTTTCCGCGCTACCCGCCCCCGCGTGTCGAGCGTCCCTGCCTCGCCCAGGGGACCAAAGTGTCTCGCGCTTTCCTATTCGCCTCGTGAATTCCATTTTTCGAGCCACCGTCGCCAAACCCCCGGACGAAACCTCGATAGATCCGTTCCGATAGGGACCCGAACCGGTTGGCAGGAGAATTATTCGTGGTCTGGCGGCGACGCGACCTACTCGACCGCCGTACGTGTTTCGCGTTCGTCGATCGAACGGCACGGCTAATTAATTGATTCATCGATATACCTGCCGAGCGAGGAGCACCGCCGTCGGGTGATTAATTGGACCGCTTCGTTGCGCGAATTTCGTTACGAGACGGAGATCGGCTCCTTCCGATGATTAATCGTCGAAGAGGGCTCCGTCGACGGCCCGTGGAATCGGCATTTTTTTCGACCGGCCGCGGAGAAGAACCGAGGAAGCGGCAAGCTAAGAACGGAAACGTTTCCTCGGCTGATATACCGGCGTCAATCGACGCGCAGAGAAACGTCGAAAAGCGGGTCACAAATATCAACGATCGTTCTTCACTGCCGGTGAAGATACGACGGGGACACGTACCACGGTATCCCCTTTCGGCTGATGGTCGCGCCGGGTACCTCGCAAGTTCCACTCGCGAAGCGCAAGCAGCGAGGCAGGAAGCGCCCGTATAAATGGCAACATTACGCCCAGTCCGGCGCACTCTTTGCCCCGTATCTGAGCACGGAGTAGTCGCGCTTCAGCTTTCAATATATCAAACACTTATCGTCTACAGGTCCGCGGCGCGAGCGTTTCGACGGAAAGGCGGCAGAGGTTAGCGTCGCTTCCGCGGCAGTCTCGCAGAAGCTAACGGGGGTGGGGTGTGGGGGATCGACCGTTTCCTCCCTTTCCACTCTCGCCCGGTATAATAGTCGCATTTATATCATCTCCGCCCGCTACGGTTTTGACTTTATAATTTAATGTGGAGACCCTCGGCCGCGCACCCCTTCTGCTCCCGCCCGCCTTTCCAGCTCCAAAGGGTTGCCTCGAACGGCGCCCCCACCTGCCCCGGTCGACCCAGCGATGAATTATGCCAGGAGTATCTGATTTTTCGCCTTCCAGGCAGGCCGACCGACCGATGGAGATCGATCCGACGGAACGGCGCGAAAGTCGTTCACTTTTGTCCAGCTCGCTCGGTCCCGGGCCCTCCCCCCGCCCTGGACATTCGTTACAACGACACTCGCGCGACCACTTTCGCAGGCGGGTTCATTTCAGTTTGCCTATCTCGACCGACCGGCCGAGTTCGTCCTAAATCCCGGCCGCCGCCGTTTCGTTATTACGGTCGACCGTAACGCCTCCCGGTCCAAGCCGCCGGACCGACGCCGACGTGTCCTTAAATTTCTCTTCGGCTCAGATACGCCGCCGCGCCGAGTATGTTCGCGCTTTTAATAAATAGCCAATAGCGAACGTAATATCAGCGGCGGTAAATCGTAAAACGTAACGAAGCCGTATAACTCGGAGGAAGCGTGGTATTGCGCTTTAAATTGTTTTCCCCGGTGTTTCGCGCCGGCTGAGAAAAGCATCCTGCACCGGTCGGAACTTGGCCGGGCTGTTAAAAGGAATTCCGTGCAGCGGTGCCGGCGTACGGGATGCCCCGCGACCCGAACCTTTTCGGCTACGTCGAAAGTGCATCGACGGGGCGGGGGGCAAGGTGCAGGGTCGTCGCGAGCGGATATAGTTCCCGTTTAGAAAATAGGCCAGCCCGCACGAACGGCGGCGCTTTTTCTCGTCGATCGGTCGTTCGGTTTCGTCGACGGTGGAAACTCGAAAGCCTCGGACGAAATATCGGTAAGAAGCAACGGGAGCACGGCGGGGACGCCCGTCTCGCGTCGACGCCAGTTTCCTCGAAACGTTCGCCCCGACGCGTTGGAGACGCGACACCGACGAAGAAGACGAGTCTGACAACGTATTCCCCGGGCACTACCGCGGATCGTTTCGCAACGGAATGTAATCGAGACCCGTCGAAGATCGATACGCGCGATTCTTCTTTCTCATATTTGCTACGCGACGGGCCGCGCCGCACCGCGACCATATTTGCGGTGGAAAATGCACGCACACACTCGGCAAAGAGACGCGACGCGACAGCTTGCGTGGAGTCCTCGGTGGCATTATAGGTAGCGGGACAGAGGAGGAACGCGTGAATCCATTTCGCGCAGGGCAGAGCGGCGCACGTAGCAACGTGCATCCGTAGATAAGGTATTCGGTTAGAATAGAGCCAGGGCCCTGCCGGTCCCAGCAGACCGCATCACAGCGCATTACCGACCAGGATACGAAGCCAGTACGGTTTGCGTATATTCTGCGACGCGGCCCCGCCCTCCCTCCGCGACAACATCGTCGAGCGCCGGCGGCGTCGTTCCAACGACGAGCAGCGTCGACGATTCCTTTGAAGGGGGTGCGCGCCGCGATGCGACGAACGTCCGAGTGTTTGATCGGCTCAACGTGCAGTTCAAGTCGCCTCGTCGAAGGTCCGTCCCGTGCGAAAGGGATGTGCCCCGGCCCACGCAGAAGTCGAGGACGAACTCCGCTTCTCGTCCGCTCGATCGTCACGGTTCCCCAGTGATATCTCGCGATATAAGTCCGGCCGCGAGACGCTCGCGTGCCGACATCAAGTATAGTTTGAACGGAAGCACGAAACACCCCGGAAACATTCGTATCACTTTGGCGAGCGGTCCCGGAGAGCGGCGTTCCCGATCCGCTCGGCGGTCTCTTCGAAACGAACGAGTCGCCGTCGTTCCTCTGGCCTCTCGTGGGACAAATCTTTGTCGTCCTCTCCTCTCTCCGCCAGTCACGCCTCGCCAAAGGGTTAAATTCACATTTATATCCCCGGCCCCGGCCGGGGGATATTATTGAGGAGGGTCGGCGATATATTTCTACGCGTCACCTAAATCCTGCGGAGATTCCCTCGTCCAATTGACCTCCCGACTTCTCGTCCGGCCGGGTACACATACGTTGAAATTTCAGGAGACGCGTCGGTCGGGTTTAATTCGAACAACAGGTTGTTCAACTTTGCGGGCTTGCGCGGCGGTGGTTCAAGATCGCTGCCGCTGTTCAATTTTTTAACTGCACGCGAACGCTGTAGTTAAAATTCAAGCCTAAGGGATTCGACGTGTATTTTTGTAAAGGCGGGCGCCGGCGCTCTTTGTTCGGCGCTCCTCTACTCTTCGTCGCTCTCTGTTACCGCTCTACCCGGAGGGTGAGTTTGGCTCGTGGCCAGAGTCGCCGCACCCCCGGGGACCCGGTTCGCGTATCCCCGTGTTCCGTTGTCAGGGTTTGGGGGGGTTTGGGTGGGATGAAAGAGACCCGTACCGCTGACCATGGTATTTACGGTCGCTTTTACGGTCAGCTTTGCGTCACCGTATAATTGCGGCTGTGTTTCAGAAGCGTTCCGTCAAGTCGCTCGGCCGACCCTTCCGACGGAGCTTTCTCGCGAGAAACCACGAAGATTTCGTAACCACCGGGACAACCTACCGCGGCATGGCCGTCGGTTTTAGGCCCGGTGAATGCGCCAACCGAGGAGGTCAATAGAGGCCTCCCGCCGTCTTTCACCGCCACCCGCGTTCGCGTTTCCACGCCGGCATGCAACCGGAATTCACGGAAACGTTTTCGCCGCTCCGCGAGCAGCTGGCCTCGTTTCTTTATTCGCGGCGACTTTCGGTCCGCGACCCCGCCTCGCGTTCACCCTCTCGCGATCGCGTGGATTCGTCGCGAGGAAAATAGTCGTCCCCCGTTCTCTGTCAACGTCGGACTAATCGCGCGACACGGTGGTCGAGCGCGTTCCAATTCGTCGGATGCGCGAATCGTTCGCGACGACGCGACGGACGAACTCGTTGGTAGCGAAACGTTTCACGACTGTTCGCGATCGTCGAACGGACGAGGAACGCGAACGTACGGAAGGTTACGTCGGCGTAACGAAGGATTCTCTCGCGGCGGTGTTCGCCGTCGAGGTTAACGAGACTTTACGACGCCGTTTCCTTTGAGAAAACTCGCAGCCCTCCGTGCGCTCGCCCGTTACCGCGGATTCGCCGGCGCGTAAATTTCGCTGGGAAAGCGTTGCGATCCGCCAGGCGTTTGCGGCCGCTTTTACTCGCCGGTACGTCGGGGACTCGCCCGCCGCCATTAAGCTGTTCCCTCTCGTCCCAGCTAAATTCGTCTCCGGGCGGTCTCCTGTTTTCTAAGCAATTTCATTAAGCTCGATCGAAGGGCCGCCTCTATTACATAACGCGGTCTCATCGGCAGGGGGGCGGTAGCAATCTTACTAATGGCCGCTGGTCGCGCGCACAGGTGTACTCGAACACACGCGTGCACGCGTACACCGAAACGGTACGCGAAACCCAGTGGGAGCGGTAAGGGAGAAACACAGAGGGCCGTAACGGTGGACGCGTTTTCTGGCCAAACGATCGTGCGCGGTGAGATCCGTCGTGAACGAGAAACTGTCAAAAAGAACGGAGCGCCCGGGCGACGGTGTTCCCTTTGGCTTTGACCTTACCCTCGTCGCGACAGAGCTGTTCGGCACGTTGCTACGCCGAACCTTGACTTTCGATTGCCAGTCGTTGAGAGTGTGCCACGAGCTATGTCGAACGCGAACGTGTGCGTGGAAAGATAACGTCGGTTCGACCGAGCAACGAAACGCGAAAAACGCAATGCCTCGTGCTTCTATTTTTCAATTGCGAGAGGTTGGAGCGACGTCGGTCGCATCGAATTTTCGATTCCCCTAATTTTCTCGGGCATTGCCCATCGTTGTCGTTCGATTCCGCGGCGCAGCAGCCGCGTGCTCGACGGAGAACGGTGGTCGAGCAAACGGGGCGACATTAATACGGAATTTAATAGTTTTCGGCGCGAGGCTGGAACGTAGCAGCGGCAGCAGTTGGGGAAGGTAACGGAGGCGAAAGGTGGCAGAGGTGGCAGCCCGTTTGGTACGCCAAAGGTAGAAACAATCGTCGTATTGTAAGCGTCGCAATCCGGAGTTTCTCGGGACAATGGCTCACCCTGCACATATCTGGTGTTGCTCGACTACCCCCGTTCCTCCTCTCGCACCCCGCTTTCCCCCCCGGAGCATCCAGTGTGTCTCGTTATCAACCGGATGAACAATGAGAACTAAAGAGAACCATAGGCGTCCCGTCTCTCCCTTGCATTAGCGAGCTAAATTCCGCCCCGCGACTTCTGCCGCGCTACCGAGCAACTTTTTGACGTCCGGAGGGTCAGAAATCGGACTCGATCGTCTCGTCGCATCTCGTCTCCGCCCGGCGTCCTGTTCTTCTCGCGAACGATCGCGAAACGCGCGACGACGGAGAAACGGCTCGGTTGGAACGCGATCGCGTCGTTGTTCGATGCACGGAACGGCGAGCAGATTTTTCAACGAGATACCATTGAAAGGGTTCGACCTGGAAGTTGGGGCGAAACGAAGGCCGATCCGGCAGCGTTCTTCAGCGGGGGACGAGCCGAGCTCGTGGAAAGCACCGGCTCTCCGGAACGAGGTAGGCCGAGGAGGCGAACGGCGGCAATACGGCTTGGCGTAAATCTTCGGCGTCGATTCGATTAGACGGACATAATTTACGCGCGCCCGTGTTAGGTGCGCGCTCCGGATACCTGCACGAACGAATCGAATCGTGTGTGTGCGCGGGCGCGCGCGCGCGCCCCAGGTTGGGCCAGCGTAGAAGCGGCCGACAAGAACGTCGGCCCTTTTTCTTCGATTTACCGTGTTCCGGGAAAACAATTGCCTATCGAGCATAAATCTGTTGGCCCCGGCGTCTCGTCGTCGTCGTCGTCGGCGCCGCGCTGTACGTGCACGGCCGCGACGCACACAGACGGCCGCGCAACAAGAGGAGACTCTTAAATTCTCGAACTGCGATACGAGGCCGAAGGAACCCTTTATTTCGTTGATCACGTGCCAATTCGCCGTCCCCGCCTTCTATTTTCCTTGGCTTCGGCGGCATCGTTTATCGATTCTTGATTCGTTTCGCGAGATTCTCGGCCCCCGCCCCCGCTCGCTTCGCCGCTCATTTCGGTTATTAAGTATCGGCGCGGGAGATGGGAAAAAGTCGCCAGACAGTTTATTGCTTGGAAATCGGGGCGCGCGTGGGAGGGGAAACTTTGGGGATGGTTAGGCGCGGATCTGCCGGTGAAAATTCGAGTGGAAAGTTTGGCACGGTGTGACAGTGGTGACGCTCGGCACAATAGCTTGTTACGGGACAATGGCCGGAGCGGGGTAAATTCGGCCGAATTTAATTATGGAACGCCTTGGGGTGGCGCGGGGCGACTCGTACTCGGAACACCGTGTCGGATAAAGTCTGGGGGTGTCGTGGAAAGGGACCGGAATGGGCCGAACGGTACGCGCAACCCTCGAGAGAAATTGAATACGAGCTAATTTTGCTCGCGATACAGCCAACGATTCTCCCCCTTTTTTTATTCTTTTTTTTTCGCCCCTGCCTTTTTCTCCTTCGCCCCGCGTTCCCGTTTGCGCAAACGAATCTCTTTCTTCCGCCTTCTCTGTTAATCTGCCCTCCGGACCACCGCCGGACAATTATATCCCTCCGCGTCCCTTTCCACCCCCATTCGCCCTTGCTTCTCACGTCCCGGCCACCTTATCGAACCGCTTTCATAAATATTCGATTGCTCGACGTCGTCCCTCGCGACTACCGAACTTCCGCACGATTTCACCCGTGTCGAGGACTTCGCGCCGCTCTAGCCGGGATAAGGGCAACGGGCGCGTCCCGCGATCGTCCTCTAAATCCGCGTGTCACCGCTGACGAGTGCCGCCGCCGGTTCAGTTCGTCGGCAGTTCCGTTTGTTTGAGCAATCTTTTCGCCAACGCGGCCAACGCAGACACCGGCAGGGAAAGAAAGGAGGAACCGTGGGGTCCGTGTAGCAGCGGCGGCGGCGGCGGCGGCGGCGGCGGCAGATGCCGGGGCGAGCCGGGCCTTCGTAAACTCAACTTCCAGGCGCTTTATTATAGTTGGCAAGTCTACGGTAATCATGTTGGATATTTTAATAAGAGGGAACAGCGAGGAGAAACTGAATTCATCGTCCTGTCGTCTTCTCCGCCGTATCCCTTTCGCAGGGAACCAGCGCACCGGCGATCCTTCTCGCCAACTTCCATCCGCCATTTACATTTATATCGCAACGAGGACGATTCTGTTGGGGCGTGCACGCGCGGCAGAGATGCCTCCCCCGTCGCCGAAAATTCCCCGTCGTTGTCTACTGTGGAATGGAAATTGGTGTTCCCTTTGAATCCTGTTCACTCAGCGACGGACAAGCTTTTTCTCCGCACGCCGCGCTACACGCCGTCGTTCGTCGCGATACGCTCGAACTTCGATCTTATTGTCGGCTGCGTTATCTTTCCGCTCGGGGCGTAGGCGTAGCTGTGTCGTGTGGTGTCCTCGGGGTCCAAAGCGGCGCTCGTTTAATTTATTTCCAATGAAGATTGGAGTCAGTTTTTGTGTCGATGGACGCGAGGGACTCGCCGGGATCTCGATAGGGGAAAGGTCGCCGGGTCTCTCGCACGCCTGTTGTCGGTAAAGAATCGTACGTCCCGCGTCCCCGGCTGGATTAAAGGCGCGCGAGCAGTTTTCCATTTGTAAGAAAGCACGCTTCCGGTATTCCCACGGGGGGCGAGCGTCGTCGTTCTTCCCGAGTTCCTCCTCATTGTCTGGAAAAACGAGGACGCGGGTGTTAAGGCGCGCGCGTTCGATGCTAACGCGAATTTATCATCGTGAATTATGACGTCGATGTTGAGAATACAGAATGAGTAACGTTAATGCCCGGGCCGTTTCGCTTCCGCTCGTAAATTAAAGTGGATGGCGAAAAAAAAAAAGGAGGAGAGGAGAGCCGACCGGAAGGAGAGAAAGAGATTTTAATAATTCCGATATTCACGGGGATACGGTAACGATAACGAAGCCGATTTTTTTTTCAGCTCCTCCCCCATTGCCCCGCCGATTTCCATTCCACCCGCGTCGAAATCTCGCCGGCGAGGTGGCAATTCTCGTCGAGATCCATCCGCGCGATCGTCTGCCCGGCTGTTGGCCTCTGTACGATCTACGATTCATTTAGACGGGGGAGTTCGTGGACGGGGCCACGGTTTCAATGAATTTCGAAGCAAACTTTTCCCCGCTCCCGAGACCGTGTTATCGTTATCGTCTGATTAGCGGCGATCGTTTTCCATCGTCGACGAATAATCTGGGGGGCTACGCGGGTCCCCGGCTGCGATTAAGTGTCCTACGACGATCCGTTTCCGTTCTCCGCACGTTCTCACCACGAGTCCACAGGAGGACCTCAACCCCTGGCGAACGCGACCCCCCCCCCCCCCGCGCGTCAACGACGAACCGAGCGAGCTCATCGACGCGTCGTCGACCGCTCCCGTTTCGACGGATCGGCCAATACTACTTCCAGCGTCCAGCGTATTTCCACCTGCCGTAATTCCAAGTCCGCGTCGCTTCGCGTTGCTACGCGTTTCGCTGCGGGTCGCGTCGCTTAATAAACAAATACGCCGCCGAGATATATGATAACGAGAAGCGCCTCCGGTAATCACCGGTCAAAGCGCGTACGAACACAGAGGGATTAAATATGAATACAAGGATCGCCCTCGGGCGCGAGTCACGCTACCGTTATAACAGCCGGAAGGGAATCCATTCGGTCGACCGTCGGCCGGACTAATATCGACCGCGGCGCCTGCGAATCATTTCGTCGACTCGTCGGCCCCGTCGGAAGGAAAGGAGAATTGCCGGCTGTTCCTCGTGACGCCTGTGCGCGAAAGGGTGCTCGATGGGTCGATCTATCGGCGCCGGGCCCGACGATACACGCGGAGCTAATTGATATCGAGATCGTCGGCCGTTCACCGTTCCGATGTTTCGCCGATCGGCCGATTCGACTCGCGATTAATGGAACGCCCGTGATCTTTGCCGGCTCCTCTTTTCGACTCGGCTGATTAATGAGACCGAGAGCGATACCGTCCGGACGTCTGCTCCTGAAATCGCCGCGGTCGGACTCGCTCTTCTTTCGTGGCCGCGGCGGTCTTGCAGCGACGTTTCCCCGTTGGCAGAACCGGTCGATACGACGCCTCTCAGGACCTGCGTCGGAAAGTCCGTCGGCGGTTGTTCAACGGGGGGGGTGGCCCGCGATGTTTTCCGGCCGTGGAAAATCGGCGGCGATCGGTGCGCGGCGGCCGCGGATTAATTGACCGGCCAGCAGAGGGTTCTCGGGCGGAAGACGCGGCCGCGTATCCGTGTGTTCCGGCGGTGAAGGGCCGCGATACTTGGCCGGGCAAAAAGCTTATCTCCGAGCGGCGCAAGTTGGGGGTTGGCTGCGCCGTGATTAATCGCCTTCCTTCGAAGCGAGGTCGCGGGAGGAAGAGATCGCGCGGAAGAGGAAGCCGAGGAGGTCGAGCGGAAAAGGAGAGGGCCCGGAGATTGGCGGATACGCGGGACGACGAGGGTGGTTCCTGGCGCGGGATTATTAATTGCGAGGCTGCGAGCGTTCGAACTGGGGCCACGCGAGTTTCCGTCGACGATCGACGCGATCGACACGGAAACGCGCGGCGCACCGTCACCCCGTAGGTCCGCGAATATAAAGTAACGACGAGGACAACGGCTATCTCGCCGCTTCGATCCGCCCACGGACACCGGCTAATTCTCCGCGGTGATTTCGGGACGAGGGGCGCGCACGGATCCGCGGCGCGGTCTCGCTTGGCCGGACGAAGGAAAGCCGGGATCGAGCCGAATCGATAAAGCCGTTGGGAAAACCGGCAGGGTTGGAAAATTGTCTGCGGAATTGGAAGGGTAACTAATGGACGTTTTACGGCGTCAATTATACACCGTCGTAAAAGATGAATAATTGCTCGAGATTATGGGTATGCAAAATATCTGCGGGCCTCGCAGCGAATCGTAAAGTATATATCGCAGGCAGGTGGAAACGCGAAACGCCTAATACCGCGGTGCATCTGTCGCGGTGATACTTCCGCGGTAGGAGATTATTTTTCATCCGGAGCGACGCGTGCCCGAGGACGACGCGGACCGCGCGTTTGCCCGCCCTAGGAAATTCGACGGATTCGTCGACCGTCGGGGAATTATGCCGGATCGCCGATGGATCGACCCTCGACCCCGTCCAGAACGCGTGCTCACGGATATTTCGGATTCTGGGTAACGCGCGACGATGACGCAGGCCGTATCGATGGACCGCGCCCCATCTTCGTTCGACGGAGGCTGGAGCCGATCGGGCGAATGATGTCGGACAGGGGAATGTATCCCGACTTAATAGAAATCTCGTCCCCGAGCCGGGGTGTTTTGCCCCGGAACAGCTGTCGGCTCGCTTGACAAATGATCGCCGCGCGGGACGGGGAACATCGGCAGATGATACTTGAAAACGCCCACGCAGATTTCGACGAGCCGCCGTTTCTCGTTTCCCGCTGTGTCCGCTCGCCGAATGCTCGAAGCCGTTGCGCCGCGCGCGGACTGTTTTGCCCTCCCTTCGGGCCGCGCCGTTCGCAATCTAAACTTCGAAACGGTCGACAACGATTCGGAATCGCGTACGAAAAAGGATGCGCGAAACCGTCTCAAAAAACAACGTGGCGCTGACATTCGAGGCAGAGAGGAACAGAGCAACGTGGCAGGAATGTATGTACTTCGATGGACGTGGTCCTCGGTATCCTCGGCTTGATTGCGTGCTGTTTTGCGACCCGTCGCGATTCCGTTCCCACGATCTCCTTCGCCGACGAACTTTGCAGCTGCACGTGAAATCCGTGAAGCGGGTCGAACGATCGGGTGTCCGGAATGAGCGGAATCGCGTATTCCGCCCGTCGTTGTCGTCGTCGCCTCGATAAAGACGATGCGCGATCGAGCGTTGCTACAGACCTCCGTGTTCCATGTTTGTCACACCGAGGCGTGTTCGGTTCGCTCGCTCCGCTTTCTCATTGCCACGGCGATCGTGGCTCGTTGCGCGATAGAATCGGTGCTTCGTCGTGCCGCGCCGATTTTCCTCGGGGTTTCGCGTGACGAAGCGCGCCGCCCCGAAAATTTTAACCCAACGGAAGCCCGCGGGCGCGTATCGCGGCGAAACCCCGGAAAAGCAAGTTTCCGGGCGGATAGCGAAATTGACTCGGGTCGAGATCTCGCGCAAAACCCGCCGGTTCGGGGACGTCTAATTTCGGACGTTAAATTAAAGGATCTCTGGGGCGGAGAGTGGGCTTCGAAGGGTGCAACGGCCGCGGGTTCGTACGTGTCCCCGCGTCGTGTATCGAACTTGCGCGCTTTGCATCTCGTCGCAAGAAACGCGACTCATTCGTTCTTCGGCGGAGCAACAAAACCTCTGCGCCCAACTTTGTCCCCCGTTGGACTTTAATCGGGGAACGTTGGCCGCGTGGCGTTGGAAACGGCGAGATGGTTGGGAGGAGCATGTAAAAAACGAGGTTTCGAGTATTATAGGTCGAATATCGTTTATCGGGGACGCCAGTGGCGCACTTGCACCCCGGCCAAAGCGACGAGGTTTCGTCCACTCCGGTCGTTAGGAGATCATGGAAGTGGCATCGCGCAAAGAATCTCGGTCCGAGTATCTTTCCACGTTTATCTCTGTTCGGGTGCTTTTCGTTGTCCGGTCGAGGGGCGAGGCGGGTGCGACGATCGGTCGAGGGAAGTAGAAAAGGAAGACGCGTCGGTAGTCCACGTTGGAAGGAAAAGGCGCCGCGATCTTTCGTTGCTTTTTATTCGTCCGCTGTATCGCGGCGAGTTCTTTGCGCCCCTTTCTGTCCTCGCCTCCGGGGTTTCACGATCTTTTAATGGAGACAGGATTTAACGGCGACCGTAATCACCGGCGACGAAGCAAGCGCGTACGTACCTCGGCTTTCGGGCTTTCTCGCGTTCCCGCGGCTCCTCGCGGAAAACCAACCCCTCTGAACGATGGCTCGTCCTCGCAAGTTGCACCTCGTCTTCTCTTCGCGTTTCGCCCGTTGCCCCGCGTTCCCGGAACGAGTTCGTTTTCGCCCGTCGCTCGGCCGGCCAAGAACGGGGAAAGTCCACGGCACGGTGTTCCGGGGCTGCTTCGCGGCGGCGTTTCGCCGCGGCGAAAACCGGATCAATCGCGCACCGGCTCGACAAACCCGCGGTTTTATTTTAACGAGCGACCGCAGCCCGCAACAGAGCGATCGGCGGTTTCGACGTTATACGGTGTTCCGTTGGTGCGTCATTGAAGCGGGATTACGTCAATCTGCGCTCACAAAGTTCGTCGGGAGAGGGTGGATGGAGGCGAAAGCGATCGCTCGTGGTGCTGGCAGCTCGTACAAATTGGGGATTAAATGACGACGGCGGGCGCGCGAAAAGCAAATTTTCGATGCGAACGAATTTCGGGTCTCGTCGGCATCAACGAAATAAATAACACGCCGGCGCGTCCCGGAAGTCTGACGGATCTACGATGGGCACGTGAACCACGTGGATAGAATTAAGCCGTTCCACGGGGGGGAATCGACGTCGATTACTCCGACGCCGTGCGTAATATCGTTTGTTCGTCGTCCGTCGGCTGTCGGCCGGTCTACGTGACGCCGAGAAAGTTCTCCGGGCAAAGTCAGCCAATTATTTCGTCGATTGAAATTAGTCTGCGTCGGAACGCAGTAACTCGGTGCCGACCCCTCCCCCGCCTTATTGATGCAATCTTTGTCTACATGGTGGCTCGCGCGTGAACGACGAAAGGGAACACCGGAAGGAAACGAGGGAGAGGGAGAGGGAGAGGGAGAGGGAGAGGGAGAGGGAGAGAGAGAGAGGGAGAGGGCGAAGACAACACGGGAAACATTTTGGTTTCCCGGGAGGGTGGTTATTCACCGCGACAATTTATCTGGTAAATTGCATCTGGCTGGCTTGCGAATCGACGGATTCGTGACCCGTTTCTGAAATTCTAGAGATCGTCGAGTCGTCTCGTTCGTTGCCCGTCGCGGCGGTTCGATTCGATTAGAGTCGATCTCGCGGTGTAAACACGGCGGGAAGGTACACAGGGACGTATTTGCGATTAAATTCGATCACGATTCCGCGCTATCTCGTCGAGGAGGCAGACTGCGGCGCGGCCGATTAATGATCCGGAAAAACGATAATTCGTCTCGAAGGTATCGGCTGTTCGATTCGGGGGACCGTGTCCCGTCGCTCGTTCCGCCTGCACCGCGGCGATGCTCGCTCGCCCTCTCGCGCGTATCTCGAACGAGGGCCTGTTCGCCGATTAAATTCGCCGACGAGAGCCGTGAAATTGACGGGCGCCACCTTCGCCGTGGCCGAACCGCGATATTTCGCCGCGAAAATCGTTCCACGGCTCGTCGTTCGAGACGTTCGAGACGTTCGAGACGTTCGATCGAGAATTCACGGCCGCGCTATTATTCCGTCGAGAGAAGGGTATCTGTGCAACGGCGCGGGTACGCGAGCGCGATAACTCGACGAACGGTGGACATTAGGTCGTAGGTGTAACGCTCGATGATAGCGCAAAATTACAGCCGACTGCGTTTACGTGACTACGATGCGGCTGCGCGTCGCGAGCACGCCAGCCAAGGCATTCCCCCGCGACGATTACCGTTCGCCCTTAATTGATCGTAATATGCAGATAAACGGTTCGAACGACTCAATTCCCGAAGCATGACGCGCTCGAACGTTACGTCTGTGCTCCCGGCGATCCCGCATCGCCGACGCGTTCCGCTTTCGCTGTGCGCTCGACGAGAACGATCGGATCGCCGGGCAGCTCTCCGTGCCCCTATCGCCGTCACCGCCCCAACCCCCCTGGAGATTCCGAATGCTCGTGAAACGTGGCGGAGATCGGGTACGAGGTACGCGAACGGTGTTGCATCGGTCTCGCAGGGTTCAATTAGTCCGAGACTTTTTTTGGAAGGGGAAGCGGAGACGGGTCGAGGCGGACGAGGGAATCGTGGGCGGTCGTATCTAAATCCGGGCAGAACCGTAAGGGATGCAGGTTGAACGACTCGAAGGGTCGTGGTGTACGGGCGTTGCACGCTCGAGTGGGACGGGCAGCGGGGTATACTGGATGGCGGCCGGGATGCAGGAGCATATGGTTAAACCGTAATGGTGGAGGTGATATATTTAAACCCGGCAAAGTTTGGTGCTTGGTTGTGCGCGGGGTCTGCGCCGGGGTTGCCGGGCGTGCCTCGCATAAGTTTACATTATCTTACCATCAGATAGCAACTGTACCGGCTCAGGTAGTCGCGGACCGAACCCAAGAGGTCGACGGAATATCTCGTTCTGGAAAAGCGTCCGTTACTCTCGCGCCCTTTCCACCGTCGCCTCGTTTCTTTCGCCCCGGTGCTCGTCGTCGGTCCCGTCGGCTAATGGGAGACGGAAGCGCGGCGAATCGCGATGAAAGGGTTACACGCGCTCTTCGCGCAATGACAGCGACGACGGAGGGGGGACCACACTCGTTTCCGTCTATGGGAAAAGACGGACGTTATCCGCGATCGCAGGTTCCGCTGGAAAAGGTGGCTTCTGTTTGGCGCGCGCACGCGAACCTTTATTGGTCGTTGATGTAATTAGCGAGCCGCGCGTGCGATCCGCCGAAGCGTGTCACGCGTCGCTTTGCCGCACCGCGCTCCACGAACAGCTCCCGCTTCGCGCGACTATTTGACCGCGCCGTACGCTTGGCACCGAAACGGCCGGCGAAATTTTAAGAGACGCACGTCTCTCGGTGCCGTTAAACCGCGACGAGATTACCCGTGAGGGGGTCGAGCGGGGACGTACCCCTTCGCCAGAAACGGTCGCGGAAGTTGGTGGCAAGCCAAACAGTTTCGCGTCTCTCTCGCGTGCCCGAGTCCTTTCGTACCACCGATCGTCTTTTCTTTTTTCGCTCGGGGCTCCGTCCCATTATGAGATACCCAATTAATTCGAACTCCGTAAGAGGATCAGGGGATAATTAATGCAAGAAAAATAGACGTTCGCGATAACAACAGCGAACTTGAACGAAATATGCTAAGAAGCTTAGCGAACGGTTCCTCGGTCTCGCGGCCCCTTTCTTTCGCCGTCCCGGCTGTTCCATTTTCGATACGCAGCGACTCCTCGACGACAGAGGGAATCGACACGGGCCCGAGAAGCTGTCACGTAAGGAACGAACACACGACCGAATGACCGCCGCCGAAGGGTACGCCGCCCTAACACGCCATTGCGTAATTACGTGCTTCGCCTCGTTAGGTGTATTACTTTCCCCGTAAACCCTTAATCAGATCCGAACGAACGTCGGGCTTGTTTACCGTCCAGATCCCTGCCTTTGGATTCCCCCGATAAGCCTTGTCGGTCCCGCCGATCTACGGGGCGCAAGGAGCTCCGAGAATTTTCGAAGTTTCCTTCGTGGAACCCGCCGCCACATCTCCACCCCCCCAAACTCGACCCTCCGTTGTTGCGTCCGCGCGCAATGTCGTGACGCCTGTACGAAGGATAAGAAATTGCCGGTTACGGGAATCGCCGGATCGTAGGAGCGCGCGGCGAGCGGCGAGAAGGGGCGAGCATTAGCGTCGATGGTCGCCGATGCATGCAGCTCGATTGTAAAATCGATGCGGCGAAACGACGGGCTTCTTCTCGATCGGCGCGACGGGAGGTCGCGATTCGCGGGTACGACGGCGTGAAAGAATTGCAAGCAGCGGCGGTCATCCGCGGGGGAACACCGAGACAGAAACACCGAAACCCCTTAAATCGTCGTGCGCAACCTCTCGAGATATTACCGTGGCGCGGGTCGGTAGGGGCGGGTTGCTCGGTATAAATTGCATTGCGTGGTCGACGAAGCGCGGTCGAAATTGGGGAAATTAAGTTCGCCGTGTATAGAGCGAAGCCGGGCTACACTGCCGCCGCTAGTGCACACACAAAGAGAGACCGCACTGGCATGCGGTTCCGTGTAACCTCGATGTCGATACACTCGGGTCAGAGCGTCGAGGAACGAGCAGACGTGGCAGTCGAGGGATCCCACGCATCGGCTGTTTACATTCGCCGCTAAACTGCCGCTCACGGTTCGACGGATCCTCCGAATGGGACTCTCGGTCGCGTCTCTGGAAGCCGGGGCGAATGTCGCCGCGATTCGCCCGGATCGCCAGCTGTCTCGAAGGGCGCCAGGTATTCGATACTCGACCGGCTCGTTCTCGATTCGTCGCGGTGCTCGTAGCGCGCGCCCGCGATTCCTACGCCGGGGGCTCGGTCGTGACCCGCGTGAGGAAGTCAGCCCTCGCAGGAAGTCGAACTGGCCCGATTCGGCCCAATGAATGGCGTCCTAACTGACGAGCTGTTAACGGCACGCGCTCTCGCGGCAACGCGTCGTGAATCGTTTAATTCCGTTCCATTCTTGGCGCGACCGTGTGACCCTCTTGATTTTCACGCGAATTCCGGTTCTGCGAGGCTGCTCCGAAATACCCATCGGCGTGGTCGCTCGCCGTCGGGCCCCGTCACTCGGAATTCCTCGCGGTCAATCCCGTTGAATTTGTTTCGTCGACGAGCCGTTCGCCGCTTTCGGCGAAACCGCGTCGAAATTTGTTTGCATTTCGCGTGACACTGCCGTAGTTCCGCGACGATTAAGGGAAAGCCGGAGGGCGCGGCTGCCGACGACGTCCCGGCGGAGCGGAAAGCGTCGTTCCCGTTCGATTGTCGAAGCGAACCAGCGACGGGGGAATTCCGGCGGGTCAAATTCCTCGTCGAATCAATCTAATTCCGGCGCAACGTTTTTATTTGACCAAGCGTTTTACCGTCCTGTGCAACCGCGGCGAGGAGAACGCAAGAAAATAGAAATCGAAAAGGCCAGACGCGGTTGTCGATAACCCGATCTCTGCCGCGGCAGAGGGGGCACGCTGTAATCCGAATAAACTGCTCGGAAGGAAGGGGGCGAGGTAGAAAATGTCGAAGGAATTGCTGTATCTTGACATCGTGGACGCAGACGCGTTTTGACAGCCGGGGAAACGGGCGGCGCCTTTCGCGAGCAGGGCCGGTCGAAAGAATCGGGCATAATTTCTTGGGGACGGGGTAGCGTCGACTTTTCAACCCTTAGGATATCTTCGACACCACGGTCGGCCAGTGTCTGTCGTCCTTCCCTTCCTCTTTGTTTTTCATCGCCCCTGTCTCCATCGAGTTCGCCGTTACTCTTCCTCCGCGCTGGCCGACATTTTATCTCTCTCCGTCTCTCCCTTCTGCATCTATCCGTCCCGCCGCCTATCCGTCTTCCTCGAATTTCCTATCGGTCCGTTCCCCTCTTGGTTTCACCCTCGGCGCGCGCCTTTGCTCCCGGGAATACATTTCCATGCATTTTCCTGGGCGGCTTCTGCCGGTCTTCCGCCGTGCCTCGGTTTCCAGCCCTCTCCGTTCCTCTCGCGCGCGAGTCGATCCATCCGCCTCGTCCACCCTCGCGCTTTAATTACCAACTTTTCCGTGTTTCCCAGGAATTCGCGCACGCTCCGCCACCTCTTCCGCGTCCGCAGGGGGTTTCTTTCGCGGGCTTCTTTATCCTCCCTTTTTCTTCCTCAACCCCCCTGGCCGCCACGAGCCCCCGCGGTGTCTCTTTCGGCGAGAGCGTGCATAAACTTTGCGCGTGCGAACAAATATACACAGGCGGGGAATCTTGGAGCGCGTCGCTCGCCGGTTTCTTTGCACGGCTTTCCCCGTCTGTTTATCTATCCCGGATTCGACTTCCAGACGAACCTCGGATGGCGTGACTCTCCCGGAGCGACGGAGTATCTCCCCGAAGTGGACGCGCGCGAGCTCTCGATTGCGAATCGAATCGAAACCCCGCCAGATTTCCACGCGAATTTTGTTTCTTCGTTGGACGGCAACGGAGAGCGCAGGTTCGTCGCCGGCGAGATGATATCGTCGCCGTTCCCGCGGGGGTTTTTTGTTTTTTCGGCGCGTCTGCGAGGAACCGACCGCGGCGTGGCTTTAGGTGCAACGCAAATATGGGAAAAGCAACCGAGTCGTCGTTGAGACGATTAAAAGTTTCCCCCGGTTTAACGATCCACTCGGTCGAACGTGAAAGTCGGAGCAACGCGGGCCTTCTCCCTCGGCGGTGTAATTCTAACGCCGGCCCTCCTCTGCCCCTCGTTCGGCCCTTTCTTCCGTGCTTCCGCGTCGCTGCCCCGGCCGTTTCCACTTTCGTTATTGCCGCGCTACTTTTTCTCGGCCGCCGATGGTAATGGGCACGTTAGAAGGTAGACGGAAAAGGTTGCGTTTCCTAACGAGACTCGCGTTTCCGGCGAAAGGAAACTGGCCTTATCGGGGGGTATCTACGAGCGTCGCGAGAGCGAGACCGATAGCATCGTCTGCGTGTCGCTCGAGGAACCGGGTAGCACCGCCGACGCGGACCCGTCCGGACGGCCAGTCCGTCGTAGATCGTTCGAAGAAACGGTCGCGTACGCCGAATCACGGCGAATACACCCCGAGCGGTCCGTGGCTAATTCCCAAGGAGATTATCGAAGACGCATCACCGCGATTCCGCGTCCGGATACAAATTGGTCCCTTGCAACCGAGGCGTGGCGCGGCTCGAACGGAAGGCGGAGGAGTGCGGGCGTGCACGGAGCGTCGGTGTGCCAGTGAGTGGTACAGGTGCGACGTGGGGGGGGGGGGGGGCGGCCGGGGCAGCGTGGAAATTGCAGGCTTCCCGGTCCCCCAGGTGCTCTTCGTCATCATAAAGCCTACGCCACTGGCATTGTACTTGTATTAAAGCCAGCCTCGAACACGACCCTATGACTCGTCCCTCCCGATGTCCTCCCCCGTCCCCCGTTCTCGCTCCTCCGCGCTCGCCGTGTTCTGTTCGCTCTGCCCGTTCTGTCCACCCTTGCTGCCAGCCGACTATGTATCGTCGACCGGTCGACCATTTCTCGAGACCACAGCCAACCCAGGGGCCGCGTTCCCTGGCCGCCGCCGCAGCCAGTCACCGCATTTAATAATCGGTATTTATGGGAAAAACTTGCCAGACGCTCCGCGCGCCGACGTAGACGATGCTGCGCCGTTGTCGCTTCGGAAATCTACGAGCCTCCTCTGCTTTATCCGCCCTCGCCGTCCGCATCGGGACAATAACTTTAAATCCTCGCGTTTTCGATTCGTTCGTTCGCACGTTCGTTCGTTCGTTCGTTCGTTGGTTCGCGCGCCGCACGTGCATCGTAAACGGAAATTCAATCGCGGACCCGGAATATTAAGTTCATAAATTTGACCTGTTTATCCTTAACGCGCCAGCGTGCATCGCCCGCGGGCCCGTTGAAATTTTCCGAACATGACTGCGTTTCGTTAATCTCACGCAGCTGTGCCCGATCCGCCGCCATGGCCGCTCCGCGTTCGACGCGCGTGCCGCCGCAAGTGGAACGAGCCGCGCGTAGTCAGACGCCCCGCGTCCGCGACCCTGCGCTCGACGTTGGAGACGTTCCTCGGCCAGCGGCAGCCTGATTTCGGGGGGGAAAAAAATATGCCGCGGTTGTAGTTCGCGGGGGAGACGTCGCAATTGATTCGAGCGTCACTCGCGCGCGTTTATCACTGTTAATAAATTGTTCTCTGGTCGTTTGGAAGACCCGAACGACGGCGACACCTTTGGTACGCGGACTTGTCCGAGCTCGGCCGGCGGGGAAAACGGCGCTCCGCGTAATTATTTTCGAAGGATTAGTCGTTTAATGCGGCGAAACACTTGGGAACCAGATAAGCTTCGTCGAGTTCCCAAGGAAAATAGAGGCTGATCCTGTCGGTCCGTGGCTTACTTTTGACAAAAACAACGCCGCGGCGGCGTCGAAACGCCAGGGATCGCGAATTTCCGAGAACGGCTGGAATAACCGACGGGCGACCGGAAGTCGTTTCAAGAACAAATTGTTGGTTGCTCGCAATTAAAGCTGACCCGCTTTCTGCTCGAACGCGCGCCACCCCCACGCCCCCCTTTCTTCCAGCTATCGTTTCGCGGCTGAAAGAAAATTCCGGCGCGTGCACGGCGTTCGAGATTATTATTATTTTTTTTTTTTTGTTTCCCCTCCCTTCAAGTTCGGCAGAACGTCGATGCGCAACGAGCACGGAATGTGTACGGCACGGTACGATGGAGAAATACGAAACATAATAATAGAGCTGACGCGACTCTCGCCAGTCTACCAATATAAACTTCTCGTTCCTGTCCGTCCGTTCAGACTGAATTACCTGACCCTGTCCCGGAGGAGTCTACGCCCCGGCGTCCAACAACAAAGTTTGCACGGGCAAGTGAAGCTTAATTAAAAGCTACGATGACACTCGAGGGCCACTCTGCTCCGAGGGGGCCGACGATTCGTTCGTTTCCCCTGGTATCGAGAACGAGAGGGGAAACACCTAATCGTTTGCCGTTTACTTTCGCGCAAGAGTTGGGTCGCGCCGGCTCGCCTGTTTGCCCGTCTTCTCCACGAGTCTAATTTCCTGCGCGAGTTGCACGTTCTTCGGGGAGTTTCGGTGGCGCGGCGGCACCCGCGTGCCCTCACGCGCGACCTGTTTCTTTTCTCGATATTTGCCTGGCCGCAATAACGGTCGGGCAACGATACTCTTCGGCCGGAACGCGAATAAAAGTGATCTCTGACAAGTCGCCGCGGAAAATCCGCCGCCCCCCCCCCCCTCTCGTCGTTACCCGGCTTTCGCGAACATTAAGGTCGTCGCGTCTGGCAAAACGGTGGGTCCTCCGACTCGAGCCACCTTTCCCACCCTTCGAATTTATGACCCGCGGCCAAGAATATTTCCCTGTCCGTGAAGGCGAGCTGGATCCCGCTGTCGGCCCTCTAAACCTCCTCTCCGAGGAGCGTCGGGCAACCGGCGTACATCTGGCAACGATTTACGACACGAGCGGATCTGATCGATACCGACCCGCGATATGAACGTTGCCGCCTCGAACGCCCCTCGGGCTTTTTTCTAATACCACGTTGAACGCACTTGCGCGGCTTAAAAGCTCGGCTTACATCCCTCGCCGCGTGGTGTATCCGGCCTGTCGGACGGGAGGGCAGCGAGGGGTGGAATTTTTTTCGACGGTGAGAGTTCGTTTGAAAAATGGCGAGGCTCGCGTGGCCCCCGCCCGTCGAGGCAACACTACGCCTTTGCCGTCGTAACTTCTGCCTTCTTCGGGATTGCCAACGGTGGCCGCGGTATTATCAAGCTAACAGTTTCCCCGGGTGCGACGTTCGTCGTCTCCGTCGGTTTTTTTTAATATTCATATGGCGCCCGTGCCGGCGGAAATATTCGGAATGACCACGTGCTTTCCAGCTCGACGCGAAAGATACCTGTCCCGGTTCGTTTGCACGACTATCTGGCCTTATCGCGTCCGGACTCAACACTCTGTCCGCCGTGCTTCCCCGTTCGCCGACTTCGCTCGTCTTCATTCGCAGCCGGAAATCTTTGCGATCTGGCCGCTTCGAAAGCCCGCGTCGCATCGACGAACGACTGTAATCGAGACCGCGACGGTCGTCGGCCCGTGAATCAAGCCCGGAGATCGGGTCGCGTGGCCCCGCGAACTCCGGAGTAAATCGTTCGGAAGGCCTGGGTCGCGTTTGAATTTCCAGCGAAAGGTTTACGACTATTCCTCCGTTGGGGCTCATTCGTACCGAATTGAGCGTGTAACTGCCGTCGGTGGTTCTTCGAAGCGTAATGCATATCGAGAACGTCGGAGGCTCGTCGGTTGCCGGCGGTCTGTTCGTAGATTTGGCGACAAAAATGTCGCGCCCCATCGGCGCGCAAAGAAACACCCCCGTCACCGGTGCCGACGATGCCGCGTTTCAGGTTCGCACACCTTTACAGCCGCTAACTTTCGTCGCGTCCGTCGCGTTTATCGCGTACATTCCATAACGGGATAACTATACTTTCGGTCGGAGCCGTGCGGATTTATGCAGTCCGTATAAAACGATCGTAAAACGCGGGGTGTTGGACGCCGCTGGCGTCGATTTCGTCCCGTTCTCCCGAGCGTCGCCGACGGATACAGCGCGCGGACGCGTCGGGCGATAATTCGCCGCGTCGACTCCACAGAAACGGAGATACTCGGTGGGCGAAAGATGGGAACGGGTCGGTTTCGGGGCGGGCGGAAGGCCGAAAGGGACGGTCGAGGCGGCAAGGGGGGGTCGGCAGCCGACAGGGAGTAGCAATTATTTCGTTCGACCTGGCCGGTAGCCGGGCGAACCAATACCCCGAGACAAATTGTCAATTTATGCTTTCTCGTTATTACGCCGCCGTGATCATAGCGCGCGGTTCACCGCGAGCTAACCGAAATGCACACGCGCATCGTCAACGGGTGCGTTTCGCGACGATACCAGGAGGAACGGCCTGAACGTAGGTGCGCGCAGCTGCGCGCCGGACAAACGGGCCGCCGATATTCCTTCGACAAATGGAAAAGCCACGGGGCCAGTTCACGGCGATGCTCCGGCGACGCGTGGAAATCGTCGGTCGCGTCGTCGGGGGAGGGTTTCGCGACGGATAAGATCGAGCTGGATAATCCGCCCCCCCGCGCGCAGTAAAAGAAACACAGGGACAGAAGTTGAGCTGTTTTCCTCGGGAAGATCTCGGGACGGGGCGAGCCGCCGCGTACCGCCGTAAAAATAAAGCGTAAAATCAACTGCTGACTCGATTGCGCCTCCTGTCTCCGGACGCTGCGCGGGGCGGGTTTCGGGGGCGGCGAAGCGGAACGAGGGAATATTGCCGAGTGTGCGATTTAAATCATAAAACTCGAGTAAAAATCCCGAACAATTTTGCAGCCGCAGTCGCAGTCGCGAAACTGCGACGCCTAACCGTCATTGTTCTCCCCTTCTTCGTTCCACGTTGGATTTCTTTTCCTCCGATTCAGCTCGTTCCGGGGCCCTCCTACCTCGCCGCTTATGTTTCTCTTTCGCCGTGCGCCACGAACATTATTCCGGCGATAGAATGGGCCGAGAAAACCGTAAAAGGGAATTACTCGAACGATTCGACCTATTCCACCGCGCTGTTCCCCTTCCCCCCCCCCTACCCCTCCGCGTAACCGTATACCTGTCCGTGTGCTCGATATTTCGTTCGACCCGTTTCTCGGATAATCTCATCCGCGAGAAAACCTCTAATAGATTTCGCTATCGATCAACGTCCACGATTCCTGACCGAACACCATTCCCGATCCCGTGTCGATTACCTTCTTGAACGTTCGGCCAAGATCATCCTCGAGCGCGGCGCGTTTTCAGCGTCGAATCGCGATCATCGGGCGTCCGGCTTTACGAAGGGGGTCGGAAGAATTAGCGGGGTTCCGGACGCGCCATTAATTCGCTTTGATTTTCGAGAGAGACGAATTCGAGTCGATCGATCACGATCGCGGCTCGAGTGTACTCGTACGCGGGCGCCGAAAGGTTATTCACGGCGGGATCGCGGTACGGGACAGGAAGCGATAATATTTCACTCCCGGGACTGGAATATCATTTTTCAATAGCGCAGCTTAGTCGAGAGTTATATCGTCCGGCTATATCTTCTGAGCGTTGCCCTTCGTTTTTCCTCCGTCTCTCGTTCCCTCGAACTTTCCCCCTTCCTCGTTGCCCTCGCGCGACCTTTTGTCTGCCCCCCCCCCCGGTTTGATTAGGCGGAGTGGCACCGCGAGCCTCCGGTACGCGTAACCCGCCCTCCATCCCCGAAACGTTGGAAAGGGTTGCGTCGCGCACGGTAAATTCTCCATGCAAATGAGATGGCTGATACGCGCGATGTATAAATCCGAAAAACCCGGGGAATATTTATGTCCATTATCTAAAGACCGACCGTGTGACACCGTTTGCCTCGCCCCCGTTCCGTTTACCTTCCTCGTGATCAGCGTCCGAAACGCGATGGAAGTCGCCTCCGTCGAACCGTGTCGTCCGACGCGGCCGACGAAACGCTCCGCGATACTCGTCAACGATAATCGCAACGAACGAAAAGGGGGGACGGCGCAGCGGGGATCGAACGAACTCGGTCGCGCGAGTTTCGTTACGGGGGAACGATCGCGTCGTCGACGAATCCGACGGTCGATGTTTGCTCGCACATCGGTATCGAACACGGGCCCGCTCGACGCGTCATGGAAACCGAGGTCTAATTAGTGCAGCAACACAGTCGGCAGTCGCTTTAATCGCATGCTTCCTATCACCCGAAACGAGTTTCTCGAAGGGCTATCACGCGAAGTCTCGGGGTCTTTAACGCGTCTCGTGGGTGTTAACGGCTGGCCGACCGAATTGCCGAGCCGAGGCGATGCCGGCCGGCTGAAATTACAGGCTCCTGTCACTGGGTCGCATTTCCACTATCCCATTTTCCGATCGAGATACCGGCTCGCGTGTGGGGTAGGAAAAACTGCTGCGCGATATAAATTGCGGGCAACGACGGGCGTGCGTATCTCAGGTGAACGGTCGGTCGCGGGCTGGATACGTCGACGACGGCTTGAACAGCTCGAATTCACGTTCTGCGATGGAAACGAGACGCGAGACCGAACTATCTTCTCTGTTTGTCCGTCGAACGAACGTAACCCGTGGCGCGGAAAATTCACGGGCGCGCCCCCGCCGTCGAACGCAGGCCGTTATCGTCGACGGGATCCGAGCTTGCGGTCGTTTCGCGATAGCAAAAACTGCGTTCGACCCCGTTCGCATAAAGGTACATTAATTAACGCCGGGCTCGTTGGGGTGGCTCGTAAAATATGTTCGATGGCGCGGCACCGGCGTCACGGGTTACGGACCGAGAGGGAATTCGAACGTTCGTTCGTCACGGTCATCTTTCCAGCCGTCCGTCGGGTCCGCGCAAACAGAGACGATCGTGGCGATTCCTCTCCGTTTCTCCGTTTGTCCGCCAAGCTTTCTTTTTTTCTGTCTCGGTCCCCGTTTCTTCGTCTTCGTCCTCGTCTTCGTCGCGTAGTAGCGGTGTTCTCCTCGTGGCGGTCGCGCGGGGGTGCTTCGTGCGAAGGAGTGGTTTCGACCCCCTTCCGCCCTTCTTCCTTTCCCCCCCGATTCTCGACAGCTCGAACGAGCCTTGGCCGGGAGCCAGCGTATTCATTCCAGAAACTAGCCCCCGATCTAAGGGGCCAATTATTTAATCAATTCCACCCTCTTAGCGGTCCGGTATAGACCGCCATAGGCTATTCGAGGTGCGGAACTGCCGACGACGACAGTGGCGGTGCCGACAATTGAAATCACAGCCCTTCTACCCATTCGCCTTCCAGGGCTCGGTTTCCGGGACGACTCGGTTCCAATCGGTCGGTCACACTCCGCGATGGTATGCCCATTATACTCACAATGGAGCGATTTCGGGAGCAGTCGCGGAAACTTTCGTTCGCTGCGGGGCTGTTTGCGCCCGGCCGTCGACCCGGCGTCCTCCCTTTCATCGCGTCCGTGGGAACGCACGGCCAAGCTGTTTTCGCGACGCGACGGGGACGCGGTTTCTCTCTCGACGCTCCTCGATATTAAGTTGGCGACGGGGCACGTGACGCAACGTTCGAGCGTCCTCGCGTCGGAATCAGCGCCGACGAGGTCACGAATTCGTGCCGGGCTGGCCCCCTGTGCCCCTCGGCCGGCCACGCGAAGATCGTGCATCACGGATCCCACGAGACCCTCGACCATCCTCCGCCCGCGACCGCGACGTCCGAGCGCTCGAACTAGCGCACGCTATTTCGCAAAATTAATCCGGTTCGAAGGCATCGATTCGTATCCCGTTCCGTTGCCCCGTTTCGCGTTTATTTTCGTCCGCCTCCGCGTCGAAATTCGATTCGAGCACGTCCCCTTTCCGCTCGCGGTGCGATCGACGCCGCGGCGAAGTTCCGAAGAAAAGGCGAGCCGAACGGCGATAAAAATTACAGTCGGATTCGCTCGTCGTCCCCTCCCGTCCTTCCGCCCGATCGATCCATCCCGCTTCTCAAACTTTTATTTACGCCGCGCTCGAGAGTGGCGTTAATTATTGCCACGAGTACCCCGACGAATCGTAACGTTGCGGCGTTTCCCGGTGTCCCCTGCATTATTCCGCGTCGCTGGAATCGACGAGGCGGATACTTCCTCGCCGCCTCGATGAAATACGAAGCCCGCGTCGGCTCGCGTTTATTTCCAGGACGGGCCGTATCGATTCCGCGTCGCCCGACCCAATCTTTGACTAGTCGATTCGATTGCGTCCGCGCGGCGACTTCTCGCTCCGCGAGAGATCGCGGATGCCCGCCGGACGCTCGGTCGGACGCGAACGAGTCGAACGGTAAAACCTGGCGAAAATCAAGAAAAGGAGAAAAAGATGGGAGGAAAGGAGAAATCTAGGCAGCTCGGCTGCGATGTCAAACTCGACAAGGCCGCGCATCCACGGGCTTTTCAATGAAAAATAAATAGGGGCGAGGGTGCACAAGCGTACGGCGAACGAGGCGAATCGGTGCCCGCGTAGCAGGGCCGACGAGCAATCGTTCGCCCTCGTAAAAGTAGCCCGCGCAGTCGTGATCGCGATACGAATCTCTCTCTTTGGCACGCTCGGCGTCGCTCGGTATATAGGTCAGCTATGTGCGGCTCGCCGGCTACGATGCCAACGTGTTCTCGTGGTAATGACGCCGATACGCCATCGTGGGATCCATTTAAATATCCACCGCCGAATCGCCCGCATTTCGTATTTCCCCCGAGCGAAAATATGGCTGGAGGAGGAACCGGCCCCCCGTCGTTTCAAACACGGTGGACGCGGGCGTCGCGAACGATTGCGGGGTCGAGAAACTTCTGCAGTGGCGAGAAGACGGATGGGTGGCTGCGCGGTAAGAAAAATATCGAGGGTGCGTGACCTCGATGCGAGAGTTATCGCGCGGCTGCCGTATCTCGAGCGAAGGAGAAAAAAATCGCCGCGGTATTTAACTAATAGGTCGACGCCAGGGAAGAAAGATCGGAACGGTTAAAGGGTGTGTTCCGCGTGTACCTGGCGTTCGGGTAGGGGAACAAAGTTGGCCCAGAGGTATAGAACAGGAACACCGATTGCGCCGTGTCCGCGTTATTAGGCGACGAGACGTCGTCGAGGGTGCACCTGTCGAGTTAGTTTGCGTCCTCGCGTTAGCTGCGGTGCGTCGTAACCTTCTATGGTATTCTCAGAAAAACACGGCTGGTTGTGCAGACGATTCGCCCCGACGTCTCTCGCGCAGGGTTCTTCGAGCGACGCTGAATCCTGTCGCGCGAAGACGGAGGCGCGTTGAATGCGAGATCGCGGGTGTAGCGATTCATACGTTTCAGCGGGATAAAAAATAGAGAGCGCGACAGGCGCACGGGGGGAATGGCAAAGCGAAGCGTACGGAAGAACGAATGATAAATATTTAACGCGAGAACATCGCGAGAACATCGCGAGAACATCGCGAGCTCTCGAGGCGACGGACGAGTCTGTCGAGCGCTTTACGAGCGCGCAATTTCCTCGCCGTTTCGCGCCCCACCGGCGATTCTTCCGTTCGCGAAGGGGTTGATTGGCCCGCGGGGGAAAATACCGTCCCCTTGGCAAACGCGTCACGGCATTGCCCGCGTACGTCCTCCGCGAGAGGAAGCGAGCGAACGATCGCAGTACTCGCGCCGGTTGCGAACGCGACGGGACGAACGCTTCGATGCCCGCGAAGCGTTCCCCGTGACGCTGCACGACCCGACTCAACGAGCTTCTTTCAGGGAACATCAGCGACTCGCAGTACATTACATACATGACAAGTAAGTACGATCAGGGTGCACAGTGCAAGTGGCACGAGCGTCCCTCGTAGCCAATGGAACAAGTTGCAACTCTGCTTGTAGATTTATCGACGGTTCGACGAATGGAAAAGAGAGAGGTCCGGGGGTTGGATGTTGGGGGGGGGGGTTGAAAAAAGGAGGCGAGGCTGAAAAGGCAGAAACGCTTGGTTCGTGCGGCCGCGCGAATCTGTGCTGCCTTGCGTTTCGAGGGCCTCGTTAGAGCCGCGGCAAATCGCCGTAAATCGGCCTGTTTTTGAGGGCCGGTGCTCAATTTCGCTTGGACGACCGGCACCCATCTAAATTTCAAATCCGCTAATGTGTATTTTTGCCGCCGAGTCCGAGGCTCTTATCGGGCCTGTGCGGAGGAGCGAGGAGGGGCGGTTGGTTCTGCACACTTTGAATTTCAAATTCGCACGCGCGCAACCCGTGTCGGGCGTAGCACGGGACCAACTTTCGAATGTTTCGCCCCGCTTATGCGCTGTCATTTGTTTCCCCAGCCACCCCCGCCGCCTTTCGGGTGCCCAGCCGCCGATCTACGATATCTGGCGCGTTTTATTTATGGCGGCACGGACTACGTGTCGGAATTGATTCCGTGATTTATTCGCGGACCCGGTACCCCCGCGCGACCGACCGCTCGATACCGCCGCGATGCGAGGCCGCCTGAAAATCGAATTTCGACCGACAGCTTTCTTCTCCCCTTTTCTTTTCGGGCGAGACGCCCGCTTCCGCCTCGGGCCCCCGGCCCCCCAGAGGTCGAGCCACTTAACGAGGAGCAAGCGATAAATTTTCCCTCGCTATGCCTATCGACTCGCGACATTATTCTCCACGCGAAAGTAACGCGCGCACCGAACGCATTAAGGTCACGAAAACTGCCCCCTCCTCCTCCTCCTCTTCCTCCTCTTCCCTCTGTCCTCCCCCTTTATAATTTGCACGGGGAGATATTCGAGACGGTAGATGGAGAGCAAAGAATCGACCGCGCTACTCCCGGGTCCGTCATTCTCTAACGACGGTATAACTTGGACTTTATCTTCGCGTAATTTGCCCCGGTACATCTATGCGCGGTTTTTACAGCCCTTCTTAATGCGCGAGACGACTCGCTCGGCTAATTGCACGGCGCGGCCGACGATTGCGAAAGTTCCGCGGGAAACGCGAGGGAAGAAAGTCGCGCGGCCCCGGGCGGCTAATTGAAGCGCAATTAGCCGCGTTTAAAACGCCAGGTGCTGATTAGGGTGCCGGCGGCGCGTCACCTGCCGCCCGCCGAACCTCGGTGATCATCGCTCGCACGCAGAACGATCGGGCTGCCGGCTTCTCTCGGCCCGGCTTTTCACGCTTCGCCTCATCTTCGCCCGTTCGATTCTTCTCCCGTTCCGCGCCAAATCGACCTCGCACCTTCTTGGCGACTATTTCCCTTTTTCTTTCCCTCTCGCTCTCTCTATCTCTATCTCTGTGTTACCTGCCAACATACGCGGTTCTCTCCCGCGATCGCGTGGTTCTCGCGCGGCCGAAACCACCGAG
Source organism: Nomada goodeniana (assembly GCA_963969485.1). Lineage (NCBI taxonomy): Eukaryota > Metazoa > Arthropoda > Insecta > Hymenoptera > Apidae > Nomada > Nomada goodeniana. The sequence goes on along the minus strand of OZ018305.1, from coordinate 4,767,979 downwards.
CGCCACGACGCCGCGGCTAAAAATATGCTCGGGTCCCCGGAGAATTTAATTTGCCAAGTATCGCGGGGAGACCGAAAAGATCGCGGGCGCGGAACGTACTAAACTTTCGCGTTCTTCCCTGTTTCGTAAATGCTCTTTAAACGGGTCTGAAAGCACTATTAGCGTTAAAAGCCAGTTACGAGCGGCGGCGTTTGGTCGGACTTTACCCGGCTCGGCTGAAAACTAGATACGAAAGTGCTCGCCGGATATGTCTCTTACCGCGGATACGCGCTCTCCCCGGCTCGAATGCCACTCGGTTTCGCGGGATTAAAATTTCAAAAGCGCGCAAATCGAGCCGTACGCGGAGGGGGTTGGGGGAGGTGGGGGGGGGGTCCTCCTTTCGTGAGAAATTTCCTTCGACGTTCGTCGGCGTTATTCCGTTGATACGCCGTATTCGGTCGCGCGGGGACACCGTTGAAACCAGAGTCTCGTTGTCGTCGTTACGGAGTCGTCGAGTCGCTCGACGGTTTGTCGGACGGTCGACCGAATTTACCAGACGGAGAGGGAACTTCGTGACGTCGGGGCGCGGGGGTCAGAGGGGCTGAAGCTACTTATTTAGAATATTGCCGGCATACATTTGCATGAATTTAGCGCAGGCCCTGCGGCGCTCCCGTCGGCGTCGTCGCACCCATCGTCGTATACACGCCCGTGGAGGCTTCCCTCGAGAGTTTCGGATACACAACCGGCGCCCTGCCCCCGCGTCTCTCCTCGAACGTCCGCCTCCGTTCCGGACGAACCGCATCCGAGTCGCCCGCGAAGAAAGTACCGCGCGAATTCTGGAACGCGATCGATTTCGCGCGACGTTCGTCAACCGCGTTCTTGCGACACGCGAAAAAAATCTATCGGATATAGGTACGAATTATCGGGGAAACAACGCTGCGAGGACACGGGGCGTCTCGCGGATTTTCGGGCTCGACGACAGCACGCATGCATATTCAAATTGAATTATCCGCGCTACCAGACGCGTTGATTCGAAATCGCTCGACGGCTCGATCTTGTCGAAACAGCGACACTCGGCGCGCAACCCTCCCCCGTGATTGCACCCGTGCCGCTTGGACCTCCTAGACTAATGGAAATTCGCGACGAGTAGTCGGCTAAATGCGATCGCTTTGCATGGGTATCGAAGCCAGTGCGATATTCCGGGGTTAGGGGGGACAGATTCGCGTCCGCCGGGGTACGAGTAGAAACGCGTCTGCACGGCTGCGACGTCGTCGTCGAGGTGGAAGGGCGCCGCGACGCCATCGCGAATTTCAAAGTTGAGGCACTCCGACGGTAGCTGAAACCGATCGGGCAAAGTACCGAGACCACCGAGCGGAGAGGAAGGAAAGTCCGAGGTAACGAGTTCTCTTTCGCGTCGCGTTGACGAGGAGAATTGTTTTTCCCCGCTTTGTTCGCGGCGCTCGTCGGGTTTGCGTTACTTATCTCGTTAAAGAAACGCGAGGAGCGGATAATCCGGGGACCGACAAATCGCGACCGCTCTGTGAAACGTTTGTCGTTCCTTTCAGAATCGTAACTTTATCGCGAGAAGAAGAAAAAACGACCGACTACGTTGGCGAGAGGTGAAAAGGCTGAAAGAGTGTAAGGTAGAGAGAGCGAGAGAGAGAGAGAGAGAGAGAGAGAGAGAGAGAGAGAGAGGCGGGAGATGCGTTTGCGTCGGCGGCGATCGAAGCAGTAGAATAAAACCGCAGGGGTCAGACGCGGAGACGGACGGGAATAGCGAGGCCGAAGTTACCGAGCAATGGATACTTTAATTCCGGCGGAATAAATTGCCATTTTTGCGGCCCCGGCTATTCGCGATGCTGTTCAAACTCGCAGAATTCAATTAAACGGCGCGCTCAATGGAAATCTTACAATTTCGTATCCACCTTGTATCCGTGATCCGGGAAGATGATGGGGTTATTTATCGGCGTTCCGGTTATTTCGGTGAGAGTAATTGCATATTTCACCCGCGGGACTGCAAATATAGTAAATTCGTTTACCCGAACCGTAGACGGCCGGCATTAAAGTTTCATCGGGCTCGTTCCGATGGCCCCCGTTGACCCGCGTTTCGAAAATGAAAAGGGGCCGGGTCGGCTATTTTCAAATCCGCTCGGTTCAATCTGGAAGCTGCGGGCGCGCCTCGTTTTACTTTTCCCGTGTCCCAATTCGCCGCGCCGCGCTCGTAAGATCGATCCATTTATTTCCGCGGACGACCGGGATCGATGGTTCGTCCCTATTCCGGCGTGTCGCGTGGCTTCCTACAGGTTGCGATCGCCGTAGGAATTATCGGCGGAATCGCGCGGAACGTTATCGCCCCACGGAAAAAGAAGGGAAACGAACGAAACGGCGCGGCGGGCAATAATACTTAAACGCCAATGACGGTCCTCCGGCATATAAATTCAATTTCACAGTTCACCGACGAACGGCGGAAAATTTTCATTATTTAATCCGCGCGGGGTTCTATACTCCATTGTTGGTGCATTGTGCTCGTACAAACGAGTAGAAAACTCGGCAAAGCTTTCGGAAACCAAATCCGGGGTGCGCGCGCGTACGCCTCCGACCGGCTTCTCTCTCTCTCTCCCTCTCTCTCTCTCTCTCTTTCTCTCTATCCCTCTCGTTGATATTCCGATGCCGTCCGCGGCCGTGGGGGGGGGGGGGGGATTGAAAACCCATTTAAATTAATATTTGCCCTGCACCCGGCCGAGAGGTCTCGATCACGCGAAAAGCACGGCCCGCTCGACACCGACCTCGGATTTCGATACGGTAAAATGCGAATAAGGTTCGCGCAATTATTTACGATAAACCTGCGCCCTGGTAATGTACACCGAGCGTGGATGTAGCCGCGCCCCTTTGACGTTGCCGCTACCGACGCCGACGCCGTCGCCGCGACCGCAGCTACCATCAGTTCCCATGCTCCCTTGCTCCCGCGACCAGTCTCTCCTTTTCTCTGCCAACGAACGTCATCGGTCGTCGATGAGAATCCATCGCTGGTACATAAACTGCCGTGTTTACAATCGATGCCCAAGCAAAATGGCATCGACGCCGCACCGAATTTAATCCCTTCGCGCCGGCCGTACCGTGTACCCGGCGTACCCGCGGTCCGCAACCTGCCGCGACGCGCTTCGATCTTCGATCCCCGATATCGATTGCCCTCGCCCGATCCGTTTCCGATTCTTTTCGTTATTTCGACCACTTCGCGGTCGCCGCTCGAAGCGTTCGCAACTTCGGGATTAATCGGCGCGAAAGGGTCGGGGTCGTAGATCTCCGCGGTCCCGCGGGCGAAATTAATGCCTGGAGGGACAGCGATCGATTTCGCGGCTACGTTCGGCAGTAGGTAAAACGCGTAATTTTATTCAAATCTCATGCAGATTGCCCCGTTATCGGCCACTTTTTCAATTATGTCGCGGCCAGCTATAAAGCGTCGTAATAAAGGCGGGCGAAACTTTTTCTCCGCTCTCGGTTTACCCCGGCGAGCCGGGTTGCGCCGCGCCGGGATTCCTGCCAAACCGGTATAAACTTTAAGCATGAGATACGGCCTGAAACGTTTTTGCGCGGGCCGCGATCGACCCGCGCGGATCCTTCGTTATTACGAACTTTCCGGGGAATTAACGTCGAATCTTTATCCTGATTTTCATCCCCCTCGCGCGCGCGCTGCTCCTCCCGGGGCGCGTCTGATAAATTCGCCGTGGGAATCGCGAATTCTTCGCCGCGCGGCCAACGCTGTTTTCCGCGTCGATGCGACCGCGTTTTCCGCCGTTCACCCCGTGGACCCGGGGAGTTTCGCGAGATACGGCGACGGCGTTCTTCCCGTCTCGCGATCTAATTTTCGCCGGGCGTTTAATCTTTCGCTCCGGCCCGCTTCGCCGCCGGACCGGCTTCCGTCGTTTCCCTCTCCGTCGCCGGCAAACGAAAAGCGGCGAAGAGGGACGCGTCGGCACGCGCCCGAAATTTTTCCCAAACACCGCCGCAGCCCCCGTCCAATTTAAACACCGTCGCGTCGTCGTTTGCCCCTGCGTCGCCTGCGAGATATTAACCCCGTTAACGAACCCACCGCCGGGGCGCAAGTTTCTCCCGCGTCGCCCGCGCGAGAATTCCCGAAACGCAATTATCGAACTTCCTTGCCGTTCCTTTTGTGAAAGGTAACCGCCAGCACGGCCACTCCGCGCCTCTCTTCAAATGTTCCGTGTTTTCCTCTTCTCGACCGCGCTTCCGAGCACTTCCCACCCTCGCCAGCGCCTCCCCCTGCGATTTAATGAAAACGAGTGAACGATCGCTTTTGACAGCGAGGACCGGAAAGTTGTTTCGCTCGTTGCGTCGCGGGGTTTCGCTTTAACGAAGGCGCGGTCATTTCAATTTTTCGTGGACGTCAGAAGGGAAACGAAGGCTGCCTGCGACGGGGACCCGAGGGTCCGTAACGTCGCCGCTGTCGTTGAAAATGTACGCGGGTCGAGAGAAGACTACCGCGACGGTGCAGTCGATCATAAATTATCATTGGGTCGCCGTTGGCGTAGCAGGTGCTCCTGATGCGTTCACAGGTGCCACGAAATAAATGCACATCCTCGCTAGCCGAGCGAACGTCGGTAGAAAGATTCTTTCGGATCCCGCGACGTATTTATGAAATTAGCTTTTCCCGCGACGCCTTTTCCTCCGCCCGTGAAATCGCCGCCCGGAAACCGTGCGGAATATTTAAAAATCCGTCCGTCGCCACGCGACCCCGGTCACCGGGCGCGATTAATGGACCGATTACGAACTATTTCGGCGCGATAGTCGTCACGTGTCCGGCCGCAACGCGACCCGACCGGATCGCAATAATCTCGAACGAGCCGTTCGATCAAAAATTATCGGCGGTTCGCCGGCGGAATAATATTTACCTTAAATTGCACAGCCAGTTCAGCCGCGTCGCCGCTTTCGAGCCGGGCCGATAGATTAGCACGCTCTGGTCGTCGCGTCGAATTTTCGAGTTATCCGCCCCTCTGTCCGCAACATCGGCCCGCGGCCCTCCGGTATTGTTTCCGCGGTAATCTTATATTTCGCCATCGGGCGAGAACCATTTTTTACGCAGCGCGCGGGCAACACTTCGCGTTTCGATCCGGCTCGATTCGATTGGATTCGATTCGACCGCGATAGCGCGCCGCGTTTTACGAGCCTCTCGACCATCGATAGCTGACAAATTTCGCCGCGGATCGAACGACCGACCGGTGCAGCGGTTTTTCGGCGGTCCCGCTTCGGAAAAAGTCGAGGCCGCGGCCGGGAAACGTCCGCTGCCGGCGATCGGAAACATCGACGATGAATTTCGCGTGAAGAAAATCTCTTCTCGAGAAACAAAACAGCGGTACGGGCGATCCGCGGAACACTGGGCATAAACGGTCCGTGCTGTCGCAAAGTTTCGAGACCAATCTAATACTTAGCCAGCAGTCTCGACACGCCTCTTGCTACGGCTCCTCTGTTTCCATCGGGACGGCGTCGCTCCTCTCGAACCCGGGCTCGCGAGGAAATCGCCAGGAATTGGACGGGACGAACGACGTCCGTTCCGTTGACGACGAGCGGTATCGCGTCGGGCCAGTTGCGGAACTTTCGTCCACCGTTAAATCCGCTAATTCGGATCCGCGTGTTCCCGGACGACACGCGTCGCGTTCACGCTATCTGTCCGCTCGATTCGGACGCCGCTCGATTGCCTATGATAGCAAATTTCGTTTATCGAGTTTACACGTGTTTCTATCCTATCGAATCTACGAATCCCCGGGATGACTTTTTTTTTTGCATTTTTTCCCCTTTTTTTATTCCCTTTTTTCCTTTCTCTCCGTTTTTTCTTTTTTTTTGTGCCCGTTCTCGCGCCGCGACCCCCCACCAACCCCTCCCTTTTACCGGTATGTTTTTCATCGAACGCCATATTCGAGCGCGACGTCCGTTCCGGCACGCACGAACGAAATTTCGACGATTGTAAACGCAATTCGGGCCTCTCTTTTCCTTCGTTCGACCGGAAATACATTGTATGTTTGCCTCCTGCGCTTCGCTTACATATATCCAGCATGTCCTTTCACAGGTGACCCACCCGCGGCGAGGAGGCGTTTTTAGTTTATTAAGCCTGCACATCATAACCTTGTACTAACGAAAGATTCTCTTCGGTTTCCGTGTTCGCAGGTCCGCCGACGATCCTGGTGAAGCCGCAGTCGCAGCAGGTGAAGGCTGGCGGTATAGCGAGTTTCTACTGCACGGCGGAGGGGGCACCACCGCCCCAGATCCACTGGCGGAAGAACGGGAAGAGAGTTTCCCGTAAGTTTTCGCCCGTTCACCCTTTCGTTCCGCCTACTGCCCGCTTCGGAAACTTTTCGCCGGCTGGCCGTCCCTTACTCGACCGTCCTCCAGATCCTCGCTCGACGAACCTTGGACAGCCGGGCGGATCGAAATCGTATCGAAATTACCGACTCGCCGCTCCCGCCGGTCTTTGACTTCCGGCTCGCTACGGACCCCGAGTCCGGCTCTCCCTTCTCCCGATTACCCGGCGTTTTCCTTTCGCTCCCTCTGCCGACTCCCCCCGCTTCTCGTTCGCCGCCGTCTCTTTTTCACGGCGCGCCGCGTCTCGCGGGATCCCGACGCGTATCTTTCCAACTGAATTTCGTGCTCGCTTGGCCCGGAAGCACCGGCTGTCGCCCGTCGCCGCGTTGCAGTCCCCTGCTTCTCCGGAGTTCCCGAAAACTGACCGGATTAGCGAAGCTTGCTCGCGATACTCGCCAAAGTAGCCGTCGCAATTCTCTCGAGAGAGATTCGATTATCTTGACTGCCGCCTCCTGCGGAGCGTGAAGCTCTCGAGCCCCGTGTTTCCGCGTGTTCGTTAGCCCCGCTCGACTCGTTGCGCCGATATCCGGTTCGCGAGATCCCGCCGCGTGATTTTCGGCGGGGTGGCTTGGCCGCGTTACGGTATCGAATGCCGGGCAGGCTTCGCGCCTCGATATTAATCGAGCCGAGCGGAGATCGCGTTACCCAGGCCGCGCGCCTGGGTTAGCGTTAGACGACGCCGCGGTTCCATCGAATCGGAACCCCGGGCTCCATTCAGAGGGTGGCGCCGCGCTGTCCGGCCGACCGTTGGGAAATTTGCCGCTCCGCGGAAAAAATCGCACGTTTAACGGCCAGTGAAACGCTTTTATCCCCGGGTACGGTGATTGTTCCCGGCGACGAAATTCGCTAATCCAGCGAAACGTGGGCAACGTGGTGTAACGAAGTCGGAGGTGGCCGCGAAACGCGGACGCGAGCGAGCCGCTCGATTCGAGCGGATCCTCGAGCGGCTTCGTTCCCTTTCATTCCCTTTCAGAATCACCTTTTTCCTTATTCCCTCGCCACCCTGAGTCTTTTCGTTTCGTCCCACTCACCATCGTCCTCTATGCTGCAGAATCTCAGTCGCGGTACCTGGTGCACAACTACGAGAACGGAGCCCTGCTGCGGATCGAGCCTGTCCGGCTTGTGCGGGACAACAGCGTGTACGAGTGCCTGGCCGAGAATGGAGTCGGCGATGCCGTGTCGGCCGAGGCGCAGCTCAAAGTCTACGACGGTACGTACCTTGCGGTTGATTCGTTTTGCTCGCTCGTTTTACACTTTGCCGGCGACCGAAGTCGTGGCAGAGAGGGGGGCGAAACACCCTTCGAAAATTTATACCGGTCGACGGCTCCGTCTCTGCGGGGGATATTTGTGAGCGACGGTAGCGGCGTATAACGACGACGTCCGATAGCTATTAGCGTTATCGGGGGCGAGCAGCGTGGACGAAATTTAATATTTAACGATGGCGTGCCGGGAGCAGCTGCTGCCACGGCACGCTCGTGGCCGTTCGGAGTTTCCAGGAGCGCCGGGCGTAGTTTTCTCATTGTTTAACAAATACACACCCCCGCGAGAGCCGGCAAATATTTCAAAAGGGAACGGAGCCGGTCGAAGGAGCATGGATAATTGTGAAAGAAGGAAACCGATCGAAATTCACCGGTGGCCCGCGACCGACACCGCTAGATAACGAGGGTGGATTTCGTTGAAATTAAACGGAGCCCTTCTTCCCTCGTAGCAGTTGGGTCCGGCCGGTGCTATTTTTCTTTCTCTTTCTATTTATACGGAAGAGCGAACAGCTTAATGGCGCCCAGTTCGGCGACCAGGCGGAAGGCGACGTAATAGAGAAAAAAAAAGAGAAAAAAAAAGGAGCTGCCGCGCACCTGGAAAGCTTACCCTTTTCCGGGAAGAATCTCTTAAACTTTCGCGAAACGCCTTAATTGGCTTGGCCAGCTTTTTAATTCGATTCCAACTTCGCCTCGCGGATATTTTTGCTCGCAATTTCTCGTATTCTTTCCCTCGGGGCGGGGGGAAAAAAAAAGGAAGAACCACCCTCCTCTGGGAGGGGCCGTTTCGTAGCTTCTCCTCTTCTTCGCCCACCTTCTTCCACGTCCGGCAATCGTTCGCGCGTTCGCATTCCCGCCACGATGCGCCCCTCGAAATTCATCGGCGTTTCCCGTTATTTTTCTTCGTTTTCCCGTCTCGCCGCGCCGCTTTCCGCCCACCTCCGTTGCCGATTATTATTCACCGTCAATGCCGCGGCCGGTAAATCACGGATATTCGTTCGCGTCCCACGAATCCGCCGGTGATTTCAATTTGTTTGTTACGAAGTTGACGCCGGCAGGTGAACGCTTTCCCACAGGTGCAATAATACGCCGGGCAAAAGTCCTTTTCCCCCACCCCCGGACACTCTGTCCCCCTCTGTCTCGCGTTCCTTCTTCTTGTCGCGGTTTCCATACTCGCCACCGGTTTCCCTTAACCGAATTTGCATCGCACCTTTTTGCACCGCCCGTCGCTTTGCATCCCCTGGAAACAATTAACCCAATTCCTTCGATCGGTCCACCAACGATCTCCCGCGTGACCGAACGTTCCACCAGCGAATCTCGCAGCGACGAGGAGCGTCTTGTGCGACCGAGGAACCGACGGAAGAAAAAAGGGCCGCGCTCGAAAAGAAATTTTGGGTTGTGGGTGGTTGACGGTTTTCCACGTGGTGCCGTCAAATTATAATTGCTCGGTTTCATGGCGGTTCTGCGCAGAGGAGCGCGACTCCTAATTGAAAGCGACAAACTAAATCGGCGAGGCTTGCCACGGTCGAGGTATTTTTTCCCGATGAGTCGGCCACGATTAATCACCGGGGTCGCGCGGGCAACGCGCGAAGAACTTTTGCCACCCCCTCTCGTTCGTTTTCGTTTCGCGGGCACGCCGTGTTTTTGTTTTTGTTCGCGGCGCCTACTTACCCGGACCGCGGGGAGGGTTGGAGAGTTTCGAAAGTTGAACAAATTTCCCTACGCCGGACGGTTAAACGGGGGTATTTAATTCGACGGGCTGAAAAATACGCCTGTTCCGAGGGGTCGTTTCCCTCGCCGGGCGTACACCTCGGTCGTAGTTGGCGTAGCAAATGGAGTCGGCCGCGTAATGGGTCCGCTTGAATATTTCGGCGTCCGGCGGAACGTTGGCCGCGCGCGGCTCGTTATCGAACGCATCGCCGCCGATAAATGCTTGGAAGCTCGTATTAAAGCCGCATTCGGCTAATGCGATTACTCGGAGCATGTAATGATGCAATAACGTAACAACGGGTAGCACCGGTAAATGCGGTTAGAGTTACACGAACGGAACGGAGAGCGGCGTCGATCGATAAAATCGTCGCGGCTCCCTGTAGACTTCGATTCCGTCGCGATTCCGTCGCGATTCCGTCGCGATTCCGTCGCGATTCCGTCGGATCCTCGAGAGGAATCCCGCGGATACGCGAGAATCGCGGCGCGCGTAATACACGTCGGGGCTTTTCGTAAACGCGCGTTACGCCGGTCGTTCCAGCCGTGGCGGGGTTCGCGATGTTCCGCTCGTTCGTCGCTTCGCGGAGCATCCGTCGGGCTCGACTGTTTTCGCGAGTCGTATCGTAAAACTTTACACCGGCAAACGGCGGCGTACCGTGGGACGCTGACGGTTTCCTCGAACACGGACGGGGTAGGGGTTGGGGTCGATAGCATCGGTGCTTCGCCAGTTTTCCGTGCCGAGTACCGTGGAGATCTGATAGCGAGCCGGGCCTCGTTGGAATACTAATTTTCTCGTTCCGCGAGGACACTTAGCGCTCGCGAGTTGCCGACAGGGATGAGAAACTCCGCGTTCCCTTGTTAACCCGAACGGTCGGAAAAGAGGCGGCCGCGGCAGTACGCCGACGTCTGCTTCCGAGCGATATCCAGCTCGCGAAGAATTCCTTGCATATTTAAAGCTGCAAGGCTAATTGACAGTTTCTGGCGATCCGAATTGTTAGGCGATGGTCGGGGGAGGGGGGGGACAGGTTCGCGTTATCGGAAATCTCATTTGGCTCGTGCATTTGCAAAACGTCCCTTTGACGGAGGTCGTCACAACACGACGCGGAAGCTTTCCCCCGACGTTTCGAATAAATTTTCCATCGGAAGTTCCTCCGTTTCGAGCGGGACGCGGGCACGGCGCATCGTTTTGTTGGATGTGCGGGACAGGACGGCGGTGTTCCATAAAGGGCATATAGTCCCTGCCGTGGCATTAGCCTAATTTCGAGTGCCGCGCGGCAGACGGAAATTAAATTTGCACGAGGGCTAAGTGGCATCTTCGGTTCCCGTTGCCTTGCACGGCCGAACTGTCTACTTCGTGTTACGCCCGGCACGGTAACGGCGAAAGTTTGTTGCCGTGTTTCTCGTACCGGTGAAATTCCCACGAAATAATTCTTTCGGCCTGGCCCCGGCGAACGGGTCGACGGAACGCGAGAGACGGGGCGAGAAACCGCGGCGCGTAAACGAGCGGAACGAAATTGCGGAGGAATCGTGCGCGCTTCGTTCGCCGCGCGAACCAGTAGTAAAGTCGGCGATACGTCGGGCGTCGCGAATCTCTCGAACGGCGACCGCGTCGCGACCGTAATTAGCGTTCAACGTTACCCTCGGCGATGTCCACGATAGCCGTGACAAGGGGAAGAGATCGTTGGACGACAACCGAATCAGCTCGGAAGCACGGAACGGTCAATATTGACTCGCCCCTCGGCAAAAGAACCAGCAGGATTTCCCCGCTTCGAATAAGAGACAGTTCTTTTTTTTTGTTCTTTTTTTTGCGTCATACGCGGGGCGTTTTCTCTGCGCGAGTATCTTCCACTGGTTGCTTCTTCGTTCCGTTCGTTTTCCCGTTCGATTCCGTGTCATTAAACGGGTTCCACAACAGGTTCGACCGGAAGGCGAGGGGACTGGGTAAAGTGGGAAGGTGAACCGAGCGTGTATCGATTTCCAGTGTTTGCCAAGAAATTCTAGTCTATTAACGCCGGGCCACCTAATGACCAGCGAATTCCGCGGGATAATGGCTCGCCTCGGTGAAATTCAGCCGAGGTGGGAAACTGCCGTTCGCTCTCGCGTCGCATCTTTCCGAAAATGGATATCGCTGGAGCTCGGCCGTCGAAGAGGACGTTCTTCGGTTTCTTGCCGACCCTCTCGACCCGTTCACGATCGATATTAATTCTCTCGACAGTTCCGCGGCTCGATCGGCCCCGATAACCTTTCTATCCGCGCGACCGATCCGTGAGCCGTCCGTCCCTCGAAATTCCTACGATTGGCCGGGCCCGGGCTTAATTTCGCCGAAACTCGTGGCTCGTAAGATCGAAATAACGAGACGGGGGCTCGCTCTCGGTAGACGTTGAAAATCCCGAAGGAGAAGATAATGGATAAAAAAAAAAAAAAGAAAAAGAAAAAGGAAGGGGCTGGGAAGATTAACGAAACGCGCAGGGAAGAAGCATCGGTGAACCGCGAAGGTCTGCAGGATTCCCGGTATATAAACGTTGCCAGGTATACGTGTATACTTTACGTATATACGTATTCTTGGCGAGGAGAAAGCCGCGATTAAAAGCTGATCCGGGATGAAAAAGCGTAACTGCAAGTTTCCGCGAAGCGAAGGAGGAGACTGTGCCACGGCTATACATCCTTAGGGGTTGGGGGAGGGGGGTGCTGGTGGTGTAAGGCGAGGCTCGAACTTGAGTTCGAAAAGGAAGATTCGACGTCCGGCGAAAGCAAACCGTTGGCGCAGGGAGGGGGCGTTACGCGTTTCCTTTCCGTCGAGACGTTCGAGCGCCCGGGCGATCCGCGGAGAGGAATTTAATTTCCCCCTCAAAAAAGCACTGCCTTAATTACCAATTAATTCGCACACAAATTATCCGCGAATTTTCAACCCCTCCCCTCTGCGAGACCGCGACTACCCCGTACGTCTTTCCTTTCATCCCGACGGCGTTCACCCCCCCATTTTTTTCTCACGCCACACCGTCGCGTCGCCGCAGCGCGAAGATAAGACCGACCCGCCAACTATTTCAGCAATCTAACTTTCACGCGGCCGTTAGAAGTTTCCCGACCCCCTGGCAGCCGTGACCCTCTTCGCTCTTCGTCTTTCTCTCCCTCGCCCCCTCTATCACTCTTCCCATCTCTATCTCTCTCTCTGGCTTTTTTTGGCGATTACGTTCCCGAAAGCCGACGGTGAAACCACCCTCGTGTCCTCGCCGATCCGCGGACAGCCGGGCAAGTTTGTCCAGTCGACGACCGAGTTTCCGACGTCGACGTGTCGTTCGATTCGGGGCAACCTGTGGCTCCTCGATCCGACGCGAAAGAATTTTCGTCGTATGAACGGCGTTCCAGGAACGCCGGGACAAACGTTCGCGACGGTATCGCGATCCTGCGCCCGGAATATCGTCCCGCATCCGTGGAAACTCGAGGGCCATCGAGGGGAATCGGTCGGACTCGCCGTTTCCGCGGCGATCCCCAGCTGGCCGGACAATGGCGACCGATACGGTGGAACGACGGGGACGGCGAGTCCGATTGGCCGGGGCGAAGGAGCGATGAAAGGGCCGGGCGACGAAGGAGAAAACGTCTTGGCTCGGACAAATCGAACCTTTTCAGGATTATCGCGGAATAATGCGGCGTTTAACAATGGGTGTTTGGTCCCCTCGGATGAACGCCAGGATCGCGTGGATATACCCCGCGGACGTACGGGGACGGGGAGAAACGGGCCGTAGATGGAGAATTGAAAAGGAAGCCGGGGAACCCGGTCGGTTCCCGGCAGCCTTTCAGATGCTACCGTGCCGCAGCACGCGCGCATCCCTTATTGAAGTCGATGATATTCGGCCCGTGCGCCTCGATTTTCTCCGTGCAACCTGCCTAACCAAACTCCAGCCCCCCTCTCGTCCCATTGCCGCCGCCGCTCCGCCCACACCCTCGACGAGGAACCATTTTCCGCAACCTCCGTGGAGTGGTTTCACGATTTCATGCTCCATTTCGACCTATTCGTCGATCTTCTCGCTTCCCCTCCCGGCGACACGACCCGGGGGAGGATGGGAAAAGTTCCGGAATTCTTCCGCGCGATCCGGATCGCGCCGTTGCGACGTTATTTCCGTCGCGGCGCTCCGTCCTGTTCGCGATTCGAATCGCGTGCCATGGAACGTCGACTGTCCGCGCGTAATCCGCTTCGTGTCGCGATTCGCGGGATCGTCGTGTTACATCGCCCGGCACGACCGAGCCGACCGAACGAGTCCCGGTTTCGATCCCCGGATTGTTAAGCGACCCGGTGACTGCCTTCTCCCGGATTCACCGACGCGCGGCTTTCTTCCCGGGGAGTCCTTAAACGGCGGGTTAAGTCGTCGAGGGTCGAAGATTAAAGCGACTTCGAACCGTGTCTCGGGTGGAGAGCGTTCGCCGCCCGGAATTCTAACGACCCGTTCCCGAGGCGTCGACGTTTCTTTTCCTCGACCGCGTAGCGCCGTGCCCCGTTTGTTTCGCGTTTACGGTCGACGCGAAGCTTCGACACGCGCCGAACTTTCCGTCTCGACGGAAAGCCGGGGGGAAAGCCGCGCGACGAATCGGAATAAACGGAAAGCTCGCCGGGAATTAGGGTGATAAAGGCGAGCCGAGTGGAGGAGGCGCGCCGCGACGTAGACATCGGGAAAGGGAGAAGTTTGTTTCCGGAAGAGGCAATTCGTTCGCCGTGCGTCGCTCGACAGACGGAGGCGTATCTCCTCTCGCGGCTCTCGTCGTTTCTAATCTCTCGCGGCAAGGACCGACGACCTCGCGTCTCGCAAAGAAAGTCCTGAGACAAAGGGAAACGTTTCCACCGGTCTCGTCTCTTTTTCTCCCCTGTGGGCGACGTCGACGTTTCCGCGCCGCGTCCGCAACACGCGCGCGCCATCGACGGGCCGAGATAAATATGAAATTCCCTCGACAAAAGATCGAGGACGAGGCCGGGGGTAAATAGGACGGCTCGAACCGCGCCTACGGCTCCGCGTTCTCGTACGCGAAAAGCGGCTCCGATCGAGCGGAAAATCCGGTTTTCCCCGGGAATTAAACGCGGAAGAACGGGCAAGAAGGACCGGGGGAGTCGCGTTTGACCCCGGGATCCTTCGTCCGCGAAGCTCGCCATCCTCGAGACCGTTTCCACCGTCGAGGGAGGACGAAACGAGTCGCGTTTTATCGTCGACGAATCGTCGGGAAAATCGTACCGCGAATCGCGTCGAGAAAAGACTACCTGAAGCGCGACGGGTCGCGGTTGTAATCGTGGATAGAGGGGAAATCGACGTCGAGGGTAGTCGATAAATTGCCGCTTCGATTCCAGACGCGCATCGTTTAATCGGCGCGCGTCCGTTTTCGCGTTCGTCTCTCCTCGCCTGGCAATCGGCCGTGGATGTAACTCCCGGTGCACATTGATGTAAATTAATGACGACCCGGCTCGACCGTGCCGAGCTTTTGGAATCGCAGACGCGGCGCGGCCCGTCGAATGGCGCTTCTAATTTCGAGGCTGTATATCTCGCGGAATACCTCCGCGCGTACAGATTCGGCCACGCGAACGGATTTAAATCCGTCGGGCGAGTCGCGAAGGCCCAGATGGATCGGTGTCGCGATCCCGACCGACGTCGGCGCGCGGCAATTTCGAAATTAATTGAATCGCGTCGCTCCCACGGTCTCACTTTTTCGCGGAACGTTCGCCGACCAGCTGCAACGGGCACCCAGCGAAGCCGCTGGAATTTCGGGGTATGGCGTTCCGACCGGGGTCGAGAGTATCCGTGGCCGACGATCGCAACCTTCCCGGTTTACACCGGGTTGCGAGCAGGCGCGTAATCGCGTTCGCCGCGACCCGACGCCGACGACGCCGCGCGAATATTCGTCCCGTTTCCCTGCCGCCCGAGCCTCGTCGCTCTTGGTGCCTCGCCATTTGTCCGAGCGATAATAAGCGATTTAAAAACATCGAGGGTCGCGCGGCCCGAACGAACTCCGGACAATTCCATTAAAAACGACGACCGGCGCGTAGGGAGCGGGGGGCGACGGCCGCGGGACGACGGGAAAGGGATAGGAACGTCGCGAGATTGCGGCAGACGACGCGAACGGCTGGGGGGGGGGGGGTGGAAAACGGAGAAGAAAATTCGAGCGGGAGTAATTCGGTGGGCGCGTGTTTCGTCATGCCCGCCAACTCGATTTAGCCCCGGTAGATTGAATCACGCGGACCGAAAAGAGCGAATACTAATTTCTTTAGAGACGAGACGAGAGAGATTCGTCAAGAAGGACCCCCGTCCGTTTCCTTTTCTGCCGTCGCGCGCCATCTCCGCTCCCCCCCCTCTCACCGGGCCGACTTTTCGTACTTTTCCGATTCCCTCTGCTTTCCCCCCGTTCGCCGCGGACTCGCCGTTCTCCCTTTCGTTTCCTTCGAATCTGCCCTCAGACCCTACGGAAGTACCCATCGAGCAATTTCTTTCTCCTCCCCCGCGTCTCGCTGTCCTCCGCCGTCGAAGCGAGAGGGGCTGGAGGTCGAAATTGTTTCTTCTCTCCTACAATTACGAGCAACGGCACGCTGCTCGAGCTTTTCCGCCCTTTCTTCGGGGGGGAGGGATGAGAAAAATACCGAGGAAGTTGCAGGGAGAGGGCCACCTTTGTAGACACTCGTTAAAGAACTTTTCGCCACCGCTCGGGCGAGTGGACTCGAATGCCCGCGCGCAAATAACGGATCCCCCCGTGCTAATTACCGTTGGCGTTTACCAATTGCAAATCCGCGACACTCTCGTCGCGGCGTCTGAATCGAACAAACAAATATCGGCGAGAAATAATTTCGCCCTTCGGGGCTGCGAGAGACCCTCTCCGTCGATTCCGCGACAATTTGTCCCCGTTTCTATCGGCGCTCCGTGGCGAGGGAACAAAAAAAATGATTGGATCGTCGTAATAAAGGGCGGAAACGTGCACCCTTTGATGTCGAAATTGCGACACAACCGGGGACGATTGCGCGCACCGCGGCACCGGCGTGCCTCGACGCGCGGCGTCGGGGGCCGCGTTTATTCGACGCTCGGACAAACAGATATATTGTATTAAGTGGACGGGAAGTTTCAGCGAATGGAAACGGTCCGTCCGCTTCCCCCCTCCCCCTCTCCATTTTCCGCGTCGCCCCTGTTTTCTTGCGAGAAGGTGGACAGAAACCTTTTCGCTCCCTCGGGGCTCGTCGAGGAATATAGAATTGTTCGCCCGACCTCCTCGAGTTACGACGACGAGCTCGGGAAAGAAGGGGAAGGGGCGCTGGAAACTTCACGAAAGCCGCGGCCCCCGTTCTTTTTACGATTCCTCCAGGCCCGCGCGATCAAGGGGGGTTCCGGTCGGTCGAAGAAAAAATACTCGAATAGAAAAGCGAGACGAGAAACGGAGGAGCGTAGTACCTTTCGCGGAGAAACAAGAATTCCGCGCGGCGGGCGAGGGAAACGGGGGGTTGATCGCGGAAGGGGGAAACGTTACGGAGGGTGCGCGTCGTTCGGGGTGGCTTCGGGGAGACAAACGTGCCGGAAACTTGAGACAGCCGAACCATCCGGAACCGGCGAAATTTCCCGGCTTGTTAGCAGGATAAAAAGCGAGGCCGGTGATTTTCGGTGTTTTCGTTGTTCCCTTTCCACCCTGGATCTCTCTCTCTCTCTCTCTCCCTCTCTATTTCCCCTTTATTCGCGACGCCGCGGTACCGCTCCCCGTCGCATCGAGGTAAATCCTAAGTACCGGTGGGTACCACGTAGCTGCGCAAACGTGATTACGCTCCGACTGCTGAAAATCGCAGGAAATGAAAGGGGCGGTGGGGCTGGGGGGGGGGAGGGGGAAGGGCGGAAGAAAACTCCGGCAGGTATGGCGGCTACGTAAAACGTTCGCAATTTAAATCAAAGGTAAAGCGCTGCGTCCGGAACCGGCTGCGCAAGCCGGCGGACGTTGCTCGGTAATAACGGCTATCAGTCAGTGAAATGACGCTCATCATATTTTCATTAGAATAATGGCCGAACGATGAAAGGGGCACGGGCCGTGGAGCCGGCGCCGTTTGGCGAGAGAGGAAAACCGAAGGACCAACCGCGGGAACGGCGGGTTCAAGGTGAAACGGAATCCACGCCGGACGTGGTTGAAACGCGTTGAAGAAAAACAGAAAGAAAATCGCCTCCGGATCTCTCGCGGCCACGCCGATGATACTCGGGGAACACGGAAGCTCGTTCACGTTTCACCGCGTTCCGATATGCTTTCAACGGGGAAGCCTCGGCCGGCGAGACTGAAGTGGCTCGTTAGAATTCTCAGACTTGCCGCGCTGCCCCGTCCAGGTAGCCGCCTTTAATTTCGCGCTGCAACGACGTCTCGACGTATCCCGTCCGTCTCCCGCTGGATTCTTGCCGTCGATTGTATCGCCCCGGCGAGGAAATCGCGGCTGGGGGGTACCTCCACCGGACAGCGGCGAAGGGAAATTCGTAACGCGCACCGAGCGGAATCTCGGAATCTTGAAACGACGCCCGACAGAATTCGTGCCTCGCCGAAAATTTTACCCCTAGACGAGCCGCGGATTGAGAAGCTTCTGCTCGTTCATCCCCCGTACGACTAGGGCTGCGAGACGGAAGGCGGCCGCCGCGTTTCCCTCGGTCGAAGCGCTCGTGAACGCCGCTGACGGAAAATCGCGACGATTTAAGGGGTGGGTCTCCGTGGCACCGGCTGGCCGCGAGTGTAAGTCGTTCGTCCAGAAGGACGGGCTCGATCTTTCCGGCACCGATGGAGGGACGGCGAACCCACAGCGGTCAGGCTGTTTAATATGACCGATAGAAGCCTCGGCGAGCTATCAAAGTACGTCGTGCAACGCTGGCTCAGCCGTATTAGTTATCGTTCCGAGGCGACACGGGTTCGCGAGCGGCTATTGGTCCGCCAGCTTCCCCGGGTTATCGTCGAGAGTCGAAGACGATCCCGACCCTCTCGAAATCGGCCGCCTCGGACGGGTGGTGGGCCCCCATTGAATTTTTACGAGCACGTTCTCGCGTCGCGTATCTCGGATAGCGCACGGGGGCGGGGGATCGTTTCGGTGCGATTGAAATACATCCGCGGGACAACCGAGGGATAACGTCCTGGGGAATTGTTCGCGATTCGACCACCGGGTCGGCGTGCCACGGCACGGAAAATGTGTGTCGCGACGCGGCGCGCCGTCGACCGTTTTATTCGTCGCGCAAATCCGCGCGCGGTCGGCCAAGGATGTTGGATTTCGACGGAAATCCAGGGAATGCTCAGGACGGCGACGCTTGCCTCGCGTCGCCGTCCTTTCTTCATGTTTATATGCAGCGGCGAGGGTGGACCGGATTGCCGGCCGGAGGAGGCGAGCAATAAATAGCGCGCTGCCCGACACGGGTTTTCGCAGCGAGTCCCGGGGATCCGCGACGAAATTGTCGTTGAATACGTCCCGCCTCGTATTTGCATGATCGTTTTGCGAACCGCGCGAACGAGCGGCTTTCCTCCGCGGTCGAGGATGCTTCCTGTCTGACAGCTTCCTCCCGTCTTCTGTCTCTGCCGGTCGGTGTCCCGGTGTCGCGCGGTGTGGCGATGTTTCGGCGAACCGGCGGGGTGCTCCACCCCTGCCAACCCCCGTGTAAGGAAGGCACGGCCACGCGGGCCAGATCGATACAAAGATATTGCCACTCGGAAATGTAATGCGGCCCGAGCGAACGCGCTTGACCCGGAAAAACTCGCCGGCGCGTACGGCCTTCGAAGAGCCCCGGGGCCGAAATCGAAAAGATGGAAAGCAGGGGTTAAGACGGGGCGGGAGAAGATTAGCTTCGAATAACCGTGGAAGCGAGCCAAAGTGCACGTCGCTCGGCCCACGGATTTATGGAACGGAGGTAAGGACGCGGCAACATTCCGCGCGGTTTCGCGACGAGTCCCGGGGAAATGCAAACGACGAACGATCGCGTCCGATCGGAATCGGGTACGGGTCGAACGATACGTCGCGATAACGAAAGGACGAAAAGACGAAAAGACGGCGAACGTTGTATAGCTGGGGCGAGATATCCTCGCCACTTCGTCTTCCTCCCGTTCCTCCCGTTTCTCACGTACCGCGCGTACACGTACGACTATCCGACCCCTGTTCGAGGGATTTCCTAACTCCGACCCTTAATCTGAATCAGGACCGCCGTTGTCCCCCCTCCGCGTCCCCGTAACTCTGTTCCCTTCGCCGCTACGGGATCCGCGTAAAATCTCAGCCGGTATAAATTGGCTAATTATAATCCAAAAGGAAGTCGGGAAAGGGAACGGGAAACGCGGTAAGGGAGAAACAGAGGGGATCCCGGTTCGGACGGTGGCTTCTCGCGACGTTAATTGGAGAAGTCTATGACCTCTAATTGGCTCTTCTACCCCCGCGCGCGAGCGCCTACCTCCCCTTTCTTCCTATTCGCGTCGTCTTCCAGCTATCCCTTTGCGCCCTTCGCCCTTCGCGCGGGGCTGAAACGAGGGGATTATTTTTATTCGAACGAAGCGACCAGAGGCGGACAGAATAGGGCGAACATGGAGTATACAGAGCGGCGATCGAGGAATAGGCGCGGAGAGAAACCGATTCTCGCGGGTGTAACGCAGAAGGGTGAAATGCGCGATCTCGCCGCTGCGAATGAAGCGCGAGCGGACGCGGGAGAACACCAGACGGACGAGTTGAATGGGCATTCAAGGGGGCGGTGTGCAGCAGGGTCGCGGTCCGCGGCACTGAATGCTACACGACGGTCGGCACAATGGACGAGAAGCCGCGGCTTCCTACAATACCGTTGGAAACGGCCACGCGATAAATTCCCGCAACTTTTATCGAGACAGGAGGGCCAACAGGCCGGGCGGAATATTGTGAAAGTTCTGTCCGCGTTCGTGGTTGCCGCCGACCGGCCTCCGGAACTCTCCTAACGTTCGCTCTCATTCGCCCTTTCGTCGGTCCACCGCTTCGTTCCGGCGGCTGGCTTTCGTTTTCGGGGGCTTCGAACGCCTCGTCCTCGGAAGGATCGTTCCCCCGCCGAAGAAAACTCTCCACGCCGCTCGGGACGAACGGGCTACCTAGAGAAATTTATTTTGCCGGTCGCGTCTCTTGCTCGACCTGGTCCTCGTCGATTAATCGGGCCGCGGGCGCGAACTTTTCGAGCAGTCGTCGAGCGAAATGGAGGTATCGCGTGCCTCGACGTTTCCTCCCTTGGAACAGAATGGCCGGAGGAAAGTCGGCCGGCTGTGTAGCGGGACGAAAGCCGAACGGTGGATCTGGTAAAAGTCGAGCGGTGGATCTGGTGAACGCCGTGCAGCGACGGGGTAGGAAGAACACGGCCGTCGATAAAACACGAGACAGCTCGAGATCGACGTATCTAAATAAGTAGCTCCGGTCGGGACTAACGGATGCGGAAACGTCCTCGAGAACCGTTCGTAGCCCGCATCCTTCGGATGCGGGTAGTTCTCTGGCAATTATACTAATGGAGATTGGGCGGCTGTCGGTGGAGGAATCGAGCCGTGTGGACCAAAGACAAGGCGGGTTAGAGAGGGGCCTTCGGGGGAGCGAAAGGCGGAGGCAGCGGGAGGAAGGAAGACGACGCGGGAATATCTTGGAAGAAACTGGATGCCACGGGGAAGGAGAAAGTAAGTAGGAAGGGGAGTGGTAACGGGGAAAACGGATGGAACAGTTGAAAGAGCAAAGGAGGTAGAGGTTTGTATGTCGAGTGAAAAGTGAGCAGCATTTGAAGAGGAAACCTTCTGGTTATCCGGAGAGAAAGGAAGGGCCGGCCAGACGGGACGAGACGAGACGGACGTGGATAGCGGCGAGGTTTCTCTGTCGAAAATAAGAGGAGCAGTAATGAATGAGGCGGCCGGACGAAGGGCGAGGGACGACGAAACAGCAAGAGAGTGGGGAACGAGAGGTGGCTCCCGGTCGACGCAAGAGGAGCTCGGCACCGGAGTTCCAAGAGTCGTCCGGAACACCAGAACGGCCAATGGAAGCTGCCGAAAAGTGCTTTACACGGGAGCCGTATTCAAATGAAAAAGTTGCGCGCCCGGTGTACCGGGTACAGCCGCTGTGCTGCTGCTTGTGCTGCAGCTGTTGCTGCTTTGATCTCGCTTTGACGCTGACCGTCCAAGAAAGCGAGAAACACACCCGTCGGCGCATTATCCCCGGAATAATATCGGGCCGAGGAACGGGGGAAGGTTCCGACGGCGGCGCTTGGGCGAAAAATAACCGGGGGGCGGGTGGGTGGCGCTGGAAACATCGGTTCGATTCCGGGATCGAGTAACCGAACGTTATTCGACGGACACCGTCGAACGAATTAATTTATCGCCGCGGCTCCGCGGTGTCCGTTCGACGAAACACCGACCGGGAGGAGTTGCGCGAGCTTTCCACGGGGCTACACGACCACGGTACGTTGAACTATTAAGCGAGGTTACCATCGATCGCATAATACGAGACGTCTGCGAATTTGATCGGTCGCATCCGAGCCAAATTTCTGTAATCGGCGCGAATGATTGCAGTCTGCTTTATACGGTGCTCGAAGCCCGAGCACCCCGTTCCGCGGTATAACGTCGCGATACCGGCCACAATTGGAGTAAATATTTGAACGCTAATTGAACTATTCCCGGCCGCGTATAACGTGGCCCTCCTGCTAAACAGTTACACTCGATTGCGGTGAATCATAATGGAAACGTCGTTAACGTGCTCGCCGGTTGAATCGCGTTTTCGTTTCGCGACCGTTGTTCCGCGAAATATTAACGAGCCGAATCGACGACGGCCGTGCGACACTCTTTCCGCTGCGCTCGCCGTCAACCGGCGATCGTTTCAATCGCGTCCGTAAAGCTTGCGCGTTTCTTGCGCCGGGTTCGTCCCGTCGAGCGGGCACGCGCATCTTCGTGTCCGTTCGCAACGGAGACGGGACACCGGCGCCCGGTCGATCCCCGGCCGTCGCGTGTAAATCCTTGACGCGTGTGTGCGTACGCGCTAATGAGCCGGAACAAGCTACACGGCGTAGCCCCGACGATGGACCGGAGCGTGTTTGCCCGTTAAACCCCGCTCCGCTGGGACAGACCTGTACCGACGTATGTGCACGTCCGTCGGACGTGCAAACTGCCCCGCAGACGTCACCGGCAGCCGTGCGACGTCGAATGAAATAAACCGGTCGAAGGGATGCAGGTTTCTTGGCGTTCCCGAAGCGGAACAAGAAACACCGGACGCAGTCGCGACGCGCACCGATCGTTGGCCGATCCTGACGGTCGCCCTCCGTGCAGGATTAATTAACGCTGCTTCCAGTTCGCTCGGCAAGAACTCGGGTTTGGAAGCGGGAGGGCGGGGAGGGGACCGACAAAGACGTCGCGAACGGTGGAAGTCAACCATTTCCCAGTTGCTCGTCCCGCTCACGGTGCATTAACGGATAATTGGTGGAACGCCCGGAGCGGCGGCAGAAGCAGCGGCCTCGTCCTCGAGGAATCACGTTTGATTTCCCGCGAAACCGTGACGCGTCGCATCCTCGGCGGATATTGTAACGAGGGGCTCGGTAACTCGAACGCGTCGCGTCCTCGAACTGCGAGATCGCGCTTCCTGCGCGCTTTCGCTCGTCGTCGGGCGCGCGGCGTGCGATTGAAATTAATTAAAATTATTTAACGAAGGTATCGCGGGACGCGAAATCGGAAGCGATCGGCTGGGCCGGAACTCGAGAGGGCAGCGTTGGAGACCCTCCGGCGCGGAGAACCGCGCGAGCTCCGCCGACCTCGTGTGATTTATAACGCAAGATTTACGGGAATCTCGGCGCGGGGCCGTCCTCCTTTGTGCGGGAGTAATAATATCCGTCGCAATTAAATTCGCCCCCGCGATATAATACACAGACGCCGTGGAATCGGTGATAAAGTGCACTCGCCTTCCCGGCGTCCCCCCGCCCGACTTACTCTTTGTGCCGTTACCAGAAGGATCACTGCGTCGGCACGAACTCCGCGGTGGTTCCATCGGTACATGGTATTCATTAATAACTACGGCAGCTTCCTATCAAACGGAGACGCAACGGCGGTTACGCCGGTCTGAGAATAATTCGATATCAATGGCCGCTGGAAACGACCGATGTCGCGGCCAGCATTGCCACGCGAGTTCTACCATTCATCGATGCCTCGTCGAGATCAACGGCGGGCTAACGGGGAATCGTTCGACCCTCGAGGAGCGTGACAAAATTGACGATACCCTGGGATTACGTGGCGAGGGAGGGTAAAAGGGGGACAGGGACTAGGGAGCAGCTGACTCGTAAATAATGGAGAGGCCGGGGAAACAGAGTCGCGGGATGGTCTTCTTCGGACGACTCTCGAACGACGGAGGAGAGCCGAGAGGCCCTCGAGAGTAATCGGTCGGCTGCGAAGGTGTGCCATCGAAACATGGAAAGAGCGGGCCGCCTGCCCCTCGATGGGAGCGCGGCACACCTTCCACCGATGGTGTTAGCCGCCCGTGAGTCGACGGATCCAGGTAGCCCGCACAACCCTCCCCAGGAGCCTCGAGCACGCTCTTATATTTTATGCAGCAGTTTATAGAGATATATCGGCCGTCTAGCGCGACGGCATAAGTCAAAACCTACTTTACCTAATGGCCTCCCGGCGACCTCTCCACCTCCGCCTATCTGGCCCTCCGCGGCCGCCGAAGCGAGGGCCGTTCGCAGGAGCTCGCGGTAACACAACGACAGCCGTCGTCCGTCGACGGCGACACCGCACGCCGACGTCCGCGTCGACGTTTCCGCCGCCCGTTCTCCTTCGGGCCGAGCCTCGCGCCCGCGTGTTCCATCAAAATTGCATTTCCAATTGCGCGCATCCGCGATCCGCCGCCCGTGGGATGCCTTTCCTCCTTTCTATCGCGCGAACCACCCTTTCACACCGAGTTTTCTGCGTCTGGTTTGCGTATCCCCGATGGAGCAACGCTCGCCCCTTCTCCGTCGATTCTCGTACACCGTTGGCGATGTCTTCCTTTGCCCCGGATGCCGTTATTAACGGGGGCAGGCGTGAGAAATTATGCAACCGCGTTCCGCGAACCTGCTCGACTCGTACGTCCGTGCAACCGTTTCTAGCTTACCCGCCCGATGCATAGACGTCCAAGAAATTCTCTCGCTTAATAATCGAAATCGGGCCGGATCCTTTACCACCGCCGAGTTACATCGTCGTTTCGCTCTGCCTTTCGAACCGCGTCAGGGTGTTTCTCTCGTGCACGCACACACACGCACACATACGTACACGCGAGCCGCAACTCGAACATTTTCACGAATCTCTAGTTAAAGATAGTTTTAACCGGATAGCACGTCCGCATGGAGGGAACAGGATCCAGCGTGCGCTATTAAGGTTTCGGATGACTCTCGCCGCGTCGAAGCGTCGGACCGTTCGAATCGCGAGTAACGACAAGACCCGATTCGTTTTCGCCTCTGCGCTCGACCCTTTGTTCACCGACGCTGACGGCTTCGTAAAAGTTGGGCGAAAGGAAGCAAAGGGGTGCACCCTCATTTGCGTACGCGCGCCTCGCGCGGATTTCGAGATACCGAACGCCACCCCCACACACACACACCCCCCCATTTTTCCCGACGCGACCCTCCTCCGCGATTCCTGCGGCCCGATCGGAAGCGCCGAGCGTGCTTCTTTTCGAGGTCGATTCAACGACCGTTCGAGCGAACCGCCCTCGGCCTCGTATCGAACGGGGTCCCCCGAGAGGGTAGAGAGGCATTATTCGCGACACGGTCGCGTCCGCGTACACACGCGAGCCCGTGCATTCGCGCAAACGCACTTAAATATATATATATATATCTATATATATGTATATATGTATATATATATAGATAGATCTGCGCTGTCGACAAACGCCGGTACATTTACTCCGGCACATAGACGGAGGGAGAAGCGCGGCGAACACGGGTCACGGCGAAAGGAAGACAGAGCGTGCCGTGACACGGAGGTAACTTCGCGAAACAACGTGCCCTGGAAGCAAACAGAGTTCCACGCGTACACGAATCACCCGGTCCGCGTGTGCGGATCACGCGCGTACACTCGACATAATTGCGCTGCCGCGATTAATAATTAGACGCGCAATTGGGCGTCACCTGAAACCCGTACGCGTACCGGTGATTCGATTTATCGAACCGACGCGACGCGACGGGACGCGTATCGATTTCTCGTAAGGCATCCTCCCCGCAACGAGCGTAGAAAGTTCGCATCCCTGGGGAATATGTATATATATATATATATATATATATTGGGGTGACCCAAAAGTTTCTTTCGCTGTTTGACTGCTCGGCTTTATTGGGCAACGTTTAGTCAAACGCACCGGCCGATCCATTTCTCGTTGACGTTGGGACACTCGCAGTTGTTTTCTAGCTTTCCGATAGCGTAATGGCGTTCGAATCGACGTCCTCGGCGACGTTCTGCTCGTATCGAAGGATGGAAAGGCAGTGAAGGCGTTCGCATCCGACTTGGAATATTCCAAATTGTACGGAACGCAGCGCGGAATAAAAAAGAAATTGAACGCTTGAAATGAGATAAAAATCGTGTCGATCGATGTTTCGCAACGGCGCGAAGAAAAATGTTAAAACGCGTTATCACGATCACTCCCGGGCGTATCGTGGCGAACGACGAGAAGGAGCGCATCGTGCATCGTTTAAATAGATCGTACTCCTCGCGAAATTGCTTTCAGTACGTATCTAGTAAGAGGGCGATGGAAGCTTGAAAGTTGGATCTCCCGTCGACCAGCTTGGATCCATCGGATCGCGAAGACGAACGTCCGACATACGTGTCCGTGTGCGCCAGGTGTGCAATTTTTACCTGGTTCGCGAGGCCCGTCGCGGTGGCAATTAGCGGAGTCGTTATTTGCCCGAGATAAACGGCGAAGATAGACGGTCCGGACGGCGGGTCCGTAACCGCGGCTCTATCGTCACATTTACCTCCATCTTGCTTCCCCGCAGAATTAACCGATTTAGTCCTGAATAATTTGCTAATCTGATTAGTGGCGTTGGATGAAAATTACAGATAGCTCCGGAGTCTAGCATCGGTTCATCTAATTACCTTACGGCGGTGGCGCCTGCTTCGTTTGCGGCGCTTTTGCGTATGCTCGTGCTCTCCCCATCCTCTCTCTTACTCCTTCTCTCTCTGTCTCTCTCTGCCTTTCTCCGAGAGATAGGTTAATAACGATCCAGCGAAGCCATCGGGGCGTTTAAGAATTGCACGCGAGAAACTGCGAAGGGCGCGAAGGTATTCTTTCGGAGTGCCGGCGTCGCTCCTCGTGGAAGACGTGCGAAAGTTTGAAGGATCGCTTTGATTCGTCCCGAAGGCTGCAAAACTGAGAATCCAGGACGGCGAAGTTAACGGCGCGGCGCGGCCCCGGAAGAATGGCCGGACGAGGACAGGAGGGAAACTTGAGCGTATCGCTTCTCGTGTTCGCCGCTCGCTTCCGACGGACAGGAAGTTTCCAACAAAGGTGTCGCGTTTCAATTTTGATAAAGTCCCTGCTACTTGTCCCCGGAGGGTTACGCGCGACGCTCTCGAAATTTCGCGGAACGCGCGGCCCCGTCTCGCTGAAACCGACGGCGTCTCGTTGCTCTTCGCCGCGATACTCGGTCTACACTCTGCGCTCCAAACCGTTTCGCGTTTCTCGTTTCACCGTTCGTCCTGGCCCGCTGTTATTTTTCCCGTCGACGGCCCAGCTCCTCCTCCGATGTCTGCTAACCGGGGGGGAGGGTCGACGTGTCCGTTGTTTTTCCTAAGCTATACGAGATCGGGTATCGCGGCTCGCGACGCAGCTGGAACGGCGAAGACGACGGAAGGACGTCGCGAGTGACGGAAACGCCGGTCGTTTCCGTGTACGAGCGCGGACGGAAGACGGAAAGGAGATGCGCCGGGGTTGCACAGAAGCGGGCGTAACAAGTCGCGCGATTGCGGAAGTGCGTCCTCTCGCGCGGCGCGAAACTACGTGCCGGAACTTTGGAATTTTATGTATGGCGTTTCACCATCGAAGTATGCCAACTCCATCCGGTCCCTTCGCGCGAAGAAATAGTTCCATCTTCCTGTAAACTTTCCCCTCGGTCCAATGGACTTCGGTTCCGCCACGGTGTATATCCCCGCGACGCTTCTATCCTCGCGAGGGAGCACCAGTCGAACGTGCCCCACCTCCCCGACGGCGGCGTCCGCCCGCACCTCCTCCCGGGAGAAACTTTGTCGCGGGGAAACTCCGCCGAATATTTTCCCTGCTTACACGCGATCATCGGACCCGCGTCTTCCGTCTTCCGGCGCGCTGATACGACGCCGATAGAAAAGTTTCACGGCGGGCTTGGCTCCTCGTCGCGCCGTCGGCCGTCAACCGTCGTTCTCGTTTTGTAATAGAGAATAAAATACGTTTCGCGGTGCTCCGGCTCCGCATTCACGGCCGTTCGAACGATCGAGTAACGCGAAGCTCGGGTTCTCTTCTAGCCTATTAAGTCTCCTCGTTTGCACGGGCGTGAACCGCTGCTCGCGCGAGCAGCCTGCTCACGCCCGACGGTTGAATCGTTAAAAGTAATCGGGATTTCCTCGCTTCCTCGCCTCCTCGTTCGCGGTGTCCA
Organism: Nomada goodeniana; assembly: GCA_963969485.1. Taxonomy (NCBI): domain Eukaryota; kingdom Metazoa; phylum Arthropoda; class Insecta; order Hymenoptera; family Apidae; genus Nomada; species Nomada goodeniana. The sequence goes on along the minus strand of OZ018305.1, from coordinate 4,740,087 downwards.
TTTCGTCGCCGCGCCCCGATACGAGCGGCGGTTTCGGCAATAAGCCCCGGAACCGTCGTAAAAAGATTATCCGTGTTCGCGGACGAGTTTGCGACACCTTTCGCCGTCGCCGATCTGCTAAGGAAACGCAATTACGAGGTACGATTCCGCGTTCCGGAACTCCTGTTGCGCGGGACCGGCGCAATTGCCGCGCGCACTTGCGAGTCCGTATCGGATAATTCGATTAATCGACGAGCCGGAGGCGGCTCGAGTGGCCCGCTTTCGGACGGTGTCAGCCGCCGGACACGATTTAATTGCGATTCCGCGAAGGGGCCAGGCGAACCGGCGACGGGTATCGCCTGGCGAACGCGCGACTGCTTTCCGTTCGATTTTTCGACTCTGACCGGCGACGACAACGGGCGCCCGCATTTTGGCGCACGGCGCGCAAACCCGCCAATGGAAATTCAATCGCCCGTCGCGATCACCGGGGGATGGAAGCGATACGACGACCCACCACGGTCCGACCGAAAGAAAATCACGACGAAACCGAATTTTTTCCGGCCTCCTTTTTCTCGTCCCTTCTAGTCCCTCCACCCGTCTGCCTTTATCCCTGTCCTCCCTACCGATTCGTCCCCCTTTCCCTTTATTTTCGAACAAACATCGTAGAAATGCTGGTATTATTGGTTTATCCGTTTCGCTTGGAAGTTATAAAAGGGGGGGGGGCGTACGCGGAAAAGGAGACCGAGAAAGGACAGGAAGGAAGGAAGGAAGGAAGAAAGGAGGGTAGCAAGGAAGGGCAGAAGGGTGTAACCGGTGTGGAGAAGGGGAGGGTGGGATTCGAACGATCCTCGTGGTCGTTCCTACTGAATCGTATCTCGCCGATATCGAGCTTATATCGTAATTCAGTTTGCCGCCCCGAAGCCCCGATATTATTTTCGATATCGCCGCGCGGAGATGCGAGCTCGGGAGAGAGAGAGAGAGAGGCGGAGGCGTGCCGGTATAAATGGGAAGGACACGTCGGGGCTCTCCTGGAGCAATTCCAACTCCCGTCTCGTACGTCTTCCTCTCTCGACCGCCGTCCCTTACGCCGGTCTTCCCCATTCCCCGCACCGTCGCGCTGATTTTTCTCCGTTCCCTTCCTTCGCGGTCTTCTCGGGAAACTTTTAACGTCGTCCGCCGGACCCGGGGCCACCGCCGGCTAGAAACTTCCATTCCCTCTTGGTCGAGTCGCGGCGCGATTTCCGCAGCCGGCTGTGACCGTCGCGCGGAGCAAAAGTGGCGCAAGAAGCGGCTCAGAACGCGCCCGAGGGAGGACGAGGGGCCGGGCATGATTTATCCGCGACCGTGGAGAAGTAAGGCGCGTCGGGGGAACCGGGATGCCGATCGGACGATCGAGACTCGCCGACGGGGGACGGATCATGGTGGACGATTGACCGAAATCGCGATGAAAATCGCGACGCACGCGCCGGGCGGAAGGCAAATCATTAGAGTGCACGTTTTGCGTAACATACGCCGGTGTACGGGGGCACGAGATTCGTCGAAATTTCCGCCTACCCCCACCGGCCACGATTCTCATCGATCCGAATTGTACAAAATAGTGGTGTAATTCAATTATCCGGCGAGCAACCGTGCATTATAATGCAATCAAAGGATAAAGAGTTTTCCTGGGTAACGATTTCGGCCACCGCTCATATATCTTTCATTAATTACAGTTTCGCGTTATAGGATAGCATTAATATAGAATGCCGCCGGAGTGATGCGCAAGTTTATTCGCGGATAATTCGTGTCGCTCTCTTCCGGCGGCGCGCGCTTGAAACGGGCAACGAGGGGAACCGTCGAAATCGGTCTCCTCGGCTACGCGCTCGAGCCGATTCGTACAGGGAGACGAAAGTTCGAGATCGCGTTTCTAACCCGCACCAGTTCTCGTCGAAAATCGCGGCAAAAATTGCGACCGGAGCAGAACGTCGACGGGTCGCGCGTTCGTTCGTGCGTTTCGCGGAATTGTCGAATACCGGGGAGGAGATGCGCGGCAAGATATTCGCGTCGTTATCGACAAACATTGTTACGTAGGTAGCAAACGTCGATCCCGCATCGCCGCTCCGATATGCGTTCTGTATTTAATCTCTTGGTAATTTCGTTAAACAAACAAGCCGCGGTGGCGCGCGATATTCGCATCGTATTATTTTGCACGCGCCTCCATTTCGCGATTTAAAAATTGCGTCCCTCCACCGCGTGTAATCCCCGGGCACCGCCGACCCTATTATTGTAATGGAAAAATCAGTCCCGTCACGGGTGTGCCGTCGGCGAGATTCCCGTTGCCGCGGCTTTTGTCCGCAAACAATCCGGTGTAATGCAATCTTTATGAAACGCGGCCGCTACAATTAACAGGACGGAATTATTTCGCCGTTCGCCAAGTTATTATCGACGAGCGCCCGCCACCCCGGGCAGCTCCGTTGAATTTCACGCGTATCTTATGGCCGCGCTTTGTTCGACGATCGGCGATACCATCGATTCGACGGGAAATTGCCGGGCTCGATCGGGGCCTCGATAAAGAAACGCCGGCGCGGAGCCAGCCGGCCGGGCGGAACGAGAAAGAGGAAGGCTGTCGTCGGGGTCGGTGCTTCCTTTTCCGTTCAACCCCTATCTCGAGTTCTTCCCGTCGACACGCTCCCGCCTTCCCGGCACTCGAACTCCGTTTCGTTTCACTCGCCATTACCAACCGCGATAATAGCCTTTATAATCGGAAATTTCCCCGGCAAGTGGAACGCGCCGGGTTGCGCGCGTGTTCGAAACGCAGCCGGGAATGGAACGGTGGGCGGGCGGCGAGATCGGCGGCGGCGGCGGCGGCATCGAGGCCGTCCCGTGGGATTACTTCGGTTGCCGTTCACCTCGAAGAGACGGTCGGCCATTAAACGGTTCGATATTGATGCAACACTCGCCGGCACAATGCGCCCAGGAAAGCGTGCCGCCCGCCGCCATCCTGAGGAAAACGTCTCGCGGCTCTGTCGAATGCCTCGACATCGCTAGGGGCGAGAAGGATCGGCAAGAACGCTAGTGTAGGGGAGGGTGCAATGAAAATGGCGAACGACGAAAGACAAGAAAGTCGCGAGAGACTCGGACGCCGAGTCTCTAATCCTCGACGAACCGACGCGGTCGGACGAATCCTGGCGGACGCGAAATCGCTGGGGTTCGGGTGAAAAAATGAAACGCGTCGGATACGGGGTAGAGAACCGACATGTAGCCGTTCGAATCGGACGAATCGATTGCTCGTCGAACGTCGCGCTTCGACGGACGTGCCGCGACGATCCATCGAGAAGTATCGCGCGAAACCCGCTATCGACGGGGCCTGCGGTCGCCGCCGCGCCGCTAACGAATCGCCGTCGGAAACGGCTTTCCTGTCCGACGTCGCGTACGCGCGGGTGTGCGACCCGCGCCCTTGTACAACCGAGCGGCGTTACCTCGCCGTTAAAAAAACGTTTGTCCGTAGGTCCAATTAACCACGGTCAGATTTATCTTGACTAATGCGCGACGCCGTCGCGCGCGGTGCCTCTCGTTGGTTCAGCGTCGGCTGTATTCCGGCTGGTTTTATGACGCGACCCTCCGACCGGACCGTCTGTGCGCATTATTTATGATTACAAGTTGCCCACCCCCAAACCTAACCCCCCTTTTCCACCCCCGACTCGTTTTGCCACCGGAGAACGGAGCAGCCAGCTTCTTCTCTGTGGTAACGCCGGAGCGCGTTCACTCCCGAAACGGACGAGAAACGAGGTAGAACGATTTCGGTCGTTTGCCCGGCCGGTCGAACAGTGCGATGGCTTTAATTAAAATCCGATACAATTATTAAATACGAAGCAACTGGGGCGAGAAAGGCCGCGGCAGGTACACCGGTAGCAGGGTTCCTTCCCCGTGCGACCGGCGAAAGAAGAAATAATAATTAGTCCGGTAATTAGGCGAAGCTGATCCCGGCGCCTTGCATTATTAAACGATTCAAACGATCCGGTGTCGTGGCAACGACCTTACACTTTTATCGCGCGTTTCCCTGTCCCTATTAGCGAATCCGCTACTCTATTCTCCTCGCTCGCTAGCTCGAGCCGTCCGAACGGAGGAACGGGGCGATACAATCGCGCGAGCGTTGTTAAGATTGATAGACGGCGGAATAAAATGGTGGCGGCGGCGGGGGAGGAGGGATGTAAAGGGGTGCGAAGCGGAACGAGATCCAGGCGAGCGTCGCTCGCGTTATCTCCTCTACTCGAAAGCGGTTAATGCCGTCTAATTATCCGTCCCGGGGATCCGGGACAAATTGAAAGAAGTTTCGAAGAAAGTTTGCGCTCGCGGCGGCTCGTAACTCGCGAAACGCGAAACGCTAACGAGAGAAGAATTGCCGGCTCGCGTCACGGAACGAGAACCGTTCGAGCCGTCGCGGCGGTACGGGAGCGGGGAAAACTTTGATCTCGCGTTATTACATTCTCCGAGGAGGGTCTCGTTTTTAACGTAATATCGGGGCTACAGATTCGACGAAGCTTGCGCGAGGCTCGCGAGACCCGACGCTTTCTGCGCGTTTAACGATACGCGAACCGAGAACGCGGGTCTCGTCTCGGCGCCACGATCGTTTAATACCTTCATTCCGTAGGAGAGCGAGCGTTCGATGCGGCAGGTGCACAAATTTTCGCTAATCTCCCATCGTCTCGAATCAGCCACCCCGGTCACCTGGTGAATCGCCTCGCGTCGATCCGGTATTTCGTTTCGAAACGCCGAACAAATTGCGTCGCGATTTCCTCCGTGCGAGGACCGCGCGTCTTCCGTGGCCTCCCTAAATCCTCTTAATCGATCGACCGATCGATACGCGTCTCATCGTGCCTGGACGTACCGTTGGTCCGGGCGTTTCTGGAACTCCACGGCAAGTGGAAGCTCGCGGGAAGTTCGTCGCGCGAGCCACGAAATCGAAACGTCCACGGGCCCGAGTAGAGAACGCCGACGTCGACGTCCGATCGGGAACGAGCTCGCAGCTGCTCGGCGCACACGTCGGCGACCGAGAGGAATCGCTGTCTTTTTCGCCGCCAGGATAACGAACATCCGTGCCGCGGAAAAACGGCCGCAACGACGCGCCGCGGGAACGAGCAACGACGGCGACGCGTAATCCGGAAGATGTTTACTTAATTAAAAGTAATCCATTAGAGAGAGTGTAGAACCTGGCAGGCGAAGCCAACGCCGCGCCGGGAAGTAATTGTTATTTCTCTCTGGCATCTCCGCGCGGAAATTTATTCCGTTCTTTTCGACGGGCCGTCGCTCGAACCGATCCGCCCCGTCTATCGGATCCCATCTAATCCGAACAACGGATCGAGGCCGGATGAATGATTTACACGCTCGATAATAATTAACACTGGGACGGGGGGGGTGCGACGGCGTGAAGGGGGGGACCCTAATAGCGAATTAACGTATTAAACTATAACGGAAACGAGTTCGACGAGTTTTAATCCGATCGAACGAACGCGATAGCGATTACCAATCGAATTAACCAGCCGCGTGACAAAGCCTTACGCGCGGCCGGAACCTGTCCAGCGGGGAAAAAGAAAGAAAGAAAGAAAGAAAGAAAGAAATCGAGAGACGAGGATTTCCTTCCACCTCGCGCAGTCGGAGCGTCGGGGCGAAATCTTCACGAGATTACAGACCGGCCCGGGTTCCCCGCGATTTCGTCGCAATTATTCGACCGCGTGATCCGCGAGAGGGCCGACGTTGCTCGGAATTTCCAGGCGAGGGGGACAGACCGCGACGAAACGAACGATGTTGAGGGAGGAAGAGGGCGAAGGTTCGCGCTGCTCGCGGGAGAACGCGACGACGGTAAAGGTAATTATTTTCCTTTCTCGGTCGTAACAGCGGGGCCCGCCAGGTAAACGGCGCTCGAGGGCTGCGCTTCTGCCCGCGGATTAATTAAATCGTTCGCGGCGCTGCTCGCCGAATGTCTGACCGCGCCGGAACACGAAGCCGGCGTAACGGAAACGGCGAAATAGAAAACGAACTCGACCGTCGAACTTTCCGCGCAAGCCGTTTCGTCCGCTACCCGGTTCGCAGGGATTAAACATCGACGGCGAGAAATTCCACGGGGTTTTCCTAACCGCGCGACGCGAACGAATCGATACTTTCGCCGTCGTTGCGACGGCACGCGGATATTCGTATCGTCGCGTGACTTGCCGCGTTGTCGGCGAAGCCCCGGTGGAAACAGTGGGGACCGGGTGAAGCGGATCGAAGTGTTTGTCGCGAAACGTTCGTCCCGGGAACGCGGTTCTGGTCCAGCAGCGGACAGGTTGTCCCTTCGACGCGGTTCGGAGCGTTCCAAACGTCGAGATGCTTGTTTCCAATATTGCTCGTTTCCCGCGGATCGCGCGGGCGCGTAGCCGTCGAATCGAAAAGATCGCCGGTGAATGAAGCGAGTTCGAAACGGATGGGCGACGGAGAACGCCGGGAGGGGCCGGGCGGAAGGGCGGTTGGTGGAGCGGAGCGAGCCTAAACCGAAGTAATTAAACCGAGAGCGCTGATGAAAAGCCGCGAGGCGAAGCAGCGACGCTCGGACCGGATATTTTTTGCCGTCGACGCATTACCTAATTAACGATGCCGGTGCGAACGATCGGGCGACGCGCGGGGCGCACCTTCGACGAAGCGCCGGTGGCCAAAGTTGGCCGCGTTTCGACCGGGTGCCGGAATCGCTGTCGGAGATCCTCGGGATAACGACGGCGGCGTCGCCACGGAACGCGCACAGCCGCGAACGACGGTGGAGGAGACACGTACGGGAAATGACTATGCGCGCGCGTTCAGAGAAATCGCTAATGGAGATTGTACCTCTATCCAGTAACTCCCCGGTGACATCCCCCGCGGGACGTAACTGCTCGCAAGATTCCTATTTCCGGGGGCAGCAGAAGGCTTCGTCGGCGCCGGGAGCGCCGCTCCCTCGCGAGAATTCTTTCCCGGGGAACTTCGTAATTGCTTGTTTCCCGATAGATAGAGGGATCGCGACGCGTCGCGGGCCGCTCGAGTTCAACGGAATCATTGCAAATCTCGTTTAGGATGATTGGTGGAAGTTGGTCGGGTATCGTGCGAGCCCGATAGGTCCGACCCAAGGATCGCAGGTCCGGTTAAAAGTTGGTCGAAGGCAGCGGAAGTCCGGCTGGTCTGACTCGTGGACTCGTGCGGTGGTTCTAACCAACTTTGCGCCCAACCCACGACCCTGGGGGTTACACCTGCCGTGCTTCCGTGGCTTCCGACCTTTAATTTCTCGCGAATTCACGGGGAATCGGGAGTACCGATTCGGTCCTCATGGAAAGGGTCGCTTGTTGCAACGCTGAGCTCGAGAGCCTCGGCTCAAGGTAGATAACGAAAAATCGATAAAGTATTCCAAGCTGTCGCGGCGCCCCGTCGATTACCACCTTGTTATCCCGACGGTGTATCCGCGCTTCCTCGTGCAACCGATCGGCCGGTCGCGAACTAACTAGGAATTTTTCAGCGGACGTCGCGGGTTCGATGATTTTCCGCCTCTTGGTCGATGCAACTTCACCGAAGCAGGCCCCCTTCTTTTTCATTCGACGGTTCCCCGGGTTCACCGATCGCGACCGAAGAAACGCCCCGGGATGTTCGCCGCGACCAACGCGACATACCGAACGCGCGTCGAAACCTCGCGAGATATTTTATGCATCCGCCATCACTTACGTGCACTTTCCGCGCCCGTCTACACGCGCCGCTCCCCCCGGCGAAGACTGTACGTTTACGAACGCCGACGTCCTCGCGGGATATATCAAACTCCTCGAGTACCCTCGCCAAGGTGGAACGCCGCCTAATGCACTTCCTGTACCGCGGTGCTCTCTCGCGGGTTACAAGCTTCTAAGCCCCGAGGATCAACTATTCCGTGCATACCCGGCCAGAGACGCGGCGCGTTCGATTCACCGTCGTCGCTCCCTCGCATCGCGATCATTATCTCGCCGGAGATTTTTCGAAGGCACGTCCGCCCCATTATCCGAACGCGAACAACTGCCGCGCCGACACCACCGCCCCCCCCCCCCACCTTCCACGTCTCCTCTACCTCGATCTATAGATAGCTCGTTGAATGGAAACGCGATCGCCGTTTCCAGGTGCACAAACGGCGGATCTGAGAACGGGTGTTCCGGTTAACGTCGGGTCGAGACGTTAGTCAGAATTCCCGGTTCGTCCGGCGAGACGCGTCGACATCTGACGAAGGGGTGGCACCGATAGCAACGATTGTCAGCGAATCGGGCTGGGACGCCGCGCGGCGGTGTTCGTGATCGGCGAGCGACGACACCGAGCGGTACGCGCGAGCCTCGCGCCGTCTCGAGGATGCCTCCGGGTCCGGTTCGTACGACGGCGGCAGCGGCGCTTCGTTGGAAACGGCGGCGAGCGTGTCGGAGCGGCAACGCGTACGTCGGTGGGCGGAAGGCGCGCGAATGCCGCCGCGGCCGGTACGTGTGTTTGCATGCGCCCCGGAACGACGTCGGGGCACGTGTGTGCGGGAACCTGGCCACGGGGTGGCTAGGTGGTCGAGGTCTTGGATCGATCGGCCATTCGTATGGTAATGTAAGCAACTACCGGACCGAGCTCTGCTTGCCGGAGCCGAAGACCCTGTCCGCTAACCGGTGTTGGTACGCCGTCGAAGAGGAAAGGGAGGCGATCCGGGACTCCGTAGCTAGTTGTCCGCGGGGCGGGTGGGGAGAGACGGGCTCGATTCGGCGATATCCAAACGGGCTCGTCGGTTTGCCAGCAACAGGGTGGGTTGCCCGCGGTGAGAGTCAGGAAACGCAGCGATACGATCTAGCGAGAAGTTCGATCCGCCGCGGATGAAATCGAATCGAACGCGACGCGCCGGCGGTTCGTTTCCGAGCCGGTCCCGCCGTGGACGTCCCACCGGGTCCGTTCGGTTTCTTGGCTTCGCGCGGCGCGCATCGATCCGTGCCACCCACCACCCCCCCGTTGCTCCCCCTGGTTCGCCGTCGTAACACGAGTCCCGTTTACGAGCAGAAGTTCGAAGGCGTGTGCGTTACGACGGAAGCAACGGAAGACGGTTCGACGAGTGATCCGCGCGGCGACCGCGTCGGCCCGGCACGGCCGTGGAATATCTGGAGCGTCGCAAAGTAGGCGAGCGAGAGGGTCTTGAAACGCGATCATTGGAAGCGAACGGCGCGGGAAGCAACCGACACTGGAACGAAGTTATCGCGGCAAAGTGCACGGTAACGCAGTTATCCTTCACAAAGCACCCCGTCTCTCCTCGACCCCCAACCCCCTGTCCGTTGCTCTCGATCGACCCTTGTTCTCTCTTTCGGAAGCCGGCTGGTAACGACCGTGCCTCTCGCCGGATCCGATAGTTCTCGCGGATACCGACGATTGATCGACCAGCGGACAATGGGGTGTTGCGCCCCTTTCTTCGCCGTTCTGCCGCGGAAAATATTTACAAACTCTTCTCCCGTGTTTCTCGCGGCCCTTTGCCCCCTTTTCCCATCCCGTCGGTCAAAGGTTCCGCCGCGGCTGCGATCCGACACAAAGGGAGCCGGCGCGAAAGTGAAACTCGAAAACTGGAGCATCGAACGCCGAGCGTGGACTGCAACGTCGCGCGACAAACAAGCGATGTTTCGCGTCGACCCTCCGTCGACCCTCCCTCGAGCTCGCCGATCCGCGTGCGCCAGGTTTAATGAAAGATTCATGATCGCTGCGGCGTCTTAATTTAACTTTCCGATTTGCGGCCCCTCCCTCCTACCCGAGGCGTTCGTTCTCGCGTGGCCGAAAAAAATCAACCGTCGACTCGGCCAGCTTCGCGCCCCGGCGGCCTGAATCGCTATTATTTCGCGGGCGCGTAGGAAAAACTCCCCGAGCGAACGGCGGAGATTAGAAAATCTGGCAATTAACCCCCGGCGGTTGCCGTCCGCCGAAAACTTCGTCACTTAGAAAGTTTCCCCGCCTATCTGGATCCGCGACAATTACCGGCGCATTAATTACGCTCGTTCGCGGAACCGGCCATTCGTAATCGGCCCGGCAGTTCCGCGAGATCCGAGAGTTTAGAATTTACTTTCGTCCGTCGACGAGACCGACGGCGGCCCTGCGAGCGAAAAAGCAAACAGAGATAGAATGGGCGTTTTCGCGAACAATTTCTACCAATTTCCCTGGAAAATCGGATTACAACCCCGTCTCCCCTCTCTCCATTTGTAAACTGGATACGTAAAATTAATTATCGCGGCGCGACGGAGGCGAGGGGAGGGATAGAGACCCTCGCTCCCCGTGGACGGGAACGATAGAGGATCGTTGCGGCGGCGCGGCGGGGCGACGTTTCCTGGAACGAGGACAACGACGGCACGGATAACGGGGAGATAGCGACGATGAAGACGGCAAGGGAAACACCGCAACGACAGAAGTTCGGCTAAAAGGGATGGGAATTACACCAGTTGGCTTGGCGAACGGAACGACTGACTGACTGAACGTCTGACTGGCTGTCTGAGGTGACTGGTTGCGCGAGCCGTTCTCCCTACGTCGGCACGTCAACCGCGACGTTCCGTCGGGATCGAATTTTGCCACCGGTTTCAGACTAATGGGGCAAACACGTAGGACGGTCGAGGGGCACGGAAAATTGCAACGCGCAACCGGTTTCCTCGTGATTCTCTTTTCGTCCGCCGCGCGAATCGGCAAACCGTTCCGAAATTCGTCACGAGCACGACGCGTCCCTTCCTCGTTCCCGTCGTTCGCGACTTAACGGAATAAAGCCCGTTCCGCGGCGATACGTCCAATTATACCGTCGCGGGTTCCGCCCGCCGCAACGGAAATTCGAGAAAATTCGAGTTGTATCCGTGCGATGCGGCTGCACTCGATACGAGGCGTTTCGGTACCGAAGTTACACCGTGCTCGGCCGCTCTTCGTGCACGGGATCGATATCGCCTCTCAGTTTCGGACTTCGATCGTGCAACGATACGCGTCGCTGCTTCCCGTCGTGTCCACGCCGCGTCGAGGCGAAACCCTCTCGCGAGCACGGTCTTCGATCGTACGCGGGGAAACCGATGTACGCGTCTCGCCGCCCTGACGGACGCGTACGCTTAACGCGTTCGTCGAATCGTCCGGCCGGAACGATCGAGAGGTACGAACCGTTATCCGCTCGTCGTTGGGTCCGCGCGAAAGTAAAATGAAGGAGAAATCGGTCGCGCCGCGAGCACGTAAATCGGCGATTTGTTCGATTCGTCGAAGCGGCCAGTGAACGGGGCGATAAACACCGCCGTTTACGGACAGCCGCTATTCCAAGCGGCCGATATAACGCGTCGTAGCTCTTCCGTGGGATATAATCTGAAATTCGTTCGCGGCACAATTTCAGCGTCGAACCGCGATCGATATTAAAGTCCATTAAACCGGTAACCCGCGCTAACGGTTTCAGTCGCCGTGTCTGACCCGTGCGCGGGCTGTTCCACTCGATGACCCCCCCGCTCGAGCGGCGGTATTAAGTAGTAATCTCCAGGCATGATCGGGCTGCGTTCTGCCGTCCGATAAAAGCGACTAGAAAAAACGATCTAACGGCGGTTGGCGGAGGGGTGTGTGTGTGGGGGGGGGGCCTGGTTTCACGCTACTTCTCCCCGATTAACGTTTCTCTATCGGCGAAATTTAACGCGTTTATGCGAACGAACGCTTGGATATTGCGCGTATTTTCATTGACCGACCGACCGTCGGGTTGCCGGGCAAATTGGCCCGGACAATTTCGATGCTCCTTCGACCGAGGCGAGAGACGAAAAAAAAAAGAAGCGGGTGCGAGTTTCGTGCGAATCGACGCGTTCCGACGAGAAACTGGAAGCGAAACGGGGTTGCACGCTCGTCGAGGACCGACCGAGACGGAGCGTGAACCGCCGTCGACAGGCTAGTCAGCCGGACGGCGAAGTTGGGTGAATTCGAAAAATCCGCGGAGGAAAACGAGGTGGCGGTAAGGGGGGGTGCGTTCGGTTAATGCTTTTCAATCTTCGCGTCCGAACATCGCTCGCCGCCGGTTTTGCCCGGAGTGTCGGGCAAAGCAAAGGCATTAAGTAGTAATTTCCCGGCATGAACGGGGGCAAGTTGGAGCACTCGGCCCTGGCTAGGAGAGAGAGAGAGTGAGAGCAAAAAGCGAATTAAAAGAGAGGGGCCACCCGGTGGCCGGTGGTTCCGCCAATCGCTTTAAAAGGATCGCCGTTTCGCACGGCCGCGTAACGATCGTTACGGCCGTTCAAACCGAATCGACGGCGATTCCCTTTTAGCCCGGTGGCTCGTCGAACGGTCGCGTCAAAAGGGGCGACGGTGAATAATTCGTCGCGGTCCCGTCGACGTATCGTCGCCGAAAGATGCGACGTTAATAAAATATCGCGCGCGCGTACCTTGCGATCGCGGAGCCGGGGGCGGTCCGGTCGGACTCGGCGGATTCCACCGGGAACCGCGTGGAAAAAGAGGGAAGGAATACCGATCGGAAATCGTCGTATACCGGCGGCGCTACTAACGTAGAAACAAATCATCCGACGAGCCTGAATTTTCCCATTGTCGGCGTTGTCGGGATGAGAGCGCGGCGGATACGCGCGACGCCCTTTTCACGGTCCTTCGTTTCGCTCCACTTTTTCCGCCGCCTTTTTTCCGTTCTGTCTCTCCTACTCCTCCTCCTCCGCCCCCCCATCCGTGCACCCACCCCCGTCCTTACGGCGACACAAAAGGCTTCGAAAAATATGTCAGGCCGAACAAAACGAGGCAACGGCGGCGAGAGGAGGCAGACTTCGCGGCGGCAACAAGAACGACCGGGCGAAAACCGGCGCGGAAGAAGGTTGCCGGCGGTTCGAGGTCTAGGATGGGGGGAGGGCGCGGGTTGAGAGAAAGATGGAATCCTCCACCGGCCATTTTCTACGAACCGTGAGGACGGACGTCCGGGTGTAGGAAGGTACAAATAAACATCCTTTCCCCTTCGTTGCGACTACAACCGCCGTCGAGTAGTACCGACGTTGCTCGTTTTCTTCCAGCCTTGACGGCCGCCTGCCCGCAACCTGCAGGCTTACGCTCCTCTTCTCCAACCTCGTTCCGTCCTTCGACCGTTCCCCTTTCCTTTCTATATATCGTAAATCGTTCTCTTTCTCCCTTTCTCTCCCCTCCCCCGTGGTCCGCACGACCACGATCAATTGTTCTTCCCTTTCGAACTCGTCTCCTTCTCGCCAGAGCATCGGTCCACCCTCGCCACCTCGTTAGGGGCACGCGGCCATTGGATCCACGAAACGTATCGAATCGAGGATGAAATTGCGAGGTCATCGTGCGCGATCGCTTCGGACCACGCCGGCGTTCCTCCTTCGTTCCCCCGCCGTCGGCCATCGCGGTCGTTGAAAATACAACGGACGACGACACCCCACGGACTTCCGATGCCCCCGCGCTCGTTTCGTCCGGCGAGATATTTTTTCACGAAAGCTGCGTCGCGTCCGAAAACAGAATCGATACAGCGCGTAAAAGCAAACGCGAAAACGTGCGACGACGCGAGCCCCGGCGAGACACGACCGGGCACCCTCGTCGCGGCACGGTAAACTGGCCCTCTCGATGCGACGACGACGGCGCTTTAATTCGGCGAGAGTTCCCTCTAAGCCTCGGTCGGGTATACAGCCACGAGAAAGCAGCGACATCACGATTTTCATGAATAATAAAAAGGGCCAAGAGCACGGGAGCTGACTCTCGTTGCTGCCCCTCGCCGGCCACCCCGCCGCGATCTATCCATCGGTTGCCCGAGAGGGAACAATGTTTTTTCATTCTTCTTAAAATATGCTGGCCTCGGGCACTCGGCGTTGCTCCACGCCCGTCGTGTTCTTACCAGACGCGAGACATCGATACCGACGTTCGTCGGGGAACGAGCCGCCAAATGTCGACGCGGAATTACTTTGATTTCCCTTTGGCGATGGTGGCTTCTCCTCCTCTTCTTCTTCTTCTTCTTCTTCTTCCTCCATAACCGTATCGCCTGCTTCGCTAATAGTACTCGACTCGATTCGCCCGATCGAGAACGAACAGAGATCGTTAAAGCGCTTTTCAACCGTTTTCGCCGCGTTCACCGTGCCTCCGTTTCCGCCAGCCCCCGGCTCGCGAAAGTTGCCGCAAGGTCCGTCAACTATTGCTTCATAACCGCCGAAAGCCCCTGAACGAACCAGCTCATTACGCTTCGAGGTTAACGAGCTCCGATTGACCGCAACACGGGATATGCCTCCTTCCGTTCTGTCCGCAATACCTCGCCCTGCCTCCGTCCCACCCCCCCAAGCTTTCGCAACGAGTTCAACGTTCCGGCGGATTACCGCCTCTTTTCATTTTCCCCCGGTGATTTTTCTTCGCCAGACTGGCCCCCGGTAATTCGAGATCGTCCTCGAGACAACCGACTCGACATTGGGCGCAGATCCACCGGCGCGGACGGGAAGGGGCCGATCGAGTTTCCAGCTTAACGAAGCTCTCGTGCAAGCCGTTCGCTTCCCGCTTTGTTTTCCGCTTCGCGCGACAAAGCTTGTCCGCGAACGTTCCGAGGTATTCAGCCCGTTCACTTCGTCCGCGCTTTCTCCGCTCCCTTGGCCAACGCCGATCGCCGACGCGTCTCAGACATTAGCCGCCGTTTCACAGGCGCATCGCCCCTCCCCCCTTATTTCGCCGTCTTCCGTATCGCCTTTTCCTACCCACCGGCGGAGCCGAAGCCTCGAGCGAGCTTTTGTTGAGCCTTCGATGGAGAGATTCCGCGCCTCGCCACGCTTGTCCGGAGCTTCCTTCTTTCGCTGCTATTTTTCTTCTTCTTCCTCGTCTTTTTTCTTCCTGCCCGCTCCTCGCGGCAACCATCGGCGACGTCCCGGCCCCCAATTTCTCACGATCGAGAGCCGCGCTACAGGCTACTCGGCAACATTTCCATATTAAACGGAGAGAAGCGGTACAACGAAACGCATCGCGCTCCTTTTCCCGTGAGAGAACAGCCCGGCGAAATGAGCGCGAGCCGTTCCGACGCGTACGGATTCGCCTCGCGTATTCGACGATAAGCAGAACCCGAACGATCGATCCGAAGGGGCACAACGGGAGGAGGAGGTTTTTTTTTTCCTGTTCCCCGCACGATTTTTCCGCGAAAGCTTCCCCGGGTATCCGGTGGTAATTTCATACCGTCCGGCCCGGCCGGCGTTCACAACCGGGGAAATTTTCCTTTCCGCTGAACGAAACGTTAAAACGGTCGAATGTCCGGGGTCGCTCGCGAGAAGCGAGGGCTGGCGAAAATAAAACCGTTTCCGCGGAGCTGACTTCCTATGAATTACTTAGGAATATGAGCGGGCCGCTGAATCGACGTATTTACGGCCGCCGCCTCCTTCCGGCAAGTTTTTTTTTTTTACTGAAAGGCCCCGGGGAACGCGCCCTCGCCCACTGCTCTCCCGAAAGCGGCCGCATTCCCTTCGCTTTCGACGCGGCCGCGCACGAAGGAATTTCCGCGTCGCGAACCGCGACCACGTCGTCCACGTACCGTTGCTCTTCCCCCTCGGAGAATTTATCTCAACTAAGGCGCGAAACGATCGACCCGTGCGATCGGCAGAGCGCACTGGCGAATCGGCCGTGATACGAACGTTCCGGGAAAAGGAGAGAGAAGAAAGGGAAAAAAACCATTCGTCGGGATGAATGACGTTCTTAATCGTCGTCGCGCCAATGTCCGTCGCGCAGACATTCGCGAATTATCGCCCCGAACAAGGCGACGGCATAACGAGAAACGACCGGCACCCGGTGAATCGCGAGAGAAAATTTCGCGAGCGCGTGCATGGCGGTCCTCTTCTCGTCGGGTCGTGGGGCTGGCGGTTCGGGGGATGGGGTTAATTCAGCAAGAAATAACGGATGTCCATTAGCCGACGAGACCGTTTCGGTCGCGATCGCCGAAACTGAGCTGCACGAGTTGCGCGCCGCTTCCAGCATTTCAACGGGCCGCAGAGTTCAGCCGTTTCATCCGCACGCGACCAACCCGCTCGACGGTTCCTCTAATGCGCCGGATTAATTAGCAAATGGACCGACGAATATTTGATATCGCGCCATCGATATTTACATTTATTTCGCCAACATCTCGCGTTCGCCCGCGTATCCGCCGCGATGTTAATACGCTGCCACCCTCCAACCCGTCCCCGCCCCTCCGTTCTCCCAGCTGTAATTCCAATCGAATTTTTGGCGCAAGTCAAATTTACCGGTCGCATCACCTGTTTGATAGAAATTCTCTCTGCCGGCGCGGAACGCGGGCACAAAAGCCCGGCGACAATATTGATTTGGCAAATTAGCACGATTTCGCAATGAAGCCGGACGGAGCGATCGATCTTCCCGGTCTCGGCGAGGGTGAACCCTAAGCAACGTTCGAGGCAGAAACTGCGCGCGATAGCGGCCCCGGGAACGTTGCTATCGGTTGCCTGCTAATTGACTCGAACGACGCACCGAGCGTGGAACACGACCGTCTCTATCTATGATTTACCGGCTCCTCCGAGCCGCCAGATTTCCTATTCACCGGCCGAAAATTGGATGCCGCAGAGAAACGAGCCGGAACGTTGTCTGGCTGCTGCTGCTGTTGCTGTTGCTGCTGCTGCCCCGTATCGCTGTCTCGGTCGTCCGGCCCCTCGGCGGAATTATCGCGAGCGAACGCGCCCGCGATCGTTCGCCGGAAAATCTACACCGGTTTCCGTTCGTCGCGTACCGATCGGCGGCTGCGACGGACCACGTCGAGGCTTCTGGCCGCGCCGTCGAGCTCGTCAGATTGATAATCCGCGGGAGAGACGAACGCGAATACGAGCGCGGTTTTTTTCCTGCCCGCGCGTAACTATTTATTCCGTCCTGCCCGTGAAATTATCGAGTATCGACGTACGAGGTTTTGCACTTTAATCGTCGACGCTCCCCGTCCCGCCACCCTCGCATTTACCTTGCCATCGATAACGCGGATTCGTCGTCGCTTTCCCTCTTTTCCGCGGACGACGTACATTTCCGAATTCCGTTCGGCCGCCACCGCCTCGACCACCGTCGACTCCGATTCCTCCGATTCGTCCGCACCCCCTGACTCATCCGCAACTGCACTCCTATCTCTCCGCCAGACGCGTTTGTAAATACGCCCGGCCTGTGTGGACCGTGCCAGGGGTCCAGCTGAATGTTCGACGAGCGTCCACCGTCCATGCCGGTGCACCGTCGCGAGTCTGCCTCGACGAAATTCGACGAACGTTCCGAGGTGCTCGACGTTGTGGACGTTTCGCGTGCGCGTTTATCGGCGCCCCTTCGTCGTTCCGGTGTGTCGTTTCTATTCCTTCGCAGCTCGGCTAGATCCCCGTAAAAAGCCGCCGGTCGAAACACGTCGCTCGTTCGCGAAGGTATAGAAAGCTTTCCAACGCGTATCTATTTGGTCGCGCGATACTGCGCGCCGATCGGTACGCAACGCAACGGCGAGTAACAGTCGCTTCTTTCAAACGCGTCGATCTCCTGGTGACGGCACACATTCGCCCCGTTTCCGGCAGCGAGCCCGCGAAGTATGGTGAACGGTGTGCATCGGCTTGCACGCGGCAGAGATCCTCCCCGAAGCCGCGGCGAAATAATTGATTGATGGAAATGCCTCGGCGAGGGGAACGGCCGCGTCCGTGAAAGGCGAGCGCGATTGAAATGGAAAAACATTGGTAAACTTTGAGTTTCCGATCAGTCGGTTCTCCGTTCCCTTTTATCCGTCCTCCTCCCCCGCCCTCCTGCCTGCCCTGCCCCCTTCCCGGGCTATCCTCCTTCGATCCCTCCGCCCCGATATCAATTCGCCGCCGATAAATTTCCGCGGGTTCACTTTATATTCACGATATTGTAATCGGCTGAATAAATTCAAGCTCTGCCATAAATCGTTTCATCAAACATGCATAAAGGTACTGCCCCGATTAATTGATAAGAACGAGGTAAGGGAACGCCGTCGACGAACGGAGAGCTCTAACCAGGCCCGCGTTGCGCTCTCTCTTTTCTCGTTGTTGCCAACCGTTCAGACATTCCCGCTCCCCCTTGTTTCTTCTTCTTCGCCCTCGCCAAACCGCCACCCCCAAACCACCCCTCCTTTGCTTCCTTCGTTTCCGTTCTTTTTTTTCCTTCCTTGTTTTTTCTTTCTTCGCCTAATGACCCAACCTCCCCATGCCCGCCCGACGAACGCGACAGGACCCGGTTACGTTTCTTCCGGACGCGAGGGCAACGCGCGCAGAATTAATTACAAGATCAAAAGACGATTTGGGGTGGCTTTCTCTCCGCGTCGTTCTGCCCCGCCTTTCGCCCCCCCCCCCCCCAAGGTTCGAGACGAGTTTGGTCTTTAGAGCCTAATCCTCTAGAGCCGGCACTCGAAACCGAGCCACTTGATGCAAGGCCTCGTTAAGATGAGGTGGCTCGAATCGTTCCTGAAGGGGGTCGCTTGAATATTATGAGACCCTCCTCCGTACGGTATTACACCACCTGATGCCGGCGCCGCGGCGTTATTCTAACACGGCGTCGGTATCGCGTCAGCCTCGTCTCGCGACTTTTCTAAACCGACCTTCGTCCAGTCGAGACCGCGCGCGATTTCTCCGCCCCTCGCGCCTGCTTTTTTCGAACGAACGGGGGCTGCGAGAGCTTTCCGCCGCGCGGAGACGAGCGAGGAGGATCCGCCGGCGAAGCCGCGGCCTTTAATTAAAAGTCCGATAAAGTTGTAACGTTTCGGGAAGGTTTAACGAGGTGGATCGAAAGTCGCGTGGTTTAATCATTTTTATTCTTTTTTTTTTTTCCCGGGGGGCGCAAAGAAAAATTCGACTGGCCGCCGCGCGGATTCCGGCGTGCGTAAAGTTGCAAAGAAAAAGGTACGCAGCGGAGGAAGCGGGGAATTCCGGGCGCCGCGCGTAGCGAAGCAATCTTTCTCCCGGCCTTCTGTATAACTTTAATTTCTCGATTTTTCGATTCCGTTTCGCTCGTTTCCAACCCCCCCTCCCCGCCCTACCACCCACCTTCACCCCGCTTTGAACGTTGGGATTTAAGAAAAAACTCATTTCGCCGGAGTTCCGCGGGCCAAGTTCACCGAGTCCGCCAAAGGTGCGCGGCGCGTAAAAGCAACGCCGCGTCGTCTCGCGCCCCTTCGAGCTGCCCTCGAATTTAATTCTCCCGACCGTCCTGCCAGGCCAATATCTCCGCGGGGGGATCGATTCCTCGCGAGACGACGCGGGGTACACGCGCGCGATATTAACCGTCGTCCCGTGCGTGCAAGTCGAGGGTGCGAGGAGGGCGGGTGAGCGCAGAATTATGAAGGCGCGCTTGCAGAGGACTTTTACGGGGAATTTTAACCAGCGTAGTTTATCGGCCCGCTCCTTATCGAGCCGGCGTTTCGCGCCGGTTCGACGTGAACGAATTAATTCCTGTTTCCGCGTCGTCAGCCGGTCACAAATTTCCCGACGACCGAGGGCGACGCGATCGTCGCGCGAACGCTTTTAAAGCCCGGCCGGCCGGGAACCGCTGGGAATCTCGCAAAGCGGGGCGAACGTTCCCTTGAAAAATGCGAGTTTAATTCCTTCCGTTCGGCGCTCGCACGGCCGGCCGGCCTCCCGTAAAGAAGAATCGATGGATGAAAAAGCGAGAGCCGGGGAAACGTGGCCCGGTCGCCCCCGACCGTTTCCCATCGAGCGTAATTACCGTCGCGGCGTTCCATACGCCGTTCGTTTCACCGGTAAAGAAACCTCCGGGTCGTTTTCCGCGTCTAGTTGAGCCCGCGATTGCGCGCATTTCGGGGCGAAAGAAACTCTCGAGGATGAACGCGTTGCAAGCAAATTTTCGTGGACACTCGTCTCGAAGGCCTCTTCGCCAATACGGAGTTCCGTCGCTCCGGGTGAGCGTCGCCGTCTGCGACGAAAGTTCTCGAGTGTTTCGAGACAGTCGAGTGGTCCGTTGCGACCGTTCGCGAGTCCGCTGGGATCGAAAGTTGAAATCCGGTCCACCGGTGGCTGGAAACACACGGCTGTTGGCTGGCCAGACGAGGGTGGTAGAGGGAGGTCCGAGGCGAGGGAAATTGCCAGAATGACCCGAGTCGAACCTTTCCTCGCCCTCTTTTCATCGGCGAACTGCGAGGGGGCTTTGTTCGCGTGCTCTGTTCCCCGACCGGGGAAAATTGCGATTTAGCGAAGTGCGTGCTTGTCACCGACTGGCGTGTATTCTCCGGGAAAGCTTCTGGAAAGATTTTCATCTCGGCGGAAACATCGTGGAGCGTGTCGCGAAGCCAACAAACGGGACGCCAGGTTGCCTCTTCCGCCTCGATAAGCTCCCCGGGGACGCGCTCCCTGGGTACCGCGTAAACCCTTCTTCCTCCCGGGACAGAGTTACCGTCAATATTTTTACCGTGAAATATCTGCGCTTCGAGCGATCGAACTCGCGCCTCGCCGAGGCGGGGACGAGGCTTAATCGGTCTCGTCGCGGGGAAATTTCGTAAATCGGACTTTCTACGCTCGCGGTTCTCCGGAACGCGACGCGGCGCTTCGCTCGACGACGACGACGACGACGACGACTACCGAGCAAGATTAAGGGGTAATCCGCGAGTCCTCGCGGACAATGGCATCGCCGAGACGCTTCCCGTCGCCGAACAACGATTCCCCGATGATTGTATTGTCGACGGTGGTTGGGCAGAACGCGGCGTCGAAGGGAGGAATTGTTTGTCGCGAGCTGGAGCGACGGAGGCCGCGGGCCGCAAAGAGATCGGGTCGGCGATGTGCGACGGTGATTCGAGGGTGGCCTGGAAGGTCTGCGGGCGATTTCTATTGTTGACCGTGAACGGTCGTGGTCGCGCCGATATCATTAGCGCCGCCGCGGCGGATAACTCGAACGATAACGAGGACAAAAGAAGCTGCGCCGGCGAGGAAAACAATGGGAGAGAAGGGCCGCTGAAAGTACCGAGGAACCGGGGAGCGAACTCCTCGCCGCGGGGACGACACGACGGACGACTGAGTCTGACAGAATTCAACCGGCTAGCACCGTTTTCCGCTTCGGTCGCGATCTCGGGGTCGAAACGGCCGGGACGATCTTCGCGTTTTCCTGACCCGCGGCGCGCTCTCGATTTCTTCTTTTTTTTTTTTTTTTTTTTTTTTTTTACCCCCAATAACACCCGAAACGACGTATCTCGCACGCTTGAAACCTGTTGGAATGCGAAGCCGCGGGGCGCAGATTTCATTCGCGGCCGGCCCGGCTGAAAAGTATCCAGGGAAACGCACTTGTTAAATTTAACGATGTTATCTGGAAAGTTGGTTTTTCGAGCGGCTCGAGGCGCGAAACGTTTAGCCCAGCGTTTCGCAACGGGGGGACAATTTGATTGTCAAGGGGGGCAATGAATAATTAGTAATGATTAAAATCATATAGAACAATTTTTCGTTAAAATGATTTCGTACTTGAATCCCAGTTCTCCGTTATATGTTTCGAAAATTTATTTACAGTGCTTCCTAAACAATTCCCAGGCGATGTCTTCTCAAAACCAATCGTTCATGTTATTCTTCAGTGAACAAATCGATTCTTGGGTATTAAAATTCACGCGCGTACGTTACACAGGGGCCATAAGAATTTTATAAAGTCTTAGATGGGGCCAAAAAAACACTGGTTCAGCCTGTTTAACATAATAGCTTGAAAAAACTTCTCGCATCTCGGTTCGCGGCGGTCGCTTCCTCGTCCGCGACGCGTCGGATCGACGGGAACGTAATAAGCTCCGCCGGGAACCGTCGGGGAAGGAATTTTACGACGCGAAGCTGACCGATGACCGAAACAAATCGTTGGCGGTCCCGTACAAAATTGTCCACGGATTTGTCGCGTAAGCCTCTTTCCGAAGTGGGGCCGCCACCTCGTGCCTTTAAGAATTTAAATAGGTCGGCTTCCGTTTACGCTCCGTCGAAGCTCCGGCCGGAGCTCGACCCGTTCCTCCCCGCGATCTTTATGGGTCAGCAATGGCATTTAATCGAAGCAGCTTCTCTCGCTCGGCAGTTGCCGCGCGGCGCACGGCGCTCGTTCCCGTTAAAAGCTCGAACGATCGCGATAAAAATTGCAAACTGGTGCGTAGACCGCCAGAAGGCGCGCGGCCGATGGAAAAGTTCGCCGTTCCCGTTTCGCTGACACGCGACGGATCCTGCGCGATCCAACAGGTACTCCCGAGTACCTGTAACGTATTTACGAGCGATGCGGGCCGGGGGTGAACGTCTAGATCAAAGTTGTCGAAAGTCGTCCGACGCCAACCGGCCGCCTCGCAGCCCCCGCGCCGGGGTCCCGATTGCTCTTTTAATTGAGAGGATTATAAAAGAGCGATTCGCGAAGCGCGATAGCCGGCCACGGCGATGGTAATTGGAGTTTGATCGTCGGTCTTTACCAACTTTCACCCAGTTCGCGGGCCCTTGTAATAATTCTTGCCGGCGCTCCGCGCCTGGAAATATCGATCTTCCCCGTTGCGAGACGTGGCCGCGCGTGTCGCGGGTCGCGAAAGTGTCGCGGAAACGACCAAGGGGATGCCCCGCGTGTCCGTAATTATCCCTCGAGCCGAATAACGTTCGATAACGTCGGCGTGTGTCGTCCGCTCGAACGCTATGCGGATTTTTAATTAATCCCCCATTCCGATGCAATTATCTGCTGGTTTCTAATTAAACCAAAAAAAAGAAGAAAAACAAAATGGAGACAGAAGGAAACGGGTGAAGGAGTCGGCTCGAGACGCCCGAGCCCCATTGAAAACGATATCGGGACAGGGGCGAAGTTGTTGGAAACTTCGAGGGGTGCACCGTCCTCGAACTGAAATCCAACTACGAGCTCGCCTCCAAGGATTAACGCGGTATCGTCGTAATTACGAGAGGAACGAGGGCAACGGGGCTCGGGTCGCGTGCATCGCGTGCATCGCGAGCAAGTCGAATTAATCGCGTCTCGGTCTATCGACGCGCCGCCTTCGGCCGCGTTGCACCGGGATTTCGTCGCGCGACAAAGCGGCGAAGGAAGGGACGGGGGCGAAACAAATACGGGGAAACGAAAACGGCCCCGGAAACTTTCCCGACGAGCGCACGTTTCACGGCGTATTAGCTCCCGCGTGTATCGCCAATTTATCCGGCTTATCGCGTGTCCGCGCGCCGCGCGGCCCTACGATGTCGATAAAGTTAACGGGCTACATTTATCCCCGGCATTTCCCGCGATACACCCGACGCGGTCCTCGATCCCCTCCGCCTCCTCGAGGAAAATTTCACCGGGCGACCCGCGTCTTCCGCCCCTCGTGAACCAGTTCACGAACTATTTCGGTGCGCGATATCGAATTCTAATTCGGTCCTGCCGGTGGCCCGGTGGGACGGTGTCCTTTCTCCACGCGGTTTCCAACGATGAAAGATGGGAACGGAGAGCGAGGGTTACTTTCCGAACTTCGAACCCCGCGGGACTGACCGCGAGTACACCGAGTTTCGATCTCGTGCCGATTCTTCCGCGAGTCACGCGTCGCCGCCACTGCAGAACCTATTTAGCTCGGCTCGATGTCCCCGACGTAATTGACGCGACGAGCCTTCCATCTCCACTTGGAGGGGGTCGCAATTATCGCGAACCACTGATTCATGAAATATGCTCTTTCTGTTGCAGCCGAGAAATTGCCAGTGGGCTTCCCGCTGATAACGCAAGCGCCGCAGACGAAGGTGGTCGAGATGGGGCACAACACGGTTCTGGCTTGCACCGCGGTCGGCTCGCCCGCCCCGATCATATCCTGGGTGCGGGACATGATGCCCATCGACACGAGCAACCCGCGCTACACGGTGTTGGACACAGGTAAGTCGACCCCGCGAGATTCACCGCGTCCCCTTCGAGATTCGGCGCGGCGACGCCGCTGCGCGCTATCAACGAGACGCGAGGGGTGAAACGAACGGGTATTTTGGAGCGGCTGAACGAAAGATCGACGAGGGGAGACATGCGAACAAGGGGTGGGGGGTGGATAGATCGAAGATGTTTCGGCCACGGTGTGCACGGTTAATAGCGGGGCGCGGATCGACGGCGCGTGTCATATCTCGTCGAGTGGCAGAGTGCGTAAGTCACTGTCAACTCGCGGCAGCGTTGATCGAGTGGTCACGCGATATGGGAACATCCAGCGCATCCATCTCGTTCGCCGAGAGCGCGCGCACCTGCCCCGCTCGTCGGAGTGCACTTCGCGTCGTCCGCCACGCGGATCCATACCGTCGACGTTTTCGATCAACCTGCCAAAGATCCCGGGCCCCTCGATTTAATCGAACGCGCCTTTCGGGTTCAGCCGCGGACCGTTCGAACGAACCTTTCCAAATTGTCCGACCGCCGATCGAGCCGACTCCCGCGGAACGCGAGCACGATTCGATCGACGGCTCTTTATTATTCGACGACGCGTACTGCGTGTAACTCGCTGCCCGGACGAGTCGACAACTAATGCCGGCGCATAAAGCGACCCGTGCTACTTGGCCAGCGTTCGACGCGCACTCGATACACGGTATAACGAACTCGTCCAAACGATCCGACCGGTGACCCCTTCGGTCGACCGCGGGACTTCGATACACTCGTCGTAAAAAAAGACACATTTTACTCGCGGTGAACGTCGTTCGTCGGGCCGGGACGAGTGGTCTCGAAAATTCTGGCGAAAATCGCGACGCTCGTCCTCCCTCCCCCGCTGATAAAAACGGAGAGCGTAATCGGATAGAGGGTCGCCGTCGAGAGAGAGAGAGAGAGTAAAATGTTGCGGGCACGAGTGGACGTTAACGAGATGCCGCGACTCGCGAATATAATTCGCGATAACGGCGGACGAGTCGGCGAGCAATTTCTATACGGCGAACTTGTTTCCCCAACGCACGGCGTAACCTATTATCACTGTTCCTACGTAGCCGCGCGTACGTACACGCGGTACACGCAACGTTCGCTTCCGTTTTTATCGCGACGGGGGCGGTATCATTATCGAGCCGGCGCGTCACGTAACGCCGGGCGTGCAACCCGCGGCACGGCTATCTTTACGGCGGCCGGCGCAGTTTGCCGCGACGTGAAAAGTATACATTAGATGCAGGAAGGCCCGGGCCGCGTACACCGACCGCCTGTGTATCGGTGCCGCCTGTATCGCGTATCCGGTCCACGTGTGCAACGTGCGCGCAGTTATGCATATACGTCGGGTCTCGGGCTGCAGACGTTCTTCCGCGAAATTCTTTACGACCCCCCGGGAGACCGCCCGACGATGTTCGACCGTCGAATCGGTCCGCGACGCCCCGGCCGCCTGACTCTTCGCGATTAACGCGAAATTTATTCGAGGGCCCCGCACCTCCACCCCGTCGACGCCTCGAGTTTCGCGCGAATTCCTTGCCTCCGTCGTCGATATTTCGCAAGCCCGAGCGGAGAGGCTGGTCGGTTGTTACGGCACGCGGCGCACAGCTAGCACGTTCGCCTGTTCCACGGTTCCGCCAGCCACTAGTACGGGGATCGGTTTCGAACGCGTGTCACGTATAAACGGGGATATCGGCGTGCGTGATCCGCCGCGTCGTCTGCATCGACGGGGTCGCAGGACCGACCCCGTGCACCGGGGCCATCTTATCGCGGAGGGTTTGCCTCGCGAGGAAACGCCGCGACGGAAATTCGATCGGACGCGAATGTCGCGAGTTCCTCGAGTCGACGGCCGGTTGTGGTCGCGTCTATGATCCACCGGCCACCGACTGTAATCGAGGGACGAGCTTTCGAAACGTCGCGTCGGGATGAAAAAGAACGGACGAGCGATGCGAGGGGTACGCGTGAATCCGCCGGCAACTCGTCGTCGGATAACGCAAACCTCTGGCAGACGGAGGGAATGGCACAAGAAAGGGCCGGTGCGACGAGGTTGAAGCTGCTAGCATTTTCCTCGAGCTTCCTCGACGTTGCACGCGCGGTAACGTACACGGTCGCTCCTTGGATCTCGTGTAACGTACGGTTTGATGCGGGCGGCGTGTTCGCGTGGCAAGTATCGCGGAAGGGAAATCGAGAAGGACGGAGAGGAACGATAGGAACAATCGAGGGTGGAAGAAGGAAAGGGAAACGTTCGACTGGTAGCTCGTTGCCGCGCTCCTCTTGGTCGATGGTTTGTTTGCGAAACGGACCAAAAAAAAAAAAAGAACAGGCTCGGCGTAAAAGGGATCGTGGAGCCCGGCACGCGGTTCGTGCACGCGTTATTCAAATTCTCCGCAAATTAAATTCGTCGGCCGGTGCCCCGGCATCGTCGGGCCGGCGTTGGGTCGCGGGTGAAATTTAAACGAAACGTTTCTAACGTCCCGACGTTGTTGCGCGGCCGGGACCGGTCGTTGTTTGCATTCATTCACGGGGGAACAGCTATAGACGCGATACGCTCTAATAATATGAAGGCATCCTTTTGCTTATTACGGCGTAACAGTGCTCGAAACTTCAAAGCGTTGCCGGGGCATCGGGCCGCATTATTGTTTAATTTCGCGAGATCCCGGCCGGTTCTCGAGACGGAGCGGTTTCCTCGGGTGAAAAGTTTCGAAAGTCGTTCGCGTGCCATGCTGCGTCGCTCGTTCCTGCCAGTTACACGTGGGGAGATCCAAGGGTGCGGCGCGTTCGGATAATGGCGAATCGCAGGCGAGTTTCGGCGGGTAGAAGAGGCCGCGCGGAGAAAATGCAATTCCGAAACACTTGACGGCAAAGCGAACGAAAAGTCGGACAAACGGCGATGAAAGGAAGGAAGGAAGGATGGAAACTACGGGACATGGCGAGAAAGGGTTGGACAGGTTAAAATAGAAGGGGGCTAGGAGGAGACGGGTCACGCCGTTACGCGCGGACAGCGCGGACCGCGAATCTCTGTTTCCGTTTATCGCGCGAACGAGACAAATTAATTAAAGTTAGACACGGCCGACGGCAACGCGTCGGCGGCGTATTAAAATAACGACCGCTTCGCCGAACGACGGGAACGCTTTACGATAATTGAGGAGAATTAAAGCTGGCGCGGATTCACGGCGGCGCGCGGTAAACCGATTCGATGTTTCGTTTAAGCCCCGTCGACGTTCCCGGGAAGATCGAACCGCGATCGAAGCTCGTATCTCGAATCGCGGGCACGGTTGCCTCGAAAGGGTTTGCGGCGCGAAATTGCGAGAGACAGGGGGCAGAGAGCCAGGAGGGTGGGCTGGGGGTGGAGGGGGGTGGAGGGGGCGTAAACGCATCGAGAACCGTTAAATTATATTTTGCAGCCCTGGCCGTAAAAGCCATGGAGCGGGCGGGGTAAAGTAAAAGCGTAGAGGGGCAGTTAACGCTTCGTCAACACTCGTAAAATTTCCAGCATTAAAGCTGCGAGAGGCCTGATGAGCACGGCTTGAACTTCGAAACAAGCCCGGAGCAACGCGCCGCTTCTTAACGCCTCCCCACCCCCCGACCCCCGGCGGGGGGAGATCTCGCTGTTCGTCCCTTTTCTTTTTTTTCTTTTTTATCAGACAGTCCCCGGTTTCCGCCTAATTGCCGCGCGCAGTATCTCGATCGTTCGAGAACTTGCGTAATTGTTCGTAACGGTAACGCGAAAACGCGCTCCGAGGGGTGGCACGAGAATCGGTGAAACGGGGCCCGACCCGGGCGCCGTGAAGCACCGCTATTCATGAATACGCCGGGCTCGTGTTCGACGAAGGACGGTTGCAGTTCTCAAGTGGGAACAAAGGGGAAGGTTTAACGTTTCTCCGCGACATTCGTAAAATATTCCCGACGAAAGTTTTCCGTAGTGGCGCAAGAACGGGGAACAAAGTTCGAAACGAGCCCGAGGTGAAACGAGGCTCCTCTTTAACACCTGCGCTGGAATTCCCGGTGTTCGTCCACTGGCTGCCAAACCCTTTTTCCGCTTTCCCGGTGCCGGTGCCGACGCGTTACGCGGCTGTAGAGACGCGCGATCTCCTTTTCCGCCGTGTTTTCCATTCGAGCGTGCCCCCCCCCCCCCACAACCCCGGAGCAACTCTCCCAGGGCCATTAAACCGCCCTTTCCCCCCTCCCCAGGTAGTTGACTTATGACGCCGCCGGTTATACCAAGAGGGATCGACTAACTTACCTTATTCCCGCTTACGTGCTTGCCTTCTTCGCCGCGGCCAGACGCGCGGCGAAAGCGAGAGAGGGAAAAGAGTGCGCCGCCTCCGCCCGGGCCGTCTAGCCCGCGGTATCGTCGCATGAACGATCGCCGCGAGGAGAAGCGAAACGCGTCGGGAAAAATTGGTCCGCGTTACCGGGGGCTCAGCGACGAACAACGCGCCACGCGTCGCCGCGAGCGCGCGCCCGTTTAAAGGCTCGTTTCCGCTCGCGCGAGTAAGACAAGAAGGAGAGGCGGAAACGTCAACGAGTAATTCGATTTCCTTTCCGGCGGAACGAACTCGCGATGCGGCGCAAGACGTTTCATGCCCGCATAATCTTCCCCGTTCGCCGTCATTCTCTCTTATATTTGCGAAGCGAGATTCTGACGTTAATGCAAGCCGCCCCCCCCGCCCCCCCCCCAAACCCTCGAATCCTCCACCCCTGGCAGCCGGAATAGCGAAACGTTTACAGAGGGGGCGGAGGGCGGAAGATTCCCTCGTCGCTTCGAGGTTCGCCGTCGCGAACGACGCGAGAATCGCTGAAACGACGATACCGCGTCGCCGTTCGCCGTTATCGAGCGTCAATTAAATCGACGGTTCGATGCTTGACGATTCGCGGGATCGCCCGACTCGACGTGTATTTCCAGCGGCGGGGAACGTTCTCGGGGGTGGAGGCGAAACGAGCGTGCCCACCGGCACAGAACCGGCCCGCCAATGTAAACATATTTTCTGTTTGTATTTTGACTGAATCGAACGCGCGCGCCGTTGGAAAAGCAATGGCCACGAGCCATTACCTCGCTTCTCCCCCCATGCCGCCGTTTCGCCCGCCTCGTTCCGCTTCGACCGGCGCCCCTTCCGCGCGGAATATTTTCCGATAATTGTAAATTAACTTTTCACGCGGTCGATAGCGTCGCCGCGCCGCCGAGCATAATCGCGAGAACCGATCGAGCGACTCGCGAATTACGATAACGGCGATCTCACCGGGCGTTTTCTTAACCCAGCGCGACCCGCGAGGCAGAGGGGCGCGTCGAGGATCGTCGGCGGCGCAGGCCCCCCAGGTAAACACATTTTCCGCTTGCATTGTATCCCGATCGAATCGAACGCGCTCGTCCCCCGAAGTCGTCGCCCGAGTCGGTTTCTCGTCCGTTTACGTTCACCCTGGCTGGCGCACCTTCGCCAGAGGGGAATAGGATCGTGAGCGGGACGGAGGGAATAGACGGCAGCGAGTAAAGTGCAAGTCGCTGCATATTGTAGTACGTGTATTTTGTGTTCGCCCCGTCGATATTAAATATAAGGGAGGATGGTTCAATATTGGCGAATAAACACGCGCAAATAGTATCGACGCTTCCGTCGCGCTGCTCTCCTACCCTCTCGGCGCGGCTCTTTCTCCGAATCCGCTTCGCGTCGACGGGGTTCGCGACGACGCGACGTCTTCGCGCACAATTTATTCCGCATTCTCGTCGCGTCTTCCGGAAGCGTCCGTTACCGGGAGTGGACACGGGACAGTATCCTCGATTGCCGGCGCGGCGAAGGTGTGCATTCCGTGTACCGACGTTCGTGCCCGGCTCCTGCCGAACTTTCCTCCGCGATTCTCACGGGAGCGGCATCTTCGTCGCGATCGATTACGAGTCGTCCGATCGGGTTACGCCGACGTCGAAACGCGAGAACGTCCGCCGCGGTTAGGGGAACGAGGAGATCCCGTGGAACGATTCACGGCGAAGCAGGGTCGCGCGGGGTCGAGCCCGCCGATGGATCTTCATCCTTATTCAATCCCGCAATCTTCGCGGGCTGAGAAGGGCTTTCCGTGGCCCCGTCGACGTTATCGCCGCGCGAGCTTAGATAAATCGCGCGGACCGCCGTCGAGTTTTCATCGCGCGCCGAAAAGGTCGAGCTGGGCGCGGGTTACATCGCGTGGCGGCACCATTAACGCAATAACGTTCGTCGTTATCGATGGCCGGGCATCGAAACTGTACCACGGCCGTCGAAAATAATAAATAATGCATCGTACGCGCCGTCCAATTGCTTTCATTATCGGTGTGCGCTAAATTGCGCATTAAATAGACGGCGAGAATCGGCCGTAAAATCGTGGACAGTTCGAAGCTTTCGTTTTTTTGTTTTTTTTTCCGTTCTTTCCTCTTTTTTTTTTTATTATTATTTCTCCCCGATGAAATTTCGACGGCGAACGAAGCGGACGCGAAACGCACGACGAATTATCGAATAAATTCCCGGCGGTGGAAAAGTGGCCGGCCGTTTCGGCCGCCGCGTGCAACCCGGGGGCCGAAACGAAGGATGAGCAACGGTTTCCGGCGTTCGGCAATCTAAGTTTCTCGCGGCCGCGCTAACAACCCGCACGTGACTGGATGGGATAACAATATGACCACGCGCCCCTTCCTTCCCGGTCAGCTTACTGGAAATTGTAGATGAGGCTCGATTATGTATTCCGATCGTACGCGATACCAAACTGCCCGGCTTCTCGCTCGTGATGGAGTGCTTTCTACCCCCGGCCATTTCCCTCCCCGTTTCTATTGTTCCGCGTTCTCGATCGTAACCCCTTTGCCCCCCCAAAGTTTATGTTTCCAAAGAATCCATCCCCCGCGAATCCGCGCGGACCGACGGACAAATATTTAAAGCAACGTTCCTCCACGTCGATAGGTTCGAAACGGTTTTGTTTTTGTCCCCGCGTAAGAGGATTCCTCGTGTCGTCTTGCGAGTCCGCTCGAAGCAACGGAAAAAGAGGTCGCCGGTCGTTTCGGCCCTGTCTTTTGCCCGGGCGCAACCATTAATTACAACCGTTAATTATTGTCGTCGTTCGAAGGGTCGGAAAACGGGCGACGTTGATCCGCCGTGTTTGCTCTGCGATCACGGGGGGAGTGGGGGGTTGCGATGTGGCGGAGGGGTGTCGAGAGAAAAAGGGGGAGCAGGACGGGCACGGTGAAACGCGAGGTAACGAAGACAGGAGGCGGAGAGGTCTAAGAGGGTTGAATTATACCAAAGGAATGACGTCTACGGGGATAATCATACGCCCCCGTAACAGCCGGTTCATCATCGCGGGGTATCGTGCCAAGGTGCTCGGCGCGTCGTCGTGGAAGTCGCGCACGAACCGGTCGGACCGAACGGAAAGTGGAATAGGACGGTCTTTGTACGGCTGGCCTTTGAAACTGATTCCAAGGATCCTCCATGCTGGACACGTCCCCCGAATCTGCCGTCGACTCAATTAACATTGAAAATACGAAACGAGGGGAGCCGAAAGACTCGCGGACCGATCGTCCCCGGGACCCTTCGCGCGGCCTCCTCGACAATCGTCAATCGTTTCCTCGGCCCCCCTTTGTCGCGAAAATATTGTTGGAAACCACGGTCGAATCCACTTTGACGCCGTCAGTCCGACCTGTTAACGAACGGATTCAAGGTTCGTCCATTGAACGTTTCTTTCTGTTTCACAGGAGCGCTGCAAATCACCTCGTGCGACGTCAACGACCAAGGGAAGTACGAGTGCGTGGCGAATAATTCAGTCGGCACCGAGTACTCCAAGTCGGCGATGCTATACGTGAAAGGTACGTACGTGGCGCGTTACGCGGGGGCCACGCGCGCCGTTTCCTCCAAGAAGTCGCGGGGAAACGGCGTCCTCGTCGTCGTCGGCGCGCGTTGTCGCGTAAAATCGTTATAAAAACGCGGCCCGAGCACGGCCCCATTCCACCCAGTCGTTTTCCCGTTCGTAATTAAAATTAATGCTTACGTAATTAAACCGTAATTAAAGTGAGCACAAAGGATTCGGCCGTCCGGAATCTCGTTGCGAATATCACGCGGCAACGAGACGTTTCTTGCGACCGCAGCGCGCGCCGGTACCTCGAGATTCGAGGGTCGCGCGTCGATCGTCGATCGTCGCGGAGACCGCGCTGAATCGCCACGCCGTTGTTAACGACGAAAAATTGTGCTTATCCGCCGCAGTTCGTCGTGTCACGCCGACGTTCTCGATACCACCGCCCGCCGTCAGCGAGGTCATGCTGGGCGCGTCACTGAATCTGACCTGCGTCGCCGTCGGAGCACCGATGCCTCTCGTCAAGTGGAGAAAGGACCCGTCCACCGATCTGACGCCGGACGACAATCTACCGGTGGGGAAGAACGTACTGATACTAACGGAGATCAAGGAGTCGGCCAACTACACGTGCACGGCGGCCAGCCCGCTCGGGGTCATAGAAGCCACGTCGACGGTGAAAGTTCAATGTTCGTATCGCACTTCGCCTATATCCCCCCCCCCCCCCACGTCCCCAGTCGTATCGGGCACGGATCGAGATGGATCGAAATCGGGAGCAAATCCACGGAGATCGCATTATCCCGGGTATCGGGCTACGTAACGCGAAACGATCAATCACCGGCCGCTCTCTGTTTCAACGAGCCGCGGAACGAACCGTGGCGGCACGGTTTCCACGACTAATCAATCGGCTTTACGCGTTACGCACAATGGCCCGGTACGATGCGTCCCGCGTGGAAACAAACGAAATCCATAAACGATCCGCCGGTGCCCCCGTAAGAGTGCGGGGAATTACGAACGGGCGCAACGGCGCCGATCAATTTCAGCTCTGCCGAGCCCGCCGGAGAACGCTCAGGTGTCGGACATCACCGCGACCTCCGTGAAGCTCACTTGGTCGTACAAGGGCTCCGACGAGGTGCAATACTACGTGATTCAGCACAAGCCGAAGCACGTGAACCAGGCGTTCGCCGAAATATCGGGCATCACCACCATGTACTATCACGTGCGAAGCCTGAGCCCGTACACCGAGTACGAGCTTTACGTGATAGCCGTGAACACCATTGGGCGTGGTCCTCCTAGTGCCCCGGTGACGGTCACCACCGGCGAGACAAGTCAGTATGCTATTTCTTTCGCTGTCTCTTATTTTGCGTACTTTTTTTTTCCTCTCTCTTTCACTCTCACTTGTTAGCCAACATCAGCGTTTGCGCGCTCCTCGACGGCGCAGGCCGCACGGGGACACGCGGTGTCACGCGGGCACCGTCGCCTCGTCGTGACGGGGGCGAGAGAAGGCATCGTCGCGGGTCGTATCGTCTCGCGACTCCTTCGACATGGTGCTCGTTCGTTGCGTCGATTCCCGATTCGATGGCGGGCAGAAACGAGGAACGGAAGGGGGATCGATCGCTGACGTACGAGCGCCGTATCGAACGAATCGCCGTCCGTTCGACGGCTCGAATTTCGATCGCGCGCGCGCGCTTACGGCGCTTGCGACGATTGCGACGCTTGCGACGCTTGCGGCGCGTGCGTGCGCGCGGCGAATCGAGGGACGATAAGAGCGACCGAGGACCGACGGCTATTTTCGCGCACGAAGCTGCGAAACAGTCGGCTCGTTAATCGGGGCGAGCGAGTCGCGAACTTTTTGCACGTAGACAATGTTTTTTCGCACCAATGACGAAGGAGCAAATTTTGACACGGTTTTTGAGGGAAGTTATACTTTTTTTCCATGCTGTCCGCCGTGGACGCACGATTTGATTCATGTAAGTGACAAGACATTTTTTTCACCACCTATCACCATACCCCCATTCTCTGTGTCGCACCATGTGTTAGTGTTTTTGTCGGACGGCGTACGGCCGCGTCGCGCTTCGACATCTCGTTTCGCTCAGCGTTTTTCCGTCTCCGCCACTGCCCGTTTGGGGGCCCCTCTGTGCCTTTCACGTCTCTCTGTCTCTTTTCTGGGAAAGAGAACGAAAAAAAAAGAAAAAACACGAAAAAAAAAAGTAACAAAAAAAAAGCTCGCTACACGGAGAGACAGCACGCGAAATTGCACCTTTCCCCGGCAACCCCTCCACACACCCTCACACCCAACCCCGATAAAGTAGCGCACTCTTCGCACCACGTGAAAATACGAACGCAACCGCGAAAAACCGGTTCGTATTTTCACCGTGCTATGTATCGTATAATCGTTGATCATTTCGAAGAGAAAAAAAGAAAAAATAATCATTCATCCTTTTTTTCAATAGCGGAATCGACAAATGGAGGTGCCCGTAAGTTCAATCATATACTAAGAGTGCCGTAGCAACTATACTCGTTCTTGGTACTTTTCTGTTCGTTTTGTACATTTTTTTTTTGTTTCCTTCAATTGGTTTTTATTCTCCTTTTTTCTCTCTCTCTCTCTATCTCTTTGTTCATCCCCATCTCTCTCTCTCTCTCTCTCTCTCTCTCTCTCTCTCTCTCTCTCTCTCGTTTGGTTTTCGATCCCCCTCTGTCCATTTAAGAGCACCCGCACATCTCCGTCGTTCGTTCGCACGCGCACACTCATCGACACCTTGTACGTATCGATACACACATGTAACCGTAGCTAATCGACTGCAATGCGATACACATTCTCCTTTCGTCCGTTTTTTGTTTTTCCTATTTTTTTAGAAAGTCGCATTCTAATTCACGACGCGACAAGTGTCGCATACACCAACACCGTTCCACCAGAAGCACCCTTTTCTTTTCCCACTACCCCTAGCCCACCCCCACCCCATCCCCACCCCACCCCCTTCTTCTTCTTCTTCTTTTCTCTCTTCGTTCATTATTCCTATGGTACTTTCTGGGGGTTTACTCGTACTGTACTATCCAGTGACTAACTAGATTGGCTTGTCCGCGCGAGAGCCCGTTTCGCAAAGAGTGCAGAGCAATTTCTTCGTTCCAGAACCCGGTACTGCGCCACGGAAGGTTCAGGCCCGGCCGTTGAGCTCCAGCACGATGGTCATACAATGGGACGAGCCGGAAACCCCGAACGGCCAAGTGACGGTAAGTGTTCACCCCGTGGCCGTGTACACCTCTGTTCAAACTATACCGGCGTGCGATAAACGAAAACCGCTCGACCGCGTTTCGGTTCGCAGGGCTACAAGGTGTACTACACGACGGATCCCAACCAACAAATGGCGTCGTGGCAGTATCAAATGGTGGACAACAGCCAGCTGACGACGATCTCCGATCTGACGCCGCACACGATTTACACGATCCGCGTGCAGGCCCTGACCAGCGTCGGGCCTGGACCGCTCAGTCTGCCGGTGCAGATAAAAACGCAGCAAGGGGTGCCGAGCCAGCCGGAGATGTTAACGGCGGTGGATATCGGGGAGGACAAGGTGACGCTCCAATGGGGCAAACCGGCTCATAGCGCGGAGAATATTCTCAGCTATGAGCTATATTGGAACGACACGTACGCGCAGGTGGGTGAACATAACGTCGACGTCCTAGTCGGGAATGCCCGTGCGTAACGTCTGGATCGTTGTTCGATTTAAGGAGAAGCATCATCGCAGAATACCGGTCACCGAGAACTACACGCTGGGCGGCCTGTATCCGAACACGCTCTACTACGTGTGGCTCGCTGCGAGAAGCCAACGGGGGGAGGGCGCCACAACGATACCATATCCGGTTCGCACGAAACAGTACGGTAAGCAAACGACCAAAGAACCAGCCAGAGCAGCGAAAAAGCGAGGGGCGAGTTCACGCAGCGAGGAGTGCCGTACATGGTGGCCGACTCGCGATTGCCCGCCGATTGTCCGATAGCGTATGCACGGTCGCCGGTGCAATCGCGAATCGTCTTGGCACAGCAGGTAGGAGGTGCTGTAGCGCTAGACGCTCCCCGCAAGTAGCGTAAGCTAAACTGATTCGCGACACCTTGGAAAAGAGAAAAAAATAAAAGAGCAAAAAAAAAAAAGATACAATTGATGAAGAAAAAAGGAAAAGAAAAGCAAGTTCAAGGAGAGCAAAGATATAGCATAACACGCGAATTCAAGTGAATCGGGTGGGGCCGGCAAGGGGTTGGGGGGGCGCGGTTGAAACAAAGGAGAAAGGCGGAAGATAGAAAGTATCGTTGAACCGTGAAGTGTGGGAGAGTGAGAATGACTGCATGCGTTGCAAATAAGACAGCCGTTTTTGGATGCCACTTTATATATATATATCTATCTATATATATACGTACATATCATACATATAAATTGCACTTAAGCACTGCATTGATATATGTGTGCATTTTGAGCACCTCTTTTCATTCTCGATAACGTATGGTTTACGTCCGTTCTTCAGTTTTTTAATTGTCTCTCGTATCCTTGTGAATTAAGGGCGCGTCGTTGACCCCGCGCGGACAGCGCGGGTTAATCGATCGTCCGTTGCGGAAGATTTCTCTAATCACGTACTTTTTCTCGACTGTTCAAGGATCTACTCATGAGTTTTTTTTCTTCCCCTTGAGTGATTCACCTATCTGAACCTTCCACCGATTGCCGCATAATATATATATATATATACAATATTTTTTTTTATAATCTCAATTCAACTCCCGCCCGTCGGTCATGCTCGAACGCGACCCCGCTTCGACGTTCGCCGAGCCGTTCGGGTCGAAGGCCCGACAACTCGTCCACCCTCACCCTCCCCCCGAAATCAGCATTTTAATTGCACCGGCGCCTCGCGAACGCGAACGCGTGGGCATCGGGTCGCACCGAGTCGCACCGAGCAACACCGAATTCCGACGAGTTATCGCTAACCCTCGGCCCGAGGCTCGAGCCTCGCAGTACGCCGCGATCGTTCCATGACCGACGACGTCCCCAAAACCAAGCTATCCGTTTTGTTTTCCCTCCCCAATAACTGAGTGTTGCACAGTCCCCGGGGCTCCGCCTCGCAATGTAAGCGGACAAGCGAGCAGCCCAACGTCCATATTGGTTACATGGGAACCACCACCTGCCGATCGATCGAACGGGCGGATCGCTTACTACAAGCTGCAGGTCGTCGAGAGCGGACGCTCCGACTCGGAAGCGAAAGTTATCAAACTGAATGACACGCGATTCGTGTTGGACGAACTGAAAAAGTGGACCGAGTACCGGATTTGGGTATTGGCCGGGACCAGCGTAGGTGACGGGCCACCGAGTTATCCTATCCTGGTCAGAACCCACGAGGACGGTATGTATCATTGATGCTAATCATCTTCTTACGTTTACTCGAGGGCTGCGGACGGGTGGCCCTTGCAATTCTAACACGGATCGGCTACCGTCTACTTCTATTCTATTCGGTTCGCGCTGGTTCGTCTCGTGTCGGTCACGTCGCGATCGACGATCGACGATCGAAGCCCGAATCCCGACGAGGTTGCAAGCGTTACCCTGTCGCGCCCGCAGAGACCACTCTTGCGAAGGCGATACGCCGCGGCAAAGTTCGTCGCGCAAGAGCCAAAAATATAAAAGCCCGCCAAAAATCGGACCGAAGGTGTATCGCGCGATTTCCGAAGCGGGTTTCCGACCAAACACGCCCCCGATTTACTCGAGTCGATGACGTTCGTTACATACGTGTGTATATTAAATGTATTCTCGATTTCAGATTCCGCTACCGTCTCTTCGAAACCCTATCTCTCCCCTTACCGTGGACATTCACCCCCTCCGCGATCCCTCTCCTCTCTTTGCTACTTTCCGTTTCTCACACGTTCATCCCTTCTCCGTCTCTCTGTCACTCTGTTTCTCTTCGCCTCTCTTCTGTTTCTCTACTCTGTGTACATTCCGTTCTGTTCACCTGTTCGACAAACGTTTTCCTCTGTTTCCGTTCTAGATATATTACATTCATCGTTGCACTCTGCTTCCATTCGATCTCATTGAATTATATTGCATTGCCGTTGCGTGAATTACGTGGGTAAAAGCTTCTCCCCCTGTGGCCACCGTTTGTTGCGTTTCAGTTGCGCTCACGAGAAACGAGGACCTGTTCGGCGGCCTCTGGAGAGGTGGCCGTAGAACAAACCGGCGCGGCCCGTTTTCTCCTTCCGATCGATACGAAGACCTCGCGGCTCTCGATATCTGTCGCGCGCCGAGCGCAAGTTTTTTGAACGCGCCGCGACGAAAGTTTTTGTCGCGTTTCTCCTTTTTACGCTGGTCCATCGCTCTCCTATCGCTTCTCTGGCACACCCCCTCGATATTCCACCTGTCTGTATGTGTGTCCCTTTCTTTTTTGCTTTTTGGTTTCCTTTTTGAACGGGACACGGGCGGCTACGCGGCGCAACGCGAAATCAATGTTGGCCCTACTTTTTTGGCTGGCGAGATTTTATATTTTTGGAATTTTTGGCGACGACAGCGATCTCACCACGAATTGTTCTGTACCCCCCAAAGGCCCCGAACTTCTCCCCCCTAGCCCCTTCTCCCCCCCCCCCTAATTAGAGTGCCCCCAGACAGACATTTTTTCCAGGTGGTGCACGCAGCCGCGGATTTTTCAGAAGCTGATAACCAATTTTTGAGCTCAGCTATACTTGCCGCTATGCATATATGATATATAGTATATATATATTTAAAAAAAAAGAAATAACCCCCCCCCTCCATAAAATGAAAAGAAACGAGAAAAAAGAGAAAAATTAATATGACCGAAAGAGAAAACGTATTTTCTTACCATTTTTACAGGGCCTAATCGCAACTCTCTCCCTTTTGTTCGTTGCCGTTGGTTTTTTTCCCCCCCAGCCCCAACTACTTTTAAAGAACTTGGTTAACCAATTTAACACCGCCAACTAATACTTAATGATTATACTCACTCACGTGTTTTTGTCTTTCCTTAAAGCATTTGCAGGAGGATGATCCAGGTTTTGAACAGCTAGTTTTTAAGACTTATTCGCACTAACGTAATATATCGATTGTCTAATGATATGTACTCACTACACTCAATGTTCTTTCTGGTGGTCACCGTGTCATTATTACGTCAGTAAAGATGTTTCGTTTCTCTCTTCAGTTCGTTGACTCGTACTTGCCACGTGTTGAGAAGATACAGAGGCGTAGCTGACCGTCCTGCCGCGTGAACAGCATTATTTTCGCCGTTTTTAAGCAGCGTTTACTAGCTAAATTAGAGCCTCGGGGAAACGTACTCGAAGACGAATGTCGGTCGGAAATAATGTCTGTGAACGAGGGCGGCAGCTTGCCGGTGAAACGCTTACGTATATATATATAAAAAAAACTATAGCGTATGTATCACACAGACACAGACACACACACGCACACCAAAAAATATATATATAACGCACTTTTTCCACTATATACATATATATATATATGTATATTATATAAATATTTCACACGCTATATATATATGTATATATACATATATATATATATTTCTATATCTCTGATATATAAGGCTCTTCTGTCTTTAGTTAAAATTTAGTTCTACCTATTGTTTGCACATGTTTAGAGCATGCCTTCGTTTGTTTAACGATTCCACCTGTTCTCGCCGAACTCTGACCCGCCGATCAACTTTCCCACACACCACGAACGATCCTTGGAATCCGAATCGATACAGACTTCCCCCCGCCCTCCCGAAGAACCGTCTGGCTACTGTCGAGTCTGCGATACGCGAGGTAATCCTGCCCCCCCCCCCCGAAAATGAGACAACCACGACCTAATTGCCCCCCCCCCGTACGAGACCACGTATCCTATGAATGGCATGCCGATGCATGAGAAGTTTTGCCTTTTATTTTCAATCCGTCCTCTCCGCGATCCCGTTCGGTACCGTTGGCGTCCGGTACCGCGTCCCTGCCCGCACGGTACGACGAGTTTTTTTGTTTTCTTTCAACAGAACCCATTTGCCGATCGTATTCACAAACCCACGTCGATTAATCTCCCATCGCCAGAACGTTGGCTAACCAAGGGACGAAGGAAACGGGACGACACCCGCGCGCTATTATTAATCGCGCCGTCGGTGGAGGGGATGGAGAATAATCGGGACGGGATGCTTGTCTCCTCCCTCCCCGTGCCCTCCGCCCCCCGCTTTTATTCACCGCGCGTCGCTCCACGGTTCCGATTTTCTCGCGTTGTCGTCGCGACGACGGTCCGGAACGCGTCGTCGTGCGACACGGAGTTGGTCGCGTTCCATCGGGACCGTCGTAAGGGGCGGGGGTGTGGAACGAACGCGCCCGATCGGAGACGGGCACGGCGGTTCTTTTGTTTCGAAAAATAATCGAAGACCTTGGTTAGACGCGAAATCGGAATCATTTGTTGCCGTGGCGCATTGTGACGGCGTCATTGTCGCGGGAAAAGTCGTACGAGAACGCGTCTCCTAACGACGTTCGCCCGTCGCCCCTCCCCCGGACCTTTTGCGCTCGGATACCCACGGAACGCCCGGGATCCTCTTTCGTTTCACCAGATCCCCCCCCCCCCTCCGACTCTCTCCCACTTCCTCCCGCGTATTGTCCCGTTTACGGACCGACCGATTCCACAGCCGTCCACCCTTCTAAGAGCAGACTCGGCAAAGCGAGGCGGAACGATAAAAAGCACTGCTGAAAGCACCCTGCCGTGTAAGCTCGCACATTGTCAAGCACAAAAGTTCACCGTCGTATATACGTATACTCGTTCGTTCTTGTTATTGTCGCCGCTAGTGCCAACCACTTCTATATACCATGATTATATTAATTCTAAACGTTATTATCGATCTACATATTTATATAGACACGCATATTCTATTGTCGTCGTACATGTGTGTGCGCGCACGGGCACCGGTAAAACAGTATTTTCTTTCTCACGCGGGCACCGTTCTTTCTTTCTTTTTCTTTTTTTTTTTTTTTTATCTCGCACCCACCACGCACGCATGTAAAGTCGCGACGCGCGTGTCACGCACGACCCGCGCAAAGTCGACGGACGAATTGGTGAGCCGCGTGTGCACGCGCCTACGCAGACGCAACGCTGACCCGGGTTTGCCCCTTCGCGGTAGGCAGCCGCGCCGTGCACCCCGCGAAAAAGCTCACCCCAGCTTCGCGACGAACGGCCGTCAGCACGGAAGCACACGCGTGCAAGCGCGTTACGCGCGTAGGACGTGTGCGTGGGTCGAAAGCGTGTACACGCGTGTATATACGTGCACGACGAGTGTGTCGTGCGTGTACACGCGCCCGAGTGACTAGATGCGCACCCGATATACATATGTGTACACGCATATATATATATCTATCTATTCGCTGAACCACTGCATTCGAGAGCAGCGCACCGTGTTTCGCAGTGCACCGTATTATTTATATTCGCGTGTCTAAATATCAATTGGCACGTACGATGCGACGCGTATCGTACAGAGCACCAGCACCGAGAGCACCCTTGAAAAGCAAGCACCCCACTGTCGATTGTCGTGCGGTCTGATTATCGCGCCAGCTCCGCGTGATCCACGATCGATCCCCGTCGTCTTTTGCCGACCCTCCTAGGAGTTTACCGTCGCCGTGTTGCAACCGCGGTCCGGAACCGCGTGTTCGTCGTTTCGGGGATCACGCTGGGTCGGCGGATGATTGCGTGAATGCGTGAACGAGTGCGTAAAAGAGTACACGGGATGCGAGGATAAAGCGACGCGCCAGGAGTCGCTGGGGATCGAGGGTTGAAAAGGGGAGTAGGAAAAAAAAAAAGAAGAAAAAAAATATCGGGGAAGCAACGATCTCTCGATACTCGCTTTGATTCCGGCCGCGAATTCAATCGGACGTACAGCAACAGCACGAGCGGAAGTCCGCGTTCGCGTGGGGAACGGGAATTTGCCGCGTGACGTCGCGACGTCCACTTTGAAACATTTGAATACCAATATCCATGCAATCTTTTTCATTCACTACGTACGGCCGACAGCCACGAGCCCGTGGCGAAAGACAAATATTCGTCGATCTCGACAGAGAGAGATGATCGTCGATCTCTGGGGTACAGAGCAGAAAGAGAATTTGTACGCCAGTAGCTGCTTCTTGTCTCTCTATCTCTCTATCTATCTATCTGTCTATCTCTCTCTCTCTCTCTCTCTCTCTCTCTCTCTCTCTCTCTCTCTCTCTCAGATCGAGACGAACGAGACTGGATCGTTGATACGGGATTTCGTGGAATTTTCATACACCGAGTAAACTCGTTGGAATGATATCGTCACACCAGACCCTTTACTCTACTCAGTTTATACGTGCACCTTTCGCTCTTTGCATGCAACTCACCGACCCACTTCTCCATATTTCACCTCACTGTAACATTTGCAATCGTTATTTCCATCATTGACTAACGCATTTTATTCGATATGTGTAATACATCCTTTATACTATACTGCGTATCACCGCATCTCTATATCGTGTGTCGATATATATTATTTTTACGTGTTTCCTCCTAGGTATCTAGAGAGAGTACGTTTTCACTATGATTGTGTATGCACATTTCCCTTTACGTTTGTGTTTTGGATCGACGCCGGCTCACACGGTCCGAGTTATCGTCCGTCTATACCACTGGTAGCTCTGTGTAACGTCAAAGTATGAAGAAGTTGGACGATTAACGAGCACACCCCTCTCGTTTCTTTTTCCAACAGGGACCGAACTATCGCTCCCGGCTGTATGCAGACAAACGCATGCCTTTCCCCCTTCTGCATTTCCTTTGATTCGATCCGCTAACCGCGCGCCGATAAAACCACCGGCCGAGAAACTTATCGGGAATCCGATTATAGCTCGCGTGCCGTGCACTCTCTCTCGATTCGAACGATCCTGAAAACGGCGGGCCACGATTTCGAAAAAGCCGTGTACCTTCGTGCGTGCGTATTTTGCGAAGAATTTTGCGATTTTTGCGTGGGTGAATGCGCGGGTGGATGCTGCTAGTAAAACAAAAGGGACGGAAATATTTTTGACCGTGCTGCTACGGAACGAAAAAAGAAAAAAAGGAAGAATATAAATAATCGCTCTCTCTCTCTCTCTTTCTCCGGCCCCTTTCCTAAAAATAATACAGCCTTTCTTTTTTCATTTTTTTTTTTTTCATCGAGCCAACGTTTTTTTGTGGGTGACTTTTTGGAGTTGCGAAAACGAGGCAATTTTTTCCTCGATAACATTATTCCACCTCTACCGACTCGGCGTCCTTATCTATTCTATTCGTGAATTTTTTCTTTTTCCGCCCGCAAAATGCGGGACGGCCCGGGTTTTTCTTCACAACTCTGGATACACACAGGTACCGATACAACAAAAAAGAATCCCCACGGTTTATACGTCCCATAATCACACACGAAATTCCACTCTCCCAACCACCCCCCCACCTAACACCCCGGCCCAATTCTTCTTACTTCTTATGGTTTCTCCTTTCTCTAGCTTTCTTTTTAGTAGACATTTTATCATAGGTCTTCCCTTTCTCGATGCCTCGTGCCGCGAGGGAAGGGACGCGAGAATCGCGCGTGAACACCGGCGAACAAAGTGTTCGCCTTCCTTCCCCCCTTCGTTTTGCTCCGCCGCTATTCTTCGCCCCGTGCGTTTCGTGCGAACCGCCGACGCGGTTCCCCAAAATGTTACGGGACAGGGAACGGGACGTATCGGTCCTTCCCTCGACGGCAGGGGGCAAGTGGACATGAGCCTTTAGTTATTTCATATTTGGAGTAGTGATTGCGCATGCCAAAAAGAATAAAAAAAAAAATATTCTCACATCTCCCGCCTCTCTGCGACCAACTGCAACCGAGGACCAAGCGATATTTTTCTATTTAACGATCGTTTCGAACGAGAATTTTGTCCACCGACGTTTCTCGGCAGAGCGATAAAAAAAAAAAAAAAAAATATTACGAATAGAGCAGAGGGTGCGATTGGAATCGAGCGTATGGGTGGGAGGGAACGAACGAACGAGCGAGCGAATGCGCGTGTGCGTGGTTTCACCCAGAGAATCAGACGAAAATTCATACGTTTTTTTTCTCTCTCTCTCTCTCTCTCTTTCTCTCTCCTGATGAAAGCAAAAAGAATAAAAGAAAAGAGCTAAAAAGATAAAAAGAAAAGAGCAAAGAAAAAAAGAAATGAAAGAATAGCTGTAAAAAGAGGCCATGTTGACGTTGATAATAATCAGTAGTATGCTACCCACTGATATGCCTAAATATGTTAAATATGTAATAATTCTACTCTATATACGTGAGAAGTTGACACGAATTTTTACGATTTTTTTTTTTTTCCCACTTTTTTGGCGACTTTTGGGGCGCAGCTGAAGACAGTGAGTATCCCTTAGCTCCTCTCGAGTTGTGCCATGAATTTTCTACCTGTACTTCGTCGTTTTCTCTATATTTTTGTTCGACTTTCCGTCACTTTCGCAAATATCGTTTTGGTTTTTTCTCCGTGGGAGACCATTTTGGAGGTGTAACTTTTTTAACAAATTTTTTACGTTGCTGTTGTTGTTTGTTGCTGCTGCCGGCAAGCAGATTGCGATTAAAATTCGATACCTGTCCACGGCGCTGCATCGCTATACGTCCGTCTGACGGTACGCCGCGACGGAGCGGGCTGGCCGATTTTGTGTTTTTTTTTTTTTTTTGCCCCGCGTATAGCGACTTTTTCGCGGGCGTAATTGATACTAATTACGCGCACAGCGAACGACAGGGCAGAGATGTGTCTCGCCGAACGAGGGTAACTTGGCCCCCGACCCGCGTGTACGCAGCACTTCGTGTTTGGCTTCACTTTGTAACTCGCGCATCCTCCTTTGCGTGGCATTTTTGATTTCTTGTCGACACCGCGCAGTAGAGGCTGACGCTATTGTTCCCGTGCGATACCTAGATACACGTAGGCGACGCTAAAAGTTTCCTTTCATTTCTCCTGCGGTTCTACTTGCGTTTCTGTGCATAGCCGATATAACGTTTCCGGTGTCGGATACTGGACTGTCCATGAGAGATGCGTTACGGCTACCTGTCGGCGTCGTGATCGCGTGAAAAGAACAGACGAAAGGGGAATGCCGAAAACGGAGCGACAACGTGAGGGGCGGGTGGGCGGTGGGTCACAGAAATTCTGAAAAGATCAAACGAACCGAGAAATAAGAGAGATGGAAAAAAAAAAGGGGGAATAAAAAGGAGACGACGGATAGCGATAGGTCGCGAGCAAAAATTATCGGATCGGCTTATCAACGCGGGTAACTGTAAATACACGAGATACATTCTGTTGTTACCCTTGCACGTTTATCGAAAAACACGATTGCACGATTTCTGCTGGCACAGTTCTCATCCAACACCCAGCACCGATGAACGT
Organism: Nomada goodeniana; assembly: GCA_963969485.1. Taxonomy (NCBI): domain Eukaryota; kingdom Metazoa; phylum Arthropoda; class Insecta; order Hymenoptera; family Apidae; genus Nomada; species Nomada goodeniana. The sequence goes on along the minus strand of OZ018305.1, from coordinate 4,695,152 downwards.
AGATTGCACATATAATATTCGATACGTACACGTATATGCATTAAATTGCCTGGTTTCGTCATGGACTCTCCAATATTGCCGTGTAGCATTATCGTCCAACGTAACCGCGCGGGTGCTTGCATCTCGATGACGTATTTGTACGCGCGTTCTCAAATCGAACGCGGAATAAATAATAAAAAAGAGTAAAAAAAAAATTTCGACATTATTGGTATTCAAATGGAGGATTATCGTGCCGTAGGGACGTAGAGCATGAGGTACCACGTACCTCGTAATATTGTTTGTACGTCGTTTTATTTGTGAGCGACTGGTGGCATGTACATGCATATTTCTACCATTACTTATTCTTTAATTATAGTTTTTTTTCTCCCTTTATCTACCCGCCCATGGGTTTCTTTCGTTTCGCGGGTTTTCCCTTCGTTTACGTCGAGCCCTCTCTACTCCCTTCGTTGCGTTACGCAATTTCTTTTTTCTATCTCGTCTACCGTTTAATAACGTTCGAAACGCTTCGATTTGTTACTACGTTTCGCTTACCATTCGCACGTGACATTGTTTGAGCATACGAACGACGACCAGCCACGGACTGTCGACGGACCAAACGACGACAAGAACTACTGCGACAAGTTTTGCTATTTTCCTGCTTCGCCGTTTCCGTTCTTCGTTCATTCGGTCGGATAACGTATTACATCCTCGACGATTATTGGTTTTTTTGTTTCTCTCTTTCGTTCCACCGGACGGACCCCTCTTCGTCTCGTCGGGTTAAACACTTCCCCGTTTATTTTCCAGGTGTTTCTATTTCGTTACGATATCATTTGATCCCCCTTTTCACGTGTGATTGCGACAAGGTGTACATGAGCGTGCGACTGTGAGTGTGGTCACATCGCCTGGCCTAATGTGCATCAATTAACTGGCCGTTGCGTTCCAGTTCCGGGTGATCCGCAAGACGTTAAGGTGACGCCGATCAATTCCACATCGATCCACGTCGACTGGAAACCGCCGAAATCGAAAGAGCAGAACGGCGTCATACGCGGTTACCATATACACGTGCAGGAAGTGAGGGAAGAGGTCAGTTGATTGAAAATAAAAAAATCGAGCGACCGATCCCAGTGTCTAACCAAGCCGCTATTTCCCCCCCCCCCCCCATTTCGTCGTAGGGAAAGGATCTGTTGAACGAGCCGATACGACGCGACGTGCACGAAGACGGCGTGCTCGAAGTGAACATTACCGGCTTGCAACCTGACACCAGGTACTCCGTACAAGTGGCTGCACTAACGAGAAAGGGGGACGGCGATCGTTCGACGCCAGTTCACGTCAGAACGCCCGGTGGCGTACCAAACAGGCCGCAAGTGAACGTGAAGTACGTTCTTCGTCACTTCGTCACCTAGTCGCGAACTTTTCCTTCGCAGTTTTCTAATCGCCCGAGTGGTCCACCCGTTTCAGAATCCTGTCGAAAGATCCGGACGTGCTGGAACTGGAATGGGCGCAGCCGACGCAGACCTACGGCGACCTGTTGGGCTACAGAATAAGATACGGCATAAAGAATCAGACACTGAAAGAAGAATTTATTCACGGCACGCATCAGCACACGTACAAAATTACGGATCTCGGTAAGGCATTGCGCGCGCAACGACGCGTCGATCGTGTACGCTAGATCATTCTCTATGTTCGTATGAATTGCAGAGGAACGAGGCGTCGATTACGAGTTCAGGGTAGCCGGACAGAACGCGATCGGTTTCGGTCAGGAGACTGTACGATACTGGTTCAGCCCGGAGGGCGAACCGACGGGTCCCCCGACCAATCTGTCGTACTTCTTCCAAACGCCCGACACGGTGTGCGTCACCTGGGACAGACCTCTGAGGCAGCATCGAAACGGCCAGATATTGGGCTACGACGTTCAGTTCAACAAGAAGAACGACCACTCCACCACCATCGACAGAAACACCACGAAGACCCGGGCGGTATTCACGAACTTGGAGGAGAACACGGAGTACGTGTTCCACGTGAGAGCTCACACGTCCAGGGGCAGCGGTCCGTACTCCGAGAAGATCACGATCATAACGGAGAAAGATATCGGGAGGGCGCCGATGTCCGTAAAGGCCGTGGCCACGTCGGACACCAGCGTCGAGGTATGGTGGGAGCCGGTTCCCAATCGCGGTAAGATCGTCGGCTATCAAATCTTTTACACGACCACCGCGGTCGAGGATCTGGACGAGTGGAAGCAGAAAACGGTCGGTCTGACCGAGTCGGCGGATCTGGTGAACCTGGAGAAGTTCACGCAGTACGCGATCACGGTGGCCGCCAGGTACAAGACCGGCCTCGGCAGGCTTAGCGAGAAGGTGACCGTGAAGGTGAAACCGGAAGACGTGCCTTTGAAACTAAGAGCGCCGGACTCGTCCACGCACTCCATGACGCTGTCCTGGTCGTCGCCTATAAGACTGAACCCAATGAACTACAAGGTCTCCTTCGACGCCGTCAAAGAGTTCGTCGACTCGCAGGGCATCACTCAAACCCAGGCGGTTCCACGTAGGCAAATCCTGTTGGATCCAAGTGTCACCGCCACCACGATAAACGAGTTGCAACCGTTCACCACGTACAACGTGAACGTGAGCGCGGTACCACGGGACGGTCAGTACAGGCCGCCCGCTAAAATCACCGTCACCACGCAGATGGCCGCGCCTAAGCCCATGGTGAAGCCCGACTTCTACGGCGTGGTGAACGGCGAAGAGATCCAGGTGATTCTGCCCCAGGCTTCCGAGGAGTACGGCCCGATCTCTCACTACTATCTGATCGTTGTGCCCGAGGATAAGTCCACGGCTGACAAGCAGCCGGACGAACTGACCGAGGACATGATCGCGGGGAAAGGAGCCAAGCAAGAGAGAGAGAACGCCCCTTACATCGCAGCGAAGTTTCCCCATAGAGATATTCCGTATACGTTTCATCTGGGCAGCGGTGATATCTACGAGGGCTACGAGAATCGAAAGCTGGACAAGAACAAACGGTACAGGATCTTCGTGCGCGCCGTTGTCGATACGCCGAGAAAGGTACATACGCTTGACGACGTTCGACGAGAATTTGATCAAAATAATTTCATTGGACAAGATATGGATGATGCGAAACGTTAACATCTTTCTTCTGCAGCATCTGTACACCTCGTCGCCGTTCTCCGAATATTTGTCCCTCGATATGAGGGAAGTGCCGCCTGGCGAGCCACCTAGACGTCCGAATCCCAATACTCCGGTGGACGGTAATCCGGAGGTCTCGGTGAAAACCAGCGGACAGGAGCCTGGTATGGTGTGGGTGGTTGGTCCTATAATAGCCGCGCTGATGGTCAGCGTGTTCTTGGTGCTCCTCTTTGTTATTAAAAAGTAAGTAATGGTACGGGGGGGATTTTAATTGAAACTAATCGTTCCTTCCGCGGCTATGCATAGTGGTGCGACACAAGAAATTGGAAAATGGTTGTTTCGAGTCACTGTTTTAATCACATCATCCATAAATAACGGTACAATAATGAATAATCGGCACAGGTGCGCTGTCAATTTGCAAACTTTTAAACGTTCATTGCTGTCGCGTAAAAAGAGCGTACCGATCGGAGCGTGCAATTGCCTGGAGATCACCGACGAATGAGGTCGACTTCTCGGATCGAACAGATCGCGTTCCGTATAGCGTTGAACGACGTGATGAAGGAGTCGAGCGTCCTTCTCTGTGCACGATGACCCATATTTTTTCCTGGAAATGCGTGGCGCCGTAGTAGTGTAAATGGTAGTAGAGGGAGAAAAAAAATCTGCTGACTCTGGCGTCTGCCGCTGACCACCGTGGGAACTGGGCCACGGTCGGCCAAGGATGGGTTAGCGATGTGTACGAGGGAGAAACAGCGCGACGAGGATAGGCACATCGGTGCGCCGAGAGAGTTGTACTTTCGTTTCGTCGACCGGGAACAAAGAGTATTTTAAAGGGGAAACGCTTTCCACCCTCGATCTATTGCGGTATCGATACGAAGCCACCCTCGGCGATCTTCCGTGAAGCAGCTCGTTGATATTTCTTTTTCCACAGGCGAAGGCAGCCCTGCAAAGCTCCCGATCAAGCAGCGGTCACGCGACCACTGATGTCAGCCGACATCAGCTCGAATCACGCGCCGTCCGATCCGGTCGAGATGCGCCGACTGAATTTCCAAACGCCCGGCATGGCCTCCCATCCGCCTATACCGATCAGCGAGCTGGGCAATCACATCGAGCGTCTGAAAGCGAACGACAATCTTAAATTCAGCCAGGAATACGAGTCGATAGAGCCCGGGCAGCAGTTCACTTGGGACCACTCGAACATGGAGGTGAACGCGTCGAAGAATCGCTACGCGAACGTGATCGCGTACGACCACTCCAGGGTGATACTGCAGACAATGGACGGTATATCCGGCACCGATTACATAAACGCAAACTACTGCGACGGCTATAGGAAGCAGAACGCGTACGTGGCCACGCAGGGGCCGCTTCAGGAAACGTTCGGCGATTTCTGGCGGATGTGCTGGGAGTTGAGGTCCTGCACGATCGTGATGATGACGAAACTCGAGGAGAGGACTAGGATCAAGTGCGACCAGTACTGGCCCGGCAGGGGATCCGAGACTTACGGCTTGATGACGGTGACGATCACGGACGTGCAAGAACTTGCGACCTACTGTATACGCACGTTCCAAATCTCTCGAGCCGGTTACACGGAGAGACGCGAGATAAAGCAGCTCCAGTTTACGGCCTGGCCGGATCACGGTGTGCCGGAGCATCCGGCCCCGTTCCTACAGTTCCTTCGTCGCGTCAGATCCTTGAACCCTCCGGACAGCGGGCCGCTAATCGTTCACTGTAGCGCCGGTGTCGGTAGGACCGGTTGCTTCATCGTCATCGACTCGATGCTCGAGAGGATCAAGCACGAGAAGATGATCGACATATACGGCCACGTGACTTGCCTGCGCGCCCAGAGGAATTACATGGTTCAGACCGAGGATCAATACATATTCATTCACGATGCCCTCTACGAGGCGGTCATCTGCGGGAACACCGAGGTGCCGGCCAGGAATTTGCACTCGCATATACAGAAACTGATGCAGCCGGAGCTCGACAATATCACCGGCATGGAGCTCGAGTTCAAGAAGCTGTCCAACATCAAGGTGGACTCGTCGCGGTTCATATCGGCGAATCTGCCCTGCAACAAGCACAAAAATCGTCTGGTGCACATCCTGCCGTACGAGTGCACCAGAGTGTGCCTGCAGCCGCAGCGGAACATCGAGGGCTCCGACTATATAAACGCGAGCCTGATCGACGGATACAGATACCGTGGTGCGTACATAGCAACACAGGGTCCCCTATGCGACACCACGGACGACTTCTGGCGTATGCTCTGGGAGCACAATTCCACGATCGTCGTCATGCTGACGAAGTTGAAGGAGATGGGCAGAGAGAAGTGCCATCAGTACTGGCCGTCCGACAGATCGATCCGTTACCAGTGCTTCGTGGTCGATCCGATCGCCGAGTACAATATGCCGCAGTACATACTGAGAGAATTTAAGGTGACAGACGCGCGTGACGGGGCCAGCCGTACGGTCAGGCAGTTCCAGTTCATCGACTGGCCCGAGCAGGGCGTACCGAAATCCGGGGACGGGTTCATCGATTTTATAGGGCAGGTGCACAAAACGAAGGAGCAGTTCGGTCAGGACGGGCCGATAACCGTCCACTGTAGCGCGGGTGTTGGGAGAACAGGCGTATTCATCACGCTGAGCATCGTGCTGGAACGTATGCAGTACGAGGGTGTCGTGGACATCTTCCAGACGGTCAGAATACTGCGAACTCAACGACCAGCCATGGTTCAGACCGAGGTGAGAATAAAATACCGGGATTCCTTCAATGATTTATAATAATATTTAACAGCGAAAAGTGCCTGTAAAGCACGTTCTTTTTCTTCTTCTTTGACCGCGAGCGAATGAATCGAACGTATCTTTGCCCCGACAGGACCAATACCAGTTCTGCTATCGCGCCAGTTTGGAGTATTTGGGCTCGTTCGATCATTACGCCAACTGACAAGTCGATACTCGCGAGGAGAGGGATTCGAAGAGGGACAGAAGAGATCGTCAGAGGAACGACAGGGAGGTCGGTGAACGGGCAAAAGTGCGTCGTGTCTAAGACGATCGAGTATTGGAGAAGTATGTAAGTTTGTAAGTATGTGGCCTGCACCGTGGTTTTCGGGCGTAGCGTACTGTACTCGCAACATGGGTGAATGATTCGCGGTAGAATTGCGACAAGTCATTCGCTTACCCCGAGCAAACTGAAAAAAGGAGAAAAAATGCATAGTACCCAGGTATCACTTGTAGTCAATGGTGTTCGCAGCAAATTTCCTGGCGCGCCGTAAAGTTTCAGTTCGTTTGACTGTGAATTTTAATCAAACCCCCGGCCCGTAAAGCCGGGGGTGAACAATGCTGCCGTTTAGATCGTACCACTCGGAATCGTTAGGGAAACAATCATATCCGTAGTTGTATTCTTCACAAACAAAATTTCCGTCGCGGTTCAAGAGAGAAACAGGAACACAGTCGCGTGGTCAGACCAGCCACAGACACCGAGGGGAATCGTAATCGATGGTTCGCACGTAGACACATATCCAACTCGAATGACAGATTCGAGCGACAGATCGCGATTACGTTCGCCCGCGGAAGCCGCCCCAAACCGGCGTCGGTTCTTTAGATAAATTATAAATGTAGACGAGAATACTGACGAGGATTATTGTTTTGCGATCGTGTCTCGTTGCTCGCGATCGAACACCGGTCAAAGTACGCGAGACATTGTTCCACGTTGAACTGTTAAAACTTTCCTATCCGTTGGAGAACAGTGCTTCCATATTAGTGGGAAACGTAATATCGGAATGCGAGAGAATACGGGCGCAAAATGGGCACTTCGTCAGGAGCACACAGTCGAGAATGATACGCGTGTGGCACATTCCAAAAGTACTTATCGTTGCGCGATACTGAACGAAGCTTCGCGATGCCTGAGAGAAGTCCATCGGAGCACGGTAACGATGCAAGAGGAACAAAAAAAAAAGATACGCAAGCACACACACACACACACACAGAGAGAAAGAGACGTAAATTTCCGCTCAGCGACGAGAAAATTACCATACTGCCAAATTGACAATTATTCAGGCTGAAAGCCCAGTACGCACGATAGGGATCTTCTCATTACCTACTATAATTTTAAGTAGATCGTAAGCCGATTGTTCTAAGAATAGTGTGTAAGCGATGCCATTAGAAGACGAACGATGTAACGCGAAATTGGATTGAATGGGAGAAGGATGAGAGAAAACGGTGCCTATATTCAATTAACGATTGCACAAAATGTGTTTGTGCAAGTTTCTACGAGAACTAATTTTACTAAAGTAGAAGCACTGTATGTATGTTGGATTTACGTACTGTTCCGCCGAGCCCTCGATGCCCTCGTGTACAAAGTTCCATATTGCTGTAGGCTTCTACCTCGACTACTTTTACGAGTTCTCCCGGCAGCTAAGCAACCAGAACAGTTCGCCCGAATTTTTTATCATTCCCGGCTCGGTTCACGTCGAGATCGACCAGCACGCTCGCTTCGCGCTAGATATTGAGCTCGTTCATAGTACAATTTATCGAGAGTCGTAGCATAGAATCGGCGAGTCTTGGGCCCATCGTTGGGCCAACGGGACGTAACGTAATTCATTCGTCGTTCCCGTGAAGAGAAGCCAGGCTAAATCAATGCCAAAAACGAACGAGGATGATCCAGTCGATCACGCGTCCTCTCTGACGGACCATAGAATCTTTCGCCGTTCAAGAAACCTTACGAAACTTCCAAGTAGTCTATTGAGGACAATAAGCATGCGCTCGTTTATATATCTTCTGTATTACAAAATTCTCCGCGTACCATTCGGTACAGAGTTATTGTTCTATTCGCCGGAGCGTGGAATTCCACTTTGAAATTGTACAAAAGGAACGCGCTCAGCTAGAAGGGGTGAAAATGTCTTTTGGTTTTTGGCATTCGTTTGGCTTCGACAGGCTGTAAAATAATCATTTGCCCGATCACAATATTTAAATGGAAACCGACTGGAGAACGAACAGAATTAAAGGAAAGTAGTACGGCACTACTTCTTTTTTCTTAGATTAATTCGAAATTCAAGTTCGGGACGTCCGATCGAGCATCTCGCGTGTTTTCCGTTGAAAGCGGTTCGAGGGTCAGGAATTGTGACTAAGTGTACATAATTGCACCGTCTGTCGTAAAAGAAACCTTATATAAATATAAATATAAATATAATTATAAATACGCATATAAATATAGACATAAGTATAAATATAAATATGGATATAAATATAAATATATACAAACAAACAAACAAAAAATAAGATGATAAATAATATATACATAGATATATATTATAAATATGATAAATGAAGAGAGTACGCATTTAAAAGAAACTGTGGATATTTTCCAGACTGTCAACATCGATACGTTTCGTTTCGTCGAAGAGCACGATTTCTTTTTGACGCTTATCATTTCTTTTCGACGCACCTTTTGATACTATTTTTAAGTTCATTTTATGCAACTTTACTTGCATACCTATTTTTTTACACGAGATTTACATTGAAGACTAAATAATCAAGGTATTATGTAATTATTTCCGAACGTGCATTTATTCGTATCTCATATCGTTTTATTTCACGTTGTTAAGACTGAAGGCCATTGCGTCTAACGTATTACCCGCGTACATGTAATTTTTCGTACTTGTAAAAGTACTTAAACGCCTCGGTCGTCATTGCAAAACGATAGACTATACTTAATCCTTGTATCTCTCATTGTCCGTAGAAATTTCGGGATTTAGTCTGGTATCCGCGATACTTCGGCTTACGTTACAATTCCCTTTACTTCTTCGTTGCCTCGCCATATTCCCGCACGATTTCTCGCCCCGATTTTTAAATACATTCCTCGTACGTATCGATACATATTGGCCTTTCGGTGCAGCCGCGTACCTCATTACCAAAACAATTCTGTCTTTGTCATTGTTTTCACTATCGAGACTCGAGATTTGTTACATCTCCATTACGCTTTCTTGTTCCATCGTTTATATTTCGCCGTTACGTTCTTGTCAATGCATATTTAGCGATGGTGTACTCCCGCCTTAGAACATGAATTCCCAATAACTCGATTACATTATACTGGCAATGAGGAGAGACGATACGACCGGTTTTTCGATCAATCAAACCAGCAACCCCTGTGTAGAATCATTTGACACGATTTTCCCGACAGAAACGCGCTGTTGTTAGAAAGTACAATTGGTACAGAAACTAATTGAGAGCGTCGAGCCGTTGCGCGCGTTAAAAGCACTACCATTTAAAAGGCTGAAAAAGATGAATACATATATAGAAAACGCGTTTCCTCGAACAGCTAAGCGGACTAAGGAAAGCCGATTCGGTGCAGCTAAGGGAGGGAAATGATTTCGGTACAAGACGATATACAGATCAGCCTTAGAGATTACGATACAATAATTTCCCGTACGTCGTCGTTATCGTTTCGTTTGATTTTCGGAGTACAGAGAGATTCTAATCCTGAACAGTGTGTGCAGCTTCGCGAGGACGGTCGACAGCCCCACGCGTTCAAAGTTCCAGACTAAAACTACGATACGTTATGGAAATCGAAAAATGAAACGATGTGTAAACATATTACTAGTTATAAGTTATAGTAGCATTAAATTGTATTCGATGAATTTACCAATACAAAAAAAAAAAAGTCCACGATATTCATATATTTATAAGATCGTAACGTTATTACGTTTTTTTGTATCATTCCAAAAACCTTGCGTACGTTGTACTTTAGCTGCGTGTCTATTGTTAGTGTTTATAATTTTTTTATATCCCAGAATGTATAGCAATATGTGGTTTGTTGTATTCTTCTTCTTAAAACAAAAAAAAAAAAAAGGAAAAAATGGAAACATCCAACTCGCAATTTCGGAGCAATCATTAAATGTTACAACAAAATACAATCGGCCACTGGCGCTCCAATGCGACACCACGACGGGTTTGTTACACAACAGGTGAAACCATCTGGTGTTGATCCACTCGGATGAGATATTGTAGTCGTGCGTTTGCAATCGTTGTTTCCGAGAAAAATGTGAATTGACGGAACAAAGAATAAGTCAAATATTAAATATCGTTGAAGGAATGGGAAATTATTTTGTGATACTTTCTTGCCGGAAAGAATACAACAGGCTGGAGTGAATATGATAAATGCAATGTTACTAATTAACACCTATACAAATTAAATATTGTGTAATAGTAAGTCTGTTGACGAGGAGAAATAATGTGTACATTATGTATTGCCCTGGGGCATCAATAAACTAATAACTAACGTAATACGCCCATTTTTTTTCTTTTTTCTTTTTTATTGAATGGTGATAATTAAAGCATACGACGATATTTTTTTCCATTATTTTTGTATTTAATATTATTTCACGAAGATATACAAGACAATTATATACAAATTTTTATTTACCGTAATGATATTGATTATTAGATGGCGCAATACGATGGTTGAGAAATTTTCTTATATCACATTCGCTGGTTCGTTTGGATTATTCGTCGGTGGACTTCTGGTCATCATTGAGGCAACCTGCAGCAAAATGGTAATTAAGATTGACCGTATATATTAATAAACTCGTCCAGCTGTAAATGTAAATTCGTATATATACTAACGTTTTGTATAACTTGTTTCCTCAAGAAATCACTGGTGGCCGCCGAAATGTTTTTATCATTTCCCATTTTGCATTTAACGTATCCGTATAAATTTGCACCATTTAAGGCGATCGCAATGCAAACAAGCAGCAGCCACTTGAATTTCAGGCCAAACAGGGCCACCACGAAAAATACAGACCACAAGAACGGGCAGAGGATCAAGGCCAGCCAAAATATCCGAGCTTCTGTTGTATTAATGCGATTCTGTTGAGCACCCTGAAAAACAGGGTACATAGTAGGACCTCGTATTTTACAGCAAACAATTCGTTCTACAATTTTCTGTTTCCCAAGAGCTGTAGAAGTCTGTTAAATTCCTCCATAATTATTCATTCTCTTCAAACACAATATGTCAGGGGCAAAAAATGTGAAAAGTGGTAGGCCTTGAACTATTCGTTCAAGGAAAACTAGTGTTTCCCAAACTGCAAGCAATACCAGGCTATGCATAATGATTAGAAAGGAACGAAGAGTCCAATGTGACTGATGATAGCATGAAAGTAAGGTTCATCTTAAGAATGATTTACGCCTGGAAGACACATCTCCTTCTACGTTTAACGAAATTACCAACAAACCTTTTTAGATTCGAACACCCAATGACTTTTTCCATTATCGTCTACATAATTCCACCATCTAAGCCCAACCATCAGTCTTCCAGTGATGTTCTTCACTGTCCAAAAATCCATGGACAACAATAGCACAACGATTACAAAACTAGTTATAAAACTATTTGAAAACCAGCCGCACAGCATGTACGATACTATCGCTGCCACTCGGAAGGCTAAATGAAACATAGTGACGTATGGATGCCTAGAAAAATTAATTATCCCATCAATATTCAGGTTTAGTTACATTTATATATATATATATATATATATCAAGTTTATAATGTATATAATTAATATTGATATACTTGAGTTTGTTGCCGTTTGCACCAGCATCATCCTCTTCTCCGAAAGCAATTGTATCGTCATCCATTAGTAAGGGGACCTAGGTAACGAATATAAACAATTAGAAGCGATACGGTATAACTTGGCTCGTAATATTTTTCTCTCTACAAGTTCGTCCTCGTTGACCCATGGGGTTTGCACCCAAATCAAGCAACAATAACAGCTGTTTATTCACTGACAGACTGCGATTACGAATATCGATTCGAATTCATTTGTCTAACAATGCGTGTATGCATACGTACGGAGGTGCACAAGTGTCACAAATTGCACGCCCACAAATCGTTGTCGATTTTTGCGTACGAAAAATGGTCCTCTTATCGTGCTCCAAGACGAGATGAATATTAAGCGTTCAAATAAAAAAAAAAAAATTGCAGTTTGACGTTGACGCACAGGAACGAATGGGTTATAATGTCATGTATACTTACCGACGCAGACGCCATGTTAACACGTTTCGCGAAAAGCTTCCAGCGATGCTAGCGCCGCAGCACGTTTCAAAGACGCACGATGCGTTCGCTCGACGTAAGTGCCTGGGGAAAAAAAAGTGTAATAGAATCGCGTTGACCTGCCGCGCAGTTATTGTCAGCTGCTGCGAGTCTGGAAATCGTAAACAAAAGTATGCCCGACGAAGCATAAAGCTTCAGGGTGTAGATTTCATGATTCGAATATGAAGGGGCAGTGGTGCGTTGGCGCGTTAATAAAGCACAACTCTATTGGTCAATCGTGATCGCGTTCGGATGTCACATGTACAAGCAACCCCATTTGCGCGCAAGGGAGAAGCGTGTATAATAGACGCGCGTTCGCGATGCGCTGCGAATTCTCCGTCCGGCCTCGTGTCAACGTTCTGCGTATCCTGCCCGGAAATCATGATTGACCAAGTGCAGAAATGGTGTTGCCGCGCACAGGCAAAGGCGCTCCTGTGTTGGCAGCAATAAAGTGGGGATAACGTCGATGCTCGATGGTGGTAGTAACTCTGGTGAAGGCGGCAGCGGTGACTGCAGTGGTGGTGGTAGATGTGGTTGAGATAAGTGTCGGGGGACTGAATGCATATCAGCGGATTTTGTGCCTCGCGATATAGTTACTCCTGGTTCACGTTACGGAGAATGTACAGTATTATCCAAGATACCGAGAAATAAACGATCGGTACAATGCTAAAGGATTACTCGCCTATTACACAGGCGCTCCTAGGAACGTTATTTACATGGACGCTCACTGCAGCGGGTGCCGCACTTGTCATTGTTATTCGAGGAAAGCAGGTGAGCAATATTACCACGATATTGGCGTCTATCGTTCAAATAGCACGTTTGCTGCGGTAACACTTTGTTACGTGTCCATCGGTATATTAGTCAGAAATAGATTTGGTTGTAACCTTTCTGACGGTGCGCGTACTAACCTTATCTGGCGTTATCGTGCACGTTTAGCGGGAATTACCAGTTTTTTAAAATATGGCGAACACGTAATATTTTTGGGCAATTGGATGGTGTATGGTTATGTATGCGCCGTATATGCACCATTTCACGTTTGACAGCCGCTTATCGATCCTACATCGTGACGAGCAATCGTCGTTTCGTTCATTAAAATATTTTCTACAATGTGCGTACTAACTGTATGTTTACCCAAGCGACGCTCTTAGGTTAAAATTCATCGACTCTTTGTTTCTACGAATTTAAGGGAGACGTTCTGTTACGCAAAAGGTATAATCTATTTCAACGTTATCTAGCAATTGACGTTTGCCGTTTTCTTTTCATTACGAGATTACTAACACGCGTTTACTTTCAGCTTTGATTTCAATTTTATCTGATAAGATTAGCCTTGTACTAACTAAACATCATGAGAGAAATTTGCATTTCAAAGAAAGCAAAGTACTGCTCAAGTTTTTTCCCCGTACTTTCAAAGTTTTATCTACTCACATAGGCTTGCGATAAATCGATCTAACGATATCTGATTGCGGTTTTTCTTTCGATCGCTTTCTTAATAAAATAAACAAAAAAAAAATCGTAGGAGCAAGTAGAAAATAAGAAAAATGGCGAGCATTAAAATTTATTCTAAAATATCGAACGCATCTCATTTCAGCGTAAACTGTTGGACATCAGCCTAGGATTCGCGGCCGGTGTAATGGTAGCGGCGAGTTATTGGTCGCTACTGGCGCCTGCTATCGAAATGGCAGCAAAGAGCAAAATTTACGGAGCCGATGGCGAATACGCATTCATTCCAGTCGGATTTGGATTTCTCTTAGGCGCGGCGTTTGTTTACGGAACGGACGCGTTGATATCTTCCCTTGGCATTCAGTCCCCCAATGTGCTTTTAGCTATGCAGTCAGTCGGTACGAACCAAAGACGCAAGAACTTTGCAAAAGTAAAGGGTGACGAAGATTTAAACGATTATGATCCGTATAACGACGTACAGATTTCCGGTGGAAAAATGTATACTCAAATTGAGTCAACCACTATCGATGGTATCATATTTTTCTCTTGTAACATCCAATTCTCTCTGTAGGCTTGGAAAATGGGATCAGTTCACGATACACCTGTATATTGTGTCTATTTGTAAAAACATATCACTTGCTCCTCTTTGCTTTCTTGTGGAATGATTAACTCGCCGAGCAACTTGTTTCAAAAATGAGCAGTGACAGAGGGAATCCAGTATCGCGATACATTCTTCTGTCGTTTCTACAGGGAAAAGAGGCGCCCCTTTGATTTGCTCAGTTTCAACCTGGCGACATGTTACTGCTAATTTGTGAAAGAAGCATTGTCTTTCGTTTCTACTGTGCGTGCCATTTTGTTGAATGCAAGTAGCGAATAGTAGGAATGTTTGTCTATGTTAATGCTTAGCACTTGAAGGAACTCGAAAATTGTAGCACATGCATGAAGACAACAACAAGGTGGAACTTACAAAAATACGATCAGCAAAATGTACCATAGATTGATTAGTTTACAAACACGTTCAACACTTGCTACAATATACAATATATTTTTGGTGAACCGCAAAACGTATTCATCTTCTGCTTCGTGTTTAAAGAGTTCCACATCTTGTAAAACTGATCTTATTAATCCTGTCTGCGGATCTAACGTGCAACAGATTGTGAAAAAGTTTTGTGGGGGGTATAAAAACATGACTAGCTTTTACTATGCTTCTATTGAAAGAAAGAAAAGAAAGGAAATGAAAACTGTGTTCACAAATACGATTGCTTATATTGCTGGTCTTTAATATTTTCCAGGGAATGAAACCGTAGCCACGATACTGTATTATTTTTATTGCCGATAAATTTGCAGGTTTTTATGAACAAAATACGAGAAGACGTCAGATTGCAAATGTAAACAGGCCGGCGGAGATCGGGGAAATCGGAACAATTTACGAGGATCCCAACAATGAAATTAAGAACAATCAATGGAGGAGGGTCTTGTTGCTGGTCGTTGCCATTACGGTAAGCGAATCGTAGCTAAATGAATTGTAACATAAAATTATGATGAAACTCCTTGTCTGGACTGCGTTCTCATCAATATATTACGATCCACTAGGTGCACAATATTCCAGAGGGTCTTGCGGTTGGAGTTGGATTCAGTGCAGTGGGTAGCAGCGAATCAGCAACATTCGAAAATGCAAGGCAAGTGAAATTCTTCATATTTCCCCAGCTAAGGAATATATAGGCTCAAGTTTAACCCACATAATATCCATGCGATAGCAAGCATGCGCAGGAAGGGTATATAGAAGTGCGTTCTACAAACATTTTAAATCGTACGACAAATATATTTCTAACGCTGCAGACAATATTCATACATAGAGTGCGATCTACTTGGGAATAGCATACGATAGCCAATAGACATACTTCGGTCAGCCTCTCTAATGCGTGCAATTTAAAGTTCAATCATGCCTATCAGATACATTATAGGCGATCAAATGTTATTAAACGGTCGCAAGGATCGTATACCGTAGGAGTAACAATGGTAAGAGTGAAAGGCTGGCGAGAAGGTTGAGCGAGTCGCCGATAGATGGCGGCGCCGCTCGTACCGAACGAGAACAAGTTACGAGCGCGCCGTGATAGGAGGTCCCCATGAATGAGTTCTATGGTGGTCGGTCGCGAGTGCCAGCCGCGGGCAAAGTTTATTGGCAGCAGTGGGTGCTCGAGGCGAGGGGGAAGGGCACGTGTGGCCCTGGAATTCAACGAGCCCTAGGCGCCGCGCATTCCATTCCAGCTTGCCGCTTTCCCCGCTGCTTCTTCTTCTTCTTCTTCTTCTTCTTCTCTCCGCCTGGACTTCTATCGCTCTCCTTACCGTCTTACGCCTCCGACTTTGAAACACTACGATACCCGCGAAGACCGCGTACACCTACATACATCGAGTGCTATGACGTTTTGATCTCCGTTAAAGCTGCGCCCGAGCTACGTAAACTTTATTTATAGAAAAATGTCAACGATAATCGCTTGCTCCCGTATCTCCGACCTTCCTTTTGGTCGCCTCTTGCTCCACCCTTTCGCCCCTCCTTCTTTTTTTTTTCTCTCCTTCACAAAAGATAGCGGAGCTCGTTCTCTTGGCCGATCGGCGTGAAAATGAATGGAACGCGTCGGTCCCGAATTCCGAAATGTTCCGAACGACAGAGTCGTCGTGTCCCTATCGGACGTCCGAGTTTAAGATTACGGCCGTCCGTAAGTCATTAAGAATCTACGGAATGAATGGATCGTGAACGGTGTTTCCTTTCCCATTGCGTGTTAATTGAGAAATGCCAAAGGGCATTCTTTTTCCATTTGAAAACGCGAAGAAACCGTGGACCCCCGTATGCAGCTATTCCTCCGTTCATTCTTACATGCCGCCTAGGGGAAACAGGGAGAAAGAGGGGGAGAGAGAGAGAGAGAGAGAGAGAGAGAGAGAGAGAGAGAAACAGGGCGACGTAAACGCGATATCGCGCAAGTTTCCCGGTTATGAATGAATCGTCGGCCCGGTCCGAAAGATGACCCCGGTCGATTTATCGGAATGGTGCGTATCGCCACGCAGTTGTTCGTGCCGTGCGTATATATACATCGTTATCGAGGCGTGTATTATCTTCCCGTTGCTCGGACCGAGGGAACGCTCCGCGAAGAAAATATTATTTTTCAAAGAATTGGACTGGGGACGAGGCGAGGGAGCGCGAAATGGTGCGTCCGTTCGTAAAGTGCGCTCAGCCTTGAGTATTTATCGAAGCAGCATGCCCTTTTGTAGCGGGTCTCGACGGTAACGAGCGGCATTCCATTCTCCCGACGATCGCAATCGCAGCGGAGGCTGCTCGTTTCGTGCGTATTTTCGAGAGGCAGACCGGCGTGAATGGTCCAACCGCGGACCGCTTGTGGCATTAGAAGTTCGCACAAGCGCGGCGCGGAAAGACCCGCGGGGAAAGGTGGTCGATAGATCGTGTCCCGGTCAAGGAGAACATCGTGGACGGAGTTCGCGGCGGAAGCCGAGCCTTTTACGCGACGAACGCGCTCGCGTTACCGTATTATCGATCGCGACGCGTCCTTTCGAGTATTTCAGCCGAAGCGGCGAAAGAGTCATGAATGAAAGGTTCGGGCACCGTAGGTGGCGTTGGTCCGCCGCAAAATAACAAGCGCACGATCAATTTCCAAAGCGGCGAAACGAGAGGGAGGGAACGTCTTGCGAAGCTGACGAGGACCAAATCGACCGTAGGTGATCGAGTTTTCAACGTGCTCGCGAAATCGAGTCAGTCTGTCTCGGGTGCGCGATCGACTCCTCGATAATTAGCCTGCACGTGTCCCGTTCGTCTCTGCCGTCGAATTTTCTCTCCGATCTCCCCCCCCCCCTCTCTCTCTATATTGTTGGTGAACAAGGGTTGGCGCACGAAAAAACAGAGGAACTACGGAGTGGCGGGTTAGCGTGGCACGTAGATGAGATGGTGCTGTGTTAAACATGGCGCCGGACAAAGCTGCCGACAAAACCACCTCATTTCAGTGCTATCCTCCTGTCTGTCTTATTATATACCGACCGACCAGTGCTCACCGCGGCCCCCTCTGTCCTCGCGTCTCCACTCCTTTCTTTCCACTCGCTCGCTCTCTTTTCTCTGCCTTTAACCCTCTCTCGCTCTCCCCCCTGCGTCCCTATCCCTTTCGTCCTTTTCCACCACGGTCCCGACGCTGGCTACCACCGCCTCGTCTCCTCCTTCCCCTCTCGCATGTTACAAGCGCCGTCCACCACCTATGTACAAGCACGATGATTCGTAACTATACAATCTCTCGCTCCCATCGTATTTTCGGAGCAGCGGGAGAAATGTTAGCGCTTCCGGTGGTGGATTTTCGGCGGCGGTAGCGCGCCGCCGCGGACGCACCGTCGTTCCCCTAATCATTTGCACTTTGTACCCGGCACTTATCGCGCGCGGAAAGCCAGCTGAAACGTGCGTTAATAGTGCCGGAAGTCGCTTACGATATAGTACTTCCCGCTTAGCCCCGGTGCATAGTATTACGAGTGCACGTGCGCCGCGATAGGTACGCCGGCCGCAACTCGGAACCTTCCGTCCCCGTGACACGGGGGGGGGGCGCCTTCCGTTTGTCGACGAGGAGCATTCCTTTGGCCGCGATTTCGATCCCGTCGTTACACGGACGAACGGTTTCTCCGCACTCCTCTTCCCTCCTCTCTGCTCGATTTCCTAACGTGTACACGGGATCGTTTCAGCGCGGCCCCGTCCGCGACCCAAAGATTCCGAGAACCCGAGTCGCGAGGACATTCTCTATGCCGGCGACACACCGATACTTTTCTCTACTCGTATTTCGCTTTCGCGCCCTCTTCTCTAATGTCTCCGGCGCGAACACGCCTCGCGGACAATCGTGCACAAGGCGCTCCTCTCGCGAAGCGCGTGTGCACGCTTCGATACGGCAATTTTTCGAAACGCGATGAAGAGGGACGGGAAAGGGCCAAAGAGGGAAGGAAAACGATCGATCAAGCGACCGATCGACGAGCGCGTTTGTCATTGCTCTCTCCTCCTCTCTTTCTCTCTTCCTTCCTTTCTGTCTCTGCCCCCCCTCCCTCTCTCTCTCTCTCTTTTCTCCTTTGCTCGGGGTCTCGGTTAATTCGTTTCTCTTTCTCTGGCATCGGCCGATGCACCGGTGTGCACGGTGCAGCGACTTCGCAATGCCTGGAATGCAGCGGCATTACGCATGCGCGCCGCGTACCTTACTCGGAACAGACGAACAGCCGGATCCGTTATGTCCCTCGACGACGACCTCGGGACGAACGTCTTCGCGGACTATTCGGACGAACTAGCGTCGGTTTTTGTCCGCGATACGAACTACCGGCGTGACGATCCTCTCTCGCGAGCCGGCTCGCGATCGCGCGCTCCTGCCTCCGCTTCGCTCCACGTCGCCTCTCGACCGGACACCTGCCTTCGTAATCTCGCGCTCCGCTCGCCGTTTCGGATTCATTCAACGCCGCCTTGACCTCCTGCGACGTTCGCCCGTGGTCTCGTCCTGGCGAATCGATCGAGGCTCGCCCGACGATCGCCGGAAGAAAAACGTTCTCGATCGATATCGAGCGAAATCAACTCGCCGTTCCGTTCGACCGCGGGGGTACCCCGTCGAAGGGGCTGATCGAAGCGAGAACGAGAACGACGCGGACGTGGCGAGGGAATAGAGGGACTCTCTATTTGACATCACGCAGCACTCGACGATACCGGAGGTAGCGGCAGAGAGAGAGAGAGAGAGAGAGAGAGAGAGAGAGCAGGGTTGATCTTGGTCTTATGATTTTATGGTGTTAGACCGTGGCCGGTGGCCTCGGGAGTCGAAGCCGAGAAGAGCCAAAGAGCTCGCCTTGGCGTTGGTGGAATGCGGGACGGGCAAATCGCGGTCGGCCCGCTTGCGCCTCGTTCCCATGCATTCCTTCCTCCCTCTCTCGTTTCTCCTCGCTCTCTCATCTCTTCACCCCTCCGTTCTCTATCTTACTCATTTTATCCCTCTCTCTCTCTCTCTCTCTCTCTCCTTTTCCTCCATCTCTGTCTGCCCTCTCGCGCGCGCCGTCTCTTTCGTCGTCGTCGTCCCCCCCACCACCCCCTCGTTTTCTCCTGCTCGCTCCTCACTTTTCTCACACAAACGCGTTTATAAGTGTACGCTGCGTCTCTCGTTATTTCTCTCCTCTCGTTTCTCCTTTTAAACCCGAGACGTACGATGTACGAACGTACGCGCAGAGCCGTCCAAGAATCGGTACGCGGGCTTCCTTCTCCTTCGTGGCGGCCCCCTTTCGTAACCCCCTCGTGTCTCCGGGTCTATCCTTGATCTATCTATCTGTCTCCGTCCCCGCGCCTCTCCGGGATTCACCGGTCGCGCGGCCGATCTCACCAGCACGGATTCCTCGCTTTTCCTCGCGGAATGGTTTCGCGTTTCCGCCTCGATCGAGCCGCGACACCCGCGGTTCGCCACCCTCGCCCGTGGGATCTCCGCTGCCCCGACACCGTTGAATTTGGACCGGTGTGGGAATCGACGGGACGCGAACGAATCGTCGCCGGAAAGACGTGGGTGAGCCCGTCGATCTAGCCCTCGTACGTTACGGCGCGTCCGTCGCCCTCGGCCCGTCCGGCTGTAACGCGGGTCACGATCGTTCGGGTCGTTACGCGAAAAATTGCGTTAGCCGTGGATAGGTGTTGCCACGTAAGGACAACCGGCGGCCGCTTACGGAATGCAAAATGGCGACCGCGGTGCCGTTCAACGGGGCTACCCGGACCCCGCCATATTGGTGCACACCGTCGACGCGCGCTGTTACGTTCGATAGCCCGTTAAGTTACGCGGCGCGTAAGCGACCGCGAGTTGAATATCCTTATCTTTGTTAACGAAGCAAATTTTGTTTCTTATGGCCTGCCCTCGCTAGACCGACGAGTCGACGGTCGATCGGATATGCGCGGTGTAACGGTGCACGCACGTCGCGAGTTCTGCTACGAGTTCGACCACGCGACGGCCAAAACACCGGCGTGCTACTTTTTTTTCTTTCTCCGCCGCCGCCGCCGCCGTCCCACCCGCCCCCGTAGGCGAGCAACCAGTTTGCTAACGTCTCTTCCGCTCGGGCTAGGAGAGATCCACGAATTTTTCGGAACGAGACAGCGCGACGCCTCGGCGCGAGCAATTCGTTACAACGACGGACCCGGGTCGTTTCTATTACCTAATTCAAGCGACCGCCCGGCCACGCGACCGTTCACGACGTATCAAACGAGACGTATGAATGAATCTCGGACTCGTCCCGGAGCTCCCCTTCTTCCAGGGGCCGGCGAGTCCCGTGGAAGCGGACTCGATAGCCGTCCATCGTCGCGGCGATAAACGCTTTCCGATCGCAGAAGCGCGCGGCACTCGAACGGCCATGAGAGGCGAACGGTCGATGGCTCCTTCGAGCGTTACTTCGGCACACGCGCGTCAAACGCGAGTCAAACGCGAGTCGATCGCTCGCGGCCCGCCGATTATCATCTCGGCGTGGGTCAAAATGGAAGCGCGGACGAACGTTTCGAAGATGGACACCGGACCCCCGGGTGCCACCCGGTAGGAAACGGAAGGGTCTGGACAAAGGGACGACCCTCGTCGTGTCCTCGATACATCGCGCTTCCTTCTGAATTCCGATGGAACGCGTGCACCGTGGCTCGCTGGAAAGAAATCCACGGAGCCGGGGCTCTCGAGTGTCGCCGCCCGGGGTTCAGCTGTCTGGCGAGCGAATGGAGGCCCCCTTCCGTGGAAACGAGAAAGAAAACGTCGTGAAGGAAAAGAAACCGGCCCGTAGAAGCGCGCTTGGACGTGGCAGGGCGAAAAGCGGAGAAGATCGTAGGATCGGGGTACGTCGAAGGAGAAGGACGACGACGGACAGCGAGGCGCGAGGAAGACCTGGAAGCGAGACGGCGGAGGGGTGGGGGGGCTCCCTCCCGTCATTCTTGGAACTTGGGTGACCTCCCCTGGCGCAACTGGCGAACAGCCGGACCCGACGGGTTAACTGTACAATCACTTACGCGCGTCGATGTTACAGGAACGCGACGACGACGACGGCGATGCCGTCCCGTGGTATAACGCGCGGTCCACGCCGCTGCACAGCGTTACCCGCGAGAGGCGCAGGCCATACCTGCGATTCTGCACACGGAAGGAGGAGCTTGGATCGGAGCGCGTCATTCATTCACCTGCTCGACCACCTCGTCGACCATCTCCGGCCGATCTGTTCGCTCCCAGGAAATTCTAATCGCCGCCCGGTCGATCGGCCCTGCGATCCCCGTGTTCCCCGCGTTCCCAAGGGTTTCCCCGTCTCTCGCAAGCCCGCGCGTACGTCGCGCAGGTGCGATCGCCGAACGATCGATCGAGAAATTTCGAGCGCGCCGCGGCGAGTCGGCGACGGTGCGATACGCGGCTCGCGTGCGCGCGAGCGTTGCGTAGAGGCAACCCGATCGTATTAGTTCATTCACCTGCTACGTACTCGCTCGTCCCCGGCGTTCCGCGCGATCCCCCTTTATACGCTGATCCTTGGCCCCGCGGGTTATCGATCCACAAACTTGCGAAAGTAAAGGAGAAACGTCGGGAACGGCTGCCGCCGGTCGGCACGACGACGAAGATTCTCACGCGACGCGTTGACGACCGGCGTCGATTAGGGGAATCGTGACGGCCGCGCATCTGAAATACCGGGGAAACGGCGTTGGCCGACCGGGTACCGTCTAGGGAACGGGCCCGTCTAGAAAGCGACTCCGCGGCCGGGGCGCTCGACTCGGGCAGGTTGGAAAAATGTAGGGAATGTCGAAGTCGTCGACCAGTTTCAAGAACTCACCGCGACCGGAGGAGAGTGACCGAGGTTGGCTCTGTGCAGAGTCACCTTGCCATCTCGCTTTTATTCTTATCGTTCGATCGTACGATACACGTTTCTCGCCGAAACGGACATCCTTATTAACACGGCCCGCGTGTCCGACAACTTTCGTCACGATCGCGTTCGATCCTCCCCACCCACCCCCACCGCGATCACTGTTCGGATTTTGCTCATTTCCCTTCCCTTTCTTTTGTTGCAGAAATCTCGCGATCGGAATCGGCATTCAGAATTTCCCCGAGGGTCTGGCGGTGTCTCTGCCCCTTCAGGCGGCCGGCATTAGCACCTTAAAGAGCTTCTGGTACGGCCAGCTCTCGGGCATGGTGGAGCCCGTCGCCGGCGTTCTTGGCGCTGCCGCTGTAACGCTCGCCGAGCCTGTGCTGCCGTACGCGCTCGCGTTCGCTGCCGGCGCGATGATCTACGTCGTGATCGACGACATCGTACCGGAGGCGCATCAAAGGTACGTACGATTCGTCGAGTTCGAAACGATGAATGAATGGGACAGCTCTCTGGTCGCTCCCACGATCTCCCTTTAACTGTCGCGGTAGACCCTAGGACAAGGGGGGTGGGGGAGATCACCGTCTCCGTCGCACCGCGGCGACACGAAGGTAGACGTAGCAAAGGGCGTGTTTTCGAATTTATTAAACGTTCGCGGCGCAACGACGCGGCGACGACAGTGGCGTAGCCAGCGGGACGCGTCGCGTCGCTGAAACGGACGCGAGCGAATTTCTTTCCCAGGCCCGGCCGAGGGCGCATTGTCATTATAATTGGTTCCTTTTGTATTTCGCGTGCGATCTAACCGCCCTACCTGGATACTCGAGTGCGGCGTGTAGATGTGCGCCGCGGCTCATGAGACTTCGGTGCTCGGCCCGCTCCCTCGGGAACCCCTCCGGGGTCCGGAAAATACAAAAGTGAAAATGGATCCCCTTCCCCCCTCTTCCCCCTCCTCATCCCCGTTCGCCTGTCCCTTTGCGGGTGAACCGTTGCACGACCTCCAACAGGTGAGAAGCTCCAGCGCCGCGTGTGATCCTTTGCGAAAGAGGGGTCCGAGCGGGTAGGAAGAGAACAGAAGAAAGAAGAGGCAGGGACAGAAGGTGCGCTTTGCTTTCTGGTTTAGCGGGACGCTGGCGATTCTTGGCAGAGGTAAACGCGCTCGCGCGAAGATCTAGCGCGTCGAAAAGGGACCTCGGGAAAGGCGCAAGGGCGGGAGAAAGTTTTGCGAGATCCGAGAATCGATTAGCCTTTAGCGGCGGTACGCGCGCACGCGCGCGGGCAACGTTGCCGAAAGGGTGGAAAAGCGAGAGAGCTGTTTCGAAGGGGATCGCGAGGACAGCCGTACGTTTCCCTTGCAGTTCTCGGGAAACGATATTTTTGTCCGTTCGTTCAGCCGCGTCTCGCCGTGTATGTCGACGCATCCCCGCCTCGACGGCGATATACAGGGACGTATAGGGATGGACGCGAGTATTAGCGCGTCGCGACGATCTCTCGAATTTTCGCCGCGTCCGGACGGTAATGGGTAATAAAAATACAAATTTCTGAGGCACACCGAAAGGAGGTATTTACCGTGCGGATATGATTGATGTGGTAGAACGCCCACCGAAACACAACGGCGCATTTCACCGGCCGTTAAAATTGATGGCCGTGTATAATTTACGAAATCAACAAGCCGTGACGTGCAATACCGGGTACGCGCGTGTGTGCCCTGTGTGTGCTTAATCCCTACTTATGCCGCGAAAACCCTTTTATTTCTCGCCGTTCTCGGTGTTCTTTCTGGCCCGCTCGTTGCCGCGTGCACCGTCTTCGATGCGTCCCTCCACGTCCAATTTTTCGTAACACCGCGTTCATCCTCGCCTGCGCACGATCTTTCGATCCCTCTTCCCTCGATCGTCCCTTGCCCCTTCACCGTCCACCTGTGTACATGGAGGGAAGCGTGCCGCCGGCCATTCACGGCGTCAGTTTTGAATCTTTTGTGGGAAAACCGTTTCTTGCTTTCTGTTCGCAGTGGAAATGGTAAATTCGCCAGCTGGGCCGCCGTCGTTGGTTTCTTGGTAATGATGTGCCTAGACGTTGGACTAGGGTAAAATCGCTCGCACCCCGTAATTATAGGACCGGCCAGGTTTCACGTGCACCCTTGTGTCGGTCCGTGCGCAACAACGTTCAGCGAGTTCAAATTCATCGGACGATTCGTGTCGTGGCCGTGGCGCGACACGCGTGTTGTCCATCGTTTCGTCTTCGTCGCGTTCTTCACCCCGTACGCCTGTACTTTGTACAATACAGAAACTATTTTTTCGCACGCAAAGACGCGCGCATGTTGCGAGATCTCGCGACAGCAAGCGCGAGAAGGAGAAAACCGAAAGAAAAAGAAGAAGAAGAAGAAGAAGAAGATGATCGAGTTGCCTTGCTCGCTGAGAAAGCGATACATTTCGCTTGCGCGTGCAGTAGCTGTATCTTAACGTTCCTACGTCCACGAACGATTGTCAATAGAGTCATCGCGGCGTCGACGATCGCAGATCGGACGAAGAAATCGATTCTTTCCTTGGTTTATATTAAACCAATTAGGCGCAGCGTCAATCGTTCCGTATGCTTCGCGGACAGAAGCGGTGCTCCCGGGGACATTCTTTCAATTGTAACTGTAATAGATCATGTACAACACTACGACACTAAGGTAACATAGGCAACGCAGCGGTGAGCGGAAGGACTTCGAGCCGGACAATGTACATTTTACACGTTTGACCACGTTCCGGGGGGAAAAGCGAATTTCTTCCAAGAGACGACGGGGAACCTTCCGCGGCACCGTGCCGGCGCAGGAGAATCGTTTGTACCAAGAGCAATAAAGCGGAATTCGTATTACGGTCGTTACACGGAATACAGGCAATTGATTATTCATTTACACCTCGTCCTCAACCCAACGCGAATCTCGATCCGCATCGTTGCACACCGTTAAGAATCCGCGCAGCTTCGATCCCCCCTCCCCGATGCGACTTATATTGTCGGCGTTTTCTACGTACACGGCGGTGGTACGCGTTCGATCGCCGTGCAGGTGTCGGACCCGCGATCCTGCGCCATAGATCCGCGGACGGAAGAGGCGATCGTTCGAAGCGCGTTACACGCGCGAGGTATGCGCCGACGGTAGATCAGCCCGACATGTCGGTCGGCTCTCGGTGAGACAAGATTCGGTGAAACGAGTGCGCGGTATCGGCGCAACCGACGCAGCCCCCGTCTCGCGTCTCTCGGCGAAGTTGCATAACCCGAAGCGAGCCACGGCATGAATGGAGCCGAGCGACAAGGACGGCTGCGCCGCTCGGTTTCCCGGTGCAACGAGCAGACCCGAATCTGGTGGGGATCGCCGACCGAGAGGGACTCGTCGGCGTTGAAGAAGGAGAACGACGGGCGCAGCGGGCCGGAGCGAGAACGCGAATCGTACGCCGTATAGAAATGACGCAGTGCTCGACAGAATTCAGCCAGCGGTGAGCGAGGAGGAACTGTGGCCGCGATCCCGCGGCTGAAACGAACGAAGGAAAGAACGCGGCCGTCCAGAGAACGTTTCCCCCCGCGACGAAGGCAACCCGGAGGCGGAGAGGCTCGCTTCCTCGACGTTGAACGAAGAGGAGCACGGCCCGCGTCAAGCGCGACCGGCCGCGAGACGGCGAGGAAGACCGACGCGTCGGAGAAAAGTATAGACGCATCTCCGGCGGTGAACCGGGGCGAAAAAAAATCATTGGATCGGGTTAAAGGGACGACGGCGGTAAGACGTGGAAGGGGCGGCGGGTATGCAGATGCGAGACGGCGAGCGAAACTGGAAAACGGAACAGAAGGCGTCTGACGAGGAGACACAGAGGGCAGGCCATTGAGAGAGAGAAATAAGCGACGTAATCTGGAGCTCGAGAAGAAAGAGGAGAGTCGTCGGGTGGTCGACGCGAACGGTGCTGTAATCGGTTTGCTAAAGTTAAAGGGATGGTCACGTGGTGCGTTTGTCGCGTTGTGCGCACGGTCGGTCGTGCGGGAGGGGAAGGGGCAACGCGAAGAGGGGGGGTGATGCGTTGCATCGGAAAGCCGGAGCCACCGGTGCTGCACCCGTCAGTAGTCTTGCGATGCACTTTGCCCTGCGCGTCCCGATGCAGCGGCGCACGTGTGACGCGACGCGAAGCGACGCACCGATGACGAATCCCGTTGTGACGCGGCAACGAGATCGACCGAATTAACCCATTCGTGAGGACAGTGCTGATACGGCGGTGATAGATCTATTTCCTGTCCCGTATTGCGCACCGATCCCCCCCGTTCTTCTTCTTCTTCCACCCCTCCACGCTGCAGTTGCATGCGGCACTATTCATCGCACCTCGAGCACCGCGTGGCCTGACCTACCGCTTCGTTCCCGTTCTATTTTAGCATTTCTCGGCTCCGTCGCGATAGCCCGTCGATGCTGTGCACAGGGTTGCGAGATGAAATTCATCGTCGAACGACTCCCGAATATCCCCCTTTGTGGACGTTGCTAGTTGTTGCCTGTTTCGTTCGCGTTTACTGCCCAGTCGTCCCCACCATTAACACTGTCCCGTTCTGTCACCACCGCCGTCCGCGTGTAACGTGTGCTCGTTATTACGTAACAGTTGCTACATTGTATCCTCTGCTACGTCCCTGTCACCCTCTCTCTCCCTATCTTTAACACTTTAACGCATTTCTGTCCATTCTTTGCAGGTCCCTCGTTCTTCGTCCAACGCCATTCACCATCCAGTCACGTTATCCCACCGTCGGTACGAGAATTAATTCGCCGAACGGATTCATCCCTTTGAATAGAAATTCAGGCTAGATGCGGACCCCCACCCCCCACCCCTCAATCGATACTTTGCTAGAACAGTTCCTTTTTTCCTCCGTTTTGCATCGTCTAGCGGGTACAATTTACTCGGCGCAGACAATGCGGCCGACCTTTTGACTCTGCCGCTGCCACCCCCCCCCCATCTCCCCTCCCATCCGTCCACCGTTCCCACGTGCCAACGAACTTTCGACAAAAAGTAATCATCGACCCCCAGCTAGTACCGGATGTCGTAGGAAGATGTCAATTGTGCGACGCTATCTTCCGGCGAGCCATTGCCAAATAAATGGACGCACGGGATAGAACGGTAGTCGGGCGGCTGGATCGTGCATGTTTGCGATGATTTCGGTGGATGCCGGCGGGGCGATTATCTCGGAGGTACGAGACGGGACCGGTTGCGTCCGAACGCCGGGAATGTTCAACGTGAGTACACCTTCTTCACATACGTATGCACTTCGTTTCGTTCTGACGCGATTTCGTTCTCCCTTGGCCACGTCAGTTTCAATCGCCCTTTGTACTCGCGGTTTCTGGTATCGCGAATCGTTTTCGTGATCGTTCGAATCGCGCTGGAGGAGATGGCGGGGACGAAGCTTCCTCCCTTTGCGAAAGCATGCACGAGAATCCGCGTCCTCGCGGTTCAATCGAACGGGCGTAAGCGGCGCGACGGTTTCTTTCAATTTTTCGCGAAGACGGGATCGCGCGTTGACGAGAGACACCGATAGACGGGCAGAAGCGATTGCGCGTCCGCACGCGTGTAACCGGCAACAAAAGCATGTGGGTTTATATATAGAAATAGCAGCGACGAAACAACACCGGAAGCGAAGGAGTTCCGTCCAAGCCCGAAGGGTCAGCGCACTTTGAAAAGCGAGATCCAAGTCTGCGCGCGTTACGTTTACTTGCCGGAAATCTATTTATGCGTTAGCGGCCGGTAATTCACGGCTCATTGCGACAAAAAACGGCATCGCGTTACGCGGCCGGGGAATAGCGCACGAGGGAAACGCGTCCACTCGAACGTTGTCCGCGACGCGAACGAGACAAAAGGTTCGGCGTGACGCGTCACGCGGGCTTTAAGGTGTTCGCGACGCGCGAAGCGTTTCCCTCGTTTAAACGCGTGCGAACGTTTCCTCGCCAAATGCGTGACTTTATGAATGAAACCACTACCCGGCACAGTTTCTACACCGTTGCTACTCGCGTCGGCGTTTTACTCGCCCGTTCCACGCGGAGGAAGGAAGTTGCGAGCGGGCTAGAATTGTCCGTTCCACGGCCGGTGAACGCCGGCCGCGGCCGGCCAATTGCACGGCCAATACATTCCCGGCAGGATGCTGCATTCAAGGAAGTGCAGCTACGTCTGCAGGCCATCTACAGGGTGCCTTTAATCGTATCGATATCTGATGCATTATTCATCGTTTAATTAGACACCGTTCGGATTCTGAGAAACCGGCGGTGGCCAGCGGCGTGCGACGCGTATCGCGCGAAAATTTCTGCGCCCCGATCGAGAAATTAGACAACGGCCGCGCGCCGGCCCGTGACGGACGAGACACGGGACAAGGGGAAACGAGATACGCGTTCCGAGTAAGACCGAGAAACAGTGTCACGACGGGCCACGACCGTACGGATTCTAGGCCGACGACTGGCGACGCTATTTCCAAGCCCATTTCTATTTTCTATTTGCATGCGCCGACATCGCCGCGACAATTTTATACGTCTGCGATATTTCGAGATCTGTCGGCGTTACCGCGTCGTTCCTCCCCGGCGTTCGCGGCCAGGGAAGATTCGTCGATCGATCGACCGATCGATCCGCGTCCAACACCCGGACGAACTCCGTCGATTCGCGCCCGAGCCGATAAACTCTCGGCGATTCGTGTAACAAGCGATAACGCGAATTTAACAGACGGCCACCGGCGCGCGTTGCCACCGGAATGTAATCGTATTCGATCGAGCAATTAGCAGCATAGAGCAGCCAGTAAGCACTGGCGTTCTCCACGTGAACGTCACGCGGCCACTTTGCACGGCTGTGTTTGTAACCATTATAGTTGTAATCGCGTTTACCTCGCGCGAGTATGCGTACAAACGAGATAAGAATCGCGCGACATATCGACGCCATGGAATTCTTACGCAATCGCTCGTGTGACACTGGCGCGATCCCCTTAAACTCGCCGTTATAAAAAAAAAAAAAAAAACGGCAGGCTTTTCCGAGGGAGGGAAATTGAGCTTACAGAAATTTCCCACGAATCGAGGAACCGACGAACCGAACGGTGGCGCGATCGAACGGCGCCGTTCCAGCATCTAGGGATAAAGAGCGTAGACCCGTCGAACGGATTTCCAGCGCGTTACGCGCAATGATCGCGCGAGCTAGTAGCAAGTAGAGTGGCGAAACGGTGGCGAAGTCTCGAGGAGGAACAACAGAGTCAGCCATTTTATGAAACGGCAGAACTGCCTCGTCTCGTTGCCATGAGAGCGCGCTACGCGTACAAATCTTCTAACAAAAAGCACAGCGGCCACGGTTTTTCTCTAATCCTAACCGGCGGCCTCGAGATTTTTCTCCGCGGTTCCCCGCTGTCGTTCCAACCCCGTAAATCACTCTATCGATCTACAACGCGAGCCCAAGGGGTGGCGCGTAGCGCCCATCCATCGAACGCATCGGATATCCGTTCCAAATCGGAACAACGCTACGCGAATCGGATCTCCGTCCACCGCCGGCCGATAACTCTCCGCTATTTTTCCCTCTGACTCCTTCGCACCTTTTTCCTTCCGCTGTACCCAGACACGCGTGCAGTCCATCGCCGCGTACGAAACGGAGGAAACGGAAAGAAAAGACCCGCACGCGGATACACCCAACAATCGTTGCCGTCTCCCATCCTCGAGAGTGAGTTTCGGTCGCGCGTTCGATCCACTTACGCTCTATAACGTCCCATCTTTTCAGCCCGTAATTTCCGTGTTTTCCGACCTCGTGGTTCCCCCCACCTCTTGCGCCTCCACGCGCACGCTTCACGATGTCGCGAAGGTGGCAGATGGACGGAAAAGAGAAGCCGGCACGAGGAGAAGGGCGAATAGAGAGGGAGATGCCGCGTTACGGGAAGAAAAGGAAAGAAAAGCGAGCGAACTGGGAACAGAGCGAGAAAGAGGGGACGGATCGGCGCGGGAGACGGGCGGGTGCGAGCGAGGATCGCCAGGGGGTAGGGGAGAGAGAGAGAGATAGAACAGGGAATCCACGAGCGATCGGCTGCCCTACTCAGTCCTCGTCCGTCTGCCAGTCGGTAGTCTGCGTGTAAGTTTGACAGCTCGCAAATCCACGTCACTCGGGCTTAGAATCGTCAGTGTTTCTTGTGTGTGCCCCGCTTCCTGTATTGAACGCGGTCGTTCTTCTCCGATGTGCTACGAGGACGATCCTCGATCGTCGCACCTTTTCGTCTGTCGCGATCCAAGTATACGCCACGATCGACGAGATCTACGCTGCTCGCCGGACTTGTTGCGATTCTGCGAGTTTAACCGAGGACAAAGGTACGTGCGGTCGCGAGACCGAACGATCGCGGCGATCGACCGACTGCGAGAGTTCTGGCCGCTTCGTAACGCCGTCGTCGTCGTCGTCGTCGCCGCGACTCTTCGCCGAGCCGTTGCTGCGTGAACGGTGCATTGCGAAATAGAACTTTGTCCGCGATGCCGTATCGATAGCATCGGAATGCGTGCGGCCGCTCGTCGAGACTTTTACAGTTCGCGTACCAAGTGCTGCACCCTCGCGCGCAGAATACCTCGTCCACGTCCCCCCCCCCCGGGCACGTGTCGTCGTCGAATGACGTATCGTGGAAATTCCACTTGTTTCTTCTTATCGTTTCGTGCCTCGCCCGCTGCATCGTCCGGCGACTTCCGCCGCCGCAGCCGCGCATATTCGTATTACGCCGGAAGAGCGTGCCTCGACGCAGCTCCGACTTGCTCCGGCTGTTGCTCGGCTCGGCGGTCCTCGATCGCGAGGAGCCGGCGCGGCTCGATTTTGAGCGCAACCGCGGCGAACGCGCGACGAAATCGAGGAGGTGAACGCACTCGCGCGAAATCTACGCCGCCGTGTGTGTGCGCACGTGCGTGGCCGTGCACGCGTTGCACACGTAGGACCGTTTGATGTTGGCGAATGGGGCAAGTAAGTCCGCGTATTATTAAATAGATAACGACCATAAATTTGGCCAGGTTACATAAAGGTGCAAAAAGTGCGCGCTAAGGTCCACGGTTCTATTTATGTACCGACGACCGGCGTTCTAGGGCCGTGATTCTCAGCCGCCTTCCGCAGCCTCTGATCGCGGAACAAGAGCGGGCCCGTCTCGAGTCCCGGCGAATTCTCCTCGGACGAGCGTGTCCACGACGCGACCCGTTCGTCTCGTCGTTAAACGCTCGCGACACTGCCCGCGGGTCGAATGCCCTCGGCGCTGTCGAGTGCCGACCCGTCGTCGGGGCTCGCGGAGCGCGATAAACGTCCCGATCGAGCGCCACTGGGGAGGAAGTCATCGAGAACGCTGTCCCTGTTTATCGTTGCCCGTATGTCTATTTGCTTTTTATCAATTCTGGAAGCGATAATTCCTTTTCTAAATTGCGAGACCGCTACGGCCGCATGCGTGGACAGTTCGCTCGCGCGTTCGTTTCACTCGCTCGCGGCCAGGGCCGTCCAAAGGACGGATCTTTTTCCCCCCCCGTCGTGTTCCTCGACGAATTGACTCCGCTCTGTCGATAGCCCGAAATAATTTGAAGGAGAGTGAATCGCGAGCGGTGCGGCGCGGCGGCGCAGTGGAATGGTCCGTTTGCGGTCAGACGGCCGCTCAGCCATACCGGTGTCTCGGTGTCTCCTTCCTAGCACGGAAGGAACGGATAAAGCTCTATCGCGTCTCGACGCCGAGAGACGATCGAACATCTGCCGTCCCGTAGAAATTTTTCCGCGGCGTCCCGTCGCATCATTGGCTCGCTTCCAAACAAGCCAGCCCCGAGCTTCGTCTATTTTCGTTGATTCCGATCTTTGCAGGAAGACAGTCGCTGCATTCGCTGCCGGCGCTTCTTTCGTCACCGTCGACAGACACACGAGGAATCTTCATCGAACGGCGCTTCCACGTTTCCTTCTTTATTCGCGAGCCTTCCAATCGGCTCCCGTTCGTCGTGCTCGTCGGCGCTAGGGGAATTCGAGCCGGAACCGTAATCCCGCGCGTCACACCAAAGTTCGCACGTCCCTCCGTCTCACCGTGCGCTTCTTTTCTCGTTCTCGCCCATCCGTTCATCCAGAGTAGGCTGATATTCGTGCTTTCGTGCGACTCTGCTCGAACGGTTCTACCCGAACGCTCATAGAACGCACCGACGCGTCTTGCTCCGTGTAACGCGTCGCATGCAACAGGTATCTGACTTGACGTCACGATTTCAGGACGAAGAAAGAACGAGCAACGCGAGATGGAGAGAAAAGAACGAAGGAAACAGTAGCGGGGGTGGGAGCAACTGTGACTCAATAGTGGTGGTGGAAGTTTGTGCCGGTTCGACGGCGGCGGTGGCGGTGGCTGTGGCGGAGGCGGCGGCGGCGGCGGCGGCGACGGAATCATGCATACGCACACACGTACAAGGCGGTCGTGTATGACTTTGGCCGTGCGCGCGTTCCTTACTCCGTCTCGCTCGCCCCTTCCGCTTTGCGCGCCTCGTTCTTTTCCTTGTTCGCCGCGTTCGCCTCTCCGTCCCTTGTGGCTCATTGACAGTCAAGAGAGACAAAGTCGGCCGTGCAGAGTTGAGTTACTGCGACTCCCTGTTATGTGACTGTTATTCAACGCGCGCGCGAGACTATGCGCTAGATACGTAGAAAGCGTAGGACACGAGGGACGGACACCTTTCGGGCCGGACGCATGTATGTACGTATTCTTTCGATCGGGCACGTCGACGGAAGCAAACGAGAATGTATTTTAGCCGGCACGTGTGATCTCTGCGAACGGATCGTCGCCAGGAAAAAAGTGAGTGACGAATCGCGCGAGCGATTCGACGCGGCTTCGAACTGTGCGCGGAAACGTGGAAGATAACGGGTTAAGTCGTTGTCGGTTGGGCGACGAATTTTTTTTTTCCTTTTTTCTCTCTTTGTTTACGAGCGATCGAGCAATCTTGAGAGAAGTATTGGCCGCGTTTCTCGTCGAACGTCCGCTTGTTCCTCTTGGTGCACGGATCGGAGTGGGGAACAGTAGTTGCCAGGTGTAACGGGGTGTCGGTAGATGCGGCCGCTGCCACTATGGGAATTCTAATTAGAGATAATGACGTCATTAAGGTCTGAGCAACGACGAGACGAGACGGTCTGCTGCGCTTACTGTACGTACTCTGTTCCGTGTGTGCGTTATACGTACGTATCGGTGATGCCCGGCACATGCAAAACGAGCTTTGTTCGCCGCGTCTACTACGTGTTCTATCGTTCCGACGTTGCGCTTCTCTCGTGCAAATGCACTCTAAACCGCCGGCAAAAGACCGGCGGCGCACGTTATCGCTCGGGAAGACGATTTTGGCGTGAACCAAACGCTGGATACCAAAGTGCGGGATAGGAACGGCGCGATATCGACCAGAGATAGCCTCAGCCTTCATTCATTCCGTTTCCCTCCGCAGGCACCGGCGATCCTAGGTTTCGTTCTTGCTTGTACAGCCGCAAGCTGCCCGGCCTACTCCGATATAACAAATAGGAGCGAGAATATTAAGAACGATACCGGACCGTGTGATTTATGTCTATTTTTTTCGGATCACCGTTAAGTAACCGAGTAGTTTCAGTTCAGAGTCCAGCGCGATAGCGTTTCAGCAGCGAGCGAGAAACTCAGCCGCGTGACCAATCTTTAGAACCATGTCTTGGATTACGTTCACGGTAGCCTCGCGCGACACGAGTCACCGGTTCCCAGAGAATTATCGGCGCGTACAAAAAACGGCCGGCAAAATCGAGAAATCGTCGCGGGAACCGCCGAGCCACCGTTAAAACAGGACCTTGTATGGCGTAAACATCGTCGCGGCTTCTCGCGTCCCAATAACCGTGCCCTAAGCTCGTCGGGTGGCTGCTGCGACGTCTGGGTACCTCGGCAGGCGCAACCCCCTCGCGATCGTGGACGACGTCTGAAAGCCGTGCTATGTTTAAAGTCCACCACTTGGGCCGCGAACCGTGAGATCTCGGCGCGGTACGGTTTGAGAGCCGCTGACATGCCTAGACGCTGCGACTCCCAGCACCATCGTCGGTACCGTCTCAGCACCGTCCTCGCGATTGGCTCTTTAAACTTTAAAAGCCAACGCGTTAGCCGCGAAACTATTGACGACCGGACAGGGCCGTCGTCGATCCGAAGGACCCCCACCAAGCTACGATGAGGCCCCTTTCAAATTTTCTCCCCTCCGCTTTCTGTCGCATCCTTCTCCCTCTCTCCTTCGTAACACTCATCCTCCCTCTCTCTCTATCTCTCTCCTTCTCTCTGCCTCCCGTTCGCCGAATCGCGGCCCCGCAAATTTTCCTTTCTTTTCTGTTTCTCCGCAGCAAAGCAAACCGACGGACGAGTCTCTCGCGAAAACCGCCGGTTCTCCTTCCCAGGAACCGCTGCCCCGTTACCACGCGGTTATGCAAAACAATTATCGTGGAATGCGGTCAGCTGTTCCGAGACCCGCGTTGACGTCATGCGGTTAACGCGTGCGCGAATTCTTCCCGAGCTCCTACGCACGTGCGTCGCGGCTACATGCCCCTGCGAAACTGCAACCCCTCTGTCGCGCAATAGCCACCCCCGCCGGCGTTTTCTCTCGGCGCGCCAGCGCCCTCTTCCCCGATCGCCCTTGATTTTTCTCGTCTCTTTCTTCTTTTTTCTGCTTTTCGCCTCCTCGCGCCAACGTCAGACGTCGACCCGCGGCCGGCTAATTAGAGAAACGCCCGGCGTCTCTCGCGTCGCTTCCGTTTTTCCGCTTGCGTAACGCGCCGCGAGACACGCCTCGTCCTTGGAAAGTTTTACACGTGCCGGAATTACACCGGCTGCGGGCTCGTTCGGTGTAAACAGGCGCGAATAGCGTTCGTTTTTATCGCGCGAACCACATCGGCGTCGATGTTTTTTGGACGCGGCGATACGATTCGTACGATAGCCGATAAGAATAGATCTGTCGCGCCAGCCGCGAGCGCGATCGCGTTCGAACGTTTTAGTCGTCGCGGTGCCCCGTGGGCGATCGTTATAATTATTGTTCCGCAAACATCCGTGTCGTTTCGTTGGACAAATAATTCGTCGCCGCCGCGCGAAGAGCCAGGTATCCGCGGCGCCTGCCCTCCCCGATTTCCTCTATCTCGTTGAATTCTGCGCGGCGCGACGTCGACGTAGACGCCGTTAACGATCGCAACGATCGCGATTCCTTCGCCGATGGAAAAGCGGAGGGTAAAGGAGCCCGCGTGTACTGCAGAGAGTTCGACGGGACGAGGAACGGCGAAGTAGGTCGTCTATCGTTCGCCGATCACCGTCGAAGGTAGCGCGGGCCACAGTCGGCGGTGGGTCTTTAAAAAATTAGCAAGCTTTGGTCCGCGCGTGGGTTCGTTCAACTTTGCGGCTGTCCGAGCCGCGCTCTATCGCGCACGCGGCAAAAGTATTTCTCCCTCTTCCTTTCTTCTAGCTCCTCTGCTTCCGTCTCCTTCCATCCGCGTTGTACGGAGAACGTTCCGCCTAAGTGAGTCACTGGTTCCCACCTAGCGCTCTTTTTCGTTCCTTCCCTCTTCCTTCTCCGTCATTTTTCTATAACGCTCGTTTATTCATCAGATTCCCGTGGCTCCCCTAACGATCCGTAACTTCCGAGCGTGTTGGATGCTCGCGGAAGTTCCGGCGGCGCGCGTCGTAAAAATACCCACGCACAGATATACACAACGGGCCTACGGTGTGCCGCCGGTCCGGGCGGCGGGCGATTCGTTGAATTCGACGGGACAGCCCGAGCAGGCACGATAGTTCGCTCGTGATCGGCTGCCGGATCGGCCAATCAACCAAGTCCCATTACTTGGACCAGCAACGAGCGTCGGGGACGTATTTAGACACGCGGTATATAGCTGTATGCGACGGGAGGCGTAGCGTGGGAACTCCTTCGATGCACAGAGGTTCTCAGTTCGTCCAATTTTCCGGTCCGTCTAACCGGAAGCCAGTTGTAGTGGCGCGCGGTATCGATTCGCGATCGAAACAGTCCGGGGCGGAAGATCGACGACACGTTGGACGGATGGCTCGCGCAGGTATACGCGATATTCTTCGGGGCAGCGATCGCGCGTTCGTGGTAGCAATGAAAGATAGCCGACCGGATGTAGGTACGTCTTCGTTCGTTCGTTCGTTTCCTCCCGCGAGCGCTTCATTTGGCCGCTTTTTCCAGCGCATGGCGACCGCCTCGGCGATATCTCTCGTAGTCGGCCCGTCGCGCAATTGCGCCATTGCTGTGGGCTTCTCTCTCTCTCTCTCCCTCTCCCTCTCTCGTTCTTTTTTTCTTTTCTTTTTACAGACATCCTTTATCCGAGCATTAGTATCGAGTGTGTGGGTACTTTACATACGAGCCGTTACAAAATGACCGCTCGCGCGACCGACGCGGCCGATCCTGCACGCGAGGTTACGCATCGGCCGACTCCGGTGCGTTTTCCACGGGTTTCCCCGCTACTGTTTGAACGCTATTTGTTCAAAGCCATTACAAGGCACGCGCGTGCGTCCGTCGCCGTCTGCCTGCCTGCGTGTCCCTGCGTACCGCGTCCTGCGCATAGATCGTTCCCTCTTTCACTCGCCATTCAGTACACCCGACATGAATGAACCGCAAACTCTTCGCCTCGTAGTAAATACATTTTCCCACACGTTCGCCGCAACAATGGCCGCGCGCGGTTCAAGGTTCGAGGGTGAACTCGCGCGCCGACGCGCCGCGTTCGTTCGTTCGTCGATTTCTTTCTTTCTCCCGATCGCGATCGTCCGTTCGGGTTTGCCTCCGCGAACGGGAGACGAGAGGATCGAGATCGGTACGCGTCCGCGGAATCGCGGACGCGTCCTCGGTCGGGGAACGCGGACAGACGACGAACGTGCTATCTGCTCGCGGCGTGTGAGCTCCGCGCACGATTTTAAACGGGTTAACGAACTCCGGTTTCCCTCGATAGCGCAACATTCGTGGGTAAAACGCTTTACGGATGCCCGCCGATGTGTTAACGAGCCCGTCGAGTTCCTCCGGATTCGTTGCACCTGCGAAACGCAGCAGTCGATCGTGTGAAAATCGTTCCGGCGCGATGTTCCTCGTCGATTTTACGATATCCCGTTGCTGGCTATAATTCAGCACTCGTTGTAGAATATCCCCCCCCCCCAAACACACACACATACACACGCGCGGTGTGGCTGGCTAAACAAATTGGCGAAACGAACGGTCTTGCCTGGGAAGAGGGGCAGCGGGGTAGAGGGGGCAGGGTGACGAATGAATTCATTGACCGGTCGGATAATCCGGGAGCATCTTTTTCGACCGTACCGCAACTGGGTCACGCATTCACGCCGCGAATTCTCGTGCATGCATATTTCGTTTCCGCTCTTGACGTCATCTCCCCTCAGCCGCTGCGGCGCGGCCGGGCGTCGTTCCGAATCAATTCCCGCCTGAATAAAGGAGGAGTGAAGAGGAAGAAAAGAGAGAAAAAAACAGAAATTGCGCGTAGGCGGCGCCATTGAAGTATGAATAGCGAGGAAAATAGTTTGCGGCGGCTCGGTCGCGTTATTTTCACCGTTAACGTCGACCGCCCGGATATCAGGTGGAAAGGCGGATAAGTGATAAAATGTTTGCGTCATAGCGCCACCTGCGCCAAGCACGGAACGCCCGGTTGCGTAAGTGCCCCTCTCGCAGCTCGCGTGTACATATATGTGCATCCGCAGAAAATCGTCATTCGCTCGCGTGTCCTCCTCCTCGCTCGCGTCGCGTCGCGTCCGGAAAGGATGCGACGCGGACGGAACCGCGGCGCAACAGGTCTCCTCGTGGCAGGTTCCGTCGTCGCGACATCGAGCGAAAAAGGGATCGTTTCGGCGACGCGTCCCGCGTTCGCCTTCTCTCGCCGTTCGCAGTCGCTATTGTTGCCCACGCTCGTTCGTCGATACCGGTCCACGTTCCCGCGACTCGACCGGCGTTGAGCTTCGCTGCTGTGCGAGAAAAAGAAGCCGAGGAAAAAACAAGCGGAGCAATTCGGTTTATCTCGTAGGGACAGAGGCCGTTTCCATGGTCGATTCGTTGTTCGCGGTTGAATTTCGTAATCGCGACTTCTCTCGTATCGGTATTCGATTCTGCTCGCCGCTCCCCTTTCCCCTACGCGCCAGGCTTCCTCTTTCCCTTGTTCGCGGCTGAATGGAGGCGTCAGAATTCTTATCGACTGACACAGAGAGAGAGAGAGAGAGAGAGAGAGAGCGAGGGGGGGAGTGAGAGACCGTTTACGTCAAAGCCGGCTGCGACGGAAAAAGCTTAGTCCGAACGGAATTCACGACGGCGATACACGGTTGCGCCAGAAGAAGGGGAGAAGGAAAAAGGAAAAGAACGACGACCGTCGTCGCGTCGTGCTTCTTCACCGCCTTATCGCTCGATAATCGCCGCCGCGTTGCCTCCGATCGCATCTCTTTAAATCAACGAACCGATCTCGCGCCGCTGTGCGAAGCCGTGCGCAGAACGGATACGCTCGTTCATATGTTCCATTGCTCCGAGACACCGGACGTTGCGAAACTCTAGAAACCGATGCGCGTCAATTCTGATTCCCCTCGTTTCGTTCTAAAAGCGTTCCAACGGAAGCGGGCGGTGTTTTCGCCGGCGACGAGTCGAAATGAACCGCGAGGACGGGCCCCGCGGCGCCGTTGCGTATCGAACGGCGAGATTCGAGACGTTCCGTCGTCAGATGTATCGGTACCGATCGACGCGCCCGCCCACCGATAGCCGTGCGTGAAAAATGTGTCCCATTAACGCGTTCGCGTTCAGCCGGAGGAAATCTGTGCTACGCGGCGCATTCGTCTGTCGCGCTCAGGGAGAAAGGGCTGCGATGGGGCGGGGTGGGGAGGGTCGGGGAGCGGCTGGTTCAGTAATGAATGGATTAAACAGCCTGACGTCACAGGATGGATTATATAAACGGTGGTACGCGTGACTACGGACGTAGGAAGGAAGTTCGCTTCCTTTCGTACCTAGAAGGCATTCGTTCGTATGTACGTTCGCGCGCGTACGGTACACGCGCATGCATATGCGCGCGTACCCAAACGATTTCGTCGCCGAGGGGTCGTTCATTTAAAAGCGGACGAGCTTGGTTAAAATCCCAACGGCGACGGCGGCCTGTCGGCCCTTTCGAAGCTTCCCT
The DNA here is from genome assembly GCA_963969485.1 of Nomada goodeniana. Taxonomy (NCBI): domain Eukaryota; kingdom Metazoa; phylum Arthropoda; class Insecta; order Hymenoptera; family Apidae; genus Nomada; species Nomada goodeniana. The sequence goes on along the minus strand of OZ018305.1, from coordinate 4,655,545 downwards.
TTTGCCGGCACCCCCCCCCCACCTCCCTTCCCGGCGTCGTTTTTACCTGCGACTCCGTTGCTCGCGAACCCGTGCCACAATCCATCCCCCCTTCTCTTTCTGTTGCAGATCTCGAACGGGGACGTCGAACGTGTCGCGGCGAAGACGTTCGTATTGAGGCGTTTAAATCGCGTTCCGCAGCAGCTGACAGCCGACACACGCGTGCCGGGAGCCAAGGTATGCCCGATCTAGGTGCCGTTCCGCGGCCCTCCGTTCGACCCCGGTCGAATATATATATATTTCCGACGCCGGTCGGGCGAATCTATCGGCCGGCCGGGAGCAGTAGAATAGGCGGCTCGCAGTCGGACCGACTCTGGCGACCCAGTTCTCGCGGGGCTCGTAACACGGAAAGATCGGGGCACGTGTTTGCGGATCGGAACAGACGCGGCACCGAGGCGCTCCGAGACGGTTATTAACGCGTGCAGTCTGGGAGCTGTCTGCGGGTCGATGTCCGACGCGCGAAAATAGAAGCGCCGCGACGCTCGTTACATTCCGTCACCTACAATCGTTGACCACCCTCCGTCGAGCGCGGAGAGTGCCAGTTGCCGACCGGTTCGCCGGTTCCTCGAGTTCCTGTCCACGGCTCGATCGCCGACAGCGATTCATCGAATCGTTCGGGGCGGCGGCCAGCTCTTCGTTCAACCTTCGCCGATTTCGGACGATCCGACGACGAGTCGCGCGTTAGCGTCGATGTCCCCGCGCTCCGTTTCTGGTTCCACGCTCGCGCGCTCGAAATATCGCGACGATCACCGTCGGGGTTGGTTAACGGTCACCCTGCTAACACTTAAGGAAGGGCAGGTGGCGTGGTCCGGTTCGCAGGGAAAAAGGGCAGCTGTTCGTCTTAGACGTGCTCCCCGGGCGGATGGGAATGGAAGGGGGATGTGATTCGCTGCTAAGGTAAACGATATAATGGGGACGTAACAGTGGGTCCTTTTCAGAGGCAGATGTCCTGCTCGAGACACGTGCCCATCCCCGTTTTTGGGCCCCCGATTCCCTTCCTTCGACGCGATTAGACCGGTGAGAAGGAACGCGAGCGGAAAACTCCGACAGGGGCTCCTGCAGGCTCTCTCCTTATTCGTCTCCCGTCTCTATCTCTCTATCTCTCTCTATCCCTCTTTCTCTTCCGCGCGCGCGCTTCCGGCTTTCCTTTCATCCTTCTTTTCTTCCTCTCTGTCCTTCGTTCGAGCGCTCCCGTTTTCTCACCTGAAGGGGAACGCCAGCTGCCGCTTTCGTCGCGGCCAGATCGCAACGACGACACGACGTCGACGTTTGAAAACCGGCGTCCATTGTAGTCGCGAGACTCGTCCAGCCAGATCGCCACGACCTTCTCGATATACGCGTGCTAGCTGCCGAAGTTTCGTGGTACCCGACGCGAGGGAAGACGGTCGGCCATTCAGACGCAGGTCTGTCGAACAGCGACGAAAGCGCGGCAGAAGTGTTCCGCGCGAGCTGGTCGACTTTTCGCAGAGGGTGCGCCGGGGATCGCGGGGTGCCCGCGTATCCGTTCGACTCGACGGCGAGTTCGATAGATCGGAGATAGGGGACGGCCGGTGCAGGCGAATTCCTTCGAACGGTCGAGCGCGCGCAGTTGAAAGGTGCATCGAGGATTTCGTGGAAACCGCGGCGCGGTTCGTCTCCTCCGCTCGCGGCGGCGCATTCAAGCAGGTCGCGCTCGTTGTCTGAGAGCCTCTGGCGCGGCGTGCGACTTTTTGAACCGCTTAGGTCCCACGCTGAGACTATGGACGTTCTGCGTAGCCGCGTTTGTACGTCTCTCTATGCGCGCGAACCCGCGTACGCGCGTGTGCACCAGAGAGAGAGCTACGGATCTAGCGAAAACCGCCGTGCCACCTGCAGCTGACGGGACTTCGCGGCGCTCGCCCGAAGTACTCGGCCTTTCGTTCCTTCTTCTTTTTTTTTTATTCGTTCCCGTCGGTTCGCAGTGAGGTACTTCGACGCTCGCGTCCCCCCGGGAAAACATATTTCCCGTCGAACCTCGAAACGTAAACTTGACGCGCCCCCTTCGTTTTCTCATGTCTTGCTTCTCCTTCGTCCGTCGAGGCCGAAAAATCGATCGGCGGGCCCGATTTACGATTCAAGGCGACGCCGACGATTCGAACGTGGAAACGAGACGAGAGAACGTCGCGGTAGCCATGAATCGAGGCTAATCCATTATGAAGCGGTGCCTTCTGTATTGTAATGCGCCGAGATTGACAATGACATAACGCACACGACGCGAACGCGGCCCTCCATTATTCATCGGGATCATCGATGCCCGATTATCATATTATAATGGCGGCGGCATCGGGACTCGTAACCTTGAAACAATGACTCCTCGCCTCGTTACCTTGAACCGCGGAAGCATCGGTATTTCTCGAATCGATCCCGCGCCGTTTCTCGTTTCTCGTCGCTCGCCTAGATTCCATTCGACGCGGAACCACGGGGCCCCCGTGACGGCACGGCGGTAGTGTGGGGGGGGGGGTGTCCGCGAATAGCCAACGAGACGGGAACTCGAACGTCCCCGTGCTAACCGCAACCAGCCGACATTTGCTGTGTCGCTACTCGGGCCCCGTAGCCGCGTTTGGTATTCCGCTCGTCGGCCGGCACGATGATACTCGTGGCGTACTTCCACGACACTCGACGAGAGACCGATCGACGACGAGCCCCGTCTCTTCGTTGCGATCGTGTCGGAATGCGTTCCTGCGGGTTTAGCGACACGCACCGCCAGAAGACGGAACCGGCGCAGCCGTCGGGGGGACAAAAGAAAGGGTGTCCGCGGTGTTTAGATTTATCTTTATTCCTTCCGCTACGGCCGCGGCCGGAGCCAAGCACAGTTACGTGGAAACGTGTACGGCGAGGAATAAAACAGTAGAGGCCCCCCCCCCACTACCCTCCCCTCTCCGCGCCGCTATTGGTCAGGCCGGTAAATGAACTAATCGCGAAGCCGACAACGAGTTCGGCCACTCTAGCGGTAAGCCGGTGTAGTCGTTCGGCTGTCTCCCACGGCAGGGCCGCGCGTCGACCGCATTCCACTTGCGGACCCTTTCCACCGCCACCGCTGCTGGGTGATCGACCCTAATCGCCAAATTCGATCTCGAATTATCGTCGCCCCGCTTTCACGCGCGATCCTCGCACGGTTCTATGCGGGAGACGGAACTACACGGCCGGGTTCCGCGATCCCGTCTCATTCCGCCCCGCTACGCGAATTCTGGCCGACGAGCGACGCGTGGAGGCGACGCGCGTCGTCGACGCACGATTCGTGTCTCGCGTCCGAAAGAATGGGGTCGTATCGGCGATGGCGACACAATAGCGGCGGTGATAGCATTATTAGTAGCGGGCAAAGTGGCAGTAGGTGGCGACGCCGGTAGGTGAAACACGATGGAGATTCGGCGCGGAGCGGATCGGTCTCCCTAGCGAAGGTAGCCGGGGAAAGGTGGAGAGAGAAGAAAGGGGAGAAGAAGAGGAAGATGAGAAGGTGGAGGTGGCTGATCAGGTGGTGAGGAGGCAAGAGTAAAGTCGGCGACTGGACTCGTACCTGCATTCCATTCCCACTGCCCGCGTAGGTCCTTGTATAGGTGGTCGCCCTCCTTCTCCTTCGTATTCTTCGTCTACTTCTTCTTCTTCTTCTTCTTCTGCTTCTTCTTCTTCTTCTTCCTCCTCGACTTCTCTCCAACAGCAAGGAAATCTACGCCAGTCGTTCCCGCTTCGTCTTTGTCTTCTTCGTTCGTTCGGTCGATTCGTGTCCTCCGGTTATCGATACCATCGGGCCCCGATCGCGCCACGGATACGTCTTTATGCGCATTCCAAGAAAATCTCCCCGCGGTGCACTATTTTCTCAGTACGTACGGTTTTCATGAAATTCTCGGTGCCCTCGTCTTCGCCGCCTTTCGCCGTCGCGAAGAAGGTGGACGCGGGGCACAAGACCGTTCGATGGTTGGCGATCGCCCGCGAACCGAGTTACCCTTTCTACTTTATTCGAAAAATTATGGCGTGCCGTCTCTCGCCTCTCGGTCCTACTTTTTCGCAAACCCCTACTCTTCCGGTTGGCTCCTCCCCTTGGACCTCTGCTCTCTCGATAGGCTTCGACTTCGTCTTCTCGTCGTCCTTCTCGCTCCCGCCGATTCTCTCCAGTTGCCAACCGGATCGAAGTCCCGAGTGTTCCACAGGAATACCGCCGGTCTAAACTTTGTACGCGAGGCCGTCGCTTTTCACGAAAGTTCGCGAAAGGAGGTCGTCCCGGCAGATGCAAAGCGGCGCAAAATCCCGTCGATCGTCCGTAACGCCCGGTGGCCGTTCTCCAGGCGGTGAACGCCGCCTCCCTCGCGTCTGTGCCTGCGGACAAATATAAACCCGTCTGGTTATTCCAGAGCTGCAATCCTCTTAATTAGAGCAATTAGCTGGTCCCAGAATAGACGGATGACGCGTCGCGTTCTTACGCGTGTGTCGCGAAATCGCGCAATCCGTTCGTTCCCCCGCGAAACGCAACGTTATACGTCGGGCGCGTTCCGCGGCCCGATCTCTCGTACGCCGGGCCATCGTCGCCGGCAGGACTTCGGGGAACCGGGGATATTTGAAAATCGGGCCGAGGAGGTGAAAACGAGCCGCGCTAGAGAGCTGTGCCGAGCGACGACACGCCGTTGTGGCTCGTCCGTTTTGCGGCTAAACTGCGAATAAGAACGACGGTGGCAGCGCGCGCGCGGCTATTCGTTCGCAGAAAGTTCAGCAACCTCTGTCGACGTTTCGTCCCGTGGCCCTCTTTCTCTTCGCCTTTCGATAGCCTAGCTCTTCGATCGACATAGCGCGAGCGTGGTTCAGCACTCGCGGCCGATTCTTACCGATCTAGGCGTGTGCGTCGTTCGCAACGGGGACGCGTCGCGAATTTCGTCGAGCGCCGACGAAGACGGATCCTCCGTGTAGCCGGTTCGACCGGGGAGGATCGTGGTCTCGTTCGCGAATGGCTAATTAGACGGGAAACCCTGGGTAACCGATACCATTCGAACATCGCGACCCTCCGAGGATTCACGCGCGGCTACTCGCCGCGGAACGTTTCTCGCCTCTCGTAACGTCCCTCGTAATATTATTTCTCTCGAGAGAAATCGAGACCGGCTTCTGTCTCCTCCGTGGTTCTTTGCTCGTTGCTCGATGCCGTCGTGCTCGCTCTCAGTTACGCGCTCCGTCGGTATGCCGCGAGAGAAGCGAATTCCGAGAGTGGCAGCCTTGTCAAGGTGTTCTTTTCCCCTTGCTGCTCTTGCTTGGAAACGTTCCCACTGTCCTCCTAAGCGGTTCCGATTACTCCACGCCGATGGAACGTAAGAAGGAAGTCTTGAAATTCTTGTGCAGCGTATCATCGATCCGTGCATTCTTATGCTCCACCTACACTCGCGACCGGCGAGAAGTCCTTAACGGGAAGGTGGGGGATTCTTCGAACCGGCGAATCGATTGCGTCTAACGCGACATCGATATTAAAAAGAAGGAATCGACCGTGCAGCGCGTCGAAAGGTATTTGAAGAAGCGTGCGGTAGGCAGCGACGCGTGTAGGTATACACGTGCTTGTCCCCTCGATCCACATCTACACGCGAGATTCTCTGGAGTGGTTTGTCACGCGTACAAATAGCTGACCTCGCTTCGTCGCCTCTATCAATGGCTCGACGGTGGTCTGAATGACTTTTACGCCTCTTCCTCTTACTACGCCTTGTTGCTTGATTGCCTTCGCTCCGTCTATTCGAGCCCCTCTGTTCGTCGCACCGCGAGATAAAACGAACTGGACCGCTGTGTTTCTTAATATTTCGAAAGTCGCCTGTCTTCCGCGAACTTGATGTCCGCGGAAAATCTGGTAATTGTATTTCTGCGCGCGGCGATACGTTTGCGACAGATGAACTATGTAAATGCAGGAAAATGTGCGCGCACTAATGGGCTGGTTTTGAATTTCGCGGAGCGCAGTTGTGCCTCTACAGCCGATACTAAAGAATGCTGTCGGTAAGGTCGCCGGTCTGCGACATTTCCATACGGTAATGCAGACAGCTGCCGACCATGTCGGTAAGTCAGGGTGTGCAGGCTGCGGCAACTTGGCAGCCGATACACTAGTGTACCTGCGTTCTGCTTTATCTCCAGAACTGTGCCTCCTGAAACATGGCAACAGATAGCGCAGCTAGGCGCTCCTGTGAAGCTCAACGAGGAGACTGCGGCTCATTCCTGCGCCGACCTTTGCGGGAGGCGATCGCTCGTTGTTCCGTTAACCTTGTCGTTAAGTTAACCGATAATGAACTTACTCTTATACTTTGCGTACATCGTTTGCGATAAGAAAAATACTCAAAGAATGCGCCTTCTCGTTTCGATTTTCTGCTAATCTTCGCTCGTTAATTTTAACGATCAATCAGACGAGAATAGCGTGTGTCGTGTCGCGTTAATTAGATAAAACTAGCGTCTCGATTCTCGGAAGGATTCGATAGGGGCAATCAGCGACGAAACCGTTCGGTTTTTAGCACCGTTACGATATCGTGAGCGTTGCGTATGTCCTTTATTAATCTCTTACGGTAATCGTAAACGGGAGAAACAGTGAGGATCGTTGAAACTGAATCCTCCGAGGTGAATTTATCGGTATCATCCCTGTAGCTCGTCCCGGTGGTCGACGGCTCGTCTTTTTTTCCCTCGTCTTGCCTGCTTTCACGGAATCGTTACGAGGTCGCAGGGTCGCGTTGCTCGTTTTATCGGTGCTCTCCGTGGAACCGTCAGCGCGCTATCAGCTAACCGATAGCACACGTGCAAAGTAGTATACGTCGATCGATCCTCACGTTCGTCTATTGACGATCGGCTCGGGCCAGCTCGTTCGCATCCCCCTAAATTCGCAAGTTTCATTGCAGGCACGCAACGATGGCGATCGATAAACGAGGTGCGTAGAAACACAAGACGAAACTGGTTTTCACAATGATTTGACAGATAGATTTGATTCTGAGATCATTGTGAAAGCTGATTTTGTTGAAGAAGCATCGATAGACGTGATTGTTAATCGTGGGATTTACAGTCGGCGGAACGATCGCGTTCGAAGAGACAGTATAGGGGAGCGTTTCCATCGGATCCTGGAAACGATCGGACCGCAAAGATTGCGCGGTTTCCCATTCACCGTGCCCGGTCTATAATTGTTGACGGATATATAAATGAAACGCACAAAGGGGCCTCTGTCTCGCGAGCGTTGCTCATCGTAGCACGCGCTGCGCGCCGCGAGCCTCGAAATTTATGATTCGACGAGGAACGAACGCATGGTAGAAGGGAGGATGATAGAAGACGTCCCAGCAAAAAAAACTTGTTCGATCCTTCGCGGCGATATCGCGTGGTTCGCGGAAGCGCAAACGTCGCGCGCGATTGCGCAACAATATCGAGCACAACCAGGAGCGTTGTGTCAGGAAAATGTGGAAAAATGTCGCCTACGTATCGCGCAGATAATCGGGGGTACCCTCGAGGACACGAGCGGATGCAAGCCTCTGCCCTCCAATTAAGTATCTGGAGCGCGAATCAGCGATGCCGCTTTTTGCCCGAGTTTCCGGTGGTGATTTATCAAACGGAAAAGATCGCATCGGACGAGGAGGCAGCACGAGGCGGCAAGAAGCAGCCTCTCGCGGGAGAGGACGAACGAGCTAGACAAGCGGGTGCGGAGCAGGACGGAGAGGAAGAGGAGAATGGCTCGCGAGTGGCGAAGCGGTGGCGATCCCCCGCGCGAACCTAGAATGCATCGTTATGCGCCGAGCTATGCACGCTCGAGCGCTATCAAGTGTCAAACGAACCGAACGTAAGAAAAACCAAACGGCAGAGCTCGCGGGCACGAAACTTTGAGGGAACGCAGCCGGACGAGGGAGCGAGAAATTCTATATGGTATCCGTCCCGACGGTCATCTACACCTCTCGACCCTTCGACGATGAACACCGCTACTTTTGGGCCCTCTTGGTGCATCAAACTTTTGACAGCTCGGGGAAACGCCGCGCACAGAGTGTCCTCGAGAATCGACCATCCAGCCCCTTTTCTCCTTACCCTTCCTCTTGGAAATCAAGTCCGCCGCGTACCAGATATCGAGAGAGAGATATGTATCGTCCTCTCGAGATTCGTCTGCTGCCGGGAACGTTTCTCTAACCTGCTGGTCTTCCGTTACAGATGCCCCGGGTCGCGAATGGACACAGCGAGCTTCTGCTCGGCACATACCGTTCACCGTCCTCGTCGCGCACGGTTCCCCGGACGACAACCGGTAAGTTTAATGCTACGCGCCGATAAGAACGCACCCGACTCCTCTATTTTATTTTATTTAATTTTCGTTCGTTCCTTTGCAGCGACCGAAGCAGTGGCTCGTAAAAAAAACCTTGGCAAATTGGATCACCGGGCGGGACGCACTTGTTCTCGTATTACGAACCGATAGACCGCTGGAGGGCGACGCTCGACAGCTTACGAAATCACGCAAGATTTATTCCGGCCCGAGCGTTGTTTTTTCCTCGTCGTCGGACACGGCGTTATTTTGACAAGACCCGGAGGAAATTTATCGTAGAACACCCGGAGGCGATGCCAACTACCCCAACTCGACAATGTTTTGAGCTATTAGACGAAACAAGTCGTTGGCTTTTTTACGAGCAACCGCGGTGACCCGCGGTGCCCGTCGTTGGTCCACGAAGGCTCGATCGTAAAACGTATCGATAAGCAATTTAGGGATGTCCGCTGGCGATGGCGCAATCGCGCGAATTGACGCGCCCCTCGATATATATCGCCCCATCTAAATTCCATTAGTAAAATTAATAAACTGTCGTACGCCTGCGATTGCCCTCGTGCGCGATCCTTCCCGAGAAGACCGCGAGTCAAAGAGGGGTCGTAAAAATGAATGAGTCAGTGGGAGGAAATAAATAACCGGGAAAAGTGAACACTCGTCGAATCAAGTTTAACTCGTTATCGTTTTACGAGCGGCCACTTTAAGCGATCTCGTAAAAACGTCCAACCGCGATTTTCTGGAAAACTCGTAAATTCTCGCAGCCACTTGTAACGCCACCCGGCTCCCCCCGCTCTCTCGCCCGCTCTCCGGAGAGAAAGAAGGAGCTCCTCCCTGTCCTCCTTCGATACCTCCCCTTGACATTGGCTGAAGATTATCGGAGTGAATCGGGAGGAGAATTAGGAGGAGAATTAGGAGCGTGTAAAAGGTAAAAGGAATAAAAGACGTGGAAGAATCTGAGAGCGTGGTACACGTGCGTAACGCACGCCGCACGCTCAGTGTCGTTCTTTCGCGCGCGGATGTGCGCACCATCGCACATACGATTCGCTCAGCTTGTCAAAGAAAACTCTCTCCCTCGTTCTGCCGCTGTTCTTGGCTGGATATCTTGACCGCGTGTCTTCGGTCCCGTGAAGCACGAGCAACGGGCCGTGCTTTTATCGAAGCCGAATCGCCGCTAGCCACATGTGTACCTAGCAAAAAGTCTCTCCTCAAGTTTTATCCTCCCTGCCTTCGTTCTCACTCCTTCTCTATCTCTCTCTCTCTCCCCATCTCTCTCTCTGTCTCTCTTACGGTCCCTTCTTCCCTGCCACTCGTCCGCTCGCGACTAATAAATCGTGGTCGTCTTGGCCGTCGTTTCGAGCAGTCTTGGAGTATCGAGCGTACGAAAAATTGCTGCCTGTATCGTACCGCTTTTCCCTTTGGTAACGTCATCGCGATGCTCTTGCAACTTGACCCCTTTATCCGTTAATGTGACAGGACGGCGCGATAAGCCCTTCTTCTTTCCCTGAACGGCCGGGGGAACGAGAAACAGAGGCTAGAGGGAAAACAGTTCGCCATCCGTACATACCGGCGCGATCGGAGTTTCAATTTAATCCCGCGAAATTTCACAGCGGCGCGAACATTGGTCGTGTACGTGTACACGTACTTTGAATCGTCGGGAGACGTACGATTTGACGCGTGATCGAATAATATTGTGTTATAAATTATGGTAATATCAGTGGACGCTTTAATCTCGGCAGCAATTAGTCTCAGTCGGCAACGATCGTACAGTTTGTTGCGTACCCCAGTTATCGAAGTGATTTTTCAACGGGACTATCGATAGGAGACCGTGAGACGCTTTTTTCGTTCTTGGATTCAGAAAGTGTTGCTGAATTAGCAACAATCTAGAAATGTAGGCTTGCTTCCTCAGTTCATTATATATTATACAATTTCTCTGTACACAGCAACAATTCCGCGGTATCTCTATACGATGGTCGTTCTAAAACAGAAACATATCGTTCCTTGAATCGAGAGCTTTAATTTAAGACGTCGTTGACTAAAATCGGTCCAGTGAGACGCGAGATAATTGAATTTGTTTAAAGAAATTGTATACTAATGGCGATCCCTTCGCTGTTCAGAGGTTCTCGTGGCATCGGCCATTCTGTCGTAATTTAGCTTCGTGCTTTATTCAAGCTCCAGGCTTTTCACCTGTCGGCCATTCACTTGTGCCTCTGAAAAAAGGCACGTTTTCTCGTCTGGCGGTACTCTCAGCGCGAAGACTATAATCGAGATGGCTCGCATTTGCTTAAAACTTTTCTTTTCGAAATGTCCAGGAGTGAATAGTTCTCTCTAAGAATTTATTTCGAAAGAATAGAGATCGTTCGGTGTTGCAAATAACACCTCGGGAAAATATAAGATAGTTGCAAACAACCCCTCATCAAAATACAATTAATTTTCAACCAAGGAATTGTGAAAGCAAAGTTGCCAATTGGGCCCTAAGGAAACGCAACAAAGTACCTGGAATTCTCGAGAAAAATTTGCTGGTACGTGCTCAAACATATTGCGGTTCTATCGGTACACGCGAAACCATGGTATCGCTGATATCCTTTGCGAAATAGATTCTGGCCAGTGGCAAACTCAACGCAAGGAATAGATTTTCAGGATTTATGCAAAAGGGTGAAGGAATTTCTTCAGTGGATATATAAGATAATGATTCATATTCGTATGCGTTTTATTAGTGGTCCATTTCTTTTCTCATTTTGTTTCCTCGATTTCTTTTGCTATAAATTTGTTTACTTATCATGAATGACCAACTATTATAGTTTTATTTGTGGGTACAGGGTAGCTGGGGCCAGACGAGAATCGGAAACAGACATCGTTGGCAGAGGAAAGGAAAACAACGAGCAACTTGGCATCACGCAACATTAATACCGCAGACAACCCTTCTTTGGAAGAAGGAATCGCAGACAACGAATGACGTCGAGAGATTATATTCTAACTTGTATACGCTTCACTTATAAGATCTATTGTAAATGAGTTTATAACCATTGATTAACAATGAGATTAACTATACATTTACATCAACTACTTTTAATCCTGTACATTTCTTAAAGTTTCAATAAATGCTTCATAAAAGATATACCGTTATCTCTCATTATTTCAACACCTCTCCAACCCTAATCTATCATAAATCAAAACCAGAACAATGTTGCAAAAAAGTGTGCTCTAAATCTAAGAGACATTCAACATTCAACAAAATCGGGGATGTGTATCAGGAGAATATGATGTGCGAGGAGGTTTCGCGGTGAACAATTATGGAACAAGGTTGTGCCTAAATTTGTGCAACAAAGTTGCAAATCCAGCTCTAAGAAAATGCAACAAAGGTGCAATCAACGCCTCGCGAAAACGCAACAAAGTTGCAAATCGAGCTCTAAGAAGATGCAACAAAGTTGCAAACAACCCTCGCGAAACGCAACAAAGTTGCAGAAATTTTCGAGAAAAATTGGCAACAAAGTTGCAAACGGCGCCTCGTGAAAACGCAATAAAGTTGCAGAAATTTCCGAGAAAATTTGCAACAATGTTGCTCCAAAAATTGTGCGGCAGAGTTGCAAACGCACCTAGCGAAAATGCAACAAAGTTGCAAATCTCGAGAATTTTTGTGCAACTTTGTTGCGTTTCACGAGGTGCCGTTTGCTACTTTGTTGCGTTTTCGCGTAGCGTTGATTGCAACTTTGTTGCATTTTTAGGCGTTATTTGCAACATAATTGTATTTTTATGAGGAGTTGTTCGCAACTTTGTTGCATTTTTTAGGCGTCATTTGCTACTATCTTATATTTTCCCGAGGCGTTGGTTACAACTCTGTTGCATTTTCGCGAGGTGTTATTTGCAACCATATTTCATTATCGCTAGGCATTTCTTTGCAACCTGGTTGAACTTTGGTGAGGCGCTTTATGTAAACCTGGTTGCAATATGTTTAGTAATGCTGAGGTCTATATTTACAAGTTCTCCGCTTGTGAACTTTGAATTTAAAGTTCCAACACGGTAGTACTTGTTTAAGGAATTGGAATTAGGTATTTTCAAGGATAGTGAAGGAGTGTTAAAATAAAAAGAACAGTACAATTATTTTCATTGAAGATTTATTTAAATTAATTAATAAAGATACAAGTTAGAAGTTACAAACTATTTTTATAAACCAATTTATTATAACTAAAGTATGTGGCAGAAGTTCTTCTATCTTCTTTCTTGCTCTTATGCACAATGAGAAGGGCTGGTCAATGATCTTCATTTCTTTGCCCAGGAAGCCTGCACACACAAAAAATATACTAGTAAGTATACATAACAGAAAGGAGAAAAATTGTGATGGGATATTTAGAGATAAAAGATGGGGGTAAGGCTAAGCCAGAAGCATAAGATAAAGCGAGGATTAATTGAAAAGGAATGGAATAAGTCAAGCAAGAATGAGTTTGACACGAAGGGAATGAAACGAAGTCATGGTAAGCCTTAAAAGAAGCTATCTGAAATACAACAGCAGGAGCGGAACAGACAAATAAAAGGAGCAAGATATGATGAAAGGTTTAGATTTATTAAAACAGCAACAGTACTATAGTTCCTAAGTAAAGGAGAAACAGGAATGATTTGGCAATTAATAGCGCAGAAATAGATATTGGGAGAAAGAAGGGAATAAAAGATGTGACTTGTATCTAGACAAAATAATGTGAGAATATCCACTAAGAGAATGTAGGGGTATAGCTAGGGGCATTACGATAGAAGATCTGATGCATGGAATAACAGATGAAAGCTTAGGAATTTGAAACAGAAAGATATATAATAGACGTGCTATGAAAAGACGGCAGGTGAATAGTTTATTTCTTTCCCTTTCATTGGATACTTCACAGATATAAAAGTAATCAACAGGAGTCGAGATATAAAATTTCTAATTAACATCGGAATTTACAATCTGTCGGTAACATTAACAATGGCATGGAAATGGCACTGCGGATCTGGAACCCCAAATGTACGTGGCGCCATCTCGTGTTTGCGCCTTTTTCGCAGTTTTCTCCACCTCCAAAACCGAATTCCTGGATTACATCGCTGATTTAAGCAATTGCGCTTTTCTCAGCTTACAATGGATATTTTTTATCCGGATTAGTCTCAAATTAAAGCTACGGACCATAGCTATCTTCTCTAACAGTTTCAAGCATATGACAATTGTGATTTAAAAGTTATAATTAATTAAAGGTTGGGCGAAAATGCACTCCTGGTCATTGCAATTATCTCGACTTCCGGATGCGCTAGATTAATGACCGAGTGCTTAACATGAAGGCAAAGGTTGCTGCTCCACGACTATAAACGATTTACAAATGCTCCATGCGCTGTTTATTTTTTATAAACAACTTAATAATTCGTTTGAGAATTTCACAGTAACTATAAATGACGGCCGTTCTAAAACATGAACAGATCGTTCCTTGAATCGAGAGCTTTAATTTAAGACGTTGCTGACTAAAATCGGCCCAGTAGATCGCGAGAAAATTGAATTTGTTTAAGGAAATTATAAACAAATGCGATTACTTTGACTTGTAGATGAGCTACATCAATGATCGTAAGACATTTATTAAAGCTAGAAGTGTAAGCTACCATCTCCCATAGGTGTGAACATTATGCCACGTGAGATTCATTTGTTATAAACAATTAAACAATTGAAATTGTTATTAAGGCCATCTGGAAATAGTTACAGCAACGGAATATTTTTTTCTGGGAAGCTTATTCCCCTCCCTTTTATCTGAGACCTGGTTCATTAAAATCGGCCCAGTAGATCGCGAGAAAATTAAATTTGTTGAAGGAAATTATAAAAAATGCGATTACTTCGACTTGTAGACGAACTACATCAATAATCAGATGACATAAATTAAAGCTAGAGGTTCAAGCTACAATCTACAATAGGCGCCTTCAATATTCCATGCGCGGTTCGGTTGTTATAAAGAAATACAATATTTAAACAATTATTACGAGCAAGGGGATAAAGGCACTGTAACGAGTCTGTTACAGGTGAATAGCTTATTCTTCTACCTTTCATTTGACACCTCATGGATTAAGAAATAACCACCCGGAGCCGAGGCATAAAATTTATAATTAACATCGCTGTTTACAATCTGTCGGTAACGTTGTCAGTGACATGTTTCTAGGGCTCTAGAACCACACAGGTACATAAAAATGTACGTGGCGCCATCTCGCGTTTGCGGCCTTTTTCGCAGTTTACCGCGCCTTCAAAACCAAATTTCTGAATTACATCGTTAATTTAAACAATTGCGTGTTTCTCAGCTTCCAGTGCGTATTTTTTAACCGGGCTTATCTCAAATTAAAGCTGAGGACAGCAGCTTTACATTCCAACAGGTTTCATCAATCTGGCGTTCGTGGTTCGAAAGTTATGAACAATGGAAAAATCGGCGAAGATGCACTTCGCTGCATCTCAATTTTCTCGACTCCTAATTGGGCTAGATCAACGATCGAGTGCTTAAAATGAAGGGAAAGGGCGCCGCTACGCGACTCTGTGCGATTTATAAGCGGCACTTGCCTTGCTCATCTGTTATAAACAATAAAAACGTTTGTTTGAGAATTACGCAGTGACTGTAACGCGGAAGCCGTCTTTATTTACGAAGAATCTCGTACCAATTTAATGGTGATCTTATCCGACCATTCGACAGCGCAAACTTTATTACAGGGACAAAAAGTTTACGAAATACACATCTCCAAAGGCGAACCTTTTTTTCCTCAATCGCTTGGCAAAGGAAGTGTTAATATCTCATTGTTCAAACGGAAGTCCCCGCAAAACTTTATGCACAATTGCTTCTGCATGCATTTGCATCGAAATACGCGAACCAAAGTGCGCGGATTGGTTGGCAGATCCACGTGTAATTAATTGCTCGTCTACACCGAATTAATCTATTTGATAGGGGGGAGGAGTTTACAGCGAGTCGTGTATGTATGTCGCCATCCTCGTGCGCACGCGTGCTCTTCTTGTGTAGAGTAACCATCGATTGGCGCGGCCAAAGCCTCGTTTATATCGTGGGTCATCCTCTTATTGGTTCTGCTTCTCCCACTATCCTCCGCAGACTGGACAATTACCTCCACTCGCGTTCTATATTCCCATTCGCACCTGACGATTTTCGCCCCAAAGATCAAGCATTTATACTATGCCGCGTCTCTTCCACGCACTTATGCCTCCGTTGGCTCTGGCTGCGTCCTCCAATAAACTTCGCGACTGAACTGAGCGCAGCGTCTTGTCATTATCATCGCTACTCCGTCACACGGTCAATTATTTTCCTCGGCTATTCGCGAGCCATCCGAAACTATTCTCGAAATCGAAATGGGAAGAACGGCTAATTGGTTCTTTTCTAATACAAAAGAATCGCTGCTCAGGTGTTAACTCTCGTGCGCAACTTATTAACACAACTCGGTTATTTAATCCCGTACAGTGCTTCTCCTGTTGCCTCGCGTTCGCAATAAATATTTCCTCTCGTCGAGGGCCGCGTCATTTTCACGCGGACTATACCGGACAGAGATCGCTTCTCCGGGTCCGTCTCGATCCCACAAAAGTTCATCGCGACGAGGATGCTCGACTCCGGAAACGACGCGTGTCCTCGCTCCCCACAATAGATTCTATTGAGCATGCGCGAACGTTTCGTCCGGCCGTCTCATCCCTAGGACACACCTTTTATCGCGACCGATTTCCGAGATTCTTCCGCGAAGCGGAGTGAAGGATAAAAAAAAAAAGAAAAGAGGAATGTCGAAATCACGTCAACCGGTCCGGACACGAATTCACGGACAAAGGGGCAATTCAGTTATAAATTATCGGGCCTCTCTTGGCCGATATAATTAATTTCCATCGGGCACGGTCTCCTCGCGCTAATCACCGGCGCGCTTTTAATCTCCGTATCCATAAATATCGTCGCGCTAGACCGGACCGGATTCTCGCGAAAGCAGGAAGCGATCGTCGGCGTGACATTTTTCTTCGCCGCGGTGAAAGTCGCCGGGAAACCTACGTCCAAACGAGGCGCGCTCACCTGTGCTACCCGTTTAAATCGAATAAGCGATTTAAACATTTTCCTTTCCTCCGCTTTCCCGCCGGAGGAACCTGCGAAACTATAAGTCCGTGGAACGCGCGGAACGTTCTCGAGCGAACGCGTCGTCGAACGATCGTCGTCGCCGGAAGCTGGTCAACACGGACGCGTCTTCGATCCCGTCGCTCGTGTCTCGACGAGCTTAACCCTTTCACGCCCGTCCGCGTCGACGGCGGGGTAAACGGCGCGCGGTGCCCCGAAATCGGAGTGCATTGACATCCTCCTAGATTCGGTGTGCGCTGTAAATATTTGCCGTCGGAGGAACGCGCACGAAAAGAGGCAGAAGATCCGCCGAGAGAATAGATTATAGGTTCCGATAAACTCTTTTTTCGACAGTTCGGGCATTATTCGACGGGCGGACAAAGAGTCGTAAACCGTCCGCGCAGCTGTCCCGATTCTTCTATTATCGGCCGGTTATATTTTCCTTGCTATCCATTCATCGGAATGTGGACGCGAGCCACGCGAGGAGGCCACGATACACGAGAGATACGGGTCCGGCCTAATCTCGATAATGCCGCGCAACCCTTCCCTCGTCGGCTTCCTCGAAACGCTGGGAATAAAAAGTTTGTACGGCCCGAGACCGACAGGCCGGGACGAACAACGAGAGCATCGAGCCCCTTATCGCGCTCGCGCAATCGTATCCCTAATTAGCGGAATAATTAGCGTATTTGGAAAGCGGCCTCTGGATGCTGTTTCTTCTTTCGTCTTTTCTTTTCCCTTTGCCCCCGCTCGATCGTCGTACCCCCCCACCAAGAGTCGACGATTACGTTTCGGACGGCGCCGCGTCCGTCGTTTTCGAAGGTGCGGACGGGGTCGATACGCGTGCAATCGTTCCAAGCGGATTACGAGGTGCGCGTGTGCGCTTATCAAGCGCACAGTGTCTGCCGAGTTGCGTACGCCTGTTGCAGCTTCGCGGTGGAAGATCGCGGCCGCCGATCCTTTTCGATTGAAAGTCAAATACGCGTGACGGTTAAACCCCTTATATCAGCCTTTATATTAAACCCTTTTCCACTAAATGGCTGAACGTTCTCGCCGTGGATCGTCGAACTGCCGAGGGTTGATCGACGCAACGATCTTCAGAATCGTAGTGGACGTCTACGTAGGCGTACGGTTCGGTGGCTGGGGCCATCGTGGTTTACGTTGCGTCTAACGGGAACCATCTCCAAGGGCTGTGCGTCGCCGTTGGGAAGGTGGACGATCGGCATCGGTATTCGTTCGTATATTGGTATTCGTCGATCGGAATTCGTGCGTCGTTAATGGGAATCGAATCGTCCGTTCATTTCAACGTTGCTCGAATGCCCCGCCGTCGATCCGGTCCCCGTCCCCTGCACGATACTGTCAATACCGAAACATTTGTAACAACTATCGAAAGTTCGAGGGTTCCCTCTTGGCAGCTGTGCCGCCGCGTTGCCTCTCGTCAACTTTTTCCCTTCCATCCTTTTTTTCGCTCCGAAAAAATTCACTGTCATCCAACTCTCTCGACCGCGACGTCGGACGATGAAAACACGGGACGACGCGATGACGGCATCGGTTATTTCCATCCGTTGCGATCTCGCCGATACAGCGCACGAACGATAAGGGAAATCGATTTAAAGGGCGGATCGATCGTACGCGCGAGTTGGAAACAGATTTCGAACGGAGTCGGTTCAATGCTCGTGCATTTACCCTTTTCTTTTTTCTTTTTTTTTTTTTACCTTCCACTCGGCAATCCGAAAAATCACACTCATCGAGCGCCGACCGTCGGACGACCGCGGAGCACAAGGGCTTCTGAGCCCTTTTAATCTCGAGACGCGGATAAGTGGTATAAAAGTCGCGGCCCGACTATTCCCACGTTACCCGCCGGACGGATATCCGCGATAAGGCTGTTTGCCCTGGGAAACTTAGAACGGTCCATTCGCGGTTACTCTATTTCGCTCGCACACCTCGCTGCGAGCCGCTCAAATATTTGTCGCGTCCACGGTTCGCCCTCGTCTTTTTTCGCCCGTTTTATGGCGGCCCGCAAAAGCGGTCGCGAGACGCAATGAGAAACGGGGCCGCGATAATCGTACGGAGCGTTCAAAGTTCGGACAATTTCGTCGGACAACGGGGCAAACGAAATCGCGCGGAACGATTAACTTTCGCGGAAGAGGTTCTGCATGAGAACGCCGCGACGAGTTCGCGCGACGGACCGATGGCATGCGTCGCGTACGAAGCTATATTCTGTCCGCCATCGACATTCCGCTGCCGTGTATATTACGAGGTTCAAGGGGGCAAGGCTGACCCTGGCTCTTGCGGAGTCGCCCCGGCCAACGCGGCTAAGACCTCGCCTCGCCCTCGGTATCGACGACCGCTACCCTTACGATCAGCGAGTAATCATTGATGCCGACCGGGACAGAATCCGCGGTCCTCGGGTCACGTCGTCCAACAATTTCGCGAGACGATCGTCCTCGTTTCTTCCGTTCGATCGTCGCGCGATTACGCGGCCTGTTGAAGGGAAAGGGTGGTGTGATCGGTACAATCAAATACTCTTCTCACAGAAGTTGTTACCTTTTCTACTCGAAGCCGAGCTTCTTCTTTATTCCGTCGAACTTCTAAGTATATCGCGTTGCGCTTATAAATTAAACCTTCGAGCCAAGCAATTCGGCACGCACCGACCGTTTCCGCGCATCCGTCCGCGTGTACGACCGCGCGACGACAAATACGCCCGACCAATAAGCGTGAGTACGAAAGCACGGTTTATCGGCGATCACCTGATCACCTGAATCTCGTACGTCGCTCCCCGACGATTCAGCGTGCTTCGATGCTCCAACCCGTTCGCCGTCGGCCCGTCGCGTATCTCGTTCCGAACGGAAATACCGAAAACGGAAAAGAAACGATTGCCGAACCGCGCCGGAGTAGTGCTCCGGATGCTCGCGAATTTTAAACGCCGTTCGCGGGACGTGCGTCACGTGTCGCTTCGCAACGCGAAATGCCGCAGCGTGGAACGGGTCCTATCGAGTTTCTCGAGGTTTATTTGGAGAACGTGGCGGCGTGGCAGCACGCTTCGATACGCGAGAGCGAATGCCAGCGGGCAGTTTACACTTCGCGCTTTATATATTATTATTATATTTAGATCACGCGCCGCGGCGCCGTATCGGGCGGCCTGTTTGTTTGGCCTGAAATTCTGCGCTATGGAATGGCCGGCTGTCATGGAATGATGTCATGGAGTGAGAGGTTGGCGGCCGTGCCTGGGCCGCGTGGTACACCGACGATCGGCTTGCGACGTAGAGCTCGTCTCGACGGAGGGGTCGTCCCCGTCGTCTGCCCCCGTGGCTGGTCGACGCGATTTTCGCGAGCACGATCGCCTCGCGAAACACCGCCGGGACACGCGCGCTCGACCATGCACACTTGTCGCTTTAAAGCGCTTCTCGGTCCCGGCCACGATCTTCAGGTCATCGCGGCATTCGTCGCAGAACGACTGTTCATATTTGTCTGTTTTAGTTTTGTGAATTTCTATTCGTCGTCGAGGTTCGATTTCGATCGGGACGAGGCCCGCGACTTGGACCGTGACAGGGCGAGACGCGCGGCAAATAAACATTCTTAACACTGGAGAGAACTTAATGATTAAGCGATTCGTACATTTGGTTGCTTCCTCGTTCGCGGAGAGCACGCGAACCAGGTGCGTTCCTACGCATGGGGGAGAGAGGGTGGACGAATTGTGGCCGGGATCGTCGCAGGATTTCTCTACATGTAGTGGGGCCAGGTATCGATGCCAGGTACGTAACGTTGGTACTGCGCATAGGACGTGGACACGTGCGGATGGCCCATTTGGGTGGTCGCGTGGGAATAGTGCGCGTTATGGGAGGACGAGATGTATTGCATGGGGGGTAGGGGCGGTTGGAGCTCGTGATATCGAACTATCTCCGACTGGGCACGGTCCTCCCAGGACGACTCGACGATCGGCTGGTCCGAGCAGTGTCTCTTGTTCGGTCTCTCGATCTCCTCGTCGTATCTGCGAAAAGTGTCCCGTTTCATCCCAAAAACGAAATGCTCAGCGCCGCTGACGAAATCGACGTGCGTCGTCCCCGTCCGTGCGACGCCCAGGTATATATTTACCTGTTGAACAGCCACTGGGACGAGGCGGTCGACGGAGCGGCCACGTGAACAGCCGGCATCTGCGGTCGCAGGTACTGGTCCAGCTCGTTACTCTCGACCTCGCACTCTTGCAGATTCAACGGAATGTTGAGACCGACGCCGCCCAGAGTGACGAGACCGTTCAGCTGTCCCTCCTCGATTGGCAACCCGTCGCCCACCTCGATGTATCGAAAATCGACCCCCGTTTGCTGCTGGTGCGCCGCCGCCTCGTTGGACGAACCGATAACCAATTCCTGCTGGTACGCAGAGTTGCTCGGCTGCTGCTGATTGCCCTGCGAACACGGACGCAACGAGGCTCTTCGATTTAATTTCGATTTAATTTCGATTTAATTTCGATTTAATTTCGATTTAATGTCGATTTAATTGCTCGTCGATCAACGGGCTGATGAACCCTTTAGCATGCGGGGGTTGAAATACACGCAGAGCAGTGGTATCGCGCACGGTGCGAAGTAAAAAAGACAATAACGAACGAAATAAAATAAAATACGGCAGGGTGAGAAGACAGAATTATGACAGAAGTCGCAAATGATTATTTGCAGCAGTTAGAACGGAGTGTTTAAACGTTAATAATGAAATCCCGAGAACAAAAAATTGAGACAACTGGAATATAATATAAGCTAATATAATATAAGAACTATATAAGCTACTACGAGATGATCCATGACAACATTATGGTACAGATCGTTAGGAACATGAAACGCAGCAAATGTAATCCCTCGACAATACAATTACCATTTAGGTTTAGAATAAGATGTAGACTTAGTTTAGACGGACACTATACTTAGTTCAGACATATAGGACTGATCATTACAACGCAAACAAATGTATTACCATTGTACATAAAGGGTTTCTACCCGTTAAACAAATAAATAAATAAATAAATATTCGACTCCGATCTGCTTCGATTTGCCCGCCGTTGTCCCCAAGGGTGAACGAGGGTTACCTGGTTCACGTAGTGCTGTCCGCGTGGAGTGGTCGGTGGTGTTGGCGGGGACAGTCCCTGATTAGGTGTAGTCGGGGGCGAGGAACTGACGCCGCTGTGGGGCGAGTTCGGTCCCTGTGTCCCCCTCGGGCTCGTGTCCTCCTGCTTCAGCGACCTGGACACGTTGAACGTCACGTTGCTCTTGTTCCTCGACGGCGAGTTCTCTCTGCCCGACAGACCGTTCTGTTTTCGACGGCGGGGCTGGTACTTGTAGTCCGGGTGCTCCCGTTTGTGTATCACGCGGAGGCGGTCCGCCTCCTCGATGAACGGTTTCTTCTCGTTGTCCGAGAGCAGTCTGCGAACAGAAAGGGGGGCCGAGAACGGTCAGGGAGAGTACGGCGTGCACCGACCGCGTCGGAATACATATTTTTCGGCGAGCGGAGGGATTTACACGCGAACGGGCCGAGTTATCCGTCGTCAGAAGGGGCCGTCGCAAACGAGGGCGATTCTATCGCCGTGCGATACGCACTCGAGGAGTCGAAATGGGAGGTCTGGTTAGTGTTTCTCGCCGCTTCGGAGTCTCGAGGGCACCCGAAGCTTTATTACACAAGCGCGCACACGCGTGTAACCGTGGAGGCTCGAGCGTTTCCACGTTCGGCTGCGACCCGAGCCGTGATTCGTGCTGGCCTTTTAATTCGTCGTGTTTACGTTTCCACCGGTGCTCGTAAAGCCCCGGGGTCACGATAAGCTCTTTTCCGGTGTGTCGGCCACGACGGCCTCGAGGATCGAACGATTCCAACGCGCGTCTCCAGCATTTCGTTATTATCCGTCGCGTACCTCTAGAATCGAGGGCGACGGGATCGCAGATCTCTGCCGATGGTTCGGGATCCGAATGCGTTATCGCGACGATGACGTTGGAGAGGTGCTCGCGGAGGCTCTCGAGCTCGTCGCTTCGGAGCGTATAACGCGCTGGCCGCCGCTGGGAAAGAGAGAGGAGAGCCTCCATCTGGTCAATGGACTTTGCCTCGGAGTTTTTTGTTTTTGTTTCCTTTTTTTTCGTATCTTTTTTCGGTCGGTAGGGCCCGACGATAGCGGACCGTCGTCGGAGCTTCTCTTTTTCTTCGCCAGATGCAACGCGCAGGGTCAGCTAATTTAGATCTGTTTCTCTTCGCGAGATATCTGCGGCGCGAGACGGCCGCGTATCTCGCGGAGTACGCAGAAATCGCGGCTGTCACGTCGACGGCGCCCGTAAAACCGTCCGCCCCGACGACGACGAGGACGACGACGACGTATGCCGCGAGACGTTCGATACGCCCGCGCGCTGCCCAGGGTTCGAGGGGTGTCGGGAATCGCGGCGAGATCGAGAGACGCGCATAGCTTCCGTCAGATAAGACCCATTTACCTGTTCGTCACGGCTGTTATTTGCACGGAGACGCCCGGGGTGGGGCGTGGGGGCAGGTTTGGAAAAATTCACCTGACGGGGACAAGGCGTTTATTGTGATCCTTGGGGGCCCTTTATCTGAGACAGGAACCGGCCCGGCAGCTGTTAGCACGCGCCAAGGATGAACGGCGCGGTATCTGTTTTCGTTTTGTCCACAAACCGCGCGACTAATATCCGAAAGCGATACCTTTCGTGCCGGAAGAAAAAAGGGCAAGATTTGTATTTGACGTCTACACCTGGCCTCCCGTAGATATCGGACGCGATAGCCGGATAGCAGCATCGCGAGCCGTTTCTCCTCGCAAATAATTCGAAGGAGGTGGACGTACGCAGATTTCGCACCGCGACGATTCCTGCGGGCAATCGTTGTCGAGTCGTCGAAGGGATTCGTGGGACGGACAAGTAAGACCACGAACAACGCAGGGGGGGTTGGGAAATCCGCGTAATTCTGAAGCCCACCGTTCTATCGCTGACGAAAATTGAAGTACATACTGGGTTGTTGACAAAAGTTTCTTTCGCCGTTCGACTGCTCGGTTTTATTGGTCGAACACGCCGGTCGATCCATTTTTCGTTTATGTTGGGGCACTCGATTGTTTTCTAGCTTTCCGATAGGATAATGGCGTTTGAGTCGATAGTTGTCAGTGACGTTCTGTGTCGAAAGATGGATGGAAAAGCGGAGAAGGCATTTGGATCTGAATCGAGATATTTTAGCCTCCCACCCACCCTCTGAATATTACATATTAATTTCTTTAAAAAGTTCTACTCGTTTTTATTAAAATTGAACGCTTTAAATGAAATTAAAATCGTGTTGATCAATATCTTGCAACGGCATAAAGAAAAATGTTAAAACATGATATCGCGATGCTTCCGAACGTATCGAGGAGAATGATGGGTAAGAACGTATCGTACATCGTTTAAAAATATCGTAATCTTCGTAAAATTGTTTGCAATCAATATCTAGTAAGAAGGCGAACTTTTGCGACAACCTAATACATACACACGTGTATAATTTTCAAATCCATGCGCATTTACACATTGCACATAGAATATATATACGTGAACGCACAGTTCGCAAAGATACTCCAATCATTGAGTTTCTATTTCCCAATTTCCAAAACGGTTCATTATGCTGCTTGCTGCGTGCTACCTCTTGGACAATTCTTGATGAATTGATCCACGCGGACAAATTCGCATTCGTCCTTCTTTGCCTCCCTCACTCGCCGCGATGCAGAAAATTGCAAAGATATGCTGAACAAACGTGGTGCGAAGCAAACGTCGAAAAACGAGATTCGTCGGAAAATGTTTCGCGTACAATCGATAACCGCGTTGCCCGACGGATCGCTGTACTCATTCTCGCCGTTCCACGGTTTGCCTTCATTCGCACGGCACCGAACCGCATCGTCGGGAAATCGAACGTAAAAGTAAATGAACTGCGTACGGCCCGCGTTCTATATTCGAGTCGAAGAGCGATTCGCGAGGATATCGGCTAGCTGGATCGCGATCGAGCGGTATTGTAAAATGATTCACCGCGGGGTTCCTGTGCCGATGCGCGGCATCCTGTGATCCTCGATCGCGGGACCCACTGGGGCACCTCGTTAGTCGCCCAATCAGTAAGCGCACTCTTCTCGTCCTTACTTTCACAGCCAGCCTCTGCTATCGTTTACCTTTCCGTCGCGTCGTCGTTGCGCGTCGTCGTTGCGCGCCGCTTTGCCTCGCCCGCGCATCGTCGATTTCGTTCGCGGCCCGAATAAAATTTCGGCGAAGCAAACGGCCTCGCGCCTCTCATCGCCGACGTTCCCCTAACGTTCTACGACGTTCTACGACGTTCTACGACCGTTCTACGACCGTTCTCCGGCAAAGCTCGCGCGCTGTTGTCAGTCTTGCACGATCGTACCACGTGTAGTCTAGGCGCCACGTGGTATGAATGTGTTTCGCTCGCTCTGCGGAGGAAAAAAAGGGCAGCTCGCGAATTCGCGTGTAAAAATAGAACGGGGCAACAACAAGTGGTCGCTCGGACCC
This sequence comes from Nomada goodeniana, assembly GCA_963969485.1. Taxonomy (NCBI): domain Eukaryota; kingdom Metazoa; phylum Arthropoda; class Insecta; order Hymenoptera; family Apidae; genus Nomada; species Nomada goodeniana. The sequence continues at coordinate 4,630,682 of OZ018305.1, read as the reverse complement.
GTCGTTCCGATTCGAGCCGAAGTTCGCCGGAGCTGATCGGGTCGCGGAGAATCGAGAACCGTACACGCCACCGTGCCGCATTGCGAGCACAAATTTTCTCTACGCGCGTTTCACAACTCACCGCCAAATTTTCCCCAGATTTTTCGACAGCTCGGCGTTGTGCAGCTGGGGATACTGATCGGCCAGTATCCTTCTGGCGGCTTGGGCCCACACCATGAACGCGTTCATAGGCCTCTTCACGTGGGCTGCCCTTTTGTCGCCGGAACCCCTGCAATTCGAGAACATTATCTTCATTGGAAACGATTGTTTTCTTCGAACGTCGGCCGACCACGTGTCAACGAAATCGAGCAACCGTACCGAAATACGTACTGTACACGCGTGCGGTACACGACGGCTGGAAAGGGTGTCGCCGGTTCCCGGAACAAGTTTAAAGGAATCGACGCGGCGCGTAGAACGGGGTTGGAGGCGGGGCGCGGCGCGGGTAAGTACACGGAAGTGGATTTCTCGAAGGCAACCCCTCCGACGGCTGAGTTGCACGAGAAAATAGACGGGGGGCCCGCAGGGCTTGCACGGTCGCGCGGCACCGTGCATCCTCCCTGTATCGATAGACACGGTTTCGTGTCCGTGTAGCTACCCCCGGGTCAAACGGGAGAGCCCGGCACGCTTAAAACCGGCCTTAAAATAACATCGCCGCTGCCAACGGGTGACGGGCAGGAATGGACGTATCCCTTTCTTTCCTAGAAGATGACTTCATAAAACCGTTGCCCCGTCGAGCCCGGGGATCGACGTGACTGACGTGATTGCCGTACAAGCCCTTCTCGTGCTGTTTTCTTTCTGGGATTAATCGTGCCCGGCTCGAGGACCCACGCACCAGAAACCAGAGACCGACCCGTCCGTCCACGGCCCGGGAACCGAAAGGATCGCGCGTTTCAACGAAACGCACAGAGGCACGCACACGCGTGCGTGCGCGTTTTACGCTTTAAAGTTTAAAGCGTCGAGGAGTCGCGCGAGCTCCCCGAGGATCGTCGTGGAAAGGGAGGGGGAGGGGGGGGGAAGGGAGCGACCGTGGTGGAATTCGAGGGAAGAGGCTCGCGCGTACGCGTATTTCGGTCTCTTTGAAATAAGAGGGGCGTTAAATCCGTGTGCAAACCCGAGGAGCCGTCGAGTAATTAGCGTGGGTCCACTAACAAGGGTTTTCACGGTAGTCGCGAGTCGCTCGGCTGTGCGCGGTTTACCTAGATACGCGAAAAAGAAAAAGTATCTTCGACTCTTTGCAGCTCGTTTACGCGGGTACGAGGTACCGGCAGAAGCGGCGTAGGCGTGGCACCGCGTCCACGCAGCCCAGCTGCGGATTCCGACCTCTTCATTTCGCCGTCACGCAGCCGATCCTTTTATCGCGCCACCGTTCCGCGGCCCCGCGTACAAAATCCCCCTTCGCGAACCGCCCCGAACTCTCCGTAAATCAAACACGACGAACGGGCAGAGGGGTGCGAGCGCGGCGGGAGGGGAGGGGGGGTGGTGGGGGCGAACAGTCGCGTAGAATTGCGTCGAGCAAACAGAAGAAATGCGCAACAGTTTGACTGCATTCTCATGGGTTTCATGGGAATTAAAGCTAGTCGATTTTATCGGCTCCTATCGTCGGAAATAAACATCGTACCCCCTTTAGCTACCCCGAGATAACCCCGTATAATTGAGGGTTAGCGCGATAAGCCTGGCCGCGCATAGCGATACTTCGCCGGAAGATTCGAAACGCAGCGGGGAAACTTTCCGTCGGCAAACTCTGCGCACCTATGCGCGGCTGTTTCTACGGGCGTCCAGCGTGCTATTATGCACGCCGGTCGTCGCGTCGACGTCTGACACGATTGCGTCACGCCGACGGAGAACGCGCATCGATTCTATCGAATCGCAACGATCGTCGGTTGTGGCCCGCAACGAGCCAACCGTTAATTCGTCCCCCCCCCCCCCGCCCACTGCGGCGCGCGAGCGAAAAAGAAACGTCGCTCCTCGTATCGTTCGCGCTTTGCGATCTCCACCGCTTCCCACGAGCGGCGATCGACGGACGGAAACAAGAGAGGGGAGGGACATACGGCCAACGAGATCGGGCATTAATTAGCTAATTTGCGTTAATTGGCAGCCGAGGACATTTTTCCGCGAGCCGTTTCCCAAGCCGAGGAAACCAGTGCGTCATAATTAAGTTAGCGTTACGCACTTTTAAGACCTACGCTCTGCACGCTTACACCTCTCTCTCTATCCCTCTCGCTCACCCTCTCTCTCTCTCTCCCTTTCGCCCGCCGTTTCTTCGAGACTTTTTCAACCTTCCCTCGTCGCCTTTTCCGTCGCCGCGCGTTAAACTCTTGGCGTTAAAATGCGACTTTGCGCATGCTAACGACACTCGCTAAATACGGGGAGCGCGAGGCTCGCACGTTTTTTTTACTACTCTTGCAAGAAAAACGGAAGAAAAAAGGGGGGAAAAACGAGGGGAAACATCGCGGTCCCTCTACGGTTGACGCTGCCAACGCGTCCAAGACTTTCGAAATTGCGTATTAAGAACGTTAAACGGGAAACTCACTTGGTAGCAACGGGCACCACGGTCCAGTCGTATCCCTGAAGAACTTTGGTGACCGCCGCGCTGATCCGCTCGCAGCCGTTCCCGGCGATCGTGGCCGCAACCGTCGACACTTTTCCATTGCTGCTCCCGTTGCCGTTGTTGCTGCTCGACGGGCTGGTATTGCTGGCGTTGACAGCGACACTGCCCGATGCCTCTCCCATAGCGTCGTTCATCGTCACGGTTTTGTACGAACGCGAGAGAAAGGAGACGCGAAGAAATTCACGGGTATCGCGCACTACGAGCGTTCATCGTTCGAAGGGAAACGTGCACGTTTTACCGAGCAATAGTTCATCGATTAATTGCAATTACCATTTTATCGTGGTGGGCAGCGCGTCACTTCCGTTTCTCGCGGCTCTGTCTCAGCTGCCCGTATCTGTCGTTTCTCTCTTTTCTGGCCGCGACCTATCGGCGTGCACGTTTGTCACGTTTAATTAATTTTTCACCCGATTACGAAGCGAGCGAACGCCAACGGGCGAGCACGCCAGTCCGTCGGTGAGGCCTCGAGGTCTCGGTCTATCTTCCGACGACTTTTTTCTCGTCGTGACTCAAGCCACGGCAATTCTAATCTCCACTTCTTTGTGCATCGACGCCACTTTTGCTCTCTTTGCCTTCCCGTTGCCGCTATCGGCCGCGCTGAAACGGCACAGCCGACGTTCCAGAATAGACGGGCGGACGCGTAACGTGTTTCTCCTCTTTCCGATTCTTTCTCCGCCGCCGGGAACACGGTCCTCGACACGCTGACGCGGCCCTTCGATTATGCCCACGGAGTGTCCGCTGATCGAACAGTTCACGCGTTCACCGGGCAAACGCTGGATGGTTGCAAACACGCAGGGGCGAACGACGGTTCCTTCTGCTCGACGATACTTCGCACCGAACTCACTGGACTCTGCACATCGTAGTCTTTAACGAGCAAGCGGGCGCGAATAAAAGCCCGGAAGATGCTTGTGTCACTTTTCCTACGGCCGAGACGAGACGGGTACTATTCGATACAGCGGCGAGCCACGATATCCAGCTCGTGGGTGTCGAGATTCAACGGCAACTGGGCTGAACGACGCCTTCCGTTCGTATCTCCGTGAAAAATAGCTCGAACAAAAGCACCACGGCCAAACGAATTCCGATGCCGAACGAGGATTTCCACTTGCTCGCGCGATCGGCGCTCGAGTGAGGTGGTTGTATCGCCTCGGGGCAGTTTCCACCGATCGCTCCTACGGCGGCCGCTAGTTGGGGGCGGGGCGACGAGCCGAAGAGCTGGTAACACTTGTTGCTCTGCGATCGTGCCCACCGATGATTCCAGAAGTCGAGGGGAAAGGGACTTGCCGCTGGTACGATAGAGAGGACCAAGAGCATCGGCTCGCTTCCACCGGGGACTTTAACAAGATTGAATGCATACAGCTTCCATCGGCGGAGACCGTACGAGTCGCCCGAGAGCGTCGTTTTTTTCCCGGTCTTCGTCCGGTGAAATCGCTCGAATTCGTGGCTGCCCGTCACTTATGCATATAGATCAGTCGTTTGCGACCGCTCTTCTCGCGCATCAGCGTAAACGGAGTTGAATAAAATTGCCTCACCCGCTTTCCCCAGCTACGCCCGAATTCTTCGTCGCAAATATATAACACGGGTACCGACAATATTCGGCCGGATGATCCCGAGTGGTCGGCCTATCAACCCCTCCAACATGCCCTGCCGTGCCCGTCGTTTATTTCCTAACCGGACTCTTTCCTCAGAGACGAGAGTTTCTACGCTACGGTCACGATATCCTCCGGGAGTAGGACCAATCGGGCTTCACCTCGCTCCACCTATCTCTCCTTTCTTTGCCCGACGTTTCTCTCCCTTCCTTGCTTCTTCCAACCTCGTCTCTTCCACCCAGGGACGGCGATTGGTCGTCCAGCTAGTTGGCATTTAATGACGCCGCAAGGAGGAGCGTGCAGTTTTCCTGGCGGTGCTCCAAATGGGATCGCGCCGATGGTTGCACTCGCCCGCGATATCTCGGGAGGACCGTGCGACCCTCGACGCGTTCCAAGCGTCGCCTTATCCGTCGACGGTCGGATATTCCGCGGTAACTACAAGATCGCGGCCGATAGGCGTGTAATCGACGGGCGAGGCCGTCGACGACGGAGAGAATATCTAGGAACCTGGGCCCGACCCGCGTTATGCGTCCCTCTTTACACGGTACTCGATGACATCGTGGAGGCTCGATGACAGTGCAGAATGTGCCGTAGCTCGTGACACCGTTGGGGGTCCGAGAGTTGCGGTGCTCGCCACCCGGGGGGCTACATGTGTCGGTTACCCAGGGTCTCCGGCGGCCCCTTCGTCGAGGGCGCCGTGTATCCTTTCAAGTGTCCGACGCAACTCCAACACCGGACCCCCGGGAATCGGTGAAATCATTATTTTATATCTGCCACGCTCCTCGATCGTCGTGCCCGTGCGCTCCTCCGCCCTTTGCCGTTCTCGAGGACGATTTCTAACCGCGAGGCTACCGTGCGCGACCCTCCGCCCCCCAGGATTTGCCACGGCAACTTCCCGACGAGGTTGACCCGCGTCCAGCTGTCGCTTGTGTTGCCAGACGCTCCGCGACTATTTCCGGACGATGTCCTCGCGGAGAATGGACGCGGAATAGCGGGGAAAAATCCTCGCGCGAGGAAACCGTGACGCGCGTTCTCCCGCGGCCCAGAAACGAAAATCTCCCTCGCGTGTATACCGAGACAGAGAGGGAGGGGAGAGAGAGAGAGAGAGAGGAAGAGAGAGAGAGTGAACGAAGGCACATATTGACGCCACGTGCGCTTCGGGATGTTTATCCCAGGAAGAGCAAAATTCCGGCTTGCTGAAATCAATATTATTGTTCGCAGTCGGCTAAATTTGAATCGCGATTCGGACGCTGCGCCCGATGCAACGCGTACACGGCACACGTTCGAGAAATCGTGAACCCGGTCGCGACGCGACTCGGCTAACCGATGTTCCAACGTTGTCCAACGTTCTAAACCGTGAAGCGCGTTTCGCGGCCGACGGGTTCGATGACGGCAGGATTTTGAAGATAGAAAGGAAGGATCGCGCGTAGACCCCGGGTTCGTTACTGGCGATAGCCTCGCGTCAACGCCGTGATAAAAACGTAGCGATCGAGTAATCCGTCCGAGTGTTCTCGAGCATCGCCGAGGGGGCCGGAGTGCGCGAGTTTACGCGCCACCAGCAAGTTAATCCTGTAAAGTGCGAGCAAGATGGCCCCCTTTGATCTCGCACAAAAAGCCGCCACACGGCATTGACCGTGGTTTATATGTGCTCATGTATGGGCCACTGTCCCTGCTAGCTCACTCATTCATTAAATTCGTTGTATAATTAGGCCCGGCAGAGAGGCAGACACTGTCAACCGGCGATTCCTGCACAAGCAACGCGAGCGAGAAAAACGAGCCGGCGACTCGCTCCTCGCTTTTACGCTCCCGCATTCTCCGCGGACTATTTCCTCGGCCCTACGCGGTTTCGGTCGTACGCGCGCTTCTCTCGGAGATCGTCGCTGTCGTGATCGCGCGCCGCCTCGAGAGAGAGAGAGAGAGACGCGCGACGCGAAACGTACGCGACCGCAGTGCGATCGAACCGTTCGATCGTTGTCGGGATCGCGTCGTTTATTCGGGCCCGAACGGGGACAATACGCCTCGGGAGCCGTTGGGCACGACTGTCGAACGAAGGACGACCGACGGGAACGATACGGGGGGGCGCGGGTCGAGCCTTGGCGGTAGATCGGAAAAGGAACAAGATCCTAGATATATCCCCCCACCAGACCGTAGAGGTGGTCCACGGAACCGCCTCCGCGATCTACCATCCGACGTTTGGTGCGTGTGCCAGACGTGTGCTCGTCGTTTCTGCCTCTTTCGTACGGACCAACCTGTGCGGCGCCCAGTCCCCGAACGGATCTCTGCGCGTAATCTCGAGCCGCGTCCGTGCTTCTTCCTCGGCGTGCCGAGGTCGGTCAGTTAGTCGGGCAACGTTTGTTTCCTGGACTCCGTCGGGCTTCGTGTCAGCGTCCCGTCGCCCCTCGATCGTGGCCGTCGTTGGTTCGAGGAAAAACGGGACGATTGAATCGCGAACGCTCCCGTCGACGACGCGCGATGGTTATTTATCGGTGGTGATAAGGGTTGGGGGGGGGGAGGAAAAAGGTTCGTCGCGTTGAGAGAGCGAGGATCTCGTCGATGCGACGCCGATACCGTTCCGGGCTTCGTGAAAGGGGAAGGGTCGGTTCACGATAAATCACGCCCCGATAACCCCGGATTAATTAACCGACTTTTCTGCCTCTATTTTCCGGCGCGGTAACCCGCGACGCGCGTCCAACAGTTCACGTGAAGGAAGCGCGCGCGCGCGATAAAGCGAACGGCCGGCCGATAGCTCGAACGAATTCGGCGAAATACCCTAATAATCGTCGCCGCTATCTGTAACCGGGGACGACGCGACGCGACCCACAAAAAACGGGAGAGACATTGTTCGCGCGGCGGATGTGAATACGCGGACATCGAAGAGGCGAGTACGCAGCGAAGAAGCGAGGCGACGGCGAGGATCCGGGGAGATGGAATCTGGTCATCGCGGTGACGTCGCGTCATCGGCCGCGGCTGAAACGAAGGCAGGGTCGTCGAGCGGCGAGCAATGCAGCAACTCGCTGGACGACGCAGTGGGCAAACTTCTTCAAGGTTCGCCGTCTATCCTCACGTACCAGTTCCGCTGTAGTCGTATACGTACATATTCCGTACATATTCGCAGAAGAGTGCAATCCGTCGTTCGGATATATCCTTCGAGAATGAATCACGGCAGTGTCTTTCGTACGCGGGTCGCGGTACCGATCTCGCGCGTTTAAAGACACTTTAATTGGCGTTGAAAGTCAGCCTCGGTGGCTGGCTTGGCTCTCCTCGGATTTATCCCTGCGATACCGCGGCCAGACGAGGAAGGAAGAGTACCGGCGGGCACGATGGAAGAGGTAGAGAACGAGGAAGGGTGGAACGGGGCAGGGGGGAGGGGGAGGGGGGGAAGGGACGATTTCGAGGAAGATTCTGAGCGACAGGTGCTGTGGACGGAGCGAAACCGCTGAACGCTTGCCACCGACACTAATTATGTCAGTACGAAATTAAATCCGAGACATCGACTCGGGAGAGCACCTAACGGATACGTGACAGGGGGGGTGGGGCCACGGGGATGGGTGTAATGGGTGCCCGGGATGATTTACGAGACCGCGCTCGTCTCGTTGAAACGTCCACGTTCCTCTCCACGTTCTTCGAATCTTGCTTCGCGGGAGCAGATATCCCCGAACGAGATCCGTCGAATCCGTCGTACCCGGGCCTTCTGCTTCACGGTTCGCCCGTAATGGCCGCGCGTTGCGATAAAACGTGCCCGGCCCGTCGAAACGAACACCGGCCGCGCGAATGATAGAGCCGGCGGGCCCCGGCGTCGATCAATCGATTCGCGACACGGCGAGGCGAACGTTGCCGTCCGTCAAGGACGCGGCGTGAGATGGCGGCGATGCGTTTAACAGTGTCCTCTCGTTAACGAGATAACCGCGGTAATGGGAAGAGATTTGTACGGGAGTTAATGTAGCAAGCGTCGACGACAGGTCGGCATTGACGGCCGAGATGCCGTAACACACCGGTTCATTCAACGTGCCACAACCCTTTATTATCATGCGAAGTATCCGTTCTCCCCTGTGCAGCCGTTCAACGGTTTGAAAAGTGCCAAAGTTCTCGGCCAAGCACCTTCTCTTCCGTTCGATTAATTAACGCTACTTTGCCGTCGTACCCGCTTATCTTGATACCGCGAGAACACGGGTCCCTGTCCACGCTCGCGGGGACGCGGCATACGTCGAAATTGTAGACGCGCTCACCGATGGCCAAGCTGTTCATCGTTCCGTCGTGCCCGCATCGAGAATGGAACAGCCGCGAACGAAAGTCGAACGCACGATTAGGAACGAAAGCCATTCGTTTCCGAGTTGCGTGTGTACTTTTCGCGCGAAACTTTTTCTATTCCTGTCGCAAGTCGTTTCTGGGGCGCGAGCCCTTCCGCGTTTCCGTGGAAAGTATTCTGCTCGGTATCGGTAACGACAGACTGGGGTGGACCTCCGGCGGTTGTTAAAGGAGCCGACAGAGGGACCGCGTCGGTGAACCGTGTCCTTCTGGTAATTAGCTTCCATGGAATCTACACTCTCTCCTATTCGTATTTGCCCCGTGATACTTTGCCACCACGTGTATCCTCCTCTCCCTTTGCTCTCGTTTTTTTCCTTTCCTTCTTTATATCTTGCCAGCAATGTGTTTCTGTTAACGATCGCCTACACGGCAATCGGCGGCATAGACGCTAATTGCCGTCTGCACAATTTCTCTCGTCGCCGCTAACCTTTCTCTTCCCTGCCACCTTCGATTTCGTTTTTTTTTTTCTTTCTTACCGACTCTCGCGGCACAATCGTGACACGGTTTCCCTGCGCCGCGGCGAATCTAAATTGTTTATCGGCCGTCGAACGGCAGCCCGCGCTAAAGAGAATGGCACGCGAACGAAGGATATTTGCAACGCACTCGACGCGTATCGGATTCGCGACGAGATTTCTCGGAATGGAAAACTCGCATCGACCCAAATAACTTTTCTTTAGCCGGCGGGCTGCTAGTTGCTCGAAGGCACCCGAGAGGAAGGCAGCAATAATAATTAGTCTCTTAATGCGAGCGAACGATTTACCGATAAAGACCACCACGCTCGGGACCTATCGCTCGTTTCCAACTCGTGGGACCCTTCTGCGCGGCTGGTTGCCCGTGGCGCGGGGAATCGTCGCGACGACCGCGCAAAAACAAACGGAAGAGAGGAGAAATGGAGCGTGGCAAATATTAAACGTCAGCGTCGACGGACCGTTCGCGGGACATGGGATACAGGTGTCGCTTTATCTCTCACCTTTCTTTGCGATTCAAATCCACGGGAAGATAGCCCACGCGACTTCCGGCGGTCGTGTACACTTCGATTAGACGCGCTATCGCTTCTCCCCCGTTCGAAATTTGCCACGGTGTTTACGATCGTGTGGCCGAAAGAAAAAGAAAAAGAAAAAAAGAAGAAAGAAAAACGTGAGAGCCGCGTTGGCTCGGTCGGTTAGCGGCTGGAACCCGTAATCGAAACGGTCCTCGGTTCGACTCCCGTCGACGCCGATTCGGTGGTTCGGATTCCACCTAAAAATGTTGGGTCCAATATAGATATAGGTTTTAAACTCGTGTTCGAACCGCCCGAAACTTCTCGCCGTTCCATAATTCTGCCGTGGTCGCTAATGACCACCGCAGTCCATGCGGCTGTAAACACCGACGGAAAAAGAGAAGAAAAAAAAAAAAAACACGAAACGTAATTGCGCCCGTGAATTATCTCTTCCAGGCTACGATTGGACCCTGCTTCCGGTTACTTCTCGCGCCGGTGGCCGAAGAAGCGCGCACGTGAAACGTCCGATGAACGCGTTCATGGTCTGGGCTCAGGCGGCGAGGCGCAGACTGGCCGATCAGTATCCTCAACTTCACAACGCCGAGCTGTCGAAAACGCTAGGAAAACTGTGGAGGTACATGTGCCCGCTAAATCCTTGCTATGCCTCTATGTTAGATCTGTATGTGTCGCGCGACGAATATTAAATCCACGGCAATGTGAACAGAATTCTGAGCGACGGTGAGAAGCAACCGTTCATAGAGGAAGCCGAGAGACTGAGGAACGCGCACAAAAAGCAGCATCCCCATTACAAGGTGACACTGTCGTCCATTCGATCCGACAACGATCGAGCCCGCAGCTTAATTGACAAAAACCAAAAAATGCCCGTTTACAGTATCAACCGCGTCGACGGAAACCGAAATCGGAGGAGCACATGGGGATCGTGATGCACCGGACCCCCGTGACCTGTCCAGGCGGTTCCCTAGACCCCAGCAACGGGACCGATTGCACGTATCCGCGTCTGTATCCGGACACAGCGATGAAAACGTACGACAGGCCGACCTATGATCTATCGAGGTCGGCCTGGTCCTGCGATCCGAGCAAGTATCCGATAGAGCATCACGTAGCGGAGGGTAAACCGTACGACGGCATGAAGTACGAGTCGAGCGTGGCGAAGAGCTACGCGGACGCGAAAACCTACGAGACCGTCAAGTATCACGAAGGAGCGCCGAAGTATTCGGATGTGCAGACAAAGCCGTACGATTTACCCAAATATCCCGAGAGCCCGTTAAAGTATCCCGCGGACGTCACCAGCCCGAGTAAATCGTACGCGTGCGTGCACAGCCAATATTACCCGGCTCCCGAGGGATACACGGTACACGAGGAGAACGAGTATCAAACGCAGGCGGTCTCGGCTCATTCTTTTTATCCGTATATTTCTACATCCATGTCCCAGCCACCCTATTACATGGGACCTCGTTAAATCGGTTTCGTACAATTTCATGTCTCGTTAGAACGAGCTTCCCCGGGCCTTGGACAGTGTGTTAAATTGCTTCGCAATCTCTTCTCCTTCTGTACTATTTATTTCCTTTTTCATTTGGAACGACGTTTATTCGTCAACGAAATAAACCAATAAATAAAGATCTTGCGAGTATCTGCTACGATCCACGAACATGTACTGGCTACTTATAATTAATACAATTTACTTTCTATCATTGCACACAGAAACGCACAGACACGCACGCTATCTTTCTCTCTCTCTCCCTCTACCTACCCACGGCCTGTAACGATTGAGCAGTGAGACTGAATTGTATGCTACTTTGGCGTCCCTGTTGTACTAAACTTTTCGGCGTTGCAACAATGCGCGCAGAGATAACAAACCACCCTACTTTAAAAGGAGAAAATTATAGAGGTAGATAGAGAGACTGGGGGACAGAGAGAGGGAGGGACAGAGAGAACGAGAGAGAGAGAGAGAGAGAGAGGGCGAGGGGTGAAATATAATCACACCTATGTTCACAAGCTCAGCAATGTTAGATTCATAATACAGCATCAACTTATACATCATACTAAGCTTCGCGATTTATCACAGTAGCTAACTCCCTTACTTGACCTCTATTGGCGTGCATAAATGCTTTCGCGGTCCATATCATATCGACCAAGACCTCGTCGCTTTTCTCATCCATAGCGATATCCTGCGACAGTTGTGGATTAAATCTATAATAAGGTACGCCGATCATGGAACACCAGTTTCTGGCGCGATCGACGATCCTGCCGTCGCTCGCGGTTGCCTGGTCTACCAACAATACAGCGAGAACCGATATGCCCATTGCGAACTTCGCGGTGTCCCATAAGCTCTCGGGTAGAAAAATGTCTACGTCTTTCAACGGACTGGTAGGAATCATACCAGTGCCAAGTGAAACGACCAGGGACAAAGCTGTGGCCTCGTGCTCGCGATCGGTGGCCTTTAAAGCGAGATTGTATTCGTGAATTTCGGTCATGGCATCTAACGTCGGGTTATTCGCTATCAGCCCACCGTCGAGGAATTTACCGAAAGCTCGAAAATAAGACGGAGCAGCCCCTGTTGCTCTCGCCGCGTGCCAAACCAATTGCTCGCTCGGTGGTAAGGGCGGGACAGAATTCGAGCTTTCTGAAATATCGAGAATCGTACTTGGCGCTTCGTAGTTGCGAAACAAATAAAGATCGACCGGCTTCTTATCGGCCAGCACGCCAGTGATCATTACCTTTGGTTTCTTGATATCCGACATAACCGTATTCGCCCCGAGACTGTCCTTTAGCACTTTCTCTAAACCTTCGCTATTATACGGCCGCATACCAACGAAAGCCTCCTCCTTGATGCGAAAATAAAGCGCCTGACATTCTCGCAGCGATTTTCCCATTGCCAGACCGAGGGCCAAGATTCCACCCGTAGACGTACCCGCGAGCCAATCGAAACATTCTACGATAGGTTTCTGCAGGATCGACTCGATCTCCAATAATATCTGTACAAGGACTAAACCGCGAATCCCACCCCCGTCGAGGCAAAGAAGCCGACCACCCTGGATCTTCTTGGCTCCTTGCCTAGACATTCTATCCATCCCGGAAACGTGAAGCATCTGGTCCAACATCGTTCGAGGTACAACTGTTGGCGGTTGTCGCGGAGCGATGCCAGTAAAGTTTTCGTTGTGTTTGCAGCCCAGATTACAGTTAAGCATGTCGGGTGGACAACGCAAGGCGCCCACCGCATCCAGAATGTACAAGGTTTTCTGGCCGTCGTTGGTCTCGATATTCACTTGGTGACGTGGTGTTTCCGACTTCCAGTTCCTGGCGTTGATGTCCGCCCCGAAACCTATCAGAGCTTGCACTATAGCCATCGTACCCTCGGACACTGCCAAGTGCAACGGTGTATTTCCATCCTTGTCGACGATATTAACGGAAGCCATGTGACCCAATAGTGCTACCACGCATGGTAAACGTTTTCTCATTGCCATGATGTGCAAGGCGGTACGGCCATCGAAATTCAATGCGTCTATGTCGCAGTTACTTTCGATCAAAGCATTAACCACTTCTCTGCTCAGGGACCAGTGCAACGGCGTGCCGCCGAACTTCATGTCCTCGGCGTGCAGAACGTTCGGTTTACTGTGAAAAAAGTCCCGCACGTAACTGGGACTAGAAGGCTGACCCTCCGACGCAGGAATATTCACGTCCGCACCGATCATTAGAAGGGCCTTAACGCATTCCGGTTTGTTATTTAAACAAGCAACGTGGATAGGCGTGTGCCCGTTACAATTACGACTGTTCAAGCTATTCGGAAGATCGCCACCGAGGGCTAAAATTATTTCTTTCGTCGACGTAGCTGCGTAATGGTACACCGTGTTATTATCAAAGTCCAGATGCTCCAGTGAACTTTTCGCTTCGATCAGCATCTGCACTGTACGCAGATTGTTCGACTGGATGGCCACTTGCAAAGGGGACAATCCTATTTTGGCGTCGCCGCTGTTCAATTGACTATTGACGACGGCATGGGCGAAAGCGTTGTGAAGCGCGAAATGTGCAGCCAAATGCGCCAATGTCCAGCTCGGATGTTCCACCAGAGTGTCGCACAACTTTTGTATCTTACCGACGTTGCACATCTGTACAAATGAATGACAATTATATTAACGATAGTCTATCCGATGGAAATGTCTGCAATACGATTGTTAATTACCTCACGGCAAATTTGTACCAGGACCGGAACTTTATCCTTGTACACAAAGAAGTGTCCCTCTACTTGTTTCCTGTCCTCCGATCGATACAGGCTGCAAATGTATTGGCGGTATTCTATTAATATCGCACCGCTTACAACAGGAGGAATAACATGATTGAATACAAATATAAATAAACGCACTTACCTATACGCCTGATGCAATGTTTCGGTGCAAGGTCTATGCAATACAATTTCATATTTCTCCTGAGCCTTCTCTCCTGGACCGTAGAGTACGATACCATCCTCGCGGCACTCAATATGCCGATTACTATAATTTTCGGGCCTCACTTCTAGAATTATATTCGATGGCACGTCCGGACAAACGATATTTCGAAGAACGTTACTAGCAATCGTACCGAGCCAAGCCATGATGTTCGAATTTAGGTTATACAGTCAAATCCGTTACTGAACGTTCCTCGTTCAGCGGAAACTCGCGCGAACAGTTCAACGTGTTATGTACATGGTATTAGTCATAGCCCCCAAAAATGGCATTATCGTGTGTTATGGGTGCTGCAAACCACACGCGGGCAAAGGTACTCCGAACACACAATCTCACGACCATTCCAATATGTGACACAAGAGGGCTGTTCCACTGTCGTAAACAAAAAATTTTAAGCCGTGCCGACAACGTAGTGTCATTGGCGTGAATTACTCGCTCTGAATACGTTGTTGTTGGTGTGTACTGCACAGATAATTCATAAACACGAATAATTCCCATTGTACTCTGTCGTATAAATAAGATAAATACGCTTTGCTGTTGAATCGTATTTGATTTTGTACGGCTGCATTAAGTACACCCGCGCAAATCGTTAACCTTTAACTTTATACGAATCGTTATCGTCGAAGAAGCACAATGCCACTGTTTTCGAACAAATTCTCCCCTAAAAAGACGCCCACTAGAAAGGCGGCCGCATTCTTAGCGAACAAAGATTTTAGCCCGAAGCGTATAGAAAAGGAACTCGGGCCCAATATCGGTCCCATTCGTTTAAAGTTGGGAGATCAGGAAACCGTTTTCGAGTCCGGCTCATGGATTCCAGGTGAACGTTCGCACCTTACGATTGAACGTAATCGTCATAATTAATATCGTTACGTGTAATTCATTGTTGTTTTAGAATCGGGGAAAATCGGAGGTACGTACAAAGAAAATGAGAAGTTGAGGAAGGAGGTAAAGAAATTGGAAGATGAGAACAACCTACTAAGGCTAAAATTCGAACTACTTCTTGATATGGTAATTAATATTATTTTACTCGGAGAATGTAAATATTTAACGTCGTATCTCGCACTATATATTTCTTTTCACTATTGTGTCTATTTTGTTTCACAGTTGACACAAACCACAGCAGAATGTCAGTCACAAAAAGATGAATTAGACAGATTGAAAACAAATTCATTATACAACAAAGATAGTGACTCCTGACATTAGGATGTGAGTACTAATCTTTTAGTCCCATTTTTCTAATGTACTTAAAACGAAAGCAGCGCGTTCTTAAATAATAAGCTTATCCCAAGTGTATTTCAATATACACACACACACACATATATATATACAAATATATATATATACAAATTGTAATTGTAGTTTAAGGCACCCTTTGCAGTAAAACCAGTAGAAATGATCCTCAACGATTCATTAAATATAAAATGACAATTATTTACAAATCCACTGTAATACCGAGCTCTTATAATTTTTTCTTATTTAATATACCTTTCCTTTCATCAATCCATTACATTTTCCGGGCACGTTTTTCTTGTATGTCCTAAGAAGAAAATTTCATATTTTTATCCATAAGTAATACTTTCTAAGGCAAGAACACACTGCATAATAAAATACAAACCCTCTTGTCCACAAACCCCGCACTTTCTTTTACTGGTACCAGCACGGGGTTTCTTTTGCGGATTTACATTTTTTTTTCCTCTCGATGTTTTTCCACTACCTTCTCCAAATGTAGTATTACTGGTATTAATGTTTTCGTCTGCCCATTGAAAGAATTTGCAAGAATCGCTCATGCCCTTTGTACAGCAATAAAACAAACGTCCTTTGTTAGGACCATCTTTTAGTACAGTTCGCCTGCAATTTATGTAAAAGATTATTACATCGAAATTGTGAGAAGTGCGGACAAAAATTTATTTAATAAATGCTCACTGTTTCGCCAGTTGATTGCAATGGCACATAATATCACTACTTGATGAGGTGGATGCAGCGATAGGGGCATTATTGTTGCTAAACCAAGTATGGATATTGGTGGCTGATGTATGATTTGTATCTCTATTCATATTATTTTGCGTTCGATTCATATCATCTGGAGCCCAAAGAAAAAAATCGCAACCAGTCCCTTGAGGTTTTGCGCATTTGAAAAATAATCTTCCTAAAATACATTATGAAGTAATGACGATTCTGAACTGTATGTAAAAAGGAAATTCCTGATAAATACATAACATAATTGTACCTTGATTCGGCCCCTCTTTTCTGACTGTTAATTGAATGGCATTTTCATTACAATTGCACATAATAATTGAGTTATCATCGATGTTACCCCACGTTCTAGTTTGTTCGTTTTGTGATACTCTTGTTTCGTTACTCGAGGAAACGAACTTGTTAGTGTCAACGTTTTTTTTATTCTTGGCTTTATTTTCATTATTTCTCGGTCTGCTTGTGTTACTAGAATTACTACGTTGATTTCGCACGAGACCTATAGATGCGTTGTTTCCAGATAAATATGTTTCCGTTCCAACATTTGAAGATGGACGAGCTCTATCATTTCTTGCAGTAGGTTCGTTCGAAACACTAAGAGATCTCGTCTCATTGAATGCACTGGAATAACCAGAATCGTTTCTTTGGCTTTGATTTTTAATACTTTCTTTCTTTATCTGTAGTACTTCGTTAAACGAAGAATCGCAACCACCTATGCAAGTTGTGTAACTAGTTCCATAAAGAGGGAAAGCATTTCTGGATAATTTAAATTTTAATGTACGCATACTTCCAGGGCACTGAAAGCACGAGAAAAACTGTTACAAGCAATGCACATCGTGAAACAGATATATATATATATAAAAATGTATTGTATTTACTTGTGAACAAACTTCGTTTAAAACTTCCACGCCTTCGACATTTTGAGGGAACCAAATTGCATTGTTGCATGTTGGAAATCCCATGCAACCGATATACTTTCCTGTGCCCTGTTTTCGATCTCTAAGGACCATATTTGAACCACATTTCGGACACTTAAAGATTGGAACTTCTTGCGGGGGATCAGAAATTTCTACATTTTGCGCTTCACTCGGTCGCTCGTCCAAGTAATCGGCTAAAGCATTGTCGATTAAGTGAGCACGTTCCATTGCTATTTTAAATACATCGCGATATTTATTTATCTGAATTTCAAGAACATCTTTAGGATTTCTTTGCCGATCGCATATCCTGTGTGTCAAAATTAAAACTGTTGCATTTTTGCTCGAACATGAAAAACCTTCTTAAATTGTTAGAGAAATCGCTAAATCAACGTACAGTTTGAGATCTTTTTCCAATTCGGCCCTCAAGTTTGGTTTAGACATTTGAAACCCCATATTATCGTAACCCATTACCAATCCGATGCCAAGTTTCCCAGGCATTAAATGCTTCCCGTCTACTACACCCACATATTGCCGAGACTTTATTTTATCAATATGTTCTGCGTGTGTAGCGTCGGTACCGATTCCATACTTATCCATCAAACCAATTAAATCTGCTTCGGTCAACAACTGCGGTGGAGATGTTTCTTCTTGTACCATATCTAAGCTAGTTGGCCTGAACACTTGACCATTTTGGTAAGCATGAATTTCTTTGTCACTCCATTTCTCGTATATGTAAACTTCTAAATAATTTTTCTCGATAATTTGTAGGCCATTAGCGACAAATTTTTCTCCGCTTATGTCGATCTCTACTGTTGTTTCATGGCCAACTGCATTACTTGACAAACAAGCCAAAAAGTGTCGAACAACGAATTCATAAACTTTAGCTTCATTCCCTGCAATTTAACGATCCACATCTATTATCGAAAGTGTGCTTTTTGTGAAACCGAGTAATTGCAGAACTTGCATGCTTACCCTGTAAAGTATCAGTATATTTTATGGGATGTATCGGAGGATGAGCTTGATCACTTTTCTTCCCTTGCCGTGGCATCGCTCCCTGTACTAGTAACTGTTGTGCAAAGTTTCCCCAAGCTGAATTGTTTACTTGTTGATTTACTAATGGTGTCAAATTCAATTCTTTAGGAAATATATTAGTTTCTGTACGCGGATAACTGATGAAACCTTGAGTGTACAATTTTTCCGCAATTTTCATAGTTTCTTTTGCACTTAGGCGAAGTTTACGAGAACCTTGCTTTTCTAATTCCTAGAGTAATATGTTGTATATGCATAACTTGCACGCTACATTTATCACTAAAACTATATCATGCTACTTACAACCGTGTCCAATGGCAATGGCCTCCATTTACTCTTAGGTTTACTCGACACTTTTTCTACAGTTGCATTTGGCTGCTTTAAACAGGTGTCAAAGAGAACTTCGCATGGCAATTTTTCAAATAACCTTCCCCTCGCCCATCTGAATTCTACAGAAATATTATCACGTACATCTGTTACTTTTATTTTCCAGTACGGCTCTGACTTAAACCTTTCTATAGCTAAAAATCTCTCGACAACAAATCCCAATGTGGGAAACTGGCAGCTACCATAACTGATCATCATGTCAGCAAGAGTTCTAGGAAATACTTGCTTAAGCCTCATCGTTTGAAACCTGGTAAATGCAGCTCCTGTAAATGTTGCGCTTCTTACATTTAACATTGTAAACATAATAATCATACGTATCAAAGGTTCACCGATGCGTACCTATTCTTAAATCTAATTCACTTCGTACTTCAACAGCATCGCTAACTGCTTTATCTGGTTCGCATAAGTTTTGAAGAGCTCTGGTTACAGACACCTGCGTAATCTCAGAAAACTTTGCCCTGTTAAATAATATATTTGTTAGTGAGCAAAATTAAATGAGATTATACGAATAACATATTTGAGTACCTATATATACGGATATTTGGTTTAACTGCTTGACAGACTTGAATAATTTCAAAGCCTATGTTTTCTCCCTCGCGATCGCAATCTGTCCAAATAATTAATGCACTGCACTTTTTTATCTCTCTTTCCAAGGTTTTCTTAATTTTGACGTACGATTCTTCTATACATTCTTTTATTACAGGCGCATCAAATAAAGTTAATGGATGACAACCTTGCCATTTACGATACAATCCAACAAATTGATGGTTCAACAAATGACCAGACACAGAGGTCATAATCATATCGCAATTTTGATTCCACAAATTTGATTTGAACTCATAAATTTTGTTATATGGAGACAATCCTTCTCTCTATAAATTAACAAATAAATTGAATGTATTTAAACCGTGTTTCATATATTCTAATAAAAATTACATTCTCAATTACCCGGTTAGAACTTCCACGGGACAAATGGCCAGCAATATTTTTTGCCGCATCGTTCTTTTCCGCAACATTAAGTACTTTCATGATTGTATCGGAACTGTTGAATCTAACAGCTAACTGATAATACTGTTTCGATTTATATAAACCTAATTTTGCAATATTAGGCACCTTTGCTATAAAATTAATATAAAGTACGGAACACACCATAATTGTTTCTCTCTTATGTATGGTTAAGAATTACGTCTAACATTATTCGAAATATCATTATGCTAAAATATAAAATACGCTTGTCGATATTTAAATAATTAAAAAATACAGTCATCAAATGGAACAATTCATGTTGCCTTACATTCTTTCCATAATACAACCACTATAACAAAACAAACTTTCAGTTACCACCATTAAAGTAATGCACTTACTTCAGCTATGTCGAGCAGTGCATAAAACATTAACGTCAAATAATTCCTATTCAAAGGTAATTAGTTATTATTTTACTGGCAATTATAATACAACGTACTGTTATATATAACACAATTAAACCTCTGCCCACTGGTACATCTAATTTTAACAAATTGATAATGACAGAATTTACGTTTCTTCGAAAGGTCAGGGACTTTTTCGTTGCTACAGTTGCAAGTAAGTCAACGAAAGATAGAAAAAGCTGGAAGTAGCAGTAGGCATTCCAACATTTTGCACAGTAATATTCGGAGTTTGTGCACCTTCATCGAGGCATGCGTAAGTAAATAATGATGTACTGTAGACAACCTTATTCAATTTTATAGAATGAAATTATATTTCACGAAAGGTGTGCCGTGTACGTTTAGTGATCCAATATTCAATGACACATTATGCATTTTCATTGTAGTTTATTATTTTGCCGTTTAAAGTCGTCACGACGGCATCTTGTGCTTAACAATTTCATTACAAGTTCATAGATTCTTTATCGGTGAATAAAGTGCATTTACGCATACAAAAATTTGCAGTTTACTCACGCAATTTTTCGGCATATAGAAGATACACACGCATGTAATATGTATACATATACGTATACATGTCCATGCATGTATACATTGTGCTTACCATGCAACTTTTTGGCATTCATGTTACAGCAAATTGAACGTTTTCCGTGTCAATTATTTTAAACAAAACCTAACATGACGGAGGACATGTCGGGGGCAGACATTTGTAGGGTCTGCAGGTGCGAGGGCCTAGCGGATAGACCACTTTTCCATCCTTGTATTTGCACAGGCAGTATTAAATGGATACATCAGGAATGTTTAGTACAATGGATGCGGTATTCCCGCAAAGAATACTGCGAACTCTGTGGATACCGATTTTCTTTCACCCCAATTTATAGTCCGGATATGCCACGTCGTTTACCATTGAGAGATGTCATCGGCGGATTATTTTCTAACATTGTGACAGCAGTAAAATATTGGTTGCATTACACATTGGTCGCAATAGCATGGTTGGGAGTAGTTCCACTGACCGCTTGCAGAACGTATCGAGCATTATTCAGCGGACCCCTTGATCTGGTTCGGGTGAATATTCGTTTTTTATTTTATTATTATTCTGCTCGCAATGTCGCATAGAAACAGATGAAAAGGCAGATTATTTCTATTTACAGATCATGTCATTACCAATGGACATGTTATCAGCTGAAAATATATCGTCTGACGTATTCCACGGATGTTTTGTAGTGACTTGCACTCTGTTCGCATTTATTGGTCTTGTATGGTTGCGGGAACAAATTTTACATGCCGGGGGTCCTGATTGGCTCGAAAGAGATAATGTACAACTGCCACCCGTTGACAATCCACCAGCCAACATAGAGCCCCCTGCGCAACAGCTTCGAGAGCAAAGAGCTCTCCAGCAGCAAGAGATTCAAGATAATAACAATGTACCACCTTTTGTCGACGAGCCATTAATATTGCCAGAACACTCGAATGATGACAATTTGGAGAATGTGGACGAACATAGGGCAGAAGGAAATAATGCTCCGGATAATCCAAGAATAGATGAACATGAAGAAATTGGTAGGGACGCTGAACCACAAGTAGCTGCCGGAAGGGCAGATGAACCAATAGAACCACCTGCTAGAGATCTAGAACCAGTTATAGTTCCCCAAGATATGGAACCATTAATACCTCTTAGAGATATTGAACAGCTTGAGCCGCCTAGGAATGAATTAGATGTAGACGGTGAACAGGCCAATGCAAGAGTTGGCGAAGGTTGGAGAGATCAGGCTCAAGGGCAAGCACAAGGAGAAGCAGAAGAAGCAAATTGGAATCCACTGGAGTGGGACAGACCAGCAGAGGAATTAACATGGGAACGTCTATTGGGTTTAGATGGATCCCTGGTTTTTCTCGAGCACGTGTTTTGGGTCGTCTCGTTAAATACGCTGTTCATTATGGTAATTATCTCTATATAATGAAATCGTTAATACTACTAAACAGGTAATGTTCGTAATTCAGGAGGACTTCACTTTTAATTTCAGGTCTTTGCATTCTGTCCTTATTATATCGGTAGTTTTGCAATAGCAGGTTTAGGATTACAGGAATACGCAGCCGCGTCGCATTTTGAAGGATTAGTAACAACATTATGCGGTTATTGCGTTACTGGTGTGTGGTTAGTGGTCCTTCATACACTAGCAGCTCCATTAGGTTTTCAACGCTCCCAGCGTTTGTTGGGCTTATGTTATGTCATAGTAAAGGTTTCTTTACTATCTGTCGTCGAGATAGGTGTACTTCCTCTCGTGTGCGGCTGGTGGTTAGATATTTGTTCACTAGCTATGTTTGACGCTACGCTTAGAGATAGAGAATCTTCATTCAGACTAGCTCCTGGTACCTCAATGTTCCTGCATTGGTTGGCTGGAATGATTTATATATATTACTTTGCTTCATTTATCCTATTATTACGTGAAGTGCTACGGCCAGGGGTACTTTGGTTCTTAAGAAACTTAAACGATCCCGACTTTTCTCCTATCCAAGAAATGATACATCTTCCAATTTTAATACACGTCCGAAGGCTTGTAGCATCCGCAGTTATATTTGGAACTGCTATATTGCTAATGCTATGGTTGCCCGTGAAACTTTTGAGATGGGCATGGCCAGGATTTTTACCGTACACTGTAACCATTCAAAGTGAAGCACAGGTAAGACAGTGGCCATATGAGAAAAGAAATCCTATCGTTTTCTTCTGAATGATTGTAAACTAATTTCTCTATTCATTTTTTAATTAGGTCAGCGAATTATCCTTAGAATTATTATTATTGCAAGTAATTCTTCCCGCACTATTGGAGCAACCGCATACGCGTACATGGTTAAAAGCTCTTATAAGAGGTTGGTGTCGAGTTGTGGGATGGATGTTGGATCTTCAGTCGTACCTTTTAATAGACCAGACCGAAGATCCAGGACCAGCAGTAATCGAAGAACCGCAACACCCAGACTTGGGTGCGGCGCATCAAGCGCTGCTACAACGAGACGGACCAACAGGTTTCCAACCGTACATCAGGCCACACTGGTTTCCTGCTCGTCTAGTCGGTCTTTTGTCTTGCGTTTGCGTTTCTCTCGTTATCGCTAGTTTAATTGCAATGATTCTCCCCGTTTGGCTTGGACGCAGAGTAATGGCGTTGTGGATGGTCGGAGCTCCAGCTCCGTCTCCACCTGTATTACCGCCTACTTTAAGTGGGTCTGGTAAGTTTGCTTCACTGATGAGCATAAGTTGATCACCCTGCACGCACTCATTTCCTTTCTCCCGTTTTTTTTCTCTCCCATAAATACACTGTTCTATTTATTCTTTCAGAAACTAACGAAGCTGTAGTTGCTTTACCTGGACGGGTACACGAGTTGTACACGGTAGCATGTGGAACGTACGTATGTTGGGCCGCAGCAAGAGGATTAGCCTTGGCGTTCTCTTTGTTGCCGCGTGGCCGGAGAGCTCTATTAGATAGAGTAAAACATTGGGCAATTGTCGGTGTTAAAGCATCGGTAGCATTTTTCCTATTAATCGGCCTAATACCGCTCTTGTTCGGTCTTCTTCTTGAATTAGTTGTCGTAGTTCCTTTACGCGTACCACTCGAGCAAAATCCTATTTTGTTTATCTGGCAAGATTGGGCGCTGGGCGTACTATATACGAAAATTGCCACTGCCATCACGATGATGGGGCCAGATTGGAGAATTCGTATGGCAATCGAGCGAGCATACAATGATGGAATTAGAGAAATAAATTTAAAGTTTATCGTTACGGAATTAGCAGCTCCGTTGATATGTTGTTTCGGACTTGCTTTGGCTGTTCCCTATGCAGTGGCTTACGGGATAGTCCCACTATTGATTACAAATTTACAAATACAAATTCTCATCGCCAGGCGTTTGTATCCTTTCCTTTTATTAGTACATTTACTGTGTATCCTTATCTATTTTCAAATTCGACAATTCAAGAAACTCTATGAACATATAAAAAATGACAAATATCTCGTGGGACAAAGGCTCGTTAATTATGAACATCAAAATAAGTCTCAATCGTAATGGTAGCAACAATTAAAAGCATCGAACTAACGTATTTGCTCTAATTGCTTTTCGATGATGACGTGAATTTAAAAAAGAGAACAAATTCTTTAATGTACATTCTCTACCGCACGTGTTTGTAGCAAGCTAACTTATGCTAATTATAAATACTTTAACTTTTAGTATTATAATTTATTAACATAAGCGCTGCAAAATAAATTAAAAAGACTGTTGTTCAGTGTATCACTATCTTGCTTGATACATGACAGATTATCAATATTTTTGATCCGAGTTAGAAAAATATATTGTTCAAGGGCAACACAGTGAATACTTCGCGCGGTAACAAACACGTATCATTTCCAACAATTTAAGATTTATCAATATCGTTTAATATTAATCGCACGAATCCTTTGTTAAGTGTCTGATAAATACAATTTTTTAACTATACAAAATTCAATGTACAAAGTTTAATTACGCTCCAACGAATCCTTAGAAAATAAATTTCATAGTACGCGTTATCGTGGAAACAAAGCTACATTTTAACTGAAAATTCATTAGTAGTAAGGTAATGCAAACAAGTTTTGTTGTTGAAAATCAAGGTTTTCAAATCAATCGAATGATGTTAAAACACATTTTTACATTACTTACAATTAGAATAAAGGAAGTCTATTTCTTAAACCAATTTGTCATCACATATTTTCCTTCCAATTAATTATACGAAAATTATAAAGAATATATGTTTTTACAATTGACCTATTAAGTACGCAATATATTAAAGTGCAGAAATACCCACAACAAAATATGTTGCGTACTTGTAAGTGAATATCTATGAACTTTCTATGAGAGATCTCTTTTACATAGAAATCGCGAAGAACTTCATAATAAGTTTATTTCTTATGCAGTTATAATATATGCTTTGCCCATAACTTAGAATGTAATTAAGAATTATTTATTTGTATACATACTAATTATTCAGAAGTTAATAAACTGTACGATCATAAGCCTGTAAAGATATTTTCTCGATGTACATTGAAACGTAATTGAAATAAATAATGTTCTTGCGAATGATCTGATTTATTGACCTCTTAAGGTTTTCGGTTTTACATTGATTAGATAAATTATAAATTTGGCTTCTTGGCTGTTTTAAATACATTCACGTAATAATGAAAATTATTTTCATGTATTGCCCATCAGAAAATCTTAACAAAATATATGTATGTATCTACACAGCCCGAATGTCATTTATATGTAAAGGTATAAAGAAATAAAAAGATGTTTATACTATAATTTACGAAAAATAATTTACAGTGATATGCCAATATCACTATGATTCTATTTCATAATTCGGTGGTAAAAGATTACCAATTAACTGAAATGATTCTGGATGTTTTTCTATCTTCAGTTGCAATAAAGTAAAAATATTTATTACCTGAAATAGAGCAGGCAAGTTATATCATTTCATTAAATTAAATATATTTTGTATGTTCTTTATATTACCTGATTAACATCTGGTTCTTTCCAAGATATACTTATCGTCGAAAATGAACATTCTGAAGAATATTCAACAGCTGCCACCTTTTTTAACTCCGCAAAGGAAACCCTTAATTTTATGCCAATTTGGCACAGTATAACATCTACATAATTTTCCTTTACGTTCAATACAATACCCACGGTTATAATAGGACCGTTTAAATTTATCAATTGTGTAAAGTACAATTCATTGCTTCGTTCCTGAGCCAATTTGGCGCTATACTTCTTCACATTACAATTTTCTGCTATTCTGGTATGATAAACGGAACATAAAGATATTAACAGGTGCCTTTAAACATATCATTACATCAATTAATAATTTCATCTTCCATCTACTAACTTACACTTTGCACAATTCTTTGGACCACGTTTTGGGCAACTCTACATTTGTTATCGTAGAATGAAGTAAACGATGCACAACGCAGTCCGAATAGCGCCTAATTGGAGAAGTGAAATGCGTGTAAAGTGGTAAATTTAATGCGTAATGTTTCAACTCCTCCTCTGTTTTGATGGTTGATGAGCATTTGTATGTTGCTCGCTGAGAATGTAAAGGTTTATCGAAATGTTTATGGATGTGCTTAGCAATTTCGCGCGGAATAATTTAAATAAATAAATAATCATACAGCCATGGCTTTGGAACAAAGATTGTTAACGACCATCATCCTGTACTTCGTTGTTGTTTTTATTTCATTACTTTCTGATTCTAATTCTTCTTCGTAACGTTTCATACTGGCATGCAAAGCTGCAGATGATTGAATATCTAAGTGAATGCCAAATTTTTGTAGGGTATCTCTAGCTGTATTAAGCATTTGCTTTGAAGGCTCTTTGTGATTACGTAACAAAGCTGTCTCAGGAATTGTAGCATACAAATGAGTAGCTACTGTCATATTAGCTAACAACATAAATTCCTCTATGAGTCTGAAATATTCATAGAAACCTGTATAAGCTATGCCACGAGTAAAATAATACATTGAAAGCAATAAGACCCAAAATAATTGTAATACCTGTTACTCTCTTGTAGTTCTTCTACACTGTAAGATATCGGCAAGCCTGTTGATCTATCAATTCTAACATGTAATTTTGGTTGATCTATTCGTAATGCGCCATTCTGAAACCTTTTATTACGTATCTGACTTGCTATGTCATGTAATATATTCACTTTAACTGACAAATCATCGAGCGTGAAATTTCCGTTTATAGTTAGAAAATCATCTGGCCAATTATTCTTAGGATTTTCAATAAATTTCTGTGCATGTCGATACGCCATTTGACAGCACGATCTTATTATAGTTTTTGCAAATCGATGTTTAATAACTTCTGCACATGGTGTTATTTCCCAAATAACAGAGAATGCTAATTTATCCTGACCAGGTAATAAGGAACATACTTGACACAATTGTTTCGGTAACATATGGTACACATTGTCTGTCATATAGACAGTTGTTGCTCTCTTTGAAACCTGAATGTCTAATGGGGATGAAAATTCCAAATAATGGGTGACATCGGATATATGCACACCAATCTGTAAAGAAATGTGCATACATTATTGGTATACTAATTCTACATTTGTATATATGTAGTATACATATACATAAAAATAATTAGAATGCATAGAAAATTGCCATGGGATAGCAATTTTATATGTCGGTAAAATTACTTCATAGTTTCCATTTTCCAAGAGTTTACAAGACACTGCATCGTCTAGATCAACTGCGGTGTCAGGATCTATAGTAAACACACATTCCTGCCTCCAGTCCTCCCTATCTTTTAAATCATTTTCTGTCATGGTACAATCAATATCTGGAAGTCCCTTTACCACATTCTGGCTATAAGGTGTTACATCTAAATCATGTTCGAGTAATATGGCATTCGCCTCTGCTTTTAAATCGCCCATACTTCCAATGAATTTTTCAATTACCCTATGGATAACATCACGATTCAATGATTGCGAAGACTGAATACCTTGGCAGGTTTTAGAAATAGTTGTCATACCCAATGGCAAATTTTGGCTTTGCCCAATTAGTTACAACAGCCAAGTACAATGTGTCTTCGGAAGTGGTGGCTTCTATAGAAAATTGTTCTAACGATTCCCTGCGTATTTTCATCAATGGAAACCTTTGATTTCTTGGATAAAAAAACATACATCCACCACGCTCTTTAATACACCCAACCGTTTTTCTTGGATGACTTTTTTCCCGTATGCAAACAATGTAGCCTGTCTTTTGCACTTCTCCTTGACAGGAGTGCCACTTTTCTGGAGGATGTATACATGCTACAACAAGGTCACCGTCGAAGGCTCGATTTCTATCTCTTAGACCAAGGATCAACAGATCGTACCGTTCGTCAGGCAACGATAAATAAGCATATTTATAACAACAAGGATTGACACGAAGATATCCTTCTACGTATTGTGCATCAGCTGGGTTTTGATTTTGTAAAAGTTTGAGAATTTTTCGTTCGTGGATGTAATCTGGAAATGTGTCCCATTGACTATTCGATTTATTAGTTTTGTAAGCATGATTAACTTTTTTTTCCTCATCATTCAAGGATAATACTGGTGCACTTTCGCGTTCACGATCTCTTCTAATTTTTCCTTCCCTACCGCTGCTCCCTTTATTTCGTGCCTTGGGAGCTTTGTGGTTCCTCTATAGAAAATATACATAATGTGAATCTAAATTACACTACACGGAATAAATATACAAACATTACCTGCTGCAAATCATTTTCGTTATCTGTTTTACACTTTGCTTTGTGGTTCGATTTAAAGTTTGATGCACAACCTGCGCTTTCATTATGTTCCACGCTAACGTCCGACTTTAATTGATTATTTCTGCCGTTTCGTCGCAATTTATCGCCACTTCCAAATTTTATTACAGAGCTTTTAGTTTTGACTTCTTTCTCCAAAGTTTCTCTCCCAGAAGATTGAGGGGTTGGTTCCTTTTTTGTTTTATTAATTTTCCGAGCAGCTTTCTTACTAAGAGCAGTTTGATTTTGTTTAACAAAATCTGTGGCGATTGATTCTTTTGACATGATTCCGACTGAACACTTGTTACTCATTTAAATATATATATAAAATAAATATGCGACCACTGTATAGTACATAACTGTTCCTTTATAACGATGTTAAAATTATTCTTGGAACACACACTAAGAAACGTTGAAACGTTGAAACGTTCATCGTAGGAAAAAAAATTATCAATTTTAGGTACATCTTGAAGGTACTAACAGATAATATATTTCCAATCATAAGATTTCATAGACAAGAGGGGTGGCATGTGTATGTGGAACCTTACTGCTCATAGCTGTAAACCTAACAGAAATATAAATCCAAATTTTGCATAGAAACAATAAGTTCGTCTTTCGCTGGAGCCTGTCTTTCTTCAAATATAAAAACCATTTTTGAACGATTAATGTTTCACCATGGAATAATCCTGTGTAAATTTACACTCTAATGCTTCATTCCCAGATTATTCCTGTTTTCTATTGGCAAGTATTACAAATTCAGCAGTTGGTAGAGGATGAAATGTGTTAGTGGGGGGTATAGCCGTGTGGCAAACGTGATAGAAAGGCACGACTGTTTCGATCGGTAGGAAAGGAACACGATTGCTCGGGCAGTCAGCCGAGAGACCGAGCTGTGAGAGGTCGAAAGTTGAATACAAAAGAACTCTGGAGGCAGAGGATTCGGGATTAAGTTAAAAGAAGGAGAAGGAACGAAAAGTACGGGTGTACTTGATACAGCGTACATTCTACAAGGCTTTGTGGTGAACTGGCAATTGCAACCAGTCTACATACGTCGAAGATGTTTCACGTAAGAAAGTTAACGAGATCGTCGGTCGCCTTGAAACAAGTTCCGAGGAATGACGCTATTCATAATACTTTGATACGTGTCGTACCTGCGCTCCAAACGCGCGGCTACGCCGACCATCAGATCCCCGATCGAATAAAGGATGTTCCTAATGAATTGAATCCAAAATTTTTCGACATGGTCGAATACTTTTTTCATCGAGCTTGTCAGATAGTCGAAGACAAATTGGTCGAGGATATCGACAAACGTTCCAGGATGAGCGTGGAAGAAAAGAAGAAAAAGGTGAAGGGTATACTGATGCTAATGGAACCATGTGATCACATCCTCCAGACCTCTTTTCCCCTGAGACGCGATTCGGGCGACTATGAAATGATCACCGGATATCGTGCGCAGCATTCGACCCATAGAACACCCTGCAAGGGAGGTAATAAAATGATGCTTATACTATTTAGTTTTATTACTTTTCCGTAATATCTTTTTATAGCTTTTTGGATAGTTATACATCACTGAAAATTCTTTACATTAACTTTGACTAATCCCGCGTTTCCGAGTAAACTTTCTATTAATTTCATCGTAATATGTGTCAAAGAGAATTTGACGAATTTGGGGGGAGGGGGGAGAGGCGAGGGAGATAGAAAGCAAAGATGGGAGGGTCTGATAGAAAGCGAGAGATGGTCCACAAAGCTGCGTAAAACAATTATTTGTTCTCGCTGGAATTATTCAAGCTTACTTTAAACCAATATTAGAAGGTGCACCACTTATGTCACCGATAATAATACGTAGCAGGCGGAGAAATGTTTTATATCATAGAACGAAATTTCTCTTTACCATTCATTTGATTCATGATACCTTGAAGTGGAAAGGCAAATCCTTATAGCTCCTAAATTCGTTTTAGTAGGCTAGTCGTTACTTTTAAGTATTCACTGTACCATATATGAACGACTTGTGGCACTTGAAACAACTTTTTACGGCTTCGTACGTAACGGCGTCAGGGTTTTAGCCTCGATACCAAAAGACAAGTTATTGAAAGCTCGTTTATTACAGCGTATTATTAAAATGCAAAGAGGTCGCGAATTTTATTTGAACCGGTATTGTCTCTTTACTATAGCTAATCGACATTCTACCCTATATTGAAATGGATGAGACTAACTCCATGACACCATCTTCGTTTAAATCGTCGTACTTGTTTCTATATACTATTTATACTAAATTACTAATTTCTAAATTCGAAGCTACCTAGCTCAGCCTTTTTACAATTTGCAGAGGCATTTGTGCAAAACACGAGTAACGAGAACATACGTGCGAACGTTTCATGGTTCCGCGATTCGTGCTCACGGAGATAAAGTTACATCGATTAAGCGCTACTGTGTCGATTTACTAATTTCAACGTTTCTAATGCGTTAATTAATATTAGTATCGTCCTAGTTAATTATGTAAAGTTAGTTAAATATTTCTCGTGCAACCGCGGCTAGTAAACCGTAAGACAAGGTTGCGTCTGCATATGTATATATAAATCGTAAAAAAATATATTTGGAGCGTGCATATCGAAGCAACATCTCCTTGATATAAATTTGTACCCAGGCTCGTGGGCTTCGCCTTCTCTCACAGAGCCAAATGAGAAACAAGTGATTCCCATGACCCGCCGTTGATCACGTTTATCCTGTCCGATCGTTGGTCGTTAACATTAAACGTCCTCCTTGTCGTTTTTTTTTTATTTCCGTTTCCTTTATTCATATTTCGTGGTAATTATGAAATACACGAGCTGATTACGCGAAATATTTAATTCGTGCTGCTAATTGTAACATACGTTGAATGTTTTGTATTAGTAACCGGTATCGTTGGAAGTTGATGCAACTGAATCATGCCAGGCTGTCTGGTGTTTTTCTCTGCCTCTGCCAAATATTAGCTAACTACCTTGATTCACAATTTAATTTAAGAATTTGGCGATCGTAAGTACCCATGCCAATGTCATGATGATGCGCGAAGGGTCGATGCTCTCGTCGAAACAAATCGATTCGATATTCTTGAACAGATGATTCCCTCCATTAACGCATTTAAGTCGGCGGATCATTATTTTCTATTATAGTAGTTTTCGACAGCTATTAGTTGCAGCTGTTCCGCAGGCGAGGACCGATCGCGAAATAAATCGGTCCACGATGATATTTAATATTATCATTAACACTTTTGCTACCAAGGCTTTCAGGCAAATCGCCTTACAGCTCATTATTATAGTCCTTTCTTGGATTTTTTTTTTATTGACACTACATTTATCTTCAATCCGCGTTGTGTAAGATTCGATTGAAAGTAATAAATGTATTGCATAAATCCATTACATATTGCCTCGTACATCGGCAAGAAATGTATGACTCCGATAAGTACGTATACGATAATTATCGGTGCTAACATTTAATGTGGTGTTAACGAAACCGCCTACTAAAAGGCATATAAGAAAATAGCGTACAGCTGTCGCCGCGAGGTAACTATTTTTGAAAGATAAACGTTTGCGTAATATTGACCGACTTGAATACTTCAGATAAAAATAACCTCTTTAACGCGAAGAATTTTAAAAAATAAAATTTCATTTTGCCATCTGAAATACAAAGCTATCTGAAACACCAACGTCGTATATTTCTCACTTTAAATTCGAGGCGACAACATACACCCGCGTTAAGCTCTTCGCGTTAATCCTTTTATCAGTTTTTTTTGCTTTTCCCATTGGACCTTTTCGGTCTGCGATCGATAAAGAAATACCTACGGTAAACCCGTCCAGCCAAAATGAATTAAATTTCTCATCGAATCATGAACACGCAGTATACTTACGTATAGTATACGCCGCATCGATTACCCTAACACATTGTCTATACTTTACCGTTTTTCTTACCCAAGAGATGTGCCAACGCTACAAGCTCGCCAATATTGCATACCGATCCCTTACTATTGATTACAGGTATCCGTTTCTCGATGGACGTGTCGCGGGACGAAGTAAAGGCTCTGTCGGCGCTGATGACTTTCAAATGTGCCTGCGTGGACGTTCCATTCGGTGGTGCGAAATCTGGTATCAAGATCAATCCGAAACTGTACTCGGAACACGAGCTCGAGAAAATCACGAGACGATTCACGTTGGAACTCGCGAAGAAGGGATTTATCGGTGAGCGACGTTAAAGAATATCCAAGAGATTCTCTTCAACCCGCGCCAAGGAACATTTTCGTTTACATTTTCGTTTACTTCTTCAAGGACCCGGTTTGGACGTACCCGCCCCCGACATGGGAACCGGAGAACGCGAAATGTCCTGGATCGCGGACACGTACGCGAAAACGATAGGCCACTTGGACATAAATGCACACGCGTGCGTCACTGGAAAACCAATTAATCAAGGTGGTATTCACGGCCGTATCTCTGCGACCGGGCGCGGTGTGTTCCACGGATTGGAGAATTTCATCAACGAAGCTAATTACATGAGCATAATCGGTACGGGATCGTTCCGCTGTTAGTCCCGGTTAATTCGAACATCGGCTCACTTTTCAATCTGTTATCAGGCACCACACCCGGTTGGGGCGGAAAGACGTTCATTGTGCAAGGCTTTGGTAACGTTGGTCTACACTCGATGCGTTACCTGCATCGCGCCGGTGCCACTTGCATAGGAGTAATAGAACACGACGGTGCTATCTACAATCCGGAAGGCATTGACCCGAAGGTGAGCGTAGTAATAAATAAAACTACGTCAGCTGTTTAAACGTTGTTCGACCAGATTATATTACATGATTATTATCTACCAGCAACTGGAAGACTATCGTATCGAGAATGGCACCATCGTGGACTTCCCTGGAGCCAAACCGTACGAAGGTGAAAATCTGATGTACGAGCCATGTGATATATTTATACCGGCAGCTATCGAGAAAGTGATCACCAAAGAAAATGCCTGTCGCATTAATGTATACAAGCCTACCTTTCATTCGAATTTTAAGCGACAAATATGGTATCGTCTCATGATTGTTCACTATCGTTCTTCCCGTTGATTCAGGCGAAAATCATAGCCGAAGCTGCCAATGGACCAACCACTCCAGCTGCTGATAAGATTTTGATCGATCGAAACATCTTAGTTATACCAGACTTGTACATGAACGCTGGTGGTGTTACTGTATCTTTCTTCGAATGGCTGAAGAATTTGAACCACGTTTCGTATGGTCGCTTGACTTTCAAGTACGAAAGGGAATCGAACTATCATCTGTTAGGTGGGCAGACTCTCTACCCCTCTGTGTATAATCTCTTTTATAGTAAATTATTGGTCATATCGTATATATATATACTTTATCGAATTTTCCCAGAATCTGTACAAGAATCGCTGGAACGTAGGTTTGGACGCGTGGGTGGTCGTATTCCAGTTACACCTTCCGAAGCGTTCCAGAAACGTATATCTGGTGCTTCAGAGAAAGACATCGTCCATTCTGGCTTGGACTACACCATGGAAAGATCCGCGAGGGTGATTAATCATTTTCTGAATGCCAGATCTCCTATTGCCGTCACATTCGAGCAACTAATACCTTTGTTTCCCGTTTCCCTGCAGGCTATCATGAAGACCGCCATGAAATTCAATCTAGGCTTGGACCTGAGGACAGCAGCCTACGTTAACTCCATCGAGAAGATATTTACTACTTACTCCGAAGCTGGTCTTGCGTTTTAAACAGATAGTATTTATCAGTGAAAAGCGAATCGCGTAAGTGGAGATACGAACATTCTCGTGCCAGTATTTTGAAGACTATCTCCACGATCTCGACCTGCTGGTATTGTGTCCAGTGTCTTTTCACGATCAGTGTTAAAGACCGGAACCAGCGTGTGATAATACATTGTGTACATCGTAGCGTACCCCCGATCTACGAACGCGCGTCGTAATAATAATTTGCCTAGGGAACTTTTATCTCACACGAGTAAAACATACGTATGCCTGAGTCGTCTGCGTAAACGTGTATATTACGTGGAACGACTACGTCCACCCGAGGGATGCACTACCCGCGCAGCAGTACATTGCGCGCGGCAGCGAGTTTCGAAATAATGTATTCGTACGTTCTCTACAAATCGAATCGAACCTAATTCGACCGGGACGCAGGCATGTTTTTATATTCATCACTTTTTATCAGTGTATTTTAATAACCAACAGATAATGTTCACGCGAAATTTGTTGGGCGAAAGCGAAGCGAACGATATAGTTCGTGAATTTTTATCCGCTCTCTCTGCTTGCAAACGCCGACGAAAAAGACAGTTTCTCAGCACTCTATTTGTAACACCGACTTGCCGTTATCGTGTACCATGGTGACCCGTTTCTACAAGCGAAGCAAACAGCGCGATGTATTATACAATAATGTTGTTATACGGTTCGAGAGTATGTCAATAAAATATGCTCTTAACTAATCAACGCCTTGCCAAAAGTTCCCCGCCGTTCTATTGCGATCGCGATCGAATATTTTTATTCAGCGAACGAAGACTATAATATAATTTTCCTGCCTCGCCCAAATTACCTGTCTCGCCGTAATATCATTATCTCGGGATTTTACGAGCGCAAGTACATTAACGTCGACTTTCCTGAAGGTATCCCGACGATCTTCCAACGCGCCGTAAACATACCTATTTCAGAATTCGGTGCGTCCGTGAGTTTAATGCTTGTTCGCGGATCCGCGTGTACCTGTAAAGTACGAGTGCGCGTAACACCGCGAAAAACGTGGTAAAATATTTATATCTCGTTATTGAGCGAGGTTTTACACTTAGACTAATCGACGCGCTACAATTTGAGGGGTGCCACTGACCAAAGGGTTGCCAGTCTAATTATACATAATTGATGTCGCGTTCTACATTATTACAGAACCTGAGACACGCCCGGCGGATTGCCGTCGACCTTACGCTCCGCGTTAGCTGCATTAATCATTTAGCGAACCGACTGGAAGGAAGGGAAAACTGTAGCGGCAGGTGCGTTTCACAATAGAGCAATTGTTCGAACACGTATTTACCTGTGCCACTAGTTGGGGCGGCGGCCACCCTCGTATAAAGAGTCAAGGTATCGCGACATTGGCTTCATTCCTCTTGTTGGTTATTTCAACGCACGCAACAACGACGCAAGGTGAATACACGTTTCCGTACTCGTTCGCCGTTTCCGGGCGCGTTAGTTCGACGGACTCGACGCGGCGCGATTCGCAAACTCGAGCATGATTAAACCGCAACCCGGGTCGTTGTTAAACGGTGATAATCCGGTATGAAATATCCGCCTTAAGAAAGGAAATAAGGAGATAAGAAAATTCTGTGGAGCCGCGCGTACGATCGTGGGATCGATAGTATCGATGCCTTCGACAACAGGTTCGAATCGTGCACAGTATTCGCGTGGAAATCATGTTTCGCGCACGACCCACAGTCCGCGTAACGTTCTAATTGCATTCCTTTATCGCGATGATCGATAATTACTCGTCAGCGTAGAAACGACAATTACCAAAGCCATGTTACATATTCTTCTTAAGGTAAATTGCGCCGAGTATGTACGCGTACGTTTTCAATGGTACAGCCGATCCGTTTGCGGCGATTCTTTTTCTTATTCACTATCGTTAACCACACGATATATTTCTTCGTATATCCATGTGTGTCTTTTGTACTTAGGTGGCGAGGTTTGAATCCCGTGTTAATCCCACTGACATGTCCATCCCCCTATCGAATATAAGCAATGGAAACGGATCAACGATACAGATCAACACGCGACCGGATGATATACAGAATCGCGTCATCGGGGGTGAGTACACGCCAACGATTTATCGTTTTACGCTCAAACGTGAACTGTCCACGGTATTCACGCTACTTTCGGCTTACGTGTATCATACGAATTTGGGAAAATCGATGAATTTACAGAACATATGGCAAGTTAGGCAAAATCGCATAAAATATTACTCGAGTGTAAAGAAGGTCAAATTGTTCTCTGTACTCCGCGAGTTACGTATAGCGTTCCCAGAAATATTAAAAGAACGTCGATCACTTTCCGTCCACGCATACCGTTTCGATGTAGCGCGGTTTAAATTCTACCAGCAGAATGGAGCGAACGAAATAAATAAATTACGGGAACTACACTGCGTCCATATTATACGTTTAATATAGTTTTCCATTATAGAACTCGATCTTTTGCCAGGAAAAACTTGATTCCCGTAGGGGGTATCTATTCTTATCACGAAGATCCGAGTTATCACTGTTCGCTGTCACATGGATGTACTGTTTTACATAGACAAGACGGAGTTGTTTAACATTAACCTTGCGCGTCGTGGATAGCGTTGGGCGACTATAAACACCCGTAGGAAGTTAAGTCCAAGAATAAATCGATAGAAATACCTCCGTGAACGAATACAATCCGCGTACCACGTAACCAGCAATAAACGGTGCGCCAATGCGAACGAGCGAATCGCGCTTATAATTTGACAATGTGCAAGCTGGACGGACGAAATTTGTTCCCGCGATTTCGCGAGATCGTTCCAGGTGTCTCGAGGGAATTAACGCCCGTCAATTGGGTCGTCAATTAAGGAACACGGGGTTGAGGCGTGCGAGGGTAGAGAAGGGCAGGTCAGGATGGGGAAAGTAGCTGTTGACAGCGAAGGAGGGTGGGTGCGCGCATTTCGCGCATGTCGGCATTACTAAAGAGAGTAGGAGAAGCGTCCTCCGAGTACAGAGGAGGAACGGCGAACGTTTGCTCGCGAGAGGAACAGAGAACGCGAGAGGAGGGCAGATGAAGGAGACGGAAGGAAAGAGAGAAAACGTACACCGTCTATGTGGGTGGTTAAATACAAACCGACTGGGCAACTGCACGTAGTGCAGCCGCGCGACGCGAATAGCACGACGGTGCTCGAATTCGCCCTGCCTGGCTTTCCCCTGTTCGCAATAAGTGCAAGAAATTACAACCCGCCCCTCTTGTTCGTCGAGTGTTCAAAGACACTCGAAAGGGTACCGCGATTCTCACGCCCGATTATCCTCGAATCAAGTGCAGAGATCCCATCGAGATGACGGAGGAGCGGTCGTTGCAAAGTGAGCCGCACAGATTGTCTTTCGTATCGTTTCGACGAAGGGGAAACGCGAGAAAAATGTTGGGACACTGTTGCGCCATCGGTTCTTCCAACGATCGGCGACAGCTCCGAAGGCTCCACTGAACGAGCGATTTTTAACGGGCACTTGTCATTCGCACTCCGATTGATCTAAAGAAACGTAGCGACCAGATTTCGACGCATCCGTGACCATATTTTTAATATGCATCGCATTCGTCCGGTTCCCTTTTGGAATCTACAGCGTAGCATTCTGCACTACGAAGTTTCGTTCCGATGAATTGTCCCTGTCCGCAAATCATTTTCCGAATGTAGGTTGTACACACAATACGTTTATATCGACCAGCTCGCGAATAGACCGAAGGTATTAGCGAAATCAATGGCGAAGAATATTTTTATGAATAAACTGCCGCCGTATACCGTATAAACTGCCGCTTCATCGCGCTGTACTCCTCGTTCCCCTTGTCCCCCGCTTTTATTTTCATAATCGAAAATTCGTATACGGAAAGTCGTCGCAGAAAACGCCGTAGCCTATCATTTTCAATACCAACGATAAGTACGATCGATCCTGTTCAACTGTTTCAGCGGACGAAAACACGCATCCCGATTCAAATACCTGCAAGAATATACTCGTGGCCTTGTCATGGGTCATCGTGGTTTTAACGATGCCCTTCTCCCTATTCGTCTGTTTCAAGGTAAAGCAATGTTTTTTTGCTCCCTCCCCTATTTCTCTTCAACCCTATCCGTGAACACCGGACCGACAGCAATTATAATGCAACTATTTAAAAATTTAACCCCCTCTTCCTCTCAGCTGTTTCGTGCACCCAACAATGTCTCGATTCGTTTACCTTTATCTATTTCTGCGACCACGTACTACGTTCGTCGAGGACAACATTATCCGTTTACCCCTCTTGCCATGGTTACCTTATAATTAGCAAGTCGATTACACGGCCGTTCGCTTTTCGCGCGCCTGTGCGCCTCTCGTAGAATACGTTGCCCCATATTTTATCGGTGCAACGTACGCGCGTCGACGGGAAGAAAAACGAGGGGAAGATATCGATATAACGAAATGTTTTAGGTGGTACAGGAATACGAGAGAGCAGTCATATTTCGACTTGGAAGACTTCTTGCTGGTGGAGCTAAAGGCCCCGGTAAAATCATGATTTTTCCAACTGTCTTGCGCGAAAAAATATATATATATATATATATATTATGCGATTTTCACTACTTTTAGGTATGTTTTTCATCCTTCCCTGCGTGGATAATTACGCTCGAGTCGATCTACGAACTAGAACATACGATGTGCCGCCGCAGGAGGTAAATCGACAAACGAATCGTGCATTGTAAAATAAGCTGACGAAAGAATTTCATTGAAACAACAGGTATTGACAAAGGATAGCGTGACGGTGTCGGTTGACGCGGTGGTGTACTATCGGGTGAATAATGCAACAATTTCAATCACAAACGTGGAGAATGCACATCACAGCACGAAATTGTTGGCCCAGACAACGCTGCGAAACACCATGGGGACAAGACCGCTGCACGAAATCCTCAGCGAACGCGAAACCATATCCGGGAATATGCAGGTAAAGTGATTATGTTGTTCAGCGAATTATTGCGGCGAAGAGGGACGAATCCCGGTGTTGCGTGTTTGGTCGAACGTTTGAAATAAAACTGAATATTAGGTCTCTTTGGACGAAGCAACCGACACATGGGGAATAAAAGTGGAACGAGTGGAGATGTAAGTGCACGTGTGAATAACGCCGTCCAATTAGTACAATTGATTCACAGTAATTCGCTCGCGCACGCACTTATTTCAATCTGTTCTCCAGCAAGGACGTGCGTTTGCCGGTCCAGTTGCAGAGAGCAATGGCCGCGGAAGCTGAAGCTGCCCGTGAAGCTCGTGCGAAGGTCCGTAATGATAAGAGAATTGTATTATACATATAGAGATAATGGAATGAACGTTGCAATTGTTCTACGCATCTTTAACACATCTGTACGCAGGTAATCGCAGCGGAAGGTGAGCAGAAGGCTAGTCGTGCTCTGAGAGAAGCCTCGGAAGTAATCGGAGATTCACCAGCCGCGTTACAGCTTCGCTATTTGCAAGTACGTATCCATGCTTCTATATGTATTTCGATTTATCTGCTTCTTATCGCGAATACACTCGATAGCCTATATATACTTTTTTCGTTTTCCCAAGACGCTGAACACCATCTCGGCAGAGAAGAATTCGACGATTGTGTTTCCACTGCCGATCGATATGCTGACGTATTTCTTAAAAGCTGGCGCAGCAAAGGAATCGTAATATGTACGTCGGTACACGTTCACTCGACTCCAAGCGCAATAAGTAAAGATAACAATCGCTATATCAGTCGATCATAGCCATATCTAAACGTTCCATGATCAGAGACAAATGTATAATCCTCCTTTAAACATACTCCACTCCATACGAGATTATCTTGTCCTTAGTGAATTGCTGCTAATACCTGAACAATTAGATTTTCTACCGCGATAGATTTGCACACCGCGACGACAGATGTAACAAAATGAAAATAGTTTCAGAAGAGAATTATCCTTTCATTCTGGCACCTGAACGTGATGGTCGTCGACCGACTCGAAAGCAAGTAGTCGAACTAAATGAAAAGTACCACACAAGTGCTGTTCACCTATAGTGGAGTGTCCCGTGGAACTTTTTTCTTTTTTTTTTTTAAATAATTACATAGATAACGATAAACACTTTCGCACTGTGTGCACACCACCGTACAATGATCGCACGGATGCATTAATTGCATTATCTAATCGCGCAACTATCAATCAATTTTGTAACACTGTGTATATTATACTTGTACAATTTTTATTCACAACCGTGCAACTTAATTGTTTATTTCTATAATTGATAACGATAATGTGGACAACTCGCGCTCACGAGATAAGAAGCGACATTTTACACAACTATATGTATGTATGCAGTTGTGATTTATTGAATAAGAATTGGGGCTCAAGGGAAACGTTGGCGACTCACCGTAAGACGATTAGAAATTTCTCGCATTTCGGCAATAAATAAAAAAAAACCCGAATGTCGATTACAGTAACAAGGGGCGAGAAAATTCGTGGTTCGAATTACGGTGTACGAGTTGAAGCCAAATATGTCGAAGCGAAATACAATGTATCAAGACCTCTTCAAACTGACGTCATTTCTTTTTCCGTGTATGCTGTGTATGTAATAAACAATTACGCACATAAACCTGTATGAAGCTCATGCATATTTTATAGTACAAATTTTGTAGGCATTTTCGAGATGTAATATTCATAACATTGTACGAAATTAATATTATCTACAAAATTCATTTCATCGCCGAAAAAAATGTGCATACAAAGAATACATTTGTGTGCCTTCGTTTCAAATGTGTAACGATGGACTTTCGGATCATATATTGTATGCTAACTAACAACTGCAATCCTTTTGACTCACTGACTTAAATTGTATATATAATAACATTTCAGATTGTATCTGTTCTATCGTATTACTTTCCCTCTTGATTCTATTAATCACCTCTATAATATAATCGCGGCGATACAAAGAAGACAGTCATCTTAATTTGGCCGTGCAAGGCTGCTGCACGTAATTAAGACAGAACCCTTTGTTCCCAACATCATTTGGCGCCTCTATGCTATCCGTGTGAAAGAACAATCTAAATGGTTTCACGGTACCTGAGGAATGGACAATTAAAAAGTGACAAATACGAATAGGTAAAACTAGAGGAACAAAAATTAGAAACCACTTACTAAGAACGGAAGACGCGTTCAAGTTTTGATTTTCCGCGTTGAAAGTTCCACCGCATATGCGATCGACGCAAGCCATCATGACCGAAGGCAGTTTACCCAAATTAGATGCGCATGGGATCATTAACCAGTCGGTTTGACAAGCTGCTCCTGTCATCGACGCGATCTGTATTCCTTGCGTATTGCCCGTTAAACTAAACGCGCTGTTACGCGCGTCTTGAGTCATCGCTGGTCCCCTATTTGGCACGACTGTCCCACGTTTTCGTTAAGCATTAATAAGTTATTTAATAAAAAAAAAGATAGCCGAAGAACCGTCCATTATTCTTCGATCAACATACCACCTTCTTTATCGTCTTGCGGACACGTCGTGTACTGAATGCCGCAAAAATTTTTTTCCATTCGAATGCAGATACTGTAATCTTGATTGGACAATTGCAGACCGGCTATGGGATCGTAATTGAAGGACTTCATTTGACCAGATATCCCTGTAAAATATTGCAGGCAGCCTTCCTCCGCTCTGTATATAGTATCGCAACGGATTTGAGAAACGCGTACTTTCCACGATCGGGCAACAGACTGACCGCTGGTAACAAACGTCAAGGTGACCGGATTTGTTTGCCCGAGGCCCGCGTCGATGTACACTGTAGAAAAGTGTTGATATCACCGTGCAGACAGGAGTTATGGATACTTTCGACAATAACCTACTACGTACTATGATTTCCATTATTATTCCCGCATATGGTGGGCACCGGATTGCCCCCGGATACGATAAATTGATCATAGACACATTGATGGTTCATTGTTTCTGGACCTTTTATGTTAAACTGCACGAAATCCAATCTACGAAGGACGCGCTGTTACTTCAACTGAATTCTGTACCACGGAGTGCGATGCTCGAAATGAAGGCTTACCTAAACTGACACACTGTTGGATCCAATTTAACGAGTGTTAATTGACAGGATATTGTACCGTCGAAGGACGACGGATAATTCGGATTAACGAAGTATGTATTATTGTTCCGGATCGTCTCTCCGCAAGACACGGTCACTGTGGCGACAGAGAGGAAAAATATGAGAAGTTAACTTACTCTGTCGCTTGGGACGTAGGAAATAATTGTAGAAAAAAGTATTATACCGATGCAGCACACTCCGTAGCCGTTCGCACAGATGCCACTCGATATACCGCCTTGTTCCAAGCATTCCGATGCTGCGACACAAGTACCGTTTTCGCCATTCGTGTCGATGCAAACGTTATTGTCAAACTTGATGAATGTGAACAACGGAAATACTAAACACGGCAGGCAAGAGAATTAGTTCGTCCAGTGGAATATCGATGAAGGGTAGAATAAATTTTGAACTCACGTCGCTTCTCTCTGGCCGTCTGGCTACCCGTTTGAAAGTTACGGGATTGCAATTTACCCTTTATGGAATCGACCGATAATGATTCGTTTGCGCGATTATTATTCGGTTGCCAAAAGGGAAGAAATCTGAGAGAACCCCACGCGTCTATTTCCGTGCATGTCGCGATGATATAGAATAAGAATACAAAGGGCCAATGTTCCCGCATTATCGATAAAATTATGGAATTAAAATGCAACAGGATATTTGCTCGGTGACGGTCCAACGTTGACTAAAGAAAATTCAAGACTTGATAGAGAATATAACAGAGGATGCATTTGCACGGTCTGCGTGTCAGGTGATAAAGTAAAGGGAGCGAAAAAAATTGTTGCACTTAGTCGAGATGATCTATAAGAAAATTGCGAGAAAGTCGACAAGCTCTAGCGACAAAGAAATCATAACACCTGCTCATTGTGTTCGCACAGTCGAGGCGAAACAATAGTTTTACTTTCGCGAAAGCCATTAAGTAAGTTGGACATTTTGCTTATCTTTTTGTTTACAACAAGCGTACAATCTATCTTTATTATTATCTTCAAATATGCATAGCGCGCTTAAGAAGAGGGTAAGCATATAGATGCATATGGAAGCTGAATGTAGAGCAGAAGGAGAGATCGTACTTTCTATGACATTTTTTAAGTATTTTCTAATTACCTAAGAAGCAACACGATTTGCAGATATGAACATGAGCATGGGAAACGGAACGATAGCGTTCGATACTCTATTAGCGGCAACGAGCACTGACAAAAGAAACTCTGTGGAAAAGCTTATAGATTTTTTGGAATAACGTCTTGATTAAATGTACGAGTAAGAAGAAGTTACAGAAGTACGAATGGATCAAAGATTAAATCCGAGAAAATTTCTAGTAGTATTCTAATTTACATCACTCTATACCATAAAGTCTATTAAATTTAATGTTTTTCGTACATCGTTAAACAAACATTCTTTGATCGAATCTTTGGGAACATAACGGTAACTATTCAAAACGAGCGCTACTCTACGTAAGTAAAGATGGCTCTCGACATCGGAAAACGCCTGTACTATATTCTATGCAAAGAAACGAATAAGGTTTTCATCGCGGGTCGCAAGAAAATAATGACTGCACGTTTGTTCAACGCTCGATTCTCTTATCGTTCCATTGAATTTCCATTCGGTCGTGGTTACGTTAGAATAACGCTGTCGAATAAAATCGAGCTTTCGTGATCGCGAGTAATCGGTCAACGAAAAATCGTGGCGCTGTGTTGAGCGTGCGCTGACGCCATAGTGCGTGCGAAAGGCGAGAACAGCCGAAATGGAGGAGAGTCAAACATCGGAAAGTGTCGCCGTGCTACCGGACATGTCCGAACCGTTGACGAGCGAGACCGAGGAGGCGTCTGCCCTAACGACTGAACACGAGGCGCATCCCGTCGCCGTGACGGCGAGCGTCACACCGGTGGCGGGTGTACCAGGAGTTGGTGTACCGGTTTCTTTGCCGGTTGGTTCTATCATAGGTGTAGCGAACTCTACCAACGGCACGACCTTCAACGTCATCACTTCAGACCAACTGCAGGTTCGTCGAAACGACGATGTCTTCTTTATAAATTTCTATCCGATTCCTATCACCCCTTTCATACTCTTCTGTGCACGAAATGTCAAGTGTTCGAACGATTAAATGATTGTCTTGTTAGCGCATCATTGAAAGATAAGATGGGGGTTCTTTCCTCGTGCAACATAGAATCTATAGCGTGTATACATGTATAGTGTACGCAACATTAACGCTACTGCACAGTGCGCTTGCTCACACATTAGAACGCACGTGTTTCTGTTCTTTACGTTAAATAATTGATACGAAATAATTGACATGCTTTATGGTCTTCCCCACCCGCCACTGAATCTATGTACAAAATGTAAATTCCAACACGATCCTATACCTTGTTTCTTTCGTTTTAGTTACCTGGCTCTGGACAGTTTAAGCAGATGCTATGTGTTGACAACGGTTTCATTTGTGAGCCAAGACACGATAAGGATTCTGATCCTTTAC
The DNA here is from genome assembly GCA_963969485.1 of Nomada goodeniana. Taxonomy (NCBI): domain Eukaryota; kingdom Metazoa; phylum Arthropoda; class Insecta; order Hymenoptera; family Apidae; genus Nomada; species Nomada goodeniana. The sequence continues at coordinate 4,586,367 of OZ018305.1, read as the reverse complement.
GTTGGAACGGAGAATTAAAAGCGACGCATATAGTAATTCAAAACAGTACAGAGGAGCCAGAATCGGATCAAATTCACGTTTCTGCAGCAAACACTCAACAGATATGCAGCTGGTCAGAATCAGCTAATTTAGCAGTATTACCTGTTAGATGTAAAAATACAAATGCAGAATTGCATAAAAGTAGATTTGGATCTGGTGGGAGAGGGAGGTGTATCAAACTTGGTCAGGATTGGTATACGCCAAGCGAGTTTGAAGCTCTATGTGGTAGAGCTTCGAGCAAAGACTGGAAACGCAGTATTCGATTTGGCGGTAGAAGTTTGCAAACGCTGATCGACGAGCAAATCTTAAAACCACACGCTACCTCATGCACTTGTGCAGCATGCTGCGACGATGACAGCGCAGTGAGTATGCCTTGTTACTGTTTCAATTGATTATGGTTCATCTATTAACACGAAAATACTTATATTTTAGACAGGTCCTGTCAGGCTCTTCACGCCATACAAACGTAGGAGAAGACCGAGAGATGCTTCTGATGGTGAAACACCGTCGCGTAAACTTAAAAGCGAAAACTCGCGCGATGATAGTAACAATGAAGAAAGTGACAGCGAAGTCGTCGTACCTGATAAAGAAGTATGGCCACAATTTGTCTCGACAGATGGATTGGTTGTACAACAACCGCAAGATCAAGATACTGTCGTACAAAATGTACATCAAGCGGAAAATGGACAAAACGACGATGTATTTAAAAAGCTGGACGAGATGTCGAATAAAATGCTAAAGTTAGCTTATGAATTTAGGCGTACTTTGGAAGAAGCTAAAGAAGTAAATAGACAACAAAGAAGGGAACAGGCACTTGTAGCGCAGCTAGGAGGAAGAGGAGATGTAATAGAAACAGTTGGATTACAGCCAGCATCGGATACTCATAACAAGAAGGTAAAAATATTACGAGTGTTAAGAAGAATTCGCTATTCATTTAACTATGGGCCTTCTTTTCCGAACTTATGCTTTATCTATTTCTAGTGTGCCAACTGCAATAGAGAAGCGTTTGCGGAATGTTCCCTATGTAGGCGAACGCCGTATTGTTCCACGTTTTGTCAACGTAAAGATTGGGCGGGTCATCAAGTGGAATGTGTAAGAGGTGCTGCAGATACTGTAATGCTTATAGTAGAAAGTAGTAGTGGAGATACTAGTGCTCTTGCAGCAACTGCTGGGGACCAATAGCTAGTGTTTCTCACGCCCATTCACCAAAGGAATGTAGAATCTGAACAAAGTAACGTAGAAACTTCGAAATTCAAACAAGAGACAAAGACTTGAAAACATTTGTTTGGCGGCCAAAATGGTCAGAAAAGTTTTGTATATATAGTAGAAAATATTTTTTATGTACGTAAGTTAAATTGTAATGATATTGTAAGTGTATAAGTAAATTTACACAGAAGTTGAAAGTTTCAAACAACTCAAGGTTCAAAAGTATGCAAACAATTATATTGAAAGATCGTAAACCAAATAATTATGTAAATTAAATATGACGCGCGTGTGTACATGTACGCTTATTATATACTTATTATATACTTATGATATACTTTGCATGTACAAAAATATGTGTACGCACACGCGCGCTCGTTTATATACATATATATATATATATATTGTATCACACATGATAAAATATACTTCTACAAATATTTTTGTTTTCTATAAAAGTCTATATAATTATCCAAAGGAGGTAACTGCACTTTTATGGACATGATTTCAGTATATTATCTGAATTTTTTAAATTTTGTAGTTAGTATTTCTTAGTACGAATACTACCTTATGAAAAATGATGTTTAAATCATTTGAGTTATATTTTATTTAACAAATTATACACTGTAGCTTCTCTTACAACACGGTTACAACTTTAACTCACCGTTTTTTAAGAATCTTAATCATCTGATTGTGCATATTGCGAATATAATAATATCATAGCATTTCTTCACCGTACTTGTACGAATTATTAAACTGATAACGCCACAATTCGAAGAATCGTAAATGAATGGGGAATGTGATATTTAGTCAAAAGTGTATTATGTAACTAGTGTTTTTAATATGTATATTTTTAGTCAAATCACCTGCAAGCATTTGTTTATCCAACTTCTCTTAGAGAAATATTTTTAGCATTGCTATTGATGTTAGTATTAGTAGTAACAGGGCACCCATCATACTGTTGGTACTAATATTACTACTACTATGACAAGATAGCAATCATTATCAATTCAGTCAAGTAAAATTTAACGACATTTGCTTCCTTTATGTGCAAAGTGGGAAGAAGAATAAATATTACTTTTATTTATTGGATATACATGCTCATTTATTTTTCGATATCTTGATTCCTAATTCCAGGTGTTTCCCAATCGGCCTGTGCCTTTTTCATGAACCAAAATGAGAAATACTGTTTGTTCTTTTGAATTTTCTTGATTGAAAAATGATTATTTATATAATGTACAAAGTAATGGTAATTTAATAATTTCCATAGTGCTTTAATCTGTACAGGAAGGCACTACCTGATTTGTTAGAAATGGTCATATAACCACTACCCGGTGAGAAGTCGATGGCCTGTGGTAACGATATATTTGTTTGAAATGTAGGGAAATTTGAAAAGACTGTAAACGATGGAAGATGCATCATTTTCAATGCATTATGTTTTTTCTCCGAAGCCATTGCTAAGATTTCCGAATGAGGGTTAAACTTTAAATTAGTAATCGATGTTACGAAGTTCAAAACGATTTTTAGGGGAATTGGATTTTGTTTTTCTAATACAGTTTTTGTGTCATACAAATTAACTACACCTTCTTTACTACCTGTTGCTAAAAACTGACCACTCGGAGACACAGCAATAGACGCGCAGGATAAACATCCATCGTCTACAGCACGATGAACGCATACACGACTATTCAGATCCCAAACATACATTTCATTGGAATCTGTAATTGATAAAAAGCAGTGGATAAAATCGTATAAAAGATAGCAAACGCTTGCTTAAAAAAGTTCTTACCACCATGAGTAATAATTTTTTTGCTATCTGGCGTGAAGGACATTGCTCTGCACCTCGCATTCATTTTTAAAGTAGCAACAAGCTCTTTAGAAGAAGATTCGAGTAAGAAAATTTCACCAGACCGTCCACAAACTGCTAATAATTTCCCATCCGGTGATATTTCAAATTTCTAAGCGATTAATGTCAAAATCTTTGTTATATATTGTTTGTTATCAAAACGACTGTATGAAAATTGTTGGTATTATAAATTTGCAAACCTGCATATTGGTCACACCATGTGGCAGTAATATTCTACATGTTTTACCACACATTAAATTATAGGAATGACAATGTGGATAATATTGCGAACCAGCTAATATCTCTGTACCTTCCCTCAAAAATTTTGCTGTGCTAATAGGAAATTTCTTATACTGAATTGAATGCAATTTGTTATTTTCAATGCCATCCACCTATAATAAAATTATACTCTTGTACCCATTTTTGATCAGAAATTATATAAATATTATTTCTTCCTATATGCTTACTTGAAACATAGACAAAATTCCAGATGAACCAGCAACTAAGGCTACTGTAGAAGTTGGGTGAAATTCAACGCTAGATACAATGGGGCCTTCTGTATGCGTCTGTTTATTAATCGCAGTCAACGCTTTTATATCAATTATGCTTCTTGGTAAATTTTTTACTTTAGGTTTTTCCAAATGACAACTATGCTAAAATGAAACAATCCAGTTTAAGATAAATCGATAGCTCATCAGAGAATCTTTAATACCTTCAATATCTCGTTATCTAAGTTGTCAGAGTCCTTATCAATCTTTTTAAGCTCAGCCCATTTCGGAGTTCCTACAAGTTGTGTGTACTTCTTATGCAAATAATCTTTATATAGCTTTTCTGGCACATCATCTGCTAGTCTTCTGTTTTGTGCATTTGCAGCCTCTTGCACACTAACAAAAATTACATTAATTTCAATTAGGGCGCAGATATAATTCTTATGCAACAAAAATAAACTTTCATCTACTATTAAATCATGATTCTTTTAAGTATAATATACATACGAGTATTGATCATCCTCATCAATCCATGCAGCCTCTGTACTATGTTCCCGAGTATCATCATTTATATCAATATGTACAGTAGCATCTTCGCCATATTTTTTGCTATTTGAATCTACGAAATCTTTGTCACGTGTTATATTATTTATGATATCACTTGGATCACCAAACACTATTCTTTCTAACCTGTACAAATACAATATTACTATAGCGTCGAGTTATTTTAAACAATTATTTATATTTTCAGCGTGATTATACCTGGCTTCTTCCTTCGAATCATATTCATTCCTGCGCTTTGCTTTCAATGGTTTATTATATTTTTGTTTATACAATGCTTTCGAAGGCTTGTATCTTTTTATAACTTCTTTTTCCATTGCAGTATTCTCGCTTATTAATTTACTTTTATTCATAACGACTCCTGCAATTGTTATTGCTTATTTAATGCAATTTGTAACACATTTATGGTAAAAAATATAACGTGCCTTTACACAATGTACTGTATTCTGAATAATGTTGCTCATTTTGGTATCACAGTCGGCAATACGACTCGGTAAGTACCAAATATCACCGAGTGCTACCGACGCGCCGGCGCGTCAAGGGTCGAGATGCTTGGTGCGCGGCGCGCGCGGTGTCAGTAGGAGTTCAAGCATCGCAGCTGTTGGGTCGTTTGTGCTGTCGGAGGTTAGCGACACTGCATACGCTTGACTATTAGCTTCTATTAATGAATACGCGTTTATTTAACAATCATTCGACAATCGCGGATGTACTTTAAAGTCTTTATCGTGTCTCTTTTGCTGGACGCTTGACCGCGTCATCCCGTACCATCGATTCTTTGATATTCGATAACTAGTCGTTTATTAAAATATCGGGTAAATTCATTTATTAGTTTAAACGGTTCTACGAATCTTTAATTATCTTTCATTATTGCTAAAGTACTTTAGTAGTGTTGCTGTTCTAATATATTTAAACGTTTCATTATATTTAGCATCTTATACTTTTCCGTCCCATTACAGCTGTTACATTTCATAGTCTCTTCTTTTAAGGCTCTCCGTCTATTCCTTTACTTCTGCTCTTATCAAAGTCATTCTTATGAGGCTCGTTCTATCCCTTGTTAAATTAATCCTCTCTTTCTTTTAAGCTTTTGGTTTGGCCTTCCCTTCTTTCGTTTTCCTTTACATATCGCTTAACAATCTTTATCCTTCCTGCTACATATACTTACTAATATATTGTTTGTGTGTGCAGGCTTCGCAGGCAACAAGTAAGGAGCTTGACCGACATTTCTCATTGGGCATAAAGTGAGAAAGAAGAAAGAATAACCTTTGCCACATACTTTAGTTATAGTAAATTGGTTTCTAAGACTAGTTTGTAACTATTTGTGCATAAGATTAATTTAGAACAATTGTGTAATTAACTGTTTATTCAGTAGATCTTGAATAAATTTTAATATTACTGTTACTACAAGTTCAACTGAATGCGCTAAATATAAAAGGCAAGATACAATAAATACTTTGGGCTTTATATATGCAAAAGTGACACAATTGTTGTAATTTAAAATATGCTTCAGCATGTAAAGTACGTAAAGTTTAGTATAAGTTTTATCTGTAAGATATATTGTAAATTAACTTTAAAGAATAGTTCATAAGTATTAGTTTGTAAATTTGAATTACCGCATTTTTGTCACTTGTATCTTCATTAATTAATTTGAATAAATCTTAAATGAAAAGAATTCTATACCTCTCTTTATTTTAACACCTTAACTATCCTTGACAAGACCTAATTCCAATTCCTTAAACAAGTACTACAGTGCAATTTGAATACAAAGTGCACAAGCGGAGAACTTGTAAAAATAGACCTCAACATTACTAAACATATCGCAACCAGGTATATATAAAGCGCCTCACCAATTTCAACCAGGTTGCAAAGAAATGCCTAGCGAAAATGAAAAACGGTTGCAAATGACACCTTGCAAAAACGCAACAAAGTTGTAACAGGCACCTCGGGAGAGTATAAGATAGTTGCAAATAACGCCTTAAAAATGCAACAAAGTTGCAAACAACGCAACCAAGTTGCAAAAATTCTCGAGAAAAATTTGCAGCAATACAATGGTTAGTGAAAATACTCGGGGCTCTGCCTTATTTACACTTGAGGTAAGTAGGAGGCACGAGCAGTTTCAAAGAGTTCTGTATAAATGGCGATACCATAGGATGTGCGTGTAGTTCATGGAGTTCGGTATAGATGGTTCTTGATACACAGTGCTATTTTTGTCGGTGGTATTCCTATACTTCGTCGGTAAATTAACAATATATTTGGTAAAGTAGGGTTTCAAGCTGTTCGAGGTGCGGCAAATGCGATCAGGCGCTACTTGTTCTTCCTTTCCTGGTTAGGTCCATAAGTTGGTCAAATTTTTAAAAGCAGAAGAAATGCATTTGGAGCATAAAAGCATGAACTTTTATGATTGTTTCTTGTTCGTCGCGTCCCGAGCTTGCTTTTCATACCAATATTCATAGCCTTTTGTTTGAAATCGGCGGTATTTCAAATATGCGCATATAAGATAAACTGAGATGTTTTGATTGCTAGGGCAGGCACGCGTTTTCCTATCAAACATTTAATTTTGTAATAAATGAGTTTAGGTCTATTCAATTTATTAGCAGTTCATGTAATTGGAAAAATTTACACACGTCTGATACTAAATGTTATTCAAATACATTATTTGGTTTGACGAAGATGTTCGATAATGGCGGTTCTATAGTGACTTCCTGCTTAGAAAATACTATTCACAATCGATAGTTGATGAATGGATAGTGCAGTTATATTTTCACGTAGTAATAGTTATTAGCTGCATATGAAATTAATTATGCCTTCCCGAGGCGAAGATATACTTAAAGGATTTCAGGTGTATCCTTTTTCGAACAATAGTAGCAAGCGTGTTACAGATACTTGCGAGCATACAGTATAGGTTAGAATATGCTACGACAAAATGAATGTTAGATACTTATTTCATATTATATTCCTTAAACATTATTCATTATAGAAACTGGATGAATTTACGTGATGCTGATAGTGGTAAAATATTGTGGCAAGGCAACGAAGACTTGTAAGTATATTGTAACCTATAAAAGTTTTGGCAGCAATGGAGCAAAGCGATTTTAATATAAATAAATGATAAAATGGATTGTATAAAGGTCTGTACCTAATGTGGAACACGAAGCAAGGGTGCCCAAAAAGATTCTAAAGTGTCGTGCAGTATCACGAGAAATTAATTTCAGTTCTGCAGAGCCAATGGAAAGATTTAGATTGGAACAGAAAGTATTATTCAAAGGCAGATGCCTCGAAGAATGGTTCTTTGAATTCGGTTTTGTTATACCTAATAGTACTAATACATGGCAAAGTCTAATTCAAGCAGCTCCGGAAAGTCAAATGATGCCTGCTAATATTTTAAAGTAAGTATACCTTTACTATTTAATTTCGTTACAATTAGTTTATTTATTAATCGACTCTTTCATCTGTTTTCAGTGGAAATGTTGTTATAGAGACAAAATTTTTCGACGACGATCTGTTAGTTTCCACTAGCAAGGTCCGACTTTTCTATGTGTAACTGTTCTATCGTATCTCAGTACGATAATGGGTCCAACGAAGGATGGTACCGAAGATGGGGATAATTAATAATAAAAAGTTCATATTGAACATTTTACTAGACGCACCTACTGTGATATGCACTGTGCTGAATGTATTTTCTCACGTTGACTGAAACGAGTGGCACTATTTAAGTAGCACTATTTAAGTTTTGTACGAGCTGAATAAAAAATTACTATGATAATGTTTGAAGAGTAAGATGTGCACTTTTAAGGCACGTTGCATTTTTATTTATTAAATATGAACTAATATAGCAAATTTTGTACATATTGTAATACACTACACTGTTCCAATAAAAAGTAAATAAAAAAGTGCAGAGAATTATTATTTGTACCAATACATATCCCAATCCTTTGAAAATAGTATTAACTAAATTATAACACAATAAGAACAAATTCTGTAAGCTAAATTAATATAGCTTGCACTGGCATGCTTCTATGGGCCCTGTTTCCATAATACAATGGAAGCTGCGAAACGGTAGCATCCCTACCTGTATCTCGTTACTGAATGATAAAACGATAACATAAACGTATGAATGGTTTACCATATAAAACAATTAATGGTCACATGGGAGAAGATAGATATACCGTTTTTCTACAGTACACCCATGCTATTGATTCGTGGTGTATAAGCAATACATTTTTGAGGCTTCACTACCCCTCTTGAGGGAGTTCATGTTGAATATACTCTATCCCCTACCCTATCTGCATCGTACAGGTGTAAGGAAAAAAGGAGGAAAAGAGAAAAGAAATAGCAGAGTTGCGGAGTCGCTGTGGTACCCACACGAACTTCTCAACCTGGTAGTGATTCAATTACCATTAGCCTATCCTTCGTCGGCCGAACGTCTGTCTCGCCTACTCGGCCCTTAATTAATTAAACGACGGAAGCCAAATATTGCAATGGATTTAAAGGAAGAAGACGAAAGTGCGAACGAAAGTGGCAGACAACTATTTTTAGTGGGTGCACCCCGTGATCCTCTAGTATCCACCGGTGCGATCGTCGCTTCTGCTGGAACACCAGACGAGATCAACCCTGGCGGAGATCTACAGTCGACTGCTCTGGCTGGTCTGATAGGCGCGCAATCTTCCTCGGTTTGCTTTCCTACAAAATTCTGTAAGTGCACCCTGCCACCCCAGACCTGATTTAATTAACTGCCACTCTCTACCTGTCGACTCGTAAGTTGGGGCAGTCCTCAATTAAATTATTGCTAAATGCATTAAGCGAATCGTCAGCCCTTGTTTTAAATAGAGTTAGTGGTAATCAGTTTAACAGTTATGAACCGTTTTACGCCGCGGACGTTCGACGCGATTAAGTAAAGCAATATGTAGATATGTACGCAAATCCGAATCGGCCACCTAACTCGCGGATACACATCGTACGACTATGTTTCGAATTGGAGCGCATTGATCGTATTGATCGATTGCAAATAATCAAGTCGATGAACGTAAAACGTTCAATAGGATCATTGAAGGTATTTGTACACTTGCATAGCATACGATTTCTCACCAAGTCCAGGGAGCGAGGACAGACAAACGTCCGGAGTCGGCAAAAGAAAGCAACGTAGATATCGAACGACGTTCACGAACTTCCAATTGGAGGAATTAGAAAGAGCTTTTCAGAAGACACATTACCCTGATGTGTTTTTTAGAGAAGAGCTTGCTCTGCGTATTCAATTGACAGAAGCAAGGGTACAGGTAACAGCCGTGCCTTCTATTCGATTGAGAGAAGATAATTAGTCGCAGTCATCTCGTTCCAATAATTTGTTTGCAGGTATGGTTTCAAAATAGAAGAGCCAAGTGGCGAAAACAGGAGAAACAGTGTAAAGTAGCAACTCACTTAACTTCACATATGACACCTTCTGATTGCCAAGAAGTGCAACAGCAGCAGCAGCAGCAACAACAACAACAACAGCAACAGCAACAGCAACAATCGGATCATTTACTATTGGAACCACCACTGGGTAGCCCACCACCTATCTATCTTGGCATGGAATGGGCAGGATTTTCACCATATAGCAACACAGCAACTGCATCTCCCCTTGTAGTTAATAGCATGAATAAGCCACTAGAATCGGAAACAGACGATAATCCATTGCTGGATCCAGAATTGCTGCAATTAAAGACTCCACGTTCCTAATAGTACCAATCCAAAACTATGCGGTAGTGCAACTTAATAACATTCCTTGCCTTGCTACATATTTTTCAAATGCATAGTGTACCGAGTCAGAAATTTGTTCATTCGTAATGAATCGAACAGATTTTTGCAATATCACTTAAGCCTTACCATGTATCATGCAATATACGGCTAACGGAAGTGTTGAACATGTTAGCGGCGGTTTCGACTGAAACATATTGGTAATTAAAAGACCAAGGACCAAAGACTTATTACTAAGCAACCGGACCAAAATTAGAATTTAAATATACTTCGAGTATCGTTACATAGATTTTGTAAAAATATATTGTTGTATTCTTCTTATGAATTCAATGTAATCTTTATCAATGGGAGACCAATGAAACTGTCCCATCATAAAATAGTAACATCATCTTTATTCCGTGCACATATATTACAAGTCATTGAATCAACTAAGTTATTAATTGGTTGATTTATGAGCGAGTAAGCAGTTCAGGATGCTTTTTTCGATCTTTCAAATATGTGATTCGGCTCAGAGAGTATCGCCGTATAACGCTTAAGTTTATTTCATCTGGCGATGTTTGTAATAGTTAATCGATTTATTGAAACGTTAGCAAATTTTACCGTATTATGAACGACAAAGAAGCACCCTGAATGAAATAAATTAATGATGGTTTCAGATGATACAACAAAATCATGCGACGTACGAATACTCATCTGCATTATTTGGCGTACGTTCGATATACTGTTTATCTATAAGGGCTTCGATACATTTCTTAATCATGCTGATTGATGGTGCAAATGTAACTTTAGATTGACTTAGTACCTGGAACAATATTATTACGTTCAGTTGTATCATTTAGATTAATTGTTCACGGACCATCATAGAAATAAAATCTCACCTCTTGTACGAGTTGATTGTGTCTCAAAACCCTACGACTTTTCATAATACGAACTATAGCGGCTTGCAGGTACAATTTTCTGTCATCATCGACACTACGATGCGTTGCTTCAACATCGTGACACTCGTGTGGTACGTCCCGTTGCAGCGCGCCAATTAAACGAAACTTTGTTCTTTTGTTATGGTAATCGAAATTGAGCGACAAAACCGTATCTTCCTCTAATTCTCCTTCAGTTGATTTCTTTAGTATTTTACAATCAACTAGACTTATAGCGTGTTTAACTAATTGATCGTGCGACAAGCGTAAAGATGTGGCGGCATATCTGCACTGTATCGAGTCGCAATGCTCGAAAAGAAGTAGCAGTGCCATTTGGTACGTTTGTACAGTAACCAAGTAAGCCTTCTTTAAATAATTAAACTTGAGTTCGCCTTGACAAAGGTGATGCAACCAAGTAAGCTTTCGTCCACTAAATTGGGAGTGATAGAACGTTTCGAACTCCTGTATAGATTTTTCTAATTTGTGGGGAATATCGAATGGTGCTGGTGACGGTGGCAGACCTAATGGCCAAGCACCAGCTTGTAACACGTACACTACAAAACCAATGCCCAATTTATTTTCTCTATCACCGGCACGCAAACTAGCAGCAAACTTGGCATTCAGATCCGCCGAAACCGACATATCTGTGAACATTCGATGTAACTTGTTTGTAAACTCATAGCCGCAAGCTTGTTTTAGGCGATCGATCATTGATTCTTCAGCATCCATAGATTGTGACTGTTGGTGGATTAATCTCTTCGCCAACATCCGTGCATAAAATTTTTGGAAAACATCCTTGTCGTCAATATATTTGAACACGGTAATACAGCGCGCCAATTTTTCCTCTACTTCCCCTTCGGATGCAGCCTTGGTAGTCTTTTTTAACAAGGAGTCGCAATATTTCGCGAGCTAAATTAAAAATATTGCGGGTGAAGCAAAACGCTGAACAAATGATATAGTAATATATTAGTTAATGTTACCTACTAGTTCGGGTGCTCTAGCTGGTTGTCGTGGAACCGGCCTATGATTTACAACAACCGAGCAAGCTTTGTCAAGAGCTGTTACGAAAGCTTTATCAGATCTAAATACGTCCTTAATCAAGTCCGAATATTTTTGATGCACGTCCAGCATGCCCTCCACGAAGTGTATATGTATCTATGCAATTAAATTATCGAGTGAAAATATACTTTTACGAAGTATGGAATTGGGCATGCGACTGCGACTTTCCTTACATTTTCCCCTTGCAAAGAACCAATTGCCTGCAATCCTTGTTGGGTAATATGCTGAATAAGTTTCTGTACAACTGGTGTTAAACCCGAAGGTAATGGTCTTAGGAGTGGGTAAAGAAGAGATAAATCCCTCCTACGTTCGTTTTCGATCATACTTTCCGCTTCCGCGTGAAGCCACGCTATATGCGTAGCTATCATTTTCTCCTCGCAACATTGTCTCACCTACAAAATTTTACTGTCGAACAATCGACTACTTTAACTTAACATTTACGTAATATATAAATAAAAAAGCATACTTTAGGCACAGAGCTAGCATGAAGGAATTTACGGGCACGAATTTCCTCCTGGATAAGTCGCCACGAAACTCTTTCCATGTAATGCGTTACATCCGATTGCTGAAGCAACTCGGATGCTTCTTTCATATAAAATTCACCGCTAGCCTCGAGAAAAGGTGTTTCAAAAATTTCTTGATACATCTAGAATAAAATATACTGTGCACATTAGTTCTCCGAACGTTATCAATGAAATTGTATAACGTAATAAAAATTATTACATCTATTTGTCCTTTCATTTTATACTCCTCAACTCGAACAAAACTCTCTATCACACCACAAATAACTTCAATACTTGCTGCACGAGATGTACCAATTCTATCCGCATGAATATTTTCTAACAGGTGCGGGACAAGTTGTTTTTTTAATGGACCTATCATTCTTTTCTTCCAAATATATAAACCAAGCTCTCCTATTTCCATTTGCTCTTGGCAACCAGCAGCTGTAGCGGAAGACGTGCCATAAATAAGCTCTGCCTCCGAAAGCCTTTGTTTCTTAATGTGTTGTTCATTGAGATATAAGTACAAGCTGTGCAAATAATTGATGCCCTGCGAATATTCTGTCCAAGCTTTATGATATGCCTGCAGTAAACCAGATTCACCTTGGGCAAAAACTTTCGTTAACAATTGGAAGACATGATTTTCTAAAAATGTTTTCGTCTCATTATATAATTGATCAGCGAGCGGTTCCGGATATGCCACGCATAATGAATACACATCACTGAAAGAAAACCCATGGATGATCCATACCGAAACAAAATTTATCAATGTTTAGCGGTTGAATTGTAACCAAAAAATACCTGAATCTATCATTCCATGTTGCACGTGGTACATTGGACAATGTTATTACACCCTTTACGGTCTCTTGCAGTGCTTGCCATGTTTCAGTAAAATCAATTCGTTTAGGCTTTAGTGACATCCTTTTATATAGTCAACAAATTACTGCAGGCTTGCAACACCAAGGAGTGAATTAAATAAACTCTACAATATAATTATGAAACTTGGAAACCTGGAAATTTAACGGCACATTTAATCGCAATCCCTTAGGAATGATAGAAAATAAACGACAAAGTGGCAAAACTATTAATAACAAATAAATACGTGTTAAAAGTCAGGGGATCGAAGAATATTAAAGCCAAGCACCTAAAATATATTCCAAGAATAATCTTTGAAACTATAGGCGAAGACTGAGTTTACAAGGCTTTGTTCAAGTGTTTTGTACATCAGTGGTTTAAAAATAACATAAAAGTAAAATAACATCGCGCCAGTATTTTCATTTTCACGGTCGTCCTAATTTCCCGTTTTTATACGAACTTCTGTGACGCAGCTTGTAGCAAATTATTTCTTGGAATACGTTTCTAGAGCAGGTGGATTAAACTGATCACACTCGGAATAGCGTCTGTACATTTAAATCAAAAGATCTACATCGTTCGTAAATCATCGACAAATCTCAATCGGGAGCGCTCTGCTTGTACACAGAAATTGTGTATTGCCACAAATTTCTGATAAACTTGAACGATTCGTCGTAATGATCATGTCGAATAAATGATAAATCACGCATGTAAACGCGTGTTACGAGCTACAGCTGACTGATATCGTCCAGATGGTCATGAATGAAACGACTAACCAAAAACTCGTAGAAAGTGAGGTTTGTTGTTCTCAAAGATGCGATTGCCGATCGATTTTAATTCCCGCTAAGATCAATTCTACGGAAACGCTGCTTGTCGTTAATTCGTAAATCATTCCCAGTTGCAAAATTCATGACATTTACAATGACTCGTCTTGATCGAACACATTTTCTCTCTCGCTCTCGATCCTTTCCTTTTCCCCCGGATTTCACTTCAACTGCCACTTGTATAAAACGGATCCTTAAAAACAACTTTGAATTCACAAAAAAAAATATAAATTGTTTCCTCTACGATAGTCAACGAATTAAATTGGAAACACTGAACTGCGTTAGATTTCTCAATAACATTGCAGAGCCATGTTTTCCCCTTTGCTCATGACTTTCTGGATTCTTGGTGGGGATGATGGAATATGCTATCTATAGACTCTACCATCAATGGATAGTATCCCTCTTGTTTAAACAATATTATTTAATTATGTTGTCTTTTTCCATCGTATTAAAGACATGGATTATGGGACGAAATGTTATTAAGGATTGCAAAGACTTCAAGCAATAATTAAGTGACGATAATGTTGCTTCCCTGGCGTATACTTTACGTATACAATTGATGGAAATTCTATTAAAATGAAATGCTGTGTGCATTTAAATTCCATTACTCCAATCAAATGATAATATTTTATTCAAAAATTAATTTGTATACGGCTTGACGCGTAACGCGAATTTGTGCTTACGCTTTATAACGAAAGAGGGAACTAGAACTTCTGTGCATTATGTGTTTCGTGACTTTTAATTTACGTTCGGAAGTACATTTTAAAGTGCTGTATCGTTTACACCTTGCTGAATTTCGCAAAAGTTATTAAGAATGGTAACGATAAATTCTTATACGTTGGTCAATTGTTTTTCAATATATCTGAGCAGCTATTTGAAATTTAGATAAATGTTAACTCAACTAAAATAATTTTTAATCAAAAGAACCCGAAGGAAAGGTTATGTTACTGTCAAATACATTGATGACACTGCACGTTTGATGACATTCATAAAATCGTATATCTATATTTTAGCGTAAACTTGTTCAAATAGTTTGATAAGAAATTTGAAATTAATCGAAACATATTTGATTTGTTATTTCTTTTTTTTTTTCAGGGTATATTAGCGTACAATGGCGGGGCCATCATAGCAATGAAAGGCAAAAATTGTGTGGCAATAGCTGCCGATCGCAGATTTGGTATACAGGCGCAGACGATAACATGCGATTTTCAGAAAATTTTCGAAATGGGACCACATTTATATCTGAGCCTTCCTGGACTAGCCACTGATACGCAAACAGTAATGGAAAAACTGAGATTCAGATTAAACCTTTACGAACTGAAGGAGAACCGAAAAATACATCCTAAAACATTTTCATCGATGGTGTCAAACTTACTGTACGAGAGAAGATTTGGTCCTTTCTTTGTGGAACCCATCATTGCTGGATTATGCCCTGTTACATATGAACCATTTATTTGTAATATGGACCTGATAGGTTGCATAAGTCCGTCCAATGACTTTGTGGTTGGTGGGACATGCAGTGAACAGCTTTACGGAATGTGCGAATCACTCTATGAACCAGATTTGGAGCCTGATGATCTGTTCGAAACTATTAGTCAGGCTTTAGTAAACGCTTGCGATAGAGATGCTATATCCGGTTGGGGTGCTGTTGTTTATATAATGTAAGTTATTTATTTTTCTTTATTCCTTCTGTTTCCATATTTTGAGAATACTAATATCATTGCTTTTGATCGCAGAGAAAAGGAGAAAGTCACAACAAAAACTGTGAAAACGAGAATGGATTAAAATATTACTTGTCACACATTTGTGAATTAAGTATGCATTTGAATTCTCTCACTAAGAGACCTTATACATTGTTTAAATAAATTAATTTTAAATAAATAAAATGTAAAATCTCCTAAATGTATGGTTACTTTTTTTACCTTTCCTGTTACTGCATGGTCTTCATGTTGGTATCAATTGCTATTCGCCGCTGTTTCCCCTCTCACGTGTGTTAGGTTATGATTTTATTTGTTGGGCGGTTTGATCCGTAACTTTCCAAATTAATGTTTAACATATCGTGTTGCATGTAAAAATACTTCAGAAGGGCCACAATGGCTGTTAACAGATTGTGTGCAGCATTTCGACAAATAACTCTAAAAAGACAGAGTACGTGAAGTATATAATTTTCTTATACAATTTGTTGTTTGTAACATAACCTAATTCATATCTGTGATTTTATTCATTAATATATATATATGAATAATATTGTAATTGTAAAATTATTCCAGCTAACGTTATCGGAAGATATTGTTCCACTCAAATATCAAAAGAACAAAACAATGTTCCACCGTCCTCCAATTTTCCCACAAATCTATTGCACACAGTACACCCGGAAGTGGGTATTAAATTCGTACCAAGAACACTTAACATAGATTTCGGAAACCCAGATGGTTCCGCTAAAAGAAATATAAATGAGCTACCGCTATCTAAATATATACCATCTATGGAGGATCCTTTAATACCTCGACCTATCCAGCAGGATCTTCCGACAGATAAAACTTTCGAGCTCCCTACGATAGAGAATGTTTTTGAAAAACTAGCTATACGTTTAATAGTCATTAGAAGGAAAAAGATGAAGAAACACAAGAGGAGGAAGCTAAGGAAAAGGATGCACTATCTATGGGCAAAGATGAGGGCTAGGCGTAATGTATTGAAGGAGAAGCTTTTCCAAGCAGAATTAATTGCAAAAATTAAAGAGGCACAGTCGTTTAATGCAAAGGCGTATGTGCAAGACAAGCTTGCCATTCTAGATAAAGAACGATTGCCAAGAACATATAGGGGTGAAATATTGCCTCCACAAATGATTAGGACATTTTTGGAAGAAGATAGAAAAAAGAAGGAAAAAAGGCTTCATAGACCTGTCCTAACTCTTGATTAATTATGTATTAAAGTAAATAAATATATCATGTATAGCTACGAATTCTGTTGTCGTCCAAGTTCTTTTATTGTATAGGCCCAAATATATATGATTTTTCTTTTTGTAGAACATTATACAAAAATAATACATGCAACATTTATGCAGGAAAGAATATAACAAGCAAGAATTGGACGATAAATATATTAAAAATATTTAATTTAACTTGTAGAACACAGTTTGCTTTGTGGAAACTTGTGCACACTGTCAGACCATTATTTCTTACAAATATTACTTACAAGATTTAATTATACTTTGTCTTTTGATCACATATACATATATATATATATATATATATCTATAAAAGTCTGTAATACTATGGTAATAATAAATAGCACCTCTCGTTCCTTTGTGCGCGTATTAAAATATTTGCAAGGCACACGTGTTCTAAATTTTTAAAGAATTTTCATATTTAGTTTAATATCGCGTTGCGATCGTCGTCTTAGAAAACCTGCGTACGGTTTAATTACTTCGGCGCGAAATTAATAAATACATGCTGCTAAAAATTAAAATTACCCTACTTAAAAGAGGAATTACAATTGACAATATCGACGGAGAAGTCTTAGTGCGATTTAATTTGACCTTACTCGATTTTCCAAGTCTTTGGATCACGTAAGCCCTATTGTCTCGTTACAAGACGAACTTAGAATACCTTCCTTTTATTCTTGAATTACAAACCATTCTCTCGTAGTTTTCATCATTAATTAAACAAAATAGAACGTAGCTATGCAACCTATTGCCTCTGTTTAATGGAAGACCGATTCGTTGTTAATTGATTGCTATTAAAACGCGAACTGATTGTGTTGCTTCAAGGTAACATGTGACCCTTCTTCACTTCTAACACCTTTGGTTTATGACCGCCGATACTTCCCGTTTTTAAGCTACTATTCCTACCGGAAAAGTAATCCTCGATTTCTTGCAGAGTTTTACCTTTAGTTTCGGGGAGACATAAATAAAAGTATACGGTGCCGAATAAAGATATGGAACCGTATAAAAGAAAAGTACCGTGCCGAGTAATTGCGCTCGCCAAGAATGGATACGTTTTAACCACTACGAAAATGAAAGAATGAGCTGCCATTGTAGTTAAACCACCAATAATACCGCGCACCTGTACCGGGTATACCTCGCCTATCATCACCCAAGGGATAACAAGGAAACCGAGGGTGCAAGTTATGGTATACGAAAATATGCATAGAACAGGGAACCAGGTAGCAACCAGTGGAAGATTATTCTCAACCCAGTACTCTTTTATCCACATGTATCCACCTAATCCTATCATAGATAAGCCGCAACCAATGGAAGAGATCATCGTGAGGGGCCTTCGCCCGCACCTTCTACACAAAATACTGGCAACGATAGTGAATGCTAGTCTAACTACACCGAGGATCACGGCGGCTAAGTACTTGTTCATCGTTGATCCTGAATCTTTAAATATTTCCACAGCATAGAAGGTAATGACGTTCGTGCCCGACCATTGGTATATCAAAAAGTATAAAAACAATAAAGTGAATGGCCTGAGAGCGTTCGGTTTTAAAAGGGCCCCGACTATCTCGCGGAATCCCGTCAGACGCTTAATGTTGTTCTTATTCGAAAAATTGATGAGCGTCTCCATTTCCTGATTAACATTATACGTACTGCCGCGGAACTGTTGCAAGGCTTTCCTCGCTTTCTCGGGTCTGCTACGAGATATAAGATACGACGGTGTCTCAGGAAACAGAAACATTAACATCAGGGCGGCGAGCGGTAAGATTCCGCTAATGGCTGCGCAGATGTTCCAGGTAAGTACACTGCCCAGCGCGTACTCGATCAGAACACCGGTGCTGACACCGATGCTCGCGAAAGCGGTCAACATCCCCCGCAAATGGGGTTGCGTCACTTCACCGGTGTAGACACGCGCCGGTGCACCCACCATGCCGGATCCAAGCCCTACAAAGAATCGTCCGGCGTATATCATACGAATGTCAGTCGCGAACGCAATTAATATCCATCCGAGTAAGGCTGGAATCTCGGTGATGATGAGCGATCGTTTTCTGCCGAGCACGTCCATCATGTATCCAGACGCTAAGCATCCAATGGGTGTCCCAATGGAAGACATACTAGCTGCAAGGGGAAGAAAACCAAAGACTGAACTTGTAATCTGAATTAAAATATATGATATATGAATTACGATTAAATGTCACTTATTTACCTATCCATGATTCCTCGGAGGAACCCTGAACAATAGGAATGGTACTATTCGCTTCTTGAAGTTGCGGCAATGCGATAGCAGAGAAACCGAAAGTCATGCCAGTGTTGATAGTCCCAAGCTGTGCCACTACCGCTGCCAAAACTTGTTTGACGACGCTGCCATTAACGTTACCACCGTTTTCCGGATCACCGTTAATGTTGTTCGGTGCCGGTACGGACGTTCCATCTGCCGATTGATTCGATTGTTGTATCTTTGGCAGCATGGCCGAGTCCACCAAAGATGATTTCTCTGAATTTGGAACATCTCCATTCTTCCTGCAACAGACGGTACGTTCTATGTTAGCACGACGAATTAACGCAATGTCGTTCTTGCAAACGGGCATATTCGGAGACGCGCGTTCCTCCTTTTTCGTCCACCAAAAAACAGATTACGGATCAGAATATAGCGGCGTTCGGGATAATGTAAAAACATTGGCACAAATTTCGGCCCACCAAAATAATGTTCGCCCTCGATTCTAATTTGTTGCTAAGAATCGTTTTATCAATCGAACACCTCGGTGTGTTTGATCGTACCTGTAAATTTACTGTCAGTTAACACGATCGTCTAATAGCTCGTTGCAGGCGTTGAAATGTCTGCCGTGTACAAGTGAAGCACCTGATACACGTAACCACGGCTGTTAAACGAAGAGAAATACGCGATTTGCGCAAATGAGAATTTTGTGGCATGCGCATTGTCGCGTTTGTGGCAAGGTATTTTCTTTGTTTCAACAATATCCAGAACATCGGACGGAAGGACCAGTGACACGCTTGTTCGGAGTAAATAACGAAGCAGCGTTAAACACGCCGTAACGATAAGTGAATCTCGAGCTACATGTTAACAGGAGGAAAACTGGAAACACATATTAGCAAATCTTTTGCCGACGACTGCGAGCTTGTGTTTCAAAATTTTCTACCCTGCTTCGTCTATCCGCCTTAATAGCTGTAGTCGCTATCTTCCGCGTTAGTAACATCGTTGGCAACAATATGTATATGCACGCGTATAAATGTTCGTTCCCTATCTACACATATGCATTACGCACATAGCTGCGCGGGACTTTGTCACTATTAGCAATAAATCAGTCTGAATGCCCGTTCGAGAATCGATACTTTCGCACTATAAAACGCATAGTTCGAACAAACCTAGAAGCCGTTATGCGCGGGCATCATTGTACATCAAGCCTGCACAATATGTAATCTGAAAAACTTCACGATTGTCGCTGTCAATATTTTCCCGACTTTGAAATATTGCATTCCTAAACGTCGAAGCAGTTTCGAAACATACTGCTTTCGCCGTGCTGCGCAGTCGCATTTGGCGATTAATTTCGCAATGAAAATATCTCGACAACTGTTAACGAAAAACCGATAGAAATATATGCATTTGCGTTACGAATACGATGAAGGAACGACGGATTCGCGGTCGATTAGCGCTTCGTAGTTAGCGCCAGTACGAGCATCACGGTGATGCTCTGTGATGCAATCACAGTACCATGTGGTAGATAAATATCACCGGCGAGATTGCTTTCTATGCAGACACGTTATTAATTAAACGGTGATGGATAAAAACTGGATGCACACTCGCATATAATTACCGCTGCGTTTTCCCGATATCTGTCTTTATCGTCGTACAAAATTCATCAGTTCGATTATGAGACGACATCGTGAACGCGAAATGCCACCTCGGTTTACAACAGAATCGCACGGTTTCGCTGCGGTTAATCTCTGTTGTTTTGGCCAGTCTCGAATCCGAAATAGCCGCGCGCGTGGAAACGCGAATAAAACACGTCTAAAAGAACGTCTAAATCTGTCGATGCCTGTCCCACGGTCCGTATCGCGAATCGCATGAATTTATTTAGCAAATGGAGACAAAAAAGAATCGCGCGAAGCATATCTGTTCATCCGCGGATTTCTTACACGCTGAGCTGAAACTGGTTGCCCTCCACGGATTTCTCTTGACACTCGATGAATCGGGGAGATTCGTGAATTTCGGCAACGCATTGCGACAAATTAGTTTTGCGGACGCGTTGCGCGAAAGGGTTCGAGCGTGGAACGCATACGGGATACAAACGCAATCGTCCCTGATCGATGTGTATTAATAGTTTAATTACATCACGCGCGTTTGACGAGGAAATCGAACGCATCCTTGTGCGAAAAAAAATTGAACGGCGGAGAGAAACTTGTCGGACGTTAAGCGCACTCATATTCGTCGGACAGTGCGCGTCCACGATTGGAACGTAATCAACAATTCCCCGTAACAAAATAATCGCAGTTTGAACGAAACGATCCTAACTGTCGTCTGGTAGTTCGTCAATGAAACTAATTGACCGCGCATATCAATAATCTAATTGCACGATGTCCTGGTAAATGGATCGAACTGTTATCGGTTTGCTGCGTGTCGTAGACGAAGATCTTGTCACCGAGGTTCGAGCGGAAAACCATTCGCCATGTATGATTCGCGGCGTGGCGAATTCAACGCATCCAAATGATCGACATTTATGAAACATCGTTCACCGACAGTTGTCACCTGCGCGGGGTCAAAAAGGTAGTAGAAGCATGCGCCAGAGAAGACGCTGTTTTGCTTCGCGACAATGCTAAACAACGCTAAAAGTTCTAAACTGATCGCGATGTAACTGCCGAGGAATAACGAACGGTGGGAAGTGATATTTTCTTGAAACACGTTAACGTCCTCGAAATTTTGCGCGACAGTTTTATCCGCAATTGTTTAAACTGCGTACACATACTCGAGGGAATAAGGAAACCTGCACCGATTGATTCCTACGGCAGTGTCAACACAGACTGCCCGACTTTCGTATGCCACGTGCTACCGGTGGGTCGAAGCATCGCATAAGAAGTAGATGAAAAATAAACATGGCAGAGAGATATGTATACGCATATACCTACATGAATTTCCATATACTTACTCCACTGTAGTGCTCGTCATATCGGCCTCCCGCTTCCGGTCCTCCAAACGATACGATTTTATAAGAAAATAGAATATGTACAGGTTGTATCACAGTTTGTTGATCACAGTGTTATTGTTATTGTGTTATGATTAATGCGCGAAGAAAGTTCGCATGTCATCGCCTTTTGCTTTCCTTCCCCCCTTTTGCTCTTCCCTTTTACTGTCCACGCAGCTCCTATCGTTCCTCGCCGCTTTTCCACCGAGCGTTCGTGGATTCGTCACTGCCAACGAAGCCGAATGAAATTGCGTGCTATTTTCAACAAAAGCTTCGGTTCCGTCAAAGAGTTCTTGAAACGCCTATTGTGCGCTCTATCTCGTGGTGTCTCGCTGGTATCTTTTTCCATGGACAATATATATATTCACTGGCCCCGTCTTGATTTCTTTATGCCCTTAAATTATTGTTTCGGTACCGCGATTGCTCATGGATGAATGTTGCGTAAAGCGTGTGACGAAATCACGACCAAACAAAATGCAAATACACTTGCGTGAGAATAGTAGAGAGATAAACGTAGCTTGCGATACTCATCGTTATCGTTGGGAGACGCACAAAGCGAGTGTACTCGCGACAACCGGCTGCAAAGCTTTATATAAGTAAACGCGTCCGACCTTTTGGTTGGTCGAACCCCTACTGACTTGCGCTGAGGGAAGAGCGCGCGACTTTTGTCAGATCGCGCATGCGCGTTTCGTACTGGGAAAAGCTTCGCAAAGGTATTCGAAAGGGAATCAAAATGTATGTACTGTTAGTTTCATTAGTAGTTAAATCGATAATGGAACTCGATTAAAATCGAAGATCCTGTAAGGATAGCGCAGAGTGTATAAAAAAGAGATGAGTGAAAATTAAACTATTAATCATAGTACTGTCGCCGGAAAATATTCGAGCACCAGTTCATAGAATTGGTACAAAAATGACGCGCCTGCCTCACACGAATGTTTGAGCAACGTTTTAACGTTGACTGAATGCAAAAATAAACCGTTGCCGACATGTTTGCAAATCGGAGGAATTCGCGTTAAATTTAATGTATGCACTCGTAAACATCTTGTACCTAATGTCTTTTTAAATCGAACGTGTGAGCTGTAGAGCACAATCTACATTCAAATCGATAAGAGCAATCACGTGGATTTGATCATTTGTTTATCTGAGAAAAATAGTGCCGTATCGCTTGGCGGTTCTACAACTCGTGACTGAATTTGTCACGATTGTTATTCGTGAATTACGATATTGACATCTTCTCTCCATATGGAGGTGAATGTGCGAAATGAGATAACAGATAACCAACAATTCTCTTCTAATACATTTGATAAATTCGCGTTTATTATCAGCTGGGATCTTTCAATGGGTCCTTGAAGAGGAATACTAACCCTCGACACGATAAAAAAAAAAAAGCAAATCTGCGTCAGGTGGCAAACTGTTAAAATTAATTTTAAAAAGTAGCTAGCCGTTCGAAAGTAGTACGGATTCGCGAATGATTGCACACATTTGACCTTTTTTCTTCTACACAGTCACAGCAGAATGAATAATAAAATCTGACCAGACGAGGACAGATAACCCTATCCAATAGTACTGCTCATAAAAATATTTTAATCGCTGCGAATGACGTATCCACGCCAAGCAAATAGTTACATTTTCATTTATTTCAATTCTTTATCGGGAATCACGAACTTTACGCAGTTCGTGCTCCTTCCCTTTCGCGTAAAATAAAATACAACTCCTTCGATCTGTTTCATTTATTAACAAACACTGGTTCGCAGAAATTTCCCCAACAAATCCGCCCCGCCGAATAATTGAACACACGTACCACAGAGTAATATACATAACCGTAGCAATATGTCCGGCAAACATTTGCCCGCTGTTCAATATTTCCACGGAGGGGGGTTGTTTTCCAGCACGAACCGCAATTAGACAAGCCCCTAAACTTTATCGAGCACTATCGATCGTTTCACCTGGCGGTCACGGAAATAAATGGTAAACCGTCCGATTATATCATCGAACGGCGAAGTAAGCATCATTAAAAAGTCACGTAGATTTTTACCCTTCGATAACGCATCGACGAAAACAACTTTACCCATGGTACTTACACACTAAAGGACGTGCCCTCGTTCATAAATGTCTCGTAATTCCGACTGCTGGGCATGTTGGCAAAGGACTGAACACGGCTATGGGCTGTTGCGGTGGATTAAAGTATTCTCCGTAGTTTATCGCGACTGCTGTCACGAGTCTTCCCGTATCAAACTGCAGTCATGTGCCTCTTAGTACGTCCTCTATTTCTTGCTTTATTTCATTTCGCATATTTTCACGCCGGGGCTAGAATCTTCGTTGCAACGTTCAACGAAGTATGGTCAATCTATTTGTCCGAATAAAAAGTCGTTGATCGCCCCCAATATTCGTTGCATAATACGGGCCAAAGAATTTCAGGGTTCAATTGAACTGCATGGTCAGTTCTTTGTTGCTGATTGAAATTCGTGAATTTTTTTTTTCCTATGCCCTGCGATGCCCCGTCGGGCACGCTTTTCTACGTTAATTCGGGTTATCGATGCACTCTTATCGACGGTATAGATAGTAAACGACACGTGATTACTTCGAGTAGATTAAACGGAGGTCTCGCCATTGAGCTGAACAAATGTGACACGTTCCAATTAGAGAAAATTGTGACGAAAATTTAGCCTGCTAGATTGATGACAATTAATTAACTAAATGGCTCGGCACCGTTACAGCTGTCGCGTGCTATTCAAACTTAACGATCCGTCACAACACTTTCATCTATCCCTTTAAATAAAAATTCGTAGTGCTCGCGACGATCAATATTTATGAAGCGAGTTGCGTTAGTTTCTCCGGTTCACCTAATGAACATAATTAATTAACTGACGGCAAGAACGTTCTATCCGCTGCCCGTTACGAGACACGCCTCGCTTGGTCGATCGGTGAATTAAGTTTTCCCGCAAACGGCTCAGCTTCTGAAAGTATACGATCAAAGGAATATCTCTATCGTTCGAATCGCTTAGGCGTGTATCCGTTCACTTCACGCCGGGCAATTTTGTCGATAAGTCGAGGGTGAGACTTTAAATATACACACCTACTGACCATTTCCGACAATGCGGCGCTTAAACGTTCGAACGCCGACAATTACGAAAGCGCACGCCCGCTAAAACTCCGAAGAAAAAACAACAAATCGGGATGCGTCAAAGAATCGACGATGATCAGAGGCTGACGCGGAAGCCCGTCGTTTAGGTAAACCAAACGAACAGGTTTCCCATCGGATCGAAAAGCACCGAAATCGATTCGGTTACCTTTTCCATTTACGATCGAACGGTGGCTGCAAATTATGCGCGACCGGGTCGAAAACGAGATCGATCCGCCTGCTCCGAAACGTTTACGCCGGACTTTGACTTTATTGGCGGACCACGCCGATGGCTACGAATATATTATTAACTCATTTCCATTGCTTCAGCTCGCGGACCCGAGTGTCATCCACGACGACGGTGGCAAACAAAACAGGAAGCGTCCTGAAACTTTATTGCCCCGTTAATAGTAAAAATCTGACAGTCCAGTGGCACCAGCCAAGTATTGCCCAAATATAAATTTTCCTTCCTCTAGAAAAGCTCCTGGTACAGTAGGCCAACGAAAACAGCGAGCTTGCGCTACGTTCCTGCTAATAATAAATGAGCATCGCGACGCGTGCAAACGGGCCGGGGCAAAACGCGTGCGGTGCATCCGATTTGCGTTTGCCCGCAGGACACATCGAGGATTGCACGCAGGGACCGCGTGTCGAGAGATCGATACGGATCTAATCGATCGTTGATCAGATCCAACAAATGAATCAACGAGGAGAACGGCGCGTCGCCGAGCTGGCTCGCGCTCCTTATCCAACGATTTATCACTTGGCACAGAGCAATCAACGGAATAACTCGCTTCGCACGAGGATATCGACACGCGAATTGCACGGCGATCCTCTGGAAAATTACGGAATACCTGCTGTTGCATCGCCAAGGCTGATCTTGCCGCTGCCAATTGCCATCGGATAAACGGTGGATTTCGAAACGAGCGCGAAGTTGTTCGCTCTCTTATCGTTATCCCCGATCGAACCGATGCAAGGGATCTAACGATACCGTCGGCCGTATTGTTTCTCAATTGGCAAGAAACGTTCTCCGGGGGATAACGGCGTGATGCTCGACGATGATTCGGAATGGCCCAGCGTGACGACGTGGGCGGACACCGTTTAATTTTCTAGACAATGTCCGACACGAGCCGCGGGGCCCGATAAGACTTTACAAGAATGTCTCGTGACCTGTCGATGAGTCATGTGCAGCACAGCCCTCCAAAAAGATACGCCCGATCGGGATAAATTCTATTATCTGTCGTTTCAACCGCGTCACGTAAGTTCTCCCGATGTGTTCTCAAATATTGACGGAACGGACTCGCGTTAACTGGGATTCCGTTTGCTAACACAGGACAGATCTAACGTACGAGCGGGCTAGAATTCTGCCGTGGCGACCGAATGATCGTTTCCTTCGGCGACCAGCTGTTTGCAAAATCGCTTTAATGCGCGTACAATGGCGATTCGTGTGAACCTTTGAATAGTCCGTCAATTCAGGCGTCGTCGAGCATGTGCAAATTTATGTAAGAAAGCGAATGATATCGATGTGTCCGTAGAAAGATGACGGAGTTAATAACGCCGAGCGAGCAACGGGGAAT
Source organism: Nomada goodeniana (assembly GCA_963969485.1). NCBI lineage: Eukaryota > Metazoa > Arthropoda > Insecta > Hymenoptera > Apidae > Nomada > Nomada goodeniana. The sequence continues at coordinate 4,559,520 of OZ018305.1, read as the reverse complement.
TGAAGCACACATAAAAGAGCGTTTAATTAATCAAGCGCACCTACCGCGGAACACGAACTCTGCCCTCAATTGAAAGTTGCATTAGCTAGAGGCATATTTGTCGGGGGAATACAGTTTTCATGTATCTCGCTGGCGATGTTAAAACTATCGTGCCCGGCGACGTTAATTGGCGAGTACTGTGCAGAGTCGTGAAACGAAAACGTCGCCCCGGCTTGCAGTCGAATATTATTTGCCGATTACACAACGTCGACGTCAATCAAAGCGTTCGATTTCCCGTCGCGCATTCACGGCGATCAGGCGTGTTTTCGATAAGTGGTAGAAAAAGAAGCCCATTACAAATATACATAAAAGCTTATCAGCCGTTACAAAGGATACCGATATCGCTGGCTGGTGGCATCACGACAGCGTATGTCTTGTTACTTTCTAGGTGGGTGGCGTGGATCGACAGTAACACATACGCAACAACTTCAACTGTGCGCTACTCGTTGAATTTGCAATTAAAAATAATTAATAAATAATTGTATTTATCGTCACGGTATTTTCGGTTTCTTACTCATTTTGATTTCTCATCGTCAAATGTCTCGCCGCAATTATTTCTGCGATGCGTCTCTTCTTATTGGTCAATCTTTCTGTTTGCCAAAGATAATAGATAGCAGGAGGATGCCTTTGATAAGTTCTAATTAGTCCTATTAAATAATTAATCGCGATAAGAGATATGATCTATATTGATCGGATATTAATTGGGCTTTCAGGTGCTCAATAGAATTGAACAACTGCGGCGGCCGATTTTTATCAGTCACTCTTTCCCCGTTTAAATAGCGCTCATTTGCGTAATAATATTCGTCGATGAAATGTTCTATTTGTTAAGCTGCCGGCAATACAGCCATGCGGCGTACAGCGAAGAAGGCTGGGAAAAGATAGGTCCATTGTCAAACATTGTCCCCGATAAGAGAAAGTCGATAAAACAATGACTTTCCCACAGATTGTACTAGCCGGTAGGAACAGATCCGTAATGGATTTCTTTTCCTTTCAAATTTTCGAAGCGAATTCGCCCTCGCATTAGACGGAACGTCGAGATAATTACGGACGGACGCGGTACTATTCGACGTCGCCGCAAATTCGACTACAAACGCGAGATACCAGAATTATTTTTAGCCGCTCGTTAAACATATCTAGTAATCCAGCATCAGGTGAACAACTGTTTACGCGGAGCGGTGCACGTGATTATCATGTTGTTTTATTAACACGATTAGAGAGGAGGGCACGATTGATCTACCGCCAGCTGGCGATCCTCGTGAGAATAATATTTGCTTGAATAAACCTTCGAAAACGATTGGTCATTCCCGTTATTGATAAATCATTGATTCCAAGTGTATTAGACCTGCTCATCCCGGGCCACGAGCACTGGGAACGTTCAGCGACACGAATTAAGTATCGAGCTCAATTCCTTCCGATCGCCCGCTGCACCTGATCGATCAGGTATTCGTCGACCTCGTTGACAGATTCCCCGCGTCCTTTGATTAATGATTTCAAACTGCAAACTGCAAACAAACCGGTCTGACCGTAAGCGCGTCGTCGGCAATGTCCAACGACGGTGAAAACAATTATTTTGCGGAAACTATTTTTTCGCGAAGCGAAGGCAATGAATCATGCGGAATAGCCTCATCACATGATCTGCCACCGCGGAGATGTACACGCGTCACCGGAGTAGATTAGGCAGTCACATGACGCGTGACAATACCATATCGCATCCTTAATGATTGTTACGGTACAAACACCGACATGCCCTCCCTTTTTTTCACACCCGACAGTTTACTACGCGCGAACATGTTTCTCAATGGCGCGACCGATTGTGCGATACACTTTTCTCACGGGGAATCGCAATTTCGATACAAGGTAGCAACCCGGTTACATCGTTCCGCTGTCTTGGAGCGCGTGGAGAAGCGCGTTCAGTTGAGCGCATAATCTACTCGAAGCAAAAGCGAAGTACACTTGTTGGATGACCAGCCCTTGATTCACCGATAACATGTAAGGCCCGCGGATCCTGGCCTAGTCAGAGTCAATATTACGCACGAAGGTAGTAGTCAGCGATATGACTACTGCCAAGGGCCAGACTCCGCGTTGGCTAAGGCGACGCAACAAGGTCCAAGATCATCCTTCCCCCCTAAAACTCATAATATATATAGCAGCGGGATACTAATTGTAGTCAGAATAGTTTTTGGCTACGACGCGTACCATAACTCTGTCGCGCAAACTCGTCACGGTATTCTTATATAAAACCTCTTTGCAAAAGTAATTGTTGTGCACGATTTCGTTAGCCCGGAATCCAACACACTCGACGGGTGTCGACTCGACGTCTACCTTTCGTAAACCGCGAACGAAAGTTCCCAGCGTTTCCAGTGCCACCATCAACAATTTATCGGGGCAACAGCCAACAGACGCTACTGTTAAAAAGCGTGGATAAGGGTACGCGGCATTTATCACGTATCCGTATCAGCGGACGTAAACAACGCGCGAACAGGCCCGACGAAGAACTTCGAAGTGCAACTTTAAATAGATCCGCGCTAACTCGCGAAAGGGTTAAGTTAGGTGATATTCTTGGATTAACATCGACAGATTTGTTTGCACGGTTCGGTCTGACAAGATTCCCTCGTTGAGATATGAACCGCCGCTAAATTAGATTGACAAGCAATCGTGAACTCCCGTTGCCTCGCGATGAAAATCCTGCCGGGACAGAAATAAAACTGGCGCTGATTATTCGTGACGGGAGTGACAGATGGCAGGCGGCCTCTGTTTTCCACGGGAAGGCTATTTTTTATTTCGCGACTCGATGTTTTCGCGGTTCTCGCTTAGCGCGAAACAAATTTCAACTACGTAACTCGCCGCGCAAGCAGTAAACCCGGAAGAAACGTCACGCGGCGCGATAAAAAGATTGCTGACGAATCTCTCCAAATCATGCCGATTGATACGCGAAAGATTCACGACTTTTTTCGATATCCTATTTTTCTTCCTCCTTTTCCTTTGATTCATTACGGAGATTTATCCAAATACATAATATGTGTATCCACCGTTACGAGATTCTCCGCACGGATTTCATTCACCAGAAGAAGTTAGCTTTCTGCGGCGAGCCAATATGGTTCGTTCGTTGTTCCTGTTACGAGTTGTCTGCGCGCGAAAAAGAAATATTAAACGATCGATGAAGAGGGCCGGTGTTTGTTGTCGCGCAATTAGTTAAATATTCCACCATGTATCTACACGGGAAAATGTGTTTGGAATGTATTTAAAGAATTACAGGGCGATGGTGTTACGAGTTATGTAAATTCGATATATCATCGACCATATCGATCAATCCTAAATTTCACGGTTTTCCTTAGAAAAGTCATCGCGCGTTCCGGATATGAGAAACGAGCGGAGTGCCTCTTACCGTTCCGTTTAGCCCGAGGTGATCGTTAAGTGTTATTTTCCTGTCACAAATAGAAGAGCATAAATCTCTCAATTTGAGATACCTATTACCGTTAATCTGACTGTTAAACAGGAATTATTTTATGATCATTATTCCGTATTCTTATGTCGTTCCCTCCCTAAGAAGTGGTATCGTCACTTCAATTTGGATTTTATCTATAGGTTGAAACTAACGTCGAATCTAGTTGCGCGCAATCGTTCAAGGGATTTGTAAATATCTCTCTCTCAAAAAAAAAACGACGAGAAAAAGAAAAACGGAGCAACCACAAATATTTGAATTAAGCGTGGCGCTAGAGATAAGATAATTGAGGCTACCTGAGGTTTACCTACGTAACTACGAAGATTTTTAATCGATGCAACCTAATCGCGCGAAGCGTAACGATTGAAACCGATGTAACAATTTGCTTCGTTCATCAGCAACACTCAATTCCCTACCGATAAAGCTACTCTATATTTCTTGCGCAAGTGTTACTAATTATTTTTAACCACCACTGAAACGAGTTCCCTATTAAAAATTACCATTAACCATCGTAATCTTGATTCACGTGCCATAATTACCCGCGACTTCGAATTTCGTTCACCCAACGTGCGCGAGCAGTCGTTATGAATGGTCAGTTACCTTTAATAACAAACCGGCGGAGTGTACGGTCCCAAGAGGAGGATGATCTAAGGTGCGAGGCGTGATCGTGTCTGTGCTTGGTCATCGAAAGCCTCCATCTGAGACAGAAGGTCGAGGTCGAGTTAGAGTGACGAAGAATAGCTGATTGCTCGTTAGACTCGACACCATGAATATGTAATATGCTTGGAGTGGTGTATTAAATACGGATCGATCTACGCAAGAATTCTCGTTCCTGAACGAGAATAGGTAAGTGGCCGAACGGGTCGGTTTGTTCGCATTATCTCGACCTTGACCTACACGCTCGCGCAAAGCGCGTTGATTGCCATTTGTTTGATTGGCATTGTCAATTAAAAGACGGGACCGTTTGAAACAGCAAAATATTGCGCCACGACGATACTCGATTTGAGAACAGTAGAAGCGGGGCAGGGGGGGGGGGCGGGGGCGGAAGAGGAACACTCTAATTGATCGTGCAATACGGTTCGAATATTTTCCTGTCAAATTGCAACTGCACGTTTCGCCGACAATTGCTTCGTTCGAACGAAGAATGGAACAAAGTAAAGCAACAAGATCTTGGAGTCATGACTCATAACCACTGAGTCCGGAACAGATTGAAAGGCAGTTTAATGTCTAAAGTTGTAAGGACACGATCCAATGATTTCCTGCGAAAATTCTGATTAATTGAAAGTCCCAGTGTATTCCGCGTAGAATAACAATTCAATTTTATTGTCATTGCCGGTGGAAGCTAGCTGCTCGCCCGTTTTAACTCTCGCCTCTAGCACGTGACTAGCACGTGGCGCTGGCATGTATGCACCGTTTCGCGCAGAATTGCACGTATCGCGTTGGCTGGACGCGAACTTATGCGGGCAATGAGCAATGTGTCACGCGGAATGATCGACGCGCCAATAATCATGCAACCCGGCAGACATGGAACAAGTTTCCGCCTGTGCACCTTCTGCGAACCGAATTACGCCCGGCGATGTCTGCATATCTGCGAATACGACGTCCAATGTAGATTCGCCCACTTTTCACTTTGTTTGGGCATTTACGCGCGCGCACGTTAACAGCTATATTTCGAATTAACTTTCTCGGGAAACGATGCGCTCGTCGCAATTTTCGTCCCCGTTTACGGACACCGAGTGAGAGTTTATCTGCATCCGTTGACGTCAGCGGGGACAGACATTCTATGGGAATAAGAATAATTTTTATGCACGATCCTTGTACCCGGATAATGTCATGATTTATCTTTAATAGTAATGTTATTATTTGTTGTTGAAAAATGTTGCCCGATAACCGGTTAACAACACGGTATTGCCCCACGAATCATCTGTACCCGATAGAGTAACAGATTCTCCGGCTCGCGCGAACATTTATTGCAATACGGTATCGCTATTTGTTTGGTTTTTGTTGTTGTCTTTTTTATCATTAGAACGGTTCTAACGTAAGGCAATTTATCTTCAAGGTTCGCTCGACCAGATACGAAATAGATACCGCGGAAATTTTAATTTCAATTATTAATCCACAATTATTGACCGCATCATCGACGCTTCGGTCTAATGGCAAACGCGACTCGGCCGCAAGTTTGCTCGCCTACTTGCATACGCATGGAATGCTAATTCCTGAGAGGAACGATAGCCGATATTGAAAAGATGGTCGTCGAATAAATTAGACTCACACGCTGCGGATTGAAAACGCTAACGCAGCAACAATAACACCGATGCCTAAACAATACAAACGATAAATCGACACAATCTCCTGTCCCCCCACCGCACCGCGGCCACGAATTTAAAACGTGGCGCACAGAAACATAATAATAAAAAAAAAACTCTGTAACCTTTACGGCTCTCGAATCGGGCACAGTTTAATGGAGGAAATAAAAACGTCAATCGATACGCGAGCAACCTCCATTCACGCCTACGCACCAGGACACCGAAGATCAATACCCAGAACGTTAGAGCGGCACGAAATTCGGTGGGGAATGTGTTATCCCACGATCGTCCTAGAATTGTGTCAGCGGGACGTTCTACCAGCTACGTATTATTTAACAACAACCAGGTCCGTGAATAATTTTGGCCCCCGTCCAAGCGTTGCAAAGCGGCCGCGAGCGTAGCCGCTTGGACAGGGTTTTCACGAAGTTTGTCGTACGATAATCCAAGTGCTCGCAGGCGCAGGATGTCGGTGTTGCTGAAAGACTCGGCTAATCTCGAGAAGGCAGGTGTTCTACATCACGGCGTCGCCACCTTGTTCCCGGTAATAGAGACATGATTTACCTACGCGCGTGAACAGATGGTTGCGTCACTGGTGTGCCGTCCATCATCGTTTATTCGCATGCCATCATTCTCACTCGTTTCTTCTTGAACATTTTTATCGCGTGCAGCGATCTTGCGCTGCAAGTTGACGAGACAATCGCTGTTAAACGGACGCCAAACTTGTTCCTGCAGGCAAACCAATCGGACGCGAAGTAAGGTGCACGCGAAACGCGTCTCGCGCGATTAAAAGACATTTTTGCCGATAGAACTCTCGTCGCCTGTAAGAGAAAACAGTTTTTTCGGGGGGGAATGCTCGTTTAGTCGGTTGTGCAGGTAATTCGTGTTATGATTCGCGAACGGCAAGAACAATTATCGGTAAAGTATCGCGGGGAAATACTGCCTTCATTCATCGGTCTCGCGATTCATAAACACTTCAGCGCATTCCCGGGGGCCTTGACATAAATTATTCCCATTGCCACATTCGACGCGGGCTAAATTTAAAAAATCAAATGCTCCGAAGGCATTTATTCTACCGCCGCCTTGCAGATTCTTCGTGCACTAACTTCGAAGACCTGACGCCACCGACGAGATATTGGAATGGACAAATCGGCCAATGTATTTTTTCGCCCCGAATTGCAGGGGATCTCTGTCATATGCATTAAAAGTTTACAACAAATAAACACCGCCAATAGCATTTATAACTGATTTATTGTCTTGTAGCAGCAGCCTTTTCCTGCTTTTTAAGCACTCGATCATTGATGTGGCGCTTTTAGAAGGCGAGATAATTGCAGTTACCCGGGGTGCTTTTTCGCCGATTTTTCCATTGCTAATAACTTTTAAACCACATATGCCATTTTTTTGAAACCAGTTGGAAAAGAAAGCTAAGCTTCTCAGCTTTAATTCGTGACAAGTCGGGTTAAAAAATACTCATCGCAAGCCGAGGAAAACGCAATTGTTTAAATTAACGACGTAATCCAGAAAGTTGGTTTTTGAGGTGCAATAAGCTGCTCGAAAAGTCGCAAACGCGAGATGGCACCACGTACCTTTTTCCCGGATTGTAACCATTTCCATGCCACTGATATCGTTGCCGACAGATTATATAGAGCGATGTTAATTATAAATTTTGTATCTCGGCTCCTGACCGTTATTTTTTTAATTTATACGTTGTCAAACGAAGGGGGAAGAAATAAGGAAGAAAAGAATTTAAATGATAATTACGGGCAACTGGATAGTCCCGTACAAAAGGGGGTGCAGTGGGGCGAAGCTGTAATTTTCAACCTGTAATTAAGAACAATAATCAAACAAGTACGAGCAACGCTACTTCCCTAAAAATCAGTTGGGCCACGAAAGTCCACTATATGATTTACCCATTTCTGTGTCCCGTCTGCGAACTCCCCTCAAGCAATATCAAAACACCTGAGCAATTTGTTTAATTTAATTCGGTTACCTCGAGCCGATCAACGACTCTTATACTTCGACCGAGAAAAAAAACTGCAACATTGGACAATGCACGTAAGGCGCCACGTGCACGATCCGCCACGTGTGCCCGAGGGGTGAAACGATTGAAAAAGGGTGAAGTCCACGTGACCGTACGCGGGGCTTCCAGCAACCGGTGCAAATAATTGGATCACCGGTGAAATTACTTTTTAAGGTCAGCAGATTATCGGAACAATGTCATTCGTTCGTCGAAGCCCCGAGGGATACGATGGATTTCACCCACAAACGGGTATATCAGATTCTGTCCGCGATCCTCGGTCCGCTGGTGAGGGAATCGGGGAATGAGAACACGGAAGACGAAACGTAACATCGAGCCGCAGACACGCGCTCCTCAAAGTTGATTAAACGTCGTCGTGGCCGTGAAAAAGTTGCACGCGAGATCTCAGTTCTCTATGTACCCTTCGTCGGCGACCACGGGAGTACTGGCATCGTCATGCGACCCGTCAAACTCGGTAGATCGCGATCGGAAAACGATTTTTCCGCCGCCAGCCTATACGATCTCGACGATGTGTTGCACGGAAAACGTATGAAATTGTCGAGGACGTCGTTTCGCGTAAGTCGTTCCCATTCAACACTCAATTCTCCCACGAGAAGTAATCGGAGCGAGTCGTTTCGTTTGGTATCGTTCAGGGTACTCCCCCGGTATTTCTCAATAATTTAGATCGATACTAATCGGAGGTGCATTTACAGTTGAGCGACGTCGAAGGCTGCCTAAGAAATGAGGAAGGCAACGGAACGAAAGGGGAGAAGGGAAATTATTTCCCGAACTGTGACTCGTCTGTGTGGATGAGATCCTGCAAAAAGGAAGTCACGGAACCGATACCCGGTGAAGTGACGGGTAAAATACCACCTTGGCTAAAGGGTGTCTTGCTGAGGAACGGGCCAGGTAGCTTGCAGGTCGGGGAATACAGTTTCAACCACCTGTTCGACAGCTCAGCACTACTGCATCGGTACGTCGGCAACAGAGTTTAAGTAAACAAAACCACGAAATTGTTCACGAAAGCGGGAATATTCGACGTGCAGGTTGCACGACAGATCTTTTGTACAAACAGTAGGACGACGTATGCTTGGAACGGACGTTTTTTTCAGCGTATCCTTTTTCAAACTCTAGATTCGGGATTGCCGATGGAAAAGTGACTTATCAGTGCAGATTCGTTCAGACGGACGTGTACAAGAAGAACACCGCTGCTCAGAGAATCGTGGTCACCGAATTCGGCACGAAGGCTGTGCCGGATCCGTGTAAAACTATTTTTCAAAGGTATCGAACGAGTGCGCGGCGAAGCGCTGCTTGATTCTACACGTTCGAGGGCCGTAACACTCGATTGAGTTCCCTTCAGGGTTGCAGCGGTATTCAAACCGTCGGACGATTCGGACAATTCGATGATATCGGTTTACCCCTTCTGCGACGAATATTACACGTTCGCGGAAACGGCGGTGATGCACCGTATCGATCCAGATACTTTGGAAACTAAAGGCAAGGTACGTAGTTCCTCATTATTCATAGCGTTCCATCGTCGGCGTGGTCAACGATCATTTCACCGGTGATCGTTTTACATTCAGGTGAACGTATCCGACTACGTGGGAATCGTGAACCACACGTCCCACCCCCATATAATGAACGACGGTACCGTGTACAACATGGGGTTGAGCCTGACACCGCGAGGTCCAATGTATAATATCGTGTGCTTCTCGTCGCCGCGAATTATTATCGGTCGGCATTGTTCTGTAATAAGAAACATTCTGATCAATATTTCCAATTCGGCACGATATTTTCGCTCGTTTCCTTTTTTCCAGACGACGCGGGAGAGGAAAAAGAATTGTCTATGTTCGATCAGGCTACAATCGTTGCCAGCGTACCGTCCAGATGGATATTGAATCCCTCTTACATGCACACCTTCGGAATCACCGAACGTTACTTTATTATCGTGGAACAACCACTGGCCGTATCGCTGACAGGTGTAGTGTCTTGCAAAGTGATGCAACAACCTATGCGCGCTGCGCTAAAATGGCACGAAAACGAAAACGTCCGTTCAATTTTTAACAACACCGTTTCCCTTGACTTCTGACAGATGCGAAGTGGTTCACGTGTCATTCTCGTTAATTATAGACGCGTATACACCTAGTGTCGAGGGAGACAGGATCATTGGCGAGGACGTTCGTCGCAGAAGCGTTCTTTTACCTGCATCTCATCAATCAATTCGAGACACGCGATCGCGACTACGTGGTCTTGGACGTTTGCTGCTATCGCGACTCGAAAATGCTGGACTGTTTGTTCGTGGACGCGATGAAGGTAATACGTCTTCGATGGAATCGAATGCGGCTAATTATGGAAACGACGCGTTCATTTGCAAACGATTGCAGGACTTGCACAAGAATCCGGACTACGCCAAGATGTTTCGCGGTAGGCCCCTGAGGTTCGTGTTACCGATGGAACGACCGTCGTCGGACGTGCCATTGGAGCACAATTTGATCACCGTAAAAACGGTGAACCAGGGTCTGGAATCTTTCCAAGACGGCGCAGTCATCGATCAGAATAAGGCTGGTCCAGAGACCGGTGATAAATCGAACACGACAATTGATACGTCCGCTAAAAATAACAGAGACAAGAACGACGACTCTAAGAATATTCTTCGAAGGAAAGCAGCCGCCCATAGGCTTCCAGATGGAAATATCTTCGTAAAACCGGAGCTCCTTTGCGACTTGGGCTGCGAAACGCCGCGGCTCAATAACGTCTCGTACCTTGGCAGAGAGTACCGATACTTCTACGCTATATCCAGCGACGTGGATCTGGATAATCCCGGCACGGTAATTGTCCTACGATTTTTCGCGTCGTTTTCTCGACGAAGAACTGTTCAAGCGTGGGATATCACTTTGCAGATCATCAAGGTGGACGTTTTGAAGAAAACACGGAAAACTTGGTGCGAGAGGAATGTCTATCCAAGCGAGCCTATTTTCGTGCCGGATCCCAATGGAAAAGTAAGACGTCCGAATCGTGAAACATTTACTCGTTTACGGCATTACGTTCGTTTAATTTGATCGCGGCTGAAAAAGTTGCACGGGCAAGTGACGCGTAACGATCTGGCTTTACATAAGTTTGAATATTTCAGAATGAAGACGACGGCGTGGTACTGAGTGCCATTGTATGGTCGGATAAGGAGGCACGCGTTGGCCTGCTGATTCTAGACAGCGTGACTCTGACGGAAATCGCAAGGGCCACCTTCGATACACCTGGCCCGGTGCCAAAGTGCTTACACGGCTGGTTTACCTTGGACAAGTGAAACAAACCGGGACGTCGCAGAGAGGAAAATATTGGACTTCTCGCTCGTCGTTAAAAAAAACAAAAAGGGACAACGGTCTGAGAATTATAATTGACAATCAATTGTAATTCGTCGAAGCGAAATGATTCTTCTCAATACAATCTAGTTCTGCCAGGCTTGATCGTATTTTTTTGAACGATTCAAAGAAACATGCGCGCGACACGATATTGAAACGAAAGAACACACCAACTGCACAATATGTATATAATATAATAAATTATTTAATGTCTTCTCCCGATTGTACAGTGTACATTATGCTCAGCGGTTAGTGTCGCGCAAAGCTTCGATGTCGCGTAACGTAAATGAATTTACAATAAAATGGGATGCATCGTGAGAATATTTTGTCGGATGGAATGTAAAATGCCCCGCGAACTTTCTCCCCGAAATTATTCGCAAACAAAACGATCAAACTATTCGCCCCGATTCTGGTCCTGCGCGTCATTTTAATCGGTTCAATTACGATCGAATTACTTCGCTCGCTGACACTCCGGGCAGATGAAGCTCTCGATTGAAATTACAGGACAACAGCGGAAAACATACGACACCCTGTTCGCCAAATACAATCAAAGCTTACGAAGGGCCGGGCCGGCACAACAGTCGTGCAACGGACTTAACATGACTTCATCAAGCTTCGCGTACTTAAGATTAACGATGATCGATTAAAATAAATAGGTTGGCACAACCATAGTCATAAAATTACATAGAACGGGAGCACTCGACGCGTGTTACGGATCCCCGAAATCCCTCTTAAACAATAAATCAATAAATCACGTTTGCCGCGTCGCGGTGTGTCCCGCGTTTCATATAACATGATATAGCATTTGTAAAGTATATAATTCACGTCGCACGGTTCACAGCATATCCGTGAAACGCAAAGCCACTCGATGCGCGAACCACTGGAGCACCATGCAATTATTATGGAGAGTCCGCGAGAAGCTTCGACGTTTCTTTACGACGTGGTGCCCGTCCACGCCGTCAGAAAGGAGGACCCCTTTGAGCACTAATATCACGAAATCACAGAGTTCTACGTATCATTCATTCTCGCATACAAAGAAAAAAAAACAAAAGAAAAAACAAAAGAAAAACAAAATGGTAACTCTATTACGCTTCACGGAGATGTAACTACAAATATACAGGGGCGAGGGAGGTGGAGGGCATAAGCTGCGACCGAAGAAAAAAGATACCTAGCTGAGAGGAATAAGAAGAGTACTGGACAGGCCCCGATATGAAAAACTGCAAGCGACATGCCCGGTTTGTCTACAAATTGCCGAGCCTGCCATGCGACGACAGCTTCTGCGGCACGTTGTGCAATACACTGCGGGAAGCCTTGAAAATTTCGCCCCGCGTGATAACCTTGTCCCGAGATTAAGTACGAGAAGAGTTCGAAAGCGATCGTAATTACGCAAGCGGCTAAAATAGTGGGCCTGTTCCTCAAGCATCAGAGTGTTTTTCACGCTCACGGGGGGCGGGGGGGAAAAAAAAAGAAAGGAAATATTTTATTTAGAACAAAAAGACATCTCTCGTTCTGGTCATATTACCGGCTGTGGCAATACGGCTATCACATTTTTGCTTCTACTTAACTTCCTTGCTCGACTATCTCTCTCCACCCCCTCTCTCTCTCTCTCTCTCTCTCTCTCTCTTTTCCTTTATATATATATATATCTCCCTCCTGCATTCAGACTTTGTCGACCTTCTCGCAATCAACGGAAGCGATAGAGTTCATGGTGCTCGCGTTCTTGCTCTCCGTGTCCGTTTCACTCTTCGCTATGCTGGACGTCGAAAGACCAAGGTGAGATTCCGAATGCATGGGCAGGACGCCGGCGTTTGCGTCCTCGATCGCTTTCCTCAGCTGCGAAGATAAAAAAGAGAGGGTCACGCCACGAACGTGCAGGTGAACGGCGGTGGCGCGTTGCCGCGCGGCGATTACGTACCTCTTTCAACGCGACAACCCCAACCAATCGTCCGATGGCTGTCACGTACGCGTGGTTCACACCGACCATGCTGAAGAGGCTGTGCACCTTCAGCAGGGACGTCCTCTCGACTAGTTGGAACGGCGCCGGATCGATGTGACACCTGGAGAAGTCTACCTCCAACGCCATTTCGCTCTCCTCCCATCGCTTCTGATCCTCCGCCGACATGTCGATCACGCGTTCGCGGGGCTGACGACATTCGGAAGACACGTTTTTATGCTCCGTCCACGATCTACGCGGGAGCGTTCGAAAGGGTGTATGCACGGGTTTTACCAGTTGGACTTTCTTGGACGCGGCCGGACTGGGCGCCAACATCGGCGTGTGCGGCGGTATGTCCTGGCTGTTTCGTCTCGCGCCAGCCTCCCCTCCTATCTCGGGGTCTGGATCGACGTCTTGCAGCGTGGCGGACTTGCGGAAGATCGCCTCGAAGGCCAGACGTATCCTGCAATCGATTAGCGTTGAAACGGTGGGAACGGGACGAATATTTGCGACGTGGATGGTTTATTGTATTAAACAGTTCACTTTGGAATGATACGGAAAGGGAGAAAGGGAGAAAGGGAGAGCGTACCTGCTCTCTGCACCGGTCACAGTAGTATAGGGCGTCACGGCCGGGCTGACTAGTGGGCTGAACCCCTTCAGCGTGAAGGAATTGGTCTTCTTCAAGATGGACTTCTTCGGCTGCGACCCGAATATCGGCGAATGGTAGGTGTGCTGAAAAGACAGCGAGAGAACGCTGAACAACGGTGCGAAACGAAGGGGGAAGAACCGATCACGGGCCCGAGCGAATTAATCGAGCGAATTAATCGAGCGACTTAATCGAGCCAATGCACGAAATTATGCGCGTCCACTGACGTCAAGGCGTGCGTGACTCACGTGATCAGGCGCGTTGCCGTTGTTTGCAGACATCGTTAGATCGTTCACACTTTGCCGCTGCATCTTGAGTATGTCCGGCGCCGGGATTACCTCGAACCTAGAAGGCCTTCTCGTCCTCTCCTGGTCCCTTAACTGTCGCTCCATCTCCTCCCGCGCCCTCTCTTCGGCTTCCTTGTGCCACTTCTGGGCCACCTAGTAGAAAGATTCGAACCGTCAGAAACGAACGAAACGGACATCGGGCGGAGCGTTCAACGAGTTTACTTTAAGCGAGCGACAGTTACCTGCATCCTCCTCTCGCGTCCAATGTGCTTCTCGATTAATTTAATCAGCTCCAACCTCTGTATGGACCCGAGGAGAATCATCGAGTCGGGATTGTCGACCAGGGGAAAACCGCGGAGTTTGCGGTTCTCCTTCAAAATCTCCTTCAATTTCTGATACGAGATTCCGTGCCAGATGTATCTAACGTCGCGGACCATAAAATCCTCGACGTAGACGTTGTACATACCTGTAAGAATTCGCGTTTCTCGAGCGACGATCTAATATTCCTAATATCTACGTGAACGCGGGCCATTCGATTGTTGTAGTTCTTTACCTCCACGCGAAATTCCCTTAGAGAAGCTTGCTCGGGACAATAAAGTACGTTTTAAAGAATGTTCGAGGCGAAACGATCAAAGGTGAGACGTTTACCTGAGCTGGACGGTAGCAGATCTGGCAAGTATGGCAGTTTCTTGATCAAAATGATGCTGTCGTATATGCTGGGCTGGAGAAGGGCGGCAATGGCGTTGCTGATCAGCACGGCGATCATAATGGGAACGATATGCGTGATTTGGCCGGACATCTCGAACACGATAACGCTCACTGAGATTGTGTGGGTCACTGCGCCGGAAAATGCAGCCGCGCCGACAGTGGCGTAGCCCCCTGAGTAACAACATTCCTCGGTTATAGTCCACGGTGAGATGGTTTCGCGGGACAGGCCCTATATTACCTGGCACAATGGGTGTTATGACGCCGCCGTAGCGAACACCGGTGGGGAACCATAGAGCCATGGCCTCGCCCACAGCTCTGCCCAAGGCGGCACCGATTTTGAATACAGGAATGAAGATTCCCGACGGCACGGGAACGGTGGAGCTTATGATGGAAAAGATGAACTGAAATCAGGGAGGGAATTTTGCTCGATTAAGGTGATCCCGTTCGGAGTAATCGACGAGACAAGTATGTTACCGTGAACGCGACGAAGCTGAACAACCCGATGAACACATCGGTGTGGACGGTCGACCAGTGTTTAACTATGTTCATTTCCTCGACCCCCAATTCCTGTTTGACCCAACTGAAATTGGTGAACAGACCGTGCACTTGGTCGTGCGTGTTCAGATCGCCGGCCATGAACTGGCCTAATCCAAGGGGGAAGGAAACGGACGACACCAAGAGGGAAACGATTCCAGGGTACAAGAAGCGACTGAAACGAATACGATAAAACAGCCGGTGTAGTCTCGTGTCGATTCGAAGAAAGACCGTCACGGGCGAAGTTGAGCCGCGAATTAATGAAAATCGCCACCGATATTTCTATCGTTTGCCCGCTTAACTTCGCCGCCGTACCATCAGTCACTCACTTCTTCTGCAAAAAGCTGTTCATACTCTTGTTCTTCCTCATGAAGATCACGTACTGCCTGTGCAGCCACACGTAGAACGCGCCGCCCAGGCCGCTGCCCACGCCGATCAAAGCGAACACAAACAATTCCTGTGGGTCGAACGGAAAGTCCATGGTGAAATTGGTCGCGAACATCGCTGTGATCGTTTCCTCCCGTTGGAACCAAATCGCCAGCAATCTGAACATCGTGGCGCCGCACACGGCCGCGAAGAATCCCCTCCAGTAGTTTCGCACAGCGAAATACACGGTGGTTACCTCGATGCTGAAGAGGACCCCGCCTATGGGGGCTGCGAAACACGCGGCCACCCCGACCGCGCAGGCCGCGGCCAGCATCTCGCAGTTTCTGCTCTCGTTCTCGTAGATTCCTTGGAAGCTTGTGACCAATTTGGAGAGTAGAGTGGCCACGATACTGGCGATGTGCACGAAAGGGCCTTCCTTGCCCAGGGGCAGACCGGAGCCCAGCGTGGCCGTCAGACCTATCACCTGTTCAAAATTAGGATGGCTCTACAGCGGGGCTCGAAAACGCGCGACCACGAGGACACCTCGATTCAGGATCGAGGATCCCGCGAGCTCGCGGTCTCGGTATTAAGTAAAGTCGAGTCTGGTGTCTAACCTTCGCTATCAGTGTACGAAAAGTTAGGTACTCCTTCAACGCCACGCCTCGCAGAATGGTCTTCATCTCTGGTATACCGGATCCTATGCTCTGCGGCGCAACGATGTGCACGAAACCAGCGCTGAACAGGATCAGGCAAACCGGCAAGGACACCCACGCGATATACTGCAGCGCCGGTTGGTTCGTCAGGTCCTGATAAAGCCATATCCTGGCTGGTGGAACAAGAGCACGGGTTAACGAGTTTTACCGTATTGCGCATAGATCGATCGTGGCGAACAGGTACACGCGAACGTCTCTAAATTTCAACGCGGTCAACAAGATCGAGGGTTTCTAAATTTCTGTAAGGACAACGGTTTTGGAACTGCGCGCAAAATTGTATGGTCATGGTAATTCAGACTGACCGTTGTTACACATCGAGATGCCGCGATCCATGGCGTAGCTGATGAGCGCCATGATGACACCGAGGAGGGCCAGAAACACCCAATCCTCGCCCAGCCTGGCCCCGGTGTGCTTCCAGGCGAATGCCAGTAACGCAAGCAGCTTCCTGCATAAGGGACCCCTCCTCGACTTCCGAAGTTCCTCCTCCCGTCTCTTGTCGTACTTCCGTCGCGATTTGTCGGGATACTTGAGCTTTCGGGCCTCTTCTTTTGCGTACTCACCCAGGTCTTTCGTGTAGCGACCATACATCTAAAGCCAGCACGATTCTTTCAACGAACATGAACCGTTTCACCCGTTCGAGCGTTGCGTATTTTTTTTTCTTTTTTTTTTCGACTAATTTCATATTAGGCATTCCTGTGCAGAGCGATCGACGCGCGAGGAAAACACGACGCCAATGGTCCTTCGTCGATCGAGAAATGAAATCGGCGAGTATATGCAATACATACCAAATGTTTAATATCCACGCTTTTCGACACTTCGATCGAAAGTTTGCCGTACGATTTATCCCACTCGCGGCGGTTGTAATTTTCTTACGATCCTCGGGCCACGTTCATTCGGCAACCTTTGACTTCGAATACATTTCGCGTCGGGTCGTTACACCGGATAACTGAATGCCCGCTTGCAAATGAAGATCAAATCGGGCGTTTAAATTAATAAACCACGGAGCGTCAATACGACCCGCGATGATCGATACTGCCGTCTCTGCGTTAGAGTAATATTTGATCGCCGCTTTCGAAATTGTTGTATCTCGAACTCGTCCAGATAAAATCGAGCATGCTCGTCCCTGATTTATCTGGCCCGGCTCGACCTAACCATCGTTCTTCGCGGTCGACGTAATTATCGTGCCACCGTATCGACAATATCGATTCTCCGAACAGGCGATCTAACTGAATTCTGTTAACGACGCCCCGGGCGAGCCGTATTTTCGCAAGCGAAGCCGTTCGATTGTCAAACGAGAAGTCGACGCAACGAAACGGCCAAGTGCGTTCAACGATTTTAAGAGCGCCGTTAATCCTTTACATTATTCGACGGGGATCCGTGTTCGGCAGTGATAACGATTGCACGTGAACGAAAGATTACAATGTTATCAATTATTGTTATGCGTCCGCAGATAACGCGGATATCGCACGGAGAACTCTGGGGTAGGGAGGTAAGTATCGCGAATGTGGTTTAATGACACAGCGATATACAATTACAGTTTGCCGGGATAATTATCCGGACGATTGCTCAATAAATACGGTCGTGCAATTAATTCGAATTGTGACTCGCTAGTTATCGGAATCGGGTGCAAACGATTGTCGAGCATGTTAGGGGAGATCCTTGCGCGATGTGAAGCGTTACGGACCCAGGTCTCGTTTTTTTAAACGTAGACGACACGAGCAAACAGATCCGCACCAAGTGCAAAGACAATAAGATTGCATGCGCTGAGGTTCGATGACTCTGATTAGTAATAGAAAAAAAGAAAACAAGGCGTATCTGTATTATATCGATATTGGAAAATAACAGCGGGGGAAAACGTTTGACGGATGAGTTAGTGTAATCTATTATTATCCTTCTCACTTACAAGATAGTCATCGTTACAGACGAAATAGGCTCTGTTCAGAACGAAAGCTGGCATGAAAGCTGGGTGAATATTTCGCAAAAGATGTGGGAGAGTCCCTATCGGGGGTGACGCTGAAGTTCTTTCGATAAATCGAACGATCAGGTCACGGACGACGCATTTCTCGAATACAGAAAATATTTCCGGGCTACCGACCATCGATTGCACATCTTATCCACTTAACAACTGGATCCGTCGAACCGTTCTGTCAACGAGGAAACCTTTCGGCGTTGCTCTAGATAAATCTCGCGCAGTTTTAATTCACGAAGTTACCGACGTTGGACCAAGTGTCTCCGAATCTCCCGGTTCCTCGATTGTTCTCACGTCGCCGCTTGGCAAACTTCGAAGTTTGATATTTCTAGCGAAAAGTTACCGTGAATTTCCCCGTGACATTTTTATCGTCGACAAGTGTCAACAGATGAGTCAAACCACGCTCTATAATTAATACCGTTTTACAGAAATCGATTGGCAATTTAGCTGCGGCAACATTCGGATTCGCTACTGTTCCTTATTGTCGCTGTTTGCGCTGTTTAAAAAATGCCCCCAAAATACTTTGGAACACGTTTGGCGAACGCTCCCCACACCGTTGGTTCGGGGTGTACTTCCAATAACGACAAACGCACGAACACGCTCCAAGAACGTTTCTCGGGTCGCGAAAAATCTCACGGACTCCCGTCGAACGTGCACGCGAATTTGCGGACGAACAACAACTGAACAACGCCGTTTCACTGCATTTCGATTCGAACTTGAGCCATGATATTTGTTGAAATTTGGCAAGAGGCGAAGTCCTTATTTTTAGCGATACCCACCATCGGTCAACGACGGCGTTACTATTGTCTGTTGCCCATTAAAACGTTCGCGGACCCGCCGGTTTCGTTTCGCCGAACGTAATTGCGAATCCCGTATCCGCCGTTCTTACAATTATCGAACATGCCCAACGAGTCCCATGCTTATCGAACATTCGCGATGCTCGCCGATCACGAAAACAAGACAGAAATAGGCTGACGATTCGCTGTTACTACGAATTTCATACCCGATTACGTACTTGTTACGACGCCGATATATCGCGGCGCGTGTCGCCCCCGAGCGATTAGTAAACAGCGTGCACATGCGAGGGAATAAAATCTAAATTAAACCCGATCCGCGGTTAATTACACCGTGGAAGACGCAGCGGCGTGTGTCGCGCCCAAGGTAGTTCGCGCGATCGGTGTCTACGCGTAAAGAAGACCCTGCAATCGAACCAACCCGTGTCGCGGATTGAAATACAGCGGGCACCTGAGAGTGGGACCTGTGCGTGAATTTGACGTCAACGACGGCCACGTTCCACTGGGCAGTCAGCCCCTAACCCAATTTTAGTAATCGACAGGGACGAGTTCGCGATACAGCGAATAGCCGAGGCCCTACGCAAATGTTGAATCGACGGGTGCGTCGTCGGTCGGGCGACAGTGGAATCGAAATTGTCCCTTCTTCTTTCAGAAAACCGAATTCAAGGTTCGGCGGGAACGTCGTCTTTTAGGGTCACGGTGCCGCGTTTATTGCTGAATTACCTTCGAGTCGCCTTGGAGTTCGAGACTCTAACGGGCCGGGCGTAATTTTAGAATCTAACGCCGGGACACGCAATTACAATTAACTGCGAAACCGTATTTTTAGAATTTCCGCACAGTTCTCCCGTGCGATAATTCGACATCCGTGCAAGCTCGTTCGATTCGACCCCGCGGGCTAATTAAATTTGCCTAAATAAACGGGGTGGGGCTGTTCGATGCGTCGGAAAATTCTGCGAAATTCGCGCCTGGCGGTATGCAGACGCTACACCCGGAAGCGGCGCATCTGCATACCGCGGGGAACCGATACGCGTGCAACGTGTGCGTGCGCGTGCAGCAACGCGTACGAGGCGCGTGCACATGTCCAGGCCCGTAATGCACTGCGACGCTGTTACGCGCGTGGAATCGAAACCTGCGCTGTCGCGTGAAGCGATCTGCATGCTGGTCACGCGTTTCGCATGAACGTAACGAGTCCTCAAGCGCTCATTCATGCAGATGAAGGCGTTGCTTAGAAAGGCGTCGCTGCAATGGTCGGCGTGCCCTTTTCCGTTTGCGCGGACGTCGTCGGAAATTGCCGCGCTGTTACGCGAAATCGTCGCGGCGATTTCACGCGAACGATTAAACCCCCGAACGCGTCGATAGCGGTGCTAACGGAATGATCGCGGTTAACAGGCGAGCGGATCATTGGGAACGCAGCGAAACGTTGCACGAAACGCTCGCAGCGTTCGTTTCGAACGAGAAACGAATTCTCCCTAGTCGCGGGCGATACGTTCGCGCGCGGAGAATTGAATAGAGACAATGGGACACGCTCGAACGTTTCGAACGCCTATACTGTCGTTATTGTAATTACTGTTGTCTTGCTATAACTTTCGTCGTAGCAATTACGCGACGGAGTTTCGTGCGCCTGCGGACAATCGAACGAGATTCCAAGCCGTCGTATAATTCAAAACGGATCCCACCCTCGTCTCGCTCGAAACTGAAGAGATCCGTTCGAGGATCCAGGTGTCGCCGCGCCTCTAGTTTCGCGGACGTACCGTTCGGAGAGTCCGCGGTTGTTCGCCGCGATCCCGTGATGCAGATTTCATGTCAAGGTCGATATGTGCATACACACCACCGAGCCTCGCCAATATGACATTTTATTGGCATTTCTGAAAACCTGTTTCTACCTGCGCGGCGAATTTGTCGCGAGACTACCGACGAGCTTTGTCGCGAGGCGCAAACGCTTCGCCGTTTGACGCCAGCTTTTGGACAAGACGATCGTTTCGCAGAGGAAAGAAGCGAGGCCCGCGCGACTTCGTCAGATGTCGCGCGGCATTGCCGACAAGGATCGAGACACGTTATTGCAAACTGTTCTCGCGGAACGTTTATTTCAAATGCAGCCTCTCACCCACTTGGCAACTGTTCAAAGGTCGCGCCACTGTGCGCGCCGGTGTGGAAATCGTGAAAATAAAAAAAAATCCCAAGAGAACACGACGAAGTTCCAGATTCTATCCATTCGAAATGTCGAGCTTATTCGGATAACTATTGGAGAAAGAACGAGGCGCTCTCAATGGACGATCGAGGTAGCGCAAGCGAGGTTCATTAAGATCGCTGGTCGATTGTGAACAGAGTTTTACAGAGTGAAACAAACGAAGGTAGAATAAAAAATTGTTATATCGCCGATACTGGCAGACGTCTGAAACGTCTGGGACTTGGCTGCCAGCAACCAAGACGTTTTAATTATAAATCTGTCCGGCATTGGTTCAATGACATTACGCTCGCTACAACCCGCCTGCCAAATTTCCGCTTCTTATGGAGTTACGCGTTCGACTGGCCGCCGGAATATCTGTCGATTCGAGCGGCGGAAGCGCGGCTGAAAGCGTGCAACACGATGCATTCGTACGGATGAAAAGACAACGCAAAAGCTCCCATGCGGCCGATGCGTTTATATCAATTGGAAGGCTCTTACGATCGTGTTAATATAATCGAAGGGGTCGAAATCCTGTTGCTCCTCGTCCGCGTTCAACGGAGGACACGGATAAAAAGCTTGCGAGGGTCTGATGAAAAAATAACAAAATATTCCAATTAGAGAGAGGCAGAGAGAGTGAGAGAGACAGAGAGGAATGGGAGCGTATCAAGGAAGTTGCGTCAAGGTATGCAAATTTCATCCTCGATTTTCTCTACGCAGGTGGAATTTCGATATTCCTGGAGGTATTCTTTAGAGTTCACCCGGGGTAATAAAACGCACGGATACCTGTGCGGTCTGTTCCGCCGATTTTCCCGCAGCTTCGCCATCAGCCTGGAAAATTCTTCCCATTCCCTGTCGACTTCCTCCTCACTACCGTCCGGATGATAGTGAAGCGTCTCCTCCAGGAGCTCCTTCTTCGTCGTTTGGTTCGCCATCGTTTTACGATTATCAACTATCTGACGGAGGTTGCGAGTGTCCCTGCTATGACACCGACAATGGTATCGGCGACATAAATTCGATCCTCCCCCGATGCGCGGCCCCGCGATTGCGATTACGCGAACCCAGGGTGTTTACGTAACCGTGCAGGAATCGTGAGAATCATCCTCGAATTTATACGAATTCCTCTTCGAAGCGACTTCGCTACGCGGCAAGCAGAAACTGGCCTTTAAACGTGCTTCGCGGAAACCGGTAGGCGCGAGCATTCGCGGCGACCGATCATCGTCGTCTCGTTGTGGACAGTCGTCGGGGATGAGGCGCGACACGTCGGAAAACTTTCCACGGGAACGCGCGACGGCATTCCTCGTCCGTTCGACGGTTGCGTTGCCCGTAAACGTTCAGGGCATGGCTGAGGGTGAATATCGGCCGGCGGTGGCGGTCGGGACGATCTTCGGGTACGTGTGACACTGACACTGACACTTCGCGACGGACGAAAAAATATTGGCGAAAAGGAGCGTTTAAAGCAATTGAATCGTAGGCTGTACCGTCGCACACGAAGCCAGTGAGTCACACTGCAACGAGAAGAGAGGAGCACCGTGCGGACCTCAGATGGGAGGGCCCGGCTGGTCCAATTTACGGACTCATTAGCCTCGCTCCGACTGTTGTCGACGTCGCGTCGTCGCCGTCGTCGCGTTGCGCTCGCGATTCTCCCCTGCGATACCGGCCCCGGCTAATGCCGCGGACACCTATGCGGTGTTCGTCGCTGGGACACTCGCAGTTGCCATTTTTTTTTTTCACCTCTTCCGTCGACGTTCGAAAATCGCTGGAACGTCGAGGCGCGCGAGGAACGTTCGCTCGAAAGATTCGATCGAGACCAGAGAGGAGGACCCCCCCTTCGTTTCTGAACGAGTTGCAACAGTTCGATGCAGAGTCGGTCGAGGGGAGGGGACACGACGCCAGTCGACAAAATTTATTGAAACCAATTTACGAATGGGAATGGTAGATCTGGGTCAGAACGTCGGGCCGGCCGATCGAAGAATTTCGAACGTCGAACAGCGACTAAAGCATCAGAATCTTATCGGCGGTATTTCTAGCGGCGACTGTACGGTGGGCACACACGGCAATTGGCCACTTCCCTCAACGAGGGCTCGTAGGAAGCTGCCTTCAAAGTCACCAGTTATCATTGATCAAAATTACCGCGTAATTTGATGAATGGCTGTCTTGCCCGATGCCAGCGGCAGCCGGGCTCCGATCGATGACTCTCGCCTCTGCTACTTTGTGCAGGGCCCTTCCGGTACCGTACACTCGAACATCCCGAGTTCTCCGGCGTTTTTAATTAAACCGTAAAAAAAAAAAAAAAGAAATAAAAGAAAGAACAACAAAGATTTCGTCACAATCTCTCGCCGCCCCGTCGACGTAATCGAACAAACGCGATCTTCCCCGACGCGTTTCTACCTTCCGCCGCGGCGAAATCAGTATTACGTACCTTCCTGAGCAGATGTTTCACTTTTACCCGGCGGGATTTTACAACGAACAGAGAGGAACGATTAACGGGGCACCGTGGCAAATTGTTCGTATTTATCGCCCGGGTAACGCTACTTAGTTGTGAACACGCCGAGCTGTAAATTCGTGTGTTTATCCGGAGGAGCAAAGAGATGTATCAGATAGTGGGCCGGAAAAGATTGCCGACACGGTAAATTTGTTTAGAAGGAGTGCGCCAACACGGGGTAACAATTACATATTGAACATTGGACGTGGCAAACAGAGGGCCGTTCTCAATGTTCGCCAGCGAGACCGGACGATTAGCGATCTCGGCTTTGAGATCGAGACTGTTCCGCATAATGCACCGCCGGGGAGAATTTCGTGGACGCGAGTGACATTGGGAAATGTGTGCGTTTGCACTTGATACACTAGTTGCGGTCTGTTTGCGTTGCATATTGCGGGTGACGCGTTTTTCCTTCAACGTTCCGTACCACGAACGATGGAATTATCGCTCCGCTGTCAAATCGGGCGCGGATCACGTAAGAGATTCGCGGGGAACAATGTCTCGCCAATGCACGAGCGAGATTGTGCGTTGACGCGGTTCATTTTTGCGCCGAACAGCCGACGAAACGTAATTAACGCAATTAACGTAATTTGACGTTGCGGGTGATTCAGGCGTTATTAGACGGGACGAATATTCAACGGAACCGTTTAGGAATTGCAGGCGGTAATTTACGCCAGCGATCCGAACACCGTGAGGCTGCAAGCCCCGTATCCTCCGTCGAGCAGCGCAAATTCTTTCTGAGAAAAGAACTCGAGCTCCTAATTGCCCGACTATCAGCGAGACAACCGTTTCGAACCTGAAAAGTACAAACGCCGTGCATCGCGACAAGCCAGAACCGTACGCAGGACATTTCAAAAGACTTTTCACGCTTCGATTTTCTATTGTCCGACCTTCTCAGAGAACGAAACGAACGTTCGGTTTCTCGCCGAGTTTATCGTCGTATCGCTGCAACAATTCCTTCCCGGAATACAGAACCGTCTCGATTCCCCGAATGTTTCAGCGAGAAGAATGAAACGTTTAAAGGATCGACGGTCCGACCGTGCCAGAAGTGGTCCGGTCAAGTGTCGCCACGGATGTCCCATGAGTTCACGACCCCATGCCGGTATATTAGAGCACTGAATTAGTTAATGCCAGTCGCATGGCCGAGCAACGAATTACATTCGCGTAATGCGTCAACAGTGCATGCGACTACATTTTGGACAAGATCGTTTGTTCAATCATTGCCCCTTCCTTCCCGTTTAGCCGACCCCTTAATCTTCGAATAACGCTTGTTTACCGCCACTGTTTCCCCCCCGAGCAATTTCTCGCGCAGTGAAATTCGAGGCTTTTACTTGTCCCAAGCTGAATCGCGGCAGCTGCAATAATTCTCTGGCAATAAGGTCTAGGACGAGGTGCGCGCAAGCTTCTCGTCGAGGAACGTTATCAGAACTCGATCCAACGGGACAAATCCAATTGAGCGTGCCGCGGATCAGAAGGATTAATCAACTCGCCGACAATGTACGCGTGTTTCTTGCCAGGAAAATATTACCGTCACGAGTCACCGATGCACAATTTATAACTCTGACCGCGCGTTCCCTCCTGTTCTTGTCCAATCGTACCTCGTCGGCGATGTATTGTTTTTTCTCGCGCGGAGCAATAATCGAGAAAGAAAAGACCCTTCGTGCATTCACACGTATTATCGCGGGGAAAAATACGATAACCCGGGCAGGCCGTGAAAGCGTGCACGATAACGTGGCAATAAACAAAGCGTGTCGATAACTTTTGAACCGCTTTCGCCCTCATCCGCGAGATCTCCCAGCGTGCAAAACACGTTTCGTCCCAGCCCTCCCCGTCTATTGTTCCACCGATCGCCCCCAAAAAAGTGTACCGGGTGCTTCAACGCGTTCTCGTTAGCCCCGTATCGATCCAGGCCCGGTCGCGAGTTTTTCTCGACACGTGCGACGACGTCGAAACGCGTAGAAAGCGCGCGCGCGGAGCTGACGAAACTTCTATTCGACGTTTCTGTACGTAGTTTCAACGCGACACGCATAAACGACGCGATCGACGGCGCGGAATACAAATTTCCCGCCGCCGATTTCACGAGGAAAATGTTGTTTCCCCAATAACGCGGACGAGATCGGCCCGCGGGACAAACTTTTCCTTTCCGCCCGTAGAAAAGAACGGGCGACGCTCGAAACAATACGCCGACAATCTTCGTTCGGCGCGACGCGATTAAATGACACACTTTCTACGCGCGATAAGCGGACCGCCGCACGCTTTGTAAAAATTATCGCCGGCGGATCTATCGAGCTCGTGCGCTCTCCTTCGGAGCGAGTCGACGATAAGACGAAGTCGGGGCAAACACGGTGCCCGCCGGTTCTTGTCGATAACCCTGTTTACCATTTCAGGAATCACGAGGAATCGAACGGTCGACCAACCCCGGGCGGTCAGCGCGGTTCAAGCTTCGCAAGAATGATTATCGCGCGGAGAAGAAAAAACCGAGCAGAAAAATTGTCGCACGCCTGCCGCGGACGAAACAGAGTTCTCGAATACAGTTCAGAAATTTCGATGATGCCTCTTCGCTTCCAGCACGAGGCATTCGGCGCGTGTACGACGACCGAATCGATCGGCTGTATCGCGCATAATAATTGTCTAATTGCAAACAGGCAAACCTAATCCGCGTGGCGTCGAGCCTGTCCTTGCGAAATAATCGCATGACTGAGTGTCATAGGAGCTCGCAGTTGCACCTGTAACGACGAGTCGCTAATTCCACGACGCGCGATCGAGTTTCAATGATCGCGCCTCCGCGTTACGCCGGCCGTATCGACACCCGTGATTCTCAGATAACGTCCGTTCTCGGTGATCAGCGTGCACGGGCGAGGATCGACGCGGCAAGCCATCCCGGAAAGGATCCATCGATCGCTATTGTCCGACGTCCTGATTGCACGAACGGTGCCGTCTATTGTATACAAATTGCTCGTTCGCCGATAATCGGGTATCTCGGGCAGTAATGTGCGCAATCGAGATCCCGCGTGCAAGTCCAAGGACGTCATCATCATCGGCTAACGATCAGACCGCAGTGCCGCGTTATATCATCGCGAGCATCGTTTTCATTAAATCAGCGAGGCGACACGCGAGCCCATTGTTCGGAGCGCAAACGCGTTACATTAGCGCGAGCCTCGATTCGTCGCATAAATAAAATGACGGCGGGTACTGGTGAAATGTTCAATGGGTTACGTGTATTTTCGTTGAACGACAATATTTCTTTCTGTATAAAATATAGAACGACAGGGGAGTACAATTGCGGCATCCAGGGTGGATCGATTTAGCGTAGACGAAAGTCCGAATGAGCGCATCTCGCTGGACGAACGTTGCGTCCTCGCGACGCAGGAATCGAAATGTCCCTAATTCGTTGGCAACTCGAAATACCGTGGTTACATTGCGGTGTCGCGGTGTTGCCTCTCAGGTGCTTCGTCGTTTGTCGAAATATCGACGGACAGCAATAATAACGTCGCGTACATGTCGCGAAATTAATGCAATTGGAGAACACAATTGGTGTCCGCCGGTAAAGCACAGTCTTACATGCTAATCTAAATCGTTGAGCCGGTTCGATGTTTAACCGTTTCTTTTAGGTACAAGCTTCATCGGTTCCACGCCCATCTTCCCCGCGAATTCTTCCGAAGCTTTCAGCTGATTAGGATGATACGTGATCCCTCCCTCTTTGTCAACCGTTTCCATAGCAGCCCTTTCGGGGTCCCCGGGTACTAAAACGGGTTTGCCGCCGGCGGTGGGCAGGTTTCTCAACTGCGCCAACAACTTGGCCAACCTTTCCTTGGAGCAAGGGCCGAAAGCTTCGGGATTGATGGCCATGAAACACTGACCGAGATTAGCCACTTTCTCCTTGGATTTCCACTGTCTGATATTAGGCCCGAACTCGCCGCCGGACAATATTCCGCAAAGCACCTCGACCATCAAGGCCAATCCGTAGCCCTTGTAGCCCGAGTTCCGTTCCTCGCCTCCGAGGGGCATCAAAACGGATGCCTCGTAAGCGTCCTCCGAGTTGGTAGTGGGCTTCCCGTCTGTACCCAACGCCCAACCCTCGGGTATGGCGTCCTTCTTCCTAATAGCGAGTTCTATCTTGCCCAGGGCCACCGCGGTCGTCGCCATGTCCAGGACAAAACGATCGTCGCCGGACGCGCCCATCCCGAGTGACAAAGGGTTGGTCCCCAAACCGACGGCGTTGCTGCGCGTCGGAGCCATCAGGGGGCTCGTGTTGGTGCAGCTGAAACCTATGAGGCCCTCGTCGATCGCCATTCTCGTGTAGTAACCGCAGATGCCGTAGTGATTGGATCCACGAGCCGACACCATTCCTATTCCAAATTTCTTCGCCTTCTCCATGGCGAGTTCCATACAGAATTTACCGATCACTTGACCAAGGCCGTTCTGCCCGTCGACCAGCGCTATTGCCTGGAAACAGTATCACGGAACCAAACGGTCAAATTCTCTGGGCGCGTTTAGGAAACGATTGGCGGGGCATTTCGGAGGCGAAGCGTGCAGTACGAGTCGAATTGAAATCGTCAGGTCGCTGGTCGGTCGTTTTCCGTCCGCCGTCCGTTCGAGTTTCTGCTCGTTCTTGTCGAACGCGTGACAATATTACGCTTCCGCCTCCGACGACCGATAAGCAAACCGGTGGAAGCTGGATTTCTAACTATTGCGACGCGCCCTTGTTTATTGCGGACTCGAGCATCGCAGCGGCGAGACTGTACAACGTTCGTTCGTTACACGATTTACGCGCGTTGGATGATTAATTTTGACGGAACAATTCAGCCGAGGATGACAATTGAAACGTGCCGTCTCGCTGACGCGAGAAAAGAAAAACGTGTACAGCCTCGGCGCGGCAGCCCCGCAACAACGAAAATGGCGATCTTCGGCGTACCTGAAAATCGGTGACAATTTTCGACCTAGCAGCCGGATCGGTCATCCCGTGTTTTATGTCCTCGACGTACATTTGCATTCGGTTCATCCCGTGGCTGAAATGGCCGCCGTAGTCCGCGTACATCAGATGATGCCCAACTATTTTACCGTCCTCGGCGGTCGTTCCAGCTTTGCACAGGCACTCGCAAATAAAACGGACGACTTCTTCTTTGGGCACGACCGTCCCCTGCCCGTCAGATCCACTGGATGCCATCCCCGCGGGTCTCTGACCGAATTTCGGCGACGCCTTCAGCAAGTTCGACGCGGTCCAAGCCGCGGCCGACAGACTTCTGCGCCCGATCGGCATCGCGATCCTTTATTTCAACTTTGCGATCCGCCCGTCTGCGATCGATTATGACGGACCAATCCGTCGAGATCCCAGCGGCCCGCTTAATCGTCCTCTTATCAAGGCCGGGCGGGACAGTTCGCCAAAATTGACTGGAGAACACGGGGGAACGCGCGCGGCCGTGGCGAGCCAACTGACGAACGGTGAAAATTCCTGCGGGGCCCGGTTTATCGATTTCTTATCGCGATCGAATCACCGGGGCCTCGCTATCGCCGCGCGTTCGATTGCGCCTCGATGCCGAATTACAAAGGGAACGTTCGATTTGCTCGCGGACGGGATTATGCCTCGCCGCGTTACGCTCCGGTGGCCGATTGAAGACGCGCGCAGCCTCGATTCGGGACGCGTATCCAGCCCGCGTTCGAATTTACCGCCGCGCGGATCTCCCGTTCGGATCCGCGCTTTGCGCTCCTCCGTTGTTGCGTAACTCTTATCGAGCCGACGCGACAAATGTACGCGATGGTTTCGCGTTGCTGGCACGCCGGTCGACGATTCTCATGGAGTACACGGAATTCAATGCCAGACGTCGTCTCAATTGACCGGCTTTGTCATCCGCTCGCAGGGGCCAGCTGATACATGGTTCGCGCACCAAACTTTCACGAATCGACGTTGCACAGTGAACAAGCCCCGACGCCTCCGCTACTTATATCACCTGCTTTTATAACACATATTATTGGCCGAACTGGGTGACGTCGATCTAGCGGGAACGTTCAAATATCAGGTTGTACACGTGCTTGCGAATTCCTTCCAAGCGTTTACTGTTTCGAGGTTGTATCTTGAGAGCTTGTCCCGTCGTCGAGTACGACGCGATCAATTGAATCCTTTGGGATGTGTTAGGATGTGGTTGCGCGTTGACGAAACGACAAGGGTTCCTTTCATCGCACTGATCCCGCGATCGGGGGGTCAGCGATGGCGAACCCGTGACACGCCGGGACGCTTTCGGCGACACGCGTCCCTTACGAACGTTCTACGCGGCTCGAATGTGCGTTATACTTACGATGAGATGCGACATTTTTTTTTTTGCTCTCGTTTAAAATGTCCTCGTTCGAAAGGAATAACGCTGCGGTGTGATTTGAAGGACGCGTTGGGCATTTAAGGAAGGCTCGCGAAGAGAATCTCAGAACCGACTTGTCAGGGATGAAGTTGGTAGCGGTTGCGTCGGCTTGAAGTGCACGAAATGCCAATCTTTAATCGAAGATTCGACGGATTCGGTTCAACAGCGAGGAACGTTATTAACGTGGAGAATTATTTGCTTTCTCTTTTTTAATAATTATATATTTATATTTAAACGCAACTCTTGTTTACTTGTTTAATTAAACTCTTGTTTAATTAGCGATATTTCAAGACGTTACGCGATACACCGTTTAGGCGAGATTTTTTTTTATCAAATACTAGCCATCGCCGATCTGGGTTGAAGCAGAGGTCGATGCATTTCTATTCCCGGGCCGATAAGCCGGCAATGTCTCTGTTGTAGTCTATACAATGAGTAACAATTTCAGAACGCATCCAGCTTGTAGGCTCAAATATTTTCTTCCGCCGTTGAGCATTTGCTTCGAGCCTTCTTTTTCGATATCCTAATCTGCCGTCGATGTATCGTGCCACGAAACACTTATCAATCCTACCCTTGACCCACAATTCATCCACGTTTTATATTTGGCTTAGATAATGCTTATAACGCACATAATAATAATCATGATAATTAATGGACCAACGTCCAATGTTTCTACTATTTGTCCCGCGTATGCGCTTTCTTTTTTTTCTTTTCTTTTTATGTACCAAATATAAACGAGAGATTGTCCCCCAATCTTATCAGTCCCGCCCGGTCCACGGTGTCTCGCAGAATGACCGCGATCGGTCGCTTAAAAATGCGACCGCCGGTCGCATCCGTGGCACGCAGCTAACAGGACTCGAGGAACGCACGCCTCGCGGGGTCGTAGTGCGGATAATTTTGCAGACGTCAGCCCAACGGCAGAAATAAACTTGCGCGTGCCGATACACGGTGCGTACAGGTCGCAAGGTAAACCGGCCGATCCGGTCGGACAATAAATTGATGAACCGCCGACCCTGTGTTTCCGCGTGCATTCCGAAACGCCGTAGGAAATTTGCGCAATAATCTGCGAAGCTTTTGCGCGCGGACGTTCGGCAAAACGTTTGCATAATCCGTTGTAACGAGGACGACGATCGCGCGCAGCCTGTTGGCGAGTCTCGAAGAATTCGATAATTAAGAAAAAGAGGAAGAGGGAACCGGCGGGATCGCGTGCCATTAGAAAACGAAACCTCGGTGTTGAGTGACAGCCTGACGGCGCTATCGCCTCGTTTCATTTCCCGGGAAAGAAGCCATCCGCCGCGGAACGTTGAAAAGTACAATTATAGTTCGACGCGCGCTTCGAACGGACCTGCCAATTTTTTAATCGTACTATTTGGCGATAAAGTTCGTTATCGAGGGAGAGGATTTGTAGGCAGAGCTCGAAGGTTCGAGCGGTCGGCCGTTATCAATTAATTTGGATGTATTTTGTACAGGCACGCCGGATCGACGAGGGTCGAAATTGATGGGAAACACTTTGGCAAATTTGTAGACGCGGGCTGAACGTCAGACTGTATCACCTGCGCATCGTTATAGTTAACTGTCAATATTTGCGTTCCGGTTATATATGCGAGGTCGTTATGTATATAAACTTATGTATAGATACGTATCGGTATACGTAACGCAATAAAGTAGCTTATCTCTTGAAAATTAGGTTGGCGAGATCGTAAGCAAATTGGTCCGGTGATTTTCTATACGATTCGAAGCTGGCGAGCGGGGAAAAATTGCACGAATTCTCCCCTCTTATCTCTGGCAACGGTAATTTCAGTTTCGCCGGAGAAACGGATCGAGAAGTAAATCGTAACGGCGGCGAAATGAAAGTGCCAGTTCAATCGTTCATTCGTGGCGCGGCGAAGATAAAGGTATTTCGAATGTATGTACATATATGTACGGTAATCACGCGGCAATCATTTATCGAGCACAGTTGTCGACTTCGTAGATTTCATCAAGGACAGAGCGTGGCACAACCGTCGAACTAATCGCACCGATAATTAGATCCCTAAACTCTCAACCGAGCAACGTGTCCGGTTTTAATAGACCGTCGAAGCCTCGGTCGGTTCCACCGAGATGCTGAAACAACAAAAAAACCTTGGCTTCGCGGCTATTCGATGCAGCAGCCTTTCCGAGCGCCGGCGGTACTGTTAGAAAATAATTAAACGGACCCCGCGTTCCGTCGAAAACCGATCTTGTTTCAGATCTTTATCGTTCGGACAAATAAACTTGCCTCCATCGATAAAAAAAAAAAAAAGGAACTAATACGTCAAGTTTTACGATGGAACGAGGGCGATAAGTTCGTCCGAATTTTTCTGCCAGATAATGCATTTACGATGTTTAACCGAACGCAAATTCGCGTCAGTCGAAAGGCGTTAATGGGACCTCGGCACTGGCAAGGTATCGTGCAATTCGTGGCCCGCGTTACCGCGTTCGGCGTGATAAAAATTGATTTATAGCGGTTCGAACGTGGCGAGGACGAACAGTTTAGCGTCCGAAAGGATTTTCACTAATTGATACCGGTTGTCTCACCTTCCGATCGTGTTAAAAATCGGCCGGCCGCGCGAATTCCGCCTGCATATATGCATGAGTTACGCGATCCTATCGCGTCAATCGGAGTCGTCTCCATGAACTTCGAGTAGACACTCATCTCAATTGGAAATGAAAACGAGTACTGTTCGTTGCCATTGTTCCTTAACGCGAAATCTGTTTCGCTCGTGCGCACGTAACTAGCAGCTCCGATTTCGTTCGTCGTCGTTGTTATTACCATTAATGTTGCTATAATTATTGTTATTATCGTGCACGCGACGAAATAATCTATGGAGCCTATCTAGAAACAGATCACCCGACAGCCTTGAGGTGTCGAAGAAAGAAAAAAAAAGAACCAAAGACAATTCCACGGACACCAGAGTGTTCTCGGGTGAGTTTAAGTACTCCGATCCGTGGAATGAATCGTGGACAAACCACAATCACGGTGTTGCACAAAAGTTAACGGCGAACCGAGTTAATTTGCGTTCCAACGATCGAAATAATGGCCAATATCGCGGTTACGCCACTTTTTTGTTTTTCCCTCTTTCCTCTTTTTTTTCCTTTTTTTTTTCTTTTTTGCCTATCAGCCAAGGTACCGCCAGTAAGGAGAACCGCGCAGCCGATAAACTCATTTGGGTAATCGCGAAGTATCGTGCTCGAGAAATTGCATAATGGCGGTTGGATGACGTTTCGCGTACAGCGAATCGAAATATCGACGATCGGAAAAGCTCCGCTGGCGATTACGTCACAAAGATATTCGTCCGCGTTTCTTTCGCAGGCACAACCGTGTTGGAAAAAGGAAAATATCGCGACGCTCGTAACACGGTGGACGAATCGACTGGCTGCACAGAAAGAGCTGAAAAACGAAGGATCAACGCGCACGCCGCGCTTGCGAAACCGTGTAGATCTTTCGGCGTTAATCAACGTTAAATAGGACGACATCATGGAGGCGCGATCGCCGTTTTGGTTTCCAAAGAAACAGGAAAACGCGTGCAACGATTAAATCATTCGGGGCGTATTGGTCATCGAGAAATTTCCACGGCGAACAAAGAGAACAGAAGTAACGAAACGGGAACGAGTAATTTTTCGTGTGCGACGCAGCGTAGGATCAAGTTGGATGATCCGCGATCTGAACTACGATCAAGTCGATCAACAGCGCGCACAAGTTAAGCGACAATCGCGTTCATGAATGGCACCGAAGAAAGAAAGGAAAAAATCAACGAGATGTCGTGCTACTCGAGTGTGATTGAAATTATCAATCGATTCTGTCCGCGGCGCAGGTAGGAATTTTGCCGCCGCGTCCGAAGGACCCGAAAGGGGGTAAAGAAACAAGACAACCTCTCGCAGAAGGATGTAATTTACCAGTTTTTGTTCCACCTGTGTGCCCGTCAATAACTGTTTAAGAGCAGATGGTTTTTGTCGAGCTTTCCGGAGGATCGCGGCAGACGCAGCGATCGTAAAGCCGCAATTCGCTGAATCCGACTTTCAAACAAATATTAACGCTCCGAATGATCGAGGGGAAGAGTAAAGGGCGGACGATCTTTCCGTAAAAAGACATTACCCTGAAATAATAGCGCTAGCGAGCGTTCTTTCGCAACTATTATGCTTTTCGTTGAGGAAACAAATAGGAAGAGAGCAGAAAGAGGAGGGAACTCGAGAAATGGCAAACTGCCCCGGAATTTCGAGCGGGGTGTTTCGAAAGTGACGCGTCCACTCGAGGCCGCATTGTCTTCGGCGTTGGATATAACATACCGTCTGAAAATCCCTGGCAAGTTGGCAAACGGAACGATTATTTTGTTGTTGCAAAATCACGTGACAGTAAAAGGAGAAGAACGCATTAGTCACACGTGTAACACCTTTCCCCGATCGTTCCTGCGTGGGGGCCAGCTTCGAAATCATAAAGAAATCTCGTGATCCCGTTAAGGACAAATTAAACAGAAACGTTTGCCGTGCACATACATCCGACACGGCAAATAATTGTATATCCGCACAGACCGGATCATCGAATATTCAATTCAAGAATTGAATCGTTTCGTATTAAACACCATTCATTTATACTGTTATTATTCCCCGATTAAGTTGATGCAATTCAATTGGAGCTGCTTCTATTCGAGCTACGCCGGAACTTCTGATAAGAAATATTAGGTCACTGCCGAGGTTTCTTGCGGATTAATCACGAAGAGATATTTAACACTATCTTGCCGGCTATTTAATAACAATTTCGTTACACTCCTGCGCGTCATCGGTGCCAATCATTTCAATCGAGAATTCCATTGGAACAGCTATCCCATCGATGTTACTCCAAAGTAGAAAAAAAAAAAAAACCAAGCACATCGCAAATAGTTGCACGGCAAACATGTTCCACGACGACTCGAGAAAATCCCATCGAACGTGTATAAACACGCGAATCCTCCGATAAGAGATAACTTTAATCTGCTTGATGGAAAAGCACCTGTACCCGGTTTGTATTTAATTTCCATGCTCCGTCGTGTGTGAAGTTCCCTATGCTTGTTTCCACGAATATTTATAGGCGGTGGAACAGTCGGCCCCGTTGCAGGCAAGCCTGGCGTAAAATAATTCATAGCTGTCTACGCAAATATGCATTATACATGCCGTTGCGATTCGATACATTTAACGAAGGCTACTCGCTCAGGTGGCGATCAGCTGACAGTCAGCTGAATGGCCGCCCAAGAAAGCGTAGGCACGGTATTGAAAATCCACGCGAGAAAGTGAACGGAGCACGTGGTCTATCCCGACTCATACATATCAATTGCAGTCTAAGAAACCTATTCGCGGCTAGCAGTGCACGGGGGCCGAAAATAAACATAGAAATAGGTGCGCAACCCTTGCTCGGCGTATCTATTGTCGCGATCCGGGCCGAGTAGCGTTAAAAACTTGATAATCTTAAAGAAATTCGTTACGCGGACATGGTGCATCGTGTTTTCCGTCGATATTGCGCGTACTCTGCATTGATTCAACGATTAAGGAAACAATATTTAAAAGAAACTGTACGAATACAGTCGCGAGTGAATTATTGAAATATGAACTTACCAAAGTATTTTGATATCCCAGGCCATATTCGCGGCTTTCCTCGCTGGACGATGGCATGTTGAATCTTCAATCGTTCGAAGATCGTACAGGGTTTTCGAAAATTCTTAGGAGGAGAGACAGGGAGGGAGAGAGAGAGAGAGAGAGAGAGAGAAGGGAAAGTAGGAAGGAGAAGTTTAGATTAAGTTAGATTAGCACTTCACTTATATTTGTTGCTCATTAGAGCAGACGATTCTTTCTTCCTCTTCCTCTCCTGTCTCTTCGGCTTATCGACGACGATCCTCGATTTCGACACATTTATCGTCTCTCCCTGAACGATCTTCGCTTATTTTTCCGAGCACCGAGCACCACTCGTGTGTAACTCAGGCACGACGATCCTTTCGCGTATGCACGGGTCCCAAAACACGATACCACGCTCGTTTCTCAATATTCATAAAATATAGATAAGAGGCAGCGACGCGTGGGACGATGGGGACGTATCGACGGAATCACGTTTTGTCAGAAAGACGTCTATGGAGAACCGAATAGCTATCAGTTTCCCCGCGCGCGTGTCCCCGTTCGTTTCCTGGCCGACGTTCGATCGAGACGATCAGTTTCCGCGTCGATCGCTTATCCGGCGCAATCGCGATCATACCAAACGGGCGCGTGTCGCGAGAAAAATATATCGCACATATTTCTGGAAGAGTGCCGGCCTGTACCGAGATGACACGCCGCTAAACACACGTTCGATATCCACGGGCCACTGGTGAGACGTACGTCGACGACCGTGTGCCGAACTTCCAAACAGAAAGAAAAACACACCCCACCACGCCGTCACGAAAATTCTACGTACATACTATGCGCCACTTTCGAACCACTACCAAATTTTCGCAACCCGTGCCTTTCGAAGCGCAACTATAACTCTGCTACTCGTATATCTTGCCCGTCCCCGCGGTTTCCCTGAACTACACGAAACTGAATTGGCCGTGGTTCCGGCACGTGGAAGCCCGCATACCGATCGAGCGACAAATATAATTCGCCTACGACGGATACAACAAATTCGCACACAAGATCGAACGTGATGGACCTACGAAAACTTTCACTCGTTCCATTATTCGGCTCGATTCCGTCTGTTGGACCTTCGACGGCGAAGCGGCAAAGTATAAGCGATCGAGGCGGCACATACATATACGTATACTCGGCGAAGGCAGCGATTTTAAGGGTCCGGAGGGGTCGTCTGACCTATGATATCGGTGACACGAGACGCGCTTTGCGAGCGACTGCCCGGTTGGACGGTCGTCAGCCGACTGATAGGTGTATGAATGAAGCGGCCGAGATTTCTGCCTCGGTTTACAGGAAAATCGGAATCCTACCCCGTCGTTTGTCACTGTTTAACACGTGACTTACTAGTCCCCGCGGTGTCTAAGAATTATTTCGATGCTCTCGCGGGATCGCAGTTTCCACCGTGGTCACCGTAAATGCCGAATCGCATGGCCGTAAAAATAATTCATCGGCAGATAAACATCGGGGCTTAGATAATTGTTAATCTGCGGTGGCTCTGAGATAATTCGACCGTCATATCGATATACACAATACACTCGCAAATTCTGCGATATCGCTTGCTGTTTTGCAGATGTAATTATGTAATTCGTGTTAACCAAGATTGTTCCAAGTACGTTACACGCGGGCATAGACGGGACAGCTTGAGATGCGAAGAAGAAAACGAGGAGTTCCTAGAAATGTCGTTCTACAACTAGTGGCGGGAGCTGGATAAATTTTGTGGAAAGGTGTACGGGATTCCCAGGCAGTATGAAATAATCAGGTAAACAGAATTACGCGTATCTGATCATTTTATTCACCTGTCTCATTGAATAATCATTCGATCGCAACCTTGACCATTAACTTGCGCGTTGCCCCTTCGAGACATTTGTACGGCACGTCTTCCGGGACCGTTCTACCAAAGTCTCTTCGCTTAATTAATTGGCCATCGCTCGTACACTAATTTCGTATCGCTCCTGACATTTGTCTGGCCGGCTTGTGTCGTCGTTGAAAGCTCAGACTTGGATCGCAAACAAAAAGACCAGATGCGCAGACGTACTCGCATATCTTTACGGGAGGTATGTAGATAGAGAGTGAGAGAGAGAGAGAGAGAGAGAGATGTAAACATAATTTATTGTCTGTTTCGCTCGAACGTAACACCGAGATCTAAAGGAGCAGGAAAATCTGGGAGCTTTCTAAGCCATTGGAAATTGGATCGAATTCGACGGAGGGTGTGGGAATTTTTTTGATGAAAGAAGTTTTACCGATTTGGTCGTTGTTAATGCATATTTATGAGCGGAATTATTCTACGCAAATAAATCCGATGGATTTGGACGGGATGCGGAAGAAGAACGTATCGACACCATAAAATGCTTTTCCTATCGTTCGTTGGAATGTGTTTGGGGCATTGATATTTGGATGGGGAACGAGGCAAACTGGAGGCCTGAATTATTTAAAGACCGATGGAGAAAAGTATAAACGGTATATTATATATTATATATCATTAATAAATGTACAATAAGCACTGTAACAAGATAACATCATGAAATGTATTGTCCATTCACAGTATTACAAAAGACCACCCGTATTAATACTGCAGTTAGCCTAACAGTTGTGCATTTGAATAAGTATAAGTCTCAAAAATATATGGTTGGTTCTTTGTTTTCTCGTGTGCGCATATTATTCAAATTTTCAATGCTTTTAGAAGAAGACTGCAGGATCGCATTGCCTCTAACTCTGTATACCCAGCACTTACTCGACTGGAGTTAACGTTTATTCTAGGACATAAATTAACAACCCCAGAGCATTATATCCCCATTGGTATAATGCTATCAGTTTGATGAATTGTCAGAATCCGACGAGCCTGACACAATTGATGCTGTTTGCAAACAGTAAAAATTATCGATTGAAATTGACAACTCTAACTACTTTCGTATAATGTATTATTCCAGATATCACTTACCGATGATGATGATTAAAATGATCACGCAGATGATTCCGATGATGATCATCATTTTCAAATTTTTCCACCAATATTTCCTTTTCAACTTGCCCGCCTGCTGTTCGAACTGAGTTGCTCCCTGTTGCAGGGCGTCCGCACGATTCTCTAATTCCGATAGCTTCTGATCTCTTTCCAGGACCTTCTCGACGTTTACCTTCATTATCCCCACGACTTCGTCGACCGTTGCCTGCGTCTGTTGAAGCTTTTTTGTGGAAACCGCTTGCTGCGAGTTCTTCGGACCACCCACGTCCCCATCCCTGGAATTACCACTGCCGTCCATATTCCTGTAATTAATCAAATCCCACAGAGTTAATATTGTCCTTTATTAATATCATGAAATAAATATCGAGAACAATTATACGCAAACAACAACAGTACGTACTACGAATGTACCGACCATTGTACACACCCATAACCTTAAAATTCACGCCAGACTTTAAGGACGAAAATGACACTTGTACAGATAAAATTGCGTACATTTACATTATGCCAGGTCAATTGAACATTGCAGGCGTCAATAAAGAATAAGTAATAATTGGGAAATAGAACAAAATGTTACACGGAAATAATAAACTTATGTTTACACTTGCACGGCAACATTTTAGTATCAATGCCAAGACGAACTACTACTAAAGTTATAAAGAACAATTGCGAAACTTACCCCGAGGTGAAGAATTTATGAAAAGTTCAATGTGGATCGAATTTGTTTAAAAAATAATGACAGATACCCCCAGCTTTACTGCGATGACGAATACACTTTACCACCGCAACAGTACCACGACATACGATTAAAAATGGCGATACACGTGACGTCACGTTTATTATGAAAAATTCCTCAATAAATATAATAACCCGCGACGATCACCGCTTAATCAAATCTTTAAATCGAAAGATATCGCCACGACAGACAAATTGGCTACCTCGAGTACCTTTTGCAATTTGTATTTTCAAGATTCCGATTGCCGACACTTCAAACTCAAATCGCGTATGTGCTGCCATCTAAACGATCCAGCGTGCACTACACGTGCGTTTGAAATCTTCACCAATTTTCCAATTACGTGTAATTTTATAATTTCCCTTACATTATACCAAACTATAATTGCAGCACTGTAACGAGCATTTGTATTTAAAAGGAAAACCGCGAAAGATCCACAACTCTATCAACCACCATAACTGGACGAAAGCATAATAAATTGAAACATCTAGAATTATAGGTGTGCGTAACACTTGAGCATAGATAATTCGTGATCATACATTAATTATTAAAGCGCGTCAGATTTTTCACAATGCTTTGACACGCCTCTTGCCACGGATAGAAAGAAATCGAAACTGTCGTTTTGTCAAGTTCCCCTGATTTCGTTAAATTCTACCCTTGGAAACTCACCGCACGAACGGTCCATCGCACGTCTATCTCCGTGGACTAACGACGACATTTTCACGGAGCGAAATTCACAACAGCAAGCTCGCCTTACGGCAAACATCGCACAACGCGGACATAAATAAAACATCTTGCAGATGCCCGTGCACGTATTCACGTCGCGTTGCCAGTAGCGTAAGAACCCGGGTCATGCGCATTCTTGTTTAAAAAAACGTATTTCCCCAACGCTGCCCGATATCCAGCCCCTTACAGCCGGCAACCGGAAACGCATCGAAGCTATCCTGTCCGACAACCTTGCGCGGTAAACAATTAACGTGCGAGAATAATAACTATCGCGGATGGCCAAGCAACGGGAAAACTCGTGCCGGTCGTTGGCCTATTTTCTCGATGGTAAAACCAGGGCTTCGGGCTCTATAGGAACACCCCTGACTTCCCCTCAGGGTGTGTTTGCGCATGAGGGTTGCAGCTGGCCACCGTTTATTGACTGAAAACTTCTGTCCATGCGCACAATCCACCGCTCGGCACCGTAACTCGAACTTTCACAGTCGATACATCGATCCTACTGTTCTCATGAAATTCGCGGAAATCTCTATTACAATATCATTTCGAGGGTACGGTTTTGCGCGTCGCGAAATCTGAGT